>JAWZYU010000001.1:45981400-48481400 GCA_038380435.1 Ryuthela nishihirai | reverse complement strand
TATTTGCAAACAACATATTAATGTTGGAAATTAGAAATTCTGGTTGTAGAACATGTTGATGAAGAACGGAAACTCAGATAACTTACAAAAAAATTTACTTCCATTTATTTTAATTGCTCTTGGTCAAAATTCGACCGTAGCTTTTATATTTAATAAGTTAGCACCTAAGTTTTAAATTTTCACAAAATTTTAATATACTAATAATATATAAATAATTTTATTTTTACGTACTGTCTGATTTGCCCTTTAAGCCTTAGGAAAGAAAAAATTTAAATATTTAATTTTAAAGGATAAGGACTTTTTTTTTTGCATTGTGCAGGGTTAAAAATGCATTAGTATTCACATTTCCAATCACTCATTAGTACGAATTACTGCTGTTAAAGGGTGCAAAGTTCGAAATATGAAAAACTTCATTTTCTTTGAGCGATTCTTCTAATTTTGTTTCTTAGAGATAAATGAAAAATTCTTTTTCTTTTCGTACAGGTATTATCGAAATATTACGATTCGCATTTTCCAAACTCTCCCAATATCTTTAATAACGCCCTCTAACGGCGGAAAAAAGCGGAAATGCCAAAGTTTTCAAACAATATTGCAAACGACCTATTTATGCTGGAATTTTTAATTTTGTTGGTGGAATACCAAGATCAAGAGATTTGCATCGACACCAAAGTTTCGCTCCCTCCCCTTATCGCAGGGGGTGGGTGAAAGTTTTTTTTTATTTTAAGATATAACTAAAAATTATCTTTTTACTTTATAATTACTATTAAAATGCAATTTGCATTTTCCACCCAATTTTTTCACTCAAAAGAGTCCTCTACGGTGGAAATAGTTTTAAAATATATAATCTTTAAACAAATACTGCAAGAAATCTGTTAATGATAGAAATTTGAAATTTTGGTGGTCAAGAGGTTTACATTGACAGTAATTGTTTGTTTCCTAAAGTTAAGAAACACTTAGCTAGCGTGTTTTTGTAAGAATACCAGATGTTGAAGTTGTCAAGTTCGAATACCAGTTCGAAACTCGAATTTTTTTATGTTCTTTTCCTGTTAATGTTTTGCACCCCCAAGAGATCTGTGACTAGTTGCACTGGGAAGTGGTTTCAAGATAATATTTTTAATTTCTTTTAACTTACTCTCATATTTGTTGAGTTTTGGTGCTTTTTTTTTTTCATAAGTGCACGCTTTTTTCTCTCCTTCAAAATGCTGAAGCATCCAAATGCTTCAAAATGCACTTTTCAAAAGGCTACGGCTTCTTTCAGAAACTTTTTCTTCCTTGAGTTTTCGAATTCTGCCATTGGATGAGACCGTGAAAAGAGAAGCCGGAGGTTTCGTTTGCTGAATCTCCTTCATGCCTCGATGCTTCTGAAAATGACATAAATAATGACAGGCCTATATGCTTCGTAATATTCTGATTGGTTTCAGGCCATCCAATGAGGATTACAGAAGATTTGCTATCCACTCACCATTGCACGTCCGTATGAAAGCAGCAGGTGATGGGGCTTTTTTTTTTTCAATGACGTGGTCTATAGCCTCTCATCGTTTGTGAGCTGCTAGGAACTTGTGAGCAGTTTCGATTCTGTCAACACAAGAGAACAGAAACAATATTATCTGATAGGGCTGACAACCGTTCTGCTATTGTTCGCTCGAGACCAAAGAAAAACAATGGTACCAAGTCATCATTACAGGAGGAAGCCAATTGTATTGATTTATATCCATCATGATAAACAATTTAGTGACAAAGTAAATGGCAAGTGATGACCCACAAAATCTATTTTCGATACAAAAGATTATTGAATCAGACCTTTCTTTTTGTTTGCAAATGTAATTGGGAATTATGCACCGTTCAGCCCCTCATAATAACCTTGTCGTGTTTGATTGTAACACAGCATTAATGCTACTTTTTTTTTGTTTGATTTCCTCGATATAAATGTAAATGCCCTCGAATATTTACAAGCTCATAGATAGAAAATGCTTGTGAAAGAAAGGAAAATGTTTTAGTATCACCTCCTGTCCTTTTCACCGTAGTAACGTATCCAGAGGAAAAACCTTTTCATCCCCCTCCTTCCCGGAAACAAAAACTTTAAAATGATAAAAATATATATATATAGGATCATTAATTTATTTAAATATAACATTTCGGTACAATGAGAAACCGTGTTGTTCTGTGTTCAACCTTTCTCAGGAGCATCGCTGTAACGAATAGCATGTTTAAAAAGGAAGGTTGGAAAGGAGCGGCTTAATTAATCTAAACTGTACTGTGAACAAAGCACTCGAGATTTATATTAAGAATAATATATATATATAGAGATCCTGTGCAGAAAAATACTCACAGAGAATGTCGAGAAGCACAGAAACAACAGAAGAATAACAACGAATTTTTAATAGTATTTCTTGATTATGTGCATTAAATAATTGCTGTTAAGGTAGGTGAATAAAAACATCGATTTTTCTGCAATTATTAAATATTTTATTCTTAATAAAGGGAAGAAAGATTGAAGCAATGAGAAATTGCTGATTTGAAAGATGTATTTTTTTTGTTCGAGCATCATATATATCATATAAAAATTAAAAAAATATAAATACCCACTCAAGCAGCTGCTTGCCACAGAGGTCTGACAGGAGCCTGTCAGTTTATATGCCACAGTAGAAGATCTGAGAGGATGGCAGGACCTCAGCAGAAAACAACACAAACATCCATGCCTTACCCGGGGCTCGAATCCAGGTCCCTAGATCAGTAGCCAAGCGTGCTAACCACTCGGCCACGGGACCGCTTCATATATCATATAGTTTAAGTAATTTTTTTGTTCAATTACATGATGCCTTTTCCAAATGTTTTTTTTTGCCACAAACAATCCAAGAGAAATGTATGCTACTCAACTGTCATATTAAATATTCTTAAGCTTATTTACAGTATTTGATAAAGAGTAATTTACAATAAAGCTTTGAATTTGTTTAAAAATAACATGTGAACTACATCAAGTACTCTTTCGGAATTTTTTTTTCTTTGAAAATTTACAATTTTTCTTAGAATTATAATGTTCGAATTATGTATTTTTATTTCCCCTCCTTCATCAAATTCTAGTTTTTTTTCCCAAAAATTTCTTTAGTAGCTATCGAAAGGTCGATAATACAATAAGAGTTTTTTTTAGTTTAACTACTTTTAGTTATTGCGAAAACTTTTGAGCATTTATCAGCAAAACATTAAGATGACTTAGACAGGAGGGCAACCCATTGCCTTCTGAGCAAATTCAAAAGAGTGTTAATTGCTTTGTATGATTGGAAAAGAGCATTTAATTTGTAATTCAAGTTTATTCTCACAAAGAAAGCTCCCGAATCTCATCACCATGTTGCCGATGGAAGTGGTCTTTGTATTTCAAAATGAAGGTTGTTCTGTTATTTCAAACGTTTTGCATCACTTAAAAAGTATAATAATACATTAATATTCTGGTCCTCGTGTTTCATCATATTGAAAAATGACCCGACAGTGTAAAACTTGAATAACCTTGACTTAGGACTTCGAATAATTTTCAGAAAAATCCACATCCCTGATTTTTTCCCTTATGCATAAAAATGTGTGACTATTTAAAAATACTATTTTAATTGCTAATACTTAATATAGATGTTTAGCTAAAAAATACTTGTTTTTCAGCGTTTTTCGTTCGACTGTTTTCGTCCAGTGAAAGTGGATGAACGAAACACTTTCAATAAAGAGTTTCATTAGCTGGGGAATGAAAAGCTCTGAATGACTTGCCCATAGTAAAAAAAAATGCACTTTTAAAAGACTAACAAATCATGTGCAACCAATACTGTTATGTTAAGAAATAAATTTTCTGAAAATAATGTTTCCGCTACCGTATATCGGAAATCTTTTTTTTTTAACTGCAAACGTTGATGAGCACAATAGGTTGGCAATAACTTTTCCGTTATGAGATGGAACTCTTTATATGTATAGTTTAATTCTTCAGTAATGTCAAACTTTTCATAATTTATAGCAAATTTAAAAAATATGAAAAGTTTAATATAGCTTAACCTTAAGACTTTTAAACCATATTTAAAAGGTTACACATCTCAAAACGGAAATCAGTCGCCAATTTTTAATTTTACTCACATGTGATAATAAAGGTTTTTAATATTATTGTAAAATACAAATTTGAAACACAACTGAGGGACTGAGAAAACAGCAAGGCGGAAAAATGTTTAAAGTTTCTGCAAACGTTTTGGAACCATAATTTCTGTGACGAGTGGCTCTGAGCCGCATGTTGCCATCTTTTTTCTTCAATATCACGCATCAGAAATGTATCTTAGGTCTCTGTTGCTCTCGGTACAACTTTTTTTGACTTAATTCTTTTCAAATTATAGTTAGTACAGATTATTATTCCACGTCTCTCATGTAAGTGTGCAATTTCTTTGTCACAATTATTTCAGAAGTAGACAATTATAGATAGAAGTGTTTTCCAAGTGTATCGGTTTTTTAATCTGTTAGAACGTACAAAAGCAAGTGACGGACATGACATCACTATTTTCAGACTATCATTGATAATTGACTTTTTTGGGGGGAATAATCTTTTAAATTTTTTACAATTTAAAATCTTAGGGATGTACATTTCATAATAATACTTAAAAAAATTATGATCTTCTCTGTGGCATATTATACTGACAGCCTCCTATCAGACCATAAGCATCTGTTTTAATGATAATTTATTTTATTATTTATTAATTCTAAATCAAAATCGTGTAATTGAAAGCTTATCATGAGAAAAAAGAAATACGATAGCGTAGAAATTTCTAAAATACATTTATTATTGGCTTAATGATATCGACAAAGTTAAAATTGTTATTTTTCTGATTATTTTTCACAATACACATTTTTTCTTCTCTCATCTTTTATTCAATATAAATTTTTCAGTCATAAAGTATCACAGGAAAACGTCCTGTAGACAAGAAATACTTCAAATAATTATTTGAAAAAAATTGGCTGCTCTGAGTGGCATTCGAACCCACTTCTCCCAGCATGCCAGGCATCATAACCGCTAGATCGCCAGAAACTGACCGTTTCCTTCAACAAAATGGCTAATAAGCATTCCCGCATTTTTTGTTGATTCGCCACTATTGTATAAAAAAAATACTCTTCCCCGCAAGCAGCTGCTCGTCACAGAGATCTGGCAGGAGCTTTTAAGTATAATACATCATAGAGAAGATTTGTGATGAAACCGAAACCTCTTCAGAAAGATCTGTGATGAAACGAGACCTCATCAGCAGCATCCCTTTCAGTTTCATCTTTCACACCGTTGTTAGTCATGTTACTTTTTTGTTTCCCTGTTCTCATTTATTGCAGTATGTTCGTTCTTTATTTTTTCTTCTGTTATTTTTTTCTTCTGAGGTCTAGATACCTTTCATCAGCATCAAGCACGCTATCTATTTGTTCAGCAGGACTTTTATTATTATAAATTACTTCACCTCAAACGAACGGATGGAAAGTTCATATTTTCTGTTTTTTAATGGCTACAGTAACCATGTAAAGTATTTAAACTTGATCATTGTGGTATTTGTATTCATGCGGATCAAGAACTGGGCTTCTATGTAGAGCAGCAGAAGGTACTCCTCCGCGACAGCACCCCTCACACCTCTTCTGCTAAACATGAAATCTGAAGAAGGCGTACTTGAAATTTATTGTTGTGTAACGTTCATGCTATCAGCATGATGTTTTTTAACATTCAGAGACTATATGCAAAACTATTCTACAGATCAGTGACATTCAATCAAGGGCTCGCGCTTTACCAGAACTGCACGAAGCTCGTTATGGGCACGCTACGCTCTTCATGCAATAGAAATTTACGTTTTTTGCGATGTTGAGTCTACTACTGAAGTCTTATTCTGTGCATTTTATGAAATCAATGAGTGGATTATGAACTTCCTTTATAAACTGGTGCACTCGAACAGGTCCGGATCTAGAAGGCAGAGTACGTGAAGTCCATGCTCTTCCCTTTTCAGAATGCTTGCAACAGGAAAGGAGGCGAAAAAATATGAAACACATGTGTCTATACTGCTCACAAAAATTAGGGGATATATTATTGCTTCATATTAATTTTGAAATATCCCCTAATTTTTGTGAGCAGTATATATATATATAATCACATATCTTTCATTTTTTAAACACCACTGAAACAGGGCAAGAATTTAAACTAGAATGTCGTTCATACTCGATCTCGCCTCCTCCCTTTATTCTTTACTTGAATCACTCTGTCCCATCCCGTTTATTATTTTTTTTATCTAGATCCGAGTCTGCATTCGAACACCTATTATCTATTCAACATTTTAAACCACTGTTTTTTTGCATTCGTACATGTTTATCTATTAATCAGGCATGTTTTTCCATTTGTTATTTTGTTTACACGTTTTTCTCTGGTGTTTCATACTGTTGTTAGTCATGTTACTTTTTGTTTCCCTGTTCGCATTTATTGCAGTATATTCGTTCTTTATTTATTTCTTCTGTTATTTTTCACATTTTTGTCTGCTATGGCTCACCACAGCATAAGTTGCCAGTACGCCATAAAATCCCAATCAAATTTCAGTAAACTAGACGATCTGCAAACTTAGCCAATGCTGAGTACAGTAGACGAGCGTAATCCGTACTAATTTTTTTAGCTGGGTAAAACAGAATGTTTGACAATATTAAAAAAGTTGATAGGAAGAACGGTGAATAATGACGGAACGACGCAGTAAATGTTAAAAGAAATGCCACATGTCAAGAATGCTTCACCGTGAGACTTTATATCACAGTGAATATATGAATCACAATGATAGATTAAAAAAATATCTCACAATGAATATAGGAATGATACTTCGAGAAAGGCATCTTTCGATAATGATCTATTTACAAATGCTATATGGAGCAGAATATCTGGAAAGTATACACTTCATTGCGCCATAATTTCTTTCTCACGTTTATAATACAACTTTTACTATCGTTGCTAAGCGACATATTTGAATAACCAAAACAAATTGGTTTAATTTGCTAAAACCATGCAATTCAGAATGAGTTTTTGTTACTTTCATAATAAAATTGTGCTTCTATATGAATCTATTTTTATTTCGGAGACTGGAACTACTTTAGTTCTAAGTAAATTATTCGAAAATCAGTTTTTTCGAAAAATTTTTATAAAATAATAATATTCCTGCCGAAATTCGACGGCGAAACAATGAAGTTCGAAATAGCGACCAAAAAAAAATGTTAATTTTTTTTTCAGATTTCGAAATTGGTTTTTATTACAACTAAGGACTTGAATTTTTAATACAGCATCGTGTGACACGAGGGAAACCCGTATATTAGATTTGAGATCAATTGGTGAAGTATTTTGTAAAAATATGGAATATCTAACTCTGATTAAAAAAAAAAGTCAGTTTCTCAACATTTATGAAAGTGGCATGCTTCTATTGGGTTTTCTGTTTCAAGGACATGTTCCGTTAGAAATCTGACAAATATTACGTCAACATGCATTGCGAGGACTTTGCCTCGTAAAAACACTTTTGCAGGCGAATTTTTACGGAACAAAAAAGTTCCTGGACTCGACGAAGGAACATTTTGGAAAATCTGAAAACTATGACTCAATCTACATAAAATTATGTTGCAAGAATAATCACACTATCACTAATACTTTCTGAGATTCTCACTTACAAACGATGGGCATAATCATATAAATTCACGAATTTTTATATTGAAGCGAAGTTTTACCGTAATGTTTAACAGTACTATACAATGGGTTCAAATTCACCAAACTGATATTTAATAAACTTTTTAAATAGGTACAACAATTAGTTTTAAAAGTAATATGAAGATTTGTATAATTCAGTTTAACTGTAACGTCAGTGTCACTTAATGTTGTCATACAACTTGTATAAAGGACTCCATCTAGGATTCTTAACACTTCCTAAAAACAAAATATTTTGTAAAACACAAGTGCAAAAACTAATACTTGCTTACCTTACTCTAATGGTTGACTATTACCGTATCTCATTTACATGAAAAGCCACTAATTATAAAAACGCACACAAGTCGGATAATTGTGCACCAAATTCAATTCGTATTTCAAATGAATTGTCCGTTACATTATAGATGTGACGAATGTTCGTAACACGTGGAGCACCTCGTGATGCAATGCGCACGCTTTTATGAACAATTGTTACGCTAACACGGGGTTTCAATACATATTACGAATCAGTATTATGAATCATCGACATCCTACGGAAATTGACCAGAAGGGTACTTGCCAACCTACACCCTGCAACTGAAAACTGACTTTTAACTCGTTTTCAGGGGGAGGGGGAACGAGCTATTGTTTTAAACTTTATCTCTGTTCATTTGTCCGTTTGCAGAACATTAATTCCTTTGCTTTTAAGGATAAATGAAAAATTATTTTGGGTTAGATAAGTACTAACGATTCAACTTTTTTCGGAATTTCCAGTAGTTTAATTTTCATCGTTTTCCACCTTAAAGTCGAAAACTCAAAACTTTAAGCAAATTTTGAAAACGATCTTTTCATGCCACATATTTGAAATTTTGATGCTATAATGTGATGGTAAGTGGTTTATATTGACAACTTCAATTGGCTCCCTTATCCAAGCTAGATGGGAAGGAGCAATTTTTCTGTTTCAAGGGATAAAGAAAATACAACTCATTTTGAGTTGAATAGATACTAAAGAAATATTACTATTTGCTTTTCGGAATCATCTGATTGTTCTAATTTCCACAGTTTGAAGGTGCTAAAGTTGCCAAATGACCAACTTCATTCACTCTGAAGATGAATAATTCAATATTCACCAGAAGTGATATATTGTTCTTCTAGTTAGTTTCGTTATTGATTATGCTATGCGAAATTCACTGCAAGGGAAAGATTTTGGCCTTAAATTGTCTAGAGATCTGAAAATTTGTGATTTAGATTTTACTGATGATTTAGCCCTTTTGGCAAATGATGTTGATGAAATGAGCTATTTCATTCGAGCTGTTGATGATGTTAGTAGAATTTGGATTTGGAAGTAGAAGTAGGAGTAGAATTTGGAATTGATGATATTAATAGTAGGTTTGGTTATAAATAGAGAGAAAACTAAAGTGATGAAAATTGGTCAGGTAGGCTGTGATTCAGTTAATCTGAATGGTTGCAGTCTTGAGCAGGTGTCACAGTTTATCTTGGGAGCTATGTAACAGATAATGGTGATGTGTGGCATGAGATTAATAGACGAATAGGGATTGCTGCCGGGACTTTTAAGAATCTATGGAGAGTGTGGAGAAATAGGCGTATACACCTAAAGACTAAAATTAGATTGTATAATAGTTTGGTTCTTTCTAGGTTTAGTTATGGTAGTGAAACTTGGACACTTTGTAAACAAGATAACAGGAAACTAGATGCTTTTGATTCTAGATGCTTACGCAGTATCTTGGGTATTAGGTGGTTCAACTTTGTAACTAATGATGAGCTTAGGCAAAGGAGTCTGCAACCTCCTTTAAGCAGCATATTGTGCAGAGAGAGACTCCGTTGGTTTGGCCATGTTGCCCGTATGAATAATTATAGATTGGCGAATAGGGTTATGAACAGTGTGCCTAAAGGCCTCAAAAGAAGGGAGAGACCTAGGATGGGGTGGGCAAACAACGTCTGCCAGGACCTTATTAGAATTGGTGTGCAGTGGCCAGATGCAGCAGATGTAGCTCAGGACAGATATGCTTGGAGAACTAAATTGCGTTTTCTGGTTGAACCTTCGTAGCCCATGACTGCTTGAGGATGATGATGATGATGAGTTATATAATAGTTATAGACATAGTTGGAAATGGGGGAAAGCGGGTAGACGCCCTTCTCCTAGTCCAGAGTTTTGTGGCTTTTTTCTTCTTTCCCGTATATTTAATGACGGGAAATAGATCCATGTCCATTCCTCTAGAATATTTTTGGTCATAATTCCTGTGCTTTTAAACAGTTTTTTTTTTTATGTATTGCTTAACGTCGTTATGTGAATTTCACTTTTCAACTGATGCTGGGGCGTCCACCTAGTTCTGAAAACTCATTCCCATCCCTGGTTATACATACTGATGATTAAGAACCATAATCGTCCATTTAAAAATCAAGTCTCCCTTGTGCGAAATTCTGTTGACGTCCCTGTTGCCAGCTCTCAAGCATAAATCCCAGTGATTGCGAAAGAAAAATAGAAACAAAAAGTTAAGCAGTTTCTTTTCATTGTGATTTCAACCTTGTAATCGGCATTGAATATCTAAAATTCATAAACGTTAGTCATTTCTTAGGAACAATTTCCAATACGTTTAGTTTCAAATAGCATTAAGATTTTAGCTTTCTGTCATATAATTATAATTATTTTAAAGTTTGTAATATCTTTTAATGGGAAAAAATGAAAATATATATTGTTGCGAATTTTAAAATGGATAGGCACTGAGCATGAGTATTAATAACTATATTTTCAAACCAATTACAATACAATACAAATTGTTACAAAATATGGATGAAGTATCTTATGAACAAATTAGTTACTATCATACATAAGTCATTAACCTTTTTGTACAGAGCATACAATATCAACTCTGTCTGTTGTACTAAAATACTACCTCTTCACTTTGTTTACCATGTCACTTGAATACCTTCAGACGTAAACAAACTCTCCTCCTGTGCTAGTTCACTAAACTTTTGTTACTAACAACAGAAAGCAAACACCCGCGCACACACTAATAAATATACTAAATATTTTCACTTAACGCGCACTGACTCAGACCATCTGAACGTCCTTTCAGATCTCAGAACTTTAACACACTGCACTGCTATCTTTCTCATTCCTCCGAATCGTTCTAAGTTCCAATTCGTTGGCTATATTGAATCTCACGTAGAAGCACACACGAGTGTTCAAGTCACGTTAAGCCATGAAGTCACTGTTGCTCGTCCATCTGTCGTAACAATATATTTATTAAAATGCATTTCTCTACATGAGTTTAAAGACTGAGCAGGAAATGTTTTTTATGTCTAACCAGGCTCGGGATCAGTGAATTTTAGAGCTATAGGTGTTCCCCGACTTAAGCAACAGTTGCGTTCCGAAAAATGGTGCAAAAACTCAAATTACATCCTTCGACAGAAATAAATGTCTCAAAAATGGAGTAAATGTTACGAATTTTTACCTAAATTCATCTCGCTGTATGAAATTATCCTATTTCCAATTACTTTTGATTTCATTTGAAAGAAATAAAGAATGAATATATTTCTATTTTTGTTGGGATACAAATTATTTTATGAAAAAGCATTTACATGAAAAGAAAAATTGAAGCAATTATTTATTGATTGTGTTTCCCGATGACATTGACAGCTGATGGATCAGCATCATCAGCTGTCAACGTCATCGGATCAGCATCGTCAGCTGTCAACTGTCAACGTCATCAGTGGATCAGCATCATCAGTTGATGCTTTCTCCCACGTTTAAAGCATTTGTCTAAGGAGAGCTGATTCGCACTCTTCATCTTTTCATTGTAGAGGAACCGACGAGTTCTCCAGCTCCTTTACTACCTTGAAACTACTCTGCTACTAGTTGGGTGAGGCTGGGAGGGCTCAGTCGGTAGTCTGCCAGGGTCGTAATCTGTAATTTGCAGGTTCCAGCCCCAACTGTAACAGCTTTAAGATTTTTCTAAGAAAGGAATTCACAGTTGGGCTTGGAAAGCCGCCATCCGAAGCAGTGGACCTTGTGTAAGAGAGACCGTATCTTTTGCACGTTAAAGAACACGATGGATGGTCTTGACGGTCTCTCTTAAGAGCTGTTCAGTGAATCCCCTTCACCAACCTTCTCGTTGATTTTGGAGGTTTTGTGACCTGGACATTTACCCATCTGTAAGCAAATAAAGTGCTAAAACATCCCAACTCAACAACTTAGTCGGGTCGTTCTCGTCAAATAGGATCGTGTCAGTGTCAAAGTGCTGAAAAGCTTCTGATAAGAATTTGACCCTCATCGTCCTAATAAGCAAAAACTTCACCCTCTCATTCAATTGATTTTAATCCAATTCACTTTAGTTATCTACAAATCCATTCTTTTTTTAGCGTTAGATAAATCATTCCAGTAATTTTTATTCTTCACTGGAAAATTATCCAGGAAATACTGTGAACTAGATATATTGTTGTTATTTTTAACAACGCTGTTATTTTTAACAACGTTCACGTAAAATCGTGGGAATTCACGTAAGTCAGACGATAACTGTAGTTGGGTGCTCAAGGTCGAAAAATTAAGCCCGAATTCATCTCTATTGTAATCTGTTTGGTGTTATATTTCATCAAGGCTTTAATTTAGTGATAAGGTCACAGTAAGGGCCTAATCAAAGTACTCGTAATATATCTAACTAACGATAATTAATGAAACGGATAAATGCAATTACAATCAGTATCGTGTGGGGAAAAAAATAAAATGCAATTTTATAATCAGCTTTATGATTTTACTTCACTTTACTCAATTTTTATTTTTATTTTTATCGACATTAAGGGTAACACCGTACACCCGTATTAACCATGGAAAAACTAAAAATTCCTCAATCAGCTACTTGCCAGGAAGGTCTGACAGGAGCATATCAGTTTATATGACATAGAGGAGATCTGTGAGGAAGGCGAGACCTCAGCAGAAAGACAAAAACATTCATGTTACATCAATAGAATTTCTGAGATATACACCTGGTAGTAGTTTATTAGACTAAAATAGAGGAAAAATGTCATTAGCCGGGTGGGATCTGAACCCACGACCTCCTGATAACATGTCAGGTGCTTTGACCACTGAGCTTCCGGCTGCCCGATAATCATCCTCTATTGGTGGCTTTAAGTATTATACCATAGAATAGTCATTGGAAATGCAGTTGCTTGTAATTGAAAACTTTGGTCCAGATGGCACCTTCCGTTCGAGCTTAGGCTCGATTCTCGGCGTGATGGCTTAAAAAATAAAAATACCATGCCGTTTAACGCGGGCTGGCCGTGTGCACTAAACAGGCCAATGTACATTTCCAATCTGGACCAGAGTCCTCAATTACAGTCACCTACATTTCCAATCATTATTCTATGATATAATTCTTAAAGCCACTAATAGAGCATGATTGTTCGGCGGCCGGTAGCTCAATGGTCAGAGCACCTGATATGTTATCAGGAGATCGTGGGTTCAGATTCCACCAAGCTAATGATATTTTCCCCTCTACATTAGGGGTTCTCGACGTGGGGTACGCGGTAAAATTTTTTGGGGTATTCATGAGAATTCAAAAGTCGCTAGATCTAGTAACAAAGTCGGGACGGGGGTGGCTCACTCGGTAGCGCGCCAAGCTCGTAATCTGTAGTTCCCAGGTTCGAGTCCCAGCTGGGTCAGCGTTGAGATTTATCTCCACAAAATTCCCCGCCCTGCCCACGGTCAGTAGGGGACACCGATGGGCTTGGAAAGGCCGCCGTCCGTCGGATGGGACGTTAAGCCGTGGCCCCGTGCGTGGGAGAGCCATACCCTGTGCACGTTAAAGAACACGCTGGATGGCCTTGACGGGAGGCTACCATCTGTCTCCCAACAGCTGTTCCAGTGGGTCCCCTCCCCCAACCTTCTCTGAGCTTTCGGGGTCCATGTGACCTGGCCATTTAGCTCATGGTGTGCAAAAAGTGCCGCGTAGAGGTAAAACAACCCAACCCTAGTAACAAAGTCAGTGTTTTAATTTATTCCTATTGTTATACTATAACTATAGTTTTATCTATCTAGACGTGTATGTACGCCAGTTACATACACATTTCCAGGGGGTACGTGAAGCATAAAAGGTTGAGAACCACTGGTCTACATTATTCTAACAAACATTCATACCTTATCAGGGGCTAGAACCCAGTTCCCTCTGATCAGTAGCCAAGTGCGCTAATCACTCTGTCACGGAACGGCTAAAAAATACCAAAAAAGTTCTGGGAAAGTATTTACCTATTTATTGTCAAACTACAGTTGGAAAGAATTTCACTTACTAATCAAATTAAATTGAAACTCATAACTATTAACATTTCAGTTGAAAGACGCGGTATGGATTCCTTGTGATTAGGTTTGCTCAAAAAGTACGGCAATGTAGGATTGGAAGATTAAATTTTAAAATAAAGAAATACTTGAGGAGACTTTTCCGATTTAATATGAGATCAGAGTTAAGCATCTAATTAAAATGGAATATCAAGAGTGGGATAACATTCCGTCGCGAGGTACTGTAATGGTTTACAGACCTCTGTGGCAAGCAGCTGCTTGAGGGGGTATTTATTTATTTTTATTATCGGAGTAAGGATGTTTGCTTCTCACAGAAGCATTTCTCTTTCGTAGTGACGCCCATAAGCAAAGTTCTTGTATACTTTTCATTCAGTCCGGACAAAATCAGTAAAGAGAATAAATGCCATTAATCAACGGAGACTTTGCAATAAAAGTGTGCTCGAAATTCGGTATAAAAACTCGATTGAAAGGAGAAGGGGGAGGGAGAGTGAAAGAAGAAAGACGAAGAAAACGACGAAAAAGCAAAAAAAGGTCTTTCTCCTTAGCTTGAAATGAAAGATGTGGAGTGTTTATGACGCTCCTGAACATCTCCCCCAGACGTTCTTTGACTTTTCTCTCGCCTTCCCTCAGAAAAGGGCGTGAAGGCATAAAGCGTGAAGCCATAATTTCGGTGCTTCTTTGAAGCTCGCGACTCCACTGAAAAGGCACATTGCAAAAAATGCCCGAAGAACGCGACCGGCACACCTCCCAGCGAGACTGTGTGAGTGGATGTGCAGTTCCAGCAGGCGCCTACAGAGGGCGTCCTGTCTTCTTCATCCCTCATGTGGCGACCGGATGTTGAGTGCGGCGACGTACGCTGCCTTGTCTAATTTGTTTCTCCGTTGTCACCTCTGACCCAGGGTTAATATAACCGAGCGGTGCCGACAAAAGCCGGGCCGTATGATGTGCAAGAGCGTTGATTGCCAAAGGAGGAGAGGACAGCAAACGGCCACACGATCTGCCAAGTGTCACACTAGTCAAGGACACGAGCACAAATGGAAGGCAGCAAAGGGATTAGGAGCAATTATCGGTAGTAAGCGATCGCTAGTTGCCTGTCAGCTTCCGGCTTCAGTAGAGGAAGTGATGACACTTTTCTCTTTCGATCTCGTTTCTTTCGTTGATCCTTTTTTCATGAATCGAGTTGTTACATCTGTCGGTGATGTTTACACGCTTTTACTGTCAACGGTGGATGAAATTAAGATTTCTTTGCAGCAGATGAAATACAAGGTGTCCAAGATGTCTACAAACAAAGGAATTAACACCTTTATTATTTTTCAATTGAACGGAGAAGAAAGAATGGAATGCGCATTCATATGGTAGACGTTAAGGAGTCACTAAAGTTCGTTGTAAATGGCGTAAGGTGGATTCATAGGGTAATAAGTCTTCTTTTTTATTTCCATACTTTTAGTATACTTTATATACTCTACATTTCAATGCTTTCGAAACACAAAAGTGGTAGGGGAATTGTCGATCTCCACATGAACTAATTCCTTTTCAGTTAGATTCTCGAGATATTAGGGTTTCAAACTCCTGCATTTACTAGCTTGTCCATTCAAAGAAAACTTTTGACTTTGTTAATCGGCATAATTTGTGCTTAACCTTGAGGCCTTAAAAAATGGGGCGGGGGTGGCTCAGTCGGTAGCGCGCCAGGCTCGTAATCTGTAGTTCCCAGGTTCGAGTCCCAGCTGGGTCAGCGTTGAGATTTATCTCCGCAAAATTCCCCGCCCTGCCCACAGTCAGTAGGGGACACCGATGGGCTTGGAAAGACCGCCGTCCGTCGGATGGGACGTAAAGCCGTGCCCCCCTGTGCGGGAGAGCCATACCTTGTTCACGTTAAAGAACACGCTGGATGGCCTTGACCGGAGGCTACCATCTGTCTCCCAACAGCTGTTCCAGTGGGTCCCCTCCCCCAACCTTCTCTGAGCCTTCGGGGTTCATGTGACCTGGCCATTTAGCCCATGGTGTGCAAAAAAGTTCCGCTCAGAGGTAAAACAACCCAACAACCCAAAAGCCTTAAGGAATACTTATAAAGCTGTTCAACATAACTACCGCGTCCAAGGCCTGTTGGAAGTGTAGTTGCACATGAAAGTAGATTGCCATGCAGTCTAGTATTATGTATTTAACTATATAATACAACTGATTTACTTGTCGTTGCTCAGTTCTTTAACTAAAACTCTCTGAAATATATGACAGATGACGCCCCTCCTCCCCAAGTCACAATTTTTCGTTTGACATTTCACTATTACTAACAGCCTGTAAAATTTCTCTTCTTCTTTAAGGGAGGCAGATAGGAGGGATTTGATTTTAAGTAGCCCACATGATACTCCATCACCTGAGCAGATTTCATTTGAGATTTAACTCGTACTTCAACAATCGTTTAGCATTTCCACCCCAAACCCTTTTTGCAAGGATGGAAAATTTTCGGGGGCGTGTGAAAATGTTCTGAGGACCAAGTCCTTTCGTTGGTTTAAGCTAAGAGGAAACTGTATACCTAATTTGGTGGTCCTATCTCTTACTGTTTAGGATTTTTCGCGTTTTTTCAGGAGGAAGTAAAATTTTTGGGTAGGACAAACTCTTACGTAGCTTTGCATTATGATAAGAGAAATCTGCATGCTGTATTTGGAGGTCCATTGTCTTCCTGTGTTTTGGGGGGACGAAGAAGAACGTTTGAGGGGGGACAGTAGAACATGAACCAAAACCTTCTCCTTGATCTCAGGAGCCACCAGACAAGATTCGATCATAATGATATCGAAATCTTAAGAGGTCTCCAAGTGCATGGTGAACAGAGAACTTCCTAAAATATATCATCATCTGAAGTAGCATGGGCTATGGAGGTCCAACTAGATTGTGCAATTTAGTTCTCCAAACCCGTCTGTCTTGAGCTACATCTGCTGCATCTCTCCATTACACACCATTTCTAACAAGGTAACAAAGTCCTGTTTGACATTGCCTGCCCTCCTCGTCCTAGGTCTCCCCTCTTCCTGAGGCCTTTAGGCACACTATTCATAACCCTATTCGCTGATCTATAGCAATGCATACAGGCAACATGGCTACCCCAACAGAGTGACTCTCTGCAAATATGCTACTCAAAGGAGATTGCCGACTCCTTTGCCTAACCTCATCATTAGTTACGAAGTTGAACCACCTAATGCCCAAGATACTGCGTAAGCATCTAGAATCAAAAGCATCAACCATCCACCGATCAAGATTTCCTCTATTAATAGCTAAGAATCCTACAGTTAGTCATTGGACGTACATTAACTGCAATGGAAGATTCTCATCGATTGAAACATCTTCGGCTTCACGCATTAGTGACACACATTAATAACATTAGAAATTATAATTAATATAATCAATAACAATTTATTCTTCTCCGAATAAGTGGGATGATGATTGGCTCAGTCAGTAGCGTGTCAGACTCCTAATCAAATGTACCCAGAATCGAGCTCCCAATTGTTGCTGCTTTGAGATTGTCTTGGCTAAGGCTTTTTTGTGCCCTCAGTGAGAAAGAGGACTTGGATGACGTGGAAAGGCCGCCTTGTGTCAGATGTTCAGCTATAGCCTCTTGTACAAGAGAGCCACACATTTTGTCCCTTACAGGACACATTGAATGACCTTCACGGGAAGTTTTTATCTGTTGCCTAAGAACCGTCCAACGGATTTCTTTCTTCTACCAAGCTCGAGCCTTCGGGTTTTTATTGTGATCTGACCATTTAACCCGTTGTGCGCACAGCAGTGCCCGCTCAGAGACTCAATCCTGCAGGTTATACCTGAAATTTCTTTATAATAAATGGATTGCAGTAAATTATTCAGTCACTATAGAATAATACCGATATTTTAAAGTGTTTTTTTTTTATAAAATGATTAAAGTAATTGTGTGAGCAAAATATCAAGAAACTCTCAAAGTTACGTTTTGTGTTCAACAGATTTCAGTGTATGGCGCCAATCCATGCTCTATTTATCTTCAGTGCATACTATGCTAAACATGTTTGATGTAACACTTGCAACAGATGCAACAATTCTTCCCTTTAAATTCTGTAAATTACAAATTTTTTTTTCGAAATAAATGACATTTTAATGTCTGCCCCCTCCCCTCCCCCCAAAAAAAATATGACATTTAAAAATATGGGTATTCTTTTATAATGACTTGGTATAAAAATATCACCTTTTGAACTATATTTACTGCAGTCCTGGTGGCCAAGTTGTTAGCGTGCTTACCTACAGACCAAAAGGGACCTGGGTTTGAGAACAAGATAAGGTGTGATTTTTTTTTTTTTTTTTGGGGGGGGGGGGGAGTTCTTTCAACTGATGTCTCGCTTTCGTCACAGATTGCAGATCACTACTGCGTATTAAACTGAGATTTCCACTCAGACCTCTGTGGCAAGCAGCGGCATGAGAAGGACCTGTGAGCAATGTTTTCAAATGCGATGATATGCAATCGTTTCATTACGTTTACGTCATCCTTAAAGATAAAACGAGTTTCCCTCTTCGCACTGAAATCGACATTCACAAATTAATGTGTCCAAAATCTTATTTATTATCCAACTGGTGTATCAGTTGGCGAATCTGACTACTAAACTAATGGCTCTGTCCTTTTGTGTGTTCTGTGAAAAACCAACACGGTGAAAATGTTTGGTTCTCAACATCTGCTTCTCTGAAAAAAAGGAAGAAAGGAGCATGAGCTAGTACAAATAGCAAAAGCCGAACTGTAAACTAAATATCGTTACCGAATTAGAGAATGATTTAAAATTATTGAATATTATTTTATATTTTATTTTCTCAGATGTTCTCGTCACTTTTAAGACAATTCTTTCTTCATCCCGGTTGAGAGAGAATCATCTTGACCGAGCCCGTCCAACAGAAGCGCAAATTCATAAAACAAATATTGCTGTTGTATCGTTCATAAAACAAATAATCAATATACTAAATATGGCTCTCGTACTTTTTTGATCAGACATTTTTAAGGTGCATAACTGAACAATTTTGCCAATTCCTAGTACTCATTAAAAATGTATATTTCTGTTTTTTATCAAGATACTTTCTTGATTCCTTAAAAATGTTGTTTCTAGCCCCAATTCTTTAATTATTAAAAATGTTTATCGGGTCTGATCTAGAGAATTGAAAATATGTGACTTAGATTATAGAGATGGCCTGCCTTGTTGGCATATGTCGAGAAAATGATTTTTTTTTGTAGTGTTTCTGGTTAGGTTGTCACTGCAGATTAATACCGAAAGACTAAAGCAATAGAAACTGATCGAGCACTAATGTTCCATAGCATCACAGCCTGGTCAATTTATGCTTATAATTGAGTGATAGAGTTCTGGAAAAGTACTCTGGTTTAATCACCCTGGATTAAGTTGGTTTACCTGTGAGCTGCACTTTTTGCACACAATAGTCTAAATAGTCAGGTCACAAGGGCCCCAAAGACTCAGAGGAAACTGGAGTAAGGGAATCCACTGGACAAACTGTTAGGAGACAAAAAAAACTCCTGTTAAGGGCCATCCAGTGTGTTCTTTCACATACACTTAAGACAACATAAGCGTTAATTAGTGTTTTAGATATTACAGACTCTTTAAATTTAGCTCTGAAGGAAATCCATCTTAGTCTCAAGAAAGTAAAAATAAAGAGATTGATGATTTATGTCAAGTGATCCATTGATTTTGTTGGATCTGTTGAATAGTTACAAGAAATTCGTAAACGATGCAATAAAGGATAGTTGACAGATAAAATGTGGGTGAAAGAGAATTGTAATTGCTGCTCAAACTAAAAAAAATAAAATCAAGAATGTGAAGTGACGGAAAACGTGGAAGATATTATGTGAAGCACGTTTTCGTTATTTGAAAATATACTGCTGAATAGAGTAGTTCGACGATTAGCTGCTTAGATGATCCTAAATTCAAATTTAACATGATAAAAATCTCATAAAAGGAATTTGATGGCAAATTGCTCTGTTACCGATCAGGTCGGTTTTAAAACTGTAGAAAAAGCGATAATTCGAAAGAATATCAGGTTGCAATTAAAAAAAAGAGAGAATTGCATCAAAGATGTTCTTTTGTAGCAAAAAACATCTTGGTCATTATTATAAAATTCCTTTATCCACCTCCTCCTTACGTTTCGAAGCATCATTTTCTCCTGATAGCCGAGTCTGTGTCTCATGATTTCACATCCAACAGCAGATTGTCTGCACCTTTTATGAACGTCCGAGCATCTGGCTTTACTAAGCATTTTACGCTGAACACCTACTGTACTGGCTTCACCTGGCAAAGGAAAATGGGAATTTTTTCTAGTTATGGGTAAGATACTAGCAGTTTGCCATTGAGTACTCTCTGCCTAGAAAATTCGCAGCGTCCTTAGATTATGATAAAGCCAATAAACTTGTTTTGTGCATAGATATTTTTATTCATTTTTCTCTTTTTAACTCCAAGAGTACCTACGTTAAGCTCAAACATCCTCTATTTTCCACATCATCTCTGTTCGACATTTTTTTTTATCAATATGCACTTATACACCTCTTCACCCCTCCTCATTCCTTGGTCGACTGCATCTCCTCCCATCCTCCCTAGGATTACGCTTCCACAGTTTGAGAACTACTGATTCCCACCCTAAACCAATAATGTCAGATTCATCTGATTTTTTGGGAGGATACGCAATTATTTCACAACAAAGTTTTTCCGTTCTGACGATCTCTATCCCAAATCCTTAAAATGCGCGACAACTTCTGGCCATCCTTTTCGACACTTCACTGTTTTAGAGCGGAGGTGATGATCGACCATTCATCAGCTTCATTAGCTCTGAGCGGTCGTTGCCTAGCAGCGCACGTGCGGGAACTTCGCGCCGCTGCCACGTTGTCCGGACATTAGCTGTCTGGTGGCGTGTGAGGTAGAGGGGACGGAAAGAAGGGAGAGGCCAGACGGAAGAGTTCGGAAGGGAAGGAGGGGACCGGCAGCAGTGATTGATGGAGGGGGGATTGGTACGGCCACATTGGAAGCCGTACAGGACACGGCCCATTGGGCCACTAATAACGTTAGCTCCATTGGGCGCGTTTGTTCGGGCTCTTGACGGCACCGCTGAGAGTCACAAAGGTCGGCTCACGAAGAAGAACAGGACGCCAAGGAGGCTGTCACCATGGTGACCGTAAGGTAATAGACTTCTTGCATTGCCCGAAAGTCTATAGATGTGGCCGCCGTAACAAGCCGACCTTGTTCGCGCACAATTCGGCAGCCCATAGAGCAGAAGCACGACCATCCTGCGGAACAACTGACCGTTCTTCTCTGTGTTCCCCAACATGCCGTGACGTCAGTGGGGTCTGGGTCGAGGCGAGCTTTCCATGGGGACAGGCGACGTTTTATCATGTTTCGCAATATAGGCAATCAGGAAGCCGGGAAGTGTGGTCCTGTGAGCGGCCATTTTTCTCCGCAGCTGCAAACCGCGACTATAGTAAAGCCATTAATCTTTGTTCTCTACGGTTAAGGGATTGTGCTGTCACTCTCTTTACAAAATACGTGCTTATACATGCAGACGGACGTGATATATCTTTATACTCGTTGACGTGAAAGTTATTGTGGGATCCACCTCTTCCTCTCAACACCTAAACTTGGATATCAAGAGGAGACAAGCTGATTTTTATTTTCATATTGCATTTTCTTTTTCTTGTGGTACAAATTATCTAACCATATGCTTCAAGGGATTAATCTGATTTGGGAAATTTGGGCAGCAAACATTTTTAGTGCGCTTGTGAAAGATCAGTTTTTCATTTGTTTGCGAAGGAAAAGAATCCTCGGGCAGCCATACTACTCGACACGGAAACCTTTACCAGTCGCCATAGAGATTAACAGTGAGATGTTTGCAGCTCTTTTGAAGCCGCCAAGCACGCTAACCACTTGATTACTTTATTTGAAGACTCGTATTTAGTTTCGATGATCAGTGATTACGATTCCTGATCGTATAAAACTAACTACATTTGTACAGTCGCTCAAAAAAATATCCGAAAACTATGGTTGATTACAAAATTCAGAAAAAATATCTGGTAACGATTTTTTAGAAAATAGTGATTTGGCAACCTTCGTGTACGTACACGAAGTATTTCAAGTATTGGAATTTTCTGGTTGTGGTACTTGAAAAACTTGCTCTAGACCTACTGACTGATTGTTAAACTATTTCTGGCTGGATTGAAGTAAGCAATGAAATCTGCATTTAAAGTTGCGCTTTATTTTACATTGAAATGAAACCTGGAAAGCTCTCTATAGAGAAAAGCTCAAACTTAGGTACACTTTTGCAATTGCGGGAAATTGCCACAAGCATTTAGTTGTTAACGAATCTCATTCATCTCACTGATGTTTATAGGCTCGAGCATTGATCTCTTGAGTGATGGGATTTTTTCCTCCGACCTCAAAGTCGTTAAGGAGATAAATTTTCTTAAATTAATGGTTAACGTGATTCTTGTGCATGGAGATCTGACAGGAACCAGTTGTCACAGATAATAGATCAAATATTAACGTGGATAAGGAATAAAATCTGTAGGAATATCGCAAATTTATAAAAAAAAAATATTTTATGTGAAAGACTATACAAGGAGAAATTCGTTTCCATCCCTCCAAACATTTGGCGGGAAAGTGCTGGTTTATGAAATAAATTTCTTTCTAATTTAACGTTAAGTTTAAAGAATTATGCATCAATTTCATGAGGTTGAAGTTTGCAAAACACAATATGTGTAGTATTCCTTCATAGTGGCTTACAGAGAAACTTCCAATAGGGTAACTTTTAAGTCTATGAGTTTCTGGTATATTTTTTTAATTCTCGAAGGAGGGGCGGCTTGTAACTTACCCTTGGCTATGCCGCTGTTGCTTCATATTTAAAATATTTTTTTAAAATTAAAGAGGGAAGAGAAAGTAATTCTACTCTTGCATCCTGCCAGTGATGGCCGTGATGCTTCCGTATTTATTTTAACTAGTGGCTAATTTAACTAGTGCCTCTGAAAGGAACTTTTTGCGCATAATGGGTTAAATGGCTAAGAGTCAGAAGATTCAGAGTTATTCATGGGAAGGCGAGCTATTGTATAACTTCTAGGAGACGGAAGAGGCAGCTAGCGTGTTTGTTAATTTGATTATGATTCTCCTGTACTTTTAACAAATTTTTGTGTTAGCACGATTCATTTAGTATAAATATCCTGCTTTTGAGGATCATTTACTAGCCAGTCAACTGACAAGACTTGGAAGCTCTAACGACCAAATAGAGCAATAGGGTAAGAAGACGATTATGCAGCAGGAATTCTGAATTTTCGATCTCTTGTTGATTCCGTATTTTATAACAAAAAATACACAGAAATGGGATCAGATTATCTCGAAAGAACGTACAATGAATCTCTGTGATACGAGAAACAGTTTTCAAATATCTCTTTTGCTTTGCAATTTAAAACCAAATAAATTTCACCCATTGAGACGTTTGCTGCTGCTCTTTCTTTCGTTCAGCTGAGCATCATCTCAGCTGAACGAAATCTCAGCTCTAGCATCATCTTCGAAAGTAAGACGTACCAAAAGTAGAAGTGATCGTGAGTTATGGAGGAATAAAGGAGCGAACGAAAAGCCTCAACATCTAATAGAGAGAACAAGCCTTACTTGCTATCGTAAATAAAAACAAAGGAAATGTCAGTCAGAGTTTACGCTCTGTCGCTGATGGGTGACTGCGTCGAAAGAGAAGACGTATTTGACGTCATCAAGTACATTTGGACTAAACATAGTCTTTTTAATAATGGGAAAAGAAATCCATTATTTACTCTTATTCAAATTTAAGTGAAATAAATAGCATGCAAAGCACATCGAATAGCAATGGTTGTATCATTGTCCAATAAAATATTTATGGATTGCATTGATAGGAAAGTTTAACATAAAATAATTATTGTGATTAGTAAGTAGATTATAACAATAAGATTATAACAGTATTTTTATATTGCAGAAACTATTGTCCAAGGCATCAAAAACTAATTGTTAAAAAGCATAATTAAGCATATCCTACTTGCATATTGGATTAATGGTAGGCAGGGTTGGGTTGTTTTACCTCTGAGCGGCACTTTTTGCACACCATGGGCTAAATGGCCAGGTCACATGGACCCCGAAGGCTCAGAGAAGGTTGGGGGAGGGGACCCACTGAAACAGCTGTTGGGAGACAGATGGTAGCCTCCCGTCAAGGCCATCCAGCGTGTTCTTTAACGTGCACAGGGTATGGCTCTCCCGCACACGGGGCCACGGCTTAACGTCCCATCCGACGGACGGCGGCCTTTCCAAGCCCATCGGTGTCCCCTACTGACCGTGGGCAGGGCGGGGAATTTTGCGGAGATAAATCTCAACGCTGACCCAGCTGGGACTCGAACCTGGGAACTACAGATTACGAGCCTGGCGCGCTACCGACTGAGTCACCCCCGCCCCATAATGGTAGGCAGGGGTGACTTCATTAGTTAGTGTATAAGTGGCGTTCAACTGAAAAGTGGACAGCTTATACAATCCACATATAGGTTGTTTAGTTTTCTATTTTTCAACATATTCTCAAACTTAACAGAATTGTTAGAGACAGAAGGTTATATCAAGCATGTCAAGAAGGAATGGGAATAACCCTCTCAATCCAGGTAATTTGTATCGTGTATAAGTTTTAAATGATATTCAAATGGAATTCTTAAGATATTAACTACAAATTCGAATGATAGTTCGAATTTTAGGATTTTGAAGAATTCGAGAGTGGGGAAACACGGTTCTGCTTGTCATTTAGAGACCTGTATGCACTCCATATAATGTTGGAAGAATTTTTTAAACTATGTTTTGGATTATTTTCGAAAAAAAAAATCAAATCTTTCGTACAGTAAATAAAAACAAAGACATTACGTGATACAATGGGGCAGAATGGTGTTGCGCTTCAGAGCAACCAATAGCTGTAGCAGATTGCGCATTTACTCGACCGTGTGACCAAGAACAGAGGAAAAATGGCATAAATGGCAGTTCTGAAACTTGGCAGAAACACGACAGTGCTTTCTGGGAAACAATGTGCTCGTATTGTAGCCAACGTATGCGGGAATTGAAAGTAAGATCAGCAGACTGAAACCGAAAGGCTTTGTTCCGAGAACGATTCTTTCGGCGTAAGGAAGACGTGCATTTTCTAATTTGTGCAGGGAACAAATAACTTAAATCAGATGGTGACAGTCTCTGGCGGAGAAAATCAAAGCCATAACAACAGCATGATTGCTCGCTAGGATTCAATCTCAGTAGGTGTATCACTTATCCGACCGCCCTGCCCACGGTCAGTAGGGGACACCGATGGGCTTGGAAAGGCCGCCGTCCGTCGGATGGGACGTTAAGACGTGGCTCCGTGTGCGGGAGAATCATACCCTGTGCACGTTAAAGAACACGCTGGATGGCCTTGACGGGAGGCTACCATCTGTCTCCCAACAGCTGTTCCAGTGGGTCCCCTCCCCCAACCTTCTCTGAGCCTTCGGGGTCCATGTGACCTGGCCATTTAGCCCATGGTGTGCAAAAAAGTGCCGCTCAGAGGTAAAACAACCCAACCCAACTTATCCGACACTTTACTGATTAAGGAATATTGGATGAGTGAAATGTCTATTAAGAAAAGGAACAAAAAAGGCAGTTTTTGTTGTATCAATATGTCATTCATAGATTTTGATGTCTAATAATGGCATTAGAGTGTCTAATGTTGAAATCTTTTAATTAGCGGAACAGGATTAAAAGTACCCAAAATTTAAAAACTCTTCGAGCTGATAGTCCTCATTAAATAGGTTATGATTATCGATATATGTGATGTTTTAAACTTTAATTTGCAATCGTAGAAAGAAACGCTTTAATATTTTTATTGCTTAAGAACTGTGGATCTGAAAGTCATATTCCATAATTAATTATTGTTCAGGTGTCTTAGTGGTCGAGTGATTATCGTGCGTGGGCTGAAGAGGAAAAAGAAATACCTTTTCTATTTCTGGGCATCCCAAAGGGTGTTTCTTAAAATGGAGAGGCATTGATGGATAGCTCCTCGGTTAATTTGAAGGATCTTTACGTCGGATGTAAGATTAGTAAACTTCTACTGTAATGAAACACAAAAAAGATTCGATACGTGGACATTAATACTTTATAGGTGACTTATTGATTTAGTCCACTCTTTACATCAAGAACAGAAAGCGAAGATTTTTAAAGATATTTTCTAATAATGCCTTTAAAAAGCAAAAGTTTATCGTGAGGGGTTAATCGTTATCGCAGAGTTTGCTCGCAGCTGAGGCGGGAAGAGAATGGGACATTTTAAAAAGTTTGTAATTGCAAATTTGCTATTTTGGGCAAAACAAATAACACAGATAAAAGAACAGATCTTGAAAGAGGTGGGTGAACATTGTCAAATAGGACATTATTAAAATGACCTGCAGTGACAAATCCAGCAACTGTTGCTCTAGATGGGCTTGTTTGTAAAACTGAATTTAACGGTATGGGTGGACCTCCATTGACTACAGTTGCCTGAGGATGATTTTGTAAGTAAGTTTTAAGCACTGTTTATGACGTTTTTGCAGAAACGTGAAACACAGGGGTCCAAAAAATAATGGGGTTTAGAGAATGGGTATGTAGGGAAAAAAATTTACGTTGGCCGAGTGGTTAGCAGGCTTGGTTACTAATCTGAAGGAACTTGGGTTCGAGTCCCGGGTAAGGCATGGAAGTGTGTGTTTTTTTTTAATTTCTTTTTTATGCTGAGGTCCTGCCATCCTCTTAGATCTTCTACTCTGGCATATAAACTGACAGGCTCCTGTCAGACCTCTGTGGCAAGCAGCTGCTTGAGGGGGTATTTATTTTTTTTATTATTATTCAAGAAAGTAATATTTCAGTTGAAAGCGTACTTCAAATAGTTTTGAACATGGCAGAATTTGCCGATTGAACGAACCTATCATGAACCGTGCACATGCGAAAATTCGCTAATTATGCCCAAAACTGTTCAATTAAAATATTACTTTCTTGAATATGCACATCATTTTCGTACATATTGGTTACTCGAAACCCCATTATTATTTTTCTGACATTCTGCATATCCAGAATATTTCTGTGAGCTTCCTTGCAATACTCCTGAGCACTGTGGTTTGGTCGTCAACCTGAATTGGTAGGTAATTACACTATATTTTTTTAAGGCCAAAGACGATCGGCAATATTCTTTCTTCATATATGAGGCTATTTGTCACCACTGAAAAGAAAACTTCCACTTATGAATCATCGTCTGATGTAAATCGGAATCCTGTTAAATATAACTAATAACGTCAAATAGTAAACATAGTTATTAAACCATTAGAACTTCAGAAATTCTATTTGAAAAGAAAAGTAAAAATCGATATTCAGAAAGAGATAAAGTTCAACATGCTATTTTTTTAATGAGAGGGTAAGAGGTTAAATAAACAGGATGTTTTTCCTCTTGAGATGTTTAAATATCAGCCGAATGCAAATGCGATGATCCCTAACTTCTACTACAATAATCTTTTTATGGAAATATGAAACTGCAGATAAGCTAAAGATTCAGTTCAAATTTTTCGAAATGCTGTTTTTTCTGAATTTGCTAAATTATGAAATCTGTAATATTTTATAGTAGTGTTTTATACTACAGTAGATTTTGTTAAAAACACCTTTTTCAAAAAAAATTAAACAATGAAAGTTATATAAGAATAACATTAGCATTAATTTATAGCTATTACATAAAACTGTTTAATATAATAAGCGTATTTTTAAATGTTTCTGGTTTAATTTTATTAGTTTTCAATTTTCATTTTACAGTAATTTAAGGAAATTTTTCAGAGCGACAATCACCATTCTTAAATAAATTAACTTTTAACGAAAAAAGATAGAAATAGTCAAAAAAAAACATAGAATGGAAAAAGATAACTTTGTTTTATTAACTTTTGGACTTTAAAACCTTTACTTTCCCAAATAATTCGAAAAGTATGCTTCTATTAATATGATGTGTGAACAATCGCAATTGCGAATGGGAAAAAAAAATTAAAATATGGGCGTTTTTTTTTCTTAATTTTGGCTATGAAAAAAGTTTAAAAATTATATTTCGGTTCTCTTTTATCTTCGCAAATTTCCATTTTGTAGTTATCTTATTTAAAGTTTCAAGTTTTTGTTCTTAGCATTTACGGTTTCCGTATTAGAGTTTCGAGCTTCACGTTTCCATTTCCCAATTCAAAGAATTACTCTTTGTTTCCGTAAAATCACGACTCCGTTTTCAGACGAATTTTCGCGAGTCCCGTTGTGCAGAGTTTCTTAACCACATATGTCAAATATGTTTTCCTTCCGGATCACATCACCTAATAGATGACTTCATCACTTTTCTCACCGAAAGTATTTATCACAAGTAGAGCGCCTGCGCATTTGGAAATCCTGTTCATCCGTCTCAGCCAACGCCGAGCTGATGCCCGTGCTCTTAACCTCGCCCGCTGTCGGCGGCTTGTCTGTTACGAGAGTCAGTCATCCGGTTGAAGGATCTGATTGGCGCAGAGAGACGCCCATGGGAGGGTTTCACTGTCCAGCAGTCCTTTTGTAGTGAAGAGGGCTGGCAGCACGTCAGGACCAGTGACTATGAGTGACTGAGTGACTGGCTGACTAACCAGGGAGCATCTACGCGGGTCTGGCCGCTCTCTCGCACTACAAGTCTAAGTGTCTGGCCGCAGGCCACAGCTGCAGCATTGAGGTCATATTTCATCGGGAACCCGTCTGACACCTGAGGAGTTGGCGTTGTTGTCCTTCTAGGCGGCAAGTGAGATACGCAAGCTTTCTGGAATTAAGCGCATGCCGCATTTGAACTTTGCCAGTTGTCTTTGTTTTTATTGCAACCGTCTTGATATTCCTGTGTAAACACACGTTTTCCAAGAAGCAGAAGTTCCGTCCTTCATGATGTTGCTGAGAAACGTTAAAAGTTAAGCCTAACGAGCGGCAATGCCAGCACGCTAGTTTCACTGGTGGATCGAGCAGGCATTAGGCTTCGCACAAGTGGGTGCTCGGCCAATTTGACTGGAACCTATTGGCATCTGGTCACCGACACAAATGTCGGCGACTACAGACTCGGAGTCACAGTGTTCGGACAAGATGACCTCTCCGCACCCTGCTTCCGAATCCGCGGAGGAAAAGGATGTTGATGTTGATGTGGACATTGACGTGACGAGCGTCGCTTCCGTCGATCCGGTCGACGACGCTTCCGACGACGAGTACTTCAAGCCTATCAAGAAACTCTGCATGGCTCCATCGCGTCCTGCTCCTAATGCCAGCAAGCCCTTGAGTTCTTTCTTCATCAAAGACATCCTCAACCACAAACCGACCGTCCAGAGGACAACGTCGGCCGCTACAGATAGGGGCATTGTCCGTCCCTGGGACTTAGAGAGCTCGGCGGCCTCGCGGAGACGGCCCCGCTCCGCGGACGACGACTCCCGCTCGGAGAGATCAGAGAGTGATTCTCCGGATAGTCCGGCCGTCGCCAACCAAGCCACTTCTCCTCTGGACGCACTTTTCGAGATGACTAGCAAAGCCTTTGAAGGTTTGGAAGCGAATGAAAAAGCCTCAGGTAGGTTCTATGAATAAGAATGTAAGATAAAAGTATGATTGTTATCTGCGTATATTTTATTTTAAACAGTCATAGGAGTAAATTAGGTAGCCGTCATCAACGATTTGTGCACTGTCAATTTCCAGACGAAGGCCTTAAAAGTGTGCGACCTCTCCATAACAATGGCCTATGAGAAAATTTGATGCAAGCAGAATAATAAAACTAAATTTTTATCTTTTTTTAATTTATATTTTTTATTTATTATTAAAGAAAAATATTTTATTAAAAAAAACTTTTAAACATACAGTTATGAAAACCTTCAGAAAGCATATGGTAAATATCTATTTTACTGCTATAAAAACACGCTGTTTATACCTTACACCTTAATCCTCGTTGTTTTCAATAGTATATATTTGTTTCATATTTATATTATTTCCATTATTCCATTTTAGAAAACTTTAAGCTTCTGTTTTGTTCGGGTGAAAGTGATTTCAATAAATAAAATAATAAATAAATACCCCCTCAAGCAGTTGCTTGCCATAGAGGTCTGAAAGGTGCCTGCCAGTTTATACGCCATATAAAATGTTTGAGTGGATGGCGGGACATCACAAACACATGCGGGTTACAGAAAACAACACGAACATCCATGACTTTTCTAAAATTCGAGAAGCGCATATACTTCTCTTTATTCTCTTAAATTTTAGCTTTCGTAATTTGTAGAATGTTTCGTAGTGTCGGGAATTCACTGCAAGAGACAACATTTCAATGAAATAAGACAGGTGGCTTAAAACCTAAAATAATGATAGAAATTCCGCCAAAATAAAAAGGCAATGCAAGAAGAGAAATTTTGAAATATTTATCTTTCAATGCGCTGCAATAAGAATTCCACAAATGGTTTTCAAACTTAATTGGTTTGAGAGTTGACCATATTAAGTTTAAGAGCCTTGCAGAAAGTTCTAAAGAAGTTTTTTTGGCAAAAAGCATTGCAAAGATATTTTACTACTTCGACGCCATATTATGTGCAGATATTTTCCCAGTCTTGTACAATTCTTTGCATATAATTTATGTTAAATAAGTACCCTATCGGAAAGTATTAATCGGTGTTGTTGTTCAATGCATCTTAAAAAATTTAATTTTAATCACCTTTTAGCACTTTAAAATCTTTTCTTCATTGTGCCATTTGCACAGCGTTTTGACTTTCACTGATGAACTGTTACATTTCGAAAAAAAATTCGAAAAATCTTTAGATATTTCTGTACTGAAAGAAAATGTACCCTTTAGTGTTGTTTCAAAAAAAAACAGTCTCAAGTGAAAAGACAGCACATCAGAATTGTAAACATTAAAAGCATTTGTTTACGATTTAAATAATTTTGAAAATTGAAACATATAACAGCAGCTTCATCCCTTCACATAAATTTTTCTCAAAACCGACGAATGAAAAATTATAAAACCCATACTTACTTCTTAAGAAGCTATTAGATACAATACTATTCATTTATAACTTAATTTAGAGGACAATGCATCTAAAACTGTGTATAAACGTTACTGTTTCCAAGTCTTTAGTGCTGGAAACAAAACTCAGCTGTGCTTTTGATAAGCTCTTAAACGTGACAGTTATTTTTCTTTTTCTTTAGAAAACGCCTAGTTAAAAGGTTACGGAAATTCGGATTTGAATTCCCATTAATATAACATGGAAGAGTGCATTTTAATATGCAGTCCAAAGTAATTACATCTATGTATGTCTGTTCCAACATACCTATATATTTATATACCTATACAGGCCCGGATACAGAAAAAAATCGTTGCTGGGGGGGGGGGGTGAAGAAACAGAATCGAGGCGGGAAAATGTAGGGATGGAGGGGAGGGGCAAGAGACTGGATTCCCAATACAGTATAACCATTCCCCCTCGTTTTTACGGGTCTTTAAATTGAAGAATGCATGAAATAAAAAGAAAATATTAGCCGGGGAGGGGGTCACCTGTAGGCGTGGCTGGTCGTGCGTATGACCAGGATGGCTCTGAAGAAAGAGAGTCCCCAAATGCACTCAAAAGACAGTGATTGACCAGATGGTGTATACCATAACATCAGCAGTAGAGGAGAGATTTTTCGACGCCCTGTAGCTCAGTGGTAAGTGCACCTAACATGCTATCAGGAGGTCGTGGGTTCAGATCCCACCGGATCAAGATAATTTTTCCTCTACGCCCATCTTCATCCTTAAGTTAAAACAGCTTAATAGTGGTTAAATAATTCAGTAAATAAGTTTAATAATTTTAGCCTGTATTTCCCTTACTAGTTTTCTGAAATGCTCCCCTTTACTTCCCCCCCCCCCCTATATATTATATAGAGTCAAGTGGTCACTTTATTAGGGAAGATCCATGTTAAAAATTCTAATTTATAGCTTAGCAACTTCTTAAATAAGATCTGTAATGAAAATGTGATTAAATATAACGATCTGAATCAATTTTATTTGAATCTCTAATTTCAAGACTATCGTTTGGTATTTATTTAAAGAGTGGAAACTGATCTATTTAACAACATATGTCGTTCTTCAAAAATCATTCAAAATTGGCGAAAATTAATTAAATATTGAACAAATTGCTGAAAAGTATGCTAATGCATTTTTAGTCAAATTTAATGCAACAGTTGTTGTTTTCGTCCTCAAGCTGCTTAACTAAGCATTTTAAATAAATTAATTTACTGCCATTTCTGCTGTTTGATATTCCAGCGTCCATATATCTTTTAAATATGAACTAATATTTTTGAAAATCGAATTTGGATAGATTTGATTCAGAATACTTATCTTCAGTCAAATTTTTCCACGTAAAGCTTATTTAAAAGTTATTGAGCTCTGAATCTGATTCTCATTTCACATCAAATGGTCGGTTAATAATAGTCACCACTGAGTGTATATATATACATATGAAAAACGACTTCAAGATTGAAATTGATGATGAAATCTAGAGTTTTGTTTGCTCTTAGCGAAGAGCAATCAGCTGAACATATCTTGTCTCATATCCTTAAAACGATATCATATCCTCAATCCTTAAAACGGATTGAAGTAATAAAAACGACCATTAGAAAAACTGTTGTGTCTAAAGATACATCATTCTCACATATTTCATTTTTCGCTTTAGTTCCTTTCTTTAATTGCGATCCATTTTGTTTCTGCAAATAATCTCCTCTTTCAGCCGAGTTTAGGTATTCATGTCTAAGAATTATTATTAAGCGAAAAGTAAGCTATACATTTTGCAACACATTACCTAATTAACTCCCCAAAGTCTGACTTAATAAGGCATAACCTTTAAGTAATTAAAATGAGTTAACCCTCTTCGGTGTTTGTTGATCCTGAGTGATTCCTCTCTTTAGAACTGACAATCCACAGTAAATTGCTGTTTGCTTTCAATTTTTTTATTCGCACTGTTTGATGATATGGCCCAAAGAGCAATGATTGAAGCTTTCATCATCAATCATTGTCTAAATCTTGGTAATGAAATTCATTTGCGTTTAGAAAAATTGTGGCATTGTGACACACATCCACAGTCGAATTTACTAGCGAAATTTGGTGCTTTTAAATTTCAAGCGAGTAATGCAAATTATGGTGCAGTAGACCTCCTTGCTGCTTCTGAAGATATTTATATTTATGGACTTTCAAAATGTTTTATCTATAAGCGCTTGAGCTCAACATTATATAATTGAAAAGCAACAAACAGTGGTTTTAAAAAGTAAGATTTCCAATGCATCATTTCACATAAATTCCATTTAAGATCCATTTAAGAGCGTGAACAATTGGATATAATTTTTCGACGGAATCGAATCTTACTCTCAGATCTTGATGTTTTGTTGTTTGATTACGATATTACTGATATCATCATGTGTTTATCATTGTCTCCTAAAAAAAACTCATCTTAACAATATTTTGGGGTTCTTATTTTACAAATTTGAGCTATAGAAATGATGAAAGATCGTTTTCTAAGAGCTTTGCGAAGGAAATGAACAGTTAGCATATTCCAAATGGTATGTGCTAACTGAAAACCAACAGATTATCTGAATATTCATGTTCTCAGGATTCAATTTAGCCAATTTCCTTATAGTGGCTAGTGATCTACGGGACCTGGGTTCGAGCCCCGGGTAAGGCATGGATGTTCGTGTTGTTTTCTGCTGAGGTCCTGCCATCCTCTCAGATCTTCTACTGTGGCATATAAACTGACAGGCTCCTGTCAGACCTCTGTGGCAAGCAGCTGCTTGAGGGGGTATTTTTTTTTAATAAACTGCTGAGCAAATTTTGTAAAACATTTCTCTCATTCTGTCCAAGCCCTTTGCATATCTGTTTCCAGGGTCATCTCATCATTAATTTCAAGCAGGTACTTTTTTTAATTAATAAAACGGTAACCTCCTCTAAGAAGCATAATTTTCAAAGAGAGCCTGCTTTGGTTTGGCTATGTTGCCCGTATTCTTAGCTGCAGATTGGCTAATAGGATTACGAACAGTGTGCCTAAAGGTCTCAGGAAAAGGGGAGACTTAGGATGTTGTGAGCAAACAGCGTTAAACAAGATCTTGTTAGAATTGGACTACAGTGGTTAAATGCAGCAGCTGTAGCTCAGGACAGATAAATTACACTCTGGCAGGAACTCCGTAGCCCATAGCTGCATGAGGATTTTATATGTATGTATGTGAGCCGTCCCGTGGCCGAGTGGTTAGCGCGCTTGACTACTGATCTACGGGACCTGGGTTCGAGCCCGGGTAAGGCATGGATGCTCGTGTTGTTTTTCTGCTGAGGTACTGCCATCCTCTCAGACCTTCTACTTAGTCATATAAACTGACAGGCTCCTGTCAGACCTCTGTGGCAAGCAGCTGCTTGAGGGGGTATTTATTTTATTTATTATGTATGTAAGTAAGTTAAATCAAGGCGATTTATTTTTATTTGGCTTGTGTTTAACTGTTTACCAAATTTAATGAAAATATGCAAACAAAAAAATACTTTCGTTTCCCAAAAATAGTAAATGTTCACCAAATTTTAGACCATATTTAATCTTAAAGTGTTAACTAGATATTTACTTCTTGTTACTCTATTATATTATTTTCCACTAAAAAAAGTTTTGTTTCCCAAAAATAGTAAATGTTCACCATATTTTAGCCACATAATAATCCTAAAGTGATAACCAGATATTGACTTCTCATTTTCTTAAATTATTTGACAGTAAGAAAATGTTTTTGTGTCCCAAAAATACTAAATCTTCACCAAATTTTAGACGATATCTAATTTTAAATCAAATTTTTTTAGTATGAATCTTTGTATGCAGTCTCTGTGCTTTTACTTCTACTCTTCGTATCTAATGAATCTGTCATCCGCATTATAAAAAACGCCCCAAATTTTTTAAAGCCAGGTGAGAACGAATCAGTAAAGTGTTGTCTATTGGAAGTTGTCCAATTGAAGTCAGGATACTAGTATTCCACTTTACTACTTGTCAAATCCATTTCAGTGTAGTAAATTTAGTGTTATACATTTGGTGAACATTTGCTAAATTCGGTATAGCCATAGTATTTGGGGCGGGAGTGGCTCAGTCGGTAGCGCGCCAGGCTCGTAATCTGTAGTTCCCAGGTTCGAGTCCCAGCTGGGTCAGCGTTGAGATTTATCTCCGCAAAATTCCCCGCCCTGCCCACGGTCAGTAGGGGACACCGATGGGCTTGGAAAGGCCGCCGTCCGTCGGATGGGACGTTAAGCTGTGGCCCCGTGTACGGGAGAGCCATACCCTGTGCACGTTAAAGAACACGCTGGATAGCCTTGACGGGAGGCTACCATCTGTCTCCCAACAGCTGTTCCAGTGGGTCCCCTCCCCCAACCTTCTCTGAGCCTTCGGGGTCTTTGTGACCTGGCCATTTAGCCCATGGTGTGCAAAAAAGTGCCGCTCAGAGGTAAAACAACCCAACCCAAGCCATAGTATTTAAAATACAAGCATTACTAAAACAATAGGAACCGTTGTTATTTTAGTGACGCAAATTTCGTTTTTCGATCTATCATCATTTGGTATCTAACAACTATTTTTGATATTCATTATTTTTTTTGGAGTACAGTGCTAGGGGTTCAGAGTTTAATTTGGTAAACATTTAATTTGATCCCCTTTTTTTATTTTTGCCACTTCTGACGCGTGATGGGCTGACCCATGACGGAATTTTGAAGAAGCTGCCCCCATCTTCTCCACAAAAAGGCTATTGACTATAATATATTTAAAAATATATAAATTGAAATGCACTAATAATTATTATTGCATACATATTACAGATAAATTTTGGTAGCAAATTAATGGCAAATAAATGAAGAAATTTCTTAAATATACTGATGTAGAACGAATATTAAATTTTTGTATCCTAAAGCGTATTTAGAAAAAGTAAATTAGCAAAATCAATTTGAATGCACGAAATGTTTAGGTAATGCAAAGAGCAATATGAAAGCAAGAAAATTAAAGAATAGTTTAGCAATTAAATTAAGAATGTATTTTGCATTTTATCCAGGAAAAACTTAATAAGGTACAAAAAATGCACAAGTGTGCGTTTTTCAAAGTTACGGAAGTTTAACTTCGATTTCCCAGTATTTGTAAAAAAAAAAAGCCGAAATATTAAAAACGACACAATAGTACAAAAAAAAAATCAGAAAAAATTACGAGGGGCGCTCAAAAAGTTCTTGAAATGCATCTGCAAAACAAACGCCATTGCAATTACCTCAACAAAACTTCAACTCTCCTTCAAAGTACTCCTTTCCAGCATCTATATAAAGTGGCAGATGTATACGCTAATTCTGGAACGTTTGGTGGTACTCTTGTTGGGGGAATACTTAGAACTCTGAATGAATGCATTTTGCAAGGTCTTGCACTCTTAAAAAACGATTCACAGCAAGTTTCTTTTGATTTTTGGAAACAACCAAAAAATCGCATGGAGAAGATCGGGTGACTATGCAGGATGGGGAAACTGTTTTATTTTTTCCTGCTTCAGATAGGATGTAATTTAGCAGGTTTTGTTAGCACTTGCATTATTACGAAGAAGGAGAACCCTACACACGCCTGTCGTTTGATTCTGCTCATTCGTCTCCTCAACCATTTTGGGCAAAACAGTGTTGGTTGGCCATTTAGAGTCACTTTTTCAGGTAAGTTGTCCACGGCTAACACTCCTTGGGAATTGAAAAAAATTGTTAACATCCTCTTCGTTGAGGGAAATTCTTGTCGAAGGATTTAGGGATGCCGTTTCTGAGAGTTATATCATAATAAAACCTTGCCTTATCACCTGTAGCAATGTCTACTAACCGTTTGGGACCACTAGGTTCAAACATTGCCAGCATCTCCTTGCACGAGTCAACTCTAGCTCTTTTTTGCTGTACTGTCAGTTTGTAGGTACCCTTTTCGCACAGATCTTTCGGAACTTTAAATGTTGATGAAAAAATGTTTCCGCACTGCCAATCGATGCACTGACATTTAACTAATTATCTGAATGGTGATGTGTGGGTTTTTCTAATTGAGATCACGAACAGCAGCGATAGTTCTGTCGTTCTCTGCCTCGTTCGGTCTTCCTGCACAAGGCAGATCTTCCAAGCTCTGTCGTCATTCTTTGAATTTGGCATCCATCACGTAACAGTGCCATAAAAACAGGCAAGAACCCAATATACTTCTGATAAATCAGCATGAATTTTTTTGCATCGTCCCCAAGATGCATCTTTGTGAAAATGTAAAATCTTTTCCCGTCTTTAGAAGTCTCCATAGCAACAAAGCACAAATTTCACAGATCAAACTTTACGCGCCCCACGCGAAGAAAGAAATGATGATCTGTTTTTAATACGTAATGACAAATTTAGGTAAGCTTTCAATCAAGTCGTAGGTCGTTAACTTCAGAGGAACGAATGCAAATCTACAGACACGTGTCCAAAATATTTTGAACGCCCACCGTTTAAACTTAGATATATATTTTTTTAAAAAGTGTGTTTTTTGGTCGTTATTTTTGGTCGCTGAGTGAAGACTTTCCCCCTAAAAAAAGCTCTGTTACTGCACAGCTCCATTCTATGTTTCAATGCCATTTCTTTTCCTTTTTTCAATCTTTGGAAATGAACGTTTTATTTTATCTTTTTTCTTCTGACGTTACCGGAAAAAAGCTTTTTTTAAGCATTCTAAATTACTTTTATTATCATTCCGTTGTCAAAGTCCATTCTATAAACTCATAACACCTATTCTGAACCTTATGCCCCTTTATATATCGAGAAGTGATTTTTAATAAAGAAATAAAAAAAATAAATACCCCCTCAAGGAGCTGCTTGCCACAAAGGTTCTGACAGGAGCCTGTCAGCTTTATACGCCATAGTAGAAGGTCTGAGAAGATGGCGGGACCTCAGCAGAAAAACGACACATGCATCCATGCCTTATCCAGTGCTCGAACCCGGATCCCTTAGATTAGTAGCCAAGCGCGCTAACCACTCGGCCACAACACATAAAACAAACTTTCTGAAGTTTATTTTTCCGTAAAGCTCGTAGAAGTTAAATTGAAATGGAAAGCTTAAATTTCTGCCTAACATTGAAAAAAATGTGGAATAATCTGTTCCATTTGAAGATGTAATTGAATAACCTTCGCATTTATAAAGCCTAACACCTAGACCGATATTCAAAAGTTGTTACAATCCCATGCTACATCAATGGGAAGCTAACTTCGTAATTCTTTAACTTCTAAGTTTTTAGGAAAAAGTGACTGAAAATAAATTAAAGTTATCAATTAAAGTTATCTGAATCTCTGTTTCCGATAATTTAGTTCTGAAGAGTTGTGCAATTAATTATTTCAATATTCATCAGTTCTGTGTTTCTTAGAGAAGGTTTTGCTCCTGTTGAACATTTCAATTTTCGATAACTCTTTGAATATAAAAAATATAAATAATATAAATACCCCCTCAAGCAGCTGCTTGCCACAGAGGTCTGACAGGAGCCTGTCAGTTTATATGCCAGAGTAGAAAGTCTGAGAGGATGGCAGGACCTCAGCAGAAAAACGACACATGCATCCATTCATATCGAATAAATATTGTTGAAAAATCTAGATTTAGTTAGATTTGAATCTGATTTTTCATTTATGTTCAGTCAAATTTTTTTTCAAAAAAGATCTTATTTTAGACGTTAGAAAGTTTGAAACTTTTTTTTCCATTCACATAAAAGGGAGTTATAACTTGACTTTTGGACTTCAGTGTATTTACATTCCGTACACTAGACTAAGAGTCTACACACTTAATGAACAGTGTGATTTTTCTCCTCTAACGTTCTGTAACGGAAATTTGTTCCTTCACAGCCTGACTTTGGTAGTGAATACGTGTAATATGTATGCACATGTTAAATATATCATTATTACTCAGATCTTTATTTTCAAACTTTAAACTATTATTTATTTATTTTACTATTAAGCATAAAACTATTAAAAATTTATAACTATGACACTTCATTAAATAATGACAACCTATATGTTTGATATGTATAATATTTAAAATATTCTCTTGTTTTTCTTTATACTTTTTGTATTGTTTTTAAGTGAAGGGCCTGGCCCTAACATCACCATGGTTGCTAGGCATATAAATAAATAAATAACAGTGTGATTAAGGGAAGAGGACATAAATAAAGGGAACTGTGGCAATAGTAATCAAGTTGATGAGCTGACTCGATTGCAGTGTGGCGACTGTATTCAGTGGCAACTGAAGTAAAAGAATTAGCCAAAAATACAGTAGATAAGCATTCTTCAAAGGGAAAAAAATCTCTGCAGTGTTCTGAGTAATTTCATAATAAATGTTTTCTTTTTATTTTATTTTGCATGGTTATAAAAGAACAGAATATTCAGAACATTTTACCTTTGATTCAAAATTATTTCATAGCAAAATGAACATAGATATTTGTAGGCGAAAATTTTTGCAAGAAAGAGAAACATAATGATATTTTTCTTTTGCAGGGATAGCAATACATTATATCGGTGCAATTAAGAAATTAAACAAATAAAATTGCGAAAGAATATCTCTGATATGGGATTAAATTAATTGAACAGAATAAAAGGATTAGTCTTTTAATTTTGGTGATATTCTATTTAATGTTTCTGGCTAAATAATTAATAGGAACATGCTTAGTTTATCGACCTCTAAGTCAGAGTTTTCAAAACTGGGGGGCGTACCCATGAGAGGGATTCCAAAGGGCGTGATTATTAGGGAGGTTGTGCGAGGACGTGGGGGTTTCTCCAGTATCAAAGGGGCCGTAATGCAGAAAATTTGGAAACCTTACTCTGAATTAACGAATAAGAGAAAGATGGTAAAATGCAACTGCTGGGATTAAATTGAATTTTTTGCGAATGCACAGAATAGAGCTAAAGATATTATTCTACCGGAGATTTGTTAATTAAAATGCCGGATTGTGGCATCAGAGGCAAACGAGTCATCCGTTTCGAAGCAATCAAACGAATGTTTCCTACATAACACATATGTATATACTGCTCTCTAATTATTCAAAAGGGCTGAAAATAATTATCTTCTCCAGGATAGTGAATTTGACTAGTCACGACACTGCAACATGTGGTCTTCAAGATTAAATGAAAAGTGAATAGTATGTGGGGAAATGAAGCCTCAAAAATAACTCATAGTCTCAATTCAAAAAATGAAAGCGAAAAAAAAAGTTAAGAAATTAATGGAATAAATTATTATTATTAATATATCAATGCTCCTAGAAAATATACTTGAAAAGAGAAAAAGTAATAAATTATTTGTTGATGATTTGTAGCCTAATATGAATACTTCTAAAATATATAACAAAGGTACTTTCGATATTTTTTTCAGCGAAGGATCATTCTCTTCCACTTGGTAGTATTAAGTCCTCTGGTGATAATAATTTTGTCCTCAGCAACAAAGCGTAAAGTTTGATAGCATGTAGAAGTCAGTGTCGCTTAAGTAATTTAAATTTTAATAGCTTGACAGCTTAATTAATCTCAAAGTAGATAATTTCTTAAATGGACAATGGTGATGAATTAGGATTTTAGGGAGAGACTAGTGAAATTGATTAGAATGCTTAAAATACTCGTTTCGGATATTGGATGACGAATATAGTATGGCTGGTTTTTTTTTTATCATTTTTAATCATCTTAATCATTTTTAATATATTGAAAAGAATCTTTGTAATCTTGTCTCTGTACTATCAAGGGACTATTTAAGAATGTTTACGTTAAGTGGTTATATCTTTTTTAAATTTTGCATTTTTTGTCGTTTTGTTACGCATGCAATTTTTAATGCATTTCATCTAGTATCTATAATACTTCAGTTATTGCAGAAGGGACAGCAGATTAATCACCTCAGAAATAAATCCACAAAAAATAATTTTTGTGGATTTATTTCTGACGTGGTTATTTTTATTTCTTTTGCTTGTCTTTTAAACACTTTAACCATCATAATTTCCCTCAGAAGTAATAAACTTTTGCTTTAAGGATAAACATTTGATGTTTTGTGGATGGATTCAAAACTTGAATCAAGAATATTTTAAAAATACTTGGCTCTTATTTAAAGTTATTTGTTCTGCTAGAGAACTTGCCTCCGTACATTAAACGCTTTTGAAATCAGTTGCATGTAATTGCGAATTAGGTAAGTCATCGGAACACTGTTTAAAACATTGATGAGATAGAAACAAAACAATTGTTATAAGTCCTTTAAGTTTTGTTTTGATTAATATCCCTAACAGAAGTCCTTCAGCATTACTGCAAATAATTTTCAAAAACTAATCGTAAAGATTCAGGGCAAAATAAATTAACCACAGTAAACATTATTTCTCTGAATTCAAGCTTTTGAGGGACATGTTAGATGACTAACCAATACTTCTGGGAAACATCGATGTAAATAAGAGCAGAAACCATATTGCACATAATTTCAAAAACAATGCATATTATCGTATCACTCTAACAGGCAGTTGTTTAATTTTTTCCTACGTATTCTAAAACTGCGACATTCGAGCATCAGTGGCGAGTGAAAAGTTGCATTGTAGTCATCTTTGAGTGAAAGTCATTAGATACATAATAAAGCATGTAGACTTATCACTGAAATCAAATATATTTTTTCACATTTTTTTTAATAATTTCTTTTAAAAAAATGCTCTGGTTTAGCAGTGATTTTGAAGCAAATCATCCAATCCTATACGAATTTTTTTTCGAGTTTTTCAGTTTATTAAAATAATAACATTTTTAAAGGGAAACATTATATTTAACAGCAAAACGGAACAGTGTAATTTTAAAAGGAAACAATGTAGTAACAACAAATTTTCTTTTTAAATTCATCATCGTAGGTAATCAAAACATTTCTTCCTAATTATTATAGTGAAAAAAAATATATAAAATTTATAACAAAAAATTAATTTCTTTTACTAATAATTGCTTAATTTTACAGCTTCATACTCAAACATGTTATATATTCTACAACTAAATGATTTTTTTTTACTTCAAAGTGAAAAGAAATAGCATTACTCCAACCGACTTAAGCACAACTGTCATTAAGTAAAGTTTAAACAATAATATGAAGATATAAAACGCATATTTCTAAAACAGCTGATTTCTGCAGCAATGCGTATAAAAATTTAATTGTTTAATATTTCGAACATTGTGTTTGTTTAGTTAGTTTCAATAGTTTTTAAGGAAATCGCATTACATGCGAATAGAATGAAATCCATCGAAATGCAAACAGAGTTAAACTTTTTTAATTGACACCCGTGTTTCTCGATATCATTCGTCAGGTTGCCTTATCTATGCAAGGAAATTAAAAGACTTCTTTTCTCACTGCCCTTTAAATAGCGAATCAGCGAATTTTTCTTTCTCTGCAGACGTTCAATTGCCATTGAAATAAGAACAGTCTATGTCGCGTCATTGAAACAAGAGTATCTATGTGACGTCATTGAAATAAGAACAGTCTAAGTGACGTCACTGAAATAATAACAGTCTATGTGGCGTCATTTAAATAAGAATAGCATATGTGGCATCACTGAAACAAGAGTATCTATGTGATGTCATTGAAATAAGAACAGTCTATGTGACTTCATTGAAATAATAACACTCTATATGGCGTCACTGAAATAAGAATAGTATATGTGACATCTTGAAACAAGAGTATCTATGTGATGTCAGTGAAATTAGAACAGTCTATGTGACTTCATTGAAACAAGAGTATGTATGTGACGTCATTGAAGCAAGAGTATCTACGTGACGTCATTGAAATGAGAACAGTCTATGTGACGTCATTGAAATAATAGCAGTCTATGTGGCGTCACTGAAATAAGAATAGTATATGTGGCATCTTGAAACAAGAGTATCTATGTGACATCAGTGAAATAAGAAGTCTATGTGGCGTCAGTGAAATAATAATAGTCTATGTGGCGTCATTGAAACAAGAGTATCTATGTGACGTCATTGAAATAAGAACAGTCTAAGTGACGTCACTGAAATAATAACAGTCTATGTGGCGTCACTTAAATAAGAATAGCATATGTGGCATCATTGAAACAAGAGTATCTATGTGATGTCATTGAAATAAGAACAGTCTATGTGACGTCATTGAAATAATAACACTCTATATGGCGTCACTGAAATAGGAATAGTATATGTGACATCTTGAAACAAGAGTATCTATGTGATATCAGTGAAATAAGAACAGTCTATGTGACTTCATTGAAACAAGAGTATGTATGTGACGTCATTGAAGCAAGAGTATCTACGTCACGTCATTGAAATGAGAACAGTCTATGTGACGTCATTGAAATAATAGCAGTCTATGTGGCGTCACTGAAATAAGAATAGTATATGTGGCATCTTGAAACAAGAGTATCTATGTGACGTCAGTGAAATAAGAAGTCTACGTGGCGTCAGTGAAATAATAATAGTCTATGTGGCGTCATTGAAATGAGAATTGTCTATGTGACGTTATTGAAATCAGAATAGTCTATGTGACGTCACTGAAATAAGAATAGTCCATGTGACGAATACCAAAGTCGAAACTTCATAAGTTTTAAAATGTGCGTTTGGCGGGAATGTCATATTAGAGGTAAGGATCAAAATAAATTATAAAAATCTTGATTTTTTTCTTGAACAATATTTGTTCGATTTCCAAAGAGTTAGAGAAGCTAAAAAAATATTTAACAAGGAGTTGTAAACTGCAAGAATTCAACTGGAAAATTTATTACAACATAAAAAATAATTTATTTTCAATAAACTAAATTTTCACATAGAAATCTGTGTAACGACTCTAGCAATTTTATTTACATTTTTTTTATAAAGAAGACGAGCAACGCTATTATAAAATATTTCATCTTGCATAACTTTTGTAATGAGGTCCGTGCTACCCACTGCCCGGCCATTGGGTGTTGATGGGTATTAATATTTTTATGTGGTTCGGAACAGTCATTAATTTCGTCAGTTTATGTTTATCCTTACAGTTATAGTAAAGGAAGGCTTCTAAATTCCATCAGCACCTTGTAAGATATAAGCGAATTTGATCATGGTTAAAAAAAAATGTATCTGAAAACAAAGTTTGGCAATTATTTTAAATTTTTATATCACTTATTTAGTACAGCTCATTATTGTCCTAGCCTTCATGTTTCCTCCATTTAAAAAAAATAGCCAGCCAATAAAAAAAGGTTGAACTTTCTTTAAAGGATTTACTAAAGATTCTTGATTTGTCTTATCTCTGAGCGGCATTTTTGTGCATGCAATGGGCCAAATGGCTCAGAGTTGGACAGAAGAAAGGAACCCACTGAGCAGCTGTTCGGAGACAGGCAGAAAACTCCCATCGAGGCTACTCAACGTGTCCATTAAAATAGCCTATATGCAGAATATAAAATTACTCTTCTGGATAAGGAGCCATGGCTTACCGTCTCATCCGATGGACGCTGGTCTTTCCAAGCTCATTCTTGCTTCTTTTCTCACCGTGGGTAAAACGTGAGATGGCGAAAATAAATCTCATCTCTGGCAGAATTGAGACAAGGACTTGAACCTGGGAAAATCAGATTATAAGGACGGCTTGCTACAGATTGTGTCAACTCCCATTTCAGGTTTTTAAGAATGAAGGTCGGCATTTGCACAGGGGACCTTAAGAGGACGACAGCCTTTCCAAGCCCATCGGTGTTCCCTGCTGACCTGCCAGGCTCGTAATCTGTAGTTCCCAGGTTCAAGTCCCAGCTGGGTCAGCGTTGAGATTTATCTCCGCAAAATTCCCCGCCCTGCCCACGGTCAGTAGGGGACACCGATGGGCTTGGAAAGGCCACCGTCCGTCGGATGGGACGTTAAGCCGTGGCCCCGTGTGCGGGAGAGCCATACCCTGTGCACGTTAAAGAACACGCTGGATGGCCTTGACGGGAGGCTACCATCTGTCTCCCAACAGCTGTTCCAGTGGGTTCCCTCCCCCAACCTTCTCTGAGCCTTCGGGGTCCATGTGACCTGGCCATTTAGCCCATGGTGTGCAAAAAAGTGCCGCTCAGAGGTAAAACAACCCAACCCAACCCTGCTGACCGTGGATAGGGCGGAAAGTTTTGCGGAGATAAATCTCAACGTTGGCCAGATGAGACTCGAACCTGGGAACTGCAGATTACGAGCCTGGCGCACTACCAACTGAACCACACCCCTTTTTTTTTAGGAAAGGCGGGCTCGTGTTTGAGGAAGCCCACGACATTGGAGACGTCACAAACTTTAATTTGTCAAATTCCATGTCAAGGTCAACCCCCATGAAATTTTCCTCTCCTATTTTTTTTTTTTTTTTGGGGGGGGGGGGGGGGCGGTTGAGAGTAAAATTCAAAGTATTCTACGACGGTCCTCATATGAGCTTTCATTTGACAGCTAACTTGTAATTGTAGGCCCCCGTGTTCGAAAGCTATAGTAGAAGAATGACGTTCACATTCTCCTTTTTCAGGGGGGAAGAGGCGAGGGGGGATATTTTTATTTCCCACAACACTCCCCGCATCACAAGCTGTCATTTGATAAAAAAAAAAAAAAAACTTGTTAGGTTCCACCCTTGCATTTGAAAGATATAGTAGATCAATCCTTCGCATTTTCCCACCTTTTTCAGGGGAAAGAAAGCATAGGGGATTTTTATAATCTGTGACACTCCCCCCCCCCCCCCCACAAGTCACCTTTACTTTTGGCTCCGGCATTCCAAAGATATAGCGGAGAAATCCTTTCCATATTTTCCCTTTTTTAAGAGGGATGAAAACATGTAGGGCCGACTTTTTTTAATAGCCTGTGACACTTCCCGCGTCACAAGCTTTAATTTTCCACATAAATCATTGAATTTGTCCGTGGCGTTCGAAAGATAAGTGACACAACTATTTTGACAAACACACAAACTGGAAAACCGACAAATTACGAGCGAAAAACAATAGAAAAAACAAAATGCTGCTGTAATGATCCAACAGGCGAGATAAATAGATCTCTGTCAAATTATTGTAATACGAACACAGAGAGAAATTGCTTTATCTTTTACAATACTGATTAGCGAGGATTCATTCTTAGAATACCAACAGACACAAAAAGAAGATATGAGGCAGCTGCAAATTTTATGCTGGGCGATATATTGTGCATTGAATAAGTATTTAAATGAAGAAAACTACTTTCTGCTGAAGCATAACACCGAACATTTGTCAAGAGCCTGTAGGTAAAGCTCTTGTCAAGAATCTGGGAAAGAAAGACAATAGCAAATATATTTATAATTAGAATCAGGATTGATTTGCATCGCAGTCAATCTGGCAAAAAATAAAGTGTCTTCCCACTTTTTTTTTTTTCAGTTACGTAATATTTATAAATAATGAACAAAATTGACGAAACTTTGAATTGGATTATTTTACCTCTGAGCGGCACTTTTTTGCACCTAATGTCTAAACGGTCGGGTCATAAGGGTTCCGCAGACTCAGAGAGAATTGGGGAAAGGGATCCACTGGAGAACTGTCAGGAGACAGACAGAAGCCTCGCGTCACGCCCATCGAACGCGCTCTTTACCTTGCACAGAGTACTGCTCTCTCTTGCACACGGAGTCACGGTTTTAAGTCCCATCCGGTGGACGGCGGTATTTCCAAGCCCATTAGTGTCCCATTTCTTACCGAGGGCAGGGAAGGGGTTCAGCGAGGATAAATACCAATGCCCGCACAGTTCAGACTTGACCTGGGAACTGCATATTGTGGACCTGGAGCAAAGAAGGTCTAAGGAGAAGTAACTTCGAATAAACGCAAGTGGCACCACCACTCGGAATTTTACCCAAGTCGATCGGGACAAATTGGTCTGCGTCCAAAAACAACTTTAAAGTGCGGTCTGCGCATTGCAATCATTTTTGCATGCTGCAACTATGGTTTGTCTTACACTTCAAACACATAATGACTTAATTGGTGTTTCAATCTGTCTAATGACCATGGCTATTCGTCTACCGTGGTAGATTAGCCTAAGTGATTAAATGAGTATTTTATCCCTTTCAGGAAAGCATTATCCGACAGAGGGAAAAGCCGTAGAGGTTTATTTAGAGTAATTTAGAAGATTTTTGAAATTTAAAAATTACATAAATCAATATATTAATCTTTTTTGCGATTTTTGGTCACTGGTACACATCAATGAATATAGGTTTCTTTATTCTGTTGTAATAGTGTAGTTCCTTTTTTACGGTCTATGCGAGGAGTACCTGCTGCCATCTGTTGACTGTGCATATAGTAACAAATTCATTTTTTTAAATTAAAAATATATCGAATTTTATAATTCTTAATACTATATATATAATACTATATATATAATCGTTTATTGAAATACAAAGCTTTTTTTTATAATATAGTAAATATAGTAGAGTGTTTAGTAAACTAACATTTTCTTGTTGAGCACACACCATTTACTAACCATTTTACAAACTGGGATGATTTCGAATGTTTGTCATTATTTTCTTTCCATATGAAAAGAAAAATATTATAGTGCGTGATGAACAAGGCAACTATTTTTCAAAGTCAAAGTGTATGTAAAATCAGTTATGTGATGTAAACGATTGAAAACTTTGCTCTGCAGTGAAAAAATAACGCAGCGACCTCCTTCCTGGATGAGTGGCTTCGCTGCATTGCACGATTCTGCCACGTTTAGAGGGCGCCCTCCGCCATTGACGCAAATGTGAAGTTGGCAGAAGCCATAAAATGCAATTAACTGTAGGTTTTACACTATTCTAAATATTGTCTTGTGTTTTAAATGGCTCCTCTTATTTTGTAAAACATTCTGGAAATATAAATCCTTTTCGGGTGGGAAAATGAAATATTTTGCAGAACAGCTGCGAATTTCCAGCAGAACAGCGACATTGTGTCAACCGTTTGGTACATTGAGTGTAAACTTAGAAACTTTTAACGTTAATGAACATTATATGGCGTAGTGTATATTTCAAAATAAATATGTGATTAAAACTGGATCTTTTCCAGAAGACCATCGATTTAGGATGCTATTATCACTGTCTGCTTCCAATAAAACATCGCAATAAAAAATACGAAAGGTGTTTAAGTGTGATTGTACGAAAATTTAATTTCCAGTTCAGTATACTTTCCTTCATGTCATTAAATCTCGAAAGTAGGGATAAGATTAAAACCCCCATTTCAGCATTTTTTCAGGTGTGCATTGTTTCGCAAATTATTTAACAATCTGACTAACAAAATCAGTTCATTTTACCTTATAAATACCAATTTCCCTGGTAAAACTATGTAAATTTATGAAATATACTTAACCAGCTATTATGCTTAATATGTGCATGAAGTCGTTGTATGTACTTGGTACACATGTTTAAAATAGTGTGTAAAATTTGTTTTTTTTTTTAGTGTGTGTGAGAAAGAGAGAGCAAACGTTTTCGAAATGACAGCAAATTGCTTTACCTCGAATCTTATTCCCTGCAGATAAGCTAAGCGGCTTTGAGGGCACATTTTTTGTAAATGCACGTTCCTTATATATTAATAAAAAAAAATAAAAAAAAACTTCTTTTATAAAAAAAAATAAAAAAAATTAAAAAAACCTTTTTTATAAAAAAAATTATATGCAAGCAGTTACAAAACAATTACTAAATAACCTCCTTTTCCATAGTAGCGTGCTCGAGGTAATTCATGTCTACGATAAAAAAATATATGTTCTCTTGAGTTTGTTTCTGAAAATTATAACTCCTTTATTCCGGTGGGAAAATGTAAAGAACTAGCAAAAGTGACAGTAAACATAGGTACAGTTGCCATAAATACCAGGTTAGCAGAAACAAGAACCAGTCATCATGAAATTCGTTGTTGGATTTTTACGGATTTCCTACTACACATGTACCTGGATTTATAAGAAGCTTGATACAGGTCTGCAATTACAAGCAATAAGGTAGCAACTAGATCTAAAGAAGCGCTACAAAGAATAGTAAATTGCAGTTGAGCGATGTGGGTGGTTCAGTTGGAGAAATACAATACAGGTCTAGTTTAAATATATAAGTAAGTTGAACCCATGCCTCTTATTGCTGAGTTGAATTTTACGATTGGACGGCTGCTTTAATTTAATGCTCTTTACTCTTATCACAAAGATTCTAAGGTTTCAAAAGCATTTCGTTGAACTTACTAATTCGTAGGCTATCAGAATATAAATAAAACAAAATGTGTGTTTGTTTGTCAACGCTGAAACTCCAAAACCAAGAAGCTATAACTTTGTATGTGTAGTTAGGGAAACCCGTGGGTGTGCACCTCGGACACATTTTGTTAACTTTTACATTTTTTTTACCACCTTGGGAGAGGGGAGGGGTTCCTGAATTTCCCAAGAGAGTTAACATTGTGGTTCTTTTCATTGCTGTTAGAAATGAGAGTAACATGAGATGGCTTTTTCATTGTTTAATAAAAAAAGGAAGAAATATGTGAAAAAATATTTGCCTTTGAGTGGTAGGTACGCAATGAGTTAAATGATCAGCTCACAAAGACCCCAAAGGCTCAGGGAAGGTAGAGACCCCACTGGACAGATGTTAGGAGACATCAAATCTCTTGTCAAGGTTTTCTGTCAAGGCCATCCAGCGTATTCTTTAACTTGCATATGAAATGGCTCTCCTGACAGGCAAGCACAGCTTAACGTCCTATCTGACGAAAGTCGTCCTTTCCAAGCCCATCGGTGTTCCCTTTCTTACCGAAGGTAGGGTGGAGATAGCGGATTGGATTGTTTTACCTCTGAGCGGGCACTTTTTTGCACACCATGGGCTAAATGGCCAGGCCACAAGGACCCTGAAGGCTCAGAGAAGGTTGAGGGAGGGGACCCACTGGAACAACTGTTGGGAGACAGATGGTAGCCTCCCGTCAAGGCCATCCAGCGTGTTCTTTAACGTACACAGGGTATGGCTCTCCCGCACACGGGGCCACGGCTTAACATCCCATCCGACGGACGGCGGCCTTTCCAAGCCCATCGGTGTCCCCGACTGACCGTGGGCAGGGCGGGGAAATTTTGCGGAGATAAATCTCAACGCTGACCCAGCTGGGACTCGAACCTGGGAACTACAGATAACGAGCCTGGCGCGCTACCGACTGAGCCACCCCCGCCCCTGGAGATAGCGGAAATAAATCTCATTGCCGGAACAATTAGGGCTAGAATTTGGGAACTACAGCTTTCGAGCCTGTCGCGCTACCGACCACGCTATTAAGATTATAAGCTTAACATTAAGTCTATGGGAATTTCGAGGAATTCTAACCTGGAATGTTCCTTAGATTTAACAGTGGCGGATGCTGAAATAAATTGTTGTCCCGTATAAATTTAAAAGAAGAGATAGTTCAATCAATCCATAGTAAATACACAGATTACCTGTAGAAATAGACTACAACAATTATTAAAAAATTCTGGAGGAAAAAAAATAATCACTGACGCAGCTGGAATCGAACCCGCAACTCTCTAGATACATGCCAGATCGTTCTACCTCTTAAAATACGCAGCAGACGCTAAACCTTCCAGAATAAGACCTATAAATTTTTCACTGAGATATGGCTGACCTTGCGCCATCTATGCTTCAGGAGAGGCAACTTTTCCAATTGTTGCCAATGATTTAGATGTTAATGAATAGGTCAATCACGCTTAAGCGTTTCTTATTAAAAAGTCACATCTCAGTAAAAGATATATAGGTCTTATTCTGGAAAACTTTAGCGTCAGATGCATGGTTTAACAGGTAGAGCGCTCTGGCATGTATCTAGAGAATTGCGGGTTCGATTCCCACCGGGTCAGCGATAACTTTTTTTCAGTTGTTTTTAATAATAGTTAATCAATTTCTTTCCGCTTTCTCGTTATAAAGCCATTGTTTCAGAAATGGATAAACATCACGAGCTGGACACGAGATTTTTAATGGATAATCGAAAATCCGGGCAACTTCTGATAAAACTTCTATTCAAAATATTATCTGGCACACGAAATTCTATGCGCAATTGTTTGTACCCCGGGCAACGCAGGGTACTTTGTCTAGTATTAATTATGAAAATTATCAAATTGAATCCACTACATGGTGTACATCGAATTTTTAAAAATATTTTTCGTTGCCGGCATTTTCTGACAAATCACAGAGATACCAATGACTTATGTAGTGTTGGTTGGTTTTGCTGTTGAGCAGCTGCTTCTCCCCCCCCCCCCCACTGTAAATAAAAATAAGATAAATACCCCCTCAAGCAGCTTCATGCCACAGAGGTCTGAAGGAGCCTGTCAGTTTATATGCCATAGTAGAAGGTGTGTGAGGATGGTGGGATCTCAGCAGAAAAACGGCACAAATATCCATGCCTTATCCTGGGCTCGGAAGCGGACATTGGGAAAGAGATCCTTTCGGCACTTGGTGAAATTGAAAAAGAGCCACATTAATCAAAGCTCATCCAGAATGCTTTGTTAAAATGCTATCGATTTTCGTAAGAACACAATTGATTTCTTTCTGAATGATAATTCTTAAGAAAATTCTTTTATTATTCGGATTAATTAAATTTCTTACATTTCGAATACCTTCTACTTATTCACCAACGAAGCTATTTTCACGAATTTTTTTTAATATTATTCCTAATTACAGTTGAATATAAAATCCCTTTTTTTCACATTTTTCTTGTAAGTTGCTTTTAGTCGAAAAATAGTGTATCATCGAACAATAATTTTACTGAATAATTGCGAATATTTCTAAATGATTGTTTTTCAAAAAAAAAAATGTTTTCATGTTAAACAAAATGGTAACTTTTATTTCATAAACTGAAATAATTTTTTTTAATTAATGTGTTAAATACAGTATTTAAAATCCTTCGCATTTAGAAACCTGAAAGGAAGTGACAAAAGTACACTTAAAAACGTGTAAAGTTTCTGCATTTGTAGTTTGTTGAAAATATATATTTGCCGTACAACAATATAGCTTTATAATGTTTCTTTTACACATTTTAACCATCAGAACTGCCCTGTTGAATGTTTCTCGCATTTCTCTTTTTTGCAATTGAAATGTTTTCACAATACGTAAACATTTACCAATCGTTGAGCTGTTTGATATTTCTCACTGGTCAGCTTTAGGTAGTCTTTTTTCATTTTTATTTTATCAAGCTGTGCAGCTATGTTAAAGCATGTTAGAACGACAAAATTTATAGCTACATATTTCAAATTCCTACCCGAAAAATGTAAGAATAAAAAGATTGACTAGATCAGGAGTGTCCAACCTTTTGACTTCCCTGGGTCACATTGAGTGAAGATTTGACTTCCCTGATTCACATTGAGTAAAGATTTGACTTCCCTGGGCCACATTGAGTAAAGATTTGACTTCCCTGGGCCACATTGAGTAAAGATTTGACTTCCCTGGGCCACATTGAGTAAAGATTTGACTTCCCTGGGCCACATTGAGTAAAGATTTGACTTCCCTGGGCCACATTGAGTAAAGATTTGACTTCCCTGGGCCACATTGAGTGAAGATTTGACTTCCCTGGGCCACATTGAGTGAAGATTTGACTTCCCTGGGCCACATTGAGTAAAGATTTGACTTCCCTGGGCCACATTGAGTGAAGATGAATTGTTTTGGGCAGCACATAAAATATATAATATAGTTAATGCATATGAATAATAAAACTTCATTTATTTTCTTATGTTTTTTATTATAAAATTAGAAAACGGGCAACGTGAAACTAGTGGGATATCAAAAACTCGCTGAAAATCACATAATCATGTTGAAAGCTTACGTCGTAAACACGTAAACTTTACGATTTTTTGGGCCGCATTACTAGCTGTCCAGGGCCGGGGTTGGGCACGCCTGGACTACATGAATTATATTTATAAATACTAGAGAATATTATATAAAGAAAATGTTTCTTATAAATCATCACCTCGAAAATATGACAAAAACTTGAAGACGGGACATGAAAGCATTTTCAATATCACAATAAGTCTTTTCTGTTGCCATTCCAAGACAAAAAAACTATGCTGACAATAGTTCTTATTCTCCCACCCGTCAAGTCATTGAGCTACGCAATAAGAAAGAGTTAGTGTTCTCGAAAAAAACCAATCAAAACGTCAACAGCATTTAACAAGAGAATTAAAATGTGTTGTACATAACTGCAAACTATTTAATATAGATAGTCGACAGCTCTTTTATTGTATGTATTATAAGGAAATTTGGTATATACTTAAAGAATACGGGCTGTGCTTTGGGAACTCAGAACCAGAATAAGAATTTTTTAAAGTTTTTTGATGAAGTCTCACAGTATCCTTTCCCCTTAACACGGAATACATTTTAGAAGAAAAAATATTCAATGCTAACAAATCACGTAAAAGTAACCTTAGGGTGCAAAAAAATCTTGCGTGCAAAAATTGTCTCGAGTCAAGTAGGATATTAGGATGCTCTACAACTGAGCTATTGCCCATCTAACAAGATTTCTTCTAATGAAGACCTGACTATGAACCACTGGCCGTGTAATCAGTTCTTGGAAGTAATTTCACTCGAACTAAATAAAAAAAAAATACTTAAAATGTTCATGTCTTCAAAATTAACTCAGAAATTAAACTGAACTTTTATTGCATAATTATTAATATCGTTTTTTTTTTCTTGTACCATTTAACATTTTTAACATTATTAATTTTATCGGATCAGAAAAACAATGAAATTATCTATAATCATCTACAACGATAATGATTAAACTGGCCATAATCTTCATAGACACGAAATACATTCATCTAACGTAAACTGTCACTGCTAGATCCTCTAAAGCAATTTCGTATTCAAAGCAGTCCAAATGCAGTTCTGCTTCCTCACCCGAACGAGTTTTTTAAGTCCTATAAACGAAATTTGGCTGACCAGGAATGTTTTTCCCCTTCTCGTCTATCCAGTAACAGTCAGTCGAAACGAATTGAATGGAGATTAAGAAGGCCTCTTCCTCTCTCTTGTCTATGTTGAAGGGGGAGGGGAAGATGACACCGGTTACAACAATTCCAGGTTAAAAAATGACGGAAGACACCCCTGGGACTTTGTCCTTCGAAGCAAAGCCTCTTTAACCAGACAAAATCTTGGCCACTAAAAGACAGAGATATGCTGTCAAATAATTTTACTTTGATTTTCGGAATCAAGAAGAGTTCTCTCAGTCGAAATTCGTCTCCTTAGAGAACAAACTAAGAAAACAAATATGATCACGAGTTTACTCGTGTCTGATTCATAATAGCAGTGTCCATCGTCCTTTTGATTGTGCTACTGAGCGCTGGGAATTAAAAAAAAACACTTCGCTTTCAGATAGGCACTAATCCTTATACTACGGGAGGTGTGAAAATATTGCCTGTCGCAGTTTCGTAATTTGAATTTACATTATTTTTATTATTCAGCGGTAAACGTTTTCATTTGAAACGACGATATTTATTTACTAGTTACTTAAGGTTCTTTAAGTTCGGTTGTTTAATCTACTGAAAAACATTCAAGAACGAACCTTACTTGCCAGAAATGCCTTCATTATTAGAACCTTGGACACGTTTAAGACATATATATATCTCAGCATTGTTTTATACTGTCCCTCAATGCTTGGAAAAGTGAGATCAAAATAACGCACCTAAAACTACTCATAACATTTTTATATTGAACACTAATATTGAATCGCTATTATTGCAGGAGAGCCATATCCTGTTCACGTTAAAGAACATATTGGATGTCCTTGATGGGAGGATTTCATCTGTCCACGCTGCTTAGTGGGTCCCCTTCCTCCAACCTTTCTGAGCCCTTGGGGTTCTTGTGTCCTGGACATTCAGCCCGTTGTGTTCAGAAAAAGTGACACTCAGAGGTGAAACAACCCAAACAACGTCAAGTCATTGAAACACCACTAGGTCTATAAACGTGATTAAAAATGAATTCGTAACTTCGCAACTTCTAAAATGAACATTTTGGTCCCTTTTGATCCCCTGTGCGGGAAGAGAGCCATACCATATGCACGTTAAAGAACACGCTGGGTGGCCTTGACAGGAAGGTCCCAACTGGGTCAGCATTGAGATTAATCTCCGCAAAATTCCCCGCCCTGCTCACGGTCAGTAGGGGACACCGATGGGCTTGGAAAGGCCGCCGTCCGTCGGATGGGGCGTTAAGCCGTGGCCCCGTGTGCTGGAGAGCCACACCCTGTGCACGTTAAAGAACACGCTGGATGGCCTTGACGGGAGGCTACCATCTGTCTCCCAACAGCTGTTCCAGTGGGTCCCCTCCCCCAACCTTCTCTGAGCCTTCGGGGTCCATGTGACCTGGCCATTTAGCCCATGATGTGCAAAAAAGTGCCGCTCAGAGGTAAAACAACCCAACCCAACTTGACAGGAAGCTTCCCTCTGGCTCCCAACAGCTGTCCAGTGGGTCTCCTTCCACCAATCTTATTTGAGCCATTGGGGTCCTTGTGACCTGGCCATTTAGCCCACTGTGAGCAAAAAAGTGTCGTTCAAGAGTAAAACAAATCAACCCTATCTTCCTTTGAAGTAATACGAATTCAGTGACTGATCGCACCATCGATATGCTTAATTTTATTTTCTTCCTTTTAGGTCACACATAAGAAGATACGAATTTTTTTTTTTTCTATTTCTGCTTGCATTTAAGGACCTGGAATTTCTTTATATCTTATACGATTGTTCATAGAAAACCACGCTCTGAACCGAATCCCTTGTACTTCAGTGCCGTAGTGAATCAAGATGATCCGCTGCACCACAGAGGTGGGGGGGGGGGGAGTTGGGCAACACGCTCATTCGACAGAACGCACCCGCTACGGCTTTTTCACATCAGGTAATTTGAAATTATAAAAAGATCACAACTTCACTGAAAAACTCTCACAGGTTTAAATGAAACAAAAACTTAATTTCATTTTCATTTTTTTTAAATTTTAACTTAAATTCCACATTCTCTACATTTAAATTTCCACGTTGAATGTTTACTACATAAGTAGGTTAGTAAAGATTAACGAGTGTTAGCTTTCATATTTAGAGTTAACCTCGTTCTTCTAAATCTGTTTTTTAAATCAACACGAATTTTGTTTAAATTATAAGAAAATGAAATATTTAATTTCATATCAGTGAAAATGATATTTTTTTCAACTTTTATTTTTTTATATGCATAAAAACTTTTGAACGTAAACTAATTATCATTTTTCTAGATTGTTAGCAAAAGTTTTATTTTACAACATGTGCAATTCTTAGAGAGAAATTTTTTGAATTTCGCGAAAATTAAAATAATTCTTCTAAGCAAAACTTCCTAAAAATATAATTATTGTAATTTTAGATTATTTTAAATAAATTATTGACAGTTTTAATTTTATTATTAATTATTTGACCGTTAAAATAATTATTTATTGCAAACAATTCTGCTGTATTCTCACTTCTCTAGCTGTTTTAATACATGATCAATATTTAGGCAGCTCTAATATAGATATATTTTTCGTTTGATTTTTTTTCTTTAAAAAAAGGTTTTAGAAATTGCAGAACTATTTTCAAATAACAGACATTTTCATTATTTTACCAGTTTTTTTATAGGCTTTATGTGTAAATTGGATGTGGGGAAAACCTGATTTTAGCGGCTCTACCGCCAAAGGATGAATGCCACTGATTTATATCCTGCTAAACTGCTATTTTTAGTTTCTTTTTTTTCCGTTTAGTGTTTCCATAAATCATATATATTTGATGGGCGTTGGCAGTTGATGATAGACGCGTGCGATGAAGCAGTTGCCTTAGCCTGGAGTGCACTGCATATAAATAGAGTAAGGTGTAAATGAGTTTTTTTTTTGCCAGGCAGAATCATAAAAAGAATATCAAATACCAGGAGGTTATTTTCTATGTATCAGCAAGAGAAGAATGGGCTCGTATCTGTTCATCGACGATAAAGGAATCGGGTAAGAGAGTACTCGAGCATTAAACTATGTATCCATATCCTCAAAGGATAAATAACCTTTTTTCATTTGTTACATTTGCATAGAGGGCAGTTCGATTCAGAAGCTATTTATAGCTTAAACATGATTTCTCATGCAAGGACAAGCCCGCTGAAAGAGAAGCCAGGTCCACTAACACACTCGCTTACAACTAACTCGAGCCAACCCACAGTACGTAAGGATATGCCCTGTGGAATAGCGACTAGGTTCTCTAAACCCTATCCAAGTTTAGAGTAATCCGTACTGAACAAAGGGGAAAAAAGAAAAACATATTCCGATATTGATTCAATTGAAATTCTATAACAGGACTCTTTATTAATCAAACATGAAGTTAGATAAAAAGTTGTCTTGACTCGGGTGGGATCCGAACCCACGACTTTCCTGAAGACGTGGCAGATGCTCTGGCCACTGAGCTAATGTGCCGCCGATCAGGATTTCCTCTCTTGATGATATGAAGTTCAAGAGGATTATTTGAAGTCTTTCATCGAATCGATTTTAATTACTGGTGGCCGAGTGGTTGGTGTGCTTGACTACTGATAAAAAGGACCTTGGTTCGAGTCCCGGATAAAGTTTTGATGCTTCTTTTCTGCGTTGTCTTTCTCCTGAGGTCTTGTCTTCCTTGAAGATCTTCTCTATGGCGTATTGTACTGACAGGCTCCTGTCAGATTTCTCTGGCAAACAAATACATCAGGGTTAATTAACTTATTTTATTTATGCTCATAATATACTTTATCCATCTACTTTCATGATGCTGTTTGGAAGCGGTAGTTTAATACCTACCTTCATGTGATGCACACATGTGATTGTTTACTATAAGAGGAAGGTTCCTATCATTAATAAAGGAAATCTTGATCAACCGCCGTCTAATCAAGTGGTAGCTCAGTGATTAAAGCAGATAGCAGGTCAAAAGGACCCCAGGGGATCGCAGCTGGGTAGTAGGTAGGGTGGAGTAGAAGGAATCTACTGCATAATATTTAGGAAATATATGAACGTCTTCCGTCAAAGCTATCCATCGTGTTCTTTAACGTGCACATTTTAGAAGCCCATCTCTTGCACACGGAGACACGATTTACTATCCTGCCCGATGGACGGCGACCCACCCAAGCCAATCGGTAAAGGAAATTCACTGAGCAATTCATTGTGGCAGTAGGATATATCGCACCAAGATCGCTAAGCATTGATTGGATTCATAAAAATATTAAATGGAATTCGGATACGCTTTTTTTAAAGCGAAAACGAAAAGTCTTATGGACATTTTGAAAATTCATGATCGAGGCTGATCAATGTTGATAAGGAAAAAATTAGTGCGCAGCGCATTCTTTACATCTGTGGTTTTTTCTCGTATGAGAACTATCTTATTCTGTTCATTTTATTTTTTTTTTGACAATGAACAGATTTGCAAAGAAATTCCAAAGATTTTATGCAAGATGCAAAGGGGCAGGAAAGGAACAAAATTAAAGAATGGATTTTGTCCCGAAGACTGGATGGAGAATGCAAATATTCTGATTTGAAGTTCACAGCTGATGTTTTCATTACAGACATTATACTGCATACGGATAGGCTCCTGTCAGACCTTAATGGGAAGCCTGCTCCTTGACGAGCATTTTTTCATATTTGTTATATAAAAAAGGATATTTTCCTTTAAAATTCAGGGAATGATAATCTTTTTGTCTCCCCTTCTTCTTGTCATATCAATGGGTATTTTTATCTCTCACTCCAAAACGGTATTTGTTAGTTGATGTATTTATTAATTGGAGAGATAAATTCCGTTGTTTCGTTTCTGTTGTGTCTCTTAGGAGTAGAATTTTGCTGCATGAATGATTAAGTCACAGTGACCCAAACTCTCACAGTTGTAGTAGGAAATCCACTGGATGGCTCTTAGAGATAGACTAGAGTTTCCCATTCAGTGTGTTGTTCAGTAAGCACATGGTAGTAGCTTTCCTACAGTTGGTCATCACTTTAATGGACAGTTGTTTAGGCAAAGCAGAGTAAAATTCAAGTGTCAATAAAAATCGAAATTATAACATCATCATGAAGATTGGGTTGTTTTAACCTCTGAGTTGCAGGGCTCAGAATGAGGTAAGAGAAGGGAACCCACTGGACAGTTATTAGGGGACAAATGGACGTCTCTCGTCAAGGCCATTTAACATGTTCTTTAACGTACACAGGATATGGCTCTCCTATACATGAAACCACGGATTAACATCCCAATGGATGGACAGCGGCCTTTACAAGCCCATCTTCAAGTCGCCCTTCCTCACCGAGGGCAGGGTGAGGGTTAGCAGAAGAAAATGATTACGAGCCTGACCCATTACGGACTGATCCCACCCCCAATTAAAATTCATGTAGCTGCAAGAAATCGTAGGGATATCGTACTTATAATATGGAGTAAAGCAGGAAAATTCAGCTTCAATAGAAATAAAATTCTTAAAAATGTGCTAAATAAGGAGGAACTAATATGCAAAGGACAGTAAAATGTAGCTGTGTTGTGAAGCAGAAAACATCTAACCTATCCTGAGCCTTCCTCAATATTTTGTTCTTAAAAATAATGTTGTTATACATTGTAACCGGAACCAGCACAAGGTAGAGGCTAAATCAGTTTTTTATTCTAACAGAAATAACGCTAATAGGCCGGAGAGCAAAAATCGGATGTACTAATAATAGCGAGGTTCTGATCAAAAAAGAAAATGCAGCATATCACTTCCTTTTAGGGAGATACGATAAAAAGTACCGGGAAAATATGAAGAAGGAGCTTGAGCTCAGAAAAACTTTCCGAATAAATATTAGAAAACATTGTAAATTTCAACACAGAAAAAGAAATCAGTCTTTATAATTGCAAGTAGTAATTCATGTATGAAAAATGTTGATATAAGACGAAAATGCTTGAGTTACAAAATCAATTTACTTTCTTCTCCTCTAAGCCAAACTTGATATAGTAATTTCAGATACATATATGTATTTAGCAATATATAGAGCAAAGTATTTTGCAATAGCTTAAAACTATACGACCTATTTATATCTTATAGCTAACTTAAAAATGTTTATTTACAGGTTGGGTTGTTTTAACTTTGAACGTCACAATTCTGCACACAACGGACTAAATTGCCAGGTCACAAGTACCCCATGAGTCACAAGGTTAGGGGAGGATACCCACTGAACAGCTATTAAATGACAGACGGAAGTCTCTCTTCGAGGCCATTCAGCTGGTTCTTTAACGAGAACAGGGTATGGCTCCTAGTCACGCGACTTAAACATCCGAAGGAAGGCGATCTCCCCAACCACCTCGGGGTCTTCTTTCTTACCAAGGCAGGGTGGAGGCTATCGGAGATAACTATCAACGATAATGCAGTGGGAAAAATACAGTGGAACAGAAAAGTGTTGCTCAGAGGTAAAACAAACCAACCGAAATCCACTGATATTATTTCATTGTCTGGTTATGTGATTCTTCTGAAATTTTCGGGTTATTCTTTAGGATACCAGGCAAACAATAAAGATCTTAAAAGCAAAATTTCCTTGAAAAACTTGCGACAAGTCACTGTAATGTTGCAATTTTTTTAGTAAATTTAAAATAAACGTTTGTTCTGTTATCAGCTGTTTTAAATTTATTAATGAAAATATCAGTAAAATTTATCATACTAGCAGTCATATCAGCGTTATCGGTTAATTAGTTCGACTGCATCAGGCGTGTTGCCAGATAATAGTGTGTGAGAGGAGGTTGGGCAAATCGAAACGAGTGATGGTTGAAGGGGGGAAATTAGATGTAGGCGAAATTTTTTCGCTTACTCCCATTATAGCTTAAAGCTGTGCATAAAATAATAAATGGGGAAAAACAAGTTTATATAAAAAAAAGTCGTTTCTTAATTATTTTTCCTAAATTCTTTATCGTCCTCGAAATAAGACATTGAATTCATTCTTCTTATGGGCTTGAAATAATTAGCGTTAACTGCTATGTGGTTATGAGTTAGAAAAGTAATTCATAAGAAGGTCTTTTACTTTAATATTAATAATTAAGATGGTCATACTTTCGAATTTCAGCGATTAATGTACGACGTTAAGCCTTAAAAAAAACTTTAAAGTCCGTAACTGTTTTCGTATTATTTCTGCTTATTCTCTGTGCAATATTATACGATGAAAAGCTCAGAAATGACCTTATGGCTATTAATTTCTCATTAATCGATCGAAATATAAAAGAGGTCCAATCATCCTTTGAGTGATACTCATCTCTCAGCGTTACACTAACATCCCTATTTATTCGTATCACTCTACGCTTTTGGCAAGGCACAACACTCTCTCATAGAGAGCGAGTGAGCTGACAGGATCGTCTTGCCATTGGCTGTCTGGTATACTTCACGTTGCTGTGTGAGATTTATGACCAGCTACTGACACCAAGTTGTTGGTTGTAAAGAATGGACCGTTGTGATATTTAGCACGCGTGCCACACATCCTTGACCCTTCCGTGCTGTATACATTTCACCGTCTCTGTAATGAGAACCAACAAATGAGGCTCCTGCATTGGCTCTTCAGCTAATTATACTACTTCTTTTGAAGGAGGAGAAAGCGCCACTGCATAGTTAGGAAACTGAATGATCCCCCGTTCATTGCACTGATTTTCGTTTAGTAAATGCTCATCAAGTAAGGTATTTAAAGCGGACACACTTGCATTCTTAAGAGGACAGACACAGTGACATCTTAAAAGGGCAGACTCCTAAAAGTATAGGCTTACTGGAATACTTAGAAGTATGGTTATTTTTACTCTTTAAAGTGTAAACATATTGGAATTCTTACAACTATACATTGATGATCATAAAATGCAGACATGCGGACTTCTTAGAAGTATAAGCATTGATGTGCTGAAAAATTTATACTTATTGGAACTTTTCGAAATTTGACAATGATGCTCTTAAAAGAGTATACCAATTTATATTCTCAAAGATAAAACATACATTGACGCTTTTAAAATATTAAAATCATGTGCACATGATGAGTGTTTTACCTCAATAACGACATATTCAGAGTCATCAGAAAAAGCTGCAGCAGGTTTAAATGCCGTTTTTTTTATATACTGCAGTGAAAATAATGAATTCCGTGCAGAGAGCACATATTGGAAGTTTAGTATCGGTTAGTGCTCCTCCTGGAAGAAACTTCTGTAAACAACTATATTCAAGATGACGTGCACCAGTAGTAGCGTGTCCTTTATGTGGGAAGGTTTTATCAAACTGGGAATGTGACTTAAACGTACAGCGCGAGTTTAAAGTGAGATTTCACTGCAGAAAAGGTCCAAGCTTATCAACAATTGAGAGGTTAGCAATAAAATTCGAACAGAATGATGCTGTGCTAGACAATAAGAAGGGAGTTGTTCACAGAAAGAAGTCTCTGAGATCGCTTGAAAACATTGCCAGTGTACATGAAATGCTTACTCGTAACCTACACAAATAAATCAAACGGCTATTTCAAAAAATGGTTGTCCGAAAACCAAAATTGAATGTTTCTCAAGAACGAACGATTTTTGAACGAAAAAAGTTTCATTCCATGCGTGAAAAAATGATTCAATCTTTCTTATTTTTTTCCTGCGTGATTTGTTTCTGATTAGCTTTCTAGCTTCATTATCGATCTGTCTTTTTATATGAAAATGATGTTCAACAATGAAAGAATAAAAATCAGCCCCCATCATAAAGATCTAAATAATCAACTTTTTTTTTGTCCAAATAAAATTTCGTACCTATATTACCATTTTCTCTTTTTCTTCAGAGAAACGCATCCTCCTGAGATTTAATTCATAAACATCTCTTCATTCGATTGAAAAGAGAAATTTGGAATAACACGAAGAAGAATTATTCATCTACTCTTTTCGCTTTCTTTTCTATTACCAACTGTATTATTGTATGTTTCTCTAGATTTAAAAAAAAAGAGTAGATTATTTATTTATTTATATAATAATCTGTTCTTATATAATGAATCCCTATGTACGTAGCCGGGAAATATTTTTTGAAGCAAATAAAGAATGTTAATAGAAAGGCAAAATTTCGATGCGTTTGTAATATATATTTGATTTAGTGCTGGTAACATATATAAGTACATAATCTGCATTATCAAAAAGTCACCGACCACTTACGTATTAAAATATTAATATTACCATTCAGTCAGCTGCTTGCCACAGGTGTCTGACATAAATCTGTCAGTAGAGAGTCATGAGCCAACAGAGAGGAAGTGTGACGAAGGTGACACCTCCGCAGAAAGACAACACAAGAAACATTCCTGACTTATCCAACGCTCTAATCTAAGCCCCTTTGATCAGCAGCCAAGAACGCTAAAAATTCAGTCACAGGGTTACCTGTGGTCGAATTGAAGAGGTATGAAAAATAAGTTTTTTGTGGAAAAATGTCACTGAAGACAAATTGAAGCTCTCACTCAAATCTCTCTAATTCTCGATATTTTAATAATATTTGTTTAATATTTAAATAATTTTTGCAGCTGGAACATTTAGTAGCAGACACTGTTGCCTTGAAAAAAATTTCTTCAAAATGGAACAAAACAAAAAGAACCTTTACAGAAATCCAAATTACACTTATTTTAGTGAACAATTTATTTTAATTGCAATTATTTGCATTTTAATTAATTTCTGAGGCAAATTCTTATGAATATAAACACTACTGTTAAATACTTCAGTTTTCATATTATTAAACCATCTTTAAAAATCCAGATTTAGAGATTTGAATACGATCTTCATTTTATCTCCAGTGACATTTTTCCGTAAAAAACTTATTTTCAAAATTATATAGCTCTGAACGTAGCTTACCATTTACATAATAGGAAAGTTACCGGTGACTTTTCGTAATACAGTGTATAATTTGCTATCAGTATACAACGAGAGGTGGTATGATAGTTCGGGAATATTAGTCACCAGAATGAATGCAAAAAATTATTAAACATATGTATATTTATTTATTTTTTTAAGTATATTTTATGCATTTTTCGAGTAAATTTTTAAAAGCCACTGAAATGGAGAGAGCGAAATGTTATACTGGAATGGTGATCCAATGTCCTGGTTTCTCTCCCCTTTTACTTTTTCTGGCTCGATTCAGCCACTTGCCCCCCCCCCCCCCCTGCCCCACACACACCATTAATTTTTTTTCTAGATCCAGGTCTGTATAACATCATAATAAATAGCTTAAAAGCAACTAAATACAGAGAATTTCACTTCTTTTATTTCAGTCTTCTAGGTTTTTTAAAATAAAAATAAATATAAATTACTTGTTTCACTTTAACTTTACATTTGTTTGATCTGTTTTTTCTATTGAAGCTCAGAGTTTTTTTAGCTTATAAACAACATGTGATGAAAGTCAGGTTGCACTGAAGTTACTTCGGTCTCCTTTGAAGAATCTCTATTCAAAGTGAAAAGGCAATGGCAATCAACTGAAAAATGCGCGATGTCTTATCTCCTCCTTCACGCAGTAATCCCCTTTCTCTACTTCAGACCTACATGTCCCAGTTCAGCTGTGAGAGCATTTTGTTTTTAAATATTCTGAATTTAGTGTGGAAGGGAACCTTAATTAAATTAAATTAAATTCCGAAGGTATAGGAATCATTACTGGGGTGTATACGTTGAGCGTTCTTCGTGTTTGTGTCGAAGGATTTCCACCATGTTAAAGCATGTTAAATATAAGTGTTCCCCACCCAAAATGTTATTGACGAACAGTGTTTCAGACTTTCGATTCATTCTTCTATACGAAGATGCTTATTGTGATTTTTTAGCATTTCACAGAGATTCGTTTACTATCTCCCCTGTTAGTAGATATAATTTTATGCATTCCACTTTTGGCAAGATCAATCCTAATTACCATAAATCTATCATAAAATTTCAGCTTAACTGTTATGTTCATCAGATATTCTAGTTAATAATACAATTTATATACAAAAGAATCAAAATGCATCTATCAAAGCAAAATAAGGATTTAATTGGTTCCCAGCATGCACATCATTTTGCGCTAACAAAGTTCAGTAATTTCAGATATTGTAGATAGAGGTTACAAAATTTTGAATTGCTGACAATCGAGAAGACCACTGGTCAGCCATTAAATCCTATATTTGGTTTGTGAAAATCGGTACAATTTGAGTGTTGACCATTTATACTATGGAATAACATGTACTGCTGCAGAAAATGATTTAGAACAGTATTTTATCGATTCATCATGATTCTGGTATTCGATTGTTTAAATACCGCAGTCGTAGAGGTATATTAAGCGCATAAGAACTCTTCACCCTCTTTAACATGGCAGCGGGCCAACTCTAACAATTCTTCCATTTCGTGTTGCTTTGCTGGAAAGCATTTGAGTGGGTTCTTTTCGGCGCAAGACATTCGCTGCAAATGAGGCTGATAAATATTCATTGAATTCATAAAGTTTTTTTTTTGCTTTACGCTGCTCTCTGTGAGAAAGTAAGAGATGGATTCGATAGATTTTTTTTCTCCCTGACACCTCGCACATTCACACTCCTTGTTCAGTTTTTATCCTCTATACTCCAATTATCCAGTTGATTGGAGGACATGGATTTTGCGATAACAGGAATGATTTATTAATATTCATTATTTACCACTCTTTTTCGTTTGACTGATATTAATTTAATATAAGTTTTACTCAAAAGCTCTAAGTAGCTCAAGAACTTGCTAATATGTTATTCTGTGTGCATGAATGTACGTATGTATAAATACACTTCAATAATAAAGTAATGTACAATTGACTGAAAGTACAGGATATATTTAAGAAATATTTAATTTACTAAATAAGTAAAAATCCCAGATCAATTTTGCTTTGTTTTAACAGTTAGAGCAATTCACCTTCTTACTGCATTGTGAAATGCCTTCTTGAAATCCACGCATAATCGACCAAGCATTTTTAAAAGTATATTAAGGAAACCATTAACGACAGAAATTTCGGGCACCATCAAACCTTGCTTCTCTGAATCACATTACGCCAATTACGGGTCTGAAGTAAGGGTTTAGTTATCTGAGATGATATCTGATAAGGATCGCCCACTAGTTAATATCAATTATCCTGCTCACTTGCAACTCATCATCATCATCATCATCCTCAAGCAGCCATGGGCTACGGAGGTCCAACCAGCCCGTGAAGTTTAATTCTCCAAGCATATCTGTTCTGAGCTACATCTGCTGTATCTGACCACTGCACACCAATTCTAACAAGGTCCTGTTTGAAATTGTCTGCCCACCATAGGTCACCCACCCCCCCTTCTGAGGCCTCTAGGCACACTGTTCATAACCCTATTCGCCAATCTATAATTATCCATACGGGCAATATGGCCAAACCAACGGAGTCTCTCTCTGCACAATATGCTGCTTAAAGGAGGTTGCAGACTCCTTTGCCTAACCTCATCATTAGTTACAAAGTTCAACCACCTAATGCCCAAGTTACTGCGTAAACATCTGGAATCAAAAGCATCAAGTTTCCTGTTATCTTGTTTACACAGCGTCCAAGTTTCACTACCATAAGTAACCCTAGAAAGAACCAAACTATTATACCATCTAATTTTAGTCTTTAGGAGTAACGCCTATTTCTCCACAATCTCCATAGATTCTTAAAAGTCCCTGCAGCAATCCCTATTCGTCTGTTAATCTCATGCCGCATATCACCAGTATCTGTTACATAGCTCCCAAGGTAATTAAACTGTGACACATGCTCAAGACTGCAACCATTCAGATGAACCGAATCACAGTCTGCCTGACCAATTTTCATCACTTTAGTTTTCTCTCTGTTTATAACCAAACCTACCAGTTTCACCAACAGCTCGAATGAAATCTCATCAACATCATTTGCCAAAAGGGCTAGATCATCAGCATAATCTAAATTAGAAATTTTCGTAACTCCAGCCCATTTAAGGCAAAAATCTTTCCCTCGAAGTGAATTTCGCATAACATAATTAATACCCAAACTAAAGAGAAAAGGAGACAAAATGCACCCTTGTCAAACACCAGAAGTAATGCTAAACCAATTGTTACAAGCCTTACCAACTCTCACACACGACTCAGTGTTATTATAGAGAGCTTTCATTATGTTAACTAACTTGCCTGGTATACCATATGATCTCACAATCAACCACAAATTATGACGATAAACAGAGTCGAAAGCCTTTTTGAAATCAACAAAACTAGCAACCAAAGGTTTCTGAAACTCTAAACATTTCTCAAGAATCTGCCTAAGTGAAAATATCTGATCCATACAACCCCTACCACTTCTAAATTCACATTTCTCATCACACAATTACCTGTCAACCAGATTCTTATTTCTATTAAGCACAATCATGTAAAGAACTTTACCTTTAAGAAAGTAGACAAATACCCCTATAGTTATCACAAGAACTGCGATCACCTTTTTTGAAAATAGGGATAATAATAGCTCTGGTAAAATCCTTAGGAACCGTGCCTTTATCATAAAAGATATTCGAAATTTCAGTCATCCAAGTGGTAACCGAAACATTCCCAGCTCTAAGCATTTCCGTAGTAATTTCATCTACTCCTGGGGATTTATGAAGTTTAAGTTTAGAAACAGCCAAAATAACTTCAGATTGTGTTATAGGGATAACATTAAAGCCACCAATGCATCTATCATCATTGCAAACAATGAGAATAGAACTAACCGCATTGTTTAGAATATCACTGAAATGCTCAGCCCACCTAGTCATGACAGAATCCTCACCTTCTATAACCTTACCTTGTTTATCCTTCAATCCCTGTATACCTCTCCGTTTTCTACCACACAAAACATTAACTATCTGGTACAGTTCTCTGCTGTTGTGCTGCCTAACCGCTTCCTCGGCTTTGTCAGTCAAGCCATCAAGCCAAAGATTCTAATCAGCAGCTAACTGATCCTTTACACTTTTATTAAGCTTTCTGTAATGCTTTCTATTAGCACTAGTAGGGTATTGATTAAGGACATTCCTGCAGTTCTTTCTTTCCGAAATAAGCTCAAGTACCTTATCACTCAAATGCTTGTCTCCTCTGCTCCTTTTTTCCCAAAAGAGTACTCTTAGTTTCCAAAAAAAGCTTGTTTAAAATGGCCCCATTCTTTCTCAACTTCAGTATTAAGCAAACCGTGACTGTCATAATGACTAAGTAACCTATCATGATAAGCTTTAGCTTTAACTGGGTCTTTCAGAGCTTCAGTATTAATGGTAATTTTTTTAACCCTAGCACAACACTTTTTAAGTTTAAAGTTGCAAGATAATTTTAACAAGGTAATGGTCAGATCGAATTTCAGCTCCCCTATATGCCCTGGTATTTCTAACAGAACTAGCCAATTTGCTGTTAATATATAATCAATCATATTCGTATGGAACCCATCAGGTGAAACCCATGTGTAGTTATGTATGTCGCAGTGTTTGTAATAAGTGTTAGTTATTCTGAAACCATAGAGTTTACTTACCTGTAGGAGACGTTGCCCATTGCCATTGCAGCTACCAATAACAAAGGGCCTATCACTCCTCCCCAAAGGTCAGAGTCAGTACCAACTTTGGCATTGAAGTCACCTAGAACAAGGGTAATATCTCCTTTCTTGACAGAATTCAAAATATCCTGATGTTGTCCGTAAAACCTATCCTTCTCATCCTCATCGGCATCCTCAGTGGGGACATAACAGCAGATAACATTCAAGTCTTTAATGCTTGTCTGAAATTTTGCTGTAAGAAACCTTTCATTAATGCACTCATATCCTAGAAGAGCATCACTAGCATGTCTGCTGAGCAGCAGACCACACCTTGGTGATGCTTTCCATCCTCCCTTCCTGTAAAGAGAAATTTAAAGTTATTTTTAAGTATCTCACCTTTATCTGTCCATCTGGTCTCTTGCAAGCCAAGAATATCTAGGTTATAGCGCTGGAATTCCTGCGTGAGGACATCAAGAGAATAATCTCTATATAATGTCCTCATGTTCCACGTTCCTGCAGAGAGAAAATGATTAGTAGGATTTTTAAAGAAACTTTGTTTATTGAGATAGGTAGGGCCAACAATATCAAACAGCCCCCTGATCGCAGGCATGGGGCAAAGACCTGTTCCTCCTCCGCTAAAGGCAGAAGTCACCGATGCTGGTAGGAACTTCAGGCACCACCTTTTCAAGTGGACTTTTTCAAGAGCCATATGGCCTGCCTGAGACACATTACTCCAGTTTAGGCTTGACGATGCCCAACTAGCTAAGTAAGGTTCAGGTATCTGCGATGGCCTCTGATTAGGATTATCCACCAGCTGATATAAGGTATCCCATGCCTCTGTTCACTTAGGGCTGGCAACCCAGAAGCAAACAGAAAGCACAGTGGAAGTTTCTCCCTCAATAGAGGCCCACCAGTGCAGCAAGTCCAGGATCCATAATTAAGCTCAAATCCATAAACAAGTCCAGTCTAGTAGGTATAAATGATAAGAACCAGGACCCTGTGAAGCTGACCACTCCTCAGCAGGGTTGGAAAAAAAGAAAAAAGTGGCCAAAGATGCCCAGATCAGTAGGCCATACTGAACTGGCAGCTCTCCCATTCCATTCCCTTTCAAAAGAGAATATCTCTTTTGAAAGGTACTAACGCCCTGCACCACGAGAAGGCGTGGTCGGGCATTAGGTGCTAGACCTGGTGTTTAGGTGCTAGACTTGCAGCTAGCAATCAATAAATAAACGAAAAACAGCAATAGATTCACTTAAAGGCTCAAGAACAGTCTATAAATCATAATCCAAGACAGTGGATAATCCTGGAGGTTTAAATGGGTTAACACCAAAGATTTGTGTAACTGACGTCTTCTCCCCACGATAAAAGGCAATTTTAAAATAAGTAATAGAAACTTATTTCCGTTTTTTTTTTGTGATTTGACTTCTGCTCTCCTCTAGATATTTCTCTTCTATAAATTAATCTGTTTTCCATTCCCATCTTTTTTCTTTGAATTTTTATTATTTCATTATTCAGAATTAAATATCTTTCCTTTGATACATAACATTTTATGTCTGCCACATAATTCAAGATGAGGTTCTAGAATTCAGCTGTTTTTCTGTTTGAATTTTTTCCGTTAGAAAGTTGGCACTTTCAGGGTTAAGGCACAATTTCTTTATAATCTGTGTCGTATACAAAAAAAAAATAAAAATAAACTAAAAATAACAATTCAAATTCAAATTAATTTTGGTTTTGTTAATTCAAAAGTAAGTACTCTAGATCAAAGCAAACTTTTTTTCTTAATATTGTTAGTCATTTGTTTTCAATCGTTGTTGCAAGCACCCGGATGATAAATGGCATGCATATGGCAAGTGCAATTCGTTTTGATTTATAATCCAATTTTTCAAGTGCTCTAATGTATTAAATAAATTCATAGCATTTAAATGAAAAGCTTAGAATAAATTCACTGTTGACATGCATCATAAAATGCATCTCTATTATATGGCAAGTGTAAATTTTCAATTTAGTATTTTTGAAACAGGAACCTTTTTGCATTGTTGTTATGAGCAAATCTAAAAAAGCCTTGTCTAATTTCTTTAATATTCAGTGGATTCTTTTTGAACAATATACCTTTCAAGAGATAAATGTTTGAATCCGATGAAAATAATTACCCTATTAAATAAAAGTAATTTTTCTTTCAACTTAAGTAATATTATAGATTGCACGTGGTATTGATTTTGTTACTTCGAAATGGCGAATGAATTTATGAAATCATCGTAAACATAATTTTAATGATATTACATCATCCAGAAAAGTATTGATTTATGATTTGTCGGTAAAAATGCATCTCAATCGTTGAAGGAATATATTCTTTTGAGAATCCAAATTAAGAATAGATATATGTAAAATAAAATAGCAAGTAAACCGCGTTTCAAATAGAAATAACTTTCCACAATCTACTAAGAGAGGGTAGTATTTTCTCTCTCCGTAATCTGAAGTTCTCAGGTTTAAGTGTCGCAACTATTCCAGGGTCAATATTTTCCTCCTTTCATCCACACCTTGCTCTTAATTAGAAAAGGGCACCAGTGAGCTTGGAAATGCCGCTTACATCATTGGGAGGTTCAAAATATGGCCATATTCTGTGCAAGTTAGGGCAAACCAGAAAGCCATGAAGCTATTCAATAAAGTTTTATATATTCTTGTTTCATTTATAAATACGTGCTTCATTTTTTATTGCAAAGTAACTTCTAGATTAGTTTGCAAAAGATGGACTGGATTCAGCAATGAAATTATGCATTAATAATTTCCATTTAGAGTCATATCACACTGCTTGTGAGAGATGATTTTTCATGAATAGGTATTGCGCACACAAATGGCAGTGCCATCGAAGTCGAGAGAAGAACTGTAGCTTAGTCCTGCATATGTCTGATTTTATTTTCAAGTGAGAGATGCTTTCTTTAATATCTTGCTTTTTCTGTGGCAGAAAGAGTGGAGATTTTGTTTCTTGTTTCAGATGATGTCGATGTTATTTATTCCTTGGCAGGATGTTATTAGTAGCAATAAAGTTATTGTGCTAACATGTGCATACATACCTTTCTGAGTTGATTCTGTTTGAGGTCCGCAAATTTCAGCCACAGCAATCAAGTTTGTCTAGTCCCAACCCACATTGTGATCAATGATTATATAATATATAGGCAAGAAACCATAGTGCATTCAAAAAAAAAAGGAAAAAGAAGAATACCATGGTTTCTCTTAAGTTCTCTCCCGTTTCTTATAACAGTTGTCCAGTTTGTCTTCTTATACGACCAAATATTGAGACTTAACTATTTTGGGCCCTGTCCATCTAAATCAATGCGCAACCAAAAGAAGGACCTTTAAAGTGCAAAATATTGAATTCAGTGTTAAGGGTTCTTTCTTCTTTATTTATAATGTATACACCTCTGTGACTTATGAGGCTGCTAAATATCTCACGGGAATAAATTACGTAGTCCTCATTATAGTCCTCATACAACTACGTTGTAGCATTAGTTGCAATCACTCCTTCTGACCTTTCAGCGAACGCAATGCAAAGAGCAGCAGGATGATTCCTCTTATCTAAAGCCCTTCCACTCATCGTAAAGTGTGTGAGTAAATGTTGGATAATCTCTGCCCCTCGAGCCTACCACCAGAAGCTGCCGAAGACGGATGGGCAGTCGACGTCAACCTCTGAAGAGGAGCGAAGATAGCGATACAGGCGAAGGGATAGGGTTTCGACGACAGATTTGTTGGGCGGGAAGCTGTCAGTCTGCACCACAGGGGCGGCCTCTCTCCTTCCGACACGCAGGGGAGGGAGACGCTGGATGGTATGAGGGGGGGGGGGGAGGGGCTGTGCGTCCAACTGCGCTGCATGCATGAAAAAGAAGGATGAGACGCAGTTCGTCGCGGTTAATGTTTTCAAGGAAAGAGGAGCCACTGTCACTTAGCAATTGTTACCATGGACATAATAGTTTGTCACACTCTTTCAATTGTTCTGGAGAATTAGCTTTTGCTGACAGCAATTATAAATGGCGACCAAATTTATGTTTCTGTTTTATTTTATTTTTGAACAGTTTGTTGCTTTTCATTGTATCAAAATGCGAATAAGGAATAGCCTGAATATGAATTTTTATCTGTTATGGGTTATGATCAGTATTATTGGAGTCCTTTATATTTTTTAATTTAAAAGTTAAACTTAAAAAACATGCGTTGTATTTTATTTCTAGCATTGTATTTTAAAGCATGCATTGTATTTTGTATATTCAAAGAGCAAATCAAATATATCTTTGATAGGTACAATGAGCTATTAATATCTTTCCAAATCCTATAACACTTCGTTCATTCACATTTCATTAATTTATACATATATGTATACAGATATGTAAACAAATGCATTAAAACATCTAACTGGCAATAATAATATTATAACTCATTGTTTTCCAATAAATATAAAGAATAGTTAGTATTAAACAATTAGTATTATTTAAACTATTGATTGATAATCTTCTCAACCATCTATCTTCTTTCCTCCGTTTCTTTTTCTCCTCCAATCATTTCCCTATTTTATATCCTCCATTTCCATGATCTAAGTCTTTAACCGTCCTAAACTAATTTTTGATTTTTTTTCCATCCTTTTACCTATTAGCAATATCTTCATTTAGTGGATTGTTAAACGATCCATATCCACATTAAAGTACAGCAGAGAGCCGAATGTTTAAATTATTTGGCGACGTATTAGTTCGAGTAATTAAAAATGCTGGAATAAAGAAACATGACCCAATAGACCTAGTACAAAATGCTTCATTGACAAGGAAGGCAATTAGAATATTTTTTACGAAGGAAAATATATTACATAATTATACAAATGTGATTTACTTAAATCACATTTGTATAATTATGTTATTATATTGTATTATTCTTTTCTTCACACTATACATCACATGAGAGTGTATAAAGTTTATTGCATACATACATACATACATACATACATACATACATACATACATACATACCAAATCCACATATAGCCAAGTGCTACAGAGGTCCTACCAGATTGTGTAATTTTGCTCTTCACAGCTTTCTGTCCAGAGCTACAGCTACTGCATTTGGCCACTATAGACCAATTCTATCAAGGAACCGTTTGACATTGTCTGCCCAACGCATTCTAGGTCTCCCCCCTTTTCCTGAAGCCTTTGGGCACATTGCTATTACACAGCATATTGCACAGCATATTTCAGCTTATCTACGTTAAAAAAAAAAAACCAAGAAAAGTGTTTTTATGTAATGCAGTTAAAGTAAAAAATACTTGGAATATTATATGAAATAAAAATTAATAATAAAAAATACTTGATGGGATGATGGTGCTGGCAACTATGTTGGAGGAAGTTAATAAGTTGAGAGTGCGTTCAGTATCATCAAGGGATGACGAAGAACTGGAAAGGTCCAAGAGTTGCGGAGAGGTGATAATAATCCGATGCTGGCAAGCTTAGATCGAGACCATTGGCTAAATTAAAGGAAAGCCGTTCATTTCTCAACATATATAAATGTCAAGAATCGATGGATTTCACTAGGTTTGACGAAACGTCAAGCTTCCAATGCAAAGGGACAAAATATATCACTGTCCTATTTTCCCGTTGGTTATGATTAATTTCCATGGTAAGAACATAAAGAATTTATTTAATAACTGTAAATTTTATCTTATGCAGTTTTTCGCTGCACAAAATCAAATAAAATTGCAAATCAAAATTGATAAATATTTATAGATAGATTTTACTTAGTATTTTTAATGAAATATTTAAGCTTGACTTCTAATTGGATCACCGTAGGTTGTTTATTTCCCATTCAGAAATAAACATAGTTGTTTCGAAATTAGCTTGACATTCATTGGTATCTTGTATGATAAATGAATGATTAAGAATACTTTTGTATTGCAATAACTATGCAATAGTAATATAATAGTAAGATAATCACTTTTTTCATCTATCTTTTTCTGCAAAATTCTTCTTTCGGCAAAATTCTGAAATAAAATTTTGAAAAATAGTTTTACAGATTTATGCATTAAAATAATACTAGTTTCATTTGAATCTTACCACTCTTTTATCAAACAAGCGAAAAAATGAAAATTTTTATATATTAGACAATTTAATTGTTAAATTTCATGAAAATTTCACTGCTAATTTTAGAAGAATTTTATAATTATTCGAGAACTATATTATTTAGTAATGCCTTGAACGATCTCAAATTGTCGAAATCCCAGATCTGTGATTGTCGGACATGATTTCAAATACTTTTAAGACAATAATTGAAACTGCGAGCGGGAAATCTGCTATTGGAGGCCTCTTAGATTTTAATATGATATATATATTATGTCCCGTGGCCGAGTGGTTAGCACGCTTGGTTACTGATCTACGGGACGTGGGTTCGAGCCCCGGATAAGGCATGGATGTATGTGTCGTTTTTCTGCTGAGGTCCTGCCATCTTCTCAGACCTTCTACTATGGCATATAAACTGGCAGGCTCCTGTCAGACCTCTGTGGCAAGCAGCTGCTTGAGGGGGTATTTATTTATTTTTATATATATACACACACACACACACATAAAATTACTCTCTGTTTTAAGTTTCACTATAAATCACTTTAAATCTCAGTTTTTAAATGCAGAATATTTTATATCATGTTAATATTGTTGCATTTTAAAATTGCGCTTTTAAAGAATTATTTATTTGTACGTTATTGCAAAATTTTTAAAGTCAATTTATATATACTGTGTGCTTTCTTCAATTATTAAAAAAAATCGACAAAAAATCTAATAGATACTAGAAAGCGATTTGCAGTGTAGAGAATTGTAACTCAAAAAAAAAACCTTCTTTAGTTTTATTTTAGACCAACTCTAATCCAGTGCAGATGAATACGTCGTTTTCCTGATGAATTAACTGACGAATTCGCAACATAAACTTTCTGAGTTGCAGTTTTTTTTATCTTTTAAACTGTTTTCTCATATCTATGATAATTTTTGGAGAATTTTTGTAATAAATAAAAATAATAAATACCCCCTCAAGCAGCTGCTCCCGCAGAGGTGTGACAGGAGCCTATAAGTTCATACGCCAAAGTAGAAAGTCTGAGGATGGTGGGACATCAACAGATAAACAACACATCCATGCCGTACCCGGGCTCGAACCCAGGTCCCTTAGATGATGAGCCAAGAGTGCTAACCACTCAGCCACAAGCAAGGTTAAAATAGGAACATGTTGTATGTAGTAAGGAAACACAACAACTTCAGGAACATAACAAAAAATATGTTTGATATGGAGGAGGAGGAGGGAGTGATACACGCATACAAAAAACAAATTGTGTCTACCTCCAGCAAGGTACGATAAATGTTGATGGAAGAGGAAAAAAAATCGATATTATTGCTATTGGTTAAGCTTTTTTGCATATAATGGGATTACTGTCGGGTGAAATGCAAATTAAGGCAAATAATCATTTTTTTTTTTAAACTTTATCTCAGCCTTTTTGCCCTTTCTAGAATTTTAAGAGATTGGGTATCCATGCCTACTGAGACCTTCCCCTGGCGCAAACTAGATATTTAAATAATATATATATATAATCAATGATTAAGAATGCTATAATATTTAACAGAAATTTGATAGTCTTAATCAGGGCTACTGAATTGGAGGTATGCGAAAGAAATTTGTGGTCCATCAAGAACGTGTAAAAAATATAAAAACAAAGCAAGAAATTTATTTCCTCTTGCAAAAATATGAGTAACAAACGAGAAGGGAAGAAATACAACACATATTACAAAAATATAATTATGTGGTGTGATATTTTTCATCGTTTGCGGTCCACATAAAAGACTCGAAATTCCACAAATGGAAAAAATCTGGCAAGCTTCAAAATGTAACTGAACATCACTGGTGTGGAATATATACTTGCAAGTTAATCATAACACGAAAAATAACTGTTGAGTCAAACCGTTTTTTTACAATAAGGATAGTTTTTAAAAGTATGTACGCAATGAATTTTTTTTAACTACATCAGTTTTAGTAAAACGTTTTTAGAATGAACAATTGCTTTCATTAAATGTTCCCGCTACCACTGGCTGATTAAAGTTTTAGTCTTTAAATGGTAAATGAATATCGTTCATAATTAGGATGCGGAGAGAGTAGATTCAGAATTTTAATTTATACACATCGTTTATGTTAAAAGCCTATTTTAAAAGGTTGTGAAGTTTCGAGTATAGTTTTATATGTATTGCCATTGCAGTTTCTATAGAGTTTTGAAGGATGACAAGCATTTACATACAAGTACTATCTAAATACAATTATCAACTTCTTTCACATTTTCCAACTGAAGGTTAATTTGGCACCAGTTGGAGTGAACCATAAAACTCCTGACTCTTTCGCTGAATTTAGGTCGCATTAATCCATTCACTATCTCGATCTATTCTTTACCACTTTAGAAAATCCTATAATGTCTTCCTGCTGAAAGGTAAAGAAAAACGGTAAAAAGCAAAATTTATCTATGTTGAAAATGGTCAGTAACTTTTATTTTATCGCTGGTCAATATTATGCTTTTTCTCAAAATATAATGGGTCAAATGTAAATGGTCAAAATGTAATCAGTCAAATAATTTTAATGCGTATATAATAATATATAATTTTCATTTTTAAGGTATAACTATGGCACCAATTTTAAATCGTTTCCTTGCTGCTGAATTCGTTTGATTAGAATTCATAAATTCGGCTGATATTTGTGGTTTTTTTTTATTAAACTTAGAAATCTGAATGGTTGAGAGTATGTTGGCATTAGTTATCCAATACTCTAATAGATGATTTAGCAGTAAGTTTAAAAATAGCAAAGATTTTAAGGAATAATAATTAATATTTTGTTATCACTGAGAAAATATTTCATTTTAGGTTAATTTTGTTTCATTTAATTCAATGGCAAGTCCTGGTGTCGGGTCGTAGGGTTGCGACCACTGGAATGGAACATGCTGTTTAAATGGTAATTGACTTTTCGCTTGACAAATTTCATTTTTTGTCAAAAGCACAGTCTATATTCATCCAAAACTCTTAATCGTTTGCAGACTGATGCCATCACCAAATTTGTTATTTGGTTTCTAGAGAGGCAAAATGAAAGCTTCGGATGACAAAAGTGAAAAACATTAATTTCTTCGTAAAGAGATACGCCATTTGTTTAACAGAGTCAAAAATTATCTTCTTAGCATCAGTGACTACAAATAAGATCTGTTGCGGCAGATGACACAGCATAAGATAATGCAAATATTAATCCCCAATTCAGAATGTGAAGTTCAGTCTCGAGTTGCAATCGGGTCACGATAACCATTATGCGAGATAAAAGAACAACAACAAGGAATATGACTGGATGACAAAAATATAATTTATGGTGGACATGGCTAAAGGTAAGAAGGGAGTGGAAGACCTCGTAAATGCTAGGTTGATTAAAGTGACCATCATACAAAAGAGAATGAATGGAAGGTGATCATTGGTCAAACGGAGTATGAATGCTAATGAGGTCTTGAAAAGACTTCATTTCTCATCCTGACATGTAAATGTAATCTTGTTTCATTCATTTAAACATTCTCTTTCCATTTCATCTTTTTATGATATTCTTTTAACCATTTGTTCAGAAAACAGCACTTGTATCTAATATAAGGTTTCTATTTGAAGACGTCCTAACAACGTTTATACGCTACGGTGGACACTTCTTTTATTTCAGTATATTCGTTAGCATTATGAAACTCTTAGAGGTAATGTTAAGTAATAATCATCATAACTGCATTTATTAAAAATATAAATAATAATATTTATTTTAGAACACAAGTTTATGCATACTAATGCACTGATAGGATTCAATATTTTTGGATATTGTGGATGCTGTTTTTTAGAATATGGGGAAAATATTATGTTAGAAATATGATTTATATACAAATATCTGACTCTCAAAATATGCGTCTCAATCTTTTTAAAAAAAGAGAACATATTGGTTTGAAATTCCGTTTTTACTGCATAAACTAGCTCTTTGCTTCTTTAAGTTTTTGAAACGATCTTCATATTTAAGGCATAGTTGTTGTTGTTGTTGTTGTTGTTGTTGTTGTTATTTTCGTGGTAGCATGAAAACGAAAGCAACACGATGTTGGCGCCATTTAGATATTTAATGATTGACATAGTAAATATTACTTCGAAGATTTATGCAAATCAAGAAACTTTTTGAATTTTTTATTACAGTTTTAGGTATATCATACCTTTTTTGATTTAAATAAGAGAAATATATTATACATCAGTAAATGTAACGTATGTGTATTATGAATGGCAGTTTAATATTAATTTTTAATATAATTTACCACTTTGAAGTTTTGATACAAACGAACAAGACATCTTTTATTCAACGCGTGAACAGAACACTTTTTTTAAATATCTAACATGCTTTTAACATCATTAATCCTTTTTTTTTTCAAGTGCACAGCTTACATGGCATAAAACGCTCAAATTGTAATATTCTATATGCTACTTTAAACGGAAAGAGTCAAAAAGCGACTCTCAAAAACACTATTTGACCCAAATATCTAATTAAGATAAACAAATTTCTAAATAGCGTTAACAACTTTTATTATGAATAAGTTTCCATCGTATAAAGTGACAGCATTCTCTCGTTGAATTAAATAATTGTAAGGTTTCTTCGTACACTCAAGCATCTTTAGTCGGTCCGGGAACATTCATGATACGGTACTATTTAAGAAATTCGATAAAATTTAAAAGCTACTACTGTATTAAAAAAGAATTCGCACCCAAGTGAAAAATTTTCACAGCAGTTGATGAATTTATTCCAGCACGTACATAGTATATATTTCCCTTATTGATACATAATACTCATGCTATATCTACGTCTAGCAAAGTATATATTTTATTATCCTTTTATTTATACGTAGTTTAATATCTTTTATTGTAGTGCTGCATTTTATAAATAAGGATAATAAAATGATCCTATAGATTACAGTTTTTTTTATTTCAACCGCAATTCATTTTATGTGGGAAAATTTTTAGTACACCAGGTTGCAACTTTAAAATTTTGTACTATAACAACAAAACATACTTGAAACTACGAATGATACGAAAGGTGATGTACTAATTGATTTATTAATTACTTAATTAAGAAAACGATCAATTATTGAAATGTGCACTATTTTTTTTTACTTCCTGGTAAAATGAAAAAGGAAGAATCCCTGATCCGGCATAGACTAAATATTTACACGTTATCATACTAAAGATACTAGATTGTACAATTATAGTGATTTTAGACTTTCTAAAAGTTAATTTTTGATTGTGAATTTCTTCCTGACTTTCACTTTCGTCTTCAAACTGATTCTTCGTAGTTTGAAGAGAAACATTTAGAAATTATGAAATCACTAAAATTGTATTCTTTGAATCGAATTCTGATAATTAGTTCTAATATTTATGCATTTGTACATGATAAACATCAGTGCCTTCGTTTACATGATCAAAGAATCAAATTTTATCTGCACTCTTTTCGAATAAGACGTGTGAGCATTATTCATTTCATGAGCACCCCTTTTAGCTTTAAGAAACTTTGCAATTCTCTCTTTGATCACAGGGGCGGTCACAAGTCTGAAGTCTATAGAGTGCCATTTAGGGGCCTATGAAGGATTTTTGGAGTCCAAAAATGACACTCGTAACTTTACTAATGGATTATTTCGTAATCGAGATCCTTTTTAGTAGCTCTTCGTTTAGCTCTGGGATACTGAGGGCGTCAGGGATTTTCCTTCCTAATTGATAAAATTGCTACCAAACCCCACGTCACTAATCACTTCAGGAATACAAAAATGGCTGCCTTTTGGGAAAAAAAACAAACCTTCAAGTCTTTTACAGGGGGCTATGGCCCTCTACAAAAAACATTCTTATGACGAACACTGTTTGATGAAAACTTAAAATATTTAGTTTTACTTTAAATAACAACTTAAAAATTTTATTTTTTCAACAACTTAAATGTCACTGAATTTAGAACTGGCCTGGCTTGATGGTGTTTCTAATGTTTACCTGTTTAGCTTATTGCACTCATAAGCAGAAGGAAAAAAATAGCTTACTTACTCGAATTTTTTCCCACACAAACAATCGACGCAATCGTAGCTCGTCGTTAAGAATTTATCGTCTCCTGTCCACTGTGACTTCCCACTTCTAAACATTTGTCTCTCTTTACTGTCATTGCAGTCGTTATTTATTTTTCCCCCTGGGGAATGACATGATGACTTGTCTCCATCTATTAAACGACACATCTACCTCTTCTTTCACTGTTAGCCCCACTACGAGGACCTGGCTGCTATCTGGAAAGCATTAAATGACAGTACCTCCCTCTTTTGACGCCCACCCTCTGAGGAAAGTGAAGCGGAAGAAGAGTGTAACACGTGGCTGTGAAGAAGATAGGATAGCGAGTGTGCTGACCACGTCACATGGTGAAGCCATATCTGCCACCGCCTGCTGCGATGCCACCCCTCTCGTCTGGTCTGGAATTTAGGACCTCTCCCTGGTTCCTACCCGAAATTTCCGCTTATTTACGGCTGCGGTCGCGCGCATCACGGGGTTTAGAGAGGATAATTTAGGAGCGTGGTGGTCAGACGTTTGCCCCGTGGAAGGTCTGGTTACGGAGGACGACGTGCTGACAGCTATATAACTCTTATCTCGTTGGAAAAAGGGGATTTGGTGCTAAGCAAACGGTTGGGTGAGGATTCGTTTTGAGTTTTGGCTCCCGTGGGAGTTGATCTGCTTGATCTCGCGTGTTGATTTTGCCATCGATAGAGCATGTGAATTATGTAACCATTAAGAGAGAAAATGTGTATATATTACATGTTCTGTGTCAATAAACAGTCGAGCAGTTTGTCTCTGACATTTTAGAGACGCTCTTTATGAAAGTTGTTCTCTTCAGTTTCTTTTCCTAAGAACTTTTTCTTTGCGAACTCTGCAGCTCATTTCGTAGCTGGTCATGCTTCTAACTTGATATTAGCAGCTGTGATGAAATTGAGGTTTCTCCATTTGTTCAACCCCTACCCTTGGTAAGAAAGTAGAAATTCACTTAGAATGATAGCCATGGCACTGCGTTCAGGACAACCTTACCCTGTTAATTTTAATATTGCTAGATGGCCTCTGGACAATGGTTACCATCTGCCTCTAAAAAAGCTGTCGGAAGGTCTTTTTTCCTCAATCTTGTCTTTAATCTTCGTGTTATAGTGACCTGATCATTTAATCCATTATTTAGCAAAGCAAGCGCTTCACAGGATTCAATCAACCCAATCAGCTATTTCTTTGGATGTCACGTTTCTTTAACTGTGACACTTCTCACGTCTTTATTTTTCCTATTTCCATATTTTGTCCCTATTTCATTGTTCCTGTTCGAAGAATGTATGAAAAGGCTTAAAATTAATCTTCTTCTAATGTATTGAATTTTTTAGTAAATATTTTTACTGACTCAACAGGAAAACTGAGTAAAATTTTAACAAGCAAAAACATTTGTTTAAAATAATATATATATATTTTCAATATCAGTGCATTTTTTTCGAATTATCAAAGCAATAGCATTTACGGGTTGGGTTGGGTTGTTTTACCTCTGAGCGGCACTTTTTTGCACGCCATGGGCTAAATGGCTAGGTCACATGGACCCCGAAGGCTCAGAGAAGGTTGGGGGAGGGGACCCACTGGAACAGCTGTTGGGAACAGATGGTAGCCTCCCGTCAAGGCCATCCAGCGTGTTCTTTAACGTGCACAGGGTATGGCTCTCCCGCACACGGGGCCGCGGCTTAACGTCCCATCCGACGGACGGCGGCTTTTCCAAGCCCATCGGTGTCTCCTACTGACCGTGGGCAGGGAATTTTGCGGAGATAAATCTCAACGCTGACCCAGCTGGGACTCGAACCTGGGAACTACAGGTTACGAGCCTGGCGCGCTACCGACTGAGCCACCCCCGCCCCAAGCATTTACGGAAAGCAAGGATTAGTTGTATTAAAAACTGGTAATTAGATTATTCCGTTTCTTCAAAGTATTAGCACCAATGTTTCTTTCCATATACTGTATATATATATATCAACTATGTGTCAGTAAGGAAGAGGAATGAATCATTTTTATTTCATCACTCAGTGGTACTATTTTTAGCCGCCATCATCATTTGAGAAAATTAAAAGGATGACTCTGTACAAAACAAACATTTCATTCTCTAGAAGAAACTCGTCGCCTTCTTTTTTGTGGGAGAATTTTCTGCTTTAAATAGTCAGGTTATTATTTGTTATTAATGAGTAGAGAAAAAGCGGGAAGCAAAATGGATCGATGTAGCAGGAAATTAAGAACGTTCATGCATGAGAGCTTTAAACTCCTAAATGCAAATCTCATCAGTCAGTTTCACTGAGCTCATTAGCAGAAAATTAGAGCGGCACTCTTGACCTTCATAGACCTTTGTCAGAAGAGCCTCGTCAAATCACCAATATTAATCAGTTACCCTTTAACCTCTTTCAGCTCACTCAGGTTTGCATCCTTTTCCTTGGATTATATTGAAGCACAAAGGAACGACTCGAATCAGCAGTCATATTTCGTGGATTAAACTTTCCCTTCAAAGATATGACGCTCTTCCTTTCATTCAATATTTATAGTCAGATATGACTTTCAATTCTTCAAAATTTTGCCCCATACACACATTCATCGTCGGTTTGACAAGTGTGACGTCACAATTAGAAAATCAACTCTATGTCAGTGAAGAGGAATGAATCATTTTTGTTTCATCACTGAGTGATACTATTTTTACCCGCATAATTGACTAAATGTTCAGGTCACAAACATCACGAGATTCAGAACATATTTTTTGGAAAGAAGACTCACTGGTCAGCTGTCAGGCATAGATGATTTTTTTTTAGATTCAAAATTTTCTTTAATATGCATAATTTATGGCTCTGTCATCTTCTCTACATGAATATGAACGGTCACAGAAGCATAAAAAACAATTATTAACTAACAACTTAACGCTGAAAAACGCAATGAAATCTAACAGTTATTCATCTGAAAAAAAAAAACTATCGCTGACGCGAAGGGAATCGAACCCGCAGCTCTCTAGATACATGCCAGAGCGCTCTCTGTTACAATTCACTTGTTGGGTTGGGTTGTTTTACCTCTGAGCGGCACTTTTTTGTACACCATGGGCTAAATGGCCAGGTCACATGGACCCCGAAGGCTCAGAGAAGGTTGGGGGAGGAGACCCACTGGAACAGCTGTTGGGAGACAGATGGTAGCCTCCCGTCAAGGCCATCCAGCGTGTTCTTTAACGTGCACAGGGTATGGCTCTCCCGCACACGGGGCCACGGCTTAACGTCCCATCCGAAGGACGGCGGCCTTTTCAAGCCCATCGGTGTCCCCTACTGACCGTGGGCAGGGCGGGGAAATTTTGCGGAGAAAAATGATTCTTCAGAAATCTAATCAATATACATAATCGCCAGCGCTTAAATTTATTTAAATGAATGGATCGAACTGGTCCCGAATGACTTCCACATCGGCACGATTTGCCCTTCCCCGCATATTCCTAACATCCCCCTAGTGGAAGTGAACACTTTGTAACCCGTGTAACCGTCACGCGATTGCCGGAACTTCCAGCACTAAGACGGATTCACTCATCTCGCTCGTAACGCAATCCTTACATCAAATGAGATATTGCAATCAATCATGTTTTGCATAAGAGTGTACTTTATCAACCACACTGACCATACTAAATTTTCCAACTGTCAGTTTCTTTAGGGTTTTTTTTCACCTGCAGAGAAATGATCCATTTCTCTTGAATCTGCAAAGCAATTTCTTACCGAGAGCTTTAGACGGATGATAAAATTGACAGTGACAAAAGAAATATTTTTCAAGTGACTTCAGATGTTTCTTTTTTTGATTCATCTGAGAGGAACTCTAGTCATTCGTATACTCATAAGTCATACGTATACTCATAAGTCATACGTATACAAACTCTAGTCATACGTATACTCCTACTACATCAGAGCTGATAATCACATTTTCATCAATTTACATTTATGGCAGTCCAATGATTTCGCTTTGAGCGGAAATTCCACACCTGCTAATTCCTCTCCACCCATGTGGTGGCGCTGCCGTTACTTGAACACGCTACCAAGAAAGCTTAGTCAACTTCTCTGCGTGCAGCAGAACTCCATTAAATTAGCCGTGATTGGTGCTGACTGCATTTGCGTGCTACTCAAGTCACCTCTACTTTTTCATGTTAGCTGGCAGCTAACTGGCCAAGCTCGACTCCCATGCCTTCAATGCTGCAGTAGCTATGATTTTTTACGCATTTGCTACTACTTCTTTATTAATGCTGCTGCAGAGCGGAAATGTGGCGACATTTCCCTCACGCTGGAGGATATCAACTATGCTGATCGTGTGACTTTTCCGTGTTTCAGGCAAAGAAATAAACGAGAATAACCTCTTTAATGGCAAGTGACGCGAATTTGCATACTCCGCTGAGTACATTATAGATTGGACCCCGTAGGCTGTCTCTTTTTATTACGTTTGAAATCTTATTTCTGCTGCATAAGTGCAGTAACGAAGAATGAAGAGTGCACTATGGATAATCACTCAGTTGATTTTTATGAATAGTGTTTGTGCATTGGCGATCTTAACGATGAGATGAAACTTCTTCGACACTTGTATTCATTGTGTTGTTAACTTCTGCTGTTTTGGACCAGCGGTTGCTGCGGTATCTGTCATGCTTAAAAGGATATTCGTGTTTTCTGTGGCGTGAAGTGTAAAATTTTGTCTAGATATAAACTAAGCGATGATATCGATTCCACAAAATAGGTACGTGGAAAACTCCAAGGCTAAATTCACCCAAGCATTGTATTGAAATGTTTCAAAGCAGCATCATTTCCATTTCTTACCTTTTGACCTTTGATTCATTTATAACTTGTAGAGAATGAAAATCAGTCTCAGGGTCCTTGTGACCTTGAAATTTGGTATATTGTGAAGCAAAAAATAAGAGTTTCTCAAAAGAAAGAATAGCCCAGCTATTTTATATGTGTTCTAGACTGCTACTTATGATTACCATAGATATTCAAAGAGGCGAATCGTAACCGATAATGTTCATTTGAATAAAATGATTAATGGAAAAAGTAACTCTTAAAAAGTATACTGTAGTTTGTATTAAATATACGATTACTCTCATTGAACGGAAGTCAGATAACAAGACTGAATAACTTAAATCCTTTGAAGATGTGAATTAGGGATTCATACGATTAAGAACTCACTGCAATGGATCTGTGCTATTTCCGGTCAGTACCGGAATAGGACACACCTAAATGGCAGGAAAGCACGAAGCCCTTTTCCGTGTAAACGGTTCCTGCTGATCAGAGTGCTTATAATTAAATTACATAAATTAATTAAATGAAAAAAAAATGGCATAGAAGTTCTAACACGGTTGCCCTGATTCATCATATAACATAAAAACATGTAAAACAATTTTTCGCTTCCTGTATGTTCTGAAAAGTCAGTAGTTTCCATCCCCCCGACAAAGTTTGCTGACAACACTTTGTGATGCGCACGAACAGCATCCACAAATCGTCTACCATTTCGGGCATTCCAACAGTTCTGAATAATCTGTTAGCGATCAAACAGCATCGAACCTTTTTGTACAAATGCGATGTAACCGAGTTGTCCAAATGATCGCTATACAGTCGATCGTATCCTAACGTGTAATGACTTAATGATGCCTTTTATAGGAGGGCGAAGAGAATTCAACATCTTCTGTGAATGCTGCTGTCCCGTCATGCAAATTTCTAAATAGATAGATCCTTTAAGCTTAGTTCTTGCTCATTCATTTCATCCTCATTTCAAAATTTTTGTGTGGATAATTTTTCTGCATTTATTTAGATATACCCTATAAATGCATTACTGATATTCATCTAAAGGTAATAATAACTGTAATATTTATGTACAAAGTTATAAAAAATAGTTTCATTTCTGTTATGTTTTTGAACGATGCTAAGAGAGAATACAAAAACACGAAATCACAGAAAGGACTAAGTTTCGTCTGGCAAATGAAAATATTCCTCAGCTTATATCTATTGATGCAATTTTGCTAGCATATATCTATGATAGATTCAGCTTAATTTTTTCAGGGGGAAAATTCAACAGGGAATCAAAATACAACTGGATAAAACTGAAAGGAAATAAAACTATTCATGTTGGGTTGTAAATGTAACTGTCAAAACATTATTAGGTCACAAGAGCCCAAGTCTCAGAAAGCGTTCGCAAAGATAGCAAGATGGACAATTGTAAAGGACACTCAGCAACACTACACATTCCTCATTGGATCACATTGAACACTAGTGCAATTCCTAACTTTGCATTCTTTAATTCAATGGACGAGATATACACGAGATCAAGATTTAACATCCCATTCAACAGACATTCAACAGACATCAGGACAGCTTTCTAAGCTCATCAATGTTTATTTTCTTTCCACTCACAATGGCACTCACAAGGCACAGGCATGCAATTATCCTCAGCCTATTAGCAATCACATTCAGCAGTCGCAAATTAAAAAGCTTTTGTGCTGCCACTACGGACTGCCCTATTAGGTCACTAGTTTTATGTCATGGCTGTAATTTGCAATCAGTGCCACTTTAATGACATAGATCCAAAGTACGCTCTTGAAATGACGAATCTATTTAAAGCATGAAATCAGCATAAGACGAATAGCCATTTGAGGCAACGCCCTGCACATTTGCGCTCCCACCTACCTCCACATCGGTGCCCAGGTGAATAAATTTCAGCAAATGACGTCGCAGTGGCGTGAGAGGCTCAGATTTGAACTCCACCGACTCTCGGGTTCGCTTGCAGCATGAAATAACAATGCAATCCAGCTTCCGTCATAAGTCTGTTAAGTATTATTTTTGCAAGTAGCGAAATTGCACCTGCCTCGTTAAAAGACCACACGTTACACAGTAGTTAGGAGACTTGACTGCAGCAGCACGTAGGACTTTCCCGCCCTCTGCCATCTGGCTGCCATATCATACATACCAACTAGATCATCATGCTTTCTCCCACTTCTTACTTCATTTTCTACCGTTGGCTGCAGACTAGTAGATATTGAGGAATGGCTGCAACCCAACAGAAGATCAAACATTAAAACCTAAGGATTCATAAAAGCAGAAGTTCTCATAATACAAACGTATTTCTTTAATTTAACCTTCCACTGCTGACCTATCCATCCTCAAGACCCATCACGGTGAGATTTTTACTCAGCAGAAAAAAAAAAAGATGAATCTTTAAATAAAGATTATTGAACAGATTTTCTGTCTGTGACGCTTCCGTTTTTGTTTAATTATAGAGCAGAGAAAAATGTTAATAGGATATATTATATTCGGGCATTTTTGTTTTATTTTTTCGTATAATATAATGGATGAATATTTCACAGCTCTTCAGGCCTCAGGCCACCGCTAATATGACTTAAGAACAAGGTTAGCAGCAGGGGGTTAAATGAAATGGGTAATTTTTCGTATTGGGTTTCTGTTGCAAAACTTCAAACGGATTACTTTTTCCATATTTAACACTAGGAATATTTCACACTACAGCGCACAATCTCGCTGCGAACAATCCTTACCACCTCACCCAAAGATGCTCGATAGAGTTTAGAGTCTGACACCATGTTACCACCTCCAGGTTAGGTCCTCCAGGTCCACAGACCAATGAAGCAAGGAAAACTTCTGGAACCATTTGATGATACGTGCTTTGTGAGCAGGCGCATTATCATGCTGAACGTGTCCATCTGAGTGAGGATAAACTGTAGCCACGAAAGGATGAACTTGGTCAGCAACGATGTTTAAACGCGCTATGGCTTTCAGATTGCCCTTTGATGGATATCAGGGGGCCTAATGTGTGCCAGGAAAACATTCCCCAAACATTACACTACCACCACTGTCCTGTACAGTTAACACCAGACAAGATGGCTCCATGGCCTCATGTTGCTTGCACCAAATTCTGATCCTTCCACCAGCATGAGGCAAAAGGAACCTTGATCGGTCTAACCACGCTACCTTTTTTCCAATCCTCAACGGTCCAATGTTGATACTCCTGTGCCCACTGGAGATGCACTTTCATGTTCTTCACTGACAACATCGGCACTCGACATGGTCGGCGGCTGTTGTAGCCCATTCGCGACAAAGTCCGATACGTGGTGCATTTGGAGATGACTTTCTGCACACCAGTGCTTAATTCTGCTGTGATTTTTCTGGTTGTGGCCCATCTGCTCGCTTTCACGATTCTCGCCAGTCTCCATTGACCCCCTCTGATTCACAAGCTGTTGTCGTCCACAGGATCACCGATCATTGGTAGTATTTTGCTTTTCGCACCATTCTCGGTAAACCCTTGAAACAGTTGTGTGTGAAAACGGCCATTTGGGAAATGCTAGAACTGGCACGCCTAGCACCAAGTATCATGCCACGTTCAAAGTCTCTCAGGTCGCTCCTTTTTTCCCATTCTGACGCTCAATCCAGCTATGACTAATTCTCGAAGAGTTGGCCTGCCTGATTTATACCACATACTGCGGTCAGTGACGTATTACGTGTTGGAATGAACCATTTATGTGACAAGGGGTGTTGTACCTAATAAACTGGCATCTCAGTGTACATGTAACAATAAATTTCCTTGATTACATCTGCTTGAGGGGCATAGCTGTCTCTGACTTTAGATGCTTAATCCATTTAATACTATCAACTCGTTTGATTATTTTTAAGTTTCAATGTTTTTTTTGGGGATTTCGATGATTTGTTAAGGATTTCAATAATTTTTTGCACTAAAATATTTAAAAAAAGAAATATTTATTTTCACATAGCTTAGTTTGGTTGAATCGAAATTTAAATATATATTAATTAATGAGAAAAATAAATCTTCAGTAATTGAAATCTTTTAGTGATAAGAATGGACAATAAATAATAAATTATAAATAATATATATAAATAATAATAATGAATAACTAATCCGACATAAGATTTCCTACTTGAAACCAGTTCTGTCTGCTATTTCTTAATATGAAGTTTCAGCAGACTCGAATTATTGGCAGAGCCTAAGTCGGATAATCGAAATGTCGTTTAACAGAGAGTTTAGTTCTCTATACGCATTTTATTTCTACAGAATTATACTGCTGTATGGAATTAACGCAGAGCCTTTTTTGAGTCCTGAGGCTCTTAAGTAATGGTTAAAAATTAAGTAATGGCCCTTTGACAAAAAATATTATATTTAGAACTCATATAAATTGGGAATTGGAAATTATTAATTATCTAAAAGAGTTTTTTTTTGTCTTTTTTTTTCAATTTAAAGTTAGAGTTTATACCTCAAATAACTGGAGCTCCTATGATACAAAAAAAATGTTTTTCTACTGCTGAACTAAAACCCGGAACTGACAAATGATCTTACTTTGAAATATATACTAGAGCAGCGGTTCTCAAACTTCGGAAGCACGAGGACCCCTTTTTCATTTAATTTTTTTTTCGCGGATCCCTTGCTTATCATTTCATGTTTTCATTATTTGAGAAAAATTACACATAATTAAAATAAAAGTTTTATTTGTTTACAAATTTGTTACAAATAATTTAGTTATACATTATTTACTATTCTTGTATTTATGCATTTCTTTATAAAATAATTCACAAACTAATCGTTGTTTGTTTCGGCGATGGGGAGAAGTCTGGAACCTGAAACATAATGAGGCCGACTTTGTTTCTCAAATGGTTAATGCGAAGGATGATGCTGTTTTTGTGCAATTATAGTAGTAATGCTTGGTTCAATGGAAGAAAGTTGAATTCTTAGATCAGGTTCTACATCTAATCAGTTTCTGTATTTTGATTTTATATATAAAAGAACGAAGAAAGCCCGTTAGCATAAATATGTTGTGCAAAATGGCATCAAATGCTTCAATGCTTTTACGGCTAGATTAGTATAATCAGGTCTCAGACGTAACCAAAAATCTGCCAGATTATGTTGGTTGAAACTTGTTTCAAAGAGGTGTCACATGACAGCTCTACGAGACTATCTTCTTCAGATGAAGTTAAATTTTTGGCATCGCTGACATTTGTATTAAATGGATCTTTGATCCAGATTTTACCAGAATCGGGAGGGGGAAAATATTTCCTGAAGCTCTTTTTCAATTCCTGTAAATGTTCAGTGAAAACATTTCTTAGTTCATCAGAGAGATCTTCGTTGGAGGTTTCAATAAAATCGTTGAGTTTTGGAAATGACTCATGTACGCGGTTATGAAGTCGTTTTGACCACAAGTCAAATTTTTTTACAATAGCTTCCACTTTATCTTCAACTTTGAATATAGTTATAGCTACTCCTTCTATGCTAAAATTTAGCCCATTGAAAAAAAAAAAATACCCCCTCAAGCAGCTGCTTGCCACAGAGGTCTGACAGGAGCCTGTCAGTTTATATGCCATAGTAGAAGATCTGATAGGATGGCAGGACCTCAGCAGAAAACAACACGGACATCCATGCCTTACCCGGGGCTCGAACCCAGGTCCCGTAGATCAGTAGCCAAGCGCGACTGGCAAAAATATCAGCCAAGTACGCCACCATAGCTAACCACGAAATATCATTGAAACTTTCACTCAGATGAAATCACGTATCTAGTAAAAAAAATTCTTATCTCATCTCAAACAAGTGGTTTAAAACTTTTCCCCGAGACAGCCAGCGTACTTTGGCATGTCATAAAAGCTGGTGATGATTGCTGCCCATCTCTCACAAAGAACTTGAAAGATACGGGAATTTAGCCGAAGCCTCAATAAAATTGATCACTTTAACTAATGCCGTCTTCAACTTTGCTGGCATTTTTCTGGCAGCTAATGATTCTTTGTGTAAGCAACCGTGATTCCATGTAACTGTAGGTGCGAGAGCCTTAACACGTGCAAGCAGTCCACTGTATTTTCCGGAAAATTGCACAAGCTCAATCAGTGCTAATTCCTGTACATTTTGACTATTCGATTTCATTTTTTATCATGAAATCATTCAAATTATTAAAAATAACTTCAGCGGAAATATGTTTTGGTAATAATAATAAAAATAAATACCCCCTCAAGCAGCTGCTTGCCACAGAGGTCTGACAGGAGCCTGTCAGTTTATATGCCACAGTAGGAGATCTGAGAGGATGGCAGGATGCATGTCAAAATAAGAGATCTTCGTGAATCTTGTAATCGAATTCGTATCGAATAAACGCAAGGAAATTAGAATTCAACGACATCTGTACTCTCATCTAATTATAGGGAATAATATTGACTTTTGTGTACTCTTGTAATTAACTGCTCTTTTATATTGTTGCGGATTACAAAAATGGATAGCCACTGAGCGTGAGTATTAAAAGCTATATTTCAAAACCAAATTCAATACAAGGTAAATTGTTACAAAGGAAATATGGATGAAGTATCTTATTGACAAATCAACTATTAACATGCACAAGTCATCAATCTTCCTGCGTAGAGCACACAATATCAGCTCTGTGTATTTTACTAAATACTACCTTTTACTTGATTTACCAGGTCACCCGAAGATCTTCACTCGTAAACCAATTCTCGTCCTGTGCTAATAACTTTTCACACACTAGCCGAACAAAAAAAACAGTCCGTGTAGACATTCGAAGTTAGCCATAAAAGTTCCCACTTTTATACTTCCGCGTATACACAACACATCAAGTTACTTCTTGATACTTAACGATAAAAGATCCCACTTTTATCCTTCCGCGTATACACAACACATCAAGTTACTTCTTGATACTTACGCGCACTGTCTCAGAACAGCTCACCGTCCATTTTCGAACTCTCCGACCGTTACAACACACAACGACCGTTACAATACAAAAATGACCGTTAACGCTCCACTCTTCTTCTCCAAATTCTCCCAACGTTCTTATTCGTTGGCTGAAACTTTTTGCTTTCGGTTGCCAGATTCCTTCTGTCGTAACACTGCCCCCTCCCTAGGTCTTGTTCGTCCCGAACAATTCTGGATTCCATAGTTTCTTCAGTTCTTCGATGAAACGGGGCCAAACGATCCACGTGAACCACCTTGCACTTTGTAGCTGGACGTCGACGAATGCGATATACCACGTCATTAATCCTGTTAACTATTGTATATGGGCCTTCCCAAGGTTTCTGAAGTTTTGGAGATAGTCCTTTCTTTCTATGTGGACTGTATAGCCAGACAAGATCTCCTTGATTGAAAATAGTTCCATTTATTTTACTGTCATATCTTGTTTTGGTTCTGTCACTTGTTATGTCGATGTTATGTCTAACGGAGTGATGGATTTCTTCTAGTCGTTGTTGCAATTCTTGTACGTATTGTGGAGTGGACACAGGCATTGCTTCGGGCCGACCATATAAAAGGTCACAGGGAAGACGTAACTCTCTTCCAAAAAGCATCATGGAAGGTGTCTGTCCAGTTGTCTCATGCACTGCCGTCCTATATGCCAGCAAAAGGAGTGGTACATGGCGATCCCAGTCACGTTGGTGGTCGTTCACAAATAATGCTAAATGCTGAGCAATTGTTCTATTGAATCTTTCAACCATACCATCCGACTGAGGGTGTAAGGGAGTTGTTCTGGTTTTCTGAATGCCTAATAGTTGACAGATGCCTTTAAACACATTGGATTCAAAATTCCGTCCTTGATCAGAGTGGAGTTGTAAAGGTACTCCATACCTACTAATGAAGTTATTAACTATCATCTCAGCCACTGTTGTTGCTTCCTGGTCTTGAATGGGATATACCTCAGGCCACTTTGTGAAATAATCCATTACCACTAATAAATATCGATTTCCATCATCAGTTCTAGGAAACGGACCCATTACATCAATGGCTATTCTTTCAAAAGGGGCACCAACGTTATACGTCTGCAGCTTACCCCGACTCCTAGTCTTAGGGCCTTTCTTTGCTGCACAGGCTTCACATTGCCTACACCATCTCTCAACGTCTGCCCTACTTTTCAACCAATGAAATCGTTCCCTGGCTTTGGCTAATGTCTTATTAACACCGAAGTGTCCTCCAGTGGCACTATCATGTACATCTTTCATCACAAGTTCCACTCGGGATCGAGGAAGGATTATCTGCCAACGGATCAGCCGTCCAGTGGGATTCTCCCATCTTCTGTATAATACTCCGTCTTCCATTTTTAAGGAGTCCCACTGTGCCCAGTAACTTTTAGTAGTTGGACTATACCTCGAGATTTGCTCCCAATTAGGTCTTACAACAGATTTTTCAATCAATTCTAATATTGGTTTTATGTCTTCATCATCTAGTTGAGCCTTCCTGATTTCAATTGGATTCCAGATGTTAGGGGTGTCATTGTTTGTTTGTGTCGATACTATTTGTCTTATGGGCATTATCTCTTTAGTTCCAAATTTCAGTTCTGCATTATAGCAATGTTTACAGTTGTCAATACATGGGCGCCTGGAAAGAGCATCTGCATTCTTATGCATTTTACCACTTCGATGTTCGATGGAGAAATCGTATTCTGTGTATTTTACTAAATACTACCTTTTACTTGATTTACCAGGTCACCCGAAGATCTTCACTCGTAAACCAATTCTCGTCCTGTGCTAATAACTTTTCACACACTAGCCGAACAAAAAAAACAGTCCGTGTAGACATTCGAAGTTAGCCATAAAAGTTCCCACTTTTATACTTCCGCGTATACACAACACATCAAGTTACTTCTTGATACTTAACGATAAAAGATCCCACTTTTATCCTTCCGCGTATACACAACACATCAAGTTACTTCTTGATACTTACGCGCACTGTCTCAGAACAGCTCACCGTCCATTTTCGAACTCTCCGACCGTTACAACACACAACGACCGTTACAATACAAAAATGACCGTTAACGCTCCACTCTTCTTCTCCAAATTCTCCCAACGTTCTTATTCGTTGGCTGAAACTTTTTGCTTTCGGTTGCCAGATTCCTTCTGTCGTAACACTGCCCCCTCCCTAGGTCTTGTTCGTCCCGAACAATTCTGGATTCCATAGTTTCTTCAGTTCTTCGATGAAACGGGGCCAAACGATCCACGTGAACCACCTTGCACTTTGTAGCTGGACGTCGACGAATGCGATATACCACGTCATTAATCCTGTTAACTATTGTATATGGGCCTTCCCAAGGTTTCTGAAGTTTTGGAGATAGTCCTTTCTTTCTATGTGGACTGTATAGCCAGACAAGATCTCCTTGATTGAAAATAGTTCCATTTATTTTACTGTCATATCTTGTTTTGGTTCTGTCACTTGTTATGTCGATGTTATGTCTAACGGAGTGATGGATTTCTTCTAGTCGTTGTTGCAATTCTTGTACGTATTGTGGAGTGGACACAGGCATTGCTTCGGGCCGACCATATAAAAGGTCACAGGGAAGACGTAACTCTCTTCCAAAAAGCATCATGGAAGGTGTCTGTCCAGTTGTCTCATGCACTGCCGTCCTATATGCCAGCAAAAGGAGTGGTACATGGCGATCCCAGTCACGTTGGTGGTCGTTCACAAATAATGCTAAATGCTGAGCAATTGTTCTATTGAATCTTTCAACCATACCATCCGACTGAGGGTGTAAGGGAGTTGTTCTGGTTTTCTGAATGCCTAATAGTTGACAGATGCCTTTAAACACATTGGATTCAAAATTCCGTCCTTGATCAGAGTGGAGTTGTAAAGGTACTCCATACCTACTAATGAAGTTATTAACTATCATCTCAGCCACTGTTGTTGCTTCCTGGTCTTGAATGGGATATACCTCAGGCCACTTTGTGAAATAATCCATTACCACTAATAAATATCGATTTCCATCATCAGTTCTAGGAAACGGACCCATTACATCAATGGCTATTCTTTCAAAAGGGGCACCAACGTTATACGTCTGCAGCTTACCCCGACTCCTAGTCTTAGGGCCTTTCTTTGCTGCACAGGCTTCACATTGCCTACACCATCTCTCAACGTCTGCCCTACTTTTCAACCAATGAAATCGTTCCCTGGCTTTGGCTAATGTCTTATTAACACCGAAGTGTCCTCCAGTGGCACTATCATGTACATCTTTCATCACAAGTTCCACTCGGGATCGAGGAAGGATTATCTGCCAACGGATCAGCCGTCCAGTGGGATTCTCCCATCTTCTGTATAATACTCCGTCTTCCATTTTTAAGGAGTCCCACTGTGCCCAGTAACTTTTAGTAGTTGGACTATACCTCGAGATTTGCTCCCAATTAGGTCTTACAACAGATTTTTCAATCAATTCTAATATTGGTTTTATGTCTTCATCATCTAGTTGAGCCTTCCTGATTTCAATTGGATTCCAGATGTTAGGGGTGTCATTGTTTGTTTGTGTCGATACTATTTGTCTTATGGGCATTATCTCTTTAGTTCCAAATTTCAGTTCTGCATTATAGCAATGTTTACAGTTGTCAATACATGGGCGCCTGGAAAGAGCATCTGCATTCTTATGCATTTTACCACTTCGATGTTCGATGGAGAAATCGTATTCTTGTAACCGTTGTATCCACCTAGCGATTTGTCCTTCAGGGTTTTTGAAGTTTAATAACCATCTAAGTGCAGCATGATCAGTACGTATAAGGAATTTCTGGCCATAGAGATAATGATGAAAATGTTCTATTGCTTTTACTATTGCTAACAGTTCTTTGCGTGTTACACAGTAATTCCGCTCTGGTTTGGATAAAGTTTTACTAAAGTATGCAATAACTCTCTCTTGTCCGTCTTGTTCCTGTGAAAGCACAGCACCAACTCCTGTGTTACTTGCGTCAGTATCTATTACGAATTGTTTTCCAGTTTGTGGGTACGCTAGCACTGGTGCTGTGGAAAGAGTTTTCTTTAGCTGTTGAAAGGCTACATCGCATTCGGTGGTCCACATAAACCGTTGGCCCTCTTCTGTCAGACGATGTAATGGCCTTGCGATGTTGGAGAAACCTTTGACAAATCTTCTATAGTAGGTGCAAAGTCCAATAAAACTACGAAGTTGATGAACATCTTGTGGTGGAGGCCAGTCTCTTACAGCTTCTATCTTACTAGGATCAGTCTTAATCCCTGCTGTAGTGATCACATGACCAAGGTAATGAACTTCTTGCTGGAACAGTTTACACTTTGTCGGTCCCAATTTTAACTTGGCTGCCTTAAGTTTTTCAAATACTTGACGAAGATTGCTCAAATGTTCTTCAAAAGTTCTTCCAAGAACTATGATGTCGTCCAAGTAAACCAGGCAGACCTCCAAAGACAAACCTTTGAGCACTGACTCCATTAGTCGCTCAAATGTGGCAGGTGCATTACAAAGTCCAAATGGCATCACCTTAAACTGCCAAAGTCCATTCCCTGTACTGAAAGCTGTTTTCTCACGGTCTTCAGGACGTATACCAACTTGCCAATAGCCGCTCTTTAAATCTAATGTTGAGAACCATTCTGACCCAGATAAAGTGTCTAGTGTATCGTCAATCCTGGGTAAAGGAAAGGAATCTTTCTTTGTTACGTCATTTAATCTGCGATAATCTACACAAAATCGTGTAGATCCATCCTTTTTCTTGACAAGAACTACTGGTGATGTCCAGGGACTCTGTGATGGTTCTATAATGCCCTGAGCTTCCATGTCCTTTACGAGTTGTTCCGTCTCCTCTCTTTTTGCCAATGGAAGCCTTCTTGCCGGCAGATGGACTGGAGGAGAATCACCAATGTTGATTTTATGTTCTGTCAGGTTAGTACGGCCATAATCATTTGATGTGGCAGAAAAAATGTCAGAAAATTCTTTTAATAGGTTCTCGGCCTTAACAGCTTGGTTTTCAGTTAATATTTGTCTTGTTTCTCTCCATAATTCAGTAAGATGAGATGGGATGTCTGTATGATTTTGATGTGAATCGGTAACTTCTATTTTATTTATACTTGTTACACAGGTAACAGCTTCACATATTGCTAATTCCTCACCTTTTTTTAACATTCTACTGGATTTGTTACAGTTCATCACTCTGATAGGGATCTGTTCTTTATCTATTCTGACTAAAGTCCTTGCAACCAGGATATTATGAGCCAAAGCTCCTTTACCAGAGGCATCAGTAACTGCCAATCGGAAGGCCCCAGAAGTATCCGCCCGATGTCCACGGACTATAACTTCACTTTGTGCTGGGATCTCTGTGTCTTCCGTCACTAATATTGGAGTTACGCTTGATAAAGAATCAGATGTCCGGCTAAGCAGAGGAATCTCTTCTGTCTCATAGATGAGTAGGTTATCACTGGGTCTAATGTTGAATCCATGTTTCTTAAGAAAATCAAGGCCTAATATGCATTCGTCGTAGATGTCAGCGATGTAAACAGGATGGCGAACCAGACAGCTACCAACTCGAATATTAAGTTCTATTTTTCCATGAACCTTTGCACGATCTCCAGTGGCCGTTTGTAGGCTTATTCTAGACTGTGTAGTATTCAAGTTTGGGTGAGGTATTATTTTCTTTATTATATCCGTTCTGAGTAAAGTTACATTTGCACCAGTGTCGACTATCATACGGCAAGGTATTCCATTTATAGCTCCATCAGCTACTAATCCATTATTATCGCCATGTAATGTTGAAACGTGGGCGACTTCCCCTGGGGCCAACCAATCAACTGCCTTCCTTTGCCCCGCAAGACTGACTAATTTTCTGTTTCCCTGATCCTGTTGTCTAGTTGATGGACTTGGACTCATCATTCGTTTCCTAGTGCAGTTGGTACGAATGTGTCCGGTCTTGCCACAATTCCAACACTGAAGGTCTGTTGTAGGTTTTGAAGAAGAACCTTTTATATCTTTCAAAACGGATAGTATGGCTTTGGTTAGTTCTTTCATTTCATTATCCTTTTCTACAGTTTCTTCTGCACTCACAAATCTCACTGCACGTTTGTTCGCTCGGGAGGAAAGCCTGGAGCACTCGTATTTCATAGCATGTACCACAGCTGACTTTAAGGATTCACCTTCCAACATCCTCAGAGATTGTTGAGTGTCAGGGTCAGCAATAGCATCAATAAATTGTAATTGAGCTAAATTATCTTGAATTTCTGGTGGACAGTTACTATAAGCCAATCTAGCTAGACGCTCAATATCACTAGCAAGCTCTTGCAAAGTTTCACCATTTTTCTGCATGCGATGTTTAAATTGAGTCACGTAATATTGTTTTAAATAACTATCACCAAACCTTAGTTCTAATGCAGCAACTAAACTTTGATAATCAAGTCGTTTTTCTTCTGGAACAGACTGCAAAACTTCCGCAGCAGAATTTCTTAAGGAAGCTGCAAGAAAACTGGCCTTTTGGAATTCATTCCACTCATTGGCTGTAGCTATAACTTCGAATTGTGTTTTAAATACTGTCCAAGACGATTGACCATCATATGTAGAAGGTTTAGTTGTATTTTTAGCGATATGTTTAATAACATTATTTCCACTAGAATTATTATCATCACAAGTAGAAGGTAACATTTCATTTCTCAAAATCTGAAACTGGCGTTCACAATCAGTTTTTACAATTTCAATTTCATGTTTATAATCTAACTTAACACTATCAAGATCATCTTTTACACTATTTAGTTCGGTCATAATGTCCTTACACTTATCAGAAATCTTATCAATTTGAGAAGCCACTTCAGCTCTCATCTCAGTATTTTGTGCGGCCATTTCGGCTTTCAAATCATCTTTTTGAGAAACTATCTCAGTTCTCAACTCATTATTTTGCGTTCTCAACTCATTATTTTGACTTTTAATGTCATTCATCTGTGTAGCCATATCGGCTTTCATATCTTTCATATCAGTCATCTGCGTAGCCATATCGGCTTTCATATCTTTCATCAACTTTACTAATTCGTCCATAATTCTAGTTAACGGCATTCAATAAATTATCCCACTTCTGACACCAAATGTTGCGGATTACAAAAATGGATAGCCACTGAGCGTGAGTATTAAAAGCTATATTTCAAAACCAAATTCAATACAAGGTAAATTGTTACAAAGGAAATATGGATGAAGTATCTTATTGACAAATCAACTATTAACATGCACAAGTCATCAATCTTCCTGCGTAGAGCACACAATATCAGCTCTGTGTATTTTACTAAATACTACCTTTTACTTGATTTACCAGGTCACCCGAAGATCTTCACTCGTAAACCAATTCTCGTCCTGTGCTAATAACTTTTCACACACTAGCCGAACAAAAAAAACAGTCCGTGTAGACATTCGAAGTTAGCCATAAAAGTTCCCACTTTTATACTTCCGCGTATACACAACACATCAAGTTACTTCTTGATACTTAACGATAAAAGATCCCACTTTTATCCTTCCGCGTATACACAACACATCAAGTTACTTCTTGATACTTACGCGCACTGTCTCAGAACAGCTCACCGTCCATTTTCGAACTCTCCGACCGTTACAACACACAACGACCGTTACAATACAAAAATGACCGTTAACGCTCCACTCTTCTTCTCCAAATTCTCCCAACGTTCTTATTCGTTGGCTGAAACTTTTTGCTTTCGGTTGCCAGATTCCTTCTGTCGTAACAATATTATTAGACATTTCCACAATTCTACTCTTGACAGTGTCGTTTGATAATGAAATCGTGTTAAGTTCTTTTGTAGATTTATTTCCCAGCATGCAGAGGTCATTACTTTTGCAGCTGGTAGAATTAAATCCTCTGCTAGAGTGTGAGGTTTTCCAGACTTTGCTATTAGTAAAGATACTTGATATGACGCAATCATAGCTTTTGCGTTGTTGCAGCCAGTTGCAATTTTTCAATTGATTTTTGCCGTGCATGCAGTTCTCGCTGTTTTATTTTAAAATACTCGACAGATTTGTTTACGTGTTCCTTTTGTTTAGATTCTAAATGCCGACGAAGTTCGGCCGGTTTCATACATTCATTTGAAAATATATCGTGACAAAGAACACATTGTGGGTGTTCGGCATCATCTGGACATATGTATGTAAATCCGAATGATGAATAATCTTCACTATATCTCCGCATTTTACCTTTTGATTGGTGTGTCCCACTTGCTTTTGAACAAGATGCATCTTCATTTAGGTTGTCATCATTACTTTTATAAATATAAATATATCCCCCCCTCAAGCAGCTGCTTGCCACAAAGGTCTGACAGGAGCTTGTCAGTTTATATGCCACAGTAGAAGGTCTGAGAGGATGGCAGGACCTCAGCAGAAAAACGACACATACATCCATGCCTTACCCGGGGCTCGAACCCAGGTCCCTTAGATTAGTAGCCAAGTGCGCTAACCACTCGGCCATGGAACGGCAAAATAAATACCCCCTCAAGCAGCTGCTTGCCACAGAGGTCTGACAGGAGGCTGTCAGTTTATATGCCATAGTAGAAGGTCTGAGAGGGTGGCAGGACCTCAGCAGAACAGCCATGCCTTACCCGGAGCTCGAACCCAGGTCCCTTAGATCAGTAGCCAAGCGCGCTAACCACTCGGCCATTACTTTTACGCTTTAATAATGAGCCAGATTTCAACCAACGATCCATATCTAATTTTGGGCTTATTATAATAATGAAAAAAGTTCGCAAAACATGTCATGTCATGTCATCACTAATCACGGAAATTGGATGAGTTTGCCTTCAAGAGGCAAGAAAATCCAGAGACTTTATGAATCTAAATTTTGAAAGTAAAAGAAATGGTATAGTATAATGTAAAGTAAGATTATGCATTTCATCTATAATTTCAACTGTTCCATTATTCTTTTAGAATCCTTTTTTTATAAACTATCAATGATTTTAATGCTTTTCAAGAAATGAACTAGATAATTATACAAGACTGGTATTAATTTTGAATTAGAGGAATGTAGAATATTCTGAAAATTAAAACATGAGATATTTAGTTTTGATAATTTTGTAAAATACAGTTGTCTTTCATTATCGTAAAGATTACATTTGAATATGATATAATCTAAGGTATGTAAAGAATTACAGTTTGAACAGTTTGGAGAATTAATAAGCTTATATTGAAAAAGTCTGATATTAGTTAGGGCTGAATCAGTTTTAATACGCAAAATAGCATTGATTTCATTTTTTTTTTCAAATTATAATCGAAATTTTTTTGAAATTTTGGATTAATTGAAAAACGATGGGTTTGTTGACCTTGGTAATGGTACCAGGTTTGTAAATTTTCTAATAATAGTTTTTTTTTCATTTAACAGTTTAATTTGATGAGTAAATATTGGAGTTGGAATATATGAGTTACGATTGAAGGCTTCTTTAGCCAATCTATCTACACTTTCGTTATGTGGGATACCTACATGTGCAGCTAACCATTGAATGGTTAAAAGATTATTGTGCGATAAATGTTTGAAAGTATGAATTAAAAGATCATTAATGAATATATTAAAATTAGTTTTAATAGGATTTTGAAAAAGGCTATAGATGGCAGATTTACAATCTGTGAAGATAACTATTCTAAAATTATAAAATTTAGTTGCCCTCTATAATAGAATATAACTCTGCGGCAATAGTCATAAAAGGAGAGTTAAATTTATATTGTAAAGAAAAGTTAAATTCTGGACAAAAAATAGCTCCAGAGAAGTTGTTGGTTTCTAAGTTAGAAGGTCCGTCAGTATAGATTTTAATATAATTGTGAAAATGACTTTCAATATGTAGTAGAGATAGTTCTTTTAAAATTACGGTATCATATGATTTTTTATGGAGGAGACCTGGAATATTATCATACATTGTTGGAAAAGTTGTTATCCAATATGGAATATTAGGATAATAATCACCACTCAGGTTATTGGCTGCAATTTTTAATAATTTATTTTTTCAGGAAAATTTTAAATATTAAAATCATTAAAATTACTTTTTAACTTATCAATTATTGGGTGAGATTTATTTTTTCAAACTATTCTAAAAATTAAATTAGAAAGTAAAAATTTTTGTTTGATATGTAAAGGAGGAATACTAGTTTCGTATATGTCAATATTTCTACTCCCTTTAGGGAGTCCTAAACAACATCTAAGAGATTTGGTTTGAGCTCTTTCAAGTTGGATAAGTCTAAATTTTGCTGCATTTCCAACAAATTCTAAACCATATGTATATTTTGGTAAAAAGATGGAATTAAAAACTTATTATTACTCTATAATTCCATCTTTTTACCAAAATATACCTATGGTTTAGAATTTGTTGGAAAAACTCCAAATGGGGTTGCGTTAATAAAAACTTATTATTACTCTATATTAACGCAACCCCATTTGGAGTTACCTAAAAATTTTAAACAATTTAGAAGTTTGTTAGCTGTTTTGGTTGCATTTTCAACATGAGAATTCCATAAAAGTTTACTGTTAAAGGTTATACCTAAGAATTTTAAAGTATTAACTATTTTGAGATCAGTTTGATTTATTTTAAGATGAAAAAGGTTTGGATAAAATTTATGACGGAAAAAAGGAATAATGAATGATTTCGCTTCTGAAATTGTTAGATTCCATTTAAAGCAATATTTAGAAAGTTCAATTGATTCTGAAGTTTATCTTGAATTGATTGAAGGTTAAAACCTGCGCACCAAATAATAATGTCATCAGCATATAAACTAAATTTTATATCATTATCTTTAAAAGTTTCCGAAATATCATTTATATATAAGTTAAATAGAAAAGGTGATAAAATGTCACCTTGGACTACCCTATTATGAAAAGAATATTCTTTAGAAAATGAATTTTTGATTTTGACCTTAAATTTTTTATCAGTGATAATTTGGTATAAATATCTGTACATTTGTCCATGAATTTTACACTGTTGTTGGTTCAACTAGTCAATATAACTCTAGTAAGCAGTAACGTGTGAACATTACGAAATACAATAAGAAACTGAAGTAAAGGACATCTCATGTTTATGTTGTTGAATAAGGCTATAAAGCACATTCCTTTACACTTCTGTATGTTCAAAAGCTAAAAATATTAATTCACAAAACTTAATTTAGAAAAAGATTTTATAATACTTATAAATCATTTTTTTTTAAATTATTAACATTGCTCGCGGACCCCCGAGTATGCCTTCGCGGACCCTAGTTTGAGAAACACTGTACTAGTTTATATTTCCAGAATATTAATTAATGTCTTAATATTTTTTTTAATAATAAATTAACTCTCAAGTAACTTTTTGCCGCAGAGATCTGAGAGCATCTTGCCATTAAAATAGGCCACAAAGAAGATATGTATCTCAAATAATCAAGAACTCAACAAAAAGACAACAAAAGAAAATAAAAATTCCAACCCTTTTCTGGGACTTGAAACCAGTCCCCCTTTCCTTCTCACGCAAGCACACTAACCACTCACCCATGTCATTTGATTTTAAAAGCATACACTTTATTTTATATTAGTCATCTGTCTAGGCTAAATAAAATGGAGCTTTCGGTTATTATTGACCGCTAAGAACATAATCGCACAATTTGCCGAAACATGGAATCAGTAATATTAAGAACTACTCTAATGGAGAAGTAATTTTTTTACACTGCACTCTCTATGTGAAATAAAACGTGCCACAATAATAACTCGAGGGACTGCATACATTATACACAATTTCTCGTGCACTTTGATTACTTGCATTACATAAAATACAGTCTCATAATTTAGTTTTTCATTACCTTTCAGCATAGATCTGTAAACACTGAACACGATTTTCTAAAGTGCTTAATTATCAAAAGGGTAAACTTCGTTCTATTGGACGTATTTTCTTCCCTTTTGAATATATGGCACAGACAGTGATATTTCGGTGGTATTCCGAAATCCCCATTTTATACAATCGCTTTCTAGCAAATACCTCTAAGTGTTACAAGATGCAAGTTTGCAGTCCACTAGTCTGAATGGAAATTGCTTTCAAGACGAAATTTCAACTTGATAGCTTGAACCAGTCGGACATTAGAGGCTCGAATAATGAGACAGACGAACGGATGGACGGCATGCCGAAAAAGGCTTTTTTGGATTTAGAAATCTCTGAAGCGTGCTCCTAATCGAAAAGCGTGGTCTGAATGTGATCTGAAGTGTCCTAATAGAAATATATCTCCTAATCGAATATCTCGAATTTGAAATTTTATGACAATTACAAAGCTTTTACTCCATTGCCTTGTTTGGGAAGTAGGAGTTTGAGATTTACTCTGCTAACCATAGCTATTCCCGGTGGGGAAAAGGCCATACAGGATGGGCTTTGATAGCCGCTCCTTTCCTCGAATGGGACGTGAAGCCGTGGCATCGTATGTAAGGAAGCCGTAAGAGTCGCCTGTAAATTACCTTACACTGTTTTAGACAAAATTTAATATCCCCCCCCCACACACACACACACACTCCTTCCTCTCAACGCTATGTAACATTTGGACGAATTATCACCTCCTACCGCGTTATGTATCACTTTTCTTTAATTTTTTGTTTTTAAAAGGAATAAGATACTTTCCTACACAAAGTACTGAGACAACCTAGACGCTCCATCAGGTTTATTCTGGTTTCTTATACAATATACAGACGCAAATGCGAACACATAACCATGCCATCCTGGGTCACGAACCCAGATCCCTTCGACTACAGTGTCACCGCGAGCCAATGCGATATCAATACGCAACGCAGGCGGTAATTTCGAATGGGAATTAACATAGCGATTAACTGTTGTGATAGTAATATCAACTTATATTCAATAATATAATATATTAGCTGACTTTTGCCTTGTGAAAACGGGGAGAAGTAGGAATTACAGAAATTAACCCATTTCTTCCCAGTGTTGCGTGTACGCAACGCTGGGAAGAAATGGGTTAAGATAGCACTTCAGAATCACTAACGCCACCTACCCTTTCTTATTTAACGCGACAAAACAAAATCACTCCTCTCCCTTGTTACGTAGTTTATAAACGACTCCATATCTTGTGCAAGTTAAAGAACGCGTTGCATGTTTTTTTCAAAAGGCTTTCTTCTGTTATCAGTTGTGCAGTGGCTATCTTCCATTCCCATTTCTCAGTCCTTGGGGGTCCTTGTATACCCTGCACATTTAGCTTATCAAGTCAAAAAAGAAAACGGTCAACTCAAAAATAAACAATTTCAAATTCTATATATTCCAAATGAGAAAGTAAACATATTATGGACAAAAATGTTTAAACGAGTTCGGTGTGTTTGACCACTAAATCGCACTTTTCTCATACAATATAATTGTGAGCACACAATGGGCTATAGTGTCATGCCACGAGGACCTTAAGGGCTCAGAGAAGGTTGGGGGAAGGGGACCGATGTGCATAGCTATAAGGAGACAGGCGAAAGCTTCACATTAAAATGATCGAGCGTGTTCTTTAACGTGTACAGAGCATGGCTGTCGCGCACACGGAGCTTTACGTCCCATCAGGAAGACGGTGGCCTCTCCGAGTCCATCGGTGTCACCTTTCTCAGAGAGGGCAGGGTGAGGGTTAGCGGAAATAAATCTCCACTCCAACACATTGGGGACTCCAACCTGGGAACATCAGATTACTAGGCCTGTTGCTCAACCGACTGACTGTTTCAGTGGTTCCTATGTTCACAGCTCGAACATAGGAACATCAGATTACGAGCCTACGGACTGAATGTTTTAGTTAACTAACTGGAGGGATACAGACTGACTGTTTTAGTGGGTCGGACAATACGAAAAGTCGCATAAATGAATTTTGAATTACAGCGACTCCATTGTATAGCGTTTGGCTTTTTAAATCTTATTGATGGATATGACAAAATGTTGTAAATGCCCATTTGATACTGGATAATGAAATGCAGGCTACGTTTTGGAAATTAGCATACACCTGTCAAATGTCAACGAGGTTTGTGCTTACAAAGCGTTGCAGATACATCACGAATGGCGAAGTATGGATGCGATTATGAAAAGAGAAACAATGTTAATAACATAAGGAAGATTATCAAGATAGGGAATTTTCTCTGAACAAAGGACAGGACATTAGTCAAAGGGATGATAAGGTGAATAAGTTAATGATAGAAAAGGAGAAAAAAAATCTGCGTATGCATTTAGCAAGCATTTAAACAATGGAAAATGTTACAGACGATCTCTACTTGGGATGAAAATAAAACAAACTTCGACTCAGAAGAATTTAATTTTCAAATATTTCTTGTAATTGTGAAATAAATAAGTTAAAAAAATAAAAAAAATTTATTATAATTTTAACTTTTTTTTTCAATCATTAGTAATTAAAAGCAAACACCATGCGGCCTTTTATTATTTTCTTACGAATTTTATATTTTTAATAAACGAATAGATCTTGTGTGTTTATAATGATGTTACATCCGAATTTTCTATTTCTACTGAAATTTCTAATATTTTTCGTTCCAAATGGCCTTAACATTTTATTCTTCCATAAAATGATTGTAAATAATGCAATAAATGATTAGTGACTTGCATTTCTGTATACATGTCATATGATGCGTCAGAGACATTTTTTTCTCCAAATCGGGCTCGAATAAATAATTATGAAACTTATTTATATTTCATCATTTTTCAAGAATTACCCCCTCAACCAGCTGCTTGCTACAGAGGTCTGACAGGAGCATGTCAGTTTATATTCCACAGTAGAATGTCTGAGAGGATGGCAGGACTCAGCAGAAAAACGACATATACCTCCCTGCTCTAAGTGGACCAGGGGCTTGAACCCAGGTCCACTTAGAGCATGGAGGTATATGTCGTTTCGCCAAGCTCGATAACCACTCGGCCACGGAACGGATTGGAAATATTATACTACATTGGAAATCAAGTATCTTGCCCCCCTCCCCCCGTTTTATATATTTTCGGCTCGATTGTGTTCCTCCCCCCCCCCCATCGATTTTTTTCTAGATCCGGGCCTAGATCAAGAGGTCCTACTGGACAGGTCTTAGAAGACAGATGGAAGTTTCCCGTCAATGTCATCCAGCGTGTTCTTTAACGTGCACAGCGTATGGCTCTCCCGCACGCGGATCATGGCTTTACGTCTCATCAAACGGCATTGTCTCCCCCCCCCCCTCCACACACACACAAACACACCTTTCAGGTCTATCGGTGTCCCCTTTCTGACCGAGAATAGGGTGAGGGTTCAGCGGAGATAAATCTGAAAGTTGGTTCAAGTGGACTCGAACCTGGGAACTACAGATTACGAGACTAACGCTCTATTAACTGAGCCATCCCCGCCCTAATCAGATCATAGTAACTCCCAAAGCTAACGACACTGTACAGCCTATTAAAGGCATAATAAAGGAAAGAGGAGAGGCATTGTCACCTAGCTAAAAATTCCTTTAGAGTTTCAAACAGCAATATAAAATATGCATAGGTATCCGTAACTAAATTTCCAGGGAGAAACGGAATTAATTTTTACTGCTCATTACAATCGCCACTGAGGTGTGACTGGGGATTGGATTGGATCAGTCGGTTGCCCGCCAGGCTCTTAATATTCAGTTCCCAGGTTCGCGTTCCGCTTACCCCCAATCTGCCCTCGGTGAGAGTGGGGATACTGATAAGCTTAGAAAGGCTCCATCCCCCGTGCCCCATGTACAGGAGTACCATATCCTGTGCACATTAAAGAACACGCTGGATGACATTAATGGGAGGTTTCTATTCGCCACCAAATTACTGTCCAGTGAATTTTCTTCCCCAACCTTCTCTGAGTCGTTGTGACCTGGCATTTTTTGTGTGTGTGCACAGAAAGGCCGTTCAGAGGAAAAACAACTCAAATAAGTTATGAATTAACCCAAGGAAGTGAGCAATTATCTGCATTTGGCTGATTACTATGCAAAAATCCGAGCAGTCAAGCACAGTGATACCAGTAGTATTCCAATAGGTATTCTACTGGATAAATAGATGAAGGATAATCAGGGAAGAGAAGAGCATCCCGTCAAGGTCATTGAGAGGTCACGGAATATAGTTTTAAATGGGCTTTAATGTTCCATCAGAAACAAGGATGGATTTCGAATCTTATTCTTTAGTTCTTGTTATGGCTCAACGCTCCAACCACATCTCTAAATCTGCTACGTCATTAACTTGCACGATTCTATAAATTATTTTTCTCTTGCAGTATTAGCTGATCTTGGCTTCAATATCTCTCTATACCACAAAACCAATTTGTGTGTTTCCGTCATCTTATGTAGAAGTATATTAGTTACCATTTCAAGAGCATTGACATCATCATTAATATCACATTTCAAGGAATTATTGTCGGTCAAGCACATTTTTTCCCGTTTGACTTCAATAAATCACACTTCTAACAGACAACACCTTCATCATTTTATCTTTTCGCACTTCTCTTCGATGAGGTAACTTTCCATCACCTTATTACGACACTCCACGACCACTTAAGTTTCTAGAACTTTCTCCACCTTCGAGGCACTGTTATATAAATCCTCTACAACCCTTCTCGCCGAGCTGCCCACCCAAGATCACTTACCCATCTGCCCGCCACGCCGGTGGGCTCAGTCTGCCACTGTCCCGCATGCACCGAAGAGCGGCCAGACAAGAGGGACGGTAATGAAGTCTTTCTCCGCGGTCCACCTGTTGCCCTGTGCCGGGAGAGGGGAGTGCTCAACTCCACTGATTACCTGCACACCTTCGGGGATTAATGGAGCCGCCACAGCAGGCGAGGTCAGGAAGGTGGGGGACGACAGAGGTGTAGCTGACGGACTTGGGGGGGGGGGGAAGTCGCACGTGCTCTGTGTCTTCCCCAACTTTCTTCTCCTCCTTCCCTCCCTACTCCGCAACCGGACCGGGGGTTCCTCTACGCGTCTCGTTCTTCCACTTCAGAACTCGTAGGCCTTTGCGCGCCCAGTCTGGCTCGCCAGTGATTCGCACCTCTTGGTTTTAATTATATGCCGGCGCTTTAGCCTTGGTCACGCTTGAACTGCACGTTAGGGACCGACGCTATCCACCCGCGGCGGCGCCTTTGAAGGCCCATTTTTGGACGGCGGTATCATCACGGGCCGTGCGGCCAGGCCTACGGCTATCAATACATCTCTCACCTAACGATGGCGGTCTATTGTTCAGGCCTAGTTGGCTTGTCATTCGTACCCAGCACAATTCGACGTCACACCGTTCACCGGTGAGTCCCATTTTGCAGCCACGCTCTGGCATGCGCCTACCGTCGCCGTCTGAGACGGCCGCTTGAGAAAGATCACATTCCATACGATGGCAGACTTTTGGAAGCAAAACAAGGAACGTCTTTAATATGAATTGGATTCTACTGCTGCAGATATTTTCTGAGTTTAATCCGGAGAAGAAACAAAAATCGAAGCTAATCATCATCAAAACGAAAATTATTGCTCTGTTTTAAGAAAGCATTAACAATAATAATGTCTACATAAATATACAAAAATACACAGGAAATAATAGATACAGAGGAGATAAATAATAAATGAAAGCAGAAACATAATTATTCTCTCTACACTTGATAACCAAGGAACAACACCCAATCCAGATTCTGTTTAATGTTGCAAAACGAAATTTCGGCAACAACAGAATGTTTAAATAAATAATAAGCAATAGCAATCTTCTCTTCGATTAATTTACATTCAGAATTCAACATCGGAATGATTTGAAATAAATAAAACAAATAAAATGAATACGTTAGAAAAAAATCATTACCGGAAAAGTTGAAATTTTAAATGTTGAAAATTCAAACCAAAGAACATGAATATATAAGTTTCAATATGAACTTCGTATATATTAAAATAATCAGTTGAAAGAAATTGGTTGTTCTGAGTTCTCACTCAGAACAACCAATTTTTTTTTCAACTAATTTTGTCGAGAGTTTTTTCTTTGTCTACAGGACATTTACTGAATTATTGATATAACGCTGTGAGCGTGAGTGACAAATATTACTTCCATCACATGAGGTAGCTCAGTTTGTCAGCCCCCATGTAGATGGCGCCAGTGGTGAATCAACAAAAAAATGCGTGAATCAATATTAATCAAAATGCGTTTTGCAACATTAAACATTTATGTCATATGTTTGGGGGAAAAAACGGTTAGTTTCTGGTGGTGTAGTGGTTATGATTTCTGGCAGACACGGATTCGTATCCCACTCAAAACAATCGTTTTTTTTTCCCAACCAATTATTTCAAGTGTTTCTTGTCTACAGAACATTTTCCCGCTATACTCTATTACTGAATTCATGCATATTATTTGGCGACGATCTTTCTAAAGTACAGTTGAACATTTAGATCAGGAAAAGATAATATGATAAGATCAGAAAAGGTGCCAAAAATGATGATTTAGATTTCTATCAGAAACGGAAGTTTCGGAAGTTATTCTTCCTCTTTGACAAAAAGTTAATTACCCTTCAGCAGCTGATTGGAACAGATGTTTTGGTGGATGATATTCCAAAGAGCCATTCGTCTTTTTTATTATTACAAGTGACAGATTTAAGCTTCAAATTTGAAATTTAGGTGGTAGAGTGTCATGGTCAAAAAAAGATGCTTTGTTGCAATGACTTGTCCTTTTACCCCAGGATAGTGGAAAAAAGCACCTTTTTTTTTGTTAAGGTCTGTTTGAGGGGGGATTTATTTTATATACTGTATTTATAAACGAAAAATAACTTTTGTGTTTTATAGGTACTAATATAACTATTTTAATTCTCCCAATCATGCATTACTTTTTATTTCTATAGTTAGAGGGTGCTAAAGGCGAAAGTAAAAACTTCAAAAACGCCATCTTACGTGAAATAAGTGTTAAAAATATTTTAACGAATATTGCAAACGATTCCCATGGCCGAGTGGTTAGCGCGCTTGGCTACTGATCTAAGAGGACCTAGGTTCGAGCCCCGGGTAAGGCATGGATGTTCGTGTTGTCTTTCTGCTGAGGTCCTGCCATCCTCTCAGACTTTCTACTGTGGCATATAAACTGGCAGGCTCCTGTCAGACCTCTGTGGCAAGCAGCTGCTTGAGGGTATTCATTTATTTATTATTTTAGCTGGATATTTGAACTTTTGGTGATAGACTGTAATGGTCAAGACTTTTGCATTGGCACTAATACTTTGCCAATTAATCCCCAAAGGGTGTGGATGGTAAAACGGATTGTATATGGTTCATTAATATGTTTGCATTTTCCCAGTAATTCATTAGTTCGAAACTAAAGGTGGAAATTAAAAAAAAAAAAAACATTTTCTTTGGAAATGGGGATCCCATATTAGACGGAATTTTTGTTATTCTAGTTTTTTAAATGCAATAGTTGTACGAGTATTGTTTTTTAACAATTGAAAAATTTATTTAACGTATTGAAAATACAAAAACTTTAGCAACAATAATACAACAACACAAATGCAATATTTACACATACTAAGAAATATATCCATTTTGGCAGGCGTAATGAGACATCAGTCGCTTTCCCTTCTGTAGCAGTTCATTCTTCTATTTCCTTTTTTATATGAACACAAAATCTTAAATGACTAACAAAACCCCAAAAAAGTTTCAAAACAGAAAATGAAAATTATGATTAAAAAAAAGCACAGACAAGCAAAAAAAGAGCAAATTTCTTTTTTACTAAACTTAATATTTCGTAGCGAGCTTGGCTACTGATCTAAGGGACCTGGGTTCGAGTCCCGGGAAGGCTTGGTTGTATGTGCATTTTTCTGCTGAGGTCCTGCCATCCTCTCAGACCTTCTACTTTGGCATATAAACTGACAGGCTCCTGTCAGACCTCTGTGGCAAGCAGCTGCTTGAGGGGATATTAATTAAAAATTAATTAATAAATAATTAATTAATAATGTATCACATAGACTTTTGCAGATGGAAATCCGTACAGCACGGTGAGTAAAAGTAGAATTTACTCCCTCGACGAATCGTATTTTTAAGAAACAAATATTTCATGTATATATATTATATATATTAACACTACGTTAAATAATGTATAAGCCCTACCCCATTTTAGATATCTTGGTTATGCCACTGGGAAACATTTCAACCATTAGCATGATTAACAAATGATCTAGTTCCTCATTGCAGAAAAAGTGAAAAAATATCAACTTATTAAAATATTTTACACTAAAGACCTGCTTTAAAACTACTGCAAATAATTGTGTCAACATAAATAACAGAAGAGCGCAATGTTTTTCCTTATTTACATTTCGCAAATAAATGTATCACTTTCATGATTTATCAAATTACGTGATGAAAAAAATCACAGCATTCGCGAAAGGTAGAAAATTAATTACCTGCTAAAATGCAGCAGTCGATGCATAAGATGTAATTAGAGGATGAATTTATGAACATTTTAACATTGGTTAAATAACTTCGTATATGTCTTGAAAGATGAATTAAAAAATAAATCCAAGTTTCTGTGTACTCTTGTTAGAAGCGTTTTTTTTTTTTTCTTAATTTGACAAATAGCAATCCTTTTTCTTATCGCTTTAATACACAAGATTTTAATTTTTTTTCAGTATTCCTGAATAAGAAACATAATATTCTTTAACCACATTCCCCTTTTTGGGGGGTGGGATGGGGGATGACTCAGTCGGCAGAGTGCCAGGCTCGTAATGTGCAATTCCCAGCTTCGAGTCCCAACTCTGGCAACATTCAGGTTTATCCGTGCTAACCCCTTCCCTGCCCTACGTCAGAAAGGGGACATCGATAGGCATCCATCCGTCGTATGGGACGTTAAGCCGTGGTTCCGTGTGCAGGAAAGCCATACCCAGTGACATTAGTGAACAAGCTGGATGGCCTTGACGGGGAGACTATGATCTGTTTCCTAGTGAGTTTTCTATGTTTTCCTAGTGAGTTTTCTAGTGAGTCACCTCCCCCAACCTTTTCTGAGCTCTCGGTGTTCTTGTGACCTGGCCATTTAGCCCATTGTGTGCTAGAAAAAAGTGTCATTCTTAGGAAGAACAATCCAACCCAACCTTTTTCCTTTATTTTGATATTTATCGTTATTAAAATTCAGCCATTTTTATCCCCCATATAGCATGCAAACCGTTTTCTGGAGTTAAAAGCTCATATTTTTTTTATTTTTTTATATTTTAGCAAGTGTAGGAATTTCGTTTGTTGGGGCAGTAGAAAATTGAACTATTTAAATCGGCAGTTCAGCTTCGTTGTTATAATACTTTTTCCTTTCAAATGACCTTTTTTTTTCCTTTTTTTTTTACTTGATAGAAATTGTAGGCTGTCCTGTCTTTTCGACAACTGACACATTTCTGTGAGCACAGGATCATTACAAAAATATTCCCTTATTTTAAAGAGTTATATTTTATTAAATAATTAAGTAACGAAAGTAATTGTTAGTCGAAAATGTCAATAAACGCTAAAATTTTCTCGTTATGAGGAGGTGGAATTAGTGGTGGTGCTAATGCCAAATTAGCCACTAATAATAATAAAAACCACTAATAACAATAAAAATAAATGCGAAATTTCGAAATCGCTGGATTGGTAGAGGTGGACAAATACTGCAGCCTCTAAAAACTTCTGATTTGGAGTCATATATATATATATATTTTTTTTAGGGGGGTGCATTAAAAATCATCGCTTATCTCGACACAAAAATCATAATTTGCAGCATTTGAAAGAAAGAATCACTGCAGTTGTTGCAAGTGTTACATCATACATGATGAACCGAGTATGGAAGGAAATTGAATAACACTATGTAAACACAAAACTTTGAGAGTTTCTTGACATTTTTTTCGTATAGTTGCTTTTGTTACTTAATTATTTAATGAAATTAATCACTTTAAATATTGTTATTATTTTTTAATGATCCTGTATATCAGAAGATTTGTTAGTAACAGATAAACCTCTGATATTCAGACATTTTAAGAAGTGAGAATCAATCACCAATCCCTTTCATCCAATTATCATCTTGTCAAGTGTCCGAATCCAGGAGACGGATGGGTGAATATTTCAAATTTGGAAAAAATTTTGAACACCGTCCAATTTATCAGTCAATAATGGGAGTGTCTTTCTACATAATATATTAAAATTTCTGTACTCTCTGCATGCAATGTTAAATGCAATTATTCAGTAGTTGACAAATTATATATAGAAGTTAAACATAATCTTGTAAAATGAAATCAGTTGTGTAGAATGAATTATGCTCGTCATTCCAACATATATGATCATATTTAAAAGTTTAATACCAACGCCTTCTTTCAGAAGAAATATAAGGGGCCTAGATTAATGCACTTGCAAGTTAGGTTTGCATAAAATCACCAGAACTGAGAACTAACTAAATATGATATATTTTCAGTTTTATTTTACAAGTGTTGCAGACATGCTGCATAAGTTACCACTGAGTGTTAGAGTTGCTAGTATGCCAGGTTCTGCTGTGGAAGAGAGATTATTTCCCTTCTCTTAATGCGACTAGGATGACAGAGTCTAAAAACCTTAGAATTTATTTTGCCTCGATTTCCTTTCAGAAAAGCAAAGTATTTTAGCATATTACTTTTAGTACACAGCTTTAATATTTGAAATTCTATCAAAAGTTTTTAATCTTTTTACGCCATTACATGTTATGGAACGTGCATCCCATAGTCAAGAGATAAGCATTTCGTATTTATGTGAAATTAAACATTTAAATAATTAGTATACAGGCAGTCCCCGAAGTATCCCATTTTCTCCATACTCAACATTCTAGTCGTGCGCGATTCGACGAGTGATGCTTTCTCAGAGAAAAAATGCGGTTGCAGACTTTCCGCTTTGAAAGGAAATGTTCTACGTCACGCTAGAACTTTTAATTCTTCCCATACGTCTTTTGAGTAATGTTTAACAGTCTGGTGCAAACTGCGTTTTTTTTTCCTCAGCAGAATTAAATGATTAAATGAGAATGATAATATAAGCATTAAAAAACGATAAGATGAGCGTTAATCGTGGTTTGTAAAGCCATTCAGATGAAACTTTTTTAAACATTTAACATTATATCTACAAAGTATCAGATGATTAGAAATTAGACTCAATCTGTAGATAAAACAATGATTGGTATCAAAGGGTTTTCACATTTACTTAGAGATTTCGAATATTTTAAGACAAAAAGGAAAAATCCGAAATGGCAAAAAATCTTTTTTTTTTTTTCAGGTTTTGCTCATTTGAATGCCTTTTATGCTTTGAATTGTTCCTGAGTGAGCTACAAAAACGAAATTTCGCCATGTCATATTCCCATATATGCAGAAGACACCCAAAAGTTTACCTTTTCTGAAAATTTTAAGACTGACTTTCATTCTGCTTGGTTTAAATTTCATCTGATATATATATATAAGTAATATTGAAAAAGGATTGAAATGAATGACAACCTCCTGTCGCTATCTCGTATTAATTTCAAATAGGAAAGCTTTATGAAAGTTTTGAAAACGCGAACACTTCTTAGACAAGAGGTACAGTCGCTCAAAAAAGTATCCGAACACTATGGTTGATTACAGAATTCAGAAAACATATCTGGCAACGATTTTTTTAGAAATTAGTGATATGGCAACCTTCGTGTCAGGTGACACGAAGGTTGCCAGATCACTAACTTCTAAAAAAAGTGGCAAAAGTTGGCAACCTTCGTGTCACGTGACACGAAGGTTGCCAGATCACTAACTTCTAAAAAAATCGTTGCCAGATAGGTTTTCTGAATTCTGTAATCAACCATAGTGTTCGGATACTTTTTTGAGCGACTGTACGAAGGAGTACATTTTGTTTAAAAAAAATCACCCAATGTCCAAAATTATTCGTGGAACAGCAAAACCTTTTCCTGCCACTAGCTTTTTCAGACTGGTGTAACATAAACATTAAAACAATTGCGAAAGTCAATTGCATAGTTGAAATTAAATTTCGTGTTTTTCATTCCGAAATTAATTTTATTCCAAACTAAAGGGAGGGTGTAAAAAATTTGTTTAATGCAATCAAATTTTTTCCCGCTTTTGCTTTTAAGTTGTGATTCCACATAAATGAACTTAACATGTTTGTTGCATTTCATTTGAGTGATTTTTGCTTTTGGTATTGATTATGGAATTATCCTGAAATTCCTCTCAAGAAATTTGAATGTTCTTTTAATACACATTTTTATATATTTTTTTAATAAACATCTCAATGAAGGTAACAAAACGGATTAATCTTATTTAAACTCAGGTCTCATGTTAGTTTTGCAGGCGATTTTTATTAAATAAATTCACGGGTAGTAGTTCTCTGTGTGCTTGCCTTAGCTTTCTTTCTTTTATATACATTCTTCATATCGCTGGGCCAAAAAAAAAAGGCATCCTAATTAATAATATAAAAGAAGAGAGAAAAAATTGGAAATCGAAAATAACATTACCTTTACTTATAAAATAAGAAATGCGAAGAAAGGCGTTATTTTCAATATAATTTTTATCATAGTAATAAGAAATAGGATTATAAAATCGCTTCCACTGTTTTAAATAAATATAGATATTTAAAATGTATATAAATTTTTTAAAAAAGCGAAATGTTTAAGCAAAACATAAAAATTACGCTTTTGATTTTTATTTTGCGTAATAAGAGATCAAATTGATTTTTCTGTGTAAATCACTAAAAGGGAAGTATGCTAAACAATCACATTTTTAGGTTGGGTTGTTTTACCTCTGAGCGGCACTTTTTTGCACACCATGGGCTAAATGGCCAGGTCACATGGACCCCGAAGGCTCAGAGAAGGTTGGGGAGGGGACCCACTGGAACAGCTGTTGGGAGACAGATGGTAGTCTCCCGTCAAGGCCATCCAGCGTGTTCTTTAACGTGCACAGGGTATGGCTCTCCCGAACACGGGGCCACGGCTTAACGTCCCTTCCGACGGACGTAATGCCATCCGACGGATGGAATAAAATAATCACGGTAAAATAATCCATCCGACGGCCTTTCCAAGCCCATCGGTGTCCCCTACTGACCGTGGGCAGGGTGGGGAATTTTGCGGAGATAAATCTCAACGCTGACCCAGCTGGGACTCGAACCTGGGAACTACAGATTACGAGCCTGGCGCGCTACCGACTGAGCCACCCCCGCCCCACATTTTTAGGAGTCTTAGTTCTGTTCCCTCTCAGCCTTTAGTCCTTCGTGTCTACGAGAACATGCTAATGATGGAATGAGAGTCAATGCACCCCACATTCAGTCATTAGCATTTTTTGCCAGTTTCCATTGCGACATCAGAACTGGAATAGATTCCTTTTTGTTTCCAACAACACCATTTGCAATCACGTGATTACATCGATTGTTTTAGTTATTTTTTCCCATTAACTTTTGATTTGATAATCAAAAAATTTTCTCAACATGGCATGTTAACTGTGATTTTAGAGTCCAAGGATCCTCTCCATTTCGCAAATTTTCGGTTAGTTCTTGAAGCTTGAAAGAAGCAATGTTTTTCCACTGTTAATATATCCACTTTTTCCTTTACACGCTTTCTTCATGCCTCGTATTGATCAGTAAGGACTTGCATAGACGCCAACAACGCGTCCTTGAAAACTCCCCGGTTACCGAAGTTAGCACAGCCGTGACTTTCAATTACTATAGCCTTAGGCACAGCATTTCAACGACGTTCATTCAACACTTAAAACCATTGGAAAAACTCGTTTTAGTTACAAGAAAGATTTTCGACAAAAATATTAGGAAAAAAATCTGATGAAGCGTTACAGTCTTTACCCTTAATTTTAGAATTCCGACCAACGTTGTTCTAAATAACATTTCGTGAGGTAGCACTTTAATTTCAAAGCCAATCAATTGGCTATAAAAGCATTAACAAAACTAATGACCCAGCTTCTAAACCATATATTTGTATTCCAATTAAAATCCGTTACCTCATAAGATTTTCGTTAAAGTGGATGGTTCCAATTATCCAGAGAAATGGAGAGAAGAGTAGGCGCAGATATAAATGATCTAAAATTGTTTTTTTAAGCCATTTTAAGGCGCAACTTAGTCGGAATAAGGGTTTATTGTCGAATGAAGAATACAGAATGCAGCAACCAAGATAAAAACTATTTGAATTAAAATTAATTAACTTTAATGATCACAAACACAGGGGAAAAAGCCTAAGTATATCAACAATCTTAAAACATAAAAATAAAAAAATAATAAAATAAATACCCCCTCAAGCAGCTGCTTGCCACAGAGGTCTGACAGGAGCCTGTCAGTTTATATGCCATAGTAGAAGGTCTGAGAGGATGGCAGGACCTCAGCAGAAAAACGACACAAACAGCCATACCTTACCCGGGGCTCGAACCCAGGTCCCTTAGATCAGTATTTTGTAAAAATTCCATATCATGGGGATAGCAAGGATTGATTCAATTGATAGCACGGCAGGTTAGAGTCTCTACTGTTTCTGAGTTGTTTTTTTTTAATAATAATAATAACTCTTTATTTCTTTTCCATTTACATATACAGAGTTGATCATAACAAGCTCTAAGAGCTTGACTGTAAAAATAAATGCTACGTACTCCTTACAAATAGCACATATGTTTAATAGAGAAAACAGAAGAAACACTTGAATACAATAACAATGTTAGTAAAATCTCCGCGAAGCTTGTGTAGCTTATCCGCAGGAAATGTTAAATATATGCAGTTACAAATAGTTGCTATACATCGGTTACATATTGACATGAGAAGTCCTGATATATATATATCATATACATATGAGAAGTCCTGATATATATACACTGGCGAAAACTGATAAAAGAACACCATTAACAATTGAAGCGTAATTTATGAGATTTATTTAGTAGAAACAAGTTATTGAGAAAGGACAGTGATCACACCTGTGAAGTGATTCAATGTTTATTTTACCTTTTTTAATGAGTATTACATTTTACAGAAGGCACATTTTAATAAGGTGTCGAACCTCCTCGAGCAGCAATACAAGCTTCCAATCTGGCATGCAATCGGTCGTACAAATGCTGGATATCACGCTGGGGAATACCATCCATGCGTTTTGAACTTGGATGCGTTAACTCAGCGATGGTCGTTGCCTGCTGCGGTCCACGGAAGAGTCTTTGTCCGATCCAATCCCAGACATGCTCGATTGGAGACAAGTCCGGAGAGCGTGCTGGCCAAGAGAGTTGGTGCAATTCCTGAAGAACATGTTGAGTTGCCAGGGTGGAGTGTGGGCGGGCATTATCCTGATGGCATATCGCATTTGGGATTACACTCAAATATGGCAGGAAGACCGGCTGTACGATGTCGTTGACGTATGTATTGTTATTCAGTGTACCCTGTACAAACACTAGACACGTACGAGAGTTATAGCTAATCGCTCCCCACACCATGATGCCCAGTGTGGGCCCTGTGTGTCACTGGCGGATGCACGATGGAAGAAGCTGCTCACCTTGTCGCCTTCCAAAGCATAAACGACCATCAGACGCCTCCTAAGCAGGTTCGGCTTTCATCACTGAAGACCACAGACTGCCATTCTTTCCTCCCCGAACTCGTTCTTGACACCACTGCAAACGTTCTCGACAATGGTAACCGTACCAGCAGCACGGGTGCCCATAGTCCTGTTTCCCAAAGATGATTGCATATCGTTCTTGTAGACATCCTTGGTACGGCAGAGGATCGAATTTGTGACCACATAGCTGTCTGCTCTGCCACCGCTTGCCTCCTGATATGCTAATCCTCTCGTGCGTCCATAACTCTGTGTTGCCAGAACCACAGATGTGAGTGTGTGAATGCTCTTCTGACCATCGATGCCACCATCATACCACTGCCAATACCTCTGTCCAACGCGGTGTGCAATTTGATGAAAAGACCAACTTGCTTCCCAAGAGATCCACTATACGACCTCGCTCAAACTCCGCTAACTGGACAAATGTTGAGCACCTGCGTCATCCAGGCATGGTAGTGTCTTCAAAGAGCACTGAACAACACGACACGAGACGAATAACTTCTTTCTTCACGCCCTACTCCTTAAATACGCGCTGCGTACATTTGCGTGTTGTCGTCCTCAGTGACGTCATTATTTCATCCAATGACTTTCAATCTTGGATCACGGTTTCTGCTGCCCTTAACTATTAACGTATTATATGACGTTCCTAAAGGAATTCCTTTTGGGTGTTATTTTTTCAATTTCCGCCAGTGTATATATTTACAAACACTAGTTAATATAAGTTCAGATTCCCTCCACTAACTCTCAGTGATAAAGGGGAACTGGATGGACTTGAAAAGGCCGTAATACTCGGATGAGACGTTAAAGCCGTAGCGCTCTGTGCACGTTCAAAAAATACGATGAATGGCATGAGATGATCCCCTACCCAATTCTAACCATTTGGAGTCCTTGTGACCTTGCCGTTTAGTATTGGGTGAAATGACACTCAGAGGAATGAACTCAGATCCACCTCACAAAGATTATAGAGACCCTACAACATATAACGAGAACATTGTTTCTCGTTTGATATTCAATATTTATGTTTATATTTTTTTAAATATGTTGTAGGGTCTCTATATGTAAGTAAAATGATCGTGAAGAAAAAGAAAAATTAATTTCCTTTGAAAATTACAATTTATTTCTATATTCAGGAAGCTTCTAACATAAATATATGAATTAAAAATATATATAACTGACAATTATTTAAGTATTCTTGTCATTAATTAAATGTAGGCTCGAAGTTTTGCTTTGCAAGCTATTAACCCCCACAATAAAGCCTACTTTTCAAATAACAGGCTCCTGCAAACCCCAATACTTTTTATCACAAACTTCATCCCATCTGTACGAGTGCATTCAGAATCTTCAATTAATGACCATGCGCAGTGTAAGCGATCCCCTTTTCGTGCCGAACACATGCGAAAATTAATTTGAATTCTGCATGCGCTTCAGCCATACGTTTTTAGCACCATTCCCTACCAAAGATTTATTTGAGTCTGTTTTTGACTTGTAAACTCGTCTTATTCTTCGAGGTTTCAGCAGCACAACAAAGGTATCCCACGTCGCATGAGCATCACATTCCTCCGGCGAAAAGTGAAACAGCTACGACAACAGCATCCCTGTGACGTATGGGATGGTTGGAGGATGCTCGTCTTCGCTCTAAGTGTTCTTTTCCGTGTTAAATGTTTTCCGAGATGATGAACCGCAAAAACAACGTATTTGTCAATCTTTCTAAAGGACAGAAAATAAGAGTTCATAAATCGCCCATTGTGGTCGTGCTGCGAATGAAATGAAAGAACAGCGCTTTCATTTGCCGCTTCCTCTCGACAAATGTCTCGTTCCCGAGAAGCGAATTTCGTCTCTCTTGACGGGTTATCTAATGCTTTATGCGAGAAAGAAGATTAGTCAAAAATTGTTGCTCGAGCATGCAAGCGGGATAGCTTACGACTGATAAAGCTTGCGTGAATTTTTCTTGTTTGGATTTAATTTATTAATTTGCGGGTTTTTTTTTAAACGGGCTACCAGGGAATGCGTTAAGTACCGCGTTAATTATGCAGATTAAACCAATTATTCGAGCTATTGAGAAATATGCTAATACAAGTTGTTTTGTTGTTTTAAAAAGGAAACTAGAGAACTGGTGATCACTGATTTCGAATTTCAATAGTACATGTATGTAAATTATACACGCAAAACATAGGCCCGTGATAATTACGTTTTTGCTGTCAACGTGTACATTTATTATTCTTAATGTTGTAAACAGGTGAGTGTGGAGGAAGGATGAATGTTTAATTGATAGAATTCTTTTCGTTACCTGATGGCATTCAGGTTTGCGTCCCCGGTTCTAATGAAAGCAGAAGAAATAATGAACAAAATTATGTTTTTAATGCTCACTAAAGGACAACAACCCACAGACAATAAGCTATTTAAGGACAAGGAAAGATGCATTGTTTTCTGAGTTCTATAATTATTCTTAATTTCTACTTTTTTTTTTTTCATTTGTATTTCAGAGTGGAGAGAGATTAGAATCTCAACGTGAGAACCTCCTTAATTGAAAATCGAATTTCTAAGAAATAAATCTTATTTATATCCTTTATAACGTTGCATAAAGTACGTTACTAACTGTAAATACTAACTTGGATATACTCTAATTCTTTGGTGATTTTTCTGCTATATTTTTTTATCAGAAAACACATCACTTCAATAATCATAGATACATTTTATGTTTGGGAATGGGCAACAGGCAGATGATTTGCTCATGGCTTGTTTATACTCTGCTACAAATTTCGTGCCATTTGTTTTTCTTTAAATTACTTGGAGTGAACTGTTAAGTATTTTTATGATATACTCTCAATATACATTTTTCCAATCTAAAGTTTATTGTAATGCATAATTTTCGGCCATAGTATTACGATGTCAAATAATTTCAGATTAATTTTTCATTCTTTTTAGTATATTGTTTAAATGATTTATTAAAGTAGAAAAAATAATGATAGTGTAGAAGACCTTTAAAAAAAAACTATTTTTGCTTTAACCGTCAAGGTCATATACCGAACGATACCATGCATAAAATTTTGAATTGATGCTGCACGTACTCAAGTCTGATAACTTGTTTCAACTGTTGAATTATGTATGATCTTATAAAATTGCATTTCAATCAAGGTCTTATCCTCGTTTCGTGCCTTGCAGAAATGCATCAAAGATGATTTTTCGACCATATAAAAAATAAACAAATACCCCCTCAAGCAGCTGCTTGCCACAGAAGTCTGATAGGAGCCTGTCAGTTTATATGCCATAGTAGAAGATCTGAGAGGATGGCAGGCCCTCAGCAGAAAAACAACACATAACAGCCATGCCTTACCCGGGGCTCGAACCCAGGTCCCTTAGATCAGTAGCCAAGCACGCTAACCACTCGGCCATGGGACGGCTAAAATAAATACCCCCTCAAGCAGCTGCTTGCCACAGAGGTCTGATAGGAGCCTGTCAGTTTATATGCCATAGTAGAAGGTCTGAGAAAATGGCAGGCCCTCAGCCGAAAAACGACACAGCCATGCCTTACCCGGGGCTCGAACCCAGGTCCCTTAGATCAAGTAGCCAAGCGCGCTAACCACTCGGCCATGGGACGGCTTTCGACCATAACTTGTCAACATATTTGCTACACAGGTAGATAGACTCACTTCAATGGCAAAACATTGCAACCTAATAAATGTGAAATATCTATATATGCTAAACTTTTTTTACCTATTGCTGGTATGTAGGATTTGATTCTCTTCTCATGTATAAAACGTATTCGGAGATGGGAATTTTTAAATTCAATATATACTTTTATCAATAGTTTTAATCTTTACTCTTCCCCTTTAAACTTCCCTTCCCCTTCTTCCCTTTTAATATTCACCTCCGGCAATAATTGGCGGAGGGGGGTTATATATACATTGCGACTGGGATGATCTTTTGTAGGTCCTTAATTCTACAAAACATAAGATAGGATTCAAAAAAAAAGATAGGACTCAAGAGACAGTCACCTTTTGCCCATGCTTATCGTTTCTTGTTAACTGTCCATCTTATACATATATGTCAATTCATGGAAAGACATTTTGTAGCTGGTGGGTTCTGGGTTGTTTTACCCCCGAGCGGCACATTTTGCACAAAATGGTCTAAATGGCCCGGTCACAAGGACCCCGCTAGCTCAGAGAAGGCTGGGGAAAGGGGACCTTTTGGACAGCTGTTAGGAGACAGATGGCAGCCTCCTGTCAAGGCCATCCAGCGAGTTCTTTAATGTGCACAAGGTAGGACTCTCCCGCACTTTGGGTCACTGCTTAACGGGCCATCCGACGGACGGCGGCCTTTCCAAGCCATCGATGTCCCTTTCTGACCGAAGTCACGATGACAGTTTAGTGGAGATAAATCTCATGCATGTTCAGGTGGACTCGACCCCGGAACTGCAGATTACGAGCCTGGCGCACTACCGACTGAGTCACCTTGGCCCGGTTGATTTTGGAGAAGTTGAATAAATTCTTAAACCTTCTGTACTTAATAAAACAAAATGATGTATTCTGCTTTTAATTTCATATTTTGAGCCAATTTTGAATCTAGCAAATAATAGGACGCTTTGATTATTTTAATGTTCATCAAATATTATGTGATAACGCACGAAGTAAAGCAATATGCAAACGATTATTATACACATGTTTCTCTATGAATTATTAAAAAAGGACAAATTATTTGGAAATAAAATAACTTCCCGTATCCGTAATCCTCATTGATCTCTCGCCCATCTGAGCGATGTTCAGATTTTCCCTCTTTTCCGCTCACTATCCTTGGTGATAGATGAATAACTGAAAGGTTGAAGGACTTCGACGTCCATCGGATCTTTGATTTCGTTGGTACGAAAGCCTGAAACCTGTGCATGTTAAAGATCACCCTGGATGGTCTTCCTGGAGGGTCCTTATGTCATCTTAATCACTGTTCAGTGGATCTCCTTTCTCAACCCTGTTCAGAGCCTAGGGTCCTTGTGATCTCTTGTTTAGACCAATAATTTACAAACCTTGTTCCACGATGAGTCGCTCGATATTCTGTGAAAAATAATTAGTTAATGGCAGAGAGTCTTGTCTTCATATATATATATACACCGTCGTATCAGAATATTATGATCACCTACCTAATAATGGAAATAACCACCCTTGGCTCGGATGACAGCGGCGAGACAGCGTGGCATGGACGCAATGAGGCTCTGGAAGGTTGCCAGAGACACATGTGCCCATTTGGACTTCAGCAGAGCATGGAGGTTCCGGAGATGATGTGGTTGTGGGTCTGCACGCCGAACCTGTCGATCCAAATGGTCATACAGTGCTCTATGGGATTTAGGTCAAGCGATTTCACCAGCCGAGGGAGAATGGAGACATCGCTGTCGTGTACCTGGAACCAGTCCTATATCACCTTAGTGACATGGCAGGGAACATTGTCCTGTTGGTAGACACCATCACCACCAGGGTAAACGTCCAACGTGAAGGGATGCATGTGGTCACTGAGGATGGCAGGTAGTCATTGGTGTTCAGGGACCCATCCAGTGGTATCAGTGGTCCCAGGTCATACCAGGAAAACATCCCCGAGACATGCACTCTGCAACCGCTGGCCTGTACTTGACTGACAAACAAGTCAGGGTGTTGGTTCTCGCGTGTCTGACGCCGTATCCGCCACCGCCCGTCACTTCTGTGCAGTAGAAAGCTCGATTCGTTGAAGAAGGCAACCTTCTTCCACTGTCCAATGATGGTAGTCTCGTGCGAACTGCAGGCGTCGTTGCCGACCGATCTTGGTTAACATGGGGCGCCTTCACACAGCGTCGACTCCAGACGCTGCGTAACAGAGACCCATGCGTAACAGGGTTTGCTCTACTGTTATCGGGAACAGGTTCCTGGATGCCCCTGCGTTCATTTGAGTGGTCAATTGCTGCACTGTTGTACGTCGATTGCCCTTTACCAGTTGATGGAGTCGACGTTCTCCTCTGGAGTCGATGGCCTTTGAGGCTCCACAGTTATGAAGTCTGGAGGTATTCGGTGTGCCAGTGGTACACCCTTACTATAGCACCTCGCGCACAGCCCACGAAGTCTGCTGTTTCCGAGATGCTTCCACCTTGGCGAGTTAGCCGATGATCATGCCTTTTTGAACGTCCATCAAATCAATACCTCTGCCCATTGTGCTCACGTTACGCACTATGGCTCATCTGTCCTAGTCAGCCACTTATATCTCCGTGTGGTCGACTTTGACATGTGCACTCTGTGACGCGCCCGGTCGGGTACACTGTGATTCCATGGGTGGTCATATTATTCTGATACGACTGTTCATATCTTGCTGAAACGTTTCGTAGCTTAGGCTCTAAAATATTTCAGAAGGCAAGGAATATTGAAAGTGGTTTCATTAATATTCTCGCCCTATTATTTGACCTCTAAATGTATGAACTGCGCCTACGTAAGACTGTGTTAACTTGAAATTCTTTTGGAAAATTTAAATGGTGTGCTTTAGGATCAAGTGTTCCACACTCCAAAGAATAATTTTAAGAATTCTGATATACTGTTCTGCAGAAAACATCAGCATTCTAGGATAAATCATCTTTACCGAACCAATGAATCCTGCTCTTCATGTAGGAAGAATGCTTTTTTAAAGAGAGCAACGACCTATCTTGCAATAAGGGATTTAAAATACTCGGAAAACCTCTTAGTAAACTTTAGTGTGAAAAATAGCTCTTTTCCTATTCATAGTGAAACTAAGCGTTTCCAAGAGCTTTTGTTTATTGTTGTTGTTGTTATCTATTATAAGAGATAACTGTTAAGCATTTCTCTGCATCTGATAGTTCATTTTAATCTTTATTTTTCATTCAAAGCGCCATGCTGCATCTATACCAACACCAGAATTCCAACCAGTGCTGCATAGATCAGAATTAAGGCGCAGCAATGTAATGTCGTGTAGATTTACTTTGGAAAAGCTGAATCTCTTTCTAATCTCGGATATTATCATTGGAAACATTTACTAATGATACATCTCCTTAAGTGTTTACTGCGTAAACGAAATGATACAGTCACCAATCTCATAAATCCACCTCCTATTGCATTAAGGAGAAAAAAATTAACTTTTATAAACATCTTTAAAATAATGTCTTCGTTCAAATAAAATGCTATTGTTTCCATTTATTTTTGCATGCACATCTTACTCTTAAGTATAAAAAACATCTCATTCACTATCGTGTACCTCTTTTAAAATATTTTTTTTTCTCTCGTATGCATTTCGCTTTCTGATTCTTCGAATCCATCCTCTTAATGCCCGACATTCTGCCTCGTCTTTGCATCTTTGGATTCTCCTCAATGAGACATTAAAAAACAAGAGTAAAAGACGAAGAAGAAACCAACAAACAAAAGCCAAAGCAATGGCAGATCATTCGATTCTGTTGGCGCAACGCGGTTCTTTCGCAACTTGCTCCTGCTTCCACTCCTCAGCGCAGGAATAAATGGGCGCCGCTGTTGGCCCGTCATTACCACTTGAATGTGTGAAGTGGGCGACAGCAAACAGCGCGCCCGCGGCGATGCGCTTTTGTTCGTTACTGCACCTGACTCATGGAGTCCTGACGTCTCCTCCATTCCACGCATTCCCGAGTAAATTGAGTTTCCGCTTCTGACATCAAATCTCTGGTCCTCGTCGTTTCCGGGCGTCTGCGGCTTTTGCTGTTCCTCATTTTGCTCGATTTCATTCCCCTCCTGCTCCCCAGCCTCCCGGTCCGTTCTTTTGCTCTTCTCCATCCTCGCCACTTTCTCTCTCTCACTGTTCGCGAGCGGGCGAGCTCCTCCGCCACACACTCTCATTCACTCTCTGGCTTTTCTCATTCTATCCCTTCCACCCTCCCAACATAAATTTATACTTTATCCTCTCAGTTCTTCCACACCGCTAAACACTCAACCCCGTATTCTGTCCTGTGTTTAGTTACGAAGGCGCTTTACGGAGCATCGTTAGTGGGTATAAATCACGGGCGTTCTCCGGCGGCTGGCTCGCTTCATGACTGCGGCGCACGGAGAGATTTGTTGCCCGCTGAACAATGGCACCTGCGTTTCGTGACCGGCATGCCTCGCGCGCCTTTTTGCCCCTCCTTTGCTTGGTGACAGCCAGCGGTGGGCCGCGTTCAGAGGGCGCTGTAACGAGAGTTTCCGCACCAATGGTCGCGTTTTGTAGCACGTGGTTGGCTGGAGGAACGCTTCTCCTTTGGCTATTAAGATTGATTACCATTGGCGGGACAGAATTAACATGGAGAGCAGTTTGTGTGTGACGAAGGATGAACTAGTGGGTGTGCAGACGCAGTCTACTTGTTTGAATATCCGCAGTCCATGACCATCATGATTTTCATTTTAGGTACTCTCCCTCCCCCATGTTTCATCCTCTCCCCTCTATATCACTTGTGGCTGAGGTTGGTTGACTTGGATAACAGCTTTTGTCTCAAGGTGACATCACATCAATAATTCTACTGAATTATAACCTAATGCTGTGATGTAACAACAGTGGTAAGATGAAAGCAGTAAAACTTGTTGACTTTAGGGATTCCGCTCTGTACAAGATCACTATGCCAAAAGCTACAATTTGTAGAACTAAGGTTCGTCATTTGTAGAGAAAATGAAATGACAATTTCGTAGACATTCTAAGTTAGCAGCTGTAGTCAAATAACAAAATCCTGCAACGCATGATGGCAAGGAGGAAATATATGAGACAAATTTTGAACTGGACAATGAAGTATTTGGGTAGTTAATGGAAGTCAAATAATGTTAAATGCAAAACCTCGATCTTTCAACTTTTAGAACGGGGAAGAAACGATTCGCGAAGTTCTAAATCTCATTCTATCGTAGATAATGATTGAATTTTTAACACAAAAAGCGGATGCGCGAGGAGAACCGTGTACAAAATTTGAATCGGCCAGTCCCGTATTTGGGTAACTACAGGGGATTGAAATCCGGATAAGCATAGATGAATATGTTTCAGGTAGTTGTGTGGGAATTAAGTTCTAACCACAATGAGAACTCTTAGTAGCTCTCTCCAGCTGCCAAGAACAGTGAAGAGATGCCAAGATTCATGACAGCATGCCATGGAAGAAAGGCATGCATTAACGATAAATACCCAAGTTCCCATAGATTCCCGTAGATTCCCAGGTTCCGACAGGTGCCCAGGTATCATCATCATCATCCTCAAGCAGCCATGGGCTACGGAGGTCAAACCAGATTGTGCAGTTTAATTCTCCAAGCATATCTGTCCTGAGCTACATCTGCTGCATCCGGCCACTGCACACCAATTCTAACAAGGTCCTGTTTGACATTGTCTGCCCACCGCATCCTAGGTCTCCCCCTCCTTCTGAGACCTCTAGGCACACTGTTCATAACCCTATTCGCCAATCTATAATTATCCATACGGGCAACATGGCCAAACCAACAGAGTCTCACTCTGCACAATATGCTGCTTAAAGGAGGTTGCAGACTCCTTTGCCTAACTTCATCATTAGTTACAAAGTTAAACCACCTAATACCCAAGATACTACGTAAGCATCTGGAATCAAAAGCATCTAATTTCCTGTTATCTTGTTTACACAGCGTCCAAGTTTCACTACCATAACTAACCCTAGAAAGAACCAAACTATTATACAGTCTAATTTTAGTCTTTAGGAGTATAGCCTATTTCTCCACAATCTCCATAGATTCTTAAAAGTCCCGGCAGCAATCCCTATCCGTCTGTTAATCTCATGCCGCATATCACCAGTATCTGTTACATAGCTCCCAAGGTAATTAAACTGTGACACCTGCTCAAGACTGCAACCATTCAGATGAACTGAATCACAACCTGCCTGACCAATAGAGTTTACTTAAATTGGAAAATAGTTACTTGACTATTAAAGCAGGAAGTTTTTAGACTTTCTAAAGAAATATTTTTAGAAATATATGCGGATTCAACTACTATCAACTTTAATGTTAAAAATCATAAGAAATAGCTACTTTGAAATTCCTTGTCTCTATTAAGAGAGCCGTACTGTAGTTCTGGTAAAGTCCAATCAGCCTTACATACCTTTTTTATTCTGGTGTTATATATTGATAAAATCTTCTCATCTCTAAGTCTCTCTGTCTTGCTGATATGTATCGTTCATCCTTTTCTTTTTCCATCCTTTTCTCTTTCACTTCAATCCCCCCCCTCCCCACAATAATATCTTAGAATCACTGTGTGGACTCCTTCCGATTTTTATATGGGTTTGTTAACTGAATATTCAGTCAGAAACAAATCCGTGGCCTCAGTGGATAAAGACTGAAGAAGAATACTTGCTGAAAATCGATATTCCAACAGATTTGATTATATTCTTTAATTTATTTTCAGTCACATTTTCCCATTAAAAGCGTATTTTTTAAGTTACAGAGTCTCAAAATTAGATTCCCATTTCCATGGAGATACTGAAATATTCTGGTAGGACAATGTATTGCTCCATTCTTGTTGAGTAAAGAGAGGCTAATTACATTTTCGATATTTCTTATTTGTTCTAGGGTAGAAAATATCTCTCGATATACTTTTATTTGGGAGGATTTTAAAAATTTTATCTGTCTCCTTTCTCTTCTATATTATTCATTCATAGTCTTGTTAAATAAGAACTCCTTTATCATTTAAACTTTCTGGATCTCATCACTTAACGAGGAAGTAACTTCTATTTCCTCTACTTGAGCTTGATCGTTCGCAGTCCCAACGGTTTATATTTCCACGATGAATGTCACTTACTTATCTTCTGTTTTTCTTCGCCGTTTTCCTGGATCTAAAATTTACTTATTTGTCAGCGAATTGGGTTTCAGGTTGCTGATCACAGAGATCAAATCTTGATACTTATGAACATTGAAAGGACTTTCGAGTCATGCTACTTGATTACTGCTGCCTCTGGCACATACTTCAAACTTATAAGTTTCAAAATTCCATTCTCAGCTTCCACTGAATTCGTTATTTTTAACGTGATTTAGCTGGCTAATTATTGAAAGATGTGGATGGGAATTGAGTAACAGCAGATAATGATGAAACCTCCCATGACTAAAGGCACCGGAAATCCGTCTCTGAATAAAACTCCTATAACCGCAGAATAACTCTCGCTCTGCAGTCATAAAATATGTTAAGTAAATAATGAAACATTATTGACATATGTATTTAAAGAGTAAAAGTACTGAAAATAATTATTATCATCTTCAATACTGAAAATAATTATTGTTATCTTCAGTACTGAAAATAATTATTGTTGGAATGTACTGTTCTGATGTAAATCTATTAATATGGGATTAGTTTAGATTTAGAAACTAATGAAAGAATTTTTTAAATATTTATCTTTTATCCTCAAAGACATGAGACCTTTCCAAGCAAAATTTATATTTCGGTATTAAGGCTAGTACGTAAATATTATATCAGAAAATAAGGAAATGCCTCAGAGAACTCCGAAGATTTAAATATTTGTTACGTCACTAATGACGATGTCATGACAGATTAGAGCTGCGATCCCCAAATTCAAGTCTTCATCCAGCTGAGGATCACATTGAGACTTTCGCAGACTAACAAACGGTCACAAGCAGAAATTCGTTCTGTTAATGCTGAAAAGTTCTCGAACAATTGAGTCAACCCTACCAACCCAAAAATGTTTTTTCTTTCTCTCGTTACCCAGAATTACGCATACAAAATTAAAAATTATGATATAGTTTATTTATCACCGATCTTCATACAATTTCAATATATTTTTATATGCGCATATTTAGACCACATCGGGAGATCTTGCTACTGGTCAATTTAATGGCGCAGAAAGACAGATTGAAACCATTGAATTGGAATTAGTTTTGGGTGTTTACCTTTGACCAGTACCTTGTTCATAAAAAAGTGTTTTTTTTTTCCTTAATCGCGCATAACTGCATTTACGGGATATCACAACGGACTAAATAGCAAGGTCACAGGGACTCCAAGCGCTTAGAGATCAATAAGCGAAAAGGTTGTTTCGGCGAAGAGGTTTTTGAAACGAAAAGGTTGTTGGGTCCTCTGAGCGGCATCTTTTTGCACACCATGGGCTAAATGGCCAGGTCACATGGACCCCGATGGCTCAGAGAAGGTTGGGGGAGGGGACTCACTGGAACAGCAGTTGGGGGACAGATGGTTGCCTCCCGTCAAGGCCATCCAGCGTGTTCTTTAACGTGCACAGGGTATAGATCTCCCACACACGGGGCCACAACTTAACGTCCCATCCGACGGACGGCGGCCTTTCCAAGCCCATCAGTGTCCCCATTGACTGTGGGCAGGACGGGGAGTTTTGCGGAGATAAATCTGAACACTGACCCAGTTTGGACTCGAACCTGGGAACTGTAGATTACGAGCCTGAAGACTTGTCAATTATTAGGAGTCAGACGGAAACTTCCTAAAATATGTGAATGAAGTGAATTACTGATTTATTTTAAATTATTATTTTCAAAAGAGGGAGATAAACTGTAAACGAAAACCTCAATTAACCTCAACTCCATTTTCACGTAGCGCTCATTCTTCAATTATTTAAATTTCTGTTCCTTTTTTTTGCGAAGAACATTACTACTAATAATAATTACACCCTATATATGCATAGATATACAAAAGAATATCAATTGAAACAATATTAAGGAAATGGTAGAATAATAACATATATAACTCATATAATACTATAGTACATTTAACTCATAGTATAAGCATTTGATTTCTTAGTATTCAGATGCATTTTATTTAAAATTTTCCATTTACAGTTTTTTTAAAGATCATTTTCAATACCATAATGCATTTTACTATATCACTATTTGAGTAATGGTGTAAGGTCAGGACTTTACATTGTCTTTATATTTAACAATATATAGTGAAAGATAACACTAATTCAATATCGTAAAATTCGGTTTGTCTGTATAGGTGTGTTCCCTGAAATGCATTGAAGTACCATTGATAAAACAGCATACAGCGTACAACTTACTTTGTGTTGATGTCATAATTGAAAGTGTCGTTAGCTTTCACAAGGACTTCACTTCCTGTGCAAGAGACAGAAGTTCTATCCTCACCCGCATCCGTAAAGTCTTATCTTTACCCGCATCCTTAAGCCTTTAACAGCATCCACGTTTGTCGCCGTTAAGATTTTGCAATGCTTGAACTCCGGCGTATGTTGCAAGTAAAAGAAACATGTCTGATAATTAACTAAAAAAATCATTGTGATAAAAATTAAGCCTATGTTTCATGAAAATATAGCCTTACAAAATATTGGATAAAAAAATTAGCAGAATATAATTTTGGTAAAATTGTTTTGAGTAAAATTTGCTCCTTTTAATGCAGTTATCCGCGATTATGGGAAGACCTCCTTTTTTCTGCCCAGTGCCTTCTCTCTACATTTCGCCATGCAACTTCATTTTATCTCCACGACTAAAATTTTCACAGATTTAATTTCAGCAACATTCGATGAATTTCTACTCTGTAAGCAAAAAAATAGTTTCTTTCACATGAAATAAGATTTTTAAATTTGCATCTTTATTACAATGTATTTTTTTTCCTTGAATATCATCATTGAATTTTCCAATCAAGTTGTTTTTCCATTAGGTAAAGTACTTTTTTCACTCATGTCAGCCATCAATAATAGAGTAATAATGTTTGCTCATGCAGATCTGATAATAATGTGATTTTATTCACTATCCCCGTTAACATCAAAATTTCACCCGCTATTTTATTGCTATCCGCAGAACGCTATTAAGGGCAGATATTCGCATTCGCGCAGGCCTCTAATATAGGAAGCCGTATGGCCCTGGCCAGGGTTTTAAATTTATCTCCGCAAACTCCTTGACCTGTCCTCGGTTAGTAGGGGATATCGATGGGCTAGAAAAGGCCGTCCTCCGTCCGTCGGTTTAGACGTTAAGCCGTGACCGCGAGTGGGGAGAGACATACCTTGGGCTCGTTAAAGAACACGCTGGCAGGATTCTACCATCTGTCCCCTAAAAGCTGTCCGGTGGATCCCATTCCCCAACCTTCTCTGAGTCCTCTGTGTCCTTAAGTCCTGGTCATTTAGCCTATTGTGTGCCAAAAAGTGACGCTCAGAGGAAAAACAACTCAATCCGACGTATGTAGTTAGTCATGGAATAATTCTTTAAATTACGTCTCAACCAGAGAAATATTTTCAGTATTTTTCATTAATCTGTAGTGTTGGCTATTCCTAAATATATATTCCATTTCTCCAATATCTATGTCATAATTGATATTAACCTTGACGTAGTCAAGCGTGCAACCGAGTGGTTAGCACGCTTGGCTACTGATCTAAGGGACCTGGGTGCTACTGATCTACGGGACCTGGGTTCGAGCCCCGGGTAAGATCATGGATGTAGGTGTCGTTTATCTGCTGAGGTCCTGCCATCCTCTCAGACCTTCTACTATGGCATATAAACTGACAGGCTCCTGTCAGACCTCTGTGGCAAGCAGCTGCTTGAGGGGGGGGGGAAATCTATTCTTGAATTTGGCGATTAATTTGTATTGCATCTTATATCATTATTATGTAATAATTTGAGTAATATTTACAAAGTAAAACTTTTCGGATTGTTTTCGATTTTCTTGCTGCTACATAAAAGTATTTTGTTTTTACTTCATTTGTTTTCTGATATTTTATAATAAAATAAATAAATACCTCCAAGCAGCTGCTTGCCACAGAGTCTGTTAGTTTATGTGCCATAATAGGTCTAAGAGGATGGCAGGACCTCAGCAGAAAAACGCCACATCCATGCCTTACCCAAGGCTCGAACCCAGGTCTCTTAGATCAGTTGCCAAGCGCGCTAACCACTCGATCACGGGACAGCTAGATGTTTTGTATATACTGGAAAAAACAATAGAGGACGACATCAGTGTACTCTTTTTATAATATTATAAATTGGTAATAGAAATGGAATCAGATTTATTTACTTTGGTGCAGATGGTTTAATAACAGTAAGATTTATTTCAGTATATACTCTACTTATGTTATTCGAATGGAAAGAAGATAGAAAGATAAATGCTACATCTTGTGCACAAAGTAATGATGAATGCTCTTGTTAATTAACAGAATAGGGACAGAATACGAATACTTGGATGTTTTATAGATTATAAATTGAATTGGACGACTCATTTAAATATCTGTTGATAAATTAAGATATGTTTGATACAGATTATATAAATCTTAAATAAGTGATATCTGTAAACATTTTGCACACCTCATAATTTTCTTGGGTCTATACTAACCTCCAGTAAGATATATGTAATTGGAGTGGAGTTTATAAAACTAATTTTAAAAGTCTAATTTGTTTTCAAAAGAGAATAGTAAAATTTGCTTTCCCTCTTGGAGTTGGCCAATGTCCAAATTTTAATGGGTTCTAATAATTATGAATCTCCTCATGACAATTATGCTTGTTTAGTACATTTCTCTTTTGAATTAAACATCAACATTGGCTTCACCAAGGTGATAGTAAGAAAAATTGAAGATGTGGTGGTTCATTATTTAAAGTACCAATGGTGCCTAAAGGTATAATGCAGATATTTTGATGTGGCTCGTAAACTGTATCATTTTTTAGATGTAAATCTGAGAAATGAGAAAAAAAATCTGTGAGACAAGTTTTAAACGATAATTAAAATTATTCTTGTGAGTATTTTTGATACTGAGACCTTTGTCACATTTCATTAGCCTCATTCTCTTTCGCTGTAATTTAATATTCATTATGAATTTATTATTTTTTCAATGCTTCATTGTATTATATTTAATAACAGAGGAAGGTAAAAATATAATTTCCATTTTTGTATTATATATATGTATTAATAGAACACAACTTTGATGATTTATGCTTTGATATGCCTATATCATACTTATGTATATGAACCTGAACCTATCTAGAGGTCCCTTGGTTATAGAAAGCATGATTTTATTTTTATTTTATTTATTTAGTTATTTATTTATTATTTTTGGTATTTTGATTTATATATATATATATAATGTTTTATTCTATGAAAATTGTCACTTGTTTCGAATCATAAAGAACATCAATAACCTAAACGTTTTTAATTTCATACCTATTGGTTTTAAGTTTCACTCTTCAGGCGTAAATTTCACCTGAATATTTCTGGTTTTAAACGGAATATGGGAATACTTTACACTTGTTTCTAGTGTTAGATTTCGCTTTTCGGGGTGTAATTTTTCATCAGAATATAACGTTACATCCCACCGCAAAATGGTGGCAATCTACTGCCACTATACTATGGTAAAATTTTATATTCCTTTTTCTTTTACAGTCTATAATTATTACTTCAGTCATCGTTAGCTACATATAGCAGTTATCCCAAGGCTATTACTACGCATTACAGGTATTATTATGTAATACAGTTTTAACTACTTATGGGTATCGCTTCATGTTGTTGATGACTAGATACTTAAGTTCGTTGTACGTACTTTAGATGTGATATCGCTTCACACTTTAGATATCACTGGGTAATTTTAGTTTGCCTGTACACATAAAGGGCATTCAATGCAAACTTTAGGTATAAATACATAATTTTGGTTTCTCTGTAAACTCACTCCATTACCGCATACTGAAGATAATTGTACACATTTCGGTTATCACTAAACTCTTCAGGTTTCTGTAAATATACTAGAGATTTCACCGCTTTTTTTCTGTGAAATATTACAGTACCTAAAGAGAGGTAGATGATAAATTTACGTAATAAATGACCAAATAATGACCCTACCATTCGCGTTGAAATTACACAGCAGAAGAAAGTTACGATACGATAAAAGCCATTTAAAATGTCACAGAATTCTGTTTCCTGCACTTCTGAACTTGGATTGCATTTTTTTTCTATTTACAGTAGGCATTGTTGGCTTTAATGTTGGCCCTATAACACAATCTGAAGTTAGTTTGGCTATTTCTAAACTTAAACTTCATAAATCCCCAGGGGTAGATGAAACTACTACGGAAATGCTTAGAGCTGGGAATGTTTCAGTTACCATTTGGATGACTGAAATTTTGAATAACTTTTATGATAAAGGCATGGTTCCTAAAGATTTTACCAGAGCTATTATTATCCCTATTTTCAAAAAAGGTGATCGCAGTTCTTGTTATAACTATAGGGATATCAGCCTATTCTCTGTTCCAGGTAAAGTTCTTTCCATGATTGTGCTTAATAGAATTAAGAATCTGGTTGACAGGCAATTGCGTGATGAGCAATGTGGATTCAGAAGTGGTAGGGGATGTGTAGATCAGATATTTTCACTTAGGCAGATTCTTGAGAAAGGTTTAGAGTTTCAGAAACCTTTGGTTGCCAGCTTTGTTGATTTCAAAAAAGCTTTCGACTCTGTTGATCGTCATAATTTGTGGTTGATTGTGAAATCATATGGTATACCAGACAAGTTAGTTAACATAATGAAAGCTCTCTATAATAACACTGAGTCATGTGTGAGAGTTGGTAAGTCTTGTAGCAATTGGTTTAGCATTACTTCTGGTGTTTGACAAGGGTGCATTTTGTCTCCTTTTCTCTTTAGTTTGGTTGTTGATTACGTTATGCGGAATTCACTTCGAGGGAAAGATTTTGGCCTTAAATGGGCTGGAGATACGAAAATTTCTGATTTAGATTATGCTGATGATTTAGCCCTTTTGGCAAATGATGTTGATGAGATGAACTCTTTAATTCGAGCTGTTGATGAGACTGGTAGTACAGTAGGTTTGGTTATAAACAGAGAGAAAACTAAAGTGATGAAAATTGGTCAGGCAGGTTGTGATTCAGTTAATCTGGATGGTTGCAGTCTTGAGCAGGTGTCACAGTTTAATTACCTTGGGAGCTACGTAACTGATACTGGTGATGTGCGGCATGAGATTAACAGACGAATAGGTATTGCTGTCGGGACTTTTAAGAATCTATGGAGATTGTGGAGAAATAGGCGTATACACCTAAAGACTAAAATTAGACTATATAATAGTTTGGTTCTTTCTAGGGTTAGTTATGGTAGTGAAACTTGGACGCTGTGTAAACAAGATAACAGGAAACTAGATGCTTTTGATTCTAGATGCTTACGCAGTATCTTGGGTAGTAGGTGGTTTAACTTTGTAACTAATGATGAGGTTAGGCAAAGGAGTCTGCAACCTCCTTTAAGCAGCATATTGTGCAGAGAGAGACTCCGCTGGTTTGGCCATGTTGCCCGTATGGATAATTATAGATTGGCGAATAGGGTTATGAACAGTGTGCCTAGAGGCCTCAGAACGAGGGGGAGACCTAGGATGCGGTGGGCAATGTCAAACAGGACCTTCTTAGAATTGGTGTGCAGTTGCCGGATGCAGCAGATGTAGCTCAGGACAGATATGCTTGGAGAATTAAACTGCGCGGTCTGGTTGGACCTCCGTGGCCCATGGCTGCTTGAGGATGATGATGATGATGATGAGTAGCCGCAAAAAGTCCTGAACACACGTGTTTTTATATGTTTTTGTGCTTAAGCCAATTTCTACCCGCTGAATTATTAAGTGTAAATATTATATATTCTCAAGTTATTTTGTATGCCGAATTCAAATCTTTTCTCTAATATTTCAAATAGATCTTCAGATATTTTGAAAAAACCGTATACACTGGTTTCCATAAATTAAGGAAAATCACTATGTTAAGTCAATGGGAAGCTAACGTCAAAGCTCTATAACTTCGAAAATAAGTTCTTTTTTGTTTTAAAAAATGTGATTGCAGATAAAGATCTCAATCAAATAAATCAATATCTCGTTTTTAAATAATATTCGTTCAGTATTTAATGAGTTATGGAAGTTTGAATATTTAGCGGTAACAATGCCAGCCACAAAAATTGACTTCAGAAGTTAATTAAAACTTAGTAATAAGTATTGGATCAAAGTGTTTAATAAAATAAGTTTGTATTTTAGAACTTTGTGTAAAGAATTCTTTCACTATTCTTCAGTTTTGTATAAGTTTCTTATGAATGGATTTGCTGTTGTTAAATATTCAAACTTCCAGAACTCATTAAATACTGAACGAATATTGTCGAAAATCGAGATATTGATTTATTTGATTGAAATCTTTATATGCAATCACATTTTTCAAAACAAAAAAACTTAATTTAGAAGACATAGAGCTTTGACGTTAGCTTCCCATTTACTTAACATAGGGATTTTTTTTAATTTATGGAAACCAATGTAGTTGCGAACACTGGGATTGAACAGGCTCCCTTTACTATCAAGTACTACTCAAGTGTTCTGTTATGCCAGCCAATCACAAATGAGTAACCATAAAATTGGAACTGTTGGATTTGGGGCACGTTCAGTGCACTTTAAAACCATATTTGTGGAATTGGGAACGATTTCATTTTGCAGTCAATATTTCGTGCATTGTCAAAAAAAAACGGTTATGGGAAAGTCTTCAGTTTTGCCCATAATCAGAGATATAGCATTAAATCGTAGCTAAAGTACCATGTGGACTTACTACTGCTTTCGAAATATTGAAAAGACATTCTAAAACTATATATGTTTTGCGATAGAGAAAGAATGGGGGACCTAAGAAAACAGCTTTCATGCTCACAGAGCACTACATAGATTACACTTTCAAATATAAACCTCAATTCAGTACAATTTTTGAAAGAATGTAAAGACGTCAATATGTGCTCAAAAACTGTCTGAGGAAGACGGATTGGGGGGTTACAAAGAGAGTCCAAAACCTTTTACTGACAGGTTTTCAGCACAAGAGATGATTACAATGGGTAAAAAGGAGAACAGTGTAGACTGTTGAGGACAGGAAAAAAGGGATTTTTAGTGTTGAAAGTGAGTTTTGCTTTCCTTCAAATGAGTAATGTCTGTGTAAGAAGATCGTCTCATGAAGAATTTAGCCCTGAGTGTGGAACCTCCAACCAAAGTCATAGTATCGATTTGCATATTCTTTCGGGATGTTGAAAGGCTACATATTGTAAAATGAACAGTGAAAGCAAAGGGCTAAATAGGAATAATGAAAACGAAATAGTTGCTAGCAGCCAGGAATTTTTATTTATTTATATTTTATTTTTATTATTAATTTATAATTTTTTTGGTGATGAACATTGGATTTTCCAGGACGACAACTTTCCATGTGATCGTTCGATGGTTGTTCAGAAGTGTTTAGCAGATAGCACCATTCAAAGGCTGTAATGGTCTGCGCAGTCTCTGGACCTTAATGTTAGCAAGATCTTTAATATAAAATTAGTTGTGCAATTTTCAAGAAGCGGTCTTCCAATAAGCGTGAGTTAATTAAGGCTTTTGCTGTTTTCTTTTACCATATTGTTGGAGATGTGTTTTTGAAACGAGTATTTCATGCGAAAAAGACGTAGACCTGTCATTAAAGCATAGGACTGGTTATTGAAGTATTAATTTTAAAATGTTTAATATTCTCGCTATATAACACGTAGGACAACTGCTGTATACAGTTTAAAATAAGGATAAAATTGAATGTTTCACGAAATATTCATTCCTGTTAATTGATATGCAATCCCATTTTACAATTTCTGCTCCATTGCTTTCCGATAATTATGTCTCAAAAGCCGTTTATGCAGCAAAAACACTAAACACAGTTTTGAATTACTTCAGATTGAATGATAAAAGTTATGCATATTTAATAATCCATTGGCTAGAAATCAGTGTTTAAAATAGAAATATGCAAAGCACACGTGTGTTGAGGACATTTTGCCCACCACTATCAATCAGTAGCCATTATATGCTTCACAAGCCACTCTCACAAAGTAATATATTTCCAGTTTCCTAAATACAGTTGAGTACGATTAGTAATTAATTTTAAATTTGCACTACTTCTTTTAAAAGTTATATTCTCGAAGAGACAAATACCAATCTAGCGAAATGAACCTACTCAGCGACCTTAAAGGAAAAGATAGCAAAATAAAAACAAAAGGAAAAAAAACTCTTGAAGTCTTGAGTAAAAGAATGCTTTGTAATGCATCCAGGGCCTGCGGATCGGACTTTATTACAGGGTTTTTCTGATTTCTGTTGCTGTACTGTAATCGAGCAGGCGTGTCACCGTCACGATATTAGCAAGGGATGAGTCAAAAGCACAGTCTTTAGAGAACGAGGAACTGTAATTTGCATGCATCGTTTAATGCTCTTGCCGATTGGCAGGTCACGTGACAATGTGGTCGGCAAGGATAGCCGCCTAGGCGTTCGGTGAAGTTCACTTTCTTTTTTCTTGTTTGCAACTTCAAGAATGTGTTGAGTTGGGAGCTTTGGTTTTTGTTTAACGCTGAATGTTTGGTAGATAATTTTTTCCTAGTATCTAGAAAAACAAGTAGAAAATACAAAGAATAAAGGGATACAGATTCGTTGGAAAATTATGGTACTTACTGAAAGTTTTGGCTGGATGAAATATTGTTTACTGTGCTATATCTGGCACAGTTTTTTTACAGAAGTGAAAAATTCGTACCCTTAAACTGAATAAGGGTGTATTGTAACCTCTCAACCTTTTTTGTATCCCATTCTATTAGCTTATTTCAACAAGAGGAAAGAAATGAATCTACTGGAGTAGATATGCAAATTACCTCAATTTCGTAATATTTTACAAGCGCCAATAGGTCCCAATTACCATTTCTTCATATAGTTATACCTAAAATTAAAAAATATATATATTTATTCTCTCCCTTCCCCTGGAATTGTAAAATAGCATTTAACTGTTCATTCCTCCCTCTCCTGAAACGTTTCCGCCGTCCCCGTATTGGGATACTTTTTTCAACGTAATAGGCACTTCATATTTGAATTATTATGTGTTATCAAGCGACGGATGTTAAAGTCTTAAACTGGAATCCAAAAACTGACTCAATCCTCACTCTTTGCTATTGAATTCCTTCTCTACAGGAATAGGCTTCGGCTTTACTTAATTTTGCAAAACAAAATAGCAGGGCAATGTGTTTTATATTGTTTAATGTTAGGATTATTATAAGGGCAAAATATAATTCTTACCAAGGATGAAATGCAATATTTTTCTACGGAAATAATTTCTACCATAGAATAAGTTTGGTTTTTTTACCTCTGAGCGGCATTTTTGTGCGGATAATGGGCTAAATAACCAAGTCACAACTCGAACAGAGGAACATCAGATTACGAGCCTACTGACTAATGTTTTAAACTGTGTGATTATTCCAGTTAACTAACTAGAGGACTACAGACCGCCGAGTCACCGTCACGGCGGTCTGTAGTCCTCTAGTTGTTTGTTGTTTCAGTGGGTTTCAGTTGTTTTGCAGTTTCAGTTGTTGTCTGTTTCAGTGGCTCGGATAATGCGAAAAGTCGCATAAATGAATTTTGAATTACAGAGACTCCATTGTATAGCATTTGGCTTTTTAAATCATATTGATGGATATGACAAAATGTTGTAAATGCCCTTTAGATACTGGATAATGAAATGCAGGCTACGTTTTGGAAATTAGCATACACGTGTCAAATGTCAACGAGGGTTGCGCTTACAAAGCGTTGCAGATACATCACGAATGGCGAAGTATGGATGCGATTATGAAAAGAGAAACAAAGTTAAATAACATAAGGAAGATTATCAAGATAGAGAATTTTCTCTGAGCAAAGGACAGGACATTAGTCAAAGGGATGATAAGGTGAATAAGTTAATGATAGAAAAGAGAAAAATAATCTGCATATGCATTTAATAAATAATAAAATAAAATGAATACCCCCTCAAGCAGCTGCTTGCCACAGAGGTCTGACAGGAGCCTGTCAGTTTATATGCCACAGTGGAAGATCTGAGAGGATGGCAGGACCTCAACAGAAAACAACACGAACATCCATGCCTTACCCGGGGCTCGAACCCAGGTCCCGTAGATCAGTAGCCAAGCACGCTAACCACTCGGCGCAAGCATTTAAACAATGGAAATTATGAGTCGAGAAGGGAAGAAGATCAGTAGGAGATGTGTGAATTTGTCACGAGAACAAGTTAGGAATATACCAACTCTGATAAATTTGAGTAGTTGAAATAAAACGATATACTTTATCAAAGAATGCAACATTTGTCCTGTATTTTAAATATTTGTTTAGCCTTTTGCGCCTCCGACTGAGAGAATCCCCTCCCCCTACTAACTTAAAGATTAACGAATCGCGTCAATGCAGGAGGTGAAGACAGCGTGAAATGATGGCAAATTCTTATTCTGGTTCTCATGATTAGTGCGAAATTGAAGGGGAGGGGGCATGAAGATCGTCGAATTCGTAGAGAGGGAAGGTTTGAGCTCTGAGCTGCGTTTGATTTTTTTTTTTCGCGAGTAAAATGGGCAAGTCACAAGGATACCAAGAGATCCTATCTATACGAAGGGAAGGTATATATACACTGGTCGTTTGTCAGGGACAGATGAAAACGTCCAGCTTGTTCTTTAACTTCGCTTTTGGTTATGGCTCTCCTGTCCACAGGACGTCTTAAAATTATTAAACTTTAAAGGGAATGCTACTTCACAACTTTTTAAACCATTGCTGTAAAAATTGATCAATTGTTCTTTTATTTTTATTTCCACGCTGTTCTGAGCTTGTGTGTGTGTGGCGTGGTTATTTAGCAAAATGTAACAGAAAATCGTAACGCTAAAGAATCAGAGCAAAAATCCTTATGTGAACATTTAATTTCGCATTTCAATTCAACTGAATTTTCCATTTTCAAGCGATATGGACAGAATCTAACATTAGCTAGCATGCATCGTCCAGAACTGTGTTAACTTGACAGAAAACGATCATTATGGAAACCTAAGAATAATCATTTACTTGGGGATCAGGATATATCGAAATATCAACGACAATATTCTGTGTAAGTGTGACAACCGTTTTGTTCAGCCACCTGTCAAACCTGTCAAAGAATATCGTCGCCACCTTTCGTTCAGATGATTTTTATTTATGCAAAAAGTCACAGTCCAGCGGTTACTGATCATTTTTATAACTTGAACCTTCGTTGCTATCCAAGTTATGCATCAATGCATAACCCCAACATCTAATACATATGGTGCAACTTTTTCCTCAAGTTTTGTGAGCTTCTTTCACATTCTTCATAAAAATTTCTTTCATGCTATCGACTATTTGTGATTCTCTCTACAATTTGTCTCTTTTTTCCTGTTTCCTGCAATTCTATTTTCCGGCTAGGTTTTCTTTCTGTTATTCTGCCTTTTGAAGACCTTGTTCTACTTGTAACGTTGCTATGTACATTGTTATCAAAATGTTTTCCTATATTGTTCAAGGTTTCAGCATCGATCAGTATGTACAGGTTGTGTCGAATATAAGCTTTATTTTTACTACTACTGTACATACTATTTTACCTTGTGATTTGCGGGAAGCATTTTGCCGCTTAGAAAAACAAATCAGCAGAACTTGAAAAAGGATAGGCCACTTGACATGGGCCTTAAGAGCTAGGATTCCTAGGAATTTTCAAACGCTAAGGCAGGAAAAGTCTTTACTAAATAAAATATAAATTATTTTTCTAAATAAGTTAATCATTTTATTGCATATACATACATAATCCTCATACAGCCGCAGGCTATCAATATCCAACCAGACTGTGTAATTTGGTCTTTCAAACGCGTCTTTCTTAAGCTACAGCTGCTGAATTTTGACATTGTCTGCCCACCGCATCCTAGCTCTCCTCCTTTAGGCACACTGCTCATAACCCTATTCGCTAATCTATAGTTATGCATACGGGCAACATACCTAAACCAACGGAATAGTCTCTCTGCACAATATGTTGCTCAAAGGAGATTTCCGACTTATTTGACTATCCTCATCATTACTTGCAAAGTGGAACCACCTAGTGCCCAAGATACTGTCAGAGCATCTAGAATCAAAAGCATTAAGTTTCCTGTTATCTTGTTTACAAAGCATTCAAGTTTCACTACCATAACTAACCCTAGATAGAACCATGCTATTATAGTCTAATTTTAGTCTTTAGGGGTAAACGCCTATTTCTCCACAGTTTCCACAGACTCTTAAAAGTCCCGGCAGCAATCCCTATTCCACTGTTAATCTCATGCCGCACATCACCAGTATCTGTTACATAGCTCTCAAGACAATTAAACTGTGACACCTGCTCAAGACTGTAACCATTCAGATTAACAGGATCACAGCCTGCCTGACCAATTTTCATCACTTTAGTTTTCTCTCTGTTTATAACCAAACCTACTCTACTACCTACTACGCTAATGAAAGTCTACTACCTACAGCTCTAATGAAAGAGTTCATCTCATCAACATCATTTGCTAAAGGGCTAAATCTTTAGCATAATCTAAATCAGAAATTTTCGCATCTCCAGACCATTTAAGGCCAAAATTCGCAGTGAATTTCGCATAATATAATCAGTAACCAAACTAAAGAGCAAAGGACACAAAATGCACTTTTGTCGAATACCAGAAGCAATGTTAAATCAATTGCTACAAGCCTTACCAACTCTCATACAAGATTCAGTTTTATTATGGAGAGCTTTCATTATGTTAAATAACTTGTCTGGTATGCCATACGATCTCATGATCAACCACAAATTATTTTGGCGAAGAGAGTCAAAAACCTTTTTGAAATCTACAAAGCTAGTGACCCCAAGGTTCTTGAAACTCTAAACATTTCTGAATAATCTGCCTAAGTGAAAAAATGTGATCTATACATCCGCTATCACTTCTGAATCCACACTGCTCATCACGTAATTGTCCGTCAACCAGATTCTTAATTCTATTAAGCACAATCATGCAAAGAACCTTACCTGGAACAGTATGTAGGCAGATACCTTTAGTTATCATAAGAATTGCGATTACCTTTTTTCAGAAATAGGGAGAATAATAGCTCTAATAAAATGCTTAGGGACAATGCCCTTTTCTAAAAAAAATTTTATATTTCAGTCAGCCACGTGACGCACAAAAATTCAATAACTTCAGACTATGATGTAGGGGCAACATTAAAGCTAGTAATGCATGTATTCTCATTACAAACAATGGGAGTAGAACTAACCACAATGTTGAACTCTGAAATGCTTAGCCCACCTAGCCATCAGAGAATCCCCACATTCAATAACCTTACCATGTTTATCCCTCGATACATGTATGCTAGTCTGTTTCTTCATAGACAAAAGATTAACTATCTGGTACAACTCCTTGCTGTTATGCTGTTTAGTTGCTTCGTCTGTTTTGCTAGCTAAGCTATCAAACCAAAGATTCTGTCTGTTAGGACTAGTAGAACTTTAAATTATTCATGCAATTTTTATTTTCAAAAATAAGCCCATAGCCTTATCACTCAAATGACTTTATCTCTTCTGTTCCTTTTGATTCAAACTAGTACTGTTAGTTTCAAGAAATGCCTATTTAAACTGATCCCATTTGATCTCGACTTCAGTAGTAAGCAAACCACATTGTCATAATGACTAAATAACCTATCATGGTATACTTTGGCTATATCTCGATCTTTCAGAGCTTCAGTGTTAAAGATAATTCTGTTAACCTTAGCACAACATTTCTTAAGATTAAATTGTGAGATAATTTTCATTATATAACGGTCAGGCACAATTGTGGCACCCCTATATGATCTGGTATTCCTAGAACCAGCTCTTTTGCTGTTAATTAATGTATAACCTATCATATTCCAATGCAACTCATCAGGTGAAACCCACACTTACCCCTTCTGATTTGCCCTTTAAGGTAAGGCTCTTACCTTTAAGGTAAGAGACTTACTGTGCTTAACCTCATAAACATTATGAATATTTTACACTAATTATAGTAAATATGGATTTAAAAGTTCTGATATTTGTTTCAAAAAGCTAGCAATTATAGTTCGGTAATGTCCCACCCTGCCTAGGTCAGAAAGGGGACACCGATGCGTTTGGGAAAACCGCCGTCCACCGGATGGGATATAAAGCTGTGGTTCCGTGTGTAGGAGAGCCATACCGTGTGTAGGAGAGCCATACCCTGTGCCTCTTAAAGAACACATTGAATGCTCTTGACAGGAAGCTGCCTTCTGTTTCCTAATAGTTATACAGTGGGTCCTCTTCCCCAACCTTCTCTGAAGTCTTGGGGTTCTTATGACTTCGCCATTTAGTTCTAGAGCACAAAACAAATCCCACTGAGAGGTAAAATAGCACAACCGAACTCGGTAATGTCCAATAACACATTACATGTACCACTGATGTCTTTTAGACGAAATTCTATTGCCCATTATCATCTAAAGTGTTTACTAAGCCATCACTATTCCCACTTAATCCAGTGAATACAGTTTATGATTCATTATCTTTAATAATATTTACAGTTTTAGCACAACCTCTATTTTTCCTTTTGCCTTTTTAATATAGACTTTAATACTAATATAATATGTGGTGACTCGTACAACATTTTCTACTGCGCTACACCTACAAGTGGCTTATTTTTCTTCTTTCTGATGTTGGGTTGTTTTACCTCTGAGCGGCACTTTTTTGCACACCATGGGCTAAAATGGCCAGGTCACATGGACCCCGAAGGCTCAGAGAAGGTTGGGGAGGGGACCCACTGGAACAGCTGTTGGGAGACAGATGGTAGCCTCCCGTCAAGGCCATCCAGCGTGTTCTTTAACGTGCACAGGGTATGGCTCTCTTGCACACGGGGCCACGGCTTAACGTCCCATCCAACGGACGGCGGCCTTTCCAAGCCCATCGGTGCCCCCTACTGACCGTGGGCAGGGCGGGGAATTTTGCGGAGATAAATCTCAACGCTGACCCAGCTGGGACTGAACCTGGGAACTACAGATTACGAGCCTGGCGCGCTACCGACTGAGCCACCCCCGCCCCTATTTCTGATGTTCTTCATAGTTGTAGTAACGCCTCGAAGTCCCTTAACAATGTCTCTAAATCCTTGTATTTTAAAATCTGTGGTGAGGCCTTTAACAGAACTCTGAGTTATGCGCTATCAAGTGTTCTGATATCTAAATATTAATACCCTAAACTCTTGTTATTTATCATGCTATAATGCATTTTCTGAGTTTTAGCCCTTATCAATATCAATGAATTGTTAACAGCGTTACTATGTCCTGCGCTTTATGTGCCTCGGGGCATTGACCAAACATCACCACTGAGCCATGAACCTTCAACAATTCAGTTTACCCAAAGTTCTTCCAACTCCACTCAACCTAAAATACGTCTTCAACTCCTTATTTCTTTTCAACTTTCTATAACAGGGAATGGAAGTAGAGTTGCAGTAAGAAGACATTCATTTTGAGCGAGTCATTAAATTAATAACCTTGCTGTTCAGAAATTTGTTTCCCCATATATATAAGTACGGCAAGTTGTAAATGCGACATCCCAGCATTATCTAATATGCAACCCGTTTGCAATTAACGCTTTCAATGACAGTTGACAGTTTAACACTTTTTAGTGATTATAACGTGTAATATTGCTTGAAATCTCTCTCAAATATTCCAAATAATGATGATTTGTTACTGGGTTGGGTTGCTTTACCTCTGAGCGGCACTTTTTTGCACACAATGGGCTAAATGGCCAGGTCACATGGACCCCGAAGGCTCAGAGAAGGTTGGGGGAGGGGACCCACTAGAACAGCTGTTGGGAGACAGATGGTAAGCCTCCCGTCAAGGCCATCCAGCGTGTTCTTTAACGTGCACAAGGTATGGCTCTCCCGCACACGGAGCCACGGCTTAACGTCCCATCCAAAGGACGGCGGCCTTTCCAAGCCTATCGGTGCCCCCTACTGACCGTGGGCAGGGCGGAGAATTTTGCAGAGATAAATCTCAACGCTGACCCAGCTGGGACTTGAACCTGGGAACTACAGATTACGAGCCTGGCGCGCTATCGACTGAGCCACCCCCGCCCCGATTTGTTACTGCATCATTGGCTTGAAGAAACTATAGGTAATTAATACCTCTTGCTTTCACAAAGAGAAAGTATTGGAATTTGATATACAAGAAATGATAGGTCATTCTCGGCACTAAAATGACTGAATTAAAGTACACACACACAAAAAAATTTTTATCCTTGGACAGAGTCCAAAAGTTCGTCTTTTACTGTTTCAATACATTACAAAAGGTTTTTTAAAAGTAAATATGACCCAAATGTTTACGTAACTGAAGACTGTTCATAAAAATTAACTAAAAAAAGACATAAAAACCCTTAATTTATGAAAACATGAAAATCAGGAAATATCTTTTGTGTCCTAGTTTCAGGTAAAAAAAGGACAATTGGTACGATATTTTTCTAAAACTTTAAACTCAATATTATCATTGGAATGATTTAAAATCGTTTAGTGTCCTACTTTTTGATTAAAAAGGAATTATTTATGTATTAAATGAATAGCCCTATGGTTCTTTTCATGTTTTCACGTTACCACTTAACAAACTATTTCAAAGCAATTGAATAATATATTGCTGGATAGTTTACATTTGCCGCACTCAAAATATTGAATCAGCTCTGAGTATGCCCGTGGGTAATAAATTATATTAAATGATTGAACTAAGGAAATACCATCAACGCCCATCAGCTATTTATTTTTTTTTTCTTTCAAATTAACGGTCTTAATCTGTGAAGCTACTCAACCATTATATCATCAAGCACTTCTAAAATCCATTTTGAACGTTGATTAAAGTAATGAAATGCCCTAAAGCATATATTTTACTGTTTAGAAATACATTACAGGGTTGTTTATATATCCGTGATATATTTATCTGTACTCAGGTCGTATTCTCTGATTTCGTTCGAAAAGTAAGAAACCGGTTGGTTGTCAAGGAAATAACAACAAGGAAAGAAAAGATAGATGTTTTTATTTTATTTTTTTGCTTATGTTCCCTGAGTGGTAAGTACAGCAATACAACAAGCCCCACATCAACTATCGCGGTCTCTTCGGTAATGCATCCCACTAACCGGCCATCAAGTCTTAAACCTCTCCCTCCGGAACACAGTAATCTGAGTGCCTGCCTCCTCCGTTTTTATCAGTCAGCCTCTGCTTTCGCGGTCGCAGGCGGCAATAACAGGCCGGGCTGGTGTCGCTCGACACAGAGCCAAGTGAGAAGATGTGGATGTTTGCGATGTGATTACATAGCGGCGACCGGAACAGCTACAGGGTGAGACGGCCACTCGCATTCAATTTGTCCCTCCAAACCTGCAGTTTTTCTGATTGCCACATGTTTCCAAACTGGCTGTTTCACAGGCCGAGGAGGAAAGGCAAAACTCATTTGCAGGAGACTTTTCCCATGCCGTTGGTTCTTGAACCTTTTTGTGTGCTCGCGTTTAATGCATTTTGTTTGAAAAGACATTATTGTTGTTATCTAACCATTCTATTGAAATTTATTTTTTGTAACACTAATTACTGGTGCTATACTTTTATTTGGAAGCAAAGGTTGAAATAAAATTTTACTGGGCAGCATATATAATATATAGCAAAAAATCCTCAAACTACCAAAAGACTACTCAGTTTTTGATCTATAAAAATGATTCCTTAATTCTCTTTCTTTTTTATTGATAAATTATTAATAAAGCTAAATATGCATTTATATTTATACACTGCACAACATTGAAATTGTGCTACCCAGAAGGAGTGAGGGGGTAGGGATAAAATGTAGCATACACACATTGCAATACATATTGGCAACCATCATTCAATTTGCTGCCACTTACAGCGTTAAGATGAGATAGTGCAGCACAATGTGACTGCCTCAGTAGGTGGTTGCACCTCAGTGAGCGGCAATACAGGCAACAATACGGTGTGGCATGAAGTCATACAGTCGACGGATATGGTCCTGAGGAATTGCATACCAAGCTGCGTTTCCTTGTTTCCATAATTCATGAAGATTCTGCCCGGCCAGCGAGAGGATTGCACACGTCGTCCAATGGGGTTCCACAGTTTTTTTATGGGGATAAATTTGGAGATTGTGCTGGCCACGACAATATTTGAACATGCTGTAAACATTGTCTGGAGACCCTAGAAGTATGTACACGGGCATTGTCATGCTGGAAAATGGGCTGCTGCATGCCTCCCAAAATGGGCTGCAGAACCGCGCTATCGTATCGTGCAGCAGTCAGTGTTCCCGTGATGCGGACAAGAGGTGACCTGCTATCATAACCAATAGCACCCCATAACCATTATGCCTGATTGACGGGCGGTGTGCCAATCGCGAACAAAAGCTGGATCTATCCTCTCGACAGGTTGTCGCCATACACGGACCGTCGATAGTCAGCACCCAGACAGAAATGGGATTCATCACTAAATACAACAGTGTTCCATTTGTGACCCCAGTTCTCACGACTTGAGCACCAAGCCAGACGAACACTGCAATGGTTCGCAGTCAATGGCAGTCGACATAACTGTTGCCTATTTATATTTAAATACTGCACAACATTGAAATTGCTAAAAAAAATACAGAAAACTTGTATTTATTGTATCAGAAATAAAAGAGTGCAGGTGTGCCTCATGCAACCTTCGGTTTACCGTTCGGATTGTTATGAGGACGTCCATGGCTGCTGACAGAGACTGTCGAATATCGCCTGCAGTGCTCTGTGGTGACGAACGAGCATGTCCAACAATGCGCCTATCAAGCCATGCTGATGTCTGTCAGACGGCACCACTCCCTCTGCGACACACGCTAGAATCTTCATTTTGCCACTGTTGCCAAAGCGTCCAACAGTTTGCATCCCGATGAACATCCCGATGAACATGGGCAGTGACACGACGTGTAGTCCATTCAGATTCACATAGGCCTATAATTCCGATGAACATGGGCAGTGACACGATGTGTAGTCCATTCAGATTCACATAGGCCTATAATTCCGATGAACATGGGCAGTGACACGATGTGTAGTCCATTCAGATTCACATAGGCCTATAATTCTTCTTCTCTCAAAAGCATCCAAATGGCTATAAACCTGGTGATTGACATGTACCAGGCATTTTCGGACTTCGCTGAACAATTTTCAAGTGGAACCACCTAATCTCAACTGTTCGCATGACTTCCACCTACATAAACACAATATCATCCCTGTTCTTTTTTGAACCTTTTATCTCTTGAACCACACACATCATTGGCTCCAAATTATCATCATTTGCATATCTCAACTGCGTACACTCACCTTTCTATTTGCATGTTTGTACGATATGTACTTCTGGGTGGGGCATTTTCAATGTCGAGCAGTGTATGTACGTTTAGTTTTTGTAGATAATTTTTCTGTTTTATTGGCAAGGTTGTTTTTTTTTTGTAATTATTATATCAAAAATAAAACCCCGATTAAAAATAAATAAATTTAATAGCGACGGCAAGAAACTGACTATATTGAAGCAGAAAGCTGAATTTATTTTGTTAAGCAACTCCATTCTAGAGGTGTTCTAAAAATATTCCAAAATAATACTTTAATAACCATTCTCATAAATCTCATCAGGTTACGAGATTACCGACACACTTCATTTGTTATTCGAAAAACAGATATTAATTAAAAAATATGTAGTTAGGAATATATATATATTGAGATTTGTTTCATATAAAATAAATCACTCATATAAAATAGAGTGACACAGCGATGGAAATATAAAGAATTGTTCATATTGTGATAAAAGCGTGGCGATTTATGGATTGGTAAACTTTTACTTATTGAATAACTTGAACTATGGAACCATGATAGTTTACTATTTATGTCTACCGTCTTGGTGGTAAATGACCACTTTTAGAAATAATTCATGCTTTATCGAATATCTCAAGTTCTAATGAATTTATTGGAATTATCTTGGTGCAAAATGCTCGGTATTACTTTTCAGAGATTTTTATTTAACCACTGGCGCGGTGCAATGTAATTTTGGAGTTACAAGCTTAACATAATGAAAAAAAAATGGTTTCAAATACTTTATCTCGAAAAATATATATGCAATGAAATTCAATTAATGAAAAACCTTTTTAACAAGATGAGAAAGCATGTCGTTTTTTTTTTAAAAGATTGAATATTTTTGGACTTATGACAACCAATAAACAACACTCTCTCCTCCTATTCGAAACATTAAAAATACATCTATGTGTACTGCCTTCTGCTATCCAATCTACAGTTTTCAAAAATGGAAACTTGTGTCACAGGAACTGATGGTATTTGCAGTAGATCGATTTTCACAAAAATGGAGCTAAGGTTTTTAACAGATTTATTTATTTACAGTAAGTTTAGTCACGAAAATTTCTAAATAGATCTTATGGCCCAAAAAATAATGTGCACTTCCACTAGAGTAAAGTTTACTTTCACAGTATAATCGCATTTTAGTAGACTGCACCTTAACGATATTAGTGAGGGATTATGTAATACGAAAGTGATGAAGTTGACCTGAAAAGGGTCGATCTCCTTGAAAGTAAGAGGTAATTTTTTTATAAATGAGAGTGATCGGGAAAAGAAAAGAGGCCCTAATAATATATGGATGAAAAGAGAATATGAAATTGAGAAAGAAAAATAGACGACAAAGTAGAATGAAGAGAGAGGATAAAATAAAAAATAAAAATATATGTACAGAACGATATATTATATCAGATCATAAAGAATAATGCGATTGATTATTTCATGACTAAGAGATAAATAGGTGGATTATATTAGCTCTTCTCAACCTTTCATTAGTAGCAGACTATTTAAAATTTTTACCAAGAACCTGCAGACTATTAAAAAACTCTTTATTTAAATTTTAGAACTTGCTTTTAGTGAGAGTCTCTAACCAAGAACACAACAACAGAGATGTACATTTGAGTTATATGAATATGCACGTTGAAGAAATGAATAGTTTCATTTTTAGTAAAAATGTTTATTTGAAACGAAAGTACGGAATTATAACTTAACACCCCGCAACACCTACTATGGGATCACGGACAAGGTTGGGAATCAATGGAGTATATGATTGACTTGAATTACAGATTGAAGAACACTATAGCTCTTTATGGATGACGACTCTGAAAATAAGAAGTTAGTTCTTTGTAGAATGAAGAATGACACTAATTTCGGAATATTTACCGACTCTTGAAGGTAATTACAGTCTAAATTTTCTGATGAGCTTCAAAATGTTTGGAGAAGAAACTTTAAGAACATTTTTTTTTTGATTTGCGACATATAGGACAGAGAAGAATCCTGGAAGCTACTCCTAGCTTAATACAGGTCTTCTCATACAAGGACATGCCCTACTAAGACCGAAGTCACTGCTGACCACTGCCTTAGTTAGAGCTAACACAACACACAAAGTTTGCCTTGCTGGAACAGTCGCTAGCCGCTGAACCACTATGCCAGTTAAGGCTGACATGCCATATGACATAGGATTATTATCTTGATTACAGTTCATTGATCTTTCAATTCATTCAAAAAAGAAACAAGGTAAAGTTAGGTGAGAGCAGAATTGATAAATTCAGGTTTGTTGAGCCATTGAGAGGATGCATTAGTAAAAAAAAAAAACGGTAAACAATGAAATGCCATGTAAACTCGCTTTGTTTATGAGAAAACCTGTGTAATACATGTTGAATTTCTACTGTCTTTTACCTTTAATCTTGTGCGGGCACTATATCCTAAAGTACAGTCGTTCAAAAAAATATCTGAACACTCTGGTTGATTACAGAATTCAGAAAAATATCTGGCAACGATTATTTTAGAAATTAGTGATCTGGCAAACTTCGTGTACTGGTTGCCAGATCACTAATTTCTAAAATAATCGTTGCCAGATATTTTTTCTGAATTCAGTAATCAACCATAGTCGGGATATTTTTTTGAGCGACTACCTCGTGCGCCATAAAATTTGAAACAAAAAAACAAGTGCTATTTTTCTTTAAGCTTCTGTTCAGTTATAAGAAGAAAAAAAAAGCTATTTTTGTTGTTCTCTCAGTTATCAATAATTGATTCCTTTTATTTGAAATATGCACCATCAAAAGTTCTGAACGATCTTTCGGCTATCTCCACTCGACCTGCGATGGACCATTTTGCAGCCATTTTGTTATTACAGACACCTATTCTATTAAAATAGTTTCCTTCTTCCGTTTAGACGAAGTAGCTTTCTTTTTCTCTTCCTGTTTGCTCAAATTGCTAAATTAATTTAGAAAGTTGGTACGCCTTGTCATTATTGCAATATATAATTTTAAAAGAATTTTTTGGCCACCAAACATTTTAATTTCTAGGAACTCTTCAGAAAACAAATACATCGGCTCATGTTCATTCGTGTTTTTTTTTTAATATCTGAAATACAGTTATATTTGAATATAGGACACTAGAACAAACAGATTCAGGGAAGAGTTACGTTTTCATATTGTTTTTAAATATGATAATGCTATCTACAAAATATACAATGAATTTGAGCAATCAGCGGCCACTCTATTAGGTATAGTTTGATATTGTGTCAGCACTATCTCATATGTACTACATATACTTGTACTCAGATACAGAATTCAGTTTATTTATTTATTTAAAACATTACATATCCCTAGGAGCTCGGTGAACTAGCACCTCATACCCCAAAAAAGTTTACAAAAAATAATAACTTATATACAAAAGATATGATATACTATCATATCGCGCATAGCAAGCAAAGCAAGGGAAATCATATTTCGTTTTTTTATAGGAAACAGCAAAACAGAACAAAATAATGAAACAATAAGAAATTACAATTTGTTTAAAAAATTAGTTTCTATAAGAAAATTAAAAAGTGAATTTTAACGATGTTGTTGCAATGTGGTTGAGGGAATAATTAAGAGATTTGAAAGTGTAAAGTCATTTAAATACAATTTTTCGAGATGTTTAAAAAGATTTTTACGCTCAGTTTCATATAGAGTACAATTTAATAATGTATGTATAATAGTTTCCGGTGTTTTACAGCTGTGACAATTTTTTGAAAACGTTTTTTAATTAAAAACTAATAATATTTTAGACTTTCAAAACCTACTCTAAGCTTATAGAGGATAGAAATGAAGTGTCTGGGAAAATTTAGAATTTGTATTGTTGATAGTTTATTATCAAGATAAAATCTATGATTACATTTAAATGGGCCATTGATTTGATAATAAAGGTTAAATAAATTGTGTTCAAAATGTTTTGTTTCATTTTTGAAATTAGCAAAAAAGTCGTGAGTGGGGGTTATGCGTGGAGAAGTAAGCCCTGTTTAGCATAATAGTCTGCCCAAAAGTTTTTTTTTTATATCACAATGGCTAGAGATCCATTGAAATATAAATGTATACTGCTCACAAAAATTAGGGGATATTTCAAAATGAATATTAAGCGATAAAATATCCCCTAATTTTTGTGAGCAGTATATTATGAGAGTAACTTCTGAAATAGTTTTGTTTTTATAGTTACCGAAATATTCGTTTAGTATTAAACAGTGCGAAAATTGAAATTTTTAACAGCAATAATGCCCAATTTAAATAATTTCTTTGAATAGTTAATAAAATCAAGTTAAAATGAAAGCGATAACTGTTATACTAAACCTTTGCTAACACGTGTAAGAGTGCTTTTAGCAATTCGCCTAATAATTACGCCAATTTTCAGCGATGTTTTGCAGAACGAGTTAACTTGCTAAATGTTTCAGCTTCGATAACTCTTTTAAATATTGAACCCATATTGTTGGTAATCAAGATATAAATGTAGATCTTTATTTGAGATCTTCTGACACATTTTTTCATAAACAACGTATTTAAAAAGTTTCCGAGTTCTGCATCTGAGCTATGCTGATTTTTTTTCAACGTTTAATAAAACGCTTTCTGCTCTTGAATCTTTTATTATTGTTGCTGAGGATGTGAACATTTCCGTAAATTTAGAAGGTAGTCCTAAGCTTTTGGAAATACTAAGGATCGAGTGGTTTCAAATAAGTGAAGTGTGGTACACCCATTTTAGATTTTGTAAAGCATGGCGCCGTTAATTTGGTTTTGTGAAATATGATAAAGTAATTCCATAATAATGATTCGCAGGAAAATGCTTGATAACTTGTTATCAAGCATTTTCAAGAGTTAACTGAAATTCAAGAGTTAAGTGAAACATTCAAATTTGGCGGCAGTTGAAACTCAAACCCACGACCTCTTGATCAGATACCACCAATTCACCGTAGGATCCTGAAGTGTTAAATTTTTATTAGAAGTAATTTAACTATCAAGCCGTTGTTTGTACAGTCCTCAATTGACTTTTGATTTGATTTAACCTCCTAATATCATACTTCTTTGTTTCACTGACTTCGGTTGGAATCAAGACAATCCCATCATCATTTTTTAAGAAAAGGTGAGATGTTTTAAAAAATATGAAAATTATGTTTTAAATTTCATTAAACTTTTATTAGTTTGAAAATTATAAAGCGTATAAAGTATTGCATTATAGTGCGTATAATAAAGTATTATATTATTGTACATATAATAAAGTATTATATTATTGTACAGATAATAAAGTATTACATTAATGTAGAAATCTTTAACCTTAGTTATCCTCACAATCTTGACATACAATGGATGAATGTTGTTTGAAAACAAATGAACATCGTTTACCACACTTCTCATTTGCTTTCTATCAGCCGAGCGTTCACAGTGTGAACATCATCCACGGTTTGCTTCTATTTTGCAACTAAGAAACTGCAGCAAGCCGTTTTACGTTTTGCGAGAGAGATTTGCCCAGATCCATAAGAAACACCATTCTCTTGTAATTTGTCTTGCACTTCCGATTTTATTCAAAAATAGCCAAATGATGAAAGTGCTTAGAGTAATTAAGCCCAGCATATTATAGAACAGGACAATCGGCCCCCTTCTTGTTATTCATTCTACAATGATCTTCGACTAACAAAATTAGCAGCAAATCAGCCAACTGCTGATTTTGTTACATTTAGAGTCAAGTAAGATTGTTGATTTGGCTGTTTCTTTACTTTCTATATCAGCTTCATAGTGCATTGTTCTTAAAATATCAGCCAACAATATCAGCTAGAACCATTCTCTCTCCTTGGTTCACTTCTCTAGACTGGTTTATTTCCTTCCCTGTGTAAAATTTTGGTGGTATGAATAGTAATATTAAAGAATAATATATACAGAATATATATATATTACAGAATGCTCTGGAACTTCATTTGTCACACAACTGCGTAGTGGAACCCCTTCTATTCAGCACTGAGCTTCCTGGCATGGCCATTTAACCTGCTGTGTTCATAAAAGTTCTACTCAAAGGTAGAACAAACAAATCCAACCTATTTCTCTAATAAACCTTTACTAGATCATTTCTTCATGTTTCTTCCAACTCATTACAAATACTCAGCTAATTACATTGTATGGCCTAAAACATAGTTTTCCTCTTTATAATTTGAAGAAACTTTTTCTAAATGGAATGGAGAACCCCTGGAAATGAGAGCCTTGGAAGTTGAAATGCTCTGCTGTCCTGCAGAACGATTAGTAAGAGAATTCACTACAACTTTCAAGGATACGTAATTGTGTTCGTTTGTTTTACTCGTGGCAAGGAACGATTACTACGTTAAATTAGGTGAAGGCGAGAACATTGCAAAGCTATTTAGAACAAGTTTATTTTGTCAATGAATTTGCGTCCACTGAATGAAGAGAAGAAAATGTTTGGTTGAAGATTAACATTGAAAATAATAAAATGAATGAACAAATAAATGAAATAAAGAAGTCGTATTTGAACTCGTGTTAAACCTTAATGGGAGTTGGATTTAGAAGTCAATAACTTTTTAAATAAACTTTATATGGAAAAAAAATAACTGAAATAAATTAGTGATCTCAATCACAGCCCGCTAAATCTCGATTACAGTGCGTACTAGGTTTGGAATTTTTATTTTGATAACGTTTGCTTTGTCATTCAGGAAGGAGTGTGTAATTCTCAGTCTTATCAGTTTAATAATTGTATCTTTTCTAGAAAGAACTGAAATTCTAAAAATCTAGCATTGAAATCTAGAAAGATTGAATTAACTATCTTTTCGAATAAAAATCTATGACTAGAGTTTATAATATTATGGAGTATACAAAATAAATTTGAAGTTCCAAAAGTTCTTGTATCTTATTTTTATTTTATGCAGTTAGAAAGATGGAATTTTAGTTAAAGATGATACAGATTAATACATTTACTTACCCAATGAATCCACCTGATCATTATCTGGGATCCCAGAATGGTTGGGAACCACTGTAATACGATTGTATTTTGAGGAGGAATATTTTTACTATGATATTATTATAGAATATCTCATAACATTCCTGGAGTATTTCTTTTAGCGTGATCTTGTACATAATGATGCGTACCATAATTAAATTATACCAAATCATATACGTATGGCAAATATTAATTTAATTGTGAAACATACCAATATCATAAACTTTCAAAAGATTATTTAGTAAAGTAACATTTTTTATATTTCAGTTAGCAAGTAACATTTGAATACAGAGTAACTTTTAAATTCTTTCAAATTAATACCTAAATCATTTCAAACCTTGCCACCCTGAAAGGTTATATGATGCCTGTAGCTAATTTTACTTAATGATAATTCTAGATTAAGAGGTTGTCTCCTTTGATAATTAATATCGTATTTCTTTAATCTAATGACACAAAACATAAACAATTTTTTTATACAGCTGTGATTTACGGAATTTTTGTTTTCTCAAAAAATCGTTCAGCATGTTCATTGAAACTTAAATGGTACAGAATTCTGATTAAAGACTTTTAGAGATAAAATGGTTAATTTACTAATTACTCGGGTTACTCCAAATTAGAATGCAATAATATAGATGAGGATAATATTATATGATTGTAATTAAATTCTAAAAGGAAATATAAATCCGTAAGGTCAATATTTCTTGATATTCTAAAATCATGTGCCAAGAATTAACGTTGTTGTTTGTTGGTTCAACAGAACCATTTCTATTTCTTTTGCCGAACATCTGTGACTGAGTAAATGCATGATGTGGGAGAAATATCGCGTTTATCACCCCAATTCTGAAAACCATACTTGCTGTTGCAGGTGTATTTCTTGCTGGTTGAAATAGGTGCCGGTTTTGAGGGAGGGGGTGGAATCAGTCACCTGTCCCCACCCTTAATCTCGCAATGACATTTAAAACGTACGTTAATAAAACAGTTATCCCTCCCCCCGGGAAACACCTAAATTAGCCTTTTATACACCCTCCCCCTTCTGAAAATCCTAATCCACTTAAATCCATTTTAGCCCTTTGAAATTTTTTTAATTTAAATTTTTTTAAAGAAAGAAAGTACTTCCCTACACAAAAGAATGGAGCTAACCTAGAAGTTATGTCAGGCTTGTCCTGGTTTCTCATATAACACACAAACACTTACATAAGGACATGTCTCGTTGGTCTTAGCAGTCAGGTACGCTTAACCGCTAGCCAGGTAGGGCATATTTTTATCTATATTCATTCTTGCTCCCTCTTTTTTAAAGTACGATTCTAAACTCATACCTAGTTAAAATTTCGTGCAGGTGGATTCTCAGCTAAGTGTTCGCAGCCGAGAAAAGGAAAAAACTTCAATGGACAGAAAAATGGATATCAAGCAGTTAAAGCTAGTGATTGACTTAATTCAATAGATATAAAAGCAAAACTTCATGTTTATTTGACTTAGCAGCATCAAGATTGTTTCAGGGAATGTACATAAAAACTTTGAGTCTATGACCATAGAAAAGGAAGGAGTCTTGAAGATTTAAATTTCACAAAATGATAATCGGTTCAAAAATCTATCCGATCTGATATTCCCAAAATCGAGCAAGAAGAATGTGAATCCTATCAAATTTATTGTGCAAATACTATGCTAAACAAACCGTACTGGTCAGGAACGTAAAGCGATATGCACAAAGAAGATGAGAATATGAAGTTGATATGCACATCTTCTGTGTATATTAAACCGCCAACTTTTCAATTTAGACAATTAAAAAAATATATATATGGGGAAGGTGAGCATATTATGCTTCATATTCTCATCTTCCTGCTCAATTCATATTGAATGAAGTCAGGGCCAGATCTAGGGAGGTAATGCGTAAGGTAAATGCTAGTAAGGGTAATAGAGGCAAATATTATTAACTTTTTTACATTTCATGCATTTTTCAAGAAATGTTTTAAAGACCTGTAAAAAGAGGATAGAAATATTATACTGCATTAGAAATCCAGTCTCTTGCCCATCCCCCCTACATTTTCCCAGCTCGATTGCTCGATTACTGAAGTATAGCATGGAGTTACAGCATCCAACACTATTTTAGTCACATATCATTTTTTGAAACTCCAGTTAAGTTTAATTGGAATTTTACAACATTTATAGCATTCGCAGTACAGTTCTATTCAATAATCTCTTTTAATTAATTCGGTTTTCCTTAGGATTATTTTAAGGACATATATCATTCGCTTGAAAGTTATCCCAGTATTACGATCTGTAGTTATCTTGGTTATCTCAAAATTAAAGTTAAACAAATAGTACGAGTTATATGAAATTGAAGGATTGAAAATGATTCTGCCGTTACAGGTTTGAAATGTTTATATAGAGTAATATTTTCTGTGAAAAAAAAATGTTGTTCCTGAGGATTTTTTTGGTACCGACGATATTATTATTACCATTTTTCCAAAAAAAAAGGCGATCATAGTTCATTTTATTAATTACATAAGAATCAGTCTACTTTTGATTATTGGTAATTCTTTGCATAAATTTGTTTACTAGAATTACACCTTTAGTATAAGACTACTTCAAGGTGAATAGTTTAGAAATTGTAGCGATTGCATAGATTAGCTTTTTCACAGATTCAAATTCTTGAAAAATATTCTGAATTTCATAAACCTGTAGTTACCAGTTTTCAAGATTTCAAAAATTGGTTTATGACTCTGTTAACCGCATAATTTACTTTTGATCGTGAGATCCTATGCCATATATATTAATTCAATTTGTTTTATGTATGTGCAAGTTAACAGAATTTATTAATTTACATTAATTTAACTCTACGGAGAAACAGTTTTATGAGCCGAAAGGTGATATTTTGTATTCTATCAATATTGAACTAAGTGATAGTCATACTGAAATTTCAGGAAAACTCTTAGAGACAGACATTGATGTATACAATTAGAATATTTCTGATTACTTTGGTTTAGATATGTTCTTTTACAGATCAATCTTCTTTGCTAATAGAAAATTTAGAACTCATGAAATTCTGATGAAAAAGAAGAATTTAAGAATTGTGACGATGAAGAGTGATTTTAAAATTAAACGGATGCTCATGAGTTCTCTGAATTTCATTTTGATGATGAGTCTGGACAAGTATTCTGTCCCTTAAGATGATTCCAGATGATTTTAGATTACACAACACTTCGTTTTTGAAAAAACAAGTATATTTGTTTGAAGTTTCGCAGATCCTGTTTACCTCATTTGTCCTGTTGTGTACAAGGCGTTTGCGGATGTTATGTAAAGAATTTTAAAACAGAATGGAAACAAAAAGAATTATGAGGTGATCGATCACAATGAAATGATAAATATCTCTTAGAATATCTCTTTGCGACGGAGTTAGGACAAAAAAAATCGCAAGAAAATGAATCGGAAGAACACCTCAGTGAGAAGAGCGAGCCTGAATGACACAAATGAATGCATTACAAAGGGGCTGAACCCAGATTGTCTGCACAAGAATCTAACTGCCCTCAAATTATTCAAGCTCCTTGTAACAGTAACTAAATGAATAACACGAAGATCTTTCGAAAACTGACAGGTTAAGGATACATCTTTCATCTGTAACAGATTAGCTATACTTAATGACGTTGCACTGCAGTGATTCTCTGTATCACAATCTAAACTGAACAGGTTGTGTTGTCACAGAGGTATAATCACTTGTTGAGAGCGCAACACAATCTGAACTGATTAGCCATGCTTGCTGTCTTTTGTCCCCTAAGCCACAGACAGAGACAGAGGGACATGCGGAGAATGTCAGAGGAAGTTCCTTAGTCGAAGCCTATCATTATTGCTTTCAAGTGAACCATAGATTCTCGGATCCGTGAATCCCGTCAGAACAGTGTACCGACCTAGCTGAAAGACTAAACACAATACAGGAACAAAAACAAGAAAATGTTGTCCTGTTTGACATGCAGCTCCCTGTTCTTACAACAAACTCTAAAAGAAAGGTCGCTGTTGTTTCTCTTCACCAGTATCTTTTACAATTATAAACAAAGTATGAAAAAAGAAATGGTTGATAATTATTCAGGTGTTCCGAGACTGAGTATTTAGCAGTTAATTTTACTTTTATGTTTCAGTTAATTAACAAATTGTATTTAAAGCATTGATCTAGTTGTTAGCGTGTTAGCGTTATATAGAGATAAGTCCAGGCTCGCAACCCAGTTTTAAAAAATGGAAGTTTGTATTATGATATTTCTCAGGTACATGCCAGAAAATGTTAGCGAATTAAATGAAGGAGGCGATAGGGGATGGGGGAGGGGACAATGGAGAGTGGCTAGAGAGCAAGTTAAATGCTGTCTTGGTGGAAACTGGATAGAGGTATATTTCTTTTACTTCTCATAAAATTTAGAGTTACTTGTAATAGAATAATAAACGAATTATAATCAGAATGACTCACAGAAACATTTAATCTTACATTTTTTTAATATGTTAGCATTTTGGAAGAAATGACTCGATCATTTGCCTGGTTTGTTCCTTTTATCTCTCGATATGAAATATATTGCATTAAATATCTAAACTCGTTATATGTTATTTTGTATAATAAATTCTTCAACACATTCGCACAGGTTTATTCTATCATTAAACGGTTATTTTAAATATATATATTTTAATTTTTTTTATGATAAATACATTTTACACTTTTGCATCAACAGCTTCGTCACACTCATTCCTTTCCTAGTTTTTAAATTAAGCTTTCGTATTCCTTTCCTTTTTTCTTCTTACTTTTATGCTCACAGAATGTCACAATAAACACTTCTAACATTTTAAAATATATTAAAAAAGCAAAAATAATTTTAAAAACGACAAGACTATCATTACATATTTTAAATTTTTTTTCCACTTGGAACCCAGTATTATATCATACTTTTTACTTTTCAAAGTTGCTGTTATGAAAATTTCAGGTACTTTGGAAACATAACATAAAAATAGATTGATTTTATAAAGCTGTCACTTCGATAGTAACAATTAACTTTTAGTACCTAGTTTAATTAATTACTGTTGTAAATGCGCAGTAAGTAGAAACTCGGACAAAAATAAAAAATGAAAATTTCCATGTTATGTCAATAGAACGTCGAGTTTGAAACCTATATCTTCAAGAATAAATTTTTGTTATAAATATAACACTGAAGGCGAATTAAAGATTTAAATCAAGGCTTCCAAAATTTTGAATTTGAGAAATATTCGTGTAAAGTTTAAAGAGTTATGTCAGGTGGAATATTTTGACAGCAGCGTCATTCCTGCTTACAATTTTTCATCAAAATTAACGAACGCTGAAAGAATTATCACATGAACTACAGAATATATGTTTATTTTAGTAAATATTGCTATAATATTGAAAAAATATAGTATAAATATTGAAATAATATAGTAAATACTTATATAAAAAATTGTTATAATATTTGCTCTGTCGATTTTAATTAACTTTTTAAGATTAACTTTTATTACTGGTAGAGTATGCTGTTACATATTCCATCTTCCATAACTAGTATTGAATGAATATTGCTAAATTTTAAGATTTTGGTAGATTTGATGCAATTCTTTAATTCACCTTCATTTTCAAAAAAAGTTTGTTTTCGAAGGTAGTGGTCTCAAATTTGACTTTACATTGTCATAACATGGAAACGCTGCAACTTTTGGTGTTGGGAGTGTTAAATGAAGCTCATGAAAAAAGAATAGAGTGAAAGAAATGGATTAGACCCCAAAAAAAAACGAAAGTTAGGAATTTTTTTAAATTTCACATTTTTTAACTGTAAAATTAATGTTTTCAGTTGCAAAACAACATAATTCAGCATTGATTTCTCAGTTCAATTTTAATTGCTTTGTTGAAAACATTTTAGGAAATGTTTCTATATATATTTATTTCTTGTTTATAGATTCACAAGCAAGAGTTATAAACTCTGTCGAAAATAAAATAGTTAAGATCAATTTTCATTTATCTTTATAGTAGATGTTTAAGAAAATCGGCATATTCCATTAAATACGCATTTTAAAATGCAGACTCTTAAATTGCTTCATCCCACGAGTAGTGAACGATTTTTCCGCCTGGGAATGAACGGAACAACACTTAGTTGACGTCATCATTTGTTTACAGTCTGAAATTGAGTTCCACCAGCAAATCGTACCTCATTAGCAACGCGTTCTAAACACAAGGACTCCCAATGTCCATTGGTGGCCCTGTAAAAGCACCATCCCTGGTTTCCCACGTGTTCGACACTCTTGGCCTCACCGATCCCTCACCACGCTAAAGAGGTGGTTTTTCCATAACGTCTCGTGGATTGCATCGATCGACCGGGCTTTCAGGGCAGAAATCAATTTTCCTTTAGTGATCCAACCAGAAACAGTGACAGGCATTCAGTGAGGCTTACATCCGGGCACTGAGGCCGACAAATGGCTGTCATTATTGAAGCCCAGCTTGTAATCCGCCGGTGCCAGAACTGTAATCTGGGCTGCGAAATTGCGCTAGGTAACTGCACGTCTCTGTTTCCGGCGGCTGCAATTGATGATTCCTATTTCTCTCCTACATATGATGCACTGATGTGTCCGCCAATTCCCCTTAACTGCAATCACCGCAGAAATGGATTCTGTGTTAATACATTTGTGCTCATTGTAAATCAAACATAAATTTCTTGATTGCACTAAATGGCTTCTGTAGTTGCCAAAGCATTAGCTTAATGATTGAGCAATTGGCTCTTCTGTTAAGCCAACTTCGCTCTCTTTATCCATGGAGAGAGTAACGTGAAGGCTCATTCTGAAGATGAAGCTAGATGGAAACTGCTCAAGAGTCTTTAAATTCTATTTATAACTCATGCAGAAGAAGGGACTGTTCTAGGTACCCTCCATAAACTTTCGAAATCATTGTATTAACGAAAATCAATCTTTGATGAAATCGAGACTGAAATATTTTTTAAGTGAAATGTTTTTAAGTAAACTGAGGCATGTCGCTATTTATAACTAAACTACTTATTTCGAAGATTTTTTTTTAATTTGGCACTTTTGCGCTTTTTTATCATATTTTAAGCAGTTGAAATAGTCAAAGTTCATTATATCATTCCTTTTCATTTCAAAATAGTAGAAAAAACAATATACTTTTCTAATTTTGTCACTAACAGTCAATCATTAAATTAATCTTACCGTAACTTCTAAAACGTTCACCTTTGTTTAATTGGCAATAATTTGATAAAAAGTCTTTTTAGCATCATTTTTTGAATCAAGTTGAAGATGACGAGAGTAACAATACAGCTGATTTTCTACTATGAAAAATTATTTGTGTGGGAAGAAATTTAAAAGACTTTTAAAGCAGAACACAAAATTTCATTCATAAATCATAGCGTAAAAACACCTGCCAAATTTGCTAAAACTGATTGGCACTTTGGGAAAGACAAACGACACTTAGTCTCGCTAAATGCGGAAAGAAATTCAAATGCTCCAAATTTTTCATTAAATGTCTGACAACTTATCAACAATGCATTAAGACTAGTCTCACTCAATAAAGGTGCGTCTGTGGCTAGTGAGCTGGGATGCGCAGTTGACGCAGATTTTCAATCAGGCAAATTCTTGAGATTTTTTGGTTTCAAAAAACCGTAGTAAATAGTTTAGAACTTTCCAGAAGCCTTTTCATTCTGTTAATCGACATAAATTTGTGATTTATAACTTTTTTTTTTCCTCGTCACTAATGTAGTAAAATAGATGACATTTCTTAAGTGATGATCTTTATTACATAACCCGAGATTATGGAGTTTTACGCAATTGGGTGTAAAACAGCTGTGCATCATCAGACATGTTATGAGACAAATAGATACTGATTAGCAGACAGTAATTTAACATGATCTAAGCAAATGATTTATTACTATCATGAATTTTTCTGGTTTTTTAGCGCAGGTTAAAATGTTTTATGCCAGCCAATGTCTGTTTACTTAATAAAGATATCCCTGATGATGTATAGCTATTTTAGAATCTCACATACCCATTCAAAGCGGATGGCATAGACCATCCTAATCCTGAGATATGTAATAAAGATCGTTAATGGCAAATAAAGAACTTGTGATTCTGAATTTTAATCTGTGATTCTTTGCGGCTGGGTTCTTTGGGTTGGGTTGTTTTACCTCTGAGCGGCACTTTTTTGCACACCATGGGCTAAAATGGCCAGGTCACATGGACCCCGAAGGCTCAGAGAACGTTGGGGGAGGGGACCCACTGGAACAGCTGTTGGGAGACAGATGGTAGCCTCCCGTCAAGGCCATCCAGCGTGTTCTTTAATGTGCACAGGGTATGGCTCTCCCACACACGGGGCCACGGCTTAACGTCCCATCCGACGGACGGCGACCTTTCCAAGCCCATCGGTGTCCCCTACTGACCATGGGCAGGGCGGGGAATTTTGCGGAGATAAATCTCAAGCGCTGACCCAGCTGGGACTCGAACCTGGGAACTACAGATTACGAGCCTGGGGCGCTACCGACTGAGCCACCCCCACCCCTGATTCTTTGCGGCATTTCATGTTTTACTTGAAAAGTTAGCATTGACAAATCTGACAACGAATGGTTTAACGCTAGATGTGTGTCAAACATGATTGCAATTTGGCCCTGTTTCTCATTCGTTCTGTGGTCAATTATGTTAAAAAGGAAAACCCTGAAAGAGAAAGACTGGTACCTCAGATGCTCTAAAGATCTGAATATATCTGGCTTATATTACACTAAAGATTTGGCTCTTTTGGCAAGTCATATTCAGGAGATACTCTTTCATTTAGAGTTGTTGACAAGACTGTTAAAAAGAAAATATGGGATGGGAACTAGTTAGATGGATGATGCTTGAGTTCTTTTGAACGACAGTACTTTTGAGCAAGTTTCTCTGTTGTATTCTAGCACTTGTGTGAGAGATTATGGTACGTGTGCGACCTGAAATAAAGAGCAGAAAGGTTGTGTGAAACACACAAGAACGTAATATGTGGAGGGTGATAAAATAAATAGATTCAGGTTAACACTAAACATGGTATATAAGAGTGATTTGTTCTATGTAAAACGCTTTTATGGTAATCAGACTTCGTAAGCAAGATAACAGGGAGCTTAATGAATTCGATACCATGTTATTTATCAGTATCTTGAGTATTAAAGTGTTTCGATTTTGAAAATGGTCGGTGACCTTTTAGTTACCTGATTTGGCCGGCCCTATTAAAAATAGGATGACAAGACTGTGGGTCAGAATAATTAAATAACTTTCTCAAAAAAAAAAAGATGAACTAGATTTTTGCCTCTATTTAAAAAAAGAAAAAAAAACGCACCCAGTTATGTACAAGGTAAAGTTGTTCGCATTGGCACGATTATAAATAAATCTGCATTTTGTTTCAGCAGAATATTAAAATAAAATAAAAATCCTCCCGCAGCTGCTTGCCACATAGGTCTGACTGTCAGTTTATACACCACAGTAGAAAGTCTGTGAGGATGGCGGGACCTCAGCAGAAAAGCAAAACAAACATCCATTCCTTACCTGGAGCTCGAACCCAGGTCCCTTTGAGTAGTAGTCAAGCGTGCTAACCACTCGGCCAATGCACAGAACAAATTTATTTTTCCATTATATTCTAAAGATGAATAAGACGGTCTCGATTTTTCAAAGTAGAATTCTCCATGTTTCTGTTTTTTTTTTTGGTGAAAAAGCTTTTATTTTTTTGACTCAAGTCATAGATTGCTCACCTCTAACGAAAATATTGACGAAGTTAGACGAAGAGTCATCGACATATTTTTCAGCAACGTCTTTTGCTGGGAGAGACTTCTTTGGCTTGCTCATTGAACAAATTAGAGTTTAAAAAAATTAGCAGATCTAGAATATCGCATATGAAAAAGACGTTATTGCAATTAGTATGTGGTGACAAAATTGCTTAAGGTTGATATGTGTGAAGAACTAAACTGTACAATACGTTTTGACCTGCAGTCTTTAGCCAAAAGATAAAAATCATCTATTATTTTCAAATATATTTTACGTTGCCATATGGAATAAATCATTTTTTCTTTCGTTCAAAGGTTTTTAAAATAAAAAAATTCCTAAAATTATTGATCACTTATGGGCACATAGGGAATTAAAGGGTTAATAATACGAAGCTTAATTGAATACTAAACGGCTCTAAGTAGAAGAAAAACTTAAAAATGGTAATGTGAAAAACCCTAATTTTTCAAAATTTTCATTTTAGCATTAGCTTTATACTTAAGATACTTAAACACTAAACTGTGATACATTCTAATTAATATTTTTTGTTTCTGTCTTTGATTAAAAAGTAAATTACAACTGTTTTAAGAAATACGTCTTACTTTCCCAAGAGAAAAAAAATAGTGCAATAACTATCAGTCTTTTAATGGATGCAATATTTCATACAGTAATGATAGCTGCTCTTTCTCCATAAAAATTCTCTCTTTGATCACTTTGTTATGTTAAATAGCTACAGTGCAACTAAATTAGGTTGGGTTGTTTTACCTCTTAGCGGCACCTTTTTTGCACATAATGGACTAAATGGCGAAGTCACAAGGACTCCAAGGGCTCAGAGAAGGTTGAGGAAAAGGATTCATTGGGCAGCTGTTAGGAGACAAATTGAAGTCCCCAGTCAAGGCCATTCAGCTTGTTCTTTAACGTGCATAGAGTAAAGCTCTACTAAACACGTGGCTATGGCTTAAATCTCAACCCTGACCAAGGTGACTAGAATTCGGGTTTAGGAACTAGCAAAATATGAGCCTTCCGCGCTGTCGACCTCCGCGCTGTCGAAGTGTGTATGACTTTACACAGGCATATAGAGCAGAAATAGTTTGAAATTCTGTACTCAGAAGGGAGCCCCTTATTAGAGGCTAATTTCACTACGATTGAACCCTTTGAAATTCTGTTCTACAGACAATGATTGAGTAGAGGGAAATAAAAAGGCGAAAGAGCAATATGATGAGCTATTGAAGTCATTCGGAATTTAAGAATGTTGCCTAGAAACTAAACAATCTCAAAATTTTGCACATTTCTGGCAGAGAGTGGTTTTAATGACTGGCTCTTCGTCACGTCATTTACTTTCATGATATTATAAAAAATCAGGAACTAGACGATGAATACAAAGTATGGGAAATTAATTCAGGAATTAATGAAATGACATTATGCTAATGCCTACATCATACTTCTTTTTTTCACTTGTGAATATTGATGACAATAATGAGATCTCAATGGATCATTTACAACATATCTGATCTACATCAAAAAAAGTTTATAGTTTCCCTTGACATGATTTCGTTTTAATAGTTTTCCTCGACATAATTTCATTTTAATAGTTTTCTTTTACATGATTTAATTTTAATAACTTTTCTGACATAATTATTTCAGAAATTTAAGAATAAAAATGTAGCACATACGAAACCCATGCTGGGGATCGTATCCTCAACTTCAGTAGTAAAAGATGGTTTGGCTGACAAAGCCGAGGAAGCAGTTATGGTGAAAATGACTGAAATTCTGAATATCTTTTATGATGTGAAGATGGATTTTAAGTGTGATAATAGTGAAATTATTTATTTTAAAATTTATTGTTTGAACACTCTGCGCTATTCTTAGGTAATCTGTAAAAACGAATTAAACGCAAGTTATATTAGAATGGTATTTAATGTCTTGGATTTGTCAAATACGTAGTCTAGATTTGCCATAAAAATTTATCAGTTATAAACTATAGTTAATAATACAAAAACATCTTTAACTTCGAAGCCAACAAAATAATCTTTAACTTTTTTATCAATGGGGTACCAATTTAAAATTTTATATTTTCCAATATTTCCAATAAACTAAATTAATTGTGCATCTGATTTTCTTTCGTTTGAAATATTACTTTTAAGAGCGGTACTTTGCAGGAAGTACGTCAGCTGAAACTCCCTTCTACTAGGCGATACCTGCGTATAGCTGTTTGATGATGTTGAATATTATAAAAATATTTCCGCGAACAAACTAGATTTACTCAAATTGGCTCAGTTATGCGGAAACAGACACTAATTAGGAATTTTATACTTTTAAGACAATGGATTTTCAAGTGTAAAGAAAACACGAAAACTGATCCCCTACCCTTTTCCTGATAGGTGATCTAAATTTCAACTCTTCATGCTAATATCATCCAAATACGACAAAAAAAAAAGCAACTGTAAAATGAATTCTATGTCAAGTTTCAAAATTGCGGGTCGAATTAAATTGGGATGTAAAAAGCTTTATTTTAGTTGTTTACCTTCAAACTTCCGAGGAAAATATATGCCAACCAACGCATAATAAGAGAATTTAGAAGAATGCAACGAAATGGATAGAAGCAAAAAACTATTCAGATCATTTCCGGCTTTTGGAGATCTAACGGAAAATCATCTACCAAAACGAGGAACTGTGTGCTGAAAATGACTCTGATAGAAAATTCTGCTCTATTCTTGTATGAACAAACATTTCATCTCGCAATTATTCGACATTTATATCTCCAAAGCTGAAAACAAAATCGTCATAGGAACTCAAAATCCTCAGAGCAATCAAAATGATTGCAGAATGCAGGTTGCATTCTGATGTTATGTTTATCCGACAGGGCTGTTCTGGGACTTTGACCCTTACATATCAAAGCTCAAAATTGCCATTGGATTAGAAATAACTATTTGCTCCATTTGTCTTTAAGCGTTTCGCTGGAATGGAGGCGAAAAAACAAATAGCCGTAGTTACCATCATCATTACTTCTTATCTCGTACGAGAAGGTCGAGAAACAAGTAAAAAGAAAAAGAAGAGAAATTAAACATATAAATTTAAATTTCAAATATGCCTAAATTTCTACATTGGCCGTAAATAAGCAGAAGATAAAATGGAAACATTTTGTCAAACCAGTTGCACAATTCATATTTACTTCAAAGAGAAATAAGGTCAGCATCAATTTCTTTCGATGAATAAAAGAATCAGTTTTTGTTACTTTCTCTTCTTTTGCAGTTTATATGAATAGATTAAGTGATTTTTAGTGACTATATATTTTACTTTTGATTTTCACTTTTAGGATCAATAAAGTAAGGTAGATATTAGTTTAAGATACAGTTTTTTAGTGATATTCGTAAGGGACTTTCCCACTAAAAACTCTTTGCATTTTCCCTGAGTCGGATAATCGTTATATACCTTATGCCAGAGGTTCAGAAAGGCGAAAAAAAATTAACTATGTACAACTCAAATTTCAAGAAAACTAAAATATGATAATAATTTGATTTTCTATTGAAATAAATTTATCTTTCCTTTCGATCGAAGATCAGAGATGGGGGCAGATACATTATTTGCAAGCTTTAACTTTAAGTCGGATTCAGCATTCATCTACATTTGGTCCTAGGGCTTAAGTCTCAAGCTAGTACATAGTAGCAAAGGGCATCTAGAAAGGTAGTGCTTTGTTTGCTGAGTCTGGAAAACCTTCAGACCTTAAAATTCAGATCTCAATTAGGAGTTTCATCCCTTATGAAAAATCAGAACACAATTCAATCAACTGCAATCTAGTCCATTGCGTTTCGGTCCAGTCACTAGCCTCTTGCGTTTTTTAGTCCTTGTCTGTACCTATAATTGTTCAGCTGTTTCAGAAGAATATCTTTAACATTAGCCGCCACATTTTAATTTCTGTGCGACTCATTTTTTATTTGAAAGAGACACATAATTTCATTGTTTTGCCGTCTTCTCTACCCACATTATAAAAATTTAAAGTTCTTTAGGTACACGAAGGACGTCTCCATTAGTGTGCAGGCTTCTCGGTTTTTGCGATTCGAATACTTACTTATACGATATGAAGCTGTCAATGCTTTTTCATTTACTATGCATGAGAGAAGATAAGTTACTTTCGTTCGTTTTGATTCATTCAGCATGAGCTTAAAGAAGTCTGGAGATTTATCTCTGAAAAAAAAAAAATTTCATTTATAAATGTTCATATACACTTAGGTGCAAAATTAAAGTTACGAAACGGTTTTCTTTAACATTTTTAAAAAGACATGGAATTAAGCATCGAAAAATAAGTTACTTGTGCGATATCATGTGGCGAATATTTAAATCATCGGTAAAACTCATAAGGAGTTCCAATTTTGCAAATGAACTCTCAGTACAAAAGAAGCTCATTCATAGGTTTCTGCATTGTTTATTGTTTACCTATGAATTGCGTGTATTCATTACTGTTCGCTCAAGAATCACGCTGCCATGGGCTATTGAGGTTTAACCAGAACGTGTAGTTTACGTCTCCCAATATGTCTATCATACGCTACATCTGCTGCATTGGCCATTGCACACCAATTCTAACAAGGTCCTGTTTGATATTATCACCGCATCCTGCCTCCCCCTCTTTCTGAGACCTTCAGGCACACAGTTCATCACCTTATTTGCTAATCTATAATCATTCATATGGGCAACATGGCCAGAACAACGGAATCTCTCTCTGCACAATATGCTGCTCAAAGATGGTTGCCGACTTCTTTGCTTAACTTCATCTTACTTACAAAGTTGAACCACCTAATGCCCAAGATATTACGTAAGCATCTAGAATCAAAGGCATCAAGTTATCTGCTATCTTGTTTACAAAGAGTCCAAGTTTCACTACCATAATAACCCTAGAAAGAACCAAATTATTTTACAGCCTAATTTTATCTTTAGGTGTAAAAGCAATTTTTCCACACTCTCCATAAATTCTTAAAACTCCCAGCGGGAATCCATATTCGTCTGTTTATCTCATGCCGCACATCACCAATATCTGTTGCATAGCTCCAGAGATAATTACACAGAGACATTTGCTCAAGGGTACAACCATTCAAAATAATTGAACCACAAACCTGTCTGATCAATTTTCATCACTTTAGTCATACATGACTCACAATTGCTGTTGTGAGTCCTCCATTGCTCTTAAAAATGATGGCATCCTTATTAACGCGAGTTTTCATTCACCATCTTGAACTTATTTTCGTCCCAGCTGGGTCAGCGTTGAGATTTATCTCCGCAAAACTCCCCGCCCTGCTCACGATCAGTAGGGGACACCGATGGGCTTAGAAAGGCCGCCGTCCGTCGGATGGGACGTTAAGCCGTGGCACCCTGTGCGGGAGAGCCATACCCTGTGCACGTTAAAGAACACGCTGGATGGCCTTGAAGGGAGGCTACCATCTGTCTCCCAACAGCTATTCTAGTGGGTCCCCTCCCCCAACCTTCTCTGAGCCTTCGGGGTCCATGTGATTTGGCCATTTAGCCCATGGTGTGCAAAAAAGTGCCGCTCAGAGGTAAAACAACCAACCAACCAACTTACTTTCGTACCTTGATGCAACTATCTATTTTACAATCATTTTTCTTATACAGAATTATGACCGTACTACACTTAATTGTATATTAATTTTCCTTAAAATTCATACAGACCTGTTTGAGCAATGGTAAATGTAGAACTAAATTGCAATTGTTCCATAGTCTTTGATGGCTTGAGGATTTTGTATGCATGTGTTATGCAAATACTCTTGGTCATTCCTTCAGGTATTGAATTGTATACGAAAGACATTTCATGAACATACTTTCATTCTTACGTGATTCCCTTGTATGTTTTATGATGCTAATACAAAGTGAAAGCGTCTCGTATTAATTGTCTTTGTATCAAAAGTACCAAGGTTGCAGCATAATAAAATGATAAGTTTGTTAAGTGACGAGGTAATTCAGCAGAGAACTCTCTCTCATACAGGCAAATCCAAGTATAGAGCGAAAATGAATAAAGCAAAATGCACTTTCAGCAGTACAGGATTAGAAAGTTGTTAAAATAATTACGTAGGAAACGAACACAAAAATGAGATTGTAACTTATATAATGACAAAAATACACAAGCAGATAGGAGAGGATGACTGACCAAATATGATTCATACAACAGCACTGGTGCATACGGTTCACGAAGGAAAACATTTTTCCACTCAGCCAAACTCATCACGGAGCGGTCATTAGGTGAAAGGGAATTTCTACCTCACGTAGGCCACGCACCAAGTACTCCCCTAATTTCAACTCAATGAGAGATAAATGGACTGAATTATTTCTCCAATTTCCCCTAATTGGTGACGTGTGCTGCGTTACATAATTCTTGATCTTTTACTTGGAAAGGATTAGACCAAAAAATTAAATTTCCTTTCTAACTCCATATTAAAGTTTCAGCAAGTAACTAAATGAGTTTTTACGAAAATATGTTTTGGCGTTTTATAGTCCACGAGACTTTTTATATATTATAAAAAAAATAAATAAATTACTCCTCAAGCAGCTGCCTGCCACAGGGTCTGACAAAATTATATCATTGGAAAAAATTTTTGAAATCTATTTTTCATAATTTAGCATTTGGTATTAGATATCCTAGATACCCAGAGAAACTTTTGCCGGGCTTGAAAATACTCATTCTGGACGAGATGTTAAAATGTGGCCCCTTATGCAGGAGAGCCATACCCTGTGCACATTAAAAAACGTACTGGATGACCTTGACGGGAGGCTTCCACTGTCTCCTAACAGCTGTTAGTGGGTATCCTACTCACAAACTTTTCTGAACCCATGAGGTCCTTGTGACCTGGCCAATTAGCTCATTTTGCGCACAAAAGTACCATTCAGAGGTAAAATAACCCAACTCAACCAAGAGAACCTTAAATCATGGAATCCCCGTCTTTAAGCAAACACTTTCCTATTTTTTTTTTGCAGCAAACATATACATCAATGTTTGCACTTCATATCATAATAATCTGAATATGTGTATCGAATTGAAATATTCAATCTGGAACAAATTGGTGCGAAGCACATTTCAATGAATACAATATGATTAAAACCAGTTGGAGATCTCTAAAACTGCCCTAGATACTCCTGCGTTGTTTAGTTTCTTTCCGCATCCACATGTACTTTTTCACATGCATCCTCCGTGGATCAGAAAATAAATACAAGAAAATTACTCCTGATAAAATCCTCGAAGACTGGTAATTAAATTTTAATAACACTGTGTGTGGGTGAATATTAAGAATTATACATCATAGTCTACAATTTTCTTATGCATTCAATGATTACTTTATTAAGGTCAGACCTATATTATGCCAAGAGCTAATGTGATTCGAGGATCAGTAGCTTCTTAAATGAGCCTTTTGTGGAAAAATAGGAGAGAAAAATAAAGGTCTCAATCTAATATAAATCTAGATTTTTCGACAATATTTTTTCCGTATTTAAAGCGTTATAGAAGCAATTAAAACCAAGAACAAGTTGATCTGCAAAAATTATTTAGAATTGGTAGTATTTTAAGTAATTATTATGCGAACTGCTAGAAATACACTTTGACATTTTAGTAAAGTTTAATACAAAAGGTTATGGTTTCGCTTTAATTTAGTTGAATAGACTTTTCAATATGAATAATTTCAATTGGCGTTGTTTTTGTTAAATATTCCTGCTACACTGATTCTCTAAAATTTTAATAAATATTGTTTAAAAAACGAGATTTATATAGAACTGACATATATTAAATTTATCTTTGGCCAAATTTTTACATAAAATGATTATTTAAAAAGTTTCTAAATTCTGGATATGACTCCATATTGAATAATAGGTCTGTTCCTAAAATTGTAGACTGAGTGCATGAGGCATTTTTGAAATTAAAAATAAACGATTTCATTAATATTAATGATACAAATTTCTCGTTTCGCTTTTTCCCCAAATTTATTCCCGTTTGAGGATACTGTTTTAATATCTTAAACATTACCAACAGCTAAAGCTCTGAACTGATTGATGTATACTTGTTCGTTTGATTTCTTTTCCATTTCGAGTTAAGAATTTAAGATATTCATAACGATTTTTAGTATCATTAATCATAATCACTTTAGATTCCGAATTATAGAGAAAAAATGGTTTGCTGAAAGGAAGCTTATCGTTTAATTTAGCCTCTGACCTAAGTCAACTCTTGAACTTTCCTTACTTCCACATACCTGAGAGATCCGAAATTACTTGTCTAATCTATCAGCAGCAAGGAGTTGAAACTGGTTTAGGCAAGTATGTGAAAAAAGAGAAGTACAAGTCTGTATAGCCCGAAAGTCTTATTCCTCTCGAATAGTCAGAGCGAGACCTCCTTTAAAAAAAATCGTCATTAATCTAGCAATGTGTGGAAGTCAGATTTTACTTGGGCATGTGCAGAAAATGTGTTGCCAACGACATCACGATTATTCCCTAAATTTATTGCTTTGAAATGAAACGAAGTGTGGATCTCCTTAATTTAAATAAATGCTTTTAAGTGATGATTTTAATATGCGTGTGTGTATATTTATATAGGCAATTGATACTCTAAAATTGCGTGAGGGAAATTTCAAATGTTGCTTAATAATTTTTCAAAAATTTGACTTGAAAAGCTTATTTTCATGATTTGTTTTTCTGCAATGCTTCTATGTTCTACACTCAAAAGTATTATGTTAAATTCAGTATTTGATAAATTTGTACTTAGGTCATAATATGCATTGCGGTCGTTTTCCTTCTGAATGTAGCACCCGAGAAATCAGAATGTTTATCTGGAAAGAAAATGTTATAAATGTTCAATAGCCTAAGCAAATCGCTAAGACGAATTTTATTATCATCTTCTAAGGTTCGAGCCCCGGGTAAGGCATCGACGTTTGTGTTGCTTTTATGCTGAGGTCCCCCATCCTCACAGACCTTCTACTATGGCGTATAAACTGATAGGTTCCTGTCAGACCTCTATGGCAAGTAGCTGCTAGAGGGAAGGTATTTTTTTTTTAATTCCATTATAGTTAGTAATTTTATTCGCCTACTTACCTAGTTCTTTTAGTAAGACAGTTGTAAAACTCCACCTTCATTTCGAAAGAAAAGCACAAATCAAATTTCAACAACAGACTGAACCTTATATGAAAAGGAAATATATATATAACTTATTACAAAAATGTATTTCCATCAGAAATTTACATATCCCAGGAATAAGTATATTCGCTGTTGAGCAGCAAAATGTTAAATCACATCAACAAATTCAGTCGAGGCTCCTTCCTATCGTCTCATTAAAATTCCGCACATGTGAGATTTTTTTTTTTAAACCGACAAATGAAATGGATAAAATACTATCACGACCAACTAAAAAGAAAATTTCCCATTTGAAGAAAAAATTCCCTACCTGTTTTTCTAATTAGATATTGTAATATCCAAAGAGTAAATTCTCAACATTAATTGTATTGTAATATCCAAAGAGTAAATTCTCAACATTAATTGTATTGTAATATCCTGAGCAGTAGTAATTCACGGATATCATTTTTCATGCTGCCTTATAACATCTGAAGAATTAAGTGAAAAAAAATTCACCTTAGGTGAGAGTGGGAGTTCGGTTCCTACTCCCTTCAAAACTCAGCTTTTCAACTAAATTTTCAATACAACTAAATACCGGATTTACTCGATTATTTTTTCCTCTTTCTCCTACTATAATATTACTGAATTTCATATGTATTGTACTGTAGACCTCTGCCAGTTCTCGTTTTAATTGTGTAATATGTAATATGTTTATTGGTTAGAATAAAAGAAATTTACACCTTGAACACATTTTACTTGACTATTCCACTATAAATAATATTTTACATGATACAGTTAGATAACACTGTATTGCTGTACACATTCTCAATAAGCTTCTCATATTAGGGTTCCTTACAAATTTCTCACCGCATGCAGAACTCAGGGCATGCTCATTGGATGGTGGACTTAGTTCCTTTCTCAGTTTTGATGCGATTTTATATATAGCACAAGTCGATTACAAACAACATGTACGGTTTGTGCAGTGTAACTCAATTTTTCGACACAGTGGCGTAACTCGATTATTTTCCTTCTTTCTCCTATTATAACCTTACTTATGCTTACATAATGGTTCGAGTCCCAGCTGGGTCAGCGTTGAGATTTATCTCCGCAAAATTCCCCGTCCTGCCCACGGTCAGTAGGGGACACCGATGGGCTTGGAAAGGCCGCCGTCCGTCGGATGGGACGTTAAGCCGTGGCCCCGTGTGTGGGAGAGCCATACCCTGTGCACGTTAAAGAACACGCTGGATGGCCTTGACTTGAGGCTACCATCTGTCTCCCAACAGCTGTTCCAGTGGGTCCCCTCCCCCAACCTTCTCTGAGCCTTCGGGGTCCATGTGACTGGCCATTTAGCCCATGGTGTGCAAAAAAGTGCCTCTCAGAGGTAAAACAACCCAACCCAACCTACATAATGTGAATGAGAACTGTAGAGACCTATGACTACTGTATGAGATTGTGCATAGTTGCTTTGAGAATTCTCAAAGATCATTGATTGATGGGTAATTGTTAGGTCATTGACCTGTCTAGGAGAATTGTCAAAACATCACCTGCGCTGTCTCGTATTTCCATATTTTTAACAGTTCGCACTCATTCGACACATCTGATACTCAATATATTTAGAAATAATATATATATCAAGAATAATCTCCATACCGTCGTAAGTTATTTATAGCGAAAACATTATCCCTTAACAAAGAGCGAATAGAAAAAATTATATTTCTTAAAGAACAGCAAGAAAAAAGTTTCTACTTAAAAACGAAAACATGCATTTTTTAATTAATAATGACATTTAAAATAACATATTTTTAATGAATAAAGGAAATATCTCGATTAAAAATCAAAGAATACACATAATTAATGAATAACATGAAATGGCAAAATCATTTAGTTATGCAACTAAAAATGTTAGAAAAACAATTTGAAAATATGAACCAGATTCAAAATTAGTATATTAAATCAGTATTTTGATTACTTGTTTTATAAACCGCACGTTCTTTTGCAATGAGCCACCGATTGGTCTGTACTAGTTTATGATCTACGAGGACCTGTTAGTATAAATTACGATGGAAAAAGAACTGTGAGAAAATTGGGCTTTACCGGAATTTAAACCTAGGTGCCTCTAGGGAAATTCGAAGCCAGGAAGATTTGAAAACGATCAAGACCCGTCAAGCGGCGTTGGAAAAATAGGATCCATTTTTTTTCTGTTTGCATATCTAGAAATTCGTTGTTACACCGCTTTCTACGCGGTATAATCAGCATCGGCATTACACTTGCTAGGCCACTATGGAAAAGTATTACAAAAAGCGGTAAAATACTGAGGCAAAAGCCGAAAAATCGACTTTTTGCTAATTCCAAACTGCTACGAAAGGTACTGAAGCGGAATATCCAGTGTATCTAAAACAGATTATTTTCATTACATTTGAGTGGTTAGCGTGTATGATTACTGATCAAACGAACCTGCGTCGAGCTCCGGATAAGACATAAATGTTTGAGTTGTCTTTCTGCTGAGGTCTCGCCTTCCTCATAAATTTTCTCTATGGTGTATAAACTGACAGACTCCTGTTAGACCTCTGTGGCAAGCAGTTGCCTGAGGGGCGTTTTTTTAATTAACTGAAACACATATTTTATTATTAAATTTCGGGAATTCCAAAATGTACTATTTGTTTAAAAAAAAAGTGTATTTTCAAGATTAATTTTGTTATATTTCTATTTCCAAATTTGAGTAGGTGCTCTTAAAGATTTAGAAAGTTTTTTATTATGTTCTTTATGATGACATAAAATAAAAATTACCCTTTCTTTGGTGGGGGGGGGGAAATGTTTTCGCCAAATTATCGTGCGTTAGTAAAATACAGTTAACTTTTCATAAAAAGAGAAAAACGAAATGAGTTTTGCTAGTTATACCGATGAATTTTGTATCATGCTACTTGTATTTTACATTGCAAAACTTTAGGACCACTGCAAACCATCATCGCTTTCGTCAAAGTAACCATCTAAGCTTTCAAAAGGGAGATCAACTCCTCAAGCGGTAATATATAATTTTACACTTTTACGTATTTTACATTTAAATGAGTAATATTACGAATTTTCATTTTCTTCCGTATCATTTCTTGTAATATTGATTATTATTATTCTATGGTTGCGATTTTAATGACGTGTCCCATGGATGAGTGGTAAGCGCCCTTACCTGCTGATCAAAGGGAGCTGAGCCCGAGTCTAGATTTTCTCCATGGCGTATTAGACTGCCAGGATCCTGTCAGATCTTTATGGCAAGCAGCTACTTGAAGGGATATTTATATATGTTTTTTTCGGCGCATTGCTTAATTTTAACACTTAGATTTTCTTCTAAGTGAATCAAACAATTGACGATTTGTGTATTTATTAATTAATATTTTTCCAACTACGTTGATTCTGACAACTAGCTACCCTAAATGAACCATCAATTATTAATTATTATTAATAATTTCATTTTATGGGGTATTTGTATATATAGAATTTGCATTTCCTAACAGTTTATAAAAGAAGCACCGTAGTGCCCGAATGTATCCCAAGTATTTTAGTTATTCTTTATGGGAAACAATATATCGATTTTCGTAATTTCAGTTTGCTTCGTGATTTTTAGCAATCTATCCCAATGCAAAGCGAGGTCTTTTATGCACTAAGAGCAGGGATTTGTAAGAAAAGTTAACAACACTGTGGAATTTTAAAATTACATGTTGCATCTATTATAATGCAATTTTAAACGCTTAACTTCACATTTAAGTTTTCTTCTACGTGAATCAAATGATTGACGATACGTGTATTATTCATATTTTGCCAACTATGGATTCCGACAAAAAGCTACCTAATGAATCATAAATTTCTCAAGTAGGATACTAGGGAAGAAATCTGTGCCGAGTAAAAATGCAGAGCTGTGTCTTTGGAAGCTTCACTAAACCCCCAAAACAGATCCATTCTCCCTTTCATTTCTGTTTGGCTCTAGGGTACAGCTGAATAGCGAAAAGCCTCGCTGGCAGTTGCTGTGTAAGGACCGACTACAGTAGGCGGAGTCTGCAAATGCTGAGTCCATCTGTGGTTGGCCGAGACGAGCCTTTGCTCGGCCCTCGCGGCGAGTATCTACGCTCGGTTGAGCTGCCGAGCTCTGTGTGGCTGACTCGTCACCTCGGGTTGTCGCTTGCACGAGCCATTTCTACGTGCATCGAGCATATGACTAAGTATTGAACATTATTGCGTGTATGAAAAGTAAAGACTTCAATTCCGGTCGCTTCGATTATTGCTTGAATATTAATCATCGTCCCATTACATGTGAAGTACTGGAGTCTCACGACAATGCGAGCAGTTAAAAAAAGACTGAAAAAATAAAATTGATTGATGATAACAAAAGAAAAGGTCGTTATAACGCCGTGCGAACAAAGCTACACGTCCATCCTGCATACATAGATGTAATTTGGTGACTCACTGCGCACCTTTTTATACAGAAGGTAATTACTTAGAGACTTCGTATGATGATTTGTGAAAAGCAGTTGAATAGCGAAATAAGGGGATTGTAATACGACAGTACCTACTTTGATATTACGTCTTGTTTACAATGTATAAATCGTCGTGGATTGATGTTTTCTGCTTTGAGAGTAAATATATCTTTTCATACTCGTGACTCTACGATCTCAATTATCCAGCATAAGCGGAAATAAAACTTGATCATACAAGTGAAAGTTTTTTTAAAAACCTAATTGAGGAATTCGTCAGGCAATAAATATTAATGAATTTCTTGCCAAAGAAATTCCCATCTACATGAAATAAGCATTGCATTTTTTCTTTCTATCGCACTTATGCAATTTCAATTTCAATGCATTCGACGCTTTATTAAGTAACATTTTTATTTGATTTGTCATATCATGTGTCAGCTTTCATTTCTTTGGCAGTCAATTCCTGTTTCTCCCCTTCTACGTTTCGCAAAAGTCCTTCTAAATACTTCCGTTACATTTCATTGACTTCCTAACATTTTTCCTTGACTAGTTCGACTAAAACAGAACGTCAGATAACTGCGACGCTAATGTACGTCTTTCTTGTGGAAGCTCAATCTGCTTCGGTGGGTGAAACTGACTCTAAAAATTATCAGAAAAGAGTTTTATGAGCAAAACAATTTTAGGAGTGCCGAGGGAGAATCAGATTAGTGTACATAGAAGTTAATAATAAGAGGATTTCTAATTTACATTTTCTCGTTAATACATCGTGAATTTTTTTTATCACGATGGTTTTGAAACTTTTGTTGTTGCTACGAAAAAACTGACATGAGGTTATCTAAGAAAATTGTCATAGAGACCTACGAAGGAAATGTTACTTTAATCGAAAGACAAATATCAGAAAGTGCATTGGCATATCGATCTCCATTTGGCGAATGAATTCTTTTAACAGCATTAGAAATGTATTAGTTGAAATTTTTCTTAAATAGTGAAACGTTAACAAAGTAACATAACAAGCTCCAGGGAACAATTCCTACCAGTTCAGTATTTTTTATCCAAGAAGTATGATAATTAAAATACATACAGGAGGGCCCTACTGTACGTTCTCCTGCCAAATGATTGAGAAACTCTGCGTAAAAAAATCCCTGCATTTCCGAGAATCACATCCTGGACCACGAATGATGATGATAATGTCATTTCAAAATAAAAGACCTAAACAATTAAAGGTTTAAGAGGAAGTTTGAGCAAAATTGATGATGCTGTGGATTATTTTAAAAACCATGATCCTCTCTATGATCGTTCTGTCAAGGTTGAAAGTGAGCTACGAGATATTTTTGTCATGCTACAATGCAATTTTACAAGTAAAAATGCAAGCTGGAACATGTTCTTTGTTCATGTTCTTCGCAAAACATAAATTTATAACCTCAGACATGTCCTTACAATTTTCACCTTACATTCCGAGGAGGGATGAGGAGATGACAGTAGATGACCCCCCTACTGATCCTGACTAACCAGCTCCTCCTCCGAATAATTATCTCCCAACATCAACCTTCATCTGACCAATCAAGACCAACACCTCTACTATTAAGGATAAGATAATAAAAATTACTGATATTTTAAAACAATTTATTAAAGCAAATTTTCAACATCTAATTAATATTTACCTATTAAAAAATACTCCACATACACAAATCTATGCACATACGAACACACACATACATACAACGTAAAATTACCGTCATATTTTAAAAATAAATGGATATTGATATAGTAAGTGATCATATTTTTAAGATCGATAACTTATAGTAAATAATAAGTCGAGATAATTTCTTAAAAATATGTAATCGAATATTTTAATCAGATGATATGGTCTACATTAATCCCTATTTATAATTTTTATGGGCATAAATTCTCCTCTTAAAGGGAATTCGCTTAAAGTGGCGTTTTTCCGGTCCAAATTAACCACCGATAAAAGGAACCTCTTGTATATTAAATTTCTCTGTTATATTGCTAATACTCAACTAAGCCGAAACAACCAAACTTCAGTTATCTAAATATCTTCGATTTCATTCATTTTTTGTCTTTGCTGCATTCAGTCTCACTTTACCAGACTGTCTCAACCCCCTCTACTTCACCTCAACTTCTCCTGCTTTCAAGTATAAAAATTTTATCACTTTCGGAACATTGATTTCTTTGTTCAACTGCAAAAATAGGCATCACGGCAATCCCTCTTGAAATTCGGAATAATCTAAAAACGCTTCCATTTACGTTTACTGTTCCTCTTACTTATCCATCTCCCCTTGCAAATCATGAAAGGAATTTGACCACGGAAATTTTTAAAAGGCAAGTGACTACAAACCATGAAATCGCAGGTACAGTTTATCTGATGAATTACTGTGCCAAATGTAATTCATATTATTTCAACGAGTTAGAATTGCAGAAATTTAAATCCGATTATTTACCAAAGCTTTTCTACAATACGATTCACTGCTTTGAATGCGGGCAATTCTACATTAAAATATATTATTCTGTATTCTGTTATTATTTTCAGCGAACTTTTCTTATTCTTTGTCACTATGGTTGCCAGTTTTCTTTTTTTTTTTTGAGGGAAATAATAGGACACTTATTGAAAAATATGTTTTCTGGAAAATTTTGTGGGTTGTTGTTGTTTTGGGTTGTTTTACCTCTGAGCGGCACTTTTTTGCACACCATGGGCTAAATGGCCAGGTCACAAGGACCCCGAAGGCTCAGAGAAGGTTGGGGGAGGGGACCCACTGGAACAGTTGTTGGGAGACAGATGGTAGCCTCCCGTCAAGGCCATCCAGCGTGTTCTTTAACGTGCACAGGGTATGGCTCTCCCGCACACGGGGCCACGGCTTAACGTCCCATCCGACGGACGGCGGCCTTTCCAAGCCCATCGGTATCCCCTACTGACCGTGGGCAGGGCGGGGAATTTTGCGGAGATAGAAAATTTTGTGATTAATGCTATTTGTTCGTCAAATTTTGTCATGATGCTGTTGAAAGTGGTAAATATCCTAAAAAGCTCTAAAGTAAAACAAATGATACGTATATAATAATATTATGTAAGAAGCAAAAAATTGTTCAGAAGCATAAATAAAAATGCATACTAATAAAATAACTTTTAATTTGTCAACGGTTTACACTGTTACAAGAATTTTTTTAACAATTTTATGAAACTAAATAATTCTGAATTATAAATATTACAGTAATGTTTTATTAATTTATCAATCACATCAAAAATAATAGCAATTTATCAAAGACCGATTTTAATTTGGTATCAAAAATATAGGACTTTTAGGGGACATAGCATAATATATAGAACAAAAACGTGTTCCTGAATTTTTTTTATAAATGTATAGGACAAAGCCATAAAATGTGGACTCTCGTTCAAAATACAAGACGAATGTTCACCTTTATCATTCTAAATAGACATTTCTAAAATACAGCTTTCAGAACTAGCATTTAATCACTTGAACATTTGTATATGTCATATAAATTTTAAAAATAAGGTAATTTTTATATTTAAATTTTTTTAAATATAAAAATTTTTTACTTTTTGTAAAAAATTTTTTGGGTTGTTTTACGTCTGAGAGCACTCTTTTGCACACCATGGGCTAAATGGCCAGGTCACTTGGACTCCGAAGGCTCAGAGAAGGTTGGGGGAGGGGACCCACTGGAACAGCTGTTGGGAGACAGATGGTAGCCTCCCGTCAAGGCCATCCAGGGTGTTCTTTAACGTTGGGTTGTTTTACCTCTGAGCGGCACTTTTTTGCACACCATGAGCTAAATGGCCAGGTCACATGGACCCCGAAGGCTCAGAGAAGGTTAGGGGAGGGGACTCACTGGAACAGCTGTTGGGAGACAGATGGTAGCCTCCCGTCAAGGCCATTCAGCGTGTTCTTTAACGTGCACAGGGTATGGCTCTCCCGCACACGGGGCCACGGTTTAACGTCCCATCCGACGGACGGCGGCCTTTCCAAGCCCACCGGTGTCGCCTACTGACCGTGGGCAGGGCGGGGAATTTTGCGGAGACAAATCTCAACGCTGACCCAGCTGGGACTCGAACCTGGGAACTACATATTACGATCCTGGCGCGCTACCGACTGAGCCACCCCCGCCCCTCAGAAATAGGGTAATTTGTCACTTTTTGATGCGCCACGAATGGTAGGACATAGAACTAATATTTTTCATTTCGTCATCCTATCCACGGGCGCAAAATGCTAAAATACATACTGTTTAAAAAGAATATTGAATTAAATAGTGATGATTTAGAGTAATTTAATATTAATTGATAGCTTTTTAAAAAGAAATATCTGACTGAAATACCTGAAATTTAAAATTACGAATATGTACTCTTACGCCAAATTTACTCTTCCACGAAACGAATAATGAGTATGAAGTCGATGCTTGTTTTGTGGAAGTTGGTTCATTGCTCAGACACTGGCTATTTTCACTATTAGAATTAACATTGGAAATATTACCATTTTAGGTATAGAGTGATTAACCTTTGTGCCTCTGAGAGCACTTGTTTCAACAATGGCTAAATGATCAAGTCACAAAGAAACCATAGGTGCAGAGGAGGTTGGGAGAAGGAGGCCCACTGGACAGCCTTCAAGAGAGAAATGAAAGCCTCGTGTCCACACCATTCAATGTTCCTTAACGTGCAAAGGATATTTTGCACACGAAGCCATGGCTTTCAATTTTGTCAATTCACCTGTTAGAAAATAAGCTAGATCAAACTCTAAAAAAGCATTTTGGCATGAAAAACCCTAGTTTTTTTATTGTTTGAAGAAAGAATATTTTCTTTTGTTGTGCAAAGAAGCCTATATTCGAGTTCTGGGCAGGTGAAATATCTTTATTTTGTAAAATTGAAGCGTGATTTAGAAGTAAATAGGATTTAGGAATATAATTTAAGCAAATTTTTAATAGTTAAAAAGCGGTTTAAAAAGCAAAAAATAAGCGAAAAAAGCAGTTTTCTGATTTAAAAAATTAAAAATTTCCAAACTAGACATCTGCAAAAAAGCTAGATTTCGCTTTAAAACAAAAATCTTCGCAAAAACAATTTTGCGAAGATAAATCTCGACGTTGACCCAGCTTGGACACTGATAAGAGGAAAAGGTTGCATCTAACAAGATTTTCAACCTCTGGAGCTTCACTGAAACTAAGACAACCGAAAAATTAATTGCACTTTGCAACTGTTTGTCACAAATCATTAGTTTAAAAAGATAATAAATTACCTCTCAAGCAGCTGCTTGGTATAGAGGTCTGACAGGAGCCTGTCAGTTTATTACGCCTTAGAGAAGATCTGTGAGGAAGGCTTGACCTCAATGAAAAGACAACAAAGAAACGTCCATGCCTTATCCAAGGCTCGAACCCAGGTCTCTCTGATCAGTAGCCAAACACGCTAACCACTCGACCAGCGATACACCGAAGAATTATTTCAAGATCGTAAAAGAACTGTAGGTGGAGTTTTGGGCTCAGTGGTTTTCAGCTGTCATAATCTACTTTATGTATGATTTCTGGAAGACTGAGCGTTGGGAGGAACGCTCAGGATGCGATGACATCGATTAATCACGCCACCGAGCGAGAGGGAGATCTGGTTACCAAGACCCCTGTCATCTCTTTCCGGTTCCCTGCTGACTTACCAGCTGGCAATAGTATGGGAAGTGAGTAATTCTGTCGTCAGATCACGAAGCTCAATAGTACTCATTTGTTACGGTTTATGAGCGACGGCATTAAAGAAGTTCGATGACACTGCAAAATCGTTCAAGTTATAATTAAGTGTAAACAGAGTAATGATAGTAGTCTCTGGGTAGAGGGAAACCGTCCCGATGGCCAAGCGGTTAGATTGCTTGGCTACTAACCTTGCTTGGATGAAAGGTGGGGGGGGGGGTCTATGTTCGAGCCCCGGATAAGGTAGGGATAATTCTTTTCTGTGTTGTCTTTCTGCTGAGGTCTCGCCTTTCTCAGTGATCTTCTCTATGACATGTTATATTGACAGACTCCTATTAGACCACTGTGGTAAACAACTGCTTTGAGGGGTATTTTTTTCTTCTATGTTTATAGTTGCCTTCGTAGAATTATTTCTAAACTTTCTTGCAAGATTTATGATCCGAACTCTTGCTTATTGCGCTAGAGGTATAGCTGGCGAAGAAAGGCCAAATCTTTAATTTTATCGGAATTTACGCATTTTCTGCTGAGGTATTTCTGCATTCTTCTCGAACAGTTTCATTTTCATTTTCGTCACTTCGGGAATTCTTTATAGCACAGACTGTTTCAAGTCCGATTATGAACTAGACACGACACTCGAAGCTAAAATTGCGATAATGAACCTTGTCAAGAAGTAATAAAGGAAATATGTTAACATATTTATTTTGGTACTTCTATGGTTTGTGTATTGCCATCCAGTTTCACTGAATGCTTGAAAATGGCATTTCCATAGGAAAAGAGCATTCTGCCATTCATCCTCCGAATGAAAGTATTTACGAATGAGACTGATCGAGGTGTAAAGTCCACCAACCATTCATCTTCGTCCGTTTCTTCATCAGGTGTAGAACTTGAAACAAAAACAATTTAGAGAGAGATCAGTCATCAAAATCAATGTTTAAAAGGTTCCATAGTTTTCTACAAAAGTTCTTTAAAAAATATTTGCGTTTTAAATTATTTCACTCCTTTTGTTTGTTGACGTGATGGCAATTTTCCCCCAACTCAATCTCTATCATAATTAGGATGAATGTCACTTTCTGACTCATTCGCTTGCCTGCTCATTGGTCACGAACTGCATCCGTCACTCACTTCTACGAGTGCCATTCATTGGCTCGTTGTTGACCTGTTTTGTCCAAATGGCTGAAATGTTAGTGTATTCGCTCATAAGAGAATGGGGTTCGAATCCCTAATAAGATTTTCTTTTTATTTTCTAAAATTCCTAATAAATATATAATTTGGTTTGTGAGAAGGTAAACTGATATACTCCAAATTTTGTATATTTCGATTCTTTTACTGTCGATTGTCTAAAAAACCCTGTATATTTTCAGAATTTTATATCACGTTTGTCTTAAAATAATAATATTTCCGATGGGAAATGTATTAATAGCTTGTTTATAAAGATTTTTTAACGAATTTTTTTAGACTTATCGGTTCAGTTTTCAATGAGCACATATTTCAGTCAAGTCCTCTGGAATATGGAATATTTACATGCTTTAAGAAAAAAAAATTAGGCCTTCAAAAATCGTTTTTTTTTTTTTTTTGCTGTTTTTCAGATGCATACACCCTTAGTGTTGTTTGGAAAGAGAAATATGTATTGATTTTCTTCTTAACACCGTTAGTCCCCTGTCTGGGAAGTTTCTTCTACAAGAGGTATCATTGACAATCTGTCTAAGTTGACAGAAACATTACAAGAAGCAGTGGCAGAATAATACTTGCCATCCAGTTTTCCATAACATTATTGCTTCCTCATAAACAGCTATTGCTCTACCAGTTAACTGCCTATAATGAAGAGGAGTGATGGGCGTTGCATGTCCACATTCGTCCGAAATGGTGAAATGGTACATCTGTCACCAATACGCCGAAGACTTATTCACAGTGGGCATAATTGTTTCGCATCAAACAATGTACTTTTCTGCTGGCGTTGAATTAATAATAGCGTTTCATCTAACGGAGAGAAGTTCATGACAGAAATCCTTGTTGCTTTTCGATCGCTCAATAGCCTTCCAAGATAAATGTAATCATTTCAAATTAAATGTACATCGCCTAAAAAGCTTATATCATTGTTATTTTCTTAATATTTTAGAAAATGAATGTAGAAACAATGAAAAGTGAAAAATTACCTACTGAAAACAGGACTTCTTGTTTTTGTGCTTCATTTCTGAGTCTTATTTTTGTTGTCCTTTCATTACTTTTTTTTTTTGAGCGAATAAAGTGCTGCTGTTTAAAGATATTGAGTTTGAGTTTCAGATACAGACAGCATCGATGTTTCCTTTCTTTGCTGTCTCTACCTTGCTCACAGACTTATCTGTAGCGTATTGTACTGACAGGTTCATGTCACATCTCTGTGGCAAGTAGATGCTTGAAAGATAATATTTCTTAAGTCTCTTTTTTCTAGGAGATGATGAAATCAGCAAGTGACAGCTCTTGGCGGATTTTGCAAGTTTCGAACACCAAAATCATTAAGACTTTTAAGGAAAATTAAAATCATAATTTTTAAATTGTTGCAAATGAAGAAATATACCAAATTAAAGTGAGTTCTCTTACATACATATTTATTTTTCATTTCTCTCCCCTTCAACCCATATCTTTTGCAAACACTCAGGAGTTGCATTACTTCAAAGAGTTTTTTAATCGTCGGCAATTCTGTAGCCATCAGATTTAAAAGCTTTTTTGACCAGGAAAAGAGACATACGAAGAGAATGAATGCTTTTATCAGACTGGCAAGTGGAGAATTAACTATTTTAAGTACTAATAGTCAGCACTCTATTCTTAAGTTTAGTAACTAGCTTTTTAACGTTAGTGCTGCTAATTCTTTATCATTGCGACTGTGTGCGAAAATCATTATGCTGAAGAAGCAGACTGTCCTACTGTTTAATTACATATTTGAAAAATCATTTGATTTTTAGTTTATGAAATCTGCATATAAACAAAAAATGCTTTTCACATAAAAATTTTGTTAAAAAAAGAGTTTTATTTAACTCATTTTGGAGACATATCATGCATAGCTTAAAAAAATAAGTAAAAAGCATGCTCTATTTGAAGTAGTTTCCGTTCGTGTTGCTTAACAAGATGCTCAACATTGAAAAGCTTTTCGTCACCTTGTTAGGATGCAGTCACATGACTGTCATTCGACGTAAGTTTATTTGTGAAGCGGTAAAAACACGTCACACCAGATAGAGTGACATAACTCTTTCCAGACTAGTGGAATCTAATTCGAACTGATAAGATCTGGAACAGATAAGAGAAGACTTTAAATTAAGCAATTTTCAGATAGCCATCTTTACATAACGAGAACCACTTGGTTTTCAGGGTAAACTCTCTTCAGTATTACGAATATTTCTGAAATTAATGGATATTTATTCATGAGATAATCAGTTAAATTTATCGCATTTCATCCGTGAAACAGCGAAAATTTTTAAAAGTATCATAAATGTTTAAATAAATCGTTAATTTTATCAGTCAAATGATTATCATTTTATATGGAAGATATTTCTCTACGTTTAATTCAACTGAATAGGGAATATCATTTTTAATTGACATCGATATCAATTATAGAGGGAAAATTGTTTTGAGCCGGGTGGGATAGGAACTCCCAACTTTTCCTGTATAACTGACATCGGCATCACTAAGAAGCCACTTCAAAATTTAAATTAATAGCCAAAATGACCTGTATCTTGGCTTTATTGTAACCCCCTGCATAAAATAAATTATTATTTATTATTATTATTAATGATAATTCCCTATTCAGTTGAACTAAACATCGACAAATTTCTTCCGTATATTTAGACGTATACTCGTGACATACATTGCCATCGACTTCAGGAGGCTGTTTGACAAACAGCGTAGATCCTGCTCTTCCAGAGATACAAGAGTTAGTTGTGTACTGAAGGTAAGGAAAGGTTATAACATCAATTAGAGGATAGATCGATCGGCGGCAGAGCACTTGACATGTTTGGAATCAGGAGGTTGTGAGTTCATATCCCACCCTACTGTAGAAAATTTTCCCTCTATATTTGATACCGACGTCAACTAAGAGTGATAATTCATCTACTCAGATTAACATTTTAAAGATTTTAGTTTAAATTCAAAAGCATTGTATTAATTAAACTTTAAACTACAATTTTTATACTTCTTAGATTTATAATCTTAAATTATTTATTATTATATACTTGTGGGCCGTCCCGTGGCCGAGTGGTTAGCACGCTTGGCTACTGATCTAAGGGACCTGGGTTCGAGCCCCGCATTAGGCATGGATGTGTGTGTCGTTTTTCTGCTGAGGTCCTGCCATCCTCTCAGATCTCCTACTGTGGCAAATAAACTTTCAGGCTCCTGTCAGACCTCTGTGGCAAGCAGCTGCTTGAGGGGGTATTTTATTTATATACTTGTTAAGATAGTTATTAAAAAAAATTACAAAAGCATTTTCATCGAGCACTATTTTTATCTAATTGTTTTTCATAGTTTTCATTTTCACTTTACGGATAAAGCGACAATGATCATAAGTACATAATTCATTTAACGTTTAGCGTATATTACCAAAACTCTTATTTAAGATACCAGATAACGACGGAATGAGAATCTTTTGATTCAAATAGCTTCAGTTTATAATTTAACCCTTTTATATAAAAATAATAGGTTAATTTAGTCTTTATTTCGTTTTTGAAAGATTTTATAGAGTATTAGTTGTTTAAATGTATTCCTTTTCATATTATGCAAAATTTAACTTTAAATATCATTCAGATGTTTTAAGTAAACAATATAATATATATAATATATTTTCGACTGCAATATTAACAAAACTTTTCCAGAGTGAATTAAGACGAAATAAATTTCTTATCATGTGGCCGAGTGATCAGCGGACTTGACTGCAGATCGAAGTGACCCGGGTTCGAGCCCGGATAAAGCATGAAATTCCATGGATTCTTTCTTGTGTTGTCCTTCTGCTGGGATCTCGCCTTTCTTATAGATCTTCTCTATGGCGTTTTATACTGACAGGATCCTGTAACACTTCTGTGTCAAGTAGTTTCTTGGGGAGTGCAGTATTTATTATTATTTACAAGCAGCCACCACACAGATTTGAAAAGGCGACTGCTATGAAGATGGAAAAATATCTCCTAGTTTGTCTCGCTTTTGTTCCAAATATTAGATTCGGCTAAATTTCGTTTACTAGTACAAGGAGATGATTTGCTCATATACCAAGTCAATGTAAATTTGTTAAACACCTTACAGTTCAGTGTAGATTATTCTGCGAAGGAGTGTGCAAACATCATCAAGAAAACAACACGAACATTCGGGCTAACTAAGAATAAGTGTTTTTCTCAGCTATTGAATTCAGTAAGGGTTTTTCATCTTGGATTTGGAAGGATGTATCGAACTCGGAAGTGGATGGTTCCCTTTCTAAGGAGGTAAAATGTGGGATGAAGATGCCTGAACTAATAATCCTAGTTACTTAATCGTTTGGAAGAAGAGGAGCGGCTTAGATAATTCAAGACTTTTGCATAGGACCTCCTTGCACTGCAGCTAATCGAGATAACCTGTGTGTTCAAGAGAGGAAGAGGTTATCGGGCGTGAGCTTCACTCAAACCTCTTCTTCTCATTAAACATTCCCCAAATTCTTTACGACTTTCGAAATATATGTTTCGCGAAGTAATAAGGAGACTTTTTCACTACTTATCATACAGCTTTATTATTTCTCACAATGCAGAGAAAAGGGTTCTCTACGGAAGACATAAAATAAAAATAAAAATCCATTCCTTGGAATTTATTCTTCACGATAAAGCATACGCATAATCAAAATTTGTTTTTATTAATGTATCAGTATAACTTTTAAAATATTATGAGTTAAACCATCCATGATTCATTTTATTGATATTAGTGATACATTGTAGCCAAGCATCCTCCCGCAATATTCGCCGTCGATTATTATTCTGATTTGTTATTTACTCATCAGCCATTTTTTCGGCATGTACAGAAAGTTCGACAAATAAAGGATCATACAAAAAACGGGAGGAAGGAAACCCCCCAGGAAGATGAATTATCTTGCTGCAACGTTTACTTGTGAGATCAGAGATATTTCTTTAATTTGTCTCCAACGTACATACAGCTAATGAGTGCTTTCGAGCTGTGGAAGGTGAATTAATTGCCACCTGAGAAAGTCCCTGGAAGGAAGGTTTGGCTTGTACGTGTCGCGGCGAAACTCTGACCTCAACAGCACTTGAATAATAGACTGTGAAACCTAGATCCTACTGCTTGATTATATCTAAGTGATGGGGAGGATCAGGACATTAGCATGAAAAGTGCCGCCACCTGCTCACGCACAAATCCCCTTAACCATTTGTTTCTTTCAGTGAGCGTCGCCTCGAGCATGTTTCAAGTGACTTCGCCTCTCCTATTGCTGCGCTGGGTAATTAAGGCCACTGGCACGACGGTCCAGCAATGGTCCAATGATACGTATCAGGCCGCAGAACGTGCGATGCGACCGTACCGCAGAGAATCTTGATCTCGAAAAGGCCTTCGGATTCTATTCAAGCTGAACAAATGATCTTCATGAGTACGATTCAACATTCCTACGAAGAAACAATAATGGCTAGAGTGTGTTCATTTCCTCAAAGGAGTGATGCATCTGTTAATGTTTCTGTTTTTCTTAAAAGAAAAAAAAAAACAATAGAAACAATACTCTTAAGATGTTCGTTCACAATATTTTTTTAAGTACTTTAATAATCATGTTACACTACTTAATAGTATGCAATTAATATGTCCATGTGCAGTATATAATCTTTTTTTTGCATTGTACGAAAAGGGAAAAAAAGCGCGGAACGTAAAATTGATTAGCTTCAGGTATATGGTACGAGTGAAATATTGAATACCACAGGGCTCCGAACATGCTGGAAGATAACTTTTTGAACACTATTATGCTACAGGTCAACGTGGGCATAGAGGAAAACTGTCTTCATCCGGATGGGATCTGAACCCACGTATGTACTAGAGGTACCTACGAACTATGCATGAGAATTGAGGCTAACTCATAAACAAATGCCAGTCAATTGTACCGTGAAGAGTGGCATGTGATGGGATCGAGCCTTGGATATCTGCAATAAAAGATCCTTCACTTGCAGTTATAAGGCAGCCACCAACTCCTGATTCTACAATGAAAGGGTTTACATCCACAACAGATGATAATTGATCGACATCCGATACCTCAGAGATCAGCGCACTTGACATGTGATCAGGAGGTCGTGGGTTCAGATCCCACCAAGCTCAAGACAATTTTCCTATATGCCCATGAGTGTTTAGCACGCTTGGCTACTGATCAAAGGGCCTTGGTTTCGAGCCACTCTTTGTGCTGTTTCTATGCTGAGGCCTCGCCTTCCTCACAGATCTTCTAATACGGCGTATAAACAGACAGGCTCCTGTCAGACCTCTGTGGCAAGCAGCTGCTTGAGAGGCTTTTCATTTATTTATTTTCTTTTTATACGTTGACTACAGCATAATAGTGTTCAAAAAGTTGTGACTATAAAGTGATATAAAATGTTACTAATATAACAGATAAGTATACTAGATGCTGAAAGATCTCAATGGATAATGGGGGAGGGGGTTGTTTCACATGAGCTGCACGCTTGTGCACAGACGGAAGGAGACTCACTGCCTAGCTGTTGGAAGACAGATGGTAGTCGCCTTTCAAGGCTATCCAGCGTGCGCTTTAACATGTACACGGGACTATGGCTTTACGACCCATCCTGCAGACGGTGGCCTTTCCAAGCCCTCGGGCACCCTCTTCTGACCAAGGTAAGGGGGAGGATTTAATGGAGAATGTTTGCAAAAAAATTCAAGAATATGAAGAAAAAAGGATTCAACTCAATTTTTATAATCTCCTTTGAGGACAAAAAAGGTCTCCGAAAACTGTTTTTAGGGCCGAACTTTGACCTTCTGAGGCCCTAAAATTCGAAAGTCGAAATATTTATTTCTTTTTCTGATTGAAGGGAAGCGTAAAAATTAAGCATTAAACCGATGTGGTGAAAACATTACACTGGAATTGATATGCAATGATAACTGTGTAAAGCTAAGATGAATAGTGTTTGCACAAAAATTTAATTTATAAGTTTAATTTTTTTACCTGACATAGTAAAATCTAAAATGTATTTCTTTGGGCACCCTTATGTTTTGAGGCCCTAAGCTGTACTTAGTTATATGTAAGTCCGGCCCGACTGTTTCACTTTTGCTCCAAACTTTAGATTAAGCTCTGTTTCGGGTATCAGTGCTCGAAAATTATTCGTTCTTATAGAAAGTCAGTGTCCGTTTTTCAAACATCGTGATTTTTCCCTGCATCATTCATTTTTGGACAAAATTGCACCCGGGTAAGGCATGGATGTATGTGTTGCTTTTCTGCTGAGGTCCTGCCATCCTCTCAGACCTTCTACTGTGGCATATAAACTGACAGGCTCCTGTCAGACCTCTGTGGCAAGCAGCTGCTTGAGGGGGTATTTATTTATTTTTTTTATGACTGACAGCGATTACAGACAGACATGTGTAGAAAAAGATGAAAAATCTGTAGCTATCAAAACACAACATACAGAAGTAGTCTTCTAATATACATGTATATTATATATAGTATGTGCATATAGTATGTACTATATATATATAGTATGTAGGAAATGGTTTGACTTCTTCTCCGTATTAGAAGCACAAATGAATCGAATGAATATATTCCTAATGGGATAAATAAATTCTGACTTTCGACACCCTTCCTGATGGAGCATCAAGAACTTGAGATAAACATTAATGACGACAATGAACTCATTGACCTTTCATAATTTTGATCCCCTTGGGACTTAAATGATTATTGTTCTGTGAGATAAACATTAATGGCAAAATGTATTTGTCTAACCTACTTTTCCTTGGTATTCAAAATTAAAGCAACAAGCTTAATTAATTTAAGCAACGAAAGGTAAATTGTTGTTTCATTTCGAACGCGACTAAATTTTCTACATGTTCCGGTGCGTTTTATAACTTGAACTATGACTCTCTCCCAAACAGGGCAACGATTTAATCAGACAGACTACTTCCTTCTCAAGGCAATGTGCACATCTTTTCTAGGGTTGCCTACTCTACTTACAAAAAATTTCAGGACAAATCACAGAAGAAAGCACTGAAATTGCACTCCTTTTGCTACTTGTACTAGCAGTATCCCAAAAAGGAATTTTTACTTCAATTAGCACTATACATTCCTATGTACTTATTGTTTAGATATATTTGAAAAAATTAGAGCAATTATATAAACACTTTTCGGAAAAAAATTGAAACGAGCAATTAATAACGACAACATATGATTTTCTCTCACGACATATTTATACATAACAGCACTAGAAGTCTAACTCAGTAGTTGAAATAAAGATGGCCTAGGTTTTCAATTTCCTAGTGGGCAGGAATATAAACATGAAAAAGAAATTAAAGTTATTGTATCACTGTTTTTGTAGTAATTTTTGCTCTTTCTTCCGTTCAGATACCCTCCAAAAGGAAACGGGAATTTCATCTAATCTAATTAGGAACACTGCAAAAATAATTCTTAAGAGAGCTAGATGATAAATGATTTGTATAATTTAGGAACATTTTAAAAATCGTATCTCTCGGGGGTTACTAGAACTTTATTTTTTGGCTAATTCGAAGTCTAGAAGAAAATGTTTTATTTTTCCACAAGTGGATTGAATTTCGGTAGTGTGGCAAATCTTACTCTTCTTTTCTACCTAAGAGAAGGAAGTGGGATATTCAGAGAGACTTTCGAAGCCAGCATACATGAAACTCGAATCTCAGGCTTTGCACTGCGAACGGAACGCTCTGAAAAATATGAATCACAGCAATTGATTTTCATGCACATTGTGAATTGACAATTTTTCGTATAAAAATCACGTTTCGATACTACTTTGAGGAGTATAATGCTCAATTCACATAGAGCATTACATTGACTATATACTTTTATAGGTTGGCTTGTTTTCAGGTTTGGTTCTCTGTCATGACTAAGTTTTATCATCGTAGTGAAACAGTCTCATTAGAATTATTTAATTTTTTTCGTAAATTTAATATCAATCTTTACATCCTACTGCGATGTGAATAGTTAGAATGGGGATACTTAAATATGAAAGATTGAGGGACATAATTACCATGTAAGCTACAAAGTCATCTTTTTGATGTGTCGGGGTTTGCATAGTTCATCGTTCTATTTTTTTTGTCGTTGGCAATCCACTGTCCCTGTCAACTGTGGCCTACATAAGAACAAGTCTGTCGGAAAGACAGACGATCTGGACGAAGGCGACGCAGACGCTGAATGCTTATGATAAGACAGTAATTGAGAGAGCAAAGTCGCCGACTTCAGAGGTGGCATAAAAACAGAAGGATGAAGTTCGATGGGGACAGTGATGGATGTGCCTGCAGTGTGAGACATGCCCGCTGGCAAGAATTCACTTTATGTGTTCATCGAGGACATAGGTCGAGCTTCATTTTTTTCTTCTTTTTTCAGCAAGCTAAAAAATCGCATTATTATGTGCGATGAACAATTGCCAGCTATTGGCTAATCCTTCGTTATGAATGTCATCCATTTTTTTTTTATCCATTTGACGCCTGTAACATCTAAAGGAGTCATTTTTTTTGTCTTAAAGAAATCTATCTTAAACTTGATTTTAAAGTGACTGGTGACTGTTAAATGTTGTAATCAGATTACAATAACGTAAATATCTGTAAATCATTTGACTAACGATAAAATGAGTACTTTCGTGTAATGCCAATGAAAAAACAAACCTAAATTTTTTTGAGTTCGTAAAACAATCATTACGAGAAAAAAAGTTTGGGGGAAAAATTAAAAACAGAGCTGGAGACAATGTAAACTTTAAAAAGTATACACAAAACTTAGAGAAGGGGCAATATTTAATATTGAGAGTGCTAAAAACTAAATCCAATATTTTTTCAGTATAAATCAATGCTATTAAGATTTAAAAGTTATGTGTGTAACTTACGGAAGTTCAAAATCCCGTCTGCAACTAATACACTTGTCTAGAATTTAGACAAATCTAGTTTCTTAAGAAATATTTTCGTTTACCATGAGAAGAAAAAAATGTTCTATTATCTTCATAACATTGGATGCTTGTACACATTGCATGTTTTAGCACTAAAAGTACGAACCACTGGTATTTAACATGAACCTTATCATTAAATGTGAGATGTATAATAGTATGAAACTTAACTATTGCGTTTTTTAAACAAAATTAAACTTTAATTATTCATTAATAATGTCGCACTTAAGTTTTAATTGATAAAATTATTTATTTCTTGCCTTTTAGAAATAAATGATCTGTAATAAAATTTTAATTTGAAAGTTAATTTTTTTTTACCTTCAAACTTTACACAGTATTAAATTTCCCACTTTTTGTTCGAGAACAGTCTTCTTTCGACATGGCTCTTTCTCACCGAGGGCAGAACGGGAGTTTAAAGAGAAAATTCTCAACTTAGACACAATTGGCACTCGATGATAGGAACATTACGAGCCCTGCATGCTACCGACCGAGTCAATCCTGTCTCATCGCTGGGAAAGAGATATATTTATTTATTTTGGTCTACAGCTCCTTGTTCTCCATGGTTACGATGCAATAGCTAATAGGAACGATAAGAAGAGAAATAGAGAAATACATTTTCTTTAGGTGTCCGAAGCTCCATTTCTCTCTGAGCTTATTTCGAGTCAATGAATTGCAACCAGTTCTGATTCGAAACACGGAGTGAGCAACAAAAGCAAAAACAATGACCAACGCTCCCTGTTGTTGCAGTTTGTTAGAACATCCAACGCAATTTGATAATAGGGAAGAAAATGGCCAGCAGACCATCTTCGAAAGCAATTTGTCAGTCTGCGTTTTTATTTCTTTTTTGCTGTTGTTGCAACTCCTCCTCGTCATCCCATCGCATCTTGCAGCACCCAATTCGACTGTCCCGCAGCGAGTGCAGAGCAATTGATCAAGCAATGCCGTGACACGATGAAAATTAATTAGAAAGGAAAGACTATTGTTAAGATCAGTCAGCTGACAACTGAGCCGCTTTGAGGCCTAACTGTCGTCCTTTCATGGGCCGTCAGGAGCTGCTTATGTTATCCTTTAGTGTGAGTCTGCTGCATGGCGATTAGACGGGCAGAATGCGCAACGGCCCCAGGCCAAGCGCGGTAACGTAAGAGACAGCGATATCTCCGAACAAATGACACTAAACGGCTGTCTGTGAAAGGGAGCTGTCGATGTTGGTGGATAGGCCTCTGGCATACGAAAAGTATGCTTTTTTTGCGTGTGCACCGCCTCCTAACTTCCCCTCCTCCTCTGTCTTTGTGAAGTGCGACTAATTTTACCTGACAAACTGATGCTAAGACCTCATTGGCGAAGACTGTTGTTTCTTGTACCTCGAGCTTTTTGCCCAGAGGTTTGATGGGAAGCAGTCATCACCGTAAATACTTCCTTTTCTAAACGACCGCTTTGTGTTCTTTTTTTATGAATCTCCTGCATCTGTTGCATCGCGTCTCGTGTTCATTCGTTCACGGATTCAGTTCGGCCATGCGGTGTTGTTTTTGGAAGTGAAAAGGCGGCAAAGTTCGAAGCTGATTGTGATAATGATTCTTCTTTGACCTTTCCGCAGCGACTGTTACGACAGTTGCATCTGCTCCAAAAACTACTTAAATTACTAAAACATTTCATTTTTTCTCTCGCTTCTTTGTATAGAAAATTAGCAGTTGCAACTATTGAATGGTAAAAATAGGTTAAATAGTAAATAAAGTTTAAAATGTTAAATTCGTGCTAAAAAACCTCACATCTCAGAGAGTGCATGCCACAGAGTTGCCAGAAGCCTGTCAGTACAATACGCCACAGAAAGGGAGAGATCTCAGCAGAAAATACAAGAAATATCCGTGGATTCCGGACTGAAACTCAAGTCCCATTAATCCGTAGCCAAGCACGTTCCACTCAGACAAGAAAGAGTATTTAGTTTCTAGGGAGGGGGGAAGCAAAATTTCTAATATACACCATTTTAGCGCGGTTAGGAATTTCCAAGGGGGACACCCCCAATTTGGCTAGCTCGCATAGTTCAGAGTGCGATATGACGACTCTGTGTACAGGAAGCTTCAAACATTTCTGCACACAAAACGAAACTCTGCGGATTAAGAGGCAAAAATCCTTCATCTGTGAGTGACGATAAAGTTTCTGTTAAAAGAATTCATAAATCCTTCATTTATAATGCAGCGAAATTTTTCAATACCTTTTACATCGGTATAAAGTCTGACCATAATAAAATATAGTTAGCTAAAGTAAAATTACATCTAATACTTATTGAAAATATCGAAGTTTCTTTATAACTGAATACGCCCTAAACCCAAATTATTTACTTGTTAAATTGTTTTTAAAAACGCTAGATACATAACTATGGGCATATTTATTAAACCTAACTTTTTCTTAATATGTAATTCTAAGTCAATAAGTTAATTAATTCTTGCAATGTCAACAATTTGACTGCTTCAATGATTTCTAATATTTTTCAACATTCAGGCACAAATATGAAATGCATAACGATTTGTTTGTGTACAGTTTCAATGTTTGCTGCCAGTTAAATCAAAATGCTAAGTATGTTGTATATTTCAGAGGTTAAAGAAATTCTATAGGTCAGACATTATACTGACGCTAAGCAAAATGCTAAAGCAAAAACTAATATAATGTCTGTTATATTTTTTTACAGAATCACAGCGAGATCATCTCAATATGTTCAACAACAGACAACAGCCGAAAAAGAAACGGAAATCTCGGACGGCATTCACCAACCACCAGATTTTCGAGCTCGAAAAGAGGTTTCTATACCAAAAATATCTTTCTCCTGCCGATCGGGATGAAATCGCCCAGTCCCTTGGACTGACAAATGCCCAAGTGATCACGTGGTTCCAGAACCGAAGGGCGAAACTGAAAAGGGACATGGAAGAGCTGAAGAAGGACGTGGAAACAGCAAAGCAACAAACTGTTCACAAAGCCATCATCGAGAACATTCACGACCTTAGTCTTCTAAAGAAGAGTAAGGAAGGAAAGTTACTCTGTTCCATGCTGCCATAAGGGAGCAGGTCCTCTTCAGGTTTTGTAAATAGACTCATTTCTTCGTACATTCACTCACCGAATTCTGTATTTAATACTGTTGCCAGAGTTAAGGGGAGACGATCAGAGCCTTGAAAGTGATCATCCCTTTTCAAATGGAGGATCAGTTGTCTTTTCAAAGTATTCATAATAAGAAGACTGAAATGTGTATACATGTGTAATGAAGTTTAAGCCTTCTCACGATAGACGTTAAGTATTTGTATGTATGTAAATATCAGATCTAATAATATTGGCAAACTTATTTCTTTTCTTGTCTGAGGCCAAGTCTGTGGTAAAAATTTCCATTAACATTGTGTTTGAATTCTATAGCATTATCAAAGCTGCATTTATATTTGCTATTGGACTATAGCAGAGCTTACAAATCAATCGAAAGTCCTGAGACTACTTTGAACCTTGAGCAAAAGATGTGTAACATTTCCGCACAAAAAAATAATAACAATGTTTCCTTTTGCTTCCGAATTCGATCATTATTCGGATTAATAAACTGATAATTTTCCATTGTCGCATTTTTCTTCCAACTAATATTCTATAAAATTAAATCACATTATACATCAGAACTGAATTGCATACGCTAAGCAATGACAAATATACGCTAAACCTAATCTAATCAACAGAATTATTAATTTCAATAACAAGACAGTGTCTGGATATGCATTTAAATCCACAGACACCAATTTCAAAACAGAACAAATATCGCATATGAAATTGCAGTTTGAGAGAAATATTCTAATTTCTAATCGTTTGGGTTGCAAATTCCATGAATACGTGAACTGAATAACGTTCATTTAGAGTTAAATTATTTGTTCCCTTTCCGAAATCTAAATGTAATGTATATCGATAATGGGAAAATGAACACTGAATGAATAATGTTCAGCTATGTCTAAATGTAAACCAAGACTTGGCATTCATTAAAGAATAATCATTGAGCAAGAAAAAAAAATCCTCCTTAACGATTGCGTTTGTCAAAACCACCGCATGAAAATAATTTCTGCTTCAAGGCTCTGTCGCATCGACTTGTCTATCCCGTTTAAGACAGGGCAACATCTTAACAGATCTTACTACTACTTGTTCGTCCTTTCTGTGTTGTACATTTCTGTTCCGACTCGTTTCTTGTACATAGCACGACTATTCGGAGATGTTACAGTGCCTTGGTCATGTGCAGTCCGACTGTTCATCTGCTTATGTGTCCTAGCTGACGATTTTATTCGTTGTCACTCTGAAACAGAGGAAGTGAGGTAATCCCACGAACACACCTATCTCAATACGAAGATGAAAGTTAAGAGATTAGCAATATATCACGTCACCACCCAAGTGAAAAAAAAGGTCTTTAAATATTAGCTAGTATTTTCCAAACATTATCGATTAGTTCACAAATCACGATTAGACCAGTTACATTTTTTAACATTGACTGACACGTCAATTTACCAACTAAAATATAGGAAAAAAATATAATTTTACTTAATTTTCTCAGTTCAGACTTCATTCTTAGCTTTTTTAAGGGAATATCAACTATTTATGAATAAATCACCCATTGCCAATACCCATTATTGCTCATCTGTTAGAGACCGCGGTGAGGCAGGGCAAGCTATCCATGCCGAGTTGAACCAATTCAATAACTAATGCTGTAGTAGGAAGCAGAACTCAAAGTGCGGCGAAACATTTCTGCTATTCAGCCTTGAAGTGATTTTGGGTTGTTTTACCTCTGAGCGGCACTTTTTTGCACACCATGGGCTAAATGGCCAGGTCACATGGACCCCGAAGGCTCAGAGAAGGTTGGGGGAGGGGACCCACTGGAACAGCTGTTGGGAGACAGATGGTAGCCTCCCGTCAAGGCCATCCAGCGTGTTCTTTAACAGGGTGTGGCTCTCCCGCACACTGGGCCACGGCTTAACGTCCCATCCGACGGACGGCGGCCTTTCCAAGCCCATCGGTGTCCCCTACTGACCGTGGGCAGGGCGGGGAATTTTGCGGAGATAAATCTCAACGCTGACCCAGCTGGGATTCGAACTACAGATTACGAGCCTGGCGCGCTACCGACTGAGCCACCCCCGCCCCTACCTTGAAGTGATGTTACATGCAATTGGATTCTTTGATTTCATTTTTACAGCGACAGGATAATTTTAACCATTTTGATTGAATTGGAAGAACAAGGTTTTTCAAAAAAAATTGCACTTGGTAATTCTGGTCTTTTTTTTTTCGACTTTTACTGTGAACTAGAACTCTTTCGGTGGTTATATTTACAGCGAATGAATTATTGTCAAAATTTTAAGAATATTTGTGAATCTTCCTAATTTTTGAATAAAAGGAAGGAAACTTAATGATGTAAAGTTTGGAAGTGAAATAACTTCAATCTAAAACTTTAAAAGTTTCACTAATTACTATTCATTTAAAAAAAAAAAGTGGAAAGTATTTAAATTTTTGATATCATTCAACTTAATTTTCATTAAAAGCTTTTTTTTTTCCTTTTGATAATTTAAAATTAAACCTGTTCAGCTTTAAACTTCACACATTGTTAAATTTTCTTTCTATTATTTTGAGAGCTATCCAGTCTTATGGAGTTGATAATTGATGATCTTGATAGTTCTCCCATTTCATGCCTCTGGGCAGACAATGTCAAACAGGACCTTGTTAGAATTGGTGTGCAGTGGCCACATGCAGCAGATGTAGCTCAGGACAGATATGCTTGGAGAACTAAATTGCGCGATCTGGCGGACCTCCGTTGACCATGGCTGCTTGAAAATGATGATGATGAAATTTACTGCCGAAAACTTCAAAATTTGGGACAGATGAAATGAATTTTAATTTTCCTTCACATTATCAATTTATTAAAAAACAAATTTTAACAAGTGCAACAAATCTTGGACAAGAAAGAATAATTTATTTCTAAAATTCTTGCCCATATTTTCATCGCAACCTAATTTTATTTATCATCTGCCTTCAGAGTAATGGAAATTATGAAGCGTTTTAATGCATCAGCATCTTAGGGTTCTGTCATACAGAAAGCGTTGTTATGCTTTCAAACTTTCATCTTAAAGTAAAAGCATAACCGCTTACGCAAATAGTTGCACACAGTCCAGTTTGTTGTCAATTAATCTCCGTTATTGGTAAGACTTTTGAAAGACGAGAGAATCACCAAAGTCTAAATGCTCTCTGTGTGGCGTAACTTTACGATGCTTTTAATCCTGCAAGTGTTCTTAGAGTCGAAGTTTTCGACTTTATTCGCCTTTCTGTGGGCTGAAACTGCGACTTTTACGAAAATCACAAACCCTGAACATTAGGTAATCACCTATTGGCAAAATGTGTGATATGTAGAATATATATATACAAAATAAAATTTATGATAATAGTATGAAATTTTGTTTGATTTGATTTTTTTTTAGTATTTTAAACCTGGCACCCGTGTAGAGTTATAATAGAAGTTTTCCCAAAAAATATTACAAAAGAATAAACATGAACTTGAGTTCGGATTTCTAGATTTGACAGCCAGATTTGTCTGTTTTAAGAGTAAATTAAAAATCTTGGGTTTCAAGACAATGGCGTCCATGAAAAGATGACTGTTTTTACCTGAAGTAACTAGAAATCTTAGATTTGCCAATCCTCTAATACCAAAACCTGTGTGGAATGGATTATAAAATGACAATAAGCTATCAAATGCATACGAAAAAAAATGGAGTTTTAACGTTTTTGGGGTTTGACATCAGATACATTATGTCATTTCGCAGAAATTATTTCAGTAGTTTCATAAATCACCCGCTTTTTGAGATACCTCACTTCCGGATTAGAGTGGCAATTCCTCTCAGCAGAAGAACAAGCATGAGATACTTTGAGCATGTAAATAAGAAACATTTGTTTCAGAAGTTTCACTTTAGTGAATAGATTACCACTTATCTTGACTATTAATAAGAGAAAAACAATACTGATGTAAAAACATTTATGTGATGCTGAATGCTGTTGCTGATTATTTAATTTTAGAGAAAACAGAAGATAATAAAATTATAAATGGTAGTCTTAATTTTTGTCCCTTTAATCTTATATTTTAAAGGCCAGTGTGCTATAATTTTCCTGTGTATATATAAATGTAAAATAAACCTTAAAAGGTATGGAAGTTTAAATTTCAGTTTTAGTACAACATAAAATTAATAACGTTAATTTCATAGGATTTTCACTATGCAATATATTATTTATCTGCAAGTCCCAAAATATATTTCAATTTTTTTTTGCTTTTTCAGTTGAAAAAATGAGTGAAGATTTCCTAATTTCTTCATTGTCCAGTTAAATAAAAGGCGAAGAATCAAACTTGATTTTTTGGGCTTCTGATTTGTATATTTTGCTTTCCACTGATTTTTTTTTATTCCTTTTAAAACAATATGAAAATAGAAATCTATAACAAATAACCTGCAAACGAATGCGTAACATCAAATTATTCGAAACAGGTTTCATTTGAAAGCGAAATTTTAGGATTTCTTTTATCGTGAAAGAATTTTTTTTTATCCCTTTTTTTCTTTCTTTAAATTAAAAATATTTTTGTTGCTAAAGCCTAGGGCAATTTATGCATTTCAGAAAAGATTTTTTCTTTTATATATTTCCCTTAACATTAAAATGGGATAATTTTTAGTCATGTTTTATCGAAATGAAAATCTTAAATTTTTCAGATTTGATTCAAATATTTTGCCATTCTATGATCCTGTTTTATAACGAAGTTATTTTAAAAATTTTCTATGTTTATGTTAACAACTGCAAAATATTAACTAATTTAATGACCCAACAAAAATTTGTCATAAAATGAGAAACGGAAAACTTTAAATGTTTAATACTGAAATGAATTTTAAAATACTAAGAATAAAATCATGTGCTTACTACAAAAATCTCCGTAACTACTGAACTTTAAATTGAGTCTGATTGATATAAAGCACACACTTTATTCCTTCTCTTAGCCATAAAACTCCAAAGAGCCAAACAACCTTCGCTTACAATACATTTTAGTATTAAGCATTTTAACGTTAACTGACTTTTATTAGATAATGAATTATGCATAATGAATTTAACCGCGACATAATGATACGTGTTCAACAAACTGTATCTCTTTGACTTTCATGACCAAACATTTTTGTTAATTCATTCAGTTGCTTTCAAGAGAGTAAATTTGCTTTATCAAAGCACACTTTGAATACTCATGATTGTGCATAGAGCTGAGAGAATTCTGACACATGACAATATAAAATTGTTTTCAGAGCTTTCGACTCTATGCGTTGTTATATAAAAGTAACAGTTCCTATAAGTCGTTGCAGAATTCAAACTGATATCGAGACATTATTTACTTCTTTTAAATTTATTTCAAAGTCGTAGTTATAGGTAAATGTGCTTAAATGACAATTCAATAATTTAAAAATTGACAATAGTTTAATAGTGACACTTTCCATTTATAAGTACAAAAGTATCAGATCCATTAATAACTAGCTAATCATTAATCAAACTGCTAAATTTTTAAGCATTCAAATCAAGCGACATATAAAATCTGTTTGCGCGTTTTCTTTGGCACTTTCTGTCTAAAGATTCTCTGATGTTACAAGTCACAAAATGAAAGGAATTCTCGTTACTTTTCATCATATAATCTTTCGTTCAATGCTGGTGTTTGCAAAGGAAATATTTCTGATTATTTCTTTCATCAGATCAATGATTATTGATCTCACATTATCACTAAATGGGAAGAAGAATTAAATTCTCTTCCACAGACCGAAAAGTAGCTTGTAGGAATTTTCAATTTGCATCAGCTGATAATGCAGCGTATTAGTGGATTTTGCTTTTGAAAACTACGAAATGTCCTCACATATAACTTATATGAACAGAAGAGTACAAATTAATGCCTGTTCTGCACTTCTGTCATAATAAGGAATTAACGAAAACAGAAAGAATAAATACTCAATATTTTAAGTTAAAAAAGATTTTCTTCTTTTTTTTAATTATGTTAAATTCATTTTTAATACTCTATATAATAGTTAGTAAATAAGTTAACATATATTTTATTACCTCTACATTTTTAGAAATATTGTGATCTGCTATAAAAAACGAAGCTCAAAAAGCTCATTTTATGTTTTAAGTGTATCTCCGTCACGTGAAGATGTAAATGATAGAACTGAGTGACTTAATCTTAAAATTAGATTTCGGTTGTTCAAACTTGTTTTCAAGTGTAAATATATTTATTTTTGTAGCAAAATAAAGTTCGTCTTCAGATATTCACGAAGTTTATGATAAAAGCTGAAAAATTCTGTTGCATAAAACGAATGTAGTATTAAAATTGCAATATCCAGTAAGTGAAAACTTAAGCTGAAATATAAGTACATAGCAATGAACAGCGAATAAGAGGAATGCCTTCTTACCCCGTTGAACCAATGCCAATGCATGTAGCCAAAGGATGACAGCTGATCTGACAATTCAACATATTTCTGTACGCTATTTATAAGATGATGTGAAGCTTGCATGTGGAAATGTGTCGATATTAAAAGTTTGAAATATTCTTCTGTGTCTTGTGTTCGTTTTTGAGTATAAATGGTTTCAAAGCTGTTGCAACGAAAAACATTTTGCTGCGTATTTACACAAATCTAAACTATTCTTCAATCAGAATTAATAAAGAATTTTGAGAATTCTTAATTTGAATTCTTAATTTTCTTTGAAATTGAATTTAATTACTCAAAGAAAAGTAAGAATCTTAAGAATAATCAAAAGAATATGTAATTTTTTTTAATCAACGGGTTTGGGAGAGATCGCATAATCTGGGTCAGCGGAGTATTGACAGGCCCGCAAATCCCTCGCACGGCTAGAGGGGTCTCTACAAAAATGTTTTTACTAAATTTATGGGAAAACTTTATAAGCAACATTAAAGGAATAGTCGCTATTTTTTTATAGCTTTGAATAATGGATACTGAACAATCAGCTTCGTTTTTCCTATTAGAATATCCTCTCCACGCAGCCTGTGGGCCAGAACCCATTGTCTGAAAGCCTTTTTTCAGTTCTGCAAAAAGTGACATTTACACGATATTAAGCTGTAGGAAAATTACAAGAGTTCCCAATTATTTTTCATTCTTAAGAAAAAAAACAACAACAACAATACGTTTAGGAATATATATATATATGATCATGTTTCATTGAGCAAATAACTTCGCAGTTATATAAATTCTCAGATACAAAAATGCCTGAATCATAGGGTTACCAGAGGTCAGTGTCCTAAAAGGAGGACAAAAAAGCTAGAAATGGAGAACAATAAAGTAAAAATGGAGGACAAAGTAGGACATGCTTTCAATTTGTGAAATAAAATAAGTTTTGTGCATTACGTTTTATGTGAAGTACCGAATAACAAGTAGATTCAGGAAATAACATAATACTTAAGTAGTCTAGTCGCAGGATAGTCCCCCCTTTGCATAGTGCTTTCCCCCTATGAAGTCACCGACCACACCTCTTTATTAACATTCATAAATAATAATTCATAATAAAAAATAATTAATATTTAATTAAAAATTAATTAATCCCCTTTATAAAAAAAACCCTTATTAAAAATACCGCCCCTTTATTAAAAGCCCGTGGCGTCATCTAGTGTATATGATGAGTACTATTTTTTAGAAAAAACTCAATTTTAGACATAATTTTTTGACTTCCCCCTCATTAAAAACCCCCTTATCAAAATTCCTCCCCCTTTATTAAGCACCCGTGGCGCCCTCTAGTGTATATGATGAGTACTTAGAAAAAAAAACCTCTATTTGAATCGAAATTTTTCCAATATTTTTGACTCCCCCTTATCAAAAGTTCAGCCCCCCTTTATTAAAAACCCTATGAAAACTGCCCACCAATGAATATGTAAACATGTCAACCAAGGGTTGACATGTATTTTTTAATCCCCCCTTATCAAAAGTTCCGTCCCCTTTATTAAACTCTCCCTCGCCGATCACAAACTCCCGTTCCTTTGGTTTCTATCCTCATCTGAAATTTTCCAAGTCCACTAAACTTTTTTTGGTGGCAACGATCAGAATGGCTGATGCAATCCTCTAAAAAATTACAAAACTAAACTTTCGGTGACAACGATCAGAATTGCTGATGCAATCCTCTAAATAATTACAAAACTAAACTTTCCGTGACAACGATCAGAATGGCTGATGCAATCCTCAAAAATAATTACAAGGCTCCATATTTTGCGAATTCGACCTTCACTAGAATTAGGACTATCCCACAGTAACTGTTTTAAAAGACTGTCCCGCAGAAAATGAAAAAATGCTATTGGGTGAAAAAAATTAATAAAAGGAAAACGGCGAAAAAATCTGATTTAAAAACAAATTAATCGTAATTATGAAAAATATTGAGGGTGTAATATGGTCTGGTGACCCGTATGATGACATAAAAGACCCGCTTTAGAACACGCAACAAGCGTACAGAACCTCACCCCAGACCACGTTTTACAATCTAAAAAGTCCAGCGAAATTAAAAAATATTATTCCAAACGGGGAATCACAAGGGTTTTATTGACGGAAGAATCTTGGATCACACCCTGCGCTGTCGACCCCTTTGCTTCCGTATCAAGTGTGATGTCTTACAGCATGAAAACCCACTGGTACTCTTGATCGTTAGTTTTCGGACTCGAAATTTTTCCAAGTCCAGAGACGGATGACAGCCCCTCTGACTAAACCCATATTGTCTACCTCATTTCAATCTCCTTTCGTTTCAGGTCATCACAGGATATGGAAACAATGTTTTCTATCATCTTATCGAAACATCCCATTTATGATAGGTCAGTTATTTGTTTACCTCATAGGAAGAATTTCCCTTCGAGCCCCTAAACCTCCAAGAGTTGATCTTCTCTTATTTAGTCTCCATAGGGTTGAAGGATGTTGCCATCAGATATCTGTGTTTCCGCGTCAGGACTAGTTTTGGAAAGTGGTTTTACGTTAAATCTGCCATGTCTCAATTAATTACTCCCCGTAAGTATATCCGTTACGCGACATGGTTTTATTCCTAATACTTATTACCGCTGTATCCTCAGTACATGATGCAAACTCGTTCCTAGGAAGTACCGCTACTCCGTAAGAAAACAATTTCTCCCTCCGAAGAAAAATTAGCTATGGGAGTAATCATTTTTTAAAAATCTACAATTCTAAACACTCTTACTGTTTGAAAAATCGTCTCTTCCACCGTTTACTGGCGTGCGTGTGCCTCATCATTTTGATGAAATTTGCGTTGCGACGCTAGTTACACCCTTTACAATGTCAGCAGTTTTCCTAGGGTAAATTTTGTAAAGAGTTTCTCAAATACAGCAAAATACTATAGAAAGTAAGAATGCTAAAAGTACATTGCGGATACCCTTGCGTTTCTGCTTACAGTGCGTAAAAAACTTTAGTTACAACATGAGTTAAAGGAGTAAGGGCCATTAACAAATACACTAACCTACTATAAAACATAATATATAAGTCTCACGCGATCGTACCCTCTCAACTTACCTGAGCTACTTCTTGCACCAAAATTTTATTTGCAACTGGACTGATAGTCAAAATTTAGCAAATACTTCAATGATTATATCAGTATATCTATGGAACAAGCTACATGAGAAAGCTTTGCAGCCAACATAAAAATCCGCCTAACTATGCTCTGACATATATGTTGTGATCAGGCCTCAGTAAAAGAATTCTGCACATATGTCACGAAAATCGACGTTCACTCATAGAGCGTACAAGAGGCGACAAACAAAAGCTCCTACTATCATTGTCACGTGATCTGCTGAAATGCAGGGAGACACGCACAGCAACCGGTGATAAAGGTCACGCTGACCTATGGAAAACAGATAAACCGGAAGCATGTCTAATTCCCTGTGAGAACAGCTCCGTGCTTTATCTTCCTCAACCCTAATGAGAAAGTTAAATAATTACTCGTTTCATGATGAAATGCAAAATAAAGAATTCTTCTGCTGTCTCAAGAGATGCACTTAAAAATTGATAAGAATCTATGAAATTCAAAGTTCCAAGGGAGAATGTTGTGTTCCATATTATTGGGAATGTAATTATCTTTTTTGATCATTCCTTGCAGATGGCTGTCCTTTAATAAAAAAAAAAATACCCCCTCAAGCAGCTGCTTGCCACAGAGGTCTGATAGGAGCCTGTCAGTTTATATGCCATAGTAGAAGGTCTGTGAGGATGGCAGGACCTCAGCAGAAAAACAACACACACAACCATGCCTTACCCGGGGCTCGAACCCAGGTCTCTTAGATCAGTGGCCAAGCGTGCTAACCGCTCGGCCATGGGCTTTAGGTTATGAAATATAACTGGAATCTTATTTGGGAGCTTAAAATTGAGATTACACACATTATGACCGGCTCCTCGGAGAAGCGCTAGGGAAAAAGACTATATCCATGCAATGAAACTCATTCGACATAAAAAACCTAGGCCAATATCACGACCTGAAGACCGACGTGGTCCTCTTAGCCGATGTATTTCAGAAAACTTTGTGATCAAACTATGAAATTGATCCCTGTCAAGTTTACACAGTCATCTTCATGCCTGAAGATGATAAATATTAATCTAGAGTTGATAACCTACAATGTAGCTTTTTGGGAGGCATACGGGGAGGAATTTCAATAATATGCAAACAACAAGTATTTAGAATGAAAAACTGATAGCAAGTTTCCTTCACTGTCATACAATCTTAGAGATAAACTCATTATATAGCTTAATCTTCAGTTGCATGTTTCTCAATATCTATTCTTTGCATTTTCTCATACATCTCGCAAGATAATTAAAGTAACTTGCTCAAAAGAATACAATCACTGATTCATCTTCCCTATGTGTATATTTACTTTCATAACACCATTTGCCAAAAAAGGTAAAATCGCAAGCATCATCTGAGTCAGATGATTATATTTTCCATATATCTGCTAATTCTTTACGTTGAATATCTCACAATAGCCTGTAATGGACAGTACTTTACCCGCGATACAGAATCACCATGTGACAAGGTCATTTAATCAAATTACATGCATAAACGAAAATTAGAAAAACAACGAAATGGTTTGTAAATTCAATGAGAATCACTAAAATGTAAAGGGTGTTGGAATATCTGTAAATTCGCACACATTGTAGTGGTTGGTAGAATTGGTTGTAAGACACTAAATTACAACGAAATGGATCTTGGAATACCTGTAAATGCGCACACATTTCAGTGGATAGGTGAATATTTTCACAATTCTTTGGAAGACACAATAACTGTAAAATCAAACATAGTGTACTGGAGATGATAGAATACCTTCAACATATGCTGGAATGGATGACAGAAATAACGGTAAAATCAACAAGGTACACGGGAATAGACCTGTAAATATATACTAATATATGGATCAGACAGCATAATACCTGTAAAACATAATGTGCGAGAGAGAAAAAAAGTATAAAAATGCAGTGGAATGGCGGTAAAAATCGCTTCAAAACAGCAAATTACAGCGCAAATACTGTAAGATAGAAAAAACAACTATTAATAAGTGCCATCTGGTGTGTGAAACAAGTGAACCTAAGGAGTAACTGATAAAAGTCACTGCATAGCGGAAGGAGTAATACAGGAAATTCATAAAATATTAAGGTATAGTAAATCACTGTCCACGGCGTACATTATTATATACGGAAGGAAGAATATCACAAAATACTTTGCATATAGAAAATATCAGTAAAGAACCACAGAAATGATTGAAAGACACTAGTGTTTGGAAATTTAAAATCTCAAATAATACTGTCTATAAAGAGAACAGCATTACCACAGTAAGCTACTACTAATTACTCCTTGTTTCTGAAGGAGAGGGCACCGAGAATCGTATTGGCTGCACTTAACTATGGATACTCAAACTTCAACCTACTTCCGAACCTAACACATACAGTGCTGTCTTTCATCGGTTCGCCTCAAAACACCCCGACAGAGGGAGCCCTGTGCCAGCTTGAAGGGCAGCAAGGAGAATAGATGTAACACTAGTTTAACCACAAGTATTCATTTTTTAAGTATTAGGTTTCTTGCAACAACGTTTATTTCTAGTGAAGATGGAACGTTCACTTTTTGTGCAAGCATGTGAATATTACATTTCAGTTGTATGTGATTCAAATATTCACTTTTCTGAACATGGGTGAAATTGCTCCAATGGAGTGAACTACAGTGAAATCCTCACACAGGACAAGGCACTCACGTTGGAAATAGGTAATAAATCCTACAGTTCGAGATCAATAGCTGAAGGTTGGCCCAGATCAGAAAGTTGGGGAGAGGAGACTGAGGTAGAAGGGTTGGACCAGTAGCGGGCAGCGATGCTATTTATTGGTGAATTACCAGTACTAGCAGAGTTGTAAGAGTTGGTACAAGGTGAAGGCAAACCGGTATTCAAACATATATTGTGTCTGCTTCTTCATATCTATATACTATTCTTTCGAGCACAAATGTTAAAAGATTTCATGCAACAGTCGATTTGGGCATTTAACCAGCGCCATCTATCGGGTACAGGAATCCTCAAAACTAAGAAACAAATACGTCTTTACTAGTAACGAGAAATCTATGAATCAGAAAAATCACTGTCCATAACATTAATTTTTTATTATATTCGTGTATTTCAAATTTTTTCTTGTTACGAGGCCTCTGACAGAAAACATAAGACAGGCGTGCTCAAAAAAATATTCAAGCGTGTTGAAAAATACTTACTGAAATACGAGTATTCAAATCAAGAGATGAATGGCATTATACATATTCAAAGGATGTCTTTCTAAGTGTATGTCTCTATGCATACATGAATGCGATTTTAATTTCTATTTTGTCACATACTTGTTTCCGTTACAAATTTCTTTTATATTCCGCATTTCTGCCTGCTACTGGTCCAACCCTTCTACCTCAGTCTCCTCCCCCCAACTTTCTGATCTGGGCCAACCTTCAGCTATTGTCTGATCCAGGCCAACCTTCACCAATATATATCTGATCCGGGCCAACCTTCAGCTATTATATAGCAACCTTCAGTGATTCCCCGTTTGGAATAATACTTTTTAGATTGTAAAACCATCCGTCAGTAAAACATGGTCTGGGGTGAGGTTCTGCACGCTTGTTGCGTGTTCTAAAGCGGGTCTTTTATGTCATCATACTGGTCACCAGACCATATTACCCCTCAATATTTTTCATAATTACGATTAATTTGTTTTTAAATCAGATTTTTTCGCCGTTTTCCTTTTATTAATTTTTTTTTACCCAATAGCATTTTTTCATTTTCTGCGGGACAGCCTTTTAAAACAGTTACTGTGGTATAGTCCTTATTCTAGTGAAGGTCGAATTCGCAAAATATGGAACCTTGCAATTATTTTTGAGGATTGCATCAGCCATTCTGATCGTTGCCACCAAAAAAGGTTTAGTGGACTTGGAAAATTTCAGATGAGGATAGAAACCAAAGGAACGGGAGTTTGTGATCGGCGAGGGGGTGTTTAATAAACGGGGCTGAACTTTTGATAAGGGGGAGTCAAAAAAATTGGAAAATTTTCGATTAAAATAGAGGGTTTTTTCTAAGTACTCATCATATACACTAGAGGGCGCTAATAATAAAGGGGGAAATTATAATTTAATTAATAAAGGGGGAATTAATAGTAAAAATAAAATAAAAATTAAATAATAAATGGGGAAGAATTTTGCTAAGGGGGTTTTTAATGAGGGGGGAGTCAAAATATTACGTCTAAAATTGAGGGTTTTTTCTAAAAATAGTGCTCATCATATACGCTAGATGGCGCCACGGGCTTTAAATAAAGGGGGAATTTTTAATAAGGGGGATTTTTAATAAAGGGTGATTAATTTTTAATTGATTATCAATTGATTATTAATTAATTGTCAATCATAAATTATTAATTATTAATTATGGATATTAATAAGGTGGTGTGGTCAGTGACGTCATAGGGGGAAAGCAGTGTGCAAAGGGGGACTATCCTGCGACTAGACTACTTACTTATTAAGCATATCTTAAAATATATGAAGTGACTATTTTTGTTTATACGTGATAAGGAATGAAGAATTATTTTGCTTAAATGGCATAATGGTTAGTAACTAGTGGTCAGCAGTGATTTCGATCTTGGACAGGCAACTTTGTACAAACGACAAAAGATTAAATATCCCAGCAGTTTATCTAGCTAAAGTCAAAGTAAACTATAATCTCAGTCTCGATATTTTTTATTGGGTCAAGTCTAATTAATTTCTCGTCAGATTAGAAAACTTGATAAATCATAACTATCAATGTTAAAACCAAGCTTCTAGCTCGATTAGAACAAAAGTTATTGTAACACAAAAACTAAAAGTATCGAACCATCATAACTTAAAATAATGGGTCAAGATCGCTTCCAATACATTTAAAGTATAGTATTTGCCGAATGGAACACAATGATATTAGTTTGAGTTCTGTAGCTCTATTAGAAGCAGAGCTATGAAGCCGCAAAGTTAAGTGGGGTTCGACCCACTTTGTCGGCTAGAAAACGGTTTCAGACCGATTATTCTTTGGTAAACCCCAACTATTAATATTTAAACCAAGATTCTAGCGCAATTAAAATGGACGTTATAATTCGGCAAAATCTTAAAGTGTCGAACTCAAAAAACAAAAACTAACGGGTCGAGAGAGTTTTTAATACGTTTAACGTATAGTGCTTGCCGAATGTAATCTAAATATAATAATTTGAGATATAACTCTGTTTCTAATTGAGCAACATAAGGATGCAAAGTTAAGAGGATTCGATCCAGGTTCTAGGCTAGGAAATGGGTCCGACACCGTTTCCCGTTGAATTAAAGAAATGAGTTCCAGTACTAGAAAGTGATGTTCATGAAAAAACCGAAAATGTTTCGAAATCTTACATGAGAATCAGCAATGTGTGGTATGCAAAAGGTTTTGAACCCAGAAGACCTTAAGTAACGGGGTCGAGACCAATACCCACATGTTCAAAGTGTAGTACACCCGGAATGAAATCCAATAATATTAGTTTAAATATGTAGTTTGATTACAAGATATGAGATTACAAATTTAAGAGGGTACGACCCACTTTCTCGGCTAGGTAAGGGGTCCGAACCCGATTCTGGTCAGTTCGGAAAATAATGTCTGATTACTACTATTGAAGAAAACCAGAATGAGCTTTGTAGCATAATTTAAAAAAATATATTGTAACACAAAATCTAAAAGTATCGAACCTGCAAAACAAAATAATGGGTCAAGACCGCTACCAAAACATTTAACATGTAGTATTTGCCGAATGGAACACAATGATATTAGTTTGAGTTCTGTAGCTCTATTAGAAGCAGAGCTATGAAGCCGCAAAGTTAAGTGGGGTTCGACCCACTTTGTCGGCTAGAAAACGTTTCAGACCGATTTTTCTTTCGTCAGATTATAGAACTTGGTAAACCCCAACTATTAATATTTAAACCAAGATCCTAACACAATTAAAATGAACGTATAATTCGGCAAAATCGTAAAGTGTCAAACCCAGAAAAAAAAACTAACGGGTCGAGAGAGTTTTCAATGCGTTTAACGTATAGTGCTTGCCGAATGTAATCTAAAGACATTAGTTTGAGATGTGTGGCTCAATTAGAAGCATATTTATATGGATGCAAAATTAAGAGGATTCGATCCAGTTTCTAGGTTAGGAAACGGGTCCGACACCATTTCCAGCTGAATTAACGAAATGAGTTCCAGTACTAGAAAGTGATGTTGATGAAAAAACCAAAACGTTTCGAAAGCTTAGATGAGAATCAGCAATGTATGGTATGCAAAAGTTTTTGAATCCAGAAAATCATAAGTAACAGGGTCGAGACCAATATACATATGTTCAAAGTGTAGTATACCCGGAATGATATCCAATAATATTAGTTTCAAATCTGTAGCATGATTATAAGACAAAATATGAGATCATAAATTTAAGAGGGTTCGACCCACTTTCTCGGCTAAGTAAGGGGTCCGAACCAGATTCTAATCAGTTCAGAAAATAGGAACTAATCAGTTAAAAAAAAAGGATAGGAATACACGAGAAAGACTTCCAGGTATTATGATTAGCATTATTGAACAACACCAGAATGAGCTCTGCAGCATAATTAGATCAAAAGTTATTTCAACTTTTGTAAATTGCAAAGAATTAACCTGCCCTAGTAGGTCACAAGAATCCCTATGCAAAGGGAACTGACTTCTCCCATAGAATCAATGTTATTTTAAATACTGATCAATATTACAAAGTACTTTAATCGCACTGGTTTAATTTTTTTGCAGCTAGATTGTCGGTTCCTGGAGTTGGTAGAATATAATTGATCTGCGGCGCTCACAGGTAAGGACGTAAGATTTTGGTTCGTTCTGTATTGGGCTTTCGACGTTTGAGAATTGCAGAAAAATAAAACTCCAAGTTTAAAACAATAACCAAAGGTTTATTATGGACAATATATATATAGTCTCCCCGAGCACTGACGTTGGCTACAAACAACCATATTCGGAATGCTTAATAGGTTACGACTCTACGCACTTAACAGAGGAAAACCTCTCACTTCGTGAATATCTATTCACCGAGCACCTCTACGTCTACTCCAGCCAGTGCCTAATTTAGAACTGCATGACCATCTCACGGACCCTCTGATCTTCGGTGCTGTCCCACAGGACGGTCATTTGGCTCACGCTCCTTGATCAATCGAGCTGGGCCAGAAAGGAGAGCCGATCACTGACGATCAGGTACAATAAACCTGTCTTGCTGATTAAAGCAAGACGTACTAGCCATAAACAGCTTTAGTCAGTGGTGGGAGAAAGGAAACAGTTTCACATAAAGGATTACAAATACAAGTTCAAACACAAATATATACATCAAGTGACAAAATTATATCCAGGTATCACATCAAAACCTGACATAGATATCCAAAAAATATCCTTCAAAAGTTTTTATTTTAAATCCTTTACTTGTTTCATGTTTTATTCTGCTGCTGTAATGGTAGTGGCATCTCCTTTTACTATGGGTCTGCCTATATTCTATATTCTATATTCTTTTAATATTAGTATCATAATTTCCTGTGCGATTCAGTGTTATAGACTCTTGTCGTAGATATAGTTTTGTCACAGTCTGAACCCTCTTCAGGATTGGCTGCATTTCTCATTTGACCTGTTTTTCTTTTTGTTAATCCCTCATCCCTCAAAAATTTGCTAAAGAATTAAGTTAGTTTATTATCCCTTTAGATATTTTATAATTTAATCTCCCAAAAATTCCCCCAATAGGCTAACATGGGTTTCCCTATATTTTAACGTTGGTCCAGAACTCTCTGCCATGATACTACTCAGGTGCTTGTATGAGAAGGCTCTTACAAACTATGAGTAGTCCTTAATTCCTTTGCTGTGTTTTATATTGCAAAAAATCTCTGAGCACAAGCAAAATTTTTTGCCGTTTTCTCAAGCACAAACTTCTTTCAATCTGGCAATGTAAATTGCACATATTGAGATTACAGAAAATAGTAACTTTTACGTCATTAACGGAATTAATTTAGCATTTACAATTTGCACTTACAGTAAATTATGTTATAGTCATTTTTTCAAAGGTTTGAAGAAGTACAAAAACAAGTGTTTTAATTTTAGTTTGAAAGACGTTATGAGTTTATACAAAAAAGAGGACATTTCATGTTTTTTCAAAAATTTGGGAGGACATGTCCTCCTTTTGGAGAACGTAAGGTAACCCTTTGAACAATAGAAAATCCAGAATTATTTCTCAACAGCGACCATTTGTGTTATTTTGCAATTTATTGCTTGCCTTCCATTTACCTAAATTGCAACACTGGTCGCGAGAAAAAAATCGATTATTTTGGTTTTCCAATATTTTAAACATTTTTTCGGATCTGGCAACAGTATAGTGGCACGTATGTTTGCAACTACTACGATTATAAATTTATTATTTTCCATAAGTTATTTTGATAGTTTTTGAGCAATTCTTTGATAAATATGAAGTGGTAAGAGTAAGTAAGTACTTCAAATGGTAAGATGATATACACCGAAGAGCCAAAACATTATGACCACCTGCCTAATATGATGTTGGTCCTCCACGTGCTGCCAAACCAGCTCTTACCTGGCGAGACATGGACGCTACTAGATTTCTGAAAGTGTCTTGTAGTATTTGGTACCAACACATTACCAGCAGATCCTTTAACTCAGGCGTGTCCAACCCGCGGCCCTGGACAGCTAGTAATGTGGCCCACAAAATCATAAAGTTTACGTGTTTATGACATAAGCTTTCAACATGATTATGTGATTTTCTAGTTTTACGTTGCCCTTTTTTTATTTTATAATAAAAACAAGAAGAAAATAAATGAAGTTTTATTATTGATATATGTTAATTATGTTATGTATTTTATGTGCGGCCCAAAACAATTCATCTTCACTCAATGTTTCCCAGGGAAGTCAAAAGGTTGGACACGCCTGCTTTAACTCTTGTAAGTTGCATGGTTGAACGCCGCACATCGGATATACTGTTCCAACACAAACCACAGATGGCCGATTGGATTGATTTCTGGGGAATTTGGAGGCCAGAACAATATGTGGAAGTCTTCCTCATGTTCTGCAAACCATTCTCGAACAATCCGGGCAGTGTGGCATGGCGCATTAATTATCCTGCTGAAAGAAGGCATTACTAGAGGGGTGTACCGTTGTCATGAAAGGATGTACCTGGTCTGCAATGATATTTAGATAGGTGGTAGACGTCATAGTTTCCTGCACATGAACGACTGAATCCGGGGTTTCCCAGCAGAACATTGCCCAAAACATTACACTTCTTCCATTGGCTGTTTTCATCCCACGGTGCATCCTGGCGCCAACACTTCCCCAGGTAAACGACGCACACATACTCCCATGGTGCAACAGGAAACGAGATTCATCGGACCAGACGACCTTCTTCCAATCATTCACGGTCCAGTTTTGATGCTCGCGTGCCCACTCTAGGCACTTTCGACGGTGAACCGAGGTTAGCATGGGCACTCGGTGTGGCCTGCGGCTACACAGCCCCGTTTTCATCAGGGTTCGATGTACTGTGTGTTGTGACACATTACTCCTGTCAACAACATTTAAATTACGGGCGAATTGCGCCCCAGTATCCCTTCTGTTGGTGCATAACATATGGAATAGCCTTCGCTCACCTCTAGCATCGATGAGCAGTGGTCGGCACACACCTTGCCGGCGGTTCGTGGTTTTTTACCCCCTCAGGCAACTTTTTGAAGGTACTAATCATGGCTGACCGTGAGCACCCTACAAGGCTTGTTGTCTCGGAAATGCTCTGGCCCAATCGTCTGGCCATCACAATTTGGCCATTGTCAAACTCACATAAGTCCGTTGCCTTTCCCATCTGAAGAACAAGAATAACGCTGATTAACAGAGCTCAGTATCAGGTATTAGTTATACCGTTTCATGACCTTCACACGCGCCGTCCTTTACCTGCAGTTGCTTCGATTTGCATAAAGACGCGCTGGTCATAATGTTTTGGCTCTTCGGTGTATAAGTAAGATATTAAACTTTATTTTAGTAATAAGTTTGATAATGACTGATTTCGAATTGTGAATCCGCTGCTGCTATCTGATGTAAAATTTTTTATCTAAAAATTTAATTAACTTCACAATTCCTGATTTCATTTGAGAAATAAAATGGAACAAATTGATGAGAAAGTCAATCCGATATTCAATTAGCATGCAGGTCATGTCGACATATTATTGATCAAAATGAGGCTTTTTTGTGAAACTGGATGTAGATCATATTTCCCCCCCCCCCCCTGTTTGTTCTGGAGTTACAGAATCAACTATAGAAAAATGGGGAGGAATAAGTAAGGCAGGTGGAAAAGTTCTAACTTAGTCTTAAGCCTAAAGAAATGTCATCATCATGGGGAAAACAAAAATCTGAAAAATTGGAATGCAACCTGCGGCAGATACTTGTGAAATAATAAACTTGAAGATGGCAATCCTACAATAAAAGATTTGATGATTTTAACTAACGAATTAAGAACGGATATCAAAGATGCTAATACCAGTGCTAACAGGAGCTGGGGTAGCTTAATCAATAGCGCGCCAAACTCATAATCTGTAATTCCCAGCTTCGATTCCCTGCTGGATCAGCGTTGATATTTATCTTCACAAAACTCTCTGCTCTCGGTCAGTAGGGGACACCGATGAGTTTGAAAAAGATCACCGTCCGTCGGATGGGACGTTAAGCCGTGACCCCTGTGTCGGAGAGCCACGCCCTGTGCATACTAAGAACACGCTGGATGGCCTTGACGGAAGGTGGTCTGTCTCCTAACAGTTATCCAGCGGATCCCCAACCTTTTCTGAGCCTTTGGGATTCTTGTGACCTGGTCATTTAGCCCATTGTGTGCAAAAATAAGCGCTGCTCAAAGGTAAACAACAATCCAATCCTCTGATTTGCCGAATATAAATAAGGCAGGCACATGGCATCCTTCGTTACGATAGCAACAATGTATTCGCTTAGTGCTTTAAATAACCTGGAAGACAAAATGTAATGACTATGCTTTGAATTAATAAAAGTATTTTTATTTCATAACCCCAGCAACACTTGGTTAAATCTGCCAGTATTTAACAAATTTGCAATGAAAACTATCTTTTGTGCTGCTAGTAAGGACATTCAAATCTGAATTTCCTGCTAAATGCTTTTATTCGGACAACGTCATCCGATTATGCCAGGCTTGATGCAATGATTTCGCGGCAGTAGACGAAAGCTATAATTTCGGCTTTCGTCTCCTGCCGCGAAAGCAACTGAAGAACATTCCGAGGCTTAAGTCGCTATGACAAGAATGGGTTTCTTTAACCATCTTACGGAGAATAACCCTTTTAAATTAGTGTCGACTGCACGCAGACACATGTCAGAGCCAATGCGCTTTTGACAGATGAGTCAAGTGACCAGTTCCCACAAGAAAAACCGGGTCATTTTCTTAAGTGCCCCTTTTCCAGTTTTTGAAACGAGCATTTTTTCATGGAGTGCCCTTCTTGCATATCACCATGTTGCATCATCACTTCAAAGTCCTATTTATAATAGAATTCGATTTCAAACAAAAAATTCAATTAAATAAAAATACACCGTGAATGAAACTGACACTAAATCTGTAGTCATTACGAAAATGCATATTTTGTACCAGATTTGTTTCACAAAAATATCCCCACTATTCTGCTTGCAATTCATTTATACAGTTGTCTCCTGAAGATGTGGAGATGGCTCAGTCGGTAGCGCGTCAGGCTCGTAATCTGCAGTTTCCAGGTTCGCGTCCCAATTGGGACAGCGTTGAGATTTATCTCCGAAAAAAAAAAGTATCCACTTAGAGGGACGGCAGCTTTGCCAAGCCTATCGATGTCTCTTTCTTTTGATGTCTTCTTTCTCAGTGGAAGAACGGCCGAGATAAATTTCAAAACTTGGTCACATTTGGGACTTGGACGGGGAATTGCGGATTACAAACCTGGCTGCCTACCGACTGAGCCCACCCTTAATATACATGGGTTCCGTTCATGAAATAAGTATAATATATTTTATTCGTTCGTTTCTTTCTTATCCTTCTTTCATTTGTAAAAAACAGAAAGTTATATTTCCTGTTTAATTTCTTTTTAGCTTGTTTTCAGAAGAAGCGGACTGATTTTTTCGCTTTGTCATCTGCTTGTCTGTCCATCTGTAGATATCGATTTTTTTTTTTTGTTTTTAGAAATAAATTTAAAATTCTTTTTGTGTTAGATAGGTATTGATAGGTTTTGCTGAAATATTACGATTCCACTTTCCGAATCTTCCAATAACTATAATAATTTTTAAGCGATGGAAAAATCTGATAATGACGAAATTTTGAACGAATATTGCAAGCGACTTCATTATGTTAGGTATTCGAAATTTTGTGGTGAAATGTGAAGATAACGAAATCTACATTATTGACAATGATATTTCCCCTTACTCCCAGGGGGTGGGTGGGAAACGCTATTTTTTTTGTTTTAAGAAATGATTTTTTAGGAGATAAATTAATAATTAATTTTGGATTTTATGGCTATTGGTAAACTATTACGATTCACACTTTTTTCATCATCGATATTTTTAATAGCGCCTCCTGACGGTGGAGAAATATGAAAATTTCGATATGTTAAATGAATATTGCAAACTATTTATTTCGGCGAGAAATTCGATATTTTATTGGTGGGGTGCGATGGTCAAGGGGTTTGTATTCACAGCACCGATTTGTCTCTCCACTCCCGGGGGGAGGCAGGGGGGAGAAAACGCAACTTTTCGTTTTAAGAGATTAATGAAAAATTCTTTTTGATTTTAATGGGTACTAATGAAATATGATGATTAAATTTAATGTGCTGAAAGATTACGGTTAACTTATAGAGAATATCTCCCAGGTGAGATATAAAAGTTTTAATGGGTTACTTGATATAGAGTTAATTATGAGAATAACAAATCGTTAGAAGATGCTAAATGTGGAAAATGGAGATCTTGAAATAATATTACAAACTATATATTTTTGCTAGAAATTAGAAAGTGTTGATCAAAAGCAGTTACCCAGAGGACTTACTAACAGAAGCTTAAATTATTGATAGATAAATTAAGATGTGATGGGTAAGTTAGAAGTCTTTCTACTATCCCAAGCAGAGAATAGGATAAATAGATCACAATGTAAGAAAAAAATAAAATAAAATCAAAGTTTCTCTGAATTTTTAAAAGTTAGAACTTGAGCAGTGTAAAACTTTCTCTGATCCAATTCTCTTGGATCCAATTTTGCTTCCTTTTCGGCACCAAAAAAAAGACTTTAAGAAAAGAAATCAACAGATCAAACAAGGTATAAAAATAATAACATAGTTTTCTCCCTTCAATTCCACAACAAAAAAGTACTATGAGGATTATTCACTTGAGAAAGCTTATGTAAAGCATAGTTTTGGTGAAAAATCAATACTGTACAATGTAGGTTATTTTTCTCCCTTTTATTTTTTTTTCCCGAAAGCGAAATACATAGCAAAGGGTGATTTTTGATTCTGTATTTTATAGACCCCTCCTCCAGGAAACTGAGAAACAGGGTTTGAATTTTGTATCTAGTGATTTTATTGTAGCTTCTACTGAAGAGGGACTTCATTGAGAACTCGTCATCGGTAATCTTCTTCATCTCTTCTTTACGAATTTGCCTTTGAAATTGATAAAGAGGGCAATGCAGAAATACATGAGAAATATTTTCTGGAGTTTTGAGATGCTGTTATAGAATATGCCAACATTTTTACTATTATTTTGATAATGTTTAATCCATTCGGAGTGAATTATTCCATTTTTATCAAATAGAAAAATATTTTGCATGTTTTTATCAAATAGAAAAATATTTTGCATGTTATGATGTTATTAATGCTTGGAGTTTTCTGTAAGCCATCTCTAGCAGTTTTGTCTGCATCTTCTTTTCCGTCAATTCCTATATGCTAGGAATTCAATGGAGCACAATATTATTGTGTTTTTTTCGCTTTCTTCAATTCGTTTATTGCATTGCCATAATATTTCTGAAATTAAAAAACAGTTGGGGACAGAAAGTGGGTCAGTTAGAAGAGATGTGTTTTAATTAAATTACTATTGGTTAAATTTCGACAGTTACCACTTATTTTTTAAAAGTTAATACATAATTTTAATATTTCAAATAATAATTTAATATAGTAATAATAAAAATACTATTTTTTATATGTATTGACTAATTTGCCCTTTAACCAAAGGGGATGAGAAAACGCGCCTTTTTCATTTTAAGAGATAAATGAGAAATTATTTTTGCGTTTAACATGGCTAATAATACATTATTATTTCCATTTTCCAATCTCCCAATAGTACGAATTACTAAGGTTATAAGGTACAAAATTTTGAAAAATGCAAAACTTCATTTTCTCTGAAAACGAGCATCCCATATTCGCTAGAGGGATATGCTATTCTTCTGGTTTTGTTTAATTTTTTACACAATCTCCGTGTGAAAATGGGCCATTAACTGTTTTGAAACAAAGTGCATAATCAGTTTTCTTGTAATCATTATCGTGCAATTAATACGGTGCACAATAATAGTGCCAATGACCTTCACATTTATTGTCAAATCGAAATAATATTATAGTTCTCATAATATTATAATTTTTCATAGCCGAGTGATTAGTGTGCTTGCTACTGATTAAAGGACCCAGGTTGGAACCTTTTTCTGCCGAGGTCTCGCCTCCCTCGTAGATCTTTTCTGAGGCTTTTTATATTGATAGGTTCTTGTCAGACCTGTGTGGCATATGGCTGCTTGAGAGAAAATTTATTTCATTAATAGTTACTTTACAAATCACAAATATTATCAAGTTTGGTAACCGCACAACACGATTTTCCGACTTATTCAGCAACTTCCTCAAAGCATCCCTAAAACACATTTCCCAGTTTTTTATAAAGAATATATTAATGTATTCTATCCATGCAAATTTTTGTTCTTTGATGGCTACACAAATAGCGAAGTTATCGAACAAATGGGAATGTCAATTGTCCCTTGCTGACTTCAGAATTTAAATGTCTATTTTTTCCGCATTTAAAATGATCCTCTTTCTCTCCCGTTCGTCTTCGTTTCAATTCCATCGCATTTTAATAATTAATTTTCATTTATTGCTCTCCATTCGCCCATTCCAGACGAAGAACACGAATCTATGACCCTGGAATACGAGTTTGTAAGATATTAACTTAATTACAAAGTCGCCAATTACGGATAATTTAGAAACCACAGTCGGCAAATTAATTACGACCTCTGAAATTTAATGGTAGATAATTTTCTCTGCAGTCGTTTCCCTTTGGCGAATGACAAATGAATGGACTATTGAATACATTCGGCGCTCTAGGACGAAAGAGACGGAGAGCCACACAAGTGCCTCGGGGGTAACATACGGAAATATCAGAAGAAAATTGCAACGAGTGTCAAATTCAGTGGCGAGATTTTGAAGCTTGCAATCATGAAATGTTAACAAGCATTGCAAAGAAAAAAGATATATCCTAAATAAAATATCGTGCTTCTATACTTCCGAAAGTGACCCCCCCGCGATAGGGGACCACCTTGCCGCGGTGGTGGTGGTGGTGGGGGGGGGGGCTTGTGGATCAGCAACCGGCGAAGACTCTGCTGACTGGTATGGGCCGTGGCCCGGTTGGACGGTGCCAAGACCTCAAAATCAGGCGCTCAGTGGAGCAGTTCAAGGGCCCTGCCGAACGGATTGGTCCCCTATTAGGCAAGGGCCCTTTTCAAAGTCTGGGTCCCACTAAGAGTCTCCACCCCGGGTGCCGAGCGAACTTGGATCTACATATCCTTGTTCATGGCTAACCGGGGAACAGAGTAAATTCCAGGTTTTGACCGATGGATGAGCTTTCCTTCTATAGGACTGCTCGCCATAGGATGTCGGGGATGAGGTGCATCTATATGGTGTAGCCTTGCCCCCGACAGTAGATAGTCGCGGCTTTCCATTCAACTTGGTAGTGTCGTGAGACGGAACCGGGATTGCCGTGGTTGCTGTGTTGTGCAGCAACAAAGAGTACTTCCGAAAGTGAATAAGAAAATGATTAAAAGGCATTTTCGTTGCTTTTCATATTGTTGCGGATCACAAAAATGGATAGCCACTGAGCGTGAGTATTAAAAGCTATATTTCAAAACCAAATTCAATACAAGGTAAATTGTTACAAAGGAAATATGGATGAAGTATCTTATTAACAAATCAACTATTAACATGCACAAGTCATCAATCTTCCTGCGTGAGCACACAACATCAGCTCTGTGTATTTACCTTTTACTTGATTTACCAGGTCACCCGAAGATCTTCACTCGTAAACCAATTCTCGTCCTGTGCTAATAACTTTTCACACACTAGCCGAACAAAAAGACAGTCCGTGTAGACATTCGAAGTTAGCCATAAAAGTTCCCACTTTTATACTTCCGCGTATACACAACACATCAAGTTACTTCTTGATACTTAACGATAAAAGATCCCACTTTTATCCTTCCGCGTATACACAACACATCAAGTTACTTCTTGATACTTACGCGCACTGTCTCAGAACAGCTCACCGTCCATTTTCGAACTCACCGACCGTTACAACACAACGACCGTTACAATACAAAACCGTTAACGCTCCACTCTCCTTCTCCAAATTCTCCCAAAGTTCTTATTCGTTGGCTGAAACTTTTTGCTTTCGGTTGCCAGATTCCTTCTGTCGTAACACTGCCCCCTTCCTAGGTCTTGTTCGTCCCGAACAATTCTGGATTCCAAAGTTTCTTCAGTTCTTCGATGAAACGGAGCCAAACGATCCACGTGAACCACCTTGCACTTTGTAGCTGGACGTCGACGAATGCGATATACCACGTCATTAATCCTGTTAACTATTGTATATGGACCTTCCCAAGGTTTCTGAAGTTTTGGAGATAGTCCTTTTTTCTATGTGGACTGTATAGCCAGACAAGATCTCCTTGATTGAAAATAGTTCCATTTATTTTACTGTCATATCTTGTTTTGGTTCTGTCACTTGTTATGTCGATGTTATGTCTAACAGAGTGATGGATTTCTTCTAGTCGTTGTTGCAATTCTTGTACGTATTGTGGAGTGGACACAGGCATTGCTTCGGGCCGACCATATAAAAGGTCACAGGGAAGACGTAACTCTCTTCCAAAAATCATCATGGAAGGTGTCTGTCCAGTTGTCTCATGCACTGCCGTTCTATATGCCAGCAAAGGAGTGGTACATGGCGATCCCAGTCACGTTGGTGGTCGTTCACAAATAATGCTAAATGCTGAGCAATTGTTCTATTGAACCTTTCAACCATACCATCCGACTGAGGGTGTAAGGGAGTTGTTCTGGTTTTCTGAATGCCTAATAGTTGACAGATGCCTTTAAACACATTGGATTCAAAATTCCGTCCTTGATCAGAGTGGAGTTGTAAAGGTACTCCATACCTACTAATGAAGTTATTAACTATCATCTCAGCCACTGTTGTTGCTTCCTGGTCTTGGATGGGATATACCTCAGGCCACTTTGTGAAATAATCCATTACCACTAATAAATATCGATTTCCATCATCAGTTCTAGGAAACGGACCCATTACATCAATGGCTATTCTTTCAAAAGGGGCACCAACGTTATACGTCTGCAGCTTACCCCGACTCCTAGTCTTAGGGCCTTTCTTTGCTGCACAGGCTTCACATTGCCTACACCATCTCTCAACGTCTGCCCTACTTTTCAACCAATGAAATCGTTCCCTGACTTTGGCTAATGTCTTATTAACACCGAAGTGTCCTCCAGTGGCACTATCATGTACATCTTTCATCACAAGTTCCACTCGGGATCGAGGAAGGATTATCTGCCAACGGATCAGTCGTCCAGTGGGATTCTCCCATCTTCTGTATAATACTCCGTCTTCCATTTTTAAGGAGTCCCACTGTGCCCAGTAACTTTTAGTAGTTGGACTATACCTCGAGATTTGCTCCCAATTAGGTCTTACATCAGATTTTTCAATCAATTCTAATATTGGTTTTATGTCTTCATCATCTAGTTGAGCCTTCCTGATTTCAATTGGATTCCAGATGTTAGGGGTGTCACTGTTTGTTTGTGTCGATACTATTTGTCTTATGGGCATTATCTCTTTAGTTTCAAATTTCAGTTCTGCATTATAGCAATGTTTACAATTGTCAATACATGGGCGCCTGGAAAGAGCATCTGCATTCTTATGCATTTTACCACTTCGATGTTCGATGGAGAAATCGTATTCTTGTAACCGTTGTATCCACCTAGCGATTTGTCCTTCAGGGTTTTTGAAGTTTAATAACCATCTAAGTGCAGCATGATCAGTACGTATAAGGAATTTCTGGCCATAGAGATAGTGATGAAAATGTTCCATTGCTTTTACTATTGCTAACAGTTCTTTGCGTGTTACACAGTAATTCCGCTCTGGTTTGGATAAAGTTTTACTAAAGTATGCAATAACTCTCTCCTGTCCGTCTTGTTCTTGTGAAAGCACAGCACCAACTCCTGTGTTACTTGCGTCAGTATCTATTACGAATTGTTTTCCAGTTTGTGGGTACGCTAGCACTGGTGCTGTGGAAAGAGTTTTCTTCAGCTGTTGAAAGGCTATATCGCATTCGGTGGTCCACATAAACCGCTGGCCCTCTTCTGTCAGACGATGTAATGGCCTTGCGATGTTGGAGAAACCTTTGACAAATCTTCTATAGTAGGTGCAAAGTCCAATAAAACTACGAAGTTGATGAACATCTTGTGGTGGAGGCCAGTCTCTTACAGCTTCTATCTTACTAGGATCAGTCTTAATCCCTGCTGTAGTGATCACATGACCAAGGTAATGAACTTCTTGCTGGAACAGTTTACACTTTGTCGGTCCCAATTTTAACTTGGCTGCCTTAAGTTTTTCAAATACTTGACGAAGATTTCTCAAATGTTCTTCAAAAGTTCTTCCAAGAACTATGATGTCGTCCAAGTAAACCAGGCAGACCTCCAAAGACAAACCTTTGAGCACTGACTCCATTAGTCGCTCAAATGTGGCAGGTGCATTACAAAGTCCAAATGGCATCACCTTAAACTGCCAAAGTCCATTCCCTGTACTGAAAGCCGTTTTCTCACGGTCTTCAGGACGTATACCAACTTGCCAATAGCCGCTCTTTAAATCTAATGTTGAGAACCATTCTGACCCAGATAAAGTGTCTAGTGTATCGTCAATCCTGGGTAAAGGAAAGGAATCTTTCTTTGTTACGTCATTTAATCTGCGATAATCTACACAAAATCGTGTAGATCCATCTTTTTTCTTGACAAGAACTACTGGTGATGTCCAGGGACTCTGTGATGGTTCTATAATGCCCTGAGCTTCCATGTCCTTTATGAGTTGTTCCGTCTCCTCTCTTTTTGCCAATGGAAGCCTTCTTGCCGGCAGATGGACTGGAGGAGAATCACCAGTGTTGATTTTATGTTCTGTCAGGTTAGTACGGCCATAATCATTTGATGTGGCAGAAAAAATGTCAGAAAATTCTTTTAATAGGTTCTCGGCCTTAACAGCTTGGTTTTCAGTTAATATTTGTCTTGTTTCTCTCCATAATTCAGTAAGATGAGACGGGATGTCTGTATGATTTTGATATGAATCGGTAACTTCTATTTTATTTATACTTGTTACACAGGTAACAGCTTCACATATTGCTAATTCCTCACCTTTTTTTAACATTCTACTGGATTTGTTACAGTTCATCACTCTGATAGGGATCTGTTCTTTATCTATTCTGACTAAAGTCCTTGCAACCAGGATATTATGAGCCAAAGCTCCTTTACCAGAGGCATCAGTAACTGCCAATCGGAAGGCCCCAGAAGTCTCCGCCCGATGTCCACGGACTATAACTTCACTTTGTGCTGGGATCTCTGTGTCTTCCGTCACTAATATTGGAGTTACGCTTGATAAAGAATCAGACGTCCGGCTAAGCAGAGGAATCTCTTCTGTCTCATAGATGAGTAGGTTATCACTGGGTCTAATGTTGAATCCATGTTTCTTAAGAAAATCAAGGCCTAATATGCATTCGTCGTAGATGTCAGCGATGTAAACAGGATGGCGAACCAGACAGCTACCAACTCGAATATTAAGTTCTATTTTTCCATGAACTTTTGCACGATCTCCAGTGGCCGTTTGTAGGCTTATTCTAGACTGTGTAGTATTCAAGTTTGGGTGAGGTATTATTTTCTTTATTATATCCGTTCTGAGTAAAGTTACATTTGCACCAGTGTCGACTATCATACGGCAAGGCATTCCATTTATGGCTCCATCAGCTACTAATCCATTATTATCGCCATGTAATGTTGAAACGTGGGCGACTTCCCCTGGGGCCAACCAATCAACAACCAGCCTTTGCCTCGCAAGATTGACTAATTTTCTGTTTCCCTGATCTTGTTGTCTAGTTGATGGACTTGGACTCCTCATTCGTTTCCTAGTGCAGTTGGTACGAATGTGTCCGGTCTTGCCACAATTCCAACACTGGAGGTCTGTTGTAGGTTTTGAAGAACCTTTTATATCTTTCAAAACGGATAGTATGGCTTTGGTTAGTTCTTTCATTTCATTATCCTTTTCTACAGTTTCTTCTGCACTCACAAACCTCACTGCACGTTTGTTCGCTCGGGAGGAAAGCCTGGAGCACTCGTATTTCATAGCATGTACCACAGCTGACTTTAAGGATTCACCTTCCAACATCCTCAGAGATTGCTGAGTGTCAGGGTCAGCAATAGCATCAATAAATTGTAATTGAGCTAAATTATCTTGAATTTCTGGTGGACAGTTACTATAAGCCAATCTAGCTAGACGCTCAATATCACTAGCAAGCTCTTGCAAAGTTTCACCATTTTTCTGCATGCGATGTTTAAATTGAGTCACGTAATATTGTTTTAAATAACTATCACCAAACCTTAGTTCTAATGCAGAAACTAGACTTTGATAATCAAGTCGTTTTTCTTCTGGAACAGACTGCAAAACTTCCGCAGCAGAATTTCTTAAGGAAGCTGCAAGAAAACTGGCCTTTTGGAATTCATTCCACTCATTGGCTGTAGCGATAACTTCGAATTGTGTTTTAAATACTGTCCAAGATGATTGACCATCATATGTAGAAGGTTTAGTTGTATTTTTAGCGATATGTGTAATAACATTATTTCCACTAGAATTATTATTATCACAGGCAGAAGGTAACATTTCATTTCTCAAAATCTGAAACTGGCGTTCACAATCAGTTTTTACAATTTCAATTTCATGTTTATAATCTAACTTAACACTATCAAGATCATCTTTTACACTATTTAGTTCGGTCATAATGTCCTTACACTTATCAGAAATCTTATCAATTTGAGAAGCCACTTCAGCTCTCATCTCAGTATTTTGTGCGGCTATTTCGGCTTTCAAATCATCTTTTTGAGAAACTATCTCCGTTCTCAACTCATTATTTTGTGCGGCCATTTCGGCTTTCAAGTCATCTTTTTGAGAAACTATCTCCGTTCTCAACTCATTATTTTGTGCGGCCATTTCGGCTTTCAAGTCATCTTTTTGAGAAACTATCTCAGTCCTCAACTCATTATTTTGTCTAGCAAGGTCACCTATTTTATCGCTTTGGGCAGCTATATCACCTTTAATATCGGCTTTCAAGTCATTTATCAACTTTACTAATTCATCCATACTTCTAGTTAACGGCATTCAATAAATTATCCCACTTCTGACACCAAATGTTGCGGATCACAAAAATGGATAGCCACTGAGCGTGAGTATTAAAAGCTATATTTCAAAACCAAATTCAATACAAGGTAAATTGTTACAAAGGAAATATGGATGAAGTATCTTATTAACAAATCAACTATTAACATGCACAAGTCATCAATCTTCCTGCGTGAGCACACAACATCAGCTCTGTGTATTTTACTAAATACTACCTTTTACTTGATTTACCAGGTCACCCGCAGATCTTCACTCGTAAACCAATTCTCGTCCTGTGCTAATAACTTTTCACACACTAGCCGAACAAAAAGACAGTCCGTGTAGACATTCGAAGTTAGCCATAAAAGTTCCCACTTTTATACTTCCGCGTATACACAACACATCAAGTTACTTCTTGATACTTAACGATAAAAGATCCCACTTTTATCCTTCCGCGTATACACAACACATCAAGTTACTTCTTGATACTTACGCGCACTGTCTCAGAACAGCTCACCGTCCATTTTCGAACTCACCGACCGTTACAACACAACGACCGTTACAATACAAAACCGTTAACGCTCCACTCTCCTTCTCCAAATTCTCCCAAAGTTCTTATTCGTTGGCTGAAACTTTTTGCTTTCGGTTGCCAGATTCCTTCTGTCGTAACAATATTTTAACTAAATTTATGATTCAACGTTATGGTAAGTTCCAGTATTTGAGAAAAGAGTTTATGACAAATCGTAATGATATTCGCTGAATAGTATAGTCTGTGTTATTCAAAAGTTATGCTGAGTAGGGGTCAATGACATAACAGCTTTGAAGAAAGCAGCATAATATTTTTTGACTAACACAAACTATATTCGCGTCTATCATATGGGTAAAAAGTCAGTTAGTAGAAATATTTTATAAAATAAGAACTCTTAATGGTAGAAAATTTTCTAAATGTCAAATGAATTAAAAAACATTTATTAGACTAAATATATACAATGAAAACACAATTATCCGGACTTCAGGGCACGTTTTGAAAAACCGGTCATCGTGCATTTATTTGAAGATACAGTGCCCCGCAGAGTTGCCACAATACAGACCTCGTTTCAAGGTCGCAGCCCAGTACCACTTTCTTTGTATACATACTCGCTGTTAAAAATTTAATAGTATGCAAATTTTCAATTTTAAAGACTGTTGCTATTTTTGTATGCAATTTTTAAATTTATTTGCACAATTACCAAAAAATGACTTCAAAGATGTTTTTGTTGTAATAATTTTTGAAAACATACAAAAAAAAATCGATATATATAGTATAGGCACCTATTTGTTTATGAAATCGATTATCCGAACTACTTACATTCTCAATGAATCTGTATAATAAACTTTTTACTATATATACTTTATATGCACATAGGGCAGGACACCCTCCTCCCCTTTGAGAATGTTAGTAAGGGAAATGGAGACCAAAATCCTTTTAACTGTGCCTATTTCAAGCATTAGTCATGATTTTTTTTTTCAAACCCTCTAAAATGAAGGAGAAAATGTTACACTGCAATGAAAATTCAGTCTCTTGGCCTCCCCTTTTACCTTTTTCCAGCTCGATTACGTTGCTTGCCCCCCCCCCCCACACAGCTTTGCTTTTTTCTACATCAGGGCCATTATATATATACATATCGGAATTATATATTACAGAGTTATTTCTTAAGCAAGTATGTGTCATACATCAGTCTTTGCAAATAATATTAGTTTCAATTTGTCTCAATGCAGGTTTTTTTATGATTTTTTTCAAAGAATAACATTAGTATGAGTAAAAGCCAAGCTCATCTTCCTAATAGATGAAATTCATATAGTGGAGGCCGTTGCGTAGAGAGAGTGTGCTCCCCCACAACTTTTCCAGATTAAAAATATTTTTTATATCAAAAATTTTATTTCACCTCCATGTATTTTTATTTTGCATCCCTCCCCAGTCCTCCGGATCCTCCGTAATCCTCCTTTGAAGAATTTCATACTACCTGCCTGGTGAACCCTTTATTGCTGCTCTGTGCTTTAAACGTTGACCTAATAAAGACAGTCACAACAACCAAGAAGAAAAAAATGGCTAAATTTTAAGTTTAGACACTATAAGTTGAATTTTTGAGTTATGCAATTTATGAACTGAGAATACATAGAGCTCAAAGCATTTTTGAGACAGAGCTAAACGCCAGATATAGTAAACCAAAATAGAAAAACATTCGGCGTCTATACAAAATGTTTTCATTGGTTAAGGATATTTGATACATGGAATAACGCAGTTGAGATCACTCGTAATCAGGGTTGTGAATCGTTCGTAAATTTACAAACAGTCAATAAACAAAAATAGCCTAAATTTTCATGTCCATAAATACCGCTGAAATAATTTAAATGTCAATGAAACAATTAAAACTCTTCAGGGGTTTAAAGACTATATATTAATTTTGTGTATTCTTATTTTGATTAATATCTGACAGAATGAAAGGTACGAAATCACTCTTAACATCGATATCAAATTTATATGAAAAATTGTCTTGATTCTGTGGGATCCAACCCACAACCTCCTTGACAACATGTCAGGTGCTCTGTTGTCAGGAGGTCATGGGTTCGAATCCCTTCCAGTTCAAGACAATTTTCTTCTAAATTTAATATCGATGTTAAGAGTTATTCCATACCTTTCAACTGAAGAAACAGTGAGAAATTTTTTAATTCTAACAGAATTTTTATTTCTTTTAATGGATGCTAATTAAAAGCACTTAACAAAAATTTAAAAAAAATCACCCTGGGCCTGTTTGTTCAATGGTGAGCACTATCTGCAAGTTAAAGTGTGCATGTCTGAGTCCAATCCCTCACTGTTTTTTCACTACTTCCGGTAGCATTGAGTCTATTTCAGGGACTGTCATAAATCTCAAGTCTGTAGAAGACCATTTAGGGAGGTTTGTTCGATTCTGCAGTCCATAAATGACACTCTTAACTTTACTAATGGATTATTTAGTAACCCAGATTCTTTTTGCCAGCTTGTCTTCTTGTTGATTGCTATTCGGTGTGGTTTAATAAATTCTATTAAGGGTAAATTTATAACTGTCATTGGTCTATTCCAAAAAATCAACAAAGCTCATTTCTTGCTACCACTAACATAGCAGATGGCAACAATGGCGTGGAGACATGAGAAAACAAATACGAAAAATCGGGTCATGCCTCTGCCATAAAATATCTCCCGAACATTACTATATCATATTAAAAGCCATAATTTCTGGTAAGTTCTTTCACCCGAAGTTAAGCACTTTAATAAAACTCCGCTTACAAAAAAAAAGACAGTTGCTTTTGCAGCATATGAATAAAAACATCGAATATTGTTCACTAATATCCTTAAAAGTTTTCTTAATACTGAGCATAAAAATCGCTTTCAGCGGTTACCAGTTTTGCTCTTGGAATATTATTCAGTCTGGCAGACAGAAAACGAGTGGAATCTTTCTTCTCTTTTTATCACTGAAGCCATTAAAATAAAGAGCAAATTACACTTAGTCGATATATTCTCTTGACAAAGGGAATATCTGGCGACATTAAAACTAATTGAAACCGCCGAGTTTAAATAATGATGATCTATTATTAGCTATTAATTTCTTACATTTCTTAACTCTTTCGCTGAAAACGAAAGAAAAGAAACATATCCTAAAGTCAATTACCATATCGCGACAGGCAGAGGAATCGAGTCTTGCAAAAGAGCTGCCATAACGCCCAAAGTATCATCTGATTTGTATGAGAGGACACGCCAGACCGGTACCTTTGCCTTCACCTCGGGTGTGGTTTAATAAGTTCCTATTAAGTGGAATTACGAGAGGCTGTTCTCTTCACACAGTCATCAAATGGAAAGTTGACTTGTGTAATTGCAATCTATATAAATCAATCTTTATTACATGTTATTACGGGTGCATGGCCCGAAATACTAAGTCCCACTGCCACTCCTTCTTAACGGGTGCCTTGTGGCTCGCTCCCTAGTTGGCCTCTAAGGGGAAAGCGTAAAACTGCTCCATTATCTGTTTAGCCAAAGGTACAGTGTGACAGATAGAATTGCGAACAATTTCCTACTTTCTTTTTAGCATCGCCCACGCGTTACATCTCTCTGACCGTTTCACTCCATCCAAAACGAGAGCCCGCTCTCTCAATAACTTATTTATGCTCTCTGAATCAGTTGCCTCAAATTAATAAGTTCCGAGTCGCTCCCTAAACAACTGCAAAAAAAGAGAGACACGGATGTTTAAATACGCAGGTGATATATAGGGAATAATGCCAATGTTATATAGACAAGTCAAGTTTAAAAAGGTCAGATGGTGCGACATAAAAAGATTCATCAATGATTTCGAAAGAAGATGGAAACAGTGTTGCGAATGCTGAATGTCGTCCTTCATAAATCAGTATGAACAGATGGTATGCTTATGACACGTGCATCTGCATACTCATAAAATATTCACTGCACGTGAAACACATTCGAAAACTGTGCAATGATGTTCCTTAGTAATATGTTTGAAATCTTACTCCCAAATCAACTTTTCCTATTGCAGACCACCTAAATGGTTAATGCTCGTGTGAACTGATTGAAGTAATTCTATTTGAATATTTAATATTACGCGGTTATAAGTCTGCTGACATTAAATTATGGTCACCCTAATCTGAAGAATGAATTGTGAAAGCGATTAAAAACTGCTAATAATGCCACTATAATTAATGAACAAATACCCGTTCTTCTATAAATTATTTCAATTGGGTTGTTTTACCTCTGAGCGGCACTTTTTTGCACACCATGGGCTAAATGGCCAGGCCACAAGGACCCCGAAGGCTCAGAGAAGGTTGGGGGAGGGGACCCACTGGAACAGCTGTTGGGAGACAGATGGTAGCCTCCCGTCAAGGCCATCCAGCGTGTTCTTTAACGTGCACAGGGTATGGCTCTCCCGCACACGGGACCACGGCTTAACGTCCCATCCGACGGACGGCGGCCTTTCCAAGCCCATCGGTGTCCCCTACTGACCGTGGGCAAGACGGGGAATTTTGCGGAGATAAATCTCAACGCTGACCCAGCTGGGACTCGAACCTGGGAACTACAGATTACGAGCCTGGCGCGCTACCGACTGAGCCACCCCCGCCCAAAATTATTTCAAAATTGTATTACTAGAATCAAATCTTGATATGAATGGAAGGCCTATTAAACCTATAGCAGAAATATTTTACACTGTATTTACTTCAAGAGATAAATTCAATATTCTTCCATAACAACGTTAATTTTGACTTACTCTTCTATGAATTAAAACCTATGCACCGAGACGTCATTTGGAAGACATTTGTGGAACAATTTAAATAAGGCATGCACTAATAAATGAAAATAAGTAATTGAATGAAATTCTGCAGAAACGGTGAACAGTGCACTGACAGTGACAGCATTCAGTGAATGATGATTTTGTGATGAATATGACAAATGAAATAAGAAATGACAAAAATTGAGCAACTACGGAATCTTAGTGAATTTTTAAAAAGCATGATTGCTGGCATTTGATGTGTGGGTGCCTCTATCTCATAAATAACATTGCTCGTTAGTTGTTGAAGAGCAACTATCGTAATAGTTAAATTCTGTCAAGAAAGGAGATATTACCCTTGTTCTTGGTGACTTCAATGCCAAAGTTGGTACTGACTCTGACCTTTGGGGAGGAGTAATAGGCCCTTTTGGTATTGGTAGCTGCAATGGCAATGGGCAACGTCTCCTACAGGTAAGTAAACTCAATGGTTTTAGAATAACTAACACTTATTACAAACACCGCGACATACATAAGTACACATGGGTTTCACCTGATGGGCTGCATAGGAATATGTTTGATTATATATTAATTAACAGCAAATGGACTAGTTCTGTTAGAAATACCAGGGCATATAGGGGAGCTGAAATTGGATCTGACCATTACCTTGTTAAAAGTGTCTTGCAACTTAAACTTAAAAAGTGTTGTGCTAGGGATAAAAAATTTGCTTTTAATACTGAAGCTCTTAAAGACCCAGTTAGAGACAAAGCTTACCATGATAGGTTACTTAGTCATTATGACAGTCATGGTATGCTTACTACTGAAGTTGAGGAAGAATGGGATCATTTTAAACAGGCTTTTTTGGAAACTAACAGCACTCTTTTAGGAAAAAAGGAGCAGAAGAGACAGAATTATCTGAGTGATAAGGCACTTGAGCTTATTTCGAAAAAAAAAGAACTGCAGGAATGTCCTTAATCACTACCCTACTAGTGCTAATAGAAAGCATTACAGAGAGCTTAATAAACCTGTAAAGGATCAATTAGCTGTTGATAAGAATCTTTGGTTTGATGGCTTGGCTGACAAAGCAGTTAGACAGCACAACATCAGAGAGCTGTACCAGATAGTTAATGTTTTGTGTGGTAGAAAATGTACAGGTATACTGAGATTGAAGGATAAACAAGGTAAGGTTATTGAAGGTGAGAATTCTATCACGGCTAGGTGGGCTGAGCATTTCAGTGATGTTTTAAACAATGTGGTTAGTTCTACTCCTATTGTTTGTAATGATGATAGATGCATTGGCGGTTTTAATGTTGGCCCTATAACACAATCTGAAGTTATTTTGGCTATTTCTAAACTTAAACTTCATAAATCCCCAGGGGTAGATGAAATTACTATAGAAATGCTTAGAGCTGGGAATGTTTCAGTTACTACTTGGATGACTGAAATTTCGAATATCTTTTATGATAAAGGCATGGTTCCTAAGGATTTTACCAGAGCTATTATTATCCCTATTTTCAAAAAAGATGATCGCAGTTTTTGTGATAACTATAGGGGTATTTGTCTACTTTCTTAAAGGTAAAGTTCTTTACATGATTGTGCTTAATAGAAATAAGAATCTGGTTGACAGGTAATTGTGTGATGAGAAATGTGAATTTAGAAGTGGTAGGGGTTGTGTGGATCAGATATTTTCACTTAGGTAGATTCTTGAGAAATGTTTAGAGTTTCAGAAACCTTTGGTTGCTAGTTTTATTGATTTCAAAAAGGCTTTCGACTCTGTTGATCGTCATAATTTGTGGTTCATTGTGAGATCATATGGTATACCTGACAAGTTAGTTAACATAAGGAAAGCTCTCTATAATAACACCGAGTCGTGTGTGAGAGTTGGTAAGGCTTGTAGCAATTGGTTTAGCATTACTTCTGGTGTTCGACAAGGGTGCATTTTGTCTCCTTTTCTCTTTAGTTTGGTTATTGATTATGTTATGCGAAACTCACTGCGAGGAAAAGATTTTGGCCTTAAATGGTGTGGAGATACTAAAATTCCTGATTTAGATTATGCTGTGATTTAGCCCTTTTGGCCAATGATGTTGATGAGATGAACTCTTTCATTCGAGCTGTTGATGAGACTGGTAGTAGAGTAGGTTTGGTTATAAACAGAGAGAAAACTAAAGTGATGAAAATTGGTCAAGCAGGCTGTGATTCAGTTAATCTGAATGGTTGCAGTCTTGAGCAGGTGTCACAGTTTAATTATCTTTGGATATATGTAACAGATAATGGTGATGTGCGGCATGAGATTAACAGACGAATAGGGATTGCTGCCGGGACTTTTAAGAATCTATGGAGAGTGTGGAGAAATAGGCGTATACACCTAAAGACTAAAATTAGAATGTATAATAGTTTGGTTCTTTCTAGGGTTAGTTATGATAGTGAAACTTGGACACTTTGTAAACAAGATAACAGGAAACTAGATGCTTTTGATTCCAGATGCTTACGCAGTATCTTGGGCATTAGGTGGTTTAACTTTGTAACTAATGATGAGGTTAGGCAAAGGAGTTTGCAACCTCCTTTAAGTAGCATATTGTGCAGAGAGAGACTCCGTTGGTTTGGCCATGTTGCCCGTATGGATAATTATAGATTGGTGAATAAGGTTTTGAACAGTGTGCCTAGAGGCCTCAGAGAGAGGGGGAGACCTAGGATGCGGTGTGTAGACAATGTCAAACATGACCTTGTTAGAATCGGTGTGCCGTGGCCAGATGCAGCAGATGTATCTCAGGACATATATGCTTGGAGAACTAAATTGGACGGTCTGGTCCTCCGTAGCCCATGACTGCTTGAGGATGATGATGATGATGATGATGTGTCAAAACCATGTTTCGTAATTTAATCAGTGTTTCGAGCCCAAGAAGACCCCTACCTTATTAGAAAGGCAGCCATAATTCAATGTTAACTGAGTGTGCAATCGATAATCAGAAATAATGGTTAAATTCAAGTTTAAGTGGAGTTTGGCTTAGTGAGTAACGCATTACACTCGTAAACTGTGCTTCTGTGTATCTATATCGAGGGTTTTTCCATTAACCCCACCCTGTCAAAAAAAAAATTCCGATAGGCTTGCAATGGCAGCTGTCTATCGTATGGGATATGGTACGTTAAGTCTTGATTTCATGTACAAGAGAGACATAAATGGAGCGCATTAAAAAAACATTTGGATGGTCTTGACATAAATTATGCATGGGAGAGACCATTTTTCTTTTAACAATGATGAAGTGGATTCGTTTCTCCTACTGATATCTGAGCCTTTAGAGCCTTGTAACCTGGCCATTTATACCTGGCCATTAAGCAGGTCCTTATTTTCATTCAGCAGGTCCATTACTGGTCATTCAGCAGGTCCATTACTGGTCATTCAGCAGGTCCATTACCTGGCCATTCAGCAGGTCGCGATAATAAAGGCATAGCCCACGATGTGCATAATAAGCGTTGTTCAGGAGAAAACCAATCCAACTTAACTCATTTGCGCAGAAATGGCAACCCTTGTAGAAAGCCAAATTTGAATCTCCCTAACTTCTGAAATAAACATTTTATAAGAAACTAAGACGAGACAGCTTGAATCTAATTATTTATCTTATTCTTGAATTCTAGTCATATTGCTTGATTGTTTAAAAAGTTATGGAAAGTGGGAAATTCACACGTGATTCATCACACACGTGGACGCCAACATGTTGGACCGAACATATCCGAATCGCCTTGATGTCTTGCGCGCAGCAAACGGAGCACACATTGAAGTGCATTGAGAGTGTGCACAAAACTACATAAATTTCTCTAACATATAAAATTAATGTTTTATCATTTATGTTTCTCAATTTATTAGGAACCGAAGTCGTCCAGATCTTACTGGAATACCCTATATATTTCGGGTTAAGGAATCCCTTGGATTTGCAGGCCGTGACTAGAGATGCCAACAAATCAAAATCAGTAACACTGGTTTAGATGAGCGATTTTGAAGAACAAATGAGATGTTATGGTAGCGAATGAAGACGTGGCAATAACACTGTTGCCTCACTTATTAACCTCATTTTTAATCGCATATTTGATCCTGAAAATATATTAAGGTATGAAATGAAGCTTTAACTGGATAATGGATAATGCTGTGATGGACACTAAGAGAAATTTTCTGAATGGAAACTGGTCCCCACACATCGTTCATTCAATTGAAGCCGAAGAGCAGATTTAGAGCTTTCGTTTCTCAGTTTGACATTTCAATATTTATAAAAAAATTATCCTCAGACACCCTCTAGATGTAGAAGAATGTCAGAATGAATTATATCGAAACAGAAAAGATATGGGAGAGAGAAATGAGAACTCGACAGAAAGACAACATTAGCACCCTTGCCTTATACAGGATTCGAAACCAGGAAGTTTTTCTCAACAACAAAAAAAATGTTGTATAAAAAATGTATGTAAATTGCGTTGCACTATTTGACAATCAACTCGTCTTTTAATTTTATGCATCTTCAAGATTAGTGTACAAAAATAAGTAAGTGTAAACTTAGAAAAATATTGTTTAACCTTCCTATTATTCCATCTACTAGACTATTCAACAAGAGACTATTTCAATCTGTTGTTAAATGAGTTTATACCTTAAAAAAGGCTATGCTATTTTTTAAAACGACGAATTGGTTTCCTACCTTGATCTGGTATACCAAGGTGGGAAACCTGAAGGATTTTTATGCTCGGATCACTGCTGTCACCAAAATCGTTCATTGCAACGTCGACAAATCATTCAACTGTAGTGAAACAAACAAAGGGACTTGCACACTTATTTAAAAAAAAAATCGTTGAAATACAATGTGTATTTGCAATGGAAGATGTTTGTTGGAAAATCAGTTAAAATAAATAAAATACTAGTTTCATAACTAGCAAGCGGTAATATATAATTTACGATGCTAACTAGAGTCGATAAAAGTCAGTAATACGTAATCTACAATGCTAACTCGATTCGACTGAAAGCAGTAATACGTAATCTGTATTGCTAACTAGATTCCATGCAAGGCAATAAGTAACACGTAATCTATGATGGCGCGGACAAGATGATGGAGGATGGGTGGCGCCATCCTTTCTATTTCTCTCAAATCTTTATTTATCTCAAGCAATCAGCCAATTAGAGTCTGCAGTTAGCTTTTGTAGACAGCCGAACAAAGAAATGTTTCTTTTCTATAAAGACCGCCTTTGTTTTTCGCTTTGACTGCTCGGCCTTGACTCTCCTACTAAAAGACCTAAGTGATGTGGAAAGATCCACGTTTTGTATATATAATAACAAGAGAGAACACATCTGCCGATCAATCGTGACACCGGTCTGGTGACGTCGATGCTTATCTTGGTCAATGCTGTCTGAAACATCGACGGTGCTGACAAAGTCTCGACTGGGGACACGCATGGCTAGTAACGGGGATCTTCAAGATGCCTCTTATCTGGGTGGTGAGAGCAAACATGGTGGACAGAAACGAACCCTGATTTGTAGCCATGGTGAAGCGACAAATTATTCTCTTTTCCTCTTATTTGTTCTGAATTTGAACGTAATCGTGTGTAGTAATGGTATGTTAAACGCTCAAAATGGAAGATGATTCCTTGTGCTGCGTTTCTGCTGAAAGGTTACAATTCAGTTTAATTCCAATGCCAAGTGCACAGAAATGAAACTCTAGAAAAAATCTGTTATTATTTTTCGCTTCATTGAGCATGTGCGCTTCGTTAACGTGAGAAGAAACTGCCACAGGAAAGTCGCCTTCTTTGAATTGCACGAATCATCAGGAAAAAAGAAAATCGGAGATCAAATGCTCTTTGCATTATCAGGAAAAACGAAATATAGATAATAAACTTTGCATCTCTTATATTGGTACAATTCTATTTTTCTGTCTTCTCTGTTATCGGTGAAGAATGAAATAGCTAAAATAGTTTCAATGCATGATTGAGATATATGTTGCACATTTCTGACTCTCAACTTAACGCTGCCAGGCTTAGGTTGGTGTTATCAGATCGGTCTTTCCACTGGAGTTGCTACCACAAAATCTTTGTTAGCAGGAGACCTTATCGGCAGTTGTTCTTTATGGTTTCTGTGTCTGAATAGTGTTTCAAGTAAACAAGAATATTTCAGTCTGATAAAAAGTTATTTATTGCATGAAAGTTTGTTGTTGTTGTTTTTTGTCTCCGCTGTCGAAGAAAATTATGTAGCAGAAGAATTAATAAAGGTTTGCAGAATTTTTAGAATTTTAAAGTAGGAATTTAACGCTACCTATTGCTTTATCAGATGCTGAACCGAATTCATTTTGTTCGGCAGAATGCATATTAAGAAGTGTCCCATGTGCCCATTATTCTACCTACCAATCATTGAAAAAACGTATTCCCTGGTGCTCAGTGTACTCTTTGTGCTTCATACCAGAATTTATCAATAGATGGGGACCCATTCCTCATCAAGCAAATCGAAGAACGACTAATGGAGAAGATGAGAGTGATTGCAGAAATATAAAGAGTAATGGCTAGGTCAGCCACTGGCTCAAAGAAAGAGATGAGAACGAAATGATTAGTAGAAATTATATTACTCATAAGGAGAGCATGGACTTCATTGTAAACGTATTCTGTTTCCATATGGAGGATGTAAACAACACTTTTATAGCAAAATAAAAATAGGATTTAATATTCATTTCAAAAGGTTAAACGAAAGTTATTTCTTCGAAAGAGCAACCTCCAGTTTTCTTTCCCACACAGTAGAAAGAATGCGAGTGTGGTAAGGTTTTATGCACCCAGCCTCCGCACAAAACACCTCTTCACCACTCGTTAATGACTTTACACTCATCAGCAGGTCGCGATAATAAAGGCATGTAAATGTGATCGCGTGAATTAGCCCTAATGACAAACAATGTCTCAGGGTAGACCCTCGGTTACACCCATCGCGATGGAAGCTCAGCACAATGACAAGATCTGCCTACACGAATCTCGAGCGCATCTGATTTGCGAGTTCATGTCTTTATCTGATAAAAAGCGCGAGGTAAACTAATGTAGAGCGATTAGCAAACACCTTCATCCTCTACAAGATCATTTAACGGTCGCAGACTTGATTCGAAAAGTTCATTACAAAAGGATAACTCATCTGCTTAAAATACATCATTAGATTCATTGTCTAACGATCAAGGGCATGAATCACACCCGAACGAGAAGAACTGATTATCTAAGAGATATTGTTTTTCTAAAAAGAATTCTTACCTCTTAGAATTACTAGTATAATTCAGTGAGCAATGAATAATAAACGATTTTGGGAGTAAAGGTGGGAGAGCATTTATTAAATGATTCAATGTATTGCCTAAAGTTTTCGGAGACTTCTATCTAATTTGAATGGATAGCCTCATTCAGTGCTTCCTGATATTGAAAATAACCTCTGTACTGAAAAATGTCGCCAAAGATAAATTGAAGATCCAATTTTTCTCGAATAAGCAACTTAAAATTACGCTTGCTTTGTTAAACGATTTGTCTTAAGAGTTTTTGTGTGACTGTTTTTACAATTTTTTGTCGATTTTGAAGTATACAGGTTGCATTGTTTTGTTGAATTGTTTTACTTCTGAGCTGCACTGTTTCTCATACAATGACCTAATGCCCAGATCACAAGGACCCCAAAGGCTCAGAGAACGTTGGGAGAAGGAGATTTACTGGACAGTTGGTAGGAGATGTATGGAAGCCTCTTGTTAAAGCTATCCAGCCTGAGATTTTTGGCACTGACTTTTCAAAAAGATTTAAAAAAATATCCTCAGATATCCTCTACCTTTTTTTCCCTCTAGATTTTTCCTTAACGTGCACAGGGTACGAATTTACTGCACACAAAGCGACGACTTTGTTAGGACTCGCACCTGGGAACTTCAGATTACAAGACTAGCGTGCTACCTGCTGGGCCAACCCCACCCCCAAAGTACCTAGGACGAAGGTAAACACAGTCTCTGTTGTTAAATGTTCCAACTCCGATAACTCTTTAAATATTAAACTAATATTAACGAAAATCAAGAATTAGAATGATTACAGAATGGTCTATGTATAAGTGATATTTTTTCCTGAAAAGGTCATTTTCAAAAGTTAGTTAGCATTTTATCATTTGTATTTGAGAAAAATGTTCAGTACCATTGAGAATTTCATTTCTGGTGAAGTCGTAAATTTTAATAATCGTCGTTGTATTGGAAACATCTTTCCTTTTCAACCTTCAAAATGTCGAGTCCATCTGGGCTCAAATCTTATTGTCTGCCTCTCCTTCATTAAATAGGAGTGGGGAGATCGAAGGCAGAAGCAGTAGTTGCCACACACTCGATTCCAGTTTGCAAACCACATTCCTTCACTAGCAAATGCCCATGAAATTATTCCAGGATGAGTTCTATGCAGATTAGCTTCATTATTTTGTCTTAATATCAACTTTGACATGTCGAAATCTGTCATCACAGTTGTGCATGACAAAATCTAGCAAAAAGAAAGAAGTCGACCATGGAACACTGGAACAATAGGCACTTCATCAGCTTAATTTAGGCTCAGGATAATGAGTAAATCTTTCAAAAAATCAAAACTTTTCAAACAATCAGGTGACCCAAGATGAATGGGACCTTATATCTAAGATACGAGCGAATCACGTGATCAGTACAGCTAAATCCGGGATGGCTGTTACTTGATACCTCTTTAGCCCAGAGCTTCAAATTTCGATATGCCGGCGATTCTTATGTCATGCCATCATGTAAGATGACAATGGATTAAAATAAATTCTTAATTATGAATTAATCTTTAATTAAATATCAATTTCTATTCATTATCATGACACAGGAATTGTTAGTTATGAATGACTAGAAGATTTACCCGGCGTTGTTAGGGTCTTTGATTCACGTAGATTCAACTCTCGAAAATGCAGACAACCATTCCCACGACACAAGCTTTCATTTGACATGCAACTTGTTACGCTCAACCTTCGTGAAATTTCGCCAACTTCCTTCAGAGAAAGGCAGAAAGGAGGGAAATATCATTTAAAGTCGAACGTGATGTTTCAAATTTCACAAGCTTTGATTTAAGATGTTACTCGTTACGCTCTACAATCGTTTAATATTTTCCTTTTTTTTGTCGGGGAGGGAGGACTTATTTTCAGGTTGGAGAAGGATGGATGATTGGGCGACCAAATTTTTGCTTTACTTTTAGCTATGATACGAGGAAGCTGTAAACTGAATTTAGTTGCCCTAGCTCTTACCGTTTAGGAGAAGTTCTTGATCAAAGAGAAAGATAAGTTTCTAAAAGGTATTGTAGATGAATGATGTTTCTGCTCCTGTGTCTTACAGTCAAAGAAGAGTGAAATTGTCAAAATCAGCTGCAATGAATTATCCAAGTTCAAACTGTGCTAGCGTTGAGATTTATCTTCTGTATCCTACGCCCTGCCCTCAGTGAGAAAGAGGTCACCGATGGGCTTGGGAAGTCAACACCCCATGGGGCATTAAGCCGTGGGTCCGTGTGCAGGAGAGCCATACCCTAGACACGTTAAAGAACACGCTGGATGGTCTTGACAGGAGGATTCCATCTGTATCTTTACAGCTGTCCAGTGGGTCTCCTTCACCCAACCTTCTCCAAGCCCTTGGGGTCCTTGGGGCGTGTCCATTGTGTGGGGCCTTTGTGTTCTTGGGACCCTTGTTTGCAAAAAAGTGCAGCTCAGAGGTAAAACAACCCAACAACGAAATCAACCCCTAAGAGTTTCGATATTCTTTAAATCGGAAAAATTCGTTGACATAGAGGAACAGGAATAATTCGAGGGCCAGAGGATTAACAGATTCTAATCTCTGAATCTTCATATTGGGTTAACGCCCATCTAAATTCATTAGGCACATGGTTGTGGCCCGTCTGTTCACTTGCACGATTCTCGCCAGTCTCCTTGACCCCTCTGATACACAAGCTGTTTTCGTCCACAGATTCACCGATCACTGGTGCTTTTTGCTTTTCACTCCATTCTCAGCAAACTCTTGAAACGGTTGTGCATGAAAAACCCATGTGGATGACCATTTGAAAGATGCTAGAACCGGCAAGCCTAGCACTATCGTATCACGTTCAAATGTCGTCCCAATTGCCGAGTGGTTAGGATAAAAGGATAAGACAGATATTTGTTTTCTAATTTATGTTGTCTCTCTGCTGAGGTTTCGCCTTCCTCACAGATTCTTCTAAATGGTGCATTCACTATAAGCTATAAGCAACTGTTCAAGAAATTGTTTAATTTTTCTTTCATTTTGAATTTAATGTTGTTATTAAACTTATGCAAACATGTCTTTTATTACTGCTTCAAAAGACGAAGGAAAAACAAAACGATGAAACGTTTTTTTGCTTTTAACCGCGAGAAACAGAGATCGGTTCTTTCTAATAAACGAAACTCTCTATCACGCCAGGGGCGGGGGTGCTCAGTCGGTAGCGCGCCAGGCTCGTAATCTGTAGTTCCCAGGTTCGAGTCCCAGCTGGGTCAGCGTTGAGATTCATCTCCGCAAAATTTCCCCGCCCTGCCCACGGTCAGTAGGGGACACCGATGGGCTTGGAAAGGCCACTGTCCATCGGATGGGACGTTAAGCCGTGGCCCCGTGTGTGGGAGAGCCATATCCTGTGCGCGTTAAAGAACACACTGGATGGCCTTGACGGGAGGCTACCATCTGTCTCCCAACAGCTGTTCCAGTGAGTCCCCTCCCCCAACCTTCTCTGAGCCTTCGGGGTCCATGTGACCTGGCCATTTAGCCCATGGTGTGAAAAAAGTGCCGCTCAGAGGCAAAACAACCCAACCCAACTCTATCACGCCACCTGTCGATGTACAGATTCTTTCAATTCTGGGTGGCTGAGTTTGGCAAAACACTTATCTTGAATACCGACATCGGCAATTAAAGTAAATTCTCATTTGTCAAATTCGAGTTGACTCGCTATTTACTTGCACTATTCACTAAACAAGGGCATTAATTCATTCAATCAGCGGACACCTGATCTGGCTGCAATGTATCGTTACTTCCTTCCAAATATACCCTTTGCAGAGGTAATCAGACATGTCAGAATACTGATGAAGGAAAACTGGACACCTAAATAAGTTTAACCGCAACGAAAAAACTTTGACGGTTAATAATTTATGGTGTTCTCTGCCCAGATGTACTTTTTTTAATGCAGCCCGGGTGACACAAATGCATTAGGTGTGCAAAACGATATATCTGCCGTAGGCGTGCTGTTGTTCCCCACGTGCGTGGTTTGGATTTCTTGAGCTGTCTTTTTCCACGCATCTTGAGGCAATTTAAAAGGGGGAGGACGACGAACGAGTGGTGTCAGATAGAAAGTTTTTCTAAAGATAAATGCTGCAACTGGAACCTGCTGTTCGTGCAAATGTAGTGATCTGCTTTGAATCGATCAGCAGTAAGAAACCAATCACAAGTAAGCTTTATTTTCGTCCATTATTGAAAACGTGTGAGAGGGAGCAAGTCTCATTTGTGAACTATTGTGCTAGACAGAACGATTAGGAAATATTTAAAATATTTATAATTTATTTTCGTTCATTTTCAGCTATTAGCTGCATTGCATTACGCAAAAGTTTGGCAATTATAGTACAAAAATCCTCGTGAAATTATAGCTTAGTTATTAGTTGCTGTCGAAGAGAACGCAAGGCGACAAATTTAAATGTTTCTTTGAAAAGTTCAATTTCAAATCGGCTACTCAATTAGACTCGACTGCTTCAATCACTAGAGTTCATATTATTGACTTTTCCTGAATAGAATTTTTGAGTTTTAGTGCTATGCATTATTTTAAATACAATGTGACAGCGTTTCTGGTCCCACAGTTTTTTGACAACTTCGAGCATGAATCCAAAACTATACGAAATTGAAGAGAAAAAAATTAAATTGTGTATTTACTACAAAACATATGTGTCAAAAAATATGTGGTAAAAATATTTGTGGATTAGCGATGAAACAACTTCAATAACACAGAAATTCAACAAATAAAGTATGTCATTCGTTAGTGTATTAAGGATGAAAGGAATTTTTCAAATTTTTTTTTTGCAAAAAGAAACTTTTGCAATTTTTAGAAACTCTCACCTTTTATTAAACCGAAATGATGATTTGATTTCTATTTTACCAAAACCACGTTCCTCTTAAACGTCATCCATTCGATAGAACATTAAACCTTGTTTCCAGATGCATAAGAGCATGCCTAGCGCATAAGCGATGTGACCCTGACGAGATCATTTGGTTTAGCTCACCAATTGTCCAGCAATCTTAAATCTACCCAACAAAGACTACAACAGAGAACCATTCATATCACCGCACAGCACACAAAATGACGCTAAGGCATCAAACCACATAATCAACTAGAATGCAGCAAAGTTAACTAATAGATGGGAAAACTTTTCTGTTTTTAGATTCGTACCTTGTAGGTATTGCTAGGTCATTTGCTCAGAGGAACAGAAACAATAAACAAAATTCACTCAAAGAGAGAGAAAATATGATCAAATTTTGACTAGCTCCCTAAGAATAATCTCCCATTATTATCCCTCTCCAAAGAATTCCATGCATGCGACCTATCGCGGTCCCCGTAAAGTTAGTATACTTTTTTCTTATCGCCTAATCTGTGGGAGGCCTTGGCAGGGCTGCACACGCGCCCAAGCTAAATTCTAGTTATGTAACAAATTGAGTCCCATCTCAGAGAGGAAAGAGTTTAAGGGAGGAGAGAGAAAGAGAAGATGGAGACGATGGAAAAACAAGAAGTGAAGGAGATATAGTAGGAGTGTAAGAAGAATTAAATCTATAGCAAAAGGAACAACTTGATTATCAGGTGGATGCAGTAATCAAGCCATCACAGGGCCAAGATTAACGAGTCGTATGGCAGGAGGGTTTGTGCTTTGCCATCGAGATCGATGGTTTACGAGAGATCTGTTCCTTTGTAAAGACCATTTAATTGGCCTCTTCTTTGTCCCACGTGAGCAGAAACTCGAAGGTGAGAAGAGCATCATGTTTAGTAGTGTGCATGAACAGAGTGCATTGGCATTGGCTATTTGGTCCGACGGACAGTCAGTCAGTATCTTCTTGTCGAGGATATTCGAAACTCTGTAAGGATCTATTGACCCCTGATTCCTTTTCAACCATGCTTCAAACGGTTTGTTTGTTTCATCAAACTTTAGATGTTATCCAATTTCTGTATTTTTAATATTTTGTCAATAAAGAAACCCTTAAGAAATATAGAAAAATTTGAAAAACGTTAAGGTTGATATATTTTCACCTATCTTCCTATTGCTTTTCGCTTGACGTTTGTTGGTTTGTCGGCTTGTGTGTTTGTCAAAAGAGTTGTTCCACCATATGTTTCGAACACCAGGGACAAACGGACAAACGTAATGATCTACGTGTCGAATGAAAGCTTGTGAAGGGACGGGGAGTGTCGTAAGCTACAAAACATTTACCCCTTGCCTTCTCCCACCACCACCCAGAAAAAGGGTAAAAAATATGTGAAGGTAATAATAATAAATAAGTAAACATGTGAAGTTCAAAGAATATAGCAGAATATATATATATATATATCTTTCGAACGCGAGGGTACAACGTAACAAGTAGTAGTAGTTTGTGACGTGTAGAGTTTTATGGTTTATCAAAAGTTATCACCCTTACTTTCTTTTCTCCTAAAAATGGCGAAATATGAAAATCGTTATACTATATCTTCCCAATGTGAATGCCATAGTTACGGAATAGATATCAAATGAAAGCTCACGTGAGGAACATCGTAGGCTACTTTGCATTATGCCCCCCCCCCCCATTCCACCCCACCTAAAAGGGAGCAGAAATTTCGAGAGGGGTGACCTTTATATTTCAAATTAAAGATTGTGACGTCCACAATGTCATGGGCTACCCTCTGCCCCCCCCCCAAAAAAAAATAAAGGGGGAAAGAGAATGTTTATGAGTCATATATGAAATCGCAGTTTCTCGATATAGGTGTTTTTGATGACATACTGTCATAACGATTGGATCTAACTAGAAAAAACGAAATTCTTCTGATATTCGTTTAAAAAAAATCGTTTTGCAACCGAGTCATTTTTTCACAGGACAAACCAAACAGATTAAAATGATTCAGAATTGAATAACTTTACGACATCATAATATCATCTTCGTCACTACGAAAGTTATATAAAATCCTTTAGCATTACTAACATGTAGGTTGGGTTAGAATGTTTTTCCTTTTGAGTGGCACTTTTTTTTCACACAATGGGCTAAGGCCAGGTTAGAGGACAGCAAGAACTCAGAGGAAGTCGGGGGAAGGAAGTCCAATGGACAGCTACTAGAGAAAGATGGTAGCCTCCCCTCAAGTCCATCCAGTGTCTCTTTAACGTGCACAGGATATGAATCACCTGCACACTGGGCACTAATACATTGGGAAGCGACGTTATGAAAAGCATCGTGTATAGTTATAGCATAGCATCAGTGGGAACTGGAGAGGCTATGATGAGACTTTGAGACTGCGCAGTTGACGTTTCGATAATTTTAATAGCTTACAGGTTGATTGACTGGTGATCGATATCTCATTGACCTAGGATCTATGTGACATGTCGCAGCATTAACTGCACAGTCTCAGAGTCTCCTCATAGCCTCCCTAATTGCTACGTCACTGTCATATTGGCATAATGTGAATCACTACAAAAAGTCAAAATTACAAAACATCGAATATTTATGCAATATGTGTTATTTAGAAACGTAAATGAACTCTGTATATTAATAAACGCTATGAGACGTCACTGTTGTTAACATTTTGTACACGATATTTTAATCTTTTGAAAAAACAATACAAGTTTGCGTAGCAACGCACAACATATACGGGACTACACGGCTCAATAGATCTACATTTTCCTCAAATCTTCACTTTCATTAATTTTCACTATGTATGCATTTTACATAGCTTCAATCAATGAAGACGTTATCAATAGGTTAAATGGCCAGGTGAGAAGGATGATTAGGAAAAGGAGTCACCATTAGAAAGAGACGGAAGCCTCCCGTCAAGAGCATCCAGAGTGTTCTTTAGCATGTACAGGATATGGCTCTCCTGCACACGGAGCCACGGGTGCAGGAGAGGAAACTTCTGTGGGACGGCAGCGGCTTTTCCAAGATCAACACTGTTCCCTTTCTCACCGAGGACAGGGTAGAGACTTAGCGGAGATACATCTCGAATCTGGCAGTGTTGGAACTAAAGAAGAATGCTCCCATTTTTCGACGTGAGCCAATTCCACAAAAACTGCCCTTCCTTGAAGGTTGACAATTTTATCTCAAAGATTGTAGGTTGTCTTTTGCCCAATACACAGATGTGTCGATTTATTGTGCCATAAGTTTGAAAATCATTTTATTGCTCCACAAAATATTAGGAAATATTCATTTCCATCAGTGGTTCTCAAAAATCCTTCACAGAACTCTGGATGTCTGTCATGATCATTAAGGGTACGTACTGATCGTGGGATGTAAGATTTCAGTTTAACTGTTTTCATTTTTCGCTTCATGAACGTTCTTTTTATTTCCATGATGTCCTAGGCGTTGATTTCACAGGGAACCTGTCATACGATGCTTGAACCCGATTTGCATTTTCAGGTATTGTCATCGTCTAGGAATTTCTAGACCTTCTTATGTGTACAGCAATGGTGAAGCGTTGTCTGAATTGCTTCTTTCCACGTGGTGTACATCCAATACAGCCCCTTCTTTACGAACTTATCCCGAACACCTACTTCGGAGGGAGAATCAGATTCGAATTCTACATGCCACTGTCACTTTCTTAATGTTCCCATATTTTTAGAACCACTTTTCAATTTGTATACTTTATTGCATAGCTATCGTCTGAATTACAAAAAATAAGCATACTTTACAATAATGTATTATGTGTAATATATTATTGTATATTACACATAATATATTACTACTTCTACTATGGCATATAAACTGACAGACCTCTGTGGGAAGCGCTGCTTGAGGGTGAATTTATTTATTTTTTTTAAACAAAATATTTGCGTTTCCCACCCACACTGGGTCTAAGGGGTTCATTGCTGCCAATGGAAACTTCGTGACCTTCCCATTCCACCACCAAAATTTCAAATTTCTAGCATAAATACATCGTTTAATATTCATCTTAAATTTTGGAATTTTCAACTTTTCTACCGTTAGAGGACACATTTATAGCATTTGGGAGATTCGGAAAGTTTAAGTCGTAATATTTCATCACTATCTATCTACCCTAAACATAATTTTTAATCTATCTCTAAAAACAAACAGATCTTTCAAAACATAAAAGTTGTGTTTTCCCACCCTCCTGTGTCTAAGAGGTCAGCTCATTGTTGCCAATACAAAATTCGTGACCTTCCCATTCCACCACTAAAATTTTAAATTTATAGCATAAATACAGTTTTTTTGCAATTTTCTTTGAAATTTTGGAATTTTAAAAAAATTTTCACCGTTAAAAGACGTAATAACAGCTATAGAATGATTTCGTAAGTGTGAGTCGTAATATTTCATCAATATCTATGCAACACAAAAAGAACTTTTAATTTATCTCAATAAGCAAAAACGTTTGATGTTTACAGACGGATGGACAGACAGACGATAAAGCGAAACTATTATCTCGTGTTTTTGAAAACGAGATAGAAACTAGAACCTTTAGTAGCACACCTTTAGTTGAAAGCTAATATATTTATTTTACTTGAAGTTCCTTGTTTTAAAATAAACCTCTCGTGAATATTGGTGAGCCGTGAGCATACTTCGTGACTTATACTCGTAAAGCTCAACTGTTCACTCGTTCATTGGGGAAATTTTAGAAACTGTTGTCACTGAAGGCGAATGCTGATTACAGAGCATAAACGTGAATGATTATGGGACTAATAAAGTTTGACGTTCGCTTGCGACATCTTTCTCAGGTGAAAATTAGATGACTGATGAATGATGAGCTGCATATAGAGTATGGAGGGCATCAAACGACCATCTAGCTTCACAACTGGCGAAATAACATTAAACCAGTTGATACTGGCGTTAATGTTATTATTCCAGTATCAACTGGATACACACATAACAAGGATGTGGCAAGTGAATGCCGCAAATGTTAATGATAAAATTGTTTGTTTTAAGTTTAATCAGAATTCACCATCGGTTTGTTTAATCAGAATTCACCATCGGTTTTTGTTTAATCAGAATTCACCATCGGTTTGTAAATGCGAATGGACAATTAGACATTAAACAATGACTTATCAAGGCCGACATGTGGCCTGGTTCAAGATTTTTCGTCTTCCCTTAGGATAGTCAAACACATATATTGGATAAATTAGAATTTGACTCTAGGTGGAAAGCAAATTTGATGCATAAAAATTTATATCGTACACATATTTAAACAGATTGCAAAAACAGGTTTTTATCACCCCCTGGGGGTAAGGGTGCAAATAACTACTATCAATGGAAACCCTGGTTGTGAGGTTACCATCCAAATTTCAAATTTCTAGCATCAATAAATCGTTATAATATTCGTAATTTTTTTTCCCTTTTTTCCAGATTTAGTGGTCTCTAAGAGTGTCAATTAAAACTATTGTGAAGTTCGAAAAATACGAATTTTAATGTTTCATTAGTGCCTATCGAATCCAAGAAGAATTTTTCATTTATCTCTTAAACCTAAAAAAACAAAAGGAAAAATGTAAGACAAAATTAGAGCAATAGCTCTTTTTTTTAGAAAAGTAATTAAAGTAATTAGAAACTTAAGGTCCAAAAAGCATTAATTTGTAGCATTTTAATATTACATATAAATTTCTGTTTTGTAAGCTATTGATATAGAACAAAGAAACAGTTATGCCTTGAATTTGTAACATGAGGTTTCAATAGTTTCACAAATTTGCACTTCAGTATGAATAAGCAAATTGTAATATGCAATCATTCATGAACTGCATTTGAAAATACACAAGGACAGCACGCGGCCAGCAGGCCAGGATTTGCGCAACTCTGCATTAAGCTTTGTTGTTTTTTGTGACTTAATCATTTAGTCGTCTGTTCTTCCTTTTGTACCCAATCACTAAAATTCAAAAGTATCGTCATGCCTTTGAATTATAAAAAAAAAGATGAAATAAATCTCATTCGTTGTAGATGGCACGAGCACTTCACTCAACTGCGAAATCAATTATTCTTAAGCATCAGTTAAAATTGGAAAAAATTCTAACTTTTCTACGATTGGAATTGTTTGAATCGCTAGGAATTCATAATAAATGAGAGCAAAAGTTCATCGGAGGAGATATGCTGTTGTAATATTTTTTGATTTGTGCTTCAGAAATTTGATCATTGCAATGACTGATATAAATTTCACTTTCTGAATTATTATTATGAAGAAAAGTATCTTGAGAATATTTTGATCTAGACAAAAAATAATATATCGAGAGATCATAAAATCACAAATTAAAATTCTGTTTTACCGATTAGATTGAATAAATTGTAAAAGGAATCGCCGCAGTTCAAAGCAATCTATTTTTTTTTTCATTCCTTTATGCTTTGAAATATGATCTTTTGGACACCCTCTTATTTGATTCAGGATTAATTTTAAAAAATCTGTCTTCAGAAACAGAACAAATATATATGGGTTGAGTCTTTGAAACGGAATGCCCCGTTTAAGTGCCGAATTAATCTAACTGTAATAAACCATTTGCTACGAAATTTATCTTTTTACTTCTGGTTCCTTTCATCAAGTGCATTCATTAGACAGAAAACAATCCTTCACTTGTCAGAAAGTTCACTGCAAGTCCACATCTTTAATGAAACAGTTTTCCCAGCTTCTTTTCAAAGCACAAGCACCAATAATAATTAGCATGTATTTCCTGACATAGTTTGAGTCCCATAGAGCCTGCTACTGCAGGTACTCATTTACCCAATACGAAATCAGACTTAATCCTTCAAAGGCTTTCTGGGGTAAGAGAGAGTTAGTGGAAAGCCTTTCAAACAAAATTAATGATCCCAAAAGTGGAGAAAGGTCGCAAAGATAGCAGACGAAGGTTAATAACGCTTAGGCAAAGTGTAGCGTTCATTTAATCAACAACTCTTATGAAGAAGGAAGAAATGATATGACAGCCGAGAGCCCTAAGGGTAGCCGGGTCATGGAGTGATTGGAGAGCCGGTCTGTAGCCATTGAGAGCCAGTAGATCAAAATTACTGTTTTGGCCCTCCGCAGTGAGCACTCTTCTCACCCATCACAGCCGACTACCCTTTAATAAAGCGAACCGCCAATTGAATCTGCCGTCAAAATCTCACCTCGGGCAACGAGAAGTGCCGATCGTGAACCGCAGCTGCTGAGTATGGGGAGTGGGGAGGGGTGGGGTCTGAAAGGATCGTCTCTCGCCTATCCCATACCGCCAGTTCCTACTGCGGTGAGCACTTTCCTTTCGTTATGTCATCTCCGAGATGGAAATACCAGTTTCGGGAGTAGATATTTAATTAAACACTTTCGAGTAGCGTAAATAATGTGCACAACTGATTAAGTGGCTAACGTCGAGGTAGGAACTTAAAACAACACAGATAACAACACTCTAGCTTTTGAGGTGAAATCTCTGAATAGAGTCTTTTAATTCCGATTATATATCTACCCTCCCGTCCCCATTCTTTTCCTCCCATCAAGAATTGAGATTTATTAGTTGGATTCAGTTGTTTTACCAATGAGCGGTGCTTTTTTTAATAGATTCATCACAAGGAACCAAAGAGCCCAGTGAGTTCAAGAAGGGAACCAACTAGATAAGTCTTAGGAATAAATAGCAGCCTACAGAAAAGACTGCCTAGCATGTTTTAAACGTGTACGAAATACTTTTACACATAGGGCCACGGGTCAACGTCATACGAGATCGACAGCCTTTTTAAAAGATAAGTTTTTAAATAAAAACTTTTCATGGATGGCAATAAAGTTCTCTATAGGAAATATACATATCAGCTTGCATACATTAACATAATTTATTGAAAAATTAAATCGATTAATTTTATTCTTTTGAAAATTTCGAGAGAAATTCTTTTTCACCTAAGAGTTAAAGGTCGGCTTCGGATTGGTTTTAATATTACGTTTTAAACGGACTAAATTAAACAAACAATTGATAGTTCTAAGATATTAGTTCCGCAATTGCAATAAAACTCTTACGAGTCTTAATAAGGCAGCGATAACAATAAGAAAAAGAACTATTTTATGTGTTTATTGCGAAAGATCTTCATTGTTTCGCTAGAGTACCATTAAACTTATGTTTGTCTTCTGCGAATACAGTTTGAAAGGGATGCAGAGAAGGTTTCATTACACAGCATTGAACAAAATATCGTACAGAAAGCTTCCGGTTATTGAAACAACAACAGGTGCAACATAGTTATTTAACTTTTTTCCCACAGTTTCTTGGAGTCGTACCTCAGTGACAGAAACAGTTTCTATCGACCGTAAGACTTCTTCATTCTCTTCCTCTACGCAAACAAAAGCGATACCTGCAGGGTGCGCCTCGGACAGACAACGGAACATGTGTTGGGCGGACAAGTGACAGTAGGTGTTGCAGCTCAAAAAATAAACATACATAGCAGAATACGTATCGAAAGACACATGCGTCAAACTGAAGAGCATTCAGAGCTGATGAATGGCTGCAGAGACAGATCGCTAAAGTTCACACATTAGTGCACTAAGTCCGATGAGTGATGGGCTTTTAATGCAATTTGCTCGAAGTTTGGAGAGTCATGTGCAGGCCGACTTTATTTGCTAATCGACGTCACTATTAGCATCACAAGTGTGTTTCAAGCAAAAATATCAACTGATTCACTATGAGAACGTCTCAAATTTTCTTCTGGCACTCTGCAGCGTTTAAAGTGATCACTTTTTGTTTATATCATTATCAATGAAGTAAAGAACAATATCTAGTAAAAACAAAACGGAAATGATTTTCGAAACTCCCACCTCTTTCTCAATGACTATCAATCAAAAGCTTCCGAGAGCTTAGCAAACAGTGCTTACGATGTCATACTAGGTGTTAGGAAAGGTGGCGACGTAAGCTTCTCAGAATCTCTAGCACGGTAAAAAAAAATGAATAAGATTTAACAAAGAATTTCTGTGTATCATTTTTTTTAACCCGCTTATTGTTCTACTACATGTAATTGAACTTCACCAGAGGAAAATTAAAAATAGTTTATCTGTATCTATTTTCTTCACTTAAACCTTCACTAGCAAATATTTTCGGACTCATTGAACAATGTCTATATGCAAAGTGAGAGTGCACAAGAGCAATCTCGTATTTGTACTCTCCACACCAATTAAATTATTAAATTTAAAGAACATAAGCATGAATTGTGTTGATGTTATTTTAGTATTTGTAATTCGTAATTAGCCGTCCAGTGAAAGTGTGGTTAGCGCGCTTATCTACTAATCAAAGGGATCTGGGTTCTCAGCCCCGGATAAGGCATGGATGTTTCTGCTGTCTTTATGATGAGGTCTCGCCTTCTCACAGACATCCTGCTTTGGCGTATAAACTGACAGGCTCCTGTCAGACCTATGTGGCAAGCAGCTGCTTGAGGGTGGTATTTTTTTAATACGCAAATGAACCCCTTCAGTGCCTGCATACATTACTTTTACACAAGTTTTTTTTTAGAACACTGGAATTGGTGCCTGTGGTCTTGAAATGTTTGCTAAGTGTACACTCGTCTTTTGTACATAGGAATGATTAAAGTGTGCTGCCATTTATTGATATAATGGAAACTACATATGTGAAAATTGAGCCAGATTTTCAAAAAAAATAGAAGAGGGAGGGGGGGGGGGATAAGAGAATGGATTTCCATTGTAGTATAATATTCTCTCCTCCGTTTTAAAGGTACTTAAAAAATTGCGTGAAATATGCGTAAGTTTAATAATTATTTTGCCTCTATTATCCTTATTAGCATTATATAAATTAGAATTCTTTTCCATTATATTCCAGTGTATTGCTTTCAGCGATTTCAGAATTTTGTAACTTTTGAGAAGATTTTCTACATTACGATGTGCATGCTGAAATTCACTGAAATGACGTTAAAAACAATTTTTGTATATTCTCGTTCCTTTCGTCATAAATAAACACATTTAAATGGAAACATGTTTTCGTCTAGAAACAAAGATTCGAGTCTGGAGGGGTTAAGACAGTTATGACACAGAAATTATACATAGCATAGGTTAGTTAACCTTTTATTTTTTTCGGTAAATCTGTTGTTATGCTCCCACTAAGGATGAAGATGAGGATGATATATTACAAACACCTGACATACATAAGTACACATGGGTTTCACCACTGAATGCCAGTGTTTCACCAGTGTTGCATTGCAGAGAGCTTACTAAACGTGTAAAGGATCAGTTAGCTGCTGATAAGAATCTTTGGCTTGATGGCTTGTCTGACAAAGCCGAGGAAGCTATTGCACAGCACAGATATGTGTAATAGAAAACGAACAGGTATACAGGGATTGAAGGATAAACAAGGTACGGTTATGGAAAGTGAGGAATCTGTCATGGCTGAGTGTCATGGCATGGCATGAGCATTTCTGTGATTTTCTAAACAGTATGGTTAGTTCTACTCCCATTGTTTGTAATGATGATATATGCATTAGTGGTTTTAATGTTGGCCCTATAACAGTCTGAAGTTATTTTGTCTGTTTCTAAACTTAAATACATACATCCCCAGGAGTAGATGAAATTACTATGGAAATGCCTAGAGCTAGGAATGTTTCGGTTACCACTTCGATGACTGAAATTTTGAATATCTTTTATGATAAAGGCATGGTTAAGGATTTTACCAGAGCTATTATTATCCTTATTTTGATATTTCTTGTGATAACTATAGGGGTATCAGCCTACTTTCTGTTCCAGGAAAAGTTCTTTGCATGATTGTGCATAATAGAATTAAGAATCTGGTTAACGGGCAAATGAGCAGTGTGGATTCAGAAGTGGTAGGGGATGTGCGAGTCAGATATTTTCATTCAGGTAGATTCTTAAGAAATGCTTAGAGTTTCAGAAACCTTTGCTTGCTAGCTTTGTTGATTTCCAGAAAGGCTTTCGACTTTGTTGACTGTCACAATTTGTGGTTGATTGCGAGATCGTATGGTATACCAGACAAGTTAGTTAACATAATGAAAGCTCTCTATAATAACATTGAGTTGTGCGTGAGAGTTCGTAAGGCTTGTAGCAATTGGTTTAGAATTACTTCTGATGTTCGACAAGGGTGCATTTTGTCTCCTTTTCTCTTTAGTTTGGTTATTGATTATGTTATGCGAAATTCACTGAAAGGGAAAGATTTTGGCCCAAAATAGTCTGGAGATACAAAAATTTCTGATTTAGATTATGCTGATGATTTAGTCCTTTTGGCAAATGATGTTGATGAGATGAACTCTTTCATTCGAGCAGTTGATGAGACTGGTAGTAGAGTAGGTTTGGTTATAAACAGAGAGAAAACTAAAGTGATGAAAATTGGTCGGGCAGGTTGTGATTCAGTTAATCTGAATGGTTGCAGTCTTGAGCAGGTATCACAGATTAATTATCTTGGGAACTATGTAACAGATACTGGTGATGTGCGGCATGAGATTAACAGACGAAGAGGGATTGCTGCCGGGACTTTTAAGAATCTATGGAGAGTGTGGAGAAATAGGCTAAAGACTGAAATTTGACTATATAATAGTTTGGTACTTTCTAGGGTTAGTTATGGTAGTGAAACTTGGACGCTTTGTAAACAAGATAACAGGAAACTTGATGTTTTTGATTCTAAATGCTTACGCAGTATCTTGGGCATTAGGTGGTTCAACTTTGTAAGTAGTGAAGAGGTTAGGCAAATGAGTCGGCAACCTACTTTAAACAGCGTATTGTGCATAGAGAGACTGTTGGTTTGGCCATGTTGCCCGTATGAATAATTATAGATTGGTGAATAGGGTTATGAACAGTGTGCCCAAAGACTTCAGAAAGAGGGGGAGACCTAGAATGCGGTGGGCTGACAATGTCAAGCAAGACCTTGTTAGAATGGTGTGCAGTGGCCAGATGCAGCAGATGTAGCTCAGGACAGACATACTTGGAAAACTAAATTGCACAGTCTGGTTGGACCTCAGTAGCGCATGGCTGCTTGAGGAGGAGGATGAGGAGGATGAGGATGAATTTATATAAATAACTGCCGTGATTTCTTCCGGGAAAGCTTGTTGACAACGTGCAACAGTTTTCCAACAATGCATGTTGGCGTATATCTTGATAGTGTTGCGGATTACAAAAATGGATAGCCGCTGAGCGTGAGTATTAAAAGCTATATTTCAAAACCAAATTCAATACAAGGTAAATTGTTACAAAGGAAATATGGATGAAGTATCTTATTAACAAATCAACTATTAACATGCACAAGTCATCAATCTTCCTGCGTAGAGCACACAATATCAGCTCTGTGTATTTTACTAAATACTACCTTTTACTTGATTTACCAGGTCACCCGAAGATCTTCACTCGTAAACCAATTCTCGTCCTGTGCTAATAACTGTTCACACACTAGCCGAACAAAAAGACAGTCCGTGTAGACATTCGAAGTTAGCCATAAAAGTTCCCACTTTTATACTTCCGTGTATACACAACACATCAAGTTACTTCTTGATACTTAACGATAAAAGATCCCACTTTTATCCTTCCGCGTATACACAACACATCAAGTTACTTCTTGATACTTACGCGCACTGTCTCAGAACAGCCCACCGGCCATTTTCGAACTCACCGACCGTTACAATACACAACGACCGTTACAATACAACGACCGTTACAACACACGACCGTTAACGCTCCACTCTTCTTCTCCAAATTCTCCCAAAGTTCTTATTCGTTGGCTGAAACTTTTTGCTTTCGGTTGCCAGATTCCTTCTGTCGTAACACTGCCCCCTTCCTAGGTCTTGTTCGTCCCGAACAATTCTGGATTCCAAAGTTTCTTCAGTTCTTCGATGAAACGGAGCCAAACGATCCACGTGAACCACCTTGCACTTTGTAGCTGGACGTCGACGAATGCGATATACCACGTCATTAATCCTGTTAACTATTGTATATGGACCTTCCCAAGGTTTCTGAAGTTTTGGAGATAGTCCTTTTTTTCTATGTGGACTGTATAGCCAGATAAGATCTCCTTGATTGAAAATAGTTCCATTTATTTTACTGTCATATCTTGTTTTGGTTCTGTCACTTGTTATGTCGATGTTATGTCTAACAGAGTGATGGATTTCTTCTAGTCGTTGTTGCAATTCTTGTACGTATTGTGGAGTGGACACAGGCATTGCTTCGGGCCGACCATATAAAAGGTCACAGGGAAGACGTAACTCTCTTCCAAAAATCATCATGGAAGGTGTCTGTCCAGTTGTCTCATGCACTGCCGTTCTATATGCCAGCAAAAGGAGTGGTACATGGCGATCCCAGTCACGTTGGTGGTCGTTCACAAATAATGCTAAATGCTGAGCAATTGTTCTATTGAACCTTTCAACCATACCATCCGACTGAGGGTGTAAGGGAGTTGTTCTGGTTTTCTGAATACCTAATAGTTGACAGATGCCTTTAAACACATTGGATTCAAAATTCCGTCCTTGATCAGAGTGGAGTTGTAAAGGTACTCCATACCTACTAATGAAGTTATTAACTATCATCTCAGCCACTGTTGTTGCTTCCTGGTCTTGGATGGGATATACCTCAGGCCACTTTGTGAAATAATCCATTACCACTAATAAATATCGATTTCCATCATCAGTTCTAGGAAACGGACCCATTACATCAATGGCTATTCTTTCAAAAGGGGCACCAACGTTATACGTCTGCAGCTTACCCCGACTCCTAGTCTTAGGGCCTTTCTTTGCTGCACAGGCTTCACATTGCCTACACCATCTCTCAACGTCTGCCCTACTTTTCAACCAATGAAATCGTTCCCTGGCTTTGGCTAATGTCTTATTAACACCGAAGTGTCCTCCAGTGGCACTATCATGTACATCTTTCATCACAAGTTCCACTCGGGATCGAGGAAGGATTATCTGCCAACGGATCAGCCGTCCAGTGGGATTCTCCCATCTTCTGTATAATACTCCGTCTTCCATTTTTAAGGAGTCCCACTGTGCCCAGTAACTTTTAGTAGTTGGACTATACCTCGAGATTTGCTCCCAATTAGGTCTTGCATCAGATTTTTCAATCAATTCCATTATTGGTTTTATGTCTTCATCATCTAGTTGAGCCTTCCTGATTTCAATTGGATTCCAGATGTTAGGGGTGTCACTATTTGTTTGTGTCGATACTATTTGTCTTATGGGCATTATCTCTTTAGTTCCAAATTTCAGTTCTGCATTATAGCAATGTTTACAGTTGTCAATACATGGGCGCCTGGAAAGAGCATCTGCATTCTTATGCATTTTACCACTTCGATGTTCGATGGAGAAATCGTATTCTTGTAACCGTTGTATCCACCTAGCGATTTGTCCTTCAGGGTTTTTGAAGTTTAATAACCATCTAAGTGCAGCATGATCAGTACGTATAAGGAATTTCTGGCCATAGAGATAGTGATGAAAATGTTCTATTGCTTTTACTATTGCTAACAGTTCTTTGCGTGTTACACAGTAATTCCGCTCTGGTTTGGATAAAGTTTTACTAAAGTATGCAATAACTCTCTCCTGTCCGTCTTGTTCTTGTGAAAGCACAGCACCAACTCCTGTGTTACTTGCGTCAGTATCTATTACGAATTGTTTTCCAGTTTGTGGGTACGCTAGCACTGGTGCTGTGGAAAGAGTTTTCTTCAGCTGTTGAAAGGCTATATCGCATTCGGTGGTCCACATAAACCGCTGGCCCTCTTCTGTCAGACGATGTAATGGCCTTGCGATGTTGGAGAAACCTTTGACAAATCTTCTATAGTAGGTGCAAAGTCCAATAAAACTACGAAGTTGATGAACATCTTGTGGTGGAGGCCAGTCTCTTACAGCTTCTATCTTACTAGGATCAGTCTTAATCCCTGCTGTAGTGATCACATGACCAAGGTAATGAACTTCTTGCTGGAACAGTTTACACTTTGTCGGTCCCAATTTTAACTTGGCTGCCTTAAGTTTTTCAAATACTTGACGAAGATTTCTCAAATGTTCTTCAAAAGTTCTTCCAAGAACTATGATGTCGTCCAAGTAAACCAGGCAGACCTCCAAAGACAAACCTTTGAGCACTGACTCCATTAGTCGCTCAAATGTGGCAGGTGCATTACAAAGTCCAAATGGCATCACCTTAAACTGCCAAAGTCCATTCAATGTACTGAAAGCCGTTTTCTCACCGTCTTCAGGACGTATACCAACTTGCCAATAGCCGCTCTTTAAATCTAATGTTGAGAACCATTCTGACCCAGATAAAGTGTCTAGTGTATCGTCAATCCTGGGTAAAGGAAAGGAATCTTTCTTTGTTACGTCATTTAATCTGCGATAATCTACACAAAATCGTGTAGATCCATCTTTTTTCTTGACAAGAACTACTGGTGATGTCCAGGGACTCTGTGATGGTTCTATAATGCCCTGAGCTTCCATGTCCTTTATGAGTTGTTCCGTCTCCTCTCTTTTTGCCAATGGAAGCCTTCTTGCCGGCAGATGGACTGGAGGAGAATCACCAGTGTTGATTTTATGTTCTGTCAGGTTAGTACGGCCATAATCATTTGATGTGGCAGAAAAAATGTCAGAAAATTCTTTTAATAGGTTCTCGGCCTTAACAGCTTGGTTTTCAGTTAATATTTGTCTTGTTTCTCTCCATAATTCAGTAAGATGAGACGGGATGTCTGTATGATTTTGATATGAATCGGTAACTTCTATTTTATTTATACTTGTTACACAGGTAACAGCTTCACATATTGCTAATTCCTCACCTTTTTTTAACATTCTACTGGATTTGTTACAGTTCATCACTCTGATAGGGATCTGTTCTTTATCTATTCTGACTAAAGTCCTTGCAACCAGGATATTATGAGCCAAAGCTCCTTTACCAGAGGCATCAGTAACTGCCAATCGGAAGGCCCCAGAAGTCTCCGCCCGATGTCCACGGACTATAACTTCACTTTGTGCTGGGATCTCTGTGTCTTCCGTCACTAATATTGGAGTTACGCTTGATAAAGAATCAGTCGTCCGGCTAAGCAGAGGAATCTCTTCTGTCTCATAGATGAGTAGGTTATCACTGGGTCTAATGTTGAATCCATGTTTCTTAAGAAAATCAAGGCCTAATATGCATTCGTCGTAGATGTCAGCGATGTAAACAGGATGGCGAACCAGACAGCTACCAACTCGAATATTAAGTTCTATTTTTCCATGAACCTTTGCACGATCTCCAGTGGCCGTTTGTAGGCTTATTCTAGACTGTGTAGTATTCAAGTTTGGGTGAGGTATTATTTTCTTTATTATATCCGTTCTGAGTAAAGTTACATTTGCACCAGTGTCGACTATCATACGGCAAGGTATTCCATTTATGGCTCCATCAGCTACTAATCCATTATTATCACCATGCAATGTTGAAACGTGGGCGACTTCCCCTGGGGCCAACCAATCAACAACCAGCCTTTGCCTCGCAAGATTGATAAATTTTCTGTTTCTCTGATCCTGTTGTCTAGTTGATGTACTTGGACTCCTCATTCGTTTCCTAGTGCAGTTGGTACGAATGTGTCCGGTCTTGCCACAATTCCAACACTGGAGGTCTGTTGTAGGTTTTGAAGAAGAACCTTTTATATCTTTCAAAACGGATAGTATGGCTTTGGTTAGTTCTTTCATTTCATTATCCTTTTCTACAGTTTCTTCTGCACTCACAAATCTCACTGCACGTTTGTTCGCTCGGGAGGAAAGCCTGGAGCACTCGTATTTCATAGCATGTACCACAGCTGACTTTAAGGATTCACCTTCCAACATCCTCAGAGATTGCTGAGTGTCAGGGTCAGCAATAGCATCAATAAATTGTAATTGAGCTAAATTATCTTGAATTTCTGGTGGACAGTTACTATAAGCCAATCTAGCTAGACGCTCAATATCACTAGCAAGCTCTTGCAAAGTTTCACCACTTTTCTGCATGCGATGTTTAAATTGAGTCACGTAATATTGTTTTAAATAACTATCACCAAACCTTAGTTCTAATGCGGAAACTAGACTTTGATAATCAAGTCGTTTTTCTTCTGGAACAGACTGCAAAACTTCCGCAGCAGAATTTCTTAAGGAAGCTGCAAGAAAACTGGCCTTTTGGAATTCATTCCACTCATTGGCTGTAGCGATAACTTCGAATTGTGTTTTAAATACTGTCCAAGATGATTGACCATCATATGTAGAAGGTTTAGTTGTATTTTTAGCGATATGTGTAATAACATTATTTCCACTAGAATTATTATTATCACAAGCAGAAGGTAACATTTCATTTCTCAAAATCTGAAACTGGCGTTCACAATCAGTTTTTACAATTTCTATTTCATGTTTATAATCTAACTTAACACTATCAAGATCATATTTTACACTGTCAATTTCAACCTTTAAACAATCACATTGTTTATTAAGTTCGGTTTTAATGTCCTTACACTGATCAGTAATCTTGTCAATTTGAGAAGCCACTTCAGCTCTCATCTCGGTATTTTGTGCGGCCATTTCGGCTTTCAAGTCATCTTTTTGAGAAACTATCTCAGTTCTCAACTCATTATATTGTGCGGCCATATCGGCTTTCATATCAGTCATCAGCTTTATTAACTCATCCATACTTCTAGTGAAAGGCATTCAATTAAATTAATCCCACTCCTGACACCAAATGTTGCGGATTACAAAAATGGATAGCCGCTGAGCGTGAGTATTAAAAGCTATATTTCAAAACCAAATTCAATACAAGGTAAATTGTTACAAAGGAAATATGGATGAAGTATCTTATTAACAAATCAACTATTAACATGCACAAGTCATCAATCTTCCTGCGTAGAGCACACAATATCAGCTCTGTGTATTTTACTAAATACTACCTTTTACTTGATTTACCAGGTCACCCGAAGATCTTCACTCGTAAACCAATTCTCGTCCTGTGCTAATAACTGTTCACACACTAGCCGAACAAAAAGACAGTCCGTGTAGACATTCGAAGTTAGCCATAAAAGTTCCCACTTTTATACTTCCGTGTATACACAACACATCAAGTTACTTCTTGATACTTAACGATAAAAGATCCCACTTTTATCCTTCCGCGTATACACAACACATCAAGTTACTTCTTGATACTTACGCGCACTGTCTCAGAACAGCCCACCGGCCATTTTCGAACTCACCGACCGTTACAATACACAACGACCGTTACAATACAACGACCGTTACAACACACGACCGTTAACGCTCCACTCTTCTTCTCCAAATTCTCCCAAAGTTCTTATTCGTTGGCTGAAACTTTTTGCTTTCGGTTGCCAGATTCCTTCTGTCGTAACAATAGTTATCACAGGAGACGTCCAATAGAGGAGAGCTCCTGTGATTTAAATTTGAAAGATAGTTGTATTTTTTAAACAGATTTGGACCCTTCCGGAATTTCCCCACATTTCCTAAGTGATCTTCCTCTGTGACACCCCATGTCGCATTCAAAATCCCTACCTCTAATCGAATTTAATTTCGAACGGCACATCACGTCTTTTCCCAATTTTTATATTTTATCGGATGAAATTTTAATTTAACACATTTTGACTTTTCATTACTACCTCTGCAAAATTTACTACCTCGGCCAGTAGAGGATACCGATGGGCTTATAAAGGCCGCCGTCCGTCGGATGGGACGTTAAGTGGCTCTGTGTGCGGGAGAGTCATATTCTGTGCACATTAAAGAACACGCTGGATGGCCTTGACAGGAGGCTATCATTTGTCCCCCAACAACTGACTGGTGAGTCCCATTCCCCCAGACTTCTCTGAGCCCTCGAGGTCCTTGTGTGCCAAAAAAGTGCCGCTCAGAGGTATTGACCGTTTTGTCCCAAATTTCTCCTAAGGTCTCCAAATAAGTCTCCAAATTTCTCCCAGACAACTCCGTGTTTCAAAATAAAAGAATTAAAAATTCAAATCTGATTTAAAAAACAATTTTCTTTCTCCATTTCAAGGATCCAATGAATATCAACAGGAAATTTACTAGCAGAGAATATTAATCGTTCTCCAATTAGCTAATCGACTTAGTACGGTCTAGTGTTTGTTATTTCCCTATTGCTTTGCTCTTGTCTTTTTTAAATCGATTTGTCAAATCAGTTATTCCATTATCTTTCCAACACAGTGACCAATCATAACGAGTTACGTACTAAATGAAAGCTTGCAACGAGGAATGTGTCAAAGGATACGAATAATTTATCTTCCCATCCGTCTTCCTCCCTGAGCAAGGGGAAATATGTAAACAGTTATTTATCTACAGTGCCTGGCCAAATTATTATCAACATCTACCTGATACTTCATCTGGCATTCCGCGGTCGGAAATGATAATCCGGCGTAGACGTGGCATGCTTTCCAATACTTTCTAAATACAGCAGGGAAATCTTGAACCTGCGAAAACATCTCGAAATGAAAAAAGCAGAGGTCTGTGCATTCAAATAGCTCTTTCCAAATTGTCTCATATGTTTCCAATTGGATTAATATCAGATGATTGTGAAGGTCAGTGAAGGTCATAAAAGTCCGTTTTATGTTCCTCAAACTACTCCTGTACGATTCGAGTGCGATGATTCGGTACAGTACCATACTGGAATTTGCCATCTCCACGGGGTAAAAATGATGATTCATTGGCAGCATCTGATCGGGGCCAAGAAAATGTTCCCTACACCATCACACCTCCTCCATTACCTTGAACTGTGGGAGCTATACATAATAGGTCCACTGCATCGTGGTTTTGTCGCCATATTGTACAGTCGCTCAAAAAAGTATCCGAACGCTATGGTTGCATACAAAATTCAGAAAAAATTCTGGCAACGATTTTTTTTAGAAATTAATGATCTGACAAACTTCGTGTACGGTACACGAAGGTTGCCAGATCATTAATTTCTAAAAAAATCGTTGCCAGTTGTTTTTTCTGAACTTTGTATACAACCATAGCGTTCGGATACTTTTTTGACCGACTGTACGTCAGCCATCTGTTGAAAACAGTGTATATCGTGATTAGTCTGGCGATGCGATACATTTCCAGTCCTCCACTGACCCTGTTCGTCGCCTCATATGCTGTCGGAGTCTTCAACTCCTGTTGTTTTCGAAAATGAAAAGCTTAGTATCATGCTGCAGTTCTCAAATTGCAAAGTTTTTAATTCTCTGCGCATAGTTCCCGTTAAAACGGCTTTGAACTACTACTACTATTGTTACAAATAGCTTCGTTTTTCAGTATAGAGTGAAAAAAATTTAAAACAAAATTTTGATATTAGAATTTCTATAATTATCATTGATAATGATTGATACCATTCATAGAAATTATAATTATCAACAATGCATCATAAAAGTTGTAGGGAGCGAATGGTTTGCTGGTACTCACAATAAGAAAGTCACAAAAACTGCAAGGAATCATGGCTTGATAGGGAAAAGAGGCCCACTGGACGGATGGAGGCCATCGAGCGTGCTCCTTAACATGCACAGAATATGGCTTTGGTGCACGCCTTATAATCCCATCTGACAGACTGCGGCCTTGTCCAAGTTCATCGGCATCCCTTATCCCAACGAGGACAGAATAGATGTAGAGGGAGAAAATCCTAACACAAGCTAGCATAGTGGGGACTCGAACGTAAGAACACCAGGTTATGAACCTAGTGCGCTTCCTAAAGAGCCAACCTCTGCCCCAAAGGGTGTATGGAAATATAAAAACACAAGATATTACGGATACAATATACATATTTCTTCGTGTTGATTACATGGATTCATTCAAAAATCTTCCTTGCCTATTCGCTGTTAAGACACGTTTGAAAACACTGTTGTTTCATTTTGGCTTTAGAAGGATGGCTGGTTACTTTTAAAGGAAGGGAGACCAGCTATAGGAAAAAATATCACTGACTGAAAGAATTTTTTAGTTTTAGAAAACTAATGTTTGCTACTCTATTTAAATGCCCTAGTTTGATGTGGCCTTAAGGGACTGCAATTTTTCTGTATGGTAGATTGAATAAAATGCTGACTTTATTAATACATATATGCAGGCCCGGATCTAAGAAAAAAAATGAAAGTTGGGAGGAGGGGGTTGGGTTGGTTGTTTTACCTCTGAACAGCACTTTTTTGCACACCATGGGCTAAATGGGAGGAGGGAGGGAGTGAAGTAATAGAGCAGGATAAAGTAAAGGGAGGGGGGCGTGTCCATCGCAGTATAACACTCTCCCCTCCATTTTAGAGGTCTTTAACACATTCCTTTAAAAATGCATGAACTATGCAGAAGTTGAATGTTTTTTTCCCTCCATTGCCCTATTAGCATTCTCAAGCTGGGATGGGGGGGGGGGGTAGGCATGACCCGATTGCCCTCTTCCCCTAGATGCGACCCTGCTTGCGACTAACTTATATATGGAAAATTCTCTGTATTCGGACTGGCGACCTAACTATCTTGATTGTATCGTAATTTATTTTCCTGCTATCGATAATAATTTTTTTCGTGGTTTCTTTTTTTTACTACTGGAAATATATATCTGCTTGAGCTGCTGCTGTTTTTCGTTTCGAATATCTGTAAAGTGGTGATCTTGATGGTGATCATATATGGTGTAAATTATGACAGCAGTATGCAACACATTATAGTTGAAAATAATTTTTTTTTTTGCGGACTTCGATAAAATATCCAAGATTTTCTGAAACATAAATGAAACACTTCAAAACAAAACCATGTCCACTAAAAACAATACTAACAAAACTAACTGCTAGTTTCGTTATTTGATTTTTAATCGACTTAGTATTGCGATTTCTGCTGAGGTCCTGCCATCCTCTCAGATCTTTTACTTTGGCATATAAACTGGCAGGCTCCTGTCAGACCTCTGTGGCAAGCAGCTGCTTGAGGGGGTATTTATTATTTTTTTTTATTGCGATTCCAGAGGGAATTAAGAGAAACGAAAAATCATTCCATGCATGCGCGTGACACATCACAGATCGCTTAGTTTAATTTTAAGGCAGATTCTGGGCTGAGCCCACGTTTCAGTTGCCCACTCGTGCATGCTTCAAGGAGTTACCTCAAAAACACTTCAAATGTTGTTAACTTGGTTCTTCCTAAAAACCCGAAAATGATAAGCTTAGAATCTTGTTTCAAATAAACAAATTGAAAATCTCTTGGTGAAGAATAGCGCAAAAATTTAGTTAGTTTAGTAATTTAGTAAAAAAAATTATGACCATTTCCTATCAAAGATTTCAGAGACGTTTTAAATGTTTACAGAGTAATAGCTGCCCATTGTATGAGATGTCAGCTTACCGATCCATCCGACAGATGGCGACCTCACCCAGCTCAACAGTGTTCCCTTTCTCAAACGAAAGCAAAGGCACGAGAAGAAAGTTTCAACGTTAACACCTTAGTGACCCGATTCTGGCGCTACCACCTTCTATCCCTCCCTCTTCTCCTCTTGAGAAGATTATCTATCGTCCAATCATTCCCTCGGATTAAAAGAATCGTGATATTATTTTTTCCTACTATTGAGAATATAGTTACCATCCCATGGCCGAGTGGTTAGCGCGCTTGGCTACTGATCTAAGGGACCTGGGTTCGAACCCCGGATTAGGCATGGATGTGTGTGTCGTTTTTCTGCTGAGGTCCTGCCATCCTCTCAGACTTCTACTCCGGCATATAAACTGACAGGCTCCTGTCAGACCTCTGTGGCAAGCAGCTGCTTGAGGGGGTACATATTGAGAATATCAACTTACAGTTTTCTGCTTGAGCGTCTCTTTTTCTTTTGGAGTATTATGTATGAATTGATGAATCAATGTACAGAATGTTAATCAGTAAAGAAGTTTGACTGACAACTGCGGAAGCAATGAGAGGGTTGGGTTGGTTTACCTCTGAGCGGCGCTTTTTGCACAAAATGGGCTAAATGGCCAGGTCACAAGGATCCTAAGGGCTCAAAGAAGTTTGGGGGAGAGAATTCACTGGACATCCATAAGGAAACAGATAATAGCCTCCCGTCAACGCCATCCAGTGTGTTCTTTACCGTGCACAGGGTATGACTCTACAACATATGGTACCACGGCTTAAAGAAATGAGAGACTATGAGACTGCGCAGTTGATGCTTCCACAGTTTTCGTAGATCATTGGTTGATTGGTAAGTGATTTAGAGCGCAGTTGACCTATCTGATTGGTTGATTAACAGATAACTGATAGGTCACACCTATGATCTACGAGAACTGCAGAAGTATCAACGGCGCAGGCTCAAATTTCCTCTTGCTCTCTCGTTTCCATTCACCCTTTTCCACTGATCTTGCGCTTGTGATAGCTAAAGTGATAGCTAAAGTGATAGCTAAAGCGAAAATCGTCATCAACTGCAATTAAACCGGACCTCTTCTTCCTTTTGCTATTAAAAGTATGATGTGAGGTTTCGGCTTCAAGTGAAACTGCTCGGTGATTTTTTTTCGTGCAACATCCCAATCTGTTATTGATGCTCGGCTAGTTGTTCCACTTCGGAGAAAATAGCATCATTAAATGGCATTGAGAACTCAATCATGAACGTATCAAAAATGGTTTCGAGTTTCCCTTATTTTTACCCGCGAAGTACAATGCACTTCGCGCACAACTTGCAAGAAAATTCGGAGCCTCTTTTACCTTATTGTTAAAGAACGATGTCATGTGAATACAGGGAAGTGCAAAGGGGAAAGGATGAAGGTAAATAACCGTTGTTAAAATGAACAACTTGTCACGGAGATAGGTATAGGGAGTTCACAAAAGACACATGACAAGCAGATCACTGCTGCCAACCACTCATTATTAACAATACCTTATATCACAAAGTGCCGTTCATTGTCACGTATTAAAGATATTTTAATGCAATTCGTGGCGTGGCAGCTCAGTTTTTACCCGGAAACTGGGCGTGTACAGGTGTATGAGTGTGTGCGGACGACAGCGAGGTAATGGGTAAGCTCTTGCACAGGTGTGCTGCTCCTGGGACAGGATCACGTCGGCATCGTTGCCGGTGAGGAGTCGCTTAAAGAGGTGACACCAACATTTTGGGTGTCGTCGAATTTCCTGTCACGGAGCCTCCCGTTGGCTGTGATGGATGAACACGGCCTTTGACAACCTACGCCAAACAGGAAATTGTTAGCACCGCAGCCGTCGGTTTGCGATGGAGATAGTTTTTGCATGATAATCGCCTTTGTCTTGGTTTCTTAAGTTTCCGCGTATCGGGTCATGACACAAAAATTACCAATGGTAATTTCGAAGACGTGGGCTTCTCTGCTACCATTTAGGTTGCCGCTTGTTGCCTGTGAAACAACAGGTTTACGGTGAGTGCGGTTTTGTCTCTGCTGGTTTTTGTCAAGAAGTCGTCAGTAGCGCTGGAGGAGAAGAGCAGCTGCCAGCATCCTTTGACGTTTGAGATCATCTTTGCGGAGGAGAAAGCGTCAAAGAGAGGAGGAAAGCAGAAGGCTGACCCTGCCTTGGAATGTCATTATTGCTTTTCGGAGAACTTTAAAAATAGAAAGGACACGACCGCTAACAACTTGCTCGTAGATAAATTGCAAAAACAGAATTTGAATTGAATTTGGGATTTTGTTATTTAAGCATGAAGGATAATGGTTTTTATTGGATGAATATCATTCTCAAAGTAAAAGAAATCAGACATTTCTTTAACATACAGAGATATTTACATGCATTTATAAGGAAAACTGGGGGTATAAGAGAAGTTTTATTGATTTCTGTTTTATATGATGACTTGAGAAAAGTCCAGCCGTTAACCAGAGAGATGCGTCGCTGTGAGACTGATCTTGTAAATGAACTTTTCACTCGAATGTCGGTGGAGAGGAAACTCATTGCAATATTGGATGAGCAAATAAACATAAAAAGGAATTTTTATTTAAAAAAACACAAGAAGCGAAATATAATGAAGCCTAATAAAACGAAAGAAGTATCACCAAAGAGAGCACCCTCTATAATTTAATATGAATCATGCACACTAAACATTCACATGAAGCAAACCAAAAGCATCAGCTAAATGTCTGCGACTGCCACATGTAATAGGAGCACGCGATATCTTTCTAGTTGCAAGTCCACGTAAATGTACTACTTTTGTAAATTAAATCAGGATGGGGAATGATAGAAAGAGGACGCTTTCGGATTTGTCTGTCGGTGGTAGTTTCGGTTACATTTTCATACCTACCATTGCATCTAATTGAAAATATTTGTGCAATCAATAAAGCTTTTGATTCTTGATTATCGCTAACGCCACTCCTCGGTAATCGAGGCAGATGGGCGTAGTTAACAGTTGGAGAAGACATCCCATGGACAAAATGTTCCAAACAACAAATTGGCGTTCGTTAATGGATATCGGCTTTAGCTCGGAAATTCATCACGGGCATGTAGGGGAGGTGGAGTAGTGAGAAGGAGGTGCTCTAAGACCAGCCCTCCCCACCCCCAAATTCTAAGAGGTAAAACCATTTCGAAGATTATGAATTTAATAAATGAATTCCTTTGTGTTTACAGGAATCCCTCGCTCAACGCTGTTAATTGGTTCCAGCAAAACAGAGCCCCAAATGACTCAGCGCTAAGCGAGGGCCGTAGTTCCATAAAAATATGCGTTAATCAGGTAAGTTCCAATCATTGCGATAGGCTGTTTCGATAGTTATGATATTGCTAGTGTGTATGCGAATATAATCGATTAACTGAAAAGTGCTAGCATGCATATATATCATCGAAAATATTTAATATTTAAAGATTATACAATATTCTACACAGATTATGTACTGCATTACTGTCTAACTTACAGGTCAAGTTAAACGATGAATTTTTTTTTATGTTTTCAAGTTTTCGTATTTTGGGCCTGAAAAACGAGTTGATTAAGCGTTATACTTTAACCTTCTCCTTCTCGTTGTATAAAATCATGTAACAATTCAGATAATTTTTTAAATTCCTTATCATTTTTGAATTTCGTTCCATGTCAGGGTCGTTCTCTCGGAAATAAGCACACCTTTTTTTAAAATGTTCAAAAGTCTCACTGAGCTCTTTTGCCGATAGTGACTTTATCGGTTCTGCATCTAAAGCATCGTGATCACTTTCTGTTTCCTCAATTGCATACTCTTGTTCTTTCGCCATTTCTATGAGCTCTTCATCGGAACGCCATTCCTTTCGTTGTAGATCAACTCTTGGACGTCATCGTGGTCCATTTCGTACAATCCCGCTTCTTTTCCGAGCTCAACAGTTTTTCTCAACAGGTTCGTTAGATCCTTGGAAATCCTCCGAGCAATCCTCCCGAACTTTCCTCCACACTCCATTCATACTTTACTGAGTCACTCCTTCACAGGCCCTTAAAATGTTCGTCGGTGGCGTTTTTCATGTTGCGGGATTTCCAAAACTCCCTTGAGTTCGGTGGATTTCCATATTATTTGTGCCTCTTAACGACTTGGGAAAAAGTTTTCCTTATGTCGCAGGTTTTAAATGTGGCAATAACTCTTTGGCTGGATAAAAGATGTGGTATTTGAGGGCATGTAAATAATTTTTACATGATTGTTTATATCTTCTAGGCTCTCACTGCTTGGTGTCCTAGCGCATTGTCACACAATATTTCTCCACCGCCGTGCAGGAGTATTCAGTATACCAACTAAAAGAGATCTAGTTACCCGAGCATTCTTATTAAATAAAAAAAATAAATACCCCCTCAAGCAGCTGCTTGAGCCCTTTGGATTTTTGGAATAATGAACTAAAATTGGTTTTCATTTGAATTATACGGCAGCGTTACCACCCAACAATAACGTGAAACGATCTTTTCCCACCTTGAAGCCTGACATTGTTTTTAATTCTTTGAATATGAAAGTTCTTTTAGGCATTCGTTTCCAAAAAAGTCTCGTTTTACCAAGCTGAAAACTTATTGAGCAGTATAACCTCCCCCTCTTTAGAACGATATTTTTCTTTAGATCTTCATATAGATTAGTTGCCTTTTCTCGAAAATGGTTGAACTTAACGGAATTTTACGTTGGTATTAAATAAAATAAATAACCCCTCAAGCAGCTGCTTGCCACGGAGGTCTGACAGGAGCCTGTCAGTTTTTATATGCCACAGTAGAAGGTCTGAGAGGATGGCAGGTCCTCAGCAGAAAAACGACACAAACAGCCATGCCTTACCCGGGGTTCGAACCCAGGTCCCGTAGATCAGTAGCCAAACGCGCTAACCACTCGGCCACGGGTCATCAATAAAAATATTTAGAAATATCTCCGCTTCAATCAAAATAGCCGGTTTGGCTGTAGTCAGTTTTGTTGCCTGCAGTGAAACAACTGACTTTCCCGCTTCAAAAATTGATTCTTTATATTTTTGCAATAGTTCTTACTGTTGAACCTGCTAGTCCTAAATCATTGCACACGACGACATGCGTTTCACTAGAATCAATTATTTCCAAAACGTCTAATTTAATTTCTAAACTCGGACTTTTCATTTCCTTCTTACCGACACTAGAAGTTGATGATCTTTTCACTCTTATCACCCATTGTCACAACTTAAAAAACGTACTAACTACTAATTAATTACTTTCGAGGAAAAGCGTTGAAAACAACATGTTACATGAGATACAATGTATTACCAGATCCATAGCTGTTGTTATTTTATTAACATGTCGCGAGAGAATTACATCAGTATTATAGCGAGTTAAGACACAGCTATCCTGAGGTGTAGTTTATAATACAATGACAATGTTACAACGAATTAGTCCTCAGCGAACAGCATTATAACGAGGGATTACTGTATTTAGTTGTTTTTAAGCCATTTACTATTTTAACTACACTGCTCGACATTGAAAGTGCCCCGCCCAGAAGAACATGTCGTACAAACATGCAAATAGAAGAGTGGGTGTGCGTTGTTGAGATATGCAAATGATGATAATCCGGAGCCAATGACGTGTGTGGCTCAAGAGATAAAAGGTGCATGAAGGAATAGGGATGGTATTATGTTTATGCAGATGGAAGTCATGCGAACGTTTGAGATTAGATAGTTCCGCTTGGAAATTATTCAGCGAAGGTCGAAAATGCTTGGTACACACTCTCGACAAATTTATTTCCATTTGGATGCTTTTGAGAGAAGAAGAATTATAGACCTATGTGAAGCTGGATGGACTATACGTCATGTTGCTGCCCATATTCATTGGGATGCACAAACTGTTGGACGCTGTTGGCAACAGTGGCGAAATGAAGGTTCTAGCTTGCGTCGCAGAGGGAGAGTGTGACGTCTGACAGACATCAGCACGGCTTGATAGGCGCATTGTTTGACATGCTTGATCATCATCACAGAGCACTGCAGGCAATATATTCGACGGGCTGTGTCAGCAGCCATGGACATTCCCATAATGGCCAGAATGGTAAACCGAAGGTTGCATGAGACAAACCTGTGCTCTAGGCAACTGTTACATCGACTGCCATTGACTGAAAACCATCGCAGCACTTGTCTGGCTTGGTGCTGAAGTCGTGAGAAACTGGGTTCACGAATAGCACACTGTTGTGTTTAGTGATGAATCCAGTTTCTATCTGGGTGCTGACGATCGACGGGTCCATGTATGGTGACAACCTGGCGAGACGATGGATCCAGCTTTTGTTCGTGACCGACACACCGCTTGTCAGCCAGGCATAATGGTATGGGGTGCTATTGGATATGACAGCAGGTCACCTCTTGTCTGCATCACGGTAACCCTGACAGCTGCATGATATGTTAGCGTGGTTCTGCAGCCCGTTTCGTTACCATTCCTGGTAGGCATGCAACAGCCCATTTTCCATCATGACAACGCTCGTGTACACACTGCTAGGGTTTCCTGACAATTTTTGCAACATGTTCAAGTCTTGCCATGGCCAGCACCTCAAGCGATCAGTTCAAGTCTTGCCATATCCAGATCTATCCCCAATAGAAAATCTGTGAGACCACATTGGACGACGTGTGCAATCTTCTCACCGGCTGGCGTGGAATCTCGATTTATAGGAGCAAGTCAATACTACTTGGTGTGCAATTCCTCAGGACCATATCCATTAACTGTATGACTGCATGCCACGCCGTATTGCTGCATGTATTGCCTTCACGGCGGTTCAACCACCTACTGAGACATTAGAATATCACGACAAAATGCCAAATCATCATTGCAGTTTTTTTTCCTTAGTCCTCGATTCCTCAGAACAGAAATGAAATCTTCATCCACCCTTTAGTTTTTAATATCCTCTGTTAATGCATTTTTTTTTTCTTATTCGAATGACACATTTCGGCACCAAGCACGTTGACGTGATGTATGGGCCAATCGATGATTTAATTTTTTATGTTTCTCTTAACAGCTACGAATAAAAATGTGGAGTTCACAAAAAAAAAATCTATGTTTTGCTTTGTAAGCCATTTCAATATACAGGGTGTGCCAAAAGTCATTGAGCAACCTGAATGACCGATAAAAAATAACTACTTGCAGCAGACTCACACTTCACATACTTTGATCGATTAACTCGCAATTTTATTGGAAATGTTAAATATTGCCCCAAAGATAGCGCTACTGTTACTACAGCGACAGAATTACAAGTAAGCCCACAAGAGAAGGATATTTGTGTAGGTTGCTGTTTTTTTTCCCCAAACATTAACTGCAAAGAAATTTTCGCTCGCCTTTCCGTAAGGACTACTATCCCGCAACAGAGTTAAAACATGCACATGAAATTCCTGGAAACAGACCAAGCATGAGGGAGGAGCATTTTGAGCGTGTGCTGGATGCATATCAGTACAGCCCTAGGAAGTCCACGGATTAAGGATTATAATCTTCGTAAGAAGTTATTCCAAATTGCAGCCAGACGACCAGAACGGTGTGGCAAGTGCTGCATCAGAGACTTCGACTGCGCCTCTACAAGTTATAACTCTTCAGTCTAATAACAAACCTGTATCGTCTCATTTGCAGGGAAAATGCTGGACCATCTGGGCAATGATGACGGCACCTAGAAACATCCGGACTTATCCATAATATGAAATGCAGCTTAGGGCCTCACGATATAAGGGGCATGAAATAAATATGCATTTCAATTTTTACTGTGTAGCAGTTGTGAATTTCCATTAGCCCCTATAAATTGTACGCTTAGGACCTCAAAAGTTCTTTTACCTCATTGTTACTATGTCATATTCTGTTTACAGATGGAACATTCTAATCTCGTGAACACTTAATCTCTAAAATAAGAGGCCCACATTCTATTGTTAAATAAATCTGGAACAGCCCTAAAATTAACATGGAGTACTGATTAATCTTCAGTCTTCAGATTAATGCTCAAAATAATGATTTCGATATATTTGATTGAGATCTTCAATTTGCTTTAAGCATTTTTTTTAGATTAACATTATTTTTCATATAAAGTTAGAGAAAACTTCGAATTGGGTTATTTTTTTCAACCCTTCATCAGATATATATCTTTAGCTTAATATTAATCGTATTTCGATTTAGAAAGGATGCTGAATTTATTGTCTTATTTTTTGAAAAATGATTCGTTTTACATTTGGTAGAGACGGTATATCAAAGTTTTGAAGGATTATGCTACAATCCATCAACAGAACCTAATGAGAAATGCAAATTGTATTGGGACTTGGGTTCGAGCCTCGGGTAAGGCATGGATGTTCGTGTTGTTTTCTGCTGAGGTCCTGCTATCCTCACAGACCTTCTACTATGGCATATAAACTGACAGGCTCCTTTCAGAACTCTGTGGCAAGCAGCTGCTTGAGGGGGTTTTATTTATTTATTTTTTAGTGGAACACCGAAAACCACGCAGATGATGCCACGTGTGCAGGAGAGCGAAACATTGTGCGCGTTAAGAGAACACACTGGAAGGTCTTGAGGAGTGAATTCTGATCTGTTTCCTAACAGCTGTCCACTAGTCCCTTCCTCAAGTTCCTCTGAACCATTAAGGTACTTGTTACCCAACCATTTAGCCCATTAGTGTGCACGAAAGCACCGTTCAGAAATAAAGCAACATCTCCCAACTCTTTTACTGTAGATAGCTCTCGGAGTACAGATTGAGGAATACTACTGAACACCATCTAAGGCTCTAGTCTCTCCCTCCAAAACATAATCTACATTAAACTAAATTTCAACACGCAATAACTAATTATTTAATTAGATTTAAGTAGTAATTACTCGATTATTGGGAGATTTTTCCGATGTTATTATTAGTTCCCCAACACATAACATTGCCAGTGGTCATGGTAGTAACTAAAGGTTTCGGAAATTCTAAACGTTTCTAAAGATTTTGTATGAGTATAAAAATATGAAGCCACTTCTAAACATACACTGTTAATCTCGAAGTAGTCCATCAGCTACATATCTGTCTTTGTTTTTCAGAAATATGTAAGCAATAACTTTGCTAAGAACAAAAAGTAGATTGATGTCTCTGCAATTATCCCAAGATTTGAGATCACCTTTCTTGAGAATAGGAATAATTATACTTCTATGTAAATCCTTAAGAACATCTTCTTGATAGAAAATGATTAGCATTTTAGTCAGCCACATGACGAGAGATTCTGCCGCCTCAGTGACAGAGTGGTTCGTGGTGACGCTGCAACTGATGGGATTCGGGTTCGAGTCCCTGTTATGCACGGTCGTTTGTTCTGTCATAGCCTGAAGAAAAACTAGTACCTTTGTAGGTTTGATTTTTGTAATTTGCATTTATTTTCACAAAGCTGTTGAAAATAAAAATCTCATTCAGTTGCTTCATTCCTGGTCATTTTTCTACTAATTGCAATCCGGTTCATCGAACAAAAAGGAATTCATTGGTTCGGTATTTCTTATAAACAAACGAAACACGTTTCGTGTGTAGAGTCCAATCTAGAAATTAATGAAATTTGAACGGTCTCCTGAGCACGTAAGGACCTAAAACAGGATAGAAGTCATAGGAAGGAGACCATTGGATAGCTGTTAACATAGAAGAGAAACGGGGAGATATAGGTGGAGGGGGGGGGGGGAGCAGATGAGTTGATGTTTTACCTCTGGGCGCCACTTTTTTTTACACACAATGAGCTAAATGGCCAGGTCACAAGGTCTCAGAAAAGGTTGCAGAAAAGGACCCACTGAACAGCTGTTAGGAAACAGAGGAAGCCTCCCGACAAGAGCATCTAGCGTGTACTTAAATATGCACAGAATTTGCCTCTCCTGCACTCGGGGCTAGAAATGAGCGTCCCATCCGACGAACGGCGGTCTTTTCTAAGCCCATCGGTATCATCCCCTTTTTCACCGAGGTCAGAAAAGGAGTTATAGCGGAGATAAATCTCAAAGCTCTCACAGTTGGGAGTCGAAGCTGGGAACGATTACGAGCCCAGAATGCTACCGACTGTGCCAACCCTCGACTCTGGAAAGAGACAAGAGATTCCCATTGTAGCATGTTTTTTATGCACATATAAAAACTAGAAATTAATCAATGCCTTCGTCACCTCTTGATTTCTAGACCGTCACTCAGACCCCTATTGACCTTGAATGCGACATCGGATCTGAAAATTCCTCGCATTCTGAGTTCTACTGCCTGAATAGCCCTTTTGACCAAGTTTTAGCTCTTCAGCCCAAGTATTGGATAATATATTAAAATTTGACCTTTCACCTGAAAAAACCTATTGCATCCAAATATGACAAAATTCCTGAGATCCATGACTCGAAATTCCGCCAGGCACTGATTTTTCACCCTCTAGAACCGATAGATATATATTTGACCTTTAACCTTAAAGAACTCATTAAAAGCAAAATTCAACAACATTTCCGAGATCTACGATCCAAAATACCTCCAGGAACCAATTTCAACTTTCTAACACCAATAGATCTAAATTTGACCTTTGACCTCGAAGGAGCTTCTGGAACCGAAATTTCGTAACGTTTCCGACACCTGCAACCCCCAAACATCAATTTTCACGTTTCTAGCCCCCGTAGATCAAGGTTTTACTTCTACTTGATTACTATTTGACCTTGAAGGACAGGTCGGAGGTTAACTTTCGTATTTTTCCCCGGTATCTACGACCCGGATTACCACTTGGTGCACATTTTCAGAGCTCTACCATTTCTGCATGATAGTTAGAATTAACAGTGATCCTCTGTTAGTCAGCCGTCGGTCAATCACTCACAATCGTCTACAATTTTTTTGGATGCAGCTATTTTCACTTACGAAGTCTCCAAGACTCTCTGTTTGAGATGATATCATTTATGCGAATATATGATACCATGCTATGTGCTTTACTCACCTACCAGTGGGAAAACTGACTAACGTTCTGGTTCACCTACTGTAAAAGTACTTTACTCTTTAGCGATAGATTTTTACTTAAATATTTTTATCGAGAATATAAGCAGTTTCTGCAGTCAGAGAATATAAGCAAGTCAGAATATAAGCGAGTCAGTTTATCAGAGAATATAAGCAATTTCTGCAGTCAAATTAATCTGCGATTCTAAGAGGTTCTAGCATCAAAATGTTAGGGAACTTCTACCGGTGGTGCCATCTCTTGGTGGTGCCATCTATTGGCAATGGTAGGAAGTTGTATCAAGTTTCCCTTAATTATGTTTGCCATTTGACGCGCAAAGTTTTGTGACATCTTTATATTTAGAGAACAATTTCCTCGCATTAAATTTAAATTCGTATAAAGGTAAGGAAGATGCAGTCTATAATAGCTAAAAATATTATTCCGTTTCATTTGCAAAAAAATTATAAAACTTCCACAGATAGATTAAAATTTTTAAACCTTTCATCCTACAGCAATTTATATAAATATAATTTAATTATTAAAGATTTTTTTGACGATACATAAAAACAAAAAATTTAACATAATAAAAATACAAGACTTCAAAATCAAGGACAAATTGCCAAATTTTCAAAATAATTACCGTAAACATACCTCCGAATATCAAGTACCACTTATATTTAATGCTATTCCAAAAGAATTACTAAATATAGATTCTTTTAGAAGACTGAGAATGGAAATAAAAAATTATTTGGTACTTTCTATTTAGCTGATTATTATGTGTTGTGTTTTGTGGATTTATTTGATGTACACCATTTTTATGGCTAAATGGCCTGTGTTTAATATAATTTATTCATTTTCCTGCAGATAAGCTATTTAGCTTTGCGGGTCAAATGGTAAATGTATTTGTATTCTTTACTCTTATGAATAAAAAATTATTTTCTTAAATAAAAATAAATAAATAAAGATTGTTCTAATGAATTTCAAGATGAACGATGTTCAGTTTCAATAGCAAATCAATTTCTTCCTTTCCTAACTCAAAAGATGCAAAACAATATTCTTCCCTTATCAAAACTGAGAATATTTTATATGAGTTAAAAACGCTGAAACAAATTCTGTTCATAATGCAATATATTTTCTTTATGGCACCCCACCTGAGACGAACAGTCGGTTAATAAAGGATAATTTGTTTTTCATCTTTGGAGAATATGGGCTTTCTTTTTCCTCACTAGGACTAGGATCTATTTACGGGTGTTTTTTTTTTTGCAATTGTGTTGTTGAAGCCTACAGGCAATTGTGATTTATGTCCCAAAGTGAGAACATGTGATTTTCAACACATACGGCGAGAATTGAACAAGTATGTAATCGGGGATGGCCTTAGGCCGATTGGACTGATTGGGCCAATCTGGTCCCGCGCTCCCAGTGCTAGGGAGGGAGGAAAGTTTCATCCTAAAGAGGAAATTTTTGTCCTATTTTGTGAGAACTACATATTTTAGAGTTAGAAACATGTGTGTGCAGTGTAAATTTTTAGCAGTTTAGTTTTTAATTGTTTGTTTTTAAACGTATGTCATCCTTGTATGTAATGAAGGAAAATCACAACTGAACAAACGACCAGAGGATTCGAACTTCAGAAATTGTAGCGTCACGGCAAGCCCACTTGATACCACTGCGTCACTGAGACGGGTTAGGTGCATGCATTCATTTGCATATATCACAAAATATTCTGGTTGGCGATAGAAATAAAATAGCATCCGTTCTTTGAAAGGTTGCTGACCACTGGGCTAAGTTCTTAATGGGTTACCTAATACTTTTGAACCGAAATTCCTTTCGTTGGTAAGCTGTCCTCTAGGTGGCTCAATATTTCAGTAGTTATGTACAGTGCCGTATTTTGATTTTTTTTTTAGATTAAAAAAAAATATTTTTGTTCTATTTTGTGCCTTTATCATAAATAATAATATACAAATAATAACATTGTAGTTATTATTTGTGTAACGATAATCCACAATTCTTCCAAAACATTATAGCTTTCTTAAAATATTGTATATATCTTTTGAAACGTATACTTTGGGTGTTGGACTCCATCTCCCTATCTTTAAATTCACCACTGGGCGTTCAAGGAACTGGAATAATAACTTATTTACTCCGGCGAATATGGAGAGCTCGTCTTTAAACATCGTTATTTTACGACTTTACCACTCTCTGGAAACCATATTAAAACCTTTACCACTGAAGCTCTGAAAGACCCAGTTACAGATAAAGTTTACCGTGATAGGTTATACTTAGTCATTATGACAGTCATGGTTTGCTTACTACTGAATTTGAGGAACAATGGGACAGTTTTATGCGGGCTTTTCTTGGACCTGGGTTCGAGCCCCGGATAAGGCATGGTTGTATGTGTTGTTTTTCTGCTGAGGTCCTGCCATCCTCTCAGACCTTCTACTATGGCATATAAACTAACAGGCTCCTGTCAGACCTCTGTGGCAAGCAGCTGCTTGAGGGGGTATTTTTTTTTTTTTTTTTTTTCTTGAAACTAACGATAATCTTTTGGGTAAAAAGGAGCAGAGCAGGCAAAATTATTTGAGTGATAAGGAAGTAGGGTTTAATTTTGAAGAAAGAACTACAGGAATATCATTAATCAACACCCTACTAGTCCCAACAGAAAGTATTACAACGAGTTTAATAAACGTATACAGGGATTAAAGGATAAAGAAGGTAAGGTTATTGAAGGTGAGGATTCTGTGGTTTCTAGGTCTACTGAGTATTTCAGAGACGTACTAAACAATGTGGTTAGTTCTACTTCCATTCAGTGTAATGATGACAGATGCATTATAAATAAAAATAAATACCCCCTCAAGCAGCTGCTTGCCACAGAGGTCTGACAGGAGCCTGTCAGTTTATATGCCACAGTAGGAGATCTGAGAGGATGGCAGGACCTCAGCAGAAAAACGACACACACATCCATGCCTAATTCCGGGGCTCGAACCCAGGTCCCTTAGATCAGTAGCCAAGCGTGCTAACCACTCGGCCATTACTGGCTTTAATGTTGGCCCTATATCAGAGTCTGATGTTAAATTGAATATTTCTAAAGTTAAACTACATTAATCCCCAGGGGTAGATAAAATTACTGCTGAAATATTGAGAGCTGGGAATGTTTCAGCTACCACATCGATGACTGAAAATTTCAAATCTTTTATGATAAAGGCATTGTTCCTAAGGATTTTACCAGAGCCTCATCCCTTTCTTTGGAAAAAGGTGACTGCAGCTCTTCTGATAACTATAGGGTATCAGCTTACTTTCTGTTCCAGGTAAAGTTCTTTGCATGATTGTGTTTAACTGAATTCATAATCTGGTTGATGGCTGTTTTGGATTGGTTGTTTCACTACTGAGCGGAACTTTTTTTGCACACAATGGGCTAAATGGCTAGGTCACAAGGACCCCGAAGACTCAAAGAAGGTTGGGGGAGGGAAAAAATTAGGACAGCTATTAGACAGATTGTGGCCTACCGGCAAGGCCATCCAGTGCGTTCTTTAACGTGTGAAAGGTGTGGCTCTCCCGCAAACGGGGCCATGGCTTAACGTCCCATCCGATATACTGTAGCCTTTCCAAGCCCATCGTTGTCCCGGTTGATGGATATTTGCGTGATGAGCAATGTGGATTCAGAAGTGGTAGGGGATGTGTGGATCAAATATATTCACTTAGACAGATTCTTCAGAAATGTTTAGAGTTTCAGAAACCTTTGGTTGCTAGTTTTATTGTTTTCAAAATGGCTTTCGACTCTGTTGATCGTCATAATTTATGGTTGATTGTGAGATCATATGGTATACCAGACAAGTTAGTTAACATAATGAAAGCTCTCTATAATAACACTGAATCGTGTGTGAGAGTTGGTAAGTCTTGTAGCAATCGGTTTAGCATTACTTCTGGTGTTCGACAAGGGTGCATTTTGTCTCCTTTTCTCTTTAGTTTGGCTATTGATTATGTTATGCGAAATTCACTGCAAGGGAAAGATTTTGGCCTTAAATGGTCCAGACATCTGAAAATCTCTGATTTTGATTATGCTGATGATTTAGTCCTTTGCAAATGATGTTGATGAGATGGATTCTTTCCTTAGAGCTGGTGATAAGACTGGTAGTAGAGTAAGTTTAGTGACAAACAGAGAGAAAATTATACTGATGAAAATTGATCAGTTATTCTGAATGGTTCCTCCCTTGAGCAAGTGTCTCAGTTTATCTTGAGAGCTATGTAACAGATACTGGTGATGTGAGGCATGAGATAAACATAAGAAGAGAGATTGCTGCTGGAATTTTTAAGAATCTCTGGATAGTGTGGATGAAATATACTATACACCTAGAAACAAAAATTAAGCTGCATAATTCTTTGGCTGTATAGTTCTAGTGTTAGTTATGTTTAAGCTGTATAGTTCTAGTGTTAGTTACGGTAGTGAAACTTAGATGAACTTTTCCTTTAGAACATGAACAGCTCTAATGAAATAGTTCATCTCATCAACATCATTTGCCAAAAGGGCTAAATCATCAGCATAATCTAAATGAGAAATTTTCGTATCTCCAGCCCATTTAAGGCTAAAATATTTCCCTTTAAGTGAATTTCGCATAACATAATCAATAACCAAGCTAAAGAGAAAAGGAGACAAAATGCACCCTTGTCGAGCATCAGAAGCAATGCTAAACCAATTGCTACAAGCCTTACCAACTCTCACACACGACTCAGTGTTATTATAGAGCGCTTTCATTATGTTAACTAACTTGTCTGGTATACCATATGATTTCACAATCAACCACAAATTATGACGATCAACAGAGTCGAAAGCCTTTTTGAAATCAACAAAGATAGAAACCAAAGGTTTGTAAAACCTTTGGTTTCTATCTTTGTTGATTTCTCAGGAATATGCCTAAATGAAAATATTTGATCTACATTGCTCATCACACAATTACCTGTCAACCAGATTCTTAATTCTATTAAGTACAATCATGCAAAGAACTTTCCCTGGAACAGAGAGTAGGCTGATACCCCTATAGTTATCACAAGAACTGCGATCACCTTTTTTGAAAATAGGGATAATAATAAGTTCTGGTAAAATCCTTAGGAACCATGCCTTTATCATAAAAGATATTCAAAATTTCTGTCATCCAAGTGGTAAACGAAACATTCCCAGCTCTAAGCGTTTCCGTAGTAGTTTCATCTACCCCTGGTGATTTATGTATTTAAGTTTAGAAATAGCCAAAATAACTTCAGATTGTTTTATAGGGCCAACATTAAAGCCACCAATGCATCTATCATCATTGCAAACAATGGGAGTAGAACTAACCACATTGTTTAGAACATCACTGAAATGCTCAGCCCACCTAGCCATGACAGAATCCTCACCTTCTATAACCTTACCTTGTTTATCCTTCAATCCATATATGCCTGTCCGTTTTCTACCACAGAAAACATTAACTATCTGGTACAGCTCTCTGCTGTTGTGCCGTCTAACTGCTTCCTCGGCTTTGTCAGCCAAAGATTCTTATCAGCAGCTAACTGATCCTTTAAACGTTTATTAAGCTCTCTGTAATTCTTTCTATAAGGACTAGTAAGGTATAATAATAATTAAGGACATTCCTGAAGTTCTTTCTTTCTGAAATAAGCTCAAGTGCCTTATCACAAAAACAATTATTTAAGCAACAAGTGCCTTATCACTCAAATAATTCTGTCTCCTCTGCTCTTTTTTTCCTAAAAGAGTACTGTTAGTTTCCAAAAAGGCCTGTTTAAAACGGTCCTATTCTTCCACAACTTCAATAGTAAGCAAAGCATTACTGCCATAATGACTAAGTAACCTATCATGATAAACTTTAGCTATATATGGGTCTTTCAAAACTTCAGAATTATAGGTAAAATTTTTAACCTTATCACAACAATTCTTAAGTTTAATTTGGAAGACACGTTTAACAAAGTAATGGTCAGATCCAATTCAGCTCCTGTATATGACCTGGTATTCCTAACAGAACTAGTCCATTTCCTGTTAATCAATATATATATATAGTTAATCAAACAAGATAACATGAAACTTGATGCCTTTGCTCTAGATGCTTACGCACCATCATGGACATAGTTGAACCACCCTATGTAAGTAATGATGTGATTAGGCAAAGGAGTCGGTAACCTCCTTTGAGCAGCATATTGTGCAGAGAGAGACTCCGCTGGTTTGGCCATGTTGCCCGTATGGATAATTATAGGTTAAGCGAATAGGGTTATGAACAGTGTACCTAAAGGCCTCAGAAAGAGGGGGAGACCAAGGATGCGGTGAGCAGACAATGTCAAACAGGACCTTGTTAGAATTGGTGTGCAGTGGCCGGATGCAGCAAATGTAGCTCAGGGCAGATATGTTTGGAGAACTAAATTGCATTGTCTGGTTGGACCTCTGTAGCCCATGGCTGCTTGAGGAGGAGGATGATGATCAGTATAAAACCTTTAACCACTATGCTCAAATTTCTAATTTCGAGCAGGAATATATCTTTTACCATAGTCGCTAAAATTTTTGCTGTTTACCACATGTAGCGCCTTCTAATAGTGGAATTAGAAACTATTAGAAGAGTTAAAAAATGTGAATCCTAATATTTCATTTGTCCAATAAAAAAAAATCATATATCTTTAGAAACTACGAAGTGGAGTATCTATATATGGACAGACAGAAATTAAAAGTAATTTGATTAAAATCAAATATAAAAACAAATGCTCGAATTTGAAACGAGCTAAAATGCAATAAACGGAACTTTAAATTTGAAAACCTACCACAAGATGGCAGTACTTTACAGTATATATGATCTTCCTCTGCTACACATTCTCCTGTCCTGTTAATCGCGATATTATGCATCATTTTCCAGATATTTCCATAAAAAAGAGACCTGGGTTCGAGTCAAAAACAAGGACAGTTCTTTTATGAGAGTTATGTTAAGGTCTCGACTCGTCAAGAGTTTCCTCGATGATAATATAGGCCTAAACAGTACGATCTTATCCATGAATGATATGTTCCGATAAATATACCGATAAGGTAATATTGCTAAATTCGAATTCACTTGAAAGGGCACTGGCAATTTTTATTCTGTGTAGATCAGTTGCTTCCCCCATTTTCCTTTGAAGTGCATAGGAATTCAATAAATGATTTCAACACCATTGGTATGTTTTCGTTTTCTATTTTATTTTTCATTATTTATTTTTATCTTTTACTTTGTCACAAAAATTCCTATTTTGCGAATTGCTGCCATTTGCTTTCGACTTCTAAAGATGGACCTTCTTTTGTGGGAGAGTATGTTAGTGTGTTTGTATTTATGTGTGGGTGGGTGTGATTTGGGGTAGACAATGACATTGTCGTTCTCACAAGCTTTGGTCTGAGATATCGAGCCCTCCGTGAAATATTCTCTTTTTTCGAGGGGGATATGAATAAGGGGGGGTACATTCGAGGTAGTCCAAGACAGCCTGCATGCCGCAAGTTTCATTGAAACTTGAGTACTTGATTTATGTACTCGCGTTCGGGAGATATAGTAGAACAACGATTGCCATATCTACACGTTTTTAGGAAGAAAGAATGCACGTGTGTAATTTATTTATAGCCTATGACACTCCCTGCGTGACAAGATTTCATTTGACACAACTCGTCAGAATCGAACAACGGCTGGGGAAGATGCGATATTTTAGAACAACAGTTCTGACAAACACACTTTACGAAAAATGCCAAGCGAAAGCAAGAGGAAGGAGCTAGAAATAATATTTTCAGTATCGCTCTATGATTTACCTCAGGTCAAATTATCTCAGTTATAAAATGCCATTAATTTATGCTGCATATTCTGTGCCGTCTGGTAAATATTAAATTCTGGTTATGCCTCCGGAAGGATAACCTTGAAAACTCTCGATTCATTAACGAAATTATAAATCAGAAAAATATAAGAAACAGATTAAGAAGTTACATTTCACTAGGATTAAAGGAAGTTACACGTGAAAGAGATTTAAATAACCCTACAGAAATTTTACAGAGAGGTCGATAAGCATAACGTAAAAGAGATATTTTCAGGATTTTGTTTTGATTTGCATAATGCAGATTCTCAGTAATATCTCACCCTCCTCATCTTCTTTAATAGGAATAATAAGGTTTCACTCTATACATTCAGTCGTTTATAGAAGGAAGAGATTTAGATATTAAGACAACTGGGGGAAATGGAACTGGATGGGATAACGACTATGATGGACTAGTCCTTTGCATCTTTAAAAGCCAATGAGAATCATTGGAGAAAAATATAACAGGAAATAAATAGCAATTCTAATTAAAATCTGTACAAAAGATTTACTGATACGAATTTTGTATAATGAGATGCTTTCATGTCTAATATTTTTTTTTGTCGTTCAGTTAGTTATTCCTCAAGCAGCTGCTTGCCAAAGAGGTCTGTTACGAGATTATCACTTCATAGAAAAGATCAGTGAAGAAGCGAGGCCTCAGCATGAAAGACAACACTAGAAAGCGAACATCCACGGCTTCTCTGGGCCTCGAACCTAGATCCCTTTGATAGGCAATCAACTACTTAAAAATTAGCTCCTCATCGAAACACAACACTGCAGTATCTAAGTGTTTCTCTCTAACAGATGCTCAACCCAGGACTGTTTTTAGGATGAAACTTAAACATTTCCACACCTCCCACGCTTAAATTGAACTCTACCTCAAAGTTTGTTACTTCCACTTTGCTGCACATAATAAGAAATTCAATAGTCTCTGAAGTAAGTGCAACATATTACGTCAGTAGCCTATTATAAAGGTAATTTCATGCCTAGAAGTTGTAAGCCCTGACTGCCATTTTATATCTCAGAAGAGGGAAGAAGTTACATAAAATCAAAGGTAACGACGGCAGGAATCAATATAAGCACTCGTCTGCCATGTTTTTTTTTTTCATTTTTCTGTGTCTTAACTCATTAGTTGTGATTAAAGAAATCAGCAACGAATCGATCACTGAAAAATCAGTGCAAGGTTTCGCTCACAAAAAGAAAAAAAAAAATCAATGTCAACCACTCAACACTCACATTCCACTACCAAAATTTCAAATCTCTAGCCTAAATAGATCGTTTACAATATTTACTTGAAATTTTTGCATTTATTTACTTTTTTCTACTTTTAGAGAGCGCTATTAAAGCTATTGGGAAATTCGCAAACTGTGAATCGAAATATTCCATCAATATCTATCTAAACCAAAATAATTCATATTTTCCATCATCTACGAACCCTGCAATGATGTTACCAACTGAGTTAAAGCGTTACCAGTGTTGAATTTTGAAAGAATGACCTCATAAAGTTTTGGAGGCAAGAGTTGCAAAAATATCGAACCGAAGATTGCCGGAGTTCCAGTGCTTATGACACTGGTTTCCATAAATTAAGGAAAATCCCTATGTTAAGTCAATGGGAGGCTAACGTCAAAGCTCTAAAACTTCTAAAATAAGTTTTTTTGTTTTGAAAAATGTGATTGCATATAAAGATCTCAATCCAATAAATCAATATATCGATTTTCGACAATATTCGTTCAGTATTTAATGAGTTATGGAAGTTTGAATATTTAACAACAGCAATGCCAGTCTTAAGAAACTTATACAAAACTGAAGAATAGTGAAAGAATTCTTTACAGAAAGTTCCAAAATGCAAACTTATTTTATTAAACACTTTGATACAATAATTATTACTAAGTTTTAATTAACTTCTGAAGTCAATTTTTGTGGCTGGCATTGTTATCGCTAAATATTGAAACTCCTATAACTCATTAAATACTGAACGAATATTGTTGAAAATCGAAATATTGATTTATTTGATTGAGATCTTTATCAGCAATCACATTTTTCAAAACAAAACAACTTATTTTCGAAGTTATAGAGCTTTGACGTTAGCTTCCCATTGACTTAACATAGAGATTTTCCTTAATTTATGGAAACCAGTGTATACGATCCATCCAAGAAATGGCCCATCTTAGTTCTCTTTGCAAAGATTTCTCACCCGAGAATGAACACGTTGGCGGGTTCTTTTCGACGCAGTCGCCATCTGACGGCATCGCTTGCCATTAAACACGTAGTGAAGACGTGAACTGGGAATTTCTGTCCTCTGCATCTTAATGTTGGGTATAAAAAGTTAGACTAGTAAATATATCGAACTCTGTGATTAAGATGAAACAAAATAAGAAGAACATTGACAGAAGACATAAGTTACCTCTATACCCAATTTATCGTTTTAATTTCAGTTTTTTTCCTTGTTACCTAGAAAAGCATATTTTTTTCCTAACCATTCAAAATCAATTAGTACATTAAACAGTTTCTTCGCTATTAACGCAATCATATAATTATTATTTTTATCACTTTATTTCACTTTTCAGTGTTTTTTTACTCTGGTTGTATGTGTTGTTTTTCTGCTGAGGTCCTGCCATCCTCTCAGATCTTCTACTTTGGCATATAAACTGTCAGGCTCCTGTCAGACCTCTGTGGCAAGCAGCTGCTTGAGGGGGTATTTATTTTTTTAATATAAATATTGGTAAATTATGTGTAGAATTGCTTCCTTAATATTTGTTTTTCTTCCCGTACAAAACAATTCACCGATCTGTTTTTATTATTTTTTTCATTCGAAGACAGCTTTCTGAAAGGTTTTTTTTTTTCGAAGTTATCCTCCAGTCCTTATACTTTATTATTAAAAACTTCAGAAATTTTTTAACAAGTAAATATATTTTCCCACGTGAGGTAATCAAAGCAGTAAAAATTTAAAATGTGTATAAAAAATAGAATTTTAATAGGAAATTCCCAGGTATGATGGCACTCCACAATATGAACATTGGTAAAGACTTTGCTTTCTTATCTGTCCAATAAGAAATGTACTCAATACACATTTTATTTTGTCAGTGAAGTTTCCTGCTGTTGGTCGTCTTCCTTTTGAATGTGGTCGAGGGACGCGATATTCTTAAGAAGGTGAAACCTTCTTTTTAAAATAATATTCTTCCCTTTCGTAAGATGTATAATCTGTTTTTCCCAGCAGTTAGAACAAGTGGCGCCATCCTTTACGCTCAAATATTACAATTTGCATTTTCCGAATCAGTCGTTAGTTATAATTTGCACCTTTATGGTAAGAAGAGAAATCATCACTACCTATTTCAAACTCTTGACACTCAAATTCCACGACTACATTTAAAATTTCTATCCTGAATAAATCGCTTGCAATATTTTTTAGTTTTCAGGCATTTTTTTCATTATTTTTACACTTTAGAGAGCGTTATTAAAGCTACTGGAAAATTTGCAAATTTGAATCAAAATATTTCATCAATACTTATCCAACACAAAAAATAACTTTTAATGTTTTCCGAAAGCTAAAAAGTTGAATGTCTACAGAGAGGCAGACAGACAGACGACAAATTTAAAACGTAGATTTTTTTTTCTGAAAAAAGAGACAAAAATTAATTAAAATGTAAAAGCGAATTTTTTTTTAAACGTTAATTTTAAATGACGACGAATCTAACAATCTTGTCAACGATATTTTAATCTTTGTCTGTTAATGAACATTTCTGTTCCTAGATGGCGTCACTGTGATATATGTATCGTACAACAGAAACGGCTAAATGTATTGTCTATCAAATTCAACATATTTTCCTTGTTCGAAACTGCTTTGAGTGCGATTGTTATCCATGAGCGGCACTTTTTCTCACACAATGGGGTAAATGGTCAGGTCACCCAACCTTCTCTGAGAAAAGTTTGGGGGAGGGGAACCACTGGACAGTTGTTAGGAGATAGATATTACAAGCATGTTATTTAACATGCACAGTCGTCCCGTGTGACCCCGCACACAGCGCCACGGCTTAACGTCCCATTTGACTGAAAGGCGGCCTTTAGCTCAAGGCCTATCGATTTCCCCTGCTAACTGAGATCATGGCGGGGAGTTTTGGGTAGATAAAACTCAACGCCGGCCCAGGCGGGTCTCGAACCATGGGAACTGCAGATTACGAGCCTGGCGCCCTACCGACTGAGCCACTCTCACCCCAACATTTTAAGAGTAAATTAATCCCACTTTTCTCAAGTCAACTGCCTAACCAGGGGCGGACTGGTAAAGGGCGCTGAGCGTGTCCTAGTGTCCAAGGCTCCTTGGGCCTCACAGGAACAGGAATATTTTTAACAATAATAATTCCTATTTTACAGAAATTTCACAGAACGGGAAAAAATATTTTAAAGTTTAACATAGAACCCTCAAAAGAATAAATATTGAAATCATGAAAAAGAAATCGAATATTTATTGCCGCCCGATCCCCCTGCTACAAATGCGTCCCTGAAAAAAGGTGCCCGTCTGCCGCTCTGCCTTACAATACGAAAAAAAAACATTAAGGAAACTGCAATGATGCAGATAAATTGGATATAACAGTGACGCAGGGAAGAAATCATTTATGATTGCGAAAGATAACAAATGTTGAAAAAGTTATATGCTGCTATTTTATTTCTCCCAAGGATTAAAATCGAAAGTAGTTTTTCACTTTCAAAATAGGATTTCGTTTCATAAGGAAATGAAAAGTTAAAATAATTAAATTGACACTAGTGACCCAGAAATTTTTAACATAAGAATAATGTTTCATTTATCTCTTACAAGCAAAAGCTGCGTTTTCCTATTCCCTTCTGGGAGTGATCGTTGTTTGCGTCTAATATGGAAGTGGGGGGGGGGGGGAGGAGCGGATTGAGGTGATTGGATCTTTGACTTTCGGAAACTCCATTAGAAAATATATTGAAGCCTTTAAGGGTGTTGGGTCATAACGCCTCTCTCTTCTGTGTTTGCCACTGACGGCACTGCATCTAACAAGTGGATTTCCGGTTGACAACAGAGTTGAAAGGCGGGGATAAGACGGGTGGGAGATCGAAGTAAATTTCTGGTTGCTGTATAACATTAAGATAAATCAGAATTATTGTATGTAGTAGTGTAGCCAGAGTTAAGCGGAAAAGTTGATGCCGATTATTATTATTTTCAAATATATTAAAACAACTTAAATTATTTCAGAGAACGTAAATAATATATACTAGAAATCAATCGGTGGCATCGACATCTTGATTTCTAGCCTATCATTCCGACCCCTATTTGACCTTGAATGCAACTCCAGATCAGGAAATTCCTTTTATTTTTGAGTTGTGCTGTCTGGTATACCCCTATTCACCAATTTTTGGCTCTTTGGCACCGGTATATCGATATTTGATCTTTGGCCTCAAAGGACCCATCGCATCCAAAACGTGGCAAAATTACTGAGATCTACGACTCAAAATACCCCACGGACACCAATTTGTAGCCCTCTGACACTTATCGTTTTATTAATTATGCCCCTCTATATTAGATCGATATTTGACCTTTGACCTCGAAGGTCAAGGGTCAAATTTCAAACTTGAATGGTCATCCCAAATTTCCCAACATTTCCGATATCTACAACTGAAAAGACTTAGATCCAACCTGGTCTAGTGGTTAGCGTACCTGACTATCAAGACTAGCAGCCTTGTGTAAGTGTTTGTATGTTGTATGGGAAACAAGGACAAGCCTAAAATATTGTTATGAATTAAACGGATGGAAACTGAGCATGAGTCAAAGATAATATTTAACAATTATAATTCTAAAATAATATAATTTATTACAAAAGTATGAAAACTTTATTAAAGAAGGAAGGCAATATTTTAGGTTTGTCCTTGTTTCCCGTACAACATACAAACTCTTAGACAAGGCTGCTGGTCTTGATAGTCAGGTACGCTAACCACTACACTCACTACCTTTGAGGCCAAAGATCAAAATGTAGTTATATTGAAAATATTTATATAAACTCAACTAACAAAAATCTTGAGAAGAACATAGCACTATATCACTATTACTAGAAGCAGTTGTTTCTCTCTAAATTCTTACTATCTCTACTCAAATCGTAAAATAAGGGTTGTACAACACTGAATAAGTTAAACCATCATTATTTGTGAACAAACCTGTAATCTACCAAGAATAACCTTACCAATTCTTTTAAAACAAACTAAAGGTAACTATGCATCAAACGACGAAGTCTTCCTACAGAAAAGGTGAGATCAGCTCTGCTTGTTCGACTAACATATAACCTCCTCAGTCACATCTTTAAGTGTATTAAGCATCCTTCTTTTTCTTGCCAGTCTACTAACAGGATCCACATTAATAAACTTATTTAACCTCCCGCGCACACACCAAATAAAATCATTTACTTTTTATACTTTAGTGTACAGACAAAGACCAACTACGTTTTCCTTCACACTCTAATTCCTCTTAATAAAACTCTCTTATTCTTTGTTTTTAAGTTAAGTTCGTTCGAATTGGTTGGTGACGTAATTCTCAAGCAGTAGTACACGGAAGCATGATATATCACATCACGGGTTCATTGTAGCACGTTCATCGTCGTAACAATATCTTCTAGATTATCTCCGTCCTTTGTATAGGGACGTACTTTCTTCCTTTAAAAAAAATACTCCAGGAGCCAATTCTTAGCTCTCTAGCACTGGCAGATCTAAATTTGACCTTTGACTTCGAAGGACCCTCCGCATACGAAATTTCGTAACATTTTTGAGATCTCCAACCTGAAACAATTCCAGACACCAATGTCACGTGTTCTAGCACTCGTAGATCAAGGTTTGACCTCTATGTTACCTCCATTTAACCTTGAAGGGCACGTCTGAGGTCAAATTACGGTTTTTTTTCCGATATATACGACCCGGATTACCCCTAGGTGCAAATTTTTGGAGCACTACCTTTTCTGCATCATAGTTAGAGTTAGCGTGATCTCCTGTTAGTCAGCCGTCAGTCAATCACAATCGTCTATATATATATATTTGAAAATATTTAATAACTATATTATTAAATAATTTTTTTTGAGACCAGGGTAAGCATGGATAATTGTGTTGTGTTTCTACGAGGTCTCGCCTTCATCGCAGATCGTTATGGCCTATTGAATTAACAGGCTATTCTCAGACCTCTGTTTGAGGGTAATGTATTCTTATTTTTATCTTGTTTTCAAAGAAAACGAAATAAAAGTTTCGCTTTCTCGTCTGTCTATCTGTAAACATCGAACTTTTTTGTTTACAGAGAAAAATTAAAAATAATTTTTGTGTTGGATTGGTATTGATGAAATATTACAATATGCACTTTCAGAATCTCTCTAAAGCTGCAAATTTGAATTGAAATTGAAATTTCAAAATTTAAAACGAATATTGTAAACGATGTATTTATGCTAGAAATTTGAAATTTTTGTGGTGGAATATGAAAGTCACGAATTTTTCACTGCCAACAATGAGTTGACCCCTTAGACCCAGAGGGGATGCGAAAACATGCTTTTTTAGTTTTAGCAGACATTGTTTTTAGAGCTAAATGAAAAATTCACGGTAAATCCACAGATTGCTTGTAGAAATAGATTTCAACAATTGTCAAAAACATCTGAAAAAAGCTTGGGCATGTATCTAAAGTTTCAAACAAATATTGCAAACGACGTATTTAAGATAGAAATTTTAAATTTTGGTGGTGGGATGTGAATGCTATGATGTGCCATGGACAACAATGAATTGACCTCTTAGACCTATGGGGGTGGAAAAACACATTTTTTCAGCAGATAATTGTTTTTATTTAGAGATAAATGAAAAATCTTTTTACGGTTAAATAGGAATTGATAAAAAATTATGATTCGTACTTACGGAATCTTTCGAAAACTATAATTGCGAACACTATAATTGTGAAAAGATTGAAAATTCTAAAATTTCAAACGAATGTTGCATGATGTATTAATGATAGAAATATGAATTTTTGGTGGTGGAATATGAATGTCATGAAGTTTCCATTGGAAACAATGAAAATGATAATTAGAAAACTCTTTCAGTTTGATTGGTACTACTATTTTAATTCGCGATTTTCAAATACTTAGTAGTTTTAATACGCATATCTTTACAAATCACTAAAAATCAAACATCTCATATGGTTTTTGGGTTTAAAAATGATGTGTATAGAACTAAAATTTGAAAAAATAGTGGTAGTTTTTAAGAGATATTTCACATACAGCCATCATCTACCCACTTTTCTGAGAGAGGTATATGAAATGCAACTTGTAAATTAAAGAATTAAAGGACGAATACTTTTATGTTACATTATTACTAATTAAATACTATTTGCATTTTTCCCATCATTCGCCAGCTCAAATTAAACATTTTAAGGAATGAAACAGTAGGTAGAGGAAAAACTTCATTCTCTTTGAAAATGAGATTCTCAAATGCGCCAGAGGCGATGTGCGTTCTTCTCGCTATTATATTATTATTCAGCTAAATGAAACCAAATTCTAGACATGAATCCATTAAATCAATTTTTGCGTCGTTGTTTCTTATTTGAAAATGTCTCTCTGTTCAGCTTTCGGATCTAGAGAAACGTCTTCTTTCGTCGTTGTATCAGCACCTCTTTGGTTTGAGAGAAAGTCTTTTAATTTTTGATCCTCTTGCAACAGGATACATTTTTTTTTCATCTTTGCCATCTGCTTGTATTCTTGCTTTAAAAGTATTAGGACGACTTCTTCCTCAGCAACTCAAACGTCTTCAATCTCTTTCATAGAATGAACAATTTGACCCGTGTGACCCCTTTGGAATTGCCGATTGCTTTTGCTATTGCCAATCAGGCACTATTTTAGACTTCCAGATATAAGCCATAAGCTTGGAGCTCTTAATATTAATTAAAGATATCTCATAGCAGAATGAACAATATGCAAATTGCATTCAACTCAATTTACTGAATTGTTCCTGAACATTACAACAGGTTTATATAATTTTTTCCCAGAAAATCTTCATCAGGTGTCCGCGTAAAGTAATTGCTGCCATTATATATTTCCCCGTCCCCTGAAAGTTTGTGTGCACTCCTCTAGGAAATTTATTTAATCTACACGATAGCACAAGTTTTGTTTCTCTTCCTTAGTGATTTTTGAGTAATATAATAATTGTTCTAATTCTGTTGCTTGCCATTAAACAAATATCGTTTCACAATGGGTTTATTTTTTATTCACATGTTGTGATCGATTGATTTTTCACGATCTTGTAAATAATATTCCACTTTAACATTCAACACTTTCGCATCATTCGCATGGAAGAATAGTTCTTTTTTTTTTAAAAATGTTATAATGCAGGCAACTGTTTTTATTATTTAAAAATTTAGTTTTTTTAATCTTATTTGACCTATCGATTTTAAAATAATGTTGTGAATAGCCGTTGTTAGTTTATTCAAATAGGTATATAAATATATGGGAAAAATATTTGAAACTTATCTTAAAATGGATTCAATTGTAGATTTATAGATTAGTAAGCTAATGTATTTGGGATCGAAATAGTTTATAAAATAGATTTTGAATGCAAGATATCTAAATTTAACACACAGTTTATTTCTTTATATCAAGTAAATAGCAAATATTATATCTAAACATTTTATTTCATCAACTACACTGCTGGTCAAAAACACGGATCACCAAATAAAGATTTTTAAAAAAATGCTAGAGATGAATAAAACACCTTTAGCGTATTTAGGTATTTCATTTTGTAGTTTGGAAAATCAACATGTAAATACCGTATAGCATCATGGAATATGTAAAACATCATCATCATCATCATTAAGCAGCCATAGGCTACGGAGGTCCAACCAGACCGTAAAATTTAGTTCTCCAAGTAAGTCTATCCTGAGCTACATCTAATCCATCTGGCCACTGCACACCAATTCTAACAAGGTCTGCCCACCGCATCCTAGGTCTCCCCTTCTTTCTGAGGCCTTTAGGCACACTGTTCATAACCCTATTCGCCAATCTATAATTATTCATACGGGCAACATGGCCAAACCAACGGAGTCTCTCTCTGCACAATATGCTGCTTAAAGGAGGTTGCAGACTCCTTTGCCTAACCTCATCATTAGTTACAAAGTTGAACCACCTAATGCCCAAGATACTGCGTAAGCATCTGGAATCAAAAGCATCTAGTTTCCTGTTATCTTGTTTACAAAGTGTGCAAGTTTCACTACCACAGCTAACCCTAGAAAGAACCAAACTATTATACAGTCTAATTTTAGTCTTTAGGTGTATACGCCTATTTCTCCACACTCTCCATAGATTCTTTAAAGTCCCGGCAGCAATCCCTATTCGTCTGTTAATCTCATGTCGCACATCACCATTATCTGTTACATAGATCCCAAGAAAATTAAACTGTGACACCTGCTCAAGACTGCAACCATTCAGATTAACTGAATCACAGCCTGCCTGACCAATTTTCATCACTTTAGTTTTCTCTCTGTTTATAACCAAACCTACTCTACTACCAGTTTCATCAACGGCTCGAATGAAAGAGTTCATCTCATCAACAGCATTTGCCAAAATGGCTAAATCATCAGCATAATCTAAATCAGAAATTTTCGTATCTCCAGCCCATTTAAGGCCAAAAAATTTCCCTTGAAGTGAATTTCGCATAACATAATCAATAACCAACCAAAAAAGAAAAGGAGACAAAATGCCCCCTTGTCGAACACCAGAAGTAATGCTAAACCAATTGCTACAACAAGCCTTACCAATTCTCACACGACTCAGTGCTATTATACAGAGCTTTCATTATGTTAACTAACTTGTCAGGTATACCATGTGATCTCACAATCAACCACAAATTATGACGATCAACAGAGCCGAAAGCCTTTTTGAAATCAACAAAGCTAGCAACTAAAGGTTTCTGAAACTCTAAACGTTTCTCAAGAATCTGCCTAAGTGAAAATATCTGATCCACACATCCCCTACCACTTCTGAATCCACATTGCTCATCACGCAATTGACTGTCAACCAGATTCTTAATTCTATTAAGCACAATCATGGAAAGAACTTTACCTGGAACAGAGAGTAGGCTGATACCCCTATAGTTATCACAAGAACTGCGATCACCTTTTTTGAAAATAGGGATAATAAAAGCTCTGGTGAAATCTTTAGGAACCACGCCTTTATCATAAAAGTTATTCAAAATTTCAGTCATCCAAGTGATAACCAAAACATTCCCAGCTCTGAGCATTTCTGTAGTAATTTCATCTACCCCTGGGGATTTATGAAGTTTCAGTTTAGAGATAGCCAAACTAACTTCAGATTGTGTTATAGGGCCAACATTAAAGCTGCCAATGCATCTATCATCATTACAAACAATGGGAGTAGAACTAACCACATTGTTTAGAACATCACTGAAATGCTCAGCGCACCTAGCCATGAGAGAATCCTCACCTTCTATAACCTTACCTTGTTTATCCTTCAATCCCTGTATGCCTGTCCGTTTTCTACCACACAAAACATTAACTATCTGGTACAGCTCTCTGCTGTTGTGCTGTCTAACTGCTTCCTCGGCTTTGTCAGCCAAGCAATCAAGCCAAAGATTCTTATCAGCAGCTAACTGATCTTTTACACGTTTATTAAGTTCTCTGTAATGCTTTCTGTTAGAAGTAGTAGGGTATTGATTAAGGACATTCCTGTAGTTCTTTCTTTCCGAAATAAGCTCAAGTGCCTTATAACTCAGATAATTCTGCCTCTTCTGTTCCTTTTTTCCTAAAAGAGTGCTGTTAGTGTCCAAAAAAGCCTGTTTAAAATGATCCCATTCTTCCTCAACTTCAGTAGTAAGCATACCATGACTGTCATAATGACTAAGTAACCTATCATGGTTAGCTTTGGCTATAACTGGGTCTTTCAGAGCTGCAGTATTAAAAGTAAATTTTTTAACCCTAGCACAACACTTTTTAAGTTTAAGTTGCAAGACACTGTTAACAAGGTAATGGTCAGATCCAATTTCAGCTCCCCTATACGACCTGGTATTCCTAACAGAACTAGCCCATTTGCTGTTAATTAATACATAATCAATCATATTCTTATGCAGCCCATCGGGTGAAACCCATGTGTACTTATGTATGTCGCGGTGTTTGTAATAAGTGTTAGTTATTCTGAATCCATTGAGTTTACTTACCTATTGGAGACGTTGCCCATTGCCATTGCAGCTACAAATGCCAAAAGGGCCTATTACTCCTCCCCAAAGGTCAGAGTCAGTACCAACTTTGGCATTGAAGTCTCCAAGAACTAGGGTAATATCTCCTTTGTTGACAGAATTCAAAATACCTTGAAGTTGTTCATAAAACCTATCCTTCTCATTGGCATCCTCAGCGGGGGCATAACAGCAGATAACATTCAAGTCTTTAACGCTTGTCTGAAATTTTGCTGTAAGAAACCTTTCATTAATGCACTCATATCCTAGAAGAGCATCACTAGCGTGTCTGCTGAGAAACAGGCCCACGCCTTGGTGATGCTTATTGTCGTCCCTCCCTGAAAAGAGAAATTTAAGATTATTTTTAAGAATCTGATCTTTATCTGTCCATCTGGTCTCTTGCAAGCCGAGAATATCTAAACTATAATGGTGGAATTCTTGTGCGAGGACATCAAGAGAAAAAGCTCTGTGCAGAGTCCTCACATTCCAACTACCTATGGAGAGAAAATGGTTAGTGGGATGTTTAAAAAAACTATGTTTATTGAGAGAGGGAATGCCGACAATATCAAACAGCCCCCTAATAGCAGACATGGGGCAAAGACCCGTTCCCCCACCACTAAAGGCTTGAAGCCATCTACACTGGAAGACTTCCTCCAATGTAGAATTTGACGATGCCAATAGAAGCAAAGAGTTCAGGTGCCTGCGATGACCTCTGCTCAGGATTATCCACCAGCTGATAAACATATCCTGTGAATCTATTCATTTATGGCTGTCAATCCACAAACAAACAGAAAACACAGCGGGAGATTTTCCCTCCACAGAAGCCCACCAGTGCAGCAAAATCAGGATCCATAATCAAGCTCAGAGCCATATATCTGTCCAGTGGGTTTATATGGTCAGCACCAGGACCCTGTGTGGTTGACCACTCCTCAGCAAGGTAGAAAAAAAGGAAAGTAGCTATAGTTATCCAGATCAGTAGGCCACAGTAATCTGGCAGCCCTCGCCTTCCGTTCACTTCCACAAGAGTACCTCTTTTGAAAGGTACTAACGGTCTGCAGATACCCTAAAAATGTAAATTTTTTTTAGACTCTCTCGTTTAAAATTGAAATATTAGAATATCAAGCTGGAATTGCCGATTGCTTTATAATGGCTTAAAGAAAACATTAGGTGATTGAAACGATGAAGAGCAGTTGGAAGGTTGGAGGTTGGTCAAACAATCACGTAGGATTTTATTTAATCCGGAAGGTTTATAAGGTCACATAAGCTGAGAAAAGATTAGCCATTGGTGGTGTAGTGGTAGCATAACAGGTATGTTTCCTGGAGACGTGGGTTCGAATCCCACTCATGGCAAAACGAAATTTTTTTTCAGCTCATCATTTCATGAGTTCCATGTCTACAGGATATCATCGCAGGCACCTGAACTCTTTGCTTCTATTGGCATTGTCAAATTCTACATTGGAGGAAGTCTTTCAGTGTAGATGGCTTCAGCCTTTAGTGGTGGGGGAATGGGTCTTTGCCCCATGTCTGCGATTAGGGGGCTGTTTGATATTGTCGGCATTCCCTCTCTCAATAAATATAGTTTCTTCCACTAACCTAAATATAGTAACATCCCACTAACCATTTCTTCCACTAACCTAAATATAGTAACATCCCACTAACCATTTTCTCTCCATAGGTAGTTGGAATGTGAGGACTCTGCACAGAGCTTTTTCTCTTGATGTCCTCACACAAGAATTCCACCATTATAGTTTAGATATTCTCGGCTTGCAAGAGACCAGATGGACAGATAAAGGTCAGATTCTTAAAAATAATCTTAAATTTCTCTTTTCAGGGAGGGACGACAATAAGCATCACCAAGGCGTCTGCCTGTTTCTCAGCAGACACGCTAGTGATGCTCTTCTAGGATATCCTGTGATTATTTACTACTATGTACTATCAATTTATTATTATAAAACCATGTGATAAATATATTGAGTTATTCTTCGAGTGCTTTATATTTTTGATTTTTATCTTTGTGACCATAAAACAGAGCAGTATCATTTGTATCATGAAAATATTTTTATTTTTTTTTATTATTCTTTTGCTTGCTGAGGTAATTTCAATTTCCATAAGCAGTATCCCTTGGTACCCTCTAATTTTTTCTGTTATTATAAATATTGTCCTTTGGTACTGTGGAGTTATTTTTTTTTTATCATAAAGTGCCCTTCAGCATTCTGCGATTGTTTTTTATAGTTTTATAAATAATGTCTCTTGGCTCCCTCTGAGGACGTTTTATCATCAAGTGTGCCTTTGCAACAACCTTGGATGCTTTTATTATTCAAAAGAATGCCTCTTGGCCCCTCTCCGGTGTTTTCTCTTGTCATATGTCGTATCACTCGGGTAGTTTTTATTTATTGTCAATAATGCCCTTCGTGTTATGAGGCCACAACTATAGATTTTTCTGTAATATTACTATTTTGTCTTTTAAATCATGATATTGTCTCTAAATATATATTTATACGTATAATATTTATCGCTATTATGAATGCAAAAATGTAATTCTTTTTGAAAAGCATGTATATTAATGGTTATTTTCAGATAACACATAAGTTACCTACTTATACTTATTTCGCAGAGTTAAAAGAATGTATGAGACGGAAATTCGCCTACATACAGTTCTTTCACTAGGCTAAAAGCACCTTCAAAAGTTTATCCTTCAGTTTTTACGAGGCTCATTTCTTGATAATGAAATAGTACTTAATCTATATCACACGTTACCTTAGTTGTAATGATGGTTAATACACAAGAACACCTTAATTAGTTGTTTTGCCGCTAAGTTTCATTTTTTTTTTTGCACACATTGGTGTAAGTGGCTAAGTCACAACGAACCTAAGCGGTCAGAGCTAGGTACGGGATCCACTGAACTAATAGCGTGCCCGTAAAAAAAGATTTCAGTGGAATTCCCCAATTACTAAAATGCTCTACCGGAGAGGAAAGGTTAAAATGATGTTCTGTATGGTATAAAATTTTATAGTTGTTTATGTTTTAAATCTACTTTTATGTTTGGACATATACACTGAAAGGACAATTTATTATACGCACCCACCTAATAACGCGTGGATTCCCTTTCCGCACTCATAACTGCAGCAACACATTGTGGCATGTACTCTAGTAGTTGTTAGAAAAGTGCGGATGGTATTGCGACCCATGATACCAGGACAGTCGCCCGTAAAGCGCCCATAGTTGCCGGTGGTGGGTTTCGGGCTAGAATGCATCTCTCCACCTCGTCTCACAGATGCCGAATAAGGTTCAAATCCGGAGAGTGAGAGGGCCATTTGAAGGTTATGAACACATTGGAATGCGCCTCTAGCCAATCCTTTACCAAACGGGAGCAATGAGAATGGACATTGGCTTGTTGAAAGAACGTATCATGCTGTGGGAAATGGATAGCCATGAACGGGTGTTGGTGGTTGGCAAGTACATCAACATCGTCTGTGCGGTGATGGTGGTCTCAACAAGAGGCCACATGGTGATCCACATAAACACACCTCAAAACATTACACTGCTTCCACTGCGTTGTAACACCCTAACTTGACAGTTGAGGGTCCATGGCCTCGTGTGGTCTATGCCACATACACAATCTCCCATCGGCGTGCTGTAGTTGGAAACTCGATTCGTCGGACCAAGGTACCTGTTTCCAGTCTTCCACGGTCCATTGGCAATGTTCCTTTCCCCACTGCAGCCACTTAGCTCTCTGGTGCACTGTTAACAAGGGCGCTCGATGTAGCTATCGGCTGCCATAACCCAGTCATGCATTGTACATGGAATGATCTTTGCACAAACCTTCATAGCTGCCCTATCACTGAATGCTGATGCTATCATCTCTACTGGGACCTCCATTCCAACATTGCGATATGGGAGAGGTGGCACTCACCTCAAACATTAACACCCAGGTTATGCCCACGTTTTTTCTGCGACTGCAGCCACACATGGAAATCCCACATGTTCTGCAGCCGCAGATATGGAAACCCCACTTTCCTCACAGCGACTATCTGCTCACAGTAGAACTCGCTCAAGTCGCCGTGTTTACCCATCATAGCAGTCGCAGTTACGCTATGCAGCAGGTAGGTATATGACCTATTTATAGCCCACAAAGGGTTTCATCTGGCTGTATTATTGTGGTGGAGAAGGAAAGGTTTTAAATTGTGCTTTCAGTGTACATGGGGCTATACAGAGACACCTGGTCTTGATTTCAAAGCAGGTAGACAAGTTCGAGAGTTTATATAATACCTTGGAAGGGTAATCCACAGACTGGGTAAAAAAGCGAAAAACGAAAATTTCTATAAAATTCTCATTATTGATTTCAGTAAAGAGTACGGAAGCAAAATCAATTTAAAACTGCTTCCTTAACTCTTTTCTGGAACTGATAACGTCGTATCTCTAAGAAACTGATAACTGTTTTAGAAACTTCATTATGAATCGTTTGTGATTCGAATTTGAGGCATACTGAAAGGGAAGTCCTGGTGGTAGCAATGGAATTGGATGCTGGCAGTTTTGAGATGTGTTATTTTACCTCTCTTTTACTCTGCGCTGCACTTTTTTCACACAATGGACTAAATGGCGAGGTCACAAGGACCTGAAGAACTCAGAGAAGGTTGGGGGAAATGACCCATTGAACACCAGTTAGGAGACAGATGGGAATTTCCTGTTAAGGCGATCGAAATTATTTTTTAATGTGCACAGCGTATGGCTCTCCTTCACACGGAACCACAATTTAATGCACCATTCGACGGACGGCAGCTTTCCTAGGCCATTTGTTGCTTCCTTTCTCGGCGAGAGTAGAGGGCATGAACATTTCCTCAACACTGGCATAGTTGAGTTCTTTGGTTGTTTATTTTTATGATGCATTAACGGCACAGTTGGGACTTGAATCTGGGAACTGTAGATGGTGGCAGCAGTGGAGAAAAAAAAAACAAGTGAAGTGGCAGCGGTGGGGATAAAAAAAAAACGTGTGAAGTGAAGTGACAACATGAATGTCAAAGTTTCTGAAATGGTGACCCATAAACATATCTTGCAGTCTGCAAAAATGTTGGGAGATTTAAAAAAAAGCAGAAGAACTAGGAAACAACAATAAATCAAATAACTTTATTTACTTTCGCATAAATAGTAAAACAAAAGAAAGGAAAAAAAATTAGGAACCATAATATGTAAATACATTTTCTCCCCAGCAAAATAACACGTTGTTCTGAAAATTAAAACCTCTGCCCAATTGCAAACAATTAAAAAGCCTTGGTCTAGATTAATGCTATAGAAATTTTTTGCATACGGAATTAAAATATACAAATCCTGTTTCATACTTATTTCAATATAAAATATTTTGGTGGTATGATAATTTTTAATTAAATCGAGTACGTATTTTAAAATTCCCTGGTGGACTGAAAAGAGAATTTAATAAGGCCGAAAAATTCATCATAAACGGACATCGAAATCATGTGAGAAAGAGAAATTTAATTCAAATATTTTTCAAGGCGAAAAAGACTTCACGAGTTAGCGAAAGGGCAAAGAATCGTGCATCGCATCCTGCATTACACCTGCCGCAAAAATTATTGGTAACATCCTAGAGGCTCATGTTAAGTATTTCCTCCGTGCGTGATAATCACTTCCTTAATGAAGGGAACGTCTTTTAATGTTAAAGATTAAATCCCCGTCCGATTAAATTAAATGAAAATCAATTTAAGCTTCTGCGCTTCTTTCGGCAAGTTTTGGGATGAAATATTAATTTTCGTTTAGTTCAACCTGAGTGAGTAATCCCGGGAAATCAATATTAATATTTTTTGTTCCCGTCAGCATTCTTCCTTGTTTCTCCATTCTCCTTTTCATCTGGAAGAGGGAAAGTTCGTTGAATTTTCTCCCAAGTTCGCGTTGCCTTTTTTCATTCTGTTTGTTCCTTTACGAGATTGCTGGTAAATCCCACGCTTACCCGGTAAAAGCCAACTCTTAATAGAACGGAGAAAAATGGCGGCGTAATTCATTGCTGTAATTTGCGGAAACCTCTCAACCGGGTGAAGATTGCAGCAATTTATTTCGAAACAATTTTCTCACTCACTCTCTCGCAGGGCAACATGTATCTACTTTCTGCCTCGGTGAAAAGACGAGAGTAGAGAGCGAGGGAGCGAGAGCAAAGAGGTGAGCACGAGAGAGGACAGAAGCGAGGGACACTCCTGCGTTTTTGCACAATATTTCATTAGGGTCTGCGAAGTCCCGCTGCCAAAATTCTCGCTCGTGAGGATCAAATTTGTATCTTCCAGGATTAACAGAAGCTGCTGTCGGACCAACAGGATGCAGGACCAGAAGCTTCTCTGGCTTTCTCTTTTATCGTCCGCTGTCACCTTTGATTAAAGCGAAATTTTTCATCCCCAGCCACAGGAAGGTCGGGTGAGTCAGTACGGCCCAGACCAGCCGCTTCCTGTGATCCTCCCGGAGCCGCGGAACTTGATTATATAATTAACCTCCAGTCTTGCCCTTCCCCCCTCCCCCCTGTGCACGTGTACGACGGAGTGCGGCCGATTTTGTGTAATTTTATTATAACTTTATTCTGCGGCGATGTAGAAACGCCACATCAGAGGTCTTAGTTATTTTACAACGTCAAAACTTTCAAGACTGAAATTTGGCGACTTGTGCATCCGCCGCTAAGAGAGAAAAGTTTGAGAAAAAGAAGAGGGGGGAGCGAGCAAAGGAAGGGTAAAAAAGGGGAGCTGGTGAAAAATGTTTATTACGGATTCATTCCGTTGATAGACTCACGGTTCTGCGAACGTTCAAGACGTCATCATCGCCCGAGATGCAGAGGAAAAGGATGAAGAAGCGCGAGAGTAATAAAAATTCATGTTCGAACGAAATAATTCGAGAAAAATGCGAGGAACTGAAAGTAGAGAGAGAGAGAGCTTTGGTTCTGAAGACTAGAATCGAAATTATGAGGAAGATAAATTTTTGGAAAGCATTTTTAACATATGATTCATCCTCAATGTGTTCACTTTTTCAGAAGTACTCCGACAACTTCATCTATTGAAAATCGGTGAAATATAATTTGTACCAAATGTACATTTCTTAGTTGAAAAGTTTGTAAAGCATCTAATTATTCTAAATAATCAGAGCAGAAGAATATGAAAAATTATTATTTCTAAAATGGTTCTCCGTTTTATATATTTATTTTTTTTTCCTTCAGAAATCTTTTATTACTAATGTGGTATTGCAAACAAGCCCAAATAAGTTTCGTATGTTAAATTTTCTTACGTAATTTGAAAAGCTTCTAGTTACTGGCTTTGCAGATTTCAAGAAGGCTTTTGAGTATGTTTCAATGTACAATTTAAGGTAATGGTGAGGTCTTATGTCATCAGTTACATTGACTACCTGAAAAGTTAGCCAACATAAATGATAGATATCCACGATAACATCAAATTGTGTGATTGCGTTTGAAAATAATGCGATTTAGCTGAGCAACTGGGGTTATTCAAGGCTGTATCTTTTTCACCTTTTTTTCTTTAGCTACTGATCGATTATATTAATGGGAAGGCTCTGCAACCTTCTTGCAAAGTTTTCCCTAGAATATGGTCTCAAGTGTGATGCAACTATGCAGTCCTTGTTACTTGCAGCACTAGTAAAATTTTCCTTTGAGAAATACTTTTGTGGACAAAATCAGTTTTTGCCGATGAGTGGGATTCGAACCCACGCCTCCCAGTCAGACTCATTATCTGGAAGCTTCAAGTAATTGGCAACTATATGGTGAACGATTAATCTAAAAATTGAATGCTAAACAAAATATATAGAAGTAATGGGAAAAGTATTTTTCATTGGAACCAGAAAGAAGTAATGACTGTATAGCTGGATCGCCCATGATGAAAATAGTCGGAAAATGGCTTCGAATATGCTTTAAAATTTTAAATATAAAATAACGTGCAGTTTATAGTGATCGGTGTGTGACCACGTCCGAGAAGTACTCCGAGAACTTCATCATAATAGATGAAGTTGTCGGAGTACTTCTGCAAAATGAATACATTGAGGATGAGTTATATGTTAAAAATGCTTTCCAAAGTTTTATCTTCCTCATAATTTCGATTCTGATCTTCAGAACCAAAGCTCTCTCTCTACTTTCAGTTCCTCGCATTTTTCTCGAATTATTTTTCAAATATTCATTTAATTCTACTTTGTATAATATATTTATGATAAATTTAAATAATGCCTTTCGACCAAAAGATCTCGTCTGTAAAAAATCAAATTCGTTGGAATTTGTCATGAATAAATTGCAATTGTAACAGTAATCATTTAGCTGAGTTAGTCGATTAAAGAATATAGCTCTCTACACTTCATATTTCTTGCGATTTGCATTAACATGATGATATAAACACGCACACATAATCCTCAAGCAACCAGGAGCTATTGAGGTTCAACCAGATTGTGCAATTCTTAAATAATGCAAAAAAGGTCCTGTTGGTATTGTTCATTCATCGCATTCTAAGCTTCCCTCCTTTTCTGAGGGCTTTGGCCGCACTGCTCATAACTCTACTCACTTATATGTATATATATATATACATTTCGCCTTGCATGCGGTAGGGGGGGGGGGTCAACCCAACGCAATCTCTCTCCACACAAGATGCTTCTCGAAGATAGTTAATGTCTTCTGTCTCATCTCATCATTATATATATATATTCAAATACCCAAAATACTGCATAATTGTCTAGAATAATAAACATCACGTTTCATGTTACCTTGCTTACAAAAAGCCAAGTTCCACTACTATAGCAAATTTCAGAAAGGACAAAACTATCGTACAGCCCAATTTTAGTGTTTAGATGTATACGTTTAACTTTCCACAATCTCCGCAGATTCTTAGAAGCTACAGCTATACCTATTCTCCTGTTTATCTCATGTTGCACGCCATGAAATATTGAAACTGAGGATTTTGCTCACGATCTCAGCCATTTAAAAAAGAAACTCGAGTGCCATACACGTGAGTGATTTCTTCACTTTAGTTTTCTCTTTTTATCACCGAACCTATCCTATTAGTCTCATCAATAACTTGAATCAAAGAGTTCATCTCGTCAGCATCATTTTTGCCAAAAGGGCCAAAATCATCATTATAATCTAAATCTGATATTTTCAGATCTTCAAACCATCTAAAGTCCCGTTCTTTAACTTCCAAGTAATTCTTTATGACATAATCAATAACCAAAATGAACAGAATAGGCGACAGAATTCAGCTTTGTCGAACTCTAACAATTATGCTAAACTAATCGTTACAAAATCTATCAGCTTTCTTACGAGGCTCAGTGTAGTGCTATCATTGTATTAATGGGATCAGTATATTGAAGACACCATATAAAAAAGTTTTAAATCCAATACGAAAAAATAAATGAAAAGTTTTTTTGTTTAGAAATAAACGTCTAAATTTATATATGTATACTCAACTATTGCACATAATAAAAGAAACGTTAACCTTTCGAAATCAAAAATATTTACATGCCTAGAAAAAAAATGTTCTGAAAGTGCTAAGATGTTTTGTTAATATGTATTTGTTCATTGGCATTTAGCAATATATTTATATTTTAAGATGCTTAAGGTTATTGCTCTTTCAGAGGTTCAAAAGACTCACTTTAAAAGCACACGTAATATGTGAATGTTCCCGGTTACTCCCTGCTTAACTGTTTCTATTTCGAAGCTCTTAACTTTATAATCATTTACAAAGGAGTGGATCTTTTGTCATCTTGTCAGACTTTTGTCGAGCTCGTGCAGATTTCAGAGCGGAGATTTTTCAAAGCGGAATCTTTACGAGAGAGAGAGCTGTCAGTGATCTAATAATTGGAAAACGATCTTTTTAACTCAGAAGAGAAATGGTGGAGACCTCTAAAAATGGCACCAGACACTTTTCATGAGGTCGTGACTGTAAGGAGTGAGGAAATTTCTATTCTCTGTTGTCATGGCCTTTTGGGATTTAAAACGACTTTATAAATTAGGAGACATTTAATTCTGTTTACAACTGCACGGAACTCTCCCCCTTTAACAAATCAGTTTTTGATCCTCTCTGACCTTTCAATCACCGGAATGCTAAAGAAGCATCTCGGGCCCTCAGGCTTCCTTCCATATTTGAAGCAAGAGACTAATATTAAATAATAAACAACAATCGGAACATTGTGCACTTTTAACAACGTGCTAGATAGACTTAATAAGAAATTGTCCTCTGACTTTTACATATCTCACTGATCTATTTGAAAATATGTAATTCTTTAAGTATTGGGAAGCTTATTGACTTGGCTATACAACCCATCGTACAAAAAATACCACTCGGGAGGAAAGGTATCCAACCGAGCCAAAGTAGAACTTTTCAGATTAGATGTTCTCAGAGCAATTTCTCGGTTTTCTTCAATCTCGGGAATTGTGTGACAGATAAATGTAACGACACGAGATCAACAGGAAATCTGCAGGAACTTTTCAAACTTAAACAGGAATCTGTGGATACTATAAAAATTGGCGTATATATCTAAAGACTAAAATTAGACTTCATAATAATTTGTTCCTTTGTAAAGTTTGCCATGGTAAAGAAACTTAGACCACTTTTGAAATAAAATAACAAGAAACTTCATTTTTTTTATCCTAAATCCTTATGCAGTGTTTTGGATATTTGGTGGTTTGACTATGTACAACACAATGCATTGTGAATAATCAATACAATGTATGACAATAGACCAGAGGTGTCCAACACAAATTTAATGAAGAGTCACTAAAAAAAACTATATTCTCAAAACGCCACAAGAAAAAAGAAAACATATTTTTAATAAGGAAAAGGGAAATCTATATTTTTAAAGAAAGAAAATATCTTTAATTGAAGAACAATATATATACATTTTTAATGAATACTATGAATCGGCAAAATCGTTTAGTTATATAACTAAAAATGCTTGATAAAAAAAAATCGAAGAAATGAGTCCGATTCAGATACTGATGATTTGTTTCATGAGCAACAAGTTCCTTCGCAATGAACCGCGGGTTGGAGCAAGGCCACCTTGATACATCAGGCCTGGACAGAGTGAAACAAAAGGAGAGCAAAAAGGAGGGAAATTAATTATGCATAAATATGCAATTGATTTAATTGGTTTAAAATTTAAGTTAAAACCATTTATTTTAAAACCAGTAAAATGAAATAATTTATTTCATTAGGATTTTATTAAAATATCTGAGGAACATTGTAAAATTAATTATCAGTTTTTAAAAAATTAATATCTACCAGCTAAAATTTTAGTAGTCGTATTTCTAAAAGAGCCGTTATTTTTAGAAATAATAGATGTAATTGAAACTGTTATATTTTTGAAAATTAGGTCTTCTGTTACTGCAGTGTTCGGTGGACAGAGTGCAATGGGTGGACAATGTCAAACATGAGCTTGTTAGAAGTGGCTAGCTGTAGCGAACAGCAGTAGATCAGGATAGACATGTGCAGAGAACTAAATTGTACAGTCTCATTGGACCTGCGTAGCTCATGAGTGGTTGAGGATTATGAGTGTATATTAGAGATGGGTTCAGGCGCAAACCCGCTCAACCCAGGCGAGATCGGGCTCAAAATAACACAGACGACTTCATCCTAGGACACAGTCAGAATTAAATATCTAATTTTTCTCGCAGTTTTTCCTTTTCAAACAAAAGGATTATTTCTTTCTATTTATAGTTTCAACCTTCTAATCAGTTTTAGTGATTAAAAAGAAGCACCATTCAGACTCTGATTATTCTTTAGCTATGTATTTTATTTTCTCTTTTATTAATGAACAGCTCTTAGTGTTTTATTGATGCTATTCAAAAACTTTCAGTTTCTACCAATATTTCTAGTATTTTTTCTCTCCAAATAACATTAACATTTTAATTTGATCTGCAAATTATAATTATTCCTAAACTTGCAATAGGCTACAATACAAAGAATTAAGAAATGATTTAGCAGAATGGATTTCTGTATACGTTTTACGATGAGCCAGGGAAATTTTTCCCCTTAACCTGGTTCGGCTGCTCTGACTCAATAATTTCGAGCTCGGGCTCGAAAATTTGAGCCCGAACTCAGCTCTAGTGCATATGTGTGCGTTTATGAGTGGCAACTTGAACTTACAATTTCTGTTTCATTCCTTTATTTACATATCATATTAACCTTTTCCACTTTCTCTTTGATGATAGTCTTTTGGTATAAATTTTGACATCTAAATTCCCTCAGAGGCTGCTTACATGAATGTTTCCAAAACACTGTTGGTCGCGACCAAAATTCAAATTCCCATTCTTCTTGCGACCCAAATAATAACTACTACTAGCCTTTCGCGACCCATCAGAAGACCCTCGTGATCCTGGGTTAGGCATCCCTGACTTAGATGTAGACTAACATTATCTTATTCAAATTAATTTCTTTATTAAGTACATAAATTATCCACACTACCCCTCCCCCAGCAACTCCTTTCAAAAACCAATAGTGAAACATCGAAGTGATGTGTTTCCTCGCAGCAACAGTGAAGTGAGGTCTGAGTGCGCCATTTATTTTCATTAAGAGAAAGGCAAAAGAACAAACTGCAATAAACCTACTCTCATATGTCCTTTCGGTGAATTTACTGCACCACATCGCATTCCTAAAGTAAAGCCATTAGATACGGTAAATGGGACCTGTTATCTAGAAGTGGTTGCACTATCATTCACCATTTAGAGATTCCGGTTGTCGCCCTTCGAAGGTGCTTCCATGAGTAGACCAGATATCGTGAATATCTCCTAAACAGCTCCACTGAATTCTAAAGCGAAAAGAAACAGCTAAAATTAAGCATGCAAACAAGTTTCATGTTTATGAGTGCTGACAAAAGAACACAGTCTTTCGTGGCCATTTCATTGCAGGTTTTTCCTTTGCGTTACCTGAAACAAATAAAACGTAATGTTTTGAAGTTTGCATTCCGTTGTAAATCGTCACGCAGAAGAAAAACAAGTCTTGATGAGGCTCATTTCATTTGTACGGCTGAGTAGTGTTACTGAAATATCTCAGTTGCTTTATACGTAAACTTTTCATGCTAAAACTGAAGTCATTATTTAAGAATTAATCTAAGAATGGGATAATCTTCTGAAGAACATGTTAATTTTTTGTTACATAACGAAGGCATTGTCTTTGTGCATTCCACGATTCGTCCATAATTTTGCAGTTTTGAAAAATTTAGATATTGCTTGATTCGAAGAAATTTGATATGCACATCGAACAAACAAGTATTTATAAAGGAAACATGGAATTTAAAAGTTACCGATGACCACTCAAACTCCAGTCCTGCTCCACGTCATAATATTAAAGAAGATTTTTACCATTGTGAGTTGAAGTTTCGCTGTTATGATAGCCGCTTTTTAGATCAATAAGTAACGCATCGACCTAGCAAGCACTTGAAGCCTCGTATAAAGCAAATGGTCCAGTAAGTAATGACCAAGTCTTTAGTTAATTTCCTTCACAATAACCATTTTATTATCTGGTGTTGTGGTTCTGATCAGTGGCGTAACTAGAAATTTCACTTGTATGGGGGGGGGGGGGGGGGGTAGAGTGATGGTTATGAGGGCATAACCCCCTCAAAGGAAGGGGTTATACACACACATAACCAGCACACCCTTAGATAAGCCTGTGATCCTAATTTCACTAAAACCTTACCTTACTCTGTCCTCAGTGAGAAAGGAAATGTCGATGGGCTTCAAAAAGATGTCTTCCGTCGGAAGTGACGTTAAGTCGTGACCTGCAGTGTGGGAGAATTATACCTTGTGCACGTTAAAGAACACGCTGATATGGCATTGACGAAAGGCTCCCATCTGTCTCCTAACAGCTGTTCAGTGGGTCCCCTTCCCCAACCTTCTTAAAGCCCTGTGACCTATCCATTTTGCCCATTGTGTGCAAAAAGATGCTGCTCAGAGGTAACACAACCCAATTCAACTGATCCTAATTATCTTAAACAAGAGTTTCAAAACAGAAATTTTTCGATCTTCCAAAACGGTCTACTTCTTATTTTAAAAGGGAAACAAACATCTAACCCTAGTAAGAACTTGTATCGCAGTATTTCTACATTTCATTAACTGGCTTATGGGTTGGGTTGTTTTACCTCTGAGCGGCACTTTTTTGCACACCATGGGCTAAATGGCCAGGTCACATGGACCCCGAAGGCTCAGAGAAGGTTGGGGGAGGGGACCCACTGGAACAGCTGTTGGTAGACAGATGGTAGCCTCCCGTCAAGGCCATCCAGCGTGTTCTTTAACGTGCACAGGGTATGGCTCTCCCGCACACGGGGCCACGGTTTAACGTCCCATCCGATGACGGCGGCCTTTCCAAGCCCATCGGTGTCCCCTACTGACCGTGGGCAGGGCGGGGAATTTTGCGGAGATAAATCTCAACGCTGACCCAGCGGGACTCGAACCTGGGAACTACAGATTACGAGCCTGGCGCGCTACCGACTGAGCCACCCCCGCCCCTGGCTTATGGGACTTGCTTTTTAACTGCTGGTGTTAATGAAGTGTGACTATCCTGGTTTTATCGCTCACATAATTTCCTTCCAGAGTACGCCCTTACGAACTTTAATTACACTGCTCGACACTGAAATTGTTCATCCAGCGGGAGTGGTCGGATTTGATGATGATGATGAAGCAGAAAATGATTACGTTGCCATGACAAACACTGGTATCTATGGGGGATCACATAAGAGCCGATTTGCTAAACCGAATGCTTGAGGTGCTGAAGTTGACTGCAACTTGTTACGAATGTGTTGATAGCAGTACTGATGACCAAGTGTAGAAGATACCAGGATGCCCTTTCGCCAACTATATCAGCAGCTGGACAAGTTTGAGCTTGCTAAGCACTGTAGGCCTAGTTGTCGTGCTCAAAGAATGATTGAATCATTCTTCCCAACCCATTTGGAAGGAAAGAACGATCCAATCATTCTTTGATCACGACAGTACATGAGATTGGCAAGTTCGATCCTTTCATTCCCAGCGTTGAGATGTGCTTCTCGAAAGGTATGTTTGCAAGGTAAGGAAGTGTATAACATAAAAGACCACCGTTCATCAGATGGGACGTTAAATGTTTCTTCTGAGCGAAGCAATGGTCACCTGTGCACGCTAAACAACACCACGGATAATGAAAAAGAGGTTGGTCTATATATCGGTAAATCCCCAGTGGAGTTTTTATTTTACACTTGTCGTCAGTATTGGGTTTCTTGTCATCGAGATATTTGAAATCTTGCAATAGCAAATTTTTTCTCCGTATTGAAAAAAAAACTACCGAAACCTATTCTTCTTAACTACTTTTTGCTGCCTAGGTTATAATAAAGGCCTAGGCTAAAATAAGAAGTATGCCTAGGTTAGTTTTGAAATGAGTAATATATCAAAGTGATTCTTTCAGTAAACGATGCGTTTTAATAAACAATAATTCCATATACAAAAAGGGAATAATCTCAAAAATAAGTGGTAGTGTTTTCAAATGCTGGTTGCCTAATCTGACATGTGACAAAGTTAATCTTTTGTGCCTTTAAAATGATTTGTTCTTAGTCACAGAAAAAGTGATCGCTGGTCAGAATGTTCCTAACTCCATGACAAGTAATAACTTTGGGCAGGTATACATTGCGAAGTATTGTAACCAAAGTTAGACTAAGTGAACATTTGTCTCACCGTTTATGCTAAACATTTTTGTTTTATTTAAAAGTATCGTTTCGGTCGAAAAAATTAAGAGCTGACGAGAAACGTTGATAAGAGAAATGTAAAAGTTTCTAAATATTTTTTTCTTATCAGCAATAGTCAAGCACATTTCACTGTGATAATGCCTAAGGAAAAAGAATTAACTGATACCAAAGCCATTCAAAGACGACATCGTCCAATTCAGCACCCATTGGTGAATGATAACAGTGACATTTTGACCTCCAATATCTCCAGATAGTGAGTCTTCAATTCCTATCTTTTACATTTCTGAAGAAATCCATTGAGCTCCATAGAGAAAATAAAATCATGGTAATTTAATCGACGTTCAAGAGATGTTCATCCATCACTTCAAACATGACACCTTTAAGCACCAAAAGGAAAGGCCAAAATTACTCGAATAACGAATGCAAATCCAGTCATGCTCCATTGAAATAGAGGAAAGGTTCCTTTTCAATCACCTGGCGATATCTCTTTAAGTGCCGAATGAGGCTACGATGCGTCGTAGCCAATAAACCTTACTCTCAAAGTCATCTAACTTATCTGTCACAGTTTGTCAACTGGCCAAGCCCGCTACTCAATGAGACTGTAAAGACGCGCAGCACGTTTAGCGCAAGCTCTGCTAGGTGGAAAAGAACATCGTTGACTTGTCGTTGTCGTAAAAGAGACCGTTACAGATAACATGATTAACGTCCAGATAACGTGGAAAGTATCTCGTTGTATCTTCCTCTCCCGACTGAACTGTGACAGTGACGAAGTACGTCACCCACAGCTCTCTTTCTCTGATAGAAGGATCCGACAGAAAACTTCGGTTGATGGTTTCCCTCAGATCAGGTTATGTAAAATGTTTCAGACTTCAACGAAAAGAGTGTTTCTAAGTATATATATATATTTTGCTTCATTTGAGATGCAAATTACCGTTTCAGGCTTCTTCGACAAAAAATAAGGGCAACATGAGAAGATGAGCCGAAAGAATATCTGTTAAGGGAACTTGAAACTGCTTGCATGAAAACTCAAAGCTAAACTATCCGTTTCATTTACCATTTCGCGGAAATCAATCAGTGGATAAAGAAGTTTTATACTAAAATGGCATATCTTTTTTGTAACACAAAATCTGTTCAGAATCAATTTGGATTCGTTACGAACGAAATGTTCTAAACCTTCTAGTAGCTTAAACTTCAATGAATATTTAATGTAATATGAATATCTACATAAAAAGAAGGCCCATATTTTTGACAGGATCTTTTCATCTCACTGTGGTTAGCGCACTTGACTACTGATCTAAGGAACCTGGGTTCGAGCCCCGGGTAAGGCATCTGTCTTGTTTTTCTGCTAAGATCCCGCCATCCTCTCAGACCGTCTACTGTGGTCTATGAACTGTCTGCCTGTCTGAAGAAATCCACCAATGAATATTCCTGTGTAAGTTAGCTTGTTTACACAGACTCGTTCAAAAAAAAAGTTTTATCTTTTCATTATTAATTATTTTTTTCATTTTTCTTTCTTTCATTATTTTTTCTTTTTCTTGATATTTTCATTTTCCTTTAATTTTTATATCTTATAGATCTTTAAAGATATTTGTTTTTTAAGTATGATATTAACAAGTTATAGAAAATTGGTTTAAAAACTTTTTGAGATTCTAATATATATTTAAAATTGAACTTATTTATACTGTATTCTTCTAATTCATGGAAGTATATATTTCTTTCATTTATATATATTTTGCAATGAAAATTTATATGTTCAAGTATATGAGATAAATTGCGGAATATACAATTGGGTGAATCTATGTTTTTCAATTTGTAAAGTATTGATCTAGTAAATGCAAAATTTGCTTCAATTTTAAGTATTACATTAATCTCATGTTTATTTAGTCCAAAATCATTAAATTTATTTATATTTTGTTATATGTTGCACTGTGTGTGTTTTGTGCATTTGTGTTATACCAAATTCGTAATCCTTTTAGTAAATTTATTTTATTTTGTTTTTTGTATAGGTAAATGTGAAATGGAGAATCTATTGTTATATTTAATTTTTTTGCATTTTTTTCTGATGTATCTGCTTTCTTGTTAAATTTTAAGTGTACATGTGAAGGTATGCATACATTGTTATTTTGTTATAGATGTTTATATATAAGTATTACAATATCACTAATGAATATGGTAAAGTTACTTCTAGATGTATTTTGATAAATTATATCCAGTGATGATTTACAATCAGTAAAAATTACAATTATTAATTTTAATTTATTTAAATTAATTCAATTATTAATTTTAAATTAATAATTACAGCATATGGACTGACAGGCTCCTATCGACCTCTGTGGCAAGCAGCTGCTTGAGGAGGTATTTATTTATTTTATTTTTGGTATCCACATATTCGGTATTTTGAACCCATCCAGTCCTGAGTGCTGGCTGTTATACTTCAATATTTGCAAATTGCCATTACTGTAATTTGCATGTTTGAAAATTGTCATTATTACAATTTGGATATTTTCGAATCGGTTTCAAATTATATTTCAAGTCTTGATCAGTTTAATGATTTCTCCACAAAGTGCCACACAGTATATTTTTGTTCCCTCTATTCTATTACCTAAAAATATTCCTTTAGCAGAATGAACTCCCCCCCTCCCTTCACCCACATTTTCTCCCTGTTCAATTTGTTCCAAAAGCTATCACGCTTTAAAAAATCTAACACATAGAAGGAAGCAGATTCTCCCAGAAAGAGGATTTATTTTTTCGATCCACATATTTCGGATAAATGCAGTGTAAAAAAAGTAGTGTTATATATACTATTGTTAATACCTGCCACCAAACTGCTGTATTGTGTAATTCGTAGTATGACGGTGTAAGATCACTTGCTGTATATTAATTTCATGAATATTAGTAATAATTTGATATTTTTTACATTGATATCGAAATTTCAAAAGGTAATGTCACCTAAATGTTAAAAGTCTTCTAGTGCTTAACTGCCGTTTCCTCACCTATTCTCCTCTTATTTCCAAACTATCTCATTCCAGCCTGGGCATTCTGTGCTCTTAACTTTCATTCTTTCTCTAATTTTTTAACTTCTAATTCTGTCTCTTTTAATCTTTTCTTAAGTATTATTTTCAAAACCTTTATTTCCATTGTTTGTCATCTGATTTTATCTTTTGATGAAATGTTCCAGGTTACAATGTTCCAATTATAAGTCATAATAGGTAGAAAATACACTTCATGTAACTAAACAAAAAACTTAAAAGAAGACAGCAATTTATGTTTAAATAATAATAATAAATAATGATTAAATAATGATAATAAAGATTTTATTTAACACAATTGCTAACTTCTTTATTTCTTTTTTAATACTGTATACGCCTCTTAGTTGCATAAACGATCTGGCAGATCCTGTTGCCATGATATCCAACAATCATCAGTCAAAATCATTCAGCACTTAAGTCAGTCATGTGACATGAACTTGAATGACGAAGGCTTTGGATTTTTTCTGTGCTAAAGGTGTTCTTAATTATTTTACTCTTATTAAGAGGTGCAATTATTCTTATTTTCATGAAAGGGAATTGCAGTTCTTGTGATGATAATAAAGAAGTCAATTTACTTTCCATTCTAGGCAAAATATTTGCATAATTTTGTTTAATGTAATTAGATATTTCGTTGGTGGTCAAATTCGAGAAATGTTTGGATTCAGAAGTGGTAGGGAGAGTTTGAACCAAATTTTTCCACTCAGCCAGATTCTTGAGAAATATGTCGAGTTTAAAACCTCTGGTGCTAGTGTTGCAGTTTTTAAAGTTGTTTGAATGTGTTAATCTTGAAACTTTATGGGATATTTGGTTTCTGACTTTTCTCAGAAATTAATATAACGAAGCTGGCAAATAATATTGATTTTTGTAGAAGAGTTGGTAAAGCCTGTAGTAATTAGTTCAGCGTTAAAAACCTAGCTAGAAAATGATGCTTTTTGTCGCCTTTTCTCTTAGTCCGGTGATCAATTACGTTTTGAAAAACGCACTGTAAAATGGAGACTGGGGCCTTGAATTGGACAGAGATCTATTAATGATTGGCGTAACTGATGATTTGGCCTTCGTAACAAACGATGTTACGAGATGAACTCTTTCCATTAGAGCTCTTCATGAGTTTGGTCATAAATAAAAGAAATGTAAATGAAATCTAACCAAAGTGGGTGATTTCTGGTAAGAAATAAATTAAAAAAAGAAACCTCCTTAAGGCAGCTGCTTGCCACAGAGGTCTGACAGGAGCTTGTCAGTTTATACACCATAGTAGAAGATTTATGAGGAAGGCGAGACCTCAGTAGAAAGACTACTCAAACATTCATGTCTTATCCAGGGTTCGAATCCAGATCTCTTTGATCAGTAGCGAAGCCGGTAAAACAAAGACAATTTAAAAAAAAAATTTAGCCAGAAAAAGAGCTAAAAAAGTCTATTCAATTCTGATGAATATCGAATGCTCGTTTTCAAAGTATTTTCTGTTATTTTATAACTTTAGCACCCTCTGACGATGAAATGAAACTAACAAAATGTTTGCCATATGCAAATAAATAATATTTTATTAATATCTATACAGCACAAAAGCAATTTTTCCTTTAACTCTTAAAACCGAAAAGTTGTGTTTTTCATAAAACCACTGTGGTAAGAGGAAAGTTGTTTTTGTGCGATATAGACCCTTTGACCAATACCACCAACAAAATTTAAAATTTCTACCATGCAATAGACAGTCTTCAACATTAGCTTAACTTTGTCATTTTCCAAATTAGAGACCTCTAACGGTGAAAATTAAAGAATTGGAAGATTCAGAAAATGAGAATAGAATTATTTTATTACTAAGCATTTAATCAAGAAAAAAAATTCATTTAGCTCTTAAAAAGAAATGTTGCATTTTTTCCATATCCCCCTGGGGGTGAGAGGCAATTCCTAACTGTCTATGGAAACCCTTTGTCACTACATTTATATCACCAAAATTTTTCATTTCTGTCGCTAGTGGAGAGTTTAGAAGTTCGCATAAAGTTTTGCCATTTTCGAACTACTGGAAGTTTCGGAAAATGCGTATCATAACATTTCTTAATAACTCTCCAACCAATAAAAAAAAGTTCTTTAAAATGTTAAACAAGAAAGCTAAATATCTACAGACAGATAGAAAGACGAAAAAGAGAAAATAATAGCTCGTTTTTCTTAAAGACGAGCTGAAATTTCGAATCTATGACAGTGACTACATATAATTGAATTCTGTGATGTTTATGTATGGGAATAACACTAGCTGACACCTTCTAAAATGGCTTTGGAATGCCATCTGAAATGTTCCTTAAAACTTATTCCACAGAGCTTGGAGCAAGACAATAATACATAAAGTGATTTAAATCAATGGCAAATAGTTCAAATCAATTAGTAGCACTAACAGTTAAAACTAAATAAAGAGTTGATTTATTTACCTCTGAGGGGCACCCTTTTGCACCCAATGGGCTAAATGAGCAGGTTACAAGAACCCTAAGGGCTCAGAGAAGTTTGGGGAATGGAATCCACTGGACAACTCTTAGAAGACAGATGGAAGCCTCCCGTCAAGACCCTATACAGTGTTCTGTATAGGGTATAGCTCTCCTACACCACACATGGTCACTGCCTAACGTCACATGCGACGGACGGCGGCCTTTCCAGTCCCAATGGTGTCTTATTTCCCACCGAGGAAAGAACGGCGATTATTGGAGTAAATTCTCACCACATCCCCAAATGGGACTCGAACCAGCAAGAAACAGATTATGAACCTGGCGCATTATCGACTGATCCAACCCTCGTCCAGAAATGAAAGGTGTATTCATTTAGTTTAAGGTAAACGCACTTAGAGAATAGGATACTCGTATCTGTTTGAAAAACATCGCTACCAAGAGGGTCTTTCGATTCAGAGAACATTCTTTTGCGGTAGCAGAACTAAGAGAAGGCCCTGCTGCAATGGAAATTTAAAGTAGGATGTAACTTATAAAGTGATGTCAATGATGTTAGCAAAGAAATTCCATTTTTCTTTATTTCATCCATTTTTATTTCACTGCTACCATTCATTCCGGTTTTAGATCACTGATAAAGAAATCGAAATGGTGAAAATTTCTATTTTCCTCTCCGGCGCTTGTGCTTTTGTTTCGCGAAGCAGAACTGCACTTCAATCGCTGCAAATGATTCATCCTTTGACATTTTTGTTCTCTTTTCTTAATCTTCGGCACATTTCCTTTTCTAATAAAGACAAAAGACTGACAAAACGATGAGGGAACTGATCAAAACATTTCAGAAAGTCATCCATTCTTTGGTATGAGATAATTTCAGTAATCTGAGCGACCATGCGTATAAGAGATGAGCCACATTCTTCAGCAATGGCTCACTGGAGCTTGGCTTTAAGTTGATGAACAAACAAAGAGGCATTTATCCTTCGTTCCAACAAGATGAAAGAGGTAAATGCTGACGGAAAGTGTGATTAAGAGTTGCTTTCAATTCTTCTTTCTGAAGTGGATCATCAGCGTTCGTTTTTTCTTAACGCGATTAATAGTTTGGGTAGTGTTTCACTCCCTGACCAGTAAGTCTTCTTTTTGTCTGCACAATGCACTAACCCCCCCCCCCTCCCCCCTCGGAAAGGAAGACACCGAAGAGTCTCGTGAGTTGTTCATGGACGATTTGATGCTGGACAGTTCGGCGCGAGCAAGTTCGGCTTCAACTATTTTAGAGTGGTAGCGGTTACAGTAGACTGCACTAGGTGGATATGGAAAACACCTGAAAGTAGCGCAGGGAGGAAATGGCACAAGTCCACAACGTTATTCTCAGGAGCCAATGACGTGTTTTATGCATTGAATGCCAAATAATAGCAATTATTTTTTGTGAGCTGAACTACTTTCAAAATGCTTTTCACGCTGTTCATTAACTGATCTTTCTGAAGTAATACAAAACCATCGGTATTACAATTCTGAAACCTTGGAAGTCAAATCTCATGATATATTTTCTTTGCCTTCTGAAAAGAGTCCCATTGCTTCAAAGGCAGCTCTCACTTGAAACATATTTTGTCGACATACTAGAGATTGTCAACGGCAGAGATTTTACCACTTCACTGAATTTACGTTTGCCACATTTTCTCAGGCTGAGTCATTTAATTAATTTGAGAAGGTCATCTACGCCAGATGGATATTAAGTGAGAAATAAAACTGACCCCACTCGTAGCGAAGAAACGCTCTTGATGGTTTTGACGCGAACCTTTTACCTGCCTCCTTACAATCGTCCAGTGGGTATCCTTTACAACTTAGAGGCCTGAGCAGGATCTGACGGCCTCACGTACCATGCAATTAAAAGGGGTTCTCAAAGAAGAAAAAATCAATTTTGCTGAATTGATTCTCACGCCACGATGGGATATGGAAATGCACTGCTTGATGAGAGTAGCTAGTAACCAACAGTAGAGCAATACAGTAAATGTTTTAATATGTAAAGGGTGCAGTTTTATTGCAAACGGTACCGAGATTTGACATCTCATCCGATAAATCTAATCCTTTCCAAGAGAATCGTTGCCTTACCTTCAAAGAGAGTAATATGGGAACAAGACAGGAAAAGTGACGGAGCTGGAAACGTTGCACTCAGACATAGCTCTTCGTGTTATGAGTTGGCACATTATCGAATTCGCCATCTGTACAGTCATAATATTACTAATGCTCAGAAACAATATGAAAAATGTTTCCAACATCTTGGATGATATCTACAACTCTCACTTTAAGTGTTATTCAGTCGTTTTCTTTTTCTCTACATCTTAGCAACTCCGTATATCCCGTGATGTTGGAAACATCATATAAGAAATACATTTCGAAAAGAAAAAAACTTGAACAATCCAAGATTTGTGTTGTTTTTACAGTTTGGTTGGGTGTTTTACCTCTCACGAGGGGTGGGGTTTGGCTTAGTAGGTAAGGCGTCAGGCTTGTAACCTGAAATTCCTAGGTTCGAGTCCCAAATGGACTAGCGTTGAAATTATTCATTAAGTTTCTCCATAGCGTTCGGAAGATGTAGTGGAACAACATTTTGTCAAATCCATAAATCGACCAACCGACAAATGTCAAAGCCAAAGCAGCACGAAGATAGGTAAAAATTACATTCCAAACTTAGAGCAACAAGCAACTAGATGAATAATACATCGCAACCGGCGAATATGAAATGTTCGTTTTAAAAAGGATTGAAGTTTTCGATTTTCAAACTTTTCCCAATAGTGAAAATCCGAATTAATGGAAGATTCGGAAACACAGAAACTGATATTTCATTAGTTCCTATCTAACTTAAAAAGAAAATTTAACTTATCTGTTTCTAAACGAAAAGAGTCGTTTCGCTAGCCCCTCTGAGGATAAAACGGAAAATCGCTGCTCTCAATTCAAACCTCTTCATCACCGCATTCTGTCACCAGAATTTCAGTTTTATAGCATCAATAAATAAATCGTTTACAGCAGGCGTTTAAAGTTTTTTCATTTTCTAAATTTAGCACTCCCTAACGACGGAAATTAAAACTATTGGAATGTTCCAAAATGTGAATACTGATATTTCATTAATCTCCATTCAAAATAAAAAAAAAATATTATAACTTTAATGGATATAAGGGGCAAATCGCTACTGTTTTGATACAAACAAATTGTTTTAACGCTGTTATGCTGTACAGGAAAAGTGTCTTGGGCATAGAAGGAAAGTGTTTTGAGCCGGGCATGATCTGAACCCACGACCTCCTCCTGATGACATGTCAGGTGCTCTGACCGCTGAGCTACCGGATGCTGATCAATTATCATCTCTTGTGGATGTTAAACTATGTCATTGTAGAATCAGCGTTGGTGTCTGCCTTATAACTGCTAGTGAAGGATCTTTTATTGCAGATCTCCCAGGCTCGGGCCCATGACAAGTCACATTCCGTGGGACAATTGACTGGAAAAAGTTTTTATGAGTTATCCTCAATTCTCATGCATAGTAAGTAGGTACATATTACTACATAGTGCACATTTTACTTTAGTAACATGCACCTGACATGTCATGAGGTCGTGGGTTCAGATTCCACCCGGTTCAAGACAATTTTACTCGTTCACCTATAGCATAATAGTGTTCAAAAATTTGCTGCTATGAAGTACTGTGATATAAAATGTCATTAATGTCACAGATAATGTATACTAGATATATGCATTAAAGAAACCTAAGAACTGTGCGTGAGAATTGAGGATAAATCATTAAAAAAATTCCAGTCATAGTCCCATGGAGTGTGGCTTGTGTTGGGATCGAGCCTTGGATATCTGCAATAAAAGATCCTTCAATAGCAGTTAGAAGGCAGCCATCATCTCCTGATTCTACAATGACAGGGTTTAATATCCACAACAGATGATAATCGATCGGTATCAGATACCTTAGAGTTCAGAGCACTTGACATGTCAACAGGAGGGTGGTGGATTCAGATCCCACCGGGCTCAAGACAAATTTTCCTCTATGTCCAGGTTGATCTACAGCATAATAGTGTACAAAAAGTTGTTACTTTGAAGTGATATAAAATGTTACTAATGTAACAGATTAATTCATACAGTTAATTAATTCATACAGTTAATACAAACTGCTTAAACTTCCCAAAGCTCTGCCATAAATAGATCGTTTAAAGTTTTGCGATTTTCCAAATCTAGTTCCTCCTAATGATGGCAAGTAAAACTACTGGAAGATTCCGAAAGCGCAAATCCTAATATTTCATTCATATCCTATGCACCTATCCAACCCAAAACGAATTTTTAATCGGTCTCTAAAACATCAAAAGTAATTATTTCGACATTCGTCAGATGGATGGACAATAAAGTGAAAATCCATATTCCAAGTCATGTTGTTGAGATACAAAATTGGTTGGTAGATACTATGCAAACAAGTTTATTGGAAGATGAAAGTAGATTTTCTCTGACAATTATAGGCAACTTCAAAATTCTTATCAATGACTTAATTTTTGCTGAATTACAAATTTAATCTAATCATAGAAGACTTGTCTGAGACAGTATTTACAGCTTTCAGTTTTAAAAATGAGGGTTGGGTTGTTTTACCTCTGAGCGGCACTTTTTTGCACACCATGGGCTAAATGGCCAGGCCACAAGCACCCCAAAGGCTCAGAGAAGGTTGGGGGAGGGGACCCACTGGAACAGCTGTTTGGAGACAGAGGTAGCCTCCCGTCAAGGCCATCCAGCGTATTCTTTAACGTGCACAGGGTATGGCTCTCCCGCACACGGGGCCAGGGCTTAACGTCCCATCCGACGGACGGCGGCCTTTTCAAGCCCATCGGTGTCCCCTACTGACCGTGGGCAGGGCGGGGAAATTTTGCGGAGATAAATCTCAACGCTGACCCAGCTGGGACTCGAACCTGGGAACTACAGATTACGAGCCTGGCGCGCTACCGACTGAGCCACCCCCGCCCCTTAAAAATGAGGACATAATTCTAATAAACAAGCTAGAACCTGATTCTCCATTTTAAACTTTTATCAACTAATTCTCGGCAATGACCACCATTCGAATGGAACACAAAGATCTATTTCAATTAGCTCTATTTTTAAAAAAGGTGTCTCCTATTTTAGCATTTTTTTTTCCTTCAGCATTCCTGTTTTTAAAAATTTTTTAAACTAGGAAGGCGGCCAATTCACAACTCTGCCTGTCCGAAATTTTAGGACTGTCAAAAAATTAGAAGTATGATTCGAAAACAAATTTCATATACTCCTATATTAATTTGTTTTTAAGTTATTTATTGCTCAACTGTATGTAATTTATGTATGTACTTCACCAAGGCAGCAAATTAAAAATATTACAACTATATCGATTTTCTTTCTTGCACTTTTTTTCGATTTCGCCCCATCCCTCCTTCCAAAATATTTTTTGATTGCGTGTCCTGAGGTATATTTTAAATTCTAATGTTTTCCGAATTGAATATGACGAGAAAAAAGAAGTAATGGAACGTAATTTATAACCAATACGTCACATTTCAAACATGCACTTTTGGCAACAATCTTCCAAGAATGAGACGAAATGATTTTATTCTTACATAAAGAGAAACAATAAACAAAGGATAATTTTTTCTTTTAAACGAAAAATCACAGAAAATTTGCTATTTACCAAATCAGAATATGCTGTTTTTTTCTTTTTGTATTTCTTCAAGAGGCGGAACTCTGAAGAAATTAAAGAATTATCTGCACAAGAGGTAAGGAACATGGACGAGATTTGTAGCAAAAATCATCCTGATGCCATATCTTCCTCTCTACCTAGTGAAGACGTGAACGATTTCTTCATCAAGCAGTTCCATTCTATGAATTCCGAACTTTCTACAGAAGATCTGGCCACCAAGATTCGCTCAATTATCGAAACCTACCAAAGATGTAAAGACAAGTTGGACAAGAAACTGGTGGAGAGCGCCTTCATGCATGCCTTGCCTGAGGTGTGCTTCTATAACCAGATCCCCGACAACGACATTGTGGTGATCATTCTGCATCTGTCTGCGAGCTGCAAAACTCTTCGCTGCATAGCTTCTATTACTTCATTTACGGAGCTCATGTTGGCGTTTTCTGGAAGATAGCCGTATTAGAGAGAGGAAGAACAAAGGACTGAGATCGTTTTGTAGACTCAGCTACTTTTTCAATCATGCTAGAAGAGCAAAGCTGACTTTCCAAGGATTCAGATTAGCCGATTTCCCAGAAACAATATTCCATGATGATTCTCAGGCGATCTCTTTTGGCGAAGCTATCTTTAATCAGAAAAAGGATCAACAACCAAGAATTCTCCTGACGCTGCTTTAGTATGGAGCCAAGTGAGTTAAACAACTATTATTAACTTTCACTCTTATTGCTAAAGTATAGCACCATTTGAGAATGTGAGCTGGAAAAGAGAGCAAACATGAGAGAGAAAAACAGTATTCCCATTTAAAGTAACTTATCCCTCAAGCAGCCACTTGCCACAGAAGACCGAGAGTAGTCTTTCAGTATAATATGTCATAGAGAAGATAGACTATGTATAGAATCTCAGCAAAAAGACACCACAGAAAATAAAAATCCATACCCTATCTGAGTCTCTAAACAAGGTCCCTTTATCAATAGTTAACGCGCTAACCACTCGCCCACAGGAAGATTTCCTGTTAATGCTCAATATATTTAGGGGGGTAACTTAGCATTTTTTTCTTGTCGCATTTAAGGATTTTTTTAGTTCCTTTAAAAAAAAAAACGCGCTATTGTTCTCACTTTGCCGTCAGTTTGACTCCTCTGCAAATATTGAATTTTTTTTGCCTCACTATTTGCCTCAATATTCTGACTCACAATTTCCGGATCTCCCAATACAGCAAATAACGCCAGTTATTTCGTGAAAGGTCTGTAAATGGTAGCTAGGTAGTCACTGGAAGGAGAGCTATGCACCAATCCCCTGTGATGATGCACAGAACCGGCCAGGCCTAGCACCTAATGTCCGACCCCGCCTTCTCGTGGTGCGGACCGTTAGTAACTTTCAAAAGAGATACTCTCTTGTGGAAGTGAACGGAAGGGGAGGGCTGCCAGATTAGTGTGGCCTACTGATCTGGACAACTATGGCTACTTTTCTTTTTTTTTCTACCCTGCTGAGGAGTGGTCAACCACACAGGGTCCTGGTGCTGACCATATAAACCCACTGGACTGGACAGATATATGGCTCTGAGCTTGATTATGGATCCTGATTTTGCTGCACTGGTGGGCTTCTGTGGAGGGAAAATCTTCCGCTGTGTTTTCTGTTTGTTTGTGGGTTGACAGCCCCAAGTGAATAGATTCACAGGATATGTTTATCAGCTGGTGGATAATCCTGAGCAGAGGTCATCGCAGGCACCTGAACTCTTTGCTTCTATTGGCATCGTCAAATTCTACATTGGAGGAAGTCTTCCAGTGTAGATGGCTTCAGCCTTTAGTAGTGGGGGAACGGGTCTTTGCCCCATGTCTGCGATTAGGGGGCTGTTTGATATTGTCGGCATTCCCTCTCTCAATAAACATAGTTTCTTTAAACATCCCACTAACCATTTTCTCTCCATAGGTAGTTGGAATGTGAGGACTCTGCACAGAGCTTTTTCTCTTGATGTCCTCACACAAGAATTCCACCATTATAATTTAGATATTCTCGGCTTGCAAGAGACCAGATGGACAGATAAAGGTCAGATTCTTAAAAATAATCTTAAATTTCTCTTTTCAGGGAGGGACGACAACAAGCATCACCAAGGCGTGGGTCTGCTTCTCAGCAGACATGCTAGCGATGCTCTTCTAGGATATGAGTGCATTAATGAAAGGTTTCTTACAGCAAAATTTCAGACAAGCGTTAAAGACCTGAATGTTATCTGCTGTTATGCCCCCACTGAGGATGCCGATAAGGATGAGAAGGATAGATTTTATGAACAACTTCAGGATATTTTGAATTCTGTCAAGAAAGGAGATATTACCCTTGTTCTTGGTGACTTCAATGCCAAAGTTGGTACTGACTCTGACCTTTGGGGAGGAGTAATAGGCCCTTTTGGTATTGGTAGCTGCAATGGCAATGGGCAACGTCTCCTACAGGTGAGTAAACTCTATGGTTTCAGAATAACTAACACATATTACACACATCGCGACATACATAAGTACACATGGGTTTCACCTGATGGGCTGCATAGGAATATGATTGATTATATATTAATTAACAGCAAATGGGCTAGTTCTGTTAGAAATACCAGGGCATATAGGGGAGCTGAAATTGGATCTGACCATTACCTTGTTAAAAGTGTCTTGCAACTTAAACTTAAAAAGTGTTGTGCTAGGGTTAAAAAATTTGCTTTTAATACTGATGCTCTGAAAGACCCAGTTATAGCCAAAGCTTACCATGATAGGTTACTTAGTCATTATGACAGTCATGGTATGCTTACCACTGAAGTTGAGGAAGAATGGGATCATTTTAAACAGGCTTTTTTGGACACTAGCAGTATTCTTTTAGGAAAAAAGGAGCAGAAGAGGCAAAATTATTTGAGTGATAAGGCACTTGAGCTTATTTCGGAAAGAAAGAACTGCAGGAATGTCCTTAATCAATACCCTACTAGTCCTAATAGAAAGCATTACAGAGAACTTAATAAACGTGTAAAAGATCAGTTAGCTGCCGATAAGAATCTTTGGCTTGATGGTTTGGCTAACACAGCCGAGGAAGCAGTTAGACAGCACAACAGCAGAGAGCTGTACCAGATAGTTAATGTTTTGTGTGGTAGAAAACGGACAGGTATACAGGGATTGAAGGATAAACAAGGTAAGGTTATAGAAGGTGAGGATTCTGTCATGGCTAGGTGGGCTGAGCATTTCAGTGATGTACTAAACAATGCGGTTAGTTCTATTCCCATTGTTTGCAATGATGATAGATGCATTGGTGGCTTTAATGTTGGCCCTATAACACAATCCGAAGTTATTTTGGCTGTTTCTAAACTTAAGCTTCATAAATCCCCAGGGGTAGATGAAATTACTACAGAAATGCTTAGAGCTGGAAATGTTTCGGTTACCATTTGGATGACTGAAATTCTGAATATCTTTTATGATAAAGGCATGGTTCCTAAGGATTTTACCAGAGCTATTGTTATCCCTATTTTCAAAAAAGGTGATCGCAGTTCTTGTGATAACTATAGGGGTATTAGCCTACTCTCTGTTCCAGGTAAAGTTCTTTCCATGATTGTGCTTAATAGAATTAAGAATCTGGTTGACAGTCAATTGCGTGATGAGCAATGTGGATTCAGAAGTGGTAGGGGATGTGTGGATCAGATATTTTCACTAAGGCAGATTCTTGAGAAATGTTTATAGTTTCAGAAACCTTTGGTTGCTAGCTTTGTTGAATTCAAAAAGGCTTTCGACTCTGTTGATCGTCATAATTTGTGGTTGATTGTGAAATCATATGGTATACCAGACAAGTTAGTTAACATAATGAAAGCTCTCTATAATAACACTGAGTCGTGTGTGAGAGTTGGTAAGGCTTGTAGAAATTGGTTTAGCATTACTTCTGGTGTTCGACAAGGGTGCATTTTGTCTCCTTTTCTCTTTAGTTTGGTTATTGATTATGTTATGCGAAATTCACTTCAAGGGAAAGCTTTTGGCCTTAAATGGGCTGGAGATATGAAAATTTCTGATTTAGATTATGCTGATGATTTAGCCCTTTTGGCAAATGATGTTGATGAGATGAACTCTTTCATTCGAGCTGTTGATGAGACTGGTAGTAGAGTAGGTTTGGTTATAAACAGAGAGAAAACTAAAGTGATGAAAATTGGTCAGGCAGGCTGTGATTCAGTTAATCTGAATGGTTGCCGTCTTGAGCAGGTGTCACAGTTTAATTATCTTGGGAGCTATGTAACAGATAGTGGTGATGTGCGGCATGAGATTAACAGACGAATAGGGATTGCTGCCGGGACTTTTAAGAATCTATGGAGAGTGTGGAGAAATAGGCGTATACACCTAAAGACTAAAATTAGACTGTATAATAGTTTGGTTCTTTCTAGGGTTAGTTATGGTAGTGAAACTTGGACACTTTGTAAACAAGATAACAGGAAACTAGATGCTTTTGATTCCAGATGCTTACGCAGTATCTTGGGCATTAGGTGGTTCAACTTTGTAACTAATGATGAGGTTAGGCAAAGGAGTTTGCAACCTCCTTTAAGCAGCATATTGTGCAGAGAGAGACTCCGTTGGTTTGGCCATGTTGCCCGTATGAATAATTATAGATTGGCGAATAGGGTTATGAACAGTGTGCCTAAAGGCCTCAGAAAGAAGGGGAGACCTAGGATGCGGTGGGCAGACAATGTCAAACAGGACCTTGTTAGAATTGGTGTGCAGTGGCCAGATGTAGTAGATGTAGCTCAGGATAGACTTGCTTGGAGAACTAAATTGCACGGTCTGGTTGGACCTCCGTAGCCCATGGCTGCTTGAGGTTGATGATGATGATTTCGTGAAAATTTGGAAAATGACAAACTTTAACCGAATATTTGAAACTATCTATACTTTTAAGAAATTAATAATTTTGGTGATGGAGTGTGATGGTCAAGAGGTTTACATTGGCAACGATGATTTGTCTCCTTATTCCCCCCCCCCCCAGATACACAACCACAGCACCCTGGAAACATCCAAAAGATATCTAAGACGACCAGTGGATATTATTTTTGTAAGATACTTCTAGAAGATATGTCGCCGACGTCATTGTTTGTATGTGCAAAGCGGGTAGAAAATAATGCATTTCCCTTTTCCTTTAATAGATGAATAAAAAAATTTTTTTTGTTGTATGGGTAAAAGTATTTTTATTTCATTATTTCCATTTTCCACCATCATTCATTAGTTCAAGTTCCCACTGTTAGAGGGTGCTAAACTCCGAGAACGAAAACAACAAATTTCATTCTCTTTGAAACCTATCGTTCTATATTCGCCAGTGGCATCAACACCTCATTAATGGGTCAGGGTTACATTGCTGGAAAACGTCATGTGGTGTGAAAATCCTAAATAGCTAAAATACCTTAAATAAATTTTGATATGTCAATACTCCTTATTTAAAATTTAAATTAAATCGAACAAATATAGTTTTCATAAAGGAGAAGTAAACTAAATGTGTATTGGAGAAAAAAAAAATGCATTGGTGAAATAAAGGTGAAATATATATTGATTGTTAAAAGGAAAATCCAACAGTAATATAAATGTTCAGTAGTCGCATATTAAATGTTAAAAAGGCATTTGTTGTGTGAACTGCAAAGTTTTAGTGTGTCAAAGAAAGTGAAGAGGCGAAAATTGTGCGAGAAGAAATATTGCAGTAATAATAATAATTTATTTCATGCAGGGTGTTACAGTATCGAATTTGTCTACTCATTGGCCTAATTTTAGTGATGTAACCGGGCAATTCTATTCTGTAATATTATCCTCTAATATTGATTATTATTACTGCTTAAATTTTGTGATGTAAAAATTTATTTTTATTTGAAAAAAATTTGCAAATATTAAGAGTTGTGTCAGAATTTACCTCAAGCATTTAAGTTAGTTATTGTAGAGAATACTATATTGATTTGCATTGTGGATTTCATACAGCTGTCTCCGACACAAATCTGGATCTTGTTGTATACATGTGTATATATAAATCTTAATAAAAAACGCTATAGATATTTGAAACGTTAGCTTTAACTAAATGTTGAATTACTATGCATTTTAAGAATTATCAGTAATGAAGCTGAAACATTTGCTACTCCAAACAAAGAACATATAAGGAACAAGAAGGAAAGCCATCAAAGCCTAAGAGCCCCTTTTGTAACAAATTGCATATGATTCCAGCAATATTTATGAGACTTTCACAGGGCCATGCGAAGTGCCTTTTGTCTTATGGCGTTACCTGTCCTTCCCACCTTATACTTTATTTGCTTAACAAGTTATCATTATGTTGTGTTCCTACTTCTGCCAATATTAACATTTTTCTAACTCCTTTTCCACTCTTATTAAATTGTTTCACTTTTAGAAATCACTTTTAGAAGGGTTTACTTTTAGAAATCAAAATTCATTTTGTGATTCTTACGTAGGCCCCCAGATCTACTGAAATCGTCTGCTAACGATGGCACTTTGGGAATACTTTTGGAAAACATAATCTTCTGTACAGAAAACCTGAAGACCTTTGGAGATTTTTAATTCATGGAGAATTTCTACTCTTTCTCTCTTCCGGATAACATACGCAGAATGGGCGAGATGTTTAGGATCGCTTTAAGGGCGGTCTACAATCCTGTCATCGCCATGGAGCACATGATAAGGTTTGTCGCTTCTCAGAATGGATATTGGCGAGTGTCGGATGAGAAAGTGCGGCGATATTGCAGAGTCTTGTTTCCTGACCTTCAGTTTGGTCAGCACAATCCACGAGTATCAATTAGTGACCTTTTCTTTCTTAGTACTAAATTAGTACGAGATATTGAGACTATGATGTTAAGAGAATTAACTTATATGAGATATTATCTTGTTTTTTGAAGTAAAAGAAGCGTTGTTTTGAAAAAATGCGTATTTTGTGATCATTTCATATATTTACCAATATTCTGTTTCATTTCTGATTGTCATTTGTCATTTTTTTTTTCATTTTTGTCAAACCCATATTGGACTTCTTTCCAACACGAAGATTGAACTTAAGAAGTTACATATCAAATAAAAATTTATAACTAGGGAATGTCATAAGTGTAAAAAATTTCTCCACTTTTTCTCACCCCTAATAAGGTATGGCGTATAAACAGATTTTCTGTTACATTTTCACAGAATAATGCACAACACAGGAATCTCTCTTTAACAGTTAACTGCTTGATAAAAGCTTCTAACGTAAGAAATGTCATAGTGTAAATAAAGCCCCACTTCTTTTTTTTCTCTAAAAGGGGATTGTGTGCAACTAGTTGTTCTAAAATGTCTCCCTATCACGTCAAATGACCATAGCAAGTTATTTGTCAAACAAAAGCTTACAGCATGCAAAGAAATATAAAGAAAAAAGTAATTCTCCTCGAAAACAGGTTGGAAATACAAATTTCGTTCTTTCCATAGATCAAAGGTTTACCTGTGGCCCCCATGCCCTGGGACTTCTTGAAATATCAGTTGCTCATACTAAACTGCGCCTCGGCCCTTACGAACATCGGTACGTCACTGGGAAACCCATGTTGTTAGTGGAAAAGTCCCCTTTGAAGTTATCACTTAAAAGCAGAAAATACGTAAGCAGTCAACTGCAGATTATCCGGGGACAGATTAACCGTAGTAAAAAATAACAACAGACCGTGCATATGTAACCGGATGGCCGTTTTTCGCCACTTATATCATTTTTACTCTTTTGGATGACGTCTGTAGAACGGAACCTTAATATTGGGTATAACTTTAATTAAACAATTTATGTTAAATCCATTTTTGTGTCACGTTTCGACGACTTTTATTTTAAAAGTGATTTTTAGATTATCCGTAGTATCCTTCTCATCATTACCCCAGTTAATCGAGAGTTACGATTGCCAAAGATGACATCACTTTGCTCAGTTCACGTAAACTTCAAAGAAACATAAATAATAATAATTACTCCTCAGGTAGCTGCTTGCCATAGAGGCAAACATACGACACCAAAACGTTTTTATTTTTGGAAAAAAATTTGCTATGATTTCAAAGTGATGATTATTCATTAACAATATGCTTTAATTTAATTTTTTAACTTTTTGGGTCCATGTAGGAAAACAGTTTTTTAAGCTTTAAATTAATTAGGTTTTGTTACTATTGAAACAGGAGGTTAGAGAACAACATAGTCTTACGAAGAGTAGCCACAATAAAGAAGCATAAGTAATAGCCGTATCCTTGAGGGCGGGAGACAGCGCTAGAGAACACGTGTTTCTTTTACTGTGTGGTGACGTCAGCGCACGCACTAGTTGAATACAGTGGTTACCATGAAATAAGGAAGAAACTGAAAACCGTTGGGATCTGCTGAATGTGAATCAGAAGGTAGATAGATGTAAACCCGATGCGTAAGAATAACAGTTGAAAAATGGAATAACACTTTAAATTAAAAAATTTAATTGTATCCCGATATAATTGTATTCAATGAAATATGGATAAATGATTATGAATTGTCACTCTATTAAAAAAAGGATATTATACATATTCTAAATGTAATCCACATTTTTATGTAAAAATGCACCCTTTTGGGTGCAATTATATATATAAAGAACAGCAGAAATTTTTTGGTCAAGCTCTTCTTCGGTCTTTAAAATTTGAAAATAAAGACATTGACATTCTTTCGTACTGTGCTTCTGCACTGTTTTCAATTAAACAAAATTGTGAAGATTCATACAATGCTTTGCTTATTTAAGAAATCTGCGAAACCTATACGAAATATCTAAAGAAAGGAAGCAACATCACCATGAAATGGTTCTAAGTCATATTGGCTGGAGTACAGTGAATTTGCTGATATCAAGGCTAATTTACTTATTTATTTATTGAACGTTACATCATTCTGGGAGATCCTTCCTCAGCCTTTCCCAAATTCAATTAAATAGCAAGGTTACAAGTTCGAAAAAACAAAAGCTGCTTAGCAGATAACAAAAAGGAATAGAGAAAAAGAAAAAAATTAAAAATAAAATAAATACCCCCTCAAGCAGCTGCTTGCCACAGAGGTCTGACAGGAGCCTGTCAGTTTATATGCCATAGTAGGAGATCTGAGAGGATGGCAGAATCAGCAGAAAAACGACACACACATCCATGCCTAATCCGGGGCTCGAATCCAGGTCCCTTAGATCAGTAGCCAAGCGTGATAAGTTTTTTTTATTTTAATCAAACAATTAAATCTTACTCCATAAATTTGTTTCTTTAAGAAAAATTTCCAAGATTTGGAAAATTAAAACTCTTTTTGAAAAATTAGAATGGTTCAATAAATTATAAGTAGTAAGTTCCATAAATATTAATTTTTTCAAGTTGGTAATCATTTTATCTCTATCTTTTCCAAAATTTTTGCAGTTTAATAATAATGAATGTATTTATTCTTTTGTTTGACATGTTGCACAGTTGGGAGTGGGAGTTTTTTTTAACTTTAAAAAGGACTGGGTTTAAAGGCAGGTGTTTCTGTTCCGAGTTTAAAACTTCTAATCAGTACGTCTCTTGTGAGAAGATAATATGCAACAAAATGAATTTCATTTGAAAGGAAAAATATGAAATTATTTTTAGTAGGAGCATGGGTTTTAAAATATTGATTTGTTGCATTAAATTCCATTTTTTAATTTTTTTTAATTTTTGAAAAAAAGAAAAGAGTGTGTGATTTTTTGAAGGTTAGAAGCATTTTTGGCAAGCATATCAGCAGTGTTAGCTGAAAACTTTGAGTTTCGCCATGAGTGGGACCCGAGCTCACGCCTACCAATTACATGCCAGATGTTTTTGCCACTAAAACTATCAAGACTAACTCTTTCTAAGCTAACTACTCATGGCGAAAATCATTTTTTTTTTCCAGCTAAATATCATTTTCATTAAATTCGGTTGTGCAAAATTAATTGAAGCATTTCTTTATTCTTTATATATTTATAGGATAAATAACCAGAGAGAGATTCGCTACTAGGCAAAACAATTGTCATTTCTTTTTATATTTACTTTTTGTGAAGCCTACCATTGAATTCTGATTTCGCACATTTATTTGAAAACGATTATTGTGTTCGATTTTCAGTTAATTTAGATGCTTCTTCAGTAAACTTCATGAACTTAATCTGCGCAACAGGGACTGTCTCACCGGACAAAAAATTAGTCACCCCTGGCTGAATGTCACCTAATAGCGCGTACCTCCTCCGTGCAACTGAAGAGCAGCCAAAATCCTATCTGGCATGGATGCCACCGGTGTGTAGATGTAGTACACATCAATATTCATCCACTCTTCCAGAGCAAATGCTGCAGTTCGTCCAAATTAACCGAATGGCGGGGACGACACTTCACACGTTGCTCCAAACAGTTCCACAAATTTTCTATGGAATTCAAATCCAGGGATTTGGCGGGCCAGTCGAGATGTTCAAAGGCTTCAGAATGCTCGTCATGCCAATCCGACACATTCGAGCCTTGCGCACACTACAATTGTCGTCTTGGAAGACTGGGTATCTCTTTGTTGCTCACTGTGGAGATGCTGCACAAAAGGAAACATGTGGTCGTCCAGTAGCTCCATGTAGCCCTTCTGGTTTAAGTATGATGTCACTACAATCAAAGGACCCATTTCCTTGTACATAAAACACACCCAGAACATCACAGAGCCTCCTCCAGCTTGAACAGAACCTTGCCCACAATCCAAATGGAAGGCTTCATGCAGCTTATGATGTATCAGTTGCCTCGCATCATTCGAGTACAAGCAAAAACGTGACTCATCCGACCAGATCACATGCTTCCAAGAGTCGACAGTCCAGTCTTTGTGGCACTGCACCCATGCAGCCTTGTGCAGAGCTGTTAATATGTCTCTTACGCGGTACTCTGCTCCAGATATCCATGGCATGCAGTTCCCTTCAGAGTGTTCATTCGGAAACAGCTTGTTGTAGGCCTGCATTGACTGACTGAAGCAATTCCTGCCTCATTGCAAAGCGGTTTGCCTTAACAGTGCATGACACACTGCAGCGGTCTCTATTGGTGAGCACAGTTTTTCTGCTGCAGTTCTGGCGACGATTAGCAGTGGGCTGCGATGTTCGCCACTGCTGGAAGACCCTTTGGACAGTACGTTTTGACACACCTGCAAAGGCAGCAACTTCTTGTACACTATACCCTTTGGCTCGGCCACACGCAATAACACCATTTTGTCACTCATTCACATCTTTGGCGCGACCATGTTTCACGGAGCGACTAACACACACTTGGCACCAACCACTTCTTGTCACTGTATGAACCCCGTAGCGCACGGCACAGCTATTTGTAGGACGCATTTATTACTGGTGCATCCTCTGTTGCTGCCGAAAGGACGTAACCCACTTACGGCGGGAGATGACTACTTTTTTTGTCCGGTAAGCTTATTTTCTGAGCTGAAAAGCAAATTTGAAATATGAATTTGCAGAAATCATCAAACTAATATTATGTTCTTCTGGTCAGGGTGGAGAAGGTGCATAGATCACGGAGACAGTCAGAGATTTCCCCCCCCCCCCCACTGTCAACGGGAAATTTTAATATATTCTTTTAAATCTCGCAAATATTTCTGCAATCTTGTGACACTCAAAATTGATAAGGCAGCAACGTAATAAGATTGTTTGATTTTAGCAATGTTGTTATTTTTGATGATTGTAGCAATGTTAGGATTGTTTGATTTGAATAAGCAGTGCAGCAGTAAAAACTTATGACCTGCATCAAAAAACATTAACCTAGAACTGATTATGTCTTTATTATAGCCATACTACTCGGCTGTAGGTAGGATTCTTAGCCAGCATGTCAAAAGATTTGTGAATTATTAATTTTTGTTCCTTACTACAAAGGCAGCGAATCCCGCTTTAAATCTTGCATTTAAATCACTTATTGTCTCTAAGGTAAAAATGTCTCCAGAAAACAAAGATATCTATTAGCAGTTCCTATTTTCTTTCACCTTGGACATCTATTAATTAGAAATAAAGCAGCCATAAATGCATTTTAGTTGAATGAAATGACTTTCTTTTTGCAGAGCTTTTCCTCGTCGCTCCTTAAAGACTGGTAACATTTTCATTACCTCCATGAAAAACTCGCCGAGTAACGCTTCGGCGAACACCGAGCCCATTCAGTACGGAGAGTAAATTACAGTCCACCCCCAAGGAGCCCTAGGGGCTGGAGTAGCGCCCCGCTAAACAAACATGACATTAGGCCTAACGTGGAGCGCTATTTCACGAGTCATTCCGCACTACACTGTCATTTGCATTGGTCGTTTCCTGTGGCGTCGGTCTCCTCTGTCCTTGTGGTTCCTCCCTGTAATCAGCTTCTCTCGTTTCCACTCCGCCGGTCACCACACTGCGCCTTAGGCATGGTGACGGAGGAAATTTTCAGGTGTGGCTCTGAGCACCTGTAAATAACGACTTCGAGAACGCTTTCCTGCTAATATGATGAGTGACGCAGGAAGCTGAGCTTTCAACGAAAGTTAACTGAACTTATACTTGATTTCTTATGTTTGTGAAAATTTTTTCCTCGAAGTTCTGATTTCTCTACTAACGTAGATGAGCTCTATGGCACGTGCCAAGGCAGGAGCGAATGGGGAATCCGCTCCGGGCGCAATTTCTGTGTATTTTTATTATGTGCAAAAAGTATTCAATAGGAAGCATGACTTGTTTGCCACTTCTTACGAAATTGGCTGATGAGCTGATCTCTCATGAGCTGATCCGAATAATGAATCGTTTAAGCATTTAGTCTATTGTCAGCTGAGACTGAGGAAGGGGGATAAAGCAACTCGAATTGCTTTATGTCTCTAGTAGATAAATGAGCATGTCCTTCTCTGATGTAGCTAAAATATAACTCAAAATTACTCCACACAAATGTTCTTCAAATATAACTTGACTGACATTACACTATTGTAATTATCATACAAGTTATAGTGCCACACATTGAGCTATCGCATAAGAACTCGGATGGTATAAATCAGTCGTGGGTAACCCGTGGTGCACTTTCAATTTTCAAATGGCCCGCGGCTTCGGGTGCTTAGGCAGAAACTTTTTTTTTTGGGGGGGGGGGGCGGAGGGGGAGGTTGTTGACATACAGTGTAACCTCGATTAACCGACCGTCCATTATCCGATTATTGGTTTAACTGGTCAAAGTCATTTAGTACAGTACCCCCCATTGATAGAACTATTCTTTCTAGAAGCTCCCCCCTCAAGATAGTGTAAAAACTTCTTCGACGAAAAACAGCAGAATATGGTCACTAAATTTGCCAATATTAACATTCATTTTTCAATAAAATTTTAATTAACACATTTCCGTTCAAAATTGTGCCCTTCTTTTTTCAAGATTAATGTACCCTAAAATGCCTTTTAAACGCCTATATCATGGGCTGAAATATTATTCAGAATATGTACAGCGGAAATCACTGTTCTATAAAAGGAAACATTTGATTCAAATAAGTGTTTCAAGTCGCGAGCAGCAGCTTCTTTACAGTGCTACCATGATGCTAACTATATTTGACAGCTATTGACTGTTTGGAGTAATTATCTCCATATATTTTTATATTTATCATTATACCTTGTTAATATGGTATCTTTGTTTCCATTTCCTTTATTGTACATAATATATATATATATAAATTTTTCCCAGCCTCTCTCAATTATTCACATTTTCTCTCAAATATCCGACATTTCGACGTATCCGAGCCACCCATATACAGACCTATTAATCGAAGTTCTGCTGTACTCTGGTAGCCATATTATCAATAATCACCAGAGGGATTTTGTCGCTCTGGTAATGACGCCAGGTAACACCTTTTTTTTCACTTCATAAAATTTTTAGTAAATAACCTTTAGGCATATTGTGCAACATCGGCTTCCTCAGAAAAAATTGTTTTAGAGGGATACACATTTTCATCGTGCTCTGTAGCAAATATTATTAACAATGGCTGAAGACATTTCCACACCTCTAGAAATCCCTCGAAGTACTTTTTTCGTTGAGAATGCTTTTGGCAAAGAGTATTTTTAATCTTTTTGGAGAGAAAAATATTGTAAAAATATCCTTAAGATTTTCGCAACCAGAGCAGTTGTCCTGCTCCAAGCAGTCTGGAGCGATATATTCAAAAAAATATTTAGAAAAGTTTTGAAGGAATGTAAAAATGCCTAATTTCTTGAAAAAACTGAAACAAGGCATTTCTTACGTGTGTACGGGTGTAACATTAGTAAGTGTTGCCAGAAGTATGTCCTAGTGTTAGATTAAGAACTAAATGCCTCCGATTTCTGGAAAATCAAAAATCCTGTCCAGATTTATGTTACCTTTCCATTTAGAAAAAAAAAACGCGTTAATATGACACAAAGCTAAATATTTCGAAATTTAATCAAATTCTCAAAATTGACAATTTTTAATAGAGAAAGTTTTCTGACTCTCTTTAAATGAAAAGAATTAATACAGCAAATTACTTGTTTAGAAACTAAGCACCGTATTCTGAATTAAGTCGTAGGTGTCAAAAATATCTCTCAGTGTAATACGTCACAGAGGCCTGTGAAAAAAGCGAAACTTCAGCAGAAAGACAACATACGAAAAGAAACATCCATGCCTTATCCGGGACTCGAATTCAAATCTCTTTGATCCGTAACCGAGCACTCGTCCAGAGGTTAAGCTTTTTAAAACTATGAACAAACATATATAAATTAAAATCGTCCACCAAAGGAATTTTAGAGAGAAAAAGACAGATGAAGCTCAGTCTTTCATGCTCCTACGCCTGTAAAGATGTACCACTGCAAAGTCCGCCTGCTGCAGAAGACTATTATTACTTTAAGACCTATAAGGGTCTGAAGCAAAATAGCCATACCCTGTTTATGTTGAAGAACAATGCTGGATGGCTTTGATGGGAGGTTTTCCTATCTGTATCCTAACAGCTGTGCAGTGGATCCCTTCCCCAACCTTCTCTGAACCCTTGGTGTACTTGTGATCTGACCATTTACCCCATTGTGTATAAAAATGTGACAGCCAGTCATCTAGAAGAAGGATGTACCACACACTCGGGTAAAACAACCCAACCTAACTATAATACAAAAAAAAATTAATAAGTGTCTAAATTTAAGGCTCTTTTTGAGTCTGAGACCCAGATAAAATGATCCTTCTGGTCTCTTCTCTTCAAAGATCCTCACTATCAGACGTACCCGGTACGAGTGTTAGGGGGGAAAATCGTTCTCCCATTCTTTCTTACGTTTCTGATGAGATCTTCGTAGCATTGAGCAATTTCAACCGTACATTCGATTCCGGAGTGCTACTGACTGAGGGTTGGGTTGTTTTACCTCTGAGCGGCACTTTTTTGCACACCATGGGCTAAATGGCCAGGTCACATGGACCCCGAAGGCTCAGAGAAGGTTGGGGGAGGGGACCCACTGGAACAGCTGTTGGGAGACAGATGGTAGCCTCCCGTCAAGACCATCCAGCGTGTTATTTAACGTGCACAGGGTATGGCTCTCCCGCACACGGGGCCACGGCTTAACGTCCCATCCGATGGACGGCGGCCTTTCCAAACCCATCGGTGTCCCCTACTAACCGTGGGCAGGGCGGAGAATTTTGCGGAGATAAATCTCAACGCTGACCCAGCTGGGACTCGAACCTGGGAACTACAGATTACGAGCCTGGCGCGCTACCGACTGAGCCACCCCCGCCCCACTGACTGAGGGACAGTGGCTCATCACCAGACTCGTAATCTGCAGTTCCCATTTTCGAGTTTTAGCTAGGCCAGCATTCAGGTTTATGTACATAAAATTCGCCGCTCTGACATCGGTCAGTAGAGAGCACCGATGGACTTGGGAAGAGCGCCGTCCATCAGGTGGGATGTTAAGCAGTGAATTGTGTGCGGGAGAGCCATATCTTGTGCACATTAAAGAACACGTTGGATCGCTTTGACGGGAGGCTACCGTGTGTCTTCTAACAAATGTCCAATGGGTCCCAACTTTTTCTGAGCTCTTGGGTCCTTGTGACCTTGGTATTTAGCCCATTGTGTGCAAAAAAGTGCCGTTGAGAGATAAAACAACCCAACAACCGGCAAAAAACAGTCTGTTTTTGAATTAATTTAATTGAAAGACAATTGAAATTAAGCACTGTTTTAGAATCACAACTAATCTTTATTTGTTAGCTAATTTTGGCGCCACACTCGATTTTATTTCCCTTCGGTGCAAGAACTGAACAAAACGTTCCTTAAAACATCACCTTGAATCCCACCAGGGTTAAAAAAATCCTGATTAATGGGTGAAACCCCTACACTGGCAACTCTATTGTAACATCATCATCATCAAGCAGCCATGGGCTACGGAGGTCCAACCAGACCGTACAATTTAGTTCTCCAAGCAAGTCTATCCTGAGCTACATCTACTGCATCTGGCCACTGCACACCAATTCTAACAAGGTCCTGTTTGACATTGTCTGCCCACCGCATCCTAGGTCTCCCCTTCTTTCTGAGGCCTTTAGGCACACTGTTCATAACCCTATTCGCCAATCTATAATTATTCATACGGGCAACATGGCCAAACCAACGGAGTCTCTCTCTGCACAATATGCTGCTTAAAGGAGGTTGCAAACTCCTTTGCCTAATCTCATCATTAGTTACAAAGTTGAACCACCTAATGCCCAAGATACTGCGTAAGCATCTGGAATCAAAAGCATCTAGTTTCCTGTTATCTTGTTTACAAAGAGTCGAAGTTTCACTACCATAACTAACCCTAGAAAGAACCAAACTATTATACAGTCTAATTTTAGTCTTTAGGTGTATACGGAGCCGTCCCTTGGCCGAGTGGTAAGCGCGCTTGGCTACTGATCTAAGGGACCTGGGTTCGAGCCCCGGGTAAGGCATGGCTGTTTGTGCCGTTTCTCAGCTGAGGTCCTACCATCCTCTCAGACCTACTCTGGCATATAAACTGACAGGCTCCTGTCAGACCTCTGTGGCAAGCAGCTGCTTGAGGAGGTATTTTTTTATTAGGTGTATACGCCTATTTCTCCACACTCCCCATAGATTCTTAAAAGTAACGGCAGCAATCCCTATTCGTCTGTTAATATCATGCCGCACATCACCAGCATCTGTTACGTAACTCCCAAGATAATTAAACTGTGACACCTGCTCAAGACTGCAACCATTCAGATTAACTGAATCACAGCCAGCCTGACCAATTTTCATCACTTTAGTTTCCTCTCTGTTTATAACCAAACCTTCTCTACTACCAGTTTCATCAACAGCTCGAATGAAAGAGTTCATCTCATCAACATCATTTGCCAAAAGGGCTAAATCATCAGCATAATCAAAATCACAAATTTTCGTATCTCCAGCCCATTTAAGGCAAAAATCTTTCCCTTGAAGTGAATTTCGCATAGCATAATCAATAACCAAGCTAAAGAGAAAAGGAGACAAAATGCACCCTTGTCGAACACCAGAAGTAATGTTAAACCAATTGCTACAAGCCTTACCAACTCTCACACACGACTCAGTATTATTATAGAGAGCTTTCATTATGTTAACTAACTTGTCTGGTATACCATATGATCTCACAATCAACCACAAATTATGACGATCAACAGAGTCGAAAGCCTTTTTGAAATCAACAAAGCTAGCAACCAAAGGTTTCTGAAACTCTAAACATTTCTCAAGAATCTGCCTAAGTGAAAATATCTGATCTACACATCCCCTACCACTTCTGAATCCACATTGCTCATCACGCAATTGACTGTCAACCAGATTCTTAATTCTATTAAGCACAATCATGGAAAGAACTTTACCTGGAACAGAGAGTAGGCCGATACCCCTATAGTTATCACAAGAACTGCGATCACCTTTTTTGAAAATAGGGATAATAATAGCTCTGGTAAAATCTTTAGGAACCATAATAAATAATATATACCCCTTCAGGTAGCTGCTTGCCACAGAGGTCTGACAGAAGCCTGTCAGTTTATATGCCACAGTAGGAGATCTGAGAGGATGGCAGGACCTCAGCAGAAAAACGACACACATCCATGCCTAATTCCGGGGCTCGAACCCAGGTCCCTTAGATCAGTAGCCAAACGGGCTAACCACTCTGCGCCTTTATCATAAAAGTTATTGAAAATTTCAATCATCCAAGTGGTAACCGAAACATTCCCAGCTCTGAGCATTTCCGTAGTAATTTCATCAATACCTAGGGATTTATGAAGTTTAAGTTTAGAAATAGCCAAAATAACTTCAGATTGTGTTATAGGGCCAACATTAAAGCTGTCAATGCATCTATCATCATTACAACATCATTACCACAAAAGTGGGCCTCGAAAGGCAGAAAAGCAAGATAAGAGAGACAAGAGAGCTAAAGTGTATAGCTTTCTGAAGAGAAAACCATCATCTTAGGTCTCTTGAAAGAGTTAAGGTGTTCATGATCATAATCAAACAGTTTTGATATAATTTCGTTTGGGTTTTTTAAGACTGCATCATAAAAGTTTTTAGAGATAAACTTGATATGACTAAAAATATGATCAATACCCAAATCTTTGTGCAATTGCTTGTTGGTAATAAATATTTCTAAGAAATTGAATTAATAATTTATATAGGATATGTTTAAGATTCTTACTGGTAGGTTCTAAAATTGTGATCTATTAATTATTGTGTGGTACAAAATGAGTGGGTGCAAACGTAAGCGTAATTTCGTTACGATGGAGATGAAATTAAAAGCTTCAGAACGTATTGACAAAGGTGATCCAGTAAAGCATATTTGTGATGAACTAGGTGTTGATAAAAGCACGGTAAATGACTGCAGAAGGAATAGAAAATCTTTATAAGATTTTTGCACTCAAGTCGAATCTAAAAAAAACGCTTTCTTCTCGGTGCACTCTTAAAAAACCGAAAAATGAAATTGTCAATGATGCGCTTTGGTTATGGTTCATACATGAGCGTTGAAAAGGAAGGCCAATCAGTGGACCAATCTTGAAAGAAAAAGCATTCATCCTTCATTCTAGAATCGATAATGGGGGAGATTTTTCAGCAAGCGAGGGAATGCTTTCTCGCTGGAAAAAATGGCATGGTGTTCATTACCTTGGTGTTTGTGGTGAGAAATTGTCAGCTGATCCTTTACCATCAAAGGAACTTTCAAAAAAACTTTTCATGCTTATTGAAGAAGAAGGCCTATGCGCAGAGCAAATCTGCAATGTAGATGAGACTGGGTTAAATTTAAACTTCTTCCAACGAACACGTTTGTGACAGCGCAAGAAACCTCAGCATCAGGATTTGAAACAAACAAAGAAAGAATTACTGTAGCTACGTGTACAAATGCTGCAGGTACACACAAACTTCCTCTTTTTGTAATTGGAAAATTAGCAAAACCCCGAGCATTCAAGCATTTAAATTTAGCTGCTCTTCCAGGTTACTGAAAAGCTCAAAAGTCTGCTTGTATAGACTCGTATTTGTTTAAAGAGTGATTCTTTACAGAATACGTTCCAAAAGTAAAAAACCACTTGACAAGTCTTAAAATGCCTGTAAAGACCCTACTCATTATCGACAATGCCCCAACACACCCAAGCCAACTCAATTCTGACAACATAAAAGCCATGTTTTTGCCACCTAATGTAACATCTTTAGTACAACCAATGGATCAAGGCGTGCTTGTAAGTTTAAAAAGGCGATACAGGAGAAAGCTTCTTTCAGAAATTCTACAGCGAACCGAAAATGACGGAATAAAATGCTTTGAAAACAATAAATATCAAGGATGTGATCTGCATGTTGGCTCTTGCCAACATGCAGATCACATCCTTGATATTTATTGTAATATACTACTCAAGTACCTATTGTACTATACATACCCAAGAGAAATGCCTCGTACAACGTTTGTGAAGTCATGTAAAAAACTTTGACCCGAAGTTGAAAACTGTATAGAAAGTATCAAAGACGACAACACGAAAGTATCGAATGAACCTGAGCCTGTCGAAGATATGACGGATAATGGTAATATTTCTCTGCTTAATGACTTTAAACTGCTGCCTGGATGTAACACACTTGAAGAAGATGACATTGAAAAATGATTAAAAGGTGATGAAAGTTGGAAAATGAAACAGTGACGAAATTATTAATGCAGTCTGCCAAGATGGGAACGGAGAAGAAGCGTAGAATGAAGAAGAGCAAGAAGGGAAAGTTAGCCATATTTAAGGAAAAGAAGCTTTTGATGTTGCAGTAAGATAACATTGAACAACAACAGGCCTCATCTGCGATTGATGTGATGTTTATTAAAAAATGGCAAGACTTTGCAGGTAAAAAAGTGCAAGTTCAAAGAAAGTTACGGACTTTTTCAAGTGAGTGTGAGGAAACTTAATATTGTACAAGAAATTATTAATTAAAATACAGTACAATTAGTATTTTTGTCATTTGCCGTTTTTATTTATTTTCTGACATAATTTTCGGATTAACCGGTCTTTCGTTCATCCTGCCAGGGGTGGGTGACCCCTGGCCGGATGAACGAAAAACCTAGTGGCTCCAAACGGTTAATAGAATTGTCACAGGCGATGAAACGTGGTTTTATTACTATGTATACAACTCCCAGAAAGATCGACATCTCCGTTTGGGTTGAGGAAGATGAATCAGTCCCCAAATCCTCCGACAAGACTTTCGTTCAAGGAAAAGGGTGTTCACAATTTGTTTCATTTCCCAAGGAGTGGTAGCCATGAATACCTTACTGAGAAAATGAATATAAATGGCCAATACTACACCACTATTTTGCCTAAAATGGTTAAGAAGATGAAGGAGCAGCGTCCAACTACTGGCGTGTAAAGGGTTCTCCTTCTTTATGACAATGCCAGTGCTCACAAAACTAGGCAAGTTATGGTCCATCTGGAGCAGAAAAAATCAAATAGCTTCCCCATCCTGCACATTCACCCGATCTTGCATCATGCGATATTTGGTTATTTCCAAATATTAAAAAGGAACTTTCCGGGAAGCCCTTTTCAAAAGTAAAGACCTTGCAAAATGCGTTCATTCAGAGTTGCGGAGTATTCCCCAACAGGAATACTACCAAGCGTTCCAGAATTGGTGTAGACGTCTGTAACTTTGCATAGATGCTGGAAAGGAGTACTTTGAAGGACAGTTGAAGTTCTGTTGAGGTAAGTGCAATGGGTTTTGTTCTGCAGATGCATGGTTTCTGTCAGTTTATACGCCATAGTAGAAAGCTTGAGGGTTTTTTATGATGATTTTTCTGAGATTTATTGCATTAAGTTCGAAATATTTACAGTTAGCATATTTATTTTTTAATTTACGATTTACTTTTAATTGTATTATGATTTTTTCATCAATGATTGAATAATCTCTAAATTTGCCCTTTTTTTATTTGCAAATAAAAGGTGGTCACTATAATTTGTGTGGCTAAGCACATACTTATTTTGACCTTAAATCCTGTAAAAAATACTGAATTTCTTATGTTTTTTAAAGTAAAAATTAATTTTTAATACATAGATTAATATAACAGGAAAATAAGTGTATAATCAAGTTTTCTTAAAGAAGTTTCTTTTCTTCTTCGCAACAGTTTTTACCTAATGCATACATAGAGCAGAAAAAATGTTTGAGAAAAAAATCTGGAATTAAAAATTGTGTGTAGATAGTTGTGACTAATAAGCATTTCATAATACTTTTTTTGCATATTTTAATTAAACAGTCCTTCAGCAATTGTATACAATCTTATGTATTAATATAATATGCAATTTGATATAATTAAAAAAATAACAGGATAACATTGCGAAATTTTCATAAGAAAATATGGCGCAAAATCAGCCTCTTTACGGTTATTTTTTATTTTATTTTAAAATAATCGTCAATAGCAAAAAACACCTCCATCTGAAAGAAACAACCTAATTCACAGACTTCTTCTGTGAACAAAGCGCAGTGGCCAATTTGCTTTATAATTAGAAGGTCACTTGAAAGCCCTGCGGACTGTAAAACTGTCAAAGCGGGTGGCCAAATGAGAGTGAATGGAAGACGTTGATTTCAGCACTACTTCTCACGGCAAAGCTTTGACACTAATGCACTTAAATGACGATGTTTAAAGTATCGCGTCCCTTTCTCCTTAGTCCATTTCTGGTCCCTCAGACAGCGGGTACAAAGGCGCCCCCAGCGGTAAGGGGTTGGTAAATAGAGAAGGAAGCAGAAGCGAAGGTCAGCCTCTTCCTTACTATTGACCCCGGAAATGAAACGTTCTGGACACCATTTAAATTGTCTGTTACTCGCCAAATGAAAAGGGCGAAAAGCCGAACGTGGCGCCTCTAACGAACGGTATTATTACGTTTAAAGAGGGCCTTCTTCCCCCCCCCCTCACCCACCCACATAAAGAAGGCCTTCCTCCTCCTCCTCCCCTCACCCACCCACAGTGCCGAGTCTAATTTCGAACAGGAAATGCAGTTCGCGAAGTGAACGGAGGTGTTAGGTGTTAAATTCAAAAATAAATTACTAAAAAAGGTTTTCAGCAAAATTTCTTGCTTAATATTGATGAATATGTTTTGATAATGAACTTCGCTATGTATTGTGTATATACGTGTATATTGATTCGTACGATTTAAAGTAATCGAGGAGAACACGGGTATATGTATAAACACAGGCTTTACGTAATACACTCAATGAAATATATACATAAAATTTATGACGATATTATTGTTCTTTTTTCCTTACTTCACTATTTTTTGGCAATTAGTTAACTCTTTGCGATCGAATGTAGAAATGTCCCTTAGAAATGTTCCATAGGATTTTATTACCTTGCATTTGGACTGTATGCCTTGTATGTCTTCAGCATTAGAATAATTTTTGCGTAAAAGAAATTTAATGATTCCAAAAAGTGGTTAAATATTCTTATTTGCTTTAGTTGTTATTCAGCTGTAATTGGAACGGAATTTTAAAATACTCTCTATTTATAAGACATCGAAGATAAAAACTTAACATTCTTTAATTATCATGAATTAATATTTATTCCATGCTATGGCATTTCGAGGTCATCGGGTTAAATACAAGCCTAACACGCTCGCTGGAGTTAAAAAGTTGTCTCAATTGGTAAAGCGCCACACACAAAACCTAATGTTCCTGATCAACTGATAGCCAATAAAAAATGGGGAAGAGAAAAATTGACAATTTTTTTATTTAGACAACGATAGAACTGGAACGCTGCCGTTCACCTAATGGTAAACCATAAAGAACACTCTAGAGGCCTTGACGAGACGTCCAAATCTGTCTCCTAACAGTTGTCTAGTGAATGCATTCCCTATATTCAGTATCTGAGCTTTTGGAGTCTTCTGACCTGGCCATTGTGTGCAAAATAGTGCCGCTCAACAAGTAAGAAAATATAACAATCCAACTCTTTAATCAATTTTGCGTTAATTAGAAATAAATCCACTGCTTTCCAAAGAGGTCTGAAACGATCTCGTTAGTATATATGTAATGAAGAAGGTCTCTGAGACAGACGAAACCTCGTTAGCAAGGGGTTGCGTTGTTATACCTCTGAGAGACGCTTTTTCACACATATGGACTAAATGCCTAAGCCACAAGGATCCCAAGGAACAAAGCAGGTTCGGAGAAGGAGACTAACTGAATAGCTGTTAAGAGACAGATGGCAGCCTCCTGTCAAGGCCATCTAGCATGTTCTTGAACGTGCACATAATATGTCTCTCCTGCACACGGAGCCACGGCTGAACGTCCAACCGACGGGCGGTGGCCTTTCCAAGCCCATCGGTGTCCTCTGTCTTACAGAGGGCAGGGTGAGAGTTAGCGCAGATAAATCTGAACTCCGGAGGGTGTGACTCGAACCTGGAAACTACAAATTACGAGTCTGTGGTGCTACCAACTGAGCCCACTCTCATCAAAAAGACAACACTAGAAAAATAAACATTCATTCCTTAGCCTGGGTTCTAACCCAGCCAATCATCTTTGATCAGCAGACAAAAATGCTAAGCACTCCACCACAGGGACGGTGTTAAATCTTTATTTCTATTGTGGAAAAAAGCAACGCATTTAGTTCCTTCAAAGGAATAGTGATAATCTCACGTTCTTTATCTTTGGTCGGTGAATTAATCAGCGTTCGGCTAAGATTAATTGCACTCTTAAAGATTTTCTTTTTCAGTTAAAATTACTTCGATCAGCTGCTTTACAACCTATGTAGGAGAAACTAAACCTGGAAGCGTTATCATTACTCTCAGAAGTTGTGTGGAGTGATGCGGGAGGAGGCGACCACCCACGCGGGTGATCTGAGATGGAGATGTGGTGGTGGGGGGGGGGGGGGGAGAGAGAGAGAGATAGACAGCCTACATTATATACAGGTGGGTTAGAGCGAGGAGGACGATTGCAATCAAAAGTTGAGTAGACAGTACATCATGTTCGAAGATCGCTGCGGCAGCTAGAGGTGTTGTTATCACATGAGCAATTAGTAGAAACTACTCCAAGGAATTTGCATAAAACTGAAATCTTTTTATTTCCAGTTGTTATTAAAGCTTCTTCTGCATTTTTAACAACATAATCAGTCTATAACGAGAAAGAATACACTTCGACAATATCGAAAAAATTAAAATTTCGACCAAAATCACACAAGAAAAGTGAAAAGGTACCTCATGATCAACTGATAAGCCACTAAAAAATGAGGAAGAAAAAAAGTGACATTTTTTTATTGTTTCCTTTTTGTTAGTACAGTGATGAAACTGTGGTTCTCTGTGCAGAAGATAGCAAGAAGCTTAAAGCTTTGAACGCCTTGTGTTTGCGATGGTTCTTGGAAGAATGAAAAAAATTTCGCAATATTTTTGAGAATTTTTGTTGCTTGAAGATTTCACTTATGTGTAGTCTTATATTGACTGTAATGACCATGAATAAAGGTAACCAGAATAATAATAAAGAAACAAATATCCAAAATATTAAATAAGTTATATATAAAACTTAAACGTCGTTTTAAAGTGTTCATTTAGTAAGTAAATTTTTCATTTAAGTCTTATTTATTACTACCAAATTCTTATTGCGACTGTTTTATCGTGGCTGTAAATTCTTCACTTTCTAATAGGAATTAAACCGTCTGTCTTGATAAATTTCGATTTTAATAATTGTATTTTTTGATGGTCTACATATGTGGAAGAAAAATATTTTTTAGACTTCCATTTTTTTTTTACAATTAGAGAAAAACTGATTAGTTAGAATAGTAAGTTCTTTTAGAAACAGCGAAATAATTTCTAAAATACCGAAATTTATACTTAGCGCTTGGCTATTAAAAACGTTCTTTATCCATTCCCACAATTTCTTTGGGAATAAAGAAATTTGTTTTAAAATTTTCGAATAAAACTTTATTGGCAGTGACTGACTGGCGATTTATTTCATTATGTGCAAAAAAAGTGCTGCTGAGAGTGAAGATGTTTTTTCCGAAAGAAAAAGGGCTCGAGTCGAGAAACAATGTAAGGTAAAACTAAAAGGTAAACTAAAATTAATATTCCAAATTTCCGCCAGAATTTTTTCGCATAGCGCAACTTTTTTACGTTGCAAATTTAATTATGTAGAAGAATAACTAACACAACTTCAACTCTTTTTTTTTTTACCAGTTTGTAAATTTTTTCACGTTAAAAAGGGGAAAAATTTGTCAGAAGCAAATTTTCCTACAGACCACAGAAGTAACCCAATCTTTGTGTGACCATAAACACATTTAACACAGTCACAATCTTGAATTTCATGGTAAAATGCTTATCACATGAAAATATTTGAGATATATTTTTTAAAACATGGATTTATGTGCTTATTTTAATATTTCTTTTACAACTGTTGACTATATATGTTTAGCGGGGTCGTGAAAATCGCAGACTACGCATAAGAGAAATCTTATTCTAAGTGAGGATAAAATCGTAAACGTCGTCGGAATCTAGCCACTTTCCCTTGGGTTTAATAAACTCTGCTCTTTCTTTAATGTGTTGCTCATCTATTTCTTTGCTTGTTGACTTGCAACGCGCATTTTATCAAATCATCTGTTACTGAACAGAGGACGTTTCCTGCAGCAGCGAGAGTTCTGCCATCGTAACATTTCAATGCCATCACGTGAAGGCACCACTAAGGCTGAGACTAAGCAGATGCACGAGAGTCGCCCTTAGGTGCGGTCCTGTGTCCATGCGTCCGGGTTATGAAGATTTACGATCCCAGTGCTGCAGAGGCGTGACCGCATCTAATCTAAGCCGGGACCACGTGATCGCATCGGAGTGCATTTGAATAATGAATAGATCTATTTCTTGCCACTCGGGGGTGAAATTGCTACTGGAGGAATCGCACACCATGAAGTCTTTTTCATATTCCAGAAAAACAGAAATAAGAATGTATCGCCTTTGCTACGAAGATATGCAAATGTCTAGATTGCACGCAATTTTCGGTGAAGCTTACTTAAGGCGGTGCAATTTCGCAGCGTTTTCAAAACAAAGATGTTTTTTTTCTGCCTGACATCACCTTATTATCGCAGAGGATCTTTAAAAGGTTTCAGTAATGAGTTACAGATTCAAAATACTGATTCACATGGAATTATGAAGAGAACATTATTTCCTCATGCAATATAGGAAGTTTTATACAAATCTTTCGATTACCATACAGGGTGATTCAGAATTCATCAATATTTGGTGGGGAGGTAGGTAATAAGAAACGAAGGAGATTTCACATAGGAAAGCATGGGCGCATATGCCATGTAGTAGGGCAAAATGACCCCAGTTCAATGATGGAAAGAACACATAAGAAGGAAGTGGTAAGGAAAAAACATTTATTATCTTACATGTAACATTTCTTTGCATTGGTTGTACAGACTTACAAAAGGTGCTCGAACTGCCGACCATGTGCTAGAATGCATGACTCACAACGGCGTTGCATGGACAGCCGGACCCTGTGGAAGATGCCTGGCATTTCCCGGATGTTTGAGGCAGCAACTGATATGCGTGCTACAAGATCCATAGCACTATCAACAGGGGTCTCGTACACCATGTTTTTCATAGCACCCCATACAAAGAAATCGATTGGAGATAAATCCGGTTTAAAGTGGTGGCCAAGAAACCGGTCCACCGCGGCCAATCCATTGACCACCAAACTGTCTGCGTAGGTAAGCACGCACAGCATTTGCGAAATGTGCAGGAGCGCCGTCATGCTGGAACCACATTCGCCGGAGACTACCATCAGGAACCTCGTTCAGAAGATCCGGTAACACAGTCTGAAGAAACGTTAGGTACTTGGCACCGTCCAAACGGGATGGTAGTAAATACGGGCCCAACAAACAGTCACCGGCAATCCCAGTCCACACATTGACAGCAAAACGTTGTTGCGCAGCTCCAGGTCTTATACCGTGTGGGTTCTGATGAGCCCACACATGCCAATTGTGTGTGTTGAAGACACCCTCTCGAGTGAACAACGCCTCATCGGTGAAAAGAACATACGTTGGGAAATTGGGATCAACGGCTGTTCTCTGCATGAACCACTGACAAAAAATAACACGCTTGGGATGGTCGTCTGCTGCCAATAATTGCACTCTTTGCAGATGAAACGGATGTAACCCTTCATCGTGTAATATCCGCCACGCTGTTGCTTGCGAAATTCCAAACTGCCTAGCCATACCTCGTGTGTTAGCACCAGGTTGTTCCTCGATTTCCTGTAGGACAGCTTCCTCTACTGCTACTGGCCATGCCGATCTGCGCCTCCCTCGATTAACATTACTAGCAGCAAACGATCCTGTTTCACGCAGTTGGCGATGAATACGTGAAAACATTTGATGCTGTGGCACACAGCGGTTTGGGAAGCGCGCTGCATACAATTGCCTGGCTCGAAGACATCTTTCTCCTGCCGCACCGTAAGTTACATACATATCTGCACATTCATTCCACGTATACCTGTTCATGTTACTTCTGCAAATTCACCTTGTCGAATGACAACTGACTGCACGCGTCAAACATCTGTGCTTCTGTATGAGAGGTGTGTACACACAGCGCCCTCTACACCACCATGCGTTCGTCTGCCCCCATACTTTCCTATGTGAAATATCTTTTCTTATTCCCTTCCTCCCCACTAAATATTGATGATGAATTCTGAATCACCCTGTATAGCTCGGAAATTATTTACTTCTACGTTCAGTGAAAATGAAACTTTTTTTCAATTTTAAATTAGAATGATCATTAAGCAATTAACAATGACTAAAGTCATGAAGGATTATAATTTTCTTTGACATTTTCTTTTGGCTTTCTCTTTTTATTTTTATATATTTATTCCCACTCAAGCAGTTGCTTGACACAGGAGTCTGACAGCAGCTTATCAGTTTATACCGCCACATTAGAAAGTCAGAGGATGGCGGGACCTCAGCAGAAAAACTACACAAACGTCCATGCCTTATCCGGGGTTCGAACCTAGGTCCTTTAGATCAGTAGTCAAGCGCGCTAACCACTAGGCCACGGAGAAACATGATAATCTTAAAGCAGTGCTTCTCAGCAATAGTGCTGGGAGCTTTGGCAGAAAAAAAATATTTTATGGAGCAAGAGTCTTTTTTTTTGTCGAGAAACTAGATTTGATAATCCGCTTTTAAAATAATTTGCAATATATTTTCTCCGTTATATCAGATCTAGTTAAACCGAGGCTCATTGGAAAGTAATTTGTGCATCGTAAAGCAAAATCATTAATATACTGAAACTGGCTCATTTCCTTCAAATTTTTGGCCAAACATACTTAGGTGCATAACTAAACAATTTTGCTCCATCACAGTATTCATTAAAAATGTATCTACATTCTTTAATCACGATATTGTCTTGATTCTTTAAAAATATTTTTTTTTTATTTATTACTCATTAGAAATATATGTTTTCTCTTTTAAGTAGGGAATTTTTCTTGCGGCTCTTTATGAATATGGGCTTTTTTTCTTAGTGGCTCTTCGATAAATTTGGATTGTTTACTTTAGATTATCAGATCTCATTAAACAACGAAAAGTCGCCAATAGAGGAATCTTTCTTAAAATGGATTTGAACAACTTTCATTTGCTTTAGTGTTTTTAATATATTATTTGTAAATTAAATCTGCTACAGCTAAATTGCACGGTCTAATTGGACCTCCGAAACCCATGGCTGCTTGAGAATATTGATGATGATGATAATGACAGCCCACATCACTCACTAAATCGCTGGTGGCTGGGAACGCACTTATAGAGCACGTGTTAGCAATACCGTGGTTGGAATGGAGCAAAATTGGAATGTGTGTTTTTGGTAAAATATAAACATATTAGAACCAGAAAAAACAATATCTTTTAAATAATTCATTATTTGGTTTCAGTAAGAAGAAGTTTTTCATTTTCCATAAATCTGGTATTATAAGAGTTTTCAATTCTATTAAACATGTGAATATTTTTATGCATAAAAATTAACAGCTTAAATTTCTATATTTGATCAGTATTTCATAAATTAATATGATTTTTTTTCATCAAATTTTTTGTTTTAAATGTTATTACTTTTAACACGTATTTTTGTATTTGTTTTAATAACTTTAAATAATTTTCATATGTTCCTTCCCAGTGAGTTGTTCTGTATTGTATTATAGAATAAACGAAAGAAAAATAAACTTTTTTCAATATACATGTATCTAACAAATCTCTCAGTATATGCATTTGAAGCATAATTCTTTTAATACTTTTAACTATTTTTTTTGTGATTATTCTAAGTCAAATGTTTATCAAAAATAACACCAAGATATTTCATTGTATCTGTAGGGTTTATTTTTTGACGGTCACATTTAAAATTTGTACTGTTATTCTAGATGAAAATAAAACTTTCAAGTATTATAATAGAGCTCCCCAATATCAGTATTATCCTATCGTATCATTATCAGTACACTCCCCAATATCAGTATTATCCTATCGTATCATTATCAGTACACTCCCCAATATCGTAGCTCTTTGAATATTGAAAAAAAAAAATTACATATATATTGTATTTATTATATTAAGATAATTTATTCTTATCAAACCGCATTATCAAGAGTTTAGAATCTTCATTTCTTTTTGTTTTCAATTCATTGTCGCTCTCATCAATATATACTGTATAATTGCTATATCATCAACAAATGAAACTATTTTTCTTTTAAAATTTAAAAGTCATTAAGATAAGTAAAAATAAGTTGGTCCTAATACAGTACCTTGTGGTACTCCGAATTTAATTGCTTTTGTTTACTTAATACGTTTTTAATTTTTACTTGTTGAGTTCTGTTTGTTAAAAATATCTTTTAAATAATTCATTATTTCTAATTTGCTGATGATGACTTAAACCAATTGAACCTACAAATCCCTCCCAATGAAACAGTACATTTGTGTAATGTCAGAACAAGATGTCAGTGGTAATATGAATAGTAACTCTGTTGAAGCTATTGAAGAAAATGGACAGTATTCAACACGAATGCAGCAGCAAGAAAAACTAAGAATTAGCGTGTCCTAAATAATAAGGTGTGACCAAATATTTATTTAATACATCTCTTTGTTCCCAACATGCTCTTCTCTTTATAAACCAACAAAAAGGAAGTTTTAAAAAATAAGACTCTGCACTTTCATCCCTTGTTGTGCTTTTCGATTCAGCTTGTCGATGATCATCATCTAATGTAAAAAGGATTATTCTCCACACTGACATGAAAAGGTTTCCAGGACTTGCTTCTTTGCGTAATATCTCTATGAAAAGGAGCAATTTGCCAGCAAAGTTTATGGCCACAACAGAAACGCTTTGAGTGTTTCATCTGTGTGATTATTGTTGCAGTCCATCATCAGTATGGCCAAACCGTTCAGGCAGGCGTGACACGACCAGACATGACACATTAGAGCGCGATTTAAGCGTTTTGTTGGAACCACAAGTCCACGACTGCAGCCAGCTTAATAGATTAGTGTATACTCAGGGGAGAGCGGCGACTATTGAGGCCATTGTATGTGTGTGAGAGTGTGTATGTGTGTGTAGGCGTCTGTCGGAGGGCGGCCATTTACAGCACTTTGTGAACGTCACTAAAGCATCGCTTTTAAAGTTAATTGCCGAACAAACCGGCCTGCTCTATAGGGACTATGACAGCAGAGGTCAGCAAGCAAAATCCCCTTTCACGAGGAAGAGCATTATTTCATTGCGTCGTATGGTCTTTTGGAGGACACCATCGTCGTCGTCGTCGTCGTCTCAGTTTAATTAATAACTCAGAGAGAGATAAAAGCTGTTAGGTACTGCATGTATATATATATAGCTGCAACTAGTCTCTGGAGTATAGAGGTAGTTAGTGGAGAATTGGTACAATTGCATTAGAAAGTGATGGAACGCTGCCGAAAACTGGTCATTTGGTGGCTCCACTTTTGTCGTGCACTGTTTCCTCTCAGCTTTCCACTCTCAGATTTAGTAGCAAGCCATTACATGTACATTTTTCTGTCCATCTAGTATACGGCTCTTTCTGCAGAGCTGGTACTGCCATCATTTCGACCAGGCAAAAAAGGAGACAGTATTTGAAACGATGTGCAAGTATTTTGTCAAAATGCAATTCTTGGAACCATCAGCTATTTGAAAGTTTAGGTTTCGAATCAAAATCCTTTAGCATTGATTATTTGAATAATTATTTTTTGAATCAAAATCCTTTAGCATTGGTTATTTGAATAATTATTTTTTGAATCAAAATCCTTTAGCATTGGTTATTTGAATAATTATTTTTCGAATCACAATTCTTTGGTAACAATTATTTGAAAGATGTTTTTTCAAAACAAATGTCACATTTCATAATATTTTGCATGTATAAAGGAATTATTTAAAATTCCGTATATGTTATTGTTCTGCTGAATAAGAAAAAAAAAATCTCTTTTATATCACGTTTATATTCCAAACACTATATTTAGAGTTTCTTTTATAATCATTCATTATATTCAGTCAATTCGTCAAATTCAGTTTCGCTCCGAGAATTTAGTTTCGGTGGTGGTGGTGGTGGTGGTGGTGGTGGGGGAGGGTTATGAAAATACAATTTGAGTAGAGTTTTCCAATTACTAAAATTATTACACCGAACAGGAAAGATTAAAATGATATTCTATACGGAATGAGATTTTGCAATTTTTGTTTTAATCTGTTCCTAGTGCCGGACATAAAATATGGGGGCTAAAATAAAAAATATACAAAGACAACTGTTTTGGATTTCAAAGCAGGCTGACATGTTAGAGATTTAGTATAAGACGACAGGATTTTCGGAGGGGGGGGAGGGGGGGGGGGCATGGGGGCGTCCCTCTCTTTGGGTACGTCCCTGCACAGATCAATATTTACATAACTATAACTTCTTGTTTACTTATGAATGATTTATCGATGATTCTGCTCTTTAAAAATTAACAGTGAGATTAAGAGTTTTGCAGATGATACTGCTGTTACATTTACATTAGTAACTCTTGCTTACCTACAAAGTATAATAAGTAGTGATTTAACAGCTTTTGTATAATGGATGGTTTAAAAAAAATAAGAATTCTAAATTTATCTAAAACCAAATGCATATTGTACACTTTAAAAATAAATTTGATATTTTTGATAATTTAACGGGGGAAAAAATCCATAAACTAATTGTGACATTACAGCCTGTCTGTCTATTGAGAGAATGAATGAAATACAGTATTTAGGGATAACAATTAATCAAAAACTGAATTGGATGCCACATGTTCAAAAGTTAATCAAAAAGCTTAGAGTAAGGTTGTGTATACTATTTAAAATAAATCGTGAATCATCAAATATTGCTTACAAGGTATTATTCTTATATTCATTTTGTATAGTATTATGGATTACTATGCTATGGTGAAACTTATAGATCAACCCTGAAACCACTGACTGCCCTCCAAAGTAAAATAATTAAACATTTTTTTATGGAAATATATATCAATGGCAATAAGACATGTCAAAATTTAAAATTTCTGCAATTCAGTCACCTGTTTTCATATAAAATGATGATTTATATTTATAAGTATAGTCATTTCTTTGAATTAAAAATAGATAGTTATAGTTTTCGTTCAGATTTGGTTGGTTGGTTGTTTTACCTCTGAGCGGCACTTTTTTGCACACCATGGGCTAAATGGCCAGGTCACATGGACCCCGAAGGCTCAGAGAAGGTTGGGAGAGGGGACCCACTGGAACAGCTGTTGGGAGACAGATGGTTGCCTCCCGTCAAGGCCATCCAGCGTGTTCTTTAACGTGCACAGGGTATGGCTCTCCCGCACACGGGGCCACGGCTTAACGTCCCATCCGACGGACGGCGGCCTTTCCAAACCCATCGGTGCCCCCTACTGACCGTGAGCAGGGCGGGGAATTTTGCGGAGATAAATCTCAACGCTGACCCAGCTGGGACTCGAACCTTTCGTTCAGATAGCAGAAGCAGAAAGTTTGTAGCTCCACTTGTAAAAAAGGAACTATTACTTAAACATATTTGATATTTAGCTCCTAAAATTTTTACTCCCTTACCTCTAGTTAGTTAGTTTCGAAATTATGGTGGTGTAATATTAATATTTAAGAAAATATTAAAGTATGCGTTTCACATACAATCAACTTTGATTTTATATTTCGAGTTCTATAATAAAACTTTGAATTCAAATTTATATTGCTTGTACACTCTTCATACTGTATTGTAGTAAACGTGTTTCCTTTTCTCTTTGCATTTAGATGAAAATGATTTTTTATTTGGAAAAATGCGACAATATTAATATTTTGTCGCAATCAATGCTTGGATCTTTATATTGTAATTAATTTGTGGGAAGTAGAACTTTCTTTTTCATTATTTCATGTTATCTATAACAGCTGATACGCGAATACTTTTGGGTTGTTTATATTGTAGTAAACGTTATAGTCTAATGTGTTGAAAATAAAGTATTTTGATTGATTGACTGGTTTATAAATCAATCAAACAGAATGGAACAACAAACAACTGCACTTCGCTCGTTAAAGAATGGCGATTGCTAACTGAAAAGAATACAGAGTATCCTAGACATAACAAGGAAGGATTATGTGGAGAGGTTAGGCAAGTTTTCTATATCTTTTAAATGGCAGGGGGGTAAAAAGAAATAGTGGTGTACAAAACACACACAGTTCAATGATTTGCTCAGCTGATTTCCAATGCTCTTAATATGCTTTGGGCCAATGGGATGAAGTATAAAGATGTCCTTCTATTCTTGACAGATGTGACTTTCAACATGAAAAAAAAGCACCGAAAAAGGATTTTTTGTTTTGTTTTTTATCGCACATGCCCTCCACAGAAATGCAGAGGAGGTATGTAGTTTATTTTGTGATGTTGATCTTTTGGTCTCCAATGAAACGCAAATTTTTCGTAAAGATTATTCAAGAATTTAAGTATTGAGTGAAAATGTAACAAAATTCAGCTTTCCACATAGCCTGTTTTAATGAGGTGAGGATTTCTATTGCACTTTATTTCACTAATAATTTCAGCACGATTGTTGAAATTTGTAACAAGCTTCATGAAAAGATACAACTTCAATACGAACTGTGCAACACTTCTTTACAAAGAATCCGTGTGAAACTATCTGTCGTTCGTTGCTGCCGAAAGGAACGACTCTTTAGTAAATTGTTTAAAATTGGCTAATCTGATGATGAGAATACATGATGCTCCTGAAGATTAAATTTTGAGTTATTTTAGTTAATAAAAAAATTGCCTCTTAACCAGCTGCTTGCCACAAAGGTCGGACAGGAGTCTGTCAAATTTAACACACCATAGAAAAGATCTGTGGGGAAGGCGGGACCTCAGCAGAAAGGTAACACAATCATCCGTCCTTATCCCGGGCTCGAACCTAGATTTCTTGGCTTAGTAGCCAAGTGCCCTAACCACTCGGCCTCCAGACCATGACTTATAAAATTTGCTAACACATCCTAAGATTTTCAAGGAGGAAGCATTGCTTTGAAGTAGATCTTTTAATACGTATATTTTAAGCATGCTTTAAAATCTCAATGAAATATCTGCTTTTAAAACTTTAAATTTAAAAAATTTAAAAAAAACCTATCTTCCTATATGCGCGCTAAAAAGGGGAAAATAAACTTAAAGTATATCGATGGTGTAATGTCACTGAGTTCATATTCACTTCAAAGGAAGATAGGGCGCCGGCAACCTTGTTGTTTAGGAAAATCGGCGCCTTATCTTCCTTTGAAGTGAGTACGAACTCAGTGACTGATTGCATCATCGATATGCTTTAAATTTATTTTCCCTTTTTAGCGCGCATATAGGAAGATAAATATTTTTTTAAATTTTTTAACTTATTTATATCTTAATTTGTCACCAAAAACAACTCATCTTCAAAAACTTTCATTTGATGATACACGACTCATAAACATCGACCACATTTTCCCTCCCTTTTGGAGTCGTATTTGTGGTAGCTCATGACATTGGAGACGTCAGAAGCTTCGAGATACGACTCGTTAAAGTTTAACCCGAGAAAATCCGCCCTCCCCCCACTTTCATCAGGAGAAGAGAAGAGTGGTGGCAAAATTCGAAATAGCTTACTACGGTCATTATATCAGCTTTCATTTCAAGATTGCTACTTTCGGCACTGGCGTTCCGAAGATATAGAGGAACAATCGTTTTCATATGTCTCTTTTTAGGGGGAAGAAACAGGAGGTGGAATTCTTTTAAAATGTAATAAAAAAATCCCCCCCTCAAGCAGCTGCTTGCCACAGAGGTGTGACAGGATCTTGTCAGTTTATATGCCACAGTAGAAGGTCTGTGAGGATGGCAGGATCAGAGCAGAGAAACAACACAAACATCCATGCCTTACCCGGGGCTCGAACCCAGGTCCCTTAGATCAACTAGCCAAGCGCACTAATAACGGGTATAATATTAAAAATGTAATATATCGCAAGCTTTCTTTTGACGCATAGCTTGTTACTTTCGGCATTTGTGTTCTGGAGATATAGACGAACGATTGTTTTTATATTCCCCCCCCCCCCCGCTTTTTTTTTAGGAGGAGAAAGCATGAGGGGGACAATTTTCTTTATAGCCTATAACCCTCCCTGCTCATAAGCTTTCATTTGACACATAAATCATTAAGTTTGTCGTCGCTGTCGAAAGATATCGTGGAATAACTGTTTTGACAAATCCACAAACCGACAAATGTCAAACGAAAAGCAATAGACAGATAAAAAAAAAATTATATAATGTGCAATCAATAATCTCTCTCTTGCTTGTTGAATGATGAAGTTTCGATTGGAAACAATGAAAATGATTATTAGAAAACTTTTTTTAGCTTGATTTGTTAGTAATGAAATATTATAATAAACATTTTGCAAATACTTAGTAGTTTTAATATATGTATATCATTACAGATACTAAATACGAAACAGCAGAACTGCTATCGAGTTTTTAAAAATAACATGTATAGGGTAGAATTTGAGAAAATTAGTGGTAATTTTTAATAACTATTCCACTGACAGCAATGATCTACCCACTTTTCCGAGAGAGGTATGGGAAATGCAACTTCTTAGATTTAAGAATTAAAAGACCAGTACTTTTGTGTTGTATAATTACTAATGAAATACTATTTGCATTTTTCCCCATCATCCGCTTGTTCAAATTAAAACTTTTAGGGAATGAAACAGTAGGTAAAGGAAAATATTAATTCTCTTTGAAAACGAGATTCTCATATGCGCCAGAAGTTTTAATTCTAGATTTAATTTCTAGTTTTAATTTTGAAATTTGGCCGATTTTTTTTCACTAAATCCGAGGCCATAAACAGCAGTTGTGTTAAATAAAGCAAATAATATTTACCAGTTTATTAAAATTTCAGGGATTATTCAAAGTTATTTTATTTACTCATATATATATATAGAGAGAGAGAGCTCTTTCATTGACCTATAACAATCATGACCAAAATACGGTACACATATCATGACAGCATACTGAACTCTAAAATGTGTCTTTCTCGATAAAAATAGATAGTACAGATTAAATTTGTGAAATTTTGAATGAAATTTTGAAAGAATGAATTTGTGAAAAAATAAACTAATGAATAGCAGTATTTATTTTAACAATCCATTATATAATTACTAGATACTTTTAAAACCACATTTGAATAAGTCATGGTCCATCATGCATAACATATAAGTAACAGTTCTTGTCTCTAGATATTAATATAATTTTACTTCTCCCTAGTCCTTAGATGTGTATTCCCTAGTAATGTCCTAGTACCTAGTAATGTAGTTATTTCTTGTCCCTAGTCCTTAGATGGAATGTCAAAATATGATCAATCTGAACCTCTATCTTCCTTCTTCTGATTGCAAAACAGGGCTACAGCGATGATATGCATGCTGTTTATAAGCGTGAAAAAGGTTCAGACGGTCATAATGTCCACTGGTCCAACAGAGCATATCTAAGATTCCAAAGAGATTGAGGAAGTCGTTTGAGGGTAGCAATTAGTCTCTCTAAATTATTCCACGCACACTCTTTGCGATTGAGATCGAGAAATTGAGCTGCCTCCTCCATCCCGGTGATGGTAGTTAAATCCCACATAATGTGTCAAGTAGACTCGATCGATGAAGTATGGGATCATCATTCTACAAGATGAAACTCTACGCTATTGCATCTGGAGGTCTCATATAGGATGTCCATGATGTGATCCTAAACCTCTGAGTAGTCAGGGTTTAGTATCAATTCTCTGGAAACACAGAACTCCATACGCCCAGTAAAATAAATGCTTGACCTCAAAATGGTGGGTGTGAAATCTTCTGTTCCTCTCCACCTTTTATCCCTACATCGCTTACACTACACCACATGGGTTTTCTTTCAAATGCGTTTAAAGAGAGGATGTGTTCTTGGCTTCCTCCAGATGCGTTTACGTTGCTTCCCAACTCCTACGGAAATGCTAAAATAGCTCAGCTTAAGCCAGGTTTTTTTTTATATTGAAGTCGTCCCGCGGTCGAGTAGTTAGAGTGCTTGGCTACTGATCAAAGGGACCTGGGTTCGAGCCCCAGGAAGGAATGGATGATTGAGTTATTTTTCCTGAGGTCCCGTCTTCCCCTACTATGGCATGTTAACTGAGAGGCTCCTCTCAGACCTCTGTGGCAAGTGGCTGCTTGAGGGAATATTTATTTCTTTAATTGTATTGAGTTCTTTCAAAACATTTATTATTAAATTATTAATTAGATGCAATTATATTTTTTTTACCAGCAACAAATAAAATGTATTCCAGCTTTATCGAATTTTTACTCCTTTGGCTATTGTTTGAGCTCACCTGAAATTTTTGACAACCGCCTCCGAAAATATTTTCTGGCTACGTTCCTGTAATACATAAAATAATAAAAAATGCATTTAATGTTTTGTGCTCTATGATTCTTTGAAATACTACTTTGTTTGAATATTATGCTCCACAGTTTGAACTCTTCGGCTGGAAAAATCAATTTTGTTGAAATATTGGATTATTTTCATTCTGATCGACCTTTTTTTGTTCATTATAAAACGAGTTAAACGCCCATGTCACAAGGATCCCAAGAGCTTATTGCTAGGTAGGGGAAGGAGATACACGGTAAAGTTATTAAGACACAATTTGAAGTCTCCAGTCAGAGCCATTCAACATGTCCTTCAAATGTGCATAAGTTCTATACACGAGACCAAGGTTAAAATCACTCCCACGGACTGCGATCTTTCCATGTCCATCGGTTTCCTCTTTCTCACCGAGTACAGGATGAGAGATAGCGGGAATAATTCTAAATGCACGCAAAGTTGGGACTCGATCCTAGAAACTGCAGAATAGAATCTTGTCACCCTACAAGTTGAGTCCCCCTCCCCTAGCCCACAGGCTTATAGGAGACGATCTCAACCCCACTCTGGAGCTGGGACGATCCTGAGAACTTCAGATTACGAGCCTGAAGCCTTACGACTTAGCCTCTGATAATTAAGATGCATGTAATCTTGTTTTTATTGCAAAATGAAACAATTCTATTCTAATGAATTTTATCCAACTTTTGCAGACAATTTCCGATTAATGCCATTCCTAACCAGACTCACTACGAACGGCATTCACTATCACCTGACTCGTTTTGTAATCCGTCGTTTCCTATTGAGGCAGATTCAAGCATTTCCTCTTTTTACCACACTTCGCAACCCCTGGCTTTTCGTTCTCCTGGCGCTCAGTGTGTTTATATATACATCTACTGCTACGGACGAAGGGAAAAAAAAAGAGAGGGAGACGCATTTGCTTACAGTCAATTTGTTGCATGAAGAGTGCTGCCCGCCTCTTTAACTGAATCCCGTGCAGCCACAGGAGGCTGCAACAAGAGCACTAGCCTGGCTTTCAACGCAATTATCTAAAGTGGCTATTGATCCTTAACTCTTGAGTGTAACGGGGAAATTAACAGGCGGCCAGCCAGAAAAACACCTTTCATGACAGGATGGCAATTATTTACTGATCCCAATTACGGAGATGTGATATGCAAATACGTCAGGAAAGCCAGATGGCATCTTCTGTTCACTCTGTCATGCTCTACTGAGGATCAAGTGAGGTGGAACGCGGCGGCGGCCACTTGCACGTCTCCACAGAGGCACGCCGTGGAGTCTCCGCCACCGCTTCCACGGGCATAATCACCCGCTGCCGCACCCTTTTGCGGGTTGGGAAAATTGCAGCAGGTGTAGGGATCACTTGCGAATAAAGTGACTTTTGCAATAATGATTTAATTAGGATTGGGAATTGACGACGAAACGATACGCCAATAAATTGATCTCGTATAATAGGATGGTTTTGCTGAACTTCCGTCGCTTTTCTGGGGAGCAAATTAAATCGTGATTAAAGTTATTTCATCTGTTGTCTTGATGAATCATAGCAGCAGATGCACTATAATATTTATTTGCTACGAATGTCGGAAATATAGACACGGAGCTTCATGAATCACACACAGTTCAAAAGAATGCAAGGTTAAGTGTAAAAGAAACCGAAGGATGACAGTGTCGCTTAAATAAGAGGGAAGAAGACTCTCAAATGACTTTTTTTTAGTAACCAGCTCGGTTCTAGTGCTAACATGTTTGAATATTCTATTCCGATTCTTCAAGTACACTAGTAGTCAAGAATAAAGTTTCAAAAGCGGACACCGATTTCCACATTTTTCTCAAAATTTGTCGTAGTAAAATATATTGGATAATTAAGGTAGCGCAATATAATAATTTTAAAAAATCTATTAACAATAAGCTTATTCAGAAAGAAAACATTCCCCGATTAGGAAGGGAAGCGCAGAAACGGCCTCACAGCCAGAATCGAGTTAATCTTTTCTTGCTCTGTAAGCCAAATGCATTTAAGGATTGAGATGGACTCAGCCGATAGTGCTCCAGTCTCGTAATCCGATCGTCCCAGTTTCAAGTCCCACACCTTCGTTGAGACTTCCTCTGCTGACCATCGCGGTGGTTTTTGATTATTTAATCTCTGAACGAAACCTGTTTGCAGACAATGGGCTAAATAGCCAGGTCACAAGGACCCCAAGGTTCAGGGAAGGTCGGGGGAGAGGATCCACTGGACAGCTGTTAGGAGACTGATGATAGTCTCCCGTTAAAGCCATAGAACTTGTTCTTCAACTTGCATAGCGGATAGCTTTCTCCTGAATACCGAACCATGACTTTATATTCCTTTCAAAGCCCATCGGTGTCCTCTTTCTCACCAAGAGCAGGGTGGAAGTAGCGGAGATAATTTTCAGTGGAACCTGAACCACAGTCGAACCCGAATGCTGCAGATTACGAGCCTGGCCTGCTCCCAACAGAGCCATCCCCGACCTCTCTTCTTGCTGCTCTCGGTGATAAAGGAGACACCGATGAACTTCCTTCAAATGGATCATTAAGCTCTGATCCCGTGGGCATGAGAATTACACCGTATGCATGTTAAAAAAAATACTGGATGTAACTCACAGGAGGTTCCCATCTGGCTCCGAAGAGCTGTCCAGTGAACCCCTATCCTGATCTGAGACCTTGGGGTCTTCATGATCTGCTCATTTAGCCCATTTCAGGTTCTGAATAGTTCCATTCGGAGATTAAATAATAGAAAAGCCTTTTTCCCCCATCTCGTTCCCTCTCTTCAGTCTCCTTCCTCCTCTCTTCCAAGTGACAGCTAAGCGCACAAATAACAATTTGAAAAATCATATTTCGTTCGAAATAAGAACAATATCTTTACGAGAATAGTAAGCAAAAGATCACGTTGACTTTCATCATTTGTATAGAAAATGATGAACATAATTGAACCACTAAGCGCTTCCGCAAAAACAAACAGTAAAAAATAAATGTTTATTGCAATCAACGGATTAAGATACATTTCTAAAGCCTTACAAAATTCACGATATGGATAAAAGTGCATTTACCGTGGACTTCCTTTGAGAAGTTATTTTAAAATGTTTGTTGTTAAAGCAGAGAACGCTGTTGTCGTTGTCACGATTTAATATCACTCTGGAATATGTGGTGGCCACAGGGTAACTTATCCAAATCGGATCGAAAAATAGTTTAATGATATTGTAATCTGCAATTAAGCTACTTTAAATAAATATCTACTGAAATCAGAATAATTTTTCATCCCTTCTTCACTTCCGTGATCAGTTTGGGTTGGGTCATGTTTTATTATTGTTGTTAGGAGAGATTGGGAATTTTACTCTTCCAATAGTGTCTATCATTAAAGAAGTTTATTTCTACGTGTTTGGCCCAGAGTTAAATTCTTTCAAAAGTATCCACTGTAAAAACAAAAGCGGAATATTATAAACAACCTTCAGTTTTTGAGACGTTAATTTTTGGGTGGGTTGTTTTACCTCTGAGCGGCACTTTTTTGCACACCATGGGCTAAATGGCCAGGTCACATGGACCCCAAAGGCTCAGAGAAGGTTGGGGGAGGGGACCCACTGGAACAAGCTGTTGGGAGACAGATGGTAGCCTCCCGTCAAGGCCATCCAGCGTGTTCTTTAACGTGCACAGGGTATGGCTCTCCCGCACACGGGGCCACGGCTTAACGTCCCATTAGACGGACGACGGCCTTTCCAAGCCTATCGGTGTCCCCTACTGACCGTGGGCAGCGCGGGGAATTTTGCGGAGATAAACCTCAACGCTGACCCAGCTGGGACTCGAACCTGGGAACTACAGATTACGAGCCTGGCGCGCTACCGACTGAGCCACCCCGCCCCTGAGACGTTAATAAAATTGCGTATAGAATTCTCATCATCATTCCACACTCCAATTACAAATCTGGCATCTTAGAGATAATATTATTTTTAGAAGAAATAATGATCGATATTTTTGCTCAATATGTCGTGTTTCTTTCGCAAAACTTCTCCCCCCCCCCTTCATCAGTCAAGCGTTGTTGATAGCAAGTATCGGAAAGCTTAGAGGCCGCGTTGGGTTCACAATGTTAACAACAGATAGTTTGCAGTTCTCACTCACGTCAACCAGTGCATACAGTTTAAGGCGAAGATATAAACAAGTCAATTCTCTCGGGTAGGAGGATGCGGACCACACAGAACGTGGGTCAGACCCCCTTGTCGTGTCACGTGTCTGTCACCAACCCTTTCAACACGCACGTCATTTACCGCCTGTGAGTGGCGAGATAGCAGATGCGTGGGGTTCTGGGGAGGGGGGAGAGGAGAAGTGTCTGCTGGCCAGTCACTACTTCCTGAGCCTACATCTGCTGATAGCCACTTTTACGGCTCCATTCCCACCACCAGTGAAGGTGGTGACAAAGCCTGTCAGTCAGTGCCAGTTATCTAATGTGCGAGACGACATTCGACGCTTTAACGAACTCTTCTAAGAGGAGAGTTTGATTTTCTCTCTGTGGCGGAGAGAAGAGAAAAAACGTTTCAAAATACAGCCCCAGAAAAGAGGAAACCGTTAATGCGAAACAGGCTGTCATTGTTCAGATCCAGATGGGACGTCAGGTTTGCGATTTAGTATCATTTCTTGACTCTTAGCCAAAAAGAGGAGAAGCAAGAACTTGAACAAAATACCAAGAGAATATGATGGTTAATTAGATTAAACGGAGACAGAGTTTATTTAGTTATACTCGTAGATAATTTTTCGAAAGCAGAAACAAGATAGTGGAATAATTATTTGATATGGTGCAAGAGTGTTTTTCCTTACAGCACGTTTCGTATTTCGAAGAGAGGAACGCTAAATACACTACACGGCCAAATTATTATGAACTCCGTATCGTGAGCAAAGTAACATGAAACATGCCATTATAAGCAAAATTTCTTACCGATTTACATATTCTACGTCACTACAAAGTCCTAAAGCCATGGCCAAGGTGGAAAGCAAATTATAGCATGGATAAACAGGCTCATCTGACTGACTTTGAAAGGGGCTCTTCGTTGGACCCCTATTGGGAGGAGCAAACGTAAAGTCGGACATTCACTTTTCGATGCGACCCAATGCCACTATCTGCGACGTTGTTTCTCGGCAATCGCAGCAAAGCCTGATGTCCCCAAGCATTGTAATGAAATAAGAAGGGAATTGTTCTTCTTCCTGCCCGTGGGCCATAACACTCTTCCCACTCCCACTCTGGGGTAAAACGGAAGTAGCTTCCCCACCTCGACTCTACCCACAATGCATTACTACAACGCAACTAGCAAATAAAGCAATGTTGATGCCCACTGATGTCTTCACTAGTGGATTAAAAAGCATTTTTGTTGAAGCATTTTTACTTTTTTAAGGATTTCAGTTAGTTTCTCAAAGCACTTTTCACATGAAAAAGCTAAATACTAAACAGAAAGTTGTGTTGGCAGTATTTGCGATTTTATCGAATCCAAAAAATGGAAGCGTAAATTGTTTGGAGCAAAAAGTGGCTTCAAAATCGAACGAACAAAGACTTCCTGTAACTAAACAGTATCTTGCCAAGGCCATTTTTTGGCGTAGGCAAATGCTGTGGACCTCGATTTATGGGGCACATTTTCATTACCACAACCCTTATAAAAAATTTTAAAGAGGGGTGGGGGGGTATTTTACTTTTTCCTAGGAGCCCAGGTAAGGCTTAAGATGGCCTGTATCTTGCCACAGGATAGTCGTTAGACACAGGGCAGTCCTCATATGTCAAACAACCTCCTGCATTGGGTTGTTTTACATATGAGCGTTACTTTTTTTTGCACACAATGGGCTAAATAGCCAGGTCAGGTGAATGGGGGGGGGGAAGTAATCAGCATGAGGGTTTTTCAGGGTAGTGGTCATCTTCCGGATAGTGATGCCCTTTGTTGTCAGAGAAAGCAGCTTTCTCTACTATATTCATAAATTTCCTCACGGAGAGAGATTTTCAGTTCTTTAAGAAGTTCACGAGTTTCTGCTGTGGTGTTTCTGGCAATTTCGTCCTACTTTTTTCTTTAATGAGATCAATTCAAAATGTCCTTAGGGAGCTCTTTAGGATCCGCTAATCTTTGAGTTGCTGGCCAAGAGATGGGCATTCTTAATGAGGTTACTAAGGCTAGAGTTCTCTCTGTCAATGAGCATAGGAGAGTAAGCAGAGGTAGAACAGTTGATAATCTCTCACTAGAAATCTATACCTCTCCCAGTCGGTGATCTTGGGTGAAATGAGGATTTCAGATACTCCATTATTAACGAGTCTTTGTTCATATCAGAACTGAGCTCGTGAGAAGATGGACAGAAGTGGCCAAAAATAGTAATGTCCAGAACATCTGGCTTATATAGGGGTTATAGTGGAAAAATGTGGACTACCTTTATGTGCATCCACAATCAGTCTTTTCATTGTGGAGTACTATAATAAGAGTCGGCCACACTTATTTCCTGTTTGAATTCCAAGCCTGGTGTTTGGAATTGAGGTCCCCAACAAGAATAACTGGAGTTTTAAGTCAGAAAACCGAGTCCAGATCTTTAATCAGGAGGTCTACATTTGGGGCTTATAAGCCGCAACTAGCCTTATGTCCCTCGGATCCATGTTCTGAATAAACACTGTAGCGATTTCGAGATTCTGAAGCTCTGTGGTCGATACACAGGAATGAGGAACACCTTTCCCAACAATGTGAAAGAGACTGTAATTAGGAATGTTGATGCTGTCACATGCTCTGAGAGGGTATCGTGGACGCAGGGGGGAATAGGAGATGTAGAGATGCAAACTATTCCGACGCACTTCGTAGGGGACGATTAATTAGTTAATTTAATTAATATTTACTATTATTTCAGGTGAAATCACAGGTTTGCGGGTTTTTATGCCCGAGTTCAGTGTGCTTCAGACGTGCCGTGCTAAACGTTGTATAGAAAGACGAACTAATTCACCTTAGTAAGGACAACACAATCTATTTACATTCACACATATATGTATGTACATATTGGAATGTGCTCGATTCCGTGGGCCTTAGCTGAGTTCAGGATCAGAATGAAATGGATTTTCAGATGTTCTGGTAGATTTTCTCCACTCAGTTTATTTATTTCGAATGTTGCTTTGCTACTGCTAGTACTCGTATGATGAGGTGGAAATCTTTATTTTATAGAAATCTCTTTACCGACCTGAAAACTCGGCGAGAGGATATTTAACCTTTGCCTTAACTACCTGGTTCACACAGAACTGAACTCTGGTTCACACAGAATAGAACCATGGTCCTTTAGGGTCCTTTTGGAGAAAGAGTGAAGTCCCTTTGACATGCTTCAAATGATCTTGTTTGCCAGCAACACTCAATCTGACGTTTATCGTTTACTCTCTCCTCTCCCTCACCAGCACTAGAGTCCCCCAACTAGTGACAGCAGAGTTATAAAAGCTCATTTGATGATGTGCATATGGAGCCCATCCTAGCTCGGAATTCCATCTCATGAGCCACATTCCCATTTCTGACAGTTCAGGAAATACACTTAACATAGATAAAAACAATAACAATAAAACAAAATAATAAATTATATTAGAGAGACAAGACAGGTGGGTGTTTGGTTTTTTCTCTGAGCGGAACTTTTTTGCACACAATGGGCTAAATGGCCAGACCACAAGGACCCTGAGGGCTCAGAGAAGATGGGGAGGAGAGGACCCAATGGACAGCTGTTGGGAGACATATGGTAGCCTACCGTTAAGGCCATCCAGTGTGTTTGCACAGGGTATGGCTCTCCCACACACGGAGCGACGGCTTAACGTCCCATCCGACGGACGGCAGCCTTTCCAAGTCCATCGGTATCCCCTACTGATCGTGGAGAGTTCTAAGGTGGGTTTCACAGAGCTGTGCAGCATCAATTTTATACGTAGACAGAAGATTTCGGAAATCTAACAGGTCACTTTTAAGACTGAGTTCAAATAACAATACGGAGGATACTATGCCTGGAAGAAGATATATCCATCGCAGGGCAGAAGAAGTCGAAGGCTTCAATGAAAACTGAAATCTTGTCCGTTCAATTCTTTTCCTTGTGAAATTCTTTTCCTGGTGGAAATAGTTGACGTTTTTAAGGATGTTGACAAGATTCAATTTCTTGAAGAATCCCAACATTTCTCCAAATTCTTGTGAAGAGTCAAGAGCCACAGAGGTCTGACAGGAACCTGTCAGTTTAGTATGCCACAGTAGAAGATCTGAGAGGATGGCAGGACCTCAGCAGAAAACAACACGAACATCCATGCCTTAGTCCGGGGCTCGAACCCAGGTCCATTAGCCTTAGATCAGTAGCCTTGCGTGCTAACCACTCGGCCATGGGACGGCACTATGTTATTTACAGTTACGACCCTTATTTTTAAGCTCTCATTTTCTATTGGGGGGAGTAGTACGCTTTTTTTTGTGCTTTTCAGCATCAAAAATTTAATAGTTAAAATACCTTTATTACGTCATTTTTTTACTACTAAATAATAAATTTCGGATTTGACTAGTTTCTACGACACCATCGCTATTCTGTAGGGTTACAGCATACACTAAAAAATAATTCTTGAATTGGATTATTAAATGCAGCATACCGCATGTGTCTCTTTTTAATTGAATTTTGAAATTGTCTAGAGACTTTTGACTCGCTCATGTGCATTTAAGTCGGCCATTAACAATGGTAATGGCAATTGGGCCTTATATCACTTTGTCACTGCCCGTTCTGATGGCAATATGCTTAATCGTATATTTCTATTGTGACCAAAAGTAAAATATACTTCAAAAGCGTTTGGGTTGGGTTGTTTTGCCTCTGAGCTGCATTTTTTTTTTTTGCACACAATGGATTTCTTTATCCTTCATCTAAATGGCCAGCTCATAAGAACTCCGAAGGCTCAAAGGGGCGGAGTGGCTCAGTCGGTAGCGCGCCAGGCTCGTAATCTGTAGTTCCCAGGTTCGAGTCCCAGCTGGGTCAGCGTTGAGATTTATCTCCGCAAAATTCCCCGCCCTGCCCACGGTCACTAGGGGACACCGATGAGCTTGTAAAGGCCGCCGTCCGTCGGATGGGACGTTAAGCCGTGGCCCCGTGTGTGGGAGAGCCATACCCTGTGCACGTTAAAGAACACGCTGGATGGCCTTGACGGGAGGCTACCATCTGTCTCCCAACAGCTGTTCCAGTGGGCCCCTCCCCCAACCTTCTCTGAGCCTTCGGGGTCCATGTGACCTGGCCATTTAGCTCATGGTGTGGAAAAAAGTGCCGCTCAGAGGTAAAACAACCCAACCCAACCCGAAGGCTCTGAGAAGGTTGGGGGAAGGGACCCACTGGAACAGTCCTTGGGAGACAGATCGTAGCTTCTCGTCAAGGCCATCCAACGTGTTCTTAACATGCACAGGATATGGCACTCCAGCACACAGGATCGCGGCCTAACGTCTCATCCGACGGACAGCGACCTTTCCCACTCCATCGGTGTCTCCTACTGACCATGGACATTGTGGGGAGTTTTGAGGAAATCAGTTTCAACGCTGATCCAGCTGTGCTTCGAACCTGGGAAATGCAGATTACGAGCCTGGCTCGCTACCGACTGAGCCACCAAAGCCATTTGGGAAACAACTTATAAATAATTCTAACTTCTTTCACTTCAGGTTTTGAAATTATACGAAAGAGGATATTAATAGCAAGAGATGAAACTTATTTGAAACATGAATTTAGTGTTGAATTTTAGAGTTTTAGAAACAGAGCAGAAGATTTATTAAGCAACCATTAAGAGGTGGACGGGATGCATTAGTGTAACTAATGTCGAAATTTTGTGTACGAAGAGCTGGGACCGGGTGGTTTGAATTTTAGGGGGGGGGACAAGGGGGATGACTCGATTATCATTGTTATAGGCATTAAACTTAACATTTAGATAAAAGTCAGTCGGAATAATGGGAGGCGGATTCGTTGACGGCGTTCTCCCTACTCAAGTTAAACCCTCTGCATCAGGTTCCTTATAGAGCAGAGGATCGCCAAAGACCTCGTTATCTCTCTTTTCACTGTGGAAGTCTCCCAGACTCGACAAGTCTTGCCTCGCACAACTCAGACATGGCACTAATAGACGACTCTGGGTTCGAAACTAGGAACTGAATACTCAGCCTGGCATGCTGCCGACGGAGACACACGCGCCTATTGCCATCTGCAAAATTTTGTCCAGGAAGGAGTAGAGAAAAAAAAATGACAATAAAACACGATTTTTAATTTTGCAGACTGAGCCACCCACCTTATTGGTTTCTAGTCCCAACAATAATAGAGTTATTTCTCTTGATCAATATACAGTAAATTCCCTCCATTCGTGTAGAACATTTTTGCGGTAATCATTAGACGGTCGTGGCCTTACCCCTCGGTTATTCTTCGTTTGCACGTGATAGCTCTCAACTCCCTCCTTGGAGCGTAGTATTGGCTACAAAGATGATTAAGTATCTCGTCTTGTATTCTGCTTTTCACACTACAGGTGAATATCAGCGGAATTTTAAGGGGAGACTCAGAGTTTATTTCTTGAATATCATACTGCAATGTACAAAATAAAGTTCATTATGACTGTAAGCTATCCTAAAATAGATGGAAGTACGTTCCAGTCTTATCCTTAAAAAAGAATATGGAGAACTGTAAAACAACTTAACGTAAAATTCAAAAATGGAAGCTTACCCTTCGTATTTTCTGTTGAAAGTCCATTTTGCCTTCAATGTCAGCAAGATCCTTGATAGCAAAACAACTTGGTAGAAGAAAGAAAGGCAGCAAATGGTGTGCAATCCCCCTTTCACCGAATTCGGACATCAACCTATGTACAGAGCAATGCTTGCAGCCATTGTGGTGTTACGGAGAACTAAATATACTCTCCGCTAGGCTCTTAGCAAGGCGTTTAGTTTCTCTTTGCCTGCGATTCCCTCAGTTACATCATCTGCCGATCCTGTGGCAACCAATAGAAATTTAGTCTCGGGAGAGCAGGAATATGGACGCAATTGCTTACAATCACGTTTTCGATTTTTTTTTTTCAATTTATTGTAAATGTAATTGAATGGTGATAGGTCACATGAAAATGCGATCACGACTGTTTTGTTCGACTTGGTTTCAATGAAATACATATGTATACGATAACTTGTCAATTTCTTAATTTGTAGGATCTTTGGTTATTTTCCCTCCCCCTCTGTCAGGCTAGAGGCATTTTTAGATTTTTTTTTTTGTTCAGGCTGTGTATATTTATTTTGGATGTCGCCGAAATAGTCATATGCTACGGGGAGGCCCTCTGTCCCGACATCTGGAAAGTTAATTGCAGTAGCAGTGTACAGGGAACGGCTAGCGTCCGCTGGCAAGTGTATATTTATTTTGGATGTCGCCGAAATAGTCATATGCTACGGGGAGGCCCTCTGTCCCGACATCTGGAAAGTTAATTGCAGTAGCAGTGTACAGGGAACGGCTAGCGTCCGCTGGCAAGTGACCCGGGTCCCTGAGGGCTAACAGACGCCCAGATGGTGAGGCATAGAAAAGAAAGGAAGAAAGGGTTTGGCAAGGATGAGGGGAGAGCCGGTCTAGTTTCGGAAGGAGACGGACGAGAAATTGTAAAGCTGGGAAATGCCGACTGGGAATAGCGGCATTGGCTCTGTAAATACAGCTGAACAGGCATAGTAAGCTGGTGTTGTTGTAATCCATGTAATTGAGCATATGTCCTCGTCCAGCAAGTACGTTGGAAGGTTAAATAAATCTTTGTTATTTTTAAGTAAAGCCTGAAGTTGGACTAATTTATTGGGGAGGAGCCTCAGTATCGAGTCTCTGCAATTGTGAATAAACCGCTTGATTCTATCCGAAAGACTCTTTCACCCGTCGCGTATAGCGATCGAACCAAGGGACCGACAAACGAAGAGTTAACATCGCAAAGTGGCGCAGTTCGACAGTACGCAACAGCGGTGAAAGTAGCGGCGAAGGTGACGGAAGAGTTCCGACATCCATTGGGAGCTGACCAGAACAAGGCTGATACTGCCAAGAGTGTCCTGCGGTGTGCTTCAGGCGATAGAACAGCTGTGAAGGTACCTGAAGAATCGTGCATCACGTTCGAACTGTGGAAAAAGCTGTGAAGGTGACGGAAAAGTTCAACATCCACTGGGAGCTGACCGACGCAAGGCTGATACTGCCAAGAGTGTTCCGACTGTGTGCTTCAGGTAGCAGACTGACGAGGCGGTTCGTTCCTGTCATCACATCGGAGGTAAGTATCCTCTTACTCTAGGGGCTAGTAGTTAGATACGGCAGAGGCCTGTACGAGCTAAAATGGAGCTTAGGAGTGGTCGCGATAGGGAAAGGGATGAGTTAAGACGAGGCTTCACAGAGAGGGATAGCGCGCAGGGTGGTTATTCAGGGAATGATCTGGGAGGCGAGGAGGTGACAATAGACAGAGAGTCTGATGCTGCGATAGACATGAGAGGGTTGAGGGATTATGACGATGACAACGATGCGGATATGCTGCAGAGCGGGACCAGAAAGCAGAGAGCTAAAGAAAGGATTGGATATGATTTTGAATTAGAGAGGATGAGGTTAGAGATGCAACTGAGAAGGGAAGAGAGAGAGGCAGCAGAAAGGGAAAAGGAGAGAGAGGCAGCAGAAAGGGAAAAGGAGAGAGAGGCAGCAGAAAGGGAAAAGGAGAGAGAGGCAGCAGAAAGGGAAAAGGAGAGAGAGGCGGCAGAAAGAGAAAGAGAAAAGGAGAGAGAGCATGAGTATAGAATGCTGGAACTGCAAATGAGGAATGCAAACGAGGAGAGGGGTGATGGGCGAACGGTGGCAGTATCTAGTAATCCAGCAGATGCGCGGCTGGCTAATTATATAAAATTATTGGGAAATATGTTAGCTGGAAGCCCTAAAAATCCTGAAGAGGTGATAAATCTCTTTGAGACAGCGGAAAGGGGATTTAAGATATATGAAGTGCCAGAGGAATTTCGAGGCAAAGTCATCATTTCTTTTTTAGATGGTAATTATGCAAATCACGTTTTTCGAAAATTAAGTGCGGAGGATTTTGTTTCTTATAAGAAAGTTAAAGAGGCCGTATTAAAAGAGTTTAAGCTCACTCCCTCTGCGTACAAGAGAAAGTTTGAAACTATCACGAAAGAACCGAATGAGTCATACAATCAATTAGCCTCGAGGCTCAGAAATAGCTGGGATTACTACGTCCGCAGTAGGAAGGTGACAAATTTTGAGGAGCTTATGGACCTGATAGTGTCGGATAAATTACGTGATAGCCTTCCTCAAGACACCCATGCTTACGTAGTACAGAAAGAGGCGGAGTCATGGGCAAAAGCAGACGAAATAGCAACGTGGGCAGAAATCCATCTAGCCAGTGTAAACGGAACGGAAGAGGTCCTAACTTTTAAGGAGGTAAGGCACAGACAATATGCAGAACGTGTTGTTTCCCCCCAGCAGAGGATAGACTCAGAGAGAAATTATTCGAGCAGAAGGTATCAACCGGCAGTTAATTTAGCTGAATATAGAAATGTCCCAAAAGTAAGGAGGTGCCATAAATGTAGATCTGACGAACATTTGATGAAAGATTGCCCACTGAGAACTGGGGACCGTGAGAACCGAACTCAGGTGTACCAAGTTAGCACCTTGGATCAAAATTCTAAAGATGTTTGTGAGGCAACAATAGGAAGGGTTACGACACATACAAAGCCAAGTCCAAGCAGTCAAGTAATGGGACAGGGAGAGATACGTATCCCGGTAGATTATGAAGAGGTTCGAATCAGATGTGGCGACCAGACAGCTAGAGCAGTCGTGGATTCGGGGGCAGAACTGACAGTAATCAGAAAGGGGATGCTGAAAGAAGAAAAGCACTCGGTAAAAGACCATCGGTTGTTGCATGGGCCGTTTGGTGATGCCATAAGGGCAGAGGTAAAAGGGCTGCCTTTAAGTTTGATTGATGGTACAGACAATAGCACTGTGAGTGGCGGAGAAAGTAAAGTGCTATGCGCAGTAGTAGCAAAGCTGCGGAAGGAGGTACTTCTGAGTGTGGAAGCATATAGTAAGTTACTTAGAAAGAAGGAGAGAAGGCCTGTAACTGGTATCCCCAGGAGGAAAATCCACGAGCCGTGGGCCAATAGAGGAAGCTACTATGAAAGAGGTAGAGAAATTCCAGTTAGTAACAGGGAAATGTATGCTCCATGGAGACCGTCCAATCAGCGCCATCCTATCTCCCAGCCCAAACATGTGCAGCAATCTGTCAGACTCGATGTCTACGATGATCAAAATTATGCAGGGGAGGGAGCGAACATGGCAATTGGAGGTAACAATGGGTCAGGCCGACGCCAATGTCGACGACTTTCAGCCCGTAGAGTCTGAGGGTACGTACGGGAAGGTGATATCTAGGTAGTCACGAAAGGTGTGCATAGCCTTTCACATGGGATGTCACCTGGGGACGAATGAACACCGCCGGTACGGCATACCTTCGTCCAAGACAGTTATTAGTGACATAATTAATTTATAAACTGTTTACTCTTGGACAACTACTTCAGTCACCAGTTTTTTTTTTTGTTTGAAGCAAAGAAAGACAATATTTAGACTCAGGCACCAGTATATACCTAGGAGTTATTTTATATTTAAGTGTAGTGTACATAGATGTGTAAAAGATGTGCCAATTCGCAGAGAATTTATAGAATTCATGAAGCAACTTAGAACTCTGTATTTTGTGGCATTGAACTCTAGGATTAATGCGAAAATGAACTCCGATTTTCAGCATTCAACTTGACTTTTTAGTCAGCAGTTAACAGGACTAACTACTGACTTCTGGCAGGGAGGTGTCAGGCTAAAGGCATTTTTAGATTTTATTTTTTGTTCAGGCTGTGTATATTTATTTTGGATGTCGCCGAAATAGTCATATGCTACGGGGAGGCCCTCTGTCCCGACATCTGGAAAGTTAATTGCAGTAGCAGTGTACAGGGAACGGCTAGCGTCCGCTGGCAAGTGACCCGGGTCCCTGAGGGCTAACGGACGCCCAGATGGTGAGGCATAGAAAAGAAAGGAAGAAAGGGTTTGGCAAGGATGAGGGGAGAGCCGGTCTAGTTTCGGAAGGAGACGGACGAGAAATTGTAAAGCTGGGAAATGCCGACTGGGAATAGCGGCATTGGCTCTGTAAATACAGCTGAACAGGCATAGTAAGCTGGTGTTGTTGTAATCCATGTAATTGAGCATATGTCCTCGTCCAGCAAGTACGTTGGAAGGTTAAATAAATCTTTGTTATTTTTAAGTAAAGCCTGAAGTTGGACTAATTTATTGGGGAGGAGCCTCAGTATCGAGTCTCTGCAATTGTGAATAAACCGCTTGATTCTATCCGAAAGACTCTTTCACCCGTCGCGTATAGCGATCGAACCGAGGGACCGACAAACGAAGAGTTAACATCACACCCTCCAACACGTCTCTTTAAGGTTTTTTTTTCCCTTTCTTTTTACATTATTGGGTTTCTTGTTTCGTATCAGTTTCCTGGTGAAATTTCTTCTGTAGCTAAATTTGACATACATTCAGTAATGAAATAGACTAATCTACGGAGTTTGGGTTATGGAATTTGACAATTGTTTTGGTCTTCACTCTAAATTTTTACAGGCTAATAGGGTTGTAGCATTAATCTCTGCATAATAATTGCCGGAACTAAAGGTGGAATGTGAAAATCAATTCAAAAATTTGGTAGAATAATTGCAAAAGAAGGGTTGGGTGGTTTTACCTCTGAGCGACACTTTTTTGAACGCAATGGGCTAAATAACCAAGTCAGAAGAACCCCGAAGGTACAGAGAAGGCTGGGGGATGTGGATCAACTGGACAGCTGTTTGGAAATAGATGGTAGCCTCCCGTCAAGGCCACCCAGCGTGTTCTTTAACATGCACAGGGTAAGGATCTCCCGCACTCGCGGCCACGGCTTAACGTACCATCCGACGGGATGGAGGCCTTTCCAAGGTCATCGGTATCCCCTATTGAATGAGGGTAGGGCAGGGTTTTGTGGACTAAGATCTCAACTCTGACCGAGGAGGACTCGAACCTGGTAACTAGCAGATCACGAGCCTGAAACGTTACCGACTAAGTCACCCACTCCCCAAGCAAAAGAAGGTAAAGCAAAGGGAAAAAAAATGAATGAAAGTTGGGGTTGGACCCTCAAAACTCACATTACCTACGCAAAATATAGTAATTGCAATGCACGAAGTTATTCGAAATGATCGAAATTAAATGAAGTACCACACATGAATAGGGACATTATGAGAAATAAGTGATTAAAGTTGGAGACAGAAATGTGCAAAACATTATCCTTTTCATTCATTACGCAGTATGCCCACCTACAGCAGCGATTGAGATGGCGAGGTACACTCTCGGTCAGACCATCAATTGTATCTTGGGAAATATTCGTCCACCCAGCATCGATCTCTGCTTGCAATTGTCTCTGCAATACTTACCTTACTATTTGGTCCGAGATCAATTCGATGGGAGAACAGGTCCAGAGAGAGTCACAGCATGCTGTGGATGGTAACTTTGCAGCTTGTGGGCAACATTTTGCCCGAATCATTCCAGAGGAATGATAGGAGTATGGGTAGCCCAACAAGATCGATGCACCATCAGGGGGTTTCAGTGCCCGAAATGTGCAACAATATTTTCCTTACATAACATCATCTCGCCCTAATATATCCGGAGCTGACCCAAGATGTTGGACGATGCACACTTCCTCCAATCTCTCATGTTCCAGATGTGTTCATTGTCGCCATTCTGTCCAAGACAGAATCGGGAATCGTTAGTGAACAGAAGGGACCGCCATTAATTCTACAGTGAGTCTGGAATTCGCCCTGTTCCGACCGATAAATCCTGTGTGGTGGGAGTAGTGGCGGGCATTAGAGTGATCTCTCAGCCCAGAGAACAACATCAGATTGTAGGGGTAGACACAATTGTACCATTGGCTTGGAGGTAACTCGTTATAGCGAAATGGTCCCGCAGGGCTATTTGCCTGAGTACATTTGCATTTTCTTAACATGCACAGATTATATCTCTTTTTGCACACGGAATCACGGCTTTACGTCCCATCCAATGGATGACAGTCTTCCCAAGCTCCATCGATGTCCCTTTACTCACCGAGAGCAGGGTGAGGGTTGGTGGAAATAAATCTTAATGCTCGCATAGTTGGGACTCGATCCTCTGAGCTGCAGATTTTGATCCTGGAGAGCTACCGACTATTCCCCGTTCTGTGACTTCCTATTCCTTGTTCTTAGAACAGGGAATAGCAGATGAGCTATGGATATAATTAATAATATATTTTCTATTGTTTACGCTATTAAAATGTTATTTTTTACCTCTCTAGTTATCGCACGCTCAAAATAGGGAAAGCCAAAAAAAAACTTTCTGTAACGATTAATGTCCGATAAGAAAGGATTGGATTGTTTTACCTCTGAGCGGAACTTTTTTGCACACCATGGGCTAAATGGCCAGGTCACAAGGACCCGAAGGCTCAGAGAAGGTTGGGGGAGGGGACCCACTGGAACAGCTGTTGGGAGACAGATGGTAGCCTCCCGTCAAGATCATCCAGCGTGTTCTTTAACGTGCACAGGGTATGACTCTCCCTCACACGGAGCCACGACTTAACGTCCCATCCCACGGACGGCGGCCTTTCCAAGCCCATCGGTGTTCCCTACTGACCGTGGGCAGGGCGGGGAATTTTGCGGAGATAAATCTCAACGCTGACCCAGCTGGGACTCGAACCTGGGAACTACAGATTACGAGCCTGGCGCGCTACCAACTGAGCCACCCCGCCCTGGTACGAAAGGGATCATTTCAATAGCTAAAGGTTAAAAAGATTTAAATTCCTTCAGGGCTTGAATAACGGATTTTGAAAGACATTCCCCTATCGTCAGAGTATAAACAAGACATCCTTGCTTATTAGAGGACAAAGACTGGATTTGCATCGCAGTATACCATTTCCCCTCCGTTTTACATGTCTTTAAATATTTACTGAAAAATGCATGAAATATAAATAAGTTTAATAATTTTTTTCGCTATTATCCTTACTAGTAGGGAGCGGGAGGTGGCTCAGTCGGTAGCGCGCCAGACTCGTAATCTGAAGTTTCCAGGTTCAAGTCCCAGCTGGGTCAGCATTGAGATTTATCTCCGCAAAATTCTCCACCCTTCCCACGGTCTAGGGGACGCTGTCAGTCGGATGGGACGTTAAGCCGTGGCCCCGTGTGCGGGAGAGCCATACCCTGTGCACGTTAAAGAACACGCTGGATGGCCTTGACGGGAGGCTATCATCTGTCTCCCAACAGCTGTTCCAGTGGGTCTCCTCCCTCAACCTTCTCTGAGCCTTCGGGTTCCTTCCATTGTGTGCAAAAAAGTGCCGCTCAGAGGTAAAACAACCCACAACCCTTACTGCATTCTGAAAGTGGGAGGGATGCATGGTCTATGCACCCCTCCACCCAGATCCGACCCACTTTCCATTCATCCATACATGATCATTCACATGATCATGTGTCTAACTATCCATGAAAATGCATCAGTTTAATAATTAGTTAATAGTTTCTTTACAACTCTTTTCCTAGTTGATCGACGATGAAGACGCTACATTCCAGATCGAATAGTCCAACTCGGGACGATACGTTGCATTTGAAAGTTAGTTCCTAATCATATTTATGAATGTTTTTCCTGGTAGGCATTCAGTTCATAGGAATGTTATCTGCATTTCATCATCGAATGCTGCATTGACAAACAATATTAAAGTATGCAACAAGCTATGCAACAAGCTATGCAACTCGTCTAGCTGTAACAATTAGTCTTCAGAAAGGCGGACTTCAAAAAAGAAGAGAGATAAGTTTTGAAACAGCAATTGTGTTTCAACTATTTATCCCAATATTAGCCGAGATACTTTTTGCCGACAACTAACCATTAAGACCATGTTCACATATATCTTTACAGGGATGACCTAACTGTGCAATTACGAAACTTTTTGACGGCAGAAGAGGCCAACTTGCACTCAGACAGTGAGTGCACAGATTACTGTTTAGTGTGTGTCGCTCAAGCAAGTGCAGTCGACGCATGGCTAATAACAGTAATCTGCCGCTCAACATGCAGTGTCGTCGCAACAATAGCCAAAAGAGGCGAGCGCACGCTCCGTGTGCTTTTCCCTGATTTTCGGGCTGATTTGGCAGTCTGAAAACGGGCTCAAATGACAGTTTGGGAGTACGACTAAAGCCACTAATAATCAGCTAGGCAGTCCTTGTTTAAAACTTCTAAAGTCGTTTCGTCTCCACTGCTATTGGTTGTAATAACGGGGCAACTTGTTATTCAAACCTAATAGCACGTCTCTGCTAAAGTCTCTTGAAAGATGAGCACAGAGTTGTCCTTTCAAGCGGATGTTGTTTTCTCTTTCTGCCAACGAAAGATCACTAATGGGGCCTTTAAATGTCAGACAGATTGGGGGGGGACGTCGAGGCGTTTGATTTCCGTCACGCCAAAAGCCTTTTGCTCCTTTATGCATCACGTAAGATGTTTGCATGAAAAGCAATGAACAAGGTGTAAAACAGAACCCCTAACAACCGGTGGCGTTTCTATGGTTGAAATAATTTTTTATGAGGGGGAAGGGGGTGTCCGTTCAGCCATCAGTTTTTTAGGTGATTCCAGTTGTCACATATCAGAGTTGGGTTGTTTATTTCTGAGCAGCACTTTTTTTTTTCGCACAAAATAGGTCAAATAGGGAAATCACAAGGACCCCAAGGGCTGAGAGAAGGTTAGGAAAGGGAACACATCAGTCAGCTGTTAGGGGACAGAGGGTATCCTGCCGTCAAGACCATGCAGTATGTCCTTTGACGTGCACAGGGTATGCCTCTGTAGCACACGGGGCCACAGCTTAACATCCCATCCGACTGAGGGCGGTTTTCCGAGCCCATCGGTGTCTCTTTTCTGACTGAGGGAAGGGTGATCATATTAAGGACTGCAAATGTTCCGGATATTAAAACTCTCAATTTTAAGAACTGACAAAGATACAATGTAAAGCAAGTAATACTAATACAGGAAACTAATTTGTTTATTGCATTGATAAAGCTCAATATGTGCTCCTTCTGAGGCTCTGTAGAAACATAACGATATTTTATGTCTGATAACAAGCAAATAGGGGTCAAGCCCCTGCTGGCTGTGAGCAATTCCGAGTAAAAAGAAAATGTCTTGACCGGGTGGATAGGAACCCACGCCTTCCTGATAGCATGTCAGGTGCTCTGACGGTTAAGCTACCATCCTCTATGCATTTACTGTTTTTTGGTGTGATAATCTCCTCTCTTAAATATTAATATTTTGATTATTGATATGATAATTTCTTCTGTTGAACATTGATTTATTGATATGATAATTTCTTCTGTTGAATATTGATTTATCTTCCTTATGCTTGATTGCACTAAAAGAAAATACCATATCAACTAACATTTCAGATTTGACTGATCTGATGCATATAATTGGAAGTTTTTAGTTAGCTAGAATTTTTAATTATAGTCAAGATAACTTCTAATGGCTAACTCCATAGTGCTCAAAGCCATCAACAGAGGGGATCTTGTTAGGCTCTCGGTAGTTCAGCGTCAGAGCGCCTTACAGGTTATCAGGAGAACGTGGGTTTTGTAGTTCACCTGACATACATGAACAATTTCTACTATGTACTCTGGATTGACATTTTATAAAATATCAAGTTGAACTGTTGCAACCATCTCCACTATCCGTTTCTCCAAAATATCCAACGTCTATGGCACTGGTAGAAGAAACACTTCATATTTCACATGAATCCAAAGAAAGAAGTACACAAAGGTTAGATGAGATGAATGAGCTCTACATGCCTGATCCTCTGATCCGTAAGCAATCGCTCATTCAGAAATATTCTAACCTCATTGGAAAACATCATTTTACTTTAAAATAATTTGTTTGTGCGGGAGAGCCATTGCATATGCACGTTACAGAACATGCTGGATAGCCTTGACGGGAGGCTACTATCTGTCTCCCAACAACTGCCTCGATGGGTTCCCTCCCCGAACCTTCTCTGAGCCCTCGGGTTCCATGTGACCTGGCCACTTAGCCCACTGTGTGAGGCTACCATCTGTCTCCCAACAACTGCTCCGACGGTTTCCCTCCCCCAACATTCTCTGAGCCCTCGGATTCCTTGTGACCTGGCCACTTAGCCCACTGTGTGAGGCTACCATCTGTCTCCCAACAGCTGTTCCGATGGTTTCCCTCCCCCAACTTTCTCTGAGCCCTCGGGTTCCTTGTGACCTGGCTACTTAGCCCACTGTGTGAGGCTACCATCTGTCTCCCAACAACTGTTCCGATGGGTTCCCTCCCCAAACCTTCTCTGAGCCCTCGGGTTCCTTGTGACCTGGCTACTTAGCCCACTGTGTGAGGCTACCATCCGTTTCACAAAAACTGCTCCGATGGTTTCCCTCCCCCAACCTTCTCTGAGCCCTCGGGTTCCTTGTGATCTGGCCACTTAGCCCACTGTGTGAGGCTACCATCTGTCTCCCAACAACTGCTCCGATGGGTTCCCTCCCCCAACCCTTCTCTGAGCCCGCGGGTTCATTGTGACCTGGCCACTTAGCCCACTGTGTGAGGCTACCATCTATCTCCCAACAACTGCTCCGATGGTTTCCCTCCCCCAACCTTCTCTGAGCCCTCGGGTTCATTGTGACCTGACCATTTAGCCCAGTGTGTGTAAAATGTGCCACTTTTAATGTGTCATCCAAAAGACGCACAGTATTATGAAATTAAAAAAAAAAGTGATAAATCATTTCACGTCATCATAATCAACGTATATCAGTAGAAAAAAATTTTTCCCCGGTAAGATTTATTAACAAGTTAGGCATTGAAATGTGCTTGGTATGTTATGTACCCCCCCCCCCCCTTCTAACAGCTGCTTGCCACAGAGGTGTGACAGTTTAATACGCCATATAGATAGATCTGTGAGGAAGGCGAGACCTCAGAAGAAAGACAACACAAATATCAATGCCTTTCCTGGGGCTCGAACCCAGGTCCCCGATCAGTAGCTAAGTGCGCTAACCACTCGGCCACGGAATGGTGGTATTAGGACATGAGGGTATAAGCCGAAATATTTTCGACTGCACTTGGTCGTCGTCATTAACGGCAGCTCAAAGTTCTTTCGGAAGCGATTCAATTGAGATGTGCTAAAAAAAGGCAAAAGTGATGATATAAATAAATAAATAAATACCCCCTCAAGCAGCTGCTTGCCACAGAGGTCTGACAGGAGCCTGTCCGTTTATATGCCACAGTAGAAGATCTGAGAGGATGGCAGGCCCTCAGCAGAAAAACGACACTTACATCCATGCCTTACCCGGGGTTCGAACCCAGGTCCCTTAGATCAGTAGCCAAGCGCGCTAACCACTCGGCACTTGTTGTAATAGTATGAAGGAGAAAATGGCTTCATTAATAATCCATTTCCTCTTGAAGGTTTGGATAATATATATTACTTGAGACAATCATCTATAAGCCAAGCAAAATAAGCTTTTATGCTGTTTACTTGTTTTGTATTGGAGATCATCACTCCTTTTAAACAGTTATAAAATAAATGAAAGAATCTTTAACTAGAAGAACGCATATCGCCTCTGTCGAAGATGGGAATCTCGTCTTCAAAGAGAATGAAGTTTTTCTTTTGCACACTTTAAAAGTTTTCATTCGAACTAATGGATGATTCGGAAAAAATGAAAATATTAGTGTTTTATTTGTACTTATAAAACACCAAAATATTGCCTTTTATTCCTTAAATTTCAAAAAATTATTTTTCTCTCCTCCTCTGAGAGAAGTGGGCAGAGTTCAGCTCTCGGTGGAATCTCGCTTGACACTACCAACGAAATTTCATGTTTCTCCAATAAATAAAACATTTGCAATTTTCATTAAAAGTTTCCCTTTTTCCATATTTAGTGCCCGCTAACGATGTAAATGAAAATCAGCTAAGGATTTGAAAAATGCGATTTATATTTCATTAGTACCAATCCAACTAAAAAGAATATTCCAATTGTCTCTTAGAAAATCTTTTACGTTTTCCACCCCCGGTGGGTGTAAGGGAGGCGAACGCACATGCAAACTTAATGACCTTCATATTCTATTTATCAAAATTTCAATACTTTTTTTGTAATATTCGTTTCAAAGTTTGTGATTTTCAACTTTTTCCACAGTTAGAAGGCGCACTTACAGCATTTAGGAGGTTCAGAAAAGACGAATCGTAAGTAATATTTCATCAATACCTAGCCATCATAAAAAAAATAAATTATCTCTGGAAAAAAAAAATCGATGTCTACATATGATAAAATGAAAACATGAAAACATTGTATCTTTTTTTTTGAAAACGTGAAAAAAAAGGACAATTTCCTAAGGGCTAAATTTGTCACTGTCTATACTTATTCATACATTTTAGTATCTACTATATATTAACGAGAAAAAAAAATCCTATTCTATTTATATAAATATGAAACACTTTGTTGCTTTAAATGTTTCTGTGTTCGGAGTCCATTGCCCCTTTTGTTAAAGAACTAATTCTCTCAAAAGATCAGCATTTGCGTTCAATGGGAGACGACTCAGGAGAAGAAACAAGTGAATCAGCGAACGAAGGAATGAATTTCTTCTTTCTTTCAGAACCGCACTGTAATGAGGTCGTTTAACTTGTCTTACAGCTCGCAATTGTCGTGAGTTGCAACAATTCTAACGCTGGATTTATTTGCAATGTCAGTATCCTTTTAGCGTTCCTGAAACTATAAATAACGTCGCATTTTAAATTCTCATGGTTCTCCACAATAGACCTTCTCTGTTTTATTATTGGTGCTTATCGTCTTCGCTTGCTCATGATGTACAAAGTATTGAGAAAGTCGCTGTGCATCTAGCTGGGCTCTTTTAACTCCGAATGGCATTTTATTCTTCACAGTCGGCTAAATCAGTAGTATGCTGTTCCCTCCTGAAGGTATACTGAAGCTTCTTTAAGAGTAGAGAAAAATATTTTGTAGAATACAAACCCATTTTTTTATCCTGCAAGAATTTTTGATTTCTCACATTTCTTTGAAAGTGATGATCAAGTTTTTTTCAAAATTGTCTTATCTTACGTAATTCTTCAGAAACCTGACCGAACTTCTATTTTCCGCTATTTAGCTTTAAAAACGATTTTTGCTTCGCAGGAATTTTACTTCATATTTATCAAAATTGTTCACTAATATGGTATTTCTCAGATCAGAGAGTATGCAGAGTGTTCAAATTCTTGACAAGGAGTACACGGAGATGCTAAATCTTTGACGGGTTCATATGTGAAAGAGCAGCCATGACGCATCAACGGAAAGAGTGACAAACCACTGGATTAGAAGAGCGGGTCATAAGAACGCCAAGACTCGGAAGAGGATGAATAAAAACAGTCATTAAATACTCACTGAAGCCAACAGAAGCCAACAGAAGCCTCCTGTTAAGGTCATCCAATGTGTCCTGTAAAGGAATAGGTTATTTCTCTCCAGCACATTTAATCATGACATAATTTCCTCCTGATGAATGTTGTTGCAGATGCAAGCTTATCATTTCTTCCTTTGATATGTAAAGGAAATGTAGAACGGATAAAATATTTGTATTGGAGCATTTGGGACTCGAACCTGAGATCAGTTTGCGAATGTAATTACACGGATATCATGTTTTAGAAAACCCTAATGATTATTCTAGGCTATTATAAAGGTAAACTAAATTCCCAACATACACAAATTCTGAAATACGTAGAATTCGATTTTTTTCGATTGCGAAGTTACCAGTCCCTATTGGTGACAGGTTACTGCGATTCTCCATCCCCAAGCATCTCACCCTTAAGAAAATGAAGCACTTGGCTTTACACAAGTAAAATATACGCGGTTGGATATTTAACAACAGCAGTTTCCATGTTAGACAGTATTTCTAATCAGTGACAACCTGCTGATAGATTACCAAAATGGCGGCTCACTTGTTCCGATGCAGACTGGCTCCTTCTTCGCAGCGAATCTCTCTTTTCGTATGAGGAAAGAGCATACAAACTTTTCTTTCTGAGCAAGAGAATGAAAAAGAAAATGCTAATCTCTTCGGAATTCCATGAAACACAAAGGGAAGAAATAAATATGTGTACCTTTCAACGGATTAGATTTGTTTCTAAAACACTAAAAATGAAAATAAATTACCCATCAAGTATCTGCTTGATGGCCCCAGAAGTCTGACAGGAGCTTGTCAGATTAATACGTGGCGTGTTACCGCAGAGGTCTGACAGGAGATTATCAGTTTAATATTGTGCACTAATACGTATTAAATTGTAAGGAAGGAGAAACCTTAGCAGAAAAACAACACAGATATCCATGCCATACACGGGCTCGAACTCAGATCCATTTGATCAACAGCCAAGCGCGCTAACCACTCGGCCACCATACGACTATAATAAAGCAACTTTTGGTTTCACAAAACCATAGTTTTTCTTAAATGAAGGTAAAATTAAATAGCTGATCATCAGAGTAGAAAATAAATAATTGCTGCATTAAAACACATAAATATCTAATTTATATTGACAGTTACAATTGTCAAAATGCACACCCGTCTTCAATAATATAAAAGGTAGTTAAATCTTTAAACACTGAATTTTATTAAGATTTTAAATGGAAATCGAATATGAAATATATTTTTGATAAACTTAGATATGCATTTTACTTGTTGAAGTTGAATATTCATATTCCATATGCCATAACAAGGACATATACAGCTTTCTGTGAATCAATCCTTATGTGTAGCATCAGTATATATGGATACCACATATAAACCTGTTTTCATATTTCTTTAATTTATTTCTAAAAGTATTTTAAGTAATATTATTAAATTCATTAAACAGTAATTAATGACGACTAAATTAGCAAAAAAATTTCGTTATCTAAATATTTTACCGGTTGATTTGGGATATATTTATGTAACTATCAGGGGCGGGGGTGGCTCAGTCGGTAGCGCGCCAGGCTCGTAAACTGTAGTTCCCAAGTTCGAGTCCCAGCTGGGTCAGCGTTGAGAATTATCTCCGCAAAATCCCCCGCTCCTGCCTACGGTCTGTAGGTAACACCGATGGACTTGGAAAGGCCGCCGTCCTTCGGATGGGACGTTAAGCCGTGGCCCCATGTGCGGGAGAGCCATACCCTGTGCACGTTAAAGAACACGCTGGATGGCCTTGACGGGCGGCTACCATCTGCCTCCCTACAGCTGTTCCAGTGGGTCCCCTCCCCCAACCTTCTCTGAGCCTTCGGGGTCCTTGTGACCTGGCCATTTAGCCCATGGTGTGCAAAAAAGTGCCGCTCAGAGGTAAAACCCACATTTGTGTTGGGCACATGGGCCCAACACAAATGTAACTATCATTAGGAATTACTTTAAAAATAAATGTAGCAATCATCTTTACTGCCCTTATAAATAGATCATGTATTATGTATTGTTGTAAATAACTAAAATAATAATGTGAAATGATGAACTTATACAATAATCTATAATTTTGTTAAATAGCTTAGGGTGTAATGTTCACAATTGGATTTCTAACCCGTTATGGAGATTTTTCTCTTTACTTATGTTTATTTTTCATCATTTTTTTAATTAACCTGCCATGTGCTTGAGAGGAATAATACTGGGAACACTTAAGATTTAGCGGGTATTTATGTATATAACAATATTGAAGCAGGGCTAGGATTTAGAAAGAAATCTAAAAGGGAGGAGTGGACCTCCATTTCTTAATCTACTGGAAAACTTTTGATTTGTATTTATGATGAAAAGTATATTAATAACTCTGACGCTAACTAATGATATCGTTTTAAGAACAAGGCTTTTTACTTTTTCTTTTGTCAAACTATGCACTTAGCTTTCCAAAGCTGAGGGCAAAAACCCGTAATTATTATAAATTTCTCACTTTTCGGTTAGAAGGAAAGAATAATAGAATAATCTACCTTTTTCTTTCAGCTGCAAATTGTCTTGTATAATATCAGTCTCAATGCTGGCCCAGCTGGGACTCAAACATAGGAACTGCCTAATACAAGTCTGATGCGCTATCGACTGAGCCACCCCTACACCTGACCTCTTTGGATTCAACACTATCACAGCAAAACATGAAGGGCTAACACTCTTTTCTCTGAATATCCCATCGATCCATTTCGACAATTATTTAGCCCTAACCTAATCTGTAGGACGAATAGTTCGTTGATGATCATATACATTTCCTGTCCTTTCAAAGCGGTTTTTTTTTTTCACTGTTGTTGAACGCGATTTGTTTACACTCTTTAAACCGAACATTTGCAGCATTTTTGTGTAGCAGGAAGATGACTTACCAGGTGCAGGATGCAGATAAATTATCTGGACACGAATATCTTTGAATAACAAGGCACTAGGTTGTCAACGAAATGAACTCAACGATTGTAAGCACTAAACTGAACTGAGGGCGTTGGCGGAGAATTGAAAGCACCCGACTGAGCTTCGGGTGGCGTCTAATTTGCATAAAGTCGCGTCATGCTTCACGTGCAGTAATTTACATAGCAACCACAGACTTGTATTCTGGAGATGAAATTTTATGTTTGAATTCAATCTCATTAACTTTGGCATCGTTGGCAGATTTATGATACAATCTGTGTAGATATTGTTTGCTTCAGGAGACATTACTTGAGGAGTGTACATGCTGAAGGTTGTTAACCATTTTAAAGGATCATTTTGATGCATAGCTTTGAGTTCTTTTAGTTTTCATGCATTTACAATTGTCAGAAAATTCCGAAAGAAATTTGATATTGCTTAAAAGCGTATATTTCATAAATATTGTGAAAAATAATTAAGATTATTGTAGTATTTTTTTCTCTGGATATTCCACCGATACATTTCGACAATTGTTCAACCCTAGCCTGATTTGGGGGGAAAATTTCTTTGACAATCGTAAGACGTAAATACATATCACTAATCATTTATTGTATTATTATATTAGTAATTGTAATTATTTTATGACAAAATTAAAATGTAAATACTATTTAGGGAAAGATATTAAATATAATAGTAAAAATTGAAAGTTACGCGAGTAACATCATTACATCACGAAAATATGACGCGGTAACATCATTATTTGTTATATTCTGAGTCCTAGTCAGAAGTCGTGTGTGTTATTTTGAGCGAGGCTCGGCAGTGTTCTGGCGAGTTCCAGTTCAATCCGCAAAGCCCAAGTCCGAATTCATCTGTAAACATATCCATCTAAATTTTTCTTGTGTTAGGAAGGGGCGGGGGTGGCTCAGTCGGTAGCGCGCCAGGCTCGTAATCTGTAGCTCCCAGGTTCGAGTCCCAGCTGGGTCAGCGTTGAGATTTATCTCCGCAAAATTCCCCTGCCTGCCCACGGTCAGTAGCGGACACCGATGGGCTTGGAAAGGCCGCCGTCCGTCGGATGGGACGATAAGCCGTGGCCCCGTGTGCGGGAGAGCCATACCTTGTGCACGTTAAAGAACACGCTGGATGGCCTTGACGGGAGGCTACCATCTGTCTCCCAACAGCTGTTCCAGTGGGTCCCCTCCCCCAACCTTCTCTGAGCCTTCGGGGTCCATGTGACCTGGCCATTTAGCTCATGGTGTGCAAAAAAGTGCCCCTCAGAGGTAAAACAACCCAACCCAAATGTATTAGGAAAATTGGATTTGTTCTTTTCCTTCTTTCCGAATTCTCTTTGATAATGATCAAATCTATGCAACATCAGTTTTTAAACTAAACGTTTCTTGGATAAGTATTCGCATTTTTTAGAAAAAAAAAATTTTTTTTGGTAAAAAAAGAAAACATGTTCCCTTTTTCTATCTTTACTCTCTGATCATCCTAACCAAGTGTTTCTTTCGTTCTCTTTAAAAATCAGTTCGAGCTGACAAACTCTGCTTTTGCAAGAAACGCCTCAATTATATGCCAACTTGTTTTAGGCATTAGTGTCAGCTAGGGCTATTTCAGTTTTAGTTGGTATTACATGGTTTCTTGAAACCAGAGTACCGAGAAATTATCACGTATGTTCATCCAGATTAGTGATGAAATTCCATTGCGAAATTCACTCTGAAGGAATTAATTGATTAAAATTAACAATGTTCCTTTTTGTTTTCCTCCTATAATAGCTAAAATGTACCCGGCATTGTTCGGGTCTCACTTTAAAATGCAATCTGTATATTCCGATTTTCACTAAAAGTCAGTTTGTATCTCCCCCCTTAGCATAGATTCAACAATTTCGAAAGATAAAATCACGCCTGAACTTCAAGAATGGAAACAATGGATTTGACACAGAATTGTAAATATGTTTACATCCAGTAAGCTCCCCTTTTGTTACTTAACTAATTTTACTTTATTTTTTTAAGTTAATTTTGACTTGAAACTATCCACAGCTACTTGGACTACAAGAAAAAACGCTGCCAAATTTTGAAGGGTTTACCATGATTGTCCCAAAAGTTACAGCTTCCACAGACAGACAGACATCTCCTTTATTTATATATATATATCGTTTGTTTATCTCCGCTACTTACAAACTGAAACAAAAACATGTTAAACTAAAAAACACGATGTGAGCCAAAATTTCTTCCCCATCCCTTCCCCCTTGATAAAGCTGAGAATTCTTGAGGTCTTAGTACGAAAGTCTTTCTAAACCCCAATCAGTGAAGGATTGATCAGAAAAACTAAACTATAAAGAAAAAGAAGCAGGCAGAATATGTAATGTTTTACATTGAGTGCATTTATTTACAAAAGGCTTCTGGACAGAGTGAAATAAAGTACAATGTTTCTTTGTTTAAAACACATTTCATCGTAGATTGCATTTGATAATGAACGGCATACTAAGTACAAAATGCCCATAGTTTGAAGTGTTATCACCTATATTCTACGTAAATGTAGTCAATCTCCTTTCCATTCGTGTGCTGAGTTTAATTTCTTCGTTGTTTCAGATACTGAAATAACTGCAGATCCAATTCTTTTGTTTATAGATGATAGTCAAACCGAATTCCGAGCACCATTCTGAAAAATTTCTGTTTTGCTAAATAACAGTTAACCGTAGTATGAAGTTTTGTACCGCGCTTGGCTTGACATTCATGATTTCATTCCGTGACTAGTTGATCCTGATGTGCTGGTTTACTGAGCTTGAAAAATTATTATTCTGTTTGGAATTACTTCCACTGCAACTATGAGAAATAAACATTTACAGTATTCAATAGGAATAACGACAACACCTCTTTTTAGAGAAAATGAAGAATCTACCTTGGATGATCAGTGATATAATGCCCGTGAAATCCCTCTACAATAACCTGTAACACTGTGGTCTGAAAACATTCAGTTCTTAAAAATTAATGGACAAATGCAAATTCTTCATCATTTATGTTTTGAAGTTAGTCTTATTAACAAAACAAACATCCTCTACTCATTTATTCCTATTAAATAAGTGATAAATTATTTTGATTCATTTCCACCTTTGTTCTTATTTGCATAACTTCTTCCATCTCATCAATATGTACATAATTTGATAACTCTAAGAGTTCCAATAGTTCCACAACACAGATGGTTCAGACGTGTGCAAATATGACAAACAGCCATATGTCTATGATACATCACACAGCAATGCATTCAAGCAATGGATTGTTTTTTAACAAAGTATACATTTAACCAATGCACGAAAAGAAACTAGATAGAAAAAACATGTAGCCGAAAAGATTATATATTTTTATTACCTTGAGCATTGACGTGAGTTCTTGCAAGTGAAATATAACTTTATAATTAATATATAATATGAAATTGAGGCGTTTTTTGTAAACATATCATTTGCAAGTGATAACTGATTTAAAAAAACGCTTGATGACAAATAGGAGGTTTTGAAGAATTTTTTTAATAGTTCCTAACAATGACAAGCACAAAAATCTCTACATTGAAATGCTGACAGTTTAAAATTTTGAAAACATTGACAAACGGTTTTCAAGACATGCCTCCATTAGTTGCTTTTGAAAGGAAAGAAAAACAACAAAAAACATCAGCATGAGAAATTTAGATGTGCATTTTCTTAAAGGAAATTGTTTAAATTAACTGCCAGTGAATATTTAACATTTATAAAATTTAAACTTAATCAAGAATCATTAAAATATGTGAGAAAATCGAAATATTGTCGAGACACTATTGATAAAGAAATAACTTTGAAGTTACGTTTGATTGGTTTCGAAGACATATAATGACAAAATGATCAGGTCCTGAAAGATCAATGTGTCGTCTGCTGCTTATGTATCCAGACCTCTTTTGGGTGTAGGGCAACTTGACTTTACCGAATGAAAAAAAAGAGATTAATCATTAATTCTCTGCATCAATGAAAAACCATTGCAACTCAGACTGTATCAGTCGAGCAATCTGAAAACGTTATCTCTTTGTAAAATCGGGCTTAGAGAGAACACTACCATACCTTAAGCCCCGATGCGTTTTACTGATTTCACTTGCTGACTCAATATAAGAAAATAAATAAATATAATGCTGCGTCTCATACTACTGTAGTGACTTCTAAATTATCATCACGGGATGTTTTTCTAAGAAAAAATGTTTTTTGTTTCAAAAGGTAAACATTTTTAAATTGTTTAGAATATTAAAACTATAGTTGTCCATGCATGATTTAATTTATTTATAGCTCAAGTAACATGTTTTTCTTGTACTCTTAACTTTTAAATCGTCAGTCACATATTCAGTCAAATTAAATCACGTTGGGTTGTTTTTCCTCAGAGCGACACTTTTTTTGCACACCATGGCCTAAATGGCCAGGTCACATGGACTCCGAAGGCTCATAGAAGTTTGAGAGAGGGGACCCACTGGAACAGCTGTTGGGAGGCAGATGGTAGCCTCCCGTCAAGGCCATTCAGTGTGTTCTTTAACAAGTATATCTCTCCCGCACACGGAGCCACGGCTTAACGTCCCATCCGACGGACGGCGGCCTTTCCAAGCCCATCGGTGTCCCCTACTGACTGTGATCAGGGCGGGGAGTTTTGCGGAGATAAATCTCAACGCTGACTCCGCTGGGACTCGAACCTAGGAACTGCAGATTACGAGACTGACGCGCTACCGACTGAGCCACCCCCGCCCAATTAAATCAGGTGTAAAAGCCAACTATAATTGATTTGTGGACTCTCCACATTCTTTCTCCCTTTCATTACATCAAAGAATGGGGAATATGTTGCATTCAAATCAGACAGGTGAGACAATACACAGAAAACAAAAACTTCACGCAATGATAAACTGTTTTTTTTTTTTTTTTTTTTGGGGGGGGGGGTAGGGGGTAGAGGCAAGGGGAGATAAATCGTAGAACAATATGCCTCTTCAGTACGACTTTGAATAGAATGCGAGACGAGGTCAGGTAAGACAGATTAATGAGTCAAAACTATAGGACCACATAACGCCTCTGGCGAATATGGGATACTCGTTTTCAAATCCAGTTTTCATTTTCCTACTTTTGCACACTTTAGAAGTGGTAATTCGAACTAATGGATGGTTGGGAAAATAAAAATACCAATGTTTTATTAGTACTTATATAACATAAAAAAGAATTTTTAAATTATCTTTGCTTTTTTTTTCCAAATAGATTTTTTTTCACTCTCCTTTAAGAAAAGCGAGCAAACCATTTCTGTCAGTGAAATATCTCTTCATGATCCTAAAACTGAATTTCAAAATTTCATCCATAAATAGATCATTCAATATTCGTTTAAAACTTCGCGTTTCCACAGTAAGTGCCCTCTAACGATAAAAATTAAAATCACCTTAGGATTCGTATAATTGTGAATAGTATTTAATTACTACCTTATCCAACTGAAAAAGAGTTTTCTACACTAGGACAAACAGACAGACGACAAAGTGAAATCAATAGATCGTTTTTCTTCAGTAGATATTTGTTCACAAAGTCAAGTTTCAGTGGTTTTGACTGATATCGGACAAGGTTTTTCTCAGTTAGTTACAATTACACAAGCGTTTTGCCCATCAGCTACCTATTTCTCGTTACTATGAATTTTAAAATGTGCCGTGAGTTTTAAAAGATACTATGAGCTTTTATTTTTGCACTGATCCTTTTGTTCCAAAATACGTTTTAAATTTGAACCAAAGAAACTGAAATGATTTTTAAATTCGGACAAACGTTATTATAATTCAGAACTTCCATTGCTTGAATGATTTCTTATCCTTTTGCCCCAGACGAAGTTGCAACCATTGAATTCTGCATGTTGGGAACTAACCTGTAGACTTATTTACTTCTACATTTCATGTAGCTGCAGAATGTTATCTCATATGCACGCATCGAATTATTCTTTACTGATGATTTGTACTTTTCTTGCAAACATTAGCGATCACTTCCCCACCGTTAAAATGAACGGTACGAAGTCTCTACGTTTCTAATGACTGTACATGATAGGCGCACACAACGGCCTTTCACATTTTGCTTATGTGCATAGAAAGTCATGATCTTTATTTCGTAAATGCAATTGTGGTCGCGTTTCAGCATATCGGTGACGTAAGAGAAGGTGGTCCTAGGAATGGTGGTCTGTCGGGAGGAGGGTGATGTCCTGCTCCTGCCGCTGCTGCGGCGGCGGCCGCCGCTGCAGCAGCAGCATTCTCGTTGGCCCAAGGCTGCAGAGTCTGCAAAGCATGCAGCGAGGCATTGCTGATGCAAAGTGTGTCTCTCGTCTGATCGTAGATGGATTTGGAAACCACTTCAGCCTGCAACGACATCATCAGACGATTTGCTGCTTGCCTCTCCGCTTCTCTTTCTTCAGCAGTCTGCCTCCTAAAGAAAAAAATATATTCTCTTACTATTCACTTATAACAGATAATTAGTTTCATATATATGTATAACATGAAAAATTAGTTTAATCGTTAATGTTCATTTGATTCATTTATGAAATTATGTTAGCATGTTTAAGTGCGACAAAAATTTCATGGTTACCACTAAAAAAAAAATACCCCCTCAAGCAGCTGCTTGCCACAGAGGTCTGACAGGAGCCTGTCAGTTTATATGCCATAGTAGGAGATCTGAGAGGATGGCAGGCCCTCAGAAGAAAAACGACACACATATCCATGCACATGTACTATATGTCATAAAGTGTTTCAAAGAAACGTATGTCATAACGTGCTTCAAATAAATTTTTGTCTATGATGCTTCATGAAAAGGATAATGAAGAATGAACTTACTTCCAATGATATATGACTGCCATTAGACCAAGAAGACGACACGCTCAACTGTACACCGCCAAGACCTACAGTGATTAAATTTATCCGACTAAAACCAGATATATTTTATACTTCTCGAGCTAAGGAGTAGATGCTGCAATAATGATACCAATGCCAAAGATATGGACATATATTCTAAAGAAAGCTTATACAGAGAAATAATATAAGATAACATAATAATATATATAAAGAAATAATAGAATACAATTTCGCATCTGAAAAGATACGTTTTCCTCTTAAACAATAGTGATCAACTGAAACACGATTTTTATGTATACAGCACGAATTTCATAAATAAAAATGTAACCAATAGCTTTATTTACTCCTGAAAGTATAACTGGCCTATAAAATTTGCGTTTGATTGACTAATCCAATTACATTTTTTCCATTTTCCGTAGAACCTTAGCAGAACCTATAGCTTTCATCTGGATAAATATTTAATTATTTTTAAAAATTTAATAATACTGAATGAATGGATATATATTAGTTTAAAAAATATCCCAACACAACATTGCGCATTGATATTTGAAATGTAAAACTTTTATCTTGCATGCTGATTAATATGTCTAAGTTATGTGAGCGAATAAGAATTTGTGCAACAAAAATTTATTAAAAGAAACTAATTCGTATCCTCTCATATCAGTATAATAAATAAAAATAAATACCCCCTCAAGCAGCTGCTTGCCACAGAGGTCTGACCGGAGTCTGTCAGTTTATATGCCATAGTAGTAGGTCTGAGAGGATGGCAGGACCTCAGCAGAAAAACAACACGAACATCCATGCCTTATCCGGGGCTCGAACCCAGGTCCCTTAGATCAGTAGCCAAGCGCGCTAACCACTCGGCCATGGGATGGCTACATCGATATATAAAACTATTTGTGACGCTGTCATCCGATATCTGGCAATACTTTCAAAGCACATTTAAAGAAAATCAGCAACTTGCAAAATTCAATACTGAGATCAATTTCGCCAATGGTTAAAAGAGCCATCGGGTCTTCTAATAAAAACAGGTTTGTGCACCACAATGTATTACCTGTGGAAAGTATGTTTAAATATTCCATAATTCTTAAATATTTTTTTTAAAAGAGATTAAAAAATAAATTTAGATCACGTGATCAACACCCGGCTACGTAGCAACAATTATTACCAAGTTCCAAATTTCAGCAATAACCACGGTAAACGCATCAGAAACTATATAGTTCCACTTATTTTTAACTCTTTGGCTAGAGAACTAACTGTTGTCCTCTCGTACCTATTGGGGGGGGGGGGGGATGGCTCAGTCGGTAGCGAGCCAGGCTCGTAATCTTCAGTTCCTAGGTTCGAGTCCCAGCTGGGTCCGCGTTGAGATTTATCTTCGCAAAATTCCCCACCCTGCCCACGGTGAGTACCGATGGGCTTGGAAAGGTCGCCGTCCGTAGGATGGGACTTTAAGCTGTGGCCCCGTGTGAGGGAGAGCCATATCCTGTGAACGTTAAAGAACACGATGGATGGCCTTGACGGGAGGCTACCATCTGTCTCCCAACAGCTGTTCCAGTGGGTCCCCTCCCTCAACCTTCTCTGAGCTTTCGGGGTCCATGTGACCTGGCCATTTATTCCATGGTGTGCAAAAAAGTGCCGCCCACAGATAAAACAACCCAACCCAAATTCTTACCTATCAATAAGTAAATCTGGGACCAAAAATTGTCTTTCAAAAAGTTGAGTATAAAAGTACCTCTATCCTATACTTAACATTAACGATCCTTTGCAGGTTTATATGTATATACTGTATATCAAGCGATATATATACTGTATATCAACGTGTGATGTATACTGTATATCAACGTGTGACGCTTCATATGTACGATTGTCAATATATAACTGATGTATATCAACTATTTATAACTGCATATATTTAACGTTTCCTGCGAAAAGCTACGCCAAGCTTCGCTGGGATTTTATTAACATTATTTTTAAGTGTTACTCTATTTTCTCTATTAACACTATGTGCTAGTTGTAAGGAGTATTTGTTCTTACAATTAAGCTCTCAGAGCTGCTATGATAAACTCTGCATTTCTAAATGCAGAGAAAAAAAATAAATGACTGTGAACCTGAATATTACGTTGTTCTATTATTATTTGAAATTTTCAATTACTTTAATTGTTTTGTATTTTAGTTGTAAACTATCTTCAGCATCTTCCTATGTGAAGTGACTGAGTCAAGATCACAACTCAGAAAGCCAATTGTTTTCGACGTTGTCGCCATCTTACTTCCCCTCTCTGCAAAGCGGTGTCATTGTTCTGTTCACCCATACCTCTACAATCGTAAGTCTACTTTATAGCTAAATGTATCCCCGCAGGCAATATTACGACTATGCAAGGTATCCGAAGTTGGGCATCGAATCCGCCCCTTTACAGCACTCAGATGGAGCAGAGAATTGGAATTTTATGGAGATAATTGCGCTCTTACAAAGAAACATGAAGTTACCGCTACTAATTAGCGTTACAAGTTTCTCGTTTTATTATTCTTTTTTTTCTCCGTTTTGCTGTCGTAGGTTGTTGTTCGTTCCCGGAACCAACTCTGATTGTTTTAACGCGGCTTATTTCAAGGATAAATGCAACACATTTCTCGTGTTTAAGTGTGACTGTTTGTGTTTTATGATGTCGCCGACCCAGCAGATTTTATGCAATCGACTTCAGAAATGAAGACGCCATCTCATTTTCCATGCATTATTTTGTGATATAAATTGTACGAGGGGCAAAGGCACCAGGTTGGTTCAATTTTTATACAGAAGTCATTAGCGCCTCTAAGTTCACAAACTCGTTTTGGAATCTGAGTAGGATTGTAGGTATTAGTTGGTAGCACGCCAGGCTTGTAATCTGCAGTTCCCAAGTTCGAATCCCGGCTGGGCCAGCGTCGATATTTATTTCCAAAAATCTCCCGCTCTGCCCTCGGTCAGTAGAGAACACCGATGGGCTTGGAAAGGTCACCGTCTGTCAGATGGGGGCGTTAACCCATGGCCCCGTATGCGGGAGAACCATACCCTGTGCACATTAAAGAACGTGTCGGATAGCTTGATCGTATGTTACCATCTGTCCACCAACAGCTGACCAGTGGGTCTCCTCCCTCCATCCTTCTCTGAACTCTAGGGGTCTTTGTGATCTGGCCATTTAGCCCATTGTGTGCAAAAAAGTGCAGCTCAGAAGTAAAGCAGTAGCAACAACTCTTATGAGTTCCTATAATGAAGTTCAAAGTAGGATTAAACAGCACTTGATGCTCAATGATGGTTCCTAATGTTTTAAACTACTGATTCCATCAATTCGTTGTAAGTATATAAATTACCGTTCGACTGCAGAAGATATTGTCCTTCATCCCTTGAGGGAAGCTTTGCGCTTTATTGAAGGCAATATGTTTTATGTTGACCAAATACTACGCACAAGAAATAAAGTGCACTTTCATTACAGATTTCAAAACGAATTTGCATCGGGTTTTGTTTAAAATCCGTTCTAACAACATGTTTCGCAAGCTTCACTAAAAAAAATCATTTGCTTTAATCTTTTATTATAATTATTTACACCAGTGATTCCCAACCTTTTCTGGACCATCGCCCCCTTTAGAAGAGAACAAAAATTTCAACGCCCCCCTAGTCCATAATAGTTAATTTTATATGAATTAAAATATTGTTGCATATTATCTGTACCTAATTTACCTGTTTATTTATCTATTAAAAATCATAATACTGCCCCCATGGAAGGCTCCAGCGCCCACTGGGGGGCGGTATCGCCCCCGTTGGGAATCTATGATTTACACGAACGGGACTATTACCCATTTAGAGGTTCGTGATATTTCTTTATTTGGAAAGGCTGCAATATCACGTCAATTTAAATTATAATTTGGAAAGGCTGCAATTGCATATTTTGGAAAGGCTGCAATATCACGCAAAAAATGTCAATTTAAAAAAATTAAAAAGAAATTAAAAGATCTTCATTATTATGATTAAAGAAAATATATTCACGTTTAAGAACGTGAATATATTTTCTTTGAATTCTTTACATTTTAAAGACTCTGGAATAAGATTATATGTATGAAAACAAAGGTTTCGAAAGATTCAATTTAGCAGTGAAGATAATGGAAATAATTCTATATAAGATTTGCATGACCAACCATTATTTAGAATTTGTTATAAATCAGGAAGCCAATAAATGGAAAAAGAAATTTACAATATTTTGCCGATAAGAGAAGACTAAATTTACATATAAATAATATCAAGAAACTCTAAACGTTATACATATACAGTGAGAGATTAACGATGTTTGAGTTTGGGATTGTTCTCAGCTATGGACACCCTCTAGGCGACTGCATGTTTCAATATACAGTCGCCTAGAGGGTGTCCATAGCTGAGAATGCAATATTCAAAATACAGTTTGATATAGAAGTTATTAAATCATACTAGAGATGAATTCGAGCCCGAGAGGGCTTGGGCTACAAAACAGCACAGACGACTTCGGGCTCGGGAGGGTCGGGCTCAGTCATAGCTTAAATTTCTAAATTTTTAACGACACTCTTAAAAAAGTTTGTAAAATAATAAAATAAAAAAATTATTTTGGTTATACTTTTAAACTTTTAAACAGTCCTTCGAAATAAAATGAGTGTATTCTTTCTTTATTTTCTGGATCTTCTCTATCTTTTATTAATGAATTGCTTGATAAGATACACATTGGATTGATAAGATACTTTGTAGTATTGAATATAGATATACTAATTAATATAGATATATATTGAATATAGATATACTAATTAATATAGATATATATTGAATATAGATACTTTGTAGTATTGATTGAATAGATAATTATGTAGTATTATATTCCTTAAAATCCCATCAAGCAAAGAACTGAAATACACTTTACTGCCAAAAGTATTTGATGACATCATTTGAAAGTCGATTCGAAGCTTCTCAACTTTTTGAAACATATTTTTATACAAGAAAGAAAATGCTGAATAGAAGATCTAGATGAAGTCTACTTAAACCTTGGATTTCGAAATATTCATTCAGAATTTAAAGAGCTCAGATATTTAAAAGTAGCCGTGAGAGTTTCTAGAAATTAATATACAATTAATAACTTTTATTCAAATTCTTTAATAATAAGAATTTTTTTAACATGCTGCAAAACAAATTTTCAGTTTTCACTAATTTTGGCCAAGATCCTTTTAAGCTGGTGCCACTGTTGCTAAATGATTCAAATTCAATAACTTTTGCTTAGAAACATTAATTCCTACGCAAAAAATCTTAAAAATATTATTTAGATCTTCATCGACAGCGAAAATTTTTATTTTAGAAATTATAAGCTTTCTCATTGAACTATTCAACGATAAAACGTGAAACTGGAAGTGTAATTTTTCACCCAGTTGTGCAAAATTCGATTAGAAGAGGAAAATTGCTTTTTTTTCGTAATTTTTAACTCCCATTGTTCGATACGATAAGCAAAATGTTTAGAAATTCGGTTCATGCATGAAAGAAAACAATCATATTTGAAACTCTTCTGACAGAAAATATAAAGTTTCGGCATCTTCACTCCAGTCCTAGTCTATTTTAAACTTCCTCTTTGTATAAATCTTTAGTCTGGGTGATAAAGCAAGCAACGGCCATACCGCAGAGTGAAAAGTCCCACTATAGAGCCATAAGATGCATGAGCAACGTTATCTCTTTTGGTACACTTCCATTGCTAGGCAGCCTACTCGTAAAGCACGTGATGGCATCCCTCCTCCATACAGCAGTTGAAAAAGCAGCATTATGCTCCATGGAATGTAACCGTGATGCCCTCCCATTGTTATGGAAAACGGTAGAAAATAAAGAATTCTAAATTACACTTTTAGTGTTGGAATCCGGAAGTGAGTAGCTGCCTTGCTTCCGGCTGAGAGTAGTCCGCAGTAGCGACTGAAATTTTAATGCTAAGTGGAGGAAGAAGATCCGTCTTCTGCCAACGACGTTTATTGCCTACGTGTTATTATTGTTATTATTGCCGTTATTATTAAGTCCGAGGCAGAATAACGCTAGACAATAACATAAAGCTAGTATGATCATGTGTAAGGGATGCTTTGGATAAACCGAAATTTCTCTCGGGTTTCATCTCTGCTCACTTTTACAGAAGTAAGTTTCAAAGAAAAGAATTGTTTAGGAATGGAAGTTCGATTTTGCGTCGGAGTTAGATTTGTGGAAGATGGCAGCTGATGCCAGAACAATGGATGTTCTGACAGTATAAAAGTGGAGCTGGCATTTTATGTTGTTGCGAAATGGGCTCCAACTATGATAGCTGAATTTTTTTATTTTTCTTTGGAAATAAATATAACACACTTTTTTACTTTTACCCGCACATATACTTACATATGGGATATATTTAATAAGTATGAAAAATTAATGTTTTAATTTCATAGACATCACTTGTAGAAAGAGTTGCTAAGCCTTATATTACTTATATTCACGAAAAATGAAATAGTTTATCTTTCTATAAGACCTCTAATTTTAAAAGGGTGTCCTAAAAACAAAAAACATAGCTAAGTTAAACTCAATCTCTTCTATCAAGTATAATATCAGCTGCTATATTGCATAACTTCATAAAGTCCGAAGGAATCCAAGGTTAGTAACAAACATAGGAGAAGAAAGACACTCGTTAGCTTTTACGGTCAAGTGAGAGCCTCCTATCAATACATACAGTTTGTTTTCAATTTATGTAGATCTGCGGAAGATCTACTTTACAGTTGGAGATTTTATTTAAAAGAACAATCGAAATTAAAAAAAAAAGGAATAATAATGAATGTCATGATGGAATCAGGAAACTCAGTTTATTCTTAAATACTTATAGTGATTTCCTTCTTGTTGAAGCGAGATGAAGTTAAAACGTTTAATCAATAAAAGTCATGTGTTCCGGAATAATCAGCAAAAGCTCCCACTCTCCCACCTCAACGTTTCTTGAGAAGTTTCTATAAGACGAAGGCGAAGTGGGAAAATCTCAATCGTGATACATTTTGGCCCACCCTGGGTGTCAGGCTAGAGGCCTTTTTAGATTTTTTTTTGTTCAGGCTGTGTATATTTATTTTGGATTTCGCCAAAATAGTCATATGCTACGGGGAGGCCTCTGTCCTGGCATCTGGAAAGTTAATTGAAGGGGCAGTGCCCCGAGGGACGGATGTCGCCCAACTGCTAGCGGACGGCCCAGGTGGTCAGGCAGCGGAAGAAAGAAAAGAAAGGGTTTGGCAACGATGAGAACGAGAGAGCCGGTCTAGTTTCGGAAGGAGACCGACGAGAAATTGTAAAGCTGGGAAATGCCGACTGGGAATAGCGGCATTGGCTCTGTAAATACAGCTGAACAGGCATAGTAAGCTGGTGTTGTTGTAATCCATGTAATTGAGCATATGTCCTCGTCCAGCAAGTACGTTGGAAGGTTAAATAAATCTTTGTTATTTTTAAGTAAAGCCTGAAGTTGGACTAATTTATTGGGGAGGAGCCTCAGTATCGAGTCTCTGCAATTGTGAATAAACCGTTTGATTCTATCCGAAAGACTCTTTCACCCGTCGCGTATAGCGATCGAACCGAGGGACTGACAAACGAAGAGTTAACATCACAAAGTGGCGCAGTCGACAGTACGCAACAGAGGTGAAAGTAGCGGCGAAGGTGACGGAAGAGTTCCGACATCCATTGTGAGCTGACCAGAACAAGGCTGATACTGCCAAGAGTGTCCTGCGGTGTGCTTCAGGCGATAGAGTAGCTGTGAAGGAATCTGAAGAATCGTGCATCACGTTCGAACTGTGGAAAAAGCTGTGAAGGTGACGGAAAAGTTCAACATCCACTGGGAGCTGACCGACGCAAGGCTGATACTGCCAAGAGTGTTCCGACTGTGTGCTTCGGGTGGCAGACTGACGAGGCGGTTCGTTCCTGTCATCACATCGAAGGTAAGTATCCTCTTACTCTAGGGGCTAGTAGTTAGATACGGCAGAGGCCTGTACGAGCTAAAATGGAGCTTAGGAGTGGTCGCGATAGGGAAAGGGATGAGTTAAGACGAGGCTTCACAGAGAGGGATAGCGCGCAGGGTGGTTATTCAGGGAATGATCTGGGAGGCGAGGAGGTGACAATAGACAGAGAGTCTGATGCTGCGATAGACATGAGAGGGTTGAGGGATTATGACGATGACAACGATGCGGATATGCTGCAGAGCGGGACCAGAAAGCAGAGAGCTAAAGAAAGGATTGGATATGATTTTGAATTAGAGAGGATGAGGTTAGAGATGCAACTGAGAAGGGAAGAGAGAGAGGCAGCAGAAAGGGAAAAGGAGAGAGAGGCAGCAGAAAGGGAAAAGGAGAGAGAGGCGGCAGAAAGAGAAAAGGAGAGAGAACATGAGTATAGAATGCTGGAACTGCAAATGAGGAATGCAAACGAGGAGAGGGGTGATGTGCGAACGGTGGCAGTTTCTAGTAACCCAGCAGATGCGCGGATGGCTAATTATATAAAATTATTGGGAAATATGTTAGCTGGAAGCCCTAAAAACCCTGAAGAGGTGATAAATCTCTTTGAGACAGCGGAAAGGGGATTTAAGATATATGAAGTGCCAGAGGAATTTCGAGGCAAAGTCATCATTTCTTTTTTAGATGGTAATTATGCAAATCACGTTTTTCGAAAATTAAGTGCAGAGGATTTTGTTTATTATAAGAAAGTTAAAGAGGCCGTATTAAAAGAGTTTAAGCTCACTCCCTCTGTGTACAAGAGAAAGTTTGAAACTATCGCGAAAGATCCGAATGAGTCATATAATCAGTTAGCCTCGAGACTCAGAAATAGCTGGGATTACTACGTCCGCAGTAGGAAAGTGACAAAATTTGAGGAGCTTATGGACCTGATAGTGTCGGATAGGTTACGTGATAGCCTTCCTCAAGACACTCATGCTTACGTAGTACAGAAAGAGGCGGAGTCATGGGCAAAAGCAGACGAAATAGCAACGTGGGCAGAAATCCATCTAGCCAGTGTAAACGGAACGGAAGAAATCCAAACTTTTAAAGAGGTAAGGCATAGACATTATGCAGAATGTGTTGTTTCCCCCCAGCAGAGGATAGACTCTGAGAGAAATTATGCGAGCAGAAGGTATCAATCGGCAGTAAATTTAGCTGAATGTAGAAATGTCCCAAAAGTAAGGAGGTGCCATAAATGCAGATCTGACGAACATTTGATGAAAGATTGCCCACTGAGAACTGGGGACCGTGAGAACCGAACTCAGGTGTACCAAGTTAGCACCTTGGATCAGAATTCTAAAGATGTTTGTGAGGCAACAATAGGAAGGGTTACGACACATACAAAGCCAAGTCCAAGCAGTCGAGTAATGGGACAGGGAGAGATACGCATCCCAGTAGATTATGAAGAGGTTCGAATCAGATGTGGCGACCAGACAGCTAGAGCAGTCGTGGATTCGGGGGCAGAACTGACAATAATCAGAAAGGGGATGCTGAAAGAAGAAAAGCACCCGGTAAAAGACCATCTGTTGTTGCATGGGCTGTTTGGTGAGGCCATAAGGGCAGAGGTAAAAGAGCTGCCTTTAAGTTTGATTGATGGTACAGACAATAGCACTGTGAGTGGCGGAGAAATTAAAGTGCTATGCGCAGTAGTAGCAAAGCTGCGGAAGGAGGTGCTTCTGAGTGTGGAAGCATATGGTAAGTTAATTAGAAAGAAGGAGAGAAGGCCTGTAACTGGTAACCTCAGGAGGAAAATCCACGAGCCGTGGGCCAATCGAGGAAGCTACTATGAAAGAGGTAGAGAAATTCCAGTTAGTAACAGGGAAATGTATGCTCCATGGAGACCGTCCAATCAGCGCCATCCTATCTCCCAGCCCAAACATGTGCAGCAATCTGTCAGACTCGATGTCTACGATGATCAAAATTATGCAGGGGAGGGAGCGAACATGGCAATTGGAGGTAACAATGGGTCAGGCCGACGCCAATGTCGACGACTTTCAGCCTGTAGAGTCTGAGGGTACGTACGGGAAGGTGATATCTAGGTAGTTATGAAAGGTGTGCATAGCCTTTCACATGGGATGTCACCTGTGAACGATGAAAACCGCCGGTATGGCATTCCTTAGTCAAAGACAGTTGTTAGTTAGATAATTAATTTATAAACTGTTTACTCTCGGACAGCTACTTCAGTCAACAGGTTTTTTATTGTTTGAAGCAAAAAGAATATTTAGACTCAGTGCACCAGTATATACCTAGGAGTTATTTTATATTTAAGTGTAGTGTACATAGATGTGTAAAAGATGTGCCAATTCGCAGAGAATTTATAGAATTCCTGAAGCAACTTAGAACTCTGTATTTTGTGGCATTGAACTCTAAGATTAATGCGAAAATGAACTCTGATTTTCAGCATTCAACTTGACTTTTTAGTCAGCAGTTAACAGGACTAACTACTGACTTCTGGCAGGGAGGTGTCAGGCTAGAGGCCTTTTTAGATTTTTTTTTGTTCAGGCTGTGTATATTTATTTTGGATTTCGCCAAAATAGTCATATGCTACGGGGAGGCCTCTGTCCTGGCATCTGGAAAGTTAATTGAAGGGGCAGTGCCCCGAGGGACGGATGTCGCCCAACTGCTAGCGGACGGCCCAGGTGGTCAGGCAGCGGAAGAAAGAAAAGAAAGGGTTTGGCAACGATGAGAACGAGAGAGCCGGTCTAGTTTCGGAAGGAGACCGACGAGAAATTGTAAAGCTGGGAAATGCCGACTGGGAATAGCGGCATTGGCTCTGTAAATACAGCTGAACAGGCATAGTAAGCTGGTGTTGTTGTAATCCATGTAATTGAGCATATGTCCTCGTCCAGCAAGTACGTTGGAAGGTTAAATAAATCTTTGTTATTTTTAAGTAAAGCCTGAAGTTGGACTAATTTATTGGGGAGGAGCCTCAGTATCGAGTCTCTGCAATTGTGAATAAACCGTTTGATTCTATCCGAAAGACTCTTTCACCCGTCGCGTATAGCGATCGAACCGAGGGACCGACAAACGAAGAGTTAACATCACACTGGGAATCTAACATTACAAGAGGGCTTTATACCGGTTTCAACGCCCGTTGCTCTTCATCCAAAATATCTCATACAGCTCTAATAAGAAAAATTATATGGTGATTATATTGTAAAGTTTTATTTACCAATCTACCATCACTTATCAGTAGAGATCTTGATCAGTTGGCAGCTCATCACTGGTCTCGTAATTCAACACGTTATCTAGAGGGTCTGGGTTCATATCACACTTGGCTTAAGTCAGTTTCACTGCTAACTTAAAAAACGGCCTTTGATCTACAGGTGATTCGAATTGTTGTTGATGGATAATCCCTTTGACTAACATTTTCCGTGTAATTCCTTGGTTGCACGATTTTCCAATTTGTAAACGATCGATTACCAAAGACTAAATTATGAACTGTCAGCAATTTTTGCAGGGAGAGTTGTATCTTTGATGAGTCTACTTTTAATTTCGCCATCTGCCATAACAATTTGTTTCCTGCATTGATCCACAGCTTATGAAAAGGAAATAATTTCGTGGTATGCCAATAGAAAGTCATATTTAGAACTCGGATTCTTCTTAAATAAGCTTCTTATGGAAAAATATGAAAAAGATACAATCCTCGTCTATTTCGAAATCAATTTTCAACGATTTTTGGCCAGAGTTTAAAAAGTTACGGAAACTGAAATGTTTAACAATAATTTAGCTCATTCTGTAGAAATCATTCAAAACTGGTAAAAATTCAATTAATCATCTTCAAATCGCTTGTATTTTAACTTGTTTTAAATGAATTAACTTTTCAGTTTAATTATTTTAATTGGTTAAATATTCCAGTTGTCACAACTTCTTCAAATACTAAACGAATAGTGTCAAACATAGATTTAGATAGATTTAATTGAGATCTTTAATTAATCTGCAGTCACATATTCCCCTAAAACACTTATTTAAAAGTAACTGAGCTTCAAATTCCTGCATGGTCCGTTTTCCATTGTTCTGTCCAGTGCTATTAAAACTATCTTGAAATCATCAACATCTGAAGAAAATCAGACGCTCAGATTATTATATATTTAATGCAAAAATACTTTTATAAATAACTGCATTCGAGAAAAAACACCAGAAAATAGAGATGAGTTTCGTCTGTGACGACGATCTTTAAAGCTAGTACACGACGGACTGCATCCTAATTTTCATATAAACTGCCTCTCCGTCGCCTGCAGCTATTTCGAGTGTCTCTGTGAGCGACAGCCTTCCGTCTGGCGGCACGTTCGCCGCTCTTCTCCCGTCCGTGGGCCGTACCCGGCCGGCGCCGGCCGCAGCTGATTATAGCCTGCTTGGTCTTAGCTTACCTGCCCGTCGGAACTTCTTACACAGCAATCGATATGGAAATGTCGGATTGGCCCAAGGGCTCTGTGTCATTGCATTGGCGCCAAGAATCGCTTATTTACTGAAGAAGAGGAAGCTGAAGTCTGGTAGTTGAAGTCCACCACGTGCTCTATACAGTAATTTACGCCATCATATGGTCACAACTGATTTTTTCTAACAACTGAATGCCCTGCCCTTCAGTAACAAGTATCTATTTGAGAAGAAAAAAATGCGAACTAAAAGAAAGCCTAAAGTACTGAACTTTTTTTTCTATTTTGTATTCAATCTGCTGAAAGGCATGCGCGAAATTCTGCTAAGTAATCGATGGCGGGTTTAGATCTTCTTTTTTAAATGTCTGTCAATTTATAGTTTCGACCAATAAATTGAGAGCAATTTTATATTTCTGATGTAAACATAATATTGTTGACAGTGTTCACTGAAATAGATCGTTCAACGAAATACTTTGCCGGCACAACAAAGGTAGCTCTCAGTTAGAAACGAAATACTTTGCCGGCACAACAAAGGTAGCTCTCAGTTAGAAACGAAATTTTTGGCTTGTTGACAAGATGCCTAGTTGCAAACTTTCCATAAATGAATCACAAAAATGGAAAGTATATGACGAGATACGCTGATGACCACCACGTTTCTCCCAAAGAGAAACCGGGTGGATCATCAGCGATCGGGAGCAATTTCATATTTTATATTTGCGATTTTTGTTTTCTAAAAAACAATACAATTTGGTGCATAATAACTCGCTTGCACCTGGGGCGAAATTGGCTAAACGTATGCTTGTAATATAATAATGAAAATGACTTTCGAATTTTCTACTCGTTTTAGTTTAGAACTAAACAAATACTATTACTGCATGTCACTCATATGATTCTTTGAATTTTTTTTTTTTACAATTCAACTTTAAACTTGAAAGAGTTTTACGCCAAAGTAATTATTACTTAAAAAAATGTAAAATTTCCCAAATAATTACTACGCCACAAATCAAATCAATCACTGTTGAAGAGTATTGTACAACAAACACCAGCAGACGAGAGAGGAAATGATGAAAGATTCAATAGAATCCGAGATAGTTTTATTGAACCGGAGAATTATGTTCACCGTTACTAAATATCAACTGCCTGGCTCAAGTGCTGCTACAGTCTAAAGAAAAGGTTTCCTATTGGCGACCCCTCGAGCGGCATAACCTCACACCATACAATGTATATGTGAGGCTAATTTTGCCATTAATACCCGGTGGCAGAGTGGTTAGTTAACCTAATAAGTTTCTCGATGTTACTTTCAACAGAACTGTACGTAGTCACTCTTAATTTCAAGTCCATATCAAATATAGGGGAAAAATTGTCTTGGTTCGCGTGGGATGCGATCGCAACCTCCTGATAACATGTCAGATGCTCAGACCTCTGAGCTAGTAGCCGCCGATCGAGATTTCCTTTATTTGATGATACAAACTTTCCTGCCGTACACAATTTCTTGAAGGCAGTGTCTTCTCTGCTTACAAACAGTATCCTGAAGTAGATGAAGCCTGAAGTAGATGGCCTGACATGCATTGCTATCTACTTCAAAATGCTGTTTATAAATTGGGAAGATGCTGCTTTCAAGAGACACAGAGATGTGTGCTGTAGGTAGGAAAATTCATATCGTCAAATAGACGAGATCTTAATTGGCAGCCGATAGCTCCAGCGATCAGAGCTATCATGAGGTCACGGGTTCGTCACACACGGCTCAAAACAGTTAAGTAATAATAAATAACTTACCCGTAACACAGCTGCTTGCCACAGAAGTCTGACAGTATTGGGTTATTTTACCGAACACAATGGATAAATGGCCAGGTCACAAGGATCCCGACCATCAGAGAAGGTTGGGGGTGGAGATCATTGGACAGAAGACAAGGCCGTCCAGCATGTTCTTTAACGTGCACATAAGCCCACGGCTTAACGTCCCATCCAATGGGTGGCGGTCTATCTTAGCCCATCGGTGTCCCCTACTGACCGAGGGGAGGGTGGCTTACGAGCTTGGCGAGGTACCGACTGAGCCAACCCCGTTCCGGCCTGACAGGAGCCTGCCAGTTTAATACGCCTCAGTAGAGGGTCTGTAAGAAAGACGAGACCTCAGCAGAAAGACAACACAAACATCCATGCACCGCAGCTCGAGCCCAGATCCCTTTGATCAAGCGCGCTAACCACTCGGCCACAGGACGTCTTCGAAGAGGCAAGGCGAAGGTCATTTGGTCTCTTGTAGATCGTAAAGCTACTTTCCTTCAATCTTCTATTTTTATCATCAGTTGAAATGATAAAGACTACAAAGATTCAGATGTATTTGCCATCAATTTCGAAACAACGGATCCGTCACCTTTCGGTAATGGGGCAGGATGAAAATCTTTTTGTTTAGTGGAAGAAAAAAGTAAAAGTGGTGTGGAAAGGGTCCTGATCTGTTTCCTTTCTTCTCTTCAATTTTCTGTATAAACCCTCAATCCTTCTGTTGCATGCGTAGCACGCTATCCTTTAATCTGATGATGATGAACAACATTTTTAACATCGCGACCTGCTCGGTGCTGGATTCACTTTGTCGTGACACAACAAAGTAAAATGTATTTATTAAAATGAAAATTGGAAAAGATCTATGCATTTTTGTAACTAAAACAAAAATTTAAAAGTTTTAAAAGTTACATTTATGAAAAACAGCTTACTTTAAAAATGCTGAAAAATTGATATTTTAAACTCATATTTCAGACGGTAACTTTATCGCTGGAATCTGAAGTTCGTCCTTGAAACATCTATGTGACGTCATATTGGTTGCGGACCTTCTCTTAAGTAATCTGAGACACGCATTTACAAAGGAAGTAGACTTTAAATTAAAATTCACTTATGCATTTAATTGGTGGAAGCAGGGGGTTAACGAAACCAATTGGTGAAAAGGCACTATAATTATTCACAATGCCACTCTTCATAACTTTTCCTATGGATCTCGAGAGCCAAAGTTTCGATTTTATGTCGCTGTTAGAAGAAGTGGTTACCGTGCTTGACAAAGCGACCTGTATTCGAGATACGGAATCGATGTTTCCTTTCTTGTGCTGTCTTTCTTCTGAGGTCTCACCTTCCTCATAGATCTTTTCTATGGCGTATTATACTGACAGGCTCCTGTCAGAGGACACCGATGGGCTTGGAAAGGCCGCCGTCCGTCGGATGGGACGTTAAGCCGTGGTCCCGTGTGCGGGAGAGACATACCCTGTGCACGTTAAAGAACATGCTGGATGGCCTTGACAGGGGGCTACCATCTGTCTCCCAACAGCTGTTCCAGTGGGTCCCCTCCCCCAACCTTCTTTGAGCCTTTGGGGTCCATGTGACCTGGCCATTTAGCCCATGGTGTGCAAAAAAGTGCCGCTCAGAGGTAAAACAACCCAAAGTTCCTGTCAGACCTTTGTGGCAAGCAGCTGCTTGAGGGTTTGTTTTTCATTTTTTTTTATGTTTTCCTTAGTTTTTCATATTTCATCTGGATATTTCTACTACACCATAGATTAAACGATGACTTCGAAAAGCGTCCTCGGGTGCATGGACAAAGATTTAGTCGCTAGAGGCCATCCAGCACGCTATTTAACGAGCACAGATCAAGACTCAGTTACACACGTCAGAGATTCTCTTATCTGAGTAAGTACGGGTAAAGCCAAGCAGAGAAAATCTTATTATCTTTATTGCTGAACAACTTCTTGAAAGATTGGGAATCGTGATTGCGAGCCTGTCACATACAACAAGCCTATTATCAGACTTCCCCCAATTAGTGAGACGGAAACAAATAAGATAAACTTTCTTTCCTTTTCTAAAACGTTTGACACCCGAAATCTTTAGCCTATCGCAGTTGAAAATGATAATTAGTGATTGAGCTGATTAAGTATTAAATATCAGTTCTTATTTGCTTGAAAACATCTGCGGCTCTCTCGAAAGCATTTCCCCCTCCTCATTTGCAACTCGATAGTTAATGAAGCTGATACGAAAAACCATCTGCCTAATCAGCATCATGAAACGAACGTGATTTGCACGGGGAGTCAGTACAACTTGATTTTCCTGTTGCGCCTCTACAAAGTAACTTTTCGTATAAATATTTTCTTTTCTTTTTCTCAGAAGGAAACCTTTCGACATTTTCTTAGAGGACTAAAAAAATAAGAATTAATATATAATGAATTGTCAAAATGCAACTTTTTTATATAAAAGTAATTATAAATATGATTAAGTCACACGATGCGCTGTACCAAATTTTCAAGAAAAGCCAATGACATACTCAAAGAGCGTTGATTATTATTTTTGATATTTTCAGAATACATGAGACTTATTTTAAACTTTACTCCTCAAATGCTCTGCAAGGAAGAATATAAATGTCATGTAGATGAAGAGAATTGCCAATAAAGATTACAACATTCTACTTTACTAATATGGGTGCACAAGTATTACAGAATACCTAGAATTAGTAAGACTACGCCCCATGTGAAGAATATATCTTACTTTGGTCACAGAGAGAAATTAAAAACTGTCGTGGACTTTGTTAGCTTTATAAATTGATCCAAAATAATTATAAACAGCCCAATAGTCTTGTATTTCTAAATTCGTATTTACATTTGTTTGCAAATTAAAATAACTTGAGTTTCAGAGATTGACACTTTTCTGTATGTTTGATAATCTCAGAAATTCGGTCAAAATTTTGCGGAAGCAATTCGGACAATTTGCATATCTACGCATGTTTCAGTTTAAATCATTTCCTTATTAACACTATTGTTATGAATTCATGTAATTTAGAGCTCTTTTTTCGTTTTCTTTTATGGTAATACCTTCTACTATGGCATATAAACTGACAGGCTCCTGTCAGACCTCTGTGGCAAGCAGCTACTTGAGGTGGTATTTATTTTTTATTATTATATTAACTGGCTCCAAAGAGTGGCAGACCGAAAAACGTCTGAAATTCGACTCCTCCTCTTTCAATCATCTGTAATGAGAGGAATGAATGCTCTCGCTGATGCAATCTTTTTTGGTTCTATCTTTGCTTTACGCTAAGGTGCCTCAAGATTTTCTTGTGTAAAAGAGATAACTTAAAATTTCGTTAATGACAATATATCGCCAATTATTCTCTTAAGAACCTAATAATGAAAATGAAAGAATTAAATTTTATTACGTGGAAAGCATAATTCAAATTTCAGTAACTTCAAAATAAGTTTCTTCTGGTACTGTCCTTAGTGGCTTAAGTAAGCTTAAGTTCTTTCGGTATAATATAAATAAAATACCCCCTCAAGCAGCTGCTTGCCACAGAGGTCTGACAGGAGCCTGCCAGTTTATATGCCACAGTAGAAGTTCTGAGAGGATGGCAGGACCTCAGCAGTAAAACGACACATAGTTGGTACTGAAGATAAATTAGAAACGGAATCAAATCTCCCAAAATCTTAATTTTCGTTTAATATTTAAAGAGTTATATAAAGATGGGATATTTAACAGTAAAAGTTGCCGTGATAAGATTCTATCTCAAAAAATGATTAGAACTAAAAGAATAATTGTTATATCAAATACTTGATAAAATAAACATATTTCTAGAAAATCTTTAATAATTATTTTAATTTTCTTAATTTTATTGAAACTTTTTAAACAGAATTTGTTGTTAAATACTTCAGCTTCCATAACTCTTTAGATACTGAACGAATATTGTCCTTATGTTAGATCCAGAACGAATTTATCCTCAGTATCATTTTACTATACAGGGTGAATCTGAAAAAGTGGGCAAAACTTTACGGGGTGGTAGAACGCAGCTATACGAGCAATATTCGTCGTAGAATGTATGGTCGGAACGCAAACGGCGAGCCGCTAGGTGGCGTTGGAAATGGTATAAAAGGGTCGGTCCTCACTTGCATTCCCGTCCGCCGCACCGTACACAAAGTGCATATCCGCCATTTCGTGGTTAGTATAACCAGCCATCCTCGGCAATCCACGGTAGAAATGCCGTTGGGTGCGAGGACCGACCCTTTTATACCATTTCCAACGCCACCTAGCGGCACGCCGTTTGCGTTCCGACCATACATTCTATGACGAATATTGCTCGTATAGCTGCGTTCTACCACCCCGTAAAGTTTTGCCCACTTTTTCAGATTCACCCTGTACAGAAGCCTATTTCAAAAAATACAGAGTTAGGAATTTGGCTTTCTACAGGAATAACATTTAAATAATGAGCGATACTTTTTTTACGCACAATGGGCTAAATGACCAAGTCACAAGACCCCAAAGGGCTCAGAGAAGGTTGAGGAAGGGAAACCACTGGACAGCTTCTAAGAGATAGATGGAAACCGCACGTCAAGGCCATCCAGCGTGTTCTTTTAGATGTACAGAGAGGCGCTTTCCTGCACACGGAATCACGGCTTGATGCACCATCTGACGAATGGTGGCCGTTACAAACCCGTCGGTGTCCCCCTTTCTCACCTAAGGCAGGAAGATAAGGCTCAGTTAGGTCTCCAAACTGGCAACTATAATTTACGTGCCTGGCGAGCTACCTAGTGAGCTCTTTCTGCCTAAGGAGTCTAAATATGTGGAAAATAAAAAGCGAATACTAGGAATGTGATAAACAGCAACAAAAATCAGATGACTGCAGAGAAAATTGTAAGCTTGGACAAAAGAACAGAAATTTTTACATACTTCAGGCGGAGCAAACAAAACTGATTTCTCGTGGAAATGTTCAAAATAAGTCAAATGTAAAAAAGGAAAGTTTTATTCTTCTTTTTTTTTTTGAAAAAAATGTAGGCAACTGAGCCGTTTAAATGTTAAACTCACAAGGGAAAAAAAATAACCTTATTTAACACATTGTTTACTATTCGAGAAACATTTAAATAGTGTGGTCGAAACAAAGACTTAACTTCCATTCGAAAGCCTTTTTCTCAGAACGCGAACTGAAGAATCCCACAGCGAGACATCAGGTCTTTCTTCCGCTGTTAAGCTATTTGCGGTTGTCATTTTTATGATTATCCCCTAAAGTGTTGCATAATGCATGGAGACGATCTGGGCTCCGCGCCATTGTAATCACATAGGGGAAAGCAGCGAGAGGGTGGGGACTGTGAAGGACAGGCATCATGAATGGCAATTGGCTTCCTCGAAGGCAAATTTATTCAATGGGAGGAATACATCCATCACTTGATCTCGTGAGAACGATTCCCCAGTAGTCATACGTCGAAACAACCATTTAATTTCTGATAGCAGGCAGTTCTGCATTTAAACGATCTGCTCTCACAATAGCAGGTTATCAATGGACGATTTACTAAGAGTGTTGTCATCGCTCGAGCAGCTCACTGAAAACGCCAACATGAGCACATTTGTGGGAAAAGGGTGTGGATGCCATTTGATAAGAACTTTAATGAAGTGTAGCACATTATGGGGCAATGCAATGTAACAGAAACAAGGATCAAAAAATTTATGAGTTAAACTGTTTCTTTAACACCGTAAGAATAACATCAGTAATACTAGGCGTTTAAAACGTGTAGAGTCGTTTCAAGAGCAATTTGCTCCGTTATACGGAGCTTTTTTGCCTCTGGTTACTGAAATCTATTCGAGATGATGATGGAAGCACACGCGAATCCCCCGTGAGCAAGTGATGAAATGAAAATGATGATCAATTCTTTAAAGAGAAGATTGATCAGTGACAAGAAGAGCTTCAGAAGGCGTGCTTAACAAGCCACACACTATTCTTTGAAAGTCATACATTTTTTATTTATCTTACCTGGAAGTTTAACATTTAAACGATATGGTTACAGTAGCAAGTTATCAGATGGAGATTGTAGGGTGCTCTCAGAACAAAAGAGCTCAAGTGTTACGTGAATGACTTGATGATGGAGAGAGCGTCAGCAGCTTTGAGATAAGAAGCGCAATGAAGTGAGAACTTTCCTAATAAATATCAGCTGGTATGCAAGCTGAAAACGTGAAGTGAAAGTGTAGGCAGTCACAGATATTTATTTGCGATGCTTGAAACCTAAATGGAAAAATGGGGAAATGAAGGCTCAGTCTGTAATAAAAAAATATCTTTCTACCTTCATAGACTCAATCCTTTTATTTTTCTACGCTTTTTCCGTGGCATTTCTCTTTGAAAAGGGAGATAATGACTACCTAACGAAAGCTTTGTCTATCATACGGAAAATGCAGACAAGGATCCTCAGAGTGGAAGGTCATAATAAGCAAAGATTGCAAAGTTTTGATACCTTGAATTGTTTGCCGCAAAGGCGCTCTTTTTTCTGAACTCAAAATGACCTGGAAGTCTTCGAGTAAGATTGGAGAAGAAGAGCGACCCGAAATCTTTTGGCAAAAAATATATTTTTTTTAAAACTGATGGAAGTCCCTCATTAGATCATCCATAATTTTTTTAATTTCCACCCCATGGATGGTGCTTTTAGAAAATAGGACTTTCTTCCTTATCGAGGCTACTCCGTGGACAAACGGATCTGGGTTGTTTTACCTCTGAGAAGCACTTTTTTGGGGCAAAATGGCCAAGTCACAAGAACCACAAGGCTCGGAGAAGATTAGGGAAGAGAACTCACTGGACAACTGTCAGGAGACAGATGGAAGCCTTGCACAGAGCATATTTAACGTCCCATCCGATTCTAAGCCCTAAGTGTTCCCTTTCTCACCCAGCAGAGATAAAATCGCAAGCGCTGAACGAATCTGAGAACTGCAGATGCGAGACTGACGCGCCACCAACTTAGCCAACCCCCGCCTCCGACAGAAGAAAGAAACCGCAACAATGGTGTAAAATGAACTCGAACCTATGAATCTCAGGTTCAGTCCTACCAAATGAGTACTTACGTTCTCAGTTTAGACATGAGACTCCTGTCTATCCTTAATAGCTGTCCAGTGAGCCTCCATTGCTAACATCAGTTTTAGGATTGAGGTCCTGTGATCGGATTATTTAATTCAGTGTAGCAATAAAAGGTTATGTTGAGGAGTGAATAAACCCAAAGAAAAAAATACTGCTAAAACGGATCTTTGTTTAAAAAGAAGTATATCGTGGTAAATCATTTTTAAGAGTTTGCAGATAATTCTTAATGATACGAAATGTATTCATCTCTGATTATACGAAATAAAAGTACAGCGCAAGAGAATTAATTTATATACATATAAATGATTGGGGCGTAATAGATAAAAGACACAAGGAAAAAATTAAAAATAAGAGATGTTGTAAAAGATCAGAAAAAGAGAGGAAACTGAGTAAATAAAGAGAAAATAATAGAAGAGAGAGGAAAAACGATAATTGAAAATAGATAATTTAGGAGGAAATGAATCATTGAAAGGCATCATAGAGAGGAAATTGGTGATTGTTTCACAACTAATCAATAAATAGGTGGAGTTTATGATGAGGTTGAATTACACATTGAATTACATTGTAGCTCTTTATGGGATGACGACTGAAAATGTGAAGTTAGTTACATGTAGAATGGCACTAACTGCCGAATATTTTCGGATTCTTAAAGACGATTAAAGGTAAAGGTTGCTAATGAGCTTCGAGGTTTTGAAGAAAAAAAAAAACATTAAGAACAAAGGAATATGGTCGAAGTTACAGTTTAATTGTTTCTCTGTTGGAAAAAGAAAATTTAATTTATAGCAGAGTTAGAGGATTCAACTTTTTTGTGTGTGGGGGGGCATTGAGCAAGTGTGAGCAAATTTGGAAAATGAAAAATAGAATTTCATACATGCTTCTTTTTTATACGAATTGTTAAAGTGAAGGCATTGAATTTCATACCATTTTGTTCTCTTATACAGATTGCTGTAGTGAAGAAAGAAGCAAAAAAATATAAGGAATGTCAGAATGTTTAAATAATTTGAGATCATTGCTAACCGAAATGTATACAGTGCAAGAATTATGTTCGATGGTAACACGATTACCACATAATAATCGATCATTGGTTTATCCCAAACATTCAATAAAGTTTCGTTTAACAGAAGTTTTCAATATTCCAAATGATGCAGTTCGGATCTAGTATTTGCATGACCAAGCCTCAAGGGACGGTTAATGTGAAGATCTTGCAAGGCTAAGAAGCAGGGCCTGAACTGGGGGGAGGACAAGACGGCCATGGCCCCCCTTTGAAAATGCAAATAAGATAATAGAGGACAAAATTTATTGAACATGCGCATATTTCCCGCAGTTTTCAAGAAATTTAAAAAAACCTCTAAAATGAAGGAGGTAATGTTACCCTGCAATGGAAATCCAGTCTCTTGCACCCCCCCCCCTCCCCCCACACATTTTTCTCTTTTCCAACTCGATTGTGCTGCTTTCCTCTTTTCTAGATCTGGTCTTGTCAAGAAGTAATTTCAGAGTTGGTCTCGATTGAAACTTGAAGAGTTTGTTTTAGTGGGTCAAATTTTTCTAACATAGAACTGAAGGAAATAACTTAATAGAAAGTTTACATTTATAGCAAAATGATACATAAAAATAAAAAAAATACCCCCTCAAGCAGCTGCTTGCCACAGAGGTCTGACAGGAGCCTGTCAGTTTATATGCCACACAGTAGGAGATCTGAGAGGATGGCAGGACCTCAGCAGAAAAACGACACACACATCCATGCCTAATCCGGGACTCGAACCCAGGTCCCTTAGATCAGTAGCCAAGCGCGCTAACCACTCGGCCACTAAAAATTGAAATGAATAAATCCATTTTTTGCAGCTTTGTCAGCACGAGCGTTAGCAAAACGCTCATTGTGGCCTTGGATTAAATCAAAAGTTATATTGCAGCCTTTATTGATGGCGCATGAAATATATTCAGAATGTACTACACGAAAATGGGATAAAAAATTTGAACTGAAGTTATAAAAAAAAACAAGATGTTCTTTCAATAACCACTGAGATCATCTGAAAGGTCTATAATTTCAGCTCTGAGTACTGCACAACGAGCTGACAGATATCAAGCAATGTTGATATTTCACACATATATAAATATATAAGTAGAACATACAATTTTGTTAATAGTTGGGTTGCTGAATATAATCGAACAGGTCCATATCTAGTAAAAAAAAGGGTTGGGGGAGGGGAAGGAAATGATCAGGACGAAAGTGGGTGACAGAGCTAGATTGAGCCGTACCCAGTTCTGTATAAAATTTTTCCCTTCCTTTCAGTGATCTTTAAAAATTTGTTTGAAAGCTACATATATGAATATAATTTTTTTCGCCTCCGTTACAGTTGCTAGCCTTCTCAAGGAAAGGGGGGATGACCCCTTGCCCCCGATAGAAATAAATAAATAAATCATCATCATCATCCTCAAGCTGCCATGAGTTACGGAGGTCCAACCAGACCGCGCAATTTAGTTCTCAAAGCATATCTGTCCTGAGCTACATCTACTGCATCCGGCCACTGCACACCAATTCTAACAAGGTCCTGTTTGACATTGTCTGCCCACCGCATCCTAGGTCTCCCCCTCTTTCTGAAGCATTTAGGCACACTGTTCATAACCCTATTCGCTAATCTATAATTATCCATACGGGCAACATGACCAAACCAACGGAGTCTCTCTCTGCACAATATGCTGCTTAAAGGAGGTTGCCGACTCCTTTGTCTAAAATCATTACATACAAAGTTGAACCACCTAATGCCCAAGATTCTGCGTAAGCATCTAGAATCAAAATCATCTATTCTCCTGTTATCTTGTTTACAAAGCGTCCAAGTTTCACTACCATAACTATCCCTAGAAAGAACCAAACTATTATATAGTCTAATTTTAGTTTTTAGAATACACCTATTTCTCCACCCTCTCCATAGATTTCAAAGCGGGCGTTTGAATATAGTGAAGAAGCAAAAGGAATTTAGAATTTATCTTTTGTACTTATTACGCAAGTAATAGCATCAACCAAGGCCAGTCTAGTATGTGTGTGTGGGGGGGAACAATGTGGTCTCCCTCCCCCATTTGAGAATGCTAGTAAAGGTAATGGGGCAAAAAAATTATCAACCTATGTATATTTCATGCATTTTGTAATTAATTTTAAGACCTCTAAAACGGAGGAGAAAATTATATACTGAAATGAAATTCCATTCTCTTGGCGCCCTTTTATCTTTTTCCGATTCGATCGAGTCACTTCCCCCACTTTATTTTTCTTTCTAGATCGGAGCCTGTCATCAACCTTTTTAGCACATCGTTGAACTCTTTAGGTAATAATCCGAAGTCTGAAATTCAACTTGAATTTGATGGTGTTTAAATGATATGAAGTAAGAATCCTTGTTCAAATATTAGTGGAGCAGTTTTGTAAAGAGATGATAAATCTGTCATTTTCTTAGAAAAGAACATCTTCTAAAACGCAAGCTATGGCATTAACACTTATATCGAAAAGAAAGCTGTTAGTGTATATGCAGGAGAGGTTTTTGACACTGAGTGATTATAGGTGAAAGCAGCTGGGCAATGGTCACAGCCCATTAAATCTGATAAGCTTTTCCAGGAGATATTAAATGACAAGGTAGGATGAATACAAGGTGCATCAATAACTGAAAGAAGAGAGTTAGACCTTCGAAATGCGGAAAACCATCATTAAGTATTATCAGGATGAAATCATCAAGGGTAGATTGTAATGAATGTTCATGCGGAGGTTGTGTTGATAACCCTAAATGTTATTATGAGCGTTAAAGCATTCTCATACGATTATTAGCTTAGAAAGATAGAAAATGTCGAAATAGAAACACCAGAAACTAAATAATGGACAAGACTGCATGTACTGGCAATAGTGAGAGTATATTTTTGAAGTATGGTCACAATAGCTCTTTTTCCATCGCTAGTTTATAAGTTTGACATATATTAACATATGTCGTATTTCTAGAAGTACAAAAAAGCATCAGCTCTTTTCGGATGAAAGGCAGATGATTAATGTGAAGAAAGAAATCTAATATAAATTGCCGATCAGATTTTATCCTGATTTCACTAATTGAAATAAGATGAGTGCTTTAATGATTTAAAAGTTGTGATGCATTCGCTCTGAGGTCTCTAGAATTCCATGAAGCACGTGTAGAATTCGATGGTTGAAATTGGTCATGTTTCAGAATTCTTTCTAAAATTAAGCTGACAAATGGGAAAATGAAAGATCGTATGTGTATGATCTTTGACAAAAGTAGTTGATGTTTGATACGAGATTTGTATAAGCTTTGCGAATCCAATAGTGAGTTTTGGTGAGCTTTTGCGCATCGCACACTTAATTTAGATGAAAATGCTTGACGATGCTCAAAATTACGTCATGCCATTGATGCAGAGAATAATGAAGACAGAATTGAGAATTATATTTGGGGGTATAAAATAGGAAAACAAATCAAATCAATTAGAAGAAACTCTTCAATAAATGCATCTGCACGTTTAAAATTATTTCTCACATTGAATAGTCGATAAAGTTTTGCAAAAAAAAAATTGCACGCCAGCCATTACATTTTTAAACGCAATGGCTGGCGAGAAGGATTCATTTGACAAGCCAATGCCGTCACTGGTGTTCAGGAAAGAGAAATCCAACGATATACCACAGAACTGAAAATATTTTCTGCAAATCATACTTTTAGATTGAAAACTTCGATCTTTGTGACTAGTTGCAAAACATTGATTACAAATTGAAATCTTGGAAGAGAGATCTCCAATCACGTGTTTAGAGCTACCTAAACTTAGCGAAGAGCCACTAAAAAAATGACATTCTTAACGAGCCACAGGAAAAATTGTCTATTTAAAAACTAAAAAGGAAAAAAACACATTTCTAACGAATAATGAATTGGAAGAGTAAAACTACATTTTTAAGGAATCAAGAAAAGATGGGGATTAAAAAACAAAAATATACATTTATAATGAGTACTCGGTGTCAGCTGCTTGAGAAGTATTTATTCTATTTATTAATATGAATCGGAAAATTTGTTTAGATACAATTTTGCTTAATTTATCATTTAGTTTAATTTTGTTGGGTTCAAAAAAATTTTTTTGGAAGAAATGAGCCAGATTCAGTATAATAGCGATTTCTTTTATGAGCCGCACTCTTTTTGCAGTTGGCCATGTCTGATTCAACGGAAGTTATTACAGCTCGATTATTCATTTTGTTCTGAAATACAGTCATTTTTAGATGTAGATCATTCAGATATTTAAATACAGTCATTTTTAGATGTAGATCATTCAGATATTTAAATACAGTCATTTTTAGATGTAGATCATTCAGATATTTAAATACAGTCATTTTTAGATGTAGATCATTCAGATATTTAAATACAGTCATTTTTAGATGTAGATCATTCAGATATTTAAATACAGTCATTTTTAGATGTAGATCATTCAGATATTTAAATACAGTCATTTTTAGATGTAGATCATTCAGATATTTAAATACAGTCATTTTTAGATGTAGATCATTCAGATATTTAAATACAGTCATTTTTAGATGTAGATCATTCAGATATTTAAATACAGTCATTTTTAGATGTAGATCATTCAGATATTTAAATACAGTCATTTTTAGATGTAGATCATTCAGATATTTAAATACAGTCATTTTTAGATGTAGATCATTCAGATATTTAAATACAGTCATTTTTAGATGTAGATCATTCAGATATTTAAATACAGTCATTTTTAGATGTAGATCATTCAGATATTTAAATACAGTCATTTTTAGATGTAGATCATTCAGATATTTAAATACAGTCATTTTTAGATGTAGATCATTCAGATATTGAAATGCATAAGTAAGATAATTTGGTCAATGGCACATTTCGAAAACTTGCTGAAGAGGATTTTATTTTTTCAAATTAGAAAAACAGGTAATCAGTAAAGAGATATTATAAAAAGCAACCAATGAGTAAAAAAAGCCTAATGATATATTTTCATCCATCCTAGGAGTTACTAAATATTTTAAATGCATAACAAGTGGGAAAAAATTGAAACGTATACATTTGGGGGCAGTTAGGTGCGAACTGAACCCCTAAAACGTCCCCCTTAAATACACCCGATTAACACGTATTCAGTTTTATTTCAAAAGTTGTTTATATTTTGAGATGTATCGATATTTGGATCTATTCTGAAAGGTATTAAATGCTCACCAAGTAAATTTCAAATAAAATCCAACGATCATCAGAATCCAAAAATAATATCGAAGTTATTCGGTATTTTTGTTATAAAAAAACTCAAAATAATACTCATCACTATTGTTGATAAAAAGTTGTTTTACAAGAATGTTCATGTCACGTTTTAAGTGTCTGCATGCTAACAATCTGAAGAGTCATCTTCTCAAGACTTTTTGTGCACAATCTATTTTATTTGCTATGCTCAGAAGCGACTTTTTATTTTCGTAGTTAATGCAATATATACTAAAGAATTATAGATACTTATAAACATTAAATGACATGTAATAAAATTATTTTAATATTCTCTCTTGCACTTAAATGACGTATATTAAGTGCAACCCAAAAAATAGCAATAACAATTTATGATGTGAACTAACTTCGGATGCCAATGAAACAATCGATGTTTATGATGCAATTTAAAAAGATTCGAATCGTGTTAACAAAAAACAGAGAGAGAGAGAGATTATTTTTCCATTCTCTTGAAGAACATCATTAAACAGAGGCAAACAATAAGAAATAGACGTTCTGTTAACTACGTCAGACTGAAAAAATACAAAATAAGTTTCAACTGTGAATTATTTATTGGCTGAGATATTTTTATCAACTACAGCTAGAAGGTATAAACTTCAGAGAATTGTTACATCATCAAATCAAATTTAAGGACAGCTGAAGATGAACTTCATACCTTTATAGATCCATCACTCTTCTGTCTACGAACCACGTTCAAGGAATCATCGAGCAGTCCCTTATTTTCCCGTTTATTAAATAATAAAACAATAAATACCCCCTCAAGCAGCTGCTTGCCACAGAGGTCTGACAGGAGCGTGTCAGTTTATATGCCACAGTAGAAGGTCTGAGAGGATGGCAGGACCTCAGCAGAAAAACAACACGAACATCCATGCCTTACCCGGGACTCGAACCCGGGTCCCTTAGATCAGTAGCCAAGCGCGCTAACCACTCGGTCATGGGACGCTTTGTATTTCAAAAATATTTTTCCACAAAGAAATATTTTCTCTTGCTAGTTTTATTTCACACTTCCTGCTAAGCGAAATTCATTAAACTCATTTAATTAGTCGTGAGAATTGCTTGAAATGCAAGATGGTGCACAGGAATTTCGTTCACCTAACGATTAATCGGGAATCCTGATTAATCGAGGTCCTGTTAACAGGAATGTTTATGTCACGTTTTAAGTGTCTGCACACTAACAATCCGAAGAGCCACCTTCGCAAGATTTTTTGTGCAAAATCCGATTCACTTGCTACATACGACAAAGATGTTGTTCTTTGCTAATTGCGTCAACAAAGATTAAAAAGCCAGGCAAAAGAAAATAGCTAAAAAGAGAGTTCAGAAAATTTTAAAGCTTGAATTCGCCGCAAACGATTTTTTTTTGCATCTATTGATCTTGATTTATGAGCAATATGCAAAGCTTTTTCTTTTTCACTTTTTTTTACTTGTTTTTTTTCGCCTCTTTTTCTTTATAGCAAACGTTCGTTAATTTTCAGTTGCTCAGCTCTCAGTCGATCTGTTACAGAAGAACTGAAAGATGAAACTGAATTTTTGGTTTCCACAAAAATATTTAGGCTAAATGTTTTTTCTCCGACACTTACAGTCGCTCTTGGTATTTCAAAAGATCCACTGGACAACTTGAACCGACAGATGGGAGCTTTCCATCAAGTCCATTCAGCGTGTTCGTTAACATGCACAGGGTATGGCGCTCCAGCACAAGCAACCACGTCTTAAAACGTAATCCGACAGACAGCAATCGTTTTAAGTCTACGGGTTCTCATGCTCAACAAAAGCGAAAAGAAATTAGCTGAGAAAATATTATTATATGCACAGTGAAAATGCAAACTCGGGAACTTTAGATTATGAGCCTAACGCGCTATCGCCTGAACGAAACTCGACTCAGCATGCAAAATCAGACGTCTACTGAATTGCATCCCAGTTTTAGCAGAACCTTTTCATAATATTCCATGTCAGAGAAATTTTATGAAAAACTGCAAGAATACTTGATTAAAATTATTCAAATTGAGTCAATGATAATGAGATCGTACACATTTGCATTCTTGTTTAGATAGATTAAACGGTTCCCTAAAAAGGAGAAAAAATCAAATGAAACCGAAACATTTTTCTTCATTGCCTAACACAGATACCTTTTGGAGAGAGTCCCCAAAACGAAAATTAAATGTGTGCATTAAAACATCTCAAATCCCATTCACTGTTATTTACTGCGAACGCCTTCTTAAAAGCAACGCTCAATTGTCGTTTCACCTTCTGTTTACCTCCCTTTTTCTTTACCAAATTTCGAAAGTAAATTAAGATCTCCGTACGCAGTTACCCGTCTCTTTAAAAAAGTATTATTCTTTAATGACTGTTTGTACATTAGGGAAACACAAATGAATGCGTGAGGAGACCATTCGCATTAATCAAATGATGTATTCAAGTTTTCAACGGTCTCCTTTGTCAGTCTGGTGGAAGAGGAGGAGGAGAAGGCGCCCTCTCATGGGCCAAGTACTGCCAAGACTGACATTAGGACGTTACGACAGAGGGCGACTGGCGGCGGAGGCGGCGATAACCCGAGAAGCGATTGTGGATAACTGTTAGATTGCTCTGCCAATGTTCCTTTCTCTTCGTGGAGGAAAAGAAAGGAAAAAAAATGCGCTGCACGTGCACTCACAATGGGCAAAAGGGCCGGGCGGTCGTCGGGACTTGTTTTCCGTCTGTAATGTCAGTGTGCACCCCACCCCGACGTAAACGGCTCCGTTTCTGTTGGCAGTCCACCACCCAGGGCAGCTGGTTGCGGAACGTGTGATTATGTTGCTTCTATGGGTGGTTTCTCTTAAAAGGGCAGGGAGATGGCAGTGCATGAAAGAAAATGACGCTCTTCAGAAATTTGGTCGTAAATGAACTGAAGTTGCAGAATATTACGAAATAATGCAATAAAATACATTAAATGACGAATGGGAAGAAATGACTCCGACATTTACGTTAAGTATCATAAAAAAATGATGATAGTCTTTCTAAGGACCACATTTTTATGCGAGATACGGGTTGCATAGGTCTCGAATTTCATCACTATGTAATTACAGTTGTTACCATTTATGAAGAAATTCACATTCCTCCACAGAATTGTGCCTTAAATGCTACAGTCGTAATTACACTAAGGACTCTTTTAATGGTGGCTGTCTTTGCAAGGATAAAAGTATTTTTCAGCGACATAGTCACGAGACGATTACTCACATCCAGCACAGAACGTATAGATTTTTCTCCTTTATTAAAACACTATGGAAATATAAAGTAAGGACTCCCTATGTAAGTTTCTTGCTTTTTATCTAATTTCCAATTTCTTTTCAGTGTCCCCTTTCTCATCGATGGTAGGGTGGGATTAACGGAGAAAATTCTCAACACAGGCAGAGTTAGGAATCCAGCCTGGGATCTGCAGATGACGAGTCTGATGCGATATCGACTGAGCCAAACTACCTTTATGAAGTGCTTAAGAGACACATCGGCAAAGAAGGGTGATTGCCTACCGGAAACAATAAACCTTTATGAAGTATGATTACATGTCAGTTTGGTCTGATACTGTTCATGCAGAAGGATTTGGGTTGTTTTATCTCTGGGCGGCATCTTTCTTGCACAAAATGGGCTAAATGGCCAGGTTACAAAGACCCCGTGGGGCTCAGAGAAGGTTGGTGGAGCTGTTGACCCATTGGAACAGCTGTTGAGAGACAGAAGGTAGTCTCCCGTCAAGGTCATCCAGCGTGTTCCTTAAAGTGCAGAGGGCATGGCTATCCCGCATACTGCTTTACGTCTCAAACAACGGACGGCATCCCGCCCTGACCGACGGGTGGGCGGGGAGTTTTTCGGAGATAAATCTCGACACTGGTCCAGCTGGGACTCGAACCTGGGAACTGCAGATTACGAGCCTTGCGCGCTACCGACTGAGCCATCCTTGGAGAAGGAAAGAACAGATTAGTTCTTGCAGTTTTATAGCATATAATAATAATGAGGCTTTCATATGGCTTAAGATCACTGACGAGATGGAAAAAAAAACTGTACGGTTTTCCTCATCTTAACTCTTAACCGGTATCGTCTAAGTGGAGCCCCGACGAAATATAACAGGATTGTGGTCTGATAGATCACTCCGTGCCAGTCAAGAGTTAATCATCTGACTATATTATGGTGCCAACAATACTTGGACTAAGAAATAAAAATCTCAGTCTTTCTCGCCAACGAGTTATGATCAGTCTGTAATCTTATTATCCGAATGCACGCACTAGGAGGGGGAGAGAGTTTTAGGTGGTTTCCTAATAAGGAATGGATAGTTATGGGGGTGGTCTTTTGCTGCACAACCTCCATATTCTCGAGAGAAAGGATCAGATTCTTATCGGATAATAGATAAAAATAAGCGCTTAACAAATATGAAGTGCAATGAAAGTCTTATCTTTAATTCCACTTAATAAGTACTAAAAATGTAAGGGTTATCGCTCAATGAGTTAGGTGTCACTGTTTTGAGAGAATTATTCGAAACGGCTCAACTTTGTCCGATATTCTTAAAGACTTTTTTAAATTGATAATGAAGATTTAATTATAATAATTAATTACTATTCAATTGCCAAAACTCGGTTCGTTTTGTTGAGATTTATAGCCGTAAATCTCCTGCCCTGCCCTCGGTCAATAGCGGACATCGATGGGCTTAGAAAGGCCTATGTGCCCATACCCTGTGCACGTTAAAGAACACTCTGGATTGCTTTGACAGGAACTAACAGCTGCCCAGTGAAGTCAGAGAAGGCTGAAGGAGAGGATCCACTGGGTAACTGTCCTAACAGCTGCCCAGTGAAGTCAGAGAAGGCTGAGGGAGGGGATCCACTGGGCAACTATCCTAACAGCTGCCCAGTGAAGTCAGAGAAGGCTGAGGGAGAGGATCTACTGGGCAACTGCCCAGCGGATTCCCTCCCTCAATCTTCGCTGAACCTTTAGGGTCCTTGTGGCCTGGCCACTTACACCATTGTGTGCAAAAAAAAAATTCTCCTCAGAGGTTAAACAACCCAACTCCATCATCGATTGGCACAGATGTTCAGCTTTATTTCGCATAATTTTTATCTGGGTTACGTCAACGTGATTACCTTGATATCTGTAGTATGAGTTGTAAACTGATCTCGTCGTCATTCGCTGAAAATGAATAACTTATTCGTGAAATAGATTGGCATATGCAATAAATTTCACGAAGAAGGTGAGGAACCGAAATTTTTACCGAAGTAGAAATCACGAAGTAAATTGGTACGTCTAGCTATAATAAACTGAGATGCAATTAGGAGCTGAATGAGCATTGGTTTCCGAGATGCTGATCCTATGAATGCATTCCATACGTAATTGTTTCCAAGTTGGCTTGTTTTACCTCAGGGAAACACTTTTGTTCACCAACTCAGCTATATAGTCAGGTCACAAGGACCTCAAAAGTGAAACGAGTCCTATTGAACAACTGTTTTTGAAAGCAGAAAGATGAAGCTTCCCTTCAAAATCATCTAGGACGTTCTTTAATGTGCACAAGGGTATGCTATTCTGCACACCAATCCACAGAACAATATTCTACGGATGACGGCCTTTCCAAACCTTTCGGCATTCCTTTTTTGTAAATGGAACAACGGACTTTAGCGGAGAAAATCTCAATGCAGAGCCAGTCGCAGAATCGGGGAAAATCGCTGAGGAATTGAAGGAATAGTGTAAAAGATACAATCTGATGTTACTGCTGATGCAATTTTCTTTTTCCAGAAACCTAAATTACTCATAACTTCATATTTCGTTCGGTTCAATGTTTTTTCCTTCAAATTCAAGACTTCGTTTTAGCTCGTTTTCAAAAACATGAACTAATGTTTTCAATTTTCCAGTCTTTTCGTCTGTAGAATATTAAACTTTTCTGTTTTTAGTAATAAATTGAAAATTCTTTTTGGGTTGGATAGGCATTGCTGAAATACTACGATTTGCACTTTCGAAATCTCGCAAAAGTTTTAATTGCGTTTCTATAATGGTGGAAAAGGTTGGAAATTGCGAACGATATATTTATGCAAGAAATTTTAAATTTTGATGGAATTAAGTGCGAAGTTTTGCACTGACAACAATGATTTGCCCAGTTACTCGAAGGGATGTGGGAAAACGCAACTTTTGTTTTAAAGAATAATTGAAAATTACTTTTTAGTTGTATAGTAATAAAATATTATAATTGACATTTTTCAAATCTTCTGATAATTTTAGTTTAGATCATTAAATAATAAATAAAATAAATACCCCCTCAAGCAGCTGCTTGCCACAGAGGTCTGACAGGAGCCTGCCAGTTTATATGCCACAGTAGAAGATCTGAGAGGATGGCAGGACCTCAGCAGAAAACAACACGAACATCCATGCCTTATCCGGGGCTCGAACCCAGGTCCCGTAGATTAGAGGATACTAAATGTGGAAATGCGAAATTTTAAACGAATGTTGTAAATAATCTGTTCATGGTAGAAATTTGAAATTTCGGTGGTAAAGTGTTAAGAGAAATAATACTGGGAGCAAAGATTTGCCGCACTTTTCTCACAGGGTGGTGGAAAACATAATGTTTCAATTTTAAGGGATGAATTAGAAATTCTTTTATGTTGTATAAGACATCAAATATTCCACTTTGCATTTTTTCAATCATCCATTATTTCGAATTATCGTTTTTTAAAGGGTGAAAGAATTACTCAAATGAAAAACTTCATTCTGTTCGAAGACGAGTAAGAGATAACATCTGTTCAGTTTTTATAACCTTTTCATTTAATAGTATTAGGGTACACTTTGCTGATAAAGAATATTTTATTTCAATTTTTTATGACTCATTTTATCTCTGCAACATAATAAACGTAAGCAGTCTGGCAAAATAAATTGCCTGGTAATAATAAAATAATGGCAGCCTGGTGAAAGTCTATCTCAGCTAAACCATTGTGCTATGACCATGCAACAACAAAAGTTGCAGATGCCTAAAATCTCCCTATGCTTAATGATTAGGCCATTTTTGTGGCAGACTACGAAGAGCAAAAGGAAATTGCAACTCGTAACTGTGATCATGTAGTTCTATCATAATCGAATGTAAAACCTTCACTTCAGTTCATTACGCTTGCTTTGTGACTGCTTTCAAAATAAATTAAACAACGTAGGAAAGGTCAACGACGTAATGTGACCTCAAAGCAAAGTATCATTATTGCCACATGCTCCATTGTGCAGATTTTTAAGATGACGGATATTTACAACAGCGTTAATTTTTCCTTTCGAAAAGGCAATGACATTTTGCCAAAATGTCAATGACATATATTGAAATAAAAAGTACTTAATAGTAAGACTGCGCAATTAACACTACGAATAGTTATTTAATCTTTTGTTAATCTCTGAATTTGATAAGGACCATAAAAGGCTCATTCTTTGAAAATTAATGCTTGTACCATTAATCCCTACTACCCGAGTAGCAAAGATCATTAAAGCATCTTTGTTTATCTTTTTTTTTCATCTGATGTCTCATAATACGTTACACACATAAAGGAAAAATATTCTCAATAATCAGATCATTCATCCAACTGAAGTCATCTTATTTATCATCATTAAAAATTTACGGGAAATCACTTGTTGATAGAAAAACAATTTTTAAGATAGAGGAAAAACTGTATTCATTGGATGGTTAAAAAACCACGACAGTATTTGACTAAAACTAGGCTTCTATTAATGCCAGCTTTCTGCAGGGAAACTTGAACAAGGAAATCTCTTTGATTTTGAGGTAAGATTAGATGATGTAACTTGAGAGTCTACCGACGACAAATGGATCTACTATCGGGTGTACAGAATGAAATTAAATCACCCTTCAAGCAGCTGCTTACCCCAGAGGTCTGAGAGGAGTCCGTCAATATAATATGACGTAGAGAAGGCTTGTGAGGAAAGCCATGTCTCAGCAGAAGGACACTACAAATAAAGAAATGCCGAAGCCTTATTCGGGGCTCGAACCCATGTCTCTTTGTTCAGTAGCTAACCCCTCGTCCACGGAGATGGTCCACGTGCACAGAGAATGGTGTTTAATAGCCATGGATGTTCTCTACGGAAGTTCTACCCTAAATACAAGAGGCCTTTCTGTCCTACTTGTGTACTTTCTCAACGAGATGAGAGGAAGGCATTCATGAAAATGTAAAATTCTATAATCTGGCTAGTTACGAACAAAACTACTGATGTCCGATTGTAAAGTCTTATAATATGTGTTGTTATAGAACAAATAAAGCAATTATAAGGATAGCATTCAAAGTAAACTAACAGAGTATTTTTTTCGCACAATATTATAACTAAGACGTTAATGCTAAACGAAATCCAGATGGGTTGTGACAGGAGTTTACTAAAGCAAGTTGCATAAAGTAGAAGTCCTGTTAGGAAATCGAATTTTCTTTCCCCAGGAAGGTATATACAGCTATAGTCATCTTGAATATTTGAACCATCTGTCGCTACCGACTGAGCCAGCTCCCATCCCCAGTTAAAAGAGGATAATGGGTTCTGGAAGGAAAGAAACTTAAATTCGAATCCAAGAGATGAAGGTTTCTGTTTCTTTCATCAGGTCTTGCCCTTTTCACAGGTCCTTTATATGATTACTACCAGATTTCTATGGCAAACTCATCGCATGCTGAACAACGATTCAATTAAGATTGAACCGTACCCGACGCACGCTGTATGCCATATTTAGCCATTAGTCAGGATTAGCTAGCCATGCAATACCTTCTTCTCGATGTTCCGACAAGAGTAGTGGGGAGCCGATAACCCAATTTCTTTATCATCATTTACTGCTTCACATTTCCCTTTTTCTAACAAACTTTGGTGGGCAACTGAAAAATGTTTTCATTTCAATATTTGGCGTCTTTTCTACAGAACCACATGACAACCGTTGGTGACATTCACTTTTCAAAATGATTTAATAATTTATTAGGATTTTTCATCTTTAAACCACGACGTGTGTAATACATGCATAATAAATTCCCGTGTTTCTACGCAAGAAAGAATATTTTTCTTTAACTCTCCACGGAACACTAACATCATATTCGAAATCTTTTTCTACTTTTCTCCCTACGGAGGCCACTAAAACTTGTTTCCGTCGATAACTCACATCACTTAACTTTCAAAGTTTTGCAACTAAAAGTATCGACTTCAATAAAAACTGTCCCAAGGTGCAGGTAGACAAAAGCAATCTACATAAGAGTTAATCCGAAGCGAAGGTCAGACGCAAACGTAATGAACAGGCCGTAAGGTAGCGGAGACAAGCACAGATCATCAGGCAATTCGAAATGAAGCCGAGAAATTGCTCTTGGATGATTGTCGTGCAATTCCCCAGTCGCTCGTCATTCTGGGTGTGTCTGTAGCCAGCGGCTGCGACCTCCATGTGTCACGTGCGCGAGCCACTGGCAGCCACTCTTGCGTCACATTAGCCGCCATTATTATGATCGATTACACGATCGTCCAATCGGATGGTTTGCCGACGATGTTCCGAATGTATGCGCCTCTATCGCCAGCTTGTCGTGTTTTCTCACGGCGAAGTATTAATTTGCGTCCATTCTGCTTACAGAATAGTAATTACGGTACTTCGGTTTCACGAGAGACCAGCATGCTTAAGTGTACTGGCCAAAAATGTGGTAAATTTGCCACCGCTGTTAAGTGGGTTTTTTTATTTTTGTTATTTATACAATTATTTCTGCTGCAAAAAAAAAACGTAATTTACTCAGAGTAAGAGGTAACCTTTCCGAAAGGTAAAATGTGTCTAGATGGGAGGGGGGGGGGGAGGTGGAGAAAAATCATCTGATAATAAAAAGCGATTAGCTGATGAAAGTTAAAACTCTGACATCCTCCTTTTTAATCGTTTGTGCTGCACATTCTGTGCATTTATTTTTCAGTTGACAAAAAACGCATTTGATTCCATAATGTTCTACAATTGTCCTTTGGAATTAAAGTTTCAGTTACTTTATAGACTGAAAGTATTTTATAATAAACTGCAAGCAATTTTGAATTGAAGTCGGGGGCAGTTTTGTGCTAAGATTCCTTCCAATAGAGTAAAGGATTACACTTATGCTTGAGAGACCCTTAAGTATAGCCGAGACACTCTTACTATTTACGTCATTGAAACCAGTACATGATAAAACAGGGCTCAGTAAATAAAAATAATAAAGCAGAAATGAAATTGGTTCAGTTTCTATGAATCGGATAACAAAATTATATTGCATTTAAATATACTGTTTATTATAATACGCAACACCTGCCCAAGACATTTTGCCGCCCTAAGCTAATTTACTTTTTGCCCCCGAATCGAACTTACCTTTTGCTACTCAAAAGAAAATTTACTTTTAGCACATACATCATCATCAACACCATCTTCAAGAAGCCACGGGCTACCAGACCTCACTGTCTGGTAGCTCACGGCTCCTTGATGAGGTCTAACCAGACCGTGCAACTTAGTTCTCCAAGCATATCTGTCCTGAGCTACATCTAGCCACTGCACACCAATTCTAACAAGGTCCTGTTTGACATTGTCTGCCCACCGCATTCTAGGTCTCCCCCTCTTTCTGAGGCATTTAGGTACATTGTTCATAACCCTATTCGCTAATCTATAATTATCCTTACGGGCAACATGGCCAAACCAACGGAGTCTCTCTCTGCACAATATGCTGCTTAAAGGAGGTTGCCGACTCCTTTGCCTAACCTCATCATTACTTACAGAGTTGAACCAGAGCACATACAAGTTAACGTAATTTTTTCGTCCTCCAAAAAAACTGTTTTGCTACCTCAAGTGAATGTGCTTCTTTTGCCATTCCGATTGATTCTCGATTTAACTGAGTATATTTTTCTGTCGCCACATTTGAAATAAAAAGCCAGGTTAATCTTAAGTAATTAGATGTCAAAATTACTATGCTACTAGCAAAATCCTGTGAATATATTATCATTTTGCTTTCATGGTGCTTTCATACTGAATTGCGATTAGAGCGACCCCATCCAATCATTGCTATATATCGCTCTTAAAATGCACTACGCATGCAATACTTATGCTGTCGGCCAGTTCTCATATTATGCGAATAGTCAAAACCCAAAATTTCGATTCGTAAAAATGTCTATATGATGCAGAAAATAATTTCATACCAAAATGTTTGAACAGAAATTTTTTTTATATAGCAATAAAATTTAAATTCATTCCTGGAAGTGATCTGAAGGAATCTCAGATCACCATTTTCTACAAGTTTCTGAAAAGTCAGTATTTTATTTTAGATTCTAGAATGATTACGAAATCTTGTCAATCTTTTGACAATCTGCTCAATTATATATCAGCTGATTTATTGTGGCCTCGTACACGATTCGTCTCATAACGTTTATATGTCAAATAAAACAATATGTCAAATAATCCTACATTTAGTAGTCAAATAAAACGACCGCTAAATATATGAAATTTTTCTTCGTGGGTCGATTGAAGCTTGCAAATTAGATTTAGAAAAGAATACTGAAAAATGGTTCTTCCAGCAGAAGGTAAGGGGTGTTAAGTGAACTATAGCTGCTGGCAGTTGGATCGGGAAGATCTGCAAGAAACTTCCGGAAATTCTTTCATAATTTTGAGTGACATTGTATTTTGATTTTACTAAATTACCCTATTGTCCATAATTTTAAGTTTAACCTCATGATGTACTGTATAAATAGGAAGCTAATTTGAAAGCTTTATAATTTTTAAAATAATCTTTCTGTGGAAAAATTTTACAGAAGTTAAAGGGTCTCAATGAAACCTGTCTTGAGTTTTGTGAATATTCGTTCTGTACCAAAATAACTATGGAAGGCGAAATATTTCGCAACAGAATATGCTACTACAGGTATGTATTTTTCTTAAAATAAACATGATCAAAAAGAATCATTAATGAATTTCTTCTTCAGGTGTCTGTTGACACATGACCTTCTTGATACATGTCATTGAAATGGATTGAGAGCAATAAATACCCTCTGCTTCTGACCGCACAATATCTCAGTGATTAGTTTAAGAACGCTTATCAAAGCCAAATTATTTTGATAACTCATCAGATATAAATTTTATTGTTATTTATTTATCTAGTGTTATATATATTATTTATTAAAGCTTTTGCAAAGAATTTCTTCATGTTCCAGAGATAAAGCGATTTTAAAAATAGTTAATTAAGTACTAGAAACTTCAAAGTATGAAAAATATTTCTGACTTTAAAATTAATGTGGTGGAATCAACATTCTGCAGTTTTAATAATCTTTTATTTCTATAAGTGATCTAAATTTTTACCTTTCATTCACATAAAAATTGCAGGTCTAACAGACTTCACATTTAATGCAAGTAGTCTGCTGTTTTCTGGATGCTTTATTGAGTTGTCAACTTCACGATTCAAAGTCAGTATATTTTTTCCTGATAATTTAAATGTTTATTTTTCTTCATTATTAACCTTTCTATTTTGTCGAAATACTTCTTACGATTATAAAATCAAACCGAAAAAAAAAAAAATCACTGCCTTATCTAACTAGCTAATGATAATCGATTAACAAATTTTCAAAGGCATTCGAAACTATACAAATTCTAAACTACGTTCCTTTATCTTTGCATTTCAGTAGGCAAAAGGATATTATTTATAATGTCTGTCCGTATTATCGACGAAATTAATTCCTCAAAATAATTTAGTTTAATTAAAACTGCTTTTTTAAAACTGCTTTTAACCAATGTTTAATTCACAGCGAAGGAATCAGCACGTTGTTGGGTTGGGTTGGGTTGTTTTACCTCTGAGCGGCACATTTTTGCACACCATGGGCTAAATGGCCAGGTCACATGGACCCCGAAGGCTCAGAGAAGGTTGGGGGAGGGGACCCACTGGAACAGCTGTTGGGAGACAGATGGTAGCCTCCCGTCAAGGCCATCCAGCGCGTTCTTTAACGTGCACAGGGTATGGCTCTCCCGCACACGGGGCCACGGCTTAACGTCCCATCCGACGGACTGCGGCCTTTCCAAGCCCATCGGTGTCCCCTACTGACCGTGGGCAGGGCGGGGAATTTTGCGGAGATAAATCTCAACGTTGACCCAGCTGGGACTCGAACCTGGGAACTACAGATTACGAGCCTGGCGAATCAGCATGTACAAAGCGAGGTGATATATAACCAATGTCACCTGTGAATGATTTGCATGCAGTTTTCATTCTTGATGTCGTGATACAGAAAATAAGCAAGAAAAGTAGATTACATTCAGCTTAAAGAATCATAAAAAAAAAAGCAATCGGACAACGTTAATATTGACTTAATTACTTCTCTATATGCACCATTAAAGTTAAATAATTGGCATAAAATAGAAAATAAGATTTTAGGCTTCCAAGCTTCAGACCTAGCTCTGCATAACAATGAAGCAATCTGCAATGCATTGAGAAGAAAATAATAAAATACAATTTCCATCTACTTCTGGCAGAGGTTGCGTAACGATGACTTGTATATCCCCAGTAATGATAAATAATTTAAATAATGACTATCACTTGAAATAGTCATTGCCAGTCAATCAGACCTTCAGTTACATTATAATGGACCGTTTTAAATACACTACTGAACATTATTAAGGGTTAGATATGCATACTGAAGTGTCTGAGTTGGATGTTATGCTGATTGCACTCAGTAGACTTCATGAGTGATGATATATTTAAAAATAATGACGAATGATGCTTTTGAAATCATGAAACGCTGTAACTGACAAATATTTTTACTGCACCGAGGAAATATAATAATATCCTATCATAACTGATTGCATAAATAAGTTGTATAACGTTTATGAGAAAATGCAATTTTTGTTCACTTAAGATGACCACATAAGTAGACGATATGCCACTAACTTACTTCTGCAGCTGAATATTTATTCCTACAATCGTCTTTTGTTTTTTATTAGTTCAAGTAGAATCTTTAATTGAACTGGCACAAGTTGTACAATATAAATACACTAGTTAATAAAAATTAAGAACAATCCTATGCTATGGAAATGGGAAATTAAAAACTTATTAAATTCTAAAATAAGTTTTTTGTTTTGAAAAATGTGATTGCAAATAAAGATCTCAATCAATATATGATATACTGATTTCAACAATATCGGTTCCGCATTTAATGGGTAATGGGAAACTGAATATTTAACAACAACAATGCTAGTCACAAAAATTAACTTCAGAAGTTAATTAAAACTTTGTAATAAGTAGTATTGTATGAAAAAAGTGTTTAATAAAATAAGTTTTATTTTAGAACTTTCTGTAAAGAATTCTTTCACTACTCTTCAGTTTTGTATAAGTTTCTTAAGACTGGCAATTATTTTTAAATATTCAAACTTCCATAACTCATTAAATACTGGACGAATATTGTTGAAAATCGAGATATTGATTTATTTGATTGAGATCTTTATCTGCAATCACATTTTTCAAAACAAAAAAACTTATTTTAGAAGTTATAGAACTTTGACGTTAGCTTCCCATTGACTTAACATAGGGTTGTTCCTGAATTTATGGAAACCAGTGTGTTTATAATCAGTGACTAGTTCAATGAATAATCTGGTATTTGTACTAAGGGAATATTAATTGCATTCTTATAACAATAATATTTACTATTCTTACTTACATACACAAAAAACTGGAGTGAAAAAATTAATATTTTACTTTTATGTGTATCATAAATTTCTTTTGAAAATAAAATTCAGAAATGTCCGACACAAATATTTAATATTTCACTAAAATATTTCTTTACCTGTTTCGTTAAAATAGCATTGTCAGCATAAAGTAAATGCACCGACAAAATGTTGCGTAATTTTGCCTCAGAGCTCCAATTTTTTCTTTACTGCACAAATGTTCATTGTCGAGGCTACAATGCTCCCATAGAGGGAGGATGCACTTATTCCCTGTCAGGGGTAGATGGGATCCTCTTGTCATTGTCATGAAGATTGTTTTTAGACGACCCTCTCCTCCCACGTCCACTGATTCCCTTTTTCTTCTTCACAGAGAGAGAAATCTAAACGCTTGCCACATGTTTAGGATTTTAATCCTATAACATCCAGTTACGAATCTAGAGCACCAAATACTGCCCTTCTTCGAGAAACGCCTTTTTTTTCTATATATGGAGTTTTGCTCCACATCTCACTGCCCTGATGGAAGCGATAGCGAACTAATGTCTCATTTTTTGGATTTTCAGATGACTTTGGACAGCAACAGTTCTCAACCTTTTCTAAGTCACTAGACAACGTTCGTTGTTTATAGCGACAGTTTTGTGCACACAATGGGTTAAATGGCCAGGTTGCAAGAACATCGTGCAAAAGAGTGGTGGAAGGGGACCCACTGGATAGCTGTTAAAAGACAGATGGTAGCCTCCCGTCAAGGCCATCCAGCTTGTTTTTAAATGTGCCCAGGGTATAGCTCTCCTGCACAGCAGCCGCGGTTTAGCGTCCCATCCGACGGACGGCTGCCTTTCCAAGCCCAACGGTGTCCCCTTTCTTAACGACGGTAGGATGGGGGTTTAGCAGAGATAATTTTTAATGCAGGCACTGTTGCGATTCGAATCTGAGAACTTAAGACCATAATAAAGGCTGGTATAATCCCATGGCTGAGTGGTTAGCGCGCTTGGCTACTGACTTAAGGGACCTGAGTTCGAGCCCCGGGTAAGGCATGGATGTATGTGCTGTTTTTCTGCTGAGGTCCTGCCATCCTCTCAGATCTTCTACTATGGCATATAAACTGACAGGCTCCTGTCAGAGACTCTGTGGCAAGCAGCTGCTTGAGAAGGTATTTATTTATTTTTTATTTTATAATCTGCAGTTCCCAGCTTCGAGTCCCAGCTGGACCAGCGTTGAGATTTTTCTCCACACTGGCTGGATTTATCTCCACTCCGCTCTGCCCACGGTAAGTAGGGAATACCGATGGGCTTGGAAAGGCCGCCGTCCATCGGATGGGACGTTAAGCCATGCTCCGTATGTGAGAGAGCTATACCCTGTGCATGTTAAAGAACACGCTGCATGGCTTTGACGGGAGGCTACCTTCTGTCTCTCAACAACTGTTCCAGTTGGTCCCTTCCCCAACCTTCTCTGAGCCATCGGGTCCTTGTGGCATGGCCATTTAGCCCATTGTGTGCAAAAACGTACCGCTCAAAGGTAAAACAACCCAACCGAAATACAAGCCTGGAGCGCTACCGACTACGCCAATCTCGTCCTACCACTTCCTGTAATTTTTCCGCAATTTAGTATAGCAGCCTATGGATAGCATCTGTGATTTGCGGATCACTTGGGGTCATGTATTACTAGTTAAGAGAAATATTGACTTAGACAATGATCTGACACTGGATTTACACTTTGTAATAAAACTTTTTGTATACTAACGTAACCATAAATACAAAGCTCAGTATGAGATTTTGAACGATGTTTCTAAGAGAGAAAAACATCAGAGTAGCTTTTAATATGCGCATATGCATATTTAAAAATAAACTCTAATGATAGGGGATATCTTGTGTAAAGCCTTCTGATTAGCAAGTTGAATAATGCTACATCATGTTCATTCCTTTGTTTTGGCACACCAAGTGTTTCCATTAGGTAATAAAGGCTGGTCGGGCCATAAAGCTGCTTCTAGGTTGACTTCCGTAGATTTCTATTGTTTTAATAGAAGTGTTCCGCACTTTCGAAACCTAGTATATGCTTAGAGAAGGTCCGAGCATTAATTAATGGGCACAATGCATATCTGTTTTCTCTTTGCCATTGACGTTATGTAATATAGAGCGTGTTACATTTCAGCGCTGCATTATTTGATTGATTAAGCCGACACGCTAAGGATTCAAGTTTATTGATTGCCAAATAATAACAGCTGAGCGTGCACTCAAATGTGTAGCAATTGCGTTTTAAATGAGACTGAGTGATTAGCCAAGATTTATCAGATGATAACACTCATTTTCAGCACTAATGAACCATCAGGTGTGCAGAAGCTTTTTAAAGCACGTGCTACGTTGGGAAATTCGATGTTTTCGAGAGCCGTGTTCAGGAAATGAATTTCAACATTGTTATCCACAAATTCATTGATGGGGAGAGGCTCTCACTGAAGAACGAAAACATAAAACGTTCTAGGGAAAAAAACATAAGTATTAATTCCTACCACAAAATAGCATTAAATGAGAAATAATGCGTGTTAACTGTAAAACATTCGACTGATTTTTCAAACAACACTTCTCTAGACGAAGTCTGATGGCTACACGGATAGCAAAATCATAATAGAAACACATACATCGAAGAGCCAAAACATTATGATCACCTGCCTAATATGATGTTGGTTTTCCACGTGCCGCCAAAACAGCTCTTACCCAGCGAGCCACGGATGCTACAAGATTTCTAAAGGGGTCTTGTGGTTTCTGGTTCCAACACGCTACCAGCAGATCCTTTAACTCTTTACGTTACGTGGTTGAGCCACCGCAGATCGGATATGCTGTTCCAACGCAAACCACAGACGCTCAATTGGATTGATGTCTGGGGAATTTGGAGGCCAGGGCAATACCTGGAAGTCTTCCTCGTGTTCCACGAACCATTCTCGAACAATCCGGGCAGTATGGCATGGCACATTATCCTGCTGAAAGAAGGCACTACTAGAGGGGTATACCGTTGCCATGAAAGGATGTACCTAGTCTGCAATATATTTAGGTAGGTGGTAGAAGTCATAGTTTCCTACACATGAATGACTGGACCCAGGATTTCCCAGCGATACATTACACTTCTTCCATCAGCTTGTTTTCGTCCCATGGTGCATCCTGGTGCCAACACTTCCCTAGATAAACAACGTACACATACCCGGCAGTCCACATGGTGCAACAGGAAACGAGATTCATCGGACCAGAAGACCTTCTTCCAATCCTTCAAAAGTCCAGTTTTGATGCTCGCATGCCCAATGTAGGTGCTTTCGACGGTGAATCGAAGTTAGCGTGGGTACTCGGAGCGGCCTGCGGCTACGCAGCCCCATTTTCAGCAGGGTTCGATGCACTATGTTTTGTGACATATTACTCCTGTCTCCAGCATTCAAATTATGGGCGAGTTGCGCCACAGTATCCCTTCTGTTTCCTCGTATCATACGGGATAGATCTCGCTCACCTCTAGCATCGATGAGCCGTGATCGGCCAACACCTTGCCGACGGTTCGTAGTTTTTCCCTCCTCGAACCACTTTTTGAAGGTACTAACCACGATTGACCGTGAGCACCCCACAAGCCTTACCATCTCGGAAATGCTCTGACGCAGTCGTCTGGCCATTACAATTTGGCCTTTGTCAAACTCATTTAAGTCCGCTGCCTTTCCCATCTGAAGAACAAGGATAGCACTGATTGACAGAGCTCAGTATCACGTGTTATTTATACCCTTTCATTACCTTCACACGTGCCGTCGTTTAGCTGCAGTTATTTCGATTTGCATGAAGACGAGGTGGTCATATTATTTTGGCTCTTCGGTGCAATTCCAAACGATTATCTTCCGTTTCTCTGCCATTTTTATTTTTTGAGATTTTTATGTTAAAAACAATTATTATTAAAGGAATATTTAAAGGAGATTCAAAGTAGCTAATTGTTAATACCTTTTTTGAAAAGACGAAATCGAAAGCGATTCATAATATTTCATCACTAATGCATTCTTGGAATCTTTTTTAAGCTGTTTCTGAAACAGAATGAAGTGTCACGGATTCAGAGGTAGCTCTTTTATATGTCGGCCTGAAATTCTCAATCAAGTTACCAGGAATTTTTTACAGTTCGAAAGCACAGAAGTTACAGTATGATTGCAATTACCGATGAAAAAATTTAATTTTTTTTAATTATAATGTAACTACAAATATATTAAGATAATAAAATTAGCGCTATTGAACTGATTTAAAGTCTTAAATGGAACGAATAATAGTCGGATAACTTTTATTATCCGTCCCATGGCCGAGTGGTTAACGCGCTTAGCTACTAACCTAAGGGGCCTGGGTTCGAGCCCCTGTAAGTCATGGATGTTCGTGTTGTTTTTCTGCTCTGATCTTGCCATCCTCTCAACCTTCTACTATGGCATATAAACTGACAGGCTCCTGTCAGAACTCTGTGGCAAGCAGCTGCTTGAGGTTAGGTACATGCATGTATTGTTATATACAGGGTGATTCAGAATTCATCATCAATATTTGGTGGGGAGGTAGGTAATAAGAAACGAAGGAGATTTCACATAGGAAAGCATGGGCGCATATGCCATGTAGTAGGGCAAAATGACCCCAGTTCAATGATGGAAAGAACACATAAGAAGGAAGTGGTAAGGAAAAGACATTTATTATCTTACATGTAACATTTCTTTGCATTGGTTGTACAGATTTACAAGAGGTGCTCGAACTGCCGACCATGTGCTAGAATGCATGACTCACAACGGCGTTGCATGGACAGCCGGACCCTGTGGAAGATGCCTGGCATTTCCCGGATGTTTGAGGCAGCAACTGATATGCGTGCTACAAGATCCATAGCACTATCAACAGGGGTCTCGTACACCATGTTTTTCATAGCACCCCATACAAAGAAATCGATTGGAGATAAATCCGGTGAACGTGGTGGCCAAGAAACCGGTCCACCGCGGCCAATCCATTGACCACCAAACTGTCTGCGTAGGTAAGCACGCACAGCATTTGCGAAATGTGCAGGAGCGCCGTCATGCTGGAACCACATTCGCCGGAGACTACCATCAGGAACCTCGTTCAGAAGATCCGGTAACACAGTCTGAAGAAATGTTAGGTACTTGGCACCGTCCAAACGGGATGGTAGTAAATACGGGCCCAACAAACAGTCACTGACAATCCCAGTCCACACATTGACAGCAAAACGTTGTTGCGCAGCTCCAGGTCTTGTACCGTTTGGGTTCTGATGAGCCCACACATGCCAATTGTGTGTGTTGAAGACACCCTCTCGAGTGAACAACGCCTCATCAGTGAAAAGAACATACGTTGGGAAATTGGGATCAACGGCTGTTCTCTGCATGAACCACTGACAAAAAATAACACGCTTGGGATGGTCGTCTGCTGCCAATAATTGCACTCTTTGCAGATGAAACGGATGTAACCCTTCATCGTGTAATATCCTCCACGCTGTTGCTTGTGAAATTCCAAACTGCTTAGCCATACCTCGTGTGCTAGCACCAGGTTGTTCCTCGATTTCCTGTAGGACAGCTTCCTCTACTGCTACTGGCCGATCTGCGCCTCCCTCGATTAACATTACTAACAGCAAACGATCCTGTTTCACGCAGTTGGCGATGAATACGTGAAAACATTTGATGCTGTGGCACACGGCGGTTTGGGAAGCGCGCTGCATACAATTGCCTGGCTCGAAGACATCTTTCTCCTGCCGCACCGTAAGTTACATGCATATCTGCACATTCATTCCACGTATACCGGTTCATGTTACTTCTGCAAATTCACCTTGTCGAATGACAACTGACTGCACGCGTCAAACAGCTGTGCTTCTGTATGAGAGGTGTGTACACACAGCGCCCTCTACACCACCATGCGTTCGTCTGCCGCCATACTTTCCTATGTGAAATCTCTTTCTTTTCTTATTCCCTTCCTCCCCATTAAATATTGATGATGAATTCTGAATCACCCTGTATATATATGTAGAATAATTAAATAATGTCTTTTTTATATTTGCTCAAAAAGCATAGAATTGATTTCTACGCATGTCAACCCTTTATCAAACTGTGCTTGAGTCACATGGTCATGGAAAATTTGCACTCCATATAATCTTCTCTCGTGTTATTAGCAGTTTGCTCTTTTTCTTTGTTAACTAGCTTGCTTAGCATTCCGTCACTTGCTTCAATATCACTGCGATGCTGATAACGCCTGCCATTGGTTCTATTAGAAGAGGAGTGCACGGACTAAGAGGAAACAGATTCTCTAAAACAGAGATTTCCAAACTTTGCAGCATCATGCCTTCCCATCTCTCATTTAACATCCGCCAACTCCCCTATTAATAACAACTTCAACCATCATTAAAAATTAAAAATAAGCACAAAAATTTCACATCTTTCCCCCTTGGAATATTTTTATCCACTCCCAAGTTTGGTAATCTCCGCTCTAAGGGAAAGTAAAAAAAAAAATTACTGTTTCAAAATAAACATTTGAATGCAAGTACAGGGTGACACATTACCAACAATTTTGCAAGTTTAACTGCATTAGATCGACTTTGTTTTTAAAATTAATTTACATGAATATTCGAGCTCATTTGATGAGGATTGCTAATATCTAAAAACAGTTTATGTAATAGGGATGGAGGCAACATTAGGGGAGAGAACAAATTATATCACTGTGAAGTTGGCGTGCTATTGGAAAAATTCGCGTACTTCGGTGCTAAAGAAATCCAGCCACTTGATATCAGAAAAAGATTTGGAAAACTAAAGCAGATTTTAATATTTATTTAATTTATTTGCTTTGTGTCTTGTATAATGATCTTCTAATTATCTACAGGACTATTTTTCTGGAGAAAACAATAAGGGTAGGAAGTAATATTTATTTCCGTGTTATAAACCTGTAATATGTTTCTCATTTGAACTTTTTATTTCTCTAAATATGTTAAAGGTTTACAGCAATTAACATATGCGATATCTAAGATTATGCGCCTCTTGTTTTTTAATTTATCGTATGAAATAAATGAAAACTCATTCCTCTTTCCATTTCTCTTTCAACAATTTCAAGCGGCAGAGGGCAAATGTTTATCCTAAACTAAATCAGCTTGTCAAATATCGACACTTAGACATTTCACTGTTCATTTCACAAGTAACTTAAATTTTTTTATACATTCATATTAAACAGATTTTTTATAATCCTTTATTTTTTTTAGTGAACGAAATGTTTCGCTTACCTCCATTTTGTCCTCCTGTTTTGGAACCAAGTCTTCACCTGGGCGTCTGTCATTTTGAGCTGTTTGGCCAGCGACGCCCTCTCTGCCGAAGCCAAATACTTCTGCTTGTGGAACCTCTTCTCGAGCTCGCAGATCTGCATCCTCGTGAATGAGGTCCGCGGTTTCTTTCTTTTCGGAGGGGTCCTGTTCTGATACGGATGACCGATCCTCCGCGGAGGAACTGGAGGCATTCCTGGAGGCAAAGAGAAAGGCACTGCGAGAGTGTTAAATGCCATTCGGCTCAACGGAACAAACACAAGCAAGAAAATATGAATTTAATCAGCTGTTTACATTTTTTAAAGTTAAAGAGCTTACTTTAAATTGATTGTTACTATTTTGTGCATTGTTTAGCAGTTAATGTTCTTTATAATATATCTTGAATATATCCAAAAATTCCTCCAAAAATTATAATATTTTTGGAGGAAAAATAATAAAAATCATCTCCCCTTTCATTTTCAAGAACAATTTAAATTACTCTGGATATGGATTTTAAGATATTTATGTCCCGTGGCCGAGTGGTTAGCGCGCTTGACTACTGATCTAAGAGACCTGGGTTCGAGCCCCGGATAAGGCATGGACATTTGAGTTGTTTTTCTGCTGAGGTCCTGCCATCCTCACAGACCTTTTACTCTGGCATATAAACTGACAGGCTCCTGTCAGACCTCTGTGGCAAGCAGCTGCTTGAGGGGGTATTTATTTATTTTTGTACGTCCCATGGCCGAGTGGTTAGCGCGCTTGTCTACTAATCTAAGGGACCTGGGTTCGAGCCCCGAGTAAGGCATGTCTGTTTGTGCCGTTTTTCTGCTGAGGTCCTGCCATCCTCTCAGACCTTCTACTGTGGCATATAAACTGACAGGCTCCTGTCAGACCTCTGTGGCAAACAGCTGCTTGAGGGGGTATTTATTTCATTTTTTTTTATGAAAATTTTCCTTCATATTACAAAAAGGATTTTTATTTATAAAAAATCTTATGATAATGTTTAATAAAGAAGTCATTTGATATTGCTTAAATATTTGAGTATGAAGTTAGTATCCAGATCTATCTCGATTTTGGTGGCATTCAGGAAATGATACGTTTTCGAGATGAGGTTAAGTTTGAATGCAAAAAGAGTCTGATTTGTTTTATTCAATTCCTTATTAAAGCGATTTATTTTTTGCCTAAAGCACTTTTGCTTTCAACAACTTATACAAGAATTCATGAAACATTTACATGAAATAAATATCGCCGCCACTGCGGGAATCGAACTCGCAACTCTCCAGATGCATCGGTAGAGTGCTCTGGCATGTATCTGAAAAGTTGCGGGTTCGATTATCGCCGTGGCGGCGATATTTTTTTTAAATAATGCTCTGATCAGTTTTAATTGAAACTAATCAGAGCCAAAATATTTTTGGAGTGACATGATTGAATTTTTCCTCCTATCCAGGAAAAGGCAGCATTTCTGGATTTAAAACAAATGGGTTCTGAAACGAGAACTTTCTCGTCACCGATATATTTCTAGGCTATTTGGGTCGTTCCTATCCTGAGCTGCAAGCCTTTAATTCACAGATGATTCCTGAAGATGGAAAGAATGGTTAGGGAAATTAGACAGCTAATATGAGCAAATGAGAGTCTCTCATCAAAGTCATCCACGCGCGCATTTAACTTAAAACTGACAATAAAAAAGGCTGTTGTTTTCACAATGTCGTCTGTAGACATTCATCTTTTTTTTCTTCAAGGAATAAAATGAAAAGTTCTTTTATGTTGGACAGGAACGAATTAAATATCACTATTTTTACTTTCCGATCTTTCATTAATACGAATTTCAGCAGTTGGTGCCAAGGGTAGGGCCTGCCTGCCCTAGGCACCACTGGACATCCTCTCGGTACCGTGGATATCCTTCCTCTACACACAGTACAGGATAGGAGAAAATATTACAGTGAATTGTTTTGGGCCGAGAAGCTGAGAGCGTTGCTCACAGCCATTGGTTCTCAAATATGATTTTTTCCATTTACGCCGTTTTCATTTCGATATCTTTCCGACAATGTTAAAAGTAAATCGAGTTTCCACCTCACACCCAAATAAATATTCATACATTAAAACTTTCAAAAACATTATTTATATCAGAATAATTGGAGTGACAAATAAGTCAAACTCTAAGCTATAACAACGCTATTGGATTCTCAATCATCATTACTGAATTTATATTTTTCTGAAATATATTTTCGTCGTTTCCAGAGTCATCTCATAACTGTAAAAAGAATGGTGTTACGATATACCAGTTTATTTTTTGTAGCTAACTGTTTTAGGTTTAATTCTGGTAGCTAACCATTTTTAGGTGTAATTCTGGTAGCTAACTATTTTAGTTGTAAAGTGACACTATATTTAGGGGGGAGGGGCTCAGTCGGTAGCACGCCAAGATCGTATGTAGTTTCCAGGTTCGAGTCTCAATTGGACCAGCTTTAAGATTTATCTCCGCAAAACTTCCTGTCCTCAGTCAATTGGGGACAGTTGGAAAAGCAATCATCCATCGGATGAGGCGGAGAGACATTCCCTGTGCACATTAAAGAACACGCTGGATGGCCTTGATGGAAGGCTTCCATCTGTCTCCTAACAGCTGTTCCAGTGGGTACCCTCCCCTAACCTCTCTAAGCCTTCGGGGTTTTTGTGACCTGGCCATTTAACCCATTGCGTGCAAAATAAGTGCCGCTGAGGAGTAAAGCAACCTAACTATATTTTGGTGTCCCATAGTTCCAAAACACCCAACACCCAAAAAGTATTATAATCTAACACCAGAAACAAGTGTGGACAGTTGACAAGTGTAACACCAGAAGCAAATCAATATGGTTACACCATATTCTGGTGTAATTATACACTCCAAAATTGACATCATAATATTATGAAAGGCAGTAACGTAACACTATGCTTTATGTATCACTAGAAACTGGTGTAAGGTAACACCACATTCGAGTTAAAGTTTACGCCTTAAAAACGAAACTTTTACCAGCAGGTATCAAAGTAATAACGTTTACCTTATTGCTATCACTTAATATTTGGAACAAAGGATATTTTATATAATAATTTTCTAATATTTAGGATTGTAGGTAAGAATCATAATGAAATAAATAAAGAGGCTGTAATAAAATACTTTATTGTAGTATTGAAAATATGAAAAAAAAATCCTATCAGTCTTACACTTTAAATATTTTTTAATTATTGCATAATAGCGAAATATAATTAAATACCAAATCACACGATAAGATATTATAAGTTAATTGTCAAATTCCCGAATAAGATTTTGTTCCAAGGTTGGTGCTAGGTTACACCACAATATGGTGTTAAATATGAAAACAGTGTCAAGTCCTGACCTTTCACCATTTTGTGGTATAAGATTACACCATAAACAGGTGTAACATTAGACATTCTTTTCCAGTGCAATCAGAAACTATGGTCTACTGTTCACACAGATGAACAATGTCATTATAATGATGGGAAACTGAATAATGGAATAAATGCTAAATATGGAAATAATTTGACATCAATAAAAGATTCTCTGGAAAATGTTTGTTCGAGAAGATTCACTTATTTATATTCAAGAGTGACTCTATGATGCCACAAAGCAAGTTCTATAATATTTTATCGATTAAAATTCTCTAAAGTTTCCGCTCTTTAACTCCTTTATTTAAAAACTGAGCTATTATTTGTCATTAGTACTGCTACTATTTGGATTCAAGCTTCAGTAACTTAGTATCATTCACGATATCTGTTAATTACCAATAAAAACAACAAAAGTGTTATTTTTTAACCGATAATAAATCAACAGAAATGTGTTCAATTCTCAATCTTGATCGTATTATTCTGTCGTCGAATTATTAGATAGATGATTATATTTCGAGGTCAGCTGAAATACAAAGTTGAATCTAACAATCAGGAACAGCAATTTCATAGAAGATAAAATACAAAACCTAATTTCCGTTTCTAATTACTAAGCAAACAAAATTAGCATATATTTAAGCTCTTCGTTGGAATAACACACACCCAGTACATGTCATGACTACGTGTTGTATATTATCGCCGAAATTAATACGTATACATTCATGCTCTCGTATTTTGCCAGTCATCGGGAAATATCCTTAATGTTCAGTAATTAAGATTAACCCAAACAGCTGGCAGACAGCTCAACTCAGTTATCAAAAAAACTTATTTGTTGCAGAACTGCTGTTTTCAGTTACCCCCTCCCCCTCATTGCTTCTGCTTAACAAAGCTTGGGTGCTATCTTTCGGCACGCATTCGACACTGCACTGAAGCAATGACGTGTACCTGATGATATCGAATCACGTTATAAGATTCACTGGCGTGTGACATTGAACTTATAAGGTACGTCCACACAGAAACAGGTTTAGCGTTATCAGTGCTTTCAGATTTTGAGGAGCCTTGAAACAAAACCATTTACCAACAATGGAGGTGGCTCCCAACAAAACAGAGCGTATGTGACAAACAGCTACCCACGCTCGTTGGTTGGGAGGGCATCTCCGTTGTTGGAAACGTTTTTTAAGACGACAAGAAGTTTCGAAATATTCATCATATTGAATAGCTGAAATCGCTTCCTCTGTGGCCGTAACCTTATTCTGTGGTCCATAAAGTCAAGCTACTGTTCGTGTTTAGTTGCTGGATATATCGGACCCTCTGTGGAGGGTGGTAGAAGGGTAGTGTGGTGGAGGCACGATCCTTATCAAGAGCACGTGATTCATAACGTTTATTATGTCATCGCGATCAGAGGGAAGATAAGGGCGGGGACAACGAAGGCCCATTGCTTCTGTGGCATCAGATAAACACTTATTATTACTCTTCATCAGTATTCACATCGTTTATACTCAGAAGGATGATTCGACTTCAATCAGCGCGACACATGTTCAATATGACCCCGACTGCTAGATTGGAAAACAGTCTAATTGATGTTTGGCAAAGCTAGTTTTAAGTACTCTGTGCTAAAACGCTAAAAATCAAATTTGCTATTTGTGCATTTTAACATGCCATAAAAAGCGTTTTTCTTTTTATTCGCTCTCCTCTGTAGAAAAAAAAATCTGAGCAAAAAGTGGCCTAGCAGACAATCAACTGGAGGATTGCATTGGTTCCGTTGGGATGGAAGACACGGTCTCGGCTAATAAAATATTTGTGAAATAAAATCCTTTTAGCTATCAGACTCGCTGTATCCCACATAATGTAGCGCATGGTTTCCTAAAGTGTGGTTCGTAGTCCGGTAAATGTCCTTATAAAACATACAACTAATCGCATGATCCTGTTATTATCGCGCAACATTAATGAATGAGACAAACGACTGGTTCCTTCAGAATACTTCGTGTTATCTTCTTCGTTTTCCCTTCTTAGTTATTTAAAAGTTATAATCGTTATTTTTTATATGTGTGTATATTTTTTCGGGGGTGTGAGGGGCACAAGCAAAGGTACTCCAAAGAAATGGTCTCCAGCTATATAAAGTTTGCGAAACCCCGATTTAGCGCAATCGCAGAATTTTTTGTGTAAATGTTAGGCAACAATCATTCGCAGTATGTAACATTAAGAACAGCAACATTTCATAGAGTAAAAAAAGAAGTTACAATTGGCATGCGTCTTTGTGCAGTCAAAGTCACATTGCACAATGTAAGAATTATTGCATGTCATTGTGTTGCATAATGTAATTTAGCATTCGCGTATGTTGCCCTGTAATATTATATAATATAAATATTTTTGTTGCAATAGTGTGTAACAGACACAAACCCTCTCCCAGAAATTTTAGTTCGGAAAAAGACTGAAATATTGACATTTAAAAATATGAATTTTTATGTATATCAATTTGTTTTTATTCTCTAATTGATCTATTACATGTAACCATAAATTTTATCAGAAGTGAAAAATTTTTTGTATATATTCATTTTTTTAAACATTTACCTCTGCCCCTTTACCCCACAAAAAATGTTTTCTTGGTATGCGTCTGATCTATGCTATCAAATACTTCCAAACAGTAAACAACCGTAATCTAAATTCGATATACCATGATCCTGGATTCAGAGAATTACGAGAATAGGGTTCAAAGCTGAGATAATTCTTTTCTTATATCGTAAAATTTTTGGTAGGATTGAAGTCCTTCCCTGACAGAATAGTGAATAGTGAGGTCTCTTATTCTGAGCCTTTTGGGTTTTGAGACTTGGTCCTTTATGCAGTAATAAAAATATTGGTGAAAAGTAAAACTGTTCAAAAGGTGCTCTCTGAACGCATATTCTGCACAATAGCTTCATAACTCTGATTAAATGACTATTAAAAAAGGTTAAATTTTGCCAATACAAGAGACAGAGAGACATTTTAGTTTCTTAACATTGTGTAAATAGCTCACAACACACAAATTCTAGACAGTAATCTGTCTCATTTCCTCATTTAATCACAAGGCGTGTTAATATTTCGCTTCAAAACATCAAACATCTGACGTTGGTTGAAATACCATTAACCTTTTATTAATTAGACCTCCCGGTTTCAGCGCTGTTCCTGGGAAGAGAGGGGGGGGGGAGTCATTTTGACTGTTTCTTATTTTTTTTTATCTTAGCGATTTTTTTCCCCAAAAAAATTGTAATTAGTGTAAACTGAGGTTAAAAAGCGTAATATATTAGAAACGGTCATATCATTTTTAATCAAGCATTTTACCCAAAAGTTGAAAATGGAATTATCCTAACTACTCTGGTAGAGTTTATGGGACAATTTCTTGTTGTGTTTTCTAGAAACCAAAGTGCTTTTAACTAAAACTTTAATAAACATAGATGGAGTTAAAACTTATAACAACGAACGAAACGAACTATTTTTTTGGAAGAAAAAGCAATTTTGTTTTCTTATTCTCAGCAGTTCTTGTAATACTCAGAATAAAAAAAAAGTAAGGAATGTACCTAATTATTTTCACCACGTATGTCAGAATGTAAAATAAACACTATTTTTGGAAATATATATATATATTTACTTTTTACAATTTTAGAACAATTTTAAATGTTTCAAAATCTTAAAAAACATGATTATTAATCAAACACTAAGGTAAAAATTAATGAGCTGATTAAACTTCACTTCCCCCGAAAAAACACTCATTTCATTGTAGGGATATGATGAGAAATACAAAATGTATGTAACTATATATATGCAGTATATGATACATTGGTGTATGCATGCAATGGCAAGAACATTGCCTCGTAGCGCAAAATAACGTAAATGTCACGTCATTACATTCGAATTCTACATCTCGTGAATAACGTCATTGTATTCCAAGTGGTTAGCTAATGAATAACACGTAACATATTTTAGCTTTTGGCGATTAAAACCTTGTTCAAATTTGTGCGTCAATTGCGGCCCACAGAATGCATTTGCTCTGTTACAAATGGGAACACTTGAACCTACGAATATGCAATATCATGGTTATTGTGAATATGCTTATCTATATAATAAAAGAAGATGTCTGTCTGTCTGTGAGTCTGTCTGTATGTCTGTCTGTCTGTCTGTGGCAGCCATAACTCATCGGGAAATCAATATACACCCTCCAAATTTTCAGAGAATGTTTCTGGTTCGGATTGCAGTGCCAAATTTCAAATCGAAAGTCCAAGAGGGAGGCTTGCTGGAACCAAAAATATTTACCATGCTATTCCTACGGGGAACGAGAATCGCTATCAAATTTGCTGTTGCCATTTTCTGCTCCCTGTGAAAGTAAAGTGTTCAAATAGCATTTAAATGTTCTATTGCAAATCTGATGCCGTTGTCTCGGAGTTATGAGTTTATGAGGAGTGCTCGCTGACACCAGATTCCCCACATTTCCAAAAGCATTATTTAGGCGTTCCATTGCAGCTACGGACTTGATTTTCTAACTAAAGATGGGGTCGGACACGGGAAACCCGCCTACGAAATTTGGGACCTTTCGGTGAAGTACGTCGGGAATTACAGAATGCCAAAATCTGACGAAATAAGTAACTCAATTGTTTGCCACGGGCTCTGAGAGCGCGCGCCGAGTCAGCAATGACCTTTGCAACACCGGGAAATTCTTCGTGTTCAAACTGTGATAAAATGACAGGGGTGGGGGGGATATTCACTAACTTTTAGTGCAGGAAACAACAGAATATGCAGATAAAAAGTGAGATACGAGCTGTCACAATTTGTGTATAAATGAAGCCACGAGCCAAGTGAGAACCTGATTTTTAAACCAATCACCGGGCAACACGGGGGATGCTGTGCAGGAAATTTGGACAGTGCGAAAGAATATCACGGGAGCCATAGGGTAGCAAAATCTGTGGTAACGGAAATAAAATCTCGATAGCTTACACAGAAACTAAGCCACGGACTATGAGGAATGCTCGCTGACGTCAACAACAATCCGGGCAAATTTATTCCTGTTGAAAATCTGTGCTAAATGGGGGGGGGGGGGGGGGAGGATATTACAAAATTTACCTTTAATGCAGTGTGCAGTGAAAATAAGAATATACAGGTTAAAAGTGACACCCGGGCAGCGCCGGGTACGTTCAGCTAGTAAATAATACTTTTCTGTTCAAGCTGACTTATAACAATGAAAAGGGAATCATCCCTCTATACTACAATCATCATAGATAGCAATTTGCAAGCTGTTATTACGTGTGGCTTATTTATATAGCTAAGGAATCAGGATCCCATATTGTGACCGGAGTTCCGGTCCCTTTTAGAAATAGTAACACAGTTTCCTGAATACTTAAATGGGCAAAATTAACGCTTTTTGATGGATTTTTGAATGTGGAAAATGAAAGACGAGTTTAAACCGTTCAGAGACATTCACTTTTACTTTTAAAAATGATTGCCGATATAAATAATATAAGGAAAAAACATGTATAATCGATACGATATTAATAACACAGAACATTCCAGAGAATTTGGTGCAATGTGAAAAGTCAAGGCCATCCAGCGTGTTCTTTAACGTGCACAGGGTGTGGCTCTCCAGCACACGGGGCCACGGCTTAACGTCCCATCCGACGGACGGCGGCCTTTCCAAGCCCATCGGTGTCCCCTACTGACCGTGGGCAGGGCGGAGAATTTTGCGGAGATAAATCTCAACGCTGACCCAGCTGGGACTCGAACCTGGGAACTACAGATTACGAGCCTGGCGCGCTACCGACTGAGCCACCCCCGCCCCCTCTCTCTGATGGCAATGCCAAGAGAAGGACAAATGTTAAGAATTGCTGATGCGGCTGTAAATAAAATGCGAAACTTTCATTCAACCATTTTATCAAGAAGCTGAAACTGAGAAGAATTTTGCAGCTATTGCACAGGCTCTCCTATCAAGAGGTAATCCTTAAAAACAAAATAATCATCCCCCTAAATGTAAAGAGAGATTAATTTGGCATACTGCATCCCCCCATCAATTCGACATCTGCATAGCACACTAACTGAGAGATCAAATGAAGTTCCTCCAAATCAGTGGGAAAAGTTCCCTCCACCCTCGTGCTCGGCGCAATATACGGCAGCAGTATCACTCGATTATTTACATAAAGTTGCTCACGCAACCTCAGAGAACGGCGTCATTAGCATTCTGAGATGGTTTTTGCCATTTAAATGCACAAGAGGTGTCGTCACTATTCATTTACAAGTTACACAGAAGAGCACGTAATGAAAGGTCTCGCTCGGATTTTCGTAATTCGGAAGCTTGTTCGCCATCTGGCCTCACTGACGAATTCGCACTTCTTCGCACGAGGGAAGGAATGATGACTTCCTCGTGCACTAAATGTCATAAAACGACATTTTCATCACTCTTTGTTAGCGTCACTTCGCTTGCCTTCAGGAAGAGGAGAGCTCACATCCAAATCATTACACACTTTAATCGCAGTTATTGCAAATAAAAGATTTCGACAAATGGGATTCAAATCTTTATAGTGTGTGCAATAGCTTAAAATCATTTCTATTTATTCAAAAGTTAATTAATTTTGAAACTATTATTATTTTGTGACAAAAGTTTCGAAAACTTTCCTAACATTTTAGATAGTAAAATTAAACGGTCTCTGCAGTGCTTAGCAATTTTTGAAGATGGTTTACGATGTTTCGTACTTTCTGGTCTACTTTGTAATTTCAACATTAATTACAAATTCTTCTTTTTTATATATTTTTATTAAGAACATCAGCGATTTTTACCGATTTTTGACATCCCTGGTCACATAGCAGTTCAATCTGTTTTGATAAATGTTATATTAATCATGTAAACCCTGTAATGTATCAAAAATGAGCAATTAAAATTCTGCATTGTTACTAAAGAAATGATGGTTTCAATACAATCTGTTGGAAGAGGGATGCATACCATGTTTGTGAATTGCTAGCTGCTTTTAAATCGGCCATATCTTAAACTATGTAAAATCCATTTTTCGTTCTATTTGGACGAATAGTTTTAAATTTGAAACTTTTAAAATTCATATTTATAAAGTTTCATAAATTATTTTTGTGAGAGATGTGGAAGTCACATTCTTCCTCTGTTCATATAAAACTTTTCCTTTTTTGAAAAAAAAGTAATCACAACTTTTTGCCTTCAGTAATCCCTACTCTACCTTCGATGAAAAAGGAGGCAGAGATGGACTTAGAAAGAACACCGTTCATCGGATGGAGCGTTAGGCCGTGGTTCCGTGTACATGAGAACCATACCTTGAGCACGTTATAGAAGATGCTCGATGACCTTGACAGAAGAGATGACTTTCTCTCCTAACCGTTGTCCAGTTGAGGATTTCTGCAATCTAGCTATTCAGCCCATTAAGTGCAAAAAAAGGGTCGCTCAGAGTTAAAACAGCACAACCCTTCTTTTTATCAGGTATTTACTTTGATGCAAAATTTTCACCAACTATCAATTAAAAAAAAATGAAGCCAGAAAGGCTTTCATAGTTTTAATAAACAGAAATCTTATTATTTATGATGAATTAAAATACGATGTCTTCTGTAGGTTAAATTCGTTGAGCTATTTAATTTTGTTTTTATTACTTTTTGTAAAGGAAGAAGGTATTTCCCTACACAAAAGATGAAGATAACCTAGAAGCTATAATAGGCTTGTCCTGGTTTCTCATACAACATACAAACCCTTGCACAAGGACATCCCCTGCTGGTCTCAGTAGTCAAGTACGCTAACCACTAGACCAGGCAGTGCTACAAATCCCAATAGTTTCACTTTCGAACACCCTTTCCTTAACTTAAGAAGAGAACAAAATGAGGGAGATCCTGTCTGAATGCAATTATAGACATTCCAAGATTCAGTGCGATTCGCAGCACCCCCCCCCCCCCCCTCTGTAGCAATGAGGCGTGTTACACCACGTAGTATGCACTTATGATGCTGACAGAGAAAATGTAAACTATGATCTACAATATTTCACCTTAAGCTATTGTTCCCTTTGGCAGTTTCAAACTAAAGGATATTTCCGTTTAATCTTGGTGACTTTTTGCATTAAAACCTTAAAATATAAATAATCAGATGTAACCCCCCCCCCCCCCCCCCCCGACAAAAAACTACAATTTTTTTATTCACTAAGCTGTAAACCTGGCACTGGCTACTTCTGTCTTTCATAGACAAAATAAAGCAATGCTAAAATGATCAAAATTACAAAGAAACCCGGTTGGTATGAAAAGAGATAGGACGGAACACTTTTCTTATGTACTCTAAGGATAGAATGATGACCTTATACTACGTCTAAGAAGAGGAATAATGACCATAATATTATGTACAAAAAGTAGGGTAGCCAGAATTTCTGGAACTTTAAAAAATTTTTGTTAATGTTTTCGTTTAATGTAAATTTATGAACGATTGATATCTTAAAATCAGAATTTGGCCCTGGCGGAGTGGCGGGAGAGAGGTGGTTTAACAGCTCTACCTTTGGCTCCGCTAATGTATAGTTAGTAGCACGACTGTAATTGCTACAATATTTTGATCATTAGAGATGAAGTGTAGCTGAATATCTCTAAAGGTAACTTTTTTCTTGGGATGATGAGAGTTATTTAATCTTCGCTCCTCTTTAGATTGTTAATCCCAGTTTCCTAGTACATTATATATAACACAGTTGTTGGGACTATAAAGTACATATAAAAAAATTAAGCAAAAATGAAAGTTAAAGATTCTCAACATTTATATGCAGCAGGACATAACTCTGCAGTCACAGTCCGTTAAATTAAAATGCATTAGCACCGTAAAATTGTATGCGATGGCGCATTATGATTTCCCCTCTGTTCAAACTTACATTTCACTTATTCACCGATTTCTCATTCCATAAACGTCGGATAAATAAGATAATGTTTCACCTTCTCAATAGGAGAATATTGCTGCTTCTAAAGTGATAAACAGAAGATAAATGAATTGCTTTGACATTTGAGGCATAGTATAATCGAATCTTACTTGGACGATAAATCATTATTTATCGTACCTGTACTATCTTTAGAAAGGTAACAAGTCCATTTTCGTATTTCCAGGTGATAACAATTTCATTTTTGCATTTCTGAGGAAATACTTAAGTCCATTTTTGCATTCCTACGTAGGTGACAATCTAATTTCCGCATTTCCAAGGGGAGATCAACAAGAGAATCATTAACAAGAAGTTGCGCCACAGAATGAAGTGAGGATGACATTCCACAGTGAAAAGGATTGTATTCAGTTTCTTCCTGCAGAGCTGATTTCACTTGTCCGATCTGAGATTTAATCATAATTGAGGAAGTACGCACCCAACACCCTAAATTAAGAAAAGAATTCAGAACGCGAAGGACACAACACAATTGCAGCAATCAAGAAATGGAAAAAACAGAGAAATTTTTTATAAAATATAAAACCGGATCTACCTAGTTTCGGCTTCTCTCCTATGAGCAAGCTGTATAGATTAGTAGAAGGAAATGACCAAACAGGAAGTAAATGCTGAAAACCATTCCAGGAGATAATATCGTCTTCTTTGAACGGTTGATCATAGCAAAAACTGAACCAGACAGATCTATTGAATGCTTTTTTTTAGCTCGCTTTCAAAAAACGAGTTCAAAAAACGAGAATGTTTCTCGTCTGTGAACATTCAACCTTTTTGTTTTAGAGATAAACGAAATTTCTTTTCGGTTGAATAAGCATTAAAGAAATAATTTCTCCAAATAATAGGATTCCCTTTCTCCAAATCACCCGATAGTTTTCGCTTTCACCGTTAGGGGATGCTAAAGCTGGAAAATGACGAACTTTTTAATGATTATTGTAAACGATCTATTCATGCTAGAAATAATAATAATAATATTTATTAATACATAATACATCCGATTATATTGGTCCAGCCCAGTGGGCACAAATATTACAATTGAATCTTACAGAAATCCACAAGAGTTAATAACTCGCCTGTGGAATTTGATCATATTTCATATATATAATTTATAATTTTGGCAACAATAGTCAATAAATACTTTAAGTATTTATAAAGTAATCGAAGAATAAAATAATTTGAACAACTGGACACAAAAAATTTAATAAATGATTTAAATCTGATATTACGATGATAGAATGTGGTGGTAGACGCGTAAAACAGTAATCCCCCCCATCCCTAAGGGAGGGGTTAAAACTCAACTCTTTTTATTTTAAAGGATGAGTGAAAACTTATTTTTAGATTGGATAGATGTGAACGAAATAATACTATTTGCATTTCCCGAATCATCCATTAGTTCGAATTCCCACCGTTAGACTGTGAAAATATTATAAAATGACCTACTTCATTTTCAGTGAAACCGAGCACCATATCCTCCAAAAGCAATATGTTATTCTTCTAGTTAATTTCTTCAAGATGATCAAAATGTTCAACAAATTCAAACCATTTTGTTAAATGTCAGAAAACATCATTAAGAATTTCTCATAAGAAATAAATTATGCTCTAATACAAATTGATTTACAAATTCTATGAGCCCGAAACACAAGCATTAATTCCTTGAAACAGTCTAGGGCCGAAAATTATTAATACATTTTAAGAACCGCTGGTTAAGTGTGACTCGTGAGCAGCTTGGAAAGGCAGTCGCAAAACTCTGATAGTTTTATATATTTGCTAGTATTTTTGGCGATTTTATTTTTCAATATTTTTAAGAAAGTGTTTTGTGACAAATGTATTGAGTTAAATGCTAAAAGATAATTTTGTTTCATTTTATCCTATTTAAATATGATCAAATCATTAGATTTAACTATGTAGGTCCAACATCGCAGGGAAGAGGGAACTGGTCTCATAATTTTATCTACGATTCTAGGGGGTCGCATAAATTTATTTCAATTCTCGGGGGTCATAGTGTCAAAAATTTTCAGAACTTCTGAATTATCGAGGTATAATAATAAAAGGTAATTAAATTACACATCTGGTTGGATCTCCTTGACCCATGGCTGCATGAGGATTTCATACATAATGAATGTAATATCATAAGTTAATTAAATAGGTAAATAAAACTAATTAAAATTAATGATTTAATAATACAATTTTTATTATCGTTTAATTGATGAAGGTCAACTTAAAACCAAATAAAATTTGCTTTATTGAAGATAAAAAATCCCCAAAAAATTATGGTTTAATTAATGAGAGCATTAGGGCTGTCGTATGAATTTCAAAGTTAATCAAAATCAACTTTTGGAGGAATTCGAAGGTATATTTTGCAATTTCTGGTGCTAACTATCAGCCTCATCTCATTATCTCATCTTAAATATACCTTCTGGGAAAGTTAGGCATAACCCTTATCTCTAGGAGAATTTTACATGTTTAGGTATAAAAATGAAAACGTTTTCATAGAATCAATACAAATTACAAAAATTAACAGGCAAAGTTTTCTAATAAAATTCTGTTGTATAAAGTAGATCTCTTCAGGAATTTTAATATGGTCATATAAGATTTTCTTTCCTTGAGGATGTCTTGGTTTAATGTTATTATTATTCTTCAATCTTTGATTCTTAAAGTCATATGAATAAACAAATTCTGTGGAAAATGCATCACAGTTCAAGAGAACATGGGAAAAGTTTCAAGTAAGACGTAATTCGCAGTATTACATCTTCATCTTAGAGTAACGTAGTGCCTTGTCATGGTTTCGACCTCACAAAACTAGGCTCTCCCCTAAAAGTTGGCAGCGAAAAGTCTGTCCATTGATAACTTGGTGCATCGATAACGTCCTACTCGATTCATAAATTCCCATTCTCCATTCAAAGGTAGGCGACGTCAAGGACCCCAGACATGATGACCCCAGACAAGGGACCCCAGCCCAGACAAGACGGACCACCGTACATGAACAAATTCCGCGCATCCGTTCGTTGTTTCTCTGAATCATTATATCGAGGCCCGTGCAATTCTGATAGTCATTAATGAAACTGGTTGCCTTACCATTTCAGCTATTTAAATATGTTGGATAATTTCTCTGAAGCATCCAGACCATTACCTCTTTTGGAAAAATTCTTTTACTTCTATGGAAGTTACAATAAACAGCAGAGTTTATGAACTTACAAAGTGATGTGAACCATGCTACAAAAGCCTTCGTTTAGCAACGATGAAACCACCAAAGGCAGAATCGGGACCGATAGGTATGACGAGATAATAATCTTGACTTTGGAATTCACATTAATAATAAAATCGTCGCTTCAGCTTCTAAAAGAACTTATACATTGAGGTACATTCGAAACTATATATCCTCCTATGCCCCCAATGTTCCACAAAATTTACATCCGACCGAAACTCGAATACTGTATTCTATATGGTATTAATAAAAAGAACTCTTATAACTTAGAAAATTTTCAAAATGAAGCTCTCAAAATCATCAGCAAAATCTATTTTAACAAACGAGAATCTCTAACATTTACTGATATTCGTTCCAACTACCAAATTCCCACTCTTGAATCTAAAAGGAATCTGCGGTTTATTACCCTTATTCACGACACTATTTATAACAAGTCTCATCCCCTTCATTCGATTCTTACACCCTATATTCGATTACGACATCGCCACATCCTTCGCTCTGAAAATAAAATGTTTTCTACTCTCAAGATTTTCAAAGCTAAGTATGGTAAAATTTCCTTTGCCTTTTTCAAGCAACCTCAACTTGGAACTCTCTACCGAGCGATATCACTTCTTTAAATTCTAAAACAAAATTCAAACACTATATTACTCCACTCCTATTATGTAGAATATTGAAATGTTTGACCAACAATATCTCCTCACCCCTATTCCCACTCCCCATCTTTGCCCTTTGTCTGGATTATCCGCAATCTTTTTCCCCCTATTCACTCATTTAATATTACTCTCTATTGTCCTAAAACTTCTTTTTCTTCCCCCTAAGTTTACTATCTTTGTCTTCGTCTGTGCAACTTGTCGTTTTGTTTATAAGTGTCAAATAATTATGCAATTCCTGTAAATATGTTTGTATTTTTGTACGATCCTCAATATTTCTTTTTAATTTCTCCAATTGTACTGGGGCATCAAGCCATTTGAACGTTTAAATTAATATCCAAAAAAATCTCTACCTTGGCTTTGCTCTAACCCCTTGTATGGAATAAATTATTATTATTATATATTATCAGAAGTAAATGTATGGATGAATGAAGCACGCAGACTCACGGGTGAGGTTATTACACTAGAGCAGTGATTCTCAATCTTTCATGCTTCACGTACCCCCTGGAAACGTATATGTAATTAGCGTATCCCTTGTATAGATAGATAAAACTATAGTTATAGGATAACAATGGTTATTTTTACTTTGTTACTACATTTAGCAACTTTTGAGCTCTCACGGCGTACCTCAAAATATTTTACCGCGTACGCCGCGTTGAGAACCCCTACACTAGAGTATAAGAGAGTGATGATGAACCTCATCTAAGCAGCCTGTAATCTTTAAGTTATTTAAAATAGTTTTGAGTGTCATATTTATGGTTGAAAAACACCTACTAATAATGTATTTTACACTCTGCATTATAATAGAAGTTGAATAAAAAACAACGCAACAGCAATGAATTTTTCATTTAAGCATAATAAAAAGAAATTAAAAAATATGGCAGCTCACTTGAGACAGTTATCTGATTATTGCCTGTCAATAGAGTTTATAACTTATTTGTGAGGAAGGCATGACCCCAGCAGAAATGTTAAAAAATAAAAAAATAAATACCCCCTCAAGCAGCTGCTTGCCACAGAGGTCTGACAGGAACCTGTCAGTTTATATGCCATAGTAGAATGTCTGAGAGGATTGCAGGCCCTCAGCAGAAAAACGACACAAACATCCATGCCTTATCCGGGGCTCGAACCCAGGTCCCTTTGATCAGTAGCCAAGCGTGCTAACCACTCGGCCACGGGACGGCGAAACATACATCAAAAAGAAAGCATTCCTTCCTTATAGAGTCGAACTAGTCTCTTTATTCTACCTCGGAAAGCATTACTAACCATTCCAACAAAGGGACAGATGTACTTTTGGTTTGAAGAGAAAATCTTGTGTCAATTCAAATGTCTTCGCACCAAAAGTTCGCAGTCACTGTATTGAGTGTTGTGTATTTCTGTGAAGCAATCTGCGTAGAGGAAAAGGAATTCTGGACCTCGTCATTCAGAACGGGAAGAAAATGGAAATAAGGAAATAAAATGAGCTTTTTGATTCCCTAGAACCTCCCACCTATAAATTGGTTTCGACGTCTGTTAGCTCAGTTAATACGGTGGTGTGTATCTGGTGGGATATGTGTGTCTGGGGGTGAGATCAGGAATTTAGCATCCTATATATTCAACAGCTTATCAGGGCACCGCCTATTAGGAAACCACTTTTGGAAACGGCCAACAGGATTTGTATATTTCTTAATGCCTTCAAAAAGCCAGGAGTCGAACCCGTTCCTCTTTGCTTTAAACCTTTTGGCTAACTCACACCACAATGACGAAAAAAAGAAAATAACCAAATACGTGATTTTTTATTCATCTGAAGTACAGCTAGCCACTTTTGGACTCTTCTTGAACCGCAGGTCTAGAAGTCGTAGCCACCGTAACACCTACGATCCGACTGAACCTGTTTCTCATGCATCCATTTGGAATGGAAGAAAAATAATTTTAGCTTAACGAGGTATGCAGGAGACTCGAATACGGAGTAGCGCATGATCTTACCTTGTGTGGAGAACTGAAGCATGGAGCGTCTACGTGCATTAAAATAAAAAATAAATACCCCCTCAAACAGCTGCTTGCCACAGAGGTCTGACAGGAGCCTGTCAGTTGATATGCCATAGTAGAAGGTCTGAGAGGATGGCAGGACCTCAGCAGAAAAACGACACAAACAGCCATGCCTTACCCGGGACTCGAACCCAGGTCCCTTAGATCAGTAGCCAAGCGCGCTAACCACTCGGCCATGTTAGAAACAGAAAAGTCAACGCAAAAAAGTTATTTTTAAAAACACATTTTCTATAAAATGGACTTTCTTTTTTCAACCTGAAATTCGTGATAAGTAAGTTTGTGTGAGCAGATTTCAATTAAAATATTTAAAAAAATTCTGATTCCGCATGGCAAAAGCGAACAGTAGTTTAGGGCTCCCAAGTTTGATTAATTAGTGAACTGCATCTTTCGCTGCAAAAATGGTCTCTGTTTTAGACAGAGCTTACGAAGAAGATGCACTTGTCATGAATAGCTAAGAGCTTCACATCCAGGCATTCCAACGATGCCTGGTCAAGATCTTTTAACAGTGATTTTTAATGGAGGAAATGGGATATACACATAGCTGAGGTTTAATCGTAGAAAGAGGAACCTAACATGTTAACTACTGAGTCCCACTAATCCTAAGTTTCTGATAATAAATGACCAAGTCAATGATTCCGATAATTTCCTTCTTTTCAGGTTATTTCTGCATTAGCCGCTAAGTTTTTAGGTTTTCAAAGCGTCCATATATCTCCTCGCAGCTATACAGTGGTTTTGCTTCCCCTAATCTCTAAGCATTTGGAGTCTTTATGGCTTGTTCTTTTAGCCTTTTGTATTCAAGTAATAATAATGATTATTATGTAGCAGTTAAAATTAAATTATTTAAAAAAATTAGTAAAAAATTAGTTTAAAAAAAAAAGCACGAAAGAACTTCCACAAAAAACATAATATTTTAATAATATAGGAGAAAATCATTCGTTTAATCACTGTAACGAATAAATAAAAAGTCGTTCTAGATCAGTTGTTCCTAGTGGAGACAACACCTTATATGAAATATGATACATCTTACCAGCACTCTTAAACTGGGGGGAGCTATATCCTACCGTGCTCTATGTTAGGTATGCAAAACCGTATACCTAGATGCAGCAGGGTAAAAACTAAAATCAAGAATATACTTAATTCCATCTATCTCCTAAGAGATATTAGGAACGGTGTTAAGGACAAGAAGAATAAGAAATTCTTCTTCCTTCTTGCGCAATAACAAATGATATGTATTTGATTAACTTTTATACATTCACATGTTCACCTATCAACTAAGAGATATTAGGTGTTAAGGACAAGAAGAATAAGAGATTCTTCTTTCTTCTTGTCCTTAACACCGTAACAAATGATATGAATTTAATTACACAAAATACACATTTGCATGTTGACGGATAGAAATAAAATATTTAATTTTAAATTAGAGTATCTCTTTATGTCAGGGTTTCTCCATATCTGAACAATTTTACAGTTTTCGTGACTTCAGTGATCCATACTGTAATAGAGAGAAATTATCTCTATTTTAAACCACCATATTTTAAAGCGAAATATTTCAAATATTTCAGTGTTCGCAATAGTACGTCGCTTTTCTTGATTAATAAGAAAACACCAAAGTAATATTATAATGACATAAAAGACAATTTGGTTTTTCACTCATTAATGCATTTTTCGGTGAGTAATGGTTGCTTAAATTGAATGATGGACCAAAAATAAATCTTTAAACTTCATGAATAGCTTACACCAATAACTAATTGTATTAGCATTGTTGCTGAATGCACATTTAAAGATTAGAATAATAAAACTATACTAATTTAAATCAGTTGTCATATTCTACATCAGAAAATTTCGACAAGGTCAAATGGAGCCAAAATATGGAATTTAACTTTTTTGAAAAAAATATTAAATTCGTGTCTCAGCAAGTTCGTTACTTCTGAGGATAACTTTTGTGCAACCGTTGGGATAGAAGAACTCGTCACAAGGGCGATAAGTTCTTAGAGTTGGTAAAGAAACGGGATATAATGGACATCTTTAAAAAAGGCATCAATGTTTCATGTGTTTGTACTAAGTTTTGTTTTTTCACATACCTTAACTATAGCTTCTTGTACTGATGGGAATCAGATTCCTTTGACAAGCAGATAGTTGAGCACTACTTTTTATGCTTCAATTATGTTTATTTTTATTTATAATTTTGTTGCTTCCTCTGCAATCAACTGACCTGGAACTCTCTTCATTTGCGTACAATAATGATGCATTTAAACAAAGGCTGTTATTTATAATAAAAATAAAACATTTTCTAGGACGAATTTGATATGACGTTCGTTTTAATCTATCTATTAGCAGAGAATTGTAAAATCTAATTGTAATTTAACGCCCTGAATGATACCTAATAAGTAATATCAAAGGATAAGTTTATCTTCTGCAACTGCCTACGATATTATCTCTCTTTCTATGTCTTAATTTTTCGGAGTAAAAGATTCAAAACAAAGACAACTAATCAAATCAGAAATGCAAGCTAAGATCCAACACTATACGAAATGAAATAAATAAACTCTGACTTTGTTTCCGAATTGTACAAAACTATGAAGCTGTGAAGGTTACATGATGCTCCCATTCATCCAATTTATGTTAAGATGTTGAAATAAAGATTACAAATACTTTCAGCAGTTTAAATGTAATGATTAACACGTCAAAGTTCGACTTGGTTCAACTTCCCAGAGCAACGTGCAATAATTGCTATGAAATCATTGTTATAACCTAGTTCGGTAAATCTCTTGGATATTAAGAATAGAGATTAAACTATAAACTAGATATATTTGATACACAATTACAAAAAGAAAGTTGCTTAATTGTGTCTGGGGGGATTAACGGAAAGCATAAGGATTTTGACACAAACTTTCAAAGTTCGATCTAGAATTCGAGAAAATACACCATACAAAATTTCAGTAACAATTTTCTTATGACTGTTGCTGGAAATATTCTTTGGTAACGTAAGCGTTCATTATACTTTGCTGTGTACTATGGTCTACTTGATTTGATTCTAATGTTCAAAATTTGAGATATCAAATGTTGAATTTTGACCGATGAACTGTTGGCTAAACAATAAGTTCAAAATTGTCGTTAAAAGCAGAATAAAAAAAAATACCCCCTCAAGCAGCTGCTTGCCACAGAGGTCTGACAGGAGCCTGTCAGTTTATATGCCATACTAGTAGGTCTGAGAGGATGGCAAGACCTCAGCAGAAAAACAACACGCACAACCATTACGAGAGGAAAAGTGAACACAGACGGCCATTTCGTTTACAAGGGATGGAATGTATATTACGAATCAAGCTTTTGCTTTCCTTCCAATACGCAATGGAATATTGAAAATGATCAACTTTGGACTATATTTTATCTGTCAAACTCTTATTGTCATTTCATTTTCATTTGAAAGGTTATTGCAAACGATATATTTATGCTAGAAATTTGAAATTTTGGTGGTGGAATGTGAAGGCCACGAAGTTTCTATTAATAACAATGAGTTGATCCCCTAGACCCAGAGAGGGTAGGAAAACACACCTTTTTAATTTTAGCAGACAATTGTTTGCTTTTAGAGATGAATGAAAAATTCTTTTTGCGTTAGATACAAACTGATAAAATATTATGATTCACACTTTTTTAATCTTCCGAAAACTATAATTGCGCCCTCTAATGGTGGAAAAATTTGCAAATTCTAAAACTTTAAATAAGGATTGCAAACGACGAATTTAAGCTGGAAATTTTAAATTTTGGTGGTGGAATATGAACGTCATGATGTGCCCATGGGCAACAATGAATTGACCTCTTAGACCCACGGGGGTGGGAAATCTCAATTTTTTTTTTTCAGCAGATAGCTGTTTGCATTTAGAGATAAATGAAAAATCTTTTTACAGTTAGATAGGAATTGATAGAACACTATGATTCGCACTTACGGAATCTTTCGAACTCTATAATTGCGCCCTCTAACGGTGAAAGACATTGAAAATTCCAAAATTTCAAACGAATATTGCAATAATGTATTAATGACAGAAATATGAAATTTTGATGGTGGAATATGAACGTCATGAAGTTTACATTGGAAACATTGAAAATAATAATTAGAAAACTCTTTTTTAATTTAATTTGTACTAATGAAATATTATAATCCGCATTTCTCAAATACCTAGTAGTTTTAATATATATGTACATATTACTAAATACGAAACGGCAAAGCCGTTACCGTGATGATGTGATAAAATGTGATGGGAAGGTTAAAAACCCTTCATCATTGGGCTTCCTGCTATTCCAAATATGTTACCGTGTTTTACGAATAACATGTATAGAAAATAAATTTGAAAAACCAGTGGTAGTTTTTAAGAGATATTCCACTGGCAGCAATAATTTACCCTTTTTTATGAAAGAGGTGTCAGAAATACAATTTTTTAGTCTTAAGAATTAAAAAACTAATACCCTTATGTTCTATATTTACTAATGAAACACTATTTGCATTTCCCCCCCCCCCCTCATCATCTGCTAGCTCAAATTAAAACTTTTAAGGAATGAAACAGTAGGTAAAAGAAAAACTTCATTCTCTTTGAAAACAAAATTCTCACATGCGCCAGAAGCGATATCAGTTCTTCTAGTTTATTTTGTGCTATTACATGTTTATTCTTTTGCAGGGACCTGGGATCGAGCCCCGGGTAAGGCATGGATGTAAGTGTCGTTTTTCTGCTGAGGTCCTGCCATCCTCTCAGATCTTCTACTGTGGCATATAAACTGACAGGCTCCTGTCAGACCTCTGTGGCAAGCAGCTGCTTGAGGGGTATTTATTTTTTATTTATTTTTATTTATTTATTGTTCTTTATAATTCATTTTATTACGATATCTTTTTTTACAACTCATTGTACAATAAGTTAAAGTATATAATAATATATACAATAAATGAACATTACAAATTAAATATAACTAAAATATACAACTGTTGAAGTTATAAATTATTACGCGTAATTCAGTTTCAAATAACAAATTGAAAGTTATAATCTGAACGGAATCAAAAAAATAATTTGACATACATGTTACACATATTTCCCACGATTTAGGTTTTTAAAATATCACTAAAAAGATGAGGGAGATTATGTATGTGTAGGTGGGGCGGGGGTGGCTCAGTCAGTAACGCGTCAAGCTCGTAATCATTCCCAGCTGGGTCAACGTTGAGATTTATGTCAGTAAAATTTCCCGCCCTGCCCACGGTCAGTAGGGGACACCGATGGGCTTGGAAAGGCCGCCGTCCGTCGGATGAGACGTTAAGCCGTGGCCTCGTGTGCGGGAGAGCCATACCCTGTGCATGTTAAAGATCACACTGGATGGCCTTGACGGGAGGCTACCATCTGTCTCCCAACAGCTGTTACAGTGGGTCCCCTTCCCCAACTTTCTCTGAGCCTTTGGGGTCCTTATGACCTGCCCATTTAGCCCATGGTGGGCAAAAAAGTGCCGCTCAGAGATAAAACAACCCAACCCATGTTTAGGTATTTATCATAGCAGAGGAGAAAAATTCTGAATTGAATTAAAAAATACAAGACTCCTTTTCGAGTGTGTTTTTTCCCCGAAACGTTTTGTTAAATAAAGAGATTTGAGAATTGCTGAAAAAAAAGAATACATGCATTTATAATATCTTTTCCCTTCGATTCTGCTCAATTCAGTATCAGGCATCTTCCCAAATATTTTTACTACATCCAGGCCCAGTCTGTGCTAGTCAAAATGCTCACCAAAATTTTTAAATCATGAGCCGCCACTGGAGACAGGTAAGATAATATCTCACCAATAAGTTGATATTATGCGAGAAGCTTCCCAGTCCAATCCAAGGAAATCCATTCGCTGTGTCAGCAGAGAACTGGGCATCTCATAGCCCACGATGTTGTTGGCAAGAGGATGAATCTTCGTGCTTACAAATTCCACATATTTCACAAGCAGAAACCAAATGTTATGATGAACCTACAAGTTATGAGTTTGCATTGAATATGCTGTCCAAAATAAATAATGAAAATGCATTTCTTCGGAAGATGGATTCATAAAGGAATCGATATTGCATGTTTCAGGAAGTGTCAACAAACACAACTGCCGGATATGAGATTCCCAAAAATCTCCATCAAACGACGCAACAGTCCAAAGGTCAAGTGTGTGGGAGTTGAGTGTGAGCGAAGTGAACAGTTCTTTTTCAATCGAGTACAGCATAAATGGAGACATGTATTTTATCCAAAACTAACTTCCAAAAGGATTCTTTTTCGAGCACGATGGAGTTCATCCTCATTATACTGCGCATTTGAAAGTCTTCTGGAGGCTTATTTCCCTGAATGTCGGATTGGACGTGGAGATCCCATAAAATGGACTTCTACATCCCCGGATTTAACATATTTTCATTTCTTTCCCTTGGAATACATTAAAGGCATATGTCAACTGTTAGACATTCAGAAAACCAGAACAACTACACTATCAGTCGGAGCCCTACATTATCAGCCGGATGGTTTGGTACAGAGATTTAACAGGACAATTGCACAACATCTAGCATTGTCTGTCGACGACCACGACGTGATTTGGATCGCCACATACCACTCTTTGTTGGCATACAGGACTGCAGTACACAAAACAACTAGACAGACACCTTCCAAGATGCTCTTTGAAAGAGAATTACGTCTTCCCTGTGACCTTTTTTTTATACGAGTGACCGGAAGCAATGTCTCTATCCACACCATAATTCGTACAAGAACTACAACAACGACTAGAAAAAATCCACCACTCCGTTAGACATAACATCAACTTGGCGAGCGACAGAACTAAAAAAAGGTACGACAGTAAAACAAATGGAGTTGTTTTTAATCAAGGAGATCTTGTATGGCTATGCAATCCACAAAGAAGAGACTTTCTCCAAAAGTTCAGAAACCTCGGAAAGGTCCATATACCGTAGTTAGCAGGACTAACGACGTGGTGTATCGCATTCGACGAAGTCCGACTAAAAAGTGCAAAATGGTTCACGTGGATCGAAGTTAGCATTATGAAACTTAATTTTGGTGGCAGTAATGAATTACTTATTTTGGTAGCAGAAGTGTGTTAGTGGAAAAGCAAAGGGGGTTTGGTGCCGGCCAGGTATTTAAGGTGAAATAGAGAATTGGAAAGGTAAACCTTGGTAACTTATAGGTATATCCACAAAATAATTGTGTCACTTATTGAATGTTTTAATAAGATTCCCCATATGCTTTGAATAGAGTCTAAGAGAATTGTAATAGAACTATTTGAAATATATTTAAGAATTGTAAAACATTCTTTGATGGTTTAACTTCATACTGATGGTAGGCAAATTTGTGTTTAGTTGAAATTGTTATATATGTGTGATCTTATACAGGGTGTTTCAAAAAGGACGCAACCCTCTATTGTATTTTTTTTTTATTTAAACTTGACAAAAGATACAAATTAGACATATATCTACCTGTACAACAGATGTGGAAAGTGATTTCCTGCAACCTAGATGCAGGTTCGTACCCGTTTTATGACATTTGCAGCCACCTTTCGTAATGTTTGTTTTCTTATGTTTAAAATCTCTCTTTCAATGTTAACCTTCAAGTCTTCAAATGTATGAGGATTGTTTTGAAACACTACACATTTGAGATACCTCCAAAGGAAAAAATCTGGAGGAGTAAGATCTGGGGATATTGGGTGCCACAAATGTTTTGAAATCAAATAACCACCAAAAAACTGCAACATGACCATTGTGTCATTTGCAGAATGGGAGGTCGCGCCATCTTGTTGAAACCAACTCTCTCGTTCATTCACATCCAATAGTGCAATAAACTGTTGGATGAGGTTATGATAAACTTCACCAATTACAGTTGAGTCAAAAAATAAAGGCCCTATTACACGACGACGGGAAATTGCACACCAAACACCAATTCTCTGTGCGTGTAATGGTCGTTCGTGAAAAGTGTGAGGATTTTCACTGCTCCATATTCGACTGTTTTGACTGTTCACATACCCATCCAAGTGAAACCAAGCCTCGTCATTGAAATAAACACGGTCCAATACCTCAATTCCATTTTCATCAACAAAAGAACGAAACTAACGGCAGTACCATAAACATTTTTCGTGGTCTGGTTCTTTCAGTTAATGAACGACACCAATGCGGTAGGCGTGAAATTTTAACTTCTTTGTAGCCCTGAAAACAGTAGCTGGTGACAGTCCAACCTTTGAAGATAACTTTCTAAGAGATTTTCTTAGTGAGCGAGTTAAACGCTGAGACACATCATCAAGAACTTCGGCAGTAAGCAGTGATGGCCGGCCTGGGCTCTTGCGATCCTGTACAGACCCAGTGTCACGAAATTTATCAATCAAACGAGATATTGTAGACTAGTTGGTAATTGCAGACTGAGGAAACTTCAACTCAAACTCCTCTCTCACACGTTTGTAAGATTTGTACGCACAATAAGTCTCAACAATAAATACGCATTCGTTTTTAGAAAACGACATAGCTGACACAACATAAAGGAATGAATGCTTGAGTGAGACTAGCGCGTGACAAGCTCATTTCAACTGCTAAAGGCTGTTGACCTTGAGTGCAGTAATGCCAACTGACTAATATTATGGCATGAAATGTACATGCGCGTAAGTTCTACTCTCTTATATTTAGGGTTGCGTCCTTTTTGAAACATCCTATACCTTTGAAATAAATTAGTTCATTAATAATTTTGTTGCTAAACATTCTTTATAGCTCACGCTGTTTTTTTATAAAAAAAAAATTGCAAAAATATTTTTACGACACAGCCATGTGAAACGGCGCAATATTATCACTGGGTGATTCCCTGAGTCAGTGCTTGCTGCAATTCTTCGAGTGCAATGGAAGTCTTTATGTTTCGTAGCTAGAATTTAGCAGTCACAATTTCAGTAAGTAATGTAGCTCTAATTGGCACAGCTAACAGAGTATTCGCTGTTAAGAATTCTTTAGCACACAGTGCTATTGACATGTGTATGACAAGAGATTTAGCACGAGTGACTCGCATGGACTGAACATCCGCTGGCGTAGTAAAACAAGCAGAAATTTCTCTTTTCATTGTTTGTGGCTGGAAGGCTGGAACAGGGGATGATATTCCTTTGAACATTATAGGGAATTGATTTATGCCTTTGACATGTGCAACAGAAATGACTTCATCATTTAAAAATGTTTGTCCAAATCCTAAAGGAATAGAAGTAACTCTAGAGATTGTCGGCATTATCTTCAAACGTTTAACATTGTCTTCTGCTTCCGCCATATGCAGCAGAAAGGTGACGTAAGATATAAAGTTAAATCAACTTGTTTTAATAAATTAATTATGAAGCTTTAATAAATTATAAGTTAACACACAAAAATGTTCACTTAATGCATAAATTATTGGAAATATGAAGTTTAACAACGAGGAAATACAAAACAACGATGAACTTACCGAATCCCGCGGAGTAACAGAACTTTACCAAATAGCATTTCCAGAAACAATCACAAGAAATCATTACTAAAAATTTGAGTGGTGTATTTTTCCGAATTCCAGATACAACTTTGAAATTTTGTGTGTAAAACTCCGTATTATTTCCGTTAAGCCATCAGACACGATTACCGATCTGAAATCAAAGATTATTGAACAATTTTGAAATAAGATGGCTTCTTTCGTTTAATACACTGCTGGATGTTTCAACTTTTGAACTTTTTATTTCATTGCATGCTTTTCTTTTGAATCTTGCGTTCCGAATATTAAGGTTGAGAATCACTGAGTTTTTCCTAAACATTTGCGACAGCTAGACATATTCCTTAATTTTAAATCCCCGATGTTATTTACAGTGTTTAATTGCAATTCGTTCTTGTAATATTTCATTAATAGGTCCATCCTCACAGACCTTCTACTATGGCCATATAAACTGACAGGCTCCTGCCAGACCTCTGTGGCAAGCAGCTGCTTGAGGGTTTTTTTTTTTGTCATAACGATGGGAAAATAAAGGTTTCTGATTCCTAGGGATAATTTATGTAACCTCTAAAACAACTGCTTGCCGCAAAAGTCGGACAAAAGGCTGTCAATATAACACGCAATAGAGAACATCTGTGAGGAAGGCGAGACAAGAGGAGAAAGGAAACATCTAAGCCTTATCCGGGATAGAACCAAGGCCACTTTGATCAGCAGTCAAGGATCTAACCACTCTGCCACAGGTACGGTCAATACAGTTACAATTAGACTGATTTGAAAATGAATCCAGTTTCAAATTAGACTGAATTGCAAATGAATACATTTTCAAAATAGGTGCATTTGAAAATTAGATTCATTTGCTAATACATTTGAAAGCTAATACATTTATTAATACGCTGGCAAACTAGGTTCATCTTTTAAATAATGCATCGACAAATGAGGTTCAAATTTTAATTAATTCACTGGCAAACTAGGTTTAGCTTTTAATTAAGGTTTTCTCAAACTAGGTTCATTTGTTAATCATTACATTTGCAAACTAGATTACATTGTAAACTACGCCAATTCTCAATTAATTCATTCACAAGTTACATTCATTTCCTAATTAATGAAAACGGAATTGCATTCATTTGCTAACTTAATCATTTGCAACATATATTCATTTGTGTCACTAAAATTACTTTTATGAAGGGCAGGAAAAATTTCTTCTGATGGATGAAAGCAACGAGAATGAAAACGAAGCAAACAATAAAAATTTTCGAAGCTTTCCTAATAACTGATAAGTGACGAATTATGATATTTGATTACAATATTCATTTATGCACAAATTTATTAAACGATCCATTTCTTTAAATTCAGCTATTATGTCAATTGTCATTTTCACAGCAAATTTACTAAAGGAAAGAAACGGCATCTTTTTAAACGTGACAAATATTTCTAATTAAATTCGTAAGGTAAGCATGTTACAAAACCTATGAATGAGTAAGAATTAATAAAATTTTAACAGTGTGCTTTAATATTTAGGTCAAGCTATTAGCAGCAATAAAATTAAAAATTTTGAAAATCCCTGAAAAGAAATCCTCGACTGTTATTCATTGATCCATGGGTGAAAAAAAATAATGATGGGTCTGTTTCATCAAAAGAAAAAGATAAATTTTAGAAAACAAAATCAAGCAAATTTCTTTAATCTAACCTGATTGATTTGATTTGGTTGAATTTTCAGATGAAAAAATGCGTTCTTTGCTTCAACTGCCGCCATTTCTCTTTCGATAGCGCGCACATGTCACAATACTACATGTCACAATGCTTTGGGATAGCGCGCACATGTCAAAATACTGAGTTTTATCATCATTTGCACGTAATTGCATCCCGATTGAAGAAACCGATTTCCTGTCGTTTATTCCGTGCGCCATTGCACTGATAATGATCATAATCTATCCATGAGAGAGATTTCACGCCTCGACTAATTCACAGAGGAAAGTAATCGGAAACGAACTAATAATCAGATGATAAAGGAACGTTTTATCACAAATAAGAAAATGTTGTTGGTTTAAGTGAAATGTAAGAACACCCAAATCTTAATAACAAGTGATCTACGATTAAATCGGATTTATGTTATTCCTTTGTCTTGTTTTACGTTTGAAGTCGATATCTACTCTAACTAAGTTTCATTAGGAACTTCATTTTATATCAATATAAGCGAAAACAAGTCATGATCATTGAAAATAGTCGTGATGAGTGTACCCAGGGGGTGGGGCTCAATCGCTCCTCAAGGTAAAAGTACATTCAGAAATCATTAGTTTTTGAATTTCTAATATCAATCAGGTTCTTAAAACATTTCTGATTTTAGTATCATTCCATACATATTTTGTTAAAAAAAACTATATATAATTGAAAAAAATCAATAATATTTGTTATAAAGTTAAATACTAACGAAGAATTTTCAGTCCTCTCCCTTTCAGAAATCCTAGTTACCCATCAGAACATGATAAACTATAAAATACCCCTTTTTTTGGAGTAGGATTATTGGGAGATAAATGTATAAATCATAGAAACAAAATCGGAGCACAAAAAAAGGAGCGAATTAGTAGTTGGGTTGTTACCTCTGAACTGTACTTTTGCACACAATAGACTAAATGGCAGGGACACACGGGTTCCGTTGTTTTAACCCTGAGCGGCACTTTTTTTGCCCATATTGGGTTAAATAGCCAGGTCACAAAGACCCAATGTCTCAAAGAAGACTGGGGGAAGGAGATCCACTGGACAGTTGCTAGGAAACACATGGAAACTCTCATCAAAGCTATGCAGAGTGTTCTTTAACGAGTATAGGGTGTTTCACCTGAACACGGGACCTCAGCTTAACGTCTCATCCGATGGACGGCATCCGTTCCAAGTCCATTGGTATCATTCTACCTCTCAAAGACACGGTGGGAGATAGAGGAGATAAATCTCAAGCACCACTGGAACTCGAACGGTCGGAACTGAATCTGTAAAGTGCACGTTATAAACCTAGCGCTCTACTGACTTAACCAATCCCCGCAGTTTTCTCCAAAGGAAGCTTTGAAGTTAATAAAACTATAATAACTGTGTTAAAAAATGCTGTTTTGCTTGAGACATTATTTGTTTTTACTTAGTTACAATCGTTCGGAACTACCACAATATTTTAGAATCACTTTGAAATATTCTATCTACCTTAACAAAACAGAATCTTTACCTTGAATAACCTTTCCATTTGAGTCTCTGACTCAGTCCTTTATGTCATCTTATTTTTCCCCCAACTAAATATTTAGTAACTGGTACAAATCTCTGTTGTTAAGTTTATCTCCCAAAAATTCCCCGCCCTGCCCACGGTCAGTAGGGGAGACCGATGGGCTTGGAAAGGCCGCCGTCCGTCGGATGGGACGTTAAGCCGTGGCCCCGTGTGCGGGAGAGCCATACCCTGTGCACGTTAAAGAACACACTGGATGGCCTTGACGGGAGGCTACCATCTGTCTCCCAACAGCTGTTCCAGTGGGTCCCCTCCCCCAACCTTCTCTGAGCCTTCGGGGTCCATCTGACCTGGCCATTTAGCCCATGGTGTGCAAAAAAGTGCCGCTCAGAGGTAAAACAACCCAACCCAACAACTTACTTGTTGTTAAGTTGTATAGTTGTTTTCTCTGCTTTGTCACTCTTACTCTCAAGCCAAATATTCTTATCAGCTTTCCCTTTACTTGTATTAAATTCATCGTTATTAAATCTGTAATGACTAGCAGGGTATTGATTCATTGTCTCTACACCCCTTTCTGTCGGAAATAAGCTATACTGTTTATCGCTCAAGTGGTTCTGTCTCCTCTGATCTTTTATTTCACTAAACCCAAGGGTTGGTGTCAAGTTTCGCTTCTTCAAATGAATTCCATTATTCCTCAACCTCAGTTAGAAGCGAATAGTGTTCGACATCGACAAAGAAATATATCATGGAAAGCTTTGCACATTTCTGCCTCTCCCAGAGCCTCAGAGTCAAAGATTACACTTTTAGCCCTTGCACAACATTACATAAGTTGCATGGCACTTTTAACCAATAATGATTAGCTCTAATCTCAGCTACCTATAAGGCATTAATTTCTAACTACCCCTTTTACTGTTAATTAACGATTTATCAATCTTGATCCTATATAACTCACCGGGTGAAACCCATGTGTATATTTAAAAATAATTCACTGTGTCTGGCAAGTGTTTATGTTTCCAAAATATTAATTTTATATTTAAATTAATTTTACATTTCTCCAAGGGTCGTTCTCCATTGTCAAAAGAGCGCCCAAAAATCCGAGTCACGCCTCATTGTCTTTGAAGGCACCCAGCACAAAAGCAATATCACTTGATAGAATTCAAAATATCTTAATGCTGTATATAAAATCGGTCATTCTCATTTCTATCAGTCTTTCGGTTGCGGCATAACAGCAGATATATAACACTGATTTCTTTAATCGCTGTTTTAAATTTAGCAATAAAAAATTTTTCATCAATGTAATTTTATCTTAAAAAGGTCATTGCTGACTTTCCAGTTAGGCAACCAGTTAGGCATGACCTTGAAAAATAAATTAAAGATTATCTCTCTCTCTCTCTTCATCTGGCCATCTGGTTTCTAGTGAGCCCAGAATATTGACACAAATATACAAAATAAGTATTACAGAAGGAAATAAATAAGACATAATAATCGATATTGAGCATCGAATTTCATATCGAGTGGGAGAAGAATTTCTAACTATCTGATTAAAATCTGCAAAAGTTATGGCAGAATGGATAATGAGAATGGCTTAAATCTGAAGAAGTTATGGCAGAATGGAGAATGAGAATGGCTTAAATCTGAAGAAGTTATGGCAGAATGGAGAATGGCTTAAATCTGAAGAAGTTATGGCAGAATGGAGAATGAGAATGGCTTAAATCTGAAGAAGTTATGGCAGAATGGAGAATGGCTTAAATCTGAAGAAGTTATGGCAGAATGGAGAATGGCTTAAATCTGAAGAAGTTATGGCAGAATGGAGAATGGCTTAAATCTGAAGAAGTTATGGCAGAATGGAGAATGAGAATGGCTTAAATCTGAAGAAGTTATGGCAGAATGGAGAATGAGAATGGCTTAAATCTGAAGAAGTTATGGCAGAATGGAGAATGGCTTAAATCTGAAGAAGTTATGGCAGAATGGAGAATGAGAATGGCTTAAATCTGAAGAAGTTATGGCAGAATGGAGAATGAGAATGGCTTAAATCTGAAGAAGTTATGGCAGAATGGAGAATGGCTTAAATCTGAAGAAGTTATGGCAGAATGGAGAATGAGAATGGCTTAAATCTGAAGAAGTTATGGCAGAATGGAGAATGAGAATGGCTTAAATCTGAAGAAGTTATGGCAGAATGGAGAATGGCTTAAATCTGAAGAAGTTATGGCAGAATGGAGAATGAGAATGGCTTAAATCTGAAGAAGTTATGGCAGAATGGAGAATGGCTTAAATCTGAAGAAGTTATGGCAGAATGGAGAATGAGAATGGCTTAAATCTGAAGAAGTTATGGCAGAATGGAGAATGGCTTAAATCTGAAGAAGTTATGGCAGAATGGAGAATGAGAATGGCTTAAATCTGAAGAAGTTATGGCAGAATGGAGAATGGCTTAAATCTGAAGAAGTTATGGCAGAATGGAGAATGAGAATGGCTTAAATCTGAAGAAGTTATGGCAGAATGGAGAATGAGAATGGCTTAAATCAGCCCAGTATCTAACAGTTTCTTTGTGAGTGATGACAGAACGAGTGCAAGAGTGTTCATGTTTTCGAAAACTAATTTTAATTGTATATTTGAAACTTTGCATTATGGAAAATTTTGAATCACAGACTGATTAAAATGATCAAATCCGCCAATTTCATTGGATTTAGACAAAGGAAAGAGAAGCATTGAATATGATTGGTTGTTTGCTTGGGGATTTATTTTGCATTAGCTGCTAAGTCCATAATGGGCAAAAAAGAGGTAAAGAGAAGATGGTAAAAGACAGATCTTACAACCAAAGTTAAAAACAAAGACGAAAAGATGTTAAGGACAAAAGGAAGAGATCTAAATAATATAAAAAAACAATAAAAAGACAAATATATATATATGTGTGCATAAAAGAGTCAAATCAACCCAGGTGTAAAAGAAACAGTTCCTACGGAAGATACTAAATGACGAAGCCATAAAATTATAATCTGTTAAAATACCCAGTATATCAAAAACACAAGGGCAAATCAGATGGCGAAAGCAGATGATCGGAGAAAAGATGTCCGGATGGTAAGATACTCGGACGTAAAATCATTAAAGTTAAAATATATACGACGTTCGAGGTTTAAAAAACACAAGGACGTGAAGCAGTGGAGCAAACCGAAACCAATTTGTTAACAGTCAATTCTGCCACAATGGTTTGATTGTTTGGAATTTCATAGTTCACCAAACACTAAACAATGAAGCAATGTATACTCACCAATCACTAATAAAATTGCATCGATACATGCCTCTTTTTGAAATATTACTAAATACGAAAATAAAACCAGTTTTTTTGTACAAGATAAAAAGCAGTAAAGTTATGTCCACTGTAAATCATTTATAATACCTCGTAAATAGATCACAATTCTTCGAAAAAAAAAAGGTCTATTAGTTATTTCCGCAACAGGAATGAAATCTAAATGCGATAAAAAAGCTTAAAAAATTGTTTTTACATTTCTTCAATTTCAATTTTCCTGTTTACAAATATGGAATCAAAAATATTTACGGATCAATGTCGCGATTCTTCTGTTTCTGGTACGCACACGTGGAAGTGAGGCAAAAGGAAATTAACGGTGGTGAAAAGAAGAAATGCGATATCGGTGCAATATTCGTAATTTATTTCTGGGGAAGTATATAATTACACGTAACAGAATAATAAGCCGTTTAAAAGGGGGTTAAAATGCACAAAAAATCCTTTCTAAAACTTTATTGTTCTAATATTTTTACTCTCCTACAATATCAAGGAGCGGTCTCTGCAGATGAATTCGAAAAGCGAAAGAAATATAAATATTCCTCCTCGTGTGGGATGCCAGGAAGCTGTCCGTGTCCTTCGCCATGCAAAAGATCTCCGAAGGAGGCATCGCTTCATCAGAGTTGGATTGTCCATTAAGCGACACTTTTTTGCCTACAAGGTGCCAAATGGCCAGATCATAGGACTCCAAGGGCTCAGAGGAGGTTGAGGGAAGGGAATTCACTGAACAGCTATTAGGAAACAGATATAAGCCTCCCGTCAAGGTCATATAGCGTGTTCTTTAATGTGCACAGGGTATATGGTTCATATGTACACTGACCCACTGCTTAACGTCTCATCCGACGGACAGCGTTCTTCCGAAGCCCAACGGTGTCCTCTTTCTGACCGAAGGCAGGGTGGAGATTAGCGGAGATAAATCTCGACTCTGGCACAATTAGGACTCGAACATGGGAACTGCAGATGCCAAGCATGACCCTTAACCGGCTTAGCCAATCCCCGCTCCCATCGGAGGAGAGATGACATCTGTATTCCGACCATATATTATTTCAAGGTGCTCTACTACTAATAAGTAAATTAATTTGTTTCGATCAATACTCTTTGTCTTTGAATAAAACTAGTTAAGGTATATTAAAAACATCACTGTGCAGTCACTGATTATTTTTCTCTGTTAATTTTGAAATTTTAGAAAAGAATGAATTTCAACCGATAACTACGGATGTTTGCATTTCTGCAGATGCTTCTCCAGGTGCATTCACACTCATAGCATCGGATCATATTCTCTTAACCTTATAGAAAATTTTTATGCCTGATATAGAATAATACAATGCAGTTGTCTTGCATATATCTGCTTACGTAACACAGTGGTGTATATATCTATATACATATGGTTTTCTACCTAATATTATGATTTAAAGTATGCTTGTTTTCTCAGCCATATTTAAAAGATACACGTGTAATTTAAGTCAAGTGACCATAAAACTTATCATAATACACACACGTCTAAGTAGTACGTAACGTCTAAGTAGTACGTTTTAGATAAGATAAAGAAGGTCTATACACACTCACCTGGGATCCTATCTTTAACGAGAGACTGGGAACCTATCCAGGGGAATGCTGCAGCTGTGGGATAGGGCAGAGGTGTAGGCCTATGCGCAGGCACTCGGATCACTGTCCCGTTGCCTCCGCTCTGTAACGGATCGTAATGTGACATAACAGGCAGCGAGGCCTTCAAGTCAGCCGCCGCATTCAGGTACGCTTGAGCGGCGAGACCGGCACAGCACGAGGAAATAGGAGTGCTGGAGTTCGTTGTTGCGGGTATCGAAACAGGGGTAACCATGGAGTCCACGCACACGGGCTGTCGTAAAGCTAACTGAGGTGGAGGAGGAGAGCGATCACACTGCTTGCAAGCATCGTCCGTAAAGGCGTCTTTCTTTTCTGTAAAGTTCGTTTGCTCGTCCCCCAGCAGCCTGCTGATGCTGAAAGACAACTTTGGCCTGGGAATCGTGTGCGGAAGTGAAGAAGACGAGTCATCTTCTGGAGAGGAAGGGGAAGGGGAAGGGCGTGCGGAGTTCTGCTCTGCTCCGGAATCTGCCCCGTCCCTGTCCATCAGACTTTCGGAGATATCTATGGCAACCGCCGATCCGGGAGGAGACCTTTCGGGAATGTGGGAGACGCGATCGCACAACATCAGAAATGTGATTGCCTGTCTTTCACTTGATTCGAAAGAGATGATGATGATTCACTGAAGTGGGATCTTCATATTCCGTAAGTTTAAAGAAAGTCTGTGGCACATATTCAATCTTTTTTCAGGTTCTTGAGCACTTCGATGACTTATTTGGTCAACAGACACATTAACCAATGTTTCGTGTCATTTCACTTTTCCACTTTTTTTTTTAATTTATAGTTGTTCAAAATGACAAAACTTATATTCTCGCAAGTTTCCCTTATCGTGTATATTCCACTTCCTGCGATAGTAAAGTACTGAGTCTGACTGTCTCAGCCGGCGTCGAATTTGTAATCCGTATGTGTCTTACTTCGCCTAACGGAGAGATGCTTTCCGAAACGAATCGCTTCAACAACGCACAGACACCGACCGCTGAGTTACGTCAGTTCCCACGCACACATGGAGAAGGACCGAAGCGCCAACTGAGTAAGAGACTGCGTGCGAACAGCGGGAGACTCGCAATATACACAAACACACCAACGGAAGGTCACCACCAATGGCCGTCAGCACGCAACGCGAGTCAATGGGCCACGAGAACACAGTCGTACGTAACCGGTCTTGCTACTGACGGTTCCTTCGTGTGCTCTCCAAACAGCCTGACTAAAACAAACGATGTCCACTTTATAATACAGTCCATCCCCCAGAATGTCCCGCCCTGACAACGCTCTCCCAGTGGTCGGCAATTGGCTGACGGGCTGTTAGCTCGCTGCTCCGCCTGGCGACGGCGCACCAGCCCCAGCGCCTCTCACTCCGCCTTGGCCACTGCAATTGATTATTACAGCAACGAGAGGCGTCCCCGATAATTTTCTTTTCTACTGCTCTCAGGCAATGGCGGAGCGCAGCTCTTTTATCAAGCGCGTTTCAACTGCCGTGCGGGATTGCTGTGTCGACGTGGAAGCGCCTCACCGACAACGCTCCAACAACAAGGTAAGAGGTGCCCACACCTCGTATTTACGCTACATCCTTTAGGCAACGGTAATTGTGCGCTCCTGCTACCCGGCGCCCCGCCAACTGAAACGGAACTGTCACTGTCTTTAACCCTAATCAGTCGCGGACGCCTGTCTAATGATGGCGTACCACTTCTGTCCTCTCCACATCCGCTGAAAGCGACGCCAATGGGACGAGACCACGGAAATTAATACATTGTTAACAGTGAAAAATATATTCTTCTTTTCCTAAATTTTCGTTCCCAACAGCTGAAATATTAAATAGCTTTGATAAACTAACTGTAGTCTGAATTAATCAAACATAATAAAATTCTGACCCAAATTTTGAAACTGATTTTTTCGTTAAAGACGAACACAAATGTTAGCTCCTTTATCAGATGTTTAAACCAACTACACTTGTTTTAAACCGATTTATATATTTATTTCTTACGATTATTATCGACATCACATGTAAATATTTTGACAAATTCGAAATTCATAAGCCTCAATATACTTTTTTCTAAAAAGGTTAATAATATTCATTGCGTAAAAATATCTTATATGAAGGTTTTCTCATCTTTTTTTTTTCCTAATTCCTGATAACTTCTGGTGATCTTGATGAACTGCAGATGATATATACAAATTAAAGATGACTTTCCGTTCTAAGTATGATAGCTTTTCATAGAAACAGGAAGCTACAAGCACTCTAATTTTATTCTTAGAAATATAATTTTTTTGTAATTGACTTTAATTCAGAAAACTAAATAATACGTGTCTTGCAACTTAAACTTAAAAAGTGTTGTGCTAGGGTTAAAAAATTTACTTTTAATACTGAAGCTATGAAAGACCCAGTTATAGCCAAAGCTTACCATGATAGGTTACTTAGTCGTTATGACAGTCATGGTTTGCTTACCACTGAAGTTGAGGAAGAATGGGATCATTTTAAACAGGCTTTTTTGGACACTAACAGTACTCTTTTAGGAAAAAAGGAGCAGAGGAGACAGAATTATCTGAGTGATAAGGCACTTGAGCTTATTTCGGAAAGAAAGAACTGCAGGAATGTCCTTAATCAATACCCTACTAGTCCTAATAGAAAACACTGCAGAGGACTTAATAAACGTGTAAAGGATCAGTTAGCTGCAGATAAAATTTTTTGCCTTGATGGCTTGGCTGACAAAGCCGAGGAAGCAGTTAGACAGCACAACAGCATAGAGCTGTAATAATAAATAAATACCCCCTCAAGCAGCTGCTTGCCACAGAGGTCTGACAGGAGACTGTCAGTTTATATGCCACAGTAGAAGATCTGAGAGGATGGCAGGACCTACCAGATAGTTAATGTTTTGTGTGGTAGAAAACAGACAGGTATACAGGGATTGAAGGATAAACAAGGTAAGGTTATAGAAGGTGAGGATTCTGTCATGGCTAGGTGGGCTGAGCATTTCAGTGATGTTCTAAACAATGTGGTTGGTTTTACTCCCATTGTTTGCAATGATGATAGATCCGTTGGTGGCTTTAATGTTAGACCTATAAGACAATGTGAAGTTATTTTGGCTATTTCTAAACTTAAACGTCATAAATCCTCAGGTGTAGATGAAATTACTACGGAAATGCTTAGAGCTGGGAATGTTTCGATTACCACTTGGATAACCGAAATTTTGAATATCTTTTACGATAAAGGCATGGTCCCTAAGGATTTTACCAGAGCTATTATTATCCCTATTTTCAAAAAAGATGATCGCAGTTCTTCTGATAACTATAGGGGTATCAGCCTACTCTCTGTTCCAGGTGAAGTTCTTTTCATGATTGTGCTTAATAGAATTAAGAATCTGGTTGACAGACAATTGCGTGATGAGCAATGTGGATTCAGAAGTGGTAGGGGATGTGTGGATCAGATATTTTCACTTAGGCAGATTCTTGAGAAATGTTTAGAGTTTCAGAAACCTTTGGTTGCTAGCTTTGTTGATTTCAAAAAGGCTTTCGACTCTGTTGATCGTCATAATTTGTGGTTGATTGTGAGATCATATGGTATACCAGACAAGTTAGTTAACATAATGAAAGCTCTCTATAATAACACTGAGTCGTGTGTGAGAGTTGATAAGGCTTGTAGCAATTGGTTTAGCATTACTTCTGGTGTTCGACAAGGGTGCATTTTGTCTCCTTTTCTCTTTAGCTTAGTTATTGATTATGTTATGCGAAATTCACTTCAAGGGAAAGATTTTGGCCTTAAATGGACTGGAGATACGAAAATTTCTGATTTAGATTATGCTGATGATTTAGCCCTTTTGGCAAATGATGTTGATGAAATGAACTCTTTCATTCGAGCTGTTGATGAGACTGGTCGTAGAGTAGGTTTGGTTATAAACAGAGAGAAAACTAAAGTGATGAAAATTGATTATTAGGGATTTATTAGGCAGGCTGTGATTCAGTTAATCTGAATGGTTGCAGTCTTGAGCAGGTGTCAGTTTAATTGCCTTGGGAGCTATGTAACAGATAATGGTGATGTGCGGCATGAGATTAACAGACGAATAGGGATTGCTGCCGGGACTTTTAAGAATCTATGGAGATTGTGGAGAAATAGACGTATACACCTAAAGACTGAAATTAGACTGCATAATAGTTTGATTCTTTCTATGGTTAGTTATGGTAGTGAAACTTGGACACTTTGGAATTCTTATATGTGGCACCTCTTGTCGTCGAATATTCCAGTTGTCATAATTATTTAAATATCGAACGAATATTGCTGAAATTCAGAATTTAGATAGATTTAGCATGAGAAGTACACAATTTTTGGACTAAGGATTGTAAGTGACGAAGAGGATTTCTTTTTAACCATCGAAAGAAATTAATGGCGCCAAATCTCCCTTTTGCAATTCATATGAATTAAGAATGTGATTTCACCTTTGGTAACATGACCTTTTACCATTGGCAACCTTTAACTTAAGGTTACAAAGTTATCCCACGTTGAGAACCCCTACTATAGAGCATTATCAAATCATTACAAGAATTCCCATGTCAGTGTAAGCTAAACTAAAACTTAAGTTACAGAGCTTTAAACCTTTAACCTTTTAGGAAAACTAGATATTTCAGAAGTTATATATTTTTACACCAGATCTAAGTGCTCAGGAAATATTTACCAAAAGATTGGAACAGACTTCAGCCTCATGTTCCCATTAGATTGGGCACCTTTTTCTGTTTTATCTAGTACTGATGTGAAAATATTTTCTAATACTATTAAGAAAGCAATTGAATACTTTATGTGTTTAACGATGAATATTAAATGTTAGTGTCAAACATTAAGTCTAAAAATGAATTTTGGAATTAGTTAAAATTCAAAATTATATCAGATTTTTAGGTTTCATTCGTGAAATGAAAAAAAAATTAAAAAAGGTAAAGAACGCATTTTAAGTCATCATTGAAGATGACCAAAAAAAACCATGCTTATAAAATATCCAAAACATTTTACAAGAAAAAATTTCCAGGTTGAATGGAATATTTCGAAACTGCAAATGTTTTCAGATTTAATAGTAACAAATATCTCAACGATAGTTACTCAATCAGTTTATTCTTTGAAATGCAAATTATTTTGCTAATAGAAAGAAGTTAGAATTCGTTTAATTTTATTCCCTTTGTTTGCTATACCTGGGCTGAAATTTGCCTCATTTTTCTCTTCAGAGGACCTCAATAGATTTAGTGGACAGTCCTGCCTTACTGTAGAGCAGTGGTTCTCAACCTTTTATGCTTCACGCACCCCCTGGAAATGTGTATGTAACTGGCGTACCCCTTGTATAGAAAGATAAAACTATAGTTATAATATAACAATGGGAATAAAATAAAACATACAATATATAACATATATGTAGCGAATTTTGAGCTCTCACGGCGTACCCCAAGTTGAGAACCCCTACTATAGAGCATTATCAAATTATTACAAGAATCTCCATGTCAGTATAAGCTAAACTTAAAGCTTTGTCACTTCTTAATAAGATTTTAATGAAAAAATGTAACTAAACACTCTCAAATCTATTTTTAAACCCGATTTGCAATGATATTCGTTCAGTATTAAAATAGTTACGAAGTTGGAATGCATATTAATTTTTATTCACAGCGATATATTGTTTTATATATAAGCTACTATCTTCGGCGTATTCTGCTAATGTCGAATTAGGGGAAAACTGTCTTGAGCTTGGTGGGATCCGAACCCACGACCTCCTGATAATATGTCAGGTGCTCTGACTACTGATATCAGGTGATCTGACTACTCTGTCGGTCGTTGTCAGGTGCTCTGACTACTCTGTCGGTCGTTGATCAAAATTTTCCCTGTTCTTAAGTCTCATACCATAGTCTCCAGTGATATCCGAACTACTGATAAAGTCTCCACCCATCTGAACTGTTTCAGGGCTCGTGCACAACACCAGCAGCACCCAAGACGATCATTTTTAGCCTATTTTTCCTCTATACACAGTATTAGCATAATACAGCGGAGATAGTGGCTGGAATGTAATATATTTGAATACATATTTAACAACAGCAGGTTAGCTATAGATATTTACCTCCGAGGGTAATTAAAATTTACATAGCATTTATTTCAGTTGTATGGCTCTTTAGAAGTGAAGATTGAAACAGAAATGATTGCTGATAATTCTGTTATGACGAAGTGTAGAGATGAAATGATGCGAGCTTCAGAAACGGCTGGTTCAAATAAACAAATTGGCCATTGTCCGATCTTATTGGTCCAACTGTAGAGAGAGTGTCTTCGTTAGAGGTATATTTCCGATATCATGCTGCAACTTAGATTTCAGCGACGATACGACGACTGCAGCAATACGAGAAAAGCAGGAACTAAACGTTCAAAGATTGGAAACATCTGCGAGCGAGCAAATCCCATTTCACAGTACCGTGCAAAGACGGACGCCTAGGTTGCGATAGCCTCTTTCCACGAGGCAATGGACCCTCACGTCTGGAAAGTGTTATTCAGTCTGCATCTGCGTTGGGTTAGGGGATAAATCGAGGAGTCCTTACGGTGAATCTGTTTCCATGATGATATCATACGTTGTTCATTTGAGCAATATTCCTTAAGAGGATGCAGATGATATCATGCTACTAGGATCGTCGACTGAGGATCAATTTAGTGCTTTTCGAGTTCTGACCTTGTTATCATTGATATTTTACCGTCTCGTCTACTTCTCATGGAAAGAGAAACTTCTGGGAAAAGTCACGGTGTTTCGGATGAGACGATAACCGATGGTCGATGTAAAAGAGAAAAAATCTCAGTGAACTTTAAACATAATTTTTTTCAGGAGGCCTTAACAGGAAAGCTGCTGTAGTTCATGCGAAGGGAGGTGTTACTACACAGTATTAGGTGAGAAATTACATACAGTGGTCACTAATTTTTTATCCAGTGAGCTTCTATATATTTAGGTGTTGTTTGGGGAGCAATACATTGTTATTTGTATATATATATATGTGTGTTTAGTTCATGAATTAATGATGTACCTTATCTTTCGTACCTAATAAGCTCACATTTCTTAAACAATTTTATATAATAGTTTTTAAAAAATTTCATAAAGTCTTAATTAAAATTCACTTAATTTCGTTCTGTTTAAAACAACTTGTTTGCTTAAAAAGGAAATCAAATATCATGAGAATTACACTTCAAAAATGTATACAGGGACGGATTGGGACATCAGAACACGGGGCAATATCCCGGGGGGGGGGGGGGTCGATCAAATTTGGGCCGCTTCACGTACCATAATTTCCGTCTTATAAAGACTTTTCGTAAGTTTTTTGCTTATTAATACGACACTATTTTTTTTATTTTCATCTTGATGAAACCTTTGCATATTTTAAGTTCTCTTTCAACAGCAAACAATGCAGCCTGGAGTTTCCTTCCAAGAAGCATTCAGAAGAAACCTCTTAGTAATTAATACTCGCTAGAAGCGACTACTTTCTACTTTAAACTTTGAAATTTGTAACTCTAAAAGAGGCAAACACACCTAAACCAGGTCGGTCTAATCTGCAGCTCGTGACACAAATAACCAATATACTGAATCTGGTTCATTTTTTGATAAACATTCTTAAGTGCATAACTAAACTATTTTGCCAATTCACAGTACTCATTAAATATGTATAGTTTTGTGTTTTAATCGAGATATTTTCTTTATTGCTTAAAATATAGTTTTTTTTGTAATTCGTTATTCGTTGGAAATGTATGTTTTCGATTTTAAGAAGATAATTATTTTTTCTGCTGCCCTTCAAGAACATAGTTATTTTCCCTAATGGCCATAGGTGTACTGATATACCCTCAATTTCCAACTCGGGTGCTTTGCAAAAAATTTAAATTTTGCACCATATGATTAGCTTTCGGAAAATTGTTTTAAAAATATTTTAGTAAGGTATACTGATCGAAGGGACCTAGGTTCAAGCACTGGATGAGGCATGAATGCTTGTGTTGTCTTTCTGTAGTACATTCTAATTTGTCATCAGTAGCTCGCGGATCGCACAAAACGAGGAGGCGAGCCACAGTTTGCCCAGGTCTGGGCTCTACGATCGCTCATTCATTACGAAACACATCGAAGGTTAGTGATTGGATTACATCATGTACACGAGGGAGAAGAGTGTCAAAGTGGTATCATGCAATGCTAGCAATTCTTCCATGCAGTTCGTAATTTATTTTACATGTTGGGATGAGAAAAAATTAGCTGATGTAGCTAATACTCACTTGCTATGCTTATTAACGAACCAAAAATGAAGACTTACAAGAAGGAAAGTTATGTAACATGGAATCGGGGGTTCGACCAAATATGATGTTATGATCTAGGAAAAAGTAGGCCTTTAAAAATCCGGTAAAACGGCGTTGCATAATTTGTAGATTATTTTCCTCCACTGGCTCCTCTGATACTTCTCTCTATTCTCTTCTTCATATCATCTTCTTTAACCATTTTCCGGATGTTTCATTCTTTTTTCCTAAAGTCATCATTTTAGTCTTTATTGGATTTCGTAATCACCGCCATCTCTTCATCAGCTCTTAAAAGCGTACATTTTAAGACAATGCCTCTGTTCCCTTTCCATCTCTTCTTCCGCATTTCATGTTTCTTCAATTCATCGACTTCTGAGTTTTCCTACTGCAGAAATCCATCTCTTTCTCCTTTCACTTCCTCCATTTGATCTCCAGCTTCCCTCACGAATCTCCTGCGGATCGATCCCAAGCAGCATCAGCGTTTCGATCCACTCAAGCATCGCAAATAAAGAAACCGAATCTTTCATTGCCAGGCGTAAAATCAGTCATCCACTCTGCGAATATGTTTTTTTTTCGAAACGATACTTGAAAGAATATCTTTCCTGATGCAGATCGATGGATCTCTTACCCATTTTATGCCCACTTGATCTACTCCTATGGAGTCGGATGTTTTGCAGGAAAACAATCCAAGTCTTCATATTAAAGTCACAAAAGCGTTGCTTTCAGATTTCAGCTGGGAGTAAACCCTTTGCATTAAGCTTTCCATACTATCCGCCCAAGAAAGATACAGGTTCTAGAATATAATCTTTAGATAGAGCCAAATAATCCTTTTGGCTTTTCTAGATTTCCAATTAGATTCCAGTTTGAAAGCTACTAAATTAACCATTAGCCAGATATCTAAAGTTTTTGTAGGTTATAAACCTGTTCATTATAACCACTTCACCGAAAATTCTTGAAATTGCTTGTTGCACATTGACTAGAAACTTTTTTATTTTCTGAGACTACTAATTTGTACAACTTAAATTTCAGAAATTAATCTGCCAGTCTTAAAAAATCGTTTGATTTTATCAAATCTTAGATAATCGTTTGATTTTTATTCACTTTTATTGAGAATCAAACCTGATCCACCTATTCAGTGTATGTTAAAGGCTGGATGCCTTGAAGGGATATTTCCATCTGTTTCCTAGCAACATGCAGTGGGTCTCCTAACCTTGCCTAAGTCCATGGGATCCTTGTAATCTGCCCATTATCTCACTGTATGCTAAAAATGTTCTGCTCATAGGTTTCCAAATATTAAAAGTAACTTACATGAAGGAAGGCAGTCAGCCGCATACATAAAAATATCACAGTTTGCGCAAGATTCAAAGAGATTGTTAGGAAAAAAGATAAATACAAATTGGTTAAGAATGAATCTCTATAGTACTTCTTGATAAAAGAAAAAAAATTCTTCGATTAAAAATAATTTTAAATGAAGATTTTATTAGAATTTAGCTTGAATAACATGGCTCGAGTGATAATTTTTAAACCAAGTAGAGATGAGTGGGAGAGATTAAATGTGTATTTTAGTTTCTGCAATATAAGATTGTGCTCGTTTGCACTGTCAAGTAAAATCAAGCTGAGAACAAGTTCTGACTTTGTTTTCTAATTGTCAGATGAGTTCCTCTTCCTTTTCTCCCGAAGCAAAACTCTGATCTATCTGGGATATATTATTATCCGATGTGGAGAATGACATTTATAAAAATCTCTAGTCATCAGATCACCAGAAAATAAAACAAGAGAATTGGTTAAAATAACCACATTCTAATTAGATCCAAAAAATGTGATTAAGGGTATGATAGCGAGGTTTTGTGCAAAAGCCATTAGGAACAATGACATCCTAGTTACTTATTTCTATTTGGAAATTTATACACAGTAAATGACATATAATGATATGAAGTGTTATATTTTTTCACATTTGATAATAACACCATAGTAAATGAAATAAAAGAAAATAACAACCACAGCACGTTGAGTAGCAACCATCGTTTCAAGACAGAGCAAGCTTGCATCTTAAAAGAGTATTATTATTCAAAATTTGCTCTCTTAATTAACCTTCTTAGGAAGGAGTGAAGCATACTACAGCTCTTCATTTGCAGAATTAGGCAAAGTGTGAAAACACCAGCCATCCACCTCCCGGACTCGAACTCGGAATCTCCTGATATGCGCTAGTTGCTCTACCATTTGAGTTAAGACGGGAATTCACACTTGATTATGGAAGGTTCTACAAATGAATAGCACTGTAGTGAGCTACATTTCTTCCTATCAAATTGGTTGCCTGCTTACGGTGGAGAGGTTATTTCCATCCAGAACTTCCATGCTGAGCATCTGAATGATCCAAGCTGAATTACTTATGTGGTTATAAAAGGTTGGTTCTCATCGGTGTAAATATCACATGAGCTCCCCGACACTTAGCACTACATGGTAAAAGCTTCACAGCACAACCATCACAACTTTCCTTAAGCAAGTGTGAAATGCCATCGCCTAATCTCAAATGGTAGAGTAACTGGCGAATAACCAGAAGTTTCAGAGTTTGAGTCCGGGAGGTGAATGGGTGGTTTTTTCACACTTGCCTAAATACTAATTACTTTTCATCGTATTTTTAATACTTGCATTTTTGAATCAGAGTAGGAAATCGTTATTTCCCCTGCGGACAACGCAGATCACTTACGGAAGGTGAGCGATGGGGCTATCCTTCCGTATCCCCCCCCCCCTCTCCTTCCCTGGCAATTTTCACTCTGTTAGTTATTAATCTGGGATTTCGGCCAGAGGGCAGAATACCGTAAAAAGCGATCCACATAATGTCGTCAAGGGATTTTAAAAAAGTCAAAAACATGATTACCATTCATTAAGAAGAATAATTGTAACATGTATAAATATAATCTATGGTGATTCTTTCTAATTTAAAATCCCCTGTCATCATTAATTCAAATTTAAGGACAACGTACCGGAATATATTTTATTATAGAATTCCCTTCTTATTCGCTCCATTGCCAATGCTGGAGTTCTCAGTCGGCATTATGCCAGCATGCAGATTTTCTCATTTCGTCTATGTCCTGCAAACGGCGAAACTGTAAGTTTCGGATTTTGCCCACGAAATCATTTCTTAGTTCTCTGATATTGAACGACTTATATGTAAGAGTTGGATTTGTTAAGAAGATGTTTTTTAAAAAAACTGTAATAACCGCTTTTTTTTTCAGAATAAAAGTAAAAAAAAATTCTTATATTAAGTATAGTAAAATTTATATTGCATATTACAAATGATCTGTTAGAGAAAAGAAACGATATTAAGTCGATTTTTTTTTTACCTCTGAGTGCACTCTTTTTGTAAGCAGTGGATTAAATTGGTCAGAAACCATTAATAGTTTAAAACTGAATAGAGAAATGAGATCCATTATATAGATATTTCGAGATAGATGTAAGACTTTCGTCGAGACCATCCAGTTAAGTTTTTCTTACATGAGCGGCATACGACTCCTCTGCCGCGTTTGTCGTCCCTTCCAATAGGCAACAACATTTCTAAGCTCATTGGTGTGCGCTTTCTCCTCGACGACGGAGCAAAGGTTAGTCGATTACATCATAGAACTAATGAATCCAAACAATCCTGCTAACTAATAGTACGAATAAAAGTCAATGAATTTACATACGCAGTTTGAACACTGAATAAGACATAATCTCAAAAGTAAGAATATGGAACTTCAGAAGGGAAAAACAACTAAGAAGGGAAGCGACGGAAATGAAAAAAAAATTTTTTTTCGAATAACTACAACACTTTCGTAGAATCTCTGAAGCGATTGGCCATCAGATTTTCGAACAAAATGGAGTCAAAATAAGTGACGGATTGCTTATTTTCCGTTCATAGAATTTCATTATGTTAGCAAGCATAATATTACGCCTATTACTATATTATGCTATACACTGAGTGATCCATTGATCACTCAGTGTATAGCATAATAAAATAATAAATGAATTATGACCATATTACCCATATTTTGTCAATGGGAGTGAAAAGAAAGAACTACTCCCAAATGGTACTAGGTTAGGACCATTGCCGTCCAGTGGCACACATACTTGGCTACTGATCTGAGGGACCTGGGTTCGAGTCCCGGGTAAGGCATGGTTGTATGTGTCGTTTTTTCTGCTGAGGTCCTGCCATCTCACAGACCTTGTACTATGGCATATAAACTGACAGGCTCCTGTCAGACCTCTGTGGCAAGCAGCTGCTTGAGAGGGCATTTTTATTATTTATTATAGGACCACTAAATTCGATGTACAGTTTTTTTTAATCATATCTTAGAGAAACGTAAGAGTTTTGTCTCTTAAACCTTTCCTCTCTCCATAAAAAAAAAGAGGAAATACATAAACGATTGCCGAACGTAACTTATTATAATTCCAATGCAGACTTCAAATGTGTAGCATGTCACGGTCTTTTTCGAATTATGTTTCCTGCTTTCTGTACCGCCAGAAAAAGATGGTCACGATTAATCCGCGTGAAATTCCACGGGGATTAATTGAAGCGAGTGGAACGTCACAAAAAAACTTGGGACGTCGAGAATGTCATCTTTGGTTGGGTTGTTTCACCTCTGAGCGGCACTTTTTTGCACACCATAGGCTAAATGGCCAGGTCACATGTACCCCGTTGGCTCAGAGAAGGTTGGGGGAGGGGACCCACTGGAACATCTGTTGGGAGACAGATGGTAGCCTCCCGTCAAGGCCATCCAGTGTGTTCTTTAACGTGCACAGGGTATGGCTCTCCCGCCACGGGGGCCACGCTTAACGTCCCATCCGACGGACGGCGGCCTTTCCAAGCCCATCGGTGTCCCCTATTGACCGTGGGCAGGGAATTTTGCGGTGATAAATCTCAACGCTGACCCAGCTGGGACTCGAACCTGGGAACTACAGATTACGAGCCTGGCGCGCTACCGACTGAGCCACCCCCGCCCCAAGAGAGAATGTCATCTATCATACAGTTTAGATAATTTCGCTGATTTTGTTCTATATAGGTTTAAAAGATACATTAAGAGCAACTAAATATTCAACCAATATAAATAAAATATTTACTTCGGAATGTACCTTTTTTTCTTTATTTTTTAACCTAATATTTATAACATTTGAATTATTTTTGTCGATTGTACTTGGTATGCAAAATAATCATATTTGCAACTGACAGGGGTGGGGGTGCCTCAGTCGATAGCATGCTAGACTCAATGCAGTTCCCAGGTTCAAGTCCTATCTGGGCCAGCATTGAGATTTATCTCCGCAAAGCACCCAGCCCTGCCCTGGGTCAGTGGGGAATACCAATGGAATTGGAAAGGTCGCCGTTCGTTGAATAGCCGTGGCCCATGTACGGGAAAGCCATGCCTTGTGCACGTTAAAGAACACACTGAAGGGCCTTGACAGAGACTTCCATCTGTCCCCTAACGGTTGTCCAGTGGGACCCCTTCCTCTAACCTTCTTTGAACCCTAGGGGCCATTGTGATCTGGCCATTTAACCCATTGTGTACAAAAACAGCGCCTCTCAGAGGTAAAACAACCCATCCTTTACAGCTGATATGGCACTAACTTTCCGTGACAAAAATATAGTTACTTTAACTAGCAAAGCAAATTAAAGTTTTTCAAAATAAATGAATAATTTGCAAATAATAGTTTATCCGTAAATTATTTATAAAATACTCAAAAAACATATATCAAATAAATTTTAAATTCCCCGAATAAGATTGCTCTACTTACAACTATATTAGTGTTACGTTGAAATAGGCGAAACACAAGGTGTATAAAATATCTTGCAATTGATAATAGTCTGGAATGGAAAGGACATATCTTTAGATCAGAAAGAGATAAAAGTTGCATAAGTTATGCACTTTACGATATAAAGTGTCAATAAGTTTACGGATCATGAGTCCCCAATCTCCTTAAGATCTGCGAAAAATTCAAGTTCCTAGCCTTGTATTAATGGGCGCCTGTGGGTAAAGGTGAAGGAACGTGTCTTCTGCTTCGGTACGTCCCCGCCTTCAATAATGAGAGTTAAAGGAAGGAATATTTTTATATTGCCAATAGATGGTAACAATTTACTTCAAACACTTTGACTTCAAGAATAAAAGTTTTACGGAAATGACTCTAAAGATAAAGACATAAATCTAGTCTACCTAAGTCTTGAATTTCTGCAAATTTCTTTTAGTAATTAAAGAGTTACAAGAACTGAGATATTTATTGGCTCCTCCTTGAAAGGTTTCTACAAAACTAAACGATTAGATTAATTTCTGAATATACAATTATCTTTCTAATCTTTTTGTACCAGTTATGCATTTGTCTATATAAATGTATACAGGGAAAAGTAAAAGCACAAGATGTAAAATCCTTAATTTTTCTTTTACTCCTTAGCCACTTTCAAAAATTCAAGTTCCTTCTTTATTTTTTCAAGAGCAATAAAAACATACTTTTTTACAGTACATAAAAACCTCCTTTTTCTCTTTGTGGATTAAACTATTGTTTTAATAAAAAAATATAAACTGCTGATATAGTGCTTATTTGTCAAAAAAACAATATTATCGTATCAAATGCAATAATTTCTTATGAGTTAATTAAAACTTTTAACCTTCGACAAGAGTGTTCCAAGCCAATAAGTTTGGGAACCCCTAGTTTAGTTTAATATCATAAATTAGGGAATCGTTAAATTTCGATGTTTAAGCAACTGAAATAAAACACAAATTATCGAACATTACATTTTAAGAAAATAATATATTAACTTGCTAGCGGTTTAATAGACAGAGCACGTTTGTTTTTAAGAGTTAATGGTTCTAAGCATACATATGTAAGTCATGTTTTCAGAGCAATTAAGTTGCAGGATATGTCTTTATATATCAAGCTCTCCAGAATAGATTACGGGTAGTTTTGGAGAGGACAAATCTTAAAGAAGCAGATGATTGCATTTCTGAATGCTCCAATTCAGCATTTGTCAAGTATTATCCACAAAACACGAATTTCAAATTCTTCACGTCAAACATGAGAGATAGAAATATGAAATGCGACTGATTGTGCCATTAATGGAAAATTCTTGCAAACCTTCTAATAAGGTTTCTAAACTTTTTGCTTTGTCATTTTGATGTTTCTACTCCTGCGTTGCTTTATCAAGTACTACAGGGAAATGAGGAAGTAGAATTTCAGTTACGCGATCGATCAAGAATAGTAGTTTCTCTATAAAACGCCGAAGTATGTGCAATAAATACTTTGCAGAATTTTTCTCTTCTTTTGCCTTGCAGTTTGAAATTCAACGCATTTAGATAGTTGAATGCACCGCAACTACTGTGATTGAGAAAGCAATTTTAAATTTATCCTTAAAGATACTGAGTAAGTTTATTGAAAGAAACGGAAACAACAAACTTTTGCTCAATGACAGACTTTATTAGTGTTCGCAATCAGTAATGAAGGTAACATCTAAGAGCACTTTAACAGCTCCGCGAACACCGTGGTGCTCACAAGCGACGGTTACGTATCCCTGATATAAACTATATATTAGGCTTGAATTCAATCAAAATTATATTTTGTTGTATTGCGCTGAGAAAAAAACTTATTTCACTAATATTAAACCAATAGCAACACCTCGAAATACGATTACTCTAAAACTCAATGATATCGAAATCTAAAAATGTTATCAATCCTGTAATTATTTGTTTATCGTATAGCGTTATTAAAAAAACATTCATTTATTAAGTGCAAAATACCAAATGTAAGAATTTGGATAATTTATGTGTAACATCTAGTTGCAAGAAAGCTGTTGGGCTGTTTTACCTCTGAGCGGCACTTTTTTGCACACCATGGGTAAAATGGCCAAGTCACAAGGACCCCGAAGGCTCAGAGAGGGTTGGGGGAGGGGACCCACTGGAACAGCTGTTGGGAGACAGATGGTAGCCTCCCGTCAAGGCCATCCAGCGTGTTCTTTAATGTGCACAGGGTATGGCTCTCCCGCACACGGGTCCATGGATTAACGTCCCATCCGACGGACGGCGGCCTTTCCACGTTCATCGGTGTCCCCTGCTGACCGTGGGCAGGGCGGGGAATGTTGCGGAGATAAATCTCAACGCTGACCCAGCTGGGACTCGAACCTGGGAACTACAGATTACGAGCCTGGCGCCCTACCGATTGAGCCACCCCATAATTGCAAGAAAGAAATTAGACATAAACATTATAGTATACATTTTGACCATAAGATTTTTTAATGCCATGTTTGAAATGAAGTTGACCATAGTAGGAATGGTATGAAAACACTTTTTAATACAATTAAGCCATTTATGTAGTAGCCTAAAGTCTTATTCAAATATAATAAAAAATACTCAACCAATTACTTTGAAATTATAGTTTCTGCTGATATTAAAGATTTTATGTCTTGTGCTCTTGCTTTTACTGTATCTAATATATATATGATTGTAAGTGATTGGCTGACGGCTGACAGCGGATCACGCTAATTCTAACTACGATGCAGAAATGATAGAACTCTAAAATATCTTCACCTAGTGGTAAACTGGGTCATAGATGTCGCAAAAAATCCGAAATTTGATCTCCGACGTATTCTTCAAGTTCAAATAGAAGTCATGTAGAAGTCAAACCTTGATCTACGCGTGCTTGAAACGTGAAAATTCGTGTCTGGGGATGTTTCGAGTTGTAGGTCTCGAAAACGTTACCAAATTTCTGATTCGTGGGGGGGGGGGGGGGGGGGGGAGGGTCCTTCGAAGTTTAAAGATCAAAATTTGATCTACCGGTGCTAGAAAGCTAAAAATTGGTCCTGGGGGTATTTTGGGTCGTACATCTCAGAAATGTTGTCCAGTTCTGGATGCAATGGGTCTTTCGAGGCCAAAAGTGAAATTCGATATATCAGTGATGGAGAGCTGAAATTGGTGAATATGGATATTTTAGGCAATAGAACTCAGAAATGAAAGGAATTTTCAGATCCGGAGTCGCATTCAACATTAAAAAAGGGTCGGAGTGACCGTCTAGAAATCAAGAGGTGCCGAAGGCACCGATTGATTTCTAGTATATATTTTTTTGGATAGATAGATAATTTTCATTTCCGATAATGTTTTACAGTATACAAAAACCTTTGAGGTCTCACAAGAGTAGGCTCATTCGTGAGATCTCCATACAGAAATAATTTTAATTGAAAACATCAGTCGTCACATTGAATAATACACAAAAAACGAAAACTACTCAAAACAAAAAATTTCTAGTAATCCAGATGTGAGAAAGTCAAGAAGAAGAAACATTTAATATCTATGTTACATATAAACAGTTCTAGTAGTTTAATGCAAAAAAGTTTCCACATCATCCATTTTCAAAATGTAGTTCTTGAGAACTTTAGAAAACAAACGAAAATTCGTGATATTTTTCCTGCTGACCGGGAGAGAGGAAAGGAATTTCGGTGCTAAGTACAAATAATAGTGCCTAAAAATTTCATTATGCAATGCGGCAATTTCATAATTTATGTTTTTATCCCGTCGTAATTGGTAATTATTCGTATCAGTTTTAATGCTATCATTTCTAAAGTAAAAGTATTTAATAATTTCGAAAAAATAATCATGCGTAAAGGCAAAAATTCGTGCTTCTCGAAATAAAGATAATGAAGGTTGCGTTTTTGGGCTTTTGGTTAATAAGCGAATAAATCTCTTTTGCAGCACTAAAAGTTGTTTAAAATTATTGAAATACATGCTTCCCCAAGATTTTATACCATATGTTAATTGAGAATGGATTAATGCATAATATAGTGTACACATAAATTTAAATGAAACTAAATGTCTTACGAGATATAAGCGGGCCAGATTAGGGATGACCTTCCTTTTAACCCATGTTACATGCACTTTCCAAGTTAGGCCTGCATCAATCCAAATACCTAAATATTTCACTGATGGCACAAAAGGAATTTGAGGATAGTTACATTGACTTTTCGATGAACAATTTGTATCATGATATTTCAATTTATTGCGGTGCAAAATATCTGTAGCAGAACTATTTTTCTTTAAGTAGTAATAAACTGCAGTTGTCTTTGTCAGATTTATTGTTAAAAATTACTTGTGGTCCAATTTCTAATTAATTCTAGATCACTATTTGCTTGTTTAAAAATAATCGAAGAATCAAAACCGGTATATGTCAGGCAAGTTCGTCAGCAAAAATAGTTAATTTACCTGTTAGGTTAATGGAATCTGAATCATTAATATAAATAATAAGGGACCCATAACAGATCCCTGGGGCACTCCGTATTCAACTTTGGTCCAAGCATTGTATGTATCTTTTATTTTTACTCTTTGCATTCTGTTAGCTAAATAACTGCGAAGCCAATTCAATGCCACTCCTCTAACTCCAAACTTTTAATTTTTGTATTATTTTTTGATGATTTACCGTATCGAATGCTTTTTTAATGTCCAGAAAGATTGTTAATGTATGGTCACTGTTATTCATAGCTGTGTAAATCGTATTTGTTACCTATAATAATGCATCATCCGTACCCATTTTTTCTCTAAACCCAAACTTCCGGATAAGCTATTGATTGCTACTGAGAAAACATTTCTTTTCCAGATATTCATATAATTTATTTTTCACTATTTTTTCAAAAATTTTAGATATTACAGAGAGTAATGCAATAGGTCTATAATTCAAGAGTAAGTCTTTTTCAGTAATGCAATAGGTCTATAATTCAAGAGTAAGTCTTTTTCAGTCTCACTCCTGAAAAAGACACTCTTGAATTTCTTGACTTTCGAATTCCCATTTCAGCATGGACGTGAGTCAGCATTTGGGAATCAATGGATTGGGTGCAGTGGTCCCATCCCGTGTCCCCCCAGATCGCCCGATCTTTCTTGTATCGATTTCTTTCTGTGGGGACATTTGAAGAGTGTCGTGTACGAGACGCCCGTGCAGTCCATGGAGGATCTGGTAACCCGACTGTCCGTCGCAGCCGCCGATGTGAGTGACAAGCCTGGTGTTTACGAGCAGGTACGCCGATCACCACTCCACCGTTGTGCCGCCTGTATCAACGTTGGTGGGCGGACGTTTGAGCATTTGTTGTAATGATCAATAAATATCACTCTGGAAACCTCTGTGTCTGTCCTTCATTTCCGACTCCTCACTGCGTTTGCGGACGCATATTCTATGACGAATATTGGTGGGTTCGGTGGGTACTACCATCCCCTCACGTTTGGACCATGAACTCAGGGACACCCTGTATATATTTGTCGGGGAGCATATTAGAAAGTAAATGTTCCAAATCAATGTAAATAATTGTGCGGGTCTTCTGTTCCATATATATGAGTTTCAAGCTCTATGTAATATCTACGGCTTTGATGAAAGGAAGTTTACCCAGACGTCAATGAAGAAATATAAATTATTATATTACGTTACACATCTATTAAAAAAAACAGATTACCTTTCAAGCTGCTGCTTGCCACAGAGGTCTGATAAGAGATTGTCAGTATAATACACCACAGAAAACATCTGTGAGGAAGATGAGATCTCAGCAGAAGAAAACACAAGAAAACATCTGTGCCTTATCCGGAGTTCGAACCGGTGTTTCTTTGATCAATATCCAAGGGCGTTAACCACTAGAATTATGCCTATATATATTTCCATATTTGGAAAATTTCGTTATATAAAGAAGGCTCTCCTTCAGATTTAAAGCTATTAGTAGTCTTCCTTATAAACACAACTATAGTGTCTACGGCATCATACATCTGCCACTGTGCATTGCAAAAAATGATCCGCCGAAGGGCAGATGTTCTATAACTCTGTCCTGATGATCTATAACTCTGTCCTCTGTCAGCAGATGTTCTATAACTCTGTTCTGAATGACGGAGTCCTTGTGACTAGTAATGAAGGAATAGAATCATGTGATATTTTGCCTATTACACAAAGAAGTGTTGGTCACTCAGAGATAAAGGAAAAATCTATTTCAAAAACGATACTTATTCAGATAATCTGTTTTCATAATCATTTCGACTAAACAAATGAATGGCATAGTTAACAAAATGTCTGAGTGTATTCCTCAATATGGCTTTACGTTTTTCTAAAACAAAGTATTTTTAGGAATGAATACTTGTCTATATACCACTATCAGTTAATATTATATTGAATGGTTATCAAGTAAAATTATGAAGAACATAATTTTCTTGGAATCTAGAATGGATTTTAATCTCACTTGGAATTCGCATTATTGGTTAATAAAGAAATTATATCTCTAATATACATAATTAAGAAATGATATCTCTAAGAACTACGGTATTCTAGGAAGAATAAAACATATGATTAGTTAAGCTACTATTTGGAGAAACTAGTAATGCTAATATGAACAGTACATTTGTTTATAAAGGAGAATTTGAGGGTTATTTTGGATTAAACTGCAAATATCCTGTACAGCATTTGATATCAAATTTGGTATTTTGAATATCTATAAGGTTTACGGGTCCTCGTCCCGTGGCCGAGTGGTTAGCACGCTTGGCTATTGATCTAAGGGACCGGGTTCGAGCCCCGGGTTAAGGCATGGATGTGTGTGTGTCGTTTTTCTGCTGAGGTCCTGCCATCCTCACAGATCTTCTACTATGGCATATAAACTGACAGGTTCCTGTCAGACCTCTGTGGCAAGCAGCTGCTTAAGGGGGTATTTATTTTTTTTATTTATAAGGTTTACATTTACTGTTGGCAATTATCTGCATAAAGTAATATATAAATATTCATATTCTGAATAAAACCAAGTTTCATATTTATGATAGAATTATGATGAAGACAGGATTTCTTTCCCACTGTATAAAGCAGCTGTTGAGCAGCGATCAATTTGATATGTGATAGTTAAGATCTGGAATCTTATCAATGAATATTGATACAGATAACACTTATAACCTGTTAGAAAAACGATATAAAACTTATTTATTTCCACTAAAATGAACAAATCTTAGGTAGAGATTTTCCAATGATTAATTATAATATTATTTTTTGTAATGCCATCAATTTGATTGGATTATTTAAATGATTAAAGAAACATATTTTTAAAAGATACGGTTTATGATGTTTCCCTTTCAGCTATTGTTACCTGCCATTATTCTTTCTTTTATAAAACAAAATAAGATAACCAAATGTTAGTAATGATCATGGAATTACAGTTTTCTTATTAAAAATAATTTAATTCTTCCAAATGCCACTTTGTTTTCTATGTATCATCTTTTGCAATATATGTTGCAACTTTTTCTTCACTACACACACTAGTTTTAATAAATCTTTCAGAACTACGTATACATGGAATTCCTATGACCCCATAAAACCCAAACCAACCAACTCTGATGACTTAATAGGAAATGTCCCAGATTCATATTTTTTAGTTTTGCAGATTCCACCTATGCTCCTGTCGATATTGCCGTCTCCTCCTCACTCAGTTCACGGTAAGAAGTTTTTAAATACTTTGCTAAATATTATGCCACGTATTTTGTGTTACTTAATTTTGTTTTGAAAGACTCAGGATTGCTAAACAAAAAAAAAAGAAAAATCTTGAGATTTCCCTAATAAGAGAATCGAAATAGGCCATGGACCACCTCGAACAACTCTTAATCTTTTCCATTTTTTATATATCGCTAGCCATTCTTTCTTCTTTGTCATTTAACAATGATAACATTTTATCTTATCTTAAAAAGCTCAAAGAATAAGGTCCTCTCTTTACGCCCAGAGAATAGTTCTACGCTTTGCCAGTTTTTACGAGACAGTGTACCATTGAGAAATTTTATAAAGTGTGCGTTCACAAAAGAGCGCAACTATTACAGCAACTGTATGTCATATCATTCTGGTGAAGAGCTGCTCTTGATGGAGGATTGGTGTCGTCAGCTTCGAAAGTGTTCTCCTAGGAACAATTTTCCTTCAAGCCATTAGTATAATGGTCTATTGTGCACGCTACGGCCTGGCAAATTCGGCAACCTCTCTCATTTGTTACTGGTAATGACCCTTCAGGGATTTTGATAGAATCCAGAGTTAAAGTCCATTTAGCGTTTTTCTAAGGTGAAGCTTTTATCTCGGTTGTTAATATTTTACGGCTAACTGAGTTGAAAGCTAAATGATGAAAAGAAAAACTTTCCATTTTCGAGTTGAAACAAGAATGCCGAATGAGACTCTTTTGGTAACTGCCTCGTTGAAAACAACACCAGGGTCACACAGTGCAGAGATAAAAAGATAGAAAGCTTGTCTTTTTTAAACCGAAACAAGAGTTGGTTAACAGCGAACATCCGTAAATGTGAAATAAATACTTTAAGGGGAAGAAATGACCTGTCTTGTTTCGACTGGTCCCGTTGTTCAAAAGAAAGTTTCTATCTGAGGAAAATATTTAAAAGAACTCACAAATGTTGAATAATGGAAGAAATATTTCACAGAGAAAAAATGTTTTAGACACTATTGCGTAAAGATTGTATTATTAGGTAATTCGCCAATTTAAGTAAAAAAAATTGCCTACATTTTTATCCATTTCGCATATTCAAATAATATATTTAGAGCAGACAACTGTCATGTGGCACACATATACTATAATCAACTTCGTAAACCATTTTTTTCCCAAAGGAAACGTTTTTTACTTTAACGGAACAGTTTTGTTGATTGGGTTGTTTTACCTCGAAACGACACTTTTTTGCACACAATGGGCTAAATGGCCAGGTCAGAAATAACCCTTAAAGGCACAGAGTAGGTTGGTAAAGGGGATCCACTGGATGGCTGTTAGAACACAAGATGACACGCTCTCGTCAAGTGCGTCCAGCGTGTTCCCAGTAGTATTGTCCCACCCGAGGGATCCCCTTTGCACAGTGCTTCCCCCCTATGACGTCACCGCCTGGACTTTGATCCCTGTGTCGCAACTGCCCACGTTGCCTTCTCAGATTGAACTTTGACACCTATGTCGCAACTGTCATGGGATATGGCACCCTGTCGCGCTCCTTATTAATATTCATAATTCATAATTAATATTTCATATTTGACTTCCCCTTATTAAAATTTCCTTCCCCTTTATTAAAAACATGTGGCGCCATCTGGTGTCTATGTTGAGTACTATTTTTTAGAAAAACCCTCGTTTTTAGCCGTAACCCCTGGTTGACTTATATTTTAAACCCCCTTCTCGATTTTTCTTGATTTCCCCTGGTTGACCCACCTATATTTTAAACCCACTTCTCGATTTTTGTTGATTTCAGACCCTCCTGGTTGACCCACCTATATTTTAAGCTACCCTTCTCGAATAGTCTCAATTTTTCTTGATTTCGGACCCCTTGGTTGACTTGTATTTTAAGCCCCCTCTTGATAGACCCTCTGGTTGATCCATCGCATGGTGAATCAGTTTTTGTGCATTTAATCGGTGTCATCCAACGTCTGTACTATTTTTAGTGCGTCTCCTGTATTTAAAAAAAACTTGCTTCCAACGCCGTGATTTGAACCCGCTACCTCGGTGTTGATAGCCGGACATTATTGCACTCGACTATGGCTTGTACTTGATGATGTGTCTTAGATGTGTGTCGAACGGGGTATAGCCCATCGTTATAAATTACGTATCTCTTTATTACAGCTTGAGTTTTACATTTTATGTATTAACCTAGTACATTTTTACAACCTTCGTATTTATTTCTTTATAACTAGCTTTTTCTACGTATTTCTTATAATGAACTCCGTGACTTAAAACTGCAGATTTGTCCTTCTTCTAGTCACGGAGTTCATTATAAGAAATACGTAGAAAAAGCTAGTTATAAAGAAATAAATACGAAGGTTGTAAAAATGTACTAGGTTAATACATAAAATATAAAACTCAAGCTATAATAAAGAGATACGTAATTTATAACGATGGGCTATACCCCGTTCGACACACATCTAAGACACATCATCAAGTACAAGCCATAGTCGAGTGCAATAACGTCTGGCTATCAACACCGAGGTAGCGGGTTCAAATCACGGCGTTGGAAGCAATTTTTTTTAAATACAGGAGACGCACTAAAAATAGTACAGACGTTGGATGACACCGATTAAATGCACAAAAACTGATTCACCATGCGATGGATCAACCAGAGGGTCTATCAAGAGGGGGCTTAAAATACAAGTCAACCAAGGGGTCCGAAATCAAGAAAAATCGAGACTATTCGAGAAGGGGAGCTTAAAATATAGGTGGGTCAACCAGGAGGGTCTGAAATCAACAAAAATCGAGAAGTGGGTTTAAAATATAGGTGGGTCAACCAGGGGAAATCAAGAAAAATCGAGAAGGGGGTTTAAAATATAAGTCAACCAGGGGTTACGGCTAAAAACGAGGGTTTTTCTAAAAATAGTACTCAACATAGACACCAGATGGCGCCACGGGTTTTTAATAAAGGGGAAGAAAATTTTTATAAGGGGAAGTCAAATATGAAATATTAATTATGAATTATGAATATTAATAAGGAGCGCGACCGGGTGCCATATCCCATGACAGTTGCGACATAGGTGTCAAAGTTCAATCTGAGAAGGCAACGTGGGCAGTTGCGACATAGGGTTCAAAGTCCAGGTGGTGACGTCATAGGGGGAAAGCACTGTGCAAAGGGGACACGGTATAGTGGGAACAAACTACTGTTCCCTAACGAGCACATTTATGGCTCTCACTGCATACGGCGCCACGACCTGACATCGATTCCAACTGACGGTGGCCTTTCCATGCCACATCGATGCTTTTACTTTTATCTAGATCCTTACATTACAAAGTCTTCTTGATTTCCATGCATTATCGAGGAAATTGTTTTATCCATTTATTTATTTCTTTTCACTTTAATAATTTTTGAAAAATGTTTAGAAATGCATAAACTTATATTCATTAAAAAGATATGAATATTAAAAAAGATAACGTTATTTTCAGTCAGGCAATTTATCCGAAAGGGCAGTGTTAGGCTCGGACCTCGGATCATTAGATTACGAGCTTGACAACTTAACGGTTGAGCAATTCCTCGCCCTCGTGCATGCATAAAAGATGAGACGACTTAAACGTGTCATTTGGTTATAAACAATATGTCAAAAAACGATCTTTAAAATTGCTATATCAATACACTGGCTAAAATATTGGCATCGTCATGCGAAACCTTTTCCCCCAAATCAGTGTTTCTCACTTTATTTTTATAAAGTACATTTTCTTTACAAAATATTTTTGTGTATCCCAAGTACCTAAAAATTTCAATTTTAAGTCAATTGACACACCCTTTATTTCTATCATTGCCACACATTTGTTTAAACAATTTAATCTTAACTAGTTATTTTCGGATGTAAAAAGCATAAAATTTATAAAAGGCTGTGAAATTTAAAACAGAAATTTAGACATTTCAGTTGGGTTCACGTACAGTCGCTCAAAAAAGTATCCGAACACTATGGTTGATTACAGAATTCAGAAAACATATCTGGCAACTTATTTTTAGAAATTAGTGATCTGGCAACCTTCGTGTCACGTGACACGAAGGTTGCCAGATCACTAATTTCTAAAAAAAAGTTGCCAGATATTTTTTTTGAATTCTGTAATCATAATAGTGTTCGGATACTTTTTTGAGCCACTGTACTCCCTAGACTCCTGAGGATAAAGCTTTAAGGATAATCTTTAAAGCTTTATAGCGCATCATTTGTGTTCTGCTATTTAATTAAGTTAAAATATTTGATTCGATTAAGGATCCTAAGCAGCTGAAAAGTGGTTGAAAAAAACTGTTACTTTAACTATCGTTAGCAAGTTGAAAGTGACAGAACAGCTTGGGAAAGGGGTTTCTGAAAGAAAAATTGCTGAAGAATTTGGTCCATAGTTCAGATTTGAGTGTCATTGTTCCTGAAAAACCTTCGAATGTTTTTGAGCCATCTGTTTATGAATAAATGTTCTGTCCGTTTTACTTTTTAAATAGCTCAAAAGTGCAGTCTGTTCCTTTATTTATTTCTTAGATAAAGACTCAAATTTCAGTATTTGTTCGAGATAAAAATTCAATATTACAAATAGAGAAAGTGACTCTGCATTTGCATATATATTTAATGCATATTTTTATTACTTTCTTGTTTAGATTGTATATAGATTACTCAATAGAGGAATAGCACTTTAGAAAACATTTTTGTGCCTTGAGCTTAATATTTGTATTTTCTTATCCACAGGCGAGTTTGTAACTCTCGTGGGTAATTTATTTCCAACTATCAAATGTAAATGTAAAAGTGTTTTCAGACATTATTTTATCTGAAAATAAACTGATTTATTGATTGATTGATTTACATCATCAGCACTTTAAATTTTTGAATTATTTGTGTCAAAGTTTTTCGTCTTTTAGGGCCACCTTTTGCTTCACTTAATCCGTACACCTTGTCCCCCAATTCTTTCGGATTAACGAGAGTTTACTGTATGTACATATCCACGATATTAATTAAAGTAAATCATTTTTATTTTTCTTTAGGAAAATTCCCTTTTAGTTGAAGGCAGAGCAATAATGTTATTTTTAATTAAAGTCGCAACTTGTAATTATTCTGCTATCAGCAGTGCCGAATTGACGTCTGGGCTAAGTGAGCTGCAACTAGGTCGCCAAATTTTGGATGGGAAAAAAAAGTGTATGTAAAATTTACTTTTTTAGTTTATAATTTGAAAATTTAAAAAAATCAATTCGATGCTATACTTTATATTTAGGGATAAAAACTCTATTTAAGTCAGTATTTTGGAGAAAAAAATGTAAATTATCGATCCTCTTTTATAATTTTAAAAAATTTGCTATTTCAAGGAAATAATAATTCGGTCATTTATTTATTAAGACTTTTTTTTTTTCAAAAAGTTAGCTTCAATCCCCCTTTTACTATATGCCAACTGTTTCGTTTTTGTCCATAAGGAAAGCGCTTTCCCTCCAAACGTTTTTTCCAAAACCTGATAGATATAAGTTAAATTCAGTATTTTATTCTTTTCTTTCAATAATTGTTAAAATGAATCCATATAAATTTTAAAAAAGTAATGATTTTTAAAGCATGTTAAATGTTGTTGATGAATACGTTGATAATAATGATTTTTAAAGCATGTTAAATGTTGTTGATGAACTGAAATATTGAAAATTAACACAATGAATTTTAATACCTATTTTGTAAGTCATACATCTTTACCCGAAATCCCAGATTAGAGCATATTAAAGATTACGTGAGGGTAAGGGAATATTTATATATTACATAAGAATTTAAATTATTAGAGAAATTCAGATTGCTCTTAATCCGAATGTACGGGAACTCCCTCTGGGCTTAAACTCTTTGAGGTCACTCCTCCGTTCGCTTAATTATCCAATAGTTATGAGTTAAAAACCACGGACGAACAAGAAATTGAGCAATTTAATGCTATGTTCCTCACGATCAATGCCGGATGCTTCAATTTCTGAAAAGTTTCAATTTCTTTTTAAGGGGAAAAAATCAATAGCGAACTCTAGAATTTAATACCACCTCTGAAATAAATGAAATAGAAAAGAATATGGATCAGAATTCTAATTAATTTACAATGCATACCGAAAAAAACTACTGGAAAATAATTCTCAATTTATGGCAAAAATAAATATATAAAAAAATCTAAACGAAATCTATTTATGAATTTATTTTTTTATTTCTAAAGTGTTAAAATTGCTCAAAATGATCATTTGCTGAGCACCGCTTATGAAAAGCACTTGTTGCAACATAGATCGAGATATTGGTTTCGGTTGTTTTACCTATGAGTGGCACTTTTAGACGTAGAAAAGGTTGGAAGCCATTGGACAGCTCTTAGGTTCTGCATACGGTCGACTGCCTTTCCAACCCATCGGTGTCCCTACTGACCGAGGGCACGACGGAGAGTTTTGCGGAGATAAATCTCGACGCTGGACAAGGTCGAGCCTGGCGCGCTACCAGTTGTACCACCCTCTGTATACTGTTAGAAACAACTTAGACAAGTGTGGTTTGCATTTAGTATTCTGTTAGATAACGAGTTTTCTTTTTTTTTTTTGCTTAAAAAAGTGCCGGAATGCCTTCCATGGGTATCGACTACAAAATCAACCAGCTCAAAAAAGACTCTTCTTTAGCAACTTATTTTGTGAGTTCGAAAAATCTAAAGCGTTCCAGAAACGGAGGAGGGAGGGAAATGTTTCCTTCTTTCTCAAATCTGATGTCCATAAATGTAGATAACATATCGAGTCGAGATTTCCAACTTTTAACAAATCGGGATATTACATCAGTTAAGAAGTTTCCAGTCCGCCCTTTCTCTCTCCATCCACCCTACCAACCCCAAATAAAAGCTCTTTATCCCCCACGGAAATATTTTTCTTTCATTTCCCTCAATAAATTCTGTCTGTGTATTTAAATAGTTAGTCTATTCGTCTTCTCCGTCAGTTCAACATAGAAGTCGCATTTTCAGCGCAAAGCTTGAACAGAAGAGCTGCATTGGGCAAGACAAACGATAACGGCTTCGAGAGTGGGCGTCTTTTATATACATGCTGATAAAGCGTGGCCATAAAATCATCTGAAAGGAACAGGAAAGAGAAGATCTAGAAAGAAAACAAAGACAACATAAAAGTATAGATAGAGAAACCCTGCACAGATGTTCTCCCACCAGTGTTGGTAATGGCTCGTGCTCTTCTTCTAGAGGTACCGTTTCTCAGACTTCTTCCTTTCGTAGACTCCATTTACTTTAATAAAATGGACGAAAAACAGCCCTCTTCCTGCAAGGTACTTAATCTTTGACATGGCGTAACGCCTGTTAGTCACGTAGAATTTGCGTAAAATCCGTACGATAAGAAGAAAAAAGAGAGGAAGAAGCCGAAGCAAGAAAAAGAAAAACTGTTTTCTTTATCACAACACTCTTTTTACATCCATAAGAACATACGGCTGGGTCTTTCGCTTTCACAGGCAGTGAACATCTATCTCAATTCCGCAGCGAAAAGTAACAATTTTCAGCTCATGACTTTGAATGGTGTTTTAAAGAATGCCAGCCTAAACGAGCCCCTGTCACATTTTATTATGAAATATTCGAGCGTTTGTGAGAAAGGAGAAGATCTTAGCTTTTGCCTGGGGCTCTAGAGAGGAGCCTTGTCAGATAAGAGATGCTGCAGTATTCTCAGGATGGTGGGTGCGCAGGCGCATCAACGTTAAGAGAATGAGAGAAAGAGAGATAGCCAGAGAGAGAAATTTTCAAAGGAGCAAATGGAGGCCGAGTGCGGGAATGGAGCGAACGCACCCAAACCGCTCTCCCTGTATTCTTGTGTTCTCCTTCCCGCATCTTCTCTTCCTTCTCCTCCTCCTCCTCCTCCTCCTCTCTTTCTCCATCTAACCTTCCATCCTTCCTTCTGACTTAGTTCTCTGGGAGAGGAACTAATTAAATGAGCTCGCCTTTCGTACGCAGCAATGAAACGCGCCCCGCACATTAATTCACGCGTAAATATTTGATGGCAAATCGTTTTGAAGCCGAAGAGCTGTTGGTCTTAATTTGGTTTGGACCTCGCTGGAGGAGCGGCAAACCCTGCCCCTCTCGGTCTCTCCTGGACGCTGTAATTGAACGATGATGTAGAATCCAAAAAGCCCTAATCTGATTTGCAGTCATCAACATCCATTACAAGCCAGTACTCGGAGCAACTGTTCAGGAACTAACTTCCACCTAATGGATATTGCTCGTTTGGCTGTCGGCCGTCTGCGTGCCTTCTTTGCCGACTGCACTCGTCTCCCCTCCCCCCCCCGGCGCCCCGTCCCCACCCTCGCCACCACTCCTTCACCCTTCTTATTACAACTTCAGCCGCTTCCCTTCGCTCCGTGGTCCATGATGGGTGCCACTCACTTCTTTTTTCCATCGCATACATCTCGCTTTTCTCCACATGCCGCTACTTTTTAGCAAATGATCTTTTTTTTTTCCTTCTCTTTTGTGTATCTCTGTCTCCTTCAGGAACAGCTGTTCTTTTCTCTCCCGTTTTCTTTTTCTCTCCGGTTTTTTCTTCACCTCCGCACCATTGTCTCCATTTTTTTGCATCGCAGGAAGAAAAAACGTGGGGGAGCGTCGAAGTTTTTAATCTTGTTAATAGGCCCGTATTGTGCGTTCCGTTAATGAGCAATAACTTTCGAGCGAAGACGACAAGCTGCTCGACGTCTATTGCTCTAAATAAAAATTTATGGCCTCTGCCCACTGTCGGGCACCGAAAAAAGAAACAGAACAGGCTGCACATATAAAACGTTACAAGAAATATAATTTGATGGGTTTTCTCAGCTTCTTTTTTTGCATTAATGACAAGCATAAAAAATAAACTAGGCTTTTATTGCAACTTATAATGCACGCTCGTAAGAAAAAAAATCAAGCATTCAAGCTAATAAGTACCTTTTTTTATAATTTTACTCAACATTTAAAAATAATGCCAGTAGTTTGCTTTTAGTTTTTTAATAGTAATTGCCGTTAATGCGTTATGGTCATTACGATCGACAAACTCGTTGCAAAGATTGCTGCTACTGAAAAGAGCCAGAAGACAGAGGAGAAACGAAAAACAAGAACCTCATTTCACTCGATGCATATTTGAGTGTTGCAATCAACACCTAAATTGATTAGATTTCAGTAAAACTCGCTTCTTAAATTAAATTTAGCTTTCGTATCTCTCTACATATCCATTGGTCAAAGTATTTCGAAGTTAGATTTTTCATCAAGCTAACGCGAGTTTCAATGACCGACTTGCCAACTGGCAGATCACATAAGAATTATCGCTTTTCCAGAGACTGCAGTGATCAGGGCTGTTTTCCAGAGACTATGGCTCTGAGCTTGATTATGGATCCTGATTTTGCTGCACTGGTGGGCTTCTGTGGAGGGAAAATCTTCCGCTGTGTTTTCTTTTTGTTTGTGGGTTGACAGCCCCAAGTGAATAGATTCACAGGATATGTTTATCAGCTGGTGGATAATCCTGAGCAGAAGTCATCGCAGGCACCTGAACTCTTTGCTTCTATTGGCATTTTCTTTTTTTGGACCTCCGTAGCCCATGGCTGCTTGAGGATGATGATGATGATGACAGAGATGAAACCCGGTCACTGAGAGAATTATCAGTGACCAGGTTTGAGAAACCAGCACTCGGAAAGTTTAATTGTTCCAGATTAAAAGAATCTTATAGGCCGCAAATATCTTCATTCTTGAAAAACGAAAGATACGTACGTCTTCCATTGCTCGTCAACTGAAAGGTAAATTTTTACGTTAGTGGAAATTATTTGTTGATATGCTTCGTAAAGAATAAAGAAGAGTCAACGAAACTATTCCTAAAGTTTCTTCAAAGAAACATCTATAATAAGAGACAGCTTCTCTTATCGCTGAACTAACAGTGGCTCACTCTCTTTTAATCATAAAAGAGATTGTAATGATTATTATCGTATAGAAAAACTTTTCCTCGCACTTTTTAAAAAGAAATAGAGATTTGGAAGATATAATAGCATACATAAACAGCCTCATTCTTTTCAATCTCTCTCTCTCTAAGTACAACTTTTCGAATGAAATGATTACAGTTTGAGAAGTAAATTAGTTTTCCTAAAATTTCGGATAAGAATGAATTCAGGGGATGTTTCAGAAGACGCACCACAAACTGGTTCTGATACGATAATTAACTAATGGAAATACAGTACCATTTACCAATCGCCGAAGTTGCCTTCCTCAAAGTTACCGCAAACGGCAAATTCGCGATCTGCGAGACTAAAAGCCTATGGGAAAAGGTGGTTGAGGAGCAACAAAATTCACACTTCCAACACTATACAGACCAGAGCCAAACGTTGGAGGAGGAAAGAATTCCTTTCAGAATGCTAGTAAAGATAATGGAGTCCAAAATTTATTAAACCTTGTGCATTTTTCACACATTTTTCATTGTTTTTTTTAAACCTCTAAAATGAAAGGGAAAAGTATTATACTACAATGTAAATCCAGTCTCTCCATCCAACTTTATTTTTTTTCCAGATCCTGAGTTTGATATAGACTATAATAGTGTGACTGATTAATGCACTGTATATTTCAGCTTATTCTTCACTTGAAAAGCCTGAAAAGGATGTTTAAATAAATGTAATATACAAGAGGTTCGAAAATTAAAATAAAGTTTGATATTTGGTGCTGATTATACTTGGAGGGGGGATCAGCAGTTGAGAGTGTCGGTTCAGGTTATCAAGGCACGATGAAGATTTCTGTGCAAGGGGGGGGGGGGGCTACGATAAAAAGAATTAGATCCAGATATTTTGCAAGATTTCAATACTTGTCCTGTTGACAGTTGGCTTTACTGCTCAAATTATGTAGTTTTTCCTCTAATTTCATGGACCTTGTGTTAAATAAGAATTTTTATTATGAAAAAAAAGTTTTGCTCCTATATGGAGATGGTGGAGAGGAACGATACAGCGCCTCGCAGCCCTTGGCAATCCCCTCCTGTCTGCAAAGAGTTGTGGGAAGATGCTCTAGCACGTTGCTTAGCAAACGTAGAGACCATTTCAGTTAAGAAAGGGTTTTTCGTTGCTTAGCATGTAATTATCGTGAGCGGTTACATTTCGCTAAGTTTAGTGGAACTTGCAATCCTGCATTGCAAAAGAAGAAAAACGTTTCAAAGACATTGTTTTCCCGCAGGTTATGACTAGTTTCATTGGTAGTGCGGAAATCAAGTACAGTCGAACTTGGTTGTAACGAGCACCGGTATAATGAGATCACGGCTGTAATGAGCAAAAAGACATAATGATTTTAAGTTACGCGTATTTTTTTTATCTATTTTTTTTATCAAGATATAGAGAATTAAATAAAATGGGAGGTAGATTTAACTCATCACTGATATAGTGAGTAATAATTATAACGAGCAAATTCTGTCGGTCCCCTGGTGCTTATTATAACCAAGTTTGATTATATTTATTTCATAACAGTAATATTCTATGTTGCTTTTAACTGCACAAACCATCAAAAGGAAATCTAAGTTAGGAATCATAAATATTACTTTCAAAGAAAAATTATAAATCATAATTTAGTGAAAATTTTTAATTTGACTTCTAGACCTTCATATTATTTGTTTCTCAGATCATAGTTTCTGTTTATATTAGTCCTTGGCAAGAAATGTACGTTGGACTAGATAATGTGTATTATATTTTTGTATTAATAAAATTTTTCACTGCTACCGGTGTTTTAGTAAATATACTTTGTTCTCAGCCTTAATTGTGTAGACCCGCTACTACAGTACATCCTGTGGTCAGTAGTTGAATGTTCTGAGGAGCATTCAACTCAAAATAATCAACACATCAAAACAATCAATCCTTAAACATCAAAACAATCTGAATTGTCATTTAGTTTGAAGAATTTCCGTTTCCAATCCGAAACCAATCAAGCAGAAACACCAAAAATCAGGCAATTCAAACATGTATAAGTCTTTAAAAAGGATTCAAAGTTTTTAAAATGATTGTCGAGCGGTAAGCCTGTTGGCTGCAGAGCAAAAGGACTTGGGTTCTTATCCCAGATAATGAATGAATGTTTATGTTCTTTCTCCCAGCTGATCTATAACGAAATGCACTCATTCTTTCCTATTTCAGACCCCTTTAGTAAGTGGACACCCAATGAGAGTTCTATATATATATATTGTACAGCTATAGATTAGCACAAATAAACTGATCTGATCTGATGGATTTTTATGTACTGAATACAAGTCCGGATCTAGAAAAAAAAAATATAGTAGGGGGTGAGGCAAGAACTCAATCAAGTTGGGAAAAAGAAACTGTGTGTGTGTGCGGGGGGAGGGTGGGATTTCATTGGTCTTCAAAACATTTCTTAAAAATGCATAAGTTATGTATGAATTTAGTTTTTTTTTGCCCTTCTATTTCGCTTACATTCTTAATGGGGGGGGGGGGGCATAGCCATCTCCTCCTAGATTAGGTTCGGACTGAATACAACGCAAATCTGTTTAAAAAAGTTAAAATAAAAGCATGCTAAAATCACTTGAAATCTGGAATCATTGTACTCATTAAGAAATTTCTCAATGCGTATATATTTTTCTAAGTGATCGTCGTTACAATATACATATGTTCCAACGACTTAAGCTTTAAACCTGAAGCTAGTAAAATCAACTTGTCTCTGTACAAGAAGCAATACATCAGGAGTCCTGTTTTGGTCGTTCGAACAGCTTATTTTCTCAGAGTTTATAGCAGAAAAAAATAAAACATTTTTTATCCCAGAAGACTGAACAGGAGAATAAATGGTAAAGTCACCCTTAATGAAACAGGCTGTATCACTGAGAAATTAGAAACTGTAAGTTAAGAGAATGCGAAATGTGTCAGAAGCGGCCACATCCTAGTGCAACGTGATTCAGTGTTGCTCATCTTGTGTCGTGTCGTGATGCGTCCCTTAAGTCCACTAAAGCAATGGCATCCGAAGAGCAGTGATGCTAACTAACACAGGTCTCGCTTCTGAAGATCTTAGACGCAGCTGAAATGCTATTAGAAAAGTTTCTTAACAGTTGTAAACGAAAAGTTATAATGTTTGAAACATGGATTTCTGCATAATTAAATTTCTAGAACATGCTTAAGTAACCTCGTACTCATTTCGCTGGTAATAAATAGCCTGCTTGCGCAATGCTTCAAATCATAAAGAGCAATTATCGTTTTTATTATTCGACCTAATTCAGCTCAATGGAAAGGAAATTCTCTATTGATATTTCTCGCATTTCCTACTCTATTATTATACTGGAATCCAATTTTATAACAATATTAAGAATTATCGTAAATCCAAAGGGAAGAAGAGAAAAGACTACAAATCCAATTTTTCTCTTTAAAAAATCAAAATCAAGAAAATACATATAAAAAAGTTTTGAATATTGTACTTGAAGCCCAGTGTAATTTATTAGATGCAACTTTGGATTTTGTTTTCCGCCACCACCAATCAGCTTTTTCTCTAAAATACCCTGACGTGCTAAGTTGAAGCGACAGACATAATAGTGCAATGGAATGCAACTTTTTTAATTTTGAAAACCAATTTAGATTTGCCGTTGGTCAGAGCCACATTATGCACATTTTCATCTCTAAGAGGAGATCGAATCATGACGATGATTGTAGTGGACTGAAAATGCACATGGAGTGCCAAAGGTTTACATTGACTCAATTAATAACAGTCCAAATATATTTTAAACTGATGTATCATAAGAATTTAATGATACATTAGACTGAAGGCAATTTCCCTTTACTTTTTTTTTTCGCTATTGCGTAAATCGAATTTTTCTTTTTTTTCCCTTCCACACATAAAGCCGAAATTCGTATTTTTTTAGACACTAATGCTTTTTTGTTAGGTTACTCGAAAGCTCTTGCATGTGTAATGCTAAAATTGGTCTCGAAGATGAGTTCGTCCCGGGTTTTTGAAATATTGCAGAGGGCTTTAAGCTGAGTCACAATTTAAGTTTCGAATTTCGCATGAAATTGTGAAAAAATAAGTAAACAAAGTAAAAAGGAATAAGTTATTTTTATCTCAGCTTTCTTTCCATGTTTAGTAATTAAAATTAATATCAGGTATTCTCTCTCCTTAATGAATTGCACATAAAGTTTAAAACGATTTTGCTGCAGAATTCTCGTTTTGTATGAATTTATTCTACATTTTTAGTTCCAAATAACACTGAGAGTTTAATTTAGTCTTTAAATAATTGTAACCTTCTTAAATTTTTGGAATCATGTAGTACGAAAAATTGAAAAAGTTATTTTGCAAAATGCACTTATATATTATATACACCCATCCCTCGACTTACACGGTAGATAGATTACCGGAAATCACCTTGCAAATCGAAACCTTACAAAATGAGACCAACAACCTATGGAAAAAGGGAAGATGTTCCAAAAAAAAAATCCTTGTTTTTAAAAACATACATTGAAAGTTTTATTTATATATGTATAATTCAAACTCTAAAATCAGGAGTAATAATAAATATTAATGTAACATTATTTTGTACTTTATTTGTACTAATCCAGTACTTTATTTGTACATACCAATTAAAGTTAATGCATTAGAATAATAAAATATTTTTGTTTGAAAGCATCTGTTACTCTCAAGTCTTTAGGTTTGATCTTTCTGTAATATGGTAGACGCAGTGTAATAAGCCAAAACAGCAGAGTGGTTAACGCGCCTAGCTACTGATCTAAGGGACCTGGGTTCGAGCCCTGGGTAAGGCAGGGATGTTCGTGTTGTTTTTCTACTGAGGTCACGCCATCCTCACAGCCTTTTCCTGTGGTGTATATGTTACCGGCAATGTATGAAAAGCCTGCATTCTATAGAATGCCTAGGCATTCTATAGAATACCCGGCGTTTTTAGGCAATGTATGAAATATGAGAATTATTACATACTTTCCCTAGGCATTGTATAGAATACCTAGGCATTATATAGAATGACAAATACTATTTCAGCAAAGTATGAAAAAGGCTTTTATTGAAAAGATGCATGTGAAAATGTAAGAAGTACAAAATATAAGATACGGGAGTTTTCTACAAAAAGAGAAAAATACCATTGCTGAACTACCGCCAGAAATATTAACATCATAACCTGTAATGAATCTGTCGTCCGCATTATAAAAAACGCCCCAAATGAGTTAAAGCCAAGTGAGAACGAATCAGTAAAGTGTTGAATATTCGAAGTTTGCAATTCGAGTTAGGATACTCGTATTTCACTTTACTACTTGTCAAATCTATTTCAGTGGAGTTCGAGATGCTTGTGATATGTCGTTTTTTGATGACTTTTTTTAATCTGTTTTTTGACCTTAACTCTCTTTCTATGGAAGCTAGGGTTCTCAAACTTTGGGACCCCTATTGAGGCAACCCTCTTTTACACTCTTACAACGCTAGGGGGCGCTTTTCCGAATGGAAGGGTGTCTTTTTGGTGTCCAAAGTGACCAACTACGGAGCTCTTTTTTTACCGAAACTAGGGACTGGCGGATCTGGCAATCAGGGTGAGCCTATAGGGGACCCAGGAAAACGTTTACTGGTCAATTCGAATTGGACTGAGTGCTCTGGCTCTCTGTTTGAGGCGAGCGTCGAGAGTCATGTGACTCGCATTGCGACATTAAACATCACTGCCGGGAGTATTTTATACTTTGCCGATTTGCCTTTTGGCATTCTATAGAATGCCTAGGAAATGTGTGAAATATGAATCGTTTCATACATTGCCGGCTGGTTTTAGGCATTATATACAATGCCTAGGCATTCTATAGAATGCCGGATTTCAAACTTTGCCGGTGACATATAAACTGACAGGACTCTGCGACAAGCAGCTACTTAAGGGGATATTTATTTAATTGTTTTTAATACTTATAGACAGTGGCGTGAACTAGGGTAGGGGAAGTGGGGCGGTCGCTCCTCTCGCCACAATCCAGAGGGCACAAAACAGCTTTTAAAAAGCTTCTTTTGCGATTTTTTCTCCTTTGCTGCCCTTAGCTCAGAGAGTGTCAAAACTTATTCATTGCAGTGCACTGGACTATGGTTACGCCACTGCTCATACATTTCTATGACTAGTTAGTTACGCCACTGCTCATACATTTCTTTTTGGTCACGGGAATACTCCTTGTTTATGTAGACCTTCACTACGGAATTTGAAAAATCGATATTTATGAATTAAATATTTATACCAAAACTTAATGCTTTATTTTGCAAATGGTATTATGTGAAACAGCGTTTTATGAATCAGTTGTATTTGGCCAATATAAGTCTACAAAGTTAAACTTGCTGCTAAAAATGAGATTAAAAAAAGTGGCTCTTGTTAGCCTAAAAAGAATTCAATCTGGAAAAGTCAGATCTCACTGCTCATCCTAAACAAGTTTTATTTCATTAAGATGTCGCGAGACAGATTGCGTTCCCATGGCAAGAATGCAAGTTTGGTAAGAGAATATAAATATAACTTGTTACAGATGGCGATTTTATTAAGATAGGAATCTGCTTTTAACTATTACTAAAAAACACTTGATTGATGATTAAGTGGTTTGAAAGTGACCAGTGGAAATCTCGCAGCGAAGAGGTTCAAATTCACGTTACAAGCACAGATTTAAAGATTTCAAATTAGGAATGTTTGGAACAATTGTATATAGTAAATATCAGAGAATAAAATTAACTTTCCTCATTAAATAAAAAAGCTAATTTTAATGGCTTTTCGATAGTGTACACACACACACACACCATTCAATACTAAAGCACCAATCAATACTAAATAGAAAAAATATAATATAAATATAATAAAAAATATAATAATTATTTTATATGTAATATAATATAATAAGTACATAAACATAATAATAAGTATATAAATATAATAATAAATATATAAATATAATAATAGACATATAAATATAATAATAAATATATAAATAATAAATATGATACTATAATAATCAGTACTAAGGCTCAATCGACTAGAAGGTCCTCAACACTGCAATGAATGCTAAAAAAATTATAAAAGCAATTTGAGGAAAACTTCTACATTAATTGAATGTTATTTATGTAAGATATTAAAACTAATTATATAATTTATGTTAAGTTTAAATAAGATATGAAATATTTATTAGAAATGTAAGAAACAGAATTCTCCCTCAGTTTCACATAAAGTGAAGTATGAATCTGTTAAATTTCGTTTTTTTTCAAGCACAATACAAATAAAATCATTAGTTTGAAATTACTAGGAGTTAGATGTTAACTGTTCGTCAATTAAGTATTGAGAGTGGATTTGGAGACGTCGTTTTGCAATTTACTTTTATTCCGATGGCCATCACGGTTTTTCTGCGGAAGATTGTGATTTGACCCGAATGAAGAATGGATGCGAATAATGATTTAAGGGTGGATGAGAATAATGATTAAAGGGTGGATGAGAATAATGATTTAAGGGTGGATGAGAATAATGATTTAAGGGTGGATGAGAATAATGATTTAAGGGTGGATGAGAATAATGATTTAAGGGTGAATGAGAATAATGATTTAAGGGTGGATGAGAATAAGGATTGAAGGATGGATGAAAATAACGATTGAAAGATAAATGAAGGATGGTTGAAATAACTATTGAACGCTGAATGAAAATAATGATCGAGAGATAGATGCGAATAATGATTGAAGGATTATGAAGGATGGATGCGAATAATGATTGAAGGATGAATGCGAATAATGATTGAAAGATGGACGCGAATAATGATTGAAAGATGGATAAAGGACGCGTGCTGCTCTGCCCAGCGGTGCCTTTCACTGTAGCCATTAGACACCCCAGTTGTGTTAATAGTAGAAGAAATTGTTGATCAAAAAAAAATATTGGCGAAAGAAAGCATAGGTAGGATCTTATTTTCATGCAATCATCTGGGTTCTCCTTTATAGGGGTGGCGGCTCCATGGACGAAAAATACGTGGTCGGTGTTTATAAACCAGTAATGGTAACCACAATAGCGGGACATTTACAGGGGGAGGGTAGGGGGGCCTCAGTCGGTAGCGCGACAGGCTCGTAATCTGCAGTTCCTAGGTTCGAGTCCTAGCTGGGTCAGTATTGAGACTTATCTCCGCAAAACTCTCCGTCCTGCCCACGGTCAGTAGGGGACACCGATGGGCTTGGAAAGGCCGCCGTCCGTCGGATGGGAGGTTAAGCCGTGGTACCGTGTGCGGGAGAGCCACACCCTGTGCACGTTAAAGAACACGCTGGATGGCCTTGACGGGAGGCTACCATCTGTCTCCCAACAGCTGCTACAGTGGGTCCCCTCTCCCAACCTTCTCTGAGCCTTCGGGGTCCTTCTGACCTGGCCATTTAGCCCATGGTGTGCAAAAAAGTGCCTCTCAGAGGTAACCCAACCCAAAACAACCCAACATTTACAGGGTGGTCCCCTCACTCCTTACAGGCATCAACAGCAATGGGAGAAGATACAGCCAAAACAATTGTCAGTTTCATTAACCCTAATGTGGTTGCTAATATTTCGCCCGCTTGCCCATGCCCTGTTCGCCATAAACTTGAGAAAAAAAAAACCCCGGCTCTTTCATGAACTTTAAGCAGCAGCTTAGTGTGTAGTAGGTCCTTAGTCTATGCACACCGCAAAACACCTGACGAGATATTGCCACTTGCCGCCTAACAACTGCTCAGTGATTCTCCTTCCCCAAATGCGCGCTTGGTCCTGATGACCTGTTTATTTGTTCCTCTGTGCAGCATTAAAATATATCTGAATTAATATGATCATTTTATAGGAAAAAAATACCTTTAATTATTTATACAATTTTAAGGAAAATTTAGATCTATATTAATTTAGATGAAAAAAACAATAATTACATGGTAAAGAACTATTTCTTAAGAACATATTCACGCTGCTACACAACCTCTTTTGCTCAATGACGTCATTATGATGATAGGCAATAAACCTCAACAAGAATTAAGAAGCTTACCACTGAAATCGAAATTCAGTCTTGGAATTCATACGCAACAGTGTGATTAATTCACACCCAACTGAAAAGCCCAATTTGATAAATCCGAAGGCTAACTGCAACTGAAGACAAAAGTTAAGTGGCGAAGACTGAGTATTAAGCAGTTCAGATTTAAAAGCCTTAATTTCAAATTCGTCATCTTAGTTAGACACACCATCGCTGCTACCTTCTTCCAAGATAAAACAACTTCTATATACGGATGAAGGTTGGGTTGGGTTGTTTTACCTCTGAGCGGCACTTTTTTGCACACCATGGGCTAAATGGCCAGGTCTCAAGGACCCCGAAGGCTCAGAGAAGGTTTGAGGAAGGGACCCACTGGAACAGCTGTTGGGAGACAGATGGTAGCCTCCCGTCAAGGCCATCCAGCGTGTTCTTTAACGTGCACAGGGTATGGCTCTCCCGCACACGGGGCCACGGCTTAACGTCCCATCCGACGGACGGCGGCCTTTCCAAGCCCATCGGTGTCCCCTACTGACCGTGGGCAGGGCGGGGAATTTTGCGGAGATAAATCTCAACGCTGACCCAGCTGGGACTCGAACCTGGGAAGTACAGATTACGAGCCTGGCGCGCTACCGAATGAGCCACCCCCGCCCCTACGGATGAAGCATTGCCCGAACTAATAATTATCCCATAATCTCATTCGTAGCAATAGGATCGAAAATTATTCATCTAGTAACTGAGAAGCATTTAAATTTCTCATTCTGAAATGTAAAATGAATAGTAGGGGGATGAGTATCGAACCCACAATGTTCGGACATAATGAAACTAATTCCATCACGTCTGTGAAATATTCATTCATTTAAATATTCAGCTATCAAGCTGCCATCCATTTAGCACATTCCATTTAGCGCCTTCAAGTAATACTAAAGACTAATGAGAGGTTAGTACATTTCCTACGCAACGCGTGATCATTTCACCCCCTAGGGACGAAGAATCTTCCTTCATTAGTGCCTTATGACAGATATTCGATTAAAATATTGATGAAGGACACCTGGGGGTGTAAATGATTGGCTATGGAACAGGAAGAATGTTAAACTGAACCCTGCTGGTTACTCAGAAAGATTTTAATGTGTTAAGTCCAAGATTCTCCATTTAGAAATACCCTCTAAAGCACAGTCCGCAAACACCGGGGAGGTTGTAGCTACTTTGTTCACTGGTTCGTTAAAGTTTCCTCAAAATAACAAAGGGGAATTTTTAAAATTAAATTCTTGTTGCCATCTGGAGATGAAATGTTAACAACAAAGTTTTAAGCATTCAACTCTCAGAACTTTTCAGTTCTTATCAAAATATCCTATCGAAATGTTGCTTCCCTTACTTAGGAATAATTCTTTGTTAACTAGATAGGAAGAGAATAAAATATTTTGTCGTATGCCATATCGCTCTTCAGTCTGAAACTCAAAAGGTTCTGATTGCAAACGCATAAATACTATCCCCCCTCCCCAGTAATTAATCATACACAATTGTAAAAAAGACAAAGCATTCCTGCCGAAACAAGAATTTAAATCTCATCTTTTCTATTTCATGCAGTCTAAATCCGCCAGAGTGCGTTTCTAGCTTCCTTACGATTAACGTCTTTCTTTTGATAGAAAAAAAAAATCCCCGACTTTTCCATCAGCAGTCAGAACGTCTTCATTAATATCATCCTTTTTCCATCAACGGTACATAGTAACACTCCAATAGAAATATCTCCGTTAAGTAAGAGCAGTACAAAGAGCAACAGAAAGTTTTAACAACCTGTCATAATAATGTTGTCAGAGTCGATTCATCATCGCTGCGAAGAAATCAAATTACCGAGCACATTGTCTCCTTTAGCTGCTCCAATGACCTTGAAGTTTTTCTACCCAGGAGGAGAGATCCTCCTCTGCACCGGTCATTTGCGTATCCTATTTGAAGGACCAGTCACCCGCCCAAGTTCATACTGGAAACCAATAAAATTATAGGGTCGCAAAGCATTAAGAGAAATGCAATGGGCCGCCAGTCCCTTCATCGCTGACTGCCGCACGCCGTCCCACTCTCGCGCACGCAAAATACATGACATTAAGGGTTATTTAGGAACTTGGCGCACGAGCCCCCGTGTCTTTCCTAGGAAGCCCTCCCCTCAGAGATAATTATATAGGGGTTGGGAACCTTGTGTCGTTACCAGCCTGGGTAGTAGTCATACCGGACTTCAAAATTTATTTGCATCAGTCACGAAAGAGAAGAATCACATGAAGTCTCAAATGAATAGATTGACTCCTCCCACAATACTTCTCTTTCGGATCCAACTCTTCAGCATCCTCGGTAGATTCTGTAAGGATCTTTATTTAAAGAGACATCTCCACTGATCGTCATAATTATACCTTATGATTAGGGTTAGCCCTTTGTGGGTACAAAGCATCTTCTGTATCATAGCTTTCACATGTAATGTTCTTAGAGCAACCTTTTATCTTCATAAAACCTTATTCTGCATACTTACAGTTTACATTCAAAATTAGAACTAATGGCAGAATAAGAAGATAGTTATAATATTTGCAGTTCGGTTTAGAGTTTTAAACTCTATGGGTACTACCTTTGTAGATTTTAAAATTTCGTTTAATTCCTGACATCTTCGTAATTTGTGGTTTATCGTGAAATCGTATGGCATCCCCGAACAGTCAGATAGGATGATGATGGTTCTCTATAATAACACAGTCGTGTGCGAAAGTTTATACAGCGTAAAGTCATTATTTTATCATTACACTGAATTTCGACAAATGGAGTCTTCAAGAAGGGCCATTTAGCCTTGGGCCTCAGCTGAAAGGAGCCTAAAATGTAGACGCTAATGTTTTGACATTAGGTACAATAGTAAAAGGTGTGATTTAAGCAAAAGGTTTTTTTTTACTGAAGCATCTCGCATAAGGAATGGATGTTTCTTTTCTGGTGTTGTCATTCTGCTGAGGTTTTCTTTTCTGGTGTTGTCATCCTTACTCACACACTTTCTTCATGATGTATTATACTAACTCTTGTAGGTTCTCTGTAGCAAGCAACTGCTTGAAGGGTATATTTTTATATAGATTTTGTGACATAAGAATGAAAAACATACGTAAATAATAACGAAAATTAATTTCTATATTGGCTAGGAGCCTCAAAAGTTGAAAGTGGCCCAGCCTCTCTGGATCTGCGAATGGTCCCGTAGTAAAGGCTAAATTTTGTCACTTTTTTTTTAGCTAGCTATCAATTGTGTTATAAGGAATTCGTTTCAAGGAAGAGATTGTGGCTTTAGATGTTCTAGATCAGACCTGGGCAAACTTTTTGTGAAGGGCCGCCAAAGAAATATTCGTAATCAATAACGTAGATATAACCAATCTCCAAAAAAATCTAATAAATAAATACCCCCCCCCCCCCCCAAGCAACCGTTTGCCACAGATGTCTGACAGGAGCCTGTCAGTTTATACGCCACAGTAGAAAGTCTAAGTGGATGGCAGGACCTCAGCAGAAAAACATTACAAACGTCCTTGCCTTATCCGGCTCGAAACCAGGTCCCCTTAGATCATCCAGGGCTCGAACCCAGGTCCCTTAGAACAGTAGCCAAGCGCGCTAACCACTCGGCCACGGGACGGCTATCTAAAGGAAAACATAAACAATGCAATTTTAATGAGAATTCGCTTCGCCGAAGTTGGATTTCTTGTCTCCTATACATTCTTTTTCTCTTTTACTAATTTGATTTATTTGTCATCAGTAGCTCCCCGGCAGCACAAAAAAAAAGTTGGCGGCCGACAGTTTGTCCAAGACTGGTATAGAACAACTAATAGTGTCAAACTCCTACAAATGTATGGGCAAAATCATAGAGAGCATAGGTTCTGAGAGTAGAATTTATCGAAACCATGGGGACTGTGGGTTGGATTATTTTCTGGCAGGGTTCATAAAATTAGAAAACTTAGTAACAGAAATTTTCTTCTAATATAAATAAATGGGAATTTGACTTTGTATCCTTACTTGAGGACAATTTTTAAAATGTAATTAATTACAAAAAATAGCATTAGTATGCAAACATAAATAGTGTGTTAAAAGAAAGTCGCGTCAAAAAATATTATACAACTGAATGTTTTTTTCTAAGTTTGCTTCATAAAATAAAAAATATAAACATTTGCAATTATAAATTTTAAACCCAACTCATTTTAAGCAAAGAAATAACCATAAAAACCAAAAATTATGGTATGCAAATTTAAATTATTAACTTTTATTAAGACTCCAGAGATTAAGTTTCTAATTTTCTTTACTACGAATTCTTTCTTTTTTTTCAAAAAATTTCGGGTCATTTATTCAGTACCAAAGAATCACAGGATGTGTCCTGTAGACATGGAATTCATGAAATAATAAGCTGAAAAAAAATTAGTTTTGTCGTGAGTTGGATTCGAACCCACGTCTTCTGGAAACATGCCAGATTTAAAGTAAAAAATTAAAAAATACATACATTTTCATGATAGAAGTACATTAGTATGCAAACAGGAATAGTGTGTTAGAAAAAGTCATGTCAGCATAACTGGCATGTTTCCAGGAGACGTGGGTTCGAATCCCACTCACAGCAAAACCAATTTTTTTCAACTTATTATTTCATGAGTTCGGGTCATTTACTCTTCATATCGTCGTATGATTGACATCTCTGGGGTAAAGATATGAAAATAATTGTCTTAGATCTTGGAACCCTGACAGTGAAGTTATTGAAAACACTAGTAATATGAGAAGTTGGGGATAAATAGAGAGGGGATTAAATTTGGTCAGGTAAATAGTGCCTCAGTTCATTTCACAAGCTGTGCAGTTGAGGAAGTTTCTCAGTTTAATTATCTAGGAGTTGTGTGACAGATACTGGTTAATGCAAATGAGATAACAAGAGAAAAGCCATTGCTGCTGGCATTATTAAAAAATTTGTAAAGTTGTAGAAAAACAGGCATATTCAACTTACCATTTGTCCCAACCAGGTGGGACAAAGGGACATCACCTACATTTATTTAAATCGCTATTAATTTAAGATAATTGGATCGTAAAAACAATCTGATATTTCACTGTGAAATATATTAGAGTTTAGACAATAATGATATGAAAAAAAATATGATTTTGATTGATCTGTTGTATTTTCTATATGGTGTCCGTTTACTACAATAACATTTTTTTCTTTTTTAATTTATTTCCAATTCTCATTTTTTTTTTGTAGTTACTAAACTTACTGGACTTTCCAATTTTTTTAATTTAATATCATTCATTTCCTTAAAAGCAAAATACCAGCACAGTTCATTTATTATAACCTCCTATTTTGATTATGTTTAGTTTTATACCTATACTGCTCACAAAAAATTAGGGGATATTTCAAAATGAATATGAAACGATAATATATCCCCTAATTTTTGTGAGCAGCATATATTTGTTATACACCAATGTGAAAAGTTGTGGTGTCGCGATGGTAAGGAAACGAGCAGATTTTTATTTCGTCATGTGAAATTAGATATCCTGCTTGAATTGCATCAAATGTAGTGGTCGGTGGTAAGGGAACGACGCACTTTCTTCTTCTTATCAATAAAATCACGTATGATTAATTATACTGCTGAATTGAACTGCGCCAAATTTCGTTTCACGACTCCGATGACATGTCGCTCTTTAGCAGAGGAGATCGCATAGTCCCTTAATTAGATTCACCGTTGCTTAGATGAAATAACAGGTTCGCGGGTTGTTATACCCGCACCAACGTATGCCTCAGACTTGCTGCGCCAAGTGATGTATAGAGATATGTCCAACAATTCACGCACGAGAGTTGTATAGGGATGACACAGTTTATTCACACTTATGTACAATCACGTGCTGGGGATGCGCTCGACTCCGTAGGTCTTTGCTGCTGTAAACAATTATGCCATGAGGTGGAGAACCGCACTTTGCAGATTCTTTACCGACTTCAAACTCGGCGAAAGGATATCCAACCTTTGCCTACAACGTGGTTCACACAGAACTGTACTAGGTTCACCAAGAACCGTATTTTGATTCTCACATAGAATCGAACCCTCTCCTTAAGGGTTTTGTTTGAGTAAGAGCGGCGTCCCTTGACGCGTGTTCAAACGTCCTTCCTTTTTGGCAACGACCCTCAAAGACTGTTGTTTATTATTATCCGGCTCGTCTCCAGCGCTCACACTCGCACCCCATGCTAGTTGTAAATGGCCGTAAAAGGCTTTTGGACTCATCGGCAAGTGGCACTCAGACCCAAAAACAACACCTATGAGCCACATTTCCATAATAACACTTACAAAAACACAATGCATAAAAATATTTACAACAACAAAAATACAATAAAAATGCAACAATAAATAAAAATAAGTAAATTAGAGGGACATGACAAAAGTCTAGGTATCTCTTTCCAAACCATTTATCAACGAAAAGAATTAAAGAAGTTGCCTGTTAGTCGAAAACACTTTACTTTTGAATAAATGAGCGTAACTGACTTTTGCCAGTGTCCACAAACATTTTTGATGTAAAGATTTGCTATATGCCTTAACTTCATAATGCAGGTGTGCCTTGCCTTTTTTCCCCCGTAATGTTATATTTCTGTTCTTCTGAAATCGTTCTCACAGTTTTCCTTTCTCATAGCCATTTTCGGATTCCAAGTGTTAGTGTACCTGGTTGAAGGACAGAGGGACCTGGGTTCGATTCCAAGAAAGAGAGTAAATGCTATCATTTCAGCTGAGACATCGCCTTCCTCACAGATCTTCGTTGTGGTTTAATTACATCGATTGACTCCTTTCAGACTTATCCAGCTAAGTGAGCTGTTTGAGGATTTAGACAGTAATGGTAAATAATTGCCTTTGAAGAAGTGTTTTCTTTCGTTTGAAATTAAATAAAAATTCTAATAATCTAGCTTAATTCGCTATTTTCAATCTACATGCAGACCTTGAAGATGCAATGTTCATTTAATTTGCGGATAAATATTGTAATTTATTTGCTTTTCTGATCCCATTTCATCTTGTGTCTTGGAGGCTTTGAAATGAATGATAGAATTGAGTATAAAACAATTTGATGCCTAAATCGATTCTTGAAAGCAAACGGGGTATTTAGCAGGAAAAGCAATTACGCAAAGGTGTGGTTCCGTGTGCAACAAAAGTGCGACGAGAGTCTAAAACTGAAAGAGTAGGGGGGAAAACATTGAGTGTGAATATATAAAAAGAGCAGATGAGTTGGGTTGTTTTACGTCTGAGCGGCACTTTTTTGCATACACTAGGTTAAATGACCAGGTAACAAAGACCTCGAGGCTCAGAGAAGGTGGGGAAGGGGACCCACTAGATCATCGGTTGGGAGACAGCTGGTAGCCTCCATCAAGGCCATCCAGCGGGTTCTTTCACGTGTACAGGGTATGGCTCCCCGGAACACGGGACCACAGCTTAAAATCCCATCCAAAGGATGGCGCCCTTTTCAAGCCCATCGGTGCCCCCCTGACCGTGGGTACGGTGGGAGTTTTGCGGAGACAAATCTCAACGCTGGCCCAGCTGGGACTCGAACCTGGCAACTGCAGAATACGAGCCTGTCGCGCTACCGACTGAACCACCCCCTCACCAAAAAGAACAGATGAGTTGCAATGTTCAGTGAATGGAATTCCTGCCACTTCCTCCCACTGAATGATAACATTGTAAAGAGTGTTATTCGAGAGATAAACTAGGACATTTGAAGTAAAAGCAAGATTCTATCCTTTAAATCACTAATGAAAGCTTCACAGTTCCATTTCACTGAAAAGTTAAAATAATAATTTTATCGGGAGGTGCAAAACAAAGTATTAGATTCACACAGATGGAGAAAGGCTTTAATATTATTTTGCTCAGAGTATTTACTGATACAATGTACCCTATAATTTTTAACTACGAGGCAATTAAAGCTTAGCTAGAAGAAAGAGACAAAACAAGAAGTTCCAATAGCTTCTTTGTCCGTAATTATCAGAAAATCCCCTAAATAATTCTACCAGCATCTGATGTTAATATAGCAGAGCTCTGCATTAAATTGGCACTCCCATTTTCCATGTAAAAGCATTCCCTTAAGCAAATAAATAAGAAAAACCGTTCTTGCGTGTTTAAGTATATCTTGTTTAATTCTTCGTCAGAGCAATGTTTATTATGTTTAGATTAGCTGCATGATATTCTGTGGGGTGTATATATTAACCATTGGTTCCATGTGTCATACTTTATGTCATTTCGTGGAATGAACTCATTTGCCCTTGTACGGCTAAGTTGCATCATTGCTGACTTGAAATGTTTTATTCGCAATAAAAAATAAATATCCCCTCAAGCAGCTGCTTGTCACAGAGCAACCATTCACATTTTCTCAATCTCCCCCTTTCCTTCGAATAATAATTATTTTAAATTATATTTTAATATAATTTTTTAATTTTTTGACAGGAGCCTGTCAGTTTATATGCCATAGCAGAAGGTTTGAGAGGATGGCAGGATCTCAGCAGAAAAACGACACAAACATCCATGCCTTACCCGAACCCAGTTATCTTAGAATAGTAACCAAGCGTGCTAACCACTCGGCAATGGGACGACTAGGCAAAATAAACCATCATAATTTTAAGAGGAGTAAATTATCTATTGGCGGCGTATGTTAATCTTTTTCAAGTCATTTTATTGCCACTAGTTTGCAATTGAAACAGGTATGTAACTTCATATACTTATTTGGGATATTTATATGTCCGTTTACTTTTAAGAGAAAGCCAATCACCTCTCGTGGATATGAATTCTCGTTTAGCAAAGTTGCGTAAGTTTTCAAATTTAGCTTTCTCTAATGATGGACTTCGAAGAAAAGGGGGAGATAGAGAAAATGCGAATAGTAATAGTTCGTTCATTCTTTTATTATACAAAAATAATTTTTCGGTTATCTCTTAAAACAAGAAATTTTAATGCCTTCAGATGGGCAGAAGGAGTGACAAACGACAAAGTAAAAACAGCAAGTCGATTTTTGAACACGAAATAAAAAATCCTAATTACACTGAACGATTTTCGCTTTAATAATTCTAATGGTATGTTATGAGTTTCTCTTCTGACTGGAACTCAAATAATACAAAATAACTAGGGTTGTATATTTTTCGCGTCGAGAATTTTTTAATTTCCGCGAATTTACATTTTGTTTTGCGATTTTGCGAATTTTGATTGGTTTCTAAAATTCTGTGACTTATCAGAATTTTTTAATATACACATTGTTGGTTAAATTTAGTCAGCTTCGAAAATTTTTCGATGTTTCACGTTTTCCTTAAATATGACCTTTGTTTCAATGACCTTTACTTTTCTTCAGCAACTAATTTCTGCATGACTACACTGTAAACTTCTTTCCTCCGTCCCTTCGCTCCTTAGTGTGTTAAGACAATCTCCATCAAATCCCTTCTAAACGTCTTTACTTTCCTTATAAAGGAGTGTTGAAGGAATGTGGAATTCAGAGTTGGAAGTCCACACCCCCAAAGTACTGTTGTTCATTGTCAGTTCACAATCTCCATCAAATCTCTTCTAAACGTCTTTACTTTCCTTATAAAGGAGTGTTGAAGGAATGTGGAATTCAGTGTTGGAAGTCCACACCCCCAAAGTACTGTTGTTCATTGTCAGTTCACAATCTCCATCAAATCCGTTCTAAACGTCTTTACTTTCCTTATAAAGTAGTGTTGAAGGAATGTGAAATTCAGTGTTGGAAGTCCACACCCCAAAGTGCTGTTGTTCATTGTCAGTTCACAATCTCCATCAAATCCCTTCTAAACGTCTTTACTTTCCTTATAAAGGAGTGTTGAAGGAATGTGGAATTCAAAGTTGGAAGTCCACACCCCCAAAGTACTGTTGTTCATTGTCAGTTCACAATCTCCATCAAATCCCTTCTAAACGTCTTTACTTTCCTTATAAAGGAGTGTTGAAGGAATGTGGAATTCAGAGTTGGAAGTCCACACTCCCAAAGTACTGTTGTTCATTGTCAGTTCACAATCTCCATCAAATCCGTTCTAAACGTCTTTACTATCCTTATAAATGAGTGTTGAAGGAATGTGGAATTCAGTGTTGGAAGTCCACACCCCAAAGTACTGCTGTTCATTGTCGGTGAGGCAATTATTCGCTGAATAAACTAATTTGTATCATCGCAATCTGTTATTACAGCTTTAGTTACTGCCAACGCTTCGTACAAGTTCAAAAAAAAAAGGGGAAAAGGAAGTCTTTAAATTGCTTTTTTTCAAGATGCAATTTGCGTCACGTCATCTTCTAAATATTGGTGTTAATTATTTGATATATGGCAAAGAGAATTCAAAACTATTGATGCTTTATAGTTGCAGCGGTTAAAGGCAGATTTACCGTTTATTGTTCTGAGAGTAAAAGTCGCTTTAGGATGTCTCTTCAAGAAAAAGGAGGCCAACCTAGAAAACCACCAACTGACATTCAAACAAGGTGTAACAGTTGTTTACAACTGCAATCGGGTAAAGACTTGCAAGGAAGTTTTCCAGCAGAAAATGGGAAATAGCTGCAGCAGTATGTTAAAAGATATCGTTGAAAATGTCTCTAACTGATTCCTTACGAAGTGATCTGAATCAAATTAAAAGATAAGAGAATGGGAAATCTCCTTCACATATGTTATTTGAAAGTCCCCTTATGGCAGCACATAGAATCTACAACAAAATGAAAGATTTGGCAGTAAAATTACTCAGTAAAAGCTCAGAGTGCGATCACACACACTCGCAAAAGTTTAAGTATCCGAAGTTTTCATCTGAAAATTTTAAAGAGATGAATTTTCTTAAATATTATTATTCATAATTCGTATTGCTTCCAGTGTGTCATAATCCAGTGATCACTCTGTGTGTGCATATATATAAAATGAATAAATAAATACCCCCTCAAGCAGCTGCTTGCCACAGAGGTCTGACAGGAGCCTGTCAGTTTATATGCCATAATAGAAGGTCTATGAGAATGGCAGGACCTCAGCAGAAAAACTACAATACATCCATGCCTTACCCGGGGCTCGAACCCAGGTCCCTTGTATCAGTAGCCAAGCACGCTATAGGTAAAATTAAAATATACCTATTCAGAGCTGTCTGAAGTCCCCACCCATAGGTCAAAATAGGGCGAAATTTTGTGTACGTGTAGTCTATATAACATGAGCTAGAGCTCCTTCCCAAACGTTAAATGAGACTTTGAGCCATGATTACGTTTGAAAGGAGAGCTATAAATGCTAAAGAACTAGGAAGAGCATAATGTGAGGGGCAACAAGGAAGGCTCGGCGAGACTCTGAAATTCGACCATTGCTTGATGGACGACAACAACATTGCTTACAAAACGATTTTCCATTAACATTGCTTACAAAAATTGCTGATATCTGTAGAAGTCCATCTGGAGTGCGAATTCCATCTACCTATAGGAATCGAAATGACGACCATTATCTACCGGGCGATACCCAACAACTGATCAATAATTAATGATCAAAATATATTGATAAACTGAATTAATTACGATCTTCCTCTGTATCATTTCGTAGATACGAGTATACATCATTCATTTCGTCCTCTTTATTCACCATAATGCGAGTAGACGGACTAAGCAAAGCAATAGCACCCCAAGGATGACAAACCTTACGCTATCTCTAGGTTTGATATATTGCTTTCAGGTCTAGAATTAGCCATTTAAATATTTTGTGGCCAGAAAAAATCTCTGACGTACTTTTCACTCAAGTTTTCAACACTTTAGTAATATTAGAATGGGTGACTTTTACTAAATTTCTTTAATCTCCTCCCCTTTCATGATGTTATTTGACATCTATGAATTGATAGGCAGATAAGCAGAGAGTATATAGAAAGACAGACACCTAGTCGCGAATAATATCCTGATGAGATTACTTCGAATTTAACAGCGTTTGGTGGCCAGTGACTGTTTCTCCGAAGCAGCGAGAACTGGCCACGAGCAGCGTCGCATCGAGAAGATGTTATTGGCTCCTTTATTGCAAATTCCGTTTGGCTGTCACATGACTAGACACGGAAGTGAATCACTCTGACAGCCCGAGCTCTAGAGATGCTGAGCGGACGTGTAAAGGGCTCTCTCGACTGCATCGAGGCCTCGCGCCAGGCTTGATGGCATTATGTAACAATATGTGACACTAACAATCGCGTTAGAGAAAGTGTCTGTAAGCGAGGCTTTTCGGGAATTGGTTCCTATCTCCCAGATGCAGGAGAATGATCTGGCTGGCTTGGTTATACCTTCTCTATCTACTCATAACGCTAACATCCAATGCGACTGATGCTGCTGCAACCATCAACCGTACGCTGCAGACCACTCAACTTAACGGGCAGTCGCAACACGAGAGGTGGGTGGCAAAGGGGGAAGTCGGGGGGGGGGGGTGAGGGAGGATTGTCTATAATGTTTCGGGCATGAAGCCACCGACATTTGTACTTTATCGAAAACCACGGAGAGTTTTCGGTGCCGTGGCTGATGTCCGGACGAGTATGAAAGTGGACACATATGGATGAGAAGAGCTTTCGCTGCACATACATCGCCGTGCGAAAAAATAATCATAAAATGAGCAAGAGGAGCGATAAGGGACAGTCTCCATATAGCGATTGCCGGGAGGCTGATCATGGAGAGCTATCGTGAGAGTGCCAGTGAGAGAGCTTGAGGCCAGAAAGAGATCAGAACTGATACAGGGCAGATGGCTGGGCTGGACACATCGTCCACCATGCCGCCATTCATCTTGATCAGTGTCATACAAAGTGGGGCAGTCCCAGAATGCTCGCGCCCAGGGAGGCGCGATCAGTCATGGACATTAATGGCTTGCACAGTCACAGCTTTGCGTGCGCCGTGTTCATGTGGCTTGTTATTGGCCTATCAATTTCTCATAGACCCTTAGCTGCGTGAGCAGAAAGGGAGTGTTGGGAAGGGGGGAGAGCCATTACCGAGCTATTTGGATGACACGTGCATCCCACCCCTCCAATTTGGCCACCGTTGTGGGGAGATGGTAGAAGGCCGCGATCTCCGGCGTCGGAAAGCCATGTGGACAGAATGGAAGTGAATTAGTAATGGCCGCGGTGTTACACTGACTCCCTCGCGCTGCAGAGTGGCCCTCGTCATCCCGGCTAACAGGAAAGGGACTGTGGTAAGCCACAAGTGGAACGCGCTCCGACGTCACTTCCGATCCGCCTTCGTCTTGCCTCACTGCAACATGCCGCATTGACCTTTAATTATTCGGTCTTTCGTGCAACAATTTGGAAAGGCTTTAAGCGAGGTCGGTTTATTTTCGCGTTGCGTCATTGGTTTACAGTGGAGTTAAAGGGATGAGCATTTAAGTTGTATCCACAACGCGCACTATGAAAAAAAAATAAATATCCCCTCAAGCAGCTGCTTGCCACAGAGGTCTGACAGGAGCCTGTCAGTTTATATGCCATAGTAGAAGGTCTGAGAGAATGGCAGGACCTCAGCAGAAAAACAACACATATATCCATACCTTACCTGTGGCTCGAACCCAGTCCCTTAGATCAATAGCCAAGCACGCTAACCACTCGGCCAACCAAAGATGCAGTAAAAGATCTAGGGGAAGTGATCAATGCGTATGTCAATACAGAATTGTTGGAGGTTTGTGAAGGCATATTAGTTTTCAATTTAAAACAAGTGTGGTGGAAAGAGTTGAAATTCTTTGAATTCTCGCCCTTTCAGTAGTACGAAAAAGATCTCGTGTTTTCTGTATGATTTTGTTGTATGAGTTTGATAGTAAATACGTTAACAAACAAGTATATATTATTATTATTCCTGACAGGGATCTGTCAGTATAATACGTCATAGAGGTAGGCGTGTATAAAAACACACCGAGTGATCTTTTGGTCAGAGTTTGCTAAGGACCTGCTATCGATCTGTGGTTAGAACCTAATTGCTGAATAATTAACATCCCGGCGCTCGTTTAAATCCTGCTGATGAATAATTAAGATCAGTTAATCATAAAAAGATGATGTTGGAATGAAATATATTCTGCAGATAGAAAAAGTGCAGAATATTTCACGAAAATTATATTTTGAATTTGGCTTTCTGCATTTGTCGTATTACGCCAAGCGTTATATTTATTTACTCCTATTAATTGATATACACATTTCGATCTACATTTAAATCGTTTTTTTCTACGTGGCATACGAATATATTGCGCTGTGTCATTGTCCTTTTATCTTGAGGGCATAACGGACACTAAATTAATTTCTTAAATCTTGATGTCTAATGCTGAAACTCTCCCTATCAAAATTATTCGATCACCACCATGCAGTGACGTAGCCAAAAGTGATGGGGGAGAGGGTTTAACCCTCCTCCCTATTTGGAGAGATTTTATTTTTTAAGAAATCATTACTTCATCAATTTACATTAACGAAAATATAATTTAAATTCTACCGCCCCTTCTTTCCAAAAATTCTGGATGCGCCACCTTCCCCGTGGTAGGTGAATGGAAGACCAAATTTGAATCTCAAGTACTTTTAAAATAATTTTATGGTGAAATCATTTTAAATATAAAGATCTAAATCAGATTAGCATAGATGCAACCAAGGAGCCTCAGACGAGAAGAAACGACGGAAGGCGTGGACACACTGATCCCAGAGATGTTACTATTTTTGGAAGTTTGCCTCGAGCTCCTCTTTCGTAACATCCTTCGTCTTCAACATCGGATTGTCTGCGATGTTCGACACAAATCTGAAACTTTCTTTCTCTCCAAGAGATTTAGGACACGGTGAACAAAAGAAAAAAGAACTCGCATGATGACAAATCTAAAATTTTAAATATTTTTATTCCCCAATCTCCAAAGTGCACTAAAGAAAGATATTTCTGTCGATTAGTAGTATAGCGCGAGAGGCAACTGAGATATTCTGAGGAGACTATGAGACTGCGTAGTTAATGCTTCAATAGTTCTCACACATCATGGACTGATGAGCAAGCGATCTACAGGCCACTGACCTGGGATCGATGAGACCTGCGCAGTCTCCAAGTCAGTTGCCATTGGCACTGTCACTGCAATGACCATCGTTGTCAATTTTGAAGTGTGAAGGAGAAACCTGAAATTATTATTTACTAATAGACTACATATTTTACCTCACTAATAAGACGATCAGTTACGAATTTTGGTAATTAGTATGTCTTTTGCAAAAATGCTGCTCCTCAGGTGAGCATTAAATGAATCAAAAGAATTTGTCTAAGTATCGAACATGGAAAAATAATGTTCCTCTTTCGTTTCTAGCATTTCAAAGTATTTCTTGTTTATTTCCACTGTTCAGGAAGTATAAAAAATAATGGTAAATATAATACGAAATAATAATAAATAAATAACAAGGAACCAACAAATTTGAAATTGATTCGTCTTTGTTTGTAATCCTCGATTGAAAAGTTCAACGAGACCATTTTTTTAAGTTTTTTTCTAAACGTAGCAAATGAAATGTTCACTTGTGGTCTCTCTCATTAGGAAACATTGAGATATTAGGAGTGATAAGAATTTGCATGCCACTGTTTCGAGGTTAATGCACAACAAATGAAAATATTACTTAATTTTACTTACCAGATATGCATCAAATATTTCTTCTAAATCAACACCCTTTTTTTTATTCACAAATTTCGAACGTATTTCTGACATGATTTCAAACTGGGTAGATTTCGATAACTAACTTTGCTGATCAAAGCCAATATTTATAAACCCTAAAATAGGAATGATGAAAGCTTTGAGGATAATAGCAGCAAATAGAAAAAATGCAACTGCAAAATCGTTTAAAAAATTATTAATTGCATTGTTTAATCTTTCAGTGACAACACACAATGGGCTTATTGCTTAGGTCACAAGAACTCCAAAGCTAATATGGTAATTATTTCAGCATTAGCTTCGGAGTTCTTGGCTGAGTGTTTCTCTCATGAATTTGTTTCGCCAGGAACGTGGCCCTTCGGCAATTTGAGGAACGCTTGTTGCGTAAATTTACTATTTCCCGCTTGAAATCCCTACTATGCTACCGATGAGCTTGGAAAGGCACCTTCCGTCGGATGGAACGTTAAGCCGTGGCCACGTGTGCGGGAGAGCCATACCCTGTGCACGTTAAAGAACATGCTGGATGGCCATGACGGGAGGCTACCATCTGTTTCCCACCAGCTGTTCCAGTGGGTCCCCTCCCTCAACCTTCTCTAAGCCTTTTGGGGTCCATGTGACCTGGCATTTAGCCCATGGTGTGCAAAAAAGTGCTGCTCAGAGGTAAAACAACCTAACCCTACTATGGAAGCTTTGAGAATTATCTCCGCTAGCCATTCAGGTCGAAAGTAAAAATCATTGAACTTGAATTTGTGATGTGAAAACCATTGATTGCCTTTCGTGATGCGAAAAAGTTAGCACTTCCACGTAACCCATTGAAAAGCCCTAATTGGTATATTATTTAGAGAAATCGACTACTATATAACTCTTGTGAATTATGGTTTTTCGGTTTTATGAGAAATTAGGATAAGCTTTAGATTATCTTTGCCCTTTTTGATATTGAAGAGAGAAAAAAAATCACCAAAATGGAATAACTTGTAAATCGAAATTAACCCAATAGTTGATATTTTTTTTTATCTGTGGCTTTAACACATAACTTTGATTACATCAGTCCTAAATTTCTTCTTAATATCCACAGATATCGTTTCAGTGAGAAATAGATCTAATTAAGGTGTCACAAGGAAAACATAACCAGACGCGCATTTAAAATTCCTTCGAAACAGCAAGAGGCTTCAATTCCGAACCCATTTGTCTGTTTACAAGATGTCCTTAATAACGCTTCAGCCTCTTATAGCTCGTTGAGGATTCGGATGAAGAAGAGTGCAATGGCAGCCATGACTCACTGATTAAAGCTCCACCTACATCTTCCTGTTGGTAATTCTTAGAGCCAACTACGGGAAATGAAACGACAGCAATGTTCTTAATTGCTTATGTGTTGTTGTATCCATCCTTGAATGGACCCTGCAATCGTCATCAGCTGGCAGCTTGTTAAAGACTACATCTACTCAGCGTCCTGCAAGCGTTAATCACTAAGCATGAATGAGTCTTGATTAAAAGGAATACGTCCTCAAGCAGAAAGATGTGGAAACGAATTAACTCTGTCTCTGTGGCATTACCAGTTTCCTTCCCCGCCATACTTGAAGCACATCTGTCCAGAGTCACCCATATATCGCGCCATCCCCAACATCCTGTCATTAGTGACTTAATTTATAATACTTAGAACTAATTAGGAACTTCATTTCAGTTGTGCTCATGCTCTTGGTCGTTTATTAGCCAGCGGCATCATTCACCCTAACCAACTGCTATGAATGATAAATTGCAGCATTAAATTAATACACAATAAAATGATAGAAGAGAAATAAGATTATAGATTTTCTTCCATTTCTCATTAGATGCCTTGAAGTACATTTTAATTGACCGAACAGGAATCGGAAGGTTCAACTTCACATGGAAAGATTCTGAAATAAATTGTTTACATTTACTATTGTCTGATTAGATAAGAATGACTAAGCATGTAATGCGATAAACTTACATTACAGATTATTATTGCATATTTGTTATGCAGGTAACGGATAGAAAAATAGAAACATCACGGTTTGGAGAAACCCTTCGATTTATGTTAAACAGCTACGTCTACGTATCATTGACGAAGACATGAAACATGAAGACATTCCAGCATGCTTGGCGTCATGTTTATAAAGGCAAACCCGACGTAACTACATGACTATTGGTACCATACGATCGAGAGAAGATCTTAGCGATTTCGAAAGGGACATAAAACAGTTTCCAAGGTCATGTCTGCATGGGAATCTAAAGGGAAGACATCACCTGCAAAAGGCAACAGGGGGCGAAGCAATTGAGCGAAAGAGCATACGCCAGAATCGTCCCGAGCGTTCCGTCGTCGAGCGATAGTGGGATGTACAAAGGGAAACCAACGAGCTACAGCTGAGCACTTGTGCACGGATTTCAACATAGGATGCGAGAGGTCAGTTTCGTCAAAAACAGTACGTCGAGAACTCTATAGAGCTGGATATCACGGTCAAGTTGCACTTCACAAGTCATTCATTCACACCCCAACGCACATCGGCTTGTCCAGTGGTGCAAAGAGCAAAAGCAGTAGAGACTTCAACATTGGAGAAAAGTGATATGATCTGATGAATCATCCTACACTTTGTTTCCGACAAATGGACGAGTGCAAGTGTGTCTCAAACCGAAAGAAGTTTACAATGCTAATTGCTTGTTTCCTGCTTTAATGGTTCTGTAATGGTGGGGAGTGCTTTCTTGTAGCATGGTTTGGGCGCACTCATTCTTTCAGAAGGCAAAATTAATTTCAGTCGTTATTTGAGAGTTCCTCAATGTTCATCGTTATCTAATGGTACTTTATTTCATGAAGAGAGAGCTGTCTTTCTAAGTTTCATCTAAGTCACTCAGTTATTTTAATAAAAACATCTGTTGAATCCATGTTACGCCAATAGCAATTCAGATACACTTTTTAATGGATTTTTCACAGGAGAAAAATCAAAATATTAAGTACTTAAAAGAATGAGATCACCCAGTCAGCAGTGACTAAGGCAAAAACATTTTTTATCTAATGCATGCGTGACATCTTTTTCGTCACCTTCTGCCGTTTCATATTCAAGCATCATTTTCTTCGCATTTTTCGAATAAGTCACTCAGTGTATCTCTTGTCTTCGCGTCCACAGTCTTCGAAACAATCTTCGTCCGTACAAATGCAACAGTAAAGCTTATGAGAAAGACAAGTTTTTCATCATCATGATCCGGTTCCTCAGGAGATGGTAGTTATGTTCCTCCCTGCCAAACCTCACTATCAGCACACTACTTTTGCAATCCTGTCCTGAAGCGTTACAAGGCTACGCCGAATAACACGAGCTACACACAGATGATAAAAAAAAATCAAAATTAAATCTTATTACTCCAAGCAGATAAGTCAGATCTGCTCGAATCTGGGGTAGATACTTCACGTTGAAATCGAAACCAGTTTCTGCAGGGATTAATATATGAACTGCGAGCTCCTAATCGGCTTCGAATGAATAGAAATGACACGTGTTATGAAATGGCTTTTAAAGAAAAACATCCTGTTTTTTTCCCTTTGCGTAGGCAGAGGCGCAAGAAACTGAAATGTCAAAAGGGCTGCCATCTATAGCTTTGCAATCCTGAGAAAAACTGTCCAGTCCGACAATACGAGCGTAAATCTGAGGACGGAAGCGAACAAAGAAGAGTTGTTCGTAGAGAGGTGAAAGTCTTCCTGAGCATGTGCATCGACTTCCTTTTGTGTGGCCATGCGGTAGGTAGCCTCCTCCGTGTATCTCTTACAACCATTTATGTCACGTGTGAAGTAAAAATGGGAGAAGGCCAATATCTTCGTGTGTGGCAGAGGCTATTTCCTGTATCTTATTTCACTTACTTTGCTAGTCCTGATGACAGGCTTTATCTTCCGCCAAGTGATGACGTGCAGGCCTGAAATTGTGATTCATAAATGTAGTACATCTACTCGTTTTCTCTGCTTCAGATGTGCCGAGTACACTATATCGAGGTTGTTGAGTTTCAATTATCGTTCAAGATGATAACTCCCTTACACAGGAGTTTAATTTCGAAACTTTCGTGCACTTTTCTTGGTAACAGAAGAAAGGAAAACGATCTGTGATATTGAACCATGAAAATAAAAACGCTAAAGATGTTAATATCGATTACGTTTGGTTTAAATATTTCCTTTTTATTATTTTGAAAACAAATTATTTCACTTTATCAGTTTTCTTTTGACAATGAGAAAGTTACCCACCGATGCAAGATAGGAGTTACAACCTTCTCTGGTATTCGAAAATAGAACAGATGGAGGGAGGGGCAGAGAAGGGAAAAACAAATATTTTTATAGTTCCTGACACAACACCACGCTATAAACTTTCTTTTGAAATGCATATGTACTAGTAACTATTTTTTAATTCTTTTCCTTCACGTATCTGAGAGATGGCTCAGTTTGATAGCAGGCTAGGCTCGTAATTTGCAGTTTCCGGGTTCGAGTCCCAACTCTGCCGGTGTTGATATTTATTTCCGCTAACCTCCCACTCAATTCAGAATGATAAAAAGAATACTGATGAGCCTTAAAGGCTCCCGTCCGTCGAATGGGAAATATCAGAAGTAGTCCTATATGCAAGAGAGCCATACCCTGTGCACGTTAATGATCACCTGGATGGCTTGACGGGAAGCGTTCATCTGTCTCTTAAAGTTGCCCAGTGGGAAAACTCTATGGAATTCATAATTTTTAAATATTGCTGATGATTACCTAATGGATGATAAGCAAAATATTTTATAATTAACATCAACAATTTTCTTTACGGATTATGTTTTTCAGGCTATGTTTTATACAGCAGAGCAATGCGTAAGGTGTCATCCTTATGTCGAATGGATTATAGCAATATTAACCGTAACCAACACTTTCATTCAAAACACGGATTGATTTCATTGCATAAACGCAGCATCTTAAGTGTAAGCAAAAAATGGCAGAGAAAATGATTTCATACAAGCATTAAAAAAAGAACTCAGCGATTGGAAGATCAGCCGGGAATAACATTTCATTGTACTTTGCTTGAATATCGAATGTTGGTTGTATCGTGAGAATTCATACTTTATGTTACAGAAGCTTTTGCATCGCAGATCTCTACTACGCATTTCACAATTATTGTGCGATGGCCTGGCAATTTGTCGAGAAACCCCAGGGCTTCAAACACCATTGTTTTAGAAAAAAGAATAAATAACTCATTACGATTAACTAATTAACTACACTTATTATTTATTATTTATATTATTTATTTATATATATATTACTTTATTAATTCATTAAAAAAATACCCCCTCAAGCAGCTGCTTTATTAACGTTTCATAAATTCTTATTTAATATTCGCAAAAGAAATATTTCGAAAAAGTTTCAAATGTAGTGGACCCACCATAACCGAAACTTACACTTGCTTCTGCACTCTATTTCATTTTACTGATATTCTTAATATTTTTGCTTTTTCAACTCTTCTTATCGAGAGCGATTAGGGACAAGAGCAAGGGAATGAAATGATGGGAACAAGTAATCACTTCAAGGAACTGGAATCAGAAAAAAAAAATCGATATACATATTTCAAAGATATATAATAAAAAGTTTGCTATCTTTGCTAAGACCCTATCTCCTAATATTAATGCTGGGGAGGCAATAATTTATCAGCCCAGCCACTCTATTTCCCCCGGAGTAATAAAGCGAATGCATGATCGTGAGGAAGAAAAAAAAAAGGCACTAACGAAGCGAATCTAGCGTCGACGATCTTTCTGCCCACTTCATTAGTTCTCATTATTTGGAACCCTGCTAGTTCCGCTTCGAACGGTGCAGGATACTTTCCCATTAGGCTGCTTGCCTTAATGTATCGGTGTCAGTTTGCCATTGTTTGCTGCACTCATTTGGCTGAGCAAGTCGAAGAGTTTCTTGCTGCCGAACACATTAAGAAAGAAGAAACTTTCGAAAACATGTGTATGTGTTTTTAAACCGAATTCTTAATGAAAGCAATTCGCCGAAAAATAATAAGAACATCAGAATGGGAATAAACTGTTAATTGTGAAAATTAAGGGTAGACCTTGCACCTTCCTGATCAAAGATCAACCCCAAGACTTGACAGATCTTTGGGAATTACTTTGTGCACAGGTCGGCAGAGATTAGTACGTATAGGGTGTGCATAACCATTAGTTAGGCTAAAAGAGCATTTTGAGCAGTAGCTCTTGTTGTATTGAGTAATAATGAATGTTTTAGTAAAATAAAAGAACCACTGTAATTGTTTATTGAGTCAAGTAAGCCAACACCTCCTATAATAGAAGGCCAATGTACCGCATTTATGACGTCACTTAATCACTTAATATCCTAATACATAGACAATTCTTATATTTTTGATTCTACTATTATCACTGGTGGACTCTTATGTTAATCCTTATACTAATGTTTATCTATAAATATATTTTATTTAGGAAGAAAATTATTTGTATTTATTATCAAATATAATAATGCTAATTATACAAATGTTTTTTTTTTCTAAATAAAATATATTTATTGATAAACATTAGTATAAAGGTTAGAACAGAGCTCACCAGTAATAATATTAGAATCAAAAATATAAGAAATGTCTCTATGGTAGGATTACTTAAGCTGACATCATAAATTTGATCCTCTGGTTTACTGTTATAGGAGGTGTTGAGTAAGCACTCTGATAACTTTTGAAAAACTACTCACCACTATTGATTGTGATGGAATGGGAAATTTCAGGTCAATCCAAAGGAGTACAAATTTTTGGCACCTGCCAATAAAATATCCAAAGAAATTTCACATGGCCTCTAACAAAGTTTAAAAAATCAGTTATTTATACGCAAAAAGAGCTTAGAGCTATAACTTTTAAACACAATTTACACAGTTGTCCAATCGGATGTCATTAAAAAGAATATATGAGCAGTATCTAATCAATTGCGGATAAACTGTTCGCAGTTAACGCCCTAAAATTACGCTGTCCAGCATGAATTTCTCCTTATGGCAACTGAATGACTTTGTACTACTTTTGATGCTGATTACAAAAGTGAATCAGAAAGTTCTCCATCTCCTACCGCTTTTGTGAAATTGCATTTATTATTTGACCAACAATACAATGCACAGCCATTGGCCATCGCTTTAAAGCGACTCCACTCAAATATGCTTATAGAGAGCTAACCAGGTTTTCACTGGACTTTTGTAGCAATGCACCGAGGTTACGCTAAGCTACTGCAAATATTTAGAGAATATTATGATCTGCATAGTACAAAAGTGTTAACGAAAAACTATTTAAGTTGCATTATGGGGCACTTTGTATGTATAACAGGAGACACTTAACACGAAAACGGATAAAGTGAAATATCGGTTAACATAAAACTAAAGTTTGTGCCGTTCCGGCAACAATACTTTTACAAGAAAAATATTCCTTTAATACGAACAGGAAACAAGAAAATTGTTTAACGAGAAAATTTCCTACGGTCGGCGAATAACTTCTGGACCATTTAAACTTCCTTGGATAACACGCAATTTATTGAAGATTGACAGATGTAATCTACACCACTGTTTCATAAATTTAAAATAGCTTCAAATTTCTTGCTGATTACTAATTATTTAACAGCGGTGCAAATTCACTAGTTTTCTTTTTAAACTCAACAACTGGGAAGTAGGTTGATAATAATCGTGTCTGCCGATTACGACGAGAGTTTCCAGCACTAAATTCAGATTATCGACCTTTTAATATTTGATCGGGAATAATATTCATAATGGAAGCTGGATGGGCTGAGAGCACAGATCTTTAATCAATAAAGAAAGTTTTATTCTGTCTTTGTCTTGATCTCCGTTTTCAAAATGCGGCATAGTCTAATGCAATGATATATATTCATCGATACATAGGGTGTCCGAAAAATAATGGTCAGCATTCTAGAACCAATTGGTAGGAAAATAATATGCATATTGAAGAAAGTAATATTTTAATTGAAAGATCGCTTCAAATAGTTTTGAACATACTTAGTGAATTTCGTGACTCTGTATAAGTCTATCATTATTCCACTTTTTGTCATACATGCTGCAGTATATCTCTAGTTACTTGCTCAGTCGTTTCTTTATTTCTGGATTTCAATGATTCAGGTCTGTAATTTTTTCCATGTAAACATAATTCTTTACAAAACCCACAACAAAAAAATCAAGGGGCGTCAAATCAGGGTCCCTTGGTGGCCACAGAATTGTACCACCCTTGCCATTCCATCTGTCAGGAAATCTGTATAACAAGAAGTCGAATACCGATTGAACATATTCAGGATCACTGTAAATTCACTAATCATGTCCAGAACTATTTCAGGTATATTTTCAATTAAAATGTTACTTTCTTGAATCTGTATATTATTTTCCTACATAATGGTTCTTGAAACCACACCATTATTTTTGGACACCCTGTATACCGTTGAGGAGAAATCTGTTAACACGAAATATTTACACTGGCCCACTGAGTTACACTGGCCAATTTCGTAATATCGTTACTGCCCAAATCAGATAAACAAAGAACGCCTATTATAACAGTAGATTTGATTCTAGCAAAAATTCTAAACAGAAATGGAAATATCTCGACGATGTTTTGGGTAGAAATAAATGTAAGTCAATAGTAGGAGACATTTCTTCTGATGATGCAATTATTGCTGATGACTATGCGAAGTCCAATGCCTTCAATAGCTATTTTCATGATACCGTTAACGAATTGATACTGAACCAAACTGAAAAATTTCATGGCAAATATAAATATCAAATTGAGTGCATAGACCAGACATTTTATGTCATGTCAATTGTTACTCAAGAGATCTGTAACATAGTGAATGATCTAGGAGCAAACAAATTTTGACAAATTCATACTACTCTTTCATTTATTCTTATATAACATATGGAATTTTAGTCTGGGGTAATACTTTTGACTATAATCTGAATGCTATATATCGTCTTCAGAAAAGAATAGTTAGATATATTGTTGGTAAAAGATATTATGATCCCGTGTCACATTTATTTTCTGAGGTTAAAATTCTTAATGTCTATAACAAAAACTGATATCAGGAAATTTTGTGTATTCGATTACAATGAGATTGATTAAATTGGATAGATTTAAAGACTATTTTCAGAGTCTTTCGAATTTTCATAATTATGAAACACGTCATAGAGAGGATCTGAGTATATCTATGTGTCGATTGTCAATTGGGCAGAGATCTATCAAATATAATGCAGTAAAAATTTGGTCAGAATTTCCAGATGATGTTAAAAATGTAAAATCTTTAAAATTATTAAAAACGTACAAAGCAATGAAACCTTCTTCTATGTATCAGTGTAATATGTCTCATAACCATTTGACCTTTAATACTATTGAATTAATGTATACATTGCTGTTGTCATAATTGAACTTTAAAGGAAATAGGGAGCATTAACTAAAAATAAGCGTCAGCTTACTTTGTTCTCCTTTTTTGTTTCGCCTTTCCTATTAATCACTAATATTTAATACGATTGTTATTTACCTTTTCTGATGCAATTGATATTTCTCAGCTATTTCACTTCTCAATTTTTCTCATGTATATATTAATTGTTATTAGATAATTATGCTATGTAAATGTATATTGTATTGACTGGCGGAATAAAATAAAGATTATTATTATTATAACATTCAAATACGTTTTGAGCACAAAGTAGAGAATCCGGGGAAGCCTTTGGCTCCTCCCAAAGGCTACAGTTCTTGTATGGGGTCTCTGAGAGAGGCTGATGAAGAGTTTCACGATCGTCAATGCCATTTCCTCTTACAATTATACGAAGGGAACAAAAAACAGATCCTTTTACTGATTGCTATTTTATTGTTGACAATCTGTAAAACTGTTACTTTTACGTGCTAAAGATAACTTTATATACCAAAACAAGAAGTTTTAAATACTATCAAAGAATTGGAGGAGGGAAATTCGCTTCATATAGATGTAATTACAGTTTCTATTATTTTAGAAATGGTTTGAAAATATAGAAATATTTTGAATCCATAGAAACTTAAATCAAAACGTAAAAACTTTCGTGTTTTTTTTTAAATATGAAAAAAGCTTCTGATATTGTGAATCATGAGGTGCTATGAAAAACCTTAGTGTTAGGGGAAACTTGTTTTTATGGATTACGAGTTGTTCAATGAAGAGGAAGCAAGAACAAGAATTGAAAAAATATAAAAAATTAGTGAATATACAAATTTACAGATTGGTGTCCCACAGGGTTTTGTTTTGGAACCTTAATTTTTCTTGATTTACATAAATGACTTTGTACATTGGATTTGAATGGTAAAGTAATTTCATTTGCAGATGATGCTGCACTAATTTATTGATGCTGCACTAATTTATTCGGGTGACGAAAAGCACATTTTAGAGACTGTAAGTAGAAAGTAGATAAAAATCGATAAACTCTTTTTCAACACTAAGAAGACGAAATATGTTTATATTAGACCAATAAAAAAATTAGGTTGATTTTTTCATGATAAGGTGATTTTCCACACTGAATTTTGTGTAGGAGAAAATTGTAAATGCAACAAAATTGAGGGAGGTTGAATGATATAAATATTTAGGTGTTTTTTGTAAATAAAAAATGTTCTGTAAAATACAAATATTTCATGTGACATTTCATTACGCCTAAAATTTATTATATCCGTAAATTAATCTTTGTTAAAAATTATTTACCTCTGTTGGATTACATCATGCTTAGTATCTGGTCTCCGTGGGGTGGATTACATTTTATTACAATCAAACCATTGCAGTATGTGTAGAACAACACAATTAACTGTATGATAAACTAAGAAACTTTGAGAGGTGGCAAATGTATACAGTGATATTACAAATAAGAAAATTATGTTTTTTAAGTACTGAAATTCATAAGGAAGAATTTTAATGTACAAGCTTAACGAACATTTGAAAGAAATATCCTAATGTTAAAAAACCTTTTTATCCTTGATTTAAAAACGCATAAACTATTGTTGAAAAACGTTACTTTTTCTGGGTCTAAGATTTTTAAAAATTTACCAGAATGTATTACAGCACAAAGGAGTGATAATATTTTCTTGAACGAATTAAAAAAATGGATTTTAAATCTTGAAAATATCTAGACTATATTTTAAAAAATAGGAATAAAATATATATTAATTAGACATATAGTTGCCGTTAAAGCACTAAATGAGGAATCTTGACATTTTCTGAAACACAAAATCAATATTCATTTTTTTTAATTTTATATTCAATGCAGAGTTCTGTTTTATTTATTCTGAATGATTTTATTAAACCTTTTAAATTCAATAGATATCGAGTTATTAAAATATAATGAAATGAAAGATATAAATATTATTAATAGAAAGGCAATTTTCTTCCACAAGCGATTTTTTACTCTCTTGGAAGAGTCAATATTTCTTTTCAGACTTCTGCTCAAAATGCATTTAATATTAGAAAGTATCAATGAACTATAACGTCATATCAATATATAAAGTATATATTGGTAAGTATAAATTAATTAATGTGATTTGTAAATATTTATATGCTCTAGAAGAATTTAAATAGAAGATTAAATGTTTAAAAATTGCTTTTCAAATAAAACTGCTTTACGAAACAATCATATGCATTGTCTTGTAATTGTATGATAAAATAAGTTAATGACTAATTCAGAATCTGAGAATAACGCCTGCCTACTTACCTAAGTACTTACCTATCTAATTCTTAAATTTTTTAAATTTCTTGTTTTAACTGAATTTGAATGTCCGCAGGACTTTCATTCACATCGATAGAGTTTAGAAGCCAAAAGCACATTAGAAGTATCTTCTTCACATAGTTCATAGTACAATGGGTTTTATGCGATTTCACTATCAAAATTATGAACTGCCAAATAAATGTTGATTTGCGTGCGAGTTCTTCGCTTTGACTTCTACGTGCATTTCGTGTCTTCCATCTCACTTGGTATCAGCCTTTGTACTTCCATTGAAAATAATCTGTATAGGTTTCCTCTCTCAGGAATACATATATATTCTTCGACAACGCCAGAACATTGGCAAAATTTAATTTAATATTTTCGTTAGGCTGAGAAAGTAGTCTCGATTCGATTGGCTAAAAAATTCTTCAAGTGATGAATGTGTTTTACAACCACATTGAGAAATTATTTTTAAGCATTTTCATGAGAATATAAATTGGAACAAACTGAAATTCTTCTAAATAGTTTATGAAAAAATATAAATTAAACTATATATCAGACGGAAATATTTTGTTTAAAAACATAAAGAATTAAGAATGCTGGAAAAGTAGCATCACTGTATTGCTTTAAAGTTCCTTTAAAGAAGCTCTAAATATGACGAAAATAGTGGATGATTAGAAAGATTAAAAATCTATATATAACTGTAAAGTAATATAATGTAGCAGCTTTTATTAACTTTGAAAGAAAAACCGACAGTGCAGCAATTAAAAGTCAACATTCAGAATTGTTTAAATGCTGAGTGAAAATTTTGAAAGGTAATAAATAGTCACGCCGTCATCAAGATATCTTGACTTCTTTCAGTCGCTTTTATTTTTCACTCCTCGTGCAACAGGAAGAATCCTCTCTTTGCATAGCCAGAAATATTTCTAAAGAGAGGGATTAAAAAATGGCTATGGGAAGAAACATTTGATCGATATAGGTGTAAAATCTTTTATTTATTGCTGGTAAAGCATATAACTGCATATAATAATAAATGATTTCAAACAACTAAATGCACACAAGATTCGTTTCTTATATTTTAATCTTATAATGTTTTTTTTTTACGTCTTAGAATTCCAGGAGGCAGAGTCTCGACACCTCACATTTCTCTACATGGTTACATGTCTGAAATATAAAATACTCTATGGTTTTTTCAATATTATTTTGAAGTCAATTTGCTATTTTTTTTAAAAGATAAACCTAATAAATAATTTGCAAAAACTGTTTTAAAGCTTGTTTCTGTTTTAACTTGTTAAAAGTCCTTTATTAATTCTAGATTTCGGTTCGGTTGGTTGGACTTTTAATAGAATATTTGCTGCCCATGTGATAAAATAAACCTCTCAAAAGAAGCAAGGATATAGACGGAACAGCTCTTAGAGAAAGGAGGGTACACCCAACGAAGTCTTCGGCTGAGAGAGTAGGGTCTTCTTTCAGATCTCGTTCGAAGGAAGATGACAGCTCATCACTAGCCTTATACAAAAGCAGAATGAAAATGGATGGAGAAAATATCAATTCCCAAGAAAACAACAGTTATCGAATCTGTGAACCAAAGGTCAATAGTCTGGTGCCCTTCTGACGCGGATATTCGTCTTTTCTCTTAATTCAATTATCTCGTAGGAGAATGAAAATTCGTCACTTTTCATTTTCCAAAACAGAAATTATTCATTGAGCGATTTGATTGCTGCAATCAAAAAAAGCAATGCCTTGGTAATTAATTATTTGCCTTCCATTGAAGTATTACAATCGCTGTGCCGTAGACATATAGTGTTTACGTTCCCTTTTTAATATCCCGCAGTTCTTTTATACGGAATACCGAATATTACTTCAGTGGCTGAATAAAAAACACATGGGCATTAATCATCTGAATTTAATGCCGTGTTTATTCAACACTTTACGTGAATATAGGAGTTTTCAGGGAGTCAATTTGAATCCCATTAGCTGAGATTCTCAGATACTAGCTACTCAGAAACTGCTGGTATGAATACTCTGCTTTAACATTTGTACGAGAGTGAGTCAGAAAGTTAAGTTCCTTATTTAATTTCTGCGGAAAGCAGGTAAGTGCATCGAAGACAATATACAGGAAATGCCCCCACATAGATGCATAATTTTTCCACGTAATCACCAGACTTGTTGAGACACTTATAACAGTCGATAGTTGATCGAAGCCCTAAGATGGACGCATCCTGTTCTTGAAGCCACTTTGTGACTTCCTCTTGGGCGGCATCATAGGATGGAAAGCGTCATCCTCGAAGATGCTTCTTGAGCTTCCGAAGGCGCCAGGTCTGGACTTTATAGTGGGTGGTGAACAGTTGTCCATCACCAGGTTCCTCATCCACTACAGTCACCTCATCCACTACAGTCACCTACAGCCCATTTTCAAACTCAGGGCACCATTTCCTCACATGCTGCACTGACAGGACATCCGAGCCATATAAAGCACGAGCTGTCGATAGACTTCCATTGGTTGGGTCTTCTGAGTTCGTAGAAACCGTATTATTGCTATGATCCCCAGCTTCATATACACGTGCAAATACGTGCGCCATGTTCGCTCCGACTCTGCACCTCACAGCATGAATGTATGTAACAGTGATGACCGCCTGACACTTAATGACACTCTTTAGTACTAACCTTTTGGTAAAGTAGCGTCACAGTCTTTTGATGTTTGTTTGTTTAGCGAGGAACAAACTGGGAACCTTACTTTCTGATTTATCCTAATAATATTCTCACTATTTACAATTGCCAGAACTTTTGCCTCGCAGGAAGGATTATCGATTTCTTAATTCAAATGTTACCCAGCTCACCAACAGACGATTTACGGTTTCAGTCTTAGTTGAACGCATTCCCTCACTTCTTGGCAATTCCCTGAGCCCTTGCCCATTTTACACTGGGCCTCGTGACTTTACACCGCTCCAGCTTCGTTTCAATAAAGGGCTTCTTCGCCCAGCAGCCCAGCCACAATTAAATTATGTGGGAGCATTTCCTGTATATTGTCTTCGATGCACTTACCTGCTATCCGCAGAAATTAAATAAGGAACTTAACTTTCTGACTCACTCTTGTACAAAAAACCTCAGTTGGTCACCTTCGCACACGCACAACCCTATCGACAAGAACTTCTTTGTCTCTAAACTCATCTTCCTTCGTCTCATTTTTCATCTTCGTTCGAAAATTTCTTTCAATTCATAGGTTTCGCTGAAATACTTCATTGCTTTCTTCCTCTCATAGTCTTGCTTTACTCCCTTTGTCCAAAAATCCCCACAATTTATATTATTCAAAAACGGCTTATGGAAGCCAATTATTGACGTCAAATAATTGTAATCAGACTCTCTTATATTGGTTTAACTGGGGAAATCTCGTCTATCATAGCTAACCACGACAACAATTAAAGAAAGAATTTTTAACACACATCATTTCAGCAAAGAAACGGAAAACAACAGATAATTTGAAACTATTTCGGAACCGAAGCGAGGGATTCGTTTGCATCTCTTTGTCGCTCGTGCTATTTGTGCGAAGAACGCGAATTCTTCCTTCCCTTATTAGGCCTATCACTTCATATTTGGCTAACTGCATTACAAGTTATGTGCGTTTCCGCGTGCGGACAACATTATAACCCATCATCTCACGTGTTCGTGCATTCGGCAAGCGGTGAGCACTGGCCCGCCTCGTGGAGCAAAGTGGCAGATTTAAGCGAAACGTTGATGGAGTTGAAAGGGCCGAGGCTGAATTTGCCGAGAGTGGTGTTTAACAATTTATCACGGTGGGATTCCCCGGTAAGTGGCGTGAATGGAATGGAGGGAGGGTACGAGCACTCAGCGCAGATGCTGCGCTTGATAAAGTCGTTAACTAACCATCATCATATTCGGCGTGTGCCGGTGAGAAGCCACGGCGCAGCATCCCACACAAGCCCACCTTTAATACACAGAGCAGTCACTGCATCCCTCCTCCTTTCCTAATTCTCCCCCAAACTCTCACACATCGCGCGCTCTCACACGGGCGCTTGCATCCCGAGAGACGGAATGAAGTCTGCGTCGCTCACCGCTTTTGAATCAATTAAGCGAAGTGGGACCTTTGCCTTTTCGAGAGTCTATATCAAAAGTGTCCCTCCACTTCATAAATTACAGCGCCACTCTCTGGCGCTCCCCGTATTGCTCCGCTGGGAAGTCCGGGGTCGCCATCTCTCCAATGTAACTCGGTTAGTCGCCGAGACCGCTGGCGGGGCTCGCGCATCCAGCGGTCCCTAGGCAACGCGGAGCGCTCGCTCTCCGCTGATGCAGAGGCGCTCCGAGCGCCTCTAAAGGGAAATCGACTCCAGTGATGGAAGGCGCACGTGGATGGAGCACGTGCCCCGACTGCACGTGCCGGATTGTTGCGTTACGCAGCTGGCGTGACGTGGTTGACTGGTTATGCAGCAGTCCGTCGAGGTATAGCGCACGCCAACTAAAAGCACAATGTGCCCATTGAAGAGCATGTGGCGTACCCTGCGCCATCAGAGCGTGGGAAATGTCATCACTACCCCTTCGTGGTATTCACTCTATTAGCCGATCGCAGACCGAAAAAGAAATGGATTATGATTAGTAAAGCCAGTCTCGTCTAGCACCTGTTTTGCCTTACGAAAAGAGGAGCGACCCGTATTATTCATTTTCAGGAAGGTGTACACAGTGCCAAATAGAGGCTCCAGGGAGTCTAGTACAGAACACTGGGGACCACCCACTGATGGTAAAAATCTAAATTTTTAATTATTAAAAAATGCAGTTCGCGGGTTTAGAGGACAAGTCGGAATTATTCCCCTCTCTTGCGACCCTGGGCTAAATCCATGTTTAGCGCATCCAGAGATTTTCAAAACAATTTCCAGCGACTGAGTTTTTCAGGCTCCTAGGAATCGAAAATCGAATGCACGCGAGAGGATTTCAATGGCTCGGGAGAAAACATCGAGATCTAAATATGACATCTGCTGTATACATTTTGAGACTGAAGAGTTTCTTCTTTATCTTTTTTATCTTTTAATCATAATTCTGTTTTTTAAGATTTTTCAGTCTAAAGGTTTGACAAGTATGTTAACCAGACCTTTTCCAACAGATCACTTTTTCTAGATGAATTTAAATAAAACTCAACATACTTTTGGAGAATTGAGCTTCTTAAAACTTAAACATCCGTAAAAATCAAAAGATCATAATTCAAGTAAACAAGCGGAAATGAGAAGAAAAAAGCTGCAAAATGGAAATATAACCTGACATTTTTCAAAAATTATCCAAAGTGATTTAATATTTATTAAAGTTTTTTTTTTCTTTTGAAAAAAGGCAATTTTCAGTTTCTATGCATCAGAAAAAAATATAAATGGACTTCAACTTACGAGCATTCAAGCTGCGAATAACTCGTGCTTACGAACATATTATGTGCTAAAGAATTGTGACTCTCAATTCAGTTAACGAAAGGAACTCTCGCACTAACGAATGTCTGAATCTGTTTCAACGTACAAATTACGTTTCCCATCCCTTTTGCCTACGGTTGAGAATTACAACTTTGAAAGCCAGACAGCTACTTAAATGTTATAATAACTGAGAACTACTTTTTTTACCTATGTTTTGCGCTAATATTTAGTTTTTTCTCCAATCGTCTGGAATTCGGGTCATTTATTGATTGGTTGCTATTCATTAGATTACTACTATTACTACTTTTTTAATGTAATTTGCAATCTGCAGAAAAAAAGCCGTTAGATAGGAATTCGCTAATCCAGAGTCGCTATCCATAATTTAGACGACGACCAAATAATTAGGTCGTAACCCGACCTTGGGTCCTGTTAACCTTCTGTTTGGTCTCGAAAGTTTCTTGGGCCAACCAATTGTCTTGTAGATACCGATATATTTTGGGTCGCGAGGTGAATGGGAAGTTGAATTTTGGATCGCGACCAAAAACATGCTTGAAATAATAATAAATGACATTGAACTGGTAGTAGCGCTGCCAATTCAATGTCAGTAATAACAGCATTTCAAGCGTTATGTGCATGTTCAGATATCGAAAGTTGACGCCAAAGAAGCACTTCATGTACTATACACACTACGACAAATTAAATTTTTATTTCAAAATAATGGAATTTATTTCAAGTGTGTACTTCTTTACTTCCTTTATACGAGCAAAGTTCATTTTTTTAGTAGTGGTGAAGGAATCGTTAATGGATTTAACATTATTTCTTATTGAAATAATTAGGAACACGGTTTGAGGACCCACAATGCTCGTAAGTTGGGATCAACCTGTATAAGATCTTCCAAAAGGAATCTTGAATAACTTTCTTTAATTTTTGCGATACAAACGAAATTTAAAATATAAATCTCCTCAAAGATGTTTTATTTGATTCAATTTAAGAAATTTTCAGATGCCTTTCGCTAAAAGCTGTAATAAATATTAGAATTTCCTATTAATTTTCTAGCAGTTGCAGAGATTAAAAAGAGAACACAATGGATATGAATTTCATTTAGTATGCATCCTTAAGAATTGGTAGTGACTAGATGAGATCGTGTTCAAATTTTCGAGTCCGAGACCGAAATTATTGAGCCAGTGTCAGAAACATTTCGATAATTACTGAGCCAGAGCAGACCCAAGTCCAGAGAGAGAGAGAAGAGAATTTCTCCGACATAGTAATGAAACAGAGAGAATCCCCCAAAAAAATTATGTACTGAATGCTGTTGATTTCTAATTGATAAATACTTTTCGAAAGGTTGAAATTGTAACCAAAAGTAGATGAAATTAGAAGTTTAAATTCTGACTGAGCCCGTCGTCATCTGTGCTATTTTGAGATGGGGGGGATGAGATAGGGGGGGAGCTCGGGCGGACTGGAGCTTGGCAAAGAACAGAACCGAGCTCATCTCTAATGGTTACAATTCGTTCGTCAAAAATTAGTAAACTCCATAGACGAATCACAACACATAACAGATGTTTAGTGGAATCCTTCCCCTGCTAATCCCTTTGGATTTCTATCTTTGGTTATCATAGGTTTTTGGTAACAAAAGTCTATGATAAAAAACCAACTAAGCAAGATCAGCTGCATTATGTATCTAAGATACGGTTTTATACATTTCTACAGCTGTGTTGAAAAATGCTATTACTGAGAGCTCTAATGACAAAAGACATTTAGAAGCTTATTAATTGATTCGAATAACTCGTAAGACTTAGAGTTCTTATTTTTTTTCTATCGGAAAAATTAATTCACGTTCTTTTTTTGCACATAAGGCATAGGACACAATGTGTATATATATATATTTGTAAAGTATTGTTTCTGATTAAAACTTTTCGAATAGTAAAAGTGCATTCATGGAAATTCTCTATTATGAGAAAGCAAGCAAAACAAATATGCATACCTACCTACTATCTGCATGCAGACGGAAACACAGATATACATACAAATCCTTATGCAACCATGAGTTGCAAAGGTCCTATCAGATAGCATAATTTTGTTTTCCAAACATGTCTGTCCTGAGCTACAGCTGCTTAATTTCTCTACTACAGGCTAATTCTATCAAGGTGCTGTTTGGCATTGTCTGCCCACCGCATCTTGGGTCTCCCCTTTTCCTGGAGTCTTCAGGAATTCTTCATAACCCTATTCGCCAATCTGCAGCTATATATACAGGCAACATGACCAAACCAATGGAGTCTCTCTTCACAATATGCTGCTCAAAGGAGGTTGCCAACTCCTTTCTCGAACTTCATCATTACTTATAAAGTTCAACCACCTAATGCCCTAGATGCTGCATAAGCATCTAATATCAAAGACATCAATTTTTCTGTTATCTTGTTTACAAAGGGTCGAAGTTCCACTATCATAACTAACCCTAAAAATAACCAAACTATTACATAGTCTGATTTCAGTCTTAGGTGTATACGCCTGTTTTTCCACACTCTCCATAGATTCTTAAAAGTCCCAGCGGCAATTCCTATTCTTCTCTTTATCTCATGTCGCATATCACCAGTATCTGTTAAATAGCTCCCAAGATAATTGAACTCAAGAGTGCAGCCATTCAGATTAGCTGAGCCATAACCTGACTGACCAATTTTCATTAGTTTAAATTTATCTCTGTTTATCACCAAACTTACTCTATCACCAGCCTCATCAACAGCCCTAATGAAAGAATTCGTCTCATTAACATCATTAGTCAAATAGACCAAATCATATGCATAATCAAACTCAGAAATTTTAAAATCTCTAAATCAGTGGTTCTCAATCTTTTATGCTTCACATACCCCCTGGAAATGTATGTAACTGGCGTACCCCTTGTATAGATAGATAAAACTGTAGTTATAATATAACAATGGGAACAAAATAAAGCATATATATATATAACATATATCTAGCGACTTTTGAGCTTTCACGGAGTACCCCAAAATTTCTACCGCGTACCCCACGTTAAGAACCCCTACTCTAGACCATTTAAGACCAAATTATCTGCTGAATTATCTCAGAAATGTTAAAATCTCTAGATCATTTAAGGCCAAAATCTTTCCCTTGCAAAGAATTTCGCATAACAAAATCAATAACCAAACTAAAGAGAAAAGGAGACAAAATGCACCGTTGTCGAACTCCACTAGCAGTGCTAAGCCAATCGCTACAGCAGTGGAGCAGCTAAGGGCGAAGGAGGGGAAGCTTTCGATGCCCCTAGCAAATTTTCCAAAATAGGCGCCTTAACTTAACAAAATAAGAATTTATGTTATTAATTTCAGTGAATTAAATAGCCACTTTCATGTTATCGTGTCCCTTTCCACTTATTTTTACTTCTGAAATGTTCACAATTCGCATTTGTCGCCGTTGTGACCAGTAATTGGGAGGGACACTCAACATTAATTATATATATTTCTAGAGGATCGCGAATTCTTTAATCGAATGGCTGTATTGGAAGCAATAAACCAATCACAGGGATTTAGTAGAAATTAACTATTGCGTCTGTCTACTGGAGAGGGATAGATGAAATCAAACGGATTATTACTTAGTCTTTTTTGAATGAGATAGTGAAAAACTTACTAAACAAATTATCCACTTCTAAATATTCAAGTTATTCTATTTCTGGGATATGCCGTTCGAAGTTCACAAACTATTCCTTGTTCAGCTGACTTTACAGCCTCTTGCAGGTCACAAATACAATGTGCACCGCAAGGATACAATAGTTCAAGAAACTAATATCCATGCAGAAATTTATTTTTATGCTGAATTCTCAGCCCATGCAGCCACAAATACCGAGTACAGTGTTCCCTAATTTGTCACCCAGACCCAATTCTATACTCAGGTCGAAAACCATTGAATCTTGAGATCTTATATTCGATCTACGCAGACAGAATCACCTTACACTTCTGCTGAGACTGTGAGTCGCAAAAAAGTCTTTATTCTTCTGCTCTGAGTGCAAATCTTATTTCTCATATTCAGCACCCTTTCTTCAACACTTCGATTGCCCTCCAAATATAACAACAACAACAACATTTATTTAATACATAATACATCCGATTACATTGGTCCAGCCCAGTGGGCACAAATATTACAATTGAATCTTACAGAAATCCACAAGAGTTAATAACTCGCCTGTGGAATTTTATCATATTTCATATATATAATTTATAATTTTGGCAATAATAGTCAATAAATGTTTTAAGTATTTATAAATTAATCGAAGAATAAAATAATTTGAACAGTTGGACACAAAAAATTTAACAAACGATTAAAAATTATGAAATTTATTACAAAAAAATTCTCAATATTATCGATATCTAATAGCCATTTACGAAGATTTGAAGCAAAGCTATGTAAAGTTTTTTCCATTTTTATATTGCTTGGCAAAAAATTAAATAATTCAGACGCAAGGTAAATATAATGTTTTTAGTCACAGTTTGCTTAGGTAAGAATTCAACATGATTAATAGAGTTACTGTATCTTGTGTTATAATTTGTAAATTTTATATTTTTTTCTGACCAATTTTTAAACAAATGTTTTAAAATTGAATGCATATATAATTTTCTAACTGTTAAAATATCAACATCTTTATAAAAGTTTTTAATATTTTCAGATTTTCTTTTTTTTAATATGCACTTTATAATTCTATTTTGAGCTACAATTAATTTGTTAATATTAGTATAATATGTGCCACCCCAAGAAGTAATTCCATATTGCAGATACGATTTAACCCAACAATTATATATCATTTTTAAAGTTCAAATATCTACAAATTGTCTAATATAATATAACCGGGTGTTACAATATTTATCTTTTTAATAATATTTGCTATATGTTCCTTCCAATTTAATTTACAGTCTATATAAACACCTAAATATTTAAAACAATCGACTCCTTTAATAGGTAAACAGGAACAATTTTTACCAGTACAATCAAAAGCATGATAAAATATTTTATTATGCAGAAAATCACATTGTCCTTTTAATCCGAAATGGATATATTTTGTTTTATTGATATTTAAAAGTAATTTGTTTTTTAAAAACCATTTTCTAATTTTAATCATATCTAAATTTATATTAATTATTAAAGAATTGAAATCTGTAGCAGTATAAATTAAAGCTGTATCATCAGCAAAAGAAATTAAATTTCCTATTGTATCAAGTTTACAAAAATCATTTATATAAATTAAGAATAAAAGTGGTCCTAAAACTGAACCTTGAGGAACACCAAACTGCACAGTTTCTTCCATACTAATAATTTCATCTATTTTAACTACCTGAACCCTATCATTTAAATAACTTTTTAACCAATTATGCATTCTTCCCCTAAATCCACATTTCTCAAGTTTAAATAGCATTAGGTCATGTGGAACAGAATCAAAAGCTTTATGTATATCCAGAAAAACAATAGCTACTTTAAGGTTATCATTTATTCCTTTATGAACTACAGAAGTTAATTTTAAAATAGCATCCTCTGTGTTTCCTTTTTCCCTAAATCCGAATTCAATTTCAGCAAAAAAATTTATCTTTGTATGAAACTTTACCATCTTTATATTCATAATTTTTTCAAAGATTTTTGATAAATTTGATCGTATTGAAATTGGTCTGTAGTTCCCTAAATTTTTTCGATCACCTCCTTTATAAACCAGAATTACGGTAGCCTTTTTTAAACAATTTGGAAAACTGCCCTCTGATATAGAATCATTTATTAGATGACATGAGATCTTTGAAATATATGTGCATATATTTTTTAAAATAAAGGGAGATAAATAATCATTTCCTGAAGCCTTTTCTATTTTTATTGAGTTTATTGTCTGTATCACATCAGTTTCAGTTACATAATCAATAAAATTTGATTGTAATGTGGAATCTAATTCTGTCAAATTATATGTTTCATTTATTGGGATCATATTTATTAAATTCTCTATAACACCAGTAAAATATTTATTAAATATATTAACAAAAACCAAAGGATTATCATGGAAATTGTAATTTAAATTTTTGCAAATTATTTCCGTAGGAAATATCTTATTTTTCTTGTCAACACCAGATAATTCATTAATAATTCCCCATTGTTTTTTCATGTTTCCAAAATTTTTAAATATTTTATTTTTAAAATAATTAGATTTTGCCTGCCTAATAAGGTTAAGTAATAAATTTCTATATTTAGTAAATTATTCCCTTAAAATTTCATTTGAAGGTTCTGCCTTACATAATTTATACAATTTGTTCCTTTTTTCTATTGAATTTAATAACGCATGTGTAATCCAGGGTTTAAATTTTTTTCCGAATATGATGATTATATTTAATATAACTCGAAATTTTAATTAGTTCCTGTAATTTTTTATAAATAAATCAAATTGAATATTTAAATCAGTATAATTTTTTACAATTCCCCAATCGTAATCTAATAATTTATTTATTAATATATTTAAATCTTTTTAAATATTTTTTTATAATTCATTTCAATTTTATTTGAATTCAGTTTTAAATGAATACCTAGGTATTAATGATCAGTTATATGTGTTTGAATAAGGTAAGTATTTAGTTTATTTGGGTTTGGTATTCTTGCAAAAATATGATCTAAACAGGTTTTTGTAGTTTCTCTAGTTATTAAATTATTTGCTATATAGAATCCTAGGTGATTAATCAAATTTATATATTTTTCGCTTATTTGATCTCTAGTTTTGATGTCTATATTCATATCACCAGTTATAATAATATAATTTCTATTTATTGTATTTAATTTACATTCTAATTCTTCAATAAAATCTGATTTTGAATAAATACGTGATCTATAAAAGGCTAATAAAGTACAGATAATATTACCGAACTTAAATTCCATTTGTACCAAGTCTGCATTTGTGAACATAGTGTTACAAGAAATAACAATAAATTCATCTTTTATGTACACTAAGACATCTCCAGCTCTGTTTTCTAATTGGCATTTATAATAAATATTATATCCCTGCAATTTATATAATTGTATTTCATTTTCTTTTATTCAGATTTCAGTTAAAACAATTATATCTGGATAAATATTTGTAAGATTTAAAAGAAAAATGATCAAAATTTTTTCTCATACTTCTAATATTTCCCACAATGATATTTAAACCCTTTCCCCAAGTATAATAATTTTATCATATACATTTTCTCCTGATATGACATTTATTTTACAATGATTTGTTAATAAAGAGTTTTCGAATATATTATTTGTCTGGTTAAAATTTAACTGATTTTTTTAACATTTCATCTGAAATATTCATATTAATAAACGAAAACATATATTAGCAGAACTAAACTTTAAACCTAACTAAATCATTTAAAGTTTTTATCCTAAATGCTTTCGCCTTTTCCTCTTTCCGAATGAAGATTTTGCCATCTCTATCCCAGACAAATTTGAAGTTTTGTTCTTGTTGTAGTTTTTTACTTTCATGTAGTGATAATTTATTTTCTTCGGTCAATTCCTTTATGAATATTTTATCTTCTGGAAAACCTCGTTGAATTTCTTTAGCAAACAGCTTCTTCTTAATTTTCCAACGAGCTTCTTTCATTTTACGAGATGCCAACTGTACAATAATTGGTTTACGTCGTTCTTTATTTCTAGTAGGAACTCTATGAGCAGCTTGGATATCAATACTATTTGCATCTATTTATAATGCGTTTGCTATATTTAAAACAATTTCTTCAATATTTTCATTTGCTGTGTCAGGCACTTCAACTATTTCCAAGTTTTTATGACTGCTTACCTCTTCAAGTTCATTCACTTCCACTTAAGTTCTTTTATTTCATCATTTAAAGAGCAATTTACTTTCATTAATGTTTCGTTTTGTTTTTGAACTTCTTTCATCTGTTTGGTTAATTCTGAAAATATTTTCAAAAATTCATCTATTTTATTTGAACAGTATAAAGTGCTCTTATTGTATTCTCCAATTTCCTTTAATAAGTCTTCGTTTAAATTAGTATTACTCTGCAGAAATTCGTTTTTGAAAGATGTCATGTGTTTTATCAATTAGATATTCAACATATTTCTCTTCTTCAGATCTACTCTTATTTTCTCGTGTAGAATCTTTAAAGTTTGAAATGTTATAATCTTTATTTTCTGATTTATTATTTCTGTCTACAATTTGCTGATTTGTTGTTTCTGATTTGCATTTTTGACATCTCCATATTTCTTTTTCACAATTTTGCATCTTTTTAAAATTTGAATTTTCAAATCCTATGCAAGAAGAATGAAAATAAAACTCGCAACGACCTGTGCATTGAATGGTTTCAAGTACATCGACTATTTCAACATTACACTTACCACAAAATTCATTTTCAAAATCTAAAGAAATTTGTTGTACAACTTTTAGTTTCCATGTCAACTGTTGTTACATCACGCGAAGGCACGTTCTTATGTTGCTGTAGTTTCTGTTGTTTATTTGATTTAGGCTTAGAAGAGTTGGGTTGGGTTGTTTTACCTCTGAGCGGCACTTTTTTGCACACCATGGGCTAAATGGCCAGGTCACATTGACCCCGAAGGCTCAGAGAAGGTTGGGGGAGGGGACCCACTGGAACAGCTGTTGGGAGACAGATGGTAGCCTCCCGTCAAGGCCATCCAGCGTGTTCTTTATGCACAGGGTATGGCTCTCCCGCACACGGGGCCACGGCTTAACGTCCCATCCGACGGACGGCGGCCTTCCCAAGCCCATCGGTGTCCCCTACTGACCGTGGGCAGGGCGGGGAATTTTGCAGAGATAAATCTCAACGTTGACCCAGCTGGGACTCGAACCTGGGAACTACAGATTACGAGCCTGGCGCGCTACCGACTGAGCCATCCCCGCCCCCACTTAGAAGAGTTACTGGGAAGATAGATACATTCCGATATAGCCAATTCCTTTTCTTTTCTAAAGACATCTTCTTAAAATTACTTTGCTTCATTCCAACACAATAAAAATGAACATAGCCACCACATGCACCTTTACAATGAAGAAATTCACTAACATCACCAAAATCCAATTTACAAACTACACATATGACAGCCATGTTAACTCAAACATAAATGCGTAAATATGAGTAATTTCGTTTGGGTTGTACAATTTAACAAAAATTTACAAGTCCTTTAAAAGTTCAATACTACTAGAAGCAGGTTATGCAAATAAAATATGCAAAAACAAGTCTTAAAAAAGAAAATAATTTAAAAATAAAAGGGCACAGACAAATTATGCAACTCACCATAACAAATACGTTACCAGATTCTTATATATTAATATATGCTTGTTAGAGTGGACCGTACCATGTGATCAGGAGCCACAAAGCTAAGGATACTTGCTAACATCTAGGACCTTCCTCGCCACCCTCCCAGTGGCCTCGGATCACCTACCTGTAAATAGCATTAGAGGGAATCGATCTCCGCCACTTTGGTTCCCACTCCTCGGACAAACATTTCTTGCATAAATGATGTCATAAACCTGACGTTCCCAGCAAAGAGAAAGAGCACAGAAATACCCAACTTCTTAATATGTTAAAACAACTTTGAAACGAAATGGCAAAACAGCATAAGAATATATTGCAAATAACAAGAGTTGTCAATAAATATGTTGCTGCTTATATGTACACATTTTAATTATTTCAATATTTCACTTAATCATGAAAGAATTAGATCTGAGAAGATAGCCACGTGACCTGTTTCTCATGACAGAAAGTGTGCAGAGTTGCCAAAAATCCTTGGCAAGGCGTAAGCTGCTGCAAAAGATTTAATACAACAGAATGGAAAAAAGATGTCTATTCCAATATCCATATATATTTTTACCTAGTTTCAGGTTTTAAGTGAAAATGAACAAGAAGTTGGCAATCTAAGATTGAGAGATGAATAGTTCTCCAACTTCAGGTCAACAGAATTAAAAAATGATTCAAAAATATTTTAGTCAGATATTGGATTCATTACCTCCAATGACAATTTATTAGTAAATAGCTTTTTTCCAAAAGTTAGAGATCATGAAAATAACTTTTCGTTAACAAAACATGGAAGGGTCCCGATTCACGGGACATTGAAGACTAATACATATTTAATCTTTATATTTTAAAAAAGTCCAAAATTAATCAAATTATACAAAAAAAAAAGATTGTCATTGACGATTATATTATTTACTGAAATCAAATTAATTTCAAAGGAGAATAATAGGCCACCGCAAAATTTTCCCATGGGTGAAACCCATTTAGGACTGAGTTTATTAATTATATTTAAATATTCAGTCCTTAGTCTGAATTAAGCAGCTGATTGCGCATTAATATCTAGTCTAGAGATTTTCTCATTAACATGAATATTAAATTATATAGCTTTAGAAGTCTATTTTATTTTTAACTCTCTGAAGGGTAAACGTAAGGTAATTTTAAGAATTTTAGTTTAATTTCTTATTGATTTATTTTCAGTCGGAAATTCGCATCAATATCCGTAAATAACAAGGTTTTATTTTCCTTGTCCTGCAGCTGGTAGCAATGGTACAATGGGCAAAATGGCCAGGTCACGAGAATTCTAATGGCTCATAGGAGAGTGGGGAAAGGTCTTCACTGGACAGCTGTTAGGAGGCAGACGGAAGCCTCCCGTCAAGGTCATTCAAAGACATGATCAAAGAACATGATGTTCTTTAACGTGCATAGGGTGTGACTGTCCTGCACACGGGGTCACGGCTTAACCTCTCATTCAATGAGCGGCTTTGTTTCCAAATCCACAAGTGTCCTTTTTTTTCTCCGAAGACAGAGGACTCCGAATTTAACACAGGACTCCGAATTTAACACAGGACTCAACACAGGACTCCGAATTTAATAATATCATATTACCAGCGTGGCGCGCTGTCGATTGAGCCAACCCCTGACCTCCTGCAACTGGTAAAATGCTAAGAGTGGCTGATATTTTCATGGGACAGAATGTAATAGGAATGTGCGTGTTGAAGGAATGTAACTACGTCCACACAGAAAATTTAAAAATAAAAATATATTTCCTACTTCTTCTTGATCGTGTCGTTTACAGAGAAGTTAAAAAGTCAAATCTTGTCACCTTCTCAATATTTCCTTAACATCAGAGCACAAAAAGAAGCAAGCGTGGTTAAATATCAGACACAAAGAAATATTGTGGACTAAAAAAATGTATTTTTGCTTGTGAATATTCTACAGACCTTTGCATTCATTTGTTTTTCTTACGTATCTAATATATGGTCACTCCCGAAGATTAAGTAATGAAATAGAACAACTGCTGTTGATAAAATTATGGCATTTCGAGATAAATATCTTACTTACTTGCCTCCCTCTGTGTATCTCCTTCTGCGAAATAATAACCTGAAGTGTAAAGCTGCTGCTTCTGAGTGTACTGTTCCACTTCATTCCTTTAATGCCATGTCTGAATGGAGAAGTCAAGACGAGAGTGGTAGACGCAGCAGGAATACTGCTTCACGAAAGCCTGAAAGTTCAGAGAAAACTTAATTATTCTAAATTAAGCTGCTGGTTTGCGTAATTAATATATTCAGTAGCCTCATCTAAAGGTATTCACCTTAATTAACAAGCGGAGTTATAACCCTGGAAATTGGCTGGAAGAAATACTTGAACATCATTACTTTAACGTAATTGTGGCTAATTACAGCCACCACTCACCAGTTGGTGCAATGTCTTCGTCATTTACAATGAGCATTAGTATTCGGAATTCATTAAACTTAGTCATCTTACTGCTTTGCTGTGTCTGCGAGTGGGGAAGGGATTCGTAACGGCTGCACCTAGTTGTTAAAAGTGGCGCTTAGATCCGGAATGTCGAAGGAACTGCAACACATCACGAAGCTAAGCATTATTTGAAAACTGAAAACAGAACATTCAGGAAAAGAAACACATTTCCATAACTGAATAGTTTTTTCTTTTTTTTTTGTCTTGCGGGAATAGATTAAGGAATATAAAGTCGGACTGTTGCCGAACTGTTAAGTTCGGAATCGGTACTAAAATACTGAGTTGTTTGAGCTCTTGACAGCTTCTTTCTTTTACATAAGGAACTAAATGGCCAGGTCACAAGGATCTCGAGGGCTTAAAGATGTTGGGTTGGGTTGTTTTACCTCTGAGCGGCACTTTTTTGCACACCATGGGCTAAATGGCCAGATCACAAGGACCCCGAAGCTCAGAGAAGGTTGGGGGAGGGGACCCACTAGAACATCTGTTGGGAGACAGATGGTAGCCTCCCGTCAAGGCCATCCAGCGTGTTCTTTAACGTGCACAGGGTATGGCTCTCCCGCACACGGGACCACAGCTTAACGTCTCATCCGACGGACGGCGGCCTTTCCAAGCCCGTCGGTGTCCCCTACTGACCGTGGGCAGGGCGGGGAATTTTGCGGAGAAAAATCTCAACGCTGACCCAGCTGCGACTCGAACCTGGGAACTACAGATTACGAGCCTGGCGCGCTACCGACTGAGTCACCCCCGCCCCGCTTAAAGATGATTAGGGTAGATAATCTACTGGGCATCTGTTAAGAGACAAATTGCATCCTCACACCGAATATGAAGTACTGAACTGTTGTTAAACTGTTAAATCTTGAATAGGACAATCAATATTTGATATATATTTATTTGACGTATTTTATATATTTTAACCCAATATGTAATCCTGGGTCCTGAAGCGTTGTGGCACGACAGTTAAGTCATCAATGTCTTTATCCTGTTAGCTTGGAGATTTTCGTCTCTTTTCTGTACCGACTTCGTTGAGAAAAGAAACTTTAATGAACTTGAAAAATTCGGAAACCTTGCGGATGAGACATTAAGCCATGATTACATGTTGAAAGAATCATTTCCCTGTGCATGTTAAACAGCTGTTTGAATGAGCTTGACAGAAGGCTTCCATCGTTATCTACGTACCCACAGACCTTCCTATCTCACAACGGCTTCAGCATGGAGGATCCTTCATAATATCAGCAAATTTCCTTTTAAAATCGTAGTTTCTTTTCACAAATATTCGAGCATCACATTAGAATCCAACTTGAATATGCAAAACATCTCGAAACCAAATGTGTTACTGGAAATGAACTTAAATTTTACTAAATGCCTCGCATTCTCTAATTTGAGGCCTGATCCTCATAACTTCTTATCTTAAAATATATAATTAACTTATAAATGATTCATAAGACCAAAAATTTAATTTCATATAGATCATATGATACCATCTTATTTAGATGAATGCCAAAAGTTTATTTCGTCTTAATTCTCCCTTATCTGTATATTTTTTCAGCTGCTTTTTATATGCTACGCCTTGAATACTTTGAACAACTCAAATTTATTGTTAATACCTCTATCTTAATTAGTTATGAGTTAATAGAGCTGCCCTATTTTGTTTGATCCTTTGCCATTTACACAATAAAAAGATTATCAAACTACAAAGAGAAATGTCTTCTAATGTAAGCGCCTTACATTGCATTTTACAAAAATCATACAAATAACAATGCTCCTCATTGCTTAAAATAATTAAAATATTATATATCCTAAAGTAGGGGTTCTCAACTCGGGGTACGCAGTAAAATTTTTTGGGCTACGCCGTGAGAGCTAGATTTAGCAACAAAGTAAAAATAACCATTGTTATACTATAACTATACTTTTTTATCTATCTATACGAGGGGTACGACAATTTACATACACATTTCCAGGGGGTATGTGAAGCATAAAAGGTTCAGAACCACTGGCCTAAAGCATTGCAATAAGAATATTGCTTCTCAAAACAAAATTATTGAACAATGGGTGTCCGGTATTTCTGAAACCCAGATAAAAATAAAAAACACTCAATTTTGATACTTTTATTACGTACCTTCTTTCTACATTCATACCAAAAAATAATCAAACGTCAGGAACTTCTTTAATTCCAAAACCTATTTCAACTCCATAATACCATAAGGGCCAAGCTGTAGATTTTTGGTTGGAAATAATATCCCAAAATTCCTTCGATTCAGATTAAATTTCCCTAGTGTTAGTGGGTATGAGCCTCAATTTTCCCAAGTGTGTGAAACATAAGCAATACGAGACTTTGTAGTCCTCGTCACTAAATTATCAGACTATTGCTAAAAAAACTCCTCACATCGATATTTCATATTTTCTAGAAAAAATTGAGAACTGTACACTCACTATAAATGACAAAGATAAAGACTAAAAAATTAAAAATTCTCATTTCTGTACATATTGCAACAGGACTGAACCTATCGCTAATATTTTCTGAACTGCTCTTCATATTCCACAAAATTTTTTTTTTACTCAAATAACCTCAAGAACTTAAAATTGGGAAATTTACACGACAGTTTATCAAGAAAATTTAGCAAAAAGAAAGCACAAACTTTATATGTTCATCTTAAAATTTCTGAAAATTACCTCTTTACTCAAAGGAATTTAATTAAAAATACATTGCTTATTAATTATTTTAGTTCTATAAATATATGAGTAATTTTATTTTTGTAAATATATGGATACATTTTAAATTCGGGTAAGTATTTTTACTTCTATATCGAAATACCCTTTATAATTTTACTAGAGTTAGTAGGCACGAGCCTCACATTCCCAGAGAGGGTGAAGTACAAGCAAGGGAAGGCCTTGAAGTTCTTGTCACCTGACTGTCAGTCCATTTTATTAATAATCTGATTAGTACAACAAAATACTCAGTTTAAATGGTACTTATAATTATCATCCTTACACTCCCACTCCATTAGATTGGTAATTTATAACAACTAAAAAGACTTTTCTCACTTTTATTATTTCTTAATATGGAAACGTATATTACATATATATATATAATGTATACTTACTAATTGGACAAATATTTTTCATGAATTAGGTGAAGAACATATGAGTGTCTACAATTTAGAAGTTACAGAAAGAAATTATTGAATCAAACGTTGAAGCATAGAGATCTCAAGAAATATGGCAGCAATGTTCATAGCAATGTTCATATTATTTCCCTTAAAAATGTATAATGTAAAATGTGATTTAATAAATCGTTAATCCTTGTTTTAAATATTTTCTGTGCGTATTATTTGACAGGAACTGCATTTGTTTCTTACATTTATTATATAACATTTATAACTTTAATGTATTAAGTTATAATAATTATAACTTAATAGTTAATATTTATACTAGGAAAACTCAGACTTACAGACTTTGACTCTGCTTTCAGTTCCAACAGAGAGGTCATTGGATAAGCTGATTACCGAAAATTATATAGAAAATGCTAAACATAAGTTTAATTTTGAATTTAAATACATACAAATTCATTGGTATCCCTTTGGAAAATAAGTCTGGTTACCATTGACTACGTAAGTCTTATTTTAGAACGTTCTATAGGATTAACGTGTTTATTTTCTTAGTATTAAAATTGCTTCAAAACGTACTTCTTTGATTAAATATAATGTAGTTTTTGGAATAAAAAGACAACTATTGACTGTGGATCGAAATGTTTTCGAAAAGTATAACGGAAGAATACGATTGACCAGTGACTAAGGGGCTATTTCTGCTTCACTGTCAAAATACACATAAATAATTTTCAAGCTGCCAAAGGTATTGAAGCCCAATCATACTGTGCAATTTAGGCCGTCAAACACGTCTGTCTTGAGCTGTACCAACAAGTTATCATATCACAATTGAATTGAAATGACAGTTAACATCGATATCAATAAACACAAGTATTAGCTATCAATGGATTCATAATTTAATGATAAATTATTCCGTTTTTTCTTGATTTCTAATGTCTTTATCCCTCTGAACAAAATCTATATTCAAAATAGTAAGGAAGAAATGTTTGCATACAATACAATAATAGGCGTTATTTGAGAGCCAACATTACACGGTGTTTCATAGCGATCGCTTACCCTTCGGTAGCACAGTAATCAATTACGGAAGCGATTGAAAAGGTCCTTGACACGTGCCTGTACATTAGCACTCGTTCCTCCAAATTTAACGGGCTACGACTTATTTGAAAGCTTCTCTAAACTTGTTATTATGTGTTAAAAACGAAGGCCGTATAATCATTTGTGTCTTTGCTTCGTAAAGTTTGGTCTGCGAAATCTGTGCGTTGCTGCTATGGAGCTTACTAAAGACAGCAAAAGATTTTACATTTTCACAAGGATGCAGCTTGGGGACGACGTGAAAAATAATCGGTGCCGATTTATCATAAGTATATGGGGATTATACCTATTCTGATGGCAAAGTTACGGGATGGATACGCAAATTCAGAGAAAGACGGCAGAACTTCGAATACCTCCCTCGTACAGGAAGACAGAAGGAGGCCGTGAACGAGAGAACCATCGCGGCTGTTCGTGAACTCATTAAGGAAAAGCCACACATCACCGCTAAGGTACTAATTTTAGATGTCAGTATATCGGCAGTATGGGAACAGTTATTCAGAAAGATCCAAAATTCAGAAGATTCCGAAAGATCAGTGCCAAATGGGTACCCCACAAACTGAGAAAACAGCAAAAGAGGGCTAGAGTCGACTCGTGCAAGGAGGTGCTGTCAATATTTGAACGTAGTGGCCCCAAACGGTTAACAGACATTGTCACAATTGATGAGACGTGGTTTTATTACTATACAACTCCTAGAAAGATCGACTCCCAGAAAAGATACAACTCCCAGAAAGATCGACACCTATGTTTGGGTTGAGGAAGATGAATAACGTTCCTAAATCATCCAGCAAGACTTTTGCTGAGTATGAAAATGTTCACAATTTTTCTCAATTCCCGAAGAGTGGTACCCGTGGACACTTTACCTGAAAAAATGACTACAAATGACAAATACTATATCAAAATGGTTTTGCTCAAAATGGTTACAGAGATGAAGGAGCAGCATCCAACACCAGGTATGTCAAGGGTTCTCCTTCTTCATGACAATGACAGTATTAACAAAATCCGGCAAGTTACGGCCCATCTCGAGCAGAAAAAAAAAAATCAAGCAGCTCCCCCATTGTCTATATTCATCCGATCTTCACTATGAGATTTTTGGTTGTTTCCAAAAATTAAAAAGAATTTTCAGGGAAACCTTTCACCAGGCTGCAAGACCTTGCAAAATGCTTTCATAATTTCGGAGTATTCCCCAACAGGAGTACCACCAAGCGTTCCAGTATTAGCATAGACGTCTGCAACATTACTAGATGCTGGTGGGCAGTACTTCGAACTACGATAAACGTTTCGTTGAGGTAAGTGAAATGATTTTTGTTCTGCAGAAGCATGTCAAGAAAGTTTGAACACCCTCATAATAACAAAATGAAATTGTCTGTAAAACATAAAGCACAACAGTCTGTTCCTCGATACTGGAAAACGTAACACTTTTAAGCTTTGAAATATTAAGGGGCATGTAAAATACATTTGTTTTCATGATGAAGGTTATTATGCCGCAAAATTACTTCAATGTTTGACTGTAGTCCTGCTAATGTGATTAGAATATTAAATAAGTTTGAACAACGCGTAAGTGTAGCAGATTGACCTCTGGGTGGTTCGCCTAAAGAAGATACTTCTTCTGCAAGACTGTATCTTCTTCGTCACAACCTGTTTCCAAGAAGTTTTGCTATTCCCCAGTCACTGTGGCAGACGATACCTACTGTAGAAGTTATCCGAGGATGGCCTGGGATCAGTTCTTGGCTTTTAACCTATTGGAAGATAATCCTTTCAAGCAGACAGTACATATTCAGTCACTTAAGTGCTTTGTTTGTCGTTTTCCACATGAAACGTACTGATCTGGATATCTTATTCCAATAATAGAGAAGAATTCAACCAAAGTCATGGTAAGGAGATGCAGAAACTCCTAAGGAGTGGCAAGCTCTGAGATAATCATTATCATTGGTTCATGCTGCAAAGGACATCAATAATAATAATTTTATACTGTCTGAAGTAGTTCCAAATTCCAAGAAAATGACGCTGCAAAAATAGAGAAATGGTTAGAAAGAAAGCAGAAATAGGATTTTGTGGCCTAGATAATCACTGCAATGAAATCCAACAGGAAACCTGGGCTTAATGTGGCTTAAAGGATTAATAAAAGTACAAAGACAAAATTAAGAGTCTTTGACCATTATGTAACCACATAAGTTCTCAGAACCTGTTGGAAAATCGGATTGATTTAATGCCTGGAAAATATAGTGCAGTGATAGTCTGGAAAGGATAGACTAATAAATACTACGTCTAATATTGTTTACTTAAGCAAATGTCTTATTTCTTTCTTAACGGATTCCAGGAACAACTGGAAATGCATATTCTAGTTGTTCAGGCGAAAAAACATAATTCTGATTCTTACGTACAATATTAGAGTGGTGATTCTATGAACAGAATTCTTATACATTGAAAGCACAATTTATTATACACGCTAAACCCATCCACAAACCTGCCCAATTTCACCACAATAATGTGGCAAGTCGAAACCCCTTGCTGCATATAAATAGGTCAGATACTTACCTGAGACTGTTATGTTACGTAAACATGGCGACTGTAGCGAGTTCGATAATGAGCAGGGTTGGTGTGAGGAAATGGGATGCTCCATACCGTGACTGCAAACATCTGGGAGCGACTGTTAGGTTTCTTCCGGTGGTCAGCTTTCCTTCTATAGGACTGCTGCCATGTGAGGCCGGGGTTGAGGTGCGCCTATAGGGCACCTCAACCTATATTCCTTGCCCCCGGCTCTAGATAGTCATGGCTTTTCTTAAACCAGGTAGTGCTGTCAGGCGGAACCGGGAATTGCCGTGGTTGCACAAGATCGCAACATAGAGATCAATTGTCTCATATGTATACCAAGTGTACATCAAATCCGGCAAAACCTGAAGCCCCTGGGGAAAATGTGGCTGTAACCAGGCCATTGTTTTTCGAGGTGAGTTCTGCCTCTCCCATATCATAATGCTGGAATGAAAGACCACAGTGCCGATGATGTCAACCTTCATTGACAGGGCAGCTATTAAGCCCTGTCATTTCATTACGAAGGTTTGTGCAAAGACCATTCAATGTACTATGGTGCGACTGGGCTATGGTAGCCAAAGCCCAAATCGAGTATCCTTGTTAACAGCATGTCACAGAGATATGAGGCAGTGGATGAAGAAACATTGCCAATGGGCTTTGGAAGAATGGAAACAGGTAGCTTAGTCTGACGAATCAAGATTCCAAGTACAACATATCGATGGGAGTTTGTGTGTGTGTGACTTAGGGCCCCAACTGTCAAGCTGGGGTGTTAGAAGCCGTTGGAGGCGGTGTAATTTTCTGGGGCATGTTTAAGTGAGACAGGAGGTTCATTACACCTACTGAGATCGCCATCACTACACAAGGCTAGGTTGATGTACTCGCCGACCATCCACACCCGTTCATGGCTATCTATTTCCCACAGCAGGATGCCTTGTTCCAAAAAGACAATGCCCCATCACTTCGCTTCCGTTTGGGGAGGGACTGTTCAAAGGAGCATCACAGTGAGTTCACAGCCCTTTAATGGTCCTCTCATTGTCCGAATTTGAACCTATTGAACATATGGGGAACGAAGTGGAGCGATGCATTCGAACCCGAATTCAACCACTGGCAACTCTCGTCGTTTTACGGACACCTGTTCTGAAATCATTGGCCCACACGAACGTTTCCAACACCTGGTAAAGTTCATGCCATGATATGTTGCTGCTGTTTGAGATCGAAAGGTGGACCCACACATTCTTAGCTGCGTATATATATAATAAATTGCACTTTTGTTGTAGTTCTGTAAAAATTGATGAATCGACTAATTATTTCTACAATCATCGATATATTCGTATGTCGCTTGTCATATCTATTGAATACAGAGTGCTTATTGACATTAAGTTTCAGAATCCCAATTTTTTTGATGGATGGGCTAGACATTTTATTTTTTAAGAATACTTGCCAATCAACTGTGCTGCAATTCAACGGCCACAAACTTTCATTTTAACCCTTGGAGTCCAATTTTATTATTTGACATTTAAAGAGCTGAAGTGAGCCTGTCAGCCTGTGAGCCTTAAAGGGCTAAAGAATCTCATTATTTAAATTTTTCTGGTCAATGGTAGTGTGATGTTACTTCTTCGTTTGTCGATCTATTGGGACCACTTAGGACGTCCCCTCGGTTTGATCGCTATACGCGACGGGTGAAAGAGTCTTTCGGAACAAAAATCAAAGATTTTATCACAACTGCAGGGACTCAATACTGAGGCTCCTCTCCAATAAATTGGTTCAAACTTCAGCCTTTACTTTAAAATAGCAAATATTTATTTAACCTTCCAAACATGCTTGATGGACGAGGACATATGCTAAATTACATAGATTACAACAACACCAGCTTACTATGCCTGTTCAGCTGTATTTACATAGCCCAATGCCGCTATTACCAGTCGGCATTTCCCAGCTTTACAATTTCTCGTCTGCACACTTTCGAAACTCGACCGGCTCTGACCTTCTCGTTGTTGCCAACCCTTTCTCTTTCTCTCTCTGCCTGACCATCTGGGGCGTCCGTGAGCAATGGGGTGACCTCCGTCCCCTCTGGGCACTGTTACTTCAATTAACTTTCCAGATGCCGGGACAGAGGGTCTCCCATGTAGCATAAGCCTTGTTGGTGAAATCCAAAATAAATATACAAAGCCTGAACAAAAAAAAATCTAAAAAGGCCTCTAGCCTGACACCTCCCTGCCAGAAGTCAGTAGTTAGTCCTGTTAACTGCTGACTAAAAAGTCAAGTTGAATGCTAAAAATCAGAGCTCATTTTCGCGTTAATCTTAGAGTTCAATGCCACAAAATTCAGAGTTCTAAGTTGCTTTAGGAATTCTATAAATTCTCTGCGAATTGACACATCTTTTACACATCTATGTACACTACACTTAAATACAAAGGAACTTCTAGGTATATACTGGTGCACTGAGTCTAAATATTCTTTTTGCTTCAAACAAAAAAAAAACCTGGTGACTAAAATAGTTGTCCGAGAGTACACAGTTTATAAATTAATTATTTCACTAAAAACTGTCTTTGACGAAGGTATGCCGTACTGGCGGTGTTCATTCGTTCACAGGTGACAACCCATGTGAAAGGCTATGCACACCTTTCGTGACTACCTAGATATCACCTTCCCGTACGTACCCTCTGACTCTACAGGCTGAAAGTCGTCGACATTGGCGTCGGCCTGACCATTTAAATGTGTAAAAGGTGTTAGTGTACCCTCCCTTAGACAATTTGGCTCATCGTAGACATCGAATCTGACAGATTGCTGCACATGTTTGGGCTGGGAGATAGTACGGCGTTGATTGGACGGTCTCCATGGAGCATACATTTCCCTTTTTCTAACTGGAATTCCTCTACCTCTTTCATAGTAACTTCCTCTATTGGCCCACGGCTCGTGGATTTTCCTCCTGAGGTTACCAGTTACAGGCCTTCTCTCCTTCTTTCTAATTAACTTACCATATGCTTCCACACTCAGAAGTACCTCCTTCCGCAGCTTTGCTACTACTGCGCATAGCACTTTAATTTCTCCGCCACTCACAGTGCTATTGTCTGTACCATCAATCAAACGTAAAGGCAGCTCTTTTACCTCTGCCCTTATGGCATCACCAAACGGTCCATGCAACAACAGATGGTCTTTTACCGGGTGCTTTTCTTCGTTCAGCATCCCCTTTCTGATTACTGTCAGTTCTGCCCCCGAATCCACGACTGCTCTAGCTGTCTGGTCGCCACATCTGATTCGAACCTCTTCATAATCTACTGGGATACGTATCTCTCTCTGTCCCATTACTCGACTGCTTGGACTTGGCTTCGAATGTGTTGTAACCCTTCCTATTGTTGCCTCACAAACATCTTCAGAATTCTGCTCCAAGGTGCTAACTTGGTACGCCTGAGTTCGGCTCCCACGGTCCCCAGTTCTCAGTGGGCAATCTTTCATCAAATGTTTGTCAGATCTACATTTATGGCACCTCCTTACCTTTGGGATATTTCTATATTCTGCTAAATTAACTGCCGATTGATACCTTCTGCTCGAGTAATTTCTCTCCGAGTCTATCCTCCGCTGGGGGGAAACAACACGTTCTGCATATTGTCTATGCCTTACCTTTTAAAAGTTTGGACCTCTTCCATTCCGTTTACACTGGCTAGATGGATTTCTGCCCATGTGGCTATTTCGTCTGCTTTTGCCCATGACTCCGCCTCTTTCTGTACTACGTAAGCATGAGTGTCTTGAGGAAGGCTATCACGTAACTTATCCGACACTATCAGGTCCATAAGCTCCTCAAATTTTGTCACCTTCCTACTGCGGACTTAGTAATCCCAGCTATTTCTGAGTCTCGAGGCTAACTGATTATATGACTCGCTCGGTTCTTTAGTGATAGTTTCAAACTTTCTCTTGTACGCAGAGGGAGTGAGCTTAAACTCTTTTAATACAGCCTCTTTAACTTTCTTATAATTAACAAAACCCTTTGCACTTAATTTTCGAAAAACGTGATTTGCATATTTACTATCTAAAAAAGAAATGATGACTTTGCCTTGAAACTCCTCTGGTACTTCATATATCTTAAAACCAATTTCTGCTGTCTCAAAGAGATTTATCACTTCTTCTGGATTTTTAGGGCTTCCAGCTAACATATTTCCCACTAATTTTATATAATTAGCCAGCCGCGCATCTGCTGGATTACTAGAAACTGCCACCATTCGCACATCACCCCTCTCCTCGTTTGCATTCCTCATTTGCAGTTCCAGCATTCTATACTCATGCTCTCTCTCCTTTTCCCTTTCTCTTTCTGCCGCCTCTCTCTCCTTTTCCCTTTCTGTTGCCTCTCTCTCCTTTTCCCTTTCTGCCGCCTCTCTCTCTTCCCTTCTCAGCTGCATCTCTAACCTCATCCTTTCCAATTCAAAATCATCTCCCATCCTTTCTTTAGCTCTCTGCTTTCTGGTCCCGCTCTGCAGCATATCCGTATTGTTGTCATTGCCATAATCCCTCAACCTTCTCATGTCTTCCGCAGCATCAGACTCTCTGTCTATTGTTACCTCCTCGCTTCCCCGGTCACTCCCTGAATAACCACCCTGCACGCTATCCCTCTCTGTGACTGTGTAGCCTCGCCTTAACTCATCCCTTTCCCTATCACGACCGCTCCTAAGCTCCATTTTAGCTCGTACAGGCCTCTGCCGTATCTAACTACTCGCCCCTAGAGTAAGAGGATACTTACCTCCGATGTGATGACAGGAACGAACTGCCTCGTCAGTCTGCCACCTGAAGCACACAGTCGGAACACTCTTGGTAGTATCAGCCTTGCGCTGGTCAGCTCCCAGTGGATGTTGAACTTTTCCGTCACCTTCACAGCTTTTTCCACAGTTCGAACGTGATGCACGATTCTTCGGGTACCTTCACAGCTATTCTATCGCCTGAAGCACACCGCAGGACACTCTTGGCAGTATCAGCCTTGTTCTGGTCAGCTCACAATGGATGTCGGAACTCTTTCGTCACCTTCACCGCTACTTTCACCTCTGTTGCATCCTGTCGACTGCGCCACTTTGTGATGTTACTTCTTCGTTTGTCGGTCTATTGGGACCACTTAGGACATCCCCTCGGTTCGATCGCTATACGCGATGGGTGAAAGAGTCTTTCGGAACAAAAATCAAAGATTTTATCACAACTGCAGGGACTCAATACTGAGGCTCCTCCCCAATAAATTGGTTCAAACTTCAGCCTTTACTTTCAAATAACAAATATTTATTTAACCTTCCAAACATGCTTGATGGACGAGGACATATGCTAAATTACATAGATTACAACAACACCAGCTTACTATGCCTGTTCAGCTGTATTTACAGAGCCCAATGCCGCTATTACCAGTCGGCATTTCCCAGCTTTACAATTTCTCGTCTGCACGCTTTCGAAACTCGACCGGCTCTGACCTTCTCGTTGTTGCCAACCCTTCCTCTTTCTCTCTCTGAATGACCATCTGGGGCGTCCGTGAGCAGTGGGGTGACCTCCGTCCCCTCTGGGCACTGTTACTTCAATTAACTTTCCAGATGCCGGGACAGAGGGCCTCCCACGTAGCATAAGCCTTGTTGGTGAAATCCAAAATAAATATACAAAGCCTGAACAAAAAAAAATCTAAAAAGGCCTCTAGCCTGACAGGTAGGTAACTGGGAGTTTTAACTCGGTAGCAGTTCAGTGTTAATCCTATCATATCCACCACACACATATATCACGAGGTTTCTAACATGGTATTGGTCAGGTGGTCCAAAGAGCACGGAAAGGGATGTCATAATATCATAAGCCATACATATCTGCCACTGGGTTATAGAAATTCCGTAAAATATTTGGGTAGAGATAAGAATAACATTAATCCGTCCTTGGTTAGAAGCCTCATTTAATGATCAGATCATTTGGTGACAAAGTATAGAATCTACTATGAGAAATAATATGGAACATAATGAAAATAATTAACATTTCATTATGTTCCATATTATGGAACATAATGAAAATGCAAGGAACGACCTGGCATTCTAATGAAGAAGGAGAACCCTTGACACGGCTGTTGTTAGATGCTGCTCCTTCATCTCCTTAACCATTTTGGACAAAACAATGTTGGTGTAGTATTGTCCATTTATAACCATTTTTTCAGGTAGGATGTCCACAGCTAACACTCCTTGGGAATTGAAAAAAATTGTGAACATTCTCTTCCTTGAGCAAAAGTCTTGTTGGAGGATTGGGAAGGAAGTTTATCCTCCCCAACCTAAACGTGGTTGTCAATCTTTCTGGGAGTTGTATAGTAATAAAACCACGTCTCATCACCTGTGACAATCTCTGTTGATCGTTTGGGGCCACTGGGTTCAAACTTTGCCAGCATCTCATTGCACGGGTCGACTCTAGCCCTTATCTGCTCTTTTCTCAGTTTGAGGGGTATCCATTTGGCACAAACCTTTCGAAACTATAAATGTTGATGAATAATTGTTTTCACACTGTAAATCGATACATTGACATCTAAACTTATAACCTGTGCTTCCAGTCTGGCATGCAATAGGTCGTACAAACGCTAGATATCACGCTGGGGGATACCATTCTATGCGCTTTCAACTTGGACGCGTTTTTCAGCGATAGTCTTGCCTGCCATGGTGCGCGAAAGAGTCTTTGTCCGATCCAGTCCCAGACATGCTCGATTGGAGACAAGTCCGGAGAGCGTGCTGGCCAAGAGAGTTGGTGCACTGCCTGAAGAACATGTTGAGTTGCCAGTGTGGGTGGGCGTTATCCTGATGGAGTGTCGCATTTGGGATTACACTCAAATATGGCAGGACGACAGGCTGTACGATGTCGCTGACATACATATTGCTATCCAGTGTACCCTGTACAAATACTAGACACGTACAAGAGTGATAGCTAATCGCTCCCCACACCATGATGCCCAGTGTGGGCCCGGTGTGTCGCTGGCAGATGCACGATGCAAGAAGATGCTCACCTTGTCGCCTTCCGACGCATAAACGACCATCAGACGCCTCCTAAGCATAGTCAATAATTCTGTGTTCACTTTTTAGGCACGCATATGCTAAGCAGGTTCGGCTTTCATCACTGAAGACCACAGACTGCCATTCTTCCCTCCCCGAACTCGTTCTTGACACCACTGCAAACGTGCTCGACAGTGATGAGGTGACAGTGGTAACCATGTCAGGGCACGCATGCCCGTAGTCCTGCTTCCAAAAGATGATTCCGTATCATTCTTGTAGACACCCTTGTTATGATAGAGGATCGAATTTGTGACCCCATAGCTGTCCGCTCTGCCACCGCCGCCCTCCTGATATGCTAATCCTCTCGTGCGTCCATAACTCTGTGTTGCCAGAACCACAGATGTGAGTGTGTGAATGCTCTTCTGACCATCGATGCCACCATCATACCACTGCCAATACCTCTGTCCAACGCGGTGTGCAATTTGATGAAAAGACCAACTTGCTTCCCAAGAGATCCACTATATGACCTCGCTCAAACTCCACTAACTGGACAAATGTTGAACGCCTGCGTCGTCCAGGCATGGTAGCTTCTTCAAAGAGCACTGAACAACACGACACGAGACGAATAACTTCTTTCTTCACGCCCTACTCCTTAAATACGCGCTGCGTAGATTTGCATGTTGTCGTCCTCAGTGCAGAGGCGTACCTAGGGTAACTGGCGCCTATGGCAAACACCGATTTTGCGCCCCTCTCCGACCGTCCGACGATAGGTTGCTTACGTTTTATTTTCTAAAAAACTACTTTAAAATTGGGTAAAAAAAAAAAGCACACAAATTAAATCTACTAACACTTTATTACAAATTTATCTTTCTTGCTTTAGCTGACGCAAATTGTTTATTTATATTATCAAAGTCAATTTCTTCAGTCATTTCTCGTTCTATGCTCAGTAATGCAAGATCACATAATCGACTTTGGCCCATCGAGGCTCTCAAATATGAAAGTATTAATTTTAATTTGCTAAATGATCTTTCACAACTGGCAATAGAAACCGCGATCGTCAGCAATATTTGCAATGCTATACGCATATTCGGAAAAACGTTTTCATCTCCATACTGAACTATAAAATTAAGTAATTGTTCAGGGCTTGATATTTTTTCGGTACGGCTTGTTAGCAGCGTTCTAAAATCCAAAATTTCTTCATATAATTCTTGCCCATTCACATCACAACTGTAGGCTTCTCCAAATTTTTCACAACGCTCTTTCAAGTAGCTTGTTTCGGTTTTAAAACACAACCCTTCTATATCAAGTAGAAATCCAAATTTTTCATCAATTTCTTGTAAACGAACGCTTCTGCTTTTTAATTTATTGAATAGACGGTCGCAAGTCTCTTTCATAACTCTTTCCATGTCTTCTTTAGCTGATAAAGCAGCATCTCGATGTTTCGCCATCCATTCTTTTCTTTCTTCTTTGACGTCTTTCAAATTCAATGTCCCATTCATTGCAAATTCGAATTCCTTCTTTCAGTGAGTCACTAACTAACACTTCTCTTTCATCATGAAAATAATTTTGGAGAGCTTTTAAATCTAAAGCTGCATCATGAAAGTTCATTTTAGGATCCTGCAACCTCTTTTGAACGCGGTCAATACGAATTAAGATCTTGTTCCAAAACCCAAGCAACGTTAGAAAGTCATATGTTAATATTCGATTATAGAGTTGCTTTGCGTCGCTTTTAGTTTCACTAGTCGCGCTTTCATCGTCCATTATGTTCTGGAGAACTTCAACTATTTCCTCGAGATATTTGTTAACAGGTTTTACTGATTCCGTTTTTGCGCTCCACCTGGTATCGGACTTTAAAGCCACAGGCACAACAGCTTTGAGCTTTTCCCAGCGCTGGGTTGAACGAGAGAAGAAAACATAAAGTGCATCGATGCTTCCGAAAAAAGTTACCTTAATTACTTCTTCTTTGGCTGCATGGACGCCTACCAAATTGAGTGAATGATTATCACAATTCACAAATATAGCCATGTTTTTTTTTTTTCTTGATTCTTTGATGAACACCAGTCTTGTGTCCGGCCATAACAGAGGCATTATCATAGCACTGTGACCTACAATCTTGTAAATTCATATTGTCATTCTCTAGCTGCTTCAATATTTCTTGAACCAAGCTAGCAGCGTCTTTACCGCTTATTTGTATAAAACCGAGAAATGATTCTTTAATCTGAACAGTTTTTTTCTCAAAATTTATGTCAACATATCTTACTACCTCAGACATTTGTTCACGATGAGCTTGATCAGGAGTTGAGTCAAACATTAGTCCATAATACTTCGCTTTACGTATTCTTTCTAGCAAACTATCACGAACAGTGGATGCCATGATGTGTATAAACTCGTTCTGTATTTTCGGTGAAAGATATGAAGTGGATCCGGGATGGCTCTCCGCAAATCTTATGTGTTCTTTTACGACAGGGTCAAAATTAGAAATTAGTTTCTACAAACCAAGTAAATTTCCTGTATTAAAATCTGACTGAAGTGACGCTCTGTGGCCTCGCAAAGCCAGGTTTTGTATCGCAAGGTATTTGATGCAGTGTAAAAGTCTTTTCAAAATATTACACCACTTCTGACTTTCTCTTTGAATTTGCTCTTGAAGTTCTGCATCAATTATGCCTCTGTTGTTAAGTAAATTTCTTTCCATTTCTTTCCACTGAGTAAAGCATTGTCGATGATTTTTGGAATTTTCATGAGCACTCATTCTCTCAGGTGCTTTCCATTGCTTAAATCCGCTTTCTTGCTCCAAACTAGATTGGTTATCGAACCTGGAAAAAAGAAGACAGCAAATACAAAAGGCAGACTTTTTGGAAGGTGAATAAACTAACCATGAACGCATCACTTGCTCACCAAGACCATTTCCTAATGTTTTTTTGAACCAAGTTTTGTTCATAGAACGATTGTTATTGGGCAAAAAAGGACCATCGATGTTTTGAACCGAGTTTTATTATTTCTATTCTCAATCCATCAGTTACAATTGCCTTTCCCGATTCTTCACTAAACTTAAGAAGACCGATGTCGTGTGCTTCATTCGATCTAGATATGGGATTTTTAATATTTTCTGCGTCTTTGTATATCAAGTTTTTATTTACTTCAACGTCATCAATATCTATTTCTTTGTCAGACCCATCTTCTATCTATCCATCTTCTTCAGAAGTAGCAGACTTTCTAGAATTAGAATTCTCTGAAGGCCTTGTCAACATATTTTCAGATATCTTTTCTGCATCATTAGATGCCGTAACAAATTCTTTCTCGGTTGAACTTGACCCAGCATCCTCTAATTCTTTAGAATTTGCAGATTTTTCAGAACATTCTGAAGAAGTCGTGTTTGTGCTTGATTTTTGTAAAAACGTCTTAAAAATTTGGCTGCTTTCTCCTCCTTCTTTTGCCTCTAACGCGCGTCTTTTTCGACCTGCAGCTCCGCTTTCTTTCTTCTTCTCATATCCAAATGAACGTTTCATAGTTCTCAGTTCTCAGGTACTATTTTCTAAAGTTTAAAAAAGAAAACTATTATTTATAATTTGCGATTTGCGGAAAAAATATTATTTTAAATACGAACCCTGGTTAACAGCCATTTTTCAAAAATCACGAAATAAAATTTGATAAACGTATGAATAAATATTCTTCAAGAAGTATAACATTTACAAATTTGACTTCAATATCCTCATAGTAAAGAAATTAATATTTTTATTAATGTTCCCTCTTAAGTAGAATAGAATTGAAATTTAAAACCAAATTTGGTGGTTAGCGCGCTTGGCTACTGATCTACGGGACCTGGGTTCGAGCCCCAGGTAAGGCATGGCTGTTTGTGTCGTTTTTCTGCTGAGGTCCTGCCATCCTCTCAGATCTTCTACTGTGGCATATAAACTGACAGGCTCCTGTCAGACCTCTTTGGCAAGCAGCTGCTTGAGGGGGTATTTATTATTTTTTTATTTATATTTACCTTAATATCTCTTAGATTTATAAAAAAACACTGGCCACTTTAACACTCAACAAATTTGTAGTTTAAAACGTAATTTAGATATTATTCAGGATCGGGAAACTATCAACTATGTATAATGCGAACGTTATTCGGAATTTGAATTGAGCAACAACAAAAAACAAAAAAACATTACAACAGACTTAAAGAGACCGACTCTCGGCTATCGTATCTACGTTAGAATACCGATGCACGTGCTACGCGACGGAAAATCCACGACGGGGATTCCCCATATTCCGAACGGCTTTAACACAACACTGCACACGCTACTATTCTGCATCTCTTTTTTTTTTCAAGTACAAAATCACATTTGTAGACAGAAAGAGAGCTAGAGGCCTAGAGAACCGTGACAAACAAACGAAAAACGCATGCTTGGAGTCTTTTAATACACATATTTATATCTACAAAAATATTTTTTTATTTTCATTTTCGTATTTATACGTTAGGCGCGTTTTCGCGCCCCCCCCCTTCAGTGGCGCCCATGGCACGTGCCATGCCTGCCATACCCTAGTTACGCCTCTGCCTCAGTGACGTCATTATTTCACCCAATGACTTTCAAACTTGGATCACGGTTTCTGTTGCCCTTAACTATTAACATATTATAATATGACGTTCCTACAGGAATTCCTTCTGGGTGTTCTTTTTTCAATTTCCGCCAGTGTAATCTCTAACTCATTGGTTATGTCAAGTTCGGCACCTCCTTATCCCCTTCTACTCATGTATATAGGTATTTTATAGTTCGATATATTTATATATAAACAAGAAGTAAATGTAAGGGACCTCCCCACAATTTCTTGACTAGACACACAGGCGCCGATCTTAGCGACACCGATAATCGGCTTCTTGTCATCGGTAAGGATTAATGCCGCTAAATGTCAAGGTTGGGGAGGGTCAGCATGATGAGTGGGGCTATCTGTGGCAATGAGGGAGGATTAAACCGTAGGCTGTGGAAACATTAAGCTAATAGATTTGAATACAGGGGGGGGGGGGGGGGCTTGTGAGAGGCTTGAGTGAAAAGACGAAAGAGAACGGTGTGATCTCCGAAGCAGAGAGGTCGTGAGTGAAGTCGTCGGTGTTCGAGTGCGGCAACGAGGTTTTTGAGTCCGGATATTGAGGGACTCCGTTGGATTTCTCCCTTTTAAACTAAAGGGAAGAAATCCGTGCATAATCGTATGGTTTATGCGTCCTCTACGGTTAGTAGAGTTTAAGTAAATAGTCGCCCAGATTGCCAGACAGCCCGGAATTCACACTGTTTGCTGTTGTTCAATGAATTGTTAACTTTTATTCTGCCTCTGCTCGATTATTGATAGCCACCAGATAGTACAATCACCCGGCAATAAAGAACTTTCCAACGGGCACAACCCGACAGGAGAGGATACAACTGCCTGTCCCCATAGTTCATTACAAATTTATATTACAGAAAAATATTAAATATAACGAGAACAGCATCATTGAAATTCTTCGCAATTTGATTATAATTAATTTTTAATTGAAATTTGTATCAATTCGTGGATAACTAAAAATAGCCCTCTTGATGATAGGTCGTGAAGGATGTTGACCTCCCCAATTACCGCCACCACCTTATCTTTCAATTCGATTCTGCCCTGAATACAAAATGAGCAAATGGTCTCTTGTAGAAAATTTTAAGAGCAGTTGGGAAAATAAAGAGCAGTTCATTCTCTTTAGATACAACTAATAAGGAATAAACTTGCACACACTTTCTTATAGAACTTCTTATAGGTTCTGTAACAGAAGCAGCAGTTTTTTGTTCAAATAATGTAAAAAAATTTAATATTTTAAACTTCATATAGGATTTTTTTTTGCTTTTTAATTTTAATTTATTAGTGCTATTGAGAACATATGTGTTATTTAGTTGTGTTAGTTTTAAGGTGAAATTAACTTCTTAGTTCAAAATGTAATTAATCTGTATTCGTTCTAAGAAATGTTAAATTAATAGAGTTTAAGAACCAACACCATTCGAGAGACTGATATTAAGCAACACTTTCAAAGCGATTAAAACACCCCAATACGTGTCGTACTTCTTTCTTGCCACAACTGATAAGCTTTTACCGATCGTTTCACCAAAGCTGCGATAAATCTAACGCCTTTCAAAGTCTAATTCAAACAACCGACTCCCCATTGATGTGGTATAGAGAGCATTTTTCTCTCGATTCTGTTAACAGCGAACCGCAAAGTACACAGCGTGACAGGTTGCAATTTACTTCTCATCCCAGTGATGCGAAGCTCAAAGAGTGCTGTTTCGCTGTGCGTCTCGCAGTCTCTAGTTGACCCGCTGACCCCTTCCCGAACATCCGGGACACAGTGCAGCGCCCAGTAGCTTCCAATTAAGCACCGTTTATGTGCTGGTGTAAAGGCATTCAGGTCTAATGGTGCAAGTAAAGCAGGCAGCTGTCACGAGCCGCTAGATGGCGCTTCATTACCAGCCATCTGGAAGAGAGGGCTGACAGTTTTATTTGTCCTACTGCGCGGATGCTGCGATCCCCCCCCCCGCTATGTGGCGCCACGCTTTCATTGGCCCGATTGCTAGTTGGCGCTTTCTGCCTCTTCGCAAATCATGCTCTTAGGAGCCGTTTAGCTCCTGGCAAATCAAAGGAGATAATTCCAAATCAAAAGGAGTAAAACAATTTTTTCCCCTTATCCTTCGCGAATTAAATGATTGATATATGTATATACAAATTTTACAATTACGATTTTCAAATTTTCTCTATGGTTTGATTGACATTTCATTTATAGATCGTGTTTACGAATGAAAATAGAAAGCATTTCTTGTCATGAATGTTTGCAGAGCCATTTCGATCTCACTAACTGGTTTTAGTACATACGATCCTATCCAACTAGAATACATGATCTACATTCGTTATAAAAATCTTTATTAACAAGCCTTATAAATGCCGACCAACTTTTCCAGCCAAAAATCCTCTGAGCAGAAAGGAGAAATTCATCAGAAAGACATAAATATCTTTGCTTTAACTCTGGATTCTATCCTCTCGGATTCTATCCTAGGCAAAGATTTGAATTTTAATGTAACAGGGGGGTGGCCAGCGAAAATTCGTATGAAAATTAGGGAGATGGCAGTCACTATTTGAAAAGTTAGGGGAGTTGAAAAATATTAATCCAAACTCCAAACGGTAAATTGTAAAAATGTGGGAGAGAGAAAAATGGTTCGAGGTTAGAAATTGGGTTCCATTATAGGTAGGAATTTGAATTTTGAAGTGTGCAGGTTGGCATGGAGCAACCCATGTACAATATTTTGAACAAGGTGATCAAGTATTTAGAAAATTGAGAAGTTTGTGTTTTTTAGAATTTAAGAATAAACAAATGTGTTATGAAAATCAGCAACTTTTCAACAATAAATCAAAGAGCCCACGCGACTGTTGGACATGTCCTATTGGAAAACTACTGAACATTACGTCAACATGTATGGACAAGAGTTTTCCCAACCGTCCGCCAAGCCAGAAGGAATTACCGCTATTATTTATAAGATTTCTACAGTTATATGCTTTATCAACTCTAAATATAAGATTTCGTTTCTTCAATATCATTTGGCAAAAGTGCTAAATCATCAACATCAACTAAGCCAGATATAAATGTCTACACAAGAGCTCCTCAATTACACTTTTCAACCAGACCGTTGGGAAAACTACCTTTCTTTATTTCATTTTGCTTTCTGAAAGTTTTGCGGACTAGAGAAGACAAAAAAAAAAAGCATGGATCAGAAGTGAGAAAAAAAAAGTACACAATTACAAGATATTTCACATATTTCACATGTGCATTGTTTCCCGTAATTTTTCCGTAAACAAACATGTTTTGTTCTGTTATTGGATTTTTAAAATGATCTTCGAGAGTACAATATCCCTCGCATAATTGCGTGAAAATTTGTACATAAATATTTTTATAAGTGCATGAGATTTTAGATGTCAGGATATTGATATTTAAATGATAATTTTATTTTTTTTTGATATCTAAATATTTAGGTATATGTCTATCTTGTTATTGTGATATGGTTGTTGCCTGTAGCTATTTGAACTGGCAGCCCTCCCCTTCCGTTCCCTTCCAAAAGAGAATATCTATTTTGAAAGGTACTAACGGCCTGCACCACGAGAAGGCGGGGTCGGACATTAGGTGCTAGACCTGGCCGGTTCTGTGCATCATCACTAGGGATTGGTACACAGCTCTCCTTCCAGTTTACGCCTAGCTACTATTCTGGTCATCTATGGCCACTTTTTTTCTTTTTTTTCAAACCTGCTGAGGAGTGGTCAACTTCACAGGATCCAGGTGCTGACCATTTATACCTACTATACTGGACTTGTTTATGGATTTGAGTTTGATTATGGATCCTGGACTTGCTGCACTGGTGGGCCTCTATTGAGGGAGAATCTGCTGTTGTATTTTCTGTTTGCTTCTGGGTTGCCAGCCCTAAGTGAACAGAGGTATGGGATACCTTATATCAGCTGGTGGATAATCCTGATCAGAGGCCATCGCAGGTACCTGAACCCTCATTTAGCTAATTTGGCATCGCCAATCCTAAACTGGAGCAATGTGTCTCATGCAGGTCTTATGACTCTTGAAAAAGTCCACTTGAAATGGTGGTGCCTGAAGTTCCTACCAGCATCGGTGACTACAGCCTTTAGTGGAGGAAGAACAGGTCTTTGCCCCATGCCTGCGATCAGGAGGCTGTTTGATATTGTTGGCCCTACCAATCTCAATAAACCTAATTTCTTTAAAAATCCTACTAATCATTTTCTCTCTGCAGGAACGTGGAACGTGAGGACATTACATAGAGATTATTCTCTTGATGTCCTCATGCAGGAATTCCAGCGCTATAACCTAGATATTCTAGGCTTGCAAGAGACCAGATGGACAGGTAAAGGTGAGATACTTAAAAATAACTTTAAATTTCTCTTTATAGGGAGGGAGGATGGAAAGCATCACCAAGGCGTGGGTCTGCTGCTCAGCAGATACGCTAGTGATGCTCTTCTAGGATATGAGTGCATTAATGAAAGGTTTCTTACAGCAAAATTTCAGACAAGCATTAAAGACTTGAATGTTATCTGCTGTTATGCCCCCACTGAGGATTCTGATGAGGATGAGAAGGATAGGTTTTACAGACAACTTCAGGATATTTTGAATTCTGTCAAGAAAGGAGATATTACCCTTGTTCTTGGTGACTTCAATGCCAAAGTGGGTACCGACTCTGACCTTTGGGGAGGAGTAATAGGCCCTTTTGGTATTGGTAGCTGCAATGGCAATGGGCAACGTCTCCTACAGGTAAGTAAACTAAATGGTTTCAGAATAACTAACACTTATTACAAACACCGCGACATACATAAGTACACATGGGTTTCACCTGATGGGCTGCATAAGAATATGATTGATTACGTATTAATTAACAGCAAATGGGCTAGTTCTGTTAGGAATACCAGGTCATATAGGGAAGCTGAAATTGGATCTGACCATTACCTTGTTAAAAGTGTCTTGCAACTTAAACTTAAAAAGGGTTGTGCTAGGGTTAAAAAATTTACTTTTAATACTGAAGCTCTGAAAGACCCAGTTAGCTGCTGATAAGAATATTTGGCTTGATGGTTTGGCTGACTAAGTAACCTATCATGGTAAGCTTTGGCTATAACTGGGTCTATCAGAGCTTCAGTATTAAAAGCAAATTTTTTTAACCCTAGCACAACACTTTGTCGCGGTGTTTGTAATAAGTGTTAGTTATTCTGAATACATTGAGTTTACTTACCTGTAGGAGACGTTGCCCATTGCCATTGCAGCTACCAATACCAAAAGGGCCTATTACTCCTCCCCAAAGGTCAGAGTCAGTACCAACTTTGGCATTGAAGTCACCAAGAACAAGGGTAATATCTCCTTTCTTGACAGAATTCAAAATATCCTGAAGTTGTTCATAAAACCTATCCTCATAAAACCTATTATCAGCATCCTCAGTGGGGGCATAACAGCAGATAACATTCAAGTCTTTAACGCTTGTCTGAAATTTTGCTGTAAGAAACCTTTCATTAATGCACTCGTATCCTAGAAGAGCATCACTAGCGTGTCTGCTGAGAAACAGACCCACGCCTTGGTGATGCTTATTGTCGTCCCTCCCTGAAAAGAGAAATTTAAGATTATTTTTAAAATCTGACCTTTATCTGTCCATCTGGTCTCTTGCAAGCCGGGAATATCGAAATTATAATGGTGGAATTCTTGTGTGAGGACATCAAGAGAAAAAGCTCTGTACAGAGTCCTCACATTCCAACTACCTATGGAGAGAAAATGGTTAGTGGGATGTTTAAAAAAACTATGTTTATTGAGAGAGGGAATGCCGACAATATCAAACAGCCCCCTAATCGCAGACATGGGGCAAAGACCCGTTCTCCCACCACTAAAGGCTGAAGCCATCTACACTGGAAGACTTCCTCCAATGTAGAATTTGACAATGCCAATAGAAGCAAAGAGTTCAGGTGCCTGCGATGACCTCTGCTCAGGATTATCCACCAGCTGATAAACATATCCTGTGAATCTATTCACTTGGGGCTGTCAACCCACAAACAAACAGAAAACACAGCGGAAGATTTTCCCTCCACAGAAGCCCACCAGTGCAGCAAAATCAGGATCCTTAATCAAGCTCAGAGCCATATATCTGTCCAGTCCAGTGGGTTTATATGGTCAGCACCAGGACCTTGTGTGGTTGACCACTCCTGAGCAGGGTAGAAAAAAAAGAAAAGTAGCCGTAGTTGTCTAGATCAGTAGGCCACACTAATCTGGTAGCCCTCCCCTTCCGTTCACTTCCACAAGAGAGTATCTCTTTTGAAAGGTACTAACAGTCTGCACCACGAGAAGGCGAGGTCGGACATTAGGTGCTAGGCCTGCCCGGTTCTGTGCATCATCACAGGGGATTGGTTCATATCTCTCCTTCCAGTGACTACCTAGCTACCATTAACCGACCGGCAGTAGACACTGGTAAAAAAGGGGCGGGGGTGGCTCAGTCGGTAGCGCGCCAGGCTCGTAATCTGTAGTTCCCAGGTTCGAGTCACAGCTGGGTCAGCGTTGAGATTTATCTCCGCAAAATTCCCCGCCCTGCCCACGGTCAGTAGGGGACACCGATGGGCTTGGAAAGGCCGTCGTCCGTCGGATGGGACGTTAAGCCGTGGCCCCGTGTGCGGGAGAACAATACCCTGTGCACGTTAAAGAACACGCTGGATGGCCTTGACGAGAGGCTACCATCTGTCTCCCAACAGCTGTTCCAGTGGGTCCCCTCCCCCAACCTTCTCTGAGCCTTCGGGGTCCATGTGACCTGGCCATTTAGCCCATGGTGTGCAAAAAAGTGCCGCTCAGAGGTAAAACAACCCAACCCACTGGTAAAAAAAAATATATCTTTAAAATATGCAACCCAATTTTCCGACTACAAATTTTGCAAGAAAAAGGTGAGTGTGGTGTGCGATTAAATCAAATTCTCGATGTCTCCTAACGGAAAGAGGCAAGCACTCTCGTGCCCGGCTCCGTTGCTGCTGCCTTACATGAGGAACGCGCGTGTAAAGGGCATCCAGAGGAAAAGAAAAATCTCCGTCGAGAGGAGTCAGGAGGAACATGTGATTTAGAGTTGGATGTTGGTAATGGGTCGCCTGAGGCATCTTCGAGAGCAGGATTTTCTTTTTCACTTACTCGTTGTCTCGTAGAGATCAAAGTTAGAGAAGTTGGGAGGAGAGAAGGGGAAGACAGCCAACGTCGAATCTCCTAATGTTGCTTAATGGCCGCTAAACCGTCATCGGTGATCAGAGTGGCACTTGCTGGGACGGATGATTAACCTTTAGGAGCCTTTCAACAGTCAAGCGTCACAAGAGCTGAAAAAAATCTTATTTATTTGAAAGTGCAAAATGTAGAATAAATAAAAATGAAAGTCTTTACGTCTTTATTTGGAGAACGATTCTGAGCGATAGATTTTTTGTTTGCTTTTATTTTTCTTTTGTTTTTTTCTAATGTAAACTGGTTCATTTGAAAGTTTTCTTTGATTTTGTTCGTACTGTTGTTGAACTGTTCTCTTTAAAAACCAAGAGCTTATCCAAGTGTGTAAGAGCACGTCTGGATTATTTTATTTTTGCGCTTCGCAGGAATTTGTTTACAATCTGATGGTGTTATACTGATGGTGATGGTGTCAGTAACAAGGAAAAAAATGACTTGTTTCGAAAATACCCGAGCTCGAATTTGACATCTTGCCCAGCATTTGGTAGATTTAGCACGCGTCAAGTAAGTGGAAATATATTCGCTCTGTGTTAGTGACATCACGATGATAACATAATTTAACAGAGCATGCGCGTGTACGTTTTAAGAATGTAAACAAAACAATATAAACCAAATACACCACAGTGGATCGGTAAAGGTAAAAAAGATTACTGTAAAATAAACGGCATTCACTTGTTTTATATAAATTTTATTGAAACAAAATTGAATTTTATTTTCATAGAGAGTAAATTAATTTTGTTTCAATTCAAGGTTCAATTCATTATGAACAATCAAGGATATATTTTGTTTGACAGCTCTTCTAATATAGCATAAAAATGAAATTTTTTTGGTTAGTACTCTTAAAATTATGCTTAAATGTTGATCATTGGTGAACTACACGGAATTTCCAAATTTCTGTAGATATTCTCACAAAATACCCGATGTTGCGGTCCCTGATCTGAATGCTATTCTGTGCGTATTTCCCTATCATTCATAACAGTGAAAACAGAGATTATTTTACCCTATTAGTACAAAAGCATAAAAATATGACGCATTTTATATCCAATATATGATGCAAAATGAATCTGATCGATTAAAAAAACTGAATAATCATGGTATTAATATTAGAACAAGGAGAAAAAAAAATCAAAACAAAGTAAGTACAGAACAGATTCAGTAAAAGAATGGCGGATAAGGTGAACATAACATTTGCACAAATGAATCCACCGCTAAGCATTGATTTAATAACTATTTAATCACTATTAAGCTATTTTAAGTGACAGAGTGAAGATGGGTGTAGATGAAAAATTGTCTTAAGAGGGATGGGATTTTAATCCACGACCTCCTGGTGACATGTCTGGTGCTCTAGCCACTGAGCTACCTGCCACTGATCAATCTCTTCTCTACTGCTGATGTACGGACTTAGTGAACATAGTAAACATAGTAAGCAGTAGATATTTGGTTAATGCCACTTTACGAATATCATATTAAAAATACATTGGCAGGTGCATGCATCCATGGCAAGAAAAGATCCACTTTGGATTATCGAATAAAATATTATTCTAAACGGAAAATATTGTAAATGGTCTCCAAATTACTATTTGCTACAGGGTCTAGAAACACAACTGTCCATGAATGTTAGCAATAATACAGAGCAACCAAAATACAACGAAAATATTCTGTTGCAGACAGAAAAATAATTTCTCATTCTTTTGGTAGAAAATATCTTTTACATTTGTGCTTGGATAATTATAAAGAAGGGGAATTTTTATTTCATCTTCTAATTCAAAGTAACATTTTAAGAGCATTAGGTTTGGATGCCATCCCGTGACCGAGTGGTCAGCGCGCTTGGCTACTGATCTTATGGACCTGGGTTCGAGCCCCGGGTAAGGCATGGATGTATGTGTTGTTTTTCTGCTGAGGTCCTGCCATCCTCTCTAGACCCTCTACTATGGCATATAAACTGACAGGCTCCTGTCAGACATCTGTGGCAAGCAGCTTCTTGAGGGGGTATTTATTTATTTTATTTAGGTTTAAAAGCTCTCTGAAAACGGTATTTCGCTTACAGATATAGAAGTAAACTTAGATGTTTTGGAAGTCGCGATTTTCATTGTCATGACTGTAAGATAAACTCTAAAAGTAATGATGAAGCAAATTACATATGTTCAAACTATTCTAATATTATTTTAAAACCTCAAAAATATATACGCTGCTTGACTAAGAAACTAAACGTGAGAGAATATCATATTTGTTTACGTAGAATACAAACAATGTTTCTTTTCTGAATATAATATATAGCATTTGTGTTTTAAAGGTCTGTAAATGGTAGCTACGCATAAACTGGAAGGAGACCTGTGTAACAATACCCAGTGATAATACAGAGAACCGGCCACCTAATGTCCGACCCCGCCTTCTCGTGGTGCAGGCCGTTAGTACCTTTCAAAAGAGATATTCTCTTTTGGAAGGGAACGGCGGAAGGGGAGGGCTGCCACATCAGTGCAGACTACTGATCTGGTAATCTACAGCCACTTTTTTTTTTTCAACCCTGCTAAGGATTGGTAAATTTCACACGGTCCTGTATCTGACCATTTATACCTATTAGACTGGACTGGTTTATGGTTTTGAGTTTGATTATGGATCCTGGACTTGCTGCACTGGATCTAGTGTTGCTGCACTGGATCTGCCGCTTCGTTTTCTGTTTGTTTGTGGGTTGCCACCCCTAAGTGAATAGAGGCATGGGATACCTTATATCAGCTGGTGGATAATCCTTATCAGAGACCATCACAGGTACCTGAACCCTCATTTAGCTAATTTGGCATCGCCAATCCTAAGCTGGAGCAATGTGTCTCAGGCAGGTCTTATGACTCTTGAAAAAGTCCACTTGAAATGGTGGTGCCCGAAGTTCTTACCAGCATCGGTGACTTCAGCCTTTAGTGGAGGAGAAACAGGTCTTTGTCCCATGCCTGCGATCAGAGGGCTGTTTGATATTGTTGGCCCTACCTATCTCAATAAACCTAGTTTCTTTAAAAATCCTACTAATCATTTTCTCTCTGTAGGAACGTGGAAGGTGAAGACATTACATAGAGATTATTCTCTTGATGTCCTCACGCTGGAATTCCAGCGCTATAACCTAGATATTCTAGGCTTGCAAGAGACCAGATGGGCAGATAAAGGTGAGATACTTAAAAATAACTTCAAATTTTTCTTTTCAGGGAGGGAGGATGGAAAGAATCTCCAAGGTGTAGTTTGCTTCTCAGCAGACATGCTAGTGATGCTCTTCTAGGATATGAGTGCATTAATGAAAGATTTCTTACGGCAAAATTTAAAATAAAAATTTGAATGTCATCTGTTGTTGTGCCCCCACAGAGGACTCTGATGAGAATTAGAAAGATACGTTTTACAGCTAGTCTCAAGATATTTTGAATTCTGTGAAGAAAGATATTTCTCTTGTGCTAGGTGACTTCAATGCTGAAGTTGGTACTGACTCTGACCTTTGGGCAGGAATTTTAGGTCCCTTTGGCATTGGTAGTTCCAATGGCAATGGGGAACGTCTCCTACAGGTAAGTAAACTTAATGGTTTACGAATAACTGACACATACTATAAATACCGGGGCATTTATAAATATACGAGTTTCACCTGATTGACTGCAGAGGAATATGAGACATTATATTTTCATTAACAGCAAATGGTCTTTTTTGAATGAGAATACCAGATCATACAAGAGAGCTGAAATTGGGTCTGACCATTCATAGTCTTGCAACTGAAGCTTAAGAAATGTGCCAAGGTTAAGAAAATTACCTTTAATACTGAAGGTTTGATAGATACAGTTGTAGCCAAAGCATACCATGATAGGCTGATTAGTCATTATGATAGTCATGGCTTGCTTACTGCTGAAGTTGAGAAAGAATGGGATCAGTTTAAGAAGGCATTTCTTGAAACCACCGGTACTCATTTGGGTAAAAGGGAACAGATGAAAAAAAATTACTTGAGTGATAAGGCTATGGAACTTATTTCTGAAAGAAGAAAGTGCAGGATTAATATGAATCAACATCCTACTAGTCCTAACAGAAGGCATTACAACGAGCTTAAATAGATGTATAAAGGATCAGTTAATAGCTGATAAGAATCTTTGGCTTGATAGCTTGGCTGATAAAGCAGAGAAAGCAGTTAGACAGCGCAACAGCAGGGGGTTGTTCCAGTTAATGTTTTATGTGGGAAGGAACAGGCAGGTACAGAGGGATTAAGGAATAAACATGGCAAGATGGTTGAAGGTGAGGATTCTGTGATAGTTAGGTGGGCTGAGCATTTCAGAGAATTATACACAATGTGATTATTTCTACTCCCATTGCTTGTAATGAGGATAGATGCATTACTAGCTTTAATGATAGCCCTATATCTCATTCTGAGTTGCTTTGGCCATCTCTAAATTAAAACTGCATAAACTCCTGGGGTAGATGAAATCAGCACTGAAATGCTTAGAGCTGGAAATACTTGTGTTGTCACATGGCTGACTGAAATTTTGAATATTTTTTGTGATAAAGATGTTGTTCCTAACGATTTTATAGAGCGATTATTATTCCTATTTTTAAAAAAGGTGATCGTAGTTCTTGTTATAACTACAGGGGAATTAGTTTACTTTCTGTTCCAGGTAAAGTTCTTTGCATGATTATGCTTAATAGAGTTAAGAATTTGGTTGATGTACAACTGTGTGATGAAGAGTGTGGATTCAGAAGTGGTTGGGGATGTATCAATCAAATATTTTCACTTAGGCAGATTCTTGAGGAATATTTAGAGTTTCAGAAACATGTCGTTACTAGCTTTGTAGATTTCAAAAAGGCTTTTGACTGTTGATCGAAATAATTTGTGGTTAATGGTTAGATCATATGGAATACCTAATAAGTTAGTGTAATGAAAGCTCTCTATGATAACGAGTTATGTGTTAGAGTTGGTATGTCTTTCAGCGATTGGTTCAGCATTGCTAATGGAGTTAGACAAGAGTGCATTTTGTCTCCTTTTCTCTTAAGTTTGATTATTGATTATATGTTATGCGAAATTCTTTGCAAGGGAAAGATTTTGTCCTTAAATGGTCTAGAGCAGTGCTGTCCAACTTCTCTAAGACCGCGGGCCGAAAAATAAGAATAGGATAGGACCTAACCTGTCCTATTCTTATATCACCAAATATCCACAGCGGAGATCAAAATGATCTTTTCTTCAGCGATTAGTTTTGTCTGGCAAAAATCCTCCCCATATGCATGCGCAGTGAAAGCGATTGGTGATGTCGTTAGATGCTTCTTATTACTGCAGCTTCATAAAAATATTTTTTTGATGACGCCGCACAGCTCTTAAAAATTTTCAGAAGTTTGCCGATTGGCTTAAGAATGTTTTGTAAACTTTTCAGAATGAGTAAGTTGAAGACTGCATATATCAAGTAAATCAATATAAGTTGACAAAAAATTATAAGGTGGATTACAGATATTTATTTAACATATCAACTTAAAACTTGATTTTGTTCGCGGGTCACAAAAATTCTTATGCGGGCCGCTAGTTGGACAGCGCCGGTCTAGAGATTTCAAAATTTCTGATTTAGATTATGCAAACGATTTGGCTGCTGAATCGATGCTAATGATGTTGATGAGATGAATTCGTTCATTAGGGCTGTTGATGAGACTGGTAATAGAGCAGGTTTGGTGATAAACAGAGAAAAAACTAAAGTGATGAAAATTGGTCAGGCAGATAGAGCTTCAGCTGCTTTGAATGGCTGCACCTTTGATCAAGTGTCACAGTTCAATTATCTTCGGAGCTACGTACAGATGCTGGTGATGTGCGGCATGAGATTAATAGACGAATAGGGACTGCTTCCGGGACTTTTAAGAAACTATGGAGAGTGTGGAGAAATAGGCGTATACACCTAAAGACTGAAATTAGACTGTATAATAGTTTTCTAGGGTTAGTTATGATAGTGAAATTTGGACACTTTGTAAACAGGATAACAGGAAACTAGATGCTTTTGATTCTAAATGCTTACGAGTATCTTGGGCATTAGGTGGTTCAACTTTGTAACTAATGATGAGGTTAGGCAAAGGAGTCGGGAACCTCCTTTAAGCAGCATATTGTGCAGAGAGAAACTGCGTTGGTTTGGCCATGTTGACCGTATGCATAGCTGCAGATTGGCAAACAGGATTATGAACAGTGAGCCTAAAGGTTTCAGAAAAAGGGGGAGACATAGGATGCAATGAGCAGACAATGTCAAACAGGACCTTGCTAGAATTGGCCTACAGTTGCCAAATGCAACAGCTATAGCTCAGAACAGAGATGTCTGGAGAGAAAAATTGCACTGTCTGATTGGACCCCATAACCCGTGGCTAGCTAGAGAGAGAGATGGTCACAGAGTATGGTCTGTATGGTACATGAAATCATTGTCCATCCAATGTGCACAGGGTATGGCTCTATGGCACATGAAGTCATTGTCCATCCAATGTGCACAGTGTATGGCTCTATGGCACATGAAGTCATTGTCCATCCAATGTGCACAGAGTATGGTCTGTATGGCACATGAAGTCATTGTCCATCCAATGTGCACAGTGTATGGCTCTATGGCACATGAAGTCATTGTCCATCCAATGTGCACAGAGTATGGTCTGTATGGCACATGAAATCATTGTCCATCCAATGTGCACAGGGTATGGCTCTATGGCACATGAAGTCATTGTCCATCCAATGTGCACAGGGTATGGCTCTATGGCACATGAAGTCATTGTCCATCCAATGTGCACAGAGTATGGTCTGTATGGCACATGAAATCATTGTCCATCCAATGTGCACAGGGTATGGCTCTATGGCACATGAAGTCATTGTCCATCCAATGTGCACAGTGTATGGCTCTATGGCACATGAAATCATTGTCCATCCAATGTGCACAGAGTATGGTCTGTATGACACATGAAATCATTGTCCATCCAATGTGCACAGGGTATGGCTCTATGGCACATGAAGTCATTGTCCATCCAATGTGCACAGTGTATGGCTCTATGGCACATGAAGTCATTGTCCATCCAATGTGCACAGGGTATGGCTCTATGGCACATGAAGTCATTGTCCATCCAATGTGCACAGTGTATGGCTCTATGGCACATGAAGTCATTGTCCATCCAATGTGCACAGTGTATGGCTCTATGGCACATGAAGTCATTGTCCATCCAATGTGCACAGTGTATGGCTCTATGGCACATGAAGTCATTGTCCATCCAATGTGCACAGAGTATGGTCTGTATGGCACATGAAATCATTGTCCATCCAATGTGCACAGGGTATGGCTCTATGGCACATGAAGTCATTGTCCATCCAATGTGCACAGTGTATGGCTCTATGGCACATGAAGTCATTGTCCATCCAATGTGCACAGAGTATGGTCTGTATGGCACATGAAATCATTGTCCATCCAATGTGCACAGGGTATGGCTCTATGGCACATGAAGTCATTGTCCATCCAATGTGCACAGTGTATGGCTCTATGGCACATGAAATCATTGTCCATCCAATGTGCACAGAGTATGGTCTGTATGACACATGAAATCATTGTCCATCCAATGTGCACAGGGTATGGCTCTATGGCACATGAAGTCATTGTCCATCCAATGTGCACAGGGTATGGCTCTTTGGCACATGAAGTCATTGTCCATCCAATGTGCACAGGGTATGGCTCTATGGCACATGAAGTCATTGTCCATCCAATGTGCACAGGGTATGGCTCTATGGCACATGAAGTCATTGTCCATCCAATGTGCACAGGGTATGGCTCTATGGCACATGAAGTCATTTGTCTATCCAATGTGCACAGGGTATGACTCTATGGCACATGAAGTCATTGTCCATCCAATGTGCACAGGTATGGCTCTATGGCACATGAAGTCACGGCTTAACGTCCATTCCGACGGACAGCCGCCTTTCCAAGACCATCTGTGACACATTTCTGACTGAGGGCAAGGTGGGAGTTTTGTGGAAATTAAATATCAGTGTTGTTCCAGGTGAGAATCGAACCTGGGAACTGTAGATTATGTGCCACACAGTGGAGTATTGTCATATTTATTTCCATATTGGCCACCTAGCTTTATTTCAGATCACTAGTATTATATTTCAAGTTGATTCGTATTTTCATTTGTTGCATTAGAACTTATTATTCTTGTTACGTGAATAAATAATTGAAAAGTAATATCTATGGTGTTTCATTTTTTTTTCTCTGCAGCCCTCGTTGCAAGTTGGATGATTCAATGTGGCCCACTTACACAAAAGCTGGCGACCATTGTGTAGTTTTAGTCTGAACTTTTTTTGAGTTGCGGATAAGTGAATAAGATTTGGTTTTGGCTGACTCAAAAAGAGGGGGAAACTAATCAAGATAGCTATTATATGAGGCTAATTGTTTATGTGATATTCCTTTCACCGTATGAGGTTAATCTTTCTTATGGTATTCCTTTCTTATTAAGCAATATATACAAATTCTGATAGATCTCTAAAACACGACAATGAAATATTATGAGATTTGGAAAAATAAAACATTGTTACATGATGCAATAAACAATGTGGCATCGGGCAAACCAAACCGTGATTTCCGTGCATTATGCAAGTGAATGCATGATGACCTTTGCTAAGGGACCTGTTTCAATAGAAATGGAAGGTTAATACGGAGTATGATGACCCCGAACATCTACGCAAGCATCACAAACACTTCTCATACTATTTACCTGATTGGTGAAGAGTTCTTTTGGCAGTACATCTCACTGAGAAACTGAGTGTAAATTGTTTATTAGAGAAATTAACACATCACACAGTTTGGAAACCATTGCATTCATACTTAATGTAACCCAAAGTTGCACACTCACATCAAATTTTAATTCACTATCGCATTCATCTACAACAATCCTTATATTTTAATGCACAAGAATAATGTCTTCTGATTTTAGTCTGAATAACCAACGGTGAATTCGTTTGTACAAGGACAATGTGCATATTTCAGATGGTTTTGTATTGGGCAAGTGCAAAAGCCACAAACATCAACCAAACTTTCATTCACTCGGTACCACAACTTCCTGAATTCCCTCATTTCCCCTCCCACCCTAAGTTTCTCCCTATTATGCTGTCTACATTTACTGCAGTTCCTTAATTCCATAATTCTCCGTTCTCTCATACCCTGCTTATTATGTTGTCAGAGCAGACGACAAGTGCCTGCAGCCAGAACACTTAGCTTCCAGACAGACCGCTTCGCCGCCATTCAGGGTGCAGCAAAGACTCGTGCTAGGTCCTCTCTGAAATATCCGCTTTTTCTTCAGAATAAAGAAGTTTACAACGTTTTTCCAAATGTATATATTCGAAGACAGCTCAAGCTTTCTCTTAAATGCAACCAAATCCCTCATGACAAGAAGATTACATCAAAACAACAAAAATGATCCTGTTGATGTGTTATCTGTTTTATATAAATGTTCTCTTATTATGCATATGGAAAGGGGAAAAGTTTTAAGTTTAAGAGTCAAAATAGTTATGTACATATGTTGTGGAATGTGATTATATATACAGGGTGATTCAAAACTTATCGTTCAAATTTCGTGGGAAGGTAGGGAATACGTCAGGAAACCGATTTCACATAGGAATGTCCGCAAATGCACGCATGCGTATGTAGAGGGCGCTGTGTGTACCCAACCAGTGTACAGCTCGCGCGACCACTCCCGCTGTCATCAGTGTACGAGCTGACTTACTAGTGATAAGATGAATCGTTTTACGCATCAAGAGCTAGCGGATATGCATCTCGCATATGGGGCAGCTGGCGAAAGCGGCCGCCGAGCTAGGCAAGTTTACGAAGACTGATACCCCAACAGAAGAATACCGCAGCATCAAATGTTTACATGTGTGCATCGCAATCTGCGCGAACGTGGTTCACTGCGCAGCAACATGCAGGATAGGGGAGAAGATGACTGACACGGACTGTCAACGTCGCAGAACAAGTCCTACAGTCCATCGAAGATAATCCGAATACCAGCACACGAGCTATTGCTCAGCAGCTTGGGGTCTCTCAGTCAGCAGTGTGGCGGATACTGCACGAGGAACGTGTGCATCCTTACCATCTGCAAAGGGTGCAGTTACTGCATCCTGATGATTATCCGAAGCGTGTGGAATTTGCACAATGGTTCATGCAGAAAGGTGTCGTGGACCCCAGTTTTTCAGCTTCTGTCCTTTTTACAGATGAAGCTTCATTCACTCGTGAAGGTGTGTTCAATATACACAATTCACATGTGTGGGCTTACGACAACCCGCATGGTACGAGAAGTCACGCTGCGCAACATCGTTTTGCCGTAAATGTGTGGGCTGGAATCACTGGTGACTGTTTGTTGGGACCTTACTTGCTACCGCCCCGATTGTACGGCCGGAAATACCTAATATTTCTCGAGACAGTGTTACCGACTTTTCTGGGCGCTGTTACTGCGCATATCCGCCGAGATATGTGGTATCAACATGACGGGGCTCCAGCTCATAGCACAATTGTTGCGCGTGATTACCTGAACCGAACATTCGGAGCTCGATGGATCGGTAGAGGTGGACCGATCGCTTGGCCACCCAGGTCACCTGATTTATCGCCGATGGATTTCTTTTTGTGGGGGGCCATGAAAGACCATGTGTATGAGACCCCCGTCGACAGTGAAATGGACCTTGTTGCACGAATAGTGGCCGCCGCAGGCATTGTCCGTGATATGCCAGGCATTTTTGAAAATGTTCGGCGGTCAATGCAATGGCACTGTGAATCCTGTGTCCATGTAAATGGTCGCAATTTTGAGCACCTACTGTGAACCTGTACTTTACCTTGTTGGAATAAAAGTCACATTCGTTACCACTTAACTGTACTGTTTCCTTGTGTTCACTTTACTTGTCCATTTTGTTCATGTAGATGACGTTTGCGGACATACTTTCCTATGTGAAATCGGTTTCCTGACGTATTCCCTACCTCCCCACGAAATTTGAACGATAAGTTTTGAATCACCCTGTATATATATTTATCCCAAAAACCAATTGTTGTTAATATAGAAACAGCAAAATATTAGCTAACATGTGTTTAATTGTCTAAGATAGCGGTTCTCAATGTGAGGTACGAAGTAAAATTTTTTGGTGTACATCGTGAGAGCTCAAAAGTCACTAGATCTAGTAACAAAGTAAAAATAACCATTGCTATACTATATATATAACTATAGTTTTTATCTATCTATACAAGGGATACGTGAAGCTTAAAAGGTTGAGAACCACTGTTCTAAGACATAATTCTGAAGATATGATGTGAGCTACTTTAGAGCAGCATGAAAGTGCTTAGATCATGTGGCATCAATAAACAATCGTCGTTTAAAATAGAGTTGAAATTTCATCTTCTGATCTGTTTTAATCTGCACGTAAACCAAATCTAGTGATACGTGCTGGATAAGATCCATACGAAATAATCTTTGTATTTAGTTAGCTGCGAAACTATTGCACAAAACACAAACTTATCACGAAACTTGATATCGATTTATTTCCCTGTGATGGCATCACAGAATAAAATTCTTCCATTTTATGCTAATGGGCAAACAAATGTTGAATCGCTTAGCATTAAATTTGTATGATGCTTGTAATAGAATAGATGCTTGTGTAGAAACTGGCAAGAGATCATATTGATTCCAGTGATGAAACTGTAAATTTCTGACACACCCTCGTATCATATCCATATTTCTCTGGTCCATACGAATGTGTAAAGAATACACGCATTTAGGGGTGTCAGGTGTTTTGAACCACAGTTTCCTTTTCCAGCCACTGTGTTATCCGCGACGTTGCAGTTCTACTATTGCCTATATTCCGTATATTTTTCCAGGAAGGGGATTATGGAAAATGGAATATTAATGAGCAAAGGAGCATCCTCATCATTTTTGCTTCAAAATCGATGACAACTGAAAGCAAGAAAGACAATTCGCCTCTCCCAAATATGAAAGGGTCAGTTTCATTTTCCAAATTTTATGCCATCTAATAGTCGAAATTCGAGCGATTGAAGATTCGGGAAATAAGAAAATTAATATTTGATTTTCACGTATCTCATCAAAAAAAAAAGAACTCATTTATTTCTTAAACCTAAATAGTTGAGCACTCTACCACATAAATATCAAATTTATAGCACGGATATTATTAGTATCAATCAAACACAAAGATAATTTTTGTCCTTCTTTTAAAACAAGGGTCAACTATCAAGGAAAATACACTCTGAAGTTAACGTCGATCAATTTTAAAGGAAAAAATGTCTTGAGCCGGGTAGGATACGAACCCACGACCTCCTGATAACATTTCAGGTGCTCTGACCACTCGGCCGCCGATCAAGATCTCCTCTAATTGGTGTTATGAACTTTCTACCAACAATACACAATTTTATGTATCTGACGATATCTCCCGGAGCAAGACAATTTTTCCTCTAAAATTGATCGACGTTAAATTCAGAGTGATAACTTCCTCGATAGCTGAGCAAATACGTCGAAAAATCTCTTCAATTTAAAGAGTCAACTAATTCGACATCAGGACCACATTTTAAAGACAATCCTGCTAGCGGACTGCATATCATTAAAAGTAGATATATGCCCCCATCCAACATCAATCATCGAGTTTTATCCCACGACATGTCTTATGTCATATTTATTATACCAATAATTAATGTTTAAGTTGTACGATTTTCATTAATTTACTACTCGATTTAGATTTACAAAAAGAAAAAGAAAAACTTTTCGAGGCGAGAAAGAAAAATTCAGCACCCAACAGTGCACTCCACAATTTAATTATTTCACCAATCGCATTTAATTAAATTTTAAACAGGACAAAATAATAAAAACAGTTTCTAAATATGATTATTTTGTTGATTCAAAACTTTTGTTATTCGAATTTTAATATTAGTATAAAAATGCAATTAAAAAAAGACATAATTTTTATATATATAAATAAACCACTGAACACTGAAGAGCCGTAAATTGATGTTATGAATTTTCGTCACATGATCTTAATCGTCATAAAGATCACCAAAATGTAAAGTTCAGTGGCTCGATTAACAATACCTCTGTAATGGGATATCCTTGATGGGCAGGCGCATTTTTCGAAAATTTGAAAAAAAATTACGTAAACGTTTTCGTTGCGTTTTTTGCAATTTGAAATTTACCATAACAGCTTAAATGTTAGGGACCTTCTATTAAAGAAGAAAAAAAATGTCTAAGGACGAAGAGACGACAAATGATAACAATAGTTAGTTTTTTTTTTTTAAAGGTTTAATAACCATCATTCGTGTTTTGATTTGTTTTATCAATGGCTATTATTTTTTTCACGTATATCGGGTTAAATGGCCACGTCACAAGGATCACCAAAGGCATGAGCAAATATCCTTAGAAAGGCGATATTTATAATGGGTGATAATTTTTGGAAAGAACTACAAGGGCATTGTTAAGAAATGCAAGAGAGAAAGGAAGTTCAATTGTTTTACCTCTGAGTGGTACATTTTTCGGGAAAATGGGCTAAATGGCCATGTCAGAAGCATCCCAAGGGTTCAGAGAAGTGTGGAGAAGAGGATCTTCTGTCCAACTGTTAGGAAACAGATGGAAGCCTCCCGTCAAGGCTATCTGGTGTGTTCTTTGACGTGCACATGGTACGGCTCTCTCCTGTACACAAAGTCGCGGCTAATGTGTAATATATGCCCTTTCTCACCGAAGGCATAGTGAGAGTTACCAGAGATGAATCTCAACACTAACACAGCTGGGACTCGAAGTTGGGAACTGATGATTACTAGTTGGCTCGCTACCGACTGAGCCACTCCAGCCCCAAGGTTGAAAATGCTGTCAAATAACGTAATGAATATATATATGATAGTGATATTGGCATTACAAATAAGGCAAAGATATTGACAGAAAGAATAAGGTAACCGTATTGGTACAGCAAAAAAGGTAAGAAAAAATGTTGACAGCAGAAATGAGGTAAAGATAGTGCAAGAAAAATAAGGTAAAGATAGTGACAGCAAAAATTAGGTAAAGTGGTGACAGTAAAAATAAGATAAACATATTGAGAGCAAAAAATAAGGTAAGTGTATTGGTATTACAAATAAGGTTGACAGCAACACAAGGTAACCATATTGATATTACAAATAAGATAACGTTTTTGGTATTTTAAATAAAGATACTGATATAGTAACCAATACTAAACTAAAAATATAGATGTTACGTCATATAATGAGCAAAGTAGTGGACTAATGATATTTCCAAATTGATCATGAAAGATTGTTTTGCGAGATCAGTTAAAGGATTTAAATGCAAGCCACTAAAATGCATCGTGTCGTATCCACTTTCCTTAAATCATTGCATTTGTTAGAAAGAGTACACTTAACATATCAGTTGCCTGAATTACAATTAAATTAGTTGTTCCCAAAGCACTCTTCTCTTAGCCATGATCTTAATGAGCGAAGCACCTGCAAAGTTCGAATTGCTACAGCAATTATAGCTCCGGCCTGGACCTCTAAGTGATACGGTGGCCCTTATTGCCCTTCGAACGTGGGTCGTTAACCGCAATATGAGCAGTTAACGGTCTGTGTCAGAACCCCACGGGGAAGCCACTGCATGCAGTGAGAGGGGGTTTGTCTGATCGGAAACGCTAATTGTGGCCTATTGTCGTTCCTCTCAGCTAACATCTCGGAACAAGGCATGACTTGAGGGCCTCCCCAGAGACAGATGGAAAGAAGTTACTTTCCATACTATTATATACAGCGGTGATCAATACCATTTTATGATAGTTGAATGTTATTCTTGTCTGCATGATCGCTGCTTATTTTGCAAACGACAGTGATAAGGAAAAATCTCAGATCAAATTCATAATCATAAAATAAAAAGTGATGTATAACTGAAAGAATAAAATATTTTTTTCACCTAGTAGCAGCATTAAAATATAAAATATAGATTCTATTTACAAGTTATAACATGATTTTTTTTCACCTACGTATTTTAAAAGAGAAATATTTCTATTACCTTTCAATATTTTTATCGATCGATATAGAACAGGTAGAACTAATATATCAAGAAGAATTTGGTGGAATAACGTTCGAAGTTTTAAGACAAAATTTAAAAAAAACGGTAAGACACTCCTTAATCGTAGATATCATACATGACGCAAGAGAGTATCACAGAGAGTAGAAGCTCGTGCAGAAGTGCTTCACCCCTTACCTTCATATACATCAAAACTAATGAGACAATTTAGAAGTCGAAATTGATTATTTAATTACAATTCAACTTACAGATTATCCAGGTTACTCAGATCCTTAACGGAATTAGATTGAACTCTCTAAAATATACTGCTCACAAAAATCAGAATATATTATCGCTTCATATTCATTTTGAAATATCCCCTAATTTTTGTGAGCAGTGTATACAGGGTGAATCTGAAAAAGTGGGCAAAACTTTACGGGGTGGTAGAACGCAGCTATACGAGCAATATTCGTCATAGAATGTATGGTCGGAACGCAAGCGGTGAGAAGTTAAAAGGTAGTTTTCCACTGTCACATTTAAAGAATGAACACAAGAAGGAGAGGAGATACTTCAGAAAACATTTTATTAACAGGAATGTAATTGAGGTACATGCTCAAAGAAATTGCTCAAAAGAGCTGCCGCCAGCTGTAATGCAGGCTTCACACCTGCGGGATAGGGACCGACGCACATTTGCGAAGACGTTGGGTGCGAGGACCGACCCTTTTATACCATTTCCAACGCCACCTAGCGGCTCGCCGTTTGCGTTCCGACCATACATTCTATGACGAATATTGCTCGTATAGCTGCGTTCTACCACCCCGTAAAGTTTTGCCCACTTTTTCCGATTCACCCTGTATATATAGTACATGACACACCCGAAGTCAAAAGCTTTCATTTGACATACAATCAGCTATGATTGATTCACTAAACAAATCAGTTAACATATCAGTTGACTGGATACTGAAATTTCTTTGTTTTCTTTTCGATGGAGTTGGGGGGGGAAGAAAGGAAGTGATATAGTTTGAAGTATCCTATGATACTCCGATGCCGAAAGCTTTCGTTTGAGGTATAACTCATTATGCTTGGTAATCCCTTTTTTGTTTTGGATACAATTCTTCGGACGTTCTTATTATTCCTCTCTTTTGGAGGCAAAGAAAGACTGGGACACTAATCTTTAGGTTCCTTTAGTTTAATGATAAATGAAAAAGTAGAATTTGTTACGGAATTTTTTGAGGAATAGAAATAGTTTTGAGGGGGGAAAACCCTTGTGTTGCCTTAACCCGATATGGACTAATATTCAAAAACTTACACTTTTTATTTGAATATTTTCGGTAGCAAAATCATTGTTAGGAAAAGATGCCGAGGAAGAAAAGTTTACTTTAATAATAAATAAATACTACTTTAAAATATTAAAGTATATAAATGCAAATATATTATTATTTTACTATATGTCAAGAATCTGTACCCCACCATTACCACCACCATAGAATCAAAATTTTTCTGGCTACCACCTGATATAATAATAGATACGTAAATTGACTTCTTAAGTGTCCGTCACGTTTTTCAGTTTTAGTCTAAAACACATTTAAATTAATCATATAACAACTAAATTAAAGGACCAAGGTGAAGAAACTCTTGGAAATTTTTTCTCTTCATAGCACCTAACTTGGATTAAAATGTGGTTAGAGTCGCAGTATCACAGAGAAAAAAGGTGTTATATAATTCTTTGATTATTAATTATACTGCATTAAAAATAAATATATTTTCTGCTAAAATGTACATCGTTTGGAATTTTTAAGACAACCTTTTCGAACATACCAGTTACATACCTCACCCCAGGCATGAAGTCATGAACTAATAGGATCGAGCTTTTCTAAAGAATTGTCTACACTCTCTAAAACAACGAACAACTTGAGCAGAAATTTTGAAGACTGATAAAAAGATACTCTGAGACTCAGAACTCAGACTATTGAAGGTCTAATGACTGAGATATGGATAAAGGACGGTGAGGTTTGCTTATATAGCTCAAACGATTATAATAAATTTTACAAATGTAGGCATTATAATAAATAGGATGATATACTGTTTTTTGTTAGAAATAAATACAACTTTATTTTAAACGAAAATAATTACTTGCTGATTTGCTGCATCGCTTTGCTTAACGTGGGCTGATGATTGCATTTGTCCACACGCAATATATATAAATATCTCATTTTTACAGACCAAAACGGTTTATGGATGAATTAAATGAATTATTAAACTTAATTTGAAATAGTACAGTTATTCTTATTGGTGATCTTAATATTGGCCTTTTTCTTGATAATGATTATATCAACAATTATTTGGACATGCTTTCTTCATATGGATTCCAACCACATTTAGATGCAATTACAAGACAGACTCAAACTCGTGTCTCATGTTTAGACCATATATTTGCAAGATATAGTACAGATAGGAGCGCGAACAGTTGTTATACATACTGATATTGTTGATCATTACCCTGTAGGAATAAGAATTGATATATATATAATCAAAAAAGGAACGAAGATCAGTCAATATTTCCGAATGTAGTGTATAAGATAAATTTCATATCATTAAGATAAAACTAATAAACTGTAGATGGGAAGAACTTAAGAAACAAATGATGTCAATTTGTGCTATAAAATGTTTATTGATAAATTCTCTGAATTGATGGAAGAAAAATAAATAAATACTCCCTCATACTATTAAAAAATCTAAAGATAGATGTAAAAATCCATGGAACGTTATCCATGGATTTTTATGATATTGATGATATTATTTCTTATTTATATATATATATGATTATATTAATATATATTAAATATAGTATAATATATAATTATTATATAATATATTATTTATATACAGTACTGTGCGAATTAGTTGGGACAAGCATCATGAAGCTGCATAAGGAGACAGGGTCCGTGGACACGTCCCGTAAAGGACATTGTGGAAGAAAAACCACCCCTAGAGATGATAGTCTAATTCGAAGAATTAATATCATAGACCCATAGAAGACCACCTCTCTTTTGTTGCGATCTTATGCAACCACGGCAATTCCCGATTCTGCCTTACGACACTACCAGTTATGAAAAGCCGTGCTTATCTAGAGCCGGGGGCAAGAAAGCGCCATATCGACGCCCCTCAACTCCGACCTCACATGGCAGTAGTCCTATAAAAAGAAAGCTAACCACCGGAAGAAACCTAACTTTAATCTGTTCCCCGGTTAGCCATGAACAAGGATCCAAGTTCGCTCGGCTCCCGGGTTGGAGACTCTTAGTAAGGCCCAGACTATGATGAGGGCTCGACCTACTGGGGCGCAAATCATTTCAGAAGAGCCCTCGAACTGCTCACCCAGAGCACCTGATAGGTGAGGTCTCAGACACCGTCACCATCCAACCGGCACGGAAACCGGTCGGTTGGAAATGTTCATAATTAAATGCAAATGCTCATATTTACATTTGCAAAAATGCGAGAATATTTATAGTTGGTCACAATTAACCGATGAGTGGATCATTAGTTAGCAATTAATTTGTAAGAAATAAGTTAAACTTCCTTTTTTTTATTATCTCATGTAATATTAACTATAACAACCTATATAAGCGAATGCGTTTGTGTTGTTTATATTGTATCAAATGTATAGTCTAATGTGTTGAAAATAAAGTATTTTGATTAACTGATTGATTATTTTAATACAATTGTAGCTTAGGAAACATATAAATAAGTATTATGACTATAGGGTTTAAAAAAAAGGTTTAAATATTTCTATTGCAATTCACGATATCATAAACTTCATAATTCATTTGTGTAAAGTGCTGACAACACAATAAGAAAATTTAGTACCCGATTAACACAACATCTTAAGACCATACAGTTCTGAACATTGTAAAAATCGTCTCAACACTTATTAAGTTTAAAATTAATTAGTTTCCACTCCTCCGTTGCTGGGACATGATTGGACACCAACGTATGCCATTCTTTCTCTTTTTTTATTTCAAAAGATTAGCGATGTCTACATTAAACGATCGCCAATGGAATAGAACAGCAGTTAGCCCATTTTCCCACTTTCGGCGAATGTATCCTATCCATCGCTTATTCGTTTTTCTTTTTTCTTCACCACGGACTGTCCCATGTGGACCAGCGTGTTATAAAGACAGCAATGACAAGCTGTAAGGAATGCCGGTCACGTATCCCAGTCTCGAGTCCCTTCCGTCTCATTACAGAGAAAACACATTAGTTGGAATGGCCTCTGCCTAGACAAGTGCAGCCGCTGTCTTCACCTGCACTTCCCTTAACGCCCGTAATCAGGAGAGTAGCGCCACTGGCGTTATTGGGAGCCAATCAAATAATACCTCTCGCGTTGCACGGACTTTTTACTCCGTTTCGCATGACATGGACTCAAGACGTCACGTCCCGCGGTTACAGAGTGCAGGGGTGAACTCTGACCAACACATGTGGTGTGAACTAACTTCATTATTTACTCGCCATAATTTAATTTTCAGATTGTAATGAATGAAACGTGATAAATTCGAAAGGGTTCGGGTGAAGTCGCCGTCAATTCCCGGGGAATGCAAAAGGATTTTCAGGACGGAAGCGTGGGAATGCTCTTTTAAGAAAGATGCTGAAGAAGTCCTTACGAAAAAGAAGAGAGAAAACATTGAAGCGGGCACATTTATATTTAACCATACAGCATAAAAGAGAAAAAAAACCTTGAAACATTTAACTTTTAGAAAATATACTTAATGATAGAAATTATTACATGTATTTAAAAAAAATAATGGCACGTTTACAAGCGTCAATGTACACTATAAGAATATATTGTACTCAGGAGGAGAAATAATCTCTGTGATTCCGAAATCAGGGGAGCCCATCAGACGAACCAGTTATGAAATATATTTCTACCTGACCTGAGGGCATGAAAAATAATACTTTATCGCTTTCGTAAATAACGTCCTAAGGTGTTTCGAAAATAAAATCTTGAGAGCTTCTTCAAGTATTCTGGGTACTGTGATAGGTTACCCTGTGACGTACAATAGCATGTAATTTTTTTCTCATTGTTTTCCCAATATTCTAAATAAATTCAATAAAGAAATTTTAAATAAATAAAGAAATCATTCAAATGAAAGGGGACAAGTTGGAATAAAGCATAAAGGTTTTGTTTATCTACAGATGAGGTATTTGTCTCAATGTGAACTCCGCGACGTGATTAGGATATATTCGTAGAACGACTTGGTAGTCCTTTAAAGCAGTGGTTCTCAACCTTTTATGCTTCACGTACCCCCTGGAAATGTGTATGTAATTGGCATACCCCTTGTGTAGATAGATAAAACTATAGTTATAGTATAACAATGGGAATAAAATAAAACATATATATATATAACATATATCTAGCGACTTTTAAGTTCTCATGGCATACCCCAAAAAATTTTACCCCGTACTCCAGGTTGAGAACCCCTACTTTAAGGAATTCCTTGATTTAAGAAATTCTGAACTTCATCCGACTCGGACTTTCTTCCCCTCAAGGCTTTTTAGAGGACTAAAATGAGAAAATCATAAATGGATAAAGATCATCACTTAGGAAGAGTGTTCCAGGCATTCCCAACGATACCTGTCCAAAGTTGTTACTCTTAACTGGGCAACGTAGGAGCGGGCGTTGTCACGTAACAAAATAACCTTCTTACTTCAAATTTATTGCCTGCCTTCAAACACTCATAGTTTCGGAACATCGTTGCGGGTTGATGGTGTCACTACAGTCCACGACCATGATAATTAAATTGAAACGTCAGCATACCGCATATTCGATTCGGAGTTTGGAATCCACACAATGTCTATCACCTTCAAGCAGATTACTTGCCAGTGATTCTGTTGTAGATGAGTGGTTCTCAACCTTTTATGCTTCACGTACACCCTGGAAATGTGTATGTAGCTGGCGTACCCCATGTATATCTATGAGGGCTTCAAGTTTCCTGTTTTGAGAGCTCAAAGTTCACCCAGTCTATTACCTAGATTTAGGGATTGTCCACTTTTCACTTTAACGCTCTTATATACAGGTTCGGATTTAGAAAAAAGAAAATAAAGTCGGAGGAACATTCATAAAAAGATGGAAAGAAGTCGAATTCTCACGAAGTTTATCCATGGGATAGCACCGTGGGGATCTAAACAAACACTGTCACATAAACAATAAATAACAGTCACTGCCTTGTGGCTGTTGTTTATTATTAAATCCTTGTGGTGGTTGTTTATCATTTGTGTGTCGCATTAAGTGGATCGATTGCTTTTTTAGTTGTTGTTTATTTTAAAGTACCCCACAAAGAATTCTAAAGATGAACTTTTCAAGAATTAAAAATCTAAAATTGCCTCGCGAAAGTGGCAGCAAATTTCAAATTTAGTGGAAAGAAACGTAATACACGATGATGTGTGAGAATATCATGTATGAATTTTTTCAACAGCATAGTTTATTGAACTTCAAAAACGCATTATGAAACAAATCACAAAAGCCTTTTGCAGTTTGTGACGCAGACCGTAAGTGCGTGAAGAACCAATCAAATTAGTTTCGTGAAGTGAAAATTCCAGTTCACAGATGGAGCTTTTAAATAAAGTTTTTTTACCCTCCAATCCATCTTACACCTTGAAGACATAATGATATTACAAAAGAATGTAAACTTGATCGTTTTACGTGCAATAAAAACGGTTTCAATCTTTCTAACAGAGGTTAAGTCGTTGTACAATAGCTACAGTTTGTATTTTTACCAAGCACTTGAAGAACTTAAGAGCTAACTTTTGCGCTTTAGAAACCAACTGACCGACTTCATAATCAATAACATCATTGCCATTGAAAAAATTTAATATATCAAAGCGATTCTAACAATCTTACTCCACACGGAAATTCATCTTTATGATATCAAAATTGTTTCAAGATCATAACCGCTACAGATACAATTATTGAGTGAGATTTCTTGCTTAAACAACTCGATTATAAAGCAGTTTTTTTTTTCTGAAATATCTTAATATTGTTCTGTTTGAAAAGGTAAAACTCTAGCCATTTAACTTCATTGTGCTTCGGGAGCCTCAAATTCTGGGCTGCGTCCTTTAGTGAAATAAAAATATAGAATCGTCTGGCTATTCAGTAGTTTCAAACATCACTGAACGGGAATCAAGTGCGGATAGGACTCTAAACTTTCGGAGAGTTTTGCGTGGCTCAGGAAGAAAAGAACGAATAGTTAATGGAGGGGAGGTCCAGCGTTAAATTGAGCTTTGTCTGATGGTAACAAAGATTTCAAACATAATATCAAAATAATGAGCCTCATATTAAGGCAAATTAGAAAACTAGCTGATTATCTGTAAATATGCAAACTTTAAAAACTATTTTTAAACTTTTCTTACTTAAAATATCTTTATATAAAAGTTACAAAATTTGCAGAATTAGATCAGATAAATTTTAGGAGAAATTATTTTTCTAAAATACGTGTTTCTGTTTTAAGCTTGAATAGATATAAGTATATATAAATTTCAACGACAAAAACATAATCCTTATTATTCTCTGTGATGTCGTTTCTCCCAGAAAATGAAACTCAGATTTGTTTAAAGCAGACAGTATTTTTGACGATTCATAATCCTCCCTCATATTCTTCGTATACTCAGACGAACGAGTAAAAATGCAACCATCAGTTTGTGATTACTGCTTTCACTGATTGCTGAAACAACACTGCAGATGATAATATTTCTTTGTGTTGATTTATGTCTCTTACTTTTGCTTTTTTCTCTTTTGATGTTATATTAATTTTCATTCTCAGACAATAGTAAGAAGAACTCGATTCCTCTCTGCTGTTTTCTACCTAATCCATCTCGTTCCCAAATATCGTTGAATGGTTCTATTGTTTTTAGAATCGTCTAAATGGACCTGAAACATGAATTCTCGGTTGATAATTACGAAGGAGAAGTCGATGCGAGGTCATTTAGATGATGCTCGGGATCCGAAGCAATGGGAGCTGGTCCCGACCTGCAATCATTCCGAGACAGTCGTGAGTCAATGGTTAGTGGCACGCATTATGTCGTGAGTTTCAAGTTCCACATAATTGAATAGTTATTTACTTTTCCCTCACGTTCGCCAGCTACTGCTGCGGATAATATTTTCCCAAAACCCAATCATAAAACTTCGAAAAACAACACCTGGCGAAATTACATGTCTCGTAGTGGCTAAGTTCCGCTTCGCCACCGCCAAGTCGATGTCTCAGTTAATGAAGTAAATGGTTGAGGACGAAAGCTATTAACAAAGAATAGGGCGATTAACAAATATTATTCAGGAATGGTGAGGGTAACTGATTGTGTAATTGCCCACAGCCACATTCAGGATCATTATTATTTGCTCACTTCTTTCGCTGCTCGTGATTGTCGATTTTCTCTCTTTTTCCTTTACCTCTTTACTTCAGTCGTGCAGCAGCGTGGTTCGGCTCAATTACGCGACGATGCTGCCCGTCTCAAATTGTGCACGATCATCTTCTTATGATTCGAAAAGTACCCGTTTTACTCTACTGAGTGGTTTCATAATGTCCTTGTCATACAATTGCGGTCAACGTTCAAAGTTAACATCGAAAAGCTGAGAAATTTTCAAACCACGAAACAGGTGGAAAGCAATTCTGCATTTTGATTAAAAAGGCATTCAAAATAAATTGAATTTCTCTTTTTGTTTTCCTTTTATGTCGGTCATGTTGATTGAGTGCGATTATGTCAGACTCGGATCGTATATTTTGCAGCATAAGTGAACCTGCAATTGGGCAAACAACGATTTCTGTCGTTTCCTCTTACATCGCAGACGAGATTTCCTCTTCGAATCGCGACTGAATCACAGAAGCGATCTAATTAAAGCCAAACACGTTGGTCAATATCAGAATTACTTAATTCCCTATCACTGATAAATATCGTTCAAGTTTCTCACACACCATTTTTCACATCGAAATATCTTATTACGATTTGCCTTAACTGGTGCTTCGCATTATAAACGGTTTTGATTTTTTGTCAATACAAGAAGGGAATAACTTTTTGCTTATTGATATTTTTCGTGGGAACCTGCCAGTCATAGCACCTGATGTCCGACCCCGCTTTCTCGTGGTGCAGACCGTTAGTATCTTTTAAAGAGATATTCTCTTCTGCCAGATCTTTGGCCTACTGATCTGGTCATTAGTGGCCACGTTTTCTTCTGCCCTGCTGAGGAGTGGTCAACTTCACGGGGTCCTTGTGCTGCCTATTTATACCCACTGGGTTGGTTTATGGTTTTCAGTTTGAATACGGATCCTGGACTTGCTGCACTGGCAAAGTTCGGCTAAGAGAAAATCTGCCGCTGTTTCTCTGCTTCCCTATGTGTTGCCCGCCCTAAGTGAACAGAGGCATGTCAGGTTTTGATGAGGTACATAGATATAATTTTGCCATTTCGTGTATATATTTGTGTTTGACCTTGCATTCTAATCCTTTAAGTGAAACTGTTTTCCTTCTCCTACCACTGACTAAGGCTGTTTATGGCTAATGTGATGGCTAAGCAAGACATGTTTATGGGACCTGATCGTCAGTGATCGGTTTCCTTTCCGGCCTGGCTCCTTGATTGAGGAGCACTGGCCACATGACCATCCCTTGGGATGGGGAGGTCTGCGCAGGGCATCGAACATCGGACAGCCCATGAGAAGGTCAAGTAGTTCTGAGTTAGTAACTGCCTTGAGCAGACGTCGACGACGGCTGCTCGGTGAATAGATAATTCACGAGGTGAGAGGTTTTCCTCTGTTAGGTGCGTAGAGTTTGCAGCCTGTTCAGCAACCCACACGTGGTTGTTTGTAACCAACTTAGCCAGTAGCCAATGTCAGTGCTCGGGGTGTTTACAACGTTTGAGTTTCTCCTGTATAAAATGTTTTTTATGTTTCAGTTGAACAATAAAAAGACGACTTCAGATCTCATTTTCTCTACATATAACTACATAACAAGAATAGTCCATTTAATCTTAACTGAAATATCATTAATCATATCCTAACACATCAGGTAAAATCCGAAATATTTTTTTAAATTATCTTCTATTTGTAGTAATCTTAGTTTTTCCCAAAGTATACTTACTTAAGACAGCTTAGATATTTATTTATATCTAGTTGACAGCTCAGTCCGTATACTTACTTACTTAAGATGGCTTAGATACTTATATGAGTCGCGTTTCATTACTATTGCAACTACCAATCTACTTACAAAATGAGCTAGTTCTATTATTTTATGCAATAAATTTCTTAATGTTTTTATGGTTGAAATCTTATAAATCAATACCTAAAGAGGAAATTGTAATGCGCTATGTGGGGCACGAGACTACGAAAAGAACATGGATTAATAAATTAGATAGAATGATTTTATGTTTTATAATTCGAAACGTTTTAATAAAAGCATAAATATCGAATTTCCTAATTCGACTTAATGTTACGATGGAAAGTTATACAATTATTAAAAAAATTATTTTTGGTTTAAAATAATGCTACTTATATAGATCTTAGATTCGCAAACAAATATAAATTATGCAATTGCTAAGTAAATATCCGTTTTATTTTATTTAAAAGTTTTAATTGGCTAATTAACAAAAGAATACAGAATACTTAACAGATTTTAAATATAAGCAGCTGTTTTTCAAAAAGTTACATAAATAATTTAAATTCCTCTTAAGCATTATTAGTTGATAATATTTTTTTGTGACATATAGGACATAGAAGAATCCTAGAAGCTACTCCTAGCTTTTACAGGCCTTCTCATACAAGGACATGCCCTACTACGACCGAAGTCACTGCTGACCACTGCCTTAGTTAGAGCTAACACAACACACAAAGTTTGCCTTGCTGGAACAGTCGCTAGCCGCCGAACCACTATGCCAGTTAAGGCTTTTTCTTGTTATAATATTGTAGATAAATGTACATACGTATTTTGATATTTTCTGCATACTAAATTATTTCTAACATTCGCATTCTAATTAATAAATTATTGTTATCGTAATTAAATCATAAATTTAAATGGTCTTGAAAGAACTCAATTTCGCTATTGGTTTCTAATAATGCTACTTATGTAGATCTTAGATTGCTACATTGATTACACACGTGTATTAAAATACGTATTTTGCCCATTTATTGTCAATTTATTCGAAATTACATAAAATGGTATACGAACGATAAAACGGTATAAAATGGACGATTGTGAGTGATTGACTCAGACAGGGAATCATGCTAACTCTAACTACGATGCAGAAATGGTAGAGCTCTGAAAATTTTCACCTAGGGGTAATCCGGATCGTAAATCTCGGGAAAAATCCGAAATTTTTTATTTGACTCCAACGTGTCCTTCGAGATCAAATAGACATCACGTAGAAGTCAAACCATGATCTACGAGTGCTAGAAACATGAAAAGTGACATCTTGGGGTGGAGTGGGGGGTTTCGAGTTGTAGATCTCGAAAACGTTACGAAATTTCGGATTCGGAGGGTTCTTTGAGGTCAAGAGTCAAGTTTAAATCTATCGGTGCTAGAGAGTTAAAAATTGGTTCTTGGGTGTATTTTGAATCGTTGATCTCGGAAATTTTGTGAACTTTTGGATACAATGGGTCCTTCGAGGTCAAATATCGATCTGCCAGTGTTAAGAGGACTAAAAAATGGTGTCTGAGGGTATTTTAAGTTGTAGATCTCAGAACTTATGCCAAATTACAGATTGTTTGGAGCCTTCGAGGTGAAAGGTCAAATTCGATATACCGGTGCCGGAGAGCTACGAATTGGTGAAGAGGGGTGTTTCGGGCAGTACAACTCGGAAATAAGATGGGGGTCGGAATCACCAGCTAGAAATCAAGAGGTGTCAAAGGCACTGATTGATTTCTAGTAAAGATATAAAATTATCTGATCATTTATCATTAAAATCGAACTCTTATTGGGCCACCGGTTCTCTGCATCACAATTCTCTATCTGACTGGATACTGGAACCCAAACAGCTCTTTTATGTGTAAAAAACTCTCGATAGAGAGTCTCTTTCATGATCCTTTCTTCGTGCTTTCATTTGCTGGAAAGGCCAAAAGGGCGACACTATCTTCAACTCATAAAATAGTTTTTATAAAAATAAAGGAGTTTAATCAAAATATAATTGATAGTCCCCTTATAATTATATATATGATAGTCCCATTATCCATGATTATGATAGTCGCCTTATATAAAGGGTTTTCCAAAGGGAATTAATAATAAAAATTAATTTAAAATTGAAAAAAAAAACATATTTGCTCACTTTCTTCAAAACTAAAGAGAATATTATATAAAATTTACTACTTAAAACTTTATGTTAATTATAATTTCCTACGGGAGATTTATTTTGCGTGGGTTCATTCTACCTTAATTTATGGGATTTGTTGTTGAGGAGGAGAATATAAATCAAATTTATTGCCTTTAATATACGTACAAAATAAAATAGTTCGTAATCTTAATTATAATTATTTTGCTGGGAACACAATATTATGCAACGGACATAATATATTACCACTAATGAAATTATATATAAATTTAACTATCTTTTTGAATAAAAATCAATATTTAATTCCGATTAGAAATCCTAATTTTTAACTCCAGAGTTTTGAGTTTACTATTTTATATAGAAAAAAAAAAGTAAAAGGAAATTTTCCATAAAATTTTTTATTTTATTGTGCCTAAATTTTTAAATCCACTGGAGTATACAGTAAGAAACGAAAAATGTTTTACAACTTTTAAGAAAAGTTTGCGTACATATTTGTCAAAGTTAGACAACATTGAATGTATGTTTTACTGTGATTAAATAATATTTTGATAGCATATAATATTATATAGGAACTGATATTTGGTAAAATTGCATTCCCACACCACTTGTGGTAGTAATATTTTTTTATACTTTTTATTTACTTTATTTTCTTTAACAAAAAAAATTAATTTTTTTATATCTTGGAAGAGCTCAAAAGTTCCTTGGTTGTTCACATACCTATTGATGTTTTTACTTAGTTTTGTGCTTTTATTGTTTCTCTGTTCTTTGTAAAGTGTTGTATTGATAATGCATTTAACAAAGTGTTGTGCATTGTGTTTATTGTCCTCATGCATTTCTTTACGTTATAATAATTTTGAATTTGAATTTGTCACCGATTTCGTCTTAACTGTTAGGATCTCTTCAGATACATGATAAAAAGAGGATTAGATTATAAAATAAGTAAATTGTCAAAGTTCTTTGCATTATTCGAATTTTAGATGTGAAGAGATGCGATGCACGAGTCATGAAGTATGATGGATGAGGTTAGCTGTCTCGAGAAGTGCTAGTGATTGTTGGTAGATATAGTTGGATGCCTAATTACCTGCGGCAAGGACATTTTGGTTTGTGGAAAATTTTTTAATAAAATTTTTCATGCTACATTTACTTGAGCTTGGTCGGTGTTGTAACAACAGTTTTTGTTGACGAAAATTAGTAAATTTTCTGTGAAGGATAACTTGAAGTGGGAGGTTGGACTGCTGATGATGAAAGCTTCACTGAACAGAGATTTGGCCTCTTTAGTATAACCGTAGACGAAGGAGCTTTAGTAGTTTGCTTTAAATTGATATTTCTTTGGTGTTTTTTATTCTTCCTTGAAGAGTTCCTCTGGGTTGTCCTATGTAGCCGAGAGGTTTAGATGGATTGTAGGAGTCTGTTTCAGGGTAGGTGATGGATAATAAATACATTTTGATTGACAACTTCACTGAGATCTATAGGTATCATATTAAAAGTGAGTTTGTCAATCGAGGGATTCGAACCTACATCTCTTCAGATTCATGTCAGAGTTGTTCTAACCACTGAAGTAGAATTGGCTTGTCATCTCTCCACTGATATGACTACATACGTATATGTATACGTATATGTCGCCTATGGCGCCATCTACCATCGGAAACTGCAACTTCCAATGCTGCTGTGAAGAAAAGATAAAATAATAAAAGATAAAATATCCCCTCAAGCAGCTGCTTGTCACAGAGGTTACAAATATGAAATATAGGAAATTTCCGTCCCGATCATAGATGGCGCCATCGGCGATACATGCGGAATGACAGATGTAGTCACATTTAGAGGAAGGCTGACAAGCTAATTATAAGAGTTTAGTGGTTAGAACACTCTGGCATGAATCTGGAGAGGCACGGGTCCGAGCCCCGCTAGTTGGTAAACTCATATTTTCCACAAAAACTATTTATTGACTTCTGTGTCAACAATAAACCCGTGTATTTACTATTGGTTGATTATCTTCAACTCGTTTTGTCCTCCCTCCAAACTAAACATTGTGTGTCACATGTTGCAGACACGCCTTGTTCATTTCGCCCAACTCATTTCTCACGTCCAGGATTTCGAGAGTTTCTAAATCTCCTTTGTTTCCAAAATCTTTTTTAGCACTGCTCGATATTCTCGTCTTCTCCAGTAGAAGCTGTTATTTCTGCATTCTCCAGGAGCAGAAAGTTCCATTTACTACACTCAGGTTATCGCTGGAGGAAAGAGCCGACTCGTTGCTCCGCTGTTATCTAAAAGACGAACTACCAGAGCTTGGTGAAAAGGCCTTCGGACCTGAGAACGCGCCCGGCTCAGTCAATCAAGCACTCCTGCCACACGCGGATAAGGGTCCGAAGCATGCGTTTGAAATGGAAGGCCTGCTGAAACTAATGACACTTTATCACACTATAAAGTAATGAAATTTGGTATCTGAGTACGCCATTATGTAATGAAGGCGAGCGGAGTAGTTTTGTAATGGTCGAATTACCGTTTCATTCGGTCTGATTTATGCTCGAAGGTCGTCTGAGGTCAGAAGCCAAAGTTAAGATCAGCTCCGTGAAGTGTGTGGAACGGAAGGAGCAGAAGCAGTTATCTCCCCTGAATAAAGTTCCTTTACTTCCTCCGAATGCAATTGGAAACTTAAGTTTTACTCAAAACTCCATAATTTGCATTTGCCATTCATGTACGTTTCATTGTTATTAACTATATCCAATCTAACGGCAAAAATATAACGGTTTGTTACTTTATATTTTTGCCGTCAATCCAGTTTTGGCGTGTCATAAATAAATGTGACACGCTAAAATTGGATGTTTGCTCCAGTTTTAGGGTGTTATATTTATTTATTCAAAGAAATAAAAAAAAATGCATACATATAGAACAAATAAGATAAATTATAGGAAGAAAGCTGAAAATAAGGAGCACGTAGCTCGTCCAGATTCCAGAAAGTAAAAATAATTCTTAAAACTTTAGCAACAGCGGAAAATAAAGGAAAACCCAAAATATTTCCCATTACATAACAAAATACATTTGGCATAATCGAACTAAGAACACAATAATTAAAATATTATGGCTAAGTTCCAGAATGGCATATTACATTGTGAATTTGTTTTTGAAGATGCGAGGGCTTTCTCGATTCTGATATCATAAAGTAAAAAGTTAAATAATTTCGGAGCAATAAAAACAAAATGCCTTTGCAAAATAAATGTGTCAACCAATGGAACATCAAAAAAGACCTTTTTTTCTTATATTCTAATCAATTTTTTGAACGTAACCAATGTCCAAATTTGAATAAAAATAACAACACTTTATACATATAGATCTCAAGCCTAAACTGGAGTAATGTGTCTCAGGCAGGCCATATGGCTCTTGAAAAAGTCCACTTGAAAAGGTGGTGCCTGAAATCCCTACCAGCATCGGTGACTTCAGCCTTTAGCAGAGGAGGAACAGGTCTTTGCCCCATGCCTGCGATCAGGGGGCTATTTGATATTGTTGGTCCTACCTATCCCGATAAACCCAGTTTCTTTAAAAATACTACTAATCATTTTCTCTCTGCAGGAATGTGGAACGTGAAGACATTTCATACAGATTATTCTCTTGATGTCCTCACACAGAAATTCCAGCCCTATAACCTAGATATTCTACGCTTACAAGAGACCAGATGGACAGGTAAAGGTGAGATACTTAGAAATAACTTTAAATTTCTCTTTTCAGGGAGGCAGGAGGGAAAGCATCTCCAATGTGTAGGTTTGCTTCTCAGCAGACACGCCAGTGATGCTCTCTCTCTTCTAGGATATGACTGCATTAATGAAAGATTTCTCAGAGCAAAATTTAAAACAAGAATTAAAGACTTGCATGTCATCTGTTGTTTTTGTCCCCACTGAGGACTCTGATGAGAACGAGAAGGATACGTTTTACGGCCAGCTTCAGAATATTTTGAATTCTGTGAAGAAAGGAGATATTTGTCTTGTGCTATGTGACTTCAATGCTGCTCATAGTGTTCCTACTAGAAACAAAGAAAGGCGTAAATCAATTATTGTACGGTTGGCATCTCGTAAAATGAAGGAATATTGGCTTGCTAAGGAGATACACCGAGGATTTCATGAAGATAAAATATTCATAAATGAACACTTCACCCAAGAAAATAAATTGATACTATACGAATGCAAAAAACTACAACAAGAACAAAACTTTAAATTTGTCTGGATTAGGGATGACAAAATCTTCATCCGGAAAGAGGAAAAGACAAAAATATTTAGAATAAGAACTTTAGAAGATTTAGTTAGGTTATTAAATTCGATAGAAAAAAGGAACAAATTATATAAATTATGTAAGGTACAATCTCCTAACGAAATTTTTAAGGAACAATTCACGAAATATAGAAATTTTTTACAAAATGAAATTATTTGAAAATTGAAATATTTGAAAATTTTGGAAACATGAAAATATAATGGGAAATTAGTAATGAATTATCTGGTGTTGAGAAGAGAAATAAAGTATTTCCTGTGGAAGTAATTTTCAAAAATTTAAATTACAATTTCTATGATAATCATTTGGTTTTTGTTGATATATTAAATAAGTATTTTACTGAAGTTATAGTGGATTTAATGAAAATGATCCCAATAAATGAAACATGTGATTTGATAGAGTTAGATTCCACACGGCAGCTAATTTTCATTGATTATATAACTGAAACCGAAGTGATACAGACAATAAATTCACTAAAGATAGAAAAGGCTTCAGGAAATGATTATTTATCGCCCCTTATTTTAAAAAATATATGCCCATATATTTCAAAGACTTTATGTCATTTAATAAATTATTCCATATCAGAGGCCAGTTTTCCAAAATATTTGAAAAAGGCTACCGTAATTCCGGTTTATAAAGGAGGTGATCGAAAAAATTTGAGGAACTACAGACAAATTTCAATACTATCAAATTTATCAAAAATCTTTCAAAAAAATTATGAAAATAAAAATATTAAAGTTTCTTACAAAGACAATTTTTTTCGCTGAAAATCAATTCGGATTTAGAGAAAAAAAAGAAATATAATGGATGCTATTTTAAAATTAACTTCAATAATTCATACAGGAATAAATATAATAACCTTAAAGTAGCTATTGTTTTTCTGGATATACAAAAAGCTTTTGATTCTGTTCCGATCCCAGGTTCGAGTCCCAGCTGCGTCAGCGTTGAGATTTATCTCCGCAAAATTCCCCGCCCTGCCCACGGTCAGTAGGGGACACGGATGGGCTTGGAAAGGCCGCCGTCCGTCGGATGCGACGTTAAGCCGTGGCTCCGTGTGCGGGAGAGCCATACCCTGTGCACGTTAAAGAACACGCTGGATGGCTTTGACGGGAGGCTACCATCTGTCTCCCAACTGCTGTTCCAGTGGGTCTCCTCCCCCAACCTTCTCTGAGCCTTCGGGGTCCATGTGACCTGGCCATTTAGCCCATGGTGTGCAAAAAAGTGTCGCTCAGAGGTAAAACAACAACAACAACAACAATAACAAAGATTCTGTTCCGCAAGACATAATGTTATTTAAATTTGAAAAATGTGTATTTAGAGGAAAAATGTATGATTGGTTAAAAAGTTATTTAAATGATACGGTTCAGATAGTTAAAATAGATGGTATTGTTAGTATGGAAGAAATTGTGCAGTTTGGTGTTCTTCAAGGTTCAGTTTTAGGACTTCTTTTGAGTTTTAATACATATATAAAAATTATTTATGTAAACTTGATATAGTAGGGAATTTAATTGCTTGTGCTAATGATACAGTTTTAATTTATATTGCTGAAGATTTAGATTCTTTAATAATTAATATAAATTTAGATATGATTAAAATTGGAAATTGAATTTAAAAAAATAAATTACTTTTAAATGTAATAAAACAAAATATATCCATTTCAGATTAAAAAGAATATGTGATTTTCTACATAATAAAATATTTTATCATGCTTTGGAATGTATTGGTGAAAATTGTTCCTAGTTGCCTATTAAGGGAGTTGATTGTTTTAAATATTTAGGTGTTTACATAGACTGCAAATGAAATTGGAAGGAACATAGAGCAAATGTTATTAAAAAGATAAATATCGTAATATCACGGTTATATTATATTAGATAATTTGTAGATATTTCAACTTTAAAGATAATATATAATTGTTGGGTTAAATCGTATTTGCAATATGGAATTACTTCTTAAGGTGGAACATATTATACTAATATTAACAGATTAATTGTAGCTCAAAATGGAATAATAAAATGTGTATTGAAGAAAATATGAAAGTGTTAAAAACTTATATAAAAGATGTTGATATTTTAACAGTTAGAAAATTATATATTCATTCAATTTTAAACATCTGTTTAAAAAATGGTCGAACCAAAATATAAAATTTGCTAATTACAACAGAAGATACAGTAACTCTGTTAATTTCGTTGAATTCTTATGTAGGAAAACTGTGGTTAAAAAATATTATATTTATCGTGTGTCAAAAGTATTTAGTTTTTGGCCAAACAACATAAAAATAGAAACAAAATTACATAGTTTTACTTCAGATCTTCGTAAATGGCTACTACATATTGATAATATTGAGGTTCTTTTTGTAATAAAATTTCACATTTTTTTTTATCATATTTCAAAATTTTTCTTTCTATTTGTTCAAATTATTTTGCTCTTTGATTATTTTAAAAATGCTTAAAACATTTAGATTATTTGTTACCAAAAACGATTAATCAGATATTGAGTTTTAATCAATTCCACAGGCGGGTTTTTAAATTCTTGTGGATTTCTTTGAATTTCCATTGAAATATTTGCACTCACTGGGTTACAGCAATGTAATCGAGTGTATTATGTGTTAAGGAAATAAATATTATTATTATTTATTTATTCAAATTTTAAATTAAAGAATATTTTCAGTTTTATTAGTGAGTAACGCTGAAGGAGAGCGTTCATTTTCCGAGCTCAAAATTATAATACTTTAAGTACATTCGCAGAGTGAAAATTGAATGCTATGGAAATTTTGTACACAGAAAAAGAAAATCTATTAAAATTAAATTATTTTAAATTAACGATTTTAGCGAGTCCAAATTTGAAATTAAATGTTACTATGCAAGAAATGTTTTAAGTTTAATAAAAGTGTTTTTACATAATAATATTAATTATGGAATTCAAACTTTATATTTTTTATACCTACACAGTAATTTAGGATGCAGTTGGCAGGAATATGACTTTGTATCTAGGGCTCAAAAATGTCTGATGTTTGGAACAATTCCCTGAACATCGAAATAATTGCCATTGGAATTTAATAAATGAACTGGCTAATGAGTAATGAAACGTTTGGAGTATTTATAGAAATCTTAAATAATAATTTTTAGGCACCTAGCCAGAGAAGGAATCAATGACCCACCCCCTCCGCCCCAGTTCACCAGAAATTCTACGATAGTAAAAAACTTTTAGAAAACAGATGTGAGAAACGAAATTTTACGTTTCGTAATTTGTTTTTAATCCATTTATTATCGTATTAAATGAAATAATAAACTCTAACCACTGTCATGACATCTGTGAGACTACAAGAGATCTTAATTAACGTAAAACGCTTGGCTACTAATCTAAGGGACCTGGGTTCGAGCCCCGGGTAAGGCATGGATGTATGTGTCGTTTTTCTGCTGAGGTCCTGCCATCTTCTCAGATCTTCTACTATGGCATATAAAGTGACAGGCTCCTGTCAGACCTCTGTGGCAAGCAGCTGCTTGAGGGGGTATTTATTTTTTTTATAACATAAAATGATAATTTCTGACATCTCTACCCTATAACTATCATTAACCAATATTAAACTCTCACTTGGCGTGATAAAAATATGTGAGGGGTCTCTGTGACCGAGCGTCACTACCTATGCTTTAAATTAAGGACGTCAATGGTTAACGGTTAGCAGACACGGAGAAGGAAAACAACGTTCGTACATCACATATTTTATCATACACCACAATTTATTGTATTCCTTTTCCTCTTATTCCCTTAAAATTTTTATCTACATGCACATCACATGTAATTTCGTTTTCTAAACGGTCTCTACTGAGTAGCAAGACTTCAACTTTATGCTCCGATGTAGTCAGTCTTGCTCCTCTCTTTCAGCTGCCATCTTATCCCCGAGGTTCACTTTCCTTGAAACTGAACTTGCTAACCAAAACGAAAATGTTCAGACACTTCAATAAAATGCTGTGGCGCCATCTTTTGGGAAGGAAGGATAACATACTAGAAACATTTCAAAATTCACAAAATATGGTTGGATGGACAAAAATAGCCATTTCGAAAATCAATCATTTTTGAAACTTCCATTCCTGACCGAAATGCGTACAAATTATGCAACAAAATATCAGAAAAAGAAACCTGTAGACATTACAAACTGAATTATGTAGAATTATATAATATCTGAAGGTTTAAAGAAAATAGAGTGAGTATAAAAAGACTAGAAAACAAGGTAAAAAAATATTTTTCTTTATAATATGAGATTTCGAATTAAATATTGGGCGAGTTTTAGAAAACACAACACATTAAAAACCGTCCCTGTAGCATAGTGGTTAGCGTGTGTGGATACAGGTCGAAGATGGATGTTTCTTGTGTTTTCCTTTTTGCTGAGCTCTCGCCTCCTTGACAGATCTTCTCAGTGGCGCATAGAAGGTTCCTGTCAGACATCTGTGTCAAGCAACTGATTGAAGGGTACCTTATTTCTTTATTTTATCGAAATATAATCCGTTGTATGTTGTAATATGATCATCATACTACAACAGCGTAATATTGGTTAAGTAACTTGTAACTCAAGAGTACTGTGGATTAAAAATGTGTGTGTAGGTTATTAATAATTCAATACCAACAGAGCCTGTGGGCCTGTTAATAGGATCTGCTCAAAATTAAAAAAAAAAATGCCAGTCTAAATCGCTCAGATGATATTACACGCCTAAACAGAATAGCTCTGAATGGAGCCTTCAATTGCGGTCAAGACAACTGAATGCGATCGACCTGTGACATGGGTTTAACATCTACAACAGAGGAGAGATCGATCAGCGGTCAGAGCACCTGACATGTTATCAGGATGGCGTGGGTTCGAATCCCGCCTATTGAAGATAGTTTTTCCTCTGTGTCCATCGACATCACCATACTTCGACAGGGTAATAGTGGTTAAATACATTGTAATTGTACAGTGCTGTGGAATTAAAATGTGCAATGGTTGTTTTTGGTCTTAGGCATGTTTTGAGAAAAATGAACTTTTAACTGCGGAAGGTAACTGAACTTTGAAAGCTCGTCTTCTTTATGATGAATCGTTCTTCAGATAAATTCCATAAGAGAACGTTTTTGAAATTGCACTGATAACGCGTAAGATACTACTAATACGTCTGCAGATAGTTTTCACTTCCACTGCTTGCCCATTTCAATTATGTGAATTCTTTCAAACTATTCAAAAAAACAACTTTGAGGTCAGCTCTTTGCATTTATATTCACTTAAATGCAACCACGTTATCCTTTGTTGATCTCTTGCTATTTCTACCAAATAGCAACCAACCCATTATAAAACCAACGCTCCTTACCACTGCACTTGAGTTTTTAGGATCATATTTCACCATATTCTCTTCAAGCAATGATCATTTTTCTCTTTTATTAGCAGAACAGGTTTCTTACTTTAAAAACAAAACTGCGTGGAGATTCCAACTGTCTGGCTTCTCAATCTGCTACTATTCACTTGATCTTATCTTATGGCTTGTTTCTCCGACGAAAAAAGAAAATAAAACACAAGAAGGGAGAAGTGTCTAGGAAATGCCCTTCAAGCAAAACTGTACGGGATTTAATATTTCAGAATGCGTATGAGTCAAAAGGTACCCGTCTTTCCTCTTAATACAGCTGAAAGGACGACTTCATCTGGGCAAGAGCGCGAGAGGAGAATAATTGATGAAGCCAGTGAACGGCGGATCTCATCCACGGGGAGCAAATCGGATTAGGGAGGCTGTAAACTGCACAGGAGCCACGACACGGCTCCACGGGCCACGCCGCGCGACATAAAGACGACGCCAATCGATGGGAATCTGTATTCGTGCAGCGGCTGCACTCCACCTGAATGGTGCCTACCTGCACACCCTGCTCTGGGACAAGGCAGACTCTATAAAGGCAGACTCTTATCCATTCCATTTGCTAAGACACTTAGGCCAGAGCGCCCGTAAAATGCACGGTATATCTCTCCCGATCATAGAGCAGGGAAAGGGGAAAGATCGTTTACCTGCCATCTACGGAAACAGCAACTGTCCGAGAATCTACTCCTAGTCTGGGAACGGATGGTCTGCATAACTGCAGCCCTGCAGAAATTGCCAGCTCTCCCTCATGTTGCTTGGCTCTCCCTAAACAACCATAAAGTGGATCTTTAGTGCCTTGGCCAGATTGATATTTTTTTTATATATTCTTCTCTCTGTTCTTCTCGGGTTTACGTTGCATCTTTGGGAAACAAAAGTTTCATGCATATGTAGTAAAAAGCGAAAGAGAAATGTCTCAATTTCTGCTACAAGAGCAAACAGTTTCAGTTTCAAACCACCAAGAACAACTTCTTTCTAGAAAATCACGATATTGGAAATTGTTTATCACCCAGAAACGGTTTCAAACTTTGGAGCTTTCCTTTTTAATCAAAGTGATTTTGTGCTGTTGGTATAGCAATAGAGAAGTACAGCAGTAAACCTGCGATGAATTGTTTTCTGCTTTATTAGTAGATATCATTCCGATACTAGTTCCGTTATTTTTTTCCTTGAAACATCTTCCACACTTTTCTTAAATATCCACGTGTCATCAGACTCATATATAATCGCAACGACAGCAAAGGAAGAACACCACAAAATCATAGAGCACTGAAAATTCGAACCCAATCCATCCTCATAAAGCATCGGTCATCTAGAGCATTCATTAAGTTAAAAATATATATATATATAAAACACGGTTTTCTTTTCAAGCTTAATAGCACCTCGATATGCAAAGTAGATGAATCCCTGGAGTTTCGCTCGTAGACTAAATAACTGATAACATTAGTATTATGAAGTTATGGCACTAGCCTTTATAGCTGCTTTTAGCCTTGATCACCGCTTTTATTTTAGCTTTCACAATTTTATGTTCGAGCCCTTAGACTTGGACATCAGATGACTCGTTTTATCTCCTGCCTACGAATTTTTTTTTGTTTTACTTGTTATTTTACACGTCATCAATGTTTTTTCTTATTTTTACCTTTTGACTTATTTATATTCCATAGGTTTTATAGACCCATTGTTGTTTTTCTGTTTTACAATTGTTGACTTTTTTTATCATGATTTTTATCTCCATTGTTTACTTTAAACTCTTATTTCTTATTATGTATTTTCCATTTCCTTTGCTTTTGACTTTGGATGTCGGTTTCCATGATTTTTATTAGTCTACACTTTTACTACTAACCTTATTTGGCAGAATATGGCCTTAGTTACCGTTGCGCCACAAAACATCAAAACAATCGACCAACTAGCCTCGTAGCTCCCCATTTCAAACTTATTAACACTTCATAATTTACTAGTCATGTTGTAAAAAATAAAATTCGTATTGAAAATAATCTCACATTTTATACTCTACTTATTAAGATTAAAAACCGACCTAAAAAAAGGAAACGTCGTGTACTGTAAAATATATTCACACAAATTTCTCAAATGTGTAAAATATATTCCACCAATTCAAAATGATTTAATATAACAATAAAGATTTGAGATCAGCTATTTCTACTTCTTTTTTGCTTTATTTGTAGATATCTTTGAGATATTCTTTTCTTCTAGAAAGGGGAGGACAATGGATCAATCCACCCCGGTAGAGATTTTAAATAATCAGATTGCAGACAAAAAATAGCAAAGTTATATATTGTTACGACAGATGAACGTGCTGTAATGAACTTGTGATTTGATGGATCACTTTGATGCTCGTAAGTGCTTCAGCGTGCGAATTACGTCACTAACCACTTTGAACGAACTTAAAAAATAATGAGGAATGAGGGAGTTGTAATGAAGAGGAATTAGAGTGTGAAGGAAACCGTAGTTTGTCTTTGATTCTGCACAATATATAAAGAAACTTTTTTTTATTTGGTGGGTGCTAAGGAGGTTATATGTTAGTCGAACACGCAGAGCTGATCTCAACTTTTCTGTAGGAAGTTGGGCACCATGGGCTAAATGGCCAGGTCACATGGACCCCGAAGGCTCAGAGAAGGCTGGGGGAGGGGACCCACTGGAACAGCTGTTGGGAGACAGATGGTAGCCTCCCGTCAAGGCCATCCAGCGTGTTCTTTAACGTGCACAGGGTATGGCTCTCCCGCACACGGGGCCACGGTTTAACGTCCCATCCGACGGACGGCGGCATTTCCAAGCCCATCGGTGTCCCCTACTAACCGTGGGCAGGGCGGGGAATTTTGCGTAGATAAATCTCAACGCTGACCCAGTTGGGACTCGAACCTGGGAACTACAGATTATGAGCCTGGCGCGCTACCGACTGAGCCACTCCCGCCCCCATTCTGTAGGAAGAGTTCATTGTTTGATACTCATAGTTATCTTTAGTTTGTTTACAAGAATTGGTAAGATTATTCTTGGTAGATTACAGGTTTGTTCACAAATATGTTTGTGCAACTTATCAAGTGTTGTAACAAGCCTCATTTTATGCTTTGAGTGTAGATAGTAAGAATTATAGAGGAAACACTAGTAGGGATAGTGATAAGGTGCTATGTGCTTCTGAAGATTTGTTTTTATACTGATGAAGATTTGTGTTGGTTGAATTTAGTTTATATAAATGTTTCCATTCATATTTTTGTAATAATTACATTATTTTAGAATTATAATTGTCAAATATTATTTTTGAACCCACGCTCAGTTTCCATCCGTTTAATTCATAACAACATTATACGCATTTTACAAGAATATTTTTTAAAAAATCACTAGACTGGAGAAAAAAAAATATATCGTTGGCGTCTTCAAAAACTCACTAATGCATTTTTTTGGACAATTTTGAATTAGTGACATTATTTTCTTCAAAAATCATACTCATTCATCTGAACAAAGTCATTTTTTACTTCAAGAGAATATAGTTCTCTTTGGAACTTCCCACTAAGTGAATTTCTTGAAATGTTGATTGAAATGCAGAAAGCTTCAAGTCCAGATTTCTCACATCCGAGTTTTATAACTTAGTGGGTTGCTGCAAGATGCTGATGATGCATTTCAAAAATAATCCAATGTAAACAAACATTGCATGACCACTCCAATCCGCAACCTATCTATCATAATTTATATATTTTAATAGATTGATAAATTTATTATTTACTCATTTCAGCACAGTTATTATTTGATATTATTTTTAGTTTCTATGCAATAAATCTTAAGTTCACTGCACCGAAACTTCGTATATCGAATATATGCATATCGACTTCTACAGTAAAATGTCAATGAAAAATGTCACATATATAACAGGCTCGGACAGGTGACAACTAAATTTTATTCGCTTTTTCTCCACCTTAATTTCCAAAAAGCTGGCTGCACACTTTCGAGTCTCGCTCTCTTCAAAACAACAACTTTGACTTTTCGTGAACTAAACTGGACAAACATAGACAAACAACAACCTCCAAGAAGGAAGAAGACCACTAACCTGTTTTTGACGTCACACACACTAGGATATCGCTGCACCTGCTCGCTGCTGATTATTTCGCACATCGCTTCATTTGAATGAAGTTGAAAGCGAAATTATTGCCGATGGTTTCAAGTGAACCAATTTTTTTACGGAGATGCAATTTATCAATCTTTGAATAAAAATAATTCCTGGACAAAATGTTAAAAACGGAAAATTTATCTGCAGAATTTTGCACTAAAGTAAAGCAAATGTAGTTAAAATTCAATCACTGTACCCTTTCTGATAACAATTTCAAAAAATAATAAGGAACTTTTGGAATATTATGATTGAAAGAGTAGTATTCGAAATTCATCTTGTAACAACATTCTTTCACTGAAAACAAATAAATAAAATCTGAGGTAAAAATAATGTATCTTTCACGATTTCAAACAAACCAAAATTACAATAATATGAAAATTATTAACTATTACAAGTTTAAGTAATTTTTTCATAAACATTTACATAAAAAATATTCAGCGCGATTAGCAACTATATCTGGAAAAGAAATACATAAAACTAGCAAAATGAGTGATTCATTTATAACGTATATGGCAAATCTCATTGAAGAAATATAGATTAAGCTTTTAAAGGTGAGGAGGTGAATATTAAAAAATTGTAAAATAGTTGGAAATAAATCATAAAATGATATTTACTAAACCAATTGAAGAAACGCATAAATCTCTTAGAGCAGTGGTTCTGAAACTTTTATGCTTAACGTACTCCCTGGAAATGTGTATATAATTGGCGTACCCCTTGTATAGATAGATAAAACTATAGTTATAGTATAACAATGGGAATAAAATAAAACAAATATACATAACATATATCTAGCAACTTTTAAGCTCTCACGGCGCACCCCCAAACTTTTTTCCGCGCACCCCACGTTGAGAACCCTTAGCCTAGAAGATGAGGGGGGGAAAATATTGAGAATTTTACAAACCTAGGAGTAAGTAAATTGATTCATATAGTAAACAACTGAAGGAATACATAAATCTCTTCAAGAGAAGTGGAAAAATATTAAATATAGAACAAAACTGGGAGTGATTCAATTAATTTATTTATGATAAACCTAATGCAGAAATGCATAAAGCTTCTAAAGTGAAGAAATATTCGCATAAAATTAGCCTCAGGGATTTAATAAAATCATATTCAAATGAAGAAATGTTTAAAATTCCTAAAGTTGAAGGGGAAAAAATGTAAAGGAAATGGGAAATTAGCAGGGGTAATGATTAATTTCAGTCACACATATATATTCAAATAACCTTAAAATACACATTAGCTTTTCTATGAGTGATGGAAATAAAGGTTAGTAAATAGAAAACAAAATGAGCAAATTCAGTGATACATTTTTATCGTATACTTTGAAACTAGATGAAGAAATATATGTGCTTTCCCAGAAATGGTTCATTATACATGTGATAGAGAGTGGACAAGATTAGAGATTCAATTAAATCATATGAACAAATTAATTGTTGATACATCCAGAAAACATAACACAAAAACTGAAGAGCAGTGATTCAGATAAATGGTATACTCTAATACATCCACTAAAAAATAAAATAAACGTGTAAGTAGTTAAAACTCTGCATAAAATTGTTTGATCCAAACAATATGGAGCAAAATATTTTATAAAATTATTTTTTTAGGAACTTATCTCCAGAAACCTATTTACATAATTCTTATATCTGCATGTATTATTCATAGTTTAGATTAGAAATACACCTAATGGACACTGATCTTAACGGCATTTAGCTATTTTTCTTTTGCTTCATGATCCAAGGATACTATCCTTAGTTTAAACACTTTATAAGACAAATTATACATAATTTATTTCAACAAATGATACCAAAACTCAGTGTGAAATTATTTACTAATTCATCTTACCTTTTATACTGGGCGTATCCTAGTAATAATAACACGTGATTCTGGTATATACTCAACCTTTATCTACACTAACAAAGCAAGGGTATCTGTGACGTGTTCGCCTAGCGCTTGCTTTGCAACGCGGCCTACTAGGATAGCCATTGTTGTAACGTATTTGGAAGATGGTTTGTTTTCAGCTCTAGGTGGTATTAGTTAGGGTCGGTCAGTCAGACTTGCTTTATAACACTCGCGCTGAACTTAGGTAGAGACAACATTTCAGTCGAGAGTGAAACGATCAGCAAAGAACTCTTTGTCTCTATACAGAGAAAAGGGAGGAGAGGAAAATCCCTCCGTTAGACCAGGAATAGTCGACCAGCAACGATGAAAATTCAATGTTCCATTTAAAGCTCTTCTTGCATGATATCAGTCATCCAAGTATTAGTGGTGCTAAAGCCGATCCCGTTGTACTATAAGGAAGGACACCCCAAGAGGCAAGGATTTCAATTTGAGACTCTCAAGGTGATGCGGCTCCAGCAGACAACTTAGGTAATTGAAGCTCATGCATTGAGCCATGGAGTTCTTACATGGAACGCCAAACTAATGATACTGCGATGTGTGTTCTACAATTGCAATATTAGATGTTAATCTGTTTGATATTCAAATACATTTGCCTCTAATGAGAAATAATTATTTGCATTCCTGTGGCTGAGCGGTTAGCGTTCTGCTCAACAAAGGGACATGGATTCGAACTCCGTGTAAGGCATGGATGTTTGTGTTACCTTTCTACTGAGGCTCCGCCTTCCTCACAGATATTCTCTATGGTGTCTTAAACTAACAGGCCTCCTGTTAGACTTCTGTGGCAGCAGCTGCTTGAAGGGGTATTTATTTAATTCTTTTTATATTCAACCGCACGACTACGTGACAAAACACTCACTCCCATCAACTTAAAGCATCCCAACGTTCCACTCACGTGATCGAACAGAAAGTTAGTTTCGGACCCACGCACTACCAACAGATACAGAATCTCTTTCTATCGAAACTTTTTCTGACGGTAAGCCACACCACAGATATTATGTTTATAGTCAGCCAGTTCCTTCAAGACGAAGTAAGTACGCATGAATGCCTACTTAATTCACCAACTTTCGTATATATAGATGCACGTATGTTTATGCTTAACGGAAATTGTGTGGTGACGGAATTAACGGTGGTTGACGATTCCTTCTTCTAACCTCATCATTGCGTACAAAATCAAATCATCTAATGCCAAAATACTGCATAAACATCTAGAATCATAGGTATCAAGTTTTCTGTTATAGCAAGACTTCTTTCTTTTTCTTTTAGAAAGGTAACTTTACCTTTCTCTTTAGAAAGGTAACTTTACCTTAGAAAGGTAACTTTACCTCTACCACAGTAAACTTTAAAAAGGACTGAACTCTATGTAGACCAATTTAAGTATTTTCAGTTATGCACCAATTTTTCTACAATCTCCACAGATTCTTATAAATCATACCAACAGTCTCAATCATCTTGTTTATCTCCTGTCGCCCGATAAGCAGTATCCGACACGCAGCCATTCAAAGGAACTGATGCACCATCCACCTGATCAATTTTCACTTTAATTTTCTCTCTAATATTATCAAGCCGAAACTTGAAAGAGTATCACTGACATTTCTCCTGGGGAACAAAGTTACACCTTTCATATATTTACTATCATCTCTTCCTGAAAGGGAAAATTTAATATTATTTTTAAATTTAAATTTTAAGCTTTAATTTGACCATGCCTCTCCAACTGGGCTCTTGCAAACTCAGAATGTCCAGGTTGTATCGCTAGATTTCTTGGATGGAAACATTAAAAGAATAAGCTAAGTTTAGAGATCTCACGTTCCATGTATACCTGTGGAATTAGAATTAGCGATATTAAAACCAGTTTCAAGATTTGGGGAACGTGTGATGGCTTCTGATCAAGATCATCTGCCAGCTGATATAAAGAACCTTGTGTGTCTGTTCAGGTATGGCTGGTAACCCTCAAAGAAGCAGAAGACATAGATAGGCCCACTAGAGCAGTTGTTTGGGATCCAAATTCGAAACCAAAACAGTATGCATTACAGTTGATATACACTGAAGAGCCAAAAATTATAACCACAGATTAACATGATGTTGGTCCTCCGCATGCCGCCAAAACAGCTCTTACCCGGCGAGGTATGGACGCTACAAGATTTCTAAAGGTGCCTTGTGGTATAACAAGTACTCTAAGGATTCTTAATTGAAGGATCTGCTGGTAACTTGTTGGTACTCTGGTACCAACAAGTTACCAGCAGATCCTTCAACTCTTCTAAGTTACGTGGTTGAACCACCGCAGATCGGATATGCTGTTCCAACACAAACCACAGATGCTCGATTGGATTCATGTCTGGGGAATTTGGAGGCCAGGGCAATACCTGGAAGTCTTTCTCCTGTTCCGTGAACCATTCTCAAACAATCTGGCAGTGTGGCTTGGCTCATTATTCTGCTGAAAGAAGGCACTACTAGAGGGATATACCGTTGCCATGAAAGGATGTACCTGGTCTGTAATGAGATAGGTGGCAGACGTCATATTTTCCTGCACATGACTGAATGGACCCAGGGTTTCCCAGTAAAACACTGCCCAAAGCATTACACTTCCTCCAGTAGCTTGTTTTCGTCCCACAGTGCATCCTGCTGCCAACACTTCCCCAAGTAAACGACGCACATGTACCCGCCCGTCCCCATGGTGCAACAGGAAACGAAATTCATCAGACCAGACGATCTTCTTCCAATCATTTAAGGTCCAGTTTTGATGCTCGTTTGCCCATTGTGGGCACTTTCGACGGTGAACTGAGGTTAGCATGGGCACTAGACGCAGTCCCATTTTCAGCAGGGTTCAATGTACTGTGTGTTGTGATACATTACTCCCGTCACCAGCATTCAAATCACGGGTGACTTGCGCCTCAATATCCCTTCTGTTGGCTCGTACCATACGGGATAGTTTTCACTCACCTCTAGCATTGATGAGCCATGGTTGGCCCACACCATGCTCGCGGTTCGTGTTTTTCCCCTTCTCTGACAACTTTTTAAAGTACTAACCGTGAGCATCCCACAAACCTTGTCATCTCGGAAATGCTCTAACCCAGTCGTCTAGCCATTACAATTTGGCCTTTATCAAACTCACTTAAGTCCCTCCTTTCCCACCTGAAGAACAAGAAATAACACTGATTAACAGAGCTCAGTATCAGGTGTTATTCATTCATGACATTCACACTCACTGCCGTTTACCTGCAGTTGCTTCGATTTGCATAAAGACGCGCTTGGTCATAATGTTTTGGCTCTTCGGTGTAAATGGTCAGCATCGAGAGCTTATGAAGCTGACCATTCTGCAGCAAGACTGATAAAAAAAATTCAATGGCTTCAAAAGTTCCGATCACCCTTTCAGGGAAAAATATATATTCTTGATATGTACTAACAGATTGTACCACGAGAAGGCGTGGTCGGATTTTAGTCATTATGTCTGACCGATTCTACGCATCATCAGGCAGTAATCCATATCCTTTCTTTCATTTAATAAAATAGATTTTCCTAAAAAATGCGTAGCACCATTTCCAGGTATATTTAAATAATATTAAAAATGTAATATAAATAATGACATATTAAATAAATTTCAATATCAAAATAAGAAACAAACAGTGTAGATATTCTAAAGTATTCAAAATAAATTTTTAATGCTATACATTAATATTTTGTGCCCATTCCAAACGTTGAATTTCAGCTCATGGTCTGGCCTGATTGCAATCCATGGTCATTTTACGTTCCAGGTAGAAGTTACGTGATCAATTACATTCAACGTTGGAGTGTGTATATTTGAAAAGGAGAGGTGTATAATATTTCTTTGTTCTCTTATGGACAATATGTTATCCAAATCTTAAAATGCAGTCGAATGGAAAAGGAGCTGCCATCTATTGGCAGATATCGCAGAGAGTTGTCAGAAAACTCTCGGGTTAATCAATAGATGGCGTTAGTAAGTGTATGAACTGCAAGGATTATGGATTAATGAATTATCGATTGTATGTGTAATCAGACGAAGATAGTGAAAAAAATATCTAGGGCTTGGGAATTTACGATTCAAATAGAAAATTTAAAAAAGATTAATGAAAACTGGGAATAAGATTAATTATGTTAATGTAATCTAACAAGTAACGAAATTGAAATTAAAAACAGATTAAAACCGCATACAATTGTTTCTGGTAATAGTTTTGTACTGACAAAAGACATTGCTGATTGTATACGTGAGGAATTTTTTAAAAATAATAAATATATAAAGGAAGAATTGGAAGAAATTAAAATATCCTTAGAATTCAATTCTGATTATATAATAGATTTAAACCAAACTATCCATGATTTCAAATCCAAAATTAAAGAAATAAAGAAAGAAAACTTATTCCTAAAAATTGAAAAAAATGCAATTAAAGGCCAAAATCAATGTGATGAAAACACAATTAAATGATCTACAAAAATATTTTAAAAACTCTAATATTGAAATATTGGGTGTTCCAAAAGGGAGAAATAAAAATATAAATGATATTTTAAAATCTGTAAAAAAATCATGTTAACATTAAGGAAGAAGGTGTTATTGAAAGAATACACAGTGTTCCAACGAAAGTAAAATATAAAATCAATCTTCAAATTTAAAAGTTAAGTTTAAGTGCATATTGTATAAATATTATTGCATACATATTGTATATTATATATTTAAGCAGCATATTGTGCAGAGAGAGACTCCGTTGGTTTGGCCATGTTGCCCGTATGGATAACTATAAATTGGCGAATAGGGTTATGAACAGTGTGCCTAAGAGCCTCTGAAAGAAGGGGAGACTTAGGATACGATGGGCTGACAATGTCAACCATCACCTTATTAGAATTGGTGTGTAGTGGCCACAGCTCGAGAGAATCGTTTGATCAACAATGTTTCTATGACTCAACAATACTTCCAAAGAGCAATTCTCAGAATGAGATGGAGTGATGTCAATTATGTTCAGAGACAGATTATACAATACGGCTAGTTTCTATGATCTAGAGTAGTTAATAAATATTTCGAGGCTAAAACAGGCATTAATTTGACACTGCATTAGCAAATTCCCTACTAAGCAGGGAAGTAGACAATTTAAATGCCCACGCAAAGGGGTGGCTCAGTCGGAGAACACCAGGATCATAATCTATAGTTACCAAGTTCGAGTCCCACATGTTCCATATTGAGATTTAACCTTGCTAAATCCCCCACCCTGCCCTCGGTCAGTAGGGGACATCTATGGACTTGGAGAGGCTGCTATCCGTCGGAAGGGGACTTAAAGCCATGAACCCGTGTGTGGGATGGGGGAGAGCCATCCCTGTGCGTGTTAAAGAACATACTGAATAGCCTCGACGGGTGGCTACCACCTGTCTCCTAACAGCCATCCAGTGGGGTCCCTTCTTCAACCGCCTCTGAGTCCTTGGGGTCCTTATGACCTGGCCATTTAGCTCATTGCATGAAAAAACAACACAATGCCACACGAAGAGTTAAGAAATATTATCCCATTCTATTGGCATATCTGAATACTAAGCAGATTTCTTTTTAAAAAAGGAAAGTATAGCTTTATATGGGTACAATATTAAATTCGTTCTGATTAAATATACATGGTTTCCATAAATTAAGGAAAATCCCTATGTTAAGTCAATGGGAAGCTAACGACAATAGTCTATAACTTCTAAAATAGGTTTTTGTATTTAAAAAATGTAATTGCAGATAAAGATCTCAATCAAATAAATCAATATCTGGATTTTCAACAATATTCGTCCAGTATTTAATGAGTTATGGAAGTTTGAATATTTAGCGATAATAATGCCAGCCACAAAAATTGACCTCAAAAGTTAATTAAAACTTAGTAATAAGTATTATATCAAAGTGTTTAATAAAATAAGTTTGTATTTTAGAACTTTGTGTAAAAAATTATTTCGCTATTCTTCAGTTTTGTATAAGTTTCTTAAGACTGGCATTTGAGAACTCTATCTGCAATCACATTTTTCAAAACAAAAAAAACTTAATTTTCAAATTATAGAGCTTTGACGTTAACTTCCCATTGACTTAACATAGGAATTTTCCTTAATATATGGAAACCAATGTAGAAACAATACCTTTTAAAAGTAAAATGCAAAATTAGGATTTTCGTCATTCTTTCTTTCCTTTTTTTAACTAGAAATCCATATTGTTAGTGGTAAAGTAACTTGGTCCTAATTCTTTTTCTTTAGCTCCATTGAGCAATCATAGCTGTCGAAATTCCATTTCTTTATGTTACACTTTATTACATTTCATTTAGAACTTTTTTCAGTCATTATTAGAAGCTTCAGCAACATTTCTGCTAATTAACCTGGTTACCTTTTGCAGGGACTGTAATACTAGGAAACACTGAAACTTTGCGAAAAAGTTCTTATTATTTTTAAAATGTGATTTGCAGCTCCCAATTCGTTTTCTGTTTAAAAATTTTTGTTCCGATTTTTTTGATCTACATACATGGTAAGATTTAATAATAGGTAATAAGCGGAACAACAATTATTGTTCGATTTTTATTATTAACCTGGCATTAATTTTGAGAGAAGAGTGGCGCCATCTAGTGAGAGATTACGAGGCTATAATTTGGCATTGACCCAAAGTGGAAAAGGTTAAGTCAACGATTCGCAAACGAAAATCACGATCAACAGCCTTTCGAAATTTTCTTATAGGCAACATGTGAATTAAGTGAAGTTTCATTTCACCTTATGCATCTCCTTTGAAGGTTACATGAACAAACGGGATGGGAACCACAACTATCTGATAACATGACAGGTGCTCTGTCGCTTAACTGGTGGCCATCGATGAACTCTTTTTCTATTAATAGCTCTAAATGTGCAAGAAAACAAAAGAGTAGTGAACATCTATATGTCACACCTACTCATAAGTGGATACTCTAATTCTCCGTCACTTTACAAGATATAACAAATAAAGAATTTATTTTCCCATCGTGCATGTTGGCTGAGATTCCAACTGAGACAACCAGAACCCACAACAGAAAACAAAATGCTAAGAGCTTCGATCACACTCCCTTTTTAAACTGAAAGTGAAGACTCCGATTGATAGAAAGATCCTTAATTTTCATGTCGATGGAGAGGACATTACATTTAGTGTCACATTCAACAACAAAATTTACTGTCACAATACAATTTTTTCTCCTTTTAGAAGATCCTTACAGGTGAAAGTTATAAGTTACCTCCGAATCCTTAGAATGCCGAACCTATCGCCAGTGTGGTGTGTCCTGTCAGGTTAAAATATATATTTTGTTCGAGAGAGTTTCAAAAAACTAGGTCTCCTGTCAATTTTTTTTCCTCGACTGTAATTGTTTAGGTGCACTACTAATGCTCACATTTTTTTAAACATTTGAAACCAGATCTCGTAGAAGCTCCTAAATTTAGAATGCGTATAGATATCAGTTTCGTCATCAAATTCAATTGAATTATTTTCACTCTGGCAACTTTGGGAAATATGAATGAAATCCTCCTCTCCCCAGCCCCGCCTACTTGAAAAATTGATCGAGAAATTAATTTTTGTTAAGTAATATCAAGTGTACCAAAAAGAATCTTTTTCTTTAAAAAAATGCATATGTTGTTACTTTTTTTTGTTACGTTTTATTTTGTTGTCGAAAGTATTGTAGTTTTATTTATTATTATTAAAAAGCATATTTAGTGTATTTTCAGTAATAGGTTCTTTTTTTTTTCGTTTTGTTTTCTGGTAACCTTAGTTATATTATGGAACACATGATGTAAGCCTGTTTCTTTATTTGCAGCTGCACTCAATAACAAATGACTGGACATAAATATTTATATCTTGAAACATTGATTCGCTTTATTACCACCTCTGGGAATATTTGTCCCTTCCACAGGAAAAATATCTGCCGGCGCCTATGGTGAGAGCTAAAATCTACCGAAGTTAGAAGAATAGCAATATGGTTAGAATATGGGATGCGCGTTTTCAAAGTAATTTAAATTTTGGATTTAGTAGCCTCTAAAAGTGGAAATTTGAACAAATTGATGAATGCAAAAAATACAAAGAGTGGTATTTTATTAGTTCTTATAAAAGACAAAAATAATTTGTCACTTTTCCCTAAAAGCAAAAAGTTGCTTTTCAACCCTCCCCACCGAATGAGTGGACAAATCGTTGCTGCTAGTGTAAACATCTTGGCCACCCAGTCTGCTACCAAAATTTCTGTCATAAATGGATCGTTTGCAATGTTCATTTAAAGTTTTGCGAATTTCCAAAATTTTCTTATTTGTACGTATCGAATTGTGGTGACCACCCCTGAGTATATTTAGGGCGGCACACGCACTTCACACGCACTTAGGCCGTAATTCGTTTACTTGCTGCCAAATCCAAGGCAAATTCCCGGACCCACAACCAAATTAACAGACATTTGCAATAATGAAAACTCAGATAATTAAAGTTAACAAAAAACACAACATTTATTAGCAAAATTACTGTTCAGACATTTCACACACAACTAGTTCCCACTTTTGGGACAAATTCAACAGCGCCTCTGGCGTGGCCCTTTTCAATCAAGGGAAACTTTATGCGTGGTGGAGATCAGTTCACTAAAAAGTGCATGATGAAGAAGCTACTTGCTCGTGACTCTAATAGTCCTTAACAGTTATGAAGGTCCCACTCGGGACAACGTGACGGCATTTCACAGAAACACATTCGTGTGGAAAAGCGACACCAGATCTTAGTAAGAATGTTCCCCCTACCTCGTCAAGTCAGAAGTCCCTCGGGAAGACGGCCACTGGGCCGTCCGCCTCAAGTCAAGTCGCTGGGAGCACGGGCTGCTTAGCGCTCCCTCCGAACATTCATTGTGTACACTTCGGAAATCTGCTCGGCTCACTGGAGAGGATCATTCCTGTCGACCACACAGCCCAGACAAGAAGAGAATGTCCGTTTTTGAAAATTTTACCTTGTTCCTTTTTTGCTGGCCCCCCTCGTGGAGATCACCTCGTTGACCCGGCGTGTACGCTGCCCATTGGTTGGACTGGTCAAGGTGTGAAACATGCACCAAGCTGTTGTTTTGTTGTTTTCCATGCCGTGTCACGTAACTCCTATTTTGACACCTGAGGGGCCCAACGGATCCGTCGCGAATGTTCTATGCTAATGGCGAAGGCCTTCCTCAGCAGGAGCTGAACGCAGAAAAATGTCACAATATGGAGGTCGGTCAAATGTCACTATTAAAATGGAAGGCAATGGCGGCTGACAATCCTCCCTTCATAAAGTCTTGTCCACGTGATAAAATTACAGGTTCTTTTCCTGCTTGCCTTAAGGTTGCTACTGTTGTACCAATTTTCAATGGGTGGTGATGAAACAAAATTTGAAAATTATCGACCTATATCTATTTTGCCGATTTTGACCAAAATATTTGAAAAAATAGTTAAGAAGTGGTTATTAAATTTTTTAGATAAATACAATTTTTTTTCAGACAACCAATATGGTTTTCGGAAAAATAGGGGGACTGAAGATACAATTTTGAGATTGACCTCAATTATTCATCGTGGTATTAACGATAATTTGAGAGTTGCTGTTTTGTTTCTAGATGTAAAAAAGCATTTGATTCTGTTTTTCACAGTGTGTTGCTGAAAAAATTAGAAAAGGTTGGAATGACAGGTCTAATACTCTCTTGGCTAACTAGTTATTTAACTGAAAATAGTAAAAATAAAAAATTGTTACAGTACCTCAGCTTATGTTAATTTTGGGGTCCCAAAAGGGTTCAGTCTTTGGACCAATATTATTTTTAATATTTTTAATCACTTATTTGATTTATCATTGAACGGGATTAACATTGTATTTGCAGATGATATTGCACTGGTTTACCTTGCCAACGTTGATAATATTGTTATAAAAATAAATGAGGATCTAAAAGAAATACATAACTGGTTTATGAAAAATATGGTAATTTTAAATGTCAACAAATCGAAATATATAAATTTTAGACTAAAAAATAAGTCTATTGATGAACTATGCAATACGTTAATTTATCATGATATAAACTGTCAAAATTGGTCATGTTCTTGTCCAGTTATTCAGGTTGTTGATGGTTTTAGATATCTGGGAGTATTTATAGATAGTAACCTCACATGGAAGTTGCATGTAAAAAACGTAATAAAAAGCTTGAATATCATGATTTCAAGAATATATTTTATTAGAAGTTTTCTGAATTTGTGCATGTTAAAAAAATTTATAATTCGTGGATAAAATCTTATTTGGAATATAGTATTATTTCATGGGGTGGCCTTACATGAATCAAATTTGAGACCTATTCAGAATCTTCAAAACTATGCGTTGAGGTACATGCTCAAGTTGGGTTGTTTTACCTCTGAGCGGCACTTTTTTGCGCACCATGGGCTAAATGGCCAGGTCACATGGACCCCGAAGGCTCAGAGAAGGTTGGGGGAGGGGACCCACTGGAACAGCTGTTGGGAGACAGATGGCAGCCTCCCGTCAAGGCCACCAGCGTGTTCTTTAATGTGCGCCGGGTATGGCTCACACGGCTTAACGTCCCATCCGACGGACAGCGGCCTTTCCAAGCCTTTCCTAACCGTGGGAAGCGCGGGGAATTTTCGCGGAGATAAATCTCAACGCTGACCCAGCTGGGACTCGAACCTGGGAACTACAGATTACGAGCCTGGCGCGCTACCGACTGAGCCACCTCCGCCCCTTGTGCATGCTCAAGAAACGAAAGTTTGATTACATTACATTACAAACGTTACACTGGAATGGGAGGTCCTTCCTCAGTCTTTCCCAATAATAAAATTTTTAATAGAGTTTTAATCCTGAGAAAATGAATTTTTTTTGTAACTTTAAACTGTGTTATTATTAAGATAAAACAAAAATAAAACTAATTTAAAAATAGATTAAAATTAAAATTATACTTATCATAATAGATTCCAAAGATTTGTCTCTTTGAAAAAAATCCAAAATTAAAGTGAAGATTTTTATTCTTAAAGAAAGTTCAAAATAGTGCAAATCTGAAATTCTTGAATGCCTCTTTCCTGAAGATTATCAAAAAATGTATTTCTAAGATCCTTATATTTATTACAGTTTAGTAACATATGTGTGGTATTTTCAGGTAAAAGATAAACTACAGTTAGGAGAATCTAGTAGCTTTGTTTTGAATTTAGTGCTATTAAGCATTATTTTATCTGTTCTTAACTGTAAATAATCTTTGACTCCTGTCTTGTAAAAGGAAGTGTTTGTACATAATTAATTTTGTTTGTTAAATAATATCTAAAAGACGGTTTCAATACAGAATTAATTCGAAAAATTTTTTCTGTTAAGGAATTTCTTTAAATCTAGTTTTGCAGATGAATAAAAGGAGTAAGTTGGTGACAATTCAGATAAATTATGAGCTGTTTTAGCAGTTGCGTCAACAAAATTATTTTCTAGAATGCCTGAATGGGATGGTACCCATTGAATAGTGATTAAATTATTGATTTTTGTATTTTCAAAATTTAGTTCCAAAAGTTGTTTAATATAGTAATTATATTTTGAGTAAAATAAATTTTGTGATAAAGTTTGAATTGCTCCTTTGGAGTCCGCAAAAATTACTATTTTTTTATCTCTAACATTATATAATGCCCATTTCAATGCTTCAATTATGGCGAACAATTCAGCTTGGATTATGGGAATATGATTAGCTAATTTTAATTAACAGATGCATTTTAAAACTTGGAATATAAATTGCTGCAGAAACAGAGATTGGGTCAGAAAAAACTGAGCCATCAGCAAAAATTTCAAGAAAATTAAAAAAAATCATTTTTATAAGAATAAAATAGCTGAGCTATTGTTTCAGGAGAAAAATCTGTTTTTTTTATTAATGAGGGGATCTCTGTAATGAAAGAGGGTTGAGAAAATCGCCAGGTAGGTATTAAATCTGGTATATCACCTCTAAGGCTGATACCCCGGCTGCCGCTTTTTTTGTACACAATTGACTAAAATGGTACTGGACGACAGTTAAGAGACAAATGGGATCCCTTTCAAGGCTATCCAGTGTGTTTTTAAAGTGCACTGGGTACGAGTCTCCTGCACACTGAGACAAGACTGAGTGTCCCATCCGATAGAGGGCCGGTTTTATAAATCCCTCGGTATCCTCTTTCTCGCCAAGGGCAGAGTGGGGATTAGCAGAGAAAAAATATCAGGGCAAGCACATTTTGTATTTGAACCTGGGAGGAAAAATATTTGAAGCTTGGTGAGCTACCCCCCATATTGTTCATTGGTATTTGCTACAGTGGCAGATCTGTTAGTGTGCTTAGATTCAGGGTAATAGTGTCCTGGGTTCGAATCTTGTATAGGAATGAACTTTTTCATGATGTATGCTGATTGTCTGCTGAAATCACGTCTTTATGACATATATTCTTCATGGAATATTGCATTGAGAGTTTTCTACTTCCATGACCATTTTTGGTGATGGGGTATGAGTATCAAGATTTTTTGCACTCATAGCAACGATTTGCCCTCTTAAACCGGGGGGGGGGGGGGGGGAAGGGGCGCACACTTCTTTTAAAAATAAATTATAGACGATAGTAAATTATTGCTATTTGCATTACCCAATCATTCATTATTTCTAATTTCCTCTGCTAGAGGGTGCAACAATCGGGAGATGAAAAAACTTCATTTTATTTGTAAACAAGCATCAGATATATTCTCCAGAGGTGATTTGTTATTCTTCTTGTTATAATCATGTTAACATTTATTATCAAAATCTCATTGCTTAATTCAGCAGTATCTGCAAGTTATCCTAAGCAATATTTCCAATGAACGAATGGCCTACGACGTAACTGATTCTCTTTTCTCCAGAAATTTCCCAAAATTTGTAAACGTCTTTTCCATACACGATGCAAATTAGTGGTGAAGAGATCAACAAATGTGCGATTGAAATCCATTTTAGAGCATTGTATCTTGTCTGGTTAAGAAATGGGAACCTTACATTGTAAATGATATAAGGGCAAAGTTTTTCCTTTGATTCCAGTTGGACTATGTTGCAGATGGTATTTTAAGCTACGAACGGCGATGCAGTCAGCAAAGTGCCAGGTTTCATACCTGAAGCTTTAGCTTAAGGTCCCTGTTTTTAATCGATATTTTCTCTGGTCATCAGCCTCCTGTCATCGATAGGAAATAAGTAACACAGATGGAATCGGCGGTAGAAGTGGGTGATCATAATTGACGGGAAAACCTTTGAAATTCATGGATAAAAATACTCGTAAATTTCTATACAGGTTCATGCTTTTCAACTACTTTTAAACAACGAAAATTATTTGAATTTCATGAAGAGGGGGAGTTAGAAATGATATAAACACTCATATAAACTCATATCAATTAGACTCATATATACAGACTCACAGAGCGTGCTCTTTAACGTGTATAAACGTGTATAATGTGTCTTAACATCCTATTCTGCGAATGACGGATTTCCAAGCTCATCGGTGTCCCTTTCTCACCGAGGGCAGGGTTGGATTTGATTGTTTTACCTCTGAGCGGCACTTTTTTGCACACCATGGGCTAAATGGCCAGGCCACAAGGACCCCGAAGGCTCAGAGAAGGTTGGGGGAGGGGACCCACTGGAACAGCTGTTGGGAGACAGATGGTAGCCTCCCGTCAAGGCCATCCAGCGTGTTCTTTAACGTGCACAGGGTATGGCTCTCCCGCACACGGGGCCACGGCTTAACGTCCCATCCGACGGACGACGGCCTTTTCAAGCCCATCGGTGTCCCCTATTGACCGCTGGCAGGGCGGGGAAATTTTGCGGAGATAAATCTCAACGCTGACCCAGCTGGGGCTCGAACCTGGGAACTACAGATTACGAGCCTGGCGCGCTACCGACTGAGCCACCCCCGCCCCAACTTTGAATGAGATAAGGCACAGGTGATATAATAATGAATATTTTGAGCTGCTGACAAGTGTTTATATGAGTTACTGAACAAGGAAAAGTAAACATCAGAACAATACTAGCGATGAAATGCACGATAAAGCGCAAAATATTTCCTGTTTTACGACACGATGCCTCTGCCGCCGATCTGCTGCCTCTACCGCTCTTTAGTGAAGAACCGCCAGCCGGCGATCCGCGGAGCAAGCAAGCCCTTCTTCGTATGATAGGGGTTGTCAGCCAACTGCCGCTCTTCCGGATATCCTGTCAGAACTCCTGGTGAGTAAAGCCTAATGACGAGTAATTAGAGAGACAAACGCCGTGGAAATGGGATCGGATCCTGCTTAATCCGGAAATTTGTGGAGTGCAGGCGATGTCAACAAAAGAGATGTGTGGGACAGAGAAGTGAGGCAGAAACGATGCGGAGGAAAAAAGACTCTCCTTCGCTCCACTTACTCTGAATCATTTTTGATATTCTGGTGATGAGATGCTTTGTTCTTCAGTAGACTCGAAGACTTTTATAACGGATCGATTCTTGCGATTACGTTCAGAGAGAAGTTAATCATTTTCGATTTGGGTATGTCAGATTTTTCAGCGTTATTTGTTCAATTTTTATCTGATATCATTATTTCCTTTGAACAGCACAAAACTTTGAATTCATTTTCGCTGGATGAATTTTTCTGACTGAAGTGAAACTTTCAAAATATTTCCTGCTTTACGGCGTTTCCTATCTATTTTAAGATAGTTCTTTTTTACTCTTATTTAATTCCACTGATATGAAACTAGAGAAATCGACTCGGGCAAATATGCAATTCTGTTTTCAAAGATAACGAAGTTTATCATTTCCCGACTTTAGAGCCGTGTAAAAGTGGAAATTCGAATTATTGGATGATTCTGAAAATTCAAATAGTAATATTTCACTAGTATCTATGCAGTTCAAAAATAATTTTTTATTTATTTGAAAGGGTGCAGGATGGCTCAGTCGGTAGAGTGCCAGGCTCAGCAGTTTCGAGCGTTGATATTTATCTCCGCAACCCCCCCCCCCCCCCCTCTGCCCTGCCTTCGATCAGTAGGGGACACCGATGGGCTTGAAAAGGCCGCCATCCGTTGGATGGGACGTAAAGGGTCCAGTGTGCTGGAGAGCCGTACCTTGTGCACGTTAAAGAATACCCTGGATGACCTTGACGAGAGGCTGCCATCTGTCTCCTAACAGTCTTCCCTTTCCCACCTTCTCTGAGCAGTGACCTGACCATTTAGCCCGTTGTGTGCAAAAAGTGCCTCTCAGATGTAAAACAACCCTCAATCATTTATTTGTAAAAAGAAAACGCTGCGTGCTTTTCTCATCTCTCTCTCTCCTGGAATAAGGGAGCAAATATCTGCAGTCAATTTTCCTCGACTACCATGCTCTGACATTCAATTTTAGAATTTCTAGCACGAAGAGTTCGTTTACAAGATTTAAAATTTTGCCGTTTTCTAATTTTAGCGCCCTCTAATGGTGGAAATAAAAGCTATAGGAAAATTGGCAAAATGCAAATTCTAATATTTCTTCAGTACCTATGCAACAAATCTAGAAGAATCTAGAAAAAAATTCAGGAGGTAAGAAACCCAATCAAGGACAAAAAATGTAAAGATGGGAGGAGGCGCAACAGAGTGCTTTCTAATGCAATATACCATTTTCTCCCTTCGTTTTACAGGTCCTTAAAAATTTCTTGAAAAATGAATCGAATATAAATAATTTTAATTATTTTTGCCTCTAATACTCTTGCTAGCATTCTGTAGGGGGAGGTGCACATGGACCCTCTCACCCTAGATCCAACTCAGATCAGATCACTTGGATAAATTTTATATAATCACAAAGCACCAAATAATGGGATAAACCGTATTTAATCATTAGATCACTTGATCAGTGGGATGAATCACATATAACCACAGATCACTTAGATAATTTTTATAAAATCACAGATTACCAGATATTGTGATAGACTATATAAAAAAATACTCCCTCAAGCACCTCTGCTTGCCACAGAGGTCTGACAGGAATCTGTCAGTATATACGCTATAGTAGAAGGTCTATGATGATGGATGGAACTTAACAAAGACTATACATAAATATATAATCATTAGATCACTTGATCAATGTGATGAATCACATGTAATCACAGATCTCTTAGATAAATTTTATATAATAACAGATTGTTGGATACATTTTTATATAATCACAGATTACAAGAGAATGAGATGGATCATATTTAATTATTAGATCACTTGATCAGCGGGATGAATCACATATAATCACAAATAACTTGCATAAATATTATATCATCAGCAATCACCAGATATTGGAATAGACTATATATATAACTATTAGATCACTTGATCTATGGAGTTAATTACATAAAATCACAGATCACTTTGATAAGTTTTACATAATCGGAAATTACCAGATAATCGAAGTATCATGTATATAATAATTAGATCTCTTAATCAATGGGAAGAATCACATGTAATCACAGATCTGTTGAATAAACTTTATATAATCACAGATCATCAGAGAACGGGATGGATCATATTAAATTATTCGATCACTTGATCAGCGGGATGAATCACATATATAATTAACTATATTCTATGATCTATTGTCTATGGATGAAACGCATTTAATCACAGATCACTTGTATAAATTTTATAATTGTGTGGAGAAATTGGCGTATACACCTAAAGACTAAAATTAGACTGTATAATAGTTTGGTTCTTTCTAGGGTTAGTTATGGTAGTGAAACTTGGACACTTTGTAAACAGGATAACAGGAAACTAGATTCTTTTGATTTCAGATGCTTACGCAGTATCTTGGGTATTAGGTGGTTCAACTTTGTAACTAATGATGAGGTTAGGCAAAGGAGTTTGCAACCTCCTCTAAGCAGCATATTGTGCAGAGAGAGACTCCGTTGGTTTGGCCATGTTGCCCGTATGAATAATTATAGATTGGCGAATAGGGTTATGAACAGTGTGCCTAAAGGCCTCAGAAAGAAGGGGAGACCAAGGATGCGGTGGGCAGATAATGTCAAACAGGACCTGGTTAGAATTGGTGTGCAGTGGCGAGATGCAGCAGATGTAGCTCAGGACAGACTTGCTTGGAGAACTAAATTGCACGGTCTGGTTGGACCTTCGCAGCCCATGGCTGCTTGAGGAGGATGACGATGATGATGATGATGGATAATAATATATTTTATACATCGGATAAATTATATCATCACAGATCACCAATGGACGGGATGGATCGTATTTAATTTTTAGATAACTTGATCAATGGGATGAAAATCACAGAAAATTTGTCCAAGTTATCTGTGACTATATCATCACAGATTGCCAAATAATAGGATGGGTCATATATAATTATTAGATCACTTGATCAATGGGATGAATCACATTTAATCTAGTTCACTTTGATAAATTTTACATAATAAGAAATTACCAGATATGGGATGTATTATATATAAAATTATTAGATCACTTAATCAGTGAGATGAAACACATTTAATCATAGATAACTTGATAAATTTTATATCATCACAGATTGCCAGAAAACGAGATGGATCATATATGAATATTAGATCACTTGATCAATGGGATGAATCACACTTAATTCCTTGATCTATGGGATGAAACACATTTAATCAAAGATCACTTGGATAAATTTCATAAATCACAGATCACCAAAAAATTGGATGGATCGTATTTGATTATTAAATAACTTGATCAGTGGCTTGTATATCATATAGTCACAGATAACTTGGATAAATTTTATATCATCACAGATTGCCAGATAACAGGTGTATCACATAAGTAATTATTAGATCACTTGATGAATGGGATGAATCATATATAATCATAGATCACTTAGATAAATTTTATATAATCGCAAATTGCCAGATCTTAGGATATACCAAATATAATTTTTAGATCGCTTGATCAATGGGATGAATCACATATAATCAGAGATTAATAGGATAAATTTTATTATTCAGAGATAATCGGATAATGGATAGAGCATATATTATTATTATTATTATTTGATCACTTGATGAATGGGAGAATTCCATGGATGGGAAGATTAAATGTAATTTTTTATGGAGGGAAAGGTTAGATGTAAGGTTTCGGTAAGTTGTGTTAAGACAGTTACCTAATGCTGGGCCGCTGTGTTACTTCGAAGAAATATGCCTCATTATTCCTAGGATATTAATGTTTAAAAATATTTTTCAAGTATTTATTGCAAAAGTTTGCACTTTCTGTTATTTAAGTGTTTAATGATTAGTAAAATAATGTAATGGATCTTAGAAAGTTTAAATAATAGGTTTAGAGAAAACATCAGGAACATAGTCGTATAATTTTTTGGTGAGTGAGGTTAATTATGTTGAAACCAGATTTGACACGTGTATGGTTAATCCTTAATCCTAATGTGTGCACTTTTTTTTTTCAGATTGTTCATTCTCAGATTCAATCATTTACTTTGCTAATATATACTCTTTATTATTTCAAGATTTTTTTAAAACCCCAGGTCCATAAAATGATGCACCGAAATCATCGTCGACCGCCAGTTCATATTTTTTGTTTCAGTAGAATAAGTTTCTAAGTCAATGTGACCTTCCGTTTTCAAGCCTTTGGCAGAACCTTGAGGGAATTTTCTGACAGAAAATGTTGAAATGCAACCATCGCGATTCCTGCTACCACAGTTGTCATTTCGACATCAACCCAAAGCCCGTCATCTTTCCACAGTTTCGTCTCTCAGTTCCTTCCACAGTATTCGGATGAAATAAAACTCAGCATGATTTTCGATCGCACCCTGTCCAATAAAAACAACAGACGTCGCACAATTCGTAGTCTTCACGTGATGCCGATGATGTCGATGATGTCACGCTTGCATGGGACGCGAAACGCTCTCTCTCGGCTGGAAAATTACTTTAATCACCGCGTTTTTTGGCACGTGTACATCCGGCGATTTCTACGAATCGTCATTTGCTTCGAAATACCTCCATTTATAATGTAGTTTAAGGTTTCTAGTGGCAACGAAAGTCAACAGTAGTTAAGACACAAAGCGATTGCATTCTGGTATCATCACTCTAAATAACACGGTGGCATTCGAACTAGCCCCCCCATTTCTTTTATTTTCCCTCTTTCGTCTTTTCCTCTTTTACACAGTTTCCACTGTACACAGAATCACACGCACGCACACCCACCTACCTTCCACGTGCAGAGCTTACATCTCTTTGATTACGATATGCGGCCCAAATGCGTTCCGTCCATTTACTCCAAATTGATAAGCACAAATACAATACTCCAACACCTTTTTACAATATTAAAAGCCGCTTGTCGGGTCCCTATCCAAAGATTACACAAACGGAGGTCCGTGTAAATTTGTCTCTGGGTTCCACGCCCAGCGCACCAAAGGATCGATAGCAATCAGGCTTATTTGGTTCGAGAAAGCTCCTCACAAAAGAAGCTTTTAGGGCAGAGGCGATACTTTGCTCGGCCGAGATTTCGGAGACGAGCTGTCTCCGTAGCGCAGCACGTGCCGTACTGTCGGTTGCACGTGTGACGGGTGTTACGGACACTAACCGGTAGTCGAAACTTCTCTCTCGCTGCAATGCAATTGCTGCATCAGCAGAAGAGCAGCGGTCTTTACTCCAACTTGGCTCACGAGCAGCCTTTCAAATCTAGAAGCATTTTTCTTATCGTATAATCGTGGATTTCTTTTTTATTGTTATAACGTAAGATTGTATACAATAAAATTCCTGCACGTCCCGTGGCCGAGTGGTTAGCGCTCTTGGCTACTGATCTACGGGACCTGGGTTCGAGCCCCGGATAAGGCATGGACATTTGTGTTGTTTTTCTGCTGAGGTCCTGCCATCCTCTCAGACCTTCTACTGTGGCATATAAACTGACAGGCTCCTGTCAGACCTCTGTGGCAAGCAGCTGCTTGAGGGATATTTATTTTATTATTTATGATCTTTGCTCAAAATAGCATAGAAGGATTGAGTTATTTTCCTCAGTTTAATGTTTCTCCAATTCAGGAGATCGAGTCTCCATTGTGCCTGTTTTGAGGTTTTTCTCTGTTAACCCGCCCTTTTCCGTTCCAAAAGAGATACCAATGGATTTGGAATGGCAGCCGTCCATCGGATGGGACCTTAAGCAGTGACCTCGCACACAGGACAATCATGCTCTGTGCGTTGAAGAACATTTCTCCAGTGGATCTCCACTCTCACGCATCCCACTCTCAGCATTTAGGGTCCTTGTGACTTCGCCATTTAGCCCGATGCATCCGAAATAGTCACATGTCAATGCAGACTTCGTGACCTTCACTTTTCACAACCAATATATCTAAAATAATTAATATTCGTTTAAACATTTTGCCATTTTCAACTTTCTCCACTGTTAGAGGGCTAAATACAACTATTGGGAGATTCCGAAAGTGCGAATCGAAATATTTCATCCATACCTAAAGAACCCAAAAAGAATTTTGAATTTATTTCTATAAACAATGAAGTTGAATGTCTAGAGACGGACAGACAGCCAGACGACAAAGTGAAAACATTAGCTCGTCTTAAGGAATGGAAATTGAAAATTATTTTTGTTAATATTTCCTGAAATCTTCTTCCTTACATTTTTAATTTTTACAGGAGAAATTAAGGTTTCTTTCTGGCCCTAATTATCACTCTTAAAATGAATAATTTTGAAACTCTTTTATCTCATTAATAGATCAATCAGGATCAAAACAATTTCGTGGCCACAATCATTAATACCTTGAAAGACCAAAATGTTGATGTGAGGTGTCTGCAGAGGATATTGGGTTTGAGAAACGTCACATCCATATTTAGGGGAAACATGCGCACGGAACAGAGAAAACCGATACATTTGTTTTGAAAGGCATTAGCTTAGTAATTTCCGACCCGTGTGCCGCGGCATATTGATATGTCTTAAGTTTCAGGTGTCGTGAGTTTAAGGTATGCCCCAACACATTGGTATGCCATGAGATTCAGGTGCGCCGTAACACATTGGTGTATCATGAGAGTCAGGTGTGCCATAACACATTGGTGTATCATGAGAGTCAGGTGTGCCGTAACACATTGGTGTATCATGAGTTTCAGGTGTGCCATAACACATTGGTGTATCATGAGAGTCAGGTGTGCCGTAACACATTGGTGTATCATGAGTTTCAGGTGTGCCATAACACATTGGTGTCATGAGTTTCAGTGGTGCCCCAACACATTGGTATGCCATAAGTTTTACGTGTTCAGTAATGTATTGGTGTATCATAAGTTTCAGGTGTGCCATAACATATTGGTGTGTCATGAGATTAAGGTGTGCCATAACACATTGGTGTGTCATGAGATTAAGGTGTGCCAAACACATTGGTGTGTCATGAATTTCAGGGGTGCCATGAATTTCAAGTGTGCCATAACACATTGGTGTGTCATGAGTTTCAGGTGTGCCTAACACATTGGTATGCCATGAGATTCAGGTGTGCCATAACACATTGGTGTATCATGAGTTTCAGGTGTGCCAAAACACATTGATATGCCATAAGTTTTAGGTGTGCAGTAATGTATTGGTGTATCATGAATTTCAAGTGTGCTGTGACACATTGATGTGCCATGAGTTTTAAGTGTGCTGCAACACATTGGTGTGCCATGAGTTTCAGGTGTATCATGACATAGGTGCATCGTGAGTTTCAAGTGTGCTGCAACACATTGGTGTGTCAGGTGTTTTAAGTGTGCTGTGACACATTGGTATGTTATGAGTTTCAAATGTGTCATGAGTTTCAAGTGTGCCATGACACATTGATGTGCCATGAGTTTCAAGTGTGCTGCACTACATTTGTGTGCCATGAGTTTCAGGTGTTCTGCAACACATTGGTGTGTCATGAGTTTCAGGTGTGCCACAACACTGCTGTGTCGTGAGTTTCAAGTGTGCTGAGACACATTGGTGCATCATGAGTTTCAAGTGTGCCTCTACACATTGGTGAGTAATAATTGTCAGGTGTGCAGCAACACATGGTGTATCATGAAAGAGCTTCAGGTGTGCAGCGACACATTGGTTATATAATGAAAGATCTTCAGGTGTACCGCGACACATTGGATATATAATGAAAGAGCTTCAGGTGTGCAATGATATAGTTAAATAAGCAAATTTTCATCACCATATTATGTATCATTGAATTATTCATATATGTTTCAGCTCGTGTTTAAAATTATTAAACATTATATGTTTATTGATTTTAATATAATAACCTATTATATTAACTAATAAAATAAATGATTGTTTTAAAAAATAGTTATGCATCTTTATAATAGTCAAATAACTATGATCTGTAAATGGTACCTAGATAGTCACTGGAAGGAGAGCTATGCACCAATCCCCTGTGATTATTCATAGAACCGGCCAGGCATAGAACTAGCCAGGCCTAGCCTAGCTCATGGACACCGGCCTGGCAGCCAGACCTAATGTCCGACCCCGCCTTCTCGTGGTGCAGGCCGTTAGTGCCTTTCAAAAGAGATACTCTCTGGTAGAAGTGAACGGAACAGGAGACTGCCAGATTAGTATCTTCTCCGAAATCTCGGCCAAGCAAAGCCCCACTGATCTGAGCAACTCTGGCTACTTTTTTTTTTCTACCCTGCTGAGGGGTGGTCAGCCACACAGGGTCCTAGTGCTGACCATATAAACCTACTGGACCGGACTGAATTAAGGCTCTGAGCTTGATTATGGATCCTGAATTTGCTGCACTGGTGGGCTTCTGTGGAGGGAAAACGTTCCAGTTTTTTTTTGTTTTGTTTGTTTGTTTGTGGATTCAGTCATCAGTTTATTATAATAATAAGGTTACAAACAGCATATATTTGTAATATTCTTCTTAACACAAGAGCATCTAAACTCATGAAGGTTAACTTGCAAATTATTTAAATACATAATTTTGGCAACATTTACACTTAACTTTATATAAAAAAATATATATTTAAATATATACAAAAACAATAGAGAATTTATAAAAACGAATTCAAGTTTTGTTTTTTTACTTTAACACCGAAAACATACTGTCAGCATTAGTAATGCTCATTAGATAATTAGCAGTGAGAGATCTGAAATGCCTAAAATTAGTTTCATTCCGAATTATATTCGGTAAAGAATTAAAAATTTTTGGGGCCAAATAATCAAAATGTTGGTGCATAATTTCTTTATTTGCAAGTGATAACAGAAATCTTTTCCCATCATCTCGCATAAAATAATTTGTATAATGCAGCACTGCATTGCTGTTTTTAAAGAAGTAATTTAATATTCTATAAACAAATAAGTGTCTCAGTGTAAATACACCTGAAATGGTATACTTACAAAAGGTGGTATCAGCTTTATATTTATTTGGTAATATTTGAAATATAAATTTATTTTGCATTGAGATTAGACTCCTTAATGATGAAATGTATGTTCCTCCCCAACTTGTAATACCATACTGTATAGCAGACTGGACCCAAGATTTGTATAACATTATTAACATTTTATTACTGAGGATTTTTTATATAAATAATAAAATTTATATATCATCTGTCTAAGTGTGTTTATTAGTTTTCCAATGTGCATTTTCAAACTTAGGGAACTATCAATATAAACGCTTAGGTGTAGTAGACTGTGAACCTGTTCAATTTCGTCACAGCAACAAGCTGAGTAATTATTGCATGAAAAGTTATGCAATTTTAATTAAATCAAATTTGGATTGTATGATTTCTTTTTTAGGTTAAATAGAATATACTTAACCTTTTTCGTATTTAAATGTAACTCATTTAAATCCAACCATTTCATCACACATTTTAGATCAGTCACATTGCGTTCTGTGCTGTAAATAGTCTTTAAACCATTTTAATACAACACCACGAATGGCAATATTTTCTAGTTTGCTAATTAAAATTTTGTGATAAACGGTATCAAAAGCCTTCTCCAAGTCCAACTGTGATTTCTCCGCTAACTCTAGCTTTGCCCTGGGTGAGAAAGGGGACACCGATGGAACTTGGAAAGCTCCGTGTCCGTCGAATGGAACGTTAACCATGGCCCCGTGTGCAGGATTTGAGTTGGATTGCTTTACTTCTGAGCAGCATTTTTCGCACATAAATGGCTAAATGGCCAGGTCACAAGGACCCAAAAGGCTCAGAGAAGGTTGGAGGAGGAGACCCACTGAACAGCTGTTGGCAGACAGATGGTAGCCTTCCATCAAAGCCATCCAGTCTGTTCTTTAATGTGCACAGGGTGTGGCTCTCCCGCATATGGAGGTCATGGGTTAATGGCGCATCCGAAGGACGGCTACCTTTCCAAGGCCATCGGTGTCCCTTACTGACCGAGGGCAGGGCGGTGAGTTTTGCGGAGATAAATCTTAATGCTGACCCAGATGGGACTCGAACTGGGAACTGCAAATTACGAGACTGGTGCGCTACCGACTGAGCCAACTTGTGACCTGTACATTTAGCATACTGTTGGGGGGGGGGGGGGAATTGAGCCACAGAAGTAAAACAACCAGGCTCAATAGACGAAAAAGTGAAGCTCACAAAGTTTGAACAACCAGATCAACAATAAGTTTTGTGAAAACACTGAATTTCAGGTTTCCGTCAATTCAGTATTTATATTATTATTAATTTCACTTTTTTCACTATTCCAATTACTTATTTCCATCGTTATTTTCCTAATATTGATTATTATTTTCCTACCATTCCTACTATTGATTACTATTGTTACTACAAATAAAACTCCAGTGCTCAAGTAGTAAAGAAGATAAATTCCTTTCCTTGAAAATCCCAACTGCTTTTCGTTTGCTATCCTTTGCCACTGAATAGCCAATAATTCGACCATAATCGAACAAAACACTTTTTCTCAATGCAAAACAATTAGTGCCAGGTTAAATCTTAATTCCAAAACCAAATGCATTATTTGAAGTGATCAATGCATCTTATAAATTCAGTTATCATTTTAAAGGAGTGTCGTTTAAATAAAATCCTGTTTTGCAACATTTGCATATTATTATTGCCCGAGTGCATTTGAGCGAGGTCAAAGGGCAAGTGTTCTCCGAGTTTAAGTGTTTACGCTTGAGGTCACGGCGCAGGCGTCCCGATGACGCCGTGTCCTCCGTTGTCCATATGGTCCCGACCACCCACACGGTTCAGGTCAAATGCTCTGTCCCAACGTCTGTTTAGAAACAACGTACACTTGTCAATCACATGCTTGCGATACCATGTGGGAGGAAATGTCTTTGTCTGAGCAGGCAATGAGTGGAGAGAGTTCGCAATCGATGATCACTCTTTAGCCACGCAGCGCCACCAGCCACAGAGAGTTGCATTTCAGTTGATAAGATACCACTCAGCACTGTCTTGAAAGCGATAACGAAAGAGCTTTCCTCTTAAGTGCTAAAATCTAGTTTCAATTTTAATTGATTTTGGCTGATAGAAGAAAGCATTTCGATCTTCAGCTACAAACTCAGTACTGTAGCAAGTCAAAAAGTATTTCAGTTTACACATATTTCTTGAAGTCTTCAACGAAAAATTCAAGAATCTTCAATTCCGAATTCCCTTAAACTTTAACTCTGATAACAAAAAAAGAAAAGTTAATTTGTTCCCTCTCTTTATTGTTGCTGTTGTACCCTAAAGCTATGCATATCCGAGTTGGGTTGTTTTATCACTGAGCGGAATTTTTGGGAAACACAATGGGCTAAATAGCCAGTTCACAAGAAACCCGATGTCTCAGAGAAGCTCGAGGGGAGGTGACCCACTGGAACAGCTGTTGCGACACAGATGGTAGCCTCCCGTGAAAGCCATCCAGCGTGTTCTTTAATGTGCACAGGATATAGCTCTCCCGCACACGGGCACACGGCTTTGCGTCGCATCCGACAACGGCGACCTACCCAAACCTATCGGTGTCCGATACTGACCGAGGGGCAAGGCTGGGAGTTTTGCGCAGATAATTCTGAATGATGGTCCAGCTGGGACTCGAACCTGGAAACTGCATCACGAGCCAGGCGTGCTAGCGCCCCCCCCCCCCCCCCACACACACACACACACAAAGAGAGAGAGATCTGAACGAATTGGTCTGGGTTGTTTTTTCTCTAAAATAAAGTCGAGTTGGCATAATCTAAACAACGTGGCAAAAACGGGAAGTTGTGAAAATTGGGATTGTTTTTGCGAAATTAAGGAGAGGTGGCAAAATCTTGGAGAGTCGGCAGAGATCGAGGAACCTTGACAAAATTCGAAGCTACTTGATAAAATTCCGGTGAGATGTAAAAATGGGGATTTTTTTTTAGGAAAATTATGGCGAGTAGGAAAAATCGAGGCAACTTGGGAAAATCTTAGGGAGTTGGCAAAATTCAGGTGATATGTAAAAATTAGGATTTTTTCTGTAAAATTATAGCGAGTTGGAAAAATCTAGAGCAGTTGGCAAAATTCGAAGGCACTTTGTAAAATTCGGTAAAAATAGGGATTTTTTTTAGTAAAATTTTGGCGAGGAAGTAAAATTAAGATAGTTTGGTAAAATCGTGACAACTTGTCAAAATCGAGGCAACACTAACCTGATATCCCCCCTCGGAACGAAATCCTGGAAACGTCCCTGACACAGACGAAACTAAATTTATGTTAAGTAGTTATTGACTCAGTTGGGAAAAAAAGTTTGATTTCAGAGTTGGAAAATTTTCGTTCTCTCTCCCATCCCCCCACCCCTCAACCATACTCCCTCCCTTCGCTAGGCCCCTGAAAAGATCCCTTATGAATTCAAGTATATCGAATACTGTCTACAAAGAGGTTATATGTCATGTTTGAACAAATTTATTTCCTTCCCTAACGTATTTATTAAATCATCCAATTCTTAAAATAAATCATTTTTATGAAGCATACATATTTTCTTTTCGTTTTAATAATGTACATGATTTATTTCAGAATCCGAGTAAACGCCTAGTATTTCTACTATTAACACATTGTTTGAACCTTTTAAATTGTAAAAAAAAAAACAGCTTTAAGTTTATTGTGCAATAATTTCATAAATTGTGGTATTATTAAAAACAAAGCTCAAATCCTTCGGAAATTTCATCATTTGCAAGGGTCGGTTTGTTTACTCGCAATAATTATGTCTTAAACAATGATGTTTTTTGCATACAATTCTGCCCTCTCATTCACATAAACTGAGCTTGTTACATCATTTGCACTACCCAATTTAGAGTCAAAATACAATACGGAAAAGAAGAAAGCTACGAAATATCATACGTAGGTTATCTCTAAATACGTCATTAAGCAGCCACTGCATGAATCTCGCAAAGCAATAAACTTCAGCTCACACTAAGCTCAATTAGAGCATTTTTTCTCTCTCTGAAGTGTCAAGTGGTGATGAACCCCAGCCAAAGTGTCAGTGGGGCCTTTCTGTGCAGAAGGCGTTAGGAATGCGTTGCGAGGTGAGATAAATTGCCGTCTGTCTCGAATCAGAATTGGAAAATCAACAAACATACCTAAGTGGTGAGGATGGGTGGTCCAGACGGGAAATGGTTTAAAGGGACCGTCCGCTACGAGGACTGTGTAAACAGCTCGCCATTGCCCACAGTTCACACGATCCTGCCCTCGACGAGCAGCGGGTGGCCAGTTCAATTCTTTTTCTCCTACCAAATCTCGCAGACTAAATAAACGTGTTTGTAGCAGCCTTTTGTTTATTTCTGCAGCTTAGCTTCGATAAGCAATCTCTGAAGTCTTTAGCTGCAATAGCACACCGGTGCTGTTGTTGTTCATCCTTAGTAACACTAGCCATGCATTAGCGAAGGTTTAATATTTTATCCCTCGGTGTAATTCTTATTTTTGGCATAACGGGATAGGCAGATCACAATTGCCCCAAGACTAAAAATAGAATTTAGTGACGGGGACACACTTCAATCTGTTGGGGACAGACTAAAGTCAACCATCAAAGCCAATTCTTTGACGTGTTTAGTAGGATAGGAGATCTTTTGCAAACGGAGCCAAGGCTTTGCAATCCATTCGACCGAAGATAATCTCTCTAAACGCTAGGTTCGAATCTCCAACTCTTGTGAAATTGAAAGATTTGATGCTCAAAATTGAAGAAGAAAGACATTGGAATTGGAAAGCGAGCGCTAATAGCTTGGAAAGAGATCACTTTGGGTTTGAAAAGGGTGGCCATAAGACTTGAAAAGGGAGTATCGTTGATTTTGAAAAAGGTGATAATGTCGGGCTTCAAAAGGGTTGTCGTTGAATGGAAAATGAACAGCATTGGGTCTAGAAATGGGTAACATTGGACTTAAAAAAGGACATCATTGGACCTGGAAAGAGGGCATCGTTGAGCTTGAAAAGTGTACAGCACTGGACTGAGAGAGGGGACTCCATTCGCATTAGGATGGGAAGAAGCCTTTCAACTCGAAAAGGAGACACCATTGGCTCTATGAAGAAGGAGGAGTCATTGGACTTGGAAAACGGGCATCACTCGACGTGGAAGGAGATATCGTTGGGCTTTAATAGGACATACCATTGTGTTGGGAATTTTGGTTTCTGTTGTTTTACCTCTGAGCGGCAATTTTTTGCCCACAATGGGTTAAATGGTCAGGTCACAAGAACACCGAAGGCTCAGAGAAAAGTTGGGGAATGGGACTCACGGGACAGCTGTTGGGATACAGATGGTAGCTTCCCATCAAAATCACCAGCGTGTTCTTTAAGGTTCGCAGGGTATGGCTCTCCCGCACACAGAATCACGACTTAACGTCCGTACAATGGACGGCAGCTTTTCCAAGCCCATCGGTGTTCCCTATTGACAGTGGGCAGGGCGGGGAGTTTTGCGGAGATAGCTTTCTTTGTGACACACATCTATGCTAACAGGCAACGCATTGTAAACTTTAGAAATTTTTCGTTTTTAATTCTAACACTTCTTATTCATCATCATCACCATTAAGCAGTCATGGGAAAATTGCGTGGTCTGGTTGGACCTCTATAGCCAAGCTACGGCTGTCCAACCAGACCATGTAATTTAGTTTTCCCAACACGTCTGTCCTGACTACATCTGCTGCACCTGGCTACTTTCTAACAAGATCATCTTTGAAATTGTCTGTCCACCGCATCTTAGGTCTCCCCCTCTTTCTGAGGCACACTGTTCATAATCCTATTCGCTAATCTATAATTATCCATACGGGCAACATGGCCAAACCAACTGAGTCTCTCTTTATACAATACGCTGCTCAAAGGAGGTTGCCGACGCCTTTGCCTAACCACATCCTTACTTACAAAGTTAAACCATTTAATGCTCACGATACTGCGTAAGCATCTAGAATCAAAAGAATCTAGTTTCCTGTTATCTTGTTTACAAAGGTCCACGTTTCACTACCATAACTAACCCTAGAAAGAAACAGACTATTGTACAATCTAATTTTAGTCTTTAGGTGTATACGCCTATTTCTTTTGTATAGCTAATTTTCTTTTAAGAACTATAGAATGCTCTTAAAATTTAATTTTCGATATATATTTTGTAACGTTATCTATAAACTTAAAGAGGTATCATATACAGGTAGGCATTTAAGTTCTTCAGTTTCGGGGATTTTAAGCGGCAGATATATTTGTTGCTATTTTTACACTTTTGAAATTCATATGTAGAAAAATTACAGATAGAAACGAAACGATATTACATGAAATCATTTATGAGTATATTTTGTCTAATCCAATTATGTCTTCTGTCTGAACTTAATGATGACCTCTTTCCATGACCAAAGGTGTAATCTTTTAAAGCTCCGTGATAAAGTGCTCCTTTCAAGTCCAATTGTGCCCCCTTCCCAGCCCAACTAGGAGTGGGGGTGGCTCAGTCGGTAAGACGCCAGGCTTGTAATCTGCAGTTCCAAGGTTCGAGTCCCAGCTGGGCAAACATTGATTTATCTCCGCAAAAAAAAAAAAACAGTTTAAGAATATCTATGTAGTTGTTTTAAAGAGATTGTTGTAATAGACTCCTCCTTGTCTCAATTCGCTATTGGAGTGAAACTATTGAAAACGAACATAAATAAATGATGCTAATCGCTTTGAGTAAAAAAGATCTAAATCCTCAACTCTGAACCTTGGGATCCTTGTGAACTGATAATTTATCTTCCTGGGAAGCAAAACAAACTTTCGGGGAATAACGACTTCTAAAAGAACTGAATTTGCAAATGAGCAATATTTCGAGAGTCACAATTTGCTCTCTTCGTGGGTTGGGGTTGTTTTACCTGTGAGCGGCACTTTTTTGTACACAGTGGGCTAAATTGCCAAGTCACAAGGACCCCGAAGACGCAGAGAAGGTTGGGGAGGGGATCCACTGGATCAACTATTGGGAGACAGATGATAACCTATCGTCAAGGCTATCTAGCGTGTTCTTCAACGCGCGCAGGGTATGGCTCTACTGCACATGTGCATTTAGAAATGATGCACAAAACACAATATCTAAGCTGCAGTAATGCGCATCAATAAGTGATATTGTTTTCCTTTTTATTCTTCACTTTATATCAGTGTTTCTCAAACACGGGCAGCGAACCACCAGGGACAAGGATGCTCAAGTCAGAGAGCCGCGAGACATTTAAGTATTCTTTTACATTTTTTTACTATTTCTTCACTCAAAAAATTAAAGAAGCTTGTAAAAAAAACACAGAAAAAAAATTATTAGTTGTAACAAAGCCCCGGGTAAGGCATGGATGTACGTATCGTTTTTCTGCCGAGGTCCTGCCATCCTCACAGATCTACTATGACATATAACTGATAGGCTCCTGTCAGACCTCTGTGGCAAGCAGCTGCTTGAGGGGATATTTATTTATTATTCAACAAAGAAATATTACAAGCTCATTATCATTGCACGGATGCCTTTATAAATATACTGACGTAAACGTACAAAATATTTAGTTGCACTTGGTTACGATAAGATGATGTATTCGACACCAGTTTGAGTGAATAGTGTTCTTTTATATTTCTGAGGTTTTGTCTTTATACGGGAAATGAAGAATAAATATTTACATTGTTTAACCCTTTCACGACTAAGGGAAACATTTTTCCCCATTTTAAAATTGGTGATTGTCGTATTTAATTATAACCTTATCTGCATTTTTTATACAGAATGTCAAAATAGAACGTATGCCGAACGCAATTACGTAAACGGGAACGTTTAGTCCATGTCCATCTTTGCAATAATGTTGCATCTGTGCAATGTCCATCCTTGCTTCACAACCAAAAGAAATTGCTTCGCAGAATATCATAATTAGCACATCATTTTGTATAGTAATTTTATTTCATAATTTTGTATTATTTTAGTTAACATTTTGTTATAATAAACCAATAAATAAAAGACATTGCATAAATAGCCTAACTATAATTTGTGTTACCTTTATAGTCCATTGGGAAAAATATTTCCCATAAAATTTCAAAAAAACTACACATTGTTATGTATTTTTCTTATGATTTTTATTTATTTTACGTCTAAACAAACTAAAATAAACAGTTACATACTAATATTTACTCTTAGAAACCTTATGGTCCTGAAAGGGTTAAACAGAGTATCTAAAACTGTGGATCACGACCTCCAGGGGGATCGCGACTAGAAGGGGTTGAAAAGTTCTGAATATCTATGTTTAAAATAATTAAACATTGCTGCACGAGTGAAATACCCGCATACGTGGTAGCTGACACTTGCCGGCTCTGGCTTTCCTTCGCCGCATGGACCGAGGGTATTCCATCACATTCTCTAGCCTTCGTGTCCTTTTCTTAATTTATTAGAACCTTCCGATGCTGCACCGTCTACTGTCGTCTGTAACCTTCTGTTGTGAGAATATTCTTTCGTTAATTCAAGTTCCATTTATTGTAAAGGGGTAGTGTGAGAAATTCCATCGGTAATTGGGGTGGGGGTAAGCCAAAAATTCCTCCTAGAGTAAAAGGGATGAATGAAACCCACGCGAAACCAAACACACAGACAGAGAGAAATTCAGTTCTCCCTTCAGAAATTCTGGGATGGACAGTGAAATAAATTTAAAAGAGTAACATTTAAGGAGCGAACCTTTGTGTGTTAATTTTGACTCTGTTGATCGTCATAATTTGTGGTTGATTGTGAGATCATCGTATGGCATACAAGACAAGTTAGTTAATATAATGAAAGCTCTGCATAATAACATTGAGTCGTGTGTGAGAGTTGGTTAGACTAATAGCAATTGGTTTAGCATTGCTAATGGTGTTAGATAAGGGTGCATTTTGCCTTCTTTTCTCTTAAGTTTAGTTATTGATTATGTAATGCGGAATTCTTTGAAAGAGGGAGATTTTGGCCTTAAATGGTCAAGAAATTTGCAAATTTCTGATTTAGATTATGCGGATGAGACTGTTATAGGTCTGTTGATGAGATCGGTAATAGAGTAAGCTTGGTGATAAACAGAGAGAAAACTAAAGTGATGAAAATTGGTAAAGCAGATGGTGCATCAGTTGTTTTGAATGGCTGCACTCTTGAGCAAATGTCTCAGTTTTTTTTGGGGAACTATATAACAGAACTGGTTCGATAAACAGAAGAATAGGGATTGCTGCTATGGAGAGTGTGGGAAAATATGCGTAATAGACTAAAGACTAAAATTAGTCTGTATAATAGTTTTGATTCTTTCTAGGGTTAGTTATGTAGCGAAACTTAGACCTTTTGTAAGCAAGATAACAGGAAATTTGATGTCTTTTATTCTAGATGCTTACGCAGTATCTTGGCATTAGATGGTTTGATTTTGTTAGCAATGATGAGGTTAGGCAAAGGAGTCGGGTTGGGTTGTTTTACCTCTGAGCGGCACTTTTTTGCACATCATGGGCTAAATGGCCAGGTCACAAGGACCCCGAAGGCTCAGAGAAGGTTGGGGGAGGGGACCCACTGGAACAGCTGTTGGGAGACAGATGGTAGCCTCCCGTCAAGGCCATCAAGCGTGTTCTTTAATGTGCACAGGGTATGGCTCTCCCGCACACGGGGCCACTGCTTAACGTCCCATCCGACGGACGGCGGCCTTTCCAAGCCCATCGGTGTCCCCTACTGACCGTGGGCAAGGCGGGGAATTTTGCGGAGATAAATCTCAACGCTGACCCACCAAAGGAGTCGGCAACCTTTTTTGAGAATCATATTGTGCAGAGAGAGAATGCATTGGTTTGGGCATGTTGCTCGTTGCATAGCAGTAGATTGGCGAATAGAGTTATGAATAGTTTGCCTAAAAACCTCAGGAAGCCTAGAATGCATGACAATGTCAAACAAGACCTTGCTAGAATTGGCCTAATGCAGCAGCTGTAGCTCAGGACAGACGTGTTTAGAGAATAAAATTGCACAACCTGATTGGACCTCTGTTGCTCGTAGCTGCAGGGGCGGATTAAGCCGGCTAGGGGCCCCTGGTGGTAAAATTTACGGAGCCCGTAAAAAAATGTGTTTTTATACGTATGTATATGCTATGAAGAGAACTAAGGCTTCACTGTAACAAAAAATTAAACACACATAATATGTGATTTAAAATTTTGTATTTCAAAACATTGCAATAAATTTTTCTTTATAATAACAAAAAAAAATACCCCCTCAAGCAGATGCTTGCCACAGAGGTCTGATAACATCAGACATAAAAAATATAAAAATTACAACAAAATAATAAAATATTTTAAGAAATAAAGAAAGATATTTAAGTTGGAGTAAAAAGTTCAATAATTTTTTTTCCTCTAGTTTTCTCTAGCAAATTCATCAATTATTTTCGAAGTATCGGTGTTATTTAATACTTCTTGTTCCATGTACAATAGCGCCATACTGTTTAATCTTTTTTCTGACATCGTACTTATTAGGTAAGAAAAAAAAAAGTTTTCCCTTTTTAAGCTTTTCCCTTTTTGAGACAGAGAAAGATCTTTCTCCCGATGAAATGCAAATAGGAATAGTCAAAAAAATTTTTTTAAATAATTTCTACATTTGGAAAAGTTGACAACATTTTTGTTGCAGCCTGGTATACTTGTGTGGTAATAATGAATTTTTCTTTATCTTCTTTTAAAAATAGTAGAAACTGTTCCAATTCATCATCAAAATGGGTAATATCTATATCATTCTTATAGTTTTCTTTCAATTTTTCCACATAGTTCTTTTTTTTTTCTGGATTAGGCGAGCTTAAATAAAAGAATATTTAAAAATTTCTACATTATCCTTATATGTTTTATTTCTACGAGCAAGTTATGCTATCATACTGTCACAAATAACGTTAAAAGAATTAAAAATGAAATTTTCTCGCGATGAAAACGAATGATTTTTTTCATTACTCTCATCAAAAAACTTTCCTTTTATGTGGCCTACGTATTTGATCCTGTTCCTCAAAAGTTAAAGATGTCATATCAGTTGCTTCTTTTTCTACATTAAAAAATTCATCACGGAATCGTTTAATGAAATTTTCTTACGATTTTAATAAACCAGATCCTTTAAATAGCGTACACTAAATTGATTGCAGTGATTTGCTGGTAGCATTCACTCTCTGTAAAGCAGTGTCCAAATTACTGTCATCAGTGCCGTTTCATGTTTGTTCATTTTCTTTAACAAAGATGTAGCTTCCGCTGCAGTTATTATTTTTTTCTGAATTTGAAGCGCAGATGTCAGATAAAGCTTCTTTCACGTGGTTATAACCAATTTTTAAAGCCAGTACGGCATCTGCTCTCTCCGACTATCTAGTGTCAGATAATTTTTTTACTGTTAAAGCATTTTCACATTTCTCCAGTTTTCTACACAAAATTTGCTAGCAATGAGTGGATGCAGGAAAAAAAATTTTTTTGCCCAAACGTAAAATATTGAAGTGCAGCGCTACAACTTTCTGCAGAAAAAATTCCAACTAAATTTAAAGAGTGACTAGCGCAAGTGATGTAGACCGCACTCGGACTGTAGTCTTTAATGCGTGCCTGTAATCCTGAGTACTTTCCCGACATGTTCCCATCGTTGTCATATGTTTGTCCTCGACAAAGTTTAATATCCAGACTTTCAAATTTTAGTAACTCTTTACATTTACCCTTCTCGCTGTTTTAATCTCTCCGGTGTTTGAAATCCTTCCCTCCGTACCTTTGCATAAACCACGCCCCTTGGTGAGACAATCCAGAAACTTTTCCCCTTTCGCTCTGCACTCAGAGTCGAATCCTATTATCTGGCTTTGCCAATTAACTTAACACGACACTGACAAATTGAGCCACTATCTCCCTCCCTAGCTGCACCCCCCACCGCCCCTCAGGTTGCATCCACAGTGCACAGTAGCTTGTAGACACGACTCGTCGATTTCCCCGCCCCAAGAGCCCGATAGGCCGCGCGACAGGGCAAGACACGATACGTCGGAGGGAAAGCACGGGGAAGGGAAGACGATTCGAATTAATGCTTCCCCCCACCACGTGACGGAGATGGCGCAGCATTCAGTGCGGTCGTACGCACCTCCAAGGGCGTGTGCTTCCAGGTCCAACGGCGAGCGAAATTGCTCTCTGCATCTGTGGGTCCTTCTGCCGAAAACTCCTTACCTCGTTGCTCGTCATTTTGAGGCGACTTCGCCCAACCTTCTGCTGTCAGTCGTCGGCTATCCATCAGCGTGAGGTAGGGGAGGAGGCTCCGGTGACTGTGCGGCTGCTCTCGCAGGACTGTCACGACATCGGCTTATCCAGAGATACAAGGCCGATTAGCGACGCTGGGCCGTGCTATGCTGGACACGAGAAGTGAATTAGGAAGGTGCTAGCGACTGTCGTAAACGTCACTCAAGGGAAGAGAGAGACCCCCCACACGCACTCTTGTCCCGCTATCGCCTTTGTAACCTTTGACCCCTTCGTCTCCGTCTCTCTCTGCTAGACAGCCGGCCCCACCCACCCTGAGAAGAAATCGTCCGGTGTGCTGAAGGCTATGGCCTTCCAGCAACCTCCTTCAGGAACTCCGTTCTCGATATTTCATATCTTAGCCAATAAATCCGGATCAGTGGCCATGAAGCGCAATTTCCAAGAGCACATGGGACTTGACCTCACTCGCGTCGTCAAAGGGTTTCAAAGATTCGCAAACTCCCACTCTTCGACGCCGTCATCATCGCAGATCGGAAAATTAAAGGACACGTGCGAGCCCGGTTGCTTTCCGATCACTCCGGTTTCCTTAGCAACCACATCGCCTCACTCCGTGACGAAGACCGCTTTTGAAAGGGCCTCTCCGTCCACTCTATCCGAAAACCAGACCGATTTGCCAGATTTCAGCCCTTCCCAGTCACCTTACAGTTTCGACGAGGTCTCGCAGAACCTGCGATATGCTGAAGTATCGGCATCTTCTGTCAATCATCCGGATGCTGGAAGCGCCGAAGGAAAGATGAAAGACTTCATCGAATCGCGTCACAGAATCATCGGCAAGGAGAAGATGAAGCCTTTGGACTCGGATGGAGAGAAACTGGACAGAGGTAAGAAGAATTTGGGAATAATTTATCTTTTAGAAACGGACTAGTTCATGTCCTCGCTTTCCCAGAGATTAGCCATAGGTTAATGGAATATATGCATATATCAGAAATTAAATGAGTGACGCTAAATATTATATATAGTGACTTGCACGATCAGCATCATTCCGCGTACGACTGTCGCCGCAGGTATCATCAATAACACCTTCCTCTTAAGAGACAAGATCCAGAAAGATTTTAATGTAAATAAATATTCTGAAAGGTTTGATCTCTATTATCAAAATTTTCAGCAAATCTGATAATCGTTTAATTATCTGATAATCTGATAATAGTTTAGTAATCAGCGCTGTCCAACTAGCGAGCCCGCACAAAGATTTTTGCGGCCCGCGAACAAAATGAAGTTTTCATTTGAAATTTTAAATAAATATCTGTAATCCACCTTATAATTTTTCGTCAACTTATATTACTTTACTTGACATGCAATCTTCAACTTACTCTCTCTATTTGCAATTATTATTGCATTATTTCAGCTTACTCATTCTATTCTTATTGCCCAACAACTACGGCCACAGTGCTCCCATTAAATTTATTAAATATTTGATAAGGTTTAGAAAATTTATATTCGTTTATTGTTACTTATTATTCTTGGTATAAATAAAATAATTTTTTAGGTTTTTGAGGTTTATTATTACTTATTATTTTTCGTATAAATAAAATCATTTTTTGAGGTGACACGAACTGACTTTTCAATTACCTATCCTATCCTGTTCTGTTTTTTGGCCTTCGAAATATTGGCAAAAGAAAAAATGGTCCGCGGTCTTAGAGAAGTTGGACAGTTAGTTAATGAAGTTGTAATCTTTGAAGTGAGAAGTCCCAACTGTCATATAAAAACATGCTACCTCATCGAAAATTGAAATCGTGGTTACTGAAATGGCTTATGCGAATAATTTCAAAAACCGAATATCAAGCCAGCCACCGCGCGACAATCAACAAAACAAATATTAATAGTTAAAGAAATGAAAATGGAAAAACAAGGAATTTTAGTTCGTCCTTCTCTGTAAACATTCTAATAATAATAGTAACTTACGAAAAAAAAATGAGTAATTTATAGTAACCTAAATGTCATTGTTTTGCTGTGTGAGATATCTTGCCTCCCGGCTGTCTAAGGACACCTAGAGAGTATATCATACGTAGGATACTACATGATATATGCTTGTATGTCAAAGTTTCACGTTACGGAGGTAATGGTGTTTAAATTTATTTAAAGTACGGAACTTCATGTAAACTATATAGAATCTAGTCTTTGTGTTATTATTACATTACGAAAATAAATGTTGCCAAGTAATTAATCTCAGTTGCGAATCGTGTAAAGCATAATGGAGTGTGTATATACAGTGAAGTGCAATTGGATTATTAATTTGCTATCTCATTCGGCATAGACTAGAAAAAGTAGTGAACTGTGTGATAAAAAATTAAACCCTAAGGTAATTTTGAACATGTCTTTCTGCTCTTTTCTCATCTCTTATTTAATCACTTAATAAATGGAATTAATGTATAAGTTCGAGTGTTGTGTTTCATACACTATATCAAGAATAAAATGTTTTGGGACACTTCTAATTAATTAATTCAAAACTCCCTAAATTTTAAAATCAGCTTTTTGCGAAAAAAACGTTTACTGGAAATAAAGATCTAACTTAAATCTATATTATTTTGATTCTCCAACAATATTCGTTTGTATTTTAAAGCAATTAATGATGCTGGATCAATTAATAACAAACACTGCTGTTGTTATCGTCTAAAACACTTTTCTTCAAAATAGGCGATAACTGAAAGAATCATTATATACCAAAGACTTTTTTTTTAGTAAATAATTTCCTATAACAGTTATAGTTTATGTTTTGAATGAACTCTTTTGGGGGTGAAAGCTCGTGATCAGCACGTTACTGTTAACGGTTTCAGCGTCCATAAGTCTTTAAATATTAAACGATTATTATTCAAAATCGAGAATTGAGAGCATAAATACGATTAAGATCGTTAATTTCATCTCCAGTGACATTATTCCTTAAAAAGCAATTGCTTTCCATTCGCATAAATTGGAAGTATCCCAATACTTTTGGTAATGTATATTAAGAGATGAGACGGTGATTAACCTTTTATGTACAGAAGGTTATTCAAAAGTACCACTCATTATAAATTGACATAAATGACCACACACCTCATACACTTATATTTTGACGTTACCTAGCAAGTCCAGTTCTTAACACTATGGCCTTAATACCAACAGATAGTTCATTTTCTCATTCACCGTATCGTTCTTTAACCAATATTTTAAAAATCTGGTACATAACAAATTAAGCAACATTAATGTAGGGTGACAAGAATTCTCCGTTTTCCGGGGACAATCCCTGAGTTAAAGGCTAAATAAATGTCCCCAGAATTCCGTTTTAGATATTTTTAAATATTAAATTGACTGTATAGCTTGAGCAGATCTTACTAATTGAATAGTAGTGGCAACACTGAGTCCTATGAGTATGAGTAAGGCTAAAACGGAATTCTGGGAACATTTATTTAGCCTTGAACTCAGTGATTGTGACTAAAAAATTGAGGCTAAAATCACCATCATAATGATAGAGGTAATGGCCAGGCACCAGCAGAGAATTCGTGTTTCTCTTTTGCTTGCTGACACCACGCGTACCTTACAATTCCCGATTATTTATGTTTTCTCCTTTTTCAACAGATTTTGGCGCCCTACATTTCCCCCATATACTTAACAGACACCTACCAAACTCGAAAGTCAGGTTGCCTCTGTCTAACCCTGTGATAGGTTAAAAAATTGAGTCCCAACCTCTAATGGGACGGCGCTTAGAACCTCGAACGTCTTTACGAATGTGGGGAGATCTGGCAACGGTCGGTCGCGACTTTCTCAGCTTTTGAATAAAAACAATCAGTGAAAAAAACTGTCGGACGAGAATTTCCCTTTCTATCCAATTGAAAGAATTTTTTCGACATGAATTAATACGGACAGATGAAAAATGCTCCCAGAAGGCTTTGTGAAAGTAAAAACAAATTTTCTGGTCTCTTGTGAAATCTTCAGTGCCAAACATGCCTAAAATGAAATTATTTTTTTAGAAAATCTACTTTTATGAAAAATACACGCAAAAACAGTGATTTTTGGTAATTAACCTACATTAACTGCATATTTCTGTCAGATCTCTGTGGCAAGCAGTTACTTGAGGAGTATTTTATTTTTTTTATTCAAGTTTCACTTTGTGCAACTAGATATTAAAGTATTATTATGTACAACAGCCGTCCCGTGGCCGAGTGGTTAGTGCACTTAGCTACTTGATCTAAGGGAGCTGGGTTCGAGCCCCATCCAAGGCATGGAAGCTTGTGTTGTTTCTCAGCTGAGCTCCTGCCATCCTCACAGACTTTCTACTATGACATATAAACTGACAGGCTCCTGTCAGACCTCTATGGCAAGCAGCTGCTTGAGGGGTATTTATTTTATTTATTTACGTACAACAGTATAAAAAATATCTTCTAAATGAAAATGATTGTGCTACTTTTTAACATTATTTCATGAAAAGTCAAACTCTTAAATTAAATTTTCAGAAATCCCAAAACTTTTTCTTCAAATCTGGTCACGGTAATAAAAAGTCAATCCTTCAAATAAAATTTTCAAAAATCCCAGGATGTTCTTTCTTAAATATGGTTAAATAAATAATAATAAATACCCCTCAAGCAGCTGCTTGCCACAGAGGTCTGACAGGAGCCTGTCAGTTTATATGCCACAGTAGGAGATCTGAGAGGATGGCAGGACCTCAGCAGAAAAACGATACACACATCCATGTCTAATCCGGGGCTCGAACCCAGGTCCCTTAGATCAATAGCCAAGCGTGCTAACCACTCGGCCACGGTTACCTTACATTAAAGGAGAAAATAACTTTGGCAAATGAGAGCATCAATTCTAAAATTTTCCTCTCCCTCCACATCCCATCAACGAATTCCTATCCTGAATCTCAGAACTTATTTGTTTTATTTGAGCCTTCTAACAAATCTCTTGATTGTTGTGTTTGCAAAATACTTCATCTACATCCCAAAAATACGTGGTTATTTGGGGTTTTATGGAGCATCGGGGTATAATGCGCTAAAACGACTTACCAAAAAAGGAGGCCCGACCAACTCAAGAGTGCTTATGCTGCTTTGTCAATAATGGGAGTTTGCTTAGATTTTCTCGCGGACTATTGTTCGCATCCCCCCCCCCCCCATCCTTGAAATGTGTTTAGACAAGGGACAGAATAATTTCGTAATAAACTCCTCTCTCTTGGACATAGTAACAGCAAAACGATTGCATCGTATAAGGTAACTTTAAGTGTTTGCGAAACAATATTTGCTTCAAGGAAGTAAAAATCTTTTTGTACTTTGAATTACTTGTTGAACTTTAATAAACAACTAGTGGCAAGCCATGGAGATTGCACAAAATGATACTATTATTGAAATTATGCGAACTCTAAAAACTATAGCTTGGGAAAGCAAAAAGGTAGGTACAGTTAGGAAAACCAAAACTTCTATTTTAAATCATTACTCGGTAACAGAGGTGAGAATATTTATTTAAACATCTTCATATTTGAATCCCGTCTGATTGTTATCACAATACCTGCCCACTTCTGCAGATCAAAGAAGGATAATCGCAGTGATTGTTACAGCTTGATCTGTTCTATTGAAGTGTTACTGGAAATATCAATCTAGACAAACTCAATAACTGCATTACTAGGAGATTTATCCCCTGAATAACAATTGAGATTGAATTGAGATTGAATCAAGCTGGTTCATGCTCCAAGTTTCAACAATTTACTTTGAACATGTCTTTCTGCTCTTTTCTCATCTCTTATTTAATTACTTAATAAATGAAATTATTGTATTCAATTTAATCACATTAATGAATTTAAAAGCAAAAGATTTCATTGACAGTTAGTCTCGGTTTAGTTGTTCTTGCTGCTAGTGCTTAAAAAAAATCACATCCTATCACATCGTGCGAATTTCCTGCATTTGCAAATATGATGAAAATGAAAATGTAATGAAATGTAATTTTCTTATGTGAAATGTAATGAAATGTAATTTTCTTATGTGAAATGTAATTTTCTTATGTGTTCACCCTTTTCACGAATCCATCGTCGTGATCACGCTTTCTTCCATCTGAAGCAATGCTTTCGAGTGGCATCCATGACCGTGTTGTCTTGTTCACGTGGTAAGTGAAGCGACTAAAAACACTTGAACAGATCAAATCATTGGAAGTTCTGTTCGGTTTTTCAGAAATCTGCAAAGTCCGGTATGTCTAAGGTTCTGATCGTGAAAAGGATGCGGCACGAGACAGAGAAGAAAGAGGATTAGTTCAGCAAACCCGGCCTATTTAATGTAGGCGTTTTACTGGATTCGGACTAGAGACCTTGGCAACCTAGATTGATGTCTGCATGGTACGCATAAGGCTGCTCCTGTCTGCTCTTTTAAAGTTTTGTAGATTAACTGATATGTCAACTGAAAACTTTTGCTCCGCTCAGACTTGCTAGACCTCTCAAGAATAAGTGTAACTAGTTTTAAATTAAATTAAGAATCTTTTAGGGTTTAGTTCAGTTTTGAGCTAATGTTTAGAGATGAATTGTGTGCAGTTAATCCCGTTAAAGTGCAATTATCGATCGGAAGAATAAAATCGAAAAATTGAATTTTATTCTTCCGATCGATAATTCTTCCGTCATCGAAACTTCATCCGTCAGTTGACTCCACTGAAATGGCTTCGAGATATTCATCCTTCGTCACCACAACATTTCCATCAGTCTTGACTAAACCATGATGGGTTCGGTCATGTTGTTTCTCCCCTGAGCGGCACTTTTTGTACACAATGGGATAAATGGCCAGATCACAAGGACATCAAGGGCTCAGACTGGGGAGAAGACCAACTGGACATATGGATAAATAAACACTGGACAGATGGAAGTTTCACATCAAGGCCATTCAGCGTGTTCTTTAACGTGCATATGGTATGATTTTCTTGCACACGGAACAACCGCTTAACTTCCCATCCGACAGATGACGGACTTTCCAAGCCCATTGGTGACCCCTGGGAACTGCAGATTACGAGCCTGGTGCGCTACCGACGGAGCCCAAATGGCTCCACCACTAACGGAGAACTCTGTATTGGACCAATTTCCAAAGGCCCCTCAAAACGTTTGGAAATAAACGGAAATAGTTATACATCATCTATAGTTTTTCTTTCCGAATCATTTCTTTATCTTTTATGACAAACACAAGCTGCATTATAATAAATATTATTACAACTCTAGTAAAGCTGAAACTTAAGATTTTATTTATGTATGTATGATGAATTCAATAACGAATTGTAACATAATATTTAATTCATTGCACTGAATGCAATGGTTTAATTTCATCATTTAATATTTTTAGCATTAAATCTTTCCTCTGATGCTTAATTTTGTGCAAACGTTTGAGAATTATGAACTTTTAATCGTTTCTTTTAGAAGTCCAAAAAAAAAAAAAGCCATGTTTATATTAATTTCTAATCAGTAAGACAGATTTTATATCAGTTGCTGAGCATGGATTGTGATATAAACTGAGAGATAACTATTTCATTCGCAAGCGCGAAATTAGTATGAAAATGTGTCATTAGTTATTGAAGATATCGAATCGGTAATTTAGAGAAATTTCAAATTAACAAAAAATAAAAAAAAAATACCCCCCTCAAGCAGTTGCTTGCCACAGAGGTCTGACAGGAGCCTGACAGACAAAAGTCATTGAAAGAAAGCATTGAATCAAACAAAAATACTGCGGACAATAATTAAAAAAATTAATAACATAACTGACTTTAAACTATATAAATTATGAACTGTCATCAACTATAATTCGAAACAGTCAACAAATAGCATACGAAAGCATTAATTCCCTTGATATACATACATACATTCATGAACTGAATCAATATTTAAATGTATGGGAAGAGCAATGGTGTTAATAAATTAATGCAAGCCTATTTGTATAAATCCTCAACAGTTTAAGTAATTGTTATAAAAAACATTTAGCATAAACGTCTCTCCCACATTGAAGTTCCATACTTTCGGAGTTCTGAAAACGAACTAACAATAAACTATTGAGTTTACAAATTTGAAACATTTTTAAAACTAGCTTAAACCAATATATATAAATATTTCTATGGCAGTAATAAGCTATTTCCTTAAGGCATCTTAGTTCTGATAAAATTGAAAGCCCAAAGTGCATCGCGAATATACATCTCTAAATGATCCCACTTGAGAGCAATTCTAATGTCAGTTTCACGACGTTGCCACGATCATTAAATTAAAAATCTATAGTGCGTCTCCTTTTTTCGTTCCCTTCACTGGGGAATGCTAATAATTGATTCCTATCGTTTTTCTGCTGAGGTCCTGCCATCCTCACAGACCTTCTACTATGGCATATAAACTGACAGGCTCCTGTCAGACCTCTGTGGCAAGCAGCTGCTTGAGGGGGTATTTATTTATTTTATTTATAAACACTCTGCAGTGTTTAAAACTGTTTCAGACAGACAATCGGATTTGGGCGCACTTCTGGCGATAACAGAGAACCTATTGCCACATACTTAATGACGTTTCTGCAGCAGATACGGGTAACTAAAGGTCAGAGAGACTCCACACAACAGACGGAATGTCAAGAAGTGATTCATTGCTAAATCATTGCATTATCGTAGAGAAATGCTTATCCCAAACTAAACTACTTCTATCAAGCATACTAGTCTTTCAATGTTTTGATGTATAAATATTTTGCATTTCTATTTATGAAAAAAGCAAAAAATAATTAGGATGAGGTCTTGCCTTCCTCACAGACCTTGAAATAAATAATAAAATAAATACCCCTTCAAGCAGCTGCTTGCCACAGAGGTTTGACAGGAGCCTGTCAGTTTATATGCCATAGTAGACACTCATCATCATCATACCACCCCTCTAATGAGAACTGATTCTATTTCATCTTACTGACCGATGTAATTAACTTCAATAACGGAAAATAGTTCATTTTTAGCATCAAAATATATGGATGACAAGTTACTCAGAAACTTATTCCTTCTATTTGTTCTTTTTTTTTTCTCAATGTAATACTTCAAAATAAAAAAAAAATGTTAAGTTTAAATCGAAATGATTTGGTTGTTAAAAAGTATGCCCTATCGTAATATTTATGAGCAGTCACTTACGTGGTATTCTGAATGTTGGATGACACTAGTCCTCAAACGCCTAAACTGATATTATGCAATTTAAAAAATTCTGAACTGAGGTAAAATAATAGAAAATGTGTTTATCAACATTCCAAAGAAAAAAGGAATTCTTCTCAATTGAAGTTTGAACAGAGTTAAATTGGAAAAAATATGTTCAGAGATTATGGGTTCTGGTGTTTTTAAGACACGAAGCATTCTTGTTTTTTGCTGAAGAGTTAAAAATGCTAGAAACTCTTTTTCGCACTGGATGACGCAATTCTAGCTTCCTTGCTAAATATCCGTGTAATAATAAAGCCAAGTACGAAACGAAAAACAAGAAACCTCGACATGATGAATTTTATCTTCATTTTAACGACAAAATTTCATATGTATCTACACACCACTGGCGGTCATTTAACGAAACGTTTTCAAACTTTTAGATCTAATTTCAAAAATTTCAGATTTTAGCAAACTGGGGGAAAAAATTAAGACCCGAAGGACCAATCGCTTGTGGCAAATATAGAATGCTCGAATTTTAAATAAAATAATGCTTTCCATTTTCAAACAGCTACCTCTAACGGTGGAAATTCCAACTAATTTTCTCTCTGCAGTCCCCCTATATGAATCCCCACTGTTCATCTCGAAGTTATCCATCGAATAAATGTTTAATTCTATTAAACACAAGAGTGCAACTAACTTTACCTGGAAGCGAGAGTAGACGTCGTTGTAATTATCATAAGAACTGCGATCACCTTTCAAAAATAGGAATAATAATACCACTAGTGAAATCCTCAGCAACAATCCCTTTAATGGAGAAAATATTGAACTCTATAGTTAGCCAAATGACAACAAAATCATTTCAGCTCTAAGTATTTCTGCAATAATTTCATTAACTCCTGGTAAGTTGCATGGCTTTAATTTGGAGATCGCCGAAGCAACTTAAGATCGTGAAAGAGAGCTAACATTAAATTCAGTAATACTTCTATCTTTATCACAAAATAATGGGAATAGACCTAATCAGATTGCTTACATCTCTAAAAATATGCTCAGCGGATCTAGCAGAAACCTCACCTTCATTAATAACCTTGACATCCTTATCCCTCAAACCTAAATTCTCCCTATGCAAAACATTTATTTTCTCGTACAATTCCCTGTTGTTCTGCTGCATTACTATTCGCATTTTCCGAGTCTTAAGTAGTTTTTTTTACACTGTTTGAAGGCTTAAGTTAAAAAACGGAAAAAGTTCAGAAACATTGTTGACTGTTTATGCTAAAAATCTGACCTTGAAGTAGAATGCGGTGGTCCAGGGTTCTAAGAGTAGTGGCTTCAGCTGATATGACTATAAACCCTTGATATTTGAAATTTACATTTCCTTTCCCCCCGAGGGGAGGGTGGGTGAGAAAAACTTATTTTGTTTAAACAGAAAATGGGAAATTCTCTCTGGATTGGATCGGTACTCGTAAATTTCCACTCATAAAATATCACTATTAGCGGTATGTCGAACCTTTCCTTTCCTTCAATTTTCAGGGTTAGAAGTGCGTCAGTTGAAAAATAGCAAAGCACTTTTTTATTTGAAAACGTGAATTCCATATTCAGTATCTATTTTCTGTTTCTAGATTCTCACCCGAACCATTTCTATAATTAATGAGTCCGACCCGTTAAGGGAAAAAAAAGAAATTTTAATGGTAATTAGAACAAAAAATAATAGAAAAAATTCGTAGGAACTAATTATTAAATAATAGAAAAAAAATTCGTAGGAACTAAATTATTAAATAATCGTAGAAACTATATTCTTTAATAAAGAGAATACAAAAAACAAATAAAGGCTGAATGCTGCTTATTTTTAACTACTAAAAACGGATTAAAAGGCTGAGGTTATCATGAAAATAAATTTTCTGCTCTTTTTGACATTACAAAAATATTAAGAATTTAATTTTTAACTGAGCCTGTCAGATTTTATTTCTACTTTCTAATTAAATAATGCATTTTTATATATAAAATATCTAAATCTGAGCTGGAAATGTATATGTTAGCTGTGTCGGCTTTCATTCACACATCAGAATTCATTCACTCTTCTTGCTAAAATAGTTCCCTTGTACCCTCTCTCTACACGATGAGTGGTGGTGTCTCCTAATCCCTAACGTCTACTTTCTTCACTGACACAAATCCTGGCGAGATCGCATTGCAATGTCCCGTGTAGCCGATGTTAGTGTCATTTTCAGTCGTGACCGATGATTGGGAAGGACATTTGATATTAATATATATTTCAAAATCAGGATTGCAGATTATTCAATCCCAAGCCGAGAGAGCAGTGAAACAATCGCTAATACTCACTGATATTTAATTGCTTAGTCAGAGATGAATTGATATAATAAATCAAAATCGCCACACATCTTTTTTGACTCATGAATAATTCATCAGAGTTTTAATGAAAAGTATAGCAAACATCTATCCGTTCCTTAATATTTGTGCTATCCATCCTGTTACTAAGATAAAGCTTTTGAGATTTGACCAATTTTCTCATGTTGACTTTACAGTTCATGCAGTCACTCAAAATATTTGTTGTACTTAGTCACACAGATTATTTTATGAACTTGATGAGTAATAGACACTATTTACTAAGCTTGATTAGTCACAAAGGCCTTCTACTAACTGGTGTTGAAATCCGTCAAGCCCAACTTTCAGATCTTGCATATGATCTACCCGATCGAACTCCTGAATTTCTGCAGACACTTATTCATCCACTCGATAGACGCAAATCTAAACTGCTTTCAATCCGGTGTGAATCTGCCATGACATCTCTGAATCCTTTCTTTGGCTAATTGCACTGAGGATATCTGCTGGACAAAGCAATCATGACCCCCCATACAGTGATCATAAATCTTCGTCTTCAATACCAAGTGGGAAGAAATATCTCGCACCTTGAACCTCGTATTCAGCATCACAATGAGCTCTTCTGCCCTTTTCACACATCTCTGATATATAATTTCACTGCAGGTGTTTCAACCAGACTCTCCCAGTTAGCAAAAAATAACCTGCAAACCATTCCTTGAACGTGTGAAGTACTTAAGCAATATGGCGCAAGATCATAGATATAACTTACAAAATAACAAGAATAATCAACAATAAAAAACAGCATTAATTAAAATATTTCAGAAGCCTCAAATATTTCCCTTATTAAATAAAAAGAATTGCGAGGGACAGACGTTTACTTCTAATAATATTGATGTTCCCTTCACTTCCTGCAATAAATTTCAATAAGTGTGTGATAATAAATGCAAAATGTAAATTAAGATTTTGCTTTTGTATGTGTATCAGCTTAAGGTGTTTCAAAGTTAATTTTCCCCGAGAAAAAAAATATAAATTAAAATAATGCAAATGTGTCAAACGGCAAATAAAGTGCATGTTCTTTGTGGAAATCCTGATCAGAGGCCATCGCAGGTACTTGACCCTTGTCTCTAGGGGCATTACTGGCCTTATACTGGAGTAATGTGTCTCAGGCAAGTCAGTTTCTTCTTAAAAAATGCACTTATAAAAGAGGTGATTCAAGTTCCGACAACATTAAGGTTTAAGCTTAATGCTGGACGGTCTTTATCCCATGTGTGCGATTAGGGACTGTTGATATTGTTAGCCCAAACGCTTTCAGTAAATTTAGTTTCTTTAAAAATCCTACTAACTATTAATTTTCTTATACACTACAGGAAATAAAAAAATGCAACACTTGCAAGAAATTATGCAAATGTGACAAATTTAGGAAGGCGGTAGTATATGTAAATGCATGGAAATGATTAGGTTTGCAGGACGATCGAATTATTGGACAGGCGCGAGCTGACGTCACAGGTCCGGAGCAGTCAAACACAGATAAAGGCAACCAAAGATCCCTGGTTGACAAAACGTTGTGGTAATTGTTCTAAACTGCTAAAGCAGACGTCGACAGCCATTCCAACAGTTAACAGACTTTGAACGTGGAAGAATCATCGGCCTTAGAGAAGCTTTTTGTCGTACAGAGATGTGGCTAGCCATGTTTGCTGCAATCCCAGCACCATCGTACACATATGGCGCCAGTGGGTTCAAGAAGGATCCAGCACACCTTCTTGAACCAAGGATCAGGTTGGGTTGTTTTACCTCTGAGCGGCACTTTTTTGCACACCATGGGCTAAATGGCCAGGTCACATGGACCCGGGGAGGGGACCCACTGGAACAGCTGTTGGGAGACAGATGGTAGCCTCCCGTCAAGGCCATCCAGCGTGTTCTTTAACGTGCACAGAGTATGGCTCTCCCGCACACGGGGCCACGGCTTAACGTCCCATCCGACGGACGGCGGCCTTTCCAAGCCCATCGGTGTCCCCTACTGACCGTGGGCAGGGCGGGGAATTTTGCGGAGATAAATCTCAACGCTGACCCAGCTAGGACTCGAACCTGGGAACTACAGATTATGAGCCTGGCGCGCTACCGACTGAGCCCCCCCCCCGCCCCCCAAGGATCAGGAAAACGACGCATGACCATGGAGCGACAGGACCGCCATTTGCGATGCATGGTATTGCGTGACAGAACCTGAAAATCTCTTTTCAGGAGCATTACCGCCTGAGAAGCATTACTACACATAATAAGTGTTGTAATCTTCTCAGGAGGATTATCAGTGAACCTCTTCTTGTATATATATGGAAGATTCCATACTGCAAAATTTAAACATAGGACTAAATATTTCAATGTTATTTGTTGATCAATATACGCAGCAACTTAAGACAGGTTGCAGCTTCGGAATGATGACTCCAGTTAAGGGTCGAAATATCAGGATATTTACTCACAAGTAAGTGAATCTATTTGTCTTAAGTTGCTACGTATATTAATCTACCTATTCTAAGACAGCCATAAATAAACTTATTGCTGTTATCTGTTGTTGTGACCCCACGGCGGACTTTGATGAGAACGAGAAAGATAAGTTTTACAACTTCAGGGTGGTTTAAATTTTGTCAGAAAGGAGATATCACTCATGGGCTATGTAATAATATGATTGATTTAAATTAACAGGAAATGGTCTAAATATCCTAAGAAGAATCGTGTCCTATAGGGAAGCCGAAATTAGGTCAGATCATTGTCATTTCAAAAGTGCTTTGCAAATGAAGCTTAATTTATACAGAGAATTACCTTGAACACTGAAGTTCTAAAAGATCAAGAAATAGCCAAAGCTTACCACGATAAATTACTTAATCATTATGGCAATCGTGGTTTACTGGCAACTGAATTTAAAAACTAATGGGTCATTTCAAACAAGTTATTTTGCAAAGCAATAGTACTCTTCCAGGAAACAAGAAGCAGAAGAAACAGAGCAATTTAACTTATTAGCAAACGAAGCTTATTTCTGAAAGAAGTATTATATATAATAGGATTGGAGTGCAAAGTTGAGTTAAATTCAATCAGCTGACCTTGTTGACAGAGCAGAAAATTGGGTTAGTTGGCTTACCTCTGAGTGGCACTTTTTTGCACACAATGGATAGAGCAGCGAGTTTTATCAGATAGTAAATATTTTGAAAAAAGCCGTCCCATGGCCGAGTGGTTAGCACACTTGGCTACTGATCTAAGGGACCTGGGTTCGAGTCCCGGGTAAGGCATGGACGTTTGTGTCGTTTTTTCTGCTGAGGTCCTGCCATCCTCTCAGATCTTCTACTTTGGCATATAAACTGACAGGCTCCTTGTCAGACCTCTGTGGCAAGCAGCTGCTTGAGGGGGTATTTATTTTTTTTATTAAATATTTTGTGTGAGAAAAAGCAGAATAGTATACAAGCACTGAGAGATAAACATGGTAAGGTTATTGAAGGTGAATTCTGTCATTGGCTGAGCATTTCAGAGATGTTCTAAACAATGTTGTTAGTTCTACTCTCATTTTTTAATGATGATAGGTGCATTACTGGCTTTAATGTTAACCCTATATCACATTCTGAAGTTACTTTGGCTATCTCTAAATTAAAGCTGCATAAATCACTTAGGTATATTCTTGAGAAATATTTATAGTTTTGAAAAACCTGTGTTCACTAACTTCGCACATTTTAGAAAGGCTTTTTATTCTAATTACTACTGAAATGCTTATAGCTAGCTGGGAATGTTTCTATTGTCACTTGGCTGACTGAAATTTCGAAAATTTTCTTATGATAATGGTGTCGTTCCTAAGGATTTTACTCGAACTATTAATTATTATCCCTATTTTTAAGAAATGTGATCGCATTTCTTGTGATAATTATAGAAGAATCAATCTTTACTTTCTTTCCAAATAAAGTTCTTTGCATTATTGTCAACAGTAGAATTAATAATTGATTGATGGACATCATCGAGAAGGGTGTTTCAGAAGTGGCAGGGGATGCGTAGATAAAATATTTTCACTTAGGCAAATTCTTGAAAAATGTTTATAGTTTTGAAAAACCTATGTTCATTAACTTCGCACATTTTAGAAAGGCTTTTTATTACAAATATTTTCATATCTGAGTGACAGTGAGATCGTATGAAATACCTGGTAAGTTAGTTAACATAATGATGGCTCTCTATAAAAATACTGAGTCGTGTGTGAGAGTTCATAAAGCATATAATGATTGGTTGAACATTACCATTGGAGTTCTACAAGGCTACATTCTTCCCCCTAGTTATTTCTGTTGTCAATTATGTTATGTGGAATTCATCATAAAAAGATTCCCCGCCCTGCCCACGGTCAGTAGGGGACACCGATGGGCTTGGAAAGGCCGCCGTCCGTCGGATGGGACGTTAAGCCGTGGCTCCGTGTGCGGGAGAGCCATACCCTGTGCACGTTAAAGAACACGCTGGATGGCCTTGACGGGAGGCTATCATCTGTCTTCCAACAGCTGTTCCAGTGGGTTCCCTCCCCCAACCTTCTCTGAGCCTTCGGGGTCCATGTGACCTGGCCATTTAGCCCATGGTGTGCAAAAAAGTGCCGCTCAGAGGGAAAACAACCCAACCCATCATAAAAAGAGGATCATTAGATAGTCTAGTGCAGGGGCTCCCATACTTTCTAGTATCACGCCCCCATTTTGATTATTGAGCGGTCCTGACTCCTCTTCACCTCCTATTTATTATCAGCCAACCGTCTTCTTAATAAGTTCAATTTATAATTTAAAACTGAAATTTAAATAAAACGCATCCTTATGTCCTCCTTGGAATGCTATTATAGCGTTCTCCTTCCCTTCTTCATGTAATCTCCTGGTCTAGAGGGGACCCACTGGAACAGCTGTTGGAAGACAGATGGTAGCCTCCCGTCAAGGCCATCCAGTGTGTTCTTTAACGTGCACAGGGTATGGCTTTCCCACAAAAGGAGTCACGGCTTAACTTCCCAACCGACGGACGGCGGCCTTTCCAAGCCCATCGGTGTCCCCTACTGACCGTGAGCAGGGCGGAGAGTTTTGTGGACCAGCTGGGACTCGAACCTGGGAACTGCAGATTACGAGCCTGGCACGCTACCGACTGAGCCAACCCCGCCCCTAATGATGAGATGTGATTAGGGCTGTTGATGAGACTGGTAATAGAATAGTTTTAGGTGATATACATAGAGAAAATTAAAGTGCTGAAAATTGCTCAGTCAAGTGGCCCTTCATTTCTTTTGGATGTCAACTCTTTTGACCAAGTTTATCTTGGAAGTTCTATGACAGATACTGGTAGCTTTCAACATGAGACGTATTATATCAAAATTCTGAGCTGTAACTTAAAACAGAGATATTCTAAGGACCAAATTGTATAGTTTGAATGGATCTCTGGAGCCCATGGCTGCTTAAGAATTAGTCGTCTCTACAATATGCATAACTTAGTGCTTTGTTTCCAGTACTTAAATTCATATTTTTCCGTGTATAAGCCGACTTCTTTTTATCAAGTAACGTAGCGATATAGAAAAGAATAAAAAATAGGAGCGCAGTTGACTTATAATTGTTTCAAAACCATTAAAAATGAAATTATGTATAGACACACTTATTTCCGTAAGGTTAAAAGTGACTCACGATACGTTCTTAAAAGCATTTCAAATTGTCTTAAAAATATTTCAAATATTTTTAAGCGATTTCTGATTTCTGATATTTTTTAAGCGATTTCTTACTGATTATGCTGATGATTGGCTTTTAGTCATCATCATTTGCTTAAAGGGCAAATCATCAGCATAATCTTAATCAGATATTTTCGAATCTCTAGACCAGAAGATTACAGGAAGAAGGGAAGGAGGAGGCTACAACAGCATTCCAAGGAGGACATGTCTTAAAAATATTTCAAATGGTAGCAATGTTCTAAATTCTTATTGAGAGATGTTTTTGGATTAACAGTTTTCATTTTTTCTAAAACGTTCTATTCTGTTTGCGGGCAGTATAATGCCAGCCCGGCTGGTGGAATTTCTAGCGTCATCTGTCATCAGAAACTGAGTGCATAACAGTAGTATATTATACGTATGACTCTCGGTATGGGCTAATAATTAAACTGTGGCCCGATATGGAAAAAGTTTGGACAACCTTGTTCTACACCATTAAAAGGCAAATAATTTGGACAACACTGTTCTACACCATTAATATTTTTTTTTAATTACCCTTCAAACAGCTACTTGCCACATTTTTGCTGCTTGCCTTTTTAAATAATGAAAACAAAAAACCAAGTTCCTCTAGGCGCCTGTCAATGTCCTTTGCCACAGAGGAGATTCTTTGGAAGGGAAGACTCCAGTAGAACGACAACAGCAGAAGGAATTACTCTTATGTTATTATAATACTTAGGATATTCCATTGAAAATAATATTAATAAAACAATGGTTGCAAAATCGTTCTAGGTTGGTGGATCATTTGACTTCTAAGCGTCGTCATTTTTTATTTTTTTTATTTAACGCTTTACACAAGGTGACAACAACTCTAAGGTTTAGGAGCTCGGAAACGAAAGGGGTTCCAATGAACTCCTGTTCTAAAACAGCTCAGCATGAGTTGTTTCATTCTCAGATGTCATGCAGGGGTAAATGGATGAGAGAGGAAGGGGATGGAATCGGTGCCAACATCAATTCGAAATAATACAGCGCTAATTCCTTTATGATTCCGACACGTTTCCATATTTATTTTATTTATTTTGACTTTATCAAGAGTATGAGGCATAGAGGAAAATAATCCCATCATTTCCATGCGTTACCCAAATGAATGTAACAGTATCCATAACTAAGGATCTACTGAGGTTAATATTGAATAAAATGATCACAGGGATTTCTTACACTGTTTACCAGATTGGCCATGAGGTTTTGTGGCAATACATCCCACTCTTATCGGAGAACAGATTGGAGCTCATGGAGGGTTCATGAAGCGATTTGATGACTTCCTACACCTCTCCCCAGTATATCCCACACATGTTTTATAGGGCTCAGGTTAGAAAATAGGCTGTCCTGTCTGTTCCATGAATATCCTCACTTTCGAGGAATTCATCGTCTCTTTGAGACCTATGCGGGCATCACTGTCCATCAAATAAGATGTGGACCAACATGACCCCTCAAAAACATTACTCAAGGCTAAAGGATATTGTCCCTATGCCTTCGACCAGTCCGAGTACCTCTAGCAAAGATATGGAGCAGTCTGAGTCCATTTGACATAAAGCCACCTCAGACAATCAAACTATCAGCATAATGGTGTCATTCTCTGACGGTAGAGTGTTCGTAACGAGTTCCTTGCTCTCTCCAGATCAAAACAAATAGAGAGAATCAGTCTGAAGACTGAATCACAATTCGTCGGTGGACAACACATGCACCCTTTGGTCTGGGATCCAGTGACGATGATGTCTGCTCCAGATTAATCGGGCTTCCCGTGGAAGGGATTAAGAGGGATGCAAAACATTGGGTCTGGAATAGAGCCCTCTCTAGGGAAACCTTTTGTAAAAGATTTGCCAGGAAACTGTCTTCCCAGTGGCTGCAGAAAGCTCCAAGAGAATTGCCTGGCTAATATTGCTGTATTACCTTTACGTCAGAAATCGCTCACCTGCATTGTTGTCATTCTTTGACGATCTTGCATTCATCTACTGCTAACACCTATTGTCTGTTGGAATCGTCTAAAGTTTTGAAAGCACTGACTGGGTAAAATTTACTGGTCTATCCAGATCGGTCTGGAATTAGCCGGACTAACGTACCAATTTCTCTATCACATAAAATCATCCATATATCTCTGAGCCATAATGTTGTTACAAAACGCTCTACCAACATGAACACAACACTTGCTCAACAGCAAATGAGTAGCGCAAAATCAGTGTAGTCTTTATAACACCCCGAATTTTGCCTTTCGAGTCACATGCGAAAATTTTGTCCCGTCTGATGATTTTTGGGAGACGTGCGATCACGCGCTTATAACAGTGCATTCATACAAAACAAATCATGTTAATACTTTCAGTTGTTTGTAAGATATTTAAGTTTTGAATTATGCTTAAGTGTTAGTCGCCGATTTCTTCTCACACACTGTACTTCAGCATTAGTCACAATCTTATTGTACATCTATATATGTATGGGAAATTTTTTATTTTCGCTTCAAGTGTTACTTCAAACTTAGTATCTCTTCCAAGGCTACAAGGGATAAGAAGTTTGAAGTAATATCTGAAGGGAAAATATGAAATTTAGTCATGTGTGCGATCAGAAGCGGTTCAGTGACGTCGCACTCACTCCACTTCACTGAATCAATAAAGTCCTGAAGATCATAGGTTAGCGAGAGCAGACTGAATACTCGTACGCAATAATATCTATTCTCTGACGTTCATGATTTTCGAAATAACGAGTTCGAATGGGTGTCCAAGAATCAGACAGCATTGTCACCAAAATGTTTTCCGGATGAACAATATAAGCGTTTTTTCAAACAGTTTTACCAACATACTCCTTTGGGTCACCTGCAACATGTCTCTGGATGACGATTTATCTCTGAAGGGAAGTTCGAGATGACCTAAACGATATTATTGACGAAACAATTCAGAATAACGCCTATATTGTTCATCCGAAAACATTTTAGTTCAATGATGTCCGATCTTCGGATACCTATGAAGCTACGCGCTATCTGAAATATTTGAAAGGTCGGAGAAGGAAATCACTGCGTACGAATGTTCAGTCTTCTCACGATGAACTTTGAATCCTAGGACTATATTGATCTAATCAACTGGACTGAATGCGACATACTGAACTGCTTCTGACCGCTTTCGTGACTGATTAAGAGTTACAAGAGAGGTCAAGTTTCAAACAAAGTTGAAACGAAAATGTTACCATATGTTAAAGAGGGCCTAAAATGTTTTTTTTTTTTTTATCGAGTTCGAATTTCATATAATGCACAAAAGTAAATCGGGTCCATTAGTATACACATAAAAATCGACTTTTGTCAACATTTCACAGCATCCCAGGGGCCTTAAAAATGGGGAATATATGCTACATATACGCTATTTTTAAGACTCCCAGTTGTATTTAAATCATTTTTTAGACATTTTACATTCAGAATTTAGGGTCCCATACAAACTTATAATGCTTATGATTATCAATAGCGAAAAGTTTGACTTCCACAGATTGCGAAAATGGCTTAAGCATCTTTTTAACTTTAGTAGATTAGAAAATAAAAACTGTTTTAGAACTCCTTGAAATGGAAAATTTGTGATTTCTGTTAAAATTAAATGGCCTATACGTAAGGAACAAAAATCGTATGAGTGAAAAAAAAGCTCTTTTTTAAGCATTTCTTTTATGAGGTTTTTAAATGTACCAAATTTCACCAAAGCAAAAATAGATAGTTGAGCAATTTACCATTTTTTAAATGGTAAATTGCTCAACTATTGAAATTCCGTGTAAAAGTTTTACTTTTACACGGAATTTCAAATAACCCATTAATAAAACATGATGGCGTATTACACTGACAGACTCCTGTCAGATCTATGTGGCAAGCAGCTCCTTGAGAGAGGTATTTATTTTATTTCGATGAGAGAACGAAATAATCTTTGGCTGATTCAAAATAATTTTGGTCAAAATATATTTATGATGTTTTGAGACTGCATTTTCCAAATTCAGTACGGAGCCATAAATTCTCAAAAGGATTTCGGTGTTTTCAAGTTACGTTAATGAAAAGTAAAATTTGAATCTTTCCGATTTCTCCACACACCGGCCATTGAATTAGAAACCTTTATGCAGATGTACGTAAACGTCACTTGCGCAGCGTATATGCAAAATACGTAGTCACGTGCATCAGCACGTGATCTAGGCAACTATTTAAGACTGCTGCTCGTCAGTAGAATCATTGAAAAATTGTTATAAAGGTGAAGCCGTTTTCTTTCGTTTCTCGTGATCGAGGGCCTCAGAAATGAGAAAAAAGAGTGAACTGTTGTTAGCGCATCTACTGGAGTGTTAGTAGGAGTGATTTTTTTTATTTGGTTCTTCGCTTGAGGTCCTGTGTCGACGATGTTTCTTCTCTTTTCTTCGTTTTGACTGAAGCAAGTAGCGCTTCGAGTTGGTGGATTTGCTACGAGCTGTAGCACAATCGGTAAGTGAGGGATTTGCAGGCAACCCAAGGTGTGGGTGACCAATGCCTTCCTCTCAGGTCAGTGTGGTTTTTGTTCAGTTATTTTTTATTTTCGACGATTTGGTTTCGTGTCAGGACACTACATCCCCGACATTGGTGAAGGGTTTCCTGACGATCTACAGCAGGGGATGCAGGCGTTTCTCAATGGTTTCAATAGGATTTGTCCAGTCTAATGGAAGAAATCTCTAGTGGGGCTAAACTGCTCCGGAGTAATGAACCCGATAGAATGACTCCTTCCAGTAATATGTTCGCCGAAACTTTTTTAAACCCCATGAGATATTATCTGTGGCCAAGGCCCAGGGAATTAAGGAATACACAGCCCGGATAAAGGGTATGGACCGTCCTATCGCGACTGCCAAAGCGAACGTTTGAAGCAACAATTAACATGTGAACTATCGGCCCCGGAGGAGATAAAATCGGTACGTTTTTCCTGAAACAGTGAGATTTACATAACGACTAAGATAGCAGCTTGCATGCGTGATATTTTGAATATCAAGCAATTACTACATGTCAGTTGATCATGAATTAATGACAGACTCGTTGTCCACGAAATTTTCGTTGAAAAACATAGATCCGGATATCCTGTCCATGAGCTGTATCAAGAGCTACATGAACAAGGCATGCCAATCTTTGCCATCCGTCGTTTTGCCAAGAAAGAAGGGACCACCATGAGACCGCTGCCCTGTGTTCTCGTCACAAGTATAGACCACACCATGCCTAGTGAGGTCTTTCTGTGGTAGGAATTTTACCGCCCATCCCTTTTTATAGATAATCCCCGTCAATGTTGAAATTGTTGCCGTTTTGGCCATGGGAAGCAGACCTTTAGAAGTAAAACTCGTTGTGCCCGATGCGGGAAAGATCATTCTACGCCCTTGTGTTAATCCACAACCGTATACTGCTGCCTATGTGTGGAACGGCATGACGCCACCTCGGCCTCCTGCTCAAAATACAGATTAGAGTCTAGAACTCTCGAATATAAGTGCGTACACATTGTAATGTACTTAGAGGCTGGAGAAGTCATTTCTGCCACGCAGACTACTGACCAAAGGGACCTGGGTTCGAGTCTCGGGTAAGGCATGGATGTATGTGTCATTTTTTCTGCTGAGGTCCTGCCATCCTCTCAGACCTTCTACTATGGCATATAAACTGACAGGCTCCTGTCAGACCTCTGTGGCAAGCAGCTGCTTGAGGGGGTATTTTTTTTTCCAACATATGAACTCAAAAATATTCTCGATTATCAACAGGAGTTCCCTCCTTTTCGCTCGACGATATGCCAGGAATTTCAAGTCTCATCACGTTACTCATTGAAAAGGCATTCGCAGAGTTTGAGAAAAAAAAAACATGGGATTGTTTCCCAACATATCTGCTACCGACCAGAGGACAGATCGAACTCCAGATCAGAGCAACAACGTACCCCCCTCTTCCACGGCAGGGATAGTACTTTCGCCCCCTCTGGAATCCATTCATCCATCATCATCACAGACCAAAGACAGCATAAATGGACACAAGACTGGCACGACAAACAAAGTTACTACAGTATTATTGCATCTAGCTCAAATCAAATTCCCACCGGAGGACTAAGAATAGGGAGCCGAACCCTCCTCCATTCAGGAGATGGACGACTCTATGACTTCTTGGACAGCCCCCCCCCCCCAGCTCCTAATCGCAACTCGAAGTCTAAGATCTCTGCCAAATTCCACTCTCCGTAATCCTTTGTTTGCTGTGTTTTTATTTTTGGTTGGCTCTTAACATTCTTCAATGGAATGCTTGCTCGTAGCATTAGGGCTAACCTTGCCCTGTTTTCTATCGTCCTTCAATCTACTCGCCCAGATATCATTCTGTTGCAAGAGTCCTGGTCAGTTCCAGGCTCGCACTTTAGCATTCTGAATTACACCATTTATCGTCGTTCTAGTATGTATCGTCGTTACACCATACTCGAAAAGATCTACCTAGTCGGGTAAGGATCTTCCTCACCCAACTCCCAGTGGCACAGGAGAGGTAATAGTCATACAGATATATCTGCCTGGATACACATGGATAATAGCCAATGTCTATACCCCCGATTCTTCAGAAGCATCGAGGTTGCTGGATCTTATTCATACCACCTACCCAGATATTTCCAAGGGTCTACTATCTGCCTTCTCAATAAAGGGGATGTCACCAGACGGAGTACATTAGCCGCCACTTTCATCGACCTATCGTTCTGTGCGGCCACACTGCATCTGGAAGGTTCTTGGTCAACAATTCCATCCCTTTGGGGCAGCGACCATCATCCGATTTCCATAACTTTCAGGCATGATAGTCGATTTCATCCACATCCCACTAGTAGGAAATCATTTAGAATCGCTGATCCAGCAGCATTTCATCAAGCACTACAACGGATCGGAGAAAACCTGCCGTGGACTATGAAGACTTCGCAAGTCTCATTGTCTCAGCGCAATATAAGGCTACAACTGTCTGCCATTCTCAGGAACAACCTGCAGCTCCGTGGTGGAACTCGGCATGTCAAGCGGATTGGGCAGAAAGCATAGGGCTTTTTACATGCCCCGCACTACCCTCAATCAGACAGATTGGATGAGGTATAAACACACAGTGGGAAATTAAAAGAAAACAATCAGCACAGAAAGAACTAAATACTGGAAACGATTTGCGGGATCCACTCGAAGCCCCACGGACATGTTTCGCTATTTACAAAGCCGACAGGTATTAGAGCATAATACCTCAGAGAACATTCTTCGGGATGGAAATTCGTATGTGACACAGGGCACTGAACAAGAAACTTTGTTCGCAAACTACTGGCTTTCTCCGACCCAACTTGTATCTCATCCAGAGCTTCCCCAAACGAGACGAGATTACTCTTCCATATTAAACACGATTTTTTTTCTCTCGAGGAATTCCAAAAATCGATCTCTGACATACCTTAGCCACTGGCCCGGATCGTCTAGCTTCAGTCACGATAAAGGCACTACCGAAGACGTTGTTGATAGAATTGCTGCACATCCTAAACGATCTGTGGTCGGAGGGAAAGATCCCAGCATCATGGAAATAAGCAACAGTCATACCTATAAAAAAAGTCTGGGAAACCATCAGATCTTCTCGATTAATATCGCCCTATATCCCTTTTGTCAATTATGGCAAAAATATTTGAACGAATGATCTGATCAAGAATTCACTGGCTGCTTCTCAAGGCAGCAGTTTTTCCCAAGGAAATTACGAATTCATGCCGTTCCTACGCACAGGACAGGCTTTAAATCCAGTAGTTCTACTGGCAGAGGAAGCTCTTCAACGCCGTAGGTACACAATTCTAGTGAAACTCGACATACAACAGGCCTATGATTCGGTATCTATACAGGCACTTCTACACAAGTTGGATCGCCTAGGAAAAAAGGGAAACTGTTACCAGTGGTTTCAAAATTACCCTTCCAATAGAATTTTCCAGGTACGATGGAGGGGAGGTGTGCGTTCCCCATTCGTGTTCAAAGTTTACATAAGTGACCTTCCACAGCTTACCCACAGGCCTTTTGCGATCTCCATATATGCGGACGATCTGATTTTATACGGGCTTGGCGCCAACATTCGGCGACTTATTAAACTGGGCCAAGAAAACCTTGACAGAATAGTATCATGGACTCAACAGTGGGGGCTGTCAATTCTAGTCTCAAAGTGCTCCACTATGACAATCACTCGGAGGGGGAAAATCATTCCCAATCAATTACACTTAAATGACATTCCTCTCCAGTGGGTTTTCACAGCACAGATGTTAGGCGTTTATTTCCAGTCCAACTGCTCTTGGAAGAGTCACTTTCAAAATCTTCGAATCTCTGGCTTACGGAATCTCTGGCTTTGAACCCCATACGGGGTTTCGCGGTCAGAAAACGTGTGGTGCTCACCCTGGGGGTGCTAAGAATTGTTCAGTCTACTCTTCGAGCGAAATTCCTATACTGTAGGCATCTATTTTCATCTGCACCATCTCTGTAATATGATAAATTCTGTGTACCATGCTGCCCTTCGGGCAGCCACTGGCCTGTCACTCCTATACAGGTTCTCTATATAATCCCGTCAGCAATACCTCTGCATTCAGGGGAGAGACTATAGGCAGCGAAAATGATCCTCAAAGACCTTAATGGGCCATACGAAGCTTGACGTAGGGATTCTCGTCTCCTCATGGATCGGCTAACTACTTACAAATGGTGACCCCGGAACCTACCATACTCACAAGTGGCGATCGAATTTCTGAGGGCTGCAAAAATTTCCTTAAGAGTCCACTACACACAACCCCTGAGCCATCTCCCCTGGTATCCAAAGAACATCTGGTTGGTACTTCGAAAACATAGATTTCAACGACTTCAGGAACTTCATCCTCTGGAGATTGCTTATGAATTCAAACAGACTGCGCATCTATAGTGGTCTTCACATGTTCTAATCGGAACAGATGCATCGAGGACAGGACACGGGGTTAGAGTGGGAATCATATGCCCACAGAGGTCATGGATAATTGCTCGGAAATGTCCATCTTACTCCGTGTTCAGCGCAGAGGCCACAGCAATCAGATTAGTCTTGCGGGAAACTATATCAGACCCGGTGGACTATGTCATATGTTCTAATAGCAAATCTGTTTTAAGTTTTAATTTGAGAAATATCAATAGAGAATATATGGACACGCTCCCACTCCGCCATTGTAGGGTTACGTAATGAACTACAAACCGCAATGACATTTGCACGGTCAATAACATTAGTCTGAATCTCTGGTCATTCTGGCATCATGATCAACGAAAAGACGGGTGAGGCTGCTATGATGGGGGCTTCACAACAGTTAACGGGAATGTATCTTCCATTTCATTTGGAGAATACCATGCAGAATTTAATTCTGTACGCCAAAGAAAAGTTGACAATGGAGTGGGAGGCATCGGCCATTGCGGGATCATATCCCACACTTAGCAGATTCGCGAAGCTCCCGGAGGTACCATTCTCATCTCGGACCATGGAAATCCTATTCACCAAGTTTCGAGCGAGGGTCGCTCCACTAAATCACTTTCTATATCGCTGTCACCAGATGGAAAGCCAGTGCTGTCCATACTGCACAGAGCCAGAAACGGACGAGCACTTCCTGATTCAATGTATCCGCAATGATGCGACCAGATCAATATTTTTCAAGTCCATCCGAAGGGATCACGTTTATTTCCAGTCCAACTGCTCTTGGAAGAGTTACTTTCAAAATCCGAATCTCTGGCTTGCGATCTTTGAACCCCATACGAGGTTCAGCGGCCAGAAAACGTGTGGTGCTCACCCCGTTGCTTCTAAGGATTGTTCAGTCTGCTTTTCGAGCGAAATTCCTATACTGTGGGCATCTATTTTCATCTGCACCATCTCTGGAATGTCATATATCCTGTGTATTTGAAAATAGATGCCTACAGTTCCTATACTGTGGGCATCTATTTTCATCTGCACCATCTCTGGAATATGATAAATCCTGTGTTTTTGAAAATAGATGCCTACAGTTCCTATACTGTAGGCATCTATTTTCATCTGCACCATCTCTGGAATATGATAATCCGAAGGGATGGACTTAAAAAATCCTCCTTTATTTTCCTCTGACCGGGTACGATTTACTCTCCATGTATTCTCCACGTTTCGTTCGTGCCTGGGAACAGTTTGTGTATTCGACGCACCGATTCTCGTTATAGTGGTGCGATTCCTCCTTTGTCATGTCTACGCTTGGTTGATTCAGCACAATGTTTTGCTCAACTTGGCCTGGGATATAAGGCATTCTGGTCAGAGATCCCAAGACTCTCCTGTTCGAGGAGCAGGGCATAGAAGAAGAAGATGAATCGTCAGCAATGTTGATCACAACAGGAAAAACTAAGTATCTTTCGGGGTTCAATAAAGGGACTTATTGTGGGTGCCTGTCTGGCTGGAGCGACGATTTTAAAAACAGCAGAGCTGATTGGTTTTCTCAAAAGGTTTCTCAAAATATCGACCCATATCTCAGCGAACTATGCACAAGGAATTGAAGAGGATCGGTATTAGCAGTCGCATGCCTATACAGAAACCACTGATTTCTGCGAAGAACCGGAAAGTTCGTCTACTGTGGTGTCAGGAACCCGTGACTGGACACTGGAAGACTGGAAAAAAAGTCATGTTGTCCGACGGGTCGCGGTACAACTTGTTCTGTACCTACGGTAGGCAGAGAGTTTGGTGGGAACCCAATGAAGCAATGGACCCAGCTTCCTTGTAAATACAACTCAAGGTTCTGGAGGCGGTGTCATGGTGTGGGGCACGTTCTGTTGATACGGAACGGGTCCCCGAATATTGCTGGAAGGTCGGGTGTCCTCCAAAGATTATCTGAACATTGTTGCCGATCAAGACTATCCTACAACTTTGACTTTTTATCCATCAGGTGACGGCTGTTTCAAGGACGACAATGCTACTGTCCATCGCACAAGATGTGTTCAGCAGTGGTTGAGTGATCATAAAAGCGACTTCCACCATCTTCCCTGGCCACCACAAAGCCCGGATCTGAACCCTATTGAAAAACAGATCCGGGAGCAGAGCCCTCTACCGTCAAATCTGAGCCAGTTAAAGGACTGTCTGGTGAATGCCTGGTATGCTGGAGATGTAAAGGCACTCCAACACCTTGTGGAATCTATTGCCAAACCGCATACGTGCTGTAATTCGGGCTAAAGGAGGTCCAATCGGTATTGAATAAAGGTTTCTAATTTAGTGGCGGTGTGTGTAGAAAGTCGCAGGTGAAACATTTTAGAGATATGGATCAAATTTATTTTGTCTAGATTTTTCAAATATTTTGTATATCATCCAGAGCACTCACCCACCTCAAAAATTCTTCTCGAAACAAAGAATAAATAATTAATAAATCTTATATCGAACTGCTTATTTTATGCACGTAGTCATAAACTATCTGAATTTTTTTTTTTTAGTTTCGCTGGATTTCGATACAAAAAGAAATTTACGATGTGCAGCGCTGATGATAAATCTTCCGGCTTCCATACCTTTCAATACTGAGAGATCATTATAATGAAACGAATTTAGATAATTTGGAAAGATTAATTCATAAGCATGCTCATACTTCATTTTATAATTAGCAACCTGAAAGAAGCTGCAGTCACTCAGTATTTAAGTTAAAGCATGGTAATGATTTTGATGTGAACCTCATTTCTCCTTAAAGTTGACTCATCCCACCCCGAAAAATGCGCTAGAACACGCCATCAAAAAGGTGCATGTTCTAGGGCATTTGGACACAATGGAGATCCCGGAACCTACCATACCCACAAGTGGGGATCGAATTTCTGAGAGCTGCAAAAATTTCCTTAAGGGTCCACTACACACAACCCCTGAACCATCTCCCAGATTTTTCATAAAATAATTTTCCAGAAATGTCCATTAATTACCCTCCTGACTCTTTAAAATAGATTTTATAGAATTTATCGAGTGCTGATTAAATTCTATAAATTATATTTAAAATAGAATTATATTAGATATAGTAAGCTTCTTTATAAAATTACATTATGGACTATATAAGAAGCGAATAGAAATCTACCTTTCAAAATGTAATCTAAAATATATGAAAATTATCTAGCACTTTTGGGAACCTGCTAATAATGGCTTCATAAGTCAAAACTTTGCATGGATCACACTTAGATGGATCACAATTGCGGTATTATGTAAAAATATCTTTCATTTTCAGCCAAACGAATAGTCGAAATCTTACCCTATTTACTAAATAAATTCCACGTTGTTTTCTTATGAGTACAAAAAAATATTTCTCTAAAAGCCTGTTAAATATGCAATTCAGAGTCATAGGAAAACTTTTCATCAACAAAACATTTCTCAACTTATATTGAAAAATAGCATGTGAAAAGCAGTCTTGTGGTGCCGAGTGGTTAGCGCGCTTGGCTACTGATCGAAGGGACCTGGATTCGAGCCCGGGTAAGTTATGGATGTTCGTGTTGTTTTTCTGCTGAGGTCCTGACATTTTCACAGACCTTCTGCTATGGCATATAAAGTGACAGGCTCCTGTCAGACCTCTGTGGCAAGCAGCTGCTTGAGGGAGTATTTATTTATTTTTATTAGTAATAACAAAAAATTTAGTTATCCCATAATACTAATTACGGTTGGGTTATTATACCATTGAGCGACACTTTTTGCATTCAGTGGAGTAAATATTAAGGTCGCAAGGACCCCGAAGGCTCAGAGAAGGTTGGGAGAAGGGACTCACTAGACAGCTGTCAAAGCCATTCAGCCTGTTCTTTAACGTGCACAGGGTATGGCTCTCCCGTTTACGGCACCACGGCTTTATGTCTCATCCGACTGACAGCGACCTTTCCAAGATCATCGCCGTCCCTTACTGACCGAGGGTAGGGTGGAGAATTTTGCGGAGATAAATCTCAACGCTGGGCGAGGCAGAACTAGAACCTGGAAACTGAAGATTACGAGCCTGGCGCACTATCGGACTGATTTATTTATTTTTATTTATTATTAACAAAATTTCATTCTATCTTCCAATTTCGTTTTCTCATCGAAAATGGAAATTACATGCAACATTTCATTGTACAGGTTTACAACAACTAAGTGCAATTCTTATGATAAGTTACACTATAATATTAACACAGAAGTAACTTTTCCCCACTAAATATTTATTATCAATACCTACATACATATACATTTAACTTCTTATTAGGCTTTCATAAATGAAAATACATACAGTTATGGAATAACTTAGGATCTATCTCTTGTCGGTGTGTAGATGATAACAATCAACCAAAATTTCCTTTTGTAAGCATGAAAGTTCGCAAACAGGAAGTTCTTAAAACGTACTAAAATGACTGATAAACCAGCACAGCGGTTATGACTTCTTAGTGTTTTTACCACAAACGACTATGGCAGAATGGAGCATAGCGATATTATTAATCAACGCTCTATCATATTTCAGAAGATTCTTCCATAAAGATAACGATTTCTCTAATAGCTGATTTCAAACTTAACTGTTAGGTATCACTGCCGATTATTGCGATTCTATACTCTGAATTAATCAAACAACTTTAAAAGCATAAATTTCCAGAAAATATTTGCATTTGTGTTTGTTTCTACAGCAAAACTCACCTAAAATAAACAGCATGCATTTAATTACACTGCTTGTTTCCTCTAAACAAATGATACTCTGATTCTCCTAATCCCTTCTGCTCCCTGTCTAGGTGACTCCGTCTCGACGACAACTGCCGACTCGAATTCTGCCGCCAGTCCCCAGCACATAGACGGCGTCTCTTACTCGACCGGTAGCGGCGGTGCCGTAGCAAAGCCCCGCAAGAAGCGTTCGCGAGCCGCCTTCTCCCATGCCCAAGTGTTCGAACTGGAGCGTCGATTCAGCCACCAGCGCTACTTGTCTGGGCCAGAGCGAGCCGACCTGGCCCAGGCACTGAAGCTGACCGAGACTCAGGTAAAGATCTGGTTCCAGAACCGACGCTACAAGACTAAAAGGCGACAGATGCAGCAAGAGCTGACCACCCCCACTTCAGCACGAAGGGTGGCCGTCAAGGTTCTCGTGAAAGACGACCAACTGATGTACTCACCAGAGGAGATGGTCAGGCCTCCTCTTCTGTATCCTTCGTTCCCTCTCCCAGGGTTTGCTCTCAGTTATCTCTACTCTCCTTGGTTGTTTAGCTACGGACATGGTGGCATGCAACAACACCTTCCCTCTATGTGATAGTCAAAACATCTCTCTGTATATATTGCACCGGTGTATATATCTCTATTTAAAGATTAACTCATAATGCATTCTATTAGTCGTTTGAAGCAAACACAGAAACTGTTATTTTATAGCACATCTCGATTTTATCTTGTGTAAATTTTTTCTCATATAGCTCCTCGGTTACAGCAGAAATGTGAAATGAAGAAAAATTAAATATGGATTTGATTCATAAAACCTCTGGATGTAATTCCAAAATTATTAAAATTTGTTTAATTACTTCGCGAAATTAAAGGCAACAAAAACTTGTTTACCTGAATATATCTTCTGTTTTCCTTTATTTGTTATAGTCAGATAATTATTTTTAAATCGCCATATTATTATTTAATGTCGTATATTTAAAATATTTTTTATACTTAAAAATTGACAGTGGTACTTTTCTGTTTTTTTTTTTTCTTCTTTAAAGTTATATATATAATATATAATCAGAGGCGCACTCAGGATTTGATCACGGGGTGAGGGCGAGGGTCCCGCTGGCCCTGCTCGGGCAAACGAAGTAGCGCTCGGTCCGCCCGATTCGTTCGCCTTATGTTCACAGCGGCCGTGATTCCCGAAAGCTAAAGGGTATTCCCACTTTATGTGACCGCTGATTCATAAGTAGTATAGAAATAGAAGACACGACACAAATATAAAAATTAATTTTAATTAGGAAAAGATTTTTGGAAAATTTTCTAGTTTTTTTTTCCCTTTTTCTTTGGGGGGTGCCAGGTCCCATTGCTCCACCCCCTCTCCTCTGAGTGCGCCACTGTATATAATATTCAACTTAATGAATCACTGAATTAAGGAAATACTTTTAATTTGAGCGCCAAAATGTGTACTTTTTGTAATCAAGTTCGAGTAAAAGGTGATCAGAGCATGGAGTTGGTTATTAAATCTCGTTCAAAAGTCAATAAAAATCAATCCAGTAAAATCCATAACAAATACGCCAGTTAACATTTAAACTCGGGACGATCGCTGAGAAAAATACCTTGTGCCTGAATAGCATTTTTGCTGAGCATTTATAATTGCAAGTATTACCTAGGAAATAGGTTGAGAAAGGGAACCCACTGAACAGCTATTTGGAGACAGAGGAAGTCTCCAATCAAGGCCATCTAGCGTGTTCTTTAACGTAAACAGGATAAATCTCTTCTGCGCACGGAACCACAGCTTTATGTATCAACCGACGGATGGCGGCTTTTCTCAGCATATAGGCTTTTTATTAATCTTTTTACCGTAAATCAAATCACAAAGGCAAAGAGTGTATACGATATATTTTAATCTTTACAAGAGTTGGAAACTTTTGATACGGAGTTCTTTTTTTTTAATATTCACCATTAAAAAGCTTTTATGATGAAATGAAGATCTTTCAAATTAGATAATTTTTAGGCAGTAGTTAAATTAAGCATTACCTCAATTATTAAAGGCTTCCAGAGAATATTTTTAGGGTGTAAGCGCCGAATGACTATTATATCATATGAAAGATTCAAAAATAAATATCTCGGGGGGTCCTCCTTGGCTTCCCTAAACCGTCGACCTCTCCATTTCTCCCTTCCGTAGAGCAGTTATGGTGCGGCAGTAATGGGATTAAATACCTCATTTCCACCGATTGAAAATATTTCAGACTAATCATCGTGCATAACAGTGGGAAGTTAAATCTTGGCCAGGAGAGCCATATCCTGTGCACATGAAAGAACAAGATGGATGGCCTTGACTAGAGGCTTATATCTGTCTCCTTAGAGATATTCAGTAGATCCCCCTTCCCCAACCTTCTCAGCCTTTGGGGTGCTTGTGATGTGGCCATTTAGCCCATTGCATGCAAAAAAAAAAGTGCCGCTCAGATGTAAAACAACCCAAGAAATCTAAGAAGAAAAAAGCAATCGTTTCAAAATTCTTATTTAACAAAATATTTACAGTAGAAATGCGCATCCCCCAAAGAATGCTTTTGTCCCACCATTTTTCCAGCTTCTGGGAACTCGCTCTAATGCTATTAAAGTGTTAAGAGCCAGGAGAATTAAAAACGAAAGTTATTAATATGCTGAACAATCAATCTCTTCTTCCTCTTACTTTATCGTTTAGAGATGAAAAAAATAAACCTATGGAAAAAAAAAGTTAGTTTCAAAAAGTAAACTTAATGTACATTTTATGGAATCATTCATCGCATATTTTCTCTCTCGCAATTTGCACTCATGGATTCCTCTCAACACTCGTACCATGAGAAGAAATCGTTATTTAATTTTTTGCTACAGTGTAACCAGAATGGGATGGAAGCTGGCAAACTTATAAATTAAGGAAATAGACAAGTTTCCGCTTACCACACTATCAAATCACAGCATAATTCATTACAAGAAGTGTTAAAATATTGTTCATCTGCAACCAAACTTGACTGAACCCCTTTTGCTTCGTCCGAGATACACAGAATGATTTTAACAAAATTATTAAGTGGTCTCCCATTAATCGTATTTACATAAACTCAGATAAAACCAAATGGATGAGCTTTTATTCACCAGGATATTATGATCTTTCATCTTATGCAATAAAAAACCACGACTCTTGTGTCATAACATTATAACTCATGACCCTGACTGCTGCGACGGTGATGTTATTGAGCGTGCTGTGAGCCATAGATATCTTGGACTTTACATGGACACAACTTTTCGATAGAATTTACATATTCAAAAGTTAGCAGGTAAATTCCGTCTATATGCATCTAAATTTTACAAACTACAATTTGCTGCAAGCACACATACATGTATTTTGGTTTACAAAGCTATCTGTGAATCTATATTGACTTATGGTTTGACAATATACGGCTCAACTAACCTCACAAATATAAAGAAAATAGAAACTATTCAATCATCCATTGCTAAAAATATAATCCTATACAACTTAAGAAATTCACTTCATCGAACACAAGAAAGACTAAATTATCTAGGCATACTTTTTTTTCGCAACCTTTACAAATGCAGCATCACTTTAAAATATCTTTTTGACAATCAATTTAAATCTAAAATCTCTCATGGGAAAACACAAGGTTACCATCCAAAATTATTTCCAACCGATACTTTCTTAAAACTGAGGGAAAATTCCTTGAATGTCATTAGTGATGTTGATTTTTAAGTTTTCAGTGGTTCGAGGATAATTATTTCAGGAAGTTTCCTTCAGAAAGAATGTACATAAAAGAAAAAGCGCAAGGAATCAAATCAGTTGATCTGGATGGCAACAGATATTTAGAGATCAATCTGTCATCAAAATATTCACGCAAATATTTCAATGTCTAGTTATCTGTGCGAAAAGTTACTCCATCTTGGTAAAAAAAAATAACCTAGCATCAGCTCCTCATCATCCAGCTGTTAAATAAATTCTTCAAGGATCAAATTGATAATTAAAATGATTTTTGTTGTTATTTGAACAACGTTGCCACTGTTCAGAATCAAAATATGTCACCATTGTTTAGAGTCAAAATTTCATCAATATTTTTTTACATAAAATATATATTCCGTTTTAATCTGATCACCTGTTATTACAAGAGTCATCTCAAAGAGCCATTGCAAAAAATAAGCTTTGCCACTTTTTTCATGAGAAAGAAAATTGGTCTCACTGGTATTGACTCGATTCCTGTAGATCCGAGTAAATAGTAATGCCAGTGGGAGAAATAACCTCTAGGCCTCCGTCCTCAAGGAGACCCATTGCTCCATTTAACACAAAGGATATTTTTATCAAAGATTAAGCAGAAAGAAATTTGTGGTTTTAAAAGAAATATCCTAATATTTAAAAAGAAATCTTCAATTCCTAGGAGAGTTATGAGACATATGTCTTTCATCAATTGATTGGGATGCTTAAGAAATAGCTATATCATGTGAACGTATAAATATACCCAAACAAAAAGTTATGTTCATTTAAATATTAAATTTTTTACGTCATATTTTCCCATAAAACTTATTTCTTAAGATTTCCAAATATAATTTCATGCTAATTTTCATTTTAAGGCTCCATTTTTGTTGGTAATAATTGTGCTGACCCAACAACCGAGTGGTTAGTGTGCTTAGCTGCTAGATAGCGGAATCTAAGTCCGAAATCTAGATAAGGCACGAATGTTTCCTTTGTAACGCCCATTGTCCTTCTGCACAGGTCACGTCTTCGTCAGAGATCATCTCTATATTATAGGCTTTTCTCAAAACTCCGTCGTATGTGAACTGGCCTAAAGAGTTTTTTTTTTAAATATAAAATGTTCATTACATTCCCAAAATAATGCAGAAAAAGGTTTTAAAAAAAGGCAAACGCTTCGAAACTTTTCTCCCAGTAGTATGTTGGAAAGCACCATGCCAATACTCTCCAGTTGCTTTAATCATATCAGTAGGTTGCCTCAAATTTTGATGACGCTACTACATACTGACATTGAAAAAGAAGAATAAAGATGATCCGGAAGAGATTTAAGGGTTTGTGACACTCTAGGAAAAATAAATTATACCGCCCTGCCCTCTCTCACACAACTTATTGAATGACTTAAATATATAGTAAACTAAAAATGGAAATATTTGCATTTTCTTTAAACTAAGTATTCTTTACAAAATTGGTTTTTTTAATGCAACGCATTTTTTTTTTTGAGAAACTAACAGAATTGCATTAATCAGATAACGTAATATAACAATAAATTTCAATGTATTTTTGCTTACCTAATATTTTTGGAAAATGATTTACTCTTTGTAGATTCTGGATCTTCCTGGATGAGCAACCAACAGTAATATGTTAATATGGCTGGACTAAACTTCATACCATCGTTGATCTCTCCTGATGATATCTCATCATATTCATCTCTCACCTGAACAAATTCAAAGCAAAAAATATTTAAATTGGAATCAAAGAAATTTCATCTTCATTAAACCAAACTTCAGATATAATTTATCAAAAAATATTAACTATACTTTAAAATTACCTTTTTCTAGACAGGAATTTAAAATTCTATTACGACTAAGAACTGGTACAATCTTATTAAACAAATCAAAATATTATTTAAAGATCATTAACTCTCCAAATTGCACTACTTGTAACTAAATTGAAAATTCTAACCATATTTTATTGAACTGTACTAAATTTACTTCCCAAAGGGAAAATTTTTTCAACAACTTGGAAAGTATTCGATTATCAGATTTCACTATCGATTCACTTTTAAATTATCCAATCTTTAAAACTCAAATTTTAATATTTCGTTTTATTCTTGACTTCTTCCTTGTAACTAATCTTTGCAATTTGTTATGAAAAAATAAAAAAAAATTATAATAAAAACTTTAGAACTTATTGGAAAAAAAGAAAAAAAAAATTAAAAAATTATTTAAAAATAACGAAAAAAAATTTTTAAGTTAAAAAAATTGATATTGAAAAAAATTATTAAAATTAAAAAAAATATATATGATTATATGTTTTCACAAAATTTTAAAATGGGAAACTCTGGAGAAGGATCTCCCAATTTTTTGAAACGTTTTTCAATTCAATTCAATTTTATCTTCAGGAATATATTGTATTCCAAATCTTCATATGACCTTAGCATTGATATCACGAATTCTTTTACAGGTTGGAGCCATAGTGATAGATATCTTATTTTCTCTAGAAAGGCACTTGATAAAAAAAATCCGAAAATAGTTTCAAAAATTATATAATTTCATAATAATATAATTGGATAAATAATATATTTCATGATGATATTATTCATTTAATTTTTAAAACTTTAGTAGAATTCCCATAAATTTTTCTTTTCAGGGTTGACATTTCTCAAACCATTTTATGTAAAAAGAAAATGCTTGCTAAAATAAGTTTCTCACAAAAAAAATTGATGATAGCACTAGTGTGCCTAAATGACTTTTTGATGACTTCATATATAAATTTCGTTGCAAATTTATTAAATAAAAATGCACAAAACCTCTTTCTTTTATTTAAATTCTGATACTCAAAGATTAGAGCAGTTGAGCTGCTTTGTCTAAGCGCTTTCATGCAATTCTAATGCAGCTGTACATTGTTAGATGGAAGAGGTCAAAAGGCAAACCGACATAGCAAGGTCTGGCTGTACGTTTCCTCGGATTCATGTAAAATTACAACAAAGCTGGAAGAAAAAAACCTTGAAACAACTGATCAACCGACATTTTATTTCGGAAAGTGTAAAAAAAACGTTAGTCATTTAGTTAAACAATTTAGGACATTTAAGGTCTTCTAAAAAAGAATTTTTTTTTACTCATCAATAATAGCAAAAAGAGTGTGTGTGATTGTGTTTTGTCATCACCACAACTCTTCATATAAAAGGGCCAGAAAACTGATAATTTAGCAGATGATTAAGAGCCACATGAGAATGTGCAGTGTAAAATATTTACTGTAAAATTTCTATAGATGGTTACAAATCGGTATTTTCAATAAATATTGATATATCATTACGCCATCATTAATTTTTCTGGCCTGTTTCTAGCCAACAATGCATGATGACTAGCACTCTTTATTACTCACTTATAAAAGATCCATTAGTGACGCGTGATTTGATTCGACTGTTTAAAAATTATTGTCATTTTAAAATTAGATAATTGCCAGTACTTATAGTTCGCCATACGTAAAAATAATACCATGTTGTTGCACGATGTTATGCTGCATTTCTTTAACGCTTTTCAACGAAAGTTTTCGCGAGAGACAGCATTAACAGTTCACCGTTTGATTTTTTTTTATGATGAAACGCTCTTTCAAGGGACGATTCTAAATCAAAAATATTGTCTGGCACACGATATTCTATGAACCATTGTTTTCAAAAAAATTCCCTCTTTTCCATGGCAATTGAGGGTGCTTTGACTAGCTGTATATTATTATAAATCAATAGAAGTATATCATTTCTAAAAAGGGTTTAGAATGCCTGAACACTTTTTTAAACCTTATAATTTTTGTAAAGATTACTAAATGAATATATTTGAATATCTTTTATTTCAAATTTAATTTTATTTCTTGGTCTATAAGAGCTCTCATTTCTGATAGCTTAAGAAGGAACATGTCTCCAGAGCAACATGGCTTACTATTTCAATGTTAACCGTTCGATTTTATTCAGAAAAAATCTTTCAAGCAATGATTATTAAATCCAAAATATTATCCTGCCCATGTAATTTTTTGTGCACGAAAAAGCATTTAAATTAAAGACATATGTTTGTTGTTCTTTTCCCAAAAAGCAAAAAAGACATTTAAAGATCAAGCAGTGGAAATTTGTTAGAAGTATTTCCAGTTCTTAATATATGGTAAATGATTGAAAGTAGCAAGCTTGCATTTTACTAAAACTCGATGCGATCGAGTCATTAAGATTTTCCTTCCCCTTTTTTAATGGGGAAGAGATAGAAGACATAATCCGATTTCTATATATAGGAGCCTCTCAGAAGCCAAACTGATTAACTCCAGAAAATAAAAAGTGGAGAAAGTTGATGACTCTCTAAGATTTAATTTTAATACTTTGCTTGAAATATACCAACAAAGAAATATTATGTAGAGTAATATTATAGATATAGGTTCTATATTACAAAGTGTAAAAATATATAAAAATAACGTGCTTTGGTACTAAAATTGCGAAATTTACAAAAAGTTAAGTTGATCAGTTTGGCTTCTGAGAGGCTCATATATATAATGTATTTCTTTTAGCAAATATCCCTAGTCCTAATAGAAAAAGCATTATATAAAAATAATAAATACTCCCTCAAGCAGCTGCTTACCACAGTGGTCTGACAGGAGCCCTGTCAGTTTATATGCCACAGTAGGAGATTACAGAGAGCTTAATAAAAGTGTAAAGGATCAGTTAGCTGCTGATAAGAATCTTTGGCTTGATGGTTTGGCTGACAAAGCCGAGGAAGCAGTTAGACAGCACAACAGCAGAGAGTGGCAAAAATATCTGGCAACGATTTTTTTTTTAAATTAGTGATCTGGCAACCTTCGTGTCACGTGACATGAAGGTTGCCAGATCACTAATTTCTAAAAAAAATGGTTGCCAGATATTTTTTCTGAATTCTGTAATCAACCATAGTGTTCGGATACTTTTTTGAGCGACTGTACCAGATAGTTAATGTTTTGTGTGGTAGAAAAAGGACAGGTATACAGGGATTGAAGGATAAACAAGGTAAGGTTAAGAAGGTGAGGATTCTGTCATGGCTAGGTGGGCTGAGCATTTCAGTGATGTTCTAAACAATGTAGTTAGTTCTACCCCCATTGTTTGCAATGATGATAGATGCATTGGTGACTTTAATGTTGGCCCTATAACACAATCTGAAGTTATTTTGGCTATTTCTAAACTTAAACTTCATAAATTCCCAGGGGTAGATGAAATTACTACGGAAATGCTTAGAGCTGGGAATGCTTCGGTTACCACTTGGATGACTGAAATTCTGAATATCTTTTGTGATAAAGATGTCTTTATCACAAAATTTGGTAAATTCCTAAGGATTTTACCAAAGCTAATATTATCCCCATTTTCAAAAAAGTTGCTCGCAGTTCTTGTGAAAACTATACGGTATCAGTCTACTTTCTGTTCCAGGTAAAGTTTTTTGCATGATTGTGCTTAATAGAATTAAGAATCTGTTTGACAGGCAATTGCCTGATGAGCAATGTGGATTCAGAAGTGGTAGGGGATGTGTAGATCAGATATTTTCACTTAGGCAGATTCTTGTGAAATGTTTAGAGTTTCGGAAACCGTTGGTTGCTAGCTTTGTTGATTTCAAAAAGGCTTTCGACTCTGTTGATCGTCATAATTTGTGGTTGATTAGCTTTGCTGATTTCAAAAAGGCTTTCGACTCTGTTGATCGTCATAATTTGTGGTTGATTGTGAAATCATATGGCATACTAGACAAGTTACTTAATATAATGAAAGCTCTCTATAATGACACTGAGTGGTGTGTGAGAGTTGGTACGGCTTGTAGCAATTGGTTTAGCATTGCTAGTGGAGTTAGACAAGGGTACATTTTGTCTTCTTTTCTCTTTAGCTTGGTTATTGATTATGTTATGCGAAATTCACTTCAAGGGAAAGATTTTGGCCTTAAATGGACTGGAGATAAGAACATTTCTGATTTAGATTATGCTGTTGATTTAGTCCTTTTGGCAAATGATGTTGATGAGATAAACTCTTTTATTAGGGTTGTTGATGAAACTGGTAGTAGAGTAGGTTTGGTTATAAACAGAGAGAAAAGTATGGTGATGAAAATTAGTCAGGCAGGCTGTGATTCAGTTAATCTGAATGGTTGCAGTCTTGAACAGGTGTCTCAGTTTAATTAACTTGGCAGCTATGCCACAAATACTGGTGATGTGAGGCCCGAGATTAAAAGGTGAAAAAAAATTGCTGCCGGGACTTTTTAGTGTGGAGAAATAGGCATATACACCTAAAGACTAAAATTAGACTATAATAATGTGTTTTTTTCTAGGGTTAGATATGACAGTGAAACTTGGACACTTTGTAAACAAGATAACAAGAACTAGATGCTTTTGATTCTAGATGTTTACGCAGTATCTTGGGCATTAGGTGGTTAGCTTTGTAACTGATGATGAGGTTAGGCAAAGGAGTTGGCAACCTCCTGTGAGCAGTATATTATGCAGAGAGAGACTCCGTTGGTTTGGCCATGTTGCCCGTATGGATAATTATAGATTGACGAATACGGTTATGAATAGTGTGCCTAAAGTCCTCAGAAAGAGGGGGAGACCTAGGATGCGGTGGCCAGACAATGTCAAGCAGGACCTTGTTAGAATTGGTGTTCGGTGGCGAGATGTAGCAGATATAGCTCAGGACAGATATGCTTGGAGAACTAAATTGCGTGATCTGGTTGGACCTCCATAGCCCATGGCTGCTTGAGGATAATAATGATGATGACTCTGGTTTTTAAATGCCTTTTTTTGTTTTTCGGAAAATAAATTTTATGTACTTATTTTAAAATTTTTTATACACATAGAATTTCGTGAACCGGACATTATTTTGAATTTATGAATGGCTCATTGTAAGAGTGTTTCTGCATAAAATCGAACTGTTAGATGTAAATATATCTAATATGTTATGCAGCTCGCAATTCACGTTCCTTTTGATGATGTCAAAAACGAGATCTCTCGCTGACAAATAAATGAAATTAAATTCGTTATATATATATACACATACAAATATATCAGACAGACCTACAGAATTAAATTTAAAATAAAAAATTCGAATATATTCATTAAGTATAGGGTTTCAAAAAGTGTTCAATCATGCTAAGTTCCTTTTAGAAATGATAAACTTCTATTGATTTATAATAATATATAGCTAGTCAAAGCACCCTCAATTGCCATGGAAAAAACGGAATTTTTTTAGAAACAATGGTTCATTGAATATTGTGCGGCAGACAATATTTTTGATTTAAAATCGTCCCTTGAAAGAGCGTTTCATTATGAAAAAAAAACGGTGAACTGTAAATGCTGTCACTCGCGAACACGTTCGTTCAAAAAGCGTTAAAAAAATGCAGCATAACATCGTGCAATCACATGTTATTATTTTTACGTATGGCGAACTATTTTTAAAATAATTTGAATTAATTAAAATTTTTAAATTATCTAATTTTAAAATGACAATAATTTTTACACAGTCGAATAAAATCACGCGTCACTAATGGATATTTTACAAGTGAGTAATAACGAGTGCTAGTCATCATGCATTGTTGGCTAGAAGCAGGATCTAAAAATCAGGTCTAAAATGCCGATTTGTAACCACCTATTGAAATTATAAAGTAAATATTTTACCCTGCACATTTTCATGCTACTCCTAATCATTTGGTAAATTATCAGTTTTCTACCCTTTTATGTGAAGGGTTATGGCGACCGCACACATACACTGAGCTCATTTTGTTATTATAGATTTCTTGCTAACTTCAGCAAGAAGTAATAGTGCCTAATAAAAGTCAGTAAAATTAAAAGGGTTTTTATTAATTATTTCTTGCTAACTTTAACAAGAAGTTATTTTGCATAATTACAATCAGTGAATTTATTAAAATGCAGGTAAAAAATAAGGGTAAAAGTGAAATAATTAAGATTATCTAAAGGTGTGTTGGGATAAATTCCTAGCCTAATCACTTAATTATATAAAAGTTCAGCATAATTACAATTATTAGTCTATGATATATGGGATATAATCTATATGTAAAATTTAATATGTTCGAAATTAGTTATCTGCAACTGATTTGTGTAGTGCAAGTTATTATAAGTAAGTTGTGTGTCGTATCGACTTCCTTGCTCCGGTTGTATAAACGACTTCCTTGCTACTGGAATAGTGGAATAGTTATTAAATATTGTAAATAAAATCTGTATATATGCTCATTCGGCTTTGTGAATTTATAACAATATTGATTTCACTCAATAGCATAGCTAAAGAGGGATCTAATGCCTCCCAGTATTTTTAAGAGAAAATTAATTCCTGAATTTACATTAATAAAATTGTATGTAGTCAATATTAATTCGATTATCATATTATTCTTAAATTAAATATAAGGCTTTATATTTCTCATATTTTATTAAAAATTTGTATTATTGATATAATTAATACATCTAATCATCCATATCATTTATGCAAAGTTCCAGTGGCCGAGTGGTTAACTGTTTGGCTACTTTTCAAAGAGATCCGAGTTCGAGCTCTGATAGAGAGTGAAAGTTTCTTTTCATGATTTATCTTCATGCTGAGGTCTCGCCTTCCTCACAGATCTCTTCCACCGCGTTAAGAAAACAGAATTTATTTTTTCAAAAAATTAATCCAAGACATTCCTATTAGACCTCTGTGGAAAACAGGGGTTTCAAAGGTAATTTATTTTCATTATTAATAAATAAGAATAAATATTTGATGTTGTGTCCGCCTCCTTAATAGTAAACTATCAATTATTCGTTCTCTATTTCTTATTAAAATATTAATTTTTCATTCAAGGGTTTCATATTTTTTTAGTTATTTCCGTAATTAAAAAAACCTCCTTTACTTATGCACTTATTACAATTAACGGCAGCCAGTTTTAAACTAAAAAGTGCCGCTGAGAGGCAAAATAATTTAACCTTTCAACTTTAAGCCCATAGGTCTGAAAATATCCCGATTACATCATCAAGTTCCCTCGTTTATTTCCATCCGTGCATCATTTATCGTACTCATTTGTACGTCACCCACTTTAAAAGTTCTTTCCTCTCACGTTCCCGAATTATTTTTTCCTTCGCATCGCTCAGTAGCCAATCAAGAACTTAATGCATTAGCAGCATCAAGCGCCTTGATCCTTTCCACAGACCAGACTAATTGCTTCGGCATTACGTCGATAGATTTCCGTTGCTGATGGTTGAACCGAAAGCTACTTGCCATTATCGGTTGATTCCCTCGATGCGACTGCGCAAAAGAAGCTGCAGAGGATAACTGTCATCGGGATTGGAGGGATCGCGGCTCAGATGATGATGCACGTGGCAACCTCAATGCGAACTCACCGAGTGGCAACAGACAATACGAGATAATCCGTAAATGGTTATGTGGAAGTGAAAGGATGAGAGGTGGCCTTGGTTATTCCGAGAGACTTCCTGATATTGATGGAGTCGCCATTTGTTTCTCTGAGAGGATACTTTCAGGAAGTTAATAAACTCTGCAATTATCAGCAGATTACAAATTTAGGGAATAGGGAAAATCTTCACTGCTTATCTTAAAAATAGTCAAGTGTTTATCTGGTGTTCACTTTCGGATAGATTTTTACATCAACATTGCTTATGTTTGTCGGGTTTTTTCCAATATCGAGTCATGATTCTCACTATAGTCATGTTTTGAAGCACATTATTGCCACACGTCTGTCATCATTGTCTTAACATGTTGCTTTCTGTTTTGATTATTGTTTTTGTGTTAGAAATAGCGAAATAATGACCTATCTGTCTGATTTGAACCCCAATTATTCAAATGGTATTATTAATTAATTTATTTATTCATATCACATATATTATTTATTAATCAATTGAAAGTATGTGCACACAGTAGAAACGCTTTCTGAAACTATATACTTTACGCAGGTGATGAATTATACTTTGTTTTCCAGGGGTGCAGAGTAATAGGAACTCGTCGTCATTACTATATAACACATTATGAGAATCATTATGTGTCTAAAAGAATGATGGCTGCAAGAGGGATAAAAATTTTATAGAGTATAGGAGGGGAAGGAGGAGAGAGAGAGACTCCTCAAGCAGCACACATTAAATTGCTGCAATGTTGTGCAAAGTAATTTACATTGGAATTTGGTTGGAATGAACTGTTAGCCAACATACTGTTGCGGATTACAAAAATGGATAGCCACTGAGCGTGAGTATTAAAAGCTATATTTCAAAACCAAATTCAATACAAGGTAAATTGTTACAAAGGAAATATGGATGAAGTATCTTATTAACAAATCAACTATTAACATGCACAAGTCATCAATCTTCCTGCGTAGAGCACACAATATCAGCTCTGTGTATTTTACTAAATACTACCTTTTACTTGATTTACCAGGTCACCCGAAGATCTTCACTCGTAAACCAATTCTCGTCCTGTGCTAATAACTGTTCACACACTAGCCGAACAAAAAGACAGTCCGTGTAGAATTCGAAGTTAGCCATAAAAGTTCCCACTTTTATACTTCCGCGTATACACAACACATCAAGTTACTTCTTGATACTTAACGATAAAAGATCCCACTTTTATCCTTCCGCGTATACACAACACATCAAGTTACTTCTTGATACTTACGCGCACTGTCTCAGAACAGCTCACCGTCCATTTTCGAACTCACCGACCGTTACAACACAACAACCGTTACAATACAAAACGACCGTTAACGCTCCACTCTTCTTCTCCAAATTCTCCCAAAGTTCTTATTCGTTGGCTGAAACTTTGCTTTCGGTTGCCAGATTCTTCTGTCGTAACACTGCCCCCTTCCTAGGTCTTGTTCGTCCCGAACAATTCTGGATTCCAAAGCTTCTTCAGTTCTTCGATGAAACATGGTCAAACGATCCACGTGAACCACCTTGCTCTTTGTAGCTGGACGTCGACGAATGCGATATTCCACGTCTGTGTCAAAATGAAAGCGAATCTCATTATGACTTAGATTTCTTTTCTGACTGAAGCCTCGTCCACAAATATAATACGTGTAAGGCCTATAGCCCTTGTGAACACGTTTATGTCTCTGCAGGGAGAAGAATCGACTAAGAGTTTTCGTGCAAAACCTGTAAAAAGTTTTCTTCTTTGTCGAAAGTTTTCTTCTTTGGATTTTTACTTCTATCAACAGTAACAAGGAATGAAAGTCATTAGTGACATAAAATCTAGGGAGGAGTTTCATCCTCCAGTCTGACCCTTTTGTCAGTTGACTTTCACTTAATTCAGAACTGTCGTGATGAACCTTCAGCCATATTTCACCTGATTCAATTTGATCCCCAAGGTGCTTCACAATTATATCAGCTCCATAATTCTTTTTAGCGCTTCGGTCCATCTCCTCCTTCCATACTCTTGCTAGGACTGCAGCTTCTAATCCGACAACCTTACCTGTTTCTCCTGTATAAGTGAAATCAGTGATGTGTCGGGCTGCTAGCAATATTTTTTCTGTTTTATCTTCACATAGCCAGCTTGCAACATCTTCAGATACTCCTTGTTCTATTAACATGTTACGAAACTTGTTCAAAGCATTGCCGTTATGCAGAACCTTGCGGACACGTGATGCTTCATCTACCCTATTATCCACAATGTTCACCAAACGCAGAAGTTCTCCTCCTAACTCTTCGACGAGCTCTTGCAGTTCCAAGGATCCGTCACCAAGGAAACACTGAACAGCTTCCATCACTTCCAGAGAGTTGTCAACAGAGTTTTCAAGAGGTGAATCCATGTTGCTGATAACAGCTGAACAACTCAAACTCTTCATTCCACGAGCTTGTGATGCTGCAACCATTTTCTTAACTAAATCAACAGCAACATCTTCTGTACTGATGGGATCAATAGCTACTTTTCCGAATTCATCATCATAAACCAAAGCGCACACTCCTTCAGCCAGCTTTTTGGACACAATTGAGCATCTCATTAGAGGAACGCTATCTACGGTAGCCGTCAGATCCTTGCAGCGGTAAATCTCCTTATCTGTTGGCACCAGCTCCTCTGTCTGTCCTACGATGCAGCATCCGACGTCTTCCCTCATCTGCTCGATTTTATCTTTAGTGCAGTCGACTGTGAAGCCAGGGATGGATTCCAATTTGTACAGAGTATCTCCCGTCAATTGGAGAGCACGACCGGAGATCATAGGGACCTTGAGACCTAAAGCAGCAAGTGCAGGAGCCAAGACAAGACTCACTTTGTCGCTGACACCTCCTGTGCTGTGTTTATCTACCATCCGATGGCGCCACTCGAGTCTCCAACAAAACACATGACCCGAGGAGGTCATATTTGCTGTTTCTTCCGAATTCACTTTCTTGGAGCTCTCATTGTAATTAGCCAGGGAAATATCAGTCATGATTGCCAAATTGTTCATTCTGGAGATCAGCGACGAGTTTTGTAACATGATATTGTCCACTTTAGAGCTCTTGTAGTCGTGATAAAACTTTTCTATATCCTTATAATCTAAATGGTTATAATGTCCAAATCTGCACATTGACTGTTCAGAAAAGAAATTCAGCATGGTTTCGTTGAGATTGTCTGAGGGCTTTACTTCTCTCTGATCGTAACTCTGAGGCTTAGTTTCATCCAGAAAGTTAGTCTTTGAAGTACTGTCTCTGCCTGAAGCTCTTTTACTAGCATCACCTGTTATGCTTCTAAGCCATCCTTCGGAATTCCTCTTCCTTAAATCCCCACTTTCTATAAACGATTCGAGTGTGGCTATATGCTTCGGAAAAATCTCTCCGACTTCCGCGGTAAAGTCGAATGGCACTTTGTATCCATGATGAATGGACGCCTCTTCTTTACTCGGACCACTCTGCGAAACGTAAACTCTGTTTCGTTCCCCTTCATTACCACTCGTTACTCTGCCTTTGCGATAATTGTCCATGACGCATTTTGCTGAGAGCGAGGAATAGAATACCTTTCGTGTGGATCTCTCTTCAGATCGTGCCAGACTTGTATACCTAGGTATTTTGAAGTGCAAAGCGTACTGTTTAGTCTCACAGCTCTCTAATCTGTGTGATTGTTCTTCACAGTTCCTAGACATGTCACCAGCGACATAGACACTCTGCCATGCATCACCAGTAGTTGCATGGTCAAAGGCATTATCTGCGCTATATCTACGATTCTTGATTTCCAGTAGCAGATCCACATTTTTATATGCGTTGCCTTTCTCTTTTCCATGTTTACAATCTAACTTAACACTATCAAGATCACCTTTTTCACTGACAAATTCAACATTTAAACTATTGCATTGTCTATTGAGTTCGGTTTTACTATCCTTGAACTGATCAATAATCTTACCAACTCGAGAAGCCACTTCAGTTCTCATCTCAGTATTTTGTGCGGCTATTTCGGCTTTCAAATCATCTTTTTGAGAAACTATCTCCGTTCTCAACTCATTATTTTGTGCGGCCATTTCGGCTTTCAAATCACCTATTTTATCGCTTTGGGCAGCTAGATCACTTTTAATATCAGTCATCTGCGTAGCCATATCGGCTTTCATATCAGTCACCAGCGTAGCAATAACGGCTTTCCTATCAGTCATCAGCGTAGCAATAACGGCTTTCCTATCAGTCATCAGCGTAGCCATAATGGCTTTCCTATCAGTCATCAGCGCAGCCATATCGGCTTTCATATCGGTCATCTGGTCACCTATTTTATCGCTTTGGGCAGCTATATCGGCTTTCATATCGGCTTTCAAGTCATTTAACAACTTTACTAATTCATCCATACTTCTAGTTAACGGCATTCAAAAAATTATCCCACTTCTGACACCAAATGTTGCGGATTACAAAAATGGATAGCCACTGAGCGTGAGTATTAAAAGCTATATTTCAAAACCAAATTCAATACAAGGTAAATTGTTACAAAGGAAATATGGATGAAGTATCTTATTAACAAATCAACTATTAACATGCACAAGTCATCAATCTTCCTGCGTAGAGCACACAATATCAGCTCTGTGTATTTTACTAAATACTACCTTTTACTTGATTTACCAGGTCACCCGAAGATCTTCACTCGTAAACCAATTCTCGTCCTGTGCTAATAACTGTTCACACACTAGCCGAACAAAAAGACAGTCCGTGTAGAATTCGAAGTTAGCCATAAAAGTTCCCACTTTTATACTTCCGCGTATACACAACACATCAAGTTACTTCTTGATACTTAACGATAAAAGATCCCACTTTTATCCTTCCGCGTATACACAACACATCAAGTTACTTCTTGATACTTACGCGCACTGTCTCAGAACAGCTCACCGTCCATTTTCGAACTCACCGACCGTTACAACACAACAACCGTTACAATACAAAACGACCGTTAACGCTCCACTCTTCTTCTCCAAATTCTCCCAAAGTTCTTATTCGTTGGCTGAAACTTTGCTTTCGGTTGCCAGATTCTTCTGTCGTAACAATACAGTTTGCCGTCTGTTGGACAAACATAAGTCAAAATAGGACGACAATTAACCAAAGCCTTGTCAAAGTTTATAGAACCAGGCCTGGATCTAGAAAAAAAATCGAGGTGGGGGGGGGAGGCAAGAAACAATCGAGCGGCAAAACTGTAAAAGGAGGGCCCAACAGACTGGATTTCCAATGCAATATAACATTTCCCCCTCTGTTTTACAGGTTTTTAAAAAATTTCTTGAAAAATTCATGAAATATAAAGAAATTTAATAATTTCTTGCCTTTTTTAACATTATTAGCATTCTGAAAGAAGGGGAACGTGGTTCCTTTGCCCCCCTCCCCCTAGATCCGGCCTTGTATGTAACCATCACACAATGGTTTTCCTACGTTTAGTGGACCACCATACAACATTATATCAACCAATGCGCATCACTCTACCAACTTTTATCCAATCAACCGCAAATGTTCAAATAACTATTACTGAAATAAAATCACCAAAACACTTCTTTAATCCACACTTTGACCCTGTCTGCAAAACTTATGGTATTCAACTGAATGGATATGCGGAAACTATAGATTGCGAAAGGGTGGATATGAAGAAATATATATATATATGTCAAAAGGATACTCAAATTATTTCCAAATATTAATGCACAATTTAAAGCAGATTAAAAGATATTTACATGTTCCAAGTTTTAACAAAATCATTTGTGTTTACGCTAAGTTTTCTAAACTGTTTCCTAAAGCATTTCAATAACATTCTTGACAAATAGATGGGAGTTGGGTAGGATAAAAGTGGCATCTACTTTCCTCTTAAACACCCAACAATATTTATGTATCAATCGAATAAAACATAAGCTGAAAAGTAGGGTTGTTTTACCTCTGAGCGGCATTACTTTGCACACAATGGATAAATGGCCAGATCAAAAAGAAACCGAGGCTCAAAGAAGGTTCAGGAAGGGGACCCACAGGACAGCTGTTAAGAGACAAATGTAGCCTCCCTTCAAGACCATCCAGGGTATTCTTTAAAGTTCACAGGATATGGCGCTCCCACACACTGGGGCTACGGCTTAACGTCCCGTCCGACGGACGACGGCTTTTCCAAGCCATTCGGTGACCAAGGGAAGAGTGGGGGTTTAGCGAAGATAAATCTCAATGCGGGCACAGATGGGACATGAACCTGATAGCTGAAGATTATGAGCCCTGAGCGCTGTAGGCTGAGCTAACCCCCACAGCACAGAAACCGAAGCTTCAAAGCATTACATTCTCCTCCCCAGATAAAATAACTTTTTATTTTGCCTCCTCCTACCAAAATGCATACTTTTAGTTTTGCGCCCCCCCCCCCCCGACTCTAGATAAAATCGTGGGGAAAATCTATGCTCATTATTATTAATAGAGAGATTTCTGTGTTTTCAATTTTAGGACTAACAACTTTGGGTTTTCGAAGATCACAGCATTTCAATTATCCAACGCTTTCGGTAACATTTATTCAGTTGGCCACTGGTGCAGACATCATCTTGCTTTTTATTTCGACATCTCATTTTGTATGCACCCAAAATAATATCGCCAAATTTTCCGAAATCTGTTAATTTTGTTTTTCAACTCTGTATTACGCATTTCTACGAACACTTTACCCTTCAGAAGAGAATGCAGATAACATGAAAAATAATTCACGAACCATAATTATACTCTAAATATTACAAACTTCCGGAGCAGTAAATCTGAAGATCAAAGAAAGCGATAGCCCAATGAAGAGGCCACACCCACGAGTTATTGCAAAAACAATTCACAGTGTAATTCCACCACGGCAAATATCCGCACCTTATGCGACAAATGAATACTTTTTCCTGATGTACTCGATCGTTATTCATATGCATATTTATGGAAGTGAACAATTAAAAATGCTGCTTTTCATTTCGGAGTACTGCAAAGTGCAAAATGAAACATCATTTCCTTTACACTGGTATATTAACGACTAGAAGAATTTTCCAGTGTTGCTCCTGATGTCAGAGAGCTTCTCATAAAACGCGACTTCGTCTCTACTCACATTTTCCAAAGTGTTATTTTCGTTTCGACAAATTACGGTCGCCTGCAATTCCCGAGACTTGATCGAATAGTCCCAAATTTCATACGCGAGTTACCCCCTTTGTGACCCCATGTTGGATGAAAAATCAGGTTCCTACCGGCAATGGGTGCGTTAATATAATAATATCTTTGGAAACAAGAGGGATCTGGCAATGGTTGGTGATTTTCTTGATCAAATGAGAAGAATGGAGAACGGAGTGGAAAGATGCTTTATCCAAAATGGCGATTTCTAATCACCTATTCGACCTATCGAGTTCATATTTTCCACTGAACATTCCCATGCAACTCTTAATCTTCTGCCAAAATTCCAGTTTCCTGGCACCTATGTGTGAAGCGTTTTGGCCACCACAGACGCAATATTAGAGATGTAAAGCATTTGCTGCAGAAGCTCCCTAACGAGTTGGGAATTGATACATTTTCAAGCGCAGAATCTTGCTTTACATTGGCTTTCGTGGTTAAGCACAATAAGCAACGATTGGACAAAAACTATTTGAGGGATACTTGCCGCTCCTTTCTTTATGTGAAACAGAATTTAGCTTCTTTTCCTTTTTCTGCTTTATCCACAGCAATTTCTGTAAACTGTAAAATAAAGTTCAATTTATTTAGCTTTGCAGGTTGCCAGTTACTTGTTGGTCGCTGAGTTACAGGTCGCCTACAAATTAAAATGGTTGCATGTTCCCATTTAGAGCTTTAATGAAATCTAACACTTTATCTGAAGATCGGATTAGTTAGTGTTCCCTGTGTCAGACACGAAACGTTTCACTGAAAGAGAAATTAAATTAAATCAATAACAAAATAGGAAGTACTTATTTGAGTTTTCAATTGTAAACTCTTGTTTTCACTCTTTCGCTAAGAAAAAACTTTTTACTTTAAAATTCAGTGGTAGAAATTTTGTTAACACATTTATTAATTCTGTAAGCAGTTACCAATTTATAATTGTGATGTTTTTACCTTTCATTACATCATTTAGTTTCCTATTTCATCATTCATTGGCAGAAAGTTTGACGAATCTTAAAGGTATACAACAATTTTCAAACAGCCGCAAGATAACATCAACAACAACATTAACAACTAACTTATGTTTTCCTCTTGAAGTTTCTACAAAATAAAATGCTAAAATAAATGCATCAGTGAAAGTTTTATTTCACACGATTTTTTTTTTCCGATTTGTTCAGTGTTATGCTTAGTTCAAATTATAAACTTTTAAAACCATCAACTACCAATATACTGTATTTTTCTTATTAACAAAACATTTCTCTTCATACTAATTACTAGTACACTTTTAGCAATATAAAAGACAGTTGTTTTACCTCTGAGCGGCACGTTTTGAACACAATGGGCTAAATGACCAGGTTTCAAGGACCCCGAGTGCTCAGAGAAGGTTGGGGAGGGGACCCACTGGACAGCTGTTAGAAGACAGATGGTAGCCTCCCGTCAAGGCCATCCAGCATGTTCTTTAATATGCACAGGGTATGGTTCTCCCGCACACGGGGCCACTGCGTAACGTCCCATCCGACGGGCGATGGCCTTTCGAAACCTATCGGTGTCCCCTACTAATTGTCGTCAGGGTGAGAAGTTTTATGGAGACAAATCTCAATGTTGGCTCATGCGGAACTCGAACCTGAAAACTGCAGATTAAGAGCCTGACGTGCTACCGATTGAGCCACCCCCACCGCCATAGCAGTATGAAGAACAGAATAATTGTTCGGTCATAGCCAAGTGAGTTACGGCGTCATTTTCGTTAGCTGTTATACTGGACCGACGATTAAATCCTGCAATAGCTCAATGCAAATAATTTTCAATATCAAACGAAGAACACAATTTCTTTAAAAAAACATTAATTTTTATCCTAACATTAGCGCAACGTAGGTCCAGCATTAGGCAAACTATGAATAAACGACTGGTTTAGCCAGATGACTCAACGCTGGCCCTAACGTAACAAAGTTACGTGGATCTGGTGATAAATAAATAACTGGGAGCGATTTCACTTTGTTGAGGGATACGGTTCAGAGAGCTGCTTTTACAGAGTTGAACGAAAAAACTGTTTTCAGTAGTTTGGCGGGAGTTGATCGAGTTCGGAAGTGAACGGAAGAAAGAAGATACCAATTTGGTACGTTTAGTTTTCTTTTGGATAATTTTGAGGCCATTCTTATGGTTCAATGCGGAGTGTCTTTTCTGCATAATTTTACAGTTGCTGCACGAAAATTTCGGATAATCTGGTAAAGATCAAAACACTTAAGCAGGATATTGTAAATCTTTTGCTTAGAAATAAATCATCAGGACTTGATGACTCTGAAATTAGAAGTTTGAATAGCATGATCTTGCAGTTTACTTATATGGATTTGATCATCAATGTGATCTTCAGAATTCTGAAGAAACTCGTGACTTGCAGTCACAAAATGATGGTTTTAAAACTGTTACTAGTAAAAAATCGATGAAGAGGCGAAGGTCCTCTGCACCTGAACAAGAAAACATTTACTCCAAAGGTAGATTTGATTGGCTAGCACAAATTGAAAACGATACTGATTCTGAAAACCAAAATATTGAAGACGTGGATAAAACTCCACAGACAAAAGGAGAAAATGTTGTTAGGCAGGATAAGCAAAATTCTGTCAGAATTCCGCCGCTTAAAATCAGTAACAAAAGTAACTGGATTAAGCAAAATAAAAAATTTCTTGAAAAAGCTGTAGGGAAATTCCATGCTAAAATATCCGGCGAGACTATCAGGGTTCAAGCCACCTGTATTGAAGATTTTCGAAAGTTTAGCAAACTTCTTGAAGAAAGCAATGTAGGATTTCATATCTACAAGTTAAGGGATGAGAAAACCTTGAAGGTTGTTATTAAAAAACTACCCAGTGATACTCCTGTTTAGGACATTACGCAGGAACTGATCAGTAGAAATATCCCTGTACTAAAAATCGCACAATTCACTAAAGGAGAAAAGAAGACATTGCTACCAATCTATTTTATTTAAACTGAAAAGAGCAATGAAGGGAAAGAAATCATTAATTTTCTTTCCTGTTCAGTCTGAAAATTGTTGAATCCTACAAAAAGAAAAGTGGCCCGTTACAGTGTCACAGATGTCAACGTTAGTTCCCCACGCAATCCTGCTGCTTCAATGGGCCAAGATGTGTGAAATGCGACTCACTGCAATAGGGATCCGAAAGATGGAGACGCTAACTGCGTGGCCTGTGGAGGTTCACACGCTGCGAATTATAAAGGATGACCTAAACCTGGTCCCGAGGAAGACAATACAAAAAAATGACGTAGGTGAGAAGAAACCTCTAACAAATTATAACGTACAGCCAGGAAAATCCTATGCTAAGGCTGTGATAAATCAGACTGAACCTTCCACAAGTGCTGATGATTCGAAGCCAACACTCTCTGTTCCAACTTTCAGATCAGATAAGATGCATTCCACTGCTCAATAAGATTCTTTTCCTAGAGCAACAGCAAAAGGAAAACAAACTGGAAAATATGTTATCAAAAGTTCTACGGCAAAAACTACTTCAACAGCAAGTCATTACTTAAAATTTTAGAAGCTGCAAAGGAAATTGTTAGATTGTTCGATGGTTTTAGTTTTACAGAGCTTTTTAAATTCATGAAATCAATTATCTCTGATTTCAAATCTGCGAAGACAAAATCAGACAAATATACCATTGTATTCAAATTGAATATATCAATAATATCTGTCCGAATATATCAATAATATATCAATAAATCATATCTGTCCAAATATGTCAATAATATCTGTCCGAATCATGACCAATAATTCAAATGGAAGATAACTTTCGATTCTTTATTGGAATGCCAACGGCGTTAAACAAGACCTTGAAGAACTGAAGCTTTCCTATTTGAGTACAACATTGATATCGCACTTATTGGCGAAACACACTTGAAACCTGGTGCGTCGATAAAAATTCCAAATTTTGTAATTTATCGGACCGACCGACTTCATAACAAAGAAGAAGGAACTACTGTTTTTATCTGAAGATATCTCAAGCATCGCGAATTTCCTCTTGGCAATCTTGTCGCTCTGGAAGCCACAACTGTTTGTCTTGAAGATCCAAAATATGGACATATTCTGCTAATAAGTGCAGACAAACTTCCGACTGCTCCGTTCTGCACTGCAGATATGGATTCTATCTTTTCAAATAATTTTTCAACTCTTGTGGCTGGGAAATTAAACTCAAAGCATACCAGCTGGCATAGCAAAAGATCAAAAGCGAACGATAAATTATTATTAAGCTACTCCGCTAAAAATGGCATTATAGTGGATGCACCACAAGCCCCGACTTACTTTCCCCAAATCAGTCATTTTAGATCAGAGGTGCTGGACATTGTTCTTCATAAAAATTTCTTTCTTAACTAAAATTTGCAAGTTTTAAAAAAACTGTCATCAGATATAATCCGGGCGGGGGTGGCTCAGTCGGTAGCGCGCCAAGCTCGTAATTAATGCAATTCCCAGGTTCGAGTCCCAGCTGGGTCAGCGTTGAGATTTATCTCCGCAAAATTTCCCGCCCTGCCCAAGGTCAGTAGGGGATACCGATGGGCTTGGAAAGACCGTCGTCCGTCGGATGGGACGTTAAGCCGGTGGTCCGGTGTGTGGGAGAGACACACCCTGTGCACGTTAAATAACACGCTGGATGGCCTTGACGGGAGGCTACCATCTGTCTCCTAACAGCTGTGCCAGTTGGTCCCCTCCCCCAACCTTCTCTGCGCCTTCGGGGTCCATGTGACCTGGCCATTTAGCCCATGGTGTACAAAAAAGTGCCGCTCAGAGGTAAAACATCCCAACCAGATAAAATCCGGTGTTGCTCAAATTAGACTTGCAGGGAATACGAGAGCTTCCCACTTGCAACAAAGTAAACTGGGACAGATTTCGTATTATTCTTGATAAAATAGTCCCTGGTATACTCAAAAAAGCAAACCACGTGAATCTGGATGCTGAAATTACAAATCTCAATGGAAAAATTCAAGACCCACTTCAAAAATCAACCACTGTGCGTAAAAGGGACCTCAAAACTGAAACACTTCCACTGACAAAGACCTTTTTGTTCTATTCTATTATCATTTGTTAGTAGAAGATAGTCAACAATTAGTCATATAAAATTAGCGCGATTGGTTTCTGATCTACGGGACCTGGGTTCGAGCCCCGGGTAAGGCATGGATGCTTGTGTTGTTTTTCTGCTGAGGTCCTGCCATCCTCTCAGACCTTCTACTATGGCATATAAACTGACAGGCTCCTGTCAGACCTCTGTGGCAAGCAGCTGCTTGAGGGGGTATTTATTTATTATATTTAGTTCAATTATTTAAATTCTCATACTTCTTCTAACTTATATAACTTGACAACGGACGTGGGATCCTCATGACAAGGACATCTACAACCAAAAGCGTAGTGCACTCAGGGAAAGACTTCAAGAATTTCGGAATGATTGCAGGGTGCCCAAGCTTAGCTCCCTTAATCCACAACACGGATTCACTCTGGAAAATGATCTCAGCGCTTGAAGGAAGAATCAGACTTCCTGTTCTCCATGGAGAAAATGGATTAGTTTACGATAATAAAGACAAAGCAGAAGCATTCACTTCCTGCTTAGAAAAGCAATTTATGCCAAATGATGAACCCTATGACGAGGATTTCATCTCTTCCACTAATAAAACAGTCCGAGATTTTAACACTCAACAGCACAACTCAAGTCTTAAGTTTGCTTCATATTATGAACTACGTGGAATTATCTCCAAGTTAAGAACTGCAAAAGCCACTGGTTGGGATAAAATCAGTAATACAGTTTTAAGGAACCTTCCCAAAAAGGCTCTTAGGCTTCTGCTCTGCATAATTAACAAAGCTCTTAGACTATTTTCCAGAGATTTGTAAATTGGCGATCGTTACCACGATTCCAAAAAGCGGCAAGGACCCTCTATTTCCTTAAGATTAACGGCCCATCAGTCTTCTGTCCTGCATTGGTAAAATATATGAAAAGATTATTCTAAAGAGAATTGATGCATTCCTCGAAGAATCAATTATCATTCCTCCAGAACAGTTCGGCTTTAGAAGAAAGCACTCAGCCGTGCATCAATTGCTCCGAGTCGTTGAGCGGGTTTCCGGGGCCATGAACAAGAAGGAATCCGTCATTGACGTTTTCCTTGATGTCGCAAAGGCTTTCGATAGGATTTTGGACCAAAGGAGTCATCTGCAAGCTTATCAAATTCAAATTCCCTGTCGAACTCATTCATCTAATATAGAGCTATCTCATAAATAGAAAATTTAAGGTTCGAGTTGGCAATGACTACTCAAAAACCTATCCAATTTTTGCAGGGGTATCACAAGGCTCTGTCCTAGGTCAACTCTCTTCAATATATATGTTGCCGACATTGCAAAAATTCCTACTGTTAAAGCTGCCATGTATGCAGATGACACCGCTTTTCTGGCTTCCTCTACTTCACATGATTTTGCTTTACGTAGAGTGCAAACTATGCTTAAAGACTTTGACACGAGGTGTACGAACTAGAAGACAAAGCGAAATGCTAATAAAAGTGTTGCCATGATCTTTACACACAAAAGGTTACACCTTTTGTTTCGAATTTTGAAATTTTTGGCAAACAAATCGTCTGGATGGACACTGCTACTTATCTTGGAGCCACACTGCACAGAATGCTTGACTGGACGCATCATATAAGAAAAAGTATCTGCAAAGCAAAAGGAGTGCACAATAGGTTGATAACCCTTTTTGCTAGGCAGGGTTGGGTTGTTTTACCTCTGAGCGGCACTTTTTTGCACACCATGGGCTAAATGGCCAGGTCACATAGACCCCGAAGGCTCAGAGAAGGTTGGAGGAGGGGACCCACTGGAACAGCTGTTGGGAGACAGATGGCAGCCTCCCGTCAAGGCCATCCAGCGTATTCTTTAACGTGCACATGGTATGGCTCTCCCGCACACGGGGCCACGGCTTAACATCCCATCCGATGGACGGCGGCCTTTCCAAGCCCATCGTGTTCCCTACTGACCGTGGGCAGGGCGGGGAATTTTGCGGAGATAAATCTCAACGCTGACCCAGCTGGGACTCGAACCTTGGAACTACAGATTACGAGCCTGGCGCGCTACCGACTGAGCCACCCCCGCCCCTTTTGCCAGGCACTGGACGCTTTCATTGGCAAACAAGGTGCTTACGCAGAAGATGGTTATTCGCCTTATTCTCCTTTATGCAACTTGGAGCTACTGTGAAAGAACTAAAATTCAAACTTTCCAAAAAAGGATCATGCGACAGATTGTCGCACCCTGGTTCGTGCGTAATTCCATCATCCAAAGGGATCTTTGTATCCCTTCTGTTAGTAACTGCACTAGAGATGCTGCAATTCAGTTTTTTTTTTTTGTTTTTTGAAAATGCTATGGAACATCAGAATCTTCTCATTTCAGGAGCTGTTAAGTACAATCACCTCTTCCAGCAAAAGTTTAAGAGGCCATGATCCATCCTGGTATCAGACCAATTCTAGTGATTTCTTTTTTTTTCTCTCTAGTTGATCTTGAAAATCAAGAAATAGCCTTAGGGCTCTGATTCTTTTCAGTTTATACCTCTTTACATTTTAACTTCAATGCCTCAGGCACACTTCATACGGAGGAGATAAGGACTTGCAAAAAGCCCGGTAATCCAATAGTTTACACCTGATACACACAAACTTTTGCAATACGAAATTTTAATCCTCAACAAAGAGATCAGAGATCGAAATGGATCACCGGGCAAAAAGTCCGGTGATCCATTTCGATCTCTGATCTAAACTCTCTGATCTCTGATCTAAATGATTATAAATTAAACAAAGGGAACGTTCAAGCAGAGCTCTTTCTCTGGTTCCTATAAATTACATACATACAAAATCCTCATGCAAGCATGGGCTACGGAGTTCCTACCATACAGCGAAACATTCTTCTCCAGGAATGTCTGTCCTGAGCTACCGCTGCTGCATTTGGCTCTTGTAGACCAATTCTAGCACAAGGTCCTGTTTGACATTTCTGCACATCTCCCTTTTGGATCTCTCTATTTTCCTAAGGCCTTTAGCTTTACTGTTCATAATTCTGTTTGTCAATCTGCAGCTATGCATATGAGCAACATGGCCAAACCAACGGAGTCTCTCTCTGCACAATATGCTGCTCAAAGGAGGTTGCCGACTCCTTCACCTACCGACATCATTGCTTATAAAGTCAAACCACCTAATGCCCAAGATACTGCGCAAGCATCTAGAATTAAAGACATTAAGTTTCCTGTAATCCTGCTCACAAAGGATCCATGTTTCGTTACCATAACTAACCTTAGAAAGAACCAAACTATTACACAGCCTGATTTCAAACTTTAGGCATATATGCCAATTTTCCCCACTCTCCATAGATTCCTAAAAATCCAAGTAGCAATCCCTATTACTTACATTTCGTTTAGTTTTAACATAGTTCCTATCAGTGGCGATGCCTGTATGGCAATTTTTAAAGCAACTGAAACAAGGAGACTGCACGACTGATCATAGCTTATTGGTTGATTGGAAAAACTGATCTCGTAGATCACTCATTATTTGACCCTAATCAACCAGAGACTTATCTATGGAAAATGTCGATCTTAACTGCGAGGTCTTATTGTATCAACTGCTCTCAAAGCTCCCGCAAGTGCTTTGTAAAAAGAAAATTATTACTTTCAAGTTATAAGGATCTGTTTAGATGATAAAACAAAATATTAATATCTTTTTATTCATTTAATGAAATTGGTGTTCCTTTAATAATAGTAACCGACAGGTAATATTCTTCTGCCTTATAATAATTGAAAATGTAGTTGAAGAACACTTATTTCTGAAGGGAGTGGCAACAGAACTCACAATCTCTGAGTCTGTCACGGTTCTTCCCTGTTGAACTATTACACCAAGTTCAGCCATGGACGTCTGCAGCAATAGTTCCTGCTGGGGGGAGGCAAGCCTCTTATTCGCATATAAATGACCAAATAAAATGGATCAAATAAGTAAATACCGTGTTATCAGTGAGAAATTCAACAATAGTAACTGCAGTCCTATTTCCGAACAATAAATGACCCACAAGACATCCATAGTGCGAGTTATATCTCTGAGTGGCCCTTAATTCCTCACACAATGGACAAAATAGACAGATCAGAAGTCTTATTTATACTCCCGTGCCTTAATATCTCGAAACTAGATTGCGGAAAAGATCCACTGGACAGCTGTTGAACTAACAGACGGAAGCCTCCGACAAAATCGTCCAGCGTGTTCTTATTGCATGCGAAGATTTCAGCCAGATAACGTTATCAGTGGAATCGTGCCCATAGCCTCCTGACAGCTGAGGATTAAATTAAGTGCGATATTTTAACAGGAAAGAGCACCTGTCATGTTTTAATGAGTTCCATTTCTAACCTTTATATAAAAATCCTTTTATATTGTTGAGGATTACAAAAATGGATAGCCACTGAGCGTGAGTATTAAAAACTATATTTTAAAACCAAATTCAATACAAGGTAAATAGTTACAAAGAAAAGATGGATGAAGTATCTTATTAACAAATCAACTATTAACCATACACAAGTCATCAATCTTCCTGCGCAGAGAACACAACATTAGCTCTGTCTATTCCACTAAATATTACCTTTTTACTTGATTACCGTGTCGCTTGAACATCCGCGTACACATCACATAAAAGATACCACTTTTATACTTCCCGCGTACACAACACATAAAGATAATTCTTCATACTTAACGCGCACTGTCTCAGAACAGCTAACCGTCCATTTTCGAACTCTAGACCGTTACAACACACGACCGTTACACGCTCCAGTGTTCTTCTTCAAATTCTCCCAAAGTTCTTATTCGTTAGCTGAAACTTTTTGCTTTCGGTTGCCAGATTCCTTCTGTCGTAACACTGCCCCCTTCCTAGGTCTTGTTCGTCCCGAACAATTCTGGATTCCAAAGCTTCTTCAGTTCTTCGATGAAACGGGGCCAAACGATCCACGTGAACCACCTTGCACTTTGTAGCTGGACGTCGACGAATGCGATATACCACATGTCTGTGTCAAAATGAAAGCGAATCTCATTATGACGTAGATTTCTTTTCTGACTGAAGCCTCGTCCACAAACGTAATACGTGTAAGGCCTACAGCCCTCGTGAACACGTTTACGTCTCCGCAGGGAGAAGAATCGACTAAGAGTTTTCGTGCAAAACCTGTAAAAAGTTTTCTTCTTTGTCGAAAGTTTTCTCCTTTGGATTTTTAATTCTATCAACAGTAACAAGGAATGAAAGTCATTAGTGACATAAAATCTAGGGAGGAGCTTCATCTTCCAGTCTGACCCTTTTGTCAGTTGACTTTCATTTAATTCAGAACTGTCGTGATGAACCTTCAGCCATATTTCACCTGATTCAATTTGATCCCCAAGGTGCTTCACAATCATAATATCAGATTCATAATTCTTTTTAGCGCTTCGGTCCATCTCCTCCTTCCATACTCTTGCTAGAACTGCAGCTTCTAATCCGACAACCTTACCTGTTTCTCCTGTATAAGTGAAATCAGTGATGTGTCGGGCTGCTAGCAATATTTTTTCTGTTTTACCTTCACATAGCCAGCTTGCAACATCTTCAGATACTCCTTGTTCTATTAACATGTTACGAAACTTGTTCAAAGCATTGCCGTTATGCAGAACCTTGCGGACACGTGATGCTTCATCTACCCTATTATCCACAATGTTCACCAAACGCAGAAGTTCTCCTCCTAACTCTTCGACGAGCTCTTGCAGTTCCAAGGATCCGTTACCAAGGAAACACTGAACAGCTTCCATCACTTCCAGAGAGTTGTCAACAGAGTTTTCAAGAGGTGAATCCATGTTGCTGATAACAGCTGAACTCTTCATTCCACGAGCTTGTGATGCTGCAACCATTTTCTTAACTAAATCAACAGCAACATCTTCTGTACTGATGAGATCAATAGCTCCTTTTCCGAATTCAACATCATAAACTAAAGCGCGCATTCCTTCAGCCAGCTTTTTGGACACAATTGAGCATTTCATTAGAGGAACGCTATCTACGGTAGCCGTCAGATCCTTGCAGCAGTAAATCTCCTTATCTGTTGGCACCAGCTCCTCTGTCTGTCCTACGATGCAGCATCCGACGTCTTCCATCATCTGCTCGATTTTATCTTTAGTGCAGTCGACTGTGAAGCCAGGGATGGATTCCAATTTGTCCAGAGTATCTCCCGTCAATTGGAGAGCACCACCGAAGATCATAGGGACCTTGAAACCTAAAGCAGCAAGTGCAGGAGCCAAGACAAGACTCACTTTGTCGCTGACACCTCCTGTGCTGTGTTTACCTACCATCCGATGGCGCCACTCCGGTCTCCAGCAAAACACATGACCCGAGGAGGTCATAGTTGCTGTTTCTTCCGAATTCACTTTCTTAGAGATCTCATTGTAATTAGCCAGGGAAATATCAGTCATGATTGCCAAATTGTTCATTCTGGAGATCAGCGACGAGTTTTGTAACATGATATTGTCCACTTTAGAGCTCTTGTAGTCGTGATAAAACTTTTCTATATCCTTATAATCTAAATGGTTATAATGTCCAAATCTGCGCATTGACTGTTCAGAAAAGAAATTCAGCATGGCTACGTTGAGATTATCTGAGGGCTTCACTTCTCTCTGATCGTAACTCTGAGGCTAAGTTTCATCCAGAAAGTTAGTCTTTGAAGTACTGTCTCTGCCTGAAGCTCCTTTACTAGCATCACCTGTTACGCTTCTAAGCCTTCTTCGGAATTCTTCTTTCAAATCCCCACTTTCTATAAACGATTCGAGTGTGGCTATATGCTTCGGAAAAATCTCTCCGACTTCCCCGGTAACGTCGAATGGCACTTTGTATCTATGATGAATGGACGCCTCTTCTTTACTCGGACCACTCTGCGAAACGTAAACTCTGTTTCGTTCCCCCTCATTACCACTCGTTACTCTGCCTTTGCGATAATTGTCCATTGCGCATTTTGCTGACGGCGAGGAATAGAATACCTTTCGTGTGGATCTCTCTTCAGATCGTGCCACACTTGTATACCTAGGTATTTTGAAGTGCAAAGCGTACTGTATAGTCTCACAGCTCTCTATCTGTGTGATTGTTCTTCACAGTTCCTAGACATGTCACCAGCGACATAGACACTCTGCCATGCATTACCAGTAGTTGCGTGGTCAAAGGCATTATCTGCGCTATCTCTACGTTTCTTGATTTCCAGTAGCAGATCCACATTTCGAGATTCTCCTTTCTTGCGAAGATTCGATTCTTTTGTAGTCTTCCTCACGCAGTCCTCTCGCACTTTCTCCATCTCTCTCGAGATCTCTTCAATCCATATGAAGGCTTCATCAGAACGCCGCTGCCCCAGTGAGCTTCTCCTGTCCGTCGAATTTTGTAAAAACGAATTTAATCTAAATTGCTTCTGTTTCAGATAGCGAAGAATCTTGGAATGTTTTCTGGTTCCGCATCGTTTCTTTCCTGCATCAGCATTATGTTCATCTGTACTGTTACCTCCAGTGCTGTTAGTTTCGTAAATTTCACCTATTGGTTTGGGATTCACATTTTGATATGCGTTGCCTTTCTCTTTTTCTTTTCCGTGTTTACAACCTAACTTAACACTATCAAGATCATCTTTTTCACTGACAAATTCAACATTTAAGCTATTGCATTGTCTATTGAGTTCGGTTTTAATATCCTTGAACTGATCAATAATCTTACCAACTTGAGAAGCCACTTCAGCTCTCATCACAGTATTTTGTGCAGCTATTTCGGCTTTCAAATCATCACTTTGTCTAACCAGGTCACCTATTTTGTTGCTTTGGGTAGCAATTTCACCTTTAATATCAGTCATCTGCGTAGCCATATCGGCTTTCAAGTCATCTTTTTGAGAAACTATCTCAGTTCTAAACTCATTATTTTGTGCGGCCATATCGGCTTTCATATGTCACCAGCTTTATTAACTCATCCATACTTCTAGTGAAAGGCATTCAATTAAATTATCCCACTTCTGACACCAAATGTTGCGGATTACAAAAATGGATAGCCACTGAGCGTGAGTATTAAAAACTATATTTTAAAACCAAATTCAATACAAGGTAAATAGTTACAAAGAAAATATGGATGAAGTATCTTATTAACAAATCAACTATTAACCATACACAAGTCATCAATCTTCCTGCGCAGAGAACACAACATTAGCTCTGTCTATTCCACTAAATATTACCTTTTTACTTGATTACCGTGTCGCTTGAACATCCGCGTACACATCACATAAAAGATACCACTTTTATATTTCCCGCGTACACAACACAAAAAGATAATTCTTTATACTTAACGCGCACTGTCTCAGAACAGCTAACCGTCCATTTTCGAACTCTAGACCGTTACAACACACGACCGTTACACGCTCCACTGTTCCTCTTCAAATTCTCCCAAAGTTCTTATTCGTTGGCTGAAACTTTTTGCTTTCGGTTGCCAGATTCCTTCTGTCGTAACAATATATATTTTTACGAGTCCCGGATTTATTCAAGTTTTTCAGAGCATTCCATAATAACTTGCGAGGCCCATCGTTCCTAATCTTCCCCTCATCCAACAAGGACAAGATGTCATCTCCTTCTTTGATCCAACACTTTTTGCCGTTCTTCAATCAGTCTCAATTATTCAAGGATGAAAGGACATTTTTTCTAAGAATGAAAATGTTCTAATAGCCGATCTCAATCCTGTTCTCTTTATATCAGTGTAGTTGGTTCATCATAAAATTTTTTTAATTTATATATTATATTGTTTTCTTAATTACAAACCATTTTTTTCCCATTTTCTTAATGACCGGTTTGGTCAATCAATATTTCTGATAACAGGCGAGAAATATTAGAGATCGTTACTGTAGTATCCCTCGCATAATAAATTTAGTGATTTTTTTTTTTTTGGTATATATTTTCATAAGGACATAAAGACATATGTCATGGATATTGATAATATTGATATCGATTTTCATAAGGACATATGTCATGGATATTGACATTGTAATGATAATAATTTATACGATTTTTTTTATATGTACATATTTATGGTATCTGTCTATTTTGTTCTTGTGATATGATTGTTGCCTGTAGCTATTTCTGTTGCTGGGAACGTCGAGTGATGACACTGCACCTAGTGCAGGAAGGGCTTCGAAAGTGTGAGAACTTAGGAGGTGATCGACTTGTTGTGATGATAGAAAGCGAAGCATCTGTCATTGCGTGCGGCCTTATTATATTCTTATTTACTCTTCTGCAGGAGCAAGGCGTTGGACACAGTGTCGGCTCACCGGATGACACTTTAAGGCACTGCTGGGTGGTGCGCGGGCGTTGTTGCCACCTCGAGACCTTGAGGGCATGAGCGGGTGGAGAGAAATGGATGAAATGACGTGAATAGAGAGAGACACGTATCGGACGTCAAGATATTGAGAGATGCGTTTATCGGGAGTCTGAGATACTGTAAGTCTCAGGGTAGGGTTAGATGGATTGAACCCTAAAGATAGTCTGTGTGATTTAGGAGAACTAGAGGTCTGTGTAACCAGATATATATCAAAGGTCTGTGTAACCATTCGAATTAAAAGTCTGTGTGACTAAAATATAACGAATCACTAGAAACGATAGACAACTTCGTAAGACGTATCCCAGCAACAGGAAGGCAACGCTAATGACAAGGACAGAATAAAGCTCATGTTAAGTTTGTAATAAGTATCTTCTGCTTATTGATCGATCAAAGGTGAATACATCGCGGCGGGATAAAATTCTTCTCAAAGTTTGCGTAATATTGGGCGAACTATCAACGGGATCAACACTCAAAGACACTGGCAATGGATTAAATAATCCTCGAACCTTAATAAAAATTTTAAGTGTTGAACGTCCTCTACCCTTATACTACTGAAGGCCAGGAAAAGGTACATCAGTTGACCACAAGAGAGGTAGGGGACACGACAGTTACCAACATCCATTGCAAAGTCATTAAAAAATGGATCCTGTCCGAGTGGTTAGCACGCTTGGCTACTGATCTAAGGGACCTGGGTTCGAGCCCCGGATTAGGCATGGATGTGTGTGTGTCGTTTTTCTGCTGAGGTCCTGCCATCCTCTCAGATCTCCTACTGTGGCATATAAACTGACAGGCTCCTGTCAGACCTCTGTGGCAAGCAGCTGCTTGAGGGGGTATTTATTTTTTTATTTATTGAGGAATGGAGATTGTACAATGGCATTTTAACTTTTGATACTTAGAAACTGATGCAGAAAAATATTTTTATAATATCTTTACAAATTTCTAATATTTGGATATTAGGTAATCAAGCGTGAATTCACAATAAATGAACTGATTTAGTAGAAAAAATTATTATTTGAACAAATATTAAAAGAAATTATTAAAAGAAAAAATTTTTTTCTACTAAAAAATTTAGTAGAAAAAATTATTATAAAAAATTGAAAATTATTAAAAGAAGTATAAGAATTTAAATAATTGAACTAAATATGCTTACGACTAATTATTGACTATCTTCTACTAACAAATGTTAATAGAATAGAACATTCGAACATCCTTTATACGACATTCAAATTAACAAGTTTTAAGAGTCGAACTATCTTAATTGAGTAGACAGGACATTATCAAATAAATCTTCATTATCAAATATTCATCAACAGATTTCATAAACGAATTATTAGTAACAACTACTTTACTTTGTTCGCAAGAGTACAGAGTACCTTTCTCTTTATTATAGCACGACCTTATGTCTTCTTTATACTCCCGTGCCTTCTGTTCTGCGGTAGCACAACTTGTGAGAAGAAACACCGCCCTACTAAAAGTGGGTCTTCTTCTCTGTAAGGCCAACAATACCTTTTCTATTCTCGAACACAATCAAATCACTGTTTTACACTGACTGGAAACGACATCTCCGTCAAGACACACACAATAATAATTTTAGAACGACATCTAAGCCGACTAATCGCACATAACACCAAATGAACTGTTTGTTTCCTCTCAGATTCTCCGACCTACTCTTAGACATTTAACTTCTTAGACATACAGAGAATTCTGTTCTTTCCTTTTAATTTCATCGTTCGAACTGATTAGTAACGTAATTCTCATTCTGAGGCACATCTCGAGCCTCGCACGGCATCACATTTCCGGGTTTATTGTTGCACAATTTCCTTTCTTTACAATTTACATAAAAATTTCTAACCTTCAGTCGGAAAATCGGAGAGTACATGTACTACAGTTGGTGGTCTGATATGGAAGGAAGTGAAATATAGAAAATCAGTTAGCAACAAGTTCAGATTCTTCACCTTCAACTCTTTCCTGAAATCGTAAATAGGAGGCTGGACGGATAAATGGGATTTGTGCATTGTAGCTAACAGTTTGATCCGGTAACTTAATATATTCGGACACCAGAATATGTCGTTACAAACACATATTTTTGGTTTGAAATAATTAGTTGAAAAAAATTGATTCTCCTGACTGGGATTCGAACCCAGGTCTCCAAAAAGCCGTTATTGGTGTAAACTTTCATCGGATTATAGTGTCGTCTTGCAGAACAGAAAGGTAGAAACGGAAGAATTCAAGTGTAACGTTTTGCTAATTTTTAGTATTCGAGCAATTGTTTTTGAGACTGCAGATAAGCTCACCGGACAAAAAAATTAGTCACCCCTGGCTGAATGTCACCTAATAGCGCGTAACTCCTCCGTGCGACCGAAGAACAGCTGAAATCCTGTCTTTGTATGGATGTCACCAGTGTGCGGATGTAGTGCACATCAATATTCATCCATTCTTCCAACAGCAAATTCCGCAATTCGGCCATATTGGTGAGATGGCTGGGACGGCGCTTCACTCGTTGCTCCAAATAGTCCAACAAAATTTTCTATGGGATTCAAATCCGGGGATTTGGTGGGACAGTCGAGATATTCGAAGGCTTCAGAATGCTCGTTGTACCAATCTGACACTTCGATCCCTGTGCACGCGGCAATTGACATCCTGGAAGACTGGGGTATCCTTCTGGTGTTCACTGTGGAAATGCTGCACAAAAGGCAACATGTGGTCATCCAGTAGCTCCATATAGCCCTTCTGGTTCAAGTGTGATGTCACCGCAATCAAAGGGCACATTTCCTCGTACGTGAAACACCCCCAGAACATCACAGAGCCTCCTCCAACTTGAACAGAGCCTTGCACACAGTCCGCATGGAAGATTCATGGCTTACGATGTACCCGTCGCCTCGCATCATTCGAATACAAGCGAAAACGTGACTCCTCCGACCAGATCGCATGCTTTCAAGAGTCGACAGTCCAGTCTTTGTGGCGTCGCACCCACTGTAGCCATGCAACCTTGTGCAGAGCTGTTAACATGCGTCTCTTCTGCGGTACTCTGCTTCAGATATCCATGGCATGCAAGTTCCCTTATGAGTGTTCATTCGGAAACAGCTTGTTGTAGGCCTGCATTGACTGACTGGAGCAATTGCTGCCTCATTGCAAAGCGGTTTGCGCTAATACTGCGTGACACACTGTGGCATTCCCTATTGGTGAGCACAGTCTTTCTGCAACATTTCTGGCGACGATTAGCGGTGGACTACGATGTACGCCACTGCTGGAAGACGCTTTGGACAGTACGTTTCAACACACCTGCAAAGGCAACAACTTCTTATATCCTATGCCCTTTGGCTCTGCCAAACGCAATAACACCTTTTTGCCACTCATTCACATCTTTGTCGCGACCCAATATTTCATATTTTCCACCCCCTGATGAAATGCAAGAATGGATTCGAGACCCCTTCACATTTGATTTGGGAAAATGTAAGCTTCCATTGTCCAATAAAGAAGAGTTGATTGAGATATCTTGTGACAATAGTTTAAAAAGCATTCGTTCCAAAAAGCCATTGATTAGTTTTTTGGATTGGAGTGAAGAAGGAATATCCGACTTTGTGAAGAATTGCAGTCAAATATTTGTTACCTTTCACAACAACTTATTTATGTGAAACTGGTTTTTCATCTTTAACTGCTTTAAAAAATAAATATAGGAACAGGCTGGATGTTGAAGACGACTTGCGACTCTACCTTAGCAAGATAATCCCAACTATTGATGAACTATGCAAGCGTAAACAACCGCAACCATTTCACTGATTACCCAGTAAAATGTTTATAATTTTATAAGATTTGTTAAATTGTTTATGCCATTTTTTTTGTTTATCGATATATATAATTTAAATTGCAAAATTTAATATATATATATGGTCCTGCCATCCTCTCAGATCTTCTACTTTGGCATATAAACTGACAGGCTCCTGTCAGACCTCTGTGGCAAGCAGCTGCTTGAGGGGGTATTTATTTTATTTTTATTTATGTTTTATTTTATTCCCATTGTTATACTATAACTATAATTTTATCTATCTATACAAATATATTACATATACATTTCCAGGGGGTACGTGAAGCATAAAAGGTTGAGAACCACTGCTCTAGAGATTTATTTCGATGCCCCTGATAATTTGTCGCCTGTTAGAGACTAGTTGGAGTAACCTTTGGCCTTCCAATTTGAAAGCGTTCTCTACCCCTGGGATAAAACATCATTCTCAACTACCTATTTCCACAGGAGAGAGTAAAATTACCATTTAATAGGGGAGGGAAAAACCTTCCCATTTTACCTGTTTTCAGAGAGAGAGAGAGAGAGCAATATTATAATTTTTCACATTTCTGCGGGAGAGATATGTGCCCAATTGACCCATTTCAACGTGGAGGCATCCATTTCTATGGAATTGTGATTACAGTGTGGGATTGAGAGTTTCCTCTGGAGAGAGAGTCCATTTCACGTTAGGCCACTATTCAAGACCTGTTTCACTGACTGAGCAGAGATATATAAATCTAAGCTTTTGGAATGAAATTCAAAAGCATGAATTTTAAAATAAACAGAACGTTTACATTATTTCAGCAGCAATAACTATGCAGACTACTATACGAGTGAGCGCCCACTAGCAACTGCAAAATAACAGCGGCAAACGCATCAAATACATCTGTGAATGTCTCATCTGAGACAGACAGCCACAGCCACCACATCATCCTCTCCTCTATCATCCCGTCCTCCGCAGCTTCCATCTCCCCACACGCAAGAGACAATAACGTTGCCTCTTCCTCCGTGCAGAAAGTTAACGAGTTTCCGATCACATGACTCCGTTCAACTCACGCTCTCATTTGGCCCCCTTCAAGCCGTGAATGCTACCAATTACCGAAGGGACGGGCTGCCATTGATCTGCGGTGGACCAAGTGGTCCACGGGACCACTAGAATATGGAGATGCGGGGATCTACCTCCGTTCTTCTGCGCTATTTGATTAAGGCAAGGGTCTGCGAAGAGCCCGAGCATTTCGTGATCGCAGTCGCTCTCGCCTCCGAGCCCGTCTACGCTTCGCCGTTTCCGACGTGCATACTGGCGAGCGAGCCCCTGTACATAGTCGTAGCAGAGCTATTATTCGCAGCATTCAATTTCCGAGTGACTTTTGGGAAGACCATTAAGTACCCTTTGTCAACCCTCCTTTGGGGCAACGTCAGGCACTGAGAGTGTTAAAACGGGGCGGGTGGTTAATGCTGCTGGAATAGAGGTGAATTCCCTCGGAATATTAATGATCGTCTTTCAGTAGCCTCATTTCGGGGGCTGAACGTGCTGCTGCTCGGCTCCTTCGATATTCTCGCACGGGCTTCCGTGCACCGAGAATTCCATTTCCGCTTTCTTTCTTTACATAAGTTTTGCATTCATACGGCTCCGACGCACTTTGGTCAGCACGTCTAATCAAAAAGGTGAAAATTTCTTCTCCACATGCATATATACTGCATAAATGTTTCCGTGATAAATTTTTATTAAATTCGGAAGGTCGTCCGAAACCGGTGCTCGATTTATTTTTATTATTTGTTTGGATACTTAGATAAAAGGAAAATATAATACGGAAAAATTTCATTCTTTTTAATGAAAAATACTACACAAGTTTTCATCCAAATGCCGTCTGCATGTTTATAAAATGCTTCTATCCGTTATCTTTTTATCTCACGATTTCTTTTGCTTTAATTATAGTTTTTTGATCATGTTGATTTCTTAATGAGAGTAAAATAAATTCGAGACATTTTTTCGGGTTTTCGGACATAAAAATGCTTCTATGAGGGAGTTATTAATATTAATCAGGAGCGATGATAAAAATCAAAATCATAGATAATATTATCAACCAAATAAAGAACTGAGATTCACCGAAAGATAAAAGTAAATGTCCAATTCTGAGCAGTTTACGATCAAAACTTCAGACACTGATTGAAATTAAAATATTAAATAACTAATTTTGATTCAGTTTTTAACCAAATGTGATAAGATTTAGTTTCAAATTATCCAGGAAAGAAATTTTCGAAATAATTAGGAATGGGGGGATGAATGGGGGGATGAATCGAGATCGATGAGCTGACGTAGGCTGTGCATTCACCAGTCACTATTTATAGTTAAATAGGAATTTAAAAGAATGCTCAACGTCACAAAGTTGGATATCACTAGAACTCTCTCGATATTAATTCTCAGTATCTGCGTAATGGAGCGAGAGTCATGTATTGATTTTCTGTCGCATGTATCATTTATCTTCTCCTCTTGGAATGTATCTTAAATTCCTCTTCTTTAAAATGCATTGGGTAATTTTTTTTCTGAGCGGCACTTTTTTTTACACACACTGGGCTAAATGGGCAGGTTACAAGGATCCCAAGGGCTCAGAGAAGGTTGGGGAAGGGGACCTACCGTGATAAATAAATAAATAAAAATAATAAATAAGTAAAGTGAGCTATTGGGAGACAGATGGTTTGCATAAAATACAAATCAAATCCCGTCAAGGCCATCCAGCATGTTCTTTAACGTGCACAGAGTATGGCTATCCCGCACATGGGGCCACGGCTCAACGTCCCATCTAAAGGACGGCGACCTTTCCAAGCCCATCGGTGTCTCCTACTGACCGATTGCAAAAAGGGGAGTTTTGCGGAGAAAAATCTGAACGCTGGCCCAAAGTGGGACTCGAACCTAGGAATTGCAGATTACGATCTTGGCCTTTGAAATATGTTCTACTCTAAAACCAATGGATAATTCTATCGTCCTCTAAAGGTTTTCTGCCATAATTAAAAATTTAATCATTACAAAACCTTATACTTCCTCAACAAATAAGATGTTAACCAAGCAGAAAAACAAAATGGTTATTTCGGTTTAGAAAAATTCATTATAAAGGACTTTATTAATAAAAAGATGCGCACAGAGTGTTATAAGTGGTCAGATCAGAAGGACTAAAGGAACTCAGGGCTGCATTGGTTCCAGTTGTTAGGAGACAGAAGTTTCCCGTCAAGGCTGTAAAGCATGTTCCTAATGTTTACAGGGTATGGCTTTCATGCACATAGAGCCATGGCTTAACGTTCCATCCAATGGACGGCGGCCCTCCCAAGCACTTTGGTGTCCTCTTATACACTGAGAGTAGAGCGGGGATTTGTGGTGAAAATCTTAACGCAGGCACATTGGGAACTCGAAACTGGAAACACCAGGTTTGAAACATGGAACATTAACCAGCCTACACGCGTCAGTTTCTAAGCACACTCTTTAAAAAGAGCGACTTATTGTTAGCTAAATCGTCATCATCCCATTATGTTCTCGCAATTTTAGTTATGGCAGTGAAACTTGGACACTTTGTAAACAAGATAACAGGAAACTAGATGCTTTTGATTCCAGATGCTTACGCAGTATCTTGGGCATTAGGTGGTTCAACTTTGTAACTAATGATGAGGTTAGGCAAAGGAGTCTGCAACCTCCTTTAAGCAGCATATTATGCAGAGAGAGACTCCGCTGGTTTGGCCATGTTGCCCGTATGGATAATTATAGATTGGTGAATAGGGTTATGAACAGTGTGCCTAAAGGCCTCAGAAAGAGAGGGAGACCTAGGATGGGGTGGGCAAACAATGTCCGACAGGACATTATTAGAATTGGTGTGCAGTGGCAAGATGCAGCAGATGTAGCTCAGGACAGACTTTCTTGGAGAACTAAATTGCACGGTCTGGTTGGACCTCCGTAGCCCATGGCTGCTTGAGGATGATGATGAATGTGTGAATCGCTTAACATCACTTCGGAATTTAAAATAATGACAATTTAACCTTTCCGCTTTTGTGGAATTTTGAATGTGTGGCCAAAGATATTTCACCAGCGAAAATACAAATCTTAGCTTTAGACATGATCAGACAGTTTCGGAAATAATGTTATGGAAGAGAAATTTGAGCATAATCATCGGAACACTGAACTGTCCTGGCAACTCAAAATTTCCATATATCCATCAAAGATCCATTTCTTAAATTCTTTTGGAAACGGGATTTACATTATGGAATATTTATTACGACTTAATCGTTTACCAATAGACATTTTTTAAAAATGCCAAGTTTATTTGAAACTTTGTGTCCTCTGAAATAAATATACATATGTAAACCTAATGATGTGCTTCATAAAAATACTGTTATAAAGGTTATTCCAAACTCAGATATCAAACTTTGGAAATGATATATTATGTGGCAGAATAACACAAACCCTGCTGTTTTAGTAAAAAAACCAGAAATTTTCCCGAAAGTTCAGCAAATGAAAAAAAGTTCGCACGGACACACAGATCAGGAGTCGACAACTCTTTTGTTAATGCAGGCCACATTAGAACTGCGGAATTTGTAAGCAGGTCAAATTAGAACGTGGAATTAGTAAGTGGACCAATTAGAAGTATGGAACTTGTAAGCTGGCAGCACTAGAAGGATTAGGAAAGAGTATATGTACAAAAATGAACTTTTGATTTTTTTTATATGCCGATTTATTAAAAAATTTATATGTATATGCTTATCTTTTTGTTTATTTATATCTGAAATAAAATATTTTAATAAATGAAAAAATATAGCTCTTACATACGCACAAATAAAAATATTATGTAAAAAATATTAATCAGATGCTAGATTTCTTTTAAATATTTTCTGCCAATTTAGTAAAATCAACTTCAAAGCTTTGATTCAAAGATTTAGCTTCAAAGCTAAGGGCAAGTACTTGCCCTTACATTGAATGCAAATGTTCGTCAGTTATTTGTGATCGAATTTGTTTTTGATAAAATTCATTCGAGAAAATGTTTATTCACAAATATATAGGTGTTAGCAAATACAGCCATCATTAGGGCAGAGAATCATCTAAGAAGAGGAAATGTAGAATTTGAAAATCCGGCATAAAATTGCAGTAGTTTCACAGATTTAAATGACTCTGAATGTTCGCTTGTAAGTTAAATTTGTTGGAAAATAAATTTTACATTTTTACCTAAAAATTTATTCATTTTCAATCTTACCGGGGGACAGTCTTACGTTATATAGTCCAAATGATCGGCCCCTTGAAAAGGCTACGTGGGCCATATATTGCCGACCTCTGTCTTAAATCATCTGCATGTTTAAAATTAATTATTTTCTTTTTTTGAAAATTAAAATTCCATGAGTATTGTTCATTTATAATATTTAAAACATTGGTGGATGAGTGGTTAGCGCACTTAGTTGCTGATCAAAAGAACCTGGGTTCGTCAAAATAATTGTTGCCTCTAAAGAGTTTCACCTATCAATCATCGATTTTGCCCACAACCATTAAAATCTCAAATACAGAAACTCAATGACTAATTTTCTCCCCCCCCCCCCCCATTGCTCTTGGAGTGTGGATAACGCGCCAGGCTCATAAAGTTCAGAACCCAGGTTCGAGTTCCAACTTTACCAACTTTGAAATTTATCTCCGCTACCCCTCATCCTGCCCTCGGTGAGAAAGAGAACACAGATGAGCTTGGAAAGGCTGTCGTCCGTTAGATATGATTTAAAGCCATGGTCCCGTGTGCAGGAAAGCCGTACCCTGTTCACATTAAAGAAAATGCTGGCTGGCCATGAATCTTCTCTGGGCCTTTGGGGTCCTTGTGACACTATCCATTTGGGCTACCGGGTGCAAAAAAAAAGTGACGCTCAGATCCAAAGGAAACCAATCCATTTCTCTCAGTCATTCTCCTGAAAATTAATGTTTCCCAGAAACTACCACATTTTATGTTATATAAACAATTGGTCACCTAAAAACGCCTCATTTAGGCCCAGATAAGTACGTGATACGCGATGAGTTGGAGACTGATGTCAAGAGATTCATTTCGAGGCAGCTCGACGATCAAGGTTTTGCCGACACTTAGTCGCAGCGCTTTGACGAGCCATTAGATGCAGCCATTACCAATCACCGTCTGTCGACGCCATCCAACTGCCAGTCTCACTCGCCGTCACGTGATCCCGCTGCTCTCTCGCACATACTTAATCTTGTGGCCCACGGAAGCAACGAAACCGTGGACAGCCTGATGATGTGGAAGATGGACTGCTACCATCTGGAAGGTGCAGTCGGACGATCCCCTTTTATGAAAAGCAAGAATTATTGGAGAAGGAGGCTGGAGATCGACGAACATAATAAGCCTTCATCTGAGGGTTCTTCGCTAAACGGATTGCGGCCATTGAACACCCAAGCCGAATTCCATCGACCTCTAAGCCAACCAAAGAGATTTTTTTTTCTCTATGATCGGATTGTAAATTCAAATTGCCGAAAGCTTTAAGATGTTATATCAACCATTTTTTTTTACTTCTGCTTCTTCCTGTTTTGATAAAAAAACTTCAAAATTCATGTTCATTACGAGGTCAAATAAAGGTCATCTTTCAACTAACTTACCAACCTTTGAAAGGAAAGAGTCTTTTTTTTTTTGTTCTTTTCTTTAATAATATTTTGAGAACCGTAATATCCATATACACCCAGGTCAGTAAGTACACAAGATTTTCTTATGCGGGGGAAGAGGGCAGATCCAAAATTTAAAGAGTATGTCAGGAATTTACAATCAATATCAGTCCAGGGAAAATAATAATAATAATTTATTTCATGCAAGGGGTTTCAGTAAGCCAAGGTACAGGTAATTTTGGATATTAATTTAAACGTTCAAGTGGCTTGATGTATAATATAAAAATAAATACCCCCTCAAGCAGCTGCTTGCCACAGAGGTCTGACAGGAGCCTGTCAGTTTATATGCCATAGTAGAAGGTCTGAGAGGATGGCAGGACCTCAGCAGAAAAACGACACGAACAGCCATGCCTTACCTGGGGCTCGAACCCAGGTCCCGTAGATCAGTAGCCAAGCGCGCTAACCACTCGGGTACGGGACGGCTGTATAATATAGATATTTCAATTCAATTTATTTGCACAATACTTAAATACATAGCTAATACACAATCAAGTTCCACAAGAGTTACTATTTAACATGCAAGTGGATATTTACAAAACATATATATCCTGCACTCTTCATACATCAATATATTTAAATATATAAACAGAAAAATAGCAATTTCAGCCTCTGTAATATATAAATTTATCTCGTACTGCTCATATCTCATTTCAATGCAATCAGTTAATACATTAAATAAAACATCAGTCGTAATCTCCACCGTTCAGCAACCTTTTTTTTAGTTCTTTTAGAGAAATGTATTTTATTATTTATAATTTTCATGTTATCTGACATTGAGTTGAATAGTTTTAAGCCACTATATCCATAATATTTTTTGAATAACTCTTTGTTTGGTTTTGGAATGCAAAAATCCTGAGCCACTACCGCTCTTGTAAAATATTTATTAACCACAACATCAAATTTGTCCTTATTTTGAAATTCATGCTTCGATAAAACCATTCGGTGTATTTGTTTTAAGTTGAGTATTTCAAGTTTTTTGAAACTTTGCTCAGACGAGTCGTACTTTTTTTAAATGTCATAATCTTTACTATATATTTTTGCAATTGTTGCAATTGATTCAACCAACATAGAGATGCTTCTCCCCAAATTAGAATTCCATACTGTATTCTGGAATAGATTAATGCATAACATATGTTCTTTAAAATTTTTATATTCGTATTATCTCTTAAAAGATACATCTTGGGAATTATTTGTTTGATTTTTAATACTAAGTTTTGAACATGATCATACTTTTTGAAAGAAGATCATGCCAGGTTAGATAACAGTGGAAATTAACTCCTAAATATTTCATTGTTTTAGTAATTTTAATCTTTGGGCAAGCACAGTTTAAAGACCCAATTTTATCTTGTTGGAAAAACTTACAATCACTCATATGATAGAATAAATCTCCAAGATCTCTATACTTTCCCCTAACAGTATTAAAATACATATATTTAGTTTTATTTATATTTATTAGTAATTTATTTTTTGGAACAAAATTTGAAGTGTTCTTACATCTGTAGTAACATTGCTTAATAGTTCATTATCAGTTTTATCACAGTAAACCAAGGCAGTGTCATCTGCAAGCGAAATAATGTTACCTTTGAATTTAGCGTGTACATATATTGAGAATAACTGTGGTTCCAAAACAGAACCCTGTAGAACATCATAACGAATTGATTTTTTTTTTCATTCAAAACGTCTCCTATTTTGACTTGTATGTTCTATCCTTCAAATAATAATAAACCATCACAGTGACAGTCCCCTTATACCAATAACCTCTAATTTATTTAGATAGTAAAATATTAATAGACAGGGAGTCAAAAGCTTTAGACATTTCCAGAAACAAAACCACCACGCTCTCATTTTTGTTGAGACCATTATAAATTAATTTTACTACTTCAGCTGTAGCATCAACTGTATCTTTATTTTTCCTAAACCCATACTGGTGCTTCGATAGTATAAATAACCTTACTAAATATACTAACCTTAAATGCATTAACTTTTCAAATAATTTTGAGAAAACAGTTTGTACAGTATTGAAATAGGCCTATAATTCTCTACAAACATTTTATCACTATTTTTATAAAATGGGGTAACCAACGAATTCTTAAGCGAAAATGGGAAAAATCCACATGCAAGTGACAAATTGTAACACTTCAGTAAAATTGCAGATATTACACTGATCACTCTCTGTAACATGCAGACTGAGAAGTTATCATCACCTGAAGATTTGTTTAATTTAAGCCTAAAGGCAGTCTGAATTAATTCGCTTTCACTAATCTGTTAACAAGGCCATTGAATTTACTCTAATATTTCACATCATCTGATGTGTTTGAACAGGTGTCTTCCTCTTTAACATTTTTTATTTGATCATCTACCACATTGATGTAATAATCATTAAAGGCATCGGAGATTATCTTTTTATCATTAAAGGTATCGTATATTCTTTCACCAATTCGGATTTCTTTTAACAGATTTTTATAATTATCTTTACCAGTTAATAATTTTCCACTGCTGTTTAGAGTCATTACATGCCGAAAGAACTTTACATTTGTAATAGTTATTTTTAGCAATTCTTAATTTATTAGTTAAGCTGTTACGGAGAAGAGTGAATCTATCCTTAATTTCCTTGTATTCCTCATTATTACTGGACAGTTTTTAAGTCTTTTATATAATTTGATCTTTACGAAGTGTTTCATCTGTGACCCATGGTTTTAATATCTTCTTTTTGCTGCTTGGCAAACACTTCGGCTTTGTATATTCTCTAACACACATATTAATTTGATCAAAAACAGACTCGCAATATCTTTGATCATTATTAATAACATCTGTATCCAACTTTATATTCTTTAATTTTAATTCAACTTCTTTAAAATTAGAAAAAAATTCTATCTTCCACGGTATCATTTTCTATTACATCTCTTTTTAGTTGCAGCATTACCAAATAATGATCCGTCACGGTCGTTTTAATAATTATCGATGTAACTTCCTTAATATCAGATAACCTTACAGCAATATGATCAACACATGTATTACCCAAAAATCTAGTTGGTTGCGTAATATACTGGATAAATCCTAACGTTACTAACATATCACAGTAACCAGAATTAATATATTTATTTTCTAATGAATCAATATTAAAGTCTCCGATCAATATAACATTTTTATAGTTATTTCGTAATAATTGAGAGGAAAATTCGTCAATACAAATTGCTTATCTAGGCTAGGGGATCTTGGGTTGGGTTGTTTTACCTCTGAGCGGCACGTTTTGCACACCATGGGCTAAATGGCCAGGTCACATGGACCCCGAAGGCTCACAGAAGGTTGGGGGAGGGGACCCACTGGAACAGCTGTTGGGAGACAGATGGTAGCCTCCTGTCAAGGCCATCCAACATGTTCTTTAACGTGCGCAGGGTATGGCTCTCCCACACACGGCTTAACGTCCCATCCAACTGACAGCGCCTTTCCAAGCCCATCGGTGTGCCCTACTGACCGTGGGCAGGGCGGGGAACTTTTGCGGAGATAAATCTCAACGCTGACCCAGCTGGGACTCGAACCTGGGAACTACAGATTACGAGCCTGGCGCGCTACCGACTGAGCCACACCCGCCCCGGCTAGGGGATCTATTCACTGAAATAAAGTTATAGTCAAAATTACTAATCTTAACTTTTAGGGACACTATATCTGCATCATTACAGTTAAAATCTACTTGAGTAGCTCTTAACTTGGAATTTACAAAAACTAATACACTTCCTGATCTATTTACACATCCACGCTGGAAAAATGTCAAAAAAGTTCGTATTGTGAGTTATGATGGACTGTTTTACCCTTGAGCGGCACTTTTTTGTATTACACAAAGTAATCTAACTGGTCAGATCATAAGGATCCGCAGGGCTCAGAGAAAGCGGAGGTAGAAGATCCATTCACCCTCAAACAGCCATAGGATACGAAAGCAAAACCAGATTGTGCAATTTAGTTCTCCAAACACATCTCTCCTGAGCTACATCTGCTACATCTAGCCACTGTAGAACAATTCTAACAAGGTCCTATTTATATTGTCTGCTCACTGCATCTTAGGTCTCCAATCTCTTTCTGAAGTCTTTAGGAACTGTTCATAACCCTAATCTTTAATCAATAGTTATGCATACAGGCAACATGGCCAAACCAAAGGAGTCTTACTCTGCATAATAAGTTGCTCAAAGGAGGTTGCCGACTACTTTGCCTAACCTCATCATTACTTACAAAACTGAACCACCTAATGCCCAAGATACTGCGTAAACATCTAGAATCTAAGAAATCAAGATATCTGTTATCTTGTTTACAAAGGGTCCAAGTTACGCTTCCTTTACTAACTCTAGAAAGAACCAAAATAACAAATGTCTAATTTTACTCTTTAGGTGTATACGCTCATTTCTCCACACTCGTCATAGATTATTGAAAGTTCCAGCAGCTCTCTGTTTGTCCCCAAACCTACTCTACTACCAGTCTCATCAACAGCTCTAATGAAAGAGTTCATCTCATCGTTTTCCAAAAGAGCTAAATCATCAGCATAATCTAAATCAAAAATTTTTAGATCTCTAGACAAGCCCAAAATCTTTTCCTTGCAGTGAATTTCGCATAACATAATCAATAACCAAACTTAAGGAAGGAGACAAAATGCGCCCTTGTCGAACACCAGAAACAATGCTAAACCAATTGCTACAAGCTTTAACAACTCTCACACATCACTTGGTATTAGCGTAGAGAGCTTTCATTAGGTTAACTAATTTGTCAGGTATGCCCTGTGATCTCACGATTAACCACAAATTATGACGATCAATAGAGTCAAAAGTCTTTTTCCAATCTACAAAGCTAGTAACAACAGGTTTCTGAAACTCTAAATATTTCTCAAGAATCTGCCTAAGTGAAAATATCTGATCTATACATCCCCTTCCACTTCTGAATCTACACTTCTCATCACGCGGTTGTCCGTCAACCACATTTTTAATTCTATTAAGCACTATCATGAAAAGAACTTTACGTGGAACAGAAAGCAGGCTGATACCCTTATAGTTATCACAAGAACTGCGATCACATTTTTTAAAAATAGGGATAATAATAGCTCTGGTAAAATCCTTAGGAACCATTCCTTTATCATAAAAGATATTCAAAATTTCAGTCATCCAAGACTAATTAACCGAATTATTCCCAGCTCTGAGCATTTCCGTAGTAATTTCATCTACCCCTGAGGATTTATGTAGCTTAAGTTTAGAAACAGTTAAAATAACTTCAGACTGTGTTATAGGGTCAACTTTAAAGCCAGTAATGCATCTATCATCATTACAAACAACGGGGGTAGAATTAATCACATTGTTTAGAACATCAGTGAAATACTCAGCCCACCCAGCGATGACAGAATCCTCATCTTCAATAACCTTACCTTGTTTATCCTTCAATCCCTGTATACTTTTCGTTTTCTACCACACAAACATTAATTATGTGGTGCAGCTCTCTGCTGTTGTGATGTCTGTTTCCTCGGCTTTGTCAGCCAAGCCATCTTGCCAAAGATTCTTTCCAGCTGCTAACTGATCTTTTACACGTTTATTAAACTGTAACGCTTTATGCTAGGACTAGTAGGTTGAAGAAACAATCATCCTCTTAAAAGAACTATCCCTTATACTCGCGACAGAAAACTGCATCAGTAACGAATCAATAGTGAAGCGTGTAAATACTTCCACTGCAAAGCACACAAATATGCGTCGAGTTCAGTGGTATTAATAAGAAGCTGAAAAAAGGAGAAGAAAACTATAAAAGCCTTTAACGGGATAGTCAGTCCGTACAGATTCTGAGAGATAGAGTAAATGGACCAAATGCTGCGATCAAAAGCATGAAAGAATTAAGTATCAACCGATGGATATTATACTGCATCAGATTAAAATGTAATACAGAAATAGTTCAATTTTAAGAAATAATAAATAATAAATAAATAATAAATAAAAATGTAATACAGAAATATATTTCAATTTTTATTTAAATATATCAAAGATTTCAATGCACATAATTTGGGTACCTCTAAAATTCCAAGATATTTAAATTCTCCTAAACACTTCCATTCTTTTTTTGCTTCAAAATACACCTCAAACATGATTTTTGGACAAGTGCAATTATCTTTATACATATATTTGTCAAACGTACCTCCCAAAAAGTCCATATGATAAAAACGACTTAGTGAATTTTAAAATCAAACATGATAATTCCGATATATTTTTGAGATAACGTATTAATTTTTTTGCAAACACTTTATTACATGATCTTTCCACATCATCCCTGTCCAACATGATTCCAAATTATTTATAACATTCAATTCCTCAAGGTTTCACAGTTCATATAGCATTACAGATTAACTTTTGATGTGTGGCAAATAAAATAGTAAAACTAGTAACACTGCCTCAACCTTAGTTTCGGCATATCCCATCGAAATCTCCGATTTTTAAATATGCCTATAGAGAAAGAAAGACTCCCACACTTCACCTCTGCTTGTGCTGAGCATTGGCAATCCCTCGGATGCTGAGACGATTTCGTTTCCCCTCTGGGACTCCACATCCCCTCTTTCCTCCACCCCCACGAGATCGCGTTTCTCTCTGGGAGCAGAGACAAACGAGCCCGATGAGCCAAGAGAGACGAATCCTGTTTGCCGACACATTAGGACCATAAATGGCCGTCGGAGAGCGTCGTTCCGGAGACACGACTGTGTCACGGATGGGAGAAGATGTCTACGTGGAAACCCAATCTTGGCCTGACTTGCTCCCTCCTGTTAACAGCAACCTACTAGCTGGAGATGACAGCCATTTTATACGGAGATAAGTGGAGCCTTCATCGGATCCACAGATCCGATGAAGAGAGGATGGCATGATTTGCACTCGTTTGTAAAGGAAGGTTTCGATTTCATCTGTTTCTCGTTTTCGGAAAACGAAAATTTGGCATATCAGAGATTCTAGAGATGGGTAATTTCGATTTTTAGGCAATGAAAAGTTATTTTGATAAATCCCTTTCGTTTACGCAACATCCGATTTTAATCAATTTTTATATTCCAGTTAAGTTTTTATTTTTAGCTTATGTATTGACGTTTTCTGTTTTTGGAAGTACAGAATCCAAACACGGATTACTGTCCCAGTGGTTGAGTTAGTGATGTACTTCGGTGAGGAGCGAAAGGATAGGAATGGGATTTATTCTGGATTGTATTTCTCTTGAATTATCAACCTACCTCCATAAGTCTTCTCTTTGATACGTCAACGATGATGAACTGCAATAATTAAAACTTCAATTTCCATTCTTTTTTAATTTAAACTTTATCTGTTTGAAACACTTGTATTGTTTAATGGTCTTCATCTAGAAGTTGATTCGCGATTTTCAGTTTATCTATTTCTACTTTAATAATAAAGTATTACAGGAAATGTCCTGTTGACAAGAAACAATGGAAATAATTTGCTGAAGAAATTTTGGTTTCGACCTGAATGGGATAGAAATCCAAACATGGCTGTTATGACGACTGGCATACTTCTGGGAGACGTGGGTTCATATCCCACTCAGGACGAAACCAAATTGTTTTTCAGCAAATTATTACAACTCCTCCTTCTTTACAATGTCATCTGTAAGCTACCAAGTTCTAAATCTCTGATGTCTTTCTCAAAATTGACGTTTTCTCCTTATTCTGTTTCTTTCCCCTTTCTTAAAATGTTGATATCGAATCTATAACTTAAAATGACATATTTTTTCTCCTCTGAGATAACACCTTGTCGATCTTCGCCCATGAAATGCTTCGTCTGTTCAATTGATGGTATTCAGTTTTCTTCCATTGGCCGAGAGGTTCAGATGGCTTAGGGCTGAATCCTAGATGATGCATAAATGGTTTTTCTGTTGGGAACCGAACGACAGTAGCGGAGGGAGGGGCATCTGTAGAGATGGCTAATTAAAGAAGTTTTATAAAAAAAAAAAAAAGTAGGCCTATGGGTCTATATAACAAAAAATTACTCTTCAAGCAGCTGCTTGCCATAGTGGTCTGACAGAGGCCTGTCAGTATAAACACCAAAGTGATTGTATATATAGAAGGTGAGATCTCAGCAGAAAGACAAATAAACCCGGAGCTCGAACACGGATCCCTTTGGCCGGTCTCAAATTTTTACGTCGACATGCCTAATATAAATGAATTCTTCTATCGTATAATAGAAAATATTAAAAGTTTTAAAAATTCAAACAGAACAAAGAGCTTGATAGAGGAAACTTAGGGGTTGCCGGGGGATGTGCTCTGGTTATGCGCCTGCTCACTGATCTCTACAACGTATTATGCTAACAGCCCACATGCACCTTCGTGGCAAGTGGAATGTCAAAGAGTATTTTTTTACTGTCCCTGTTGCCGAGGGATATCGTACTCAGCTGTTGATCTAAACGACCTGTATTCGTCAGATAGAACAGTAGTGTCGCCGAAGATATGGCGTCGGAAGTGACGTCATATTACGTGACCGGAAGTACGTCGTCGCCCACGCTGCCGTCGGGGGCAACGATCCCGACTTCTGTGATGGGTTTTCATGTACGCTTTGATGGGCAGGGCTTTGAACCTGTGTGACGTCCGGGTTCAGAGATTTTTCTCGACTTCCATGATGGTCATTGACCTTCTTGGTCCGTGATAGGGAGGGCTTAATTTTTGCGCAATTAAAAATGGCTACCCAGAACTAGGTCATCGCTTAGAGGTCAACGTCCTGTGATGGGCTTTTCCTGGATAGAGAGGGCTTTGTACACTCCAAAAAGGCCCCCCACGATTTTGATGGGGAGGGTTTTCTAGGCCCACGCATAGAGGTCACTGACCCCACTTCCGTGATGGGGAGGGCTTCGAATCCCCCATTTCCCTGTGAGACGACCTGGGTCAACTATTTCCCACGCTTTGATAGGGAGGGCTTATATTTTGACTGGTTTTCCACCCCCATTTCTTACCCCCCCATGAGTGCTGGAGTTCTAGACGACCTTGGCAACAGAATTTTTTCGAATGTTGAACCATGGCGTTCATTGACCCCTGCATGAGTGAGACGACCTGTTTCACAGATTCTTTCTTGTGCAAGACTCCCGCACTTGTCTGGCGTTAACCCTTGAAAAGGGTTAAAATAAATCCCTAATCACCTTTCCATATGGTAGTATGGTGTTCACATCCAGAAAATGTCCATTGGGTCAAAGGATGTCTGCTACAACATTCCGAAAAACATGCAGTTGACGGAAACACGTCTGCCCACGTGACCAGGAGATTCAGACGTTACGGTTTCATTTTTGAACTCCCATTTCTGGCCCCATAAGCACCTTTCCATAACTCATGGCACTATTGTAGAGTGTGGCGGACGAGTCTTCTGTTACGCAGACGTCGTGAAGCATGACGTCATAGGAATGCACTTCCGGGATGGTTGCATCGAGGAGTGGTTACACCTGTTCGGCTGAATTGAAGCGTACGTCGTTAAAAAGTCAAAGAATTTAAATACTAAACATAGGAGCGTAGGCGTTTGGAAGTGGAAATATATATTTCTAATAAACCTGTACGAGGGTTGTGGCGTGCAAAACAGAAAGCTACATTCATGGTACCTAGAATAAAAAACCGTTTTACATTTGTGTAATATATACATAATTTACCGGTCAAAATGCGTGCAGCACTCACTATTCGTGACGATATGCACAAATACTATCATTTTAAATATTACGTTTAAGTGTAATATATTTCTATTCATAATTTACCATACGTTTAAAAATATACTCAAGATGTTTGTCATTGATCACAACATAAAGGTGTGAAGAAGTGATTCAAATATATTTTACGTTTAAGAAAAATATACACATAATTTATCAGTCGTTTAAAATACAGTCATGATGTTTGTCATGGGTCGTGATATAATGGTGTGAAGAAGTGAATGTAGAATAAAAGTTTTTTTTTTTACATGTACGTGAAATATATTCACGTGTAAGCATACATTATATGTCCTTGTATTATAACTTAGGTTCTACACGACACACCAATAGTCACTGAATAAAAATAAGATAATGTTTAACAACATACGAAAAACTTTTCGAGTTTGCGAAATCTGCATACAGAAACAATTTTAATTGAAAACATCAGGTGGGGCATTGAATATAAAACAAAAAATTTCTAGTAATCCAGAAGTGTGAAACATTCAACATCTAAATAATTCTAGTAGTTTAATGCGAAAAGTTTCCGAGTCAACCAGTTTCAAAATGTACTTCTTGAAAACAAATGAATATTCTGACCACGTTAAAGTAGAAACACACCTAACCGTTAACATCCTCATTACTAAAGCTGAGACCGTAATGTACCTTCACGACGGGAATGCCCTGTTTTTTGAAAACCTTTAGAATCACATCTTATACAGAAGTTTAGACACTGAAGATCGTTCACCACATGCGTCACACGGTCTCTGAGATGGTGCGCTTCCCCGCAATACAACATTCCAGGGGTTAAGGGATCTTTCTAAAACCCGTGTAACTTGGGTGCTGCGCTTTTCTGCAACACACCATGGACTAAAGAATCAAACCCATACACAACGTGTTTTTCTAGGATGCATGATTGCTATGAGGGTAAAGCAGCTTCCATATACACAGGTTATATTCACTTAGCTGGTGATTTAAATCAAATATACACACGTCAGCCGTCCTGTGGCCGAGTGGTTAGCGTGCTTGGCTACTGATCTATGGGACCTGGGTTCGAGCCCCGGGAAAGGCATGGATGTATGTGTCGTTTTTCTGCTGAGGTCCTGCCATCCTCTCAGACCTTCTACTTTGGCATATAAACTGACAGTCTCCTGTCAGACCTCTGTGGCAAGCAGCTGCTTGAGGGGGTTTTATTTATATTTTATACATACGTCAAATGAGTAACTTTGACGGCACACTTTTCTGCAATACACCATGGACTAAAGAACCAAACCCATTCACAGCGTGTTTTTCTAGGATACGACATCGATATGAGGACAAACCAGCTTCCATATTCTTAGGTGGTAGTGCGAACTGCAAAAAGCTGTCGAAGTCCATATTGGGATATCACTGTCTGGTGATTTAAATCAAAATGACATAAATACACATGCTATATATTCACTCTCTGATGATTAAAATCAAAAACGACATAAATATACACTCTCTGATGAGTAAGTTGTCTCATACACATATGAAATGTATGGACATCAAAGGGTGAACTATAAGATTTTACGGCTGAGGTCTTGCACTCTCTCCGTGCTTTCAGTTTAAAACATCGGTATAATTGTCTGTGCGTTTCAAGTTGCCACGGGACACGATTTTTTACTAGGTGTATTAAAGCCACAATAGTCACCCACGTGCCTTGGTCACATGGGCGGCCAACCGATATGGAGGCAGACGGGGACCTTGAAAGCTGCTGCTTCATGGGTACCCTGGAATTGGAAGATTTGAAAAACTAAAGTCCTGATTGTTTTACCTAGAATTATGTGGCTTTTCACTCTAGATAACCCGTTATTTTTAAGACATAACAAATATTCTGATATAAACCAGGAATGGTGGAATTTCTTTGAACTCTACCGAGCGATATCACTTATTTAAATTCAGAAACTATATGACCCTTATTCCCCACCTATGTCTGGATTATCCCTGTTCATTTTAATATTACTCTCTGTCGACCTACCTCCTAAGTTTACTATGTTTGTCATTTTGTTTATATGTACTGGGTGTCAAACCACTGGAACGTTCAATATACAAATTATCTTGGCTTTACTGTAATAAATCATTAAGTCTGACAGTAATCACAATCTTTGTTTTTGACTGCGGATAAAACCGTCTACGCCCTTAACTGAAGACCACACCACATTATCGCGGCGGACTTGTTTCCGTCAACTGCATGTTTTTTGGAATGCTGTAGCAGACATCCTTTGACCCAATGGACATTTTCTGGATGTGAACACCGTACTACCATGTGGAAAGGTGATTAGGGATTTATTTTAACCCTTTTCAAGGGTTAATGCCAGACAAGTGCGGGAGTCTTGCACAAGAAAGAATCTGTGAAACAGGTCGTCTCACTCATGCAGGGGTCAACGAACGCCATGGGTCAACATTCGAGAAAATTCTGTTGTCCAGGTCGTCTAGAACTCCAGCACGCGTGGGGTGCTGGAGTTCTAGACGACCTGGACAATTAAAACATTGTTTTAAAAACTGCATTAATTTGGTTACAACTAGCATTATTTAAATTATTTATTATATATATATTTGGGTCTGTAAATGGTAAATAGGTGGTCACTGGAAGGAGAGCTATGCACCAATCCCCTGTGGTGATGCATAGAACCGGCCAGGCCTAACAACAAATGTCTGAGCCAGCCTTCTCGTGGTGCAGACGTTAGTACATTTCAAAAGAGATACTCTCTTGTGAAAGGGAACGGAAGCAGAGGGCTGCCAGATTAGAGTGGCCTACTAATCTGAACAACTATGGCTACTTTTTTTTTCTACCCTGCTAAGGACTGGTCAACCACACAGGATCCTGGTGCTGACCATATAAACCTACTGGACTGATATAAGGCTCTGAGCTTGATTACGTATCCTGATTTTGCTGCACTGGTGGGCTTCTGTGGAGGGAAAATCTTCTGCTGTGTTTTCTGTTTGTTTGTGTTGACAGCCCCAAGTGAATAGATTCACAGGATATGTTTATCAGCTGGTGGATAATCCTGAGCAGAGGTCATCGCAGGCACGGAACTCTTTGCTTCTACAAGCATCGTCAAATTCTACATTGGAGGAAGTCTTCCATTGTAGATGGCTTCAGCCTTCAGTGCTGGGGGAACGGGTCTTTGCCCCATGTCTGCGATTAGGGAGCTGTTTCATATTGTCTACATTCCCTCTCTCAATAAATATAGTTTCTTTAAACATCCCACTAACAATTTTCTCTCCATAGATAGTTGGAATGTGAGGACTCTGCACAGAGCTTTTTCTCTTGATGTCCTCACACAAGAATTCCACCATTATAATTTAGATATTCTCGGCCTGCAAGAGACCAGATGGACAGATAAAGGTCAGATTCTTAAAAATAATCTTAAATTTCTCTTTTCAGGAAGGGAAGACAATAAACGTCACCAAGGCGTGGGTCTTCTTCTCAGCAGACACGCTAGTGATGCTCTTCTAGGATATGAGTGCATTAATGAAAGATTTCTTACAGCAAAATTTCAGACAAGCGTTAAAGACGTGAATGTTATCTGCTGTTATGCCCCCACTTAGGAAGCCAATGAGGATGAGAAAGATAGGTTTTACGGACAACTTCGGGATATTTTGAATTCTGTCAAGAAAGGATATATTACCCTTGTTCTAGGCGACTTCAATGCCAAAGTTGGTGCTGACTATGACCTTTGGGGAGGAGTGATAGGTCCTTCCTTTTGGTATTGGTAGCTGTAATGGCAACAGGCAACTAATCCTACAGGTAAGTAAACTCAATGGTTTCAGAATAACTAACACTTATTAGAAACACCGCGACTTGCATAAGTACACATGGGTTTCACCTGATGGGCTGCATAAGAATACGATTGATTATACATTAACAGCAAATGGGCTAGTTCTGTTAGGAATACCAGGTCATATAGGGAATCTGCAATGGATCTGGCCATTATCTTGCTAAAAGTGTCTTGCAACTTATACTTAGAAAGTGTTGTGCTAGGGTTAAAAAATTTGCTTTTAATACTGAAGCTCTGAAAGACCCAGTTATAGCCAAAGCTTACCATGATAGGTTACTTAGTCATTATGACAGTCATGGTATGCTTACTACTGAAGTTGAGGAACAATGGGATCATTTTAAACAGGCTTTTTTGGACACTAACAGTACTCTTTTTGGAAAAAAGGAGCAGAAGAGATAGAATTATCTGAGTGCACTTGAGCTTATTTTAGAAAGAAAGAACTACAAGAATTTCCTTAATCACTACCCTACTAGTCCTAATAGAAAGCATTACAGAGAGCTTAATAAACGTATAAAGGATCAGTTAGCTGCTGATAAGAATATTTGGCTTGATGGTCTGGCTGACAAAGACGAGGAAACAGTTAGACAGCACAACAGCAGAGAGCTGTACCAGATAGTTAATGTTTTGTGTGGCAGAAAACGGATATGTAGACAGGGATTGAAGGATAAATAAGGTAAGGTTATAGAAGGTGAGAATTCTGTCATGGCTAGGTGGGTTGAGCATTTCAGTGATGTTCTAAACAAAGAGATTAGTTCTACTAGCATTGTTTGCAATGATGATAGATGCATTGGTGGCTTTAATGTTGGCCCTACAACACAATCTGAAGTTATTTTTGCTATTTCTAAACTTAAACTTCATAAATCCCCAGGGGTAAATGAAATTGCTACGGATATGCTTAGATCTGGGAATGTTTCTGTTACCACTTGGATGACTGAAATTTTGAATATCTTTTATGATAAAGATACTGTTCCTAAGGATTTTACCAGAGCTATTATTATCCCGATTTTCAAAAATGGTGATCGCAGTTCTTGTGATATCTATAGGGGTATCAGCCTATTCTCTGTTCCAGGGAAAGTTCTTTGCATGATTGTGCTTAATAGAATTAAGAATCTGGTTGACAGGCAATTGTGTGATGAGCAATGTGGATTCAGAAGTGGTAGGGGATGTTTAGATCAGATATTTTCACTTACGCAGATTTGTGAGAAATGTTGATTTCAGAAACCTTTGGTTGCTAGCTTTGTTGATTTCAAAAAGGCTTTCGACTCTGTTGATCGTCATAATTTGTGGTTGATTGTGAAATCATATGGTATACCAGACAAGTTAGTCAACATAACGAAAAAACTCTATAACAACACTGAGTCGTGTGTGAGAGTTGGTAAGGCTTATAGCAATTGGTTTAGGATTACTTCTGGTGTTCGAGAAGGGTGCATTTTGTCTCCTTTTCTTTTTAGTTTGGTTATTGATTACGTTATGCGAAATTCATTGCAAGGGAAAGATTTTGGCCTTTAATGGACTGGAGATACGAAAATGTCTGATTTAGATTATGCTGATGATTTAGCCCTTTTGGCAAATGATGTTGATGCGATGAACTATTTCATTCAAGCTGTTGTGAGACAGGTAGAGTAGGTTTGGTTATAAACAGAGAGAAAACTAAAGTGATGAAAATTGGTCAGGCAGGCTGTGATTCAGTTAATCTGAATGGTTGCAGTCTTGAGCAGGTGTCACAGTTTAATTATCTTGGGAGCTATGTAATAGATAATGGTAATGTGCGGCATGAGATTAACAGACGAATAGGGATTGGTGCCGGGACTTCTAAGAATCTGTGGAGATTAGGATATACGCCAATTTCTCCACAAAGACTAAAATTAGACTGTATAATAGTTTGGTTCTTTCTATGATTTGTTATGGTAGTGAAACTTGGACACTTTGTGAACAAGATAACAGGAAACTAGATGCTTTTGATTCCAGATGCTTACGCAGTATCTTGGGCATTAGGTGGTTTAACTTTGTAACTAATGATGAGGTTAGGCAAAGGAGTCGGCAACCTCCTTTAAGCAGCATATTGTGCAGAGAGAGACTCCGTTGGTTTGGCCAAGTTGCCCGTATGGATAATTGTAGATTGCCGAATAGGGTTATTAACTGTGTGCCTAAAGGCATCAAAAAGAGGGGTAGACCTAGTATGCGGTAGACAGACAAGGTCAAACAGGACCTTGTTAGAATTGCTGTGCAGTAGCTGGATGCAGCAGATGTAGCTCAGGACAGACATGCTTGGAGAACTAAATTGCATGGTCTGGTTGGACCTCCGTAGCCCATGGCTACTTGAGGAGGAGGAGGACGACGACGTTTTTACATATATGCAATTACTTCTACAGAAATTCTTCTACATGATACTTTTTTATATACAGAAAAATGAAATTAAAAAGAAAAATAACAATTTTGCAGAAAACTAACTATTTTATAAAAATAATAACGTTTAATGATATATGTATATTGTACTGGAAAGCAAAGAAACCATGTTGCAGACACGAACTTTTCATTGCTCAAATGTTTCAATTCCGTACGTTTCATCATTAGCATTTAAAACTAGGCTCTAACTTTTCTCACTCATAAGGTAACACCGAGAAGTAATAATGATCCAGAAAAAACTGTTTTTAATGAAAAAGCGTTTTTTGTATCTTTGGCGCATACTGGGAAATAGACCAACGCATGCCAGAGAAAAAGTGGCATTTTGAAAACAGTCAACCAAAAAATTTGGGCAAATTGCTCAATCGTTATATTTCCATTCTTTATAAGATGGGTCAAGGACTCGTTGCCCCCCCCCCCCCACATTATATCCGATTCCATGATATCCGATTCCATTATATCCGATTTCCATTCTATGAAAGCCCATGTTTCGCTTTCATAGAAGATGCAAGTAGTATTTTGAGGAATCATTAGTGAGTCATTTGTAGCAAAGAAATGCATTCTATTATTTCCTTGTCATCAATGCCTGAATAATTTATGGACTCAGAAACATTCCTGAATACTACAAGAAAAGCAGCAATTTTCAGCTTGATGGTTTACTAAATCTAACATATCGATTTGTGTAAGGAATAATAATAAAAAAATGTTCTCATTCTTTGGAAAGCATTGCTACTACTACTACTTCTTACTGTCAGTAACTGCGTTCCAAATTAAGGATGTCAGTGGTTAGTGCACCTATGGGAAAAACATTTTGAGTGGTACTTGCAAATGCCTCTTTTTTTTACGAACAAGTCTCACCGTAATTGGCAGTATGAATAAATCTCATGCAATGTCTATCGTACTTTCACCCGCTTGAAACCTGCGAAAATGTTCAATTATTTTCGCAATATCCCTTAATTCAAAATGCTAAAAAAAATTTAGTTTCCAACACTCTTTCTACCACAAGCAGCCCTGGTGGCAGAGGGGTTGCTGATAAAAAGTACTTGGGTTCTAGCTCCGGGTGGTACAGTGGTTAGCGTGCTTTGGCTGCTGATCTAAAGGACCTGAGTTCGAGCCCCGGTTAAGGCTTGGATGTTTGTGTCGTTTTTCTTCTGGGGTCCCACCATCCTCACAGACCTTCCAACTATATGGTGTATTAACTGACAGACTCCTGTCAGACCTCTGTGACAAATAGCTACTTGAGGTATTATTATTTATTTTCTACCACATCCTGCAAAAATTGAGAACTAGGTATCCGTTTCTTCATGAACTGTAGCAGTGCACGCCACAGTAGTAGGTCTCAAACACAGAAATAACTCTTTGCTCCATGGGCTGTAAATAATGATGTTATGCTGAGTGAGGGCAATGCGATTGGTTGAAAGGTCATTCCTCTGACTAGCGTTTAGCAGGTGGGCAAAAGAACACTTACAAACCATTCTCTAAAAAATATCTTGAGTAACCCATGCTTTTCAGTTTGAACAACATGTTAAGGAAGGCATACTTGGTTCCATTCATTTAGTAATCTTAAGACTTTCAGCGCTATATAAACAAGTAAAGGTGTTCTTTTTAAGTCCCCTCTTGTGTTTCCTCCAAGAAAAGGAGACAGGAGATATTTGGCTGGATTAACACCATGCGCAGATCTTTCCTTGTGGCAATGAAAGTACATAAAAAATTACGTTTCCAAAAGAGGCCTGTTCCGTCGCATTATAGATCAATCGCAGAGGATATTCCCCTTTTCCATTGTGACTATTAAAAATTCTAGGTATTTTTGCTGCCTTTTTCCTGCCCCTACAGAAAATTTTAGCCATTCATATTGCTACAGCTTTTAACGCTTAACCCACTTAATGCCATCTGTGAGAAGGCAAGATATTTTCATTCCTCCATAACTTTAAATAATAATTTCTGACATCGTTCAGTTTTGCTCTCTAATATTTTTATTTGCATTATTTTAAGTTGGTACGTGGCTGAATGGTCAGCGCGCTTGGCTACTGATCTAAAGGACCTGGGTTCGAGCCCCGGGTAAGGCATGGATGTATGTGTGTTTTTCTGCTGAGGTCCTGCCATCCTCTCAGACCTTCTACTCTGACATATAAACTGAACAAGCTCCTGTCAGACCTCTGTGGCAAGCAGCTGCTTGAGGGTGTATTTATTTATTTTTTATTTCTTTATAATGCATTAATCATATTCCCTAGTTGATAACAAATACCCTACTCTACAACTGTCATTGAGCAATGCACAAAACTCGCACTTTACGTGACAAAAATATGTAAGGAGGTGTGACCAAGCGTCAGTAACTGCGTTCCAAGTTAAGGATGTCAGTGGTTAAAAGTTGAAACGATCAAATAGCTACGACTGCATTAAAACTACTTCGTTTGCACTTTCGCCCCATTCTTGGTTTACAATCAAATGTAAACTTATTGCCTTGTCCCTAATTATTCTCATAATAAGTTTATAATCTCGCTGATTTTGATCCTCAATTCGCTGGGCTAAAAGTTTCCTTATTCTTTCCAAAGGCACTGCTTACTTGTTATGTTGCACCTATCAAAGGAACATTTTGAGAAGCACTTATAAATACCTTTTTTTACGAGGCATATCTCACCGCAGTTGGCAGCATGGATAGATCTAATGCAGTGGTTAGTGCGCTTGTCTACTGATCAGAAGGACTTGGGTTCGAGCCCCAAGTAAGGCATGGATGTTTGTGTTGTTTTTCTGATGAGTCTCGCCTTCTTCACAGATCTTCTCAACGGTGTATCAACTGACAGGCTCCTGTCAGACCTTTGTGGCAAGCAGCTGCTTGAAGTGGTATTTTTTTCATATTCATCGCACTTTCACCGGCTTCAAACCTACGAATGATGTTTAATGTTTGCTCCAACATCAGGTTTTTATTGTTAGTCTTTTTCTTTTCTGACACAAAAAACTCATTATCTGTTGCTGATTGATTAGAATTAAGCAGTACGAAGTCTAAACGCGGAAATCCGCATTCCCGCAGTTATATATACTAATAACTAGTTTTAATAGCGCAACATACTTTTTTGTATCGGTGTATAAGATCACAGGTTGTTTTTAGGATCAGTGGAAAAAACACATCGCTTGACATTTCGAAAGATATGTCAAATGCAAAATTCATTTTTCAATACGAGACGCTGTTTATCTATCGAACGCTCCAGATCTTAATGGATCGTTCGATTTCCTTCAAGATTATGCCTAAGGTCCAAAAGTTTACTATACAACACGTGATTCCTATTTTTTAGACATTGCAAAAGCATTTGATACTGAAAATCATGATATCTTATTGCAGAAACTTAATTGCATTGGTGTTAGAGGAAATACGCTAAAATGGTTTAAGTCATATATTACAGATAGAAAACAAATTGTAGACATAAAAAATACAAAAAGTTCACCCTTATTGCTTACTAAAGGAGTGCCTCAGGGCTCAGTTTTAGGACCTATTTTATTCCTGATTTATTTCAATGATTTCTTTTTTAATAACTTAAAAGGATATCCTATATCCTATGCTGATGATACTGCTATAATATATAGAAGTAATAATTTTGAAGAATTGGAATCGACTATATCTCACGATTTTAAAAAAATTCAGTTATGGTTTCATCAAAATCATCTTACATTAAATATCAAAAAATCGTATTCAATGTATTTCAGTCTAACTAACAAGAGTTATTTCAAAGATAAAATCATATATCATAGATTTACTTGTGATAATAATATTATATGTACATGTGCAGAAATTAAACAAATTAAAACATCAATAGTAATCCCCAAATATTTGTATAATAATTTAAAGTGGAATAGTCATACAAATATAATTGCAAAACGTTTAAGATATTTCTTAATTAGAATATATCATCTAAAGAAAATTGTAGGTACTTCCTTTCTAATAACTCTTTATTATTCATGGATTCAATCTACTTTACAATATTGTTTAATTAGTTGGGGAGGAACATATCTTAATTCTTTAAGTAAATTAATAACATTACAAAACAGAATTCTGAAGGTTATTATGAATAACAATATTACGAATTTAAAAAATATGATTATTGAAAATGAAATATAATTGTCTTAAATTCAAAATATTTATAAAATTCTTATGTTTGTGTTTAAAAACCCAGATTTCTTAAAATTACAACATACAAAAATAAATCTTAGAAACCGAGAACTTTATTATGTACCTTTTTCAAGAAAAGAAATTATCCATAAACATTTCATGAATCTAGCTCCACAAAATTTTAATAAATTACCGAAAAAAATAAGGGAAGAAAAAAATGAAAATATATTTAAAATAAAAATTAAGCAAAGATTATTACATATAAAAAAATAAATCATCATCATCATCCTCAAGCAGCCATGGGCTACGGAGGTCCAACCAGACCACGCAGTTTAATTCTCCAAGCATACCTGTCCTGAGCTACATCTGCTGCATCTGGCCACTGCACACCAATTCTGACAAGGTCCTGTTTGACATTGTCTGCCCACCGCATCCTAGGTCTCCCCCTCCTTCTGAGGCCTCTAGGCACACTGTTCATAACCCTATTCGCCAATCTATAATTATCCATACGGGCAGCATGGCCAAACCAGCGGAGTCTCTCTCTGCACAATATGCTGCTTAAAGGAGGTTGCAGACTCCTTTGCCTAACCTCATCATTAGTTACAAAGTTAAACCACCTAATACCCAAGATACTGCGTAAGCATCTAGAATCAAAAGCATCTAGTTTCCTGTTATCTTGTTTACAAAGTGTCCACGTTTCACTACCATAACTAACCCTAGAAAGAACCAAACTATTATACAGTCTAATTTTAGTCTTTAGGTGTATACGCCTATTTCTCCACAATCTCCATAGATTCTTAAAAGTCCCGGCAGCAATACCTATTCGTCTGTTAATCTCATGCCGCACATCACCAGTATCAGTTACATAGCTCCCAAGGTAATTAAACTGTGACACCTGCTCAAGACTGCAACCATTCAGATTAACTGAATCACAACCTGCCTGACCAATTTTCATCACTAGTTTTCTCTCTGTTTATAACCAAACCTACCTACTACCAGTTTCATCAACAGCTCGAATGAAAGAGTTCATCTCATCAACATCATTTGCCAAAATGGCTAAATCATCAGCATAATCTAAATCAGAAATTTTCATATCTCCAGCCCATTTAAGACCAAAATCTTTCCCTTGAAGTGAATTTCGCATAACATAATCAACAACCAAACTAAAGAGAAAAGGAGACAAAATACACCCTTGTCGAACACCAGACGTAATGCTAAACCAATTGCTACAAGACTTACCAACTCTCACACATGACTCAGTGTTATTATAGAGAGCTTTCATTATGTTAACTAACTTGTCTGGTATACCATATGATCTCACAATCAACCACAAATTATGACGATCAACAGAGTCAAAAGCTTTTTTGAAATCAACAAAGCTAGCAACCAAAGGTTTCTGAAACTCTAAACATTTCTCAAGAATCTGCCTAAGTGAAAATATCTGATCCACACATCCCCTACCACTTCTGAATCCACATTGCTCGTCACGCAATTGCCTGTCAACCAGATTCTTAATTCTTTTAAGCACAATCATGGAAAGAACTTTACCTGGAACAGAGAGTAGGCTGATACCCCTATAGTTATCACAAGAACTGCGATCACCTTTATTGAAGATAGGGATAATAATAGCTCTGGTAAAATCTTTAGGAACCATGCCTTTATCATAAAAATTATTCAAAATTTCAGTCATCCAAGTGGTAACCAAAACATTCCCAGCTCTGAGCATTTCTGTAGTAATTTCATCTACCCCTGGGGATTTATGAAGTTTAAGTTTAGAGATAGCCAAACTAACTTCAGATTGTGTTATAGGGGCAACATTAAAGCTGCCAATGCATCTATCGTCATTACAAACAATGGGAGTAGAACTAACCACATTGTTTAGAACATCACTGAAATGCTCAGCCCACCTAGCCATGACAGAATCCTCACCTTCTATAACCTTACCTTGTTTATCCTTCAATCCCTGTATGCCTGTCCGTTTTCTACCACATAAAACACTAACTATCTGGTACAGCTCTCTGCTGTTGTGCTGCCTAACTGCTTCCTCAGCTTTGTCAGCCAAGCTATCAAGCCAAAGATTTTTATCAGTAGTTAACTGATTCTTTACACGTTTATTAAGCTCTCTGTAATCTTTTCTATTAGGACTAGTAGGGTACTGATTAAGGACATTCCTGCAGTTCCTTCTTTCTGAAATAAGCTCAAGTGCCTTATCACTTAAATAATTCTGTCTCCTCTGCTCCTTTTTTTCTAAAAGAGTACTGTTAGTTTCCAAAAAAGCCTGTTTAAAATGGCCCCATTCTTCCTCAACTTCAGTATTAAGCAAACCATGACTGTCATAATGACTAAGTAACCTATCATGGTAAGCTTTAGCTATAACTCGGTCTTTCGGAGCTTCAGTATTAAAGGTAAATTTTTTAACCCTAGCACAACACTTTTTAAGTTTAAGTTGCAAGACACTTTTAACAAGGTAATGGTCAGATCCAATTTCAGCTCCCCTATATGCCCTGGTATTTCTAACAGAACTAGCACATTTGCTGTTAATTAATATATAATCAATCATATTCCTATGCAGTCCATCAGGTGAGACCCATGTGTATTTATGTATGTCGCGGTGTTTGTAATATGTGTTAGTTATTCTGAAACCATTGAGTTTACTTACCTGTAGGAGACGTTGCCCATTGCCATTGCAGCTACCAATACCAAAAGGGCCTATCACCCCTCCCCAAAGATCAGAGTCAGTACCAACTTTGGCATTGAAGTCACCTAGAACAAGGGTAATATCTCCTTTCTTGACAGAATTCAAAATATCCTGAAGTTGTCCGTAAAACCTATCCTTCTCATCCTCATCGGCATCCTCAGTGGGGGCATAACAGCAGATAACATTCAAGTCTTTAATGCTTGTCTGAAATTTTGCTATAAGAAACCTTTCATTAATGCACTCATATCCTAGAAGAGCATTCTTTATTTCATTGTTAAGTTACTTACCTCATTTCACGTCATAAAATGAATAAATCTAAAATTATTAATTTTTCCATTCTTAAACCTTCAATTCTGTATTATAAAAATGCATATCGTAAATGGCTAATAATTTAATTTGACAACCTGTAAGAGCATAAAGCTCATTGGTTGTTCTTATATGGCTTCTATTTTATTGCATTTCATTTCACAATAAATATTTTACATTACATGGATTTATTTATATCAGTTGTATAATTTGTTCAATTGTTCATACCGAATTGTGGATTTTTTTTAACTGATTATGTTGTATAAGCATTATTTATTTATTATTAAGTGTATTATATGCTATATATATAGTCAATAAATGATGTAGCTAAATGTTTATCAGTTTTAAAAATGCTAAATTTCTCAATCATCTTGTTATATTATATAATAATTATCATCCTGCTAAATCAATCTCCTGATTCGCGAGTTTTCCGATCATTTTTATTTATTTCATTTCTTTTGCGTTCTGGAATTTTTTGTTAGCCATTTCGTCTCTGTCAACGGTGTACCTTGAAAACCAAGGGGTGGTTTAAAGTTTGTTTTCTGCCCAAGAAAAAATATTCTCTATCGGAATAAAAAGCGATAATTTAAGTTAAAAAAAAATGAAAAGTTTAAAGAAGTTATTATGCTTAAACACTAAACATCACGGTAACAGTAGAGAATAAAATGTGACATTTAACCTGGTGAGTTCGAAATTTACCAGGTTAGACCTGGTTCTAACCTGGTAAAATTTTACCAGGTTTGTATTCTGTGGTATTGGACATCATCAAAGGCAATCCAAACTTAGCAAAGAGCCACTAGAAAAAAAAACTATTTTTAAAGAGCCAAGGAAATATTTTCTCTTTAAAAATGAAAACATAAATCACGTTCTAATCCGTAACGAATTGGAGACGAAAAATGATTTAAGGATTGAAAAATATATATATATATATTTAAAATGCATAGTTTTAATTAGTAATATGAATTGTCAAAATGTTTAGTCATACACCTAAAAATGTTAGCAAAAAATATTAAAAGAAATGAGCCAGTATATTATTGATGTTTTTTTTTATGAGCTGTACGTTCTTTTGCAATGAACTGTGAGTTTGACAGGGGGGTCCTCTATTAGCATATGCGCTCCCACACATGCGCAATATAAAATCCTGGGTGCGCCACTGATCTTGTTTAAAATTTTGGAAAAAAAATTCTGTCGAAAAGCCTTGTTTCTTTCTAAATTATTTTTCAAACAACTCGATATTTAAAAGACCCAAAGTTGAACCTTTGCGTTCTTCCTTTAATAATCTCCAATTTCCCCCAAAAATATGTGTTTTAAAAACCCACTCACCACAGGACACATCCTGTGATTCGTTATTTCTGAATAATAGATACAAATGTTTCTTTACTCGATGCAGCTTAAACATACGTGGCCACCAGAAGTAGTGCTGCCATCTGTTGTTCGTTTCCTTAACATACAAATTTCTTCTTTCATCCGATAGATGTCGCTCTAGCACTTAAAACTGTCCTCTCCTGACCAGATTCGCCCCTCCATGCACGATCGGAGCCATCGAATACTGTTGTTTTCGGAAATAAAAGCCTTTTTTTATAATGCTACAGTTCCCAAATTTCAAAGTTTTCAATACCCTGCGAATAGTTCTCATTAAAAAGGGTTTGTGCGGTACTGCTAATGGTTGGGTTGTTTTACCTCTGAGCGGCATGGTAGCCTCCCGTCAAGGCCATCCAACGTGTTCTTTAACGTGCACAGGGTATGGCTCTCTCACACACGGGACCACCGGCTTAACGTCCCATCCGACGGACGGCGGCCTTTGACCAAGCCCACCGTTGTTCCCTACTGACCGTGGACAGAGGCGGGGAATTTTGGGGAGATATATCTCAACGCTGGGGACTCGAACCTGGGAACTACAGATTACGAGCCTGGCGCGCTACCGACTGAGCCACCCCGCCCACTGCTAATGGTCATCACTCTCAGCTGATGAACTGTAGCAGCTCTATAGTGTTACAGTTCATGCCAACAAACGCCTGTCTCTGTCTGTCAGAGCCAATTTCTTCCTGCATTTGCCACAATTAGCGGACGTTTTTTGAGACTGTTGCCGTTCTCCATACACTTGGGATATTGTGTCCCGTGATTTGATTTATGGCTGAGTTCCATCAGATCCGTTACGGATGCTCCTACCCATTTTGAAGTCATTCAGATAAGCCTTTCTCCCCCATATCACACTTTGCTTTCCACCATGCTTTAAGACAGGGGTGGGCAAATAGCGGCCCGCTAAGAGTTTTTTGTGGCCCGCCAAGACGGTCAGAAAAATCTGCCTTGAACCGAGATTTCCTTCCCGTGCACGACCGAAGATTCGTCTGGTATTTTCCACTAGGACGGCCACATCAATACGCATGCGCAGTGTAGACACGATGCGCAGTGCTTTTCCGGTTGATCTGATTAATTTCCATTTTGTCTTTGCAACAGTAAATATATAAATTTCCAACTTTAGTGAAACCATGAACCCTCCGAAAAAACGTAAAATCGGTGATGAAAGTCGTGTGTTTAATGAAGAATGGACAAACAATATTTCTTTGGTAATACAGGGAATAAAACAGTGTGTTTATTGTGTCATGAAACGATAGCCGTTTATTAATCTGAAACGACTATACGAAACAAAACATAGCGAATTTGGCTGCAAACTTTCCAAGGAAGAACGCAAAATAAAAGCTGCGGAGTGTGTGAAAAGGCTGAAGAAGCAACAAACATTATTTACAAAGTAATCAACACTTCAAAATAGGTTACAGAACAAGTTTCATGGTAGCCTACAACCTTGCTAAACGCAACAAGCCTTTTTCGGATGGCGAGTTTATTAAGCAGTGTATGGTAGAATGTGCAAGCGTATTGTGTCCTGATGTTAGAAGCAAATTTGAAAGCATTTCATTGTCAAGAAGGATTATAGTGCTTCGCATTGACTCAATTAGTGACGAACTCACAGAACAGCTGAAGACTGCGAGCAAAGATTTTGTTTCGTTTTCTTTGGCACTGGATGAGAGCACAGATAAAGAAGACACTGCACAATTACTCATCTTTATCCGTGGAATTAATGAAAATTTAGTCATCACAGAGGAATTACTTGGCCTAGAATCAATGAAAGATAGAACCACTGGTGAGGACTTGCTTGAGTGTGCTGTGAATTGTGTGGAGAAAAGTGGCTTGTCCTGGAACAAAATGGCAAGCATTACAACAGATGGGGCCAGAGCTTTCAGTGGAAAAAATGTAGGTATGGTTAAGCTTTTAAAAAACAAGTTACAAGCACAAGACACAGACAGTGATATCTTGTCTTTTCATTGCATTTTGCATCAGGAGAGCCTTTGTAAAGCTGCACTGGACTTAAAGCATGTGGTAGATCCTATTGTTAGTGTGGTGAACACAATCAGAGCAAGGGCACTCCACCATCGACAGTTCAAATCTTTTCTTGAGGATGTGAAGGCAGAGTATGAAGACGTAATTTACCACAACAGTGTGAAGTGGTTGAGCCTGGGCAAAGTGATAAAAAAGAGTCTGGGCATTGCAGAATGAAATCCTCTTATTTCTGGACACGAAGGAGATATCTCATGATTTTTGTTACAAAAGTAGGATATGAGGAGTGGAGATATGTGATGATGTTTGCAGCTGATGTATTTGAGAAATTGAATGAACTGAATGTGACATTGCAGGGAAAGGGGTTGTTTGCACATGAAATGTGGAAGCATGTAAAATCATTCAAAGCAAAACTAGGTCTATTTGCAAGGCAAGCAGGTGAAGGCAATTTTTGTCATTTCCCTTTATTAGGAAAATAGAAAGTGCCTGAAAGTGTTTCTGCAAAGATTAGGGATCATCTGCAGAGTTTGGAGGACGAGGTCACAAGGTAGATTTCAGGACTTTAAGAAAATTGAGCCTAAATTCAATTTACTCCCTTATCCCATCACTGCTGATATTGACACAGCACCTGAGGAGCTGCAGCTTGAACTTATTGACATGCAGTCAGATCACACTGTGAAAGAAATGTTTAATGCTGTAACATTAGTTGACTTTTACAAATCTTTGTCTGCTGAAAAATTTCCATGTATGAAGAAATTTGATTGGAAAATGTTCTCTATATTTGGGTCTACATATATTTGTGAGCAAAGTTTTTCTTGCTTGAAGATCAACAAGAGTAAATATAGATGCTCTTTGACAGACATTAACTTGCAGGCTGTGATGAGAATCTCAACAAGCAATCTCACTCCTGATTTCAAAAAAATTGTAGAAAAGTGTGATAGAATCAGTTTAATGAGACAAATGTACCCTAAAATTAAATGTGCTTGCAGCTATAGATGATATGAAATTAGCACAATAAATAAATTGAATAAAACTGCCACTATTTTATTTAATTTATATTTATTGAGCCGTCCCATGGCCGAGTGGTTATCGCGCTTGGCTACTGATCTAGGGACCTGGGTTCGAGCCCCGGGTAAGGCATGGCTGTTTGTGTCGTTTTTCTGCTGAGGTCCTGCCATCCTCTCAGACCTTCTACTATGGCATATAAACTGACCAGGCTCCTGTCAGACCTCTGTGGCTAGCAGCTGCTTGAGGGGGTATTTATTTTTTTTATTATTATATTTATTGATTTTTATGGCACAATTTATACCTTTTCTGAAATGCAAAGTTAACTAATGAATGCAATCATTTTAAAAGGTGCGGCCCTCCGCTAACTTCCGCTTCCACAAAGTGGCCCCCGAGCCAAAACAATTGCCCACCCCTGCTTTAAGACTTTTATAAGACTTCGTAGTGACGTAGAATGCTTAGTTCAGTAGGAAAGTTTTGCATATATTGGCACGTTTCATGGTATTTCGGGCACGATGCATTGTTTATAATAATTTGGCCAGATATCGTATTGCCGGAATTTACTCAATTAAGGAAGTTACAGAAACTAAAGAAATAAATGGCAAATTTTATTACAGATGCTTTTCTGTTTTTATTGTTATTGCTTTGTTTCTTAAAATACGAATACATATCGATAGGAAATAGGTCTTTTCCTCCATCTTTTGCAGCGAAAAACAGCTTTATCTAAAGGGGCAGACGCAAAATTCTGCACTCCCTTTCCACTTACCTTCTTACTCTTTTTTTATTCACTCATTGAAATTCTTCATACGTGACATAAATATCTCAATTGTCATCTTCATAGAACATTTATCGTATTGGTTTTAGGTCAAATACGGATGCATTTATTTCAACAGTATGAAATTATTCGCCGGTGATCGCAGAAATGCTCTCTATTGAACTTGATATTTAATTTCTGGTTTTGCATTCTTCTTCGCAATAGTTTGCAACATTCAACTTTACTCCCAGAGCTTCAATGTATAAAATATTGTTAAATAATTTGTGCATCATAAATGTTAGTAGATATATATATATAATAAATCATTCAAGGAGATATTTAAATATTAAAAAATGCTAAAATTTTACAAATTACTGGGGAATCAAAATATCTCAATTCGTATTCAATTTTCTTCGCCTGTTTGCTGTTAAAATCGTGATAATGCTTTATCTTCTTCAGAAACAATGACTGACACAGATGTTTATAAAGTGAAGGGGGGGGGGGGTTGACTGACAAGAGATTAAAGGGCAGCCTGGCTATATTAAACAATCCATATCTTAGGAGGAACTTGAACTTTCGCCTAAACGAATAGGCTTCTAAAACCTTTTGATGTCAAAGAAATTTGCTAGAAGTAATTCATGAACTTCATTAAAAGCAAATATAGGCCATCAATGGAAATAAACCAAGTCATTAATATTGTCTATCAATATGAATAGACCGTGAAAAAATTTGATCATTCCAAAGCTCTGACTCACTGGTATTTCAGTGCAAAAACCTCTAGACACATGCATAGCCATAAGAGTCAATCTCAGAAAGAGTTGCATTTAAAAATATTCCCATTGTACTGTGGCAAGCAGATGCTTGAGGGGGTATTTATTTTTATTTATTTACTCGTTTAATTAAAATTTAGGATTTGTTTTATTCGGAAAGTAAACCTTAATGCTAAAAGATATTATAACAGACTTTCATATTTAGCTAAAAATTAAATATAAAACATTATTTCCGATTTTGCTCTTGTTAATTCTATGAATTCGTGATTTAATACACTCCCTCCTCCCTATAATATATTTCGGGGTCCATGTGACCTGGCCCTTTAGCCCATGGTGTGCAAAAAAGTGCCGCTCAGGGGTAACCCAACCCAACCCTATAATATATTCATGCTGGCTCCTACATCTCCATAAAATTGACAAGGTAATCAACATGTCTCCGCCACTCTTTGTGATATTGGGACAGGTGCTTCCATCTATGTACGACGAAGGGCATTATTAACACGATATATTTTAAAAATCATCCACTAGCCTACCTCACAGGCCTTGTCTAGGGATATTATATTGATAGATTCCTATCAGATCTCTGTGGAAAGCAACTGTTTGAGAGGCATTTTTTCCCCCAACATTTTCATTAATTTTTCTGTTTTTCTAACTTAACTGAATCCAGATATGTATCAGTTCTATTTGGAAGGAATGTTTTTTTTTTCCCTAAGAGATCCCTAACGCAAATTTTGAAAGACTCCTACCATTCGCCAGAAAAAATGTTTTGGGGGCCTTTTTTAAACTTGAAAACAGTCCCGTTTCTTCAGAGCGATCTTCAAATCGCCGCTTCCAACACTCTTTCCGATCGCAGGATTTCGTTTCTGGAGATTACTCTGAACGGCAGAACCTCGAATCATGGAATAAAAGCGTACGAAAAAGGTAGAGTTAGGTTCTTTAGATTACGTACATGTTTTCAGCACACCAATAGAAAACAAGATAAATCTTCGCTGGCTTCTCTCTCTCTCTCTTAAAAAGAAAAAAGCGAAATCGTCACTGGCTTTTCCCAAAAATGCGAAATCTGCTTTGGCTTTTCCCACGAAAAAAATTTTCTTTGTCCAGTTGCACAGCAACTCTCAACAATAAATATTTCTTTCAATACCTGTATTTCACTGCATTTAAATCGCCCCAATTTCAACTAGAAAAATAATACATCGCCTCTGGAGAATGACATTCCCCTTTTTTAAAAGGGCGGGGGTGGCTCAGTCGGTAGCGCGCCAGGCTCGTAATCTGTAGTTCCCAGGTTCGAGTCCCAGCTGGGTCAGCGTTGAGATTTATCTCCGCAAAATTCCCCGCCCTGCCCACGGTCAGTAGGGGACACCTATGGGCTTGGAAATGCCGCCGTCCGTCGGATGGGACGTTAAGCCGTGGCCCCGTGTGCGGGAGAGCCATACCCTGAGCACGTTAAAGAACACGCTGGATGGCCTTGACGGGAGGCTACCATCTGTCTCCCAACAGCTGTTCCAGTGGGTCCTCTCCCCCAACCTTCTCTGAGCCTTCGGGGTCCATGTGACCTGGCCATTTAGCCCATGGTATGCAAAAAAGTGCCGCTCAGGGGTAAAACAACCCAACCCTTGAATTCTGCCGCTAATTCTCCAAGTCTTATCTTAGATATTGATGATTACTTTAGCTAAATTTAATGTAATTTTTAAAAGAAATTGAAATTCGTCTGTTGAGAAATAGGTCATACTTACTCCAGTAGATAAAGTCGTCAGTTTGTTTGCAAATTTGTTATCTCTGAAAAAATGCTGCCAACTGCATCAGTCGCACGTGCTGTAGCGGTCACCTGCACTCAAATGAACTGTCCCCTCTGCTTCTTCTTACCTAAAAGGGTATTGTTAGTTTTAAGAAAAGGCTCTGTTCCCACGGCTTAACATCCCATCTGACAGACGGCGGCGTTTCCAAGGTCATCGGTGTCCCCTTTCTTACGGAGGACAGAGTGAGGGAGTAACGGAGTAAATATCAAACCAAATGCGCCAACTCTCCTCCCCCATTTCTCAGATGTCTAACTTTAAAAAAAATAAAAAAAAAAATACGAAACTGTACCGAAATGTGGTTTCAGTTGAGCAGAAAGGAAGCGTTAAACTTTTGATCGGAGATGCAAAAGACAACGGAAGAATGGTAGGTATTTTCAGAAGGAAAATAAGTGATTTTAAATATTACTGGTGATGGACAAAATCTTAATGATAATGCTATCACTGCAAATACAAATGAATATGTACAGATACACTGGTGCTCGAAATTGAAGGAAAATGGACAAAAGTGTACATGACTCAAAATGGTTTTAAGCAAACAGAATTAAATATGGTATGGAAAGGTGATTGTGACATGAGTAACATCAAGTAGGATAATGACAATATCCTATAATATGTATGAATGCTGCATATGAGAGCAGGAGTTCCCATAAAGAAGAAGCTTGAAATGTTACTGCGGTGTATAACTCTGATATCGATAGAACTCACGCAACGCGTTCCCGTATTGTGGAGTATAGTTTTGTTGCAATAAAGCCAACTTCTCTACAGAGAGTAGAAATCATGGATAGTTCTAGGAAGTGACAGGCTTCCCGCAATTTGCTTCCCTCTAAGTATCTCAGACATGCTAATTTGGATTCAATCAGGGCCGGATCTAGGGGGGAGGCATCCCCCTTTTCAGAATGCTAGTAAGGGTTATAGAGGCAAAAAAAATATTAAACTTATATACATTTCATGAATTTTTGATGATTTTTTTTTAAAAACTCATAAAGAAGGCAGAAATGTTATACTGCTTTGTAAATCCAATATCTTGTCTTTCCCCCCAACCCTTTTACAGTTTTCCAGCTCGATTGTGTTTCTTGCCCCCCCCCCCGCCTCCTCTATTTTTTTTTCTAGATCTGGGCCTGGATTCAACTATGGTATAGTGGGTGGTCACTCTATACTATGATGTTCAAGGAAATCATCGACCCCATGAACAACCTCACAAGAGCAAACGTCTCGTCTCTGTATCGTTGAGCTGTCAGAGTACTTCCTGAAAGACGTGAGGCTCTGTGCGACCAGTCTTCATAATGCATCTACTCAAGCCCCCAGCCGACACAAACCATTGGTCGTTGAATATAGCGACATCTTTCATGCAGCCTCCTGTACACAATGAAGCTTGAAACTATATATATACCTGTGTAATGAAAATCAGAACACCCTCATATTTGCAAGTTCAATGTAGCTTTGCTATAGTAATAAATGACTACAAGATGGAGGCAATTGGAGAGTTACATACCGAGTTGTTCAATAATGACTGTGTTCACCCTTTCGTTGCATGACCTGCTGTACAGTGCGGGGCATAGAGACAAACAAATGTTTGATGCTGGATTGTGGAATAGCCATCTAAGCACTATGCACCCGTGCCCAAAGTTCGTCTACATTTATTGGTGCAATCTCCTTTTGATTATATCCTATATATTTTTGACGGTTGAAAATCAGGGCATCTATTGATCTCTTTGACGAAAGCGCCACGGAAAGATGTGTACATCGTTTTGCCTCAGATATTCAACACCGGCAGCTGCTGCTGCATGGAATCTTGCATTGCCCTTCTGAAATATGACGTGTGGGATAGTTTGTAAATACGGAAGAACTATTGACTGTACAAATGTCCTGGATGTAACTAGCACTAGTAATGATGATGTGGATCCCTATTAAAGCGGATTTTCTTTCATAATCCCACACCAAAATCCCACGCATTGGGCTGTACTCCTCGTCCGAATATACTCCTCTCGGTGCCTCTCAGCAATCCGTTGGCAGATGAGGATTCTGCATTCAGATTCTATCCCACACTAAAATCCCACGCATTGGGCTGTACATCTCGTCCGAATATGCTCCTCTCAGTGCTTGAGTTGGATTGGGTTGCTTTACCTCTGAGCGGCACTTTTTTGCACACCATGGGCTAAATGGCCAGGTCACATGGACCCCGAAGGCTCAGAGAAGGTTGGGGGAGAGGACCCACTGGAACAGCTGTTGGGAGACAGATGGTAGCCTCCCGTCAAGGCCATCCAGCGTGTTCTTTAACGTGCACAGGGTATGGCTCTCCCGCACACGGGGCCACGGCTTAACGTCCCATCCGACGGACGGCGGCCTTTCCAAGCCCATCGGTGTACGCTACTGACCGTGGGCTCTCTCAACGCTGACCCAGCTGGGACTCGAACCTGGGAACTACAGATTACGAGCCTGGCGCGCTACCGACTGAGCCAACCCCGCCACTCCTCTCGGTGCCTCTCAGCAGTCCGTTGGCAGATGAGGATTCTGCATTCGGATTCTATCCCATACCAAAATCCCACGCATTGGGCTGTACACCTCGTCCGACTATACTCCTCTCGCTGCCTCTCAGCAATCCGTTGGCAGATGAGGATTCTGCATTCAGATTCTATCCCACACCAAAATCCCACGCATTGGACTGTATACCCCGTTCGAATATATACCCCGTTCGAATATATTCCTCTCGCTGCCTCTCAGCAATCCGTTGGCAGATGAGGATTCTGCATTCGGATTCGAACAGACAGAAGCAGAGATTCATCAGAAGACGATGTTGTACCATTCGTCGCCCCACTGCTTTTACTTGATGCACCACTGTAGTCTAACTGCTTTACGTTGGGATATCAGAGGCAGTCTTAGAAATGACTAGCAGTTGTGCAGTTTGAATTGCAATAAACAACGTGGAACTGTTACTGCCAACATTGGAAGATGTGTTACAGCCAGCCTCAGAAAATGGTGATCTTTCCTTGGGAAGTTGTCTGTGGACGAGATCCAGACCTCACTGACACGTTCATTGACCATCTTCGAATCCATCTTTGCATATTCGATGCACGACAGACACACTACGTCCCACACAAGCCGCCATATCTTGATACAAAAGATGGCTTCTCACGTGCTAACAATACTCCTTCCCTCTGTCGAACTCACTTATCTGTAGATATCGAGCTCGCATAGTTCTGCCTGGCATCTCTTAACAAAATGCACAAGAGCTGACAAGCTGAACACTGCTACTTTAAATATCTGTGGAACAGTACAATCACACCTTTTCCAGAATGTTCCTCTTAGCCTGTAGCCAACACGACTGCACAGAGGACCTCGAAACTAATCACTTCTTCGATAGTAGATGGTCCTTGTTCCATACAAACCCGAGCATTTGTTTAAAGGGAGGATCATCAACATCACAGACGCTACTCTATTCCTTCTCGGTGTTCTGGTGTTCATGAACATCAGTGTATTTCCTGTGGACGCTGTTAGCTCACGAGACGTCACGAGGCGCTGTTAGCTCACGAGTAAGTAAATTATCTTCTCTTATGCTGTTCTAAATATCTTATAGTTAAATTTTGGACAAAACAAATCCCTTCAATCTTTACGCATTTTAAATATTTCTCCTTTGGTCGATGGTTGCCCATGTCCAGGTGGCTCTGCCCGTGGTCGCTTCGATACACCACATTTCGTATCATTCCTTCACATACTTTTCAAGAACGACAATCGCCTTTGATTTAACGAAACTTTATTACTTTCGTTAGAGACTTTATTTGTGAAATCTGGTCACACATTTAATTAATGTCCTATTTTTGGGATTCAGAGTTATAAAATATCCATTCTGAAGCAGAAAAATGTATCTAATATTCTGAATGGAAATCTGATGCTAATTTCAAAACTTTTGACTAGATCTTAAGTTACCTGTAAAATAGTAGTAAGGCCTCAAAAAAAAAGTGGTAATGCCTTTAAAAAAATGGTTATGCCTTTCCATTTTCAGCTCGTTTAAAAAAAAAAAACGAGCATTTGTTTTCTCATTAGCGTCTTCCGTCTGCACCCATTCAACTTTTTTTTGCTTTTAGAAATAAATCAAAAATAACTTTTTTCGGATAGATAGGCTTGATGAAATATTAGGACTCCCATTTTCTGAATTTCCCAATACCTTTAATAGCGACTTCTAACAGTGGAAAAAATTCAACAAATGATAAAATTTTAAACGAATATTGCAAACGATCTATTTAAGTTAGAAATCTGAATTTTTGGAGATAGAGTGTGATGGTCAAAGCATTTAGAATTAACAGCAGCGATCTGAACACTTACCTCGCCAGGAAAAGCGAAATTGAACCCTTACCACTCTAGACTCATAATTTGCAGTTCCCAGGTTCGAGACCTACCTGTGCCAGCGTCGAGATCTACTTCCTCTAAACCCCCACCCTGCCGTCGGTGAGAAGGAAACACCGACGGGCTTGGAAAAGCCGCCGTTCATCGGATGAGACAATCCTGTGCATGTTAAAGAACATGCTGGATGGCCTTGACGGGAGGCTACCATCCGTCTCTTAACAGATGTCCAGTGGGTGCCCTTCCACCAATCTTCTCTGTGCCCTTCAGGTCCTTGTTAGCAGACCACTTAGTCCATTGTGTGACAAAAAAACTGCCAACTAGGAGGTAAAACAACCCATCCCTTAACCTCCCTCCCCCTTAATGGTGGGTTCTAAAACGCAGCTTCTTTAAAGAGACAAACGGAAAAATTATTTTCGTATTGTATAGATCATCATCATCATCCTCAAGCAGCCATGGGCTACGGAGGTCCAACCAGACCGAGCAATTTAGTTCTCCAGTTAGCACGCTTGGCTACTGATCTAAGGGACCTGGGTTCGAGTCCCGGATTAGGCATGGATGTGTGTGTCGTTTTTCTGCTGAGGTCCTGCCATCCTCTCCGATCTTCTACTGTGGCATATAAACTGACAGGCTCCTGTCAGACCTCTGTGGCAAGCAGCTGCTTGAGGGGGTATTTATTATTATTTAAGCATATCTGTTCTGAGCTACATCTGCAGCATCTGGCCACTGCACACCAATTCTAACAAGGTCCTGTTCGACATTGTCTGCCTACCGCATCCTTGGTCTCCCCCTCTTTCTGAGGCCTTTAGGCACACTGTTCATAACCCTATTCGCCAATCTATAATTATTCATACGGGCAAGATATAGGGGATAGATCAGGGTTGGGTTGTTTTACCTCTGAGCGGCACTTTTTTGCACACCATGGGCTAAATGACCAGGTTACATGGACCCCGAAGGCTCAGAGAAGGTTGGGGGAGGGGACCCACTGGAATAGCTGTTGGGAGACAGATGGTAGCCTCCCGTCAAGACCATCCAGCGTGTTCTTTAACGTACACAGGGTATGGCTCTCCCGCACACGGGGCACGGCTTAACGTCCCATCCGACGGACGGCGGCCTTTCCAAGCCCATCGGTGTCCCCTACTGACCATGGGCAGGGCGGGGAATTTTGCGGAGAAAAATCTCAACGCTGACCCAGCTGGGACTCGAACCTGGGAACTACAGATTACGAGCCTGGCGCGCTACCGACTGAGCCACCCCCACCCCCTGGATAGATCAGGAGTGGGCAAATTATGGCCAGTCACTTCTTTCTCGGAGGCCCGCGACAGATAACAAATAAATTTGTGAAAGAGAAAATGAACGTATAGAGAATAAAAAGTCCAACTTCTGCGAAGCGAATTCTCATTAAATAATTTTATTAAAATTATATTATCTGTGTTTCACTTTTCATTTATTTTTCTTTTTTCGTGGGCTCTGTATGCGTTTTAGATTTTATATTTCTTTGGCGGTCGATCCTTCCATTTAAGTTTTCTGTGTGGCCCTTCAGCTAAAAAGTTTACTCAGACCTGATACAGATACTAAAAAGAATCACTATTTAGATTTACCCAATCAACGGTCAGTTTTAATTTTCCACATTGTCCCAAAGGTTGGAAAATGAAATATTCATTCTCTCTGAAAACGAGGCTCCCATATTCGCCAGATGCGATGCGTTATTTTTTTTTCACATTTTTTAATCATTTTGAGATTATTCATAGAGCAAATTTTACATTTCTTAAACTAATCATGGAATTTTCAAACACTTCTTTTGGGCGGGGATCTGTTGGTAACGCGTCATGTTCATAATCGAATGTTAGAAATTCTATTTAGACTTTCTCCACTAACACCCCTCCATACATACACTACTCAGCACGAGAAAGTGATTATTAATGTGCTTCGAAAAGTTTATCGAAGCGGTGGCCATGAAGAACCATTTGCTGGGAACATATTAAATAATATGCACTTTAGCTTTGACCCGAGATTTAGATCTATCTCCTAAGAGCTGTTCATAGGTCATCTTTCCTTCTTCCAGCTCTAAGCTCTCGGGGTCCTTATGACCTGGCCATCTAGCTCATGCTGTGAACAAAAATATCGTTCAGAGGTAAAACAACAATTCAAGCCATTTTCCCTTTTGAATTCCTTATAAAATTTCCTCTCAAAAAGCATTTCCTGTCATGTGTATCATACAAGTAGAATACCCTCGAAACGTTATGTTGGGTACTAAAAGTTTGGATATTTTTGGAAGAGATTTTTTTCTTCGTGGAAGCACTCATGAATTACTAATATTCATTTCTAAGCCTTATTTCATAAGTCATTTAATATAGATTTTATGGTCTATTAAATATTTAAAAAAATATGCATAATAACGAATACTATAGCCTGATAAATGCTTTGAAGTGTAAAAAAATAACTTTTACAAAGTATCCAAACTTTTAGTTTATTGCAATGCGCAAGCGTTATCGAAAATAGGCCATCCCTTGTAAGAAAACGGGAAATGCTGTTTGAAAAGAAATTTTGTAAGGAATTCAAAACTGGAAGTCACATGATTATTAGTTTGAAAGATGTCAAATTAAATATTTGTTCAAAACAACCGAATGTAAATAAAAAAGCATAATTTCAAATTTCTTTAATTACTTTTTTCATATTATGCATGATCTACTCTCGATATTGGAATGTGTGAAAAAATTTAAATTGAGCATTACATTTCATTTAAAATATTTATTGTTTTCTGCATTTAAATAGTGTTTTTTTTTAACTCATAGAGCTCTGAAATACAAAACAGGCGATTTTTGAAAGTATTGCCAGACTTTTACAAGTAACTAAGGCTGGCTGGCTAACGTTACAAGTTCTCTGAGAGGTTCGGTTACCGGCTTTCTCAGTTCTCCAATCAAAATTCGTAGATATTTTCGAAGTGGAAAAGGTGGAACAAAGTTGACTTGTTGAAAACATTAAATGAAATAATTCGATTATAATTCTTAAGAATATAAAATCAAAATAGATTCTGTTTTATATTTTTTTCCATAACTCTGTCTCTAGAAGAAACTGTCCTACAAGGTTTATAAATATTTTTCCTGATTTCCAAATTAGGATTATCTAAAATATTGTAAATTGTAAATTCATCAATACCTAGAAGATTTAATTCTTTGAACATTGTTTTTCTTGAGATAGAATATTTTGGGCAATTTAGCAATATATGATTAACACTTTCTGAAGTATAACAGTAATTACAATTTGGAGATTTAATCTGTTTGATTTTGTACAAAAATAGATTAAGAGTTGTAGCACCTGTTCTAAGTTTATATATTTTGCACATTAGTGCTCTAGAAAGGTTATATTTATTTATACATTGGATGTTACAATTTAGGTTAAATCTAAAATTATTTTGAATACAACCATTAATTTTAAAAATCATATTTGTGAGATGAAATTCATGCTTATGAATTAACCCTTTAAATTGTTTATAAAAATAAATAGTTTGAGTATAGTTTGGTAGATTAATAGCTTTTTTCGCGAGATCATCAGCAATTTCGTTACCAGAAATATTGCAATGGGCCGGGATCCATTGAAGTGAAATATTATTTTTTTAAATTCTAATATTAAAATCTGTTAATGTTAAAATTTGATATAAATATTGCGTATAGTTTGTATAATAATAATCTTGTCTTAAAATATTCAGAGCACATTTTGAATCGGTATATATAACTATAAGTTTATTTTTAAATGTTTGCGTGACATATATTAAAGCTTCAATGATAGCAATTGTTTCTGCTTGTGAAATAGAAATGATAGATGGAAGTTTGATTGATTTAGAGGTTTGTGTTGATGGTATATAAAATGCTGCCGCTGCAGCATTCAAATCTGATTTAAGTGAACCATCAGTGTATATGCTAATATGATTTGTATATTTTACATTACAGTAAGAATTAGATAAAATTTTTAAGGTTTCCGCTGCATAATTCTTCTTATTAAAAATATCTGGAAGATTATCTCGAATTGTCGGTCTGTAAAAACTCCAGTCCGCAATCAGATTGAAAAAATCTCCTGAAGTAGAGGTATTAAAAATTAAATTTAATAAAGGATCGTCATTTAATATTTTATGATAATTATTAAAAATTTTTAAATTGTTTTGATAATTGATTAAGAAAGGATGTTGAGGAATTTTGAAATATAGTCTGGCTAAATATTTAATTAAAAGAATTTTAATTCTGATATTAAAGGGAGAGATTGCTGTTTCACCAATTAGAGAGGTTGTGGGAGTTCTTTTTAATAGGCCTAATGATACTTTTATGAACTGGTTTTGAAGAGTAGAAAATTTTTTAATTTTGTAATCACAAATTCCGACCATGAATTCAAAGCCAAATTCAATTTTTGGCCTAACAAGATTTTTATACAGAGAAATTAAAAATTCTGGAGCTGTACCCCAATTAGTGGTAGCAAGACATTTAAAAAAATTTAATAGTTTACAGCCTTTGCTGTATTGATATGTGAGGTGATCGTTCCATTTCAGTCGGAAATCCAAATAGATACCCAAATATTTAAATGCGGTCACTTGTTTGATCTGTTGATCATTTATCCGTAATATGATTTCAGGTGGAGGACTTTTTGAATAGGTAAAAGGTAAACAAACTGCTTTTTCATGATTAAGTGTGAGGTGCCAAGTTTTACAGAATTTTACAATAATATCGATGTGAGATTGTAGTCTTTTAGTTAGATATGCGATGTTTTTACCGAGACTCCAAATGACAATATCGTCCGCAAAAGTTGCAAACTTATGTCGGAATCAAAGTCATTAAATAAATCATGCAGATAGATATTAAAAAGAGTCGGGCTCAAAATTGAGTCCTGTGCTATTCCTTGAGTCATACTAAATATTGAAGATAAATCATTATTTATTTTAACTTGAAATGATTTTTTAGTTAAATTAAAATGTAGGAATTGTAATAAGTTTCCTTTGATATTTAATTTAATAATTTTGTGTAATAGGCCTTTTTGCCAAATTGAATCAAAGGCAAGTGAAAGGTCGAAAAAAATCGCCACACAGAAAAATTTTTTTGATTTTGCAATATGATAATCAGTAATTAACGAGGAAACACATTCTTTAGATGATTTACCTCTCCTAAATCCGAAGAAATTGGAAGGAAAAGTGTGTGAGCTTTCTAAAAACCGGTTAAGTCGTCGAAAAACTAATTTTTCAAAAAGTTTTAAACTGTTGGAGAGTAAAGAAATGGGTCGATAAGAATTTGGATCAGATGGTAACTTATTTGGTTTCTAAATGAATATTATAAAAAATTTTGACCAAGCCAAAGGATAGTTATGATTTTTCCAAATGCGGTTAAATATATCTAGCAGTTTATTTTTCCATAATGGTGGGAGATTAAAAAAGAATTTGTTTAATATGAGATCAGGACCTGATACTGATTTAAGATTTAATTTTTTTATAACATAATTAAGTTCGTCTAACGAAAATTTAGCGTCCATGATTGGGATATCACGACGGAATGTTAAAATATTTTTATCTACCCGATTTTCAATCTTTTTTTCATAATATGAAATATGTAAGGTGTTTGCAATTTTTAGATTTGAGCCCATAAAGTCTGCTGTTTGAGACATGTTTAAATTTTAGTCTAAAGCAATTTCTGCTAGTGGAAAAAATTGTTTAGGTTCTTCGTTCAATGTTTTAAAAATTCTCCACATATTAGAGATAGGAGTTTGTGGATTTAGAGAGCTGGAAAAAATTTTCCAGTTTTCTCTATATAATTCCTTTAGTTTTTTCCTGACTAGAGCTTTGATTTTTTTGAAATAGTTTATATCTTTAAAATCTCTTGTTCTTTTGGATTTATTTTCAGCTTTTTTTCTTATGGTAGTAATTTTATTCATGTGCCAGATATTTCTATGTATTTTTGGATTTTTATTTATGATTTCGGAAAAGCTTTAAAAGATTAAAAAAAATATTATAATCACATGTATCGGGATTAGGAGAATTTTGAATCAAAAGGTTATGAAATTGGTACCAATTGTTAAGTTTAACTATTTTCTTATCCGTAATTTGGAATTTAGAAGAGATTAAAATGGGGTGGTGGTCACTCCCTCTTGTATCTTGGAGGAGTGACCAAGAAAATTTATTATATAATTCTGGTGAGCAAAAAGATAATAATAATAGATCTATTATTGACCTATTTTGATTTTCATGAGTAGTTAGTTTTTCATTTAAGATAATAAAATCATTTTTTACTATGAAATTGTTTAAATGAACTCCTGTTCTATTTATATGATAGGAATGCCAAGCATAGTGGTGCGAATTGAAATCTCCAACAAAAAATAGTGGAGGTGTTACAAGTAACTAAAAAATATTTTCCACATATTTTGAGAAGTTAATCGAAAGTGTCTAATGAATTATTAAGCGAATTAAATTGTGGTGAGAGCTTTAAGATAAATGAAACAAACATTAACAACAAAGTAGAGTTTGAGAAATGCATTTTTTTTTTGCGCTAAACCACAGCGAATAAATTAAAAACCCAAGTTATAAAAGCTTGTAAAAATCTTTTCAAAAATCTACATTTCACAAGTTGCTACGGCGGAAATATTCAATCATAAATTCAATGTAACCTAACTGTAAATAAAAAATTGCAGAGGGATGAATTAAGATATTCACTCGTGTACGAAAAGAACTCAAAACCGAGTTTGCGGACCATTGACCTAAACAGCGAACAGATGAATTTAACATCAACAGAGCAGAAATTTTCACTCAAATGTAACAAGATGAAGTTATTTTAATACTATATCTGTTATCTAATTTATGCATCTGTCTACAGAACAAACATGGATCATCTTAATGATTTTACTTTTTGTAGAGAAATGCATACTAATCGAAAATGACGCTTGTGAATGCCCTTGTATTGAGACCACAAGTAACAGCCAAGGCGCAGTTTTTTCTCCGTGGTTAGATAAAAAAACAAAAGCCAAAGAAATTATCCCCAATCATAAAAAAAAGACAATGCTTGTCCATTGACTTGCATCTAGGGAGTCATGTCTCAGTGAATGGCTAATGAAGTAATCGTGTTTGTTTATAAAAATCGCTGTTTACCGGCTTTCCGACTATCTTGGTAATGTAAACATTTATATATAGAGACAACGGGATGGCTCTTTCCACTGCCACTGAGTTCACGTTAAACTCCCGTGGCAAGCAGAGCCCCAAAAAGAGCGGCATAGTCTAACCCAAACTCTCCTTGTCTTGTTGAGATTAATCTCCCTGACAGTCCCTAAAATGGACTGCATAAATTTCGACCCTGCTGGCTCGTTCTCAGGCAGCCCAGTATTTACGGCAAGAAACCGCTGTCACCGTGCACTGGCGATAACGGCCACACTAGAAGCTTTGGAGCGAGTAACTTTGTGACCAGACGGGCGTGACACAGAACAGCTGGCCGAGGTTATCGTGGTGGCGGGCAGGACAACGCTGGTTATGATCCTACTGCGAAACAGAAGGTGAACTGTTGGAATAGGTCTTCGTCAGAGAGTCAGTGATGACGTCATCTACGAGTGTGATCTCATGTCTTGAGTCATTTTTATAGATTTTAAAATAAAGACAAAGTTCCCAGCTGTTTTAAGCCTTCTCCAAATCCATACAGAAACTACTAAACATATTATACTTTTTTTTATCTCTATGTTGTAAAGAAAACAAAATAATGATGAATAGGCGTAAAAAAATGTTTTCGTAGGCTATAAATAAATCGTGAACAACTTTAAGGTGGAAATTCCTTTCTATTATTGTTTACATCCAAAGCATTCTCTAGAAGACGACTCACTTTAATGTTTCTGATAATGTAATCTTATACCTACATACATATATACAAAATCTTCATGCAGCCATGGGCTACGGAGGTCAAACCAGATTGTGTACTTTTCCTCTCCAGACGTGCCTCTTTTGAGTTACAGTTGCTGCATTTGGCCACTCTAGTCCAATTCTAGCAAGGTCCTGTTTGACATTGTCTGCCCATCGCTTCCTAAGTCTCCCCCTTTTCTGAAACCCTCAGGCACACTATTCATAAACCTGTTTGCTAATCTGCAGCTATGCATACGGGCAACATGGCCGAACCAACGCAATCTCTCTCTGCACAATATGCTGCTCAAAGGAGGTTGATGACTTCTTCTAACCTCATCATTACTTACAAAGTCAAACTATCTAATGTCCAAGATGCTGCGTCAGCATCTAGAACCAAAGGCATCAAGTTTCTTGTTATCCTGCTTACAAAGTGCCCATGTTTCGCTACCATAACTAACCTTAGAAAGAACCAAACTATTATATAGCCTAATTTTAGTCTTTAAGTGTACACGCCTATTTTTTCACACTCTCCATAGATTCTTAAAAGTCCGAGCGGTAATCCCTATTCTTCTATTTATCTCATGCCGCACATCACCAGTATCTGTTACATAGCTCCCAAGATAATTAAACTGAGACACTTGCTCAAGAGTACAAACATTTAAAGCAACTGAAGAACTGTTTGCCTGACCAATTTTTATCACTTTAGTTTTTTCTCTGTTTATCACCAAACCTACTCTATTACCAGTCTCATGAACAGCCCTAATGAATGAATTCATCTCATCAACATCATTAGCCAATAGGGCCAAAGCATCTGCATAATCTAATCAGAAATTTTGAATCTAGACCATTTAAGGCCAAAATATTGCCCTTACAAAGAATTTCACATAACATAATCAACAACCAAACTCCACTAGCAATGCTAAACCAATCGCTTGTAAGACGTACCAACTCTCACACGACTCAGTGTTATTATAGAGAGCTTTCATTACATTAACTAATTTATCAGATATTCCATATGATCTAACAATCAATTGTCGATCAACAGAGTCAAAAGCCTTTTTGAAATCTATAAAGCTAGCAACCATAGGTTTCTGAAACTCTAAACATTTCTCAAAATCTGCTTAACTGAAAATATTTGATCAATATATCCCGTACCATTTTTAAATCCACACTGTTCATCACGCAGTTGTTCAACCAAGTTCTTAATTCTATTAAGCATAATCATGCAAAGAACTTTACCTGGAACAGAAAGTAAACTAATTCCCCTGTAATTATCACAAGAACTGCGATCACCTTTTTTAAAAATTGGGACAATAATAGCTCTAGTAAAATCCTTAGGAACAACACCTTTATCATAAAAAATATTCAAAATTTCAGTCAGCCATGTGACATCACAAATGTTCCCCGCCCCTTACATTTCAGTAATGATTTCATCTACCCCTGGGGATTTATGCAGTTTTAATTTAGAGACCACAAAGTGACTGCGGAATGTGATATAGGGCCATCATAAAAGCCAGTAGTGCATCTGTCCTTATTAAAAACAATGGGAGTAGAAATAATCACATTATTTAGAACATCTCTGAAATGCTCAGCCCACCTAGCCATCACAGAATTCTCACCTTCAACCACCTTGCCATATTTATCCCTCAATTCCTGTGTACCTGTCTGTTTCTTCCCGCATAAAACACTAATAATCTGGTACAACCCCCTGCTTTTGTGCTGTCTAACTGCTTCCTCAGCTTTGTCAACCAAACTATCAAGCCAAAGATTCTATCAGCTGTTAATTGATCCTTTACACGTTTATTAAGCTCGTTGCAATGCCTTCTGTTAGGACTAGTAGGGTGTTGATTCATATTAATCCTGCACTTCTTTCTTCCAGAAATAAGTTCCATACCCTTATCACTCAAAATAATTTTGTTTTCCCTGTTCCCATTTATCCAAAAGTGTACTGTTGGTCTCAAGAAAAGTCTGTTTCAACTGATCCCATTCTTTCTCAACTTCAGCAATAACCAAACCACGATTGTCAAAATGACTAAGTAGCCTACCATGGTATGCTCAGGCTATATCTGGATCTTTCAGGCATTCAGTGTTATAGCTAATTTTTTTAATCTTAGCACAACATTTCTTAAGCTTCAGCTGCAAAACACTTTTGACCAGATAATGGTCAGACATAATTTCGGCTCCCCTTTATGATCTGGTATTCCTAACCGAACTAGCACATTTGCTGTTAATTAAAATATAATCTATCATATTCCTGTGCAACCCATCAGGTAAAACCCATGTATATTTATATATGTCCCGGTGTTTCTAGTATGTGTTACTATTCGCAAACCATTAAGTTTACTTACCTGTAGTAGACGTTCCTCATTGCCATTGGAACAACCAATGCCAAAGGGGCCTAAAACTCCTGCTCAAAGATTAGAGTCAGTACCAACTTTAGCACTGAAGTCATCTAGCAAGAAAAATATCTTCTTTCTTCACAGAATTAAAGATATTCTGAAGCTGGCTGTAAAACGTATCTTTCTCGTTCTCATCAAACTCCTCTGTGGGGTCATAACAATAGATGACGTTCAAGTCTTTAATTTTTGTTTTAAATTTTTCTGTTAGAAATCGTTCATTAATGCAGTCATATCCTAGAAGAGCATCATTGACATGTCTGCTGAGAAGCAAACCTACACCTTGGAGATGCTTTCCATTCTCCCTGCCTGAAAAGAGAAATTTAAAGTTATTTTTAAGTATCTCACCTTTACCTGTCCATCTGGTCTCTTGCAAACCTAGAATATCTAGGTTATAACGCTGGAATTCATGCGTGTGAACATCAAGAGAATATCTCTATACTGTATAACGTCCTCACGTTCCACGTACCTGCAGAGAGAAAATGATTAGTATAATTTTTAAAGAAACTAGATTTATTGAGAGGTAGGGTCTACAATATCAAATAGCCCTGATCGCAGGCATGGGGCTAAAACCTGTCCCTCCTCCGCTAAAGGCTGAAGTCACCAATGCTGGTAGGAACTTCAGACACCACCTTTTCAAGTGGACCTTTTCAAGATCCATGTGGTCTGCCTGAGACACATTACTCCAGTTTAGGATTGACGATGCCCAACTAGCTAAGTGAGGGTTAAGGTACCTGCGATGGCCTCTGATCAAGATTATCCTCCAGCTGATATAAGGGTATCTCGTGCCTCTGTTCACTTAGGGCTGGTAACCCACAAGCAAACAGAAAACAGCGACAAATTCTCAACAGAGGTCCACCAGCGCAGCAAGTCCAGGATCCATAATCAAGCTCAAATCCATAAATCAGTCCAGTAGGTATGAGTGACGGCTCCTGTCAGACCTCTGTGGCAAGCAGCTGCTTGAGGGGGTATTTATTTATTTATTTTTTATAACAGGACTCCGAGGCTCTATTTGCTATCGTAACGTGTAGAAAAAAAAATTATTTAGAATAGTTAGAAGCCCCGTACGCAGAATCAACAAAGGACCAAAATTACATTTGAACTTATACGGAAAAGATATCTGATATTTTTGAAACAATAAAACTATTCTGTTCCTGCATAGCTATTCGTTTAATTAACGGAACGCGTTATCCTTTAAGTCAATGATGAGCGTCTTTTTTGTTGTCATAACATAAATTGGAAGAAATTCTTTGCCAGAAAAAAATTAAACTTAAGAGTTGGTTGGCAAAGAAAAAAAATGTTAAGGTAACTTTAATCTTCAAACACTTTTTTTTTCAGATGTGAAAATTCTGAATGCTGGTGAATTATTGATACGATATCAATAAGACCAAAGTTGCAGGCTTTAAAAATCAAGCAAGCATTGCCTTGGCATCAGTAGTCTGTTTATTGACTTCCGCTGATTATTTATCTCCCTAAGAAGTCAGAATTGAGTAAAATACGAAATTCGTGCAACAGTGGACTAGTCAATTAAAAACTTGAGCAAGTTGACAAGTGAAAGTAGCCTAATCATTGACAAGTAGCCTAATCATGACACCTAACGTAATTTCGGCCATCATTATGGTAACATCAACAGCATAATTATATGCTATGGCTTTTCATACAGGATATTTTTTAACAACTAACGTTTAACGAATAGAAATGTCGCATATCCTACTTAAAACCTTTTCACTTTAAACACAGAACTTTACCAATTTGTGTACGATCGCTTTTTCGCAAGCATGACATAATCATCACCTACAGAATCATAGAAAAAAAATAGATGTAATAAACAAACCTGTATAAAAAGAGAATGTATAAATCTTTCTTGAAACTTAGTAGGCATTGCACACTATAATTTTTTAACTACAGCTGAACTTTATGCAAACGTCAAGTGCGAATATATTCTATAAATATGATAGGGGTTTTATTTTGAAACCATTTCACTAACTCAACTAACTGCGAAGTTCTTTTTTTCTACAGCATAATTGAAGATATTTTACAGCACTGAAAAGTATCAACGCTGTACTGCAGTGGTTGGTTTCATGGTCACCGTTTTGGCATCGTCAGATTCAGGTAGTTGTACCTGAGCTGCTCCTGTTCTTAACATCAGGGTCTTTTATAATATTTGTTAGCAAAATTATATCGTGTTTGCACTATCTGCTCAATATTTTATACTCGTGGATAATGCATAAGTCCCCCCTAAGTGAATGTTTTCTCGCATTGCTATAATAAAGATATTAAATTCCCATTTTCCATACCACAAAATAAGCTGCGAAAAATCAAGTCATATCATTGACTGGAAATATCAGAAATAAATCTGAATATTTTAAGGAACACTAAACACGCATCCCCCCCTTCAAATCGAAGCTTATTCAACATTGTAGGACATACTAAAGCACATTGCAATCGACAACTTCCATTCACCTACTGTAGAAGATAAAGACAAAAATGAGCAGCTACCTGTTGAAGTGGGAGATGTCATTCATATACTAGTCTTTGAAGGAAAGGGCATCTGTTCGACTGTTATTCCTTTTTCTCTGTCCCTTTTAACAAGGGGCGGGGGTGGTTCAGTCGGTAGCGCGCCAGGCTCGTAATCTGTAGTTCCCAGGTTCGAGTCCCAGCTGGGTCAGCGTTGAGATTCATCTCCACAAAATTCCCCGCCCTGCCCACGGTCAGTAGGGGACACCGATGGGCTTGGAAAGGCTGCCGTCCGTCGGATGGGACGTTAAGCCGTGGCCCGGTGTGCGGGAGAGCCATACCCTGTGCACTTTAAAGAACACGCTGGATGGCCTTGACGGGAGGCTACCATCTGTTTCCCAACAGCTGTTCCAGTGGGTCCCCTCCCCCAACCTTCTCTGAGCCTTCGGGGTCCATGTGACCTGGCCATTTAGCCCATGGTGTGCAAAAAAGTGCCGCTCAGAGGTAAAACAACCCAACCCTTTTAACAAGAGTTTAAAGAGAATGACGAGTATTCTTCTTTCGCGGCGGTTGCAATGTTTGGACTCTCAGAATCCTCTTCTGAAAGAAAATGTTCCTGCCTCGCGGATGGATTTGCATCGAGGCCTTTAGCACGTTTGCATCTAAATGATTGATGATGTCAGTCGCACATTGCCAGCAAGTGCGGCCTTGGACAGCTGATAGTCTGAACTTTGACCTGCAGCTGGCAGCGGAACCAGTCTTCAATGACTTGGAATGAATTGGTATCTGCGGATTAGGATTCTTTTCAATGACGACGACTCATTTGCTCAATGAAATCCAATTACTGGCTCATTGGACAAGGTAAAGGAGGCGAACGATTCCATTCCAAAGGAATACATGCAAACAAAACATTTCGATAAACGAAAGTGGCGATCACTAACTTCATTCTGCTCTAAATATCAGACAGATCATTACAACGAAGGAAAGTTGTCGTAGTTATTGCTCTAATTCACAAATCATCTCCTTTCTCCCAATTGTTTATTTTATCCTGCATTCAAGATTGTGTCGAGATCGCCCTCTTTATGTTGCGATAGCTCACATGGCAGCGTGCCAAACAGGGATAGGTTTTAGCCAGATTCTGCGCATCTTTGAGATTTTCTCAGTTTTCCCTTTCCTCAATCAAACAGGATCCGTATTGATACTTTGGCTCATAACTAAAATAAAACAATTTGGCCTAATTCATCGGGGTTCATCGACTATCCGAGCACCAATTGTCTCTTTTAATTACTTTTTTGGAGAAATATTTATTAATTCAGAGTAAAATTAGAGGTTGCTTAATTAAATTTTAATAAACAACTTTTTTATATAACTATTTTTAAAATGTAGCAAAAGTCTTCCTATCTGGCCTTCTGCAAACCAACACTTCCGATGACTTAACGTAGTTTTAGTACCGCATTAATGTATTGTATACTGTATTATAATTATGAATACACAATCTGTGTGCAGACTGAACTTTTATGTTTCCCGCTCTTGAAAGAATAAATACTGTTGAAATTTTCAAAAATTAACAGATACAGTATATACTTTGTTTCCGTTTGTTTTATTTCAGTATTAAAATATGCTGTTCATAAAAATATATATTCAGTGGTTAATAAGCCTCTGTCAGGTCCTGTTAGGAATTCACGGCAATTCTACTGAATTATGGCTTTGTTTTTGAGTGAAAGCAAATCGATCTTAATTTATTTTTTGTTTCTTTAAAATAAAAATAAAGAAAATTTAAAAAAAAATAATTTGTTTATCACTCGAATGGTCTTAAGTGTTTAAATATCCGAATCAGATCTATCCTCGATTAATTCAGATAATAAACACGCCTTTAAAAAATTTTGTCGGTAATCAAAGTAAACCAGACACGTAGTTAAGACTTGTCCTTTCGTTGTTCTGATATCACAACAGCAGAAGCAAGTTAAAAGAAACCAAAATGAAATGAACGCCTTTCAAATCCGAACATCAGATGCAATGGCAAGGACCAAGTTCCATTCATCACGCTTTAACACGATCACAAATGAAGACCGAGATGCACTAAGTTCCCTGAAATGCTCTTCCAAGGAGAAGTGATCTTGAGTGCTTTTGAAATGAACGAAGAGTTATCACTTCACCTCTTCTTCAGAAGAGTGTACTTTTAACTCTGCATCTGACCCAAGATTCGACGATTTAAAAAGGCTCGATGAATAATGGCTTGAAATAATAATCAATATGGATTACATTAATTTTCGCGGCAGAAAAGCTCTAAGGTTCCCTCACTGCTAACACAAACAGATGATAAACCCCACAGCTACTTGGACACTTCTGCGAGCTGCGTATTTCTGCGTGGCCCGGCATGGGAAGTTAAAAATGAATGTGTCGCAGGCAGCGCTGTATTATCTGAAGTGTCACGGAGCCGTCACGTTGCTGACCTCGTGGCCCTCGTCTTCTCCCCTCGGCTTTTCCGATGTCCTAGAGAAAAGAGAGCGAAAGATAAAGGGGTGAAGAGTTTGAAGTGTGACAAGGGACAGACTTCCTGCTCGCGTTTTTTGTATACAAATATAGAGCGTGACTCAGGGCGTGGTCCGTGGCAACGCCCAAAGTAGCCATCGTGGAGATTAGACCGTTTTCGTATCAGGAAGCTGAAGAAAATTTATGGATGGGACCCGCCGATTTCTGTGGGGAACATCTTCCTACACAGTCTGCTCTTGGCAGAGATTCAATCCGATGTGCTCATGATGAAGACTCCACGTTACCGAATGACTCTGCGACAAAGCGGCCGCTGCATCTTTGTAAGGATATTTATAGACCAAATTCCTTTAGGCTAAGGTACTAATGGGATAGATGCTAACGCGTCAATAGCTCAGATTCCCATTTAGCATAACTATCACAGTTAATTTACCGAAAAATTATACGCAAAAAAAGAAACTTTTAATAAAATAAGATTAATCAAATGACAAAAATAAAGATGTCATATCTCTCTCTCATCGAATACTACGGCCAGTATATTTTCGCCAAAATTTCTCGAACTTCTCCCAGCGGTTCAGTGAATTTTTTAGCGAAGAACTGGATCCTGTGTTCAAAGGTTACTTTTCCTTTGTGTGGCTAATTACACTCTCCTATTTCACACCGGAAAATCTCAGTTAAGTAGTGAGAGTAAAATAGTTGAACGCCATCTAAATGTGTGACGTTTCCTTTGTGTTGTTGGGAATTTAATATGAAAAGGGAGTCTCAATTAAGAACGCAACTTAAAGGGCGTTGAAACTAAATACAAGGTTTCAGCATGAATAACGCTGTTGTAACTGTTTAAGAATTCACTTTGTTATAATCAGTTTGGAAATTAAATGGGTATTCTCCCAACAAAGAGCCAACTCTCTCATCAATTCCTATGAAACACTAGAGGAAAAATATATTTTGATTAACATAAATTTCTATATTCCATTTGTACCCTGTTAATTACTTAGGACTATCAGGCACTCTGGCTGGGCCTTTTAAGGAAATGTATTACAAATGAAACAAACTATGCAGTCGTGAAGAAAATAAATGCCGCAGCTTTATAAAAACGTAGCCTACCAAATACTCAGTTGTTTATTGGTAAATAGCGAAAGAATGAGAAACGACTGTTCGTTTTAAAGTTGATTTCAAGACCAACATTTCCATTTGATCATTCGAGTCCCCCCATTCTCCATGATTACAATTGCGAATTCTTTAGTCCCCCTCACCCCACAAGAGAAACAAACCGGGTGAAGGGGGAAAAAAGAGTCATTGTTTGGGGTGCACGTGCAAGACTGTTTATTTTCCTTTACCGTTCCTTCTTGCCTCTGTGCCTTTAAACACACGCGATTGGACTTTTGCTTTCTTCACTACAAATCGACGAAGAAAGCGATAATAAACAAAAGGGCTTTTCGACTGCAGATGCGCAAATGGGAATTAAAACGAAATTCAGAAAAGGATAAACATTTAATAGCACTAATAACTTTAAAAGGTCTTGTTTCGAGTCATGTTTACGAATCAAAGGAATCTGTGTTCCAGTATCGGATAAGGCACGGATGTTTATTCTATTGTCTTTCTTCAGCGGTCTCCCCTTCCTCACAGTTTAATATTCCACGAAGAAGCTCTAATAGGCCCCATATAGGAAGAATCTACCTCATTGATAACTTATTATTTTCTACAATTACTTTTTCAATTTTATTTAATTATTTTCAGTCATCGCTTTGTCTATGCAGTTGAAAAACCTTCAAATTGATATCTACGTTACTGTCCATGTAGCATTATTATTATTATTGCTGTTAAAAATAAGTAATTAACTTAAATATAACTATAGGCCAAGAAAAAAACAAATTAAAGCCATTGTTTTCCAGAAAATATTTTGTTCACTTTCGCCTGAATCTTCGTTAAAGGAAACACTAATGTTGATTACCTTGCTTTCCACGTAACGAGACGGTTCAATGTTATTTGAATGAAGAGGCACATTCAAACCTTACTAATTCAGACTCGCATTTAGCATAAGAATCGTAGTAAATTTGCCGAAAAAAGAAACTTTTAATAAAAATGAATCACCCACATGAGAAACTGAACCTGAAAATAAGCTTTTTACTTAAAAATATCACGAGAGATAAAATTGAAAATTGCAAAAAGATTTATTCAGATCTCGGTTTCTAATAATATTGATTTAATTATTAAAGAGATATTGAAGCTGGAACCTGTGTTGCCAATTCACACGTAAGAAAATAAGCTAGCCCAAGTTTTTTTTAAAAAATACCTTTTTAGCATGAAAAATAACTAGTTTTATATTGTTTAAATAAATTTTTAATTGATAAAAAGCCTTTTTAAAAACGCAAAATTAAAACGGAAACTACAGATTTTATTTCGTTTGAAAAATTTTCAAGCTAGACAGTTGCTAAAAAATCTTGAAAACAGATAAACTGGCAACACTGGCTAAAACATTTAATACTATTGTTGTTAGTGATAAAAAGAATTTACGTCCAAAGTTAGCTAAAATAAAAATAATTGTTCGAACAAATCGCTTTTAAAACAAATGCAATTTTCATCATCATCCTCCTCCTCCTCCTCAAGCAGCCATGGGCTACGGAGGTCCAACCAGACCGTGCAATTTAGTTCTCCAAGCAAGTCTATCCTGAGCTACATCTACTGCATCTGGCCACTGCACACCAAATCAAACAGGACCTAACAAGGTCCTGTTTGACATTGTCTGCCCACCGCATCCTAGGATTTTAGAAGTTTTTTATACAAAGATTCAGTTTTGAAATGTTTAACACGAGTGTAATAACCCAAGTCACGAGAATAACTTAACATTTTAGCCGTCCCATGGCCGAGTGGTTAGCGCGCTTGGCTACTGATCTAAGGGACCCGGGTTCGAGTCCCGGGTTAAGGCATGGATGTTCGTGTTGTTTTTCTGCTGGGGTCCTGCCATCCTCTCAGACCTTCTACTGTGGCATATAAACTGACAGGTTCCTGTCAAACCTCTGCGGCAAGCAGCTGCTTGAGGGGGTATTTATTTTTATTTATTATTTTTGTGTATTAAAGTTTTTATAAAAAATTTTATATTTATAAATGACAGAGTAATATTCAGAAAAAAAAATGAAGTGAGTTAACTAAACATGTTTAAAGTCCCTTAAATAGTCGGGTAAATAAACAACATGCCACGGCATTTAGCTACTGCTGTCCAAATTTCATAAATCAGTTTTAAAAATAACAGAGAGCAGAATGCGTTATCCATTATATCAGAGTTTACTGAAGGAGTAAACTCCGGCCCTATTAACAATTTTATCTGGCCAGCGTGAAAACTGTAATGCAGGTGATAATTTTTCTTTTCTTTTTCACAACTGGGCTCTACTAAAGTGAATGGTGTTTTAATAAGACGAAAATTTAAATAACATCCCATAACTAGCTACAGGTCATTGAAGCCGAATGTTCAGCAGCTCATTTCTGGGATCCCTTCACATACTGTTTTCACAAGCCAACTTCCAATTCTTTGGATTTTACATAAAGGTTACTTTGTTATTTTTTTTTTTCATATTACTTTTTACCTATACATAAGACAAAGAAAAGTGTAAGAAACAAAATTAAATATTTGCTTTTTATTGTATTTTTTTCCTGCACCTTCCCCCAACCCTCCCAACTATTGGCCTACAGCAAACGTAACTTTTTTTTATTCGGCACAATCTCAAAAAAGTTATGCACCCCTGGTTCAATAAAACAATGAGAACATCGAAAGGGGTACATTAAGATTCTTCCTGTATGAGGAGCATGCGCTGTACGAATGCCGTATTATTGCTGCTGCCTGAAGCAGTTCGGATTATTAAACAGTTGGAGCGAAAAATCTGTATAAATAATTTTACAGAAATTTATATATGTACATACATATACTATTAAATTAATAAAAAAATTGTTTTAATTTCTAATCTGGTTTTACAAATATACATATTTGATTATATAATATATAAAATTTATTAAATATATTAAATTCCATTTAAAAATATATTTTAATACATAGATATAATCATTTATTTTCTCCCAGTTCACAGAAAAGTTATCTTAAATCTGCACAATTATGTAGTCAGAGAAATTTGAAGACAATTATAACGAGAAGAACGCACATCGCCTCTGGCGCACATGAGAATCTCGTTTTCAAAGAGAATTAGGTTTTTCCTTTACCTACTATTTCATTTCTTAAAAGTTTTATTTGAGCTAGTGAATGATGAGGGAAAATGCAACTAGTATTTTATTAGTAATTATACAACATGAAATTTTGGTGGTGAATTTTATTTTTTTAATTCTTTAAATCTTAAATCTAAAAAGTTGCATTTCCTACACCTCTCTCAGAAAAGTGGTAGATTATTGCTCTCAGTGGAATATCTCTTACAAACTACCACTAATTTTTCAAATTTGAATTCTAGTATATTATTTGTATAAAACTTGACGACAGCTCTGCTTGTTTCATATTTATGATCTGTAAAGATATATATTATTAAAACTAAGTTTTCAAATTATCATTTTTATTGTTTCCAATCGAAACTTCATGATGTTCACATTCCATCACCAAAAGTTCATATTTCTATCATTAATACATCATTGCAATATTCGTTTGAAATTTCGGAATTTCCAATCATTTTCATCGCTAGAGAAGGCGCAATTATGGTTTTCGGCAGTTTTAAAAAGTATGAATCATAATATTTTATTAATTCCTATGTAACCGAAAAAGAATTTTCCATTTATCTCTAAAAACAAACAATTATCTGCTAAAACTAAAAAGGTGTGTTATCCCACCACTTGTGGGTGGGGGAACACACCTTTTTAGGTTTCATTGTTGGCAACAGAAATTTCGTGACCTTCACATTCCACCACCAAAATTTAAAATTTCTGGCTAAAATATGTCATTCCAATATTTGTTTGAAATTTTGGAATTTGAAAACTTTTCCACCATTAGAGGGCGCAATTATAGCTTTCGGAAGGTTTAAAAAGTGTGAATCGTAATATTTTATAAATTCCTGCCTAACCCAAAAAGAATTTTTCATTTATCTCTAAAAACAAACAAATATCTGCTAACACTAAAAAGGTCCCATCCCCTCTGGGTCTAAAGATTTTAACAATATTATTCGTTAAACTCGATAACAGCTCTGCCGTGTCTTCATTTCAGCAATCTGTAAAGATATATATTAAAATTGCTAAATATTTGAAAAATGCGAATTATATAATATTTATAAGTACTAATCAAAGTAAAAGAGTTTTCCAATTATCATCTTCATTGTGTCCAATGAGAACTTCATGACATTCATATTCCGCCATCAAAATATCATATTTCTATCATTAATACATCATTCCAACAATCGTTTGAAATTTTAGAATTTTCAATCTTTTCACATTAGAGGGCGCAATTATAGCGTTCGAAAGATTCCGTAAGTGTGAATCATAATATTTTATCAATTCCTATCTAACCCTAAAAAGATTTTTTCATTTAACTCTAAATAAAACAATTATCTGCTAAAAAAAATTGTGTCCCCCCCCCTGGGTCTAAGAGGTCAATTTATAAATGCGACGCCATGATTGGTGGTGGAATGTGAACGCCATGATTGGTGGTAAAATGTGAACACCATGATTATACCATTGGCAACAATGGGTCAATCATGGCGTTGACATTCCACCAGCAAAATTTCAAATTTCTAGCATGAATACATCATTTACAACATTCTATTGAAATTTTGGAATTTTCAACTTTTCCAACGCTAGAAGGCGTAATTACAGCTTTCGAGAGATTCGGAAAGTGCATATCGTAATGTTTCATGAATTCCTATCTAGCACAAAAAGAATTTTTAATTTATCTCTGTAAACAAAAAGGTTCGATGTCTACAGACATACAGACGACAAAGCGAAACTATTATCTCGTTTCCTTTGAAAACGAGATAAAAATATTAGACTATAATTTTCAAATATTCTTATTAAATTTCTTACATGGAAGAAGGCTATTTCCAATTTGACGACGTTTAAAAAGAGATATGTACATTATTTCTTTCGGAACTTATCGAATACTATTGTAAATGCGAATAAAGAAAAATAGCAATTTAAATAAAGACGAAAAAGATGATTTATTTTTGGATTTTATAGCAAGGCATTTGATACAATAGTTCACGAAACTCTTTATTTAAATTCCAAATCTAAAGCATTAGAGGGCTAACATTTAAAATGACTTAAAAATTATTTAATTAACCGGGTTTTGATTACAAAAATGTATTTAGTAGTGTAAGGGAAATGAATGTTACAGTCCCTCAGGGTTCTACCCTTGGGTCATTACTCCCTTTTATACAATTTATGATGTTTATTTGTGTATACACAAATATAAAATGGTAAAATATACTTATATGTCGAAGATACTGTAATTCTAAACTGCAATTATGATATATACACAGATATAAAAATCTTACAGATGATTATAATAATATTGTGAAATATATAAAATGTATAATATTATAATAATATTGTGAAAATCTTACAGGATGATAATAATAATATTGTGAAATATATAAAATGTATAATATTATAATAATATTGTGAAAATCTTACAGGATGATTATAATAATATTGTGAAAAAAATAATATTGTGTTTTAATAAGACGAAAGCTTGAATAAACATCTCACAACTAGCTACACGTCATTCAAGCCGAATGTTCAGCAGCTCATTTCTGGGATCCAGTCCCATTCATGTTATTTTACCTATCTCTGAGCGCCACTTTTTTGCACCCAGTGGGCTGAATGGCCAGGTCACAAGGATCCCGTAGACTCAGAGAAAGTTGGGGGAGGGACCCGCTTGACAGCTGTTAGGAGACAGATGGTAATCTCCAGTTAGATCATCCAGCGTGTTTTTTAACGTGTACAGGGTATGGCTCTCCTGCACATGGAGACACGGTTTAATGACCCATTAATTGATGGTGATTAATTGACTGGTGGCAGGGTGGAGAGTTTTGCGGAAATAAATTTCAACACTGGCTGGGACTCGAATCTGATAACTGCAGATTACGAGCCTGGCACGCTACCAACTGAGAACACTACTAACTATCTTCTCCCCCCACCCTATGAAATGGGTGAATCATTAATTTTATTAACATAGATTAAGTTTTCAATCATCTATTGCAAAAGTTCCCAAACTTTTCGACATCGTGCCCCCTTTAACTATTGAGTAACCCTCACATCTCCACACCTCTCATTTATCACCAGTCAACCCCAAACAAAAATTCCAATTCATAATTTAAAAAAAAAAATAAAAATTTCACATCCTTATGCCCCCTTTGAAATTTGTTCGTGCCACCTAGTTTGGAACCCCTAGTCTACTGCAAAAAACATATCATATACAGAATTTGAAACAACTACCAAAATGCCAGAGATAAAATGTTAAATTATTACAATTTAACATTTTATCTCTTCAGTTGATAAGACAAATAAATTGAAAGCAACTCAAGGAAAATTGGCCAAATTCCAAATAAACTATCTTTATCGTATCTCAGGCTTTGTCAATAATGTTAGAAAAAATCAAAAGCATATAAAATACCAGAAATTGCTAAAGAGACTGCCAAGATAACTTATCTCTAAAATCATAAAAACTTTAATTTATGAACAACAATTAAAAAGGAAAGTGAAACAGCTATTCGATACGTTCATAAAATAGTACTTGGGAAACGTGTTTAAATATTGCATTATAAGTATTTAAGCCGTCCCCTGGCCGAGTGGTTAGCGCGCTTGGCTACTGATCAACGGGACCTGGGTTCGAGCCCCGGGTAAGGCATGGATGTTCGTGTTGTTTTCTGCTGAGGTCCTGCCATCCTCTCAGATCTTCTACTGTGGCATATAAACTGACAGGCTCCTGTCAGACCTCTGTGGCAAGCAGCTGCTTGAGGGGGTATTTATTTATTTTTTTTTAAGTATTTAAAATCGACTGCAAAATGGCATTATCGTTTATTATCTTATTCCCTACAGATTAGGGTTTCCAAATATCCGTATTTTGGATAACCGCGGTTGTCAGATAGTAAATTTTTGGCATCCGCCGAATATTTGTCAACCGATAAGAAAAAAAGATATTAATAAAAATAATTCAAATTGCTCATACAAAATGATCTAATAAAATGAAAAAATTCCCCAAGCAACTGCTTGCCACAAAGATGTGACAGGAGCTTGAAAGTTTATTACGCCATAGTCGAAGGTCCTTCATGCCTTACCAAGGGAACGAATTCAGGTCCCTTTGATCATTAGCGAAGTACGCTAACCACTCGGCCACGGATGGCTATATCGAATAAAAAAGATTTTTTTTTTACCTCCTCTAAAGATAAAATATTAAATGGCAGTTAATTTGTTTAAATTATTTTTAATTTCTTTTCATATAAGCAATAATATTTAAGTTGGTTGGTTTACCACTGAGCGGCACTTTTTTGCACACAATGAACTAAATGGCCAGGTCACAAGGACCCCGAAGGCTCAGAGAAGGTTGGGGGAGAGAACCCACTGGAACGGCTGTTAGGAGGCAGATGGTAGCCTTCCGTCAAGGCCATCCAGCGTGTTCTTTAAGGTGCACAGGGTATGGCTCTCCCGCACACGGGGCCACGGCTTAACGTCCCATCCGACGGACGGCGGCCCTTCCAAGCCCATCGGTGTCCCCTACTGACAGTGGGCAGGCCGGGGAGTTTTGCGGAGATAAATCTCAACGCTGACCCAGCTGGGACTCGAACCTGGGAACTGCAGATTACGAGCCTGGCGCGCTACCAACTGAGTCAATACCGATCAGTTAATGCAAGCCTCAGAAAGACGAGACCTAATCTTGTTGCAGAAATTGTTCTTCCGTCCCTTTTGAAATGGGCTTCACTGGCTTCATAAAGTAACTCCAGCTTTGATGTTCTTTTACCTATTTTCTTGAAAGGATTAAATTCTCGCATTAATGTTTCATTCATTCATCGCTTGATTCTGATGGAATTCGGTGGGGAGGCATGAGGGTCTGAAATTCACGAATTTAATTCAGCTTTAAGCGAGATTTCGATATCAGGAATGGAATTTTCGTTTGGTATTTCTTCATTCGAATGTGCTCTGAACTCATTAGGGTAGAGACGATTCATGAGAGTTGTAGCGAAATTCAAGCATTTCATGGTTCAGCAAGACATTTGATCAAAGCATTAACATGGTCTTTTTTTTTTAGGTTTCTGATACAATTTACTGAAGTCAATTGTAAATCGCAACAGTTCGGATTTTAAACCACCAATATTCTGTTTCAAAAAACTCCTTCAGCTCTAATGGGATTTGAATGTTTTCGACTTAAAATTTCGATTAACTCTTTAATGAGCTATACAGAATTGTTCAGAGTTTCAATAGATCGAAATAATTTTTTTTAAATCAGATGAAGCGAGTCGAAATATTTCAGAGCTTTAAGAAGCGCAGTTTTGAATATTAAACATCTTTCTGTGATGGGAGCAATGGAACTCCAGTGCACCTTGGTATCTAGAGTAGGTTCTTAAATACACTGGTTTTCATAAATTAAGAAAAAATGGGAAAAATCGAGATAATTCGCAAAAAAATTGTGCGATCCTCACCAAACTTTTTCATGTAACCAGTAATGCCGAGTGAGCATATCGTATGCAAATTAGTCTAGGTTGCGTCAATTTGCGTAATCGGATAAAGGCATAAAAACGGATGTTTTGGAGTGGATCGTTATTTTGTGTTGCAAATGTGAGTAAAGAAATTCGAAATAGCCATTTTGTAGAAATGACCTCGAAACATCATTTGCCAAATGAACTTCGTGGAGAGCTATTTGGCTGTATCGAACCAAGCCAAAGTCAATTAGATGTGGCACGATGGCTGAATGTGAGTCCTTCTATGGTCCATAGACTGGGGAATCAATTTCTTAGCACGGATTCCGCTTCTCGGAGGTTTAGCTGAGGAAGGGCTAGAGTTACGACCGCTGTACAAGACCGATCTCTGCGATTAACAGCATGAAGGAGCAGGATGTCTACTCCTTCTCAGCTACGATCCTCTCTTGCAGCAGCCACTGGGAGGATTGTATCAGCTTCTACTTTGCGTAGAAGGCTTCATGAGAGAAGTCTGTACGTTAGAAGGCCAGTAATTTGTATACCCCTCACATCACGACACAGGAGACAGCAGTTGAATTGGGCACGCACGCCTGTTAACTGGACAGTAGAGCAATGGAGGTCCGTACTCTTCACAGACGAGTCCAGATATTGCTTGCAGAGCGATTCCGGACATGTTTGATATGGAGAGAACGAGGTACTCTCTATCATCCCAGTAACATCTGTCAAAGAGCCAGTTACGGCAGAGGTAGCGTGTGTGTTTGGGGTGGCATTTCCTTAGGTGGATGTACAGACCTCTATGTGTTGACAAATGGGAATCTCAACGCTCAAAGGTACAGAGATGACATCCTGGAGCCTTATATACGTCCTTATGCTGGTGCAATAGGTGAAACATTCATCTTACAAGACGATAACGCTCGTCCACTGAGAGCTCGATTAGCGGAACAATACCTTCAAGAGACCATTATGCGCATGGAGTGGCCAGCTCGATCTCTCGACCAAAATCCGATTCAGCATGTGTGGGATGCTCTAAGGGTTGGGTTGTTTTACCTCTGAGCGGCACTTTTTTGCACACCATGGGCTAAATGGCTAGGTCACATGGACCCCGAAGGCTCAGAGAAGGTTGGGGGAGGGGACCCACTGGAACAGCTGTTGGGAGACAGATGGTAGCCTCCCGTCAAGGCCATCCAGCGTGTTCTTTAACGTGCACAGAGTATGGCTCTCCCGCACACGGGGCCACGGTTAACGTCCCATCCGACGGACTTTCCAAGCCCATCGGTGTCCCCTACTGTGCGGAGATAAATCTCAACGCTGACCCAGCTGGGACTCGAACCTGGGAACTACGGATTACGACTACAGCTACCGACTGAGCCACCCCCGCCCCGATGCTCTAAGGAGACGAGTTGCTGCCCTCAACCCGCCACCTGAAACAATGGGGGAGCTTATTACTGCTTTAAAGGAACAATGGTCGTTACTCTCTACTGAGCTGATTCACATCATAAACAGCATGGATCATCGCAGTCGTGCTTGCATTGCTGTAAGGGGCGACTACATTCCTTATTAAAGAACTTTGCCCATTGCATTCTGAAGCCTCATTTTTTGACAAGTTCCTGTAAATGTTATTTTTTGACGAAAAATGTTTCTAGTGTAAAATATTTTACGCCATTCTGAAATAAGCATTGTAATTCATGTTTTCAACAAATTTCATTAAAATCATTCATATAGTTTTTTGTTTATCACAATTTTTCTGAGTTTTCCTTAATTTACGGAAACCAGTGTATTTTAGGTTCGCACCCTTTGCAGCGACGCACCCTTTCAATTCTCATCGCAACGTCTTTACATGTCTCCTTGCTTGGTTCGTTTTGGAAAATAAATAAAATAAAAAATTCCGATTTCCAAATGTTTGTTTCACTCCCTCTTCTCTACTCCCTGGGAGTGTGGGAACCCCTGGTCTAGAGGATATTATTGGAGAATATTATTTATTAAGTGCAGGAGAATACTTAAAATAAGAAACCATTTTCCTTATTAAATCCAGCTGTCTGCTTTCTCTTATCGTCGAAATCACCTTTATTATAAACTTATTGTGTATCATCGACTGTTATTAACAGTGATCCCCAACTCGTAAATGAATTAAATGATTTAAACAAACGATCGATTCAGCTGGTCCGTCTCCGCCATATTTTACCACCACAGATTCATCATCTTGCATACTGCACAAAATATCACTTTCGAAATTAGTCTGAATTGGAGAATATGATCTTTAAATTACATGACCCGGAATCCACACAAGATCAAGATTAAAACATTCGAATTTTCTACCTGTATATTGATATTCAAATATCTTCGTCTTCTTAAAATCGCCACTGCTTATACTGTACTTAACAAATTTTTCCTTTCATTGTCTAAATTAATCCTTCATTCTATTTCTTTTCAAAAATGAACGGGAGATGAAATTTCAGATGGCATTTTCTTTTACTGCCTGTGCGATAATTTTCATAGAGTCATTACAATTTACATAAAAAGCAGAAAACAAAATATCTGAAACATTCCCTCGGATACCGGATATGCGTACTATTATCCGGAGATACCGGTTTTATATATCCGTTTTCGAAAGCCTACTTCAGAGAAGCCAGGTAGCTTTAAGGAGCACATTGTATAAGTTATTGTATCGGTATTTCTTTTACATCAAAGAAATATAAAGTGGACAACAAAATGGTTCAAAGTAGATACGAGTCAGATGATCCGATGTGAGCTTCACACCTTTGTGTCGCTTTCATATGGAGAGGATGGATACTCCGCTGATCTATATTTCGCTGCTCTAAGGTAATGAAAGCATTTCAATCTCTTTACAGCATTTACTTTGCGTTTTAATGCAATTTTAACCATTTTATTACGTCTTTATATAGGATTATGGTAATAATAATATAATTAGGTTACAGAGGGATTAAAGACAGTATACAGATGATTTTAAAGGATAACTTCAGATGTTCCCGTAGCTTGATGCACCATAGTATTATTGTTACGTGACTAAAAATTAATAACACAGTGACGAAATTATCACCTCCACTGGGTAGAGTAGTACTCAAGTAGTAAACGCTAAAGACTGAACAAGTGCTACACGCACTAGCTGGAATTTTCCAGATTCGTGTAGAAGGGAGAACTGAGAGACAGAAGAATGTGTTAACTTCAAAACACAAATGTTTGTTTCAAAACACAAATGTTTGTTTTGAAGTTAGGTCTTAGAAAAGAATCGTGATTTAAGTATCGAATAATATTTTCATAGTCATGTAGCTCTGGATTTTAAAACTTCTAAACTACATCCGTAAAAGATTAAAGTGCGTTATTGTAAGAGTATAGTTATGGAAAAATGTGTGATAAACAAAAATTTCATTGAACAATTTTCTCTTTTGATATTACTTATCAATGGCAATATTTCAATACTAAATATAATATCTTTATTCTTTTAGTGGCTGTTCTATTTTGCATCACTGTAATACATAAATGATAAAAATATTATTTGGAGAATAATAAATTTTAATGCAAAGTATTTTCAATCTTCTTTTTTAATTCTACCGTCCAAAACAGCTTTTACTCTTCCTCTTGAAACATTTATATGCACTTTGGTCCATGTTGACAACGAACGCGTGTTATTAATGCAATCAGTTGCGTTACGAAAATTAAACTGCCAAATTATATTGCGAACGATGAAAATTAGCATATTTTAAATGGTATATAAGATGCACCCAGATTTCAGCAGAAAAAACTAATGTATTTAATCATTTAATATTTACTGTATCATGTTCTATATTGATAGGAGTAAGTCTGTATAAATATTCAGTGATAATTCTGGCAGGTGAACAGAGTAGCATGTCACGGAATTCATCAGTTTGTAACACAGCAGAAAAGGAAAACCTTTCATAATATTGTGCGTATATATTTATATAACATTTATATAATATATTTATATAATATTGTGCGTAAAACATAAAATTCATGCCGAAGTTTTTGACGGGTGTCTTGATTCTTCACTCTCCCTGAGAGAGTTCCTTTTTTCAGCTGGAATTTTAATCCACGGTGTTTAAAAAGATCACGGCACCTGGAAAAATGCTGATTTTAGTGGTTTTTAGGATTTTCTATCCAAAATTATAGTTTATTCTAAAATTCATGTGACAAATAGATGGATGGGCCAATCAGAAGGTTTTATTCAATGTTCATATCTATGCTTAGTACAGGGCAAATCCATCCTCGTCTTTGCTCGCAACGATGGTTTCGGCTGTCGGCGTTAATCAGGGAATTCATTAGCCTACGGGAGATCCACAATTTCAATTATTGGACGAAGAGGGATTTTTTATAGCCTTTTTTTTCGGAAATAAAGTGCCTCTTATGTGCAGTGAACTACCGCCTATATTTTCAACTTGGGATAGTAACTCATAAAATCTATCTTTTTTTTTCATGGAACTTATGAAGAAGCTATTTAATTTTCCGTAAAAACTTTCTCTACACTGGAATTTTTTAATATTAAGATTCCCGGAATTTAATCTTTTCTCGAAAGCGAAATTCATCTGAGATTGCAAATGACGTCATTCTACTGCAGCGCCATCTATTGAGTGTAAAAAAAAAAATTCCAACAGAGATAAAAACGACGTCAGCTGATGTTGATTTGCTAGTGATTATCCTCGGCGGAGTGTCATATTGACAAGTGGAATCGTATTGTAAAAATGCCATCTTCCCAGAATCATGGAAATTGAATGGTCTTCGCACGCAGCGAGGTAACCTTCATATGCACATAGGCAGCAGCGCCCTGGTGGCTGTCAGCGAGCATCAAGAGAGTTTATCCTCAACATTGGTTATTGCTCTTCTCTTCCACGCCATCATCCATCCATCCGTCCGTGTGATATACTGGGGCCGGGCTGACCTCCCAAACAACGGCGAGTCATGTTTCCTCTCACTGGCGCGAGCTGTCAGATTGCGGAGGAACGTGATTTGCCAGCAATAGGGTGGGGGCGGGTGCATGCCCGGCTCGGGAGCGCCAACACAAGACTTCTGGAAGGGAGGGGTAAACAGAGTAATGCTTTGGTTGGGGGGGGGGAGGCATAGAGAGAGATAGAGAGCAGAGGGCGGCGAGCAGTAGAAGTATTGTAATGGTCGGCATGTGCTCGGAAACATGCTAATATGGGAGCGGCCGAATGTGGCTCGTGTCGGAGTTTGTGACGTAGCCTGAGGCTGGATTACGACACGTGGACATGTGACCTGTCAGAGTGATATACTGAAGTGCGTAACCAACACGAGACCATCATTGGCACCTTAGTAACTGGAAGCACGAAGCTAAACCTAACATTCATGTAACCAAACAGAGAGTTACCCAGCATTTCCGGTGTATTTCGTAAGGTCCGAAACAGTTTCCGTCCGTAGTGTTTCTAACATCTCTGGTAAAGGTGGAGTGGACGGAAGTCATTTGCTATCCGGCAACGTCCCACGTCATGCTGGCCAGTCCTACGACGGCCATTTCCGGTTCATCGAGTACTCCTTTTTCAGTTAAGGACATCCTGAATCTGTCAGATCAAGCCGGGTTCGATCCCCAGGCTCTGCTCTTTCAGGCGCAGAGCCTGGAGAAACTGTTTGACGATGGAGACACGTTCGGTCTTGGTGTCACAGGAGGAGGCGGCATCGGTTCACCACCGCAGTCTGCTGCTTCCAATTCTCTCTTCAAAGAGTTCATGACCCAGAGTTTCCAGTCACCGTGTCCACTACCTCCACCTCCTCCACCGCCGCAAGCCACGGCACCTCTAACTTCTCCTCATGTGCAGAGTCTCTCCCACTTGTGTCCACCATTCCCGAGCAGCAGTCCTGGCCCTTCAGCAAACTACGGGTCCGGCGACTTTTCGGATGCCGCAGGATACGGCAGCACGGTGCGGCATGCGCCCGAGCAAGCTCTGCTAATAGGAGGAAATGCCGAGAAAAGTAAGCTCTTCTTAAATATCTCGCATCTTTCATTTCTTAGCGCACTCTTGCATCTTTCGCTGCCTCTCAGTCACTCATTGCCGGTCCTAAAGAGAATCAGAGACGCATACAAGTGTCCTGTAGTGGCGTCTTGTTAAGAGACACTTAACACTGCCGAGAGAGTGCGACCCTTGAGCCGAACGCTGGGCCAGGTTGCAAACACGTGTCTCTGATGATGGCGCGTCACGTAAAGGCCTAACCTCTGGTAATGACATGTGCGATGAGAGGCACGCGACGAACTCTTGCAGATCCCAGTCACGTGAAACGTACTCAACGCTGGATCAAGCTGAAGCGAGTTATGACTCTATTGGCACTAGTGGCACTCAGGTCCATTACGATAACCCAAAGGGCATCCTTCTGATACCTGTCATAGCAAGAGCCGTTGGTGGGCAGCGAGGTCAATGCCATAAAGATTTATTTCTGTCAGTAATAATAGGATCGAATGCTGGTGCAATCTTTTCTGTCAGAGTTATATAATCATAATTTGTTAAATTTGCATGGTCTTCAGTAGGAAATTTTTTTTTTCCTTTACACGAAATGTTTATGCTTTCTTGCGATAAATTAATTTATTGAATTTAAATACAAGAAGAATACAGAGAATATAATATTTAATACAAAGAATTTAATACAGAGAAGGCTGTTCTCTGTATTTAGAGAGATTGTTTAAAACACACGTGCCGTATTATCGACACCTTAGATCAGTGATTTCCAACTGAGGGACGTATTCTTGAGTTTTTCATTTAAAATACGTTAAACAGAATCTTCTGAAATTAGCATGATTACGCATGTTTTATTTCGACAGAAAAACTTTTGAAATTTATGGATCAAAATACACGAAACTGTATACATGGTAAATATTTTTTCATCTAGTTTCATACAATAAAATAGTATTTGCTTTCCATGAATTTCCGTATTTGGAAAAATAAGGGGGCGTCCAGTCCAAAAAGTTTGGAACCAATGACCTGGATTAATGTTTCCTGTGAATTATAAAGAACAAATTTCATTGGGTTATCGAAAGTTCGATTCAAACGAATAAATGTTTTAAAAATTATTCGAGTGGCATAATTTTTTCTGTAAGTATGAAAGATGAAGGAAATAAAGAAAATTATTACCCCCCCGCCTCAAGCAGCTGCTTGCCACAGAGGTCTGACAGGAGCCTGTCAGTTTATACTCCAGAGTAGGTCTTTGAGGAAGGAGAGGAGACCTCAGCTGAAAAACAATAAAAACATCCATGTCTCAGCCACCTGAAATGATCAGGGTTTAAATTTTGGAATAATACTTGGATAAGAATTAAACTGAGATGAGTTTCCACATTGGAGTGAAATGATAGATTATTGAAGATGACATCTGCAAATTGAAAGTAATTAGAGTGCTTATTCAACCTATTGGCTTGCACTAAAGAGTTTATCTGGTGAAACCACATGGCAGAAATAAGATTTATTTCCTCCATATAATTGTGAAGCAAATGGAATTTAGTTTTTATTATTCTTTATTGAATGATTGAAGTAATTACTTCAACAGCATTGTTACCCCGCAGATTTAAATAGTCACTCCAGACTGGGAACTTCTCTTCCTGAAGTGGCTATAAAAAGGGTTAGAGATTAGCGTGCTTGGCTACAGATTAAAGGGAACCGTGCACGAGCACCGGAGGAGGCTTGATGTTTCCTTTCTTCTGAGGTCTCGCCTTCCTCTCAGATCTTCTCCTATGGTGTTGCTATAGTGACAGGCTACTGTCAGAGCTATTTGGCACGCAACGTCTTGAAAGGTAATTGTTTTTCATGACAAAATGTTTTTAAAATTACAAGTACAATTTTTTTTGGTGGCAAGTTATTTTTTTACCTCTGAGTAGAACATTTGCTCACACAATGGGCTAAACGGTGAGGTCATAAGGACTTGAAGAGGTCTAAGTCGAGTAGAGAAAGGGCACTCATTGGACAATTGCTAGGAGACAGATGGAAGCCTCCCGTCAGGTTATCCAGCACAATCGTCAACGTCAATGATGACAAGGTGACAAGGGTCTAATGCCGCATCCGAGAGGAGGGAATGATTCCAAGTCCATCGGCGCTCCCTTTCTCACCGGGGGTAGGCAATGTGTGGATTAACGAAAAAAAACACTCGAACTTAGTAACAACAGGTTACGAGCCAGTCCCGCCTCCACTTTCATTTATAATTAGAAACTTTTAAAACATTTGCAAAAGCACAGTCTGATACTTCCCTGAGCTGCTATAATATTTTAATTTGAAAAACGCATTTTAAACATGAACTGAAATATTTAAAGACAAGCTAAATTTATTAGATATAACAGAATCTAATATCGGTGTTAAACAAAAAAATTATGGTTTATACGGAAGCAAAAATAAGTAATTTCATTTATATCTTACTTATTAAAGCCTAAGAATATAACGAACTTTTTTTTTTATATATTTTGCGATTGTAACCAACTCTCTAAGATTTATAACTCTAAATTAGTTTTTAGCAATAATGTAATTCAATAAAATTTAGAGATTTTGATAAATCTATATGAATGGCTTAAATAAAACTACTTAAGTATTTAAATAAATTGTAAATAAATAAATATTTATTGATTTTCCCCTACTTCATAAAAAAAAATCTTTGATTATCCTCTATCGACATAATAATATTTTCCAATGAAATTTTAGTTGTTTAAAATCTTTCCAGTAATTGCAATTAATATATTGTGCGTTTTTTACAACATACAAAGTTTTTTTATTTTTACATTGCACAATTTATTTTAATAATCAGCAGATGAAACAAAAGGCGAGAAAGTAAGGAAGAGGGGAAACAAAGTCACGAGCCATTCGCAGCTCAAGGAGGTTTAGCAGAGCGTCTCTACATCCGATTCTGAAATGAACCGACGCTTGGCTTGGCTATGAAGTAGGAAAGAATTATAGATCCTACCGGGCCTAGTGGTTAGCGTACGTTACTACTAAGACCGGCGGGGCATGTCCTTGTGTAAATGAATGTTGCATGAGAAACCAGGACAAGCCAAATATAGATTCTAGGTTGTCTCCGTCCTTTTCATGGGGAAGTACCTTCGTCCTTTTCTAATATAAAATCAAATTATTACTTACCTAAAACTCAGAATATGGAAAGATTGTCTATGTTCTATATTCTGAGGAGGAAGTTACTCGCTGGGGAAGTCCACTCGCCAATGGTGAGTGAACTTTCTGGCTGGCGATTCGATTTTCTAGCGTAGTTTATTACTTTCCAATTTAAGACAAACTACAAAAGTAAAATATTTTCAAAGGATATTAGCTTTCACCCTTGAAAGCAATATCACTAATTTCGTTAAGTGATCTGTTTTTTAATGTACATGAAGGCATGAAATATCTTTTGCCTCTTCCTCACATGTTCGCATATGCTTTCGTTTTGTTTCGTGGTATGAACAACAGATCAGATTTTCCGAATTTCTCCATCCCTACATAAAAGCTATTTAGCCATGTTTCAATTACTTAGAGATAATATTTTGCACTTGTAAAAGCTACTATTGAAAGCTTCTTCCCCCCCCCCTAAATATTTGAATATCGACGGAATATATTTCACAATTCTGACTTCGATACTAAATTCTCACCAATTTTATTAATGGCTTTTTTCAAATTTATTTTTTTCTAATTTGATGTATTCCCTTGTTCCGAAAACTTTCCTGCATTCTCTTTGCTTCGTTTAAATGCTGTTCGTATTTAAAAGACCCTCCCTCTTTCCAGTAATTCAAGAATTCGTAGGTAACCTGATACCGGAAGGAACTGACCTTATGAGATTTGATTCGCCTCCGTCTCTTCAACAGATGACAATCCAAGGGCCATTGAAATACTCAAGAACTCCGTGTCGATGGAAAATCAGATTCAAAGATCCACAACTTTTAAAAATAAGTTTTTATGAAACATCACAATAAAGACAAATATCTCAGTCAAATTCATCGAAATCTCGATTTTCATCAGTATTCGTTTTATAGTCTAAGTTCTAAAAGAGGGAATACGTAACAGCAACGTTGCAATCAAAACAATAATTGTGACATTAAACAGATCACAAAAAATACATATGCGTAAGTTTATAAGTTCATGTAATCGTTATTTTAATTTCCGCCAATTATTAATAATATACTTCAAAATAAGTCACTTTATTACTACCGAGTTCGGCTTCCATAATTTCCACGTACTAGTTGAATATAATTTTGAATCCAGATATTAATACATCTGACTGAGGCCTTTAATTTTTCTGAAGTCAGAATTTTTGTATAAACGTTTATTTTAAAAGTTAGAAAACTTCGATTCCTCTCATCATTTGCATAGCTCAGGGCTATTCTCATTTCACTGGTCTTGGTATGTTTGAGCATAAACCTTAATAAATTTCTCAGTACTCTATATAAACTTAATATGAACTTCACATAAATTTAAAGGATCCCATAGATATTTGAAAAACAAAATAAGTATTTGTTTCAAGCCCTATTTATGAAACCTTTGAAAATATGTCTACATTGTTTAATGAATAAAAACTATAGGCCGTGAACTTCAAGGTCATGAAATGAATCTACACAACACACATAATCCTCAAGCAGTCATTGGCTAAAGAAGTGCAACCGTATGCGGATTTATTTTTCAAGTCTCTTATCTTGAACATCATTCTACTTACGAATATTACAAACCAACGCGAATAAAATCCTCTTTCACATCAACCATCCACCTCATTCCAGGTGTACCCTTTTCCACGAGCCTTTAGACATGCCTTTCATAATTCCATTTACTGATCTGTAGTCCTGTAAATGAGCAACGTGGCCAAATCAATGCAGTAGGAATTAACCCAAACTCCTCCAATTAAACGCGAATCGCAAACTGCGCAAAAGTACTAATTGACATCTATATTTGGTAACGAACTTGAAAAACCTGACTCTCAGGACCCTGTCTGATACCATCATGACATACATAATCAACCACCTAATACTCAATACGCTATGCAAGCATATCTAATCAAAAGCATGAAGCTTTTCGATATCTCGCTTACAAATGGCCGAAGTTCCACTACTATAGTAAACTTTAGAATTCACTCTCAAATAAGTAAGTTTAGCATTTAGGCGAATCCACTTATTTTTTCACTTTCTCCACGGATTTTAAGGCAGTCAAGGGCAAACCATGACTGGCTTACAGTTTTGAAATAGACTGCATTTACAAAGTTTTGAGCACTCTTAACTGTAAGTCAATGTGGGAATAGGGAAAAAATTGCCCTGAGCTGGGTGGCTCAAGGCAATTTTGAATTTTCGTAAATTACTTTAAGAATTAAAAAACAATGGGAAATAATTACACGGCAAATAAACTCTCCCGTACAATTATTTCCCATTTTTTTTAATTCTTAAAGTAATTTATAAAAATTAATCTTCCTCTCAGACTCACAAGACACCACTGCAGCAACGAAAGTGCCAATCAGGAGGAACAATTTTCTGAGGTCATTTTGCTCTGGCTAACTAATAAAAATTTCCTATTTTTGTTAATGTTTCATATTTTTTTACATTTAGCACCTTTTACTGAAACTAAATAATCTAAGAAACTAAAGTTGGGTCTAAAACTGAATTTTCTTGACTATTTCCAGTTTTCACTTCTATACCCATAAATAAAAGAACTATCGAAATTAAATAACACCGACCATTTAGGTGAAAGCACAGGATTTGCAGAAAAAAAAATTGTTGCTTTGGGTTTATTTTTTCACAATATATTAGGGGATAAAAATGCTATATATTAGGATTGAATTACCTTACTAAAGGTAATTAGTTTAGTATCGTTTTAATTATTCAAAATGGCATTTCGATCGGTGAATACCGGATGTTAGAGAAAATAGTCACTTCTTGTATGGTAGGCGAAAACTTACTTCCCACACAAGAAGTGACTGTCATCTCTACATCCTGTATTCACCGACCATTTTGAATCACTAAAACGACACTAAACAACTCGGATAGTGATTAACTTTTTAATTTAATTCAGTTCTGTTAAATCTGTTATATTAAGGTAAAATGTTCAATCCTTTAGTAACTTGGACAGCTTTCAACCTGATAATAATTTGCTTCATTGAAAATGATAGGAAATATTTTAGGTTTCAAAATAGTTATTGAATGGTCTTCGTATCTCTCAGTTAAAAAGTTGTGGCTAATGGTGCAAATCCTTAAGAAATATTTCTTTTTGTCATCCCGAGTTCCTCGAAGTTCTACAGCTCACAAACGATTGGTTCGTCTGGAAAACTAGAAGACGAGATTCCCATATTCGCCAGAGCCGATATGGGAATCTCGTTTTCAAAGAGAATGAAGTTTTACGTTTACCGACTTTTGCACTCTTAAAAGTTTTATATTCGAACTAAAGGATGATTGAGAAAAATGCAAATAAATAATCAGCAGTTGTAAAGCGAATAAGTATTTGTCTCTTATTCCTTAAATTTAAAAAGTTGCTTTTCTCCCACCAGTCTGAAAAAAAGAGGACAGAATGTTAGAAAAAGAGGACATGTTATTCATCAGTTGAATACCTCGACTCTCTACCACCGATATTTAAAAATTTTGCCATAAATAAATCACTTGCAGTATTCGTTCAATGTTTCCCCTTTTCCATATTTAGTGCTCTCTAGCAATGCAAATTAAAACCGCCTAAGGATTTTAAAAATGCTAATTATAACATTTCGTTAGTACCAGCTCAACTAAAACAGAAATTTTGAATTGTCTCTTAAAATGAAAAAATTCACTTCCCACCCCCTTAGTATAAGCAGGCAACTTATTGTTGTCAGCTCAAACCTCGTGGCTTTCACATTCTACCAGCAAAATTTCTAGCATATTTTCTCTATAATTATTTAATAAATACGTCCTTTCCAATATTTGTTCAAAAGTTGAAATTTTCAACTTTTCGACTGTTAGAGGGTGCAATTATAAATTTTGGGAGATTTGGAAAGTGCGAATTGCAATATTTTATCACCCATACCTATCCAATCGAAAAAGAATTTTTAATTTATCTCTAAAAGCAATTATTACTTAAAACAAAATACTTGCATTTTCACACCCACCCTGGGGTCAACTCATTTATGTTAATGCAAACCTCACTGACCTTCAAATTCCATCACTAAAATTTCGAATTTGTAACAAATACATCGTTTATAATACTCGTTACAAATTTTGCAATTTTCAACTACTACGTTTTATTTTGATATTTTCTTGTGGAAGGAACACAAGGCTGCCAGATCAGTATGGCCTATTGATCTCGACTTCTATGGCCACTCAGTTATTTTATCTACTCAGCTGAGGTCAACTCGCTTTCGCATGGTCCTCATGCTGAACACATATACCCAATGAACTGCCCTATGGCTATCAGAATGAATATGGATTCTGAACTTGTGGGCTTCTACTGCTGTATTCATAAAACAGGAAAAAATTTGGTTTTGCCGTGATTGGGATTCGAACCCACGACTCCTAGCAACATGCCAGGCATGCTGCTCACTACACCATCAGCGAATAACCTTTTTTCAGCAAATGTGACTTATAGACTTTTAGTGAATATCTATCCACTATAAAGCTGTTTTATTTAGTGAATATCTATCCACTATGAAGCTGTTTTATGTAACAGGATGAAGAGGATGGTTGTGGAAGAAAAATTGTCTTGAGCCGGGTGGGATCTGAACTCACGACCTCTTGATGACATCACAGGTGCTCTGACCGCTAAGCTACCGTCCGCTGATCAATATCTCTTATACTGCTGATGTTATGCTATACTCCATCTGACACGTGACTGGGATGGCTCTGAATAATAGAGTCCCCAAATGCACTCAAAAGACAGAGATTGGCCAGATGGAATATAGCATAACATCAGCAGCAGAGGGGGGGGGGGGGGTGGCTCAGTCGGTAGCGCGCCAGGCTCGTAATCTGTAGTTCCCAGGTTCGAGTCCCAGCTGGGTCAGCGTTGAGATTTATCTCCGAAAAATTCCCCGCCCTGCCCACAGTCAGCAGGGGACACCGATGGGCTTGGTAAAGGCCGCCGTCCGTCGGATGGGACGTTAAGCCTTGGCCCCGTGTGCGGGAGAGCCATACCCTGTGCACGTTAAAGAACACGCTGGATGGCCTTGACGGGGGCTACCATCTGTCTCCCAACAGCTGTTCCAGTGGGTCCCCTTCCCCAACCTTCTCTGAGCCTTCGGGGTCCATGTGACCTGGCCATTTAGCCCATGGTGTGCAAAAAAGTGCCGCTCAGAGGTAAAACAACCCAACCCAGCAGCAGAGAGATTGGTCAGTGCACCTGACATGACATCAAGAGGCAACCAGCAGAGAGATTGGTCAGTGCACCCGACATGACATCAAGAGGTCGTGGGCTCACATTCCACCTGGCTCAAACAAATTTTTTCTCTACACCCATCTTCATCCTGTTACATAAAATAGCTTGGTAATGGATAAATATTCATTAAATCAATGATGAGCTGTGAATTCGTACGTCTAAATTGACTTATAGACTTTGGCGCACATTACGTCATTCGGTCTTGGTGCCATCTTTGTCGGGAACGGAAAACCAAGTTGCCTCAGATGATGGAAATTCAATGTTTGTCGCTCGCGCTCATCACGTTAAATCAATAATACAGGGGTAAATATGAGACAACTTGGTTGTCCGTTTCCAGATACTGATGGCGTCACGAGCGAAGCAAATAATATGCCGGAAAGTCTAAATCACATTAGCTGAAGCAAAGGTTTGCCGCTGATGTTGTAGTGGATAGCATGCCTGGCAATATAACTGGGAAGAGTGGATTCGAATCCCATTCACGGCGAAACTAAATTTTTTCAGGTAACCGTATCAAGAGTCCCATGTCTACAGGACATCTCCGATACTTTACTATTGAATTACTGTTATCACTTCTGCTTCTTTGTGCATTAAACAGCCCGAGTGAATAGATTCTGATCAGAGGCCATTGCAGGTACCTGAACGCCTGCTTATAGGTCAAGTGGTTCTCAGGAGATATTTTTCGTGCCCGGTATTTTAAGATATTTTTAATATATTCTATCTTACAAATATCCTTCATCCTGTTACATAACACAGCTTGATAGTGGATAAATATTCATTTATCCACTATCAAGCTGGATCAAGCTTTATGTTAATCTGTACATACTTAGCATTTCATTTGGTTTTTTTTAATGGGGCCACAGCCAATTATTCCTGGCCACATTACCGGCCACGAAAAATATCTCCTGAGAACCACTTTCCCTAGAAGCAGGAGTTCAGGTACAGTCGCTCAAAAAAGTATCCGAACACTGTGGTTGATTACAGAATTCAGAAAAAATATTTGGCAACGATATTTTCAGAAATTAGTTATCTGGCAATCTTCGTGTCACGAATCAATTAATCAACCACAGTGTTTGGATACTTTTTTGAGCGACTGTACCTGCAATAGCCTCTGATCAGACTCTATTCACTCGGGCTGTTAATGCACAAAGAAGCAGAAGTGATCTTAAAATTACAATTCTTTTAAGAATATAAAAAGCTTTCGTTTTTCATTTATTAACATATAATTAGTGAATCATTACCAGCTTTGTAAGCCGCCATATTTTAAATGGCTTTTGTTCAAAACTTTTGCAACAAAAATAACTAATAGTATAAGAATGAATATACAGTATATATATACATTGATAGATACGCATCAGTATATATATACAAGGGGGAATCTGATAAAGTGGGCAAAACTTTACGGGGTGGTAGAACGCAGCTATACGAGCAATATTCGTCATAGAATGTATGGTCGGAACGCAAACGGCGAGCCGCTAGGTGGCGTTGGAAATGGTATAAAAGGGTCGGTCCTCGCACCCAACGGCATTTCTACCGTGGATTGCTGAGAGGATGGCTGGTTATACTAACCACGAAATGGCGGATATGCACTTTGTGTACGGTGCGGCGGACGGGAATGCAAGTGAGGCACAGAGACGTTACCGCGACCGGTTTCCGATGAGATGCACTCCAGATCGGAAAACCTTTGAGCGTTTGCATCAGCGGCTGTGTGAAACGAGATCCTTCGCCGCGGCCAAGCAAGACGTACCTCAATTACATTCCTGTTAATAAAATGTTTTCTGAAGTATCTCCTCTCCTTCTTGTATTCATTCTTTAAATGTGACAGTGGAAAACTACCTTTTAACTTCTCACTGCTTGCGTTCCGACCATACATTCTATGACGAATATTGCTCGTATAGCTGCGTTCTACCACCCCGTAAAGTTTTGCCCACTTTTTCAGATTCACCCTGTATATAATGTATATTGATATAAACTTATATACCGATGCGCTTGTTTAAAAAATATCTTTTTGTGATGAATTTGTGTAATAAATGCAAAAATTTTATTATACACTGCTCACAAAAATTAGGGGATGAAAATGAATATGAAGTATATATATAAGCTCACAAAATGAATATGAAGCGATAAAAAAAGCATTTGAATTTTTTTTTTATTAAACGAGAACATTAGAAAAGCAAACGACAAGTCAAAGAAAGTTGTTCGATTATGCAAATGAGATGCAACTCAATTGTCGTGATTGAGTAGCAAGTGACTGACAACGATTGGTGGGGATGAACAGAAGCATGTCAAACTGGACGAGAGTGTCACACATTGACTGTTCAGTAGGGTGTATGGTCACCCAAGACTGCCAAAACACACTGACAGCGATGGGGCATGCACAGGATGAGAATGTCCAGCAGTTCTTGTGGGATCCTCTGCCACTCTTGCTCCAGGGCAACTTCCAGCTAAAGAAGTGTTGTGGGAGGCATTGGACGGTTTGCCAGACGTCTTCCCAGTGCATCCCAAGCATGTTCAATGGGATTCAGGTCTGGAGAATGTGAAGGCCAGTCCATGCGTTCGATTCCTGCTACCTGAAGCATGTTGTTGACGAGATGCGCACGATGGGGCCTTGCATTATCGTCCACGAAAAGAAAGTTGTTTCCAACTGCTCCAGCATAGGATACCACTATAGGGTGCAGGACCTCATATCGATATCTGACAGCAGTCAGCGATCCGTTTCTGATGACGTGGAGGTCGGTAAGACCACCAATGCTGATGCCAGCCCACACCATGATTCCACCACCACCGAAGGCGTCCCTTTCTCGCATGAAACGTGGATTCTCCCTTGTTCTTCGTTCACGCCAGATCAGGACACGATGATTGTCAGGCTGCAGACTGAACCGTGACTCATCAGAGAAGAGGACAGTTGACCACTCATCACGGGTCCAATGACGATGCTCATCAGCCCACCTTCTACGGGTTCTACGATGTTCAGCAGATAACAGAATGCATTTATTTTTATTTTAATACCATTGGTCGCCGGGCATGCAGTCCAACACGATGGAGCCGATTTTGTATGGTCTGGGTGCATATCCGTCGTCTAGTGGCAGCAATAAACTGTCCCCGCAGCTCTGTTGCATTGCTGCGCCTGTTCCTTCTTGCTAATAAGGTCAAGTAGCGGTCATCTCTTGCTGTTGTGGCAGATGGGCGACCCTGCCCTCGTCTTCTTCGTGCTGTACCAGTCTCTTGAAAGCGATTCCACAGTCTGCTAATCACGCTTTGGGATGTTCCAAGTGCTGATGCCACTGTCGTCTGTGTTTGACCAGCTTCAAGACGTCCTATGGCTCTCCAGGCTTCGCATTCGGGCAAATCGTGTTGCAGAGGCATTGCAAGGGCTGGGAAATTGCAGGATGTGCACTTTCAAGATCATGGAACGTGCGGATACTCCAGTACTTTCTGCCTTTTGTATAGTGAATTTTCACCAATGAAATAAAAGTTGGTTTTGCATCTCATTTGCATAATCGAACAACTTTCTTTAACTTATCGTTTGCTTTTCTGATGTTCTTGTTTAATAAAAAAATCAAATGCTTCTTTTTTTTTATCGCTTCATATTCATTTTGAAATATCCCCTAATTTTTGTGAACAGTGTATTTCAATTATGGAAATTTTCATACGGCCTCACCAAAATTGTCTGGTGGTCACTTGAGGACATGGTGGCCACACTATAGAATCTGCTTTTTACATTCATCGATAATCTTAAAATAGAGGAAGTTCCTCCCAGCAAAAGCAGTTAAGCCTCTGGCAGTGCGGAAACTAGTCTTTGCCCCAGGCCTGACAATAAAGAATTGTTTAGTATTGTTGGCTCTATTCAATAAACCTGGATTCTTTAAAAATCCTACTAATAATTTTCTTCCCACAAGTACATGAAGTGTAAGGACGGTGCATACAGATTATTATCTTGATGTCCTTCCACAGGAATTCCAGTATTATACTTTAGATATTCTGTCTGAGCTTGCAAAAGAATAGATTGCCAGGTACCTAAATATCTTAATTTTCCCTTTTCAGCAGATAGGATGGCAGGAATTTATATAGGGTGCATCTGCTTCTCAGCAGAAACGCAAATGATGCTTTTCTAGGATATAACTGTATTAATGAAATTCATCATGTCAATACTTAGTTAAATTTCACACAAGCATTAAAGACATAGCGCCACGATCTAATTGAGTGTTATCTGTTGCTATGCCCCAATGGCAACTCTAATGAGGGGTTAGGATATTACGTATTTTGCCCAGAGATATTACTCTGTTCAAGATGACTTTAATGCTAACGTTGGTACTGTCTCTGACCATTGGGCAGGGCTGAATTAGTACCTCTGGATTTGGTAGTTGCAATGGCAATGAGAAAGTCTCCTACAGGTAAGTAAACTTAATGGTTTGAGAGTAATTAACGCCACAAACACCGTGACATTTATAAATGTACATGGGTGTAACCTGATGGGTTGCATAGGATCGATTATATATTAATCTATCCTATATATGGCCGAGTGGTTAGCACGCTTGGCTTGTGATATAAGGGACCTGGGTTCGAGCCCCGGTTAAGGCATGGATGTATGTGTCGTTTTTCTGCTGAGGTCCTGCCATCCTCACAGACCTTCTACTATGGCATATAAACTGACAGGCTCCTGTCAGAACTCTGTGGCAAGCAGCTGCTTGAGGGGGTATTTATTTTTTTTATTTATATATCTAATATCTACTGTATCTGGCCACTATAGACCAATTCTAACAAGGTACTGTTTGACATTGTCTGCCCACCTCATACTAGGTCTCCTCTTTCTGAGGCCTTGAGGTACACTGTTCAAGCCCCATTCGCTAATCTATAGATATACATACGAGCAACATGGTTAAACCAACGGAGTCTCCCTCTACACAATATGCTGCTTAAAGGAGGTTGCCGACTCCTTTGCCTAACCTCATCATTAATTACAAAGCTGAACCACCTAATGCCCATGATACTGCTTAAGCATTTATAATCAAAATCATCTAGTTTCCTGTTATCATCTTTACAGAGTCCAAGTTTCACTATCATAACTAACCCTAGAAAGAACCAAACTATTACAGTCTAATTTCAGTCTTTAGGTGTATACGCCTATTTCTCCACACTCTCCCTAGATTCTTAAAAGTCCCGGCACCAATCCCTATTCGTCTGTTAATCTCGCACATCACCATTATCTGTTACATAGCTTACCAAGATAATTAAACTGTGACACCTGCTCAAGACTGCAACCATTCAGATTAACTGAATCACAGCCTGCTTGACCAATTTTCATCACTTTAGTTTTCTCTCTGTTTATAACCAAACCTACTCTACTACTAGTCTCATCAATAGCTCGAATGAAAGAGTTCATCTCATCAACATCATTTGCCAAAAGGGCTAAATCATCAGCATAATCTAAATCAGAAATTTTCGTATCTCCAGTCCATTTAAGGCCAAAATCTTTCCCTTGAAGTGAATTTCGCATAACATAATCAACAACCAAACTAAAGAGAAAAGGAGACAAAATGCACCCTTGTCGAACACCAGATGTAATGCTAAACCAATTGCTACAAGACTTACCAACTCTCACACACGACTCAGTGTTATTATAGAGAGCTTTCATTACGTTAACTAACTTGTCTGATATACCATATGATTTCACAATCAACCACAAATTATGATGATCAGCAGAGTGAAAAAACCCTTTTGAAATCAAGAAAGCTAGCAACCAAAAGTTTCTGAAACTCCAAACGTTTCTCAAGAATCTTCCTGTGAAAAAATCTGATCTACATATCCCTATAATTAATGGTCAGATCCAGCCAAAATTGGATCTGACCATTAACTCGAGAAAAGTATCTTGCAACTGAAGCTAGAGAAATGTGCCAAGGTTAAGAGAATTACCTTTAATATTGAAGCTCTAAAAGACCCAAATAGAGCCAAAGCTTGCCATGATAACTTATTAGGCATTATGACAATTGTGGTTTATTTACAAAGGAAGTAGAGGAAGAATGGGGCCATTTTAAAGCGGCGATTTTTAAAACCTTTCTCTCTCTTCTAGGTAAAAAGGGGCAGAGGATTCAAAGTTATTTGAGTGATAAGGCAACCGAGTTTATTTTTTAAAGAATAATTGGGATAAACTGAATCAACATCCCACTAGTCCTATATCAAACATCAAAGAGCTAAATAAAGATTTCAATGATCAGTTGAAACTGCTAAGATCTTGGGATTGATAGTTTGGCTGACAAAACAGAAAAAGCAATTACACCTAGTAATAATAATTGTAACAGATGGTAAATGTTTTGTATGAAAAAGCAGATTAACACAAAGGGATTAAAGGTAAACATGGTAAATGACATGAGATGCGGATGGCAAGGTGGCTAGAGATTTCAGCGATGTCGTAAAGAATGTGGTTAACTCTATTCCATTTTTTTGTAACTTAATTGCTTTAATGTTGGCTCTATATTACAATCTAAGTTACTTTGGTTATCACAAAATTAAAATTATATAAGTCTCCGGGGGTAGTGAAATTACTATTAAAATGCTTAATGCTGAGAATATTCTATTGTTATGTAGCTGACTGACATTTATATATTTTTTATGATAAAGGTGTTATTCCTAATGATCTTCGGGGCGGGGGTGGCTCAGTCGGTAGCGCGCCAGGCTCGTAATCTGTAGTTCCCAGGTTCGAGTCCCAGCTGGGTCAGCGTTGAGATTTATCTCCGCAAAAATTCCCCGCCCTGCCCACGGTCAGTAGGGGACACCGATGGGCTTGGATAAGGCCGCCGTCCGTCGGATGGGACGTTAAGTCGTGGCCCCGTGTGTGGGAGAGCCATCCCTGTGCACGTTAAAGAACACGCTGGATGGCCTTGACGGGAGGCTACCATCTGTCTCCCAACAGCTGTTCCAGTGGGTCCCCTCCCCCAACCTTCTCTGAGCCTTCGGGGTCCATGTGACCTGGCCATTTAGCCCATGGTGTGCAAAAAAGTGCCGCTCAGAGGTAAAACAACCCAACCTAATGATCTTACTAGAGGTATTATTATTGTCCTATTTTCAAGAAAGAAACCGGAAGTTCTTGTGATAATTATAAGACAGGGGTGGGAAAAGTTTTGTCATTGGAAGGCCAAGAGTTACTCCAACTAATCCCATCGAAATAATCTATGGGCTATAAAAGGCGAATCTTTTTTCTCACAGTGCATGATCGGAAACTAAACAAGAAGATTTTAATTCTCCATCTTTGATAAATATTTAAAAAACCTTTGAAGAAGTTAAAACAATTTAAAACTTGTAAATATAAATATTGCATTCACATTTACCAAAATTTAGAATAAAAAGGCAAATAATATATAATTATATATTATAAAAATAAAATAAATACCCCCTCAAGTAGCTGCTTACCATAGAGGTCTGACAGGAGCCTGTCAGTTTATATGCCATACTAGAAGGTCTGTGAAAATGGCAGGACCTCAGCGGAAAAACAACACAAACACCCATGCCTTACCCGGGGCTCGAACCCAGGTCCCTTAGATCAGTAGCCAAGCGCGCTAACCACTCGGCCATGGGACAGCTTTATATATATCTATATTATAATTATAAAAATACTTTAAATAATTATAAAATATGTTACTGAAATAATATCCGAGTTTGAGTAATTTTAGACAAGTATGCAAAAGGTCACGTTGAATATTTCAGAAGTCAATAGGTTACTGATCTCTCTTATAGGACTTCAGTTTACTCTCTGTTCCAGGTAAAGTTCTGTCCCTTATTGTTCTTAACAGAATTAAAGGTTTAGTTGATGGGAAAGTTCGTGATGAACAGTGTGGGTTCACAGGTGGTAGGGGCTGTAGACATCAAATTCTCTCGCTTAGGCAGATTCTTGAGAAATGTTTAGAGTTTCAGAAACCTTTGGTTGCTAGCTTTGTTGATTTCAAAAAGGCTCTCGACTCTGTTGAACGTCAAAATTTGTGGTTGATTGTGAGATCATATGGTATACCAGACAAGTTAGTTAACATAATGAAAGCTCTCTATAATAACACTGAGTCGTGTGTGAGAGTTGCTAAGGCTTGTAGCAATTGGTTTAGCATTACTTCTGGTGTTCGACAAGGGTGCATTTTGTCTCCTTTTCTCTTTAGCTTGGTTATTGATTATGTTATGCGAAATTCACTTCAAGGGAAAGATTTTGGCCTTAAATGGGCTGGAGATACGAGAATTTCTGATTTAGATTATGCTGATGATTTAGCCCTTTTGGCAAATGATGTTGATGAGATGAACTCTTTCATTCGAGCTGTTGATGAGACTGGTAGTAGAGTAGGTTTGGGTGATAAACGGAGATAAAACTAATGAAAATTGGTCAAGCTGGTTGACTTCCACTATTTTGAATGGTTGTACCTTTAACAATTGTCTCAGTTTAATTATCTCGGCAGCTATATAATAGATACTGGCGATTTGTGACATCAGATTAGCAGAAACTAGGAATTGCTGTGGCACTTTTAAGAATCTGTGAAATATAGGTGTAAAAAATTAGGCAGCTTAGTTTCTTTTAAAAGTATGCTATAGTAAAAAACATTCCGGTGTTCCTTTTAAATTTTGCTATGTTAAAAAACATTCCAGTATATACAATTTCAGGTGAACTTATACGCTTGTTTAACCATTTAGAATTCAGCAGCACCTTCAAGTTTATCGCCATCGTCGGATGGCCGTTAAGCCGTTGCTCCGTGTGCAATAGAGCCATACCCTTTGGAGATTAAAGAACATAGTGGATGACCTAGACGAGAAGCTACAATTAATCTCCTCATAGCAATCCAGTGAATCCCTTTCCCAAGCTCCTCTGGGCACTTGGGAGTTCTTGCGACCTAGCCATTTAGCTCCATTTGTGCGAAAAAAAGCGTTGCTCAGAGGTAAAACAACCCAACCCTATTCAGGTGTGTTGCTTCTCGCCAGGGCACTAGATGCAAATCTCACGTTCGCAAGAATGCATCTAGAGCAGCGAATCTCAAACATTTTTTGCTCACGGCACACGTTTTGAATACGCTGCGCACTAAAAAATTTAAGTTGACGACATTACGGGAGACTTGCGCATGCGCAGTGTGCCACCAATAATAGCCATTTGTGTGGAATCATTTTTAAACGAAGAGCAATTCTGTTCAAGTTCTGACGTGTATTGAGGTTAGTGCATACGCAGTATGGTTACGGGCATGTTCTGTCTTAATTTTGGTTTTAACATTTAAATGTAATATGGATAAGTTTTTGATTAAACAGAAAAAGTTAGATGAAGAATTAGTGGCAGAAAGTAGCAACAAAATGGTTTATAAGTTTCCTTTTATCTACAATATCATCCGAAATTTCGCGCCACACCCTTCGAGAACCACTGGGTTAGAGACACATCTAGCAAACTCTAAAACGTACATAAGATAAACTCTTAGATTTTCTAGTTTCTCTTTTACAGATGTTCCCATTAGAGACACTCAGCATGCTCATTTATCTGTACAGAATATGTCATTCGAATCCTCTGACATGTTCTTCAATGTACACCGTGTACTAAATAAAGGCATCCAACGAAGTCTAAAACAGGCGCAGAGTATACCATTAGAGAAATGCAACATGAGTATGTCCAGAGAATATGCTATTAAAAAACATCCAGAATTCTCTTTAACATTCACAAGTATGAAATTAGAGGGGTCAAGCATGCTTCTCCTCAATGCGCAGAGTATGCCGTTCCAGTTCGGTTGTTTTATTTCGGAGCGGCACTTTTTTGCACACAATGGGTTAAATGGCCAGGTCACAAGGACCCTGAGGACTCAGAGAAGGTTGGAGTAAGGGAACCCACTGAACAACTGTTAGGAGACAGATGATAGCCTCCAGTCAAGGCCACCTAGCATGTTCTTTAACGAGCAAATGGAATGGCCTCCCTCACACGGAGCCACTGCTTTACATCCCATTCGACGGACGGAGGCCTTTCCAAGCCCATCGGCGTTCCCTCTCTCACCGAAGGCAGGGCCCGGAGTTTTGCGGAGATGAATCTCAACACTAGCCCAAGTGGGACTCGAACCTAGGAATTGCAGATTACGAGCCTGGCGCGCAACAACTGAGCCAACCGTACTCTCCCATGTCATTTGATTTCCTGGATTCTCTTCAATGGGCACAGAGTACACTATTAACAATACACAGAATGCTATGAAATGTGTGCAGAATTAGAATCGTGAAAAATGCTCTTTGACACGAACAGAATATTCTGTTGGAGAGATCCAGCAGACTCTTTAACGTGCATGGAATTTATTTTTATCATTAGACATCCGTCAGTTCTGCAACGTGTAAAGAGTGCATCATTGGGGGCATCTAACGTGCATTATGACGCACACAGAGTATGGCACTGGAGACATTCGTCGGCTCTTCTTTAAGTAGCATAATACTGTTAAAGATATTCAGCACGTTCTTTGGTGTGCAAAAAGTGTGACGTTCAAGAGATTCTGCATATATGTATATTTTTTTTTTACATGCATGTTCTTTGGTATGCAGTGAGTACGCCATTAAAGGCATCAGTCCTGTGATTTAGCATAAGAAAGTATTGCAAAGGAATTTTGTCTTACCATCGATTCAGACAAATCCATTTTAAGTTTCCTTTCCGATTCTTCCCTCACTAAGGAAGTGCACAGAGAATAATCTCGACTCTATCGAAGTGGATGGTCAGATTGAGAAATCTAAGCAAGATGTTTTAGTTACTGGACAATTCGCATCCCTGGTCAAAATAGAACTTTCAAAGAGAATGGAGATATCTTTCAAAACTAAAAATTTCCTCGAATCACGACAGAGGAGATCGTTTTACAACTGCCTTCCATAGCAGTGGCGAATCGGAAAATCTCGGGAGAAATGCCTCAAACCCTTTCATGAAAATCTATTAACTTTCAATTACTGAATTTTCAATATCATATTCATATCAATAACTTTGCTTTAAGACTTTCGGTATTTCTTAATAATTACAATTCTCAGATCCGAAAGATATTTTACATAAAACCAAAATTATTGCATTTTGCTAGCTAAAATACAAATGTGTGCGTTTTGATTCAAACGTTGTTCTTAGTTGAATAATAGACAATCACAGGTAAGCACCTGTAGATGATATACCTTAAACAAGAATAGAGCGAAAATTATCGTTAGCAGTGTGGAATCCGAATCCTTGAACTCCTGATAGCTTGTCAAGTGCTCTGATCGCTGAGCTACCGGCCGCTGATCATGATCTCCTCTATTCGTGGCTTTAAGCATTATACAGTATATAGAGTTAATCATTGGAAATCTGTTTGACTGTAACCTGAGGCCTCTAGTCTTCAATTACAGTCATTGAAGACTCTAGATTGACGAGTCTTAAATGACTGTAATTGAAGACTAGAGTGTTAAGATTACAGTCAGATAGATTTCCCCAAAAAATCTATTGACTGCAATTGAAGACTCTGGATTGACCAGAGTCTTCAATTGCTCCAATAATTAAAAAAATAGATTCCATTATAAACTCTATTGTATAATGCTTAAAGACACCAATAGAGAAAAACTTGATCAGCGGTCAAACCACCTGACATGTTTTCAGGAGGTCACGAGTTCTGATCTCACCCGGCTAATGACAATTTCTCATTTACAATTTATTAATGATTATCATAATTTTATACCTATATTAAACAATCATCTTAAATATCAAATAAATATTCCCCAAAAGCTAATATATCGTGTGAATCTCTGTCTGTGTACACAGGTTCGACTGTGGGTGTGTCTACACTCGAACCTGTGTAGCTGCCTGTGGGCTAGATCTCCTTGTCTCAATGCCTTTCCTTAGTTCTAGAGTCCCAGCTGGGCCAGTGTTGAGATTTATCTCTGCAAAATTGCTTGCCCAGCCCTCGATCAGTGCAGAACACCGGTGTGATTGGAAAGGCCGTCGTCGTCGGATGGTATGTTAAGCCGTGGCCCCGTGTGCGGGAGCACCATACCCTGGGCACATTAAAGAACACACTGGGTGGCCCTTGACGGGAGGTTACCATCTGTCTACCAACAGCTGTCCAGTAGGTCCAAACCTTCTCTGAGCCTTCGGGGTCCTTGTGAGTTGGCCATTTAGACCATGGTGTGCAAAAAACGTGTTGCCCACAGGTGAAACAACCCAACCACAGGCAACAAGGAAAGAAATTTCTAGAGGGAAAGCATAGCTAATTGTTCATCATTCGTTTTAATTTGTCGATGGTCATTATTATTCGTTAAAAGCTACAGTAAAAAAGCTAGTTAAAGCCAGGATGATTGATTACGTATTAATTAACAGCAAATGGGCTAGTTCTGTTAGGAATACCAGGTCATATAGGGGAGCTGAAATTAGATCTGACCATTACCTTGTTAAAAGTGTCTTGCAACTTAAACTTAAAAAATATTGTGCTAGGGTTAAAAAATTTACTTTTAATACTGAAGCTCTGAAAGACCCAGTTATCGCCAAGGCTTACCATGATAGGTTACTTAGTCATTATGACAGTCATGGTTTGCTTACTACTGAAGTTGAGGAAGAATGAGATCATTTTCAACAAGCTTTTTTGGACACTAACTACTGTTAGTGTCCAAAAGTGTTAGTTAGAGACACTAACTACTCTTTTAGGAAAAAAGGAGCAGAGGAGACAGAATTATTTGAGCGATAAGGCACTTGAGCTTATTTCGGAAAGAAAGAACTGCAGGAATGTCCTTAATCAATACCCTACTAGTCCAAATAGAAACCACTACAGAGGACTTAATAAACGTGTAAAAGATCAGTTAGCTGCTGATAAGAACCTTTGGCTTGATGGTTTGGCTGACAAAGCCGAGGAAGCAGTTAGACAGCACAACAGCAGAGAGCTGTACCAGATAGTTAATGTTTTGTGTGGTAGAAAAAGGACAGGTATACAGGGATTGAAGGATAAATAAGGTAAGGTTATAGAAGGTGAGGATTCTGTCATGGCTATGTGGGCTAAGCATTTCAGTGATGTTCTAAACAATGTAGTTAGTTCTACTCCCATTGTTTGCAATGATGATAGATGCATTGGTGGCTTTAATGTTGGCCCTATAACACAATCTGAGGTTATTTTGGCTGTTTCTAAACTTAAACTTCATAAATCCTCAGGTGTAGATGAAATTACTACGGAAATGCTTAGAGCTGGGAATGTTTCGGTTACCACTTGGATGACCAAAATTTTGAATATCTTTTACGATAAAGGCATGGTCCCTAAGGATTTTACCAGAGCTATTATCCCTATTTTCAAAAAAGGGTGATCGCATTTCTTGTGATAACTATAGGGGTTTCAGCCTACTCTCTGCTCCAGGGAAAGTTCTTTGCATGATTGTGCTTAACAGAATTACGAATCTGGTTGACAGGCAATGGCGTGATGAGCAATGTGGACTCAGAAGTGGTAGGGGATGTGTGGATCAGATATTTTCACTTAGGCAGATTCTTGAGAAATGTTTAGAGTTTCAGAAACTTTTGGTTGCTAGCTTTCTTGATTTCAAAAAGGTTTTTCACTCAGCTGATCATCATAATTTGTGGTTGATTGTGAAATCATATGGTACACCAGACAAGTTAGTTTACATAATGAAAGCTCTCTATAATAACACTGAGTCGTGTGTGAGAGTTGGTAAGGCTTGAAGCAAGTGGTTTAGCATTACTTCTCGTGTTCGACAAGGGTGCATTTTGTTTCCTTTTCTCTTTAGTTTGGTTATTGATTATGTTATGCGAAATTCACTTTAAGGAAAAGATTTTGGCCTTAATTGGACTGGAGATACGAAATTTTTTTATTTAGATTATGCTGATGATTTAGCCCTTTTGGTAAATGATGTTGATGAGATGAACTCTTTCATTCGAACTGTTGATGAAACTGGTAGTAGAGTAGGTTTGGTGATAAACAGAGAGAAAACTAAAGTGAGGAAAATTGGTCAGGCAGGCTGTGATTCAGTTAATCTGAATGGTTGCAGTCTTGAGCAAGTGTCACAGTTTAATTATCTTGGGAACTATGTAACAGATAATGGTGATGTGCGGCATGAGATTAACAGACGAATAGGGATTGCTGCAGAGACTTTTATGAATCTATGGAGGGTGTGGAGAAATAGGCGTATACACCTAAAGACTAAAATTAGACTGTATAATAGTTTGGTTCTTTCTAGGATTAGTTGTGGTAGTAAAACGTGGACACTTTGTAAACAAGATAACAGGAAACTAGATGCTTTTGATTCCAGATGCTTACGCAGTATCTTGGGCATCAGGTGGTTCAACTTTCTAACTAATGATGAGGTTAGGCGAAGGAGTCAGCAACCTCCTTTAAGCAGCATATTGTGCAGAGAGAGACTCCGTTGGTTTAGCCATGTTGCCCGTATGAATAATTATAGATTGGCGAATAGGGTTATGAACAGTGTGCCTAAAGGCCTCAGAAAGAGGGGGAGACCTAGGATGCGGTGGGCAGACAATGTCAAACAGGACCTTGTTAGAATTGGTGTACAATGGCCAGATGCAGTAGATGTAGCTCAGGACAGATATGCTTGGAGAACTAAATTGCATGGTCCGGTTGGACCTCCGAAGCCCATGGCTGCTTGAGGATGATGATGATATCAAATTTCCCCACAAATTTGTAAAAAAAAATTGCAGAGGCCCCCATACGTTCCCCCCTCGCAGCGGGGGGTTTGAGGGTCCTATCAGTACACCACTGACACACAGCATGTCGGCTGTAATATAGTATCTTGTGCTTTGTGTCCAACGGCCTTGATTTTATGAGAAGCGAAATTCTATGCAAGGGGCGAGAATTGCAAGATTACTGGAATTAGAATGCTCAATAATTGGCACAAGACAAAACGTGCCAATTTTAAATGAAAAAGAAAAACACCTAACCAAGCATAAAATGCACATTTGGTTTTCGCTGTAGAATTAAAATTTTGTGGTGCAGAAAGATTATACGAAGAGTACAAAAATGAAATATGAAACTTATTTCTTTACCCAGAAAAAAGTGTAAGAAATAAACGAATCGATGAAACAGACGGAACATTCTATATGTAAATGCAATTATGTGCTGTTACTTTGTTTTAACCTCTAGTAGAGTGCCATTTTTTTGTCTTCATCTCCAGGTTCCCAACTGTTGTTTTTGTCTCCAACTGTGACCCGCATGTAGACCAGAAGTTTAAAAAAAAAAACTTTCGGCCCCCTTGAACATGCAATTCAGTAATTCAAAAATACTTAATTGGAAACGATTGCAAAAGCGAGAGTTTCAATTCCTCCTCATTTAACAGCAGTATTCGAGAGACCATTCCATGCGGTTGCTACTAGAGCAGAAGCCCGCGCCTGCTATCAATAAACGCTGCAATTCCATCCAAATTCTATAAAAAGGGACTTTATCAGCCAAATTTATAGATGAAAAGGGAAACAGGCTGGCACACATCCAGGGAACTCGATCGCTTGTCTCTCTCGCCCATTTCTTTATGTAATTAGAAATCACAGATTAAAAAGAATCTCTTGTATACCGGTTAAATCGAAGGATGATTGAAGCTAGCAGTTGGTCATCGAGTCTTTAATTAATATTTCGTCTAGAAGTTGTTTTATGATGAAGTTCTCCTGTAACAGATGCAGCTTCAAACAACAGATTATTTCGCCAAATTATTTGGTAACTTCGATTCTGTTGCTTTCAATTCTGAGCAGTATTTTTCTTAAATGGACAGGTCATAAAAACATCAATGCATCAGAACTACAGAGGACAGGAGTTGGTTTGCTTTACCTCTGATCGGCCCTTTTTTGCACAATGGGCTAAATGGCGAGGTCACAAGGACCCCGAAGGCTCAGAGAAGGATGGGGAGGGGATTCACTGGACAGCAAAATTGTTGGGCGACAGATGGTAGTCTCCAGTAAAGGCCATTCAGTATGTTCTTTAACGTATGCAGGGTATAGCTTTCCCGCACACTTTCCCGGTCACAGCTTAACGATCCATCCGACGGACAGCAGCCGTTCGAAGTCCATCGGTGTCCCCTACTAATTGAAACAGAGGGGGGAGATAAATCTCAACACTGGCCCAGTCGAACCTGGGAACTTCAGATTACCAGCCTGGCGTGCTATTGACTGAGCCACCCTCGCCCCACAAAGGAGAAGGAAACCAAATGGACAGCTGCTAAGAGACTATAAGCCTCTTGTCAAATTTATCCAAGGTAAGGCTAGTAGTGAGTTCCCAACTTGGAAACTTTTACCCTCGTGTTTTCCCCTGTGACGTCACAAACCATGCCCCCTTATTAATATTCATAATTAATAATTAATTAATAACAATTTAAAAATAAATTAATCCTTCTATGTTAAAAAACCTCTTTATTAAAAAAAACACTTTATTAAAAATTTCTCCCCCTTTATTAAAAACCCCCATTTATTAAAAATTCCTCCCCATCTAGTGTATATGATGAGTAGTATTTTTAGAAAAGCCCTGAATTTTAGTCGTCATTTTTTCAATTTTTGACTCCCCTTATTTTTTAATCCCCCATTTATTAAAAATGCCTCCTCTTTATTAAAACCCGTGGCTCCCTCTAGTGTATATGATGAATACTATATTTAGAAAAGCCCTCTATTTTACTTGTAATTTTTCAATTTTTGACACCACCTCATTAAAGAAAAAAACCCTTATCAAAATTCTCTCCCCCTTTTATTAAAAAACCCTTATTAGAAGTTCCGCCCCCTTTATTAAACTCCCCCTCACCGATCACAAACTCCCGTCCCTTGGTTTCTATCCTCATCTGATATTTTACAAGTCCAACTAAATTTTGGGTGGCAACGTTCAGAATGGCTGATGCAATCCTCAAAAATAATTACAAAGTTCCAATTTTTTAATCCCCTCATTAAAAAAACCCCTTTATTAAAAATTCCTCCCCTGCACCGATCACAAACTCCTGTCCCTTGGTATCTACCCTCATCTGAAATTTTCCAAGTCCAACTAAACTTTACGGTGGCAACACTCATCCCCGTCTCAGATCGGCTGCTGCAATCCTCAAAAATAATTACAAGGTCCCGTATTTTGCAAATTTGACCTTCACTAGAATAAGGACTATCATGCAGTAATTGTTTTAAAAGACTGTTCCGCAGAAAATGAAATGAAAAATTGCTATTGGGTAAAAATAAAAAAATTAATAAAAGGAAAACGGCGAAAAAATCTGATTTAAAAACAAATTATTCGTAATTATGAAAAATATTGAGGGGCAATATGGTCTGGTATCCTGTATGGGCGACATAAAAGACCCGCTTTAGAACACTCAACAAGCGTTCAGAACCTCACCCCGGACCACGTTTTACTGACAGATGGTTTTACAATCTGAAAAAGTCCTGCAACCACTAGTCTCGTTTTAAATTGTTAGCTTCTTCTGTAGCAAGCAAGTGTCCGAAAGACAATATGTTTATTCTTGCATGTAAGCAAACACACATGCATACATACGATAACATATACACATAAAGATGAAACACGGACACTTTAACACACACACACATACACACAGAGAGAGAAACAAACATGAAGACGTATACACATACAGAGAAACGACTATGTGCATACAGACATCTTAACACATATGCACACACACGAAAACATATACATATAGAGGAACATATTAACATTCATGAACATACACACTCACATACGCACACATACATACATCTTAACACAGACGGAAACGAACACATACACGATTCGCTGAAACACACACACAGAGAGAGAGAAACAAACATGAAGACAGTTACATCTTGACATATATGCCCACACCTACACGTACAGACATTTCGTAGAAACATACATATTTACACATAGACACACACACACACACAGACATATTAACTTACGATTCGCAGAAAGAGACATACACAGCCATACGTACAAGACAGTGTGCTTTACTGTAATGCAGTGCCCTGTGAACTAAACAATCTTTCTCAAACCCAAACAATATAACTTTCATGTAGGTTCTGGTATCAAAGATGGTGTGCTTTCCTGCAGTACAGCCCCCCCCCCCCCATGGGCTAAAAATCTTTCTCAAACCCATTCATAGTGTGTTTTTTCACAGATGTGTTCCATGGGTAGGGTCGTTATCTTTATAGATTTAAATGTGAAGCATAGAGTGCGTATCTCTTTGTATGAAATCGCTTATAATGAGACAATATTTCCTTTAAAAGTTGGAAGTTATTAGTATAAACTAAAAAAAGTGATGATATATACACTATCTGATCGTTAAAATCAAATGTTAACAAGGAATTTAATATATCGTTCTCTAGCTAGTGAGTTCGAAATTAGTGTGTCTTTGCTTTAAAAATAAATACGACTTCACGCAGTTAATTGTCGTAACAGTTACAGGATCCTTTCATACGATCCAGTAGAAGGGGTGAGAGGATGTCGGGATCTTGGCAGGAGAACAACACAAACTTTCATGTCTTATTATGGATCTCAAACCTTGGCTTTGTTAAATCAGAAGCTGAGCGTGCTAACCTACTGTATATGAGATAGATTTAAATCTGTTGGCTATCATAACTTATAGCTGTATCGGAGGTAAAGTACTGTCCATTTCATGCTATTGTGAGATTTTCAACGTAAAGAATTAGCAGAAATATGGGAAAAACAATAATCTGACTCAGATGCTTGCGATTTATACTTTGGTCGTTAAAGTATGGTTTATTAGAAAGTAAATATACACATAGGAAAGATGAATCAGTGATAGTGCTCTTTTGAGCAAGTTACTTTAATTATATTGCGAGATGTATGAGAAAATGAAAAGAATAGATATTGAGAGTTTACGATTCTATGGAGAAACATGCATCTGAAGAGTTAGTTTATCTCTAAGATTGTATGGTAGTGAAACTTTAACAAGGAAACTTGTAATCATGTTGTCTTTCATTCTAAATGCTTACACAACATCTGAACCAGATAGGTAGTTTGTCTATGTAATGATGAGTCATTAACATCAGATGCGTAGTATCTTTTGTAGATGGACACTTTGATGAGTACATTTAGTGAATAAGATGTCAGAAAAAGAGAAAGTCCTTGATTGAATGTGTAAAACATCCCTTGTGATCCTGACAGAATTAGACATCTACAGCAGAATTAATTCAGAAGATTGTGTGGAGAATTAAACTTTACAGAGGTCTATTCATCTTTGATAGTTAAATGAATCCTTTCTCAAGCATCGAGGTTTCTCAATTTATGATAGTATAGAGAAAACAAGCGAGGAAGTCAACCCGTGTCTATATTATCACACTATGTTGTCAACCCTCAAGTTCAGTACATTACGTTTTACATATTTTTTTATCAATCAGTCCATTCACGGTTTTAATGACTTATTAGTTCAAATTTTTATTGTCTATGGGAAATGCATGAACCAGATTTGATTTTTAGCAAAGTGCATGGTCATATCGCTACTGTGAGAAAGATCGCCCCCTGCGCCATTTTTGCATCGAAGTCATCACCAGAACTGTTCTGCAGAAACTGTACATTATCGTGGTTATCGATTGCAAAAAATAAAAGAAGTTGAAACTTAAGTGATAACCCATGAATGTCATTTGAAAATTCGTGGATGTTAACACTATCACCACCTAACAAAGGACGCAAGGAATAATGCTAAAGATTTCGTATTACTTCATATCACACTGGTGTAACGCTCCAAACAAATGCAAAATACTTGAAGTTTTTATGCTCCGGATAGCTTAGACGGGTGCCAGGCAATAATTAACAAATTGCCAAAAGTAGAATAAGTTGATAAGTTGATTTAGGGTTCAAATACCAGCGAGCGTTCATGAGTAAGAATCAAAATGATTGTCAAGTAATATGAAATATAAAAAAAATCCTTAATTCGCGTTGCTCAAGAGAAAAAAACTGTACAGACTCAAAATGTTTTAAATATAACAAAACAGATTTATTTCCAAAATAATTCAACTCACCAAGACATCAATGAAGGAAACATAACTCCTACTCCTGTGCTACACGCACTGTGCTTGGTGCTAAGCACCTTGCGCTCTCCTACTGTGACTCGCAGGTCACCGGTTTAAAAGACAGTAGCCGGTGCATGCCGGGAAAGACATTTGCATACTATGACGAACGACGCAAGCTATGACGCATGTCCTTTGCACGCGCTTTAACGGTACAATCGGAAGATCGCAGTTGCGGCGCATGCGCAACTCCTAGAAACTTGGAAACAAGTGCTGTGATGCCAAAAAGGAAATAAAAAATCCCCAAAATGATAAATGTAACGTAAATTAAACAAAACTGGTTAAGGTAAAGCAAAAGTGAACGGTGGGGCATCACAATGGGATTGAAATTTTCACACATTTTGTGAAACTCGTATTAAATGATACATTTTTTGTTACATCGGTACCGTTTTACGTCACGCATTTCTTACGACATTAACAATTTTCTGTTTCTTTAATTGTAATGAACAATATAAAAGGACATTTTAAAATCAGCTGACAGATTGGAGCATGCATTAAACTACTGTGTGCTTAAGCCCCTAAAGATCCGAAGGCAGCATAGAGGGAGAGTTTCCATTGGCCTGTTCTGATAAAGTGCAGCATTTCCACATGTAAGAGTAATTATTTAACTTATTCATTAGTGTTTAAAAGATCATTGAGGAAGATAAAGCACGGAGCTGGCAGTCTGCTCACAAGCATGCTTCCACAAAGGAATCGACAATGAGTTACCATGTCGCACAACGGATATACGGGAATTAAAACAGTTAGTTTTATTAGTCATACTTTTACAATCACAATGTCTTTGAGTGACTTGTAAAGGAAAGTAAGTTAATAAATTGTGAGGTGATTCAAATTTGTAAGGAATTTAACGTAAAACCACTTTATCGTTCCAAAACAAGTCCTGATGAGGAAAGTGCAGAAACACAGATATCTGATGGCAACATCCTTCAACCGATGGAGACTAAATAAGAGAGGCGTAACACTAGGAGGTTTAGGGGTGCATAATTTCAAAATGGGTTGTCTTCTTCTAAAGGGGTTCATTGAAACAAATAGCTGACCTATCATAAATGGTATGTTTTAATAAGAGGATGGAAAACATTGTTTCCATGTCCTGTGATGGTCTGAAACAAAGGGGAGTAGAATTGAGGGTGACAATATGGGTTTAGTCAGAGGGGTTCTCATCCGTCTGGACTTGGAAAAATTTCGAGTCCGAAAAAAAATGATCAAGAGTGCCAGTGGGTTTTCATGTTGTAAGACATCATGCCCGATAGGGAAGCAAAGGGGGCTCGACAGCGCAGGGGGTGATCCAAGATTCATCCGTCAATAAAACGTGGTCCCCTTGTGATTCTCCGTTTGGAATAATATTTTTTTAATTTTGCAGGACTTTTTTAGATTGTAAAACCATCTGTCAGTAAAACATGGTCAGGGGTGAGGTTCCGAATGCTTTTTGAGTGTTCTAAAGCAGGTCTTTTATGTCGCCCATACAGGATACCAGACCATATTACCCCTCAATATTTTTCATAATTATGAATAATTTGTTTTTAAATCAGATTTTTTCGCCGTTTTCTTTTTATTAAATTTTTTTATTTTTACCCAATAGCATTTTTTCATTTCATTTTCTGTGGGACAGTCTTTTAAAACAGTTACTGCGGGATAGTCCTTATTCTAGTGAAGGTCGAATTCTCAAAATATGGGACCTTGTAATTATTTTTGAGGATTGCAGCAGTCGATCTGAGACGGGGGATGAGCGTTGCCACCGTAAGTTTAGTTGGACTTGGAAAATTTCAGATGAGGGTAGATACCAAGGGACGGGAGTTTGTGATCGGTGTGGGGGAGGAATTTTTAATAAAGAGGGTTTTTTAAGAGGGGGATTAAAAAATTGGGACTTTGTAATTATTTTTGAGGATTGCATCAGCCATTCTGTGAGGGGTTGCCACCGAAAGTTTAGTTTTGGAATTATTTAGAGGATTGCATCAGCCATTCTAAATGTTACCACCCAAAGTTTAGTTGGACTAGGAAAATTTCAGATGAGGATAGAAACCATGGGATGGGAGTTTGTGATAGGTGAGGGGGAGTTTAATAAAGGGGGCAGAACTTCTAATAAGGGTTTTTTTAATAAAGGGGGAGGGAATTTTGATAAGGGTTTTTTTCTAATGAGGTGGTGTCAAAAATTGGAAAATTTACGGGTAAAATAGAGGGCTTTTCTAAATATAGTACTCATCATATACACTAGAGGGCGCCACGGTTTTTTAATAAAGGGGAGGAATTTTTAATAAATGGGAGATTGAAAAATAAGGGAAGTCAAAAATTGGAAAAATTACGACTAAAATTGAGGGCTTCTCTAAAAATAGTACTCATCATATACACTAGATGGCGCCACGGTTTTTTAATAAGGGAGGAGGAATTTTTAATAAAGGTTTTTTAATAAAGGGGGAGGAATTTTAAATAAAGGGTGAGGAATTTTTAATGGGATTAATTAATTTGTAATTAATTATGAATTATTAATAAGGGCCGTGGTCGTAAGGGGGCGTGGTCTGTGACGTCATAGGGAGAAGCACGGGGGTAAAAGTTCTCAAGTTGGGAACTCACTACTAAGGCTCTCTTGCTCACAAAGTAACAGCTTTCAACGAGTGGTGGCCATCGCAAGTCTTTCGGTGTCCGCTTTCTCATCGAGGCCGGAGAGAGAGCAGACAAAATGTCCATGTAGGCGCAGTTGGAAATTAAACCTAGGATCATCAGATTGATAGTCTTCTGTGTGTTGCCAAATGAGCCAGCCATGATATCTTCAAGCTGCAATGTATGGCAAAGAATTAAGAGCGAGTCTTAAAAAAGGAATTCATAATTAATAGGATTGGGCAATGCTCAACGATATTAACCGTTTGCACAATAAGATTCTATTTCCAATAAATGTTACTTTTATGCGGAACAGCAGGGACTGGCAGTCAATAGCTCGCCAGGTGAGTAATCTGCAGTTCCCAAGTTTGATTCTCATTTGTGAGCGCATTGAGTTTTCTCCGCTAATCCTAACTTTGCTCTCAATGAGAAAGGAGGGCACGGATATGCTTGGAAAAGCAGATGTATGTCGGATGGGAAATTGAGCCATGGCCCCATCTGTAGGAGAGACATACGGGATCATTCGGAACATATTGGATGTCCTTGAAGGGAAGCTTCCATCTATTTCCTAATGGGTGTCCAGTGGATCCTCTTCCCCTAACTTGTTCCAACCTTTTGGAGTTCTTGTGACCTGATCATTTCAGCGCATTATATGCAAAACAGGGCCTCTCAGAGTTGAAACGACAAAACCTTGAAAATGAAATCTGCATCTCCCGTCATTAGGCAATTCATGATTCTTCTCCAAACACTGATGCTTAATCTCTCTCACCCTTAAAAAAGTTGAACATTTATTTTAAAAAATTCATCATTTTCCTCCAGCCTCTATTTGACACAGAGACATGTCTAGTGCCTTTCAGTATAATATGCCATAAGCCACTTCCATACACCGAAGAGTCAAAACATTATGACCAGTGCGTCTTTATGCAAATCGAAGCAACTGCAGGTAAACAATGGTGCATATGAAGGTCATTAAACGGTATAAATAACAGCTGATACTGAGCTCTGTTAATCAGTGTTATTCTTGTTCTCCAGATGGGAAATGCAGCGGACTTAATTGAGTTTGACAAGTGACAAATTATAATGGCCAAACGACTGGGTCAGAGCATTTCCGAGATGGCAAGGCTTCTGGGGTGCTCACGGTCAGCTATGGTTGTACATTCAAAAGTGGTCCGAGGAGTGAAAAACCACGAACACGCGACTTCACGGCAAGGTGTGGGCCGACCATAGCTCATCAATGCTAGAGGTGAGAGAAGGATATCCCATATGGTATGAGCTAACAGAAGGGATACTGTGGCGGACCTCAGCCGTATTTTAAATGCTGGTGATGGGAGTAATGTGTAACAACACACAGTACATCGAACCCTGCTGAAAATGAGGCTGTTTAGCAGCAGGCCACACTGAGTGCCCATACTAACCTCGGTTCACCATCGAAAGCGCCTACAATGGTCATGCGAGCTGGTCCGATAAATCTAATTTCGTGTTGCACCATGTGGACGGCCTGTACGTGTGCGTTGTTCAGCTGGGGAAGTATTGGCACCTGGATTCACCATGAGACGAAAACAAGCTGATGGAGGAAGTGCAATGTTTTGGATAATGTTCTGCTGGGAAACCGTGGGTCCAGTCATTCATGTGCAGAAAACTATGACGTCTACCTAAACATCATTGCAGACCAGGTATATTCTTTCATGGCAACGGTATTCCCCTCTAGTACTGCCTTCTTTCAGCATAATAATGCGTCATGCCACACTGGCCGGATTATTCGAGAATGGTTCACGGAACATGAGGAAGACTTCCAGATATTGCCCTGGCCCCCAAATTTCCCAGACATCAATCCAATCGAGCATCTGTGGTTTGTGTTGGAACAGCATAACCGATCTGCGGCGGCCCAACCACGTAACCTACAAGCGTTAAAAGATCTGCTAGTAATGTGTTGGTACCAGATACCACAAGACACCTTTAGAAATCTTGTAGCGTCCATGCCTCGCCGGGTAAGAGTTGTTTTGGTGGCACGTGAAAGACCGACATCATATTAGGCAGGTGGTCACAATGTTTTGGCTCTTCGGTGTATGTCTTCGAACAAGTTGTAGTGTAACCTAGATCACAGGATGAGTTGTATACCTAAGAGTCTGATTTCTTTTTTCTCTTGCATCAGAATAAGCTAAACGATAGGAGGTGAAAAAAATAATCTTCGGGTAACTGTTAAGAACAAATGGAAGTTTCCCCCATCTTTCATTCAAGCCTTCTCTGTAATGCAATAAAGAATATTTCTTTAAACGACATCGTCTCTAATGCCTCATGGGATATCTCAATCTCTCAGAGGGACAAGATGGTGTACATACGGAGAAAATTCAATTCTGCCAGTGTCAGAATTTGAGCATATGAACCTCAAGTTATGATCCTGACATGTAGCGATTTTTTCATTCCTGGTTTCCAAGACTGCATACGTTAGCAGAGTTTACTTCTGAGCGGCACCTTTTTCTGCACACAATAGACTAAATGGGTAGGATAGGCAATCTACTGAACAGCTGGTAGGAGAGAGATGGAGGACGCTCTACTTCGAAATCATCCAGCATGTTCTTTAAAGTGCACACGACTTATTGTTCCATTCTGTTCAATGCCGGATATCTGCCTTTTCAACCTGATCGCTATCCCCTTTCTTACCAAAGATATAGCGGAAAAAATGTCGCCACATGCAAGTAGGAACTCAAACCTACGAACATCAGGTTGCGAATTTGATGCGCTACTGAGTGAGCCATCCCCGCCCCTCTGTTAAGAAGAGGATATTCTCCACGTTGCGGGGCGGCTCAGTCGGTAGCGCGCCAGGCTCGTAATCTGTAGTTCCCAGGTTCGAGTCCCAGCTGGGTCAGCGTTGAGATTTATCTCCGCAAAATTCCCCGCCCTGCCCACGGTCAGTAGGGGAAACCGATGGGCTTGGAAAGGCCGCCGTCCGTCGGATGGGACGTTAAGCCGTGGCCCCGTGTGCGGGAGAGCCATACCCTGTGCACGTTAAGTAACACGCTGGATGGCCTTGACGGGAGGCTACCATCTGTCTCCCAACAGCTGTTCCAGTGGGTCCCCTCCCTCAACCTTCTCCGAGCCTTCGGGGTCCATGTGACCTGGCCATTTAGCCCATGGTGTGCAAAAAAGTGCCGCTCAGAGGTAAAACAACCCAACCCAATCTCCACGTTGCAATGATAAAGCTCTAATAGAACGGAAAAATCCATCATTTGATACTCCGCTACTGTGTTAACAGATGATTAAAATGGCAAAAAATAAGAATTATTAACCCTTCGCAGTTTATTGGAGATCCAGAGTTAACGCTGACACCCCAAGCAAACAGATAACTTCCCATAACACACTTGAAACGCTTAACTGCAACCGAAACCTCGTAACTTGTACCGAATGTGCTAAGTTCCGACAGATATTTTGCTTATATTTCTGTATGTTGCTTACTCTCTTTGTGGTGGAGTTTCTTTTCATCGGCTTGCTGCTGCTGTAAAGATATCTTCAATATTTCATGCCTCTAGTATTTCACGCAAAAACTTAAACTCTTCTGACATAATTATAGATAATATCGTTTGCTTCTCACTCATAGAAAACCACCATCAGACTTCTGTTCACCACCCCAACTGTGAAGAAAAGGATGAATCGGAATTCTTCAGCAAGACAAAAGTCGGAGTTGTTCGTTTGTGGTCGCTTTCTTTTTGGTCTTAATTTTTTTTCATATATTCTCTAGTTAAATGTGACGTTTTTTTCTCTTTTGGAATCCACAGATGCATCGTGTCAGGAGAAAAATGACATAAAAAGTGAAGTAAAAAAACTTCTCAGGTCCCGGCAGGCTCCGCGCAGAAGATCATGTGTCGTGTTTTGAAAGAAGCACGTGTCCACTGAATGAAGCTGTGTAAGGGACATCTGACAATGTTAAGGGTCGTGGCAGGGTCACGACCTGCGGCAGTCACTGAGGCTACCGATTTTTATCGCTCTATCGCACAACCCCGCTGGCTGATTATCCGTCAGACGTCTAATTAACACCTAACTCTCTAATAGATGCTCTTTACTACTACGACTAATAAATATTAAAGTAATTGATTTTACGATTATTAATGTTAATGGAAATAACCGGCGATTAGCTAGACCAATTAAAGCGGGAAGAGAAAAAAAAAACTCTAAATGATCTACAGGCGAATTTCATCCTGTTAAATGAGATTGTTCAAGTTCCTCGCACATTCTCTCCTTGGCAAGAAATATGGAGGAAGATTTTATGATGGACTTAACGTCATAAGTGAGTTCGCCGAATCCAGTCATTCTCATTCATTATGCTAGGATTGGAATCAACGGAATTAAACGCTGCCCAGTCACGTGGTTAATTAGATATATGGGAACTTCTAAGGAAGTCAAAGTGTCGTTATGAAGAAAGATCTCGAGATCACTTATTTGCAATGGCAGAAGACGGGAGATCTTAGGCTTCGACATTTTGCCTTCACTCTAACTACGTATTAAAAATTGATCGGATGATCAGAAAATGGAATCATGATTACCATGATTAACGAAACTAATTCTTCATCAGAATCATTTTTGATCGGTACAGAAAGGGTAACAAGGAAGTCAAAGAACGAATTTTAAAAATTAAATAAAAGTTATGTTACATGAATATGAAAGAATGAGATAGAAAGAGTATACCAACTCTAGGAGGCCACATCTCATTTTTTGCAGATGATCTGATAAAAATAGTGCAGGTTAAAGATCATTATAATATGTGGTAACGAAATTACATGAAGAATATATAAAATGGAAGATGGAAAAATTTAGAAAATGCAAAAATATATTGTAGCAAGAGAAGATCACGCTTAGCTCTTAGTGGAAAGCCTCCCAATTTTTTGGCTCTTCCAAATTCACTACGCCCAGAGTGGCATCTGGATCCTCCCCTTGGGTGACGATGCCTTTCCACATTACAGAAAAAGGTTGGCAAACCCTATTCTGGGTAGATGGAGAGAAAAGTAAACATGAATCTGGGATCTATCACCCAGGAGAAGTCAGAAAAGAAATAAAACAATCTAGGAAAGTTGTTTTACCTCTGAGCTGCACTTCTGTGAACACACATATTGAACAATCTAGAAAGCTGTTAAGAGATAGATGAAATTCTTCTGTTAAGGTCACTTAGAGTGTTCTTTAACGTACACAAAGTATGGCACTCCTGTACACGGCGCCATGGCTTAATTGCCCATTGGATGGACGGCTGTCCTTCCAAGCCCATCAGCGTCCCCTTTCTCAGCGAGAGCAGGTAAGGGTTTAGTGGAAATAAATAAGAAACTAATAAGAATGCTTTACGAGATTGAAGTATATCAAGAAAGGATAAAAATATTTTCCATATGATTTTGGGTTGTTTTACCTCTGAGTGGCACTTTTTTTTCGCTACAATAGCTAAATGGCCAGTCACAAGGATCCGAAGGGCTCAGAGAGGGTTGGGGAAGAGAACCCACTGGACAGTTGTTAGGTGACAGATGGTAGTCTTCCGTCAAGACAGTGCAGTGTGTTATTTAACGTCCAGAGGGTATTGTTCTCCTGCACGCTTTGTCACGGTTTTATATCCCATCGGATGGACGGCGGCCTTTCCAAGCCCATCGGTGTACTGACAAAAGAGGTCGCGTTATATCAGAATGAAAAATTTCTGCCTCGTCGTGGAAACCAAACCATTCCACCACGGTGGTGTAATGGTATCCCGTTGGTTTATGGTGGACAATAAAAATCTCTTGGTCCAGATTCGAGTTATATCCTATTTTATAGCAGTGCAATCAGTTCTATATCCTGCAAATAAGCTAGTAACTTTTCGAGTCTGATCCCCAATTCAAAAAAAAGAAGTACGATTGTAGGTAAAAAAAGAAAATCCCTCTTATATCGTTTCCCTCCATTTGGGGAAGAAACGGATTCATACAAGGACCATTAGGGGGCCCCCTTCATCGAGAACCTAAAATTTACGTGTCCCTTGGACTGAAGCCTTTAACACCCATCTATGACTCTGGCTGTGCCTATGGGAACGTCTAGGAAAGATTCCTGTTTCACAAATGATTCGCTTCCTAAGTGGCAGACTAAATCAAAATATAACACTTGGGAGAAGGAAAAAATACCAGATAATTTTTGTGACTGATATAAGTGGAATATGTGGAGAGAGAGAGAAAAACGTGAAAAGAGAAAATGGTTCAGTAATTCGTAATGCAAGTGAAATGACGAACATGTGGTTTGATTTATTTCAAAATTAGAGTTCCAGATGGAATCTGAAAGAAAAACTAACTCTTCATAGTAGTAACTAACTCTTCATAGTAGAAAACGTAGTAGAAATACTAACTCTTCATAGTAGTGTCACCATGAAAAGAAGAGCGAAGATTATGTTTCCTAAAACGTTAGAAGTTTTTGTCTAGACAGAAATTAGAGCGCTTTCGGAATTGATAAATGTTTTAATTCAGGTGGTTTTGTGACTTAATCAGCGAAACCAAATGTTCCACGTAGGAAATAGTTTGGAAAAGGGCCGGAGGTTGGCTCCTTCGTTAGCTCGCAATCTCGAGGTCTGAACTGTACGTAACTGCTTTAAGATTCTCTCCCACCCTCTTCTGATCCTTGATGAGAAAGAGGGCACCGAAAGACTTGAAAAAGTTGCCGTTCATCGGATGAACCATGGGTTGGGTTGTTTTACCTCTGAGCGACACTTTTTTGCACACAATGGGCTAAATGGCCAGGTCACATGGACCCCGAAGGCTCAGAGAAGGTTGGGGGAGAGGACCCACTGAAACAGGTGTTAGTAAACAGATGCTAGCCGTCAAGGCCATCCAGTGTGTTCTTTAACGTGCACAGGGTATGTCTCTCCCACACAGGGGCACGGCTTAACGTCCCATCCGACGGACGGTGCCTTTCAACGCCCATCGGTGTCCCCTACTGACCGTGAGCAGGGCGGGGAGTTTTGCGGAGATAAATCTCAACGCTGACCCAGCTGGGACTCGAACATGGGAACTACAGATTACGAGCCTGGCGCGCTACCGACTGAGCCCCCCCCCCCCCCCGCCCCCTCGGATGACCCATATACAGTTAGCCAGGCTATACCGTGTGCATGCAAAGCACACGCTGAATAATCTTATCCCACTCGGAAAACTCCGGATTTTTTTTTTTTTTCGAAATTCCATTTTTCTCTCCGTATTTGATATGAGAAAATAAAATGATCTACGCCAGTGGTTCTCAACCTTTCATGCTTCACGTCCACCCTGGAAATGTGTATGTAACTGACGTGTACCCTTTGTATAAAATAAAATAAATCCCCCCTTAAGCAGCTGCTTGCCACAGAGGTCTGACAGGAGCCTGTCAGATTTATATGCCATAATAGAAGGTCTGAGAAGATGGCAGGACCTCAGCAGAAAAACGACACATACATCCATGACTTACCGGGGCTCGAACCCAGATCCCTTAGATCAGTAGCCAAGCGCGCTAACCACTCGGCCATGTATAGATAGATAAAATTATAGTATAACAATGGGAACATATATATATACACACACACACGCATTAAATTTTGTATTCATAAATTACATATATCGATAAACACAAAAAATGACATTATAATTTTATAAGATTTAATAAATTGTTTAACATTTTACTGGGTAATCAGTGAAATGGACTTGCTACTAGACCTAACGAATTTTGAGCTCTCACGGCATACCCCAAAAAATTTTACCGCGTACCCCCCAGGGGTACGCGTACCTCACGTTGAGAACCCCTAATCTAAGCAACCATTCCAGAGATGCTTCGAACCAAAAAATAACAGATATATCGATGCGAACCAGAACCCTGATTACCGACTAGGCCAGAAAGGCCCGGGCCTAGAGCTCCTTATTTGTAGGGGGCCCCCAAAACTCTATAGATAATTTTTATTTAAATTACATCTGCTGCAGAGATGGGAAGAAATTTCTTTCGTAGATGGGCAGATAAGTGTATAATACCATAGGATGAAGAGAAACAACTACATTTGGAAATCTGAATAATGCTACGGAATATCGGGCCTCATGGGGGAGGGAGGCGTAAACATGTTGTGCCGAAGCCCCCCCCCCCCCCGAAACCTTAAAAGAGCTCCGATTCGAATAGAGACATGTCGCAATCTACCAATTGGTTTCAAAACTAACAGAAAGGTCTCTTACATGTAGCCCTTTTCAAACATAGCAGAGCAAACCCATCATGACTTAAGCTTTGGATTCAAGGGGCTCAATCGAACCACGGCACGAGAATTAAGGGAAGCATAATGGTCTCTAATGTTTATTCTTTTAAATCCATCAAAAGTATTTAATTTTTTATTTCTCTTTCGTGGGTTTTAAATTCAGGCAAAACATTTAAAATTATTTCCTTTTTTAACTCTTCGAAAATTCATGCAAAATATTTAAATTAACTTCCATTTCTCTTTAACTGTTTAAATCTACACAAAATGTTTGAAATAATTTCTCTTTCTGCTCTGAGCTTTTTTTTTTCCTTCCCAAGAGCAGCAACCATCACATTCTTTTGGTTTTCTACCCTAAATTGAGAAAACCGGCAACCAACTGTTCAAAGCTAATTTCTCTTCCTCCATTTCTCCCACTGTTGACAAAAATACTAATTATAATGTTTGTAACATAATTTAATGTTTACTTACCATGCACTCTAAATTCTAAGATGCGGCAATAAAAAAAATGCAAATTATGCATTTTAGTTAAATATACAGTAAATGTAATTGTTTTGCCTCTATGCTGCATTTTTTTTAAAATAAATCCCTTGGATCAGACAATGGAGGACCAATTGGCAGCTGTTAGGAGACAGATGGATACCTCTGCAAGCGTTTTCTTTAACGTGCACAGACTATGCACGGCTCTCCCACGCAAGAGACTGCGACGTAACGCCCCATCCGATAGATGGCTGCCTGTTGAAGCCCATCGATGCGCCCTCTCTGACCGAGGGCAGGGGGGGGGATAGCGAAGATAACTCTCAACGAAGGCAAAGATGGGACTTGAACGCAGAAACACCAAGTTACGAGCCTGAAGCGCTACAGACTTGAGCTATACTCCGACCAAAAATTTAAAGTATTTTTCTTTCTTTTCAATTGAAATTTTGCATTGCATTTTAAAATTATATCCGGTAACAATGTTATAAATATTTCGATAAAAATTTTATAAGTATTGAATACGAAATTTATATCCTCAGCCTGCTACTTCAAAATCTTTAATCTTATATCTGTGTCTTTGCATCCCAACTAGGGAAGGAAAGGAGGTATAACGAAAAGAACCAGATCACTCGTCTGCTTTGTTATAGCAAACGATATTGATCACACAAGCTCTGTGTATCGCAGACGTTCATCATTTCTCCCAACTGTATTCAAATATATCACAACTTTGTACTTCAAATAATATTATTTAAATTGCTAATTTATAACATAAAATTACTTGATATTTATAATCGTGACATCGATGCAGTAGCTACTACATGCGATATACAGCTAACTTACAAAACTCATCTAGGATAAAGCCAGAGTATAAAAACTGTTTCATCTACCTGAGTTTCTGCTGAATTGGGATGCAATGTGCTCTGCAGAATAGACGTCAGCCCCAGAAACTTCGGACTCGTCTGCCATTGCTCGTTGAAACTCTCGACAGCAGTGCCCAGGGCAAAGTCCTCTATTTACCCGCCGGTCGTGTTTAGGAAATAAAAATGCTTTATTGGGAGCCACGTATCCTTTACGTCAACCACGTTGGAAAAACAACTTTCGACTTAGTTGATCATACCCTATGGGAAATATTGGAAATTAATTTTTCAAGTGCCCTTCATACAAACGAAATCTTTAAGGCAATTATGCAAATTTTAAACAATAAAATTGGGAACAGCGACTTTATCGTAAAAAATATTCAAACTTCAGTCAGCCATGTCCATCCCCAGCTCTAAGTATTTCAGTAGTAATTTCATCTATTCGTGTAGATTTATGCAATTTTAATTTAGAAATAGCCAAAGTAACTTCGGAATATTGTCCCACACCTCCATTTTATACTGAGCCTAGAGAAGTGGACAATGGGGGAAATAACTTCAAACGGGAGTGTTGTGGTTTTTCTCAATGAAAATCATGAAATGGCGCTGGATCATAGTTTTGAAGGTCCCTCTGCTAGTTTGTTTCTCTATAAGATTAGAAAACTCGTTTTCTGAAAACAGATGCATTTTAAATGATAAAAAGAACGTTATTTCTTGGCCACCTTGGGCTCACTCATTTCCTACGCGCGGCCACACATGACTCAGACGAAGCCTGAAAATGGCAACCCAAGTTTCAAACAACAGAATAATAAGTTGGCAGGTTGCATAATAAGCATTATAGCACAAACGAGGCAATATAAGAAAAAGATTTGTTTCTGACATGGCCTCCAAGCCATTGGCCGTACCAGGTGATGGGTGCTGCTTTCTTTCGGGTTGGTTGAAATTTCTTGTGCTCCTCATTCGTCTCATTTTCACCTCGATTACATCACTATACAGTAGACTGAGGACAAGCGTGACCCCAACCTGTAGTAATTCGGCTTAGCACCTGTTAAGCCACGGTCCTTTGTCTCAGATTGTCCAGCAGACATTCGGAGATCTGTTCTGGCTGCTGCAAAACTAGAAGTGAGTATACATCGACATTGGTGGAGGCAGAAGCCCTCGAGCTCATCCTGCGAGGTCGAGTGCACTCCTCTTTGGAGACTGTCATCTCGTGCTGAACACATGCTGATAGCATGGTTCGTGTTGGGTTGTTTTACCTCTGGTAGCCTCCCGTCAAGGCCATCCAGCGTGTTCTTTAACGCGCACAGGGTATGGCTCTCCCGCACACGGGGCCACGGCTTAATGTCCCATCTGACGGACAGCGGTCTTTCAAAGCCCATCGGTGTCCCCTACTGACCGTAGACAGGACGGGAAAATTTGAGGAGATAGCATGGTTCGTGTGAATGGGATGAAGAAGAGAAGCAGGATGACTCAGAGAAAGTTCTTTGCCTTACTTCCACTCAGGGCTCACCCCTGGCGCTTCTTCATGGCAACAGGTCGCCATGACGACGCAAAGATTGGGAATGGGGAAGGAAAACATGGCTATCCATTTCCAGAAATGACGCCAAGTGGAGAAAAGATGTTGGATTCCCATCACGATGATGCGGGTACGACAATATGACATAGGGCCAACATTAATGCCCGTAAGGCATCTATCCTCATTACAAAAAATGGGAGCATAACTAATCTCGTTGTATAGCACACCTCCAAAATGCGCAGCCGATGACAGAAACCTCATCTTCTACAACCTTACCATGTTTATCTCTTAATCCCTGTGTACCAGTCTTTCTCCCCACACAAAATACTAATTATCTGGTTAACTCTCTCCTGTTGTGTTGTCTATTTGCTTTGTCTGCCAAGTTATCAAGCGAGAATTTCTTATCAGCTATTTTACTAATCGTTTACATATTTACAAGCTTTGTGTAATTCTTTCTGTTAAGACTACAAGTGTATTAATTCAGATTATTCCTACAATTCATTCTTTTAGAAATAATCTCCATAGACTTATCTCTCAGATTGGTCCGGCACTAGCTATTTGGTTGCACGGAAGCGAACTTGAAACCTGCAACCCAGAGAAAACTTGAATTCTGCCGCTAATTCTCCAAGTCTTATCTTAGATATTGATGATTACTTCAGCTAAATTTAATGTAATTTTTAAAAGAAATTGAAATTCGTCTGTTGAGAAATAGGTCACACTTACTGCAGTAGATAAAGTCGTCAGTTTCTTTGCAAATTTGTTATCTCTGAAAAAATGCTGCCAACTGCAATAGCACCAGCCGCACGTGCTGTAGCGGACACCTGCACTCAAATGACTGTCCCCTCTGCTTCTTCTTACCTAAAAGGCATTGTTAGTTTTAAGAAAAGCCTGTTTAAACTGATCCCATTCTTTCTCATCTTCGGTACAAAGCAAACCACAATTGTCATAATGATTAAATAGCCGATCATGATATTTACGGTCATAATGTCATATGATCATAATGAATAATAGCCAATCATGATTAGCTGCATCTAGATTTTTCAGGACTTCAGTGTTAAAGGTAAATAAGCTTCTGTTGCAAGTCAGTTTTGATAAGGTAACGGTCAGATCCAATTTCGGTTCTCATATGAAACCTCGTATTCCTAACTGAACCAGCCCATTTGATGTTAACTAAGCAACCCTTCAGATGAAACTCAAATGTATTTATAAAGTATCGATATTTGTAGTAAGTGTTAGCTATTCTCAAACAATTAAGTTTATTTACCTATAGGAGACGTTTCCCAATGTACCTACCAATCCCAAAAAGACCTTATATCCCCTTGCCCAAAGGTCAGGATCAATACCAACTTTAGCATTAAAATCACCTAGCACAACAGAAATATCTCTTGACAGAATCAAAATATTCTGAAATTTTCTGTAAAACCTATCTTTCTCATTTGCATCAGAGTCTTATGTGGGGCATAACATTCAAGTTTTTAATCTTAGTTTTAAATTTAGCTGTGAGAAATCTTTCATTGAGTCATATCGCAGAAGAGCATTACTGACATATTTCTTGAGAAGCAAACCAACACCTTGGAAATGCTTTCCATCTTCTCTTCCTGAAAAGAGAAAAATAAAATTATTTTTAAGTATATCATCTTTACCTTTCCATTTGATCTCTTGAAATCTCAGAATATCTAGGTTATTAAAGCTGGAATTCCTGTGTAAAGACATCAAGAGTCATCTCTGTGCAGTCACCTGTGGAAAGAAAATTATTAGTAAGATTTTTAAAGAAACTACAAGGTGTTTCAAAAAGGACGCAAACCTCTTTGTATATTTCTATTTAAACTTGACAAAAGACAGAAATTTCAAAAGATGCAAATTAGACATATATCTACCTTTACAACAGATGTTGAAAGTGATTTCCTGCAACCTGGATGCAGGTCTGTACCCGTTTCATGACATTTGCAGCCACTTTTCGTAATGTTTGTTTTCTTATGTTTAAAATCTCTCTTTCAATGTTAGCTTTCAAGTCTTCAAATGTATGAGGATTGTTTTGAAACATTACACATTTGAGATATCCCCAAAAGAAAAAATCTGGAAGAGTAAGATCTGGGATCTTAGGAGCCACAACTTTTTTTTAATCAAATGATCACCAAAAGATTCCTGCAACATGACCATTGTGTCATTTGCAGTATGGGAGGTCGCGTCATCTTGTTGAAACCAACACTCTCGTTCATTCACATCCAATAATGCAATAAACTGTTCAATGAGGTCACGTCATCTTGTTGAAACCAACACTCTCGTTCATTCACATCCAATAATGCAATAAACTGTTCAATGAGGTCACGATAAACTTCACCAGTTACAGTTGAGTCAAAAATAAAGGCCCCATCATACGAGGACGGGAAATTGCACACCAAACACCAATTTTCCGTGCCTGTAATGGTCGTTTGTGAAAAGTGTGAGAATTTTCACAGCTCCATATTCGACTGTTTTGACTGTTCACATACCCATCCAAGTGAAACCAAGCCTCGTCACTGAAATAAACACGGTCCAACACCTCAATTCCATTTTCATCAACAAAAGAACGAAACCAACGACAGTACCGTAAACGTTTTTCATGGTCTGGTTCTTTCAGTTCATGAACGACACCAATGAGGTAGGCCAATGCGGCCCTGAAAACAGTAGTTGGTGACAATTCAAACTGTGAAGATAACTTTCTAAGAGATTTTCTGGGTGAGCGAGTTAAACGCTGAGACACATCATTACGAACTTCGGCAGTTAACAGTGATGGCCGGCCCGGGTTTTTTGATCCTGCACAGACCCAGTGTCACGAAATTTATCAATCAAACGAGATATTGTCGACTTGTTGGGTCAATTCTGTTTCAACTCAAACTCCTCTATCACAAGTTTGTAAGATTTGTACGCACAATAAGTCTCAACAATAAATACACGTTCGTTTTTGGAAAATGACATAGTTGACACAACACAAAGGAATGAATGCTTGAGTGAGACTAGCGCGTGACAAGCTCATTTCAAATGCTAAGGGCTGTTAAGCTTGAGTGCAGTAATGCCAACTGACTAATATTATGGCATAAAACGTACATGCGAGTAAGTTCTACTCTCTTACGTTTAGGGTTGCGTCCTTTTTGAAACACCTGTAGTTTATTGAGAGGGGTAGGGCCAACAACAGCCTATACCTAGTCTAGTGGTTAGCGTAAATGACTGCTATTAAACCAGCCTGTAAACCAGTAGGCATGTCCCTATGCATGTGTTTATATGCTGTATGAGACATGTATGTTATATGCAGGACAAGCACAATAAACCTTCATTCTTTGTGTAGGGAAGCATCTTCTTTCCTTTAAAATATATATCTAATCAATATATAATAATAGAATGTACTAGTAGAAACTTAAAATTCGTGAGTCATCATCATCATCATCATCCTCAAGCAGCCATGGGCTACGGAGGTCCAACCAGACCGTGCAATTTAGTTCTCCAAGCAAGTCTATCCTGAGCTACATCTACTGCATCTGGCCACTGCACACCAATTCTAACCAAGGTCCTGTTTGACATTGTCTGCCCACCGCATCCTAGGTCTCCCCTTCTTTCTAAGGCCTTTAGGCACACTGTTCATAACCCTATTTGCCAATCTATAATTATTCATACGGGCAACATGGCCAAACCAACGGAGTCTCTCTCTGCACAATATGCTGCTTAAAGGAGGTTGCAAACTCCTTTGCCAAATCTCATCATTAGTTACAAAGTTGAACCACCTAATGCCCAAGATACTGCGTAAGCATCTGGAATCAAAAGCATCTAGTTTCCTGTTATCTTGTTTACAAAGTGTCCAAGTTTCACTACCATAACTAACCCTAGAAAGAACCAAACTATAATACAGTCTAATTTTAGTCTTTAGGTGTATACGCCTATTTTTCCTCACTCTCCATAGGTTCTTAAATGTCCCGGCAGCAATCCCTATTCGTCTGTTAATCTCATGCCGCACATCACCATTATCTGTTACATAGCTCCCAAGATAATTAAACTGTGACACCTGCTCAAGACTGCAACCATTCAGATTAACTGAATCACAGCCTGCCTGACCAATTTTCATCACTTTAGTTTTCTCTCTGTTTATAACCAAACCTACTCTATTACCAGTCTCATCAATAGCTCGAATGAAAGAGTTCATCTCATCAACATCATTTGCCAAAAGGGCTAAATCATCAGCATAATCTAAATCAGAAATTTTCGTATCTCCAGCCCATTTAAGGCCAAAATCTTTCCCTTGAAGTGAATTTCGCATAACATAATCAATAACCAAGCTAAAGAGAAAAGGAGACAAAATGCACCCTTCTCGAACACCAGAAGTAATGCTAAACCAATTGCTACAAGCCTTACCAACTCTCACACACGACTCGGTGTTATTATAGAGAGCTTTCATTATGTTAACTAACTTGTCAGGTATACCATATGATTTCACAATCAACCACAAATTATGACGATCAACAGAGTCGAAAGCCTTTTTGAAATCAACAAAGCTAGCAACCAAAGGTTTCTGAAACTCTAAACATTTCTCAAGAATCTGCCTAAGTGAAAATATCTGATCCACACATCCCCTACCACTTCTGAATCCACATTGCTCATCACGCAATTGACTGTCAACCAGATTCTTAATTCTATTAAGCACAATCATGGAAAGAACTTTACCTGGAACAGAGAGTAGGCTGATACCCCTATAGTTATCACAAGAACTGCGATCACCTTTTTTGAAAATAGGGATAACAATAGCTCTGGTAAAATCCTTAGGAACCATGCCTTTATCATAAAAGATATTCAGAATTTCAGTCATCCAAGTGGTAACCGAAACATTCCCAGCTCTAAGCATTTCCGAAGTAATTTCATCTACCCCTGGGGATTTATGAAGTTTAAGTTTAGAAACAGCCAAAATAACTTCAGATTGTGTTATAGGGCCAACATTAAAGCGACCAATGCATCTATCATCATTGCAAACAATGGGAGTAGAACTAACTACATTGTTTAGAACATCACTGAAATGCTCAGCCCACCTAGCCATGACAGAATCCTCCCCTTCTATAACCTTACCTTGTTTATCCTTCAATCCTTGTATGCCTGTCCATTTTCTACCACACAAAACATTAACTATCTGGTACAGCTCTCTGCTGTTGTGCTGGCTAACTGCTTCGTCGGCTTTGTCAGCCAAACCATCAAGCCAATGATTCTTATCAGCAGCTAACTGATCTTTTACACGTTTATTAAGTTCTCTGTAATGCTTTCTATTAGTACTAGTAGGTTATTGATTAAGGGCATTCCTGCAGTTCTTTCTTTCCGAAATAAGCTCAAGTGCCTTATCACTCAGATAATTTTGCCTCTTCTGCTCCTTTTTTCCTAAAAGAGTACTGTTAGTGTCCAAAAAAGACTGTTTAAAATGATCCCATTCTTCTTCAACTTCAGTAGTAAACAAACCATGACTGTCATAATGACTAAGTAACCTATCATGGTAAGCTTTGGCTATAACTGGATCTTTCAGAGCTTCAGCATTAGAAGTAAATTTTTTAAACCTAGCACAACACTTTTTAAGTTTAAGTTGCAACACACTTTTAACAAGGTAATGGTCAGATCCAATTTCAGCTCCCCTATATGCCCTAGTATTCCTAACAGAACTAGCCCATTTGCTGGTAATTAATATGTAATCAATCATATTCTTATGCAGCCCATCAGGTGAAACCCATGTGTACTTATGTATGTCGCGGTGTTTGTAATAAGTGTTAGTTATTCTGAATCCATTGAGTTTACTTACCTGTAGGAGACGTTGCCCATTGCCATTGCAGCTACCAATATCAAAAGGGCCTATTACTCCTCCCCAAAGGTCAGAGTCAGTACCAACTTTGGCATTGAAGTCACCAAGAACAAGGGTAATATCTCCTTTCTTGACAGAATTCAAAATATCCTGAAGTTGTTCATAAAACCTATCCTCCTCATCCTCATCGGCATCCTCAGTGGGGGCATAACAACAGATAACATTCAAGTCTTTAACGCTTGTCTGAAATTTTGCTGTAAGAAACCTTTCATTAATGCACTCGTATCCTAGAAGAGCATCGCTAGCGTGTCTGCTGAGAAGCAGACGCACGCCTTGGTGATGCTTATTGTCGTCCCTCCCTGAAAAGAGAAATTTAAGATTATTTTTAAAAATCTGACCTTTATCTGTCCATCTGGTCTCTTGCAAGCCGAGAATATCTAAATTATAACGGTGGAATTCTTGTGTGAGGACATCAAGAGAAAAAGCTCTGTGCAGAGTCCTCACATTCCAACTACCTATGGAGAGAAAATGGTTAGTGGGATGTTTAAAGAAACTACGTTTATTGAGAGAGGGAATGCCGACAATATCAAACAGTCCCCTAATCGCAGACATGGGGCAAAGACCCGTTCCCCCACTACTTAAAGGCTGAAGCCATCTACACTGGAAGACTTCCTCCAATGTAGAATTTGACGATGCCAATAGAAGCAAAGAGTTCAGGTGTCTGTGATGACTTCTGCTCAGGATTATCCACCATAAACATATCCTGTGAATCTATTCACTTGGGGCTGTCAACCCATAAACAAACAGAAAACACAGCGGCAAATTTTCCCTCCAGAGAAGCCCACCAGTGCAGCAAAATCAGGATCCATAATCAAGCTCAGAGCCATATATCTGTCCAGTCCAGTAGGTTTATATGGTCAGCACCAGGACCCTGTGTGGTTGACCACTCCTCAACAGGGTAGAAAAAAAGAAAAGTAGCCATAGTTGTCCAGATCAGTAGGCCACACTAATCTGGCAGCTCTCCCCTTCCGTTCACTTCCACAAGAGAGTATCTCTTTTGAAAGGTACTAACGGTCTGCACCACGAGAAGGCGGGGTCGGACATTAGGTGCTAGGCCTGGCCGGTTCTATGCATCATCACAGGGGATTGGTGCATAGCTCTCCTTCCAGTGACTACCTAGATCATTATAAACGCAAAAAGACATTCGTTTATTAAAGATAAAGAATACGTTAAAAATAATCAAAAGCCGCAGCATGGTGATTACTTTTAATTACTAAAGATTGATTAAAAAGGCTGAAATTATCATCAAAAAGTGTTTTGATTTTTTATTTTATTTTTCACAATTGCAAGAAATATTTCAAATTTGAATTATTCTGTATTATCCCGCCCGATGTCGTTTGTGCTATTTTTAACCAACCAGTTTATGCGTAGCTACCATTAGCAAATTTCACTATGCCTAGCTACCATTACCAGATCTCTCTATGTCTAGCTACCATTAGCAAATCTAATGGTAGCTAGGCATAAAGAGCATATCTCTGTTGCCTAGCTACTATTAGCTAATCTCTCGATGACATAGCTACCATTAGTAGATCTCTTTATGCCGTTAGCAGATCTCTCTATGCCTAGCTACCATGAGCAGATCGTTCTATGCATAGCTACCATTAGCAGACTCTCTATGCCTAACTACCATTCGCAGATCTAGCTAGGCATTAGCAGATCTAGCTAGGCATTAGCAGATCTTGCTTCACCCGCACATGGTGCCACGGCTTAACGTCCCATCCGACGGACGGCAGCCTTCCAAGCATCTCTCCTAGCATCTAAAGCTTAAATCGAAGCACCCCACTTCACCCAAAAGGTGATACAGAAGTTTTCTTTGACCGAAAGTTCACCTAGGGACATTCGGTAAAGATTTTATACTGAATAGAGAGAAAATAGTTTTCTTGAAACGTAGTTGTTTTTAATTTTCTGATTCTAATCTTTTAATAACCGTAATACAATTAATTTTAATTTGGTTTAATTGTTCAAGAATTCGTATTTAATTAAAATCGCAACGGAAATTTCCATTTTTTTCTTTCATTTCCAAACGTAATGTTATTGAAGTGAAAAAGTTCTGTCTCAAAGTTAGATATCTAATTCAGATAGTAAGTCAGAAAGCGTTCTACTCTTATAAAAAAATGGAATATCAACGGCCTGTATTGAATAGGTATAAAATATATCACCAAACTACCCCACCATCATCACCACCCATCTCTATCATCGATGGATTAAGAATTTTCCAGATGAGGCCAAAGATCTCGAGCCTTGGTCCATAATTCGATACACCTCGAGCTTGAATTTATATTCTAAGATGTGTAGAAATCACTCAGTTCGCTGTATATTTATAGAATGCACAAGTACTTCAAGTAACGCCCTATCTTCCTTCTTAACCTTATACCGGAGTGAATCGCCATCGCCTCAGCTCAACTCCTAGAGCAACTGGTGTACAAACAGGAGATCTTGTGTCCAAGTTCAGGAGATAGTTACAAATATGATTCACTTCATTATTTGTGTGAGTTCTAAGACGTGATATTTAGTTGCTAACCAGAGGAATTGAGATGAATTTCGAAATATTATTTTAGAGAGACATGGAACGATGAAATTCAAACGAATCATAACAAAATAAAAAGCGTTATGAGGAAAGAGCGCGAGATGCATTTCTTAGATGACAAATGGTTCAGCGAAACAAATGCTCAGCCACTCTGCCAAGATGGTGGTGCCAACCAAATAAGGAGGGAAGCTGTTAGCAGCGCTTCAAGGGTCAGGTTTGGGATCCTCGAGGGCATGGAGATTGGCGTTCCTCTCTGCTGGGGAAAGGCGAAACAGACAGGTTTCCTACAGGAACATTGAAACTGGATTCTTTTTTATTACTCTGTCAATTTTGCATGCATTTAAATGTGACATGAAAAATTCCTCATTTTTGTTCTAAAACAAACAAAGGTCCTTTCGAAACCAACTTGATTGCATGTCAGGATTGGATTTCGTAAACTTAGCATTTCAGTTTAAGAACTAACAGAAGAATAAAAGATAAAACTTACGCAAATGCTGATAAAGACTAAATCAACTGTGAAAAATCGCAAGCAACCGGAAGGCTTTTCGCATACGAATTAACTTCCATTTCTGTGCCAACAGAAAGACACATTCAAAGCTTCGTTATTTCAAATATTTATTTTCAGGAAACCTGAGAATGAGAGTGGATAAAGATATAAATATGTAGCACTGGACAAATCACTCATTTTCACAAAAGCCATTCATTAGTAATGATCGAAGAAAACTCACCAATGCTACATTTGTTTCAATAACAGGTAAGGAAATCTTCCTTACTGCTTCACATTGCACTCACTCAGTCGGTTGAACCTCATAGTGTGAAGTTCCTCACACTGACACAGATGATATTAGGAGGAGAGTGTGACTGAGACAGAATGTCTGTTAATAAGATCAACAATCGTACATGCTATAATCCGAAAAGCTCCGTAATAAGAAAACAGATTTGAGAATGCGGCTAAGCATGACCACAAAAAGTTTCAACCCAAATAATGTGATCTTTCTTTTAGTAATGTGGTCTTTCTCCCACTAACTTGATACTTCTCCGAGCAACACGATCTTGCTTACAGCATCACAATTGGGTTGGGTTGGGTTGTTTTACCTCTGAGCGGCACTTTTTTGCACACCATGGGCTAAATGGACAGGTCAGATGGACCCCGAAGGCTCAGAGAAGGTTGAGGGAGGGGACCCACTGGAACAGCTGTTGGGAGACAGATGGTAGCCTCCCGTCAAGGGCATCCAACGTGTTCTTTAACGTGCACAGGGTATGACTCTCCCACATACGGCGCCACGGCTTAACGTCCCATCCGACGGACGGCGGCTATTCCAAGCCCATCGGTGTCCCCTACTGACCGTGGGCAGGGCGGGGAATTTTGCGGAGATAAATCTCAACGCTGACCCAGCTGGGACTCGAATCTGGGAACTACAGATTACGAGCCTGGCACGCTACCGACTGAGCCACCCCCGCCCTCATCACAATTGTCTACGAGTAGCAAGGTTTTCTTCTAGAAATGAGTGACCTTTCACTCAGTAAATGTGGTCTTTCTATTAGCAACAGGGTATTTCTTAAAATAACTTGATCTTTTTCTCATCTATGCGATCTTTCTTCAATTATCTGGTCTGCCTCCAAGTAGGGGGCAGAGGTGGCTCAGTCGGTAGCGCGCCAGGCTCATAATCTGTAGTTCCCAGGTTCGAGTCCCAGCTGAGTCAGCACTGAGATTTATCTCCGCAAAATTTCCCGTCCTGCCCACGGTCAGTAGGGGACACCAATGGACTTGGAAATGCCGCCGTCCGTCGGATGGGACGTTAAGCCGTGGCCCCGTGTGCGGGAGAGCCATACCCTGTGCACGTTAAAGAACACGCTGAATGGCCTTGACGAGAGGCTACCATCTGTCTCCCAACAGCTGTTCCAGTGGGTCCCCTCCCCCAACCTTCTCTAAGCCTTCGGGGTCCATGTGACCTAGCCATTTAGCCCATGGTGTGCAAAAAAGTGCCGCTCAGAGGTAAAACAACCCAATCCAACCTAGAATATACACTGAATAAATGCACACAATTCTACGTAAATGCATAATTTTATAACTGTTATCTATATAATATTATCTATATATGAGAGCATTATTGTACACCAATGCTAATATAAAGTTTTTACCACATTAATTTCAATTTCATTATTAGGTAAAAACTTTCTTCATCGTAGAATATATTATGGAAGTATTCACATTTAACAACCCTATACTCAGAAATAAATGTAATGATATTAAGAAATTTCGTTTAAAAATAAAAAACCAAAAACCAACTAATGTTTGAAATGATCTTCTTTTATAAAACGTTTAATATGAGTTACTGTATATGTTCTATACAGTAATATTACAGTCCATAGTTCTATACGGTCTGTATATATTCTATATAAGTTACTGTCTATGTACCAATTCGATAGCTAAATTTAGGTAATAAAGTTTGAGAAATGAATTGCAGATTACCTGTTTCAAAAGACAAACCTACTCCTACACAATTACAGTACTACCCCCCCCCCCAACACCGGTTTACATTGTCAACTCTATTTAATACCATATCACGTTATTACGATGAATCCGGGATCAAATTTTCCAGTCCGAACCAGAACAATTTAAATAAGTACTGAGCCCAAATCCGGTTAAAACAAAGAAATGCGTGCGGCTAATTTTTTTTAATTCTTCATAATTACAGATTATTATAAACTTTAAATAATTGTAATTATTTGGAAACAAAATTAAAATTAGAATGTTATCTGAGATTGAAAACACTAGAAATAATTTGAAAAATTGAAAATTCGCTAGTAACATTATTGTATTTCATTCATAATTTGCTTTTATTAAACAATAAAAGCAAATTATGAATGAAATGCCCTGAAAAATCATTAAAAGCTGAAAATTGCATATTAATTTTGATTACTAAATGCCAATTAAAAAGTTGAAACATAATCAAAGGAAATATTTCTATTTTCTTACCTTTTTTTTTTCTCACGGTTATATACAAAATTAGAAACGGATATCGTCATTGAGCCCGTCTTGCTATTTCAATCCCGGGTTCCAACTCATTTGTTCACCGAATGAAAAATACATCAATTATTTATACCTTTAACGTATTTTGGCCTTTGTGATATTTATAAGTATTTTTCCTAATTATAAAACATTTAAATGTTATTAATATATGCAATAGAAATGAGTTCGGGTTAATTTTTTTCCCAGCCTTACCCGAACTCAGGGCAGGATTTACGCGTAAGCTAACTAAGCTAGCTAAGACTCAAAATTATGAGGAGCCTCAAAAATTAAAGTTTGAAGTTTACTGTCATGTACTTTTTTCTATTCAAATTAATATATTGTGCAAACACTGTTCATCTCAGTTTTACATAGTCATTATTGTACACCAATGCTAGTATAAAGTTTTCACCACATTAATTTCATATTTAATTTTAAATGTTCCCTTCAGTCAGAATAATAAATATATAATTTATTTCGACTTTCGAAATTTTGGTGCCTCTTAAACTTGTCATAGCTTAAGGCCTCAGAAGATCAAAGTCGGGCCCTGTCCGAACTATTCCTATAGACAGAACTGTGTAAAAAAAAAATTACAACAGAATCATATAACCATTTGTTTTAATTTTTCATACTAAATATATGCTATTTTAAAATGATGTATTGCATTATCTTAACCCATATAATATCAAGAATGAAACCCAAGGTATATTGTTTAGGACAAAAGCAGCGGCATTATTTTTATTATTCTTTCATTTCATGAATAAAATTTACTAACTCATATGAAATAAATTATTTCAATTTATGTTTTATACTATACACTGAGATGCCAGTTTAGGTACACCTGCCTAGTAACGTGTTGCGCCTCATTGGTTTTCAAAACAGCCCAAATTCGTCGGGGCATGGAATTTACAAGATGCTGGATGCGTTGTGCAGGAATGATGCACAACGAGGAAATGATTGTGTCGCGCACTTGTTATAAATTGGAAGGCATGACAGTCTCGCTACGAACAGCCCTTACCACCTCATCCCAAAGATGCTCGATAGAGTTCAGATCTGAGAACTATGCAGTCCAATGAAGCAAGGAAAACTCGTTGGCATGTTCCTGGAACCATTCGGTGAAGATACGTGCCTTGTGAGCAGGTGCATTATCATGCTGAAAGTGTCCATCGGAGTGGGAATAAACTGTAGGGATGAACTTTGTCAGCAAACGATGTTCAAATGCGCCGTGGCATTCAGATTGTCTTTCGATGGGTATCAGGGTGCCTTATGTGTGCCGGAAAACATTCTCCACAACATTACACTGCCGCCGCCACTGTTAACACTAGACAAAATGGCTCCATGGTCTCATTTTACTTTCGCCAAATTCTGATTCATCAGCATGATTCAAAAGGAACTTTGATTATTCCGACCAGGTATCTTTTTCCAGTCCTCAACGATCGATGCTCATGCGCCCACTGGAGATGCGCTTTCTTCGTTCACAACATCAGCTCTCGACATGGTTGGTGGCTGTTGCAGCCCATTCGCGACAAGGTCCGATATGTGGTGCGTTCGGAGATGACCTTCTGCACCCCAATGTTTAATTCTGATGTGATTTGCCTGATTGTGGCCCATCTGTTCGCTTGACCAATTCTCGCCAGCCTCCGTTGAACCTTCTGATCCACAAGCTGTTTTCGTCTACATCAGTGGTTCTCAACCTTTTATGCTTCACGTACCCCCTGGAAATGTGTATGTACCTGGCGTACCCCTTGTATAGATAGATAAAACTATAGTTATATATTAACAATGGGAATAAAATAAAACTTATATACACATTAAATTTTGTTCATAAATTACATATATCGATAAACACAAAAAATGACACAAACAATTTAGCAAATCTTTTAAAATTATAAACATTTTAATGGGTAATCAGTGAAATGGCGACTTTGTTACTAGATCTAACGACTTTTGAGCTCTCACGGCGTACTCCAAGAAATTTTACCGCGTACCCCACGTTGAGAACCTCTAGTCTACAGGATCGTCGATCGCTGGTAGTTTTTGCCTTTTGCACAGTTCTCGGTAAACCCTTGAAACAATTGCGCCTGAAAAGACCAGGAGAACGGCAGTTCGAGAGATGCCAGAACCGGCACTCCTAGCACCAACTCTCATGCCACGTTCAAAGTCGCTCAGGTCGCTCGTTTTACCCATTCTCGCTCTTAATGCAACTAACTGATGCTCGAAGAACTGGCTTGCTTGATTTATACCGCACACCGAGGTCACGTGACGTATTACGTGTTGGAATGACCATTTATTTGACAAGGGGTGGTGTATCTAATAAACTGTCATCTCAGTGTATTACCACAAATCAAAAGTTTGGCAGGGTGAATTTTTTGCATGAATGGTTTCGTAGATTTTTAGAAGTTAAGACAAAATTAAAATAAATGCTAATTTAGACTAGTGCCAAGCCAAATCTGGACAGTTTTTAAATATTTCCGAAACATTTTATTTTTGAATATTATAGGTAACTACAAAAAAATTAGTTGCATTATGAAATGCCTTAACTTCACACTGTTTAAGGAAATAAGAGCAACAAACCGCTGCTTGTCACAGAGCTCTGACAGAAGCCTACAGTTTAATATGCAATAAAGATCTGTGAAGAAGGCGAGACTTCACGAACATTCATTCTTTATTCGGGGCTTTATTTTATTTCTTTATTCATTCTATATTTCTATATTCTAACCACTCGGCCACCGTACACTACACTTTTGAATTATTATGTATGAAAAACCTTTCTTCGGTATAAGAAACACTTTTACAGCACACATTAACGACGTAAACCGCGATATGATTGTATAATATTCAGCAATTCATTAAATCTTCCTCCAAAAATTTGTGTTTGCATTAAAACAATGCATTATAATACAAAACTTGCTGAACACTTCCAAGTTATTTGAATGCAAAGGCCCACGTCACCATCGTTTGCATCAGCACTTCATTGCGAAGTAAAACAATTTCAGTGGACAGGGATTATCAGCATATTAAGATTTACATCTCTTAGGACCAATGGATCTCACTCCGATTAATTTACGAAAACCATTTTCTCAGTTCTAAAGCTTTTTACCGAAAAATAGCACTGAGGATAAATTGAAGATCCTTCATATTTTCTAAATCTTGATTTCCAGAAATATTCCGTTTGATATTTAATGAGTTATTAGAAGCTGAAACATTTAATAGTTACGTAGATGATCATACAAATACAATACTTAAAAGCTAACTAAAATGATAATAATTTTTACAGCGAATCGCTTACCAAAATAAGGGTAATTTTAGAGTAAAAATTCCTTTAGTTGTCTTCTATTTTGGACAAAAATCTTTAGAATGAATATAACAACAGCATCTGTGTTAAATGTTTGCAACTTCAGTAACTCTAAATATTACACAAATTTTGTTGTAAAGACAGAATTTGAATGAGATATCTGAGTGAGACCATATGCTAAGTTCAATTATATTCGTCAATATACTGGTTTTATATCGTATAATCATTTTAGTTTTCAAAATTTCTGAAGCAAGAACAGTCCAGGAGACTAATTCCCGATCATTAGGATGCTGTAAAATAATAATCGATTCTAAACACTACAGAACCTTGTTAACTATTCTTGCATAACCCCTAACACTTGCAGGCAGCTTGTAGCATAAACATGCATATTTATTCATTTTTCTGACAAAACCAATTTTTCTTTTATCTGTCAAATACAAACGATATTCTTTCCAGACAGGGCTGCAGCTAATTTTCAGTGATTCGTATGGAAAGCTAATCTTGAGGCTTTCAGATCCAAAAAATATTGAATGTTTCCCCTTTTCCCCTTTCCCCCTTTCAGCAAATTCAAGATAATTTCTCCCTGCGAAACTTCGCCAGTCTTGTTTATTCGCCCTGCTGTGATCAAATGATGAACACCTCAAGAGATGCGCTTGCAATGATCAGCGTCAGTTGATCCGTATTTTTCGAGATCAGTACGGTTCCCAAAAACACTTGTCCTAAAAAAGCGACGAGGCATTTACAACTGAAGCATTTAAAAGCCTGGTGCATTTCCATCTGCTCTCAGTTCTAAACGAGATTTAATAACGGGCTCAACCAAATCGTCCACTTCTAAAATTCTCATGTAGAGCTTGAACGTCCAGGAGCAGTGTCTTTTCTTAAGAAAAACCAGATTATCGTTTGCATCAGCACTTCACTGCAAAGTTAAACAATTTCAGTGGACAGGGATTATCAGCATATTAAGATTTACATCTCTTAGGCCCAATGGATCTCACTCCGATTTATTTACGAAAACCATCTAATTTGAATCTCCTCAGAATGCTTCAAATTTCAAATGCCGAAATTTCAAAGGGCCTGCACACCTTCTGTGCCGCGAGATTCGCCAGGTGTGCCGAGAAATTTCAGATGATACTGCAGATAAAAGGAAATTTAAAAACCGTTTTGTTGCTGCTTTCTTCCACTGATTCTTCATTTAACTTTTTCCGTTTAATCAAAAACTTTATCCATGTTAAATTTTAATGTTAAAAGCAAAATTAACACAAAATATGCTTAAAGCACGTACGGCGTAAGCACTATTCTCAATACATGTCAGAACTTGAACAGAATAGGCTGCGTTTGCAAACGACTCCAAAGAAATGACTCTTACTGAAGGCAAATTGCGCGTGCGCGAGTCTTTCTTAGCGTTGCTAACTTACAGGGGTTTATCAAAATAATGTAAACACAGACGGCGACTGGAGTACACGCAATGCGCCATATGCATATCACAGGAACGATGTCACCCGCGATGTGAGGTACGTAAAGGAGAGAAGTACGATGTCGGCTATCACGTAGCAGTGTCACAAGAACAGGTGAAACAGCTGTTGTGGTGTAATTGTCGACAATGTCAGATCTCAGTGACCTCCAAAAAGGCATGACCATTCATTGGTGCGCGTCTTGCAGGAGCTTCAGTAAGCAGAACGGCGGAAATAAGAGGTGGAACACGAAGAACTGTATCGAAGGTTATGTTTACCTATCAAAAAGGACAGGGTGTAGCTACCAAACGTGCAAATTGTGGACGCCATACGAAGTTGTCAGATAGGGATAGGCGAACTTTGGCAGGGATTGTACAACAGAAGCACAAGACCACGGCACCGCAAATAGCAGCAGAGTTGAACACCAGTCGGAATGATCCCGTTTCCGTCATTCGTTGGGAACTTCATCCTGCCGGTATTTATTGCCGTGCTGCAATCCACAAACCTCTGATTACCAACATCAATGCAACAAAACGTGTAAGGTGGTGCAAAGTACATAAAAACTGGGATGCTAAAGATTGGCAACATATCAGTCTGATGAATCGTGCTACACAGTGTTTCCCACCACTGGTAGAGTGTACATCTGGCGAAAACCTGCAGAAGTGTTCCACCCCGACTGTGAAACATGGAAGTGGATCCTTGATGTAGTGGGGTGCCATATCATGGCATTTCTTAGAGACATTAGTTATACTACAGGGTCATGTCACATCCGCAACGTATGAATCCATTCTCGGGTACCACTTGCACCCAATGTTGGGGACATTGTTCCCTAATGTCCGTCCCTGGTTTCAAGCGGATGATGACCCGTGCATTGTGCGAAACGTGTCAAGTTTTGGTTTGCAGAGCATGAGGTTGAGGTACAGCAGCTACCCTGGCCACCTCAGTATTATTGAATATTTGTGGGAATATCTGGAGCGCAAGATTAGATCACACTTTGCACCTACAGCATGACTGGCACAGTTGGGCCATATTTTACAGGAAGAATGGTCTCACATTCTATTACCATATGTGCATGACTTGTATAAGTCTATTCCATGTCGAAATGCGTCTGTTCCGAACGTCCGAGGTGAGCCTACAGCTTATTGTTGTTACGTGTTTCCATTATTTCGATAAACCCCTGTAAATGTTTAGTGTGCCACGAGTATTCGCGGCGAAAAATAATGTGCCGTGAACAAAAAAAAAGTTCGAGACACTGATTTATTGTCTTAGCAATGAAGCTACTCTCTGTACTCAAAGGATTTGAGTTGGTTTACCTCTGAGCGGCACTTTTTTGTAAACAGGTGAGAAAAATGGCCAGGTCACAAGGACCCCGAAGGCTTCGAGAAGGTTGGGGTAGGGGACCCACTGGACAGCTATTAGCAGACAGATGGTAGCCTCCCGTCAAGGCCATCTAGCGTGTTCTCTAACGTGCACAGGGAATGCCTTCTCCCAGCCCATCAGTGTCTCCTACTGACGGTGGGCAAGGTGAGGTTGCAGGAGCTTCAGTAAGCAGTTTCAGTAAGCAGTTTTGCGGAGATAAATCTCAATTATTGGCCCAAGTGGCATTCTAACCTGGGAACTGCAGATTACGATCCTGGAGCGCTACTGGCTGAGCTCCCCCTCCCCTTGTAACCCAAAGATACATATATTTCTCCACCTACCCACCCAATTAAAGAGGGGGGGGGGATAAACTGCTCTTAAAAAGTGAGCTAGTATCATTAAGAGTACTGTTTGCTTTGAACCTTAACTTAATGAAAAGTAGTTTTTTGGCATCTAATATTTCTTTCCCACCCAAGAAAAAAACGGAAACGCATTTCTTTTAAATAGTAGGAACCATAATCACTGAATTCAATATACAGCTTCCGATCGTAGTAAGTTTAAAAATCGTAAGAATTTGAATCCCTAAATTTTCTCCATTCACCCCTGTAACTATCAGATGATGCGAGTTCGTTCCCCCCCCCCCCCACCCGAAGCGAAGGTCGAAGGGCCCTCGGACCGGATGTGAGGGGTGCTCAAGGGCGTCAATCGTCCGCTGACAGACACTGGGATCGGCATACGGTCCACTATTGAATTTGGAAAAGACTGTCAGGTGGAAAAGACTCACGTGACCACCCTGAACAAGGAGCAAAGTAAAGACTTTGTTTCCGGATCCTTCTGCTTGAGAGTGTGCTGCAGGTCGGAGGTCAGGATCTGACCAGGGTAAAAATTTAGGCTTGGGGAATACCCCAGCCGGGGCCAGTGTTTTTCGGTCAAGGTTTTTGTGTGCAGCTAGGCAAGGTATACAGCCGTGGTTTACTGTTAAGAGAGACGCCTTAGTGAAAAACCGATCTTGTATTATTGTAAATATTACTGCTAATAAATGTGCTGTACATATCGTACAGTCTGTTGACAATTTATGCGACCACCCAACTCGCCAAATATCCTGGCAAGCTTTAGCAGAATATATTAGGTACCTTTTTGAATCAAATGTTCGGGACCCGCGCCAGTTCAACAAATAGTTGACTCCCCACGAAAACACCTCTAATAACCCCCGGCAAAAGTCTCTCCCCCACACAAATCCGGTGGAAGAATTTCTCCTAAACCTGGAACAGGTAATATATAGCCAGAGAGAGAATTTTGTGCTGCGTGCGAAGTTTTTGTAAGAATGAAAACTATAAAATTAAACATAAACTATACGAAAATAAATTCGAATATTCACAAAAAATTCTTTTCCATTCTAAGTACGTACGAAAACAGTAGTTTTGTTCCTTGTAGACGTTTAGCGAAATACAAAAACGGTTTAGTTTTACGCAAAATCGTAAAAAAGCTTGGTGTAATTAACTATTGCCTTACCAATAATATTTTGTGGGATCTCGGGTTACTAACGATTGACGACAACATATTCCGATATATGGTAAAAACTTCTTAAGCAGGCATTTTTTGGAAAGTGCATATTTTAACTTTTTTTTTAACCATTCCGTTATGGACTGATGAATCAAAATTGCATTGACATCAAAGTTCAGAAATCTTAGAACCAATTTCCAGGCAGCCAGTCAAGATACATTTAATTGTCTGCTGACCAATACGTGTTGGGTTGGGGTTGTTTTACCTCTGAGCGGCACTTTTTTGCACACCATGGGCTAAATGGCCAGGTCACATGGACCCCGAAGGCTCAGAGAAGGTTGGGGGAGGGGACCCACTGGAACAGCTGTTGGGAGACAGATGGTAGCCCCCGTCAAGGCCATCCAGCCTGTTCTTTAACGTGCACAGGGTATGTCTCTCCCGCACACGGGGCCACGGCTTAACGTCCCATCCGAAGGACGGCGACCTTTCCAAGCCCATCGGTGTCCCCTACTGACCGTGGGCAGGGCGGGGAATTTTGCGGAGATAAATCTCAACGCTGACCCAGCTGGGACTCGAACCTGGGAACTACAGATTACGAGCCTGGCGCGCTACCGACTGAGCCACCCCCGCCCCTCCAATACGTGTTGGACTTTTCTAAAATCTGGCATTGGATGTATTCCGACGATGCCGATTTATGAGGTTGTACTCTATATATAATGTCTAGAATTTTCATAATATAAATTACTATAGTAAATTTCAGAAAAAAATTACTTAAATGAATAATTAAAAGATATTTCAGAAAAGAATATTTTTATATATTTCTGCATAAATCTATTAGAATGGTGACTTCCCCTCCCGATTTCTATTCTTTACAGAGCTGGTCCGGCGACAGACTAATACATTTCACATGGCCCGCCAAACAAAATATTCGCCCATCCTTGTCCTAAATACTAAGATCACCGAGTTCGGTTTACAGCTTCCTCTCAACATGGTTTAAAGTAATATCAGTATTTGGGTTTCCAAACGTTCTTTCCCAGCCAAAAAAGGAGAAATACGCAAACGATTGCGGGCCCCAACGAGTTATAACCTACCTAAATAAAAGCTACTTTTATAAGGAGCTTGCCTGATTGATCAGCTTGCCTATTGAGGTGTGTTTAAGTAGCCATTGGTACTAACCATTTAAAAGCCCCAAACTGTCCACAAGCTTGAATTATAAGGCCGGACTTGCGTCATTAGTAGGTATCAGTTAAGGGTTATCCCTATTTCCAAAAATTGGGATCAAAAAATTTTCAAATTACAAATTATTATTATCTCTATTTTCAAAAAAGGTGATCCGCAGTTCTTGTGATAACTATAGGGGTATCAGCCTACTTTCTGTTCCAAGTAAAGTTCTTTGCATGATTGTGCTTAATAGAATTAAGAATCTGGATGACAGTCAATTGCGTGATGAGCAATGTGGATTCAGAAGTGGTAGGGGATGTGTGGATCAGATATTTTCAATTACGCAGATTCTTGAGAAATGTTTAGAGTTTCAGAAACCTTTGGTTGTTAGCTTTGTTGATTTCAAAAAGGCTTTCGACTCTCTTGATCGTCATAATTTGTGGTTGATTGTGAGATCATATGGTATACCAGACAAGTTAGTTAACATAATGAAAGCTCTCTATAATAACACTACTGAGTCATGTGTGAGAGTTGGTAAGTCTTGTAGCAATTGGTTTAGCATTACTTCTGGTGTTCGACAAGGGTGCATTTTGTCTCCTTTTCTCTTTAGCTTGGTTATTGATTATGTTATGCGAAATTCACTTCAAGGGAAAGATTTTGGCCTTAAATGGGCTGGAGATATGAAAATTTCTGATTTAGATTATGCTGATGATTTAGCCCTTTTGGCAAATGATGTTGATGAGATGAACTATTTCATTCAAGCTGTTGATGATACTGGTAGTAGAGTAGGTTTGGTTATAAACAGAGAGAAAACTAAAGTGATGAAAATTGGTCAGGCAGGCTGTGATTCAGTTAATCTGAATGGTTGCAGTCTTGAGCAGGTGTCACAATTTAATTATCTTGGGAGCTATGTAATAGATAATGGTGATGTGCGGCATGAGATTAACAGACGAATTGCCGGGACTTTTAAGAATCTATGGAGAGTGTGGAGAAATAGGCGTACACACCTAAAGACTAAAATTAGACTGTATAATAGTTTGGTTCTTTCTAGGTTTAGTTATGGTAGTGAAACTTGGACACTTTGTAAACAAGATAACAGGAAACTAGCTGCTTTTGATTCCAGATGCTTACGCAGTATCTTGGGCGTAATGTGGTTCAACCTTGTAACTAATGATGAAGTTAGGAAAAGGAGTCGGCAACCTCCTTCAAGCAGCATATTGTGCAGAGAGAGACTCCGTTAGTTTGGCCATGTTGCCCGTATTGGCGAATAGGGTTATGAACAATGTGCCTAAAGGCCTCAGAAAGAAGGGGAGACTTAGGATGCGGTTGGCAGACAATGTCAAGCAGGACCTTGTTAGAATTGATGTGCAGTGGCCGGATTCAGCAGATGTAGCTCAGGACAGACATGCCTGGAGAACTATATTGCACGGTCTTGTTGGACCTCCATAGCCCATGGCTGTTTGATGATGATGATGATGATGATGATGATGATGATGATGATTGGTTGGTTGGTTGTTTTACCGTTCTCTTTTCTCCAATGCCATTCTCCAATGGCAATGGTCTAAATGGTCAGATCACAAGGACTCCAAATCTCAGAGAAGGTTGGGAAGGGGATCCACCGGACGGCTGTTAGGAGACAGAAGGGAGCCTCCCGTCAAGGCTTTCCAGTGTGTTCTTTAACGACCAAAAGGTATGGCTCTCCTATACACGGTGCCACGGTTTGACATCTCATCCAACGGACGACGACCTTTCCCAACCCATCGGTGTCCCCTTTCTGCCCATTCAACCCTTCAACCCATCTGTCCCCCGGAGCGAGGGCAGAGTGGGTGTAGGGGAGATAATTCTCATTGAGAACAAGAGTGAAATCTTTAACTTGATTCAACTTAATCTAATGAATTTTAAAAATATTTGTTTTAATATCATTTCCGCTTTACTAGAAATGAGTTTCTAAATATCCGAATCACTTTTCAATGAGCCGCTGCTATTTTTTTTTATTTTAAACAGAGTCAAATCTTATTACAATTTTGCTATTCGAAATTTTGCTTTCGAAAGTTATTGTGTATGATTTTATTGGCCACAATATAATACGAGAGAGTTTGTATTTTACGAGGTCGATATTATCATTTCGTCATATGTATAGTTTTTTAAGCTCGACAACAAATAACTCACATCTATCAAAATGTTTTTAGTATCGATGCACAGAAAATCCCCAAAGCACGCTATGCATGTGAATGACATCGAAAGAATTGTTCGCTGTTGCAAGTCGCATCAGAAGTCATTTCTCAAGGGATGTCGGCTGCAATTTGGACAAGTATAGCTAAGTGTTTCCACTATTCCAGCCGCTTAATCCTATCAACACTTTAATCACAGAAGAATTAAATGTTTAAAGTAAAAACTTCTATCTTATTCTAGTTAATTGGGCAGAGTAATCTCTCGAGTCGTATCAGCACCGTGAAGTTCGGTCCTTTGGGAAAAGCATCTGCGAGGTTCCGTCACTAGATGACTGTGCCGTTGCTTGATAAGAAGGCGACTCATGTTCTCTGGCATCAGTAACGTGGAAGAAAAAAAGTCCGCCCCATCTGAGTACGTAAGCAACGGCGTTTAACGCTTGGAGTGTATGGCATGAAACGAGCAACGGTTAATGCATGCAAATTGATATTTGTGACACTGCCCAGGATTCTCTAGATATTCAGATCTGTCATCACTAATTTATCACTAGCAGAGAGAAATTGAATAAGGACAATCCCTCCTGTGTTTTATGAATCTGGTTTTAGCACTCAACAGTTACAGAGAAAATGCGACAGGATGCTTTCGTAACACAGGTATTCGATTTCCAGTTTCAAAAGATTTCTAAACTGTTTTTTAAATCGGTACTTTCTTTACCGTAGCGTCTTCACGAGGTCATCCCATTTCGAAGGAAAAGTTATTTAGTTAATTTCAACTTTGACTCTAGGTGCAGTTTTCGTCTTTAATTTATTTTCCGAAGTTACAATAGTACTTCCCAATGATCCTTCCTCGACGATGGGTTTTTGAAATAGCCAAGTGCTTTTCGAAGTTCAGAATAAATTTAGTCGTGTGAAAGTCTTTGACACAAAAAGCCAATTTGAAACCGATAATTTGCTGCACAGCGTAAATGGAATGCAATCAATAATTATAAATTTAAATTTGCCTTTAAAATAGAATACGAAGTAGGAATAAATACGAATTTATTTTCGTGCCGTTTTATTCTGTTTTAGAAATCATTTCGCTATCGTGTCTTTGTAGAAATTCTGCTTTTTGAAGCTGAAGTGAAAGACCCCGATGTGGGAAACAGAGCCCTCTGACAAAGTGAGAAGCGTCTCTCGAAATCTTTCGGTCCCTTTTTATAAACAAACAAACTTTTTAGAGCCGTTTTTAATATAAAACTATTAAATCTTAGAAAATTGTTTATTAAGTAAAAACATAGGATTTTTTTACTTTTAACTTTTTTTTTTCTTACAAAAGATGTTTAATTGGCTCGAAATAATATCGCACTCAAAACATAGTCAAATTATCCAAATTCGCGACTGAAAGGTTCCAAGTTATATTCACAATCAGAAGCGGAAGGAAATGCCACGGGTCCTGAGGCAGGACACTTTTTGGGATGCCAAATTTTTCAAAAGCACTAATATTGTATACTGCTAAGTTGTCAATTACAATATACTCTATATTTCAAATAATATTTTTAAAATTTCATTGATCTAAAGCCAATGTTAGTTTAACTACAGGCATATAGCATATATTTATTATGTGGCGAAATCTCTTCAGCCTAGATACAGTTGCTGAAGACTAAATGTTAATTATTTTACTGAGAATATGATGTGAATTCAAAATTAGGCATCATAAAAATATGATATTAAGGATTTAATGGCGAAAAATATATTACTTTTTATACTGTTAACTGAATGTCAAAAGTCCTCAATAACACTCTCGTGTCGTTTTCTACCAACTTCCTCTGCATTGCTCTAAAAATCGGAAACACCTTCATACAATCGAAAACAACGCAAAAACAAATTAACAATGACGTTGTCCGCTATTTAAATGTACGAAAGAAAGAATACGGGAAAGAGTAATACTAGAAATCATAACAAAGTGATACGGAGAGCAAGTACTGGGAATATACCTCTCTTGTCCTTAACAACTTCCAGTCCAGTTTGACCTACATTCACTTAACAATTTCAGTTAAGAAAAATATTTCTCGAAACGCAATCGAGGTCCTCTCACCGGACCTCTATGTGTACCGGGCCCTGGGGGCACTGCCCCCCCCCCTAGTTCTGCCACTGTGTTCAGTGTTTACTGATGGACTAGTCCATATGTAAATTCAAAACTTCAACTTTACAGGAAACAGGTAAGACAAAGAAATATGTATATCTGCACACATTGGCGTATTACATCCAGATTTCGCACTGATTTTTCTTCCACGAAACCACACTCAGATATCTTTCTTATCTACTTTATCCATTCTGGAGATGAAAATTAACGAGCAAACGAAATTCCATTTTTTAGTAATTACGAAATGATCGGGCAACACGTGATTTAGTTAGCAACAATTTGTTTAATTGACACAGAGAGATACAAAAAAGTTAGAATAGGACGATGAACCACAGATATGCAAAAGAGATTTCAAGTGACAAGAAGCTTCCCCTTCAGAAGACACTCCCTAAGCAAATGAAATAAAAGAAGAGAATTCCTGTTATACCGGTAGGAAGACAAATTCCAAGCTTAGTAGCTTCTAAAGTAAGCTTATCATGGGAGAGAGAGACTGAAGAGGAATTAAAAATCTAAATCAGATTTAAATCTTCAATCTATGAACGATATGACTTCAGTATTTAGAGAAAGGGTTCTTAACTTTTTGTACCTGAATCACAGCACAAAGTGCCGAAATAGTTCCTAATCAACCCAGACCAATAATTTTATAAAGGACGAAAGCTGTTGATTTTTAATCAATTATAATGTGAAAACGAGGAACAGTTTAGATTTCTCGAGTTTGGATCATATTTAATATTATAAAACTTAAATCTTCCCAAGTGCCAAAACTTCACAATCCCCCTCTAAACCCCTGGTTAAGAACTCCTGAGTTAAAGATATCTACGCAGCAGTTGTATGATTTTTCTGAGCGTATAAATCACTTTTCGCATATAAATTCTGAACTCTGAATTTCGGTTAAAAAGTTGCCTTTACTATTTCAGATTTACAACAATAAAAAAATTGCTTGGTTTGCAATTGTACTCTAGGGAGGAAATGAAAGCATTTTGAAGGTAGACATTTTCATAATTGCATTGGAAGAGTTCAATTTTATCTTTTTTTAATTTTATAAAAGTAATTAAATATTAATCTCTCATTATTACGAGCAGGAACAATCTGACGGAGGCTGACCCTATGGCTTAATGAGTTTGGTTCGTGCACTTATGGGATGTCGACATTTTTATAATTGCATCAGAAGAACTTTCTTTAATGTTATTTTAATTTTATAAAAAATAACTAAATATTAATCTCATACATTATTATGATAAAGGAGCAATATGACCGAGCAATCCCTATGGTTCAATGAATTTGGCCTATGCCCTTGATATTTCTGGCCCAGGAAATAAAATAATCTCTCTATTTATTTAAAAACTTTTGACAGTAGAGTGTCTGAGTTCATGTAGGTTCAAATTATAGATGTATGACTGAAAAATAAACTTTGTTTTATGAATACCTAGAAAATAACTTAAGTTGTCTGTTTATGAATGTCTAGATAATAAAATAAACTTTGTTGGTTTCAGAGTCCTCGAGCAGATATCCTGTGCCCCCGAACCCCCATGCGGTTGACTCTCGTGCTAGTACGACGTCAACGAAATCCGATTCCACGGGCAGCCAACCTCGTCAGCGCACGCGACGGAAACCTCGTGTACTGTTTTCACAAGCTCAGGTGTACGAACTGGAGCGGCGCTTCAAGCAGCAGCGGTACCTGTCTGCTCCGGAGCGCGAGCAGTTGGCCAACATTCTGAAACTGACTTCAACTCAGGTCAAGATCTGGTTCCAAAACAGACGATACAAGTGCAAACGTCAACGTCAGGATAAGACGCTAGAGTTGACAGCTGCCAACCTCCATTCGTCCCCTCGGCGCGTGGCCGTCCCGGTGCTCGTGCGGGACGGCAAGCCGTGTCCTCCGACCTACTCGGCCGCACCCACGCCGTATGGCGTCGGTCCCTATTCCACGGCATCGGCAGCTGCTACTTCTCCGTACCCAGTCAGTCCCTACGGCCAGATGATGCAAACTGTCCCCACAGCTGCAACAGCGCCCTCGGCGGCAACCTATGCCAATATGCAGCAACTGCATCCCTCTCAAGGACTCCAAGGATGGTGATGAAAACTTGCCCAAAGTGTTCGTCTAATTTACTGTTGTTTAAAAGACCGAAGCGCGAAAGTTTCTTCACAGGCAGTGCATCAAACCACTATGTGCTATTCGGACAGCAATTATTTGGGTTGCAATATGCAGCAGCACTAAAGTACAAATATCCAGCCACCACATGAAACTGAATTTTAATATGTCAAGAATAGCACAATTATTGTATTATGATCAGTTTTTCATTCTACAAAATATTATTTCCTACCAAGAAGTAAATTTCTCATTTTGGGGGCTACTCTAAGTTCTACGCGCTAATTTAAATAATCATTCAAAATAAAACATTATTTTAAAGAAATCAAAACTATCTCTCCTCAGGCAGTCACTTACTACGGAGTTCTGACATTATAAATTAATCAGTGGAAATCATCATGGAGAAGAAATATGACGAAGGCAAGATATCAGTGAAAAACAAACATCCAGAATTTTGTTAGTGGTGATTTGGTTGGATACCAGTTCGCTCAGTGGTCAAAGCGCCTAACCTGCATTATAAGGAAATTATCGGTTCGTATCCAACCTCACTGAGAAACAAAAATTTTTTTTTGCTAACTCTGTACTCATGCATTGTATGAGATTCGAACCCAGATCCCTGTGCTCCAAAGTTAAACAGACTAACAGCATAGCATGGCTGTTAAAAGTCTTTTTTCACCTTTTTTAAGTCAAAGATTCATTTTTCTGCTTTTCCTATGCGACAGAAAATATCTTCGTCGTTATCAAGTGAAAATTGGGGAAAAAAATTGTAAGCTCTCTTTTAAGTCCTAAAATAATTCAATCCCTTCTGTCAGTTTTTTATTTCAAACAATAAAAAAAAAATAAATACCCGCTCAAGCAGCTGCTTGCCAAAGGGTGAAATAAAAAATAGTTTCATGTGAAACTGTGTATGTCGGCCAATGTCGTCGACTATAGCTGGAATTAAATGCCGCAGAAACTTCCAAGGGGCTAACAAAAGACAAACAGAAGCTTCCTTAAAAACTGTCATTCTTACGCAGAACTCTCTAAACAGTTCACAACCTACAAATAAATTCGGGAGAGAAGAATTGAAAACTCTTTCTGCTAGTGAAAGCAAAATGGATGTAATGGATGTCAAATATGATTGGGCGAGGTACTAGGAAAGGTATTAGCAACTATTTATTTAAAAAATCATGTTTCATTTAGAAAATACAAAAAAAAACACATAAATTATAGACATCATCCATATAGATGAACTCTCTATATTATTTCCCCACAACATGAGGAAACACAGCTCGTAAGTCTACTGGAAATTCCACGAGTCACTTCCCAGAAGGTAATTTAGTATCTTCAAGAGAGAAATGAAATTAATCAAGTGGTTGCATGGACAGTTAGCGAGAACATTCCTCAAACTTTTATCAAAAGTAACCTGATTGTCTCTGGACATTGCGAAAATAAAGATCCTGCTTGAATAGAAAAAAAAAAACTTATGAGGCATCTTACACTAAAGACATTATTAGCCGTGAAATTCTGATACTCAATACATAGCTTGTTCGCATCGCGTTGCACATATAAACTAAGGGGAGCAACTTTACAAAAAGATGGGGAACGGCATGAAGAAAGGAAGAAGACTCACACACGTTGACTCTTCCGCAAATATTAGGCCACAAGAATTCTACTAAAGAACTATAAAATAATTTAAACCAAAACAGCCCACCTTTCATTTCGGCACACAGTGGTTCTGGATATTTTTGTGCGAAATGTAATATTGCTCATTCAAAGAATTCCCCTCTAACAAATCCCGATAACCTCAAAAGGCTGGAGAAGTGAACAGATAAGAGATAATTCTCATATTTATCCCCACAGAAAACTGTTCAAGGAAACTGATGTAGCACAAGTGATTGTTTGATAAATAGCAAATATGTACTGTGTTACGTTGGCAAGTGTGATTTGAAAATTACATGTATATGGTAAGATGTTATCCATGCTTCAAAGTATCTAACCTACAAAATCTTGAAAACTCCCAGACTATTGTGTGATAATTAAATAAATTACCTAAGAGGAATGTGTTTTATTAAATTTTTGTGATAGATTTACTCTATAAGGGTTAATAAACGTGCAGTAATATGAAATTATGTACGTATCAATACATTATAATAAGTTATAATAGAACATGAACACAACATAGAAGAAACCGTGAAATAAAAGTTTAAATCATGTAATTACGTTTAGTTCATCCCCATTTAAAAAAATCCATTTTTATGTTCACTGTTCTTAAATATTCTTTACTTCAGGTATTACTAATGAAAGCAAGTATAAACATGCTATCATTATGATTTACTATAAAAGATGATATTCAAAATGAAACAAAGCACAATCTGTTGATGTACCTCGTTTCTAACCAGAGAATGTCGTCATGTTCCATACAGTCACTTCTACTTTATGTTTTTATTGGACGATTGGGATATAAGCGATGGAAGTGTTTAGGGAACGTTCTCCCCACAATGAGACACTGTTCTGGATAGAATAAGATCAAACGGACTGGCATAAACGGAGATTTCGGACATTAAGAAACTTTTGTGCGTGGCCTCGGTTCCTGCTACACTCTCCACAATAGGCTTTGTTCTGCCCTTTAGAGTTTTTTCTTAATGGGAAACTATTGCTTTGAGTGTGGTGATTAAAATGTTTTGACTTAGAAACTTATTTTCATAAAAACTGTTAAAATGTGTTTAGTTTCTTTCTTGTTCCCCTCTCTCCCCCCATCTGTCAATCAAGTTGCCTAGTAACTTAGGAAATGTCTCTCCTCTTTTCTTACTTTATCTTATGGTAAATTCTTGACGCTTTAACAAAAAACATTTTATCACCATGATTGAAATTTTTTTAAAAAAGGAAAAAATGGTTTAGCAGTTATCAGCACAAGAAGTGAACTGAATATGTTTCCCCTAATGCTTCCCTCCCCCATGCACCTCTACCATATCTGAACTTTATTTTTCGTTAATTATTATGAAAGAACACATGATACATAATAACAATAGGGGAATTTGTATCAAAAAAATGCCACTCATGATGGCATCTTAGAACCATCTATCCCATAACCTATTAATTCTCATTGAATTAATGATTACCACAACGTGATTTTCTCATAGCGTGTGATTCTTCAACACAACTATCGCGATATAGCAGAAATAACCATATTTAAAACAGTGGACTCCCGTACAACGAGGGGGTTATAGGAAATCGCGTTATACGGGACATGCATTATCAGACGAATTGTCTACCCCCATATTTTCAATCTTCAAATGATCTGGAAAAAGAATTGTTTTTAAATAACGATAACAATAAAGACGAAACTATGGACTCTTCAAGCGATGAATCTGTACAACCAATGTTAACAAGACGGTGTCGTTGGAACTTATTTCTTGATACTTCCAATAGTGAAGGAATGTTAAATAGTGAAGTACATATTTTTATTTTAATTAAAAGTTGAATAAAAATATTTTCCTCTTATATCTTTAAATGTGTATATTATTTTTTGATAAACCTTTACATCTTTTAAAGCTGTCAGCTTCACTGTGCATATATAAACAACAGGTAAATGTATACATTTGCTTTTCTAAACAAAAAATAAAAAACTTTTATTAAAAATTTAATTGTTAAAATTGATAAATTTGTTAAATTTAACAACGTTAAAATGTTAAATTTACCTTACTTAGGGCACTGTTTATCGCGCTGTATGAGTACTAGTCGCAATTTTTTCGTCGCGTTATTCGAATTCACGTTATAGGGGAGCGCGGTATGCGGGAGTCCACCGTATTCGAAAATGCAAAGGTGAATTTGATAAAAAAATTCTAAATAAGTTCCGAGGATATTTTTGATTATTATTATAAAACTGCATATCTTCAAACTATGAACAATGTCATTTTCACTGTGATATAACTTTTCGTTTGTAGTATTGGTGTGTTTTTTTTTTCAATTACGATGTGTATATATCCTGTCAGCAACTGAGCACGATTAACTGTAGACTTTTGGCACATAAAAAGTATATGCGCATATTATGAATAAAACATGAAGTTTTGCTGCATGCAATAGGAAGCTGATGAACCATCATTGGGATATAAAACCATTTTGTTTGTATATAACCACTTGCATGGCATATTCTACATCTTTATTTCTTGGTACTGGGATTTTAATAAAAGATGAAAGGTTTCGTTCTTCTTTCATCATTTTTAAAAGATATTTTGATGAAAAAGAACATTTTTTCAAAATTGCTTCAGACTTCGAATAGTTATTTCTGGTAGGAGATCCATATTGATTTGGGAGACAGGTCTTAATTTTTTCATAATATAATTTGCTACTTTAAATGGGTTGCAGCAATTGTTTTCTTTTTTTTCAATCTTATGTTTTAGAGTCGGATAAAACTTATAGGGCTAAACTAAATTTATTCAAAGACAACTCTTGTGGATTTCAAAGCAGGTAGACAAGTTTGGACAAGTTGGGGACCCACCCCCCTGGGTTCGTCCCTGCACCGCGTGGTTCTTTTGATATTTAATTACGCAGCAAATGCTAATTTTCCATTAGCATATAGGGAAAGCTTACAGTTAATCTTGTTCTGCTATTGTAAGAACGCAAACTGTATAATTTATTAAGGAAGATATCGATGAAAGGACATCTTGATCGACGGCTGGTAACTCGGTGGTCCAGAGCACCTGACATGTTCTCAGGAAGTCGTGGGTTCATATCCTACCGGGCTCAAGACAATATTTCCTCTAAAACTGATCGACGTTAAATTCAGGGTGATATCTTCCTTAATAGAATAAATATGTCGAAAAAATATCTTCAATCTAAACTTTATAATTCAAAGAAATCAATGCTGCAAACGAAAAAGTATACCTTTCTCAGCATGACATTGCGGTTAGCTTACAGATATATTTTATTAAGTGAAAATATTCTACAAATTTATTTCAAATATTTTCGTTAACTTTCGTTTTCATCATTTTAAATGTTACTATAGTTTCATTCTCTATTAATCTACTTTGTAGAGATATCTCCAGTTTTGTACAAACATGACTAAATCAAATATTTTTTTGAAACTCAGGAAAGTCGTCTCAAGGTAAGTTTTTTTTTGAGTTGTTGTTAATGAATACATATTTAAAAACATTTTTTTCAGGAAAAAAATTAAAGTTTGATTTTAATTATACTTAAATTCAAAACTTTTTTAAACAAAGACCCTGTAGTTTTCATTAACATTGTAAAAACATGTAATAGCTTGTTCCAAAGAATAATTCAAGAACTTTTAAGTCCAATTTCATTACTTTAGAATAAATACACTGAAAGGACTGTTTATTATACAAACCCATCTAATAATGTGTGGGTCAACCTTTCGCTCTCGCAACACCATCAACACGTTGTGGCACGGACTCTACCAGATATTGAAAATGATCAGATAATATTGTGGCCCATGATTCCAGGAGAGCCATCAATAAAGCGCTTAGAGTTGCCAGTGGTGAGTTTTGAGCTCAAATGCATCGCTCCACTCTGTCCCAATCATCATCAACATCGTCATCACTTTTGGGCTCAAATGCTCATTTTTCCTCCACTCCAAACCATCAAAACGTTCATTTTTCCTCCACTCTGTCCCAATCCTCCTCCTCCTCATCATATCATCAGTTTTGGGCTCAAACGCATCATTCCACTCTGTCCAAATCATCATCATCAGTTTGGGCTCAAATGCATTGCTCCACTCTGTCCCAATCATCATCATCATCAGTTTTGGGCTCAAATGCATTGCTCCACTCTGTCCCAATCATCATTATTATCGGTTTTGGGCATGAATGCATTGCTCCACTCTGTCGCAATCATCATCATCACCATGTTTTGGGCTCAAATGCATTACTCCACTCTGTCCTATTCATCATCATCATCATCATTTTTTTTGGCTCAAATGAATCGCTCAATTCTGTCCCAATCAACATCATGAGTTTTGGGCTCAAACGCATCACTCCACTCTGTCCAAATCATCATCATCATCATGAGTATTAGGCTCAAATGCATTGCTCCACTCTGTCTCAATCATCATGTTTTGGGCTCAAATGCATCGCTCCACTCTGTCCCAATCATCATCATCATGTTTTGGGCTCAAATACATCGCTCCACTCTGTCCCAATCATCATCATCAACTCAAAAATGATGTGAACGACAGCATAAGCCCATTAACCATTCGCGTTGGAAGAACGAAGAAAGTCATATGAGTCAAGATGGTGGCTATTATGAACAACCTCGAGTAGCACATTTTCTTTTCGTATAATTATAAAAAATGAGGTTAGCTCATTTGCAATTGTTTGACGTGTGCTGTAATTTTTTTTTTTAAATCTAACTCAGTTTTCAACTTTCAGAGATAGTTGATGTTTTAATTTGAAATAATCATTGATACATCACTGTCGCTCTGCAGATTTACCAGGAATATCCTAAAACAACGCCCAATTGTTCATTTACGGAATCGCTGGATGGTGTACGGGAACACGGTGAAGGTGTTGTCCCTATAACTAAGCATAGCGGCAATCACTAACCGGTTTCGACTTGTAGTCGGTTCTCAGCAGTCATTAGCTTAAAATAGGGGGAAGTCATTGCATGTCAAATCAACACAAAAAATGAGCTATTCCGGTCTTAATGAAATTTGCATGTTCTTGAAAGAACGAAAGATTAATGAAATTTGGTACGTTCTGCTTATTGATGGACTTTTAGACACTAAATTTTCACATTTTACGAAAAATGGGTTTCCACAAATAGCAACTCAAAAAATGGAACATTGTAAATTTATTTAAACTGTTATTTTTTGAAAAAATACCTGAACATGATTAAGTCATAAAAATAAGATGTTTCAAATTTTCAAGCCTTCTCGTGTACTATTAAACTTATGTAATTGGCTTATACTTTCCGAAAATAAAACTATTTAAGTTCATTGACCCTAAATTTTGAACTTCAATTTCTCAAACGTGATTCTTAAGACTTTTGTGGAAAAATTGTTTTGCCGACGGTGCGGAGTTCGAACCCGCGATTCTCTAGATACATGACAGAGTGTTCTAACCACTAAACCAACCTCAGATGGTGATTGTTTCCAAAATGTATCCTCTCTATCTTTCGGTGAATTTCAGCGAACAATTCACATTGCAACATCTTAGAAAGTATTTTCTTAGGACAAGTATGAGTTGTTGAGTTACAAATTTGTGAATTGGGCATATTTCATTTTAAATTTTTGAATTAGGCAGGTTAAATTTTAAATTTCTGCCCAAACGATTTCTAAAAAGTCTTTTAACTACAGTGGACTCCCGTACAACGCGGGGGATTCGTTTCGCGTTATAGGAAATCGCGTTATACGGGACATGCATTATCAGACGAATTGTCTATCCCCATATTTTCAATCTTCAAATGATCTGGAAAAAGAATTGTTTTTAAATAACGATAACAATAAAGACGAAACTATGGACTCTTCAAGCGATGAATCTGTACAACCAATGTTAACAAGACGGTGTCGTTGGAACTTATTTCTTGATACTTCCAATAGTGAAGGAATGTTAAATAGTGAAGTACATATTTTTATTTTAATTAAAAGTTGAATAAAAATATTTTCCTCTTATATCTTTAAATGTGTATATTATTTTTTTGATAAACCTTTACATCTTTTAAAGCTGTCAGCTTCACTGTGCATATATAAACAACAGGTAAATGTACACATTTGCTTTTCTAAACAAAAAATAAAAAACTTTTATTAAAAATTTAATTGTTAAAATTGTTAAATTTGATAAATTTAACAACGTTAAAATGTTAAATTTATCTTACGCGTAATACGGGACTGTTTATCGCGCTGTATGAGTAGTAGTAGCAATTTTTTCGTCGCGTTATAGGGGGGCACGTTTTACGGGAGTCCACTGTATATAGACATAGAGTCATTCAAATGAAAAGAGGGCAAGGCCTGTATCTGGTTAATAGACTGGCCGATCTTTGTGTCCTCACACAGCCAAACGGGTATACACAGACGGAACACACCAATACCAAATCAGTGACAAGTATCGGCTTCTAAGTGATAGATTTTGCTGGAAACCCTGCATTCATTCTACTCTTTATTGATTTTATGAACCATAGAGACAGGAATCTATGGGCATTTGATTTTTTTTCTTTTTTAATTTAAAGAATGGCTTTATTGTATGACAACTTCGCTCCCATACTGCCACGTTATAGCAACGTTGAACAAGTATCCCTGGAACATCCTACCTTAGTTTTGGCAGATCCCCCTATGAGATTTTCAAATTTCTGCACCTCTTAAAAACCTCACGAAAAGAAGAAAGTTGAAGTCAGACGCAGACCTCTTCATGCACCAGCCAAAGTCGTTCTACAAAACAGGATATATTTATTTCTCGAATAACATGTTGGGAGAAATATCTCAATCAAAACGTATCACTTATTTCAACAGATAAATAAATAATTTACCCTTCATTTCGGATTTCTCCACTTTCATTTCTTCGACCCATATTATATTCGTCTAAGAAAGACGATAGATTGTATTTCGAATTTCATCTTGGAACAAATATCAAAATCAATAGGTATCACTTATTTCAACAGATAAATAAATAATTTACCCTTCATTTCGGATTTCTCCACTTTCATTTCTTCGACCCATATTATATTCGTCTAAGAAAGACGATATAGATTTTATTTCGTATTTCATGTTGGGACAAATATCTCAATCAATAGGTATCACTTATTTCAACAGATCAATAAATAATTCATCCTTCATTTCGGAATTCTCCACTTTTCATTTCTACGACCCTTATTATATTCGTCTAAGAAAGACAATAGATTTGATTTCGTAATTCATATTGGGATAAAGATCTGAATCAATAGGTATCACTTATTTCAACAGATCAATAAATAATTATCCTTCATTTCGGAATTCTCCACTTTTCATTTCTTCGACCCTTATTATATTCGTCTAAGAAAGACAACAGATTTTATTTCGTATTTCATGTTGGAACAAATATCTCAATCAATAGGTATCACTTAATTCAACAGATCAATAAATAATTTACCCTTCATTTCGGATTTCTCCACTTTCATTTCTTCGACCCATATTATATTCGTCTAAGAAAGACAACAGATTTTATTTCGTATTTCATGTTGGGACAAATATCTCAATCAATAGGTATCACTTATTTCAACAGATCAATAAATAATTCATCCTTCATTTCGGAATTCTCCACTTTTCATTTCTCCGACCCTTATTATATTCGTCTAAGAAAGACAACAGCTTTTATTTCGTATTTCATGTTGGAACAAATATCTCAATCAATAGGTATCACTTATTTCAACAGATCAATAAATAATTATCCTTCATTTCGGAATTCTCCACTTTTCATTTCTTCGACCCTTATTATATTCGTCTAAGAAAGACAACAGATTTTATTTCGTATTTCATGTTGGAACAAATATCTCAATCAATAGGTATCACTTATTTCAACAGATCAATAAATAATTCATCCTTCATTTCGGAATTCTCCACTTTTCATTTCTTCGACCCTTATTATATTCGTCTAAGAAGGACAGCAGATTTTATTTCGTATTTCATGTTGGAACAAATATCTCAATCAATAGGTATCACTTATTTCAACAGATCAATAAATAATTCATCCTTCATTTCGGAATTCTCCACTTTTCATTTCTTCGACCCTTATTATATTCGTCTAAGAAAGACAACAGATTTTATTTCGTATTTCATGTTGGAACAAATATCTCAATCAATAGGTATCACTTATTTCAACAGATCAATAAATAATTCATCCTTCATTTCGGAATTCTCCACTTTTCATTTCTTCGACCCTTATTATATTCGTCTAAGAAAGACAACAGATTTTATTTCGTATTTCATGTTGGAACAAATATCTCAATCAATAGGTATCACTTATTTCAACAGATCAATAAATAATTATCCTTCATTTCGGAATTCTCCACTTTTCATTTCTTCGACCCTTATTATATTCGTCTAAGAAAGACAACAGATTTTATTTCGTATTTCATGTTGGAATAAATATCTCAATCAATAGGTATCACTTATTTCAACAGATCAATAAATAATTCATCCTTCATTTCGGAATTCTCCACTTTTCACTTCTTCGACCCTTATTATATTCGTCTAAGAAAGACAACAGATTTTATTTCGTATTTCATGTTGGAACAAATATCTCAATCAATAGGTATCACTTATTTCAACAGATCAATAAATAATTCATCCTTCATTTCGGAATTCTCCACTTTTCATTTCTTCGACCATTATTATATTCGTCTAAGAAAGACAACAGATTTTATTTCGTATTTCATGTTGGAACAAATTTCTCAATCAATAGGTATCACTTATTTCAACAGATCAATAAATAATTCATCCTTCATTTCGGAATTCTCCACTTTTCATTTCTTCGACCCTTATTATATTCGTCTACGAAAGACAACAGATTTTATTTCGTATTTCATGTTGGAACAAATATCTCAATCAATAGGTATCACTTATTTCAACAGATCAATAAATAATTCATACTTCATTTCGAAATTCTCCACTTTTCATTTCTTCGACCCTTATTATATTCGTCTAAGAAAGACAACAGATTTTATTTCGTATTTCATGTTGGAACAAATATCTCAATCAATAGGTATCACTTATTTCAACATATCAATAAATAATTCATCCTTCATTTCGGAATTCTCCACTTTTCATTTCTTCGACCCTTATTACATTCGTCTAAGAAAGACAACAGATTTTATTTCGTATTTCATGTTGGAACAAATATCTCAATCAATAGGTATCACTTATTTCAACAGATCAATAAATAATTATCCTTCATTTCGGATTTCTCCACTTTTCATTTCTTTGACCTTTATTATATTCGTCTAAGAAAGACAACAGATTTTATTTCGTATTTCATGTTGGAACAAATATCTCAATCAATAGGTATCACTTATTTCAACAGATCAATAAATAATTCATCCTTCATTTCGAAATTCTCCACTTTTCATTTCTTCGACCCTTATTATATTCGTCTAAGAAAGACAACAGATTTTATTTCGTATTTCATGTTGGAACAAATATCTCAATCAATAGGTATCACTTATTTCAACAGATCAATAAATAATTCATCCTTCATTTCGGAATTCTCCACTTTTCATTTCTTCGACCCTTATTATATTCGTCTAAGAAAGACAACAGATTTTATTTCGTATTTCATGTTGGAACAAATATCTCAATCAATAGGTATCACTTATTTCAACAGATCAATAAATAATTTATCCTTCATTTCGGAATTCTCCACTTTTCATTTCTTCGACCCTTATTATATTCGTCTAAGAAAGACAACAGATTTTATTTCGTATTTCATGTTGGAACAAATATCTCAATCAATAGGTATCACTTATTTCAACAGATTAATAAATAATTCATCCTTCATTTCGGAATTCTCCACTTTTCATTTCTATGACCCTTATTATATTCGTCTAAGAAAGACAACAGATTTTATTTCGTATTTCATGTTGGAACAAATATCTCAATCAATAGGTATCACTTATTTGAACAGATCAATAAATAATTCATCCTTCATTTCGAAATTCTCCACTTTTCATTTCTTCGACCCTTATTACATTCGTCTAAGAAAGACAACAGATTTTATTTCGTATTTCATGTTGGAACAAATATCTCAATCAATAGGTATCACTTATTTCAACAGATCAATAAATAATTCATCCTTCATTTCGGAATTCTCCACTTTTCATTTCTTTGACCCTTATTATATTCGTTTAAGAAAGACGACAGATTTTATTTCGTATTTCATGTTGGAACAAATATCTCAATCAATAGGTATCACTTATTTCAGCAGATAAATAAATAATTCATCCTTCATTTCGGAATTCTCCACTTTTCATTTCTACGACCCTTATTTTATTCGTGTAAGAAAGACGATAGATTTTATTTCGAATTTCATGTTGGGACAAATAACTCAATCAGTAGGTATCACTTATTTCAACAGATCAATAAATAATTCATCCTTCATTTCGGAATTCTCCAATTTTCATTTCTTCGACCCTTATTATATTCGTCTAGGAAAGACAACAGATTTTATATCGTATTTCATGTTGGAACAAATATCTCAATCAATAGGTATCACTTATTTGAACAGATCAATAAATAATTCATCCTTCATTTCGAAATTCTCCACTTTTCATTTCTTCGACCCTTATTATATTCGTCTAAGAAAGACAACAGATTTTATTTCGTATTTCATGTTGGAACAAATATCTCAATCAATAGGTATCACTTATTTCAACAGATCAATAAATAATTCATCCTTCATTTCGGAATTCTCCACTTTTCATTTCTTCGACCCTTATTATCGTCTATGAAAGACAACAGATTTTATTTCGTATTTCATGTTGGAACAAATATCTCAATCAATAGGTATCACTTATTTCAACAGATCAATAGATAATTCATCCTACATTTCGGAATTCTCCACTTTTCATTTCTACGACCGTTATTATATTCGTGTAAGAAAGACGATAGATTTTATTTCGAATTTCATGTTGGGACAAATAACTCAATCAGTAGGTATCACTTATTTCAACAGATCAATAAATAATTCATCCTTCATTTCGGATTTCTCCACTTTTCATTTCTACGACCGTTATTATATTCGTGTAAGAAAGACGATAGATTTTATTTCGAATTTCATGTTGGGACAAATAACTCAATCAGTAGGTATCACTTATTTCAGCAGATAAATAAACAATTCATCCTTCATTTCGGATTTCTCCACTTTTCATTTCTACGACCCTTTTTATATTCGTGTAAGAAAGACGATAGATTTTATTTCGAATTTCATGTTGGGACAAATAACTCAATCAGTAGGTATCACTTATTTCAGCAGATAAATAAACAATTCATCCTTCATTTCGGATTTCTCCACTTTTCATTTCTACGACCCTTTTTATATTCGTGTAAGAAAGACGATAGATTTTATTTCGAATTTCATGTTGGGACAAATAACTCAATCAGTAGGTATCACTTATTTCAGCAGATAAATAAATAATTCATCCTTCATTTCGGACTTACCGACTTTTTCATTTTGAACGATCCTTATATAATCAAGGTTTTTGATGAAGAATTGAACCAATGATCGGGAAAATGTTTCTGCCAAAATATTCACATTAGTTAGAATCGTTGAGACACAAAAAGAGCCGCATCAATTAAAATTCTAGGAATTTCAGTCTCTTTTTTTTCCTAATGTCCTCCAAAAATAGAACTCCATATTAACGAACAATTTCGGGGCTATAATTTTTGAAGTTTCGGATTTAAAGAATTAATTTCTCCTAATGGTTGAAATACTCAAGTTACTATTTCAACACTTACCTTCTAAGCAATGAAGATCTCACTACTCTTGATTCCCATTTACTATTTTGCATAATAACATTTTAAGGATGGAAATTAAAGGTGAACGAGATGGCATGCGCCTTTCTTGTTCGATTTGATTGTTTTATCTCTGAGTGATCCAACGGGCTAAATGGGCAGGTCACAAGGACTCTAAGATCTCAGAGCAGAATAGGGAAGCCACAGGATACCTGTTAAGAAACAGATGAAAATTTTTCGTCGAAACCAACCAGCAAGTTCTTTAACATGCACAGGATGTGGCTCTACATAATAAAAGATCCCATCTAAAGGACTCGGGCATTTTCGAGCCCAAAATTGTCCCTTCACTTAGCACGAAAAATGGCATTCAAAGCACGAAAAATGGGGACTCGAACCCGCAGTGGCGGATTACCCAATGGGCGCTAGCCTAAGGCCTTCGACAGTCATAGGAGATTCAAAATAATCAAAACTCGGTCTTCTTAAAACATTTATTGACTAAAATCAGGCCGCGATGAAGTAAAAAATTGAGGGGGTAGAGAAGAAACACTCTCGAGCTGAAAAAATGTAAAAAGGGAAGAGGAGGAGGAGGAGAGGGGGGCAAGAGACGGAATTTCCAATGAACTATAACATTTTCCCTCCGTTTTATAGGTCTTTAAAAGTAATTTGAATCATATATGAAATATAAATATGTTTAATAATTTTTGCTTGCATTTCCATTATTAGCATTCTGAAAGGAAGACATGACACCCTATCCCCCCTATCCGCCCCTCCCACTCCTAGATCCTGTCCTGATAAAATGTTTCACAATCAGTGTAATGTATTATCTATGCACACACTAAAATGATGATATATTGATTTTCAGTTAAAATTAAGTTTGCTAACTTTTCAGTATGTGCATTTTCAGTTTATATAATGCATATTGAATTTCCTATTTATGCATTTATAATTCAATTAATTTAACCTGCTGCAAGCATTTTTCCATTCGTAAGTTGCAAAATCTTTCCTATGGTGAATACCCTCCTACATATAACATACTCCCTGACTGTTGGAGGTTTCTGTAATCTTCTGCTCCTGAGACCTTAAGATAGCTTAATCTGCCACTGCGAAACTGCGAATATCAAGTTACTCGTCACTACAAGATTTAAATGCATGTCTGAATAATAAAAAAATATAAATTCAAAATTTAAAAAAAAAACTTATCTTCTTATAGGGCCCTAAAAGGTAGAAAAATAAACCTAAAGCGTAGGTGCAATCAGTCACTGAGATCGTATTCGCTCTGAAGGAAGATAGGGCGTCGATTTACCTACTCCACAAGATTTCCGGCACTCTTATCTTCCTTCGAAGACAATAAGAACTCAGTGACTGATTGCACCATCGATATCATCATCATCATCATCATCCTCAAGCAGCCATGGGCTACGGAGGTCCAACCAGACCATACAATTTAGTTCTCCAAGCAAGTCTATCCTGAGCTACATCTACTGCATCTGGCCACTGCACACCAATTCTAACAAGGTCCTGTTTGACATTGTCTGCCCACCGCATCCTAGGTCTCCCCCTCTTTCTGAGGCCTTTAGGCACACTGTTCATAACCCTATTCGCCAATCTATAATTATTCATACGGGCAACATGGCCAAATCAACAGAGTCTCTCTCTGCACAATATGCTGCTTAAAGGAGGTTGCAAACTCCTTTGCCTAACCTCATCATTAGTTACAAAGTTGAACCACCTAATGCCCAAGATACTGCGTAAGCATCTGGAATCAAAAGCATCTAGTTTCCTGTTATCTTGTTTACAAAGTGTCCAAGTTTCACTACCATAACTAACCCTAGAAAGAACCAAACTATTATACAGTCTAATTTTAGTCTTTAGGTGTATACGCATATTTCTCCACACTCTCCATAGATTCTTAAAAGTCCCGGCAGCAATCCCTATTCGTCTGTTAATCTCATGCCGCACATCACCATTATCTGTTACATAGCTCCCAAGATAATTAAACTGTGACACCTGCTCAAGACTGCAACCATTCAGATTAACTGAATCACAGCCTGCCTGACCAATTTTCATCACTTTAGTTTTCTCTCTGTTTATAACCAAACCTACTCTACTACCAGTCTCATCAACAGCTCGAATGAAAGAGTTGATCTCATCAACATCATTTGCCAAAAGGGCTAAATCATCAGCATAATCTAAATCAGAAATTTTCGTATCTCCAGCCCATTTAAGGCCAAAATCTTTCCCTTGAAGTGAATTTCGCATAACACAATCAATAACCAAGCTAAAGAGAAAAGGAGACAAAATACACCCTTGTCGAACACCAGAAGTAATGCTAAACCAATTGCTACAAGCCTTACCAACTCTCACACACGACTCAGTGTTATTATAGAGAGCTTTCATAATGCTTTAGGTTTATTTTCTACTTTTTAGGGCCCTATATGAAGGTAGGTATTTCTTAAATTTTTTAATTTTTTTTGTTGCCACTAAAAACACCTACCTTCAGCACCTCTCCCCCCCCCCCTCCTTTTGGAGTCATATTTGAGGTAGCCGACGATAATGGAGTGGTTACAAGCTTTAATTTGAGATACAACTCGTTAAAGTCAAACCCTGCAAAATCCCACACACACATTTTATCAGTGGGTAATAACAGGGGCATAATTCGAAATAGTATACATCGATCATTACACGAGCTTTCTTTGATACCTAACTCCTAACTATAAGCTCTCGCGCTCGAAAGATATAGCAGAATGACTTCCGCATTTCCTGTTTTTTAGGGGGGAAGAAAGCACGGAGGGTCCATTTTTTATAATCTAAGACACTGCCCGGGTCACAATCTTACATTCGACACATAGCTCATTATTTTCCGCGCTCGCGTTCAGGAGATATAGGGGACAATCATTTTCGTATTTCCCCCTCCCCTTTTTTTTTAGGGAGGAAGAAAATATGAGGGGGTTAATTTTTCATATTCTAGGGCATTCCTCACTTCAGAAGCTTTCATTTGACGTTTAGCTTGTTACTTTTGGCCTTCGCGTTCTGGAGATATAACTTAAGAATTGTTTTCACATTTCCCCTTTTTTAGTGGGAGAAAGCACGGGGGTCAACTTTTTTATAGCCTATGACACTTCCCACATCACAAGCTTTCATTTGGGACATAAATCATTAAGTTCCTCCATCTCGTTCGAAAGATATAGTGGAACAACGTTTCGTCAAATCCACAAACCGACCGACCGACAAATGTCAAAGCCAAAAATGTAATAGGAAGATACGTAAAAATTATTTTTTCTTTTTTGCATTTTTCGCTTTACAAAATCTTCATTATTTAAATCTATGATATTTAAACTCTGTAACTAGAATTTTTATTACAGCTCTTGAACTTTTGGTGTTCGTGCAATTTTTATCTGTATAAACATCACTTCTAACGATTAACAGGCATCAGAATAGACATACACTGATAAATAATACGTATCTTGGCAATCAGTTTTAGAAAGGAAAGCCGTGGAACACAGAGATGTACATTTCGACGGAACGTCTTTCCTTCTCTCTTATCTGCTCCACTAAAGAGAAAAGAGACCCAATTGAACTAAGATGACTTTAAGGAGCCCAATCCATTTTCTAATTAGTAATAAGCTGCCAATAAGGTGTAATTGACATCGCTTCATGCAACTATCTTTCGGTTTTGTAATAAACATAAGATTGAATTCCCGAAATGAAATCTGTAATCATTTTGCTTCCCGAGGGCAGAGCGATCAAGAGACGCCGAAAGTGGCGATGGATTTCTTCTATCTGTTAAGGAAACTCGACTTGAACTTTTGTCTGACCCTTCGGTCTGAAACACTATCCCTCGACCTTTAATCATTCCTTTACAAAGGAAGGAAGAAATACTCATCCTTAAAAGATGTTGTTAACCTGCCAATCTTCCGTAAATTATGGATTTAAAATTATAACTTTTGATTTTTTAAGTAAATGCCCCAAAGTCTTACACAAATTCTTTTTTAAAACTGCCTCGCAGTTTGAATTCAAAAATTTAAACTTTTATATAAGTATCTTAATCTTGGCACATAATATATAGAAACATAACGTATAAAAATGGAATGTTTTCAATGGAATTTAATTGGATTCCCTCAGTCCTGAAAACATGACACCGATGTCTGAATTTTCAAGGGATTGTGGGGATGGTCTCCAATGATCAAAAGAGAATGAATGAAGAGATCCATTAAAAGGATGTTAGGATCAGATTAAATCCCTTCATTAAGAGCACTGAATGCAGCTTTTGACGTCGATAGCTATGAACTCTTTGCAACATGGCACGAGACATACGATGTCGTTAGACTTTTCCCTACCCCTCGGTTCTCCTTAGGTATTGAGAGCAGAGATCAACCAAAGGAGGAAAAATCTTAAAGCTCGCAAAATATTAAGATTGGAACCTGAAAATTTAGGCGGATAACCTAGCTCGATAATTCGGATGCAGAAGGAAGTTGCTTCAAACCAGTGCATTAGATATAGAGTGCAAATTTAATGCGGATATACGAGTAGTCTTCCTACAAAATGGCGGATCGATAAAACTACTTAAACGGTGAAGCCAAATAAATTTTAGTCAAATACAGTAATCATTAACAGTAGCGAAATGTCAGGTGATTAATGATATCTTTATTCTCTTCAGAATGAGAACAGCTTCGGGCTGGATTGTTTTACCTATGAGCGGAACTTTTTTCTTCCGAACACAATGGATTAAATGGCTAGGTCGCAAGGACACCAAGGCTCAGATAAGGTTTGGGAAAAAGGACCCACCGAACACTGCTAAGATGCAGATGGAAGCCTGCCGTCAAGGACATCCAAGCACGTTCTTTAAGGCGCACAAATGATGATTTTTCTGCATATGGAGTGACGGCCTTGCCAACCCCGGTGACGTCCTCTTTCTCCCAGGGCAGGCTGGAAATTTAGCAGAGATAAATCTCAAATCTGGCCAAGGTGGAACTTGAACCTGGGAACTGCCATCTATAAGTCTGACATGATACCGATTCCTGAAATGTCCCGCCTCGATCAGAACGGCTTTCCATTAAACACACTTCTACCAGAAAGGCATTTCTTTCGGAGAAATTGCAGCTGAAACCAAATTCCCGTCATTTTGAAGTTTTATTGATGTTCAGCATTTTATGCAGCTATGATTTCATCATGATTTTTCCAGACATGTATTTGGAAATTGTTTTCAGGATGGCTATAATTTTGCATCTAGTTAGCTGGAGGGGGGGGGGGGGCTAGTAGCTTACAATTTGGAAACAATGCTTTCTGTGTGTACTAATAAACTAAAAATATAATCTATGAACTTTAAAATCATTTATTGAAAATTACAGCAATTAATAATAGCCATTATTTACAAACAGTAATTAGAGAATTATAATGAGAATTTTGTTTTCAAAAAGCAGTAATACACAAAGTATTTGTCAAAACATTTACACTGTAGTGATAAAAAAAGCAACTCATACTCCAATATTTCATTGCATTGAGAGATAAGAGCTTCGCGTCAAGGCCATCGAGCGTGCTCTTTAAAAATGAGATTACATTTGTTTGACTGCATTAGGGAAGATAAAGTTGAGGGTAATCCATTATAATAATGATGGATTATAGTGAGTTACTATAACTGTAAAGGCATTATAGAAAGAGACACCTCACTGTTCTGAAAGATTTCCATGGAGGAATTATAAAAGAAAAATATGCCATAACTTAATAGGTCTTCATTACAATGAATTCGTAAAATAAATAAAATTATAAACTACTTTGTCAGATCAGCGAATAAAACAAATCCTGGTGATATGTTGCAGGGCAACTCCCGATGGAGAACTTTCAGTTACTATAAAAGAAATGGCGTTCATGCCACGATCAAGGAGCGATCGATAACCATACCACAGTGAAACCCTTTCGTCCCTCTTCGGAAGGAGTTCTTCCTTCCCTTCACCGTTTCTTTCTTTTTCTTTTACAAAGGTGGCGACATGAGGGAAAAATCCCGATATTGGTTGGGGTTGTTGGGGTTGTTTTACCTCTGAGCGGCACTTTTTTGCACACCATGGGCTAAATGGCCAGGTCACATGGACCCCGAAGGCTCAGAGAAGGTTGGGGGAGGGGACCCACTGGAACAGCTGTTGGGAGACAGATGGTAGCCTCCCGTCAAGGCCACCCAGCGTGTTCTTTAACGTGCACAGGGTATGGCTCTCCCGCACACGGGGCCACGGCTTAACGTCCCATCCGACGGACGGCGGCCTTTCCAAGCCCATCGGTGTCCCCTACTGACCGTGGGCAGGGCGGGGAATTTGCGGACCCGATATTGGCAAAGTTAGAATCTTTAAATCTCTTTAGCAACATCCTTTTACGAAGGAAGTCTGGAAATCCTTAAAGAATGCTTCTACACAAATACAATTAATTCTGCATCTGTATCACTTCTTGAAGTAAAAATTTTTATTCAGGTCTCATATATGCATCCTTCATAGCAACCCCCTCAAAGCCCATTTCCTTAAAAATAAAAATCATCGTGTGATTTACACGCAATATCTTCGAAAAATTAAAAAAAAGTTTGCAACATTTTTCAGGATAGCGATTTATTTGAAAAAAAAAAGGGCAGAGTCTTTAAAATGAACGCGATGGTGGGTTTATAAAGTATCAGAAACGAAGGAGAGAAGAAGGAGACGAGGGAACAGAGAGTCCATTGTGTCCCCCGACACTTTGCCTTGGTCACACAATGCACAAGCGCCAAAATCTGACCCTTGCTCAGTTTCGCTGTTGTAACATAAGGCCATATAGAGACCATTGTTATTTATACCGTTCACCAGGCTACAACACGAGGAATGGACAACAGTTATTTTCAGACAAACCTAGCTTGTCTGGACACATTTTTCAGTTCTTTATCTGGTGTAATATGCCGCAAAGTCATTAACCTAAGTTAGTGGTTTGCAAACTGAAAACCAAATGTTTCACGCTCACAAAAAAGCAAGAATTTGATGAAATGTTACGCCCTTAACAAACACTTTTGATACAGGGATACTTAAAGCCAAATTCTTCTTTTAAATGAAAATAATGAGCTTTAGTCGCCGAATAATGTCTTCATATCAGATTAAGTCCACATTTAGAGTGTAGAAATTAAAAATTCGTTGTTATGTGTTGACTCTTTTAATAACCTTCAGAAGTTACTAATTGATTTTTTTGAAACTTCTGAAGGTTATTAAAAGCGTCAACACATAACAACGAATGCCAGGAAACGCTAGGGAGCCAGGGGAGGCTCAGCCGGTAGCGCGCCAGGCTCGTAATCTGCAGTTCCCAGGTTCGAGTCCCAGCTGGGTCAGCATTGAGATTTATCTCCGCAAAATTCCCCGCCCTGCCCGCAGTCAGTAGGGGACACCGATGGGCTTGTAAAGGCCGCCGTCCGTCGGATGGGACGTTAAGCCATGTGGCCCCATGTGCGGGAGAGCCACACCCTGTGCACGTTAAAGAAAACGCTGGATGGCCTTGACGGGAGGCTACTATCTGTCTCCCAACAGCTGTTCCAGTGGGTCCCATCCCCCAACCTTCTCTGAGCCTTCGGGGTCCTTGTGACCTGGCAATTTAGCCCATGGTGTGCAAAAAAAGTGCCGCTCAGATGTAAAGCAACCCAAACAACTCAGGAAACTCTAACGCACAAATAGCTTCAATACAATGTGATCAGTATTAAGTTATTCAAGTTACGCTCAGCTCTATAAAGCTAAGAAAGTTTAGGGTAAATACGATATAGATGATACGATATAGGGTAATTACAAAGTCGCTTTACAACTTGAAACGTTTATAACTCCTTTATTTGGCACACGAAATGAAAACAATGACAATGAGGAGAAAGTTATCAAGTTTACCGATGGTTGATATGGATATCGGCAGACATCCCAACGAATTTCATTCACCTTCCGCACTCAACGGAGCTGTCAGAATAATACTCCCCTTCGGTTCGTTTCTGGATTATGGTAATGGCGGCTGACGAAACTGAATTGGTAATGAAACCCCACAGAAAGAAAGAAATCGAGTAACGGCCACTTAAAGGGATCGCAACGACCGATCCAACTGGTTCAAATAACTCTCAGCAGGTAATGAATGGGAAGAAGATACGATACATTTGTTTATCGTTGACTTAGATTCCTCAAACTAAACTCACATTATACTCTCTCTGCTCCTCTGCAAATCCGTCATTTCTGGTTTCTTTGCAGCATCACTTCCTGTATGTACACGAGATCAATTGCAAATCCAGGAAAAGCAAAGTTGATGTATTTCTCTTCATTATGACTTCATTTTTATTTAAAGGTAAATTAAATATCCCCTAGAGTATATGCGCTGTATCAACCTTTCCATATCTCCTAGATCGTTAAGTCGCACAAAATGAAGATACATTTGCGAACTTTAAGTCTTCAGATCTGGGAATTTGGGAATCTGTAACACTGAAAGTAACGTATGGGAACTCAAGTTTTAGTTGAAGGATTGCCAGTTTTTTTAGTTGAAGTATATTTTTTTCTTCTCTGCATACGGTTAAATTTCTTTTTGACTTTATAAACTGTAGAGAAGCAAACTTTGAAAGAAAAGAAACGGAACGTTTTGAGTAAGTCCTAATTACATCACAAGTTGACATCAACCATTCATAATTCAAATTTACAAAATTAGACTTATTCATAAATGCCCTAAAAGGATAAGAATGTTGTAGGAAAAACATTTTGTATTTTTTCGCAAACTTCAACGATGTTTTTCTTTCAATCACGCTCAAAAATTTCTTTTTCGTTGTCTTTTGCAGATCGATATAATTCTGCTATAAGTTGCGAGAAATTTTAAAAACAATTCGGTGGTACGTTTTCTTTTAATCACTGTCAGAGTTAAGCCGTTTCTCAATTTAAGTTCTAATTGGCACATGCTAATCTTAAATTTGCGAACAATTTCTTACGCCCTCCTTTCACCTGTCGTTTTTTGCAGTCAATGATTTATTTCAAAATAGTTGTAACCAAAGAGTGCATCTCTTTGCTGCAAAATTGCTTCTGAGAAAGTATTTTTCATTTGAAATCATCAGTGGCATGGCATACCCAAGGGAGGGTGATGGTTACAATCCCCCCCCCTCCTCCTTGCGGCTTGAATAATAAGTATTCTCTAATATAGTTCCTGAAAATCAGAGACTTTAAGCATGTCGAAAACGCCCCCTACGACTCAAGCATGTGAACAAGACTCAAGTATGCTCAAACGTTCTCACTACAGATGAATTCGGGTTCATAATAATTTAAATTTGAACACTTCTTTTAATTGTGAAAAAATAAAATATTTAAATATTTTTTATTATAATTTCACCTTTTCATAATGAGAATTTTGATTATTTTTTACGTATGTTCTGTCTTTAATAAATGAATGGTTCTTTCTGTTCATAATAATGTTATCCAAGAGCTTTCAGTTTCTCCTTATATTTCTCATATTTTTCGTTCCGAAAGGAATTAAAATTTTTATTTTGTCATAAAAATGATTATTATTAATAACATAAGAATGAAATAAATGATTAGTGGCATGAATTTCTGTATATATATATCTCATGATGCGTGAAAGAATCGTGTTCACGCTCAACCATTGTCGAAATGGCCCGAGCTCAATTACTTCGGGCAGGTTCTAAAAATTGAGCCCAAACTCATTATTATATCCCCCCCCTCCCTATTGGAACTTTTACGGCTAAGCCATGGCGAGTCGTGACTGGCATACCTAAAAAATATAATAGGGATAATACTTTACCATTAATAGAATAAGTTTATATGCATATAGTTTCTGCATGTATATTTCCCCATGACACACAATGGAGATAGAGAAAAATTTACCCCACACACAAGCAACAGTATTTTGATGATAACAGAGTAAAAAAAAGACAGACAGTCAAAATTAAGAATTGTTTTTTGTCAAGTTCTGTAAAGTGACAATAAATAAAACTATTTTTCGTTTGTCCTAAGAGGCCATTTTATTTTGAAGCAGATATGTGTCGATAAAAATGTTTGTCACAAGGTTAATGGTAATTTGGATATTTTCAGGACACTAGTCTCAATAAAAGGATCCCTAAGTATGAAATCTCAACTCAAAAGTTCGAACCTTAAAGGTAAGCTGAAATAGAACGCATGGAAACCGCATTCTCCAGTTCAGGTAGTGGTGTATCCAGAAAGTGTATTAAAGAAGAGGTAGAAGGGAGTTGCATGTTTTATACATGCTTGGATATCTAACTCTTTAAAATATATGTTATTGAAGCCCACAAGGGGAGGGATAGAATCCCATAACTTCCCCCTTGGGTGCGTCATTAATTTCAGGTAGCCCTGAAACTAATCAATAATCTGGAGAATTTGCTTTTCTTGATCTAAATAATTACCTCTTCTTTTGAATGAGAAAGCGAAAACACGTGATTCTGAAGAAGAATCGTCTGAGAGCTTTCTCGGGATTTCTGAAGATGAAAGAGGGAAACTCTTCGTCGTTTTCAGTTGAACTTCCACTTCAAGTGATTATTTACTGTTAAGGGTCATTTTATCTCTGAGCGGAAATTTTATGCCTACAATGGGCTATATTGCCAGGTCACAAGAATCCCAAAGGATCAGAGCTCGACAGCAGAGGGAGCAGTTACTAGGAAACAGATTGGAAGCTGTCAGCTTAATTATGTATAATAACTAAGCTTCTTCTTTAACATGTACAGGGCTTAGCGCCTTATCCTACAGATGCGGCGTTTTCAAGCTGATTGGTGTCCCCTTTTTCACCACGGGAAGGGAGCGGACTATTAAGAAGGTTTTTAGATTGGTTGTGTTACCTTTGAGCACACAAGGTCGCAAGGACCCCAAGGGTCTCAGAAAAGGAGGGCATGATGGTAACTTTCCGTCAAGGCCTGTAACACGAAAAGGGTGTGTCTCTCGTGCACACGAGACATGGCTTGGCATCCTACCATTAAGAGGAAAATTGCACTTAAATACCCCATTTACTATCCGAAAATAACGCTGACTCCAAGTTTCAAAGATTGAATTGGAGAAATGATTTTCCAAGCCCATCAGCGCCCCCTTTCTGATCGAGTGCAGCTGCAGGTTTAGCAGAGATACATCTCAACGCAGGTACAGTTAGAACTCGAACCTGGGAACTGCAGATTAAGAACCTGACACACTACCGACTGAGCCAAACCCAACCCTAGAAAACTATCAACAGACTGTGAAATGATATCCAAATTCTACCAGGGCTGAGAAGGTGTCGATTTTAGGAAAGTGATGAGTGCATTTTACCAATGTCCAGGAAGTCGATTTTAGGAAAGTAGGGATTTTACCTATTCCAGGAAATGCAAAAATCAAATCTTTGCACCTATAATGAGATTTCTATTAATCATAACACCCCCCCACACACACTCGCTTTACCTGTACTTTGTCGATTCCAGTGCGATCGCCAATCGTAATAGAGAAACAATGAAGCTATTCAGTTTGTGATCCGTCCGCAAAGAAAATTCAACGTGTTCATTTGCACAAACTGATCAAACCAGATGAGTGTAAAGAATGCAAAATATCAGTGTCTCAAGTGAGCTATTAAGCAAGGGATGCTAGTTTAGCTTGTTGCCGAATGATATTCCCGAGCCTTCTAGCCCTCACTAGGCTCTGCTTTACAGAACTTCCGTGTTCATGGTTCTAAGGCAAGGCGCCTAAATAACAATCGCCATTCTCGAGCCGGTGGTGGCGCCCACATGCCGCAGGCCACACTCTGTCATCAAAGGGCAGATAGGGTTACCGGGCTCGACTGCGGCCGCCGCCTGGTTTGTGCGTTGTTGTTGTTTCCGGAGACCAGGGCCAAACGACCCCTCACACGTCATGAAGGCACAACAAAGACCTCACTTATCAAGGGCAAAGTTTATGGACATCATTCGTTAAAGTTGCGGCGGGTAGACGCAATGGCTCAATTCTCTACTACTTATGTTCAGGGATATTTCAGAACAAAATATGGTTCATCCCAAATAGACATTGCCATTCTCATGGAAATATGTTTCTTCTGGGAGATTCCGTTTTGCTAAAGGAAAGCTGGATGTCAGGAAATATTTCAGTAGCCTAAAAGGTTAATCGCCATGCAAAGACACAAAAGCGCTAATAAAAAATGTGATTTTAAGATAAAAATAAATGATGGAAATGGAGCATAGTAATTAAGGTAAGTTTCCTGATGGGAAAAAAAAACCTTATTTGACAGAAAATAAATCAGAATACCTATTACCAATACAGATAATTTCAATGAGTCTTTCAATGAGTGAATTGAATTTCAATGAATGGAATTTCAATGAGAAGCAGTCAGAGTCATTCAGAAACAACACCAATGGCATTGCAGCAGTCATTCCCTCAGAGGTTGCAGAAGAGTCAGAGTCATTGAGAAAGAAGACCAAGGCATTGCAGTGGCGATTGAGTCACAGTTCCTGGAGAGTCAAAGTCATTGAGAAAGAAGCCCAAGGCATTGCAGTGGCGATTGAGTCACAGTTCCTGGAGAGTCAAAGTCATTGAGAAAGAAGCCCAAGGCATTGCAATGGCTATTGAGTCACAAAACAGTCAGAGTCTATGAGAAAGAACACCAATGGCATTGCAGCAGCCATTCCCTGACAGGTTGCAGAAGAGTCAGAGTCATTGAGAAAGAAGCCCAAGGCATTGCAGTGGCGATTGAGTCACAGTTGCTGAAGAGTCAGAGTCGTTGAGAAAAAAGACCAAGGCATTGCAGTGGCGATTGAGTCACAGTTGCTGAAGAGTCAGAATCGTTGAGAAAGAAGCCCAAGGCATCGCAGTGGCGATTGAGTCATAGTTGCAGAAGAGTCAGAGTCATTGAGAAAGAACACCAATGGCATTGCAGTGGCGATTGAGTCACAGTTGCTGAAGAGTCCGAGTCATTGAGAAAGAACACCAATGGCATTGCAGTGGCGATTGAGTCACAGTTTCTGAAGAGTCAGAGTCGTTGAGAAAGAAGACCAATGGCATTGCAGTGGCGATTGAGTCACAGTTGCAGAAGAGTCAGAGTCATTGAGGAAGAAGACCAAGGCATTGCAGTGGCGATTGAGTCACAGTTGCTGAAGAGTCCGAGTCATTGAGAAAGAACACCAATGGCATTGCAGTGGCGATTGAGTCACAGTTGCTGAAGAGTCAGAGTCATTGAGAAAGAAGACCAATTGCATTGCAGTGACGATTGAGTCACAGTTGCTGAAGAGTCAGAGTCATTGAGAAAAAAGACCAAGGCATTGCAGTGGCGATTGAGTCACAGTTGCAGAAGAGTTAGAGTCATTGAGAAAGAACACCAATGGCAATGCAGCAGCCATTCCCTCACAGATTGCAGAAGAGTCAGAATCGTTGAGAAAGAACACCAATGGCAATGCAGCAGCCATTCCCTCACAGGTTGCAGAAGAGTCAGAATCGTTGAGAAAGAAGCCCAAGGCATCGCAGTGGCGATTGAGTCACAGTTGCAGAAGAGTCAGAGTCATTGAGAAAGAACACCAATGGCATTGCAGTGGCGATTGAGTCACAGTTGCTGAAGAGTCAGAGTCGTTGAGAAAGAAGACCAATGGCATTGAAGTGGCGATTGAGTCACAGTTGCTGAAGAGTCAGAGTCATTGAGGAAAAAGACCAAGGCATTGCAGTGGCGATTGAGTCACAGTTGCTGAAGAGTCAGAGTCGTTGAGAAAGAAGACCAATGGCATTGAAGTGGCGATTGAGTCACAGTTGCTGAAGAGTCAGAGTCATTGAGAAAAAAGACCAAGGCATTGCAGTGGCGATTGAGTCACAGTTGCTGAAGAGTCAGAATCATTGAGAAAAAAGACCAAGGCATTGCAGTGGCGATTGAGTCACAGTTGCAGAAGAGTTAGAGTCATTGAGAAAGAACACCAATGGCAATGCAGCAGCCATTCCCTCACAGGTTGCAGAAGAGTCAGAATCGTTGAGAAAGAAGCCCAAAGCATTGCAGTGGCGATTGAGTCACAATTGCTGAAGAGTCAGAGTCGTTGAGAATGACCAATGGCATTGCAGTGGCGATTGAGTCACAGTTGCTGAAGAGTCAGAGTCGTTGGCAGCAAAGGCACCGTAACGGGTAGTAGACATTATAAGCAGCAGAAGATACAATTATTGGGAAAAAAAGATATCGATCGTCATTTAGTCGTAGTTTCACGAGAGACATAGTCATTGCGAATGAAGAATTAGAAGACATCGTATGAATCATAAGGTGGAGAGACATCGTCATAGCGAAAGAAGACATCGATTTCATCGAATGGACTTAGAGTTGTAAATGCAAGAGAGTCATAGTCTGTGCACGTTAAAACCCCAACGAATGTGGCTGGAACTCTGTTGCCCCTTCTATAGTTGCCAAAGAGATTTTTTTTGGCCTCGTTCGACTGAACTGCTTCAATCTCCAATTAGTTACGTCACTGGTTGATCATCCTCCGACTGATTGCTGCTGCGATGTAATCACTCTTCTACAGATTCTGTGTCAATATCGCTGACTTCCCCAAATCACGTGCGAATTAAAATGACCGCTGCTAGGTCCAGAAAAGCATTTACGTCGGCATCGTAAGTCGGCAAACGTTTTGCTAAGAAGGCTGAGATATAAAGGTGAAAGGAACAGATAGATCCCCAGCGGAGGGTGTACGGTTACTTCGCTATGGACCGCGAGCTGGCGGCCGGAGGTCACCTTCACAATGGCCGCCTGTAAACAACGGCGTCCTTCTGAGACACAAAGTAACGGGACCTTTATTCTTAGCTTAACCCGGTACACTAACTACAGATTCGAGGAGCTGCAAGTAACGCTCCGTAAAGTTCATTCCAGCAAATCTGATGGAAGCATAAGAGAAGAAAAGACGGCGATCTGAAAGTTCATAGAGAATACACAATACCAAAAAAGCATAAAAACGTTAGTTTATCAAAATTTTGGGTTTATGCAGAAACCAACAAAGAAAAAGTAGTAATATTTCCAAATCAAATGTTTTTAGCGTAAAAATTTCATAGATCTTTCCTTTCATTGAGAAATGGAAAAAAAAAATTCTTTGAATTCTTTGAAATTCTTTGAATTGCTCTCACTTTCGTGGTTTGCACTGATCAACTGTAGAAATGAAAGAAATTCCGTAGATTTGCCCACACAAAAGTTTACATTAAACTAAGGCTTTTGTTTCTTACGACTTTCCCCAACCGCTGATGACATCAATATGAAGGAGTGCTAGTTCTAGTTAATATAAGCATGCGATTTGATGGCAAAATAAATGCTACTCCACTCTCCAAGGTCTGCAAATGATGGCCTAGAGTAACTTCAAAAGAGAATTGCGTTCAGTTCAGTTCAGAACCCTTTTTAGTTGGGGTTCCCTGCTGGAAAGATTCACTTCAGAAGCTTCTAGACTAATTGATAGCATTAAATAAGCCGAAGCCTGAATCATTCTAGTTACTGAATTTGTTACTGAATTTGTTTGAATCATATCCTATTCCATAATTTTGCAAAAACTGAATATATTTCAATGCAGTTTGATTGCATTTTCAAGAGTTTATTTTGGACTTTTTTGGGCTGGGTTGGTTCAGTCGATAGCACACCAAGGTCGTAACCTGCAGTTCCCAGGTTCGAGCGTTGAGATTTATTGAGCTAAATCTGCTCCCTGCCCTCGGTCAGACAAAGGGGACACCGATGAGTTAAGAAAGGCTGCCGTCCGTCTTTATGGGACTTAAAAAAACATGGCACCGTGTGCAGGAGAGCTATACATTGTGTACGTTAAAGAACACGCTGGATGGCCTAGACCGGAGGCTACCCCGTGTCTCCTAACAGATGTCCAGTGGGTCTCCTTCCCTCGTCCCTTCCTTGAGACCTGGCCATTTAGCCCATTGTGTACACAAAAGTGGCGCTCAAAGGTAAAAACAACCCAACACTTTTCCATAACCTATTGCTAAAGCGTTCCAATTCATTCGTTAGGGTTTAAATCGTTCTTTGAAGAGTCCAGAGGAAAATTGCCATAGAAGAATGCTTAGCTATATATACGTAATATCATGTTTTTTTTCCAACATTTTACTGAATCGATTGACCATTTGCAGATGCTACTCCAAAGATATCCAATGCATTTGAGAAGTGTGTCCATTCTCATTTTCACACTGCCTGGCCAAATTATTATAAACACTTACCCAATATTTCGCCGTGCCTCTGCGGACAGGATGAAAGTCCGAACTCAACATGGCATGCTTTCCACATACGTACTTTCAAAGAATACAACTGGGTTCATCGACTCCTATTGCAAAATGTCTTGAACATCTGGAAGTGAAGAGGGCAGAGGTCTATGCATTTGAATAGCGCATTTGAAATCGTTCCATATTTTTTCGATTGGATCTAGATCAAGCAATTATTCAGGCCAAGGAAGGTAATGAAAGTCCGTTTCATGTTCTCCAAGCCTCTCCTATACGATTCAAGTGTGATGAATGGGTGAAATGCTAGAGGCGTGGTGCTAGAGCAATGTGAAATGCTGTATAATGTGATTGAAAACGGTGTATAATGTGATTCGTCTGACCATACAATATGTGAAATGATAATTAATATATCCTATTTTTTCAAAAATAAAAATTTCAGCCAAATGACAACTACAGAATTAGGCATTGGGTTCTGGGGGTTGGGTTGTCATTGTTTTACCTCTGAGTGGCCCTTTTTTTTTAAAATGGCTAATGGCTAAGTTACAACTACCCCAATGGCTCAGAGAAGGTTAAGGAAGGAGACTCACTAGACAGCTGTTAGGAGACAGATGAAAGTCTCCCGTCAAGTCTATCCAGCTGTTCTTTAACGTGCACAGGAAATGGCCCTCCTGCGTACGACACCACAACCTATAACTTCGAATGTCGCATCGGTCGGACTACAGCCTTTCCAAGTCCATCTGTGTCCCCTTTCTGACCAAGAGCAGGATGGGCGTTCAGCGGATAGAAATCTCAGCATTATACAGGTGGGACTCGAAACAGGGAACTGCCGATTGGGAATCTGGCAAGCTATCGGCTGATCCAACCCTTGCCCCCAGCTGATCCGGCCCTTGCCACCTGCTGTCCAAGGAATCCCCTTCATTCAGCATTCTCCGAGTCCTTGAGGTCCTTATGGCATGACCATATATAGCCCATTATGTGCAAAAAAAAAGTGCCGATCAGGGGTAAAATAATCCAACCCAACTAAAAACTTACACCACATTTCTTTTGTCACGTGCTCACTCAAAATGTACCTAGAAATGTCGGTGACTAGTCCTAATCCTCAAGACAAAATACTTCCGATATATTCGATAATATTTTCGATAGTGTAATAAATGTGTGTAGATATTTAAATAACTTTAAGGCACAGCATGAATACCTAAAGATAAAAAACAAAATGTCGTGTATTCGAGGAAACATTTTCTTCAGAAATGCGCATCTTCAAGAGACATCAGCTAATAGGTCTCCGTAGGTCTCCGTAGTGAAAAATATTAAAATTGTGACTCTCAGATAATGTATATCTGGTTCATACAATATATGCCTTGAACATGAACTTTCAAAGAATGTAGAATAAGAAAGGGTGAAATCTTTTCTACAGACTTTCACAAAGAAGTTTGAGGGATTTTGGATAATTAACAATTCCCAAATTTGTGGCGTAATAAATAAAAGTCATTGCAAACAACGGAGGTGACCTCACATGAAATTGACAACGGTGGTGACCTCACATCAAACTGACAACGGATGTGACCTCGCATGAAACTGACAACGGAGGTCACCTAATATAAAACTAAAATATATACTTTAACCAGCTTCATGTTCTGATTTATTGTGAGACTGCTTCCGTTTTCGGTAAAAATTTTGTTTCAAGACTCCAAAAGGTTTACAAACCTTAATAATCCTAATCCACTAAAAATGTTTTCTGAGTTCCCTTTCAGAGCAGATTTCAATAGCTACGGAATGAAAAAATATTATTCAATATCGTGTTTGAGATGTGAATAAAATTTCATGATATTTAATAATGCCTATTTAGGGGGGAGGGTAGAAACTTTTCTATAAAGGCAAGAGAAAGAATGAATGCATTTAAATAAAGGTATTAATTGAAAATCTCGTGTTTCGATGTAATGCTAATCTGATGTGATGCTGAGTCAGAGTTCACCCTCAGTCAAGTTGGTTGGGTTGTTTTTCCTCTGAGTGGCACTTTTTTTGTACACAGTGGGCTAAATGGCAAGATTACAAGGACCCCGAAGGAGAAGATTGGAGGGCACCCACTGGACAGCTGTTGGGAGACAGATGGTAGCCTCCCGTCAAGACTTCCAGCGTGTTCTTTAACGTGCACGGGATATGACTCTCCTGAACACGGGGCCACGGCTTAACGTCCCATCGAACGGATGACGGCTTTCGAAGCCCTCAGTCAATGAGGAATAAGTGTAAGTAGACTTTTAGAGAAGGTAAGGCAGAGTCCGAACGCACACATCATAGGTAAAGATTTTCTCGTATTCCACTGCATGAATTCCCGCCGTTTCTTCATCTTCAGCTGAAAGCTTCTCGAAAAGGCATCCCTGATTCATAAATTCATCTTCTAGAGTCTTCCGATGCTTTTTTTTCATCACACAACCTCCCTATTTCTACTCCCCAAGGCAAACAAGAACAGTTCGTGTTGACTTAACGGGACACTGATACTCTCTCCTGATGCGTCTAGAAAACCACACGAAGTGCGAAAGTTCTTTCCCCCCCTCCCCCATCCAAGACAGGAAGATCTGTTTAAACTGGTTTTAAATGGCCATTCTGTCGTTCGTTAATAGTTTGAGAAAAGCGGGAACAGATGAAAGGTGATAGCCACGAATACAGAAGGTAGATCATCTTACAGACTCAGTTGAGCTTGTAGGCGAGGCAGCGCGTTATTAAGCCGCATACAGCCTCCGTGATGGATGGTGATGGGACCTAATGCTCTTCCGACCACTGCTCTGTACACAATGTCTTTGGCGGGAGCGAGAAATAGCTGCACACGCCAATTTAAAACCAAACACACAAAGCATATTTTCTGAACACAATAAAGTGGAAATTTAGTGCAAAGGAGAAATCTCCAATTTAAGATAATGGCACGTTTTAAAATTATGAAATGATTATTTTAGATTTTAAATAAAGAACAATTACGATAACGTACAAGTAATACACGTTATCGCAATTAAACTATACTTGGACATTACAGCGATGCGAAGAAAAAAAATTTAAAAACGGAAACTTTCCAAGTATAAAATAAAAAAAATAAATAAATACCCCCACAAGCAGCTGCTTGCCACAGAGGTCTGACAGGAGCCTGTCAGTTTATATGCCACAGTAGGAGATCAAACAGCATCAAATTGTCAATAGTGACTGCATTTTTTCCCTTCCTTTTTCTTTTGGAATTATTATACATTTCGTAAAACCTAATAATTAGAAAACTGCTTTTCCGTTCATTGAGCAAATGGTTCAGCAATTCAGTTCCTGGAATACAGCAAGGAAAAAAAACTCTGCTAATAACTATTTTCTGCCCTTTTTAGATAGTCAGTACAATAATTTAATCTCTACAATCATAAAATGGATAAAATTTTAAATTTTGCTGCTGTTTTGGTTTCTGATATTTAAGACTCATGGCTAGCTTTATGTACTTCGAGGCCATACAGAAAACAAAACGAAGGATACGGGTTCCTTTTCTAAATAATGTTTACTTACCCTTACATCTCTCATTTTGTTATGAAAGTTACAAAATATAGACAGATGTGAAATTTGTTTTTAGTAGTTTATAATATTTCATAAACGTTGATCCAAATGGAATTAGGGCCGTAGGATCTTACAAACGCGAGGCCCTGAGCGACTGCCCCGTTTTCCGACATCTCAACTGGCCTTGTCCCTCCCCCCAAACAATTACGCTAAAAATTGGAATTTGCAGCAGAAGAAAACAGAGTCTGTCATAGTTCTTCTATTCTTTCCCTTTTCATGCTCGAGACTAACATCGATTCACCATCAAGCGACGAGCTATAAAAAGGTGATGCCATCAGGAAAGGCACACTAAAATATGTCGTCGTGAGTAATTGGACAATGATCTTTTCCCTCCTAGCGGTGCATACTGGAGTGACTCAATTCTATATCTATTGATGCCTTAGAGAGAGAGACCACTGGACAGATGGAAACATCCGCCAAGTCCATCCATGCTCGGATCTAGAAAAAATCAAGGGAAAGGGTGAGGGGGGGGGGGCAAGTGACATAATCGAGCCATAAAGGAGTAAATGGGTTGGGGAAGAGCTGGAATTCCACTGCATCATAAAATTTTCCCCTCCGTTTTAGAAGTTTTTAAGAATATTTAAAAAAATATTTAATATTCGCAAATTCAATAATTTTTTGCCTGCATTACCCTTATTGGCATTCTCAAGTGGGGGGGGGGGGGGCATAGGCTCTTGCTCTTCCCTTCCTCCTAAATTCGGACCTGAGTGAATCCATTGAATTTTTCGCATACAGAAAATATAGTTTTCTTGCCCAAGGGACAGTGAGCCACCATAAGGCACATGACCTCCAAGTCCCTGCATGAATTAATACTTCATCCGAGGGAAGGAGTCATTTTCTAGAACCTTCGCTATCTCTTCCACCTGCAAGAATCGACTGCAACGTCTCGCTCCGAATACACGCAGTTTGCCGAGATTAACAAATCAAAAAAATTTCCTCCTTTATTATCAAGCGATGATGCTGTTCCGAGTTTTGACAGCTGTACGAGAGTCAAAAAGAACTTTCTGAACGACAAGGCGGTTAAATAAATGCCGAACTTTTTTCGCGCGAGAGATTTCCCTCATTACAACATGGCAAGGGTAACTTGAGCCTCTCAGCGAATCATTACACAGCTCTAAAAAATCACGCATACCTAAATGGTCTACACGTCAGCTCCTGCGCGAAGAGCACATTAGGTCAGATTGCGAAGTTGCGAAAGTTGGCAGACCCACGCCGCGTGCCGTTTCATTTCGACCCTAATCAGCCACCTGCAACCTCATCGGTCACCTGACACGAGATGAAAAGAGCCGTCCAGAAGAAAACGATGTACACAGGGATGGATTGATGCACAGCATCAATGAAAGTTAAATTATTAGTTTAATATTTGATCCATTTCTCATTTCTTCCACTGTCTTCTGAGATATAAACTTTCGTAATTTACATGATCACAGATTAAATGTCTCCAAGAACGTGAGTAATATTGCAAAACGATTGCTTTTATTAACTGAGTAAACTTTTTCGTTTAAACGACAGACAGGTCAGAAGAACTTGTAGCATCAGAACAAAGATCTTTAATAATGAGAAATAGCGGATTTAGAGGTTCAGGGGCCCTAAGGGAAAAACATTCGGAGGTCTTTAGTGTGTGGTTGAGATGCCTCTAGAATTATTAAAGTAATTCACAGAACGATTTGGGGGCTCCTCAGTAGCAGGGGCTCTATGCAGCAGCTTAGTCTGTTTATCGGTAAATCTGCCCTTAAGAAGGAGAACCAACTAAACACAAAATCAGATGAAAACCAAAGATTTCTTTTTAATGGGAACTGTGAGAGTTAAGCAAGGAGCCAATATTAAGCATCCTGTCCAATGGAAGCATGTGTTTCAAACCTAAGGTGTTTCTTTCAAGCGGGGACAGGTCAGGAAGAAATCTCAAACTTGCAAGAAGAGCAAACTTTCGATTACGACATTCAAATAAATCTTGCTCAAAATCGTGTAGAGCCTAGAATAAGGTAGAAACACTTAGTTCAGACTACAGTGGGAATGACCTCTGTTATCATATGATTACATACCATGTATGCATGGGCATTCGCAGAGGGGGGAAAACGGCACTTGCCCCCCCCCCCCCCCCCCCGTGATCGAGTGAAAAATTCCACAAATTATAATCGTAACAATTTAAACATAATTAATTTATATACATTATACAGGGTGAATCTGAAAAAGTGGACAAAACTTTACGGGATGGTAGAACGCAGCTATACGAGCAATATTCGTCATAGAATGTATGGTCGGAACGCAAGCGGTGAGAAGTTAAAAGGTAGTTTTCCACTGTCACATTTAAAGAATGAACACAAGAAGGAGAGGAGATACTCTGTGCCTCACTTGCATTCCCGTCCGCCGCACCGTACACAAAGTGCATATCCGCCATTTCGTGGTTAGTATAACCAGCCATCCTCTCGGCAATCCACGGTAGAAATGCCGTTGGGTGCGAGGACCGACCCTTTTATACCATTTCCAACGCCACCTAGTGGCTCGCCGTTTGCGTTCCGCCCATACTTTCTATGACGAATATTGCACGTATAGCTGCGTTCTACCACCCCGTAAAGTTTTGCCCACTTTTTCAGATTCACCCTGTATATGTGTTTTAGTATTGATGCAATACTGTATTCTATAATCTACTTGTGAAAAAAAAAACTAAAAAATTAAATAATTAAATAAAAATTTATTGATGTAATTGTCTCCAAGCTTTGCCCCCCCCCCCCTCCTGGAATATTTTGGCCCATGCAAGTATGCCAAAGATCACAGATATTGGATCACCACCAGGTTACTTATTATGTGCCCCAACCTCTAAGCTATTGGCCCTCACATAACTCCATCTCTCTGAATAATTGAATCTCCACTCATCATCCTAGTAGTATGTCACGTGCTTCAACTATTAGAGATATCGGTCTTCTGCTCAGCACCCAAATATTACATGATGCGATTTCGTCACCTCAGCTGTTGTACCCGTGTTCACCACTCGACGACATGTCAGGCACTCCAAACATCTGAGCTATTAAATCTACTCTCACTACCCCGGTTGTAGGTCATTTGAGATATTGAATCTCTGCTCACTACCCGATTACCTGTCATCGCTTTAATCATTTCAGCTTTTGCATTTCTCTTCACCGACACACATATTTCAGTTATTTCAATTACTGGACTTTTGGAAAGGAGAGAAAAAAAATATCTTTTTCAATTCTTTAGAGAGAATATTTTCGAAAACAAAATCAGTTGAATGTTTTTCACAGCAACTTCTTTTCCAAATGCTTTAAATATTTCGTTTGCTCGTTAGAGAAAAAAATAACGAATGACGCAAAAATAATAATAGTTTCTTTACAAAACGTTACATTTGATATTCCATTGAAGAAATCATATTTTTCTGAGTACAGAGTATGCATTTAATATTCCTATTCGTCTTCACCAGTGCTATGCTTATGAAGTTGGCAGCCTTCGTTCAGAATTTCTCTCTCTGTCGAGGGTTACAGATCTGACGGGACCTGGGCTCGAGCCACAGATAAGGTTGGGTTGGGTTGTTTGACTTCTGAGAGGCACTTTTAAGCACACAATGGGCTAAATGCCACGTCACCCACTGGAACAGCTGTTGAGAGACAGATGGCAGCCTTCCGTTATCATCACCACTTAAGTTATTAGCTAGAATTTCCAATAGTTTATTTTTTTCTGGAAATTTAGAAATAATGGAATCATTAAAGTTATTTATTAGCTTATCAATTATAGGATGAAATTTATTTTTGAGAATTATTCTAAAAATTAAGTTTGAAAGTAAATATTTTTGTTTAATGAATAATGGAGGAATGCTTGTTTCAGCATATCAATCAATGTTACAGCTTCCTTTCGGGAGTCCAAGACAGAATCTGAGAGATTTGATTTGGGCTCTTTCCAATTGGATGAGTCGGAATTTTGCTGCATTTCCAAGAAATTCTAGTCCGTATGCAAATTTTGGAAGAAAGATGGAATTATAGACTAATAGTAAATTTTTATTAGAACAACCCCATTTGGAGTTACCTAAATATTTAAGACAGTGACCCCCTTAGCCTTAATTACTTCTTTCACCCTCTCAACCATTGATGCCCCTAGCTTTCCATACATCTCCTTTACTTCAGGGTCGTGGTACCACACTCTCATGGCACTTTCTATCATTTTGGTTTTCGTCGTGCAATCCATCTTAGATATGCGCGCTTTAATAATGGCCCACAAATTTTCAATGGGGTTTAGATCGGGTGAATTTCCTGGCCACTCCAATACCTTCAAATGTTGCTAGGTAAAGAATCTCTTAGCAAGCTTAGAATTGTGGCATGGAGCCAGATCCTGTTGAAATACCCCATCACCATTAGGGAACAGTTTCTGCAGTGTTGGGACCATTTTCGCCTCCAGAACGCCTATGTACTTTTTGCTGTCCATCATTCCTTCAATGGGGTGAAGCGTCTGTGGCCCGGAAGCTGTGAAACATCCCCAAAACATGACCTTGGGTGGGTGTTTGGGGGATTGCTGGATGTGGCCGGATCGAAGAGGTTCTCCAGGCGAGCGGCGGACGAAATTTGATCTGTAGCCATGCACCTCAAAGTGGGTTTCGTCGGAAAACATCCCTTTTTCCCAATTCTCCACAGTTCAGTCTCGACGTTTCATTGCCCAGGATAGCCTTTTTTGTTTCATAGCGGGTGTCAAAAGCTGCTTTTTGGAGGGGCGTCGAGTCTGGCGGCCACACTCCAGAAGGCGACGACGTACGGTGGAAGCATCTATATTAAGCACATGAGACGCAATATCCCTTTTGATGTCTCCACTGGTCTTCTTTGGGTCTATGATATTAATTCTTCGAATTAGACTATCATCCCTAGGGGTGGTTTTTCTTTTTTTTTTACAACGTCCTTTACGGGACGTGTCCACGGACCCTCTCTCCTTATGCAGCTCCATGATGCTTGTCCCAACTAAATCGCACAGTACTGTACCTGTATTTTTCAAAAAATTTATTAAATACCACTAAAACGGAAAGAAACAATATATACCTGAACGGCGTTTCGTTTCAAATCGCCTCGATTTTGGCCTCCCCCTTTTAATTTTTTCCAAATCCGGGCCACGATGCTTCTGTACAGAGTTTGTCTGGAATCCACTCAACGTCTATTACGTTCAATCCGTTACTTGCCACTTCTTATTCTTCTGGTGTTGATGAATTCCTTCTAATGCTTACCCATTTCCATTTGTGAGGGCACATACATCGCTCCACTTTTCATTCGATCGACCCTTCTAGATGTCCTTCTACTTCGTCGCCAACTTAGAGCGGCCTTTCTCTTAACTGAAAATCTGACCTGTTCCGACGAAAGTTAGTCGAAAAGGTCTTTTCCATTGAACGCTCTTGAAACACCGAATCTCTCACGGTTAAGCCACCTACAGGACGACAAACACACGAGTGAAAACAAGCTGCTTCCGCTGAACTGCAACAGACCAGATAAAATAATTAAGGTTTCTAGATTCGTGAGTACGGAAGAGATAAAGAAAGGCTTTCTTCGCCAATCCTCCAAATACTAAACCGTGTAAAAAAAACACTCACTCCGATTCTAAATAACATATTTCACCGGCTGACAGCCGACGATTAGCGAAGACTCCCGATTCCATTTCCCGCGCAGCTGCGCACGTATCGGGGCTCAGTTTATACAGCGAAGTTGCCAGATCCACTGCCTTCTGTCACCTGCGCGATTAATTACGGCCAACAGAGGCCAGACGCTGAAGCTGCTGGCACGGAGAAGCCGATACTCGAGTTCATGGCATTGGACTGCTTTGCCAATTCTTTTAAAATGCTCAGAAAAACTTCTGCTCTGACAGTCTCGGTTAGATTGGTAGATTAATGTTCAGTTCATTACTAGCCCTGAAATGGAAGAATTAGTTGCTCAAAGCTCACTGAATGTGTTGGACAGAATCAACAGGTTCTTGCTAAAGACAATACCAAATTAAAATTCCTTTCATTCAAATACCAAAATGCTTCGTAACCATAATATTTGTACTAAAAGTTTTAAATATTTATGATTATCTAATTCGAGTCTGAACATAACCCAGACTCGTTATCTGATGTTCCCCTGGTTCGAGTCTTCACTGTGTCTGCTTCGAAATTTCCTTCAGTTAAACCTCACTCTTTTCACTCATTAAGAAAAGAAACGCCGATGGTCTTCGCCATTCCTCATCAGCGTTAAGAACTGGACAAAATTAATAACTCAGGAAAAGTGACCGATTAACATGAAATTTGAAATAATAATTGCACATCTATATATATATGTAGCATAACAGAGGGTAGGAATATATTGGATATGTGTGGGGGGGGCTCAGTCGGTAGCGTGCCAGGCTCCTAATCTCTAGTTTCCAGGTTCGAGTCTTACTGGGCAAAGATTTAGATTTACCTCTGAAAAAATCTCCACCCTGCCCCCTCGGTCAGTAGGGGACACTGATGGGTTTGGAAAGGCCACCGTGTTGGATGGAACATAAAGCCGTGGCCCCGTGTGCGGGAGAGCCATACCATGTGCACGTTAAAGAACACGCTGGATGATCTTGACGGGAGGTTCCATTTGTCTCCTAACAGCTGTCCAGTGGGTCTGCGTCCCTCGACTTTCTCTGAGCCTTCGAGACGCTTCTGACATGGCCATTTAGCCCATTGTGTGCAAAGAAGCGCCGCTTAGAGCTAAACCAACTCAACCCAACTGGATATTTGCCAATAAATGCCATATGCACTTCAACAAGAGCTAATGCTATGCAATGGGAAATTTTTAGAGAAGCATTTTTTAAAGAGAAACAAAAAAGAAAAAATTCGATCGTTGTAAAATTTCGAATAAAATATGCAGGTGAAACAGTCTGTTGCATAGACTGTTGTTTAAAATTTAAGGAAGTTGAAGAAAAATGCGAATATCTAAAAAAAATCCCTTTTCGAAATTTAACGAAAGTTTCAAAGAACATTTAACACTACATATATAAATTTTTACATGTGAAGTAAAGAATATATTAGAGTACCTGTCAATTATAAAATTAAATTTCCAATCAAAGAACTATACCGGAAAATTTTTCCAATTATGAAAAGTTGTAGATCATAGCAAATATTGAAGTTAATGTTATTTAGTAAAGAGCATGATTATCCCTAAGAGCAATATATATTTCACAACAAGCTCTCATGCTTCTTATCCAATAATAATGAATGATATAAAATACGAGTCTGAAAGAGGGTTGTGTAGGAAAAAAAGGTTCAATTGAGTTTCTCCCCCCCCCCTCGATATTTTTCTAGATTCTGGCCTGCCCACGCCGAATGATTCTCGGGGGTGGAGAGAAGAGAATCAGCCACCACCCTCTTCAGATCATTAATGACCGAAATGGAGAAAAAAAAACAGTAAGCTAATAAATATGACACATTTTGCAAGAACATTTTTTAAAAGGTCTTTGAAACGGAAGGAAACATTGTGTATTGGCAGGCCCCGATCTAGAAAAAAATGCCGGGGGGAGGGGGGGAGGAGCAAAAAAATACAATCGAGCTGGATTATATAAAAGGGGTGATAAGAGACTTTATTTCCAATGCCGTATAACATTTTACCCTTCGTTTCAGGTATCGTTAAAAATTTCTTGAAAAATGCGTGAAAATGCACAAGTTTAATAATTGTTTGCCTCCATTACCCTTACTAGCATTCTGAAATGGGGGATGCTCCCTTGCTCTGTCCCCCTCCCGCCGCCAGATTCAAATACTACTATTATATGAAGAAGCATTGGACGAATCGGCATTGCACGAATCCTACCATTGGACAAATCGTACCATTAGACGAAGAGTCCATTGGTTCAAACGGGATTGGACGAAACGGCACTGGACCGTCTAAGAAGACATGTAGGTCAGTGCAACTATTGATAGTGATACCTCAGACCAACAAACCACTCCCATCCAAGCGGTCCCTTTCCACGATATTCAGGGGTTGATAACGTGTCCCACGCTCTCTCTAGAGGCTTGGTACCAACAATCATTACGTATGCCATATCGGGATTCATCGAAAAAGAGCACCTCTGTCTCCATTGATCATTGGTCCGACTAAAGTGCTGCCTGCTCCATTCCAATCGTGCCCTCTGATGAGCTGAGGTTAGTGGTGGACTCAGTTTAAGCACTGCAGGTTTACACTGCAGGTATTCTAGCATATAAATTTCTTTCATAAAGTGGTCGGTCATTAAATACAAATTTAATAACCGATAAATGTGAGCTATTTCGTGCTAAATATACTCTGAAACTTTCATTAAATTCCAAAAAAAGATTTCTTGAGATATTTGCAATTTTGTTCGATTTGCTTAAATTACGAACTGCAGTGTATTTGAAATTAGTGGTAATGGAAAAAAATTAATATCCCTTCAATTTCATACAAAATCGATCAAACGGAAGAAAAAAAATTTGAAATCATGTCACAAATATTAACAGGAATAAAACTGAATCTTTTGTAGAAAAATGTGAAATGATAAATAATCTAGCCTACTTCTTTCAAAAATAAAAATTGCAACCAAATGGCGATTACAGAATTATGCGTTTCGTTGGGAGGTTAGATTCTCATTGTTTCACCTCTGAGCTGCACTTTTCTTAACATAAAGGGCTAAATGGTTAAGTGTCAAGCACCCGAATGGCTGAAAGAAGGTTGTGGGAAGTGGACCCACTAGACAGCTGTTAGGGGACAGATGAAAGCCTCCCAGCAAGTCTATCCATCGTATTCTTTAACATACACAGCGAATGACCCTTCTGCATAAGACATCACGACTTAACGTTGAGTGCAATGGATGGCGGTCTTCCCAAACCCATCGGTGTTCCCTTTCTGCCCAAATGTAATGGGGGGGGGGGGGGGGGTAGCGGATATAAATCTCAACGCTGACACACGTGGGATTCGAACCTGGGAGCTTCAGATTAAAAACCTAGCGTGCTACAGACCGCATTCTGATGCAGGGGTTTAACCACCAAGAGGAAGGATGGCATCATAGAGCCAACTTATAAAAGAACAGCTCTGTGGTTGGGCATAAAATTTTAATTAGGTGGTCATTTTCCCGAGAATTACTTAAATACTGGTATTCGGGAATTGCGCAAGGCAGGATTCCTGGGATCTAAGTTTTATTTAAACATTAAAAATGTTGTAACACTATTAAAAAATGCTGTAACTATTTGTTGATGTTGTAACACTATTAAAAAATGATAGAAAATCTATTTACGTTCACGTTTATTAGAATACGATGAAAATTTAATAATATTCTTTAGTAAAATATCTTTTGAAAAAAATATAGAATGTGTGGTTGAGGTTTTATGGCGCATTGGCAACTAAAGCTATAATGCACAAAACGATATAAAACTAAAAGGGTAAAAGACAGATCTTACAACCAAAGTTAAAAGCAAACATGAAAAGATGTTAAGGACAAAAGGAACAGATCTAAATAATATAAATAACAATAAAAAGACAAAAAACAATAAATATATATATATGCAAAAAAGAGTGAAATCAACCGCGGGGTAAAAGAAACAGTTCCTGCAGAAGATACTAATTACAAAACCATAAAATTAAAATTTGTTCATTTCGGTGGGCAGGGTGGTTAGCGCGCTTGGGTATTGATCAAAAGCAAGTGGGTAAGGCATGGATGCTTGTGTTGTTCTTCTGCTGAGGTCGCGCCTTCCTCACAGATCTTCTCTATGGCCTGTTAAACTGATAGGATCCACTCACACCTCTATAAAAGCTGCTGCTTCAGGGGGTATTTAATATTTATTTTCAACGCAAATAAATTATACTTCTTTTAAGAACCCTTTGGGTCCACATAAATGTGGTTTAGCCAGTTGTCATTCATGACAACAAAATATTTCACGTCCCCTTAGTGGGTAAAGTAAGATGGATGACGTTAAGGGTTCGATAAAATCAGGCATTGATTTCTCTCACATCACGATATCCAATATACTTCTGTTAGGAAGTTATGGAAGTATCTGTCTGGCACAAATATATCTTTTGTAACATTATTTCAAATTTCGCAATTTCTACATTTAGCTTCCTCAATGTAAATCAAGGCCTTCTGGAGGATTTGAAAACTATAAATGATCATATTTCATTAGTACTTATTCAACTCTATTCAATTTAATAGTAATATGAGAAAGAATTTTTCATTAATCTGTTAAAACAAAAAGTCGCTTTTTGACATTCTTCTAGCAGTTAAAGCACTGCAGGAATGTAAACCACTTGCCAATGTAAACCCCTTCACCATCACATTGCGCCAATAAAATAGTAAACTTTTAACCTAAATTACACGTTTGTAAGACTTATGTGAAATTTGATATTTTCAACTTATTCCACCATCAGAGATACCGATTTCAATTAATATCTCTTCAATCCAAAGAGAATTTTTAATTTATCTCTAAAAAAAAACAGTTATTTCCTAAAATAAAAAAATTGCATTTTTCCACCCTTGGGGGGGGGGAGGTAAGGCGGAGGGAATCATTATTGCCAAAGCAAACTTTGGCGACCTTCAAATTTCGTCATTAAAATTTTAGATTTCTAGCATAATGACATCGCTTGCAATATTCGTTTAAAATTTTTCCTTTTCCGCTTTCTCATTTTTTGGAGAGATCAGTTGTAGATATTTGGAGATTCGGAAAATGGGATTCGTAATATTTCATCCATACCTGTCCAATCCAAATGGAATCTTAAATTCATCTGCTAAAACATAGAAGTTGAATGTCTACAGATAGAGAGACGACAAAGTGAAAACATTAGCTCGTTTCTTCTGAAAACGAGCTAAAAATGTGTTTAATATATTGATCATAATTATTTCTTTCTTTACAATAAGCACATTGTTTTTTTTTTTTATCCTTAATTATTTCCTTTAAGTTTGGAAAGAGGTGGCTCAATCGGTAGCGCGCCTGCAGTTCCCAGGTTCGAGTCCCAGTTGGGTCAGTGTTGAGATTTATCAATCACCAGGAGACACCGATGGTCTTGGAAAGGCCGCCGTCCGTCGAAGAAGACGCTAAGCCGTGGCTCCGTGTGCGGGAGATACATCCCCTGTATCACATTAACGAACACGCCGTATGGCTTTGACGGGAGGTCATCATCTGTCACCCAACAGCGGCCCAGTGGGTCCACTAACCTTCTCTGAGCCTTCGGGGTCTTTGTGGCCTGGCCATTTAGCCATTGAGGTGTGCAAAACAGTGCCGCTCAGAGGTAAAACAGTCTAACCCTTCAATTCAAAAAGCGCGGAGAACAATGTCATAAAATCTTGGAATTTTTGGAAACTCATTTAGATATGGGAAAATTCACAATGTGCTAACATAGGAGAAATATTTCTCACAAAAAATTACAGTACTTTCTCACATTAATGATGAAGTTCAGAATCACGGATCTCGTAGGTAGTCTGCACCAGGAAAGATTCTCCCGCCCCCTAAGAATGACACAGATCTCTGAAAACTTGCTGATCATTATAAAGATACTTCTTGACAGTGATGATCTTCCCTTCAGGCAAAGAGTTACTGCTTTTGGAAACACGTAAACCTCACATGGTCTATTTCCTTTCTTTTAGATAATTGTTCTGTCGTCTAGAACCGAAGCTGCACAGAGTCCGAATGCAAAAGCGATTTGACAAGAATAATTTTAAAGAATGAGATTAATTAGAACAATTTTTATACGTATTTGCGAACCGACAAGTATTCCGTTCCGTCTTCATTGTTGCAATTCGACGCAGCGAAAAGAAAAACATATCGACATCACTCACAAGAGTTAAAAAAAATCCCATTGTCATTCAACACAGAGGCAACAAAAGGAGCAGCAAGAGGGCGGCTATTGGTTGCAAGTCAAAAAAAAAGCAAAAACTCTGGAAGAGGCAGACAGGAGCCTGCATAAGTGGCTCCATCTTGTGAGCAGATAATGCTCCATTGTAAGCTAGTGCCACAGGAGAACGGAGCTCTTGTGCAGAGGTCAAGAGCCGGATGACCTTTCCTTTCACGACACGCGTCGCTCCCGATTATCGTTGAAAGACATCGGGCAATTCTTCACTGAGACTTATCTCTTCATCAAGTCAAAAAATACCTTCCACATTTCCATTGTTTCATAAAAAAAAATGTTTCCATCTTTCAATATGGATTCGATTATTCCAATCACAATATTCAGGAAGAGTATTATAGTCTAACCCAGTGGTTCTCAACCTTTTACGCTTCACGTACCCCCTGGAAATGTGTATGTAACTGGCATACCCCTTATAGAGATAGATAAAACTATAGTTATAGTATAATAATGTCAACTTAGCGACTTTGTTACTAAATCTAGCGACCTTTGAGCTCTCACGACGAACCCCGCGTTGAGAACCCCTGGTCTAACCCATTAAATTCATGGTATGTCACTTCGATTAATATTGATGCTCAAGGTGATTTAAAATGTCCCCCTCCTTTTCCCCTAATCTGTGTTTTCTGTCATCATTAACGTAACTACCACCTCACTGGGAAATACCGAGAGTAAATGTTCTACGAATCCACATTGCAAGTATCACCTGATGGCACTTAATTTCCATCTAAAGCAGATGTCTGTATTTTTTCTTTCAGAGAAGAGCACTAAGGCGTCCAAAGACAGACTTGGCGAGCACCGAAAATTTCCGACGCCCTTTCCCCGCCCATCTACCTACCCAAAAAAAGGATTTGATGTTTACCTTTATTCCACCAACTGAGATGCTATGATATTCTAATCAAAAAAATTCTCCATTTAAAATAGTCTTTAAGCATCTCAGAAATGCGGAATATAAATTAAGTTGTTTTGATAAAAAAATATGATTTTTTTTTTAATTTATTTTTCAAATATATGTAGTATTAAAATATGGAACAGATTAACTTCTTGGGAGTTAAAATTTTTAACTTACGATGGGAAGGGCTGAAACGAAAATAGTCTGGAGTCACTGGTTAATTTTATTATCATAAATTTACAGGTTGTTAAATTTCGATATTTGAAAAACAATACGAAAGATAAATTTATGAAACATCCCTTATAAAGAAAATAACAGCAGCGATAATAAATCACTCGTCGTGTTTTCATCCCGAAATATAGCGCTGTCGATAGCAGACGAGATGAGATTTGGGGTTAAGGTCATAATCGTGAGCTCTCTAATAAAGGATACATCGGCGAGCTCTTTTAACAGTCTGCCGCTCGCAAACAACGGATTGTGTAAGTGACGCATCAAAAGAGTGATAAAATTCAATGGAGAATTCATTTTCAACTGAGAAAGAAACAGAATATATGAATAAATAAATAAAAAAATAAATAAATACCCCCTCAAGCAGCTGCTTGCCACAGAGGTCTGACAGGAGCCTGTCAGTTTATATGACAGAGTAGAAGGTCTGAGAGGATGGCAGGTCCTCAGCAGAAAAACGACACAAACAGCCATGCCTTACCCGGGGCTCGAACCCAGGTCCCTTAGATCAGTAGCCAAGCGCGCTAACCACTCGGCCACGGGACGGAACACATGAATAAAAAAATAAATAAATAATCCCTTCAGCAGTTGCTTGCCACAGAGGTTTGACAGGAACCTGTCAGTTTATACGCCAGAGAAAAGGGGTGTGACAGTGGCGGATCTCAGCAGAAAAACAACACAAACATCGATGCCTTACCCGGGCTCGAACCCACGTTCCTTCGATCAGTAGCCAAGCACGCTAACCACTCGGGCACGGGAACGATTTCTTTTAATTCTTCAGGGAATCAGAAGATATTTTAGGGGGAGAACAGAAGGGGGAGGGAGTGCAGGCTGCACTCCTACTTCCAGGTGACGCTACTGGACAGATTCGATGGACTGATAAACGTAAAATGTCAAACTGAATCGAAAATCAGTTAAACATTTTCTTTTCCACTTTGGGCCCAGTCTTTGCTTGACTAACCAGAAACTTTTGAAACCGTCTGATTGGTTCATCGCATCGGACGTTCAGATATGGATCAGTGTGAAGGACAGAAGGTGAGTTACAGAAAAGGTCTGAATGATATTCACAAAAGGTATCGTCTGCAGCTACTGACTGTCCAGCGATTCTGCTGCCGTATTCTTTGAGGTGCGACTTTGCCATTCTGATCCAATTTTTATAGAAAGAAATGTTAAAACAGCTCTAGAAATTCAATTCTCTAGTTCTCTTAAACGCACTTTTTTTCATCGAATCTAATAAATAATACTTTGCCAATTTCTTAACATAAACCAATTCCGTATGCTCTGTGAAATAATTAAGAGAAAAACTGTAATTCTCTATTGTCCTCAATAGCTTTTATCGAATCGTTAACCGAGCATGGAAAGAGCATCGAAGGGAGAGAGGGAAATGGAAAGAGCATCGAAGGGAGAGAGGGAAATGGAACGGCACGAAGAGGCCAAGGCAACGGAGAGTGAGCGTCTTTGTTTCTCTGTTTCATTTGATAATGGTTCACTTTACCCATTACTGGAATTCCTCTTAATATTACATTTTCTGTTGTTTAAAATCCAAGAGTTTCAGAGGTCTTTTTCCTCTTGAATGAAAATAATTCTTCTGCATATGAGTGTATCCTCTTGTTTGGTTTGCCTTAAATGTTTTCGTTACAGAGACATCAACCGATTTTGCCAATTGAAGAATTCATTTCGCTCTGCTGCTATCAAAACATCATGTTCGGTTGAGTCGTCTTACCTCTAGGCGGCTCATTCTTGCACACAACGGGCTACATGGTCAGGTCACAACTACCCCAAGTGCTCAGATAAGGTTGGGGAAGGGATCCACTGAGCAGATGGTAGCCTCCCGTCAAGGACATTCAGCGTGTCTTTAACGTGCACAGGTTATAGCTCTCCTACGTATAGATTCAAGGCTTAATGTCCCATCGGACGGACGGCTGTCTCTCCAAGTCCAACGATATCACCATTCTCACCGAAGAAAATTCCCAGTGCAGGTACAGTTGGGACTCGAACCCGGGAACTGCAAATTACAATCCTGGCCAGCTAACGACGGAGCCAAACCCCTCCGCCATATTCAGTAGAAAAGACCCCAGCGCCTACTAACGTTAATCGTTTATCACCATATTCTTCTATATCTATATACTCTTCTATTTCAACTTGCATTTTTTTGTGGATGAACATAGAAAGCTCATTTTGATTTATGAATACGGAAACCATTTTTATAGCAAATGTATATCAAATTGCAAAAGCATTCGCGATGCGGGAAAAGTCCAAAAAGTTTTGGATTTTCCCTCATCAAGATTTTTCAACTTTTTTTAAAATAAATATCTGTAAAATAAAACTATTTTAATAAATATTTATAAGAAATTTAGCTGCTCTAATTGAAACGAATTCTAAAGCAAACTCAACTTCAGGAAAATATATTTGATTGAAATCTGTGGTTGTTAAGTAAAATATAAAGCCACCAGGGATGAATTCGAGGAAAAATTTTTAAACCAGTTTTGAAAAATCAAATTATCTGAAACAATTATGAAAGATGCATTCAGGAATGCATACCGTTAAACATTTTTACAATTTATCGTATTAGCCGACTATTACAAAGTTTAAAAAATTATAACTTTTTAAAACAAACTCAAGATCTCCGATTCATTTGATGCTAAAAAATACTGGAAATAATTCCTAGATATTTAAAATTGCTTACAAAAATCATTAAAATCAGTAATAAAATAATTAATAAAGTGAGAAGAGCGGAAAAAATAATCAAAAGTTAATAAATAATAAATAAACTTTATTACTAAATGCTAATTAAAAGACTGCGTTCATAATAAAATGATTATTCGCATTTTTATTCTGCTTTTTTTTTTTCCACCGTTATAAGAAAAACTGAAAATTTCAATTATGATTGAGCTGGAGCCCCTTCTAATTCCGTGCTATTTCAAGTACGAGCTAGCCCAATTCCGTGCTATTTCAAGCACGAGTCAATCCAATGCGGTGCTATTTCAAGCACGAGCCAGTCCAATTCCGCGCTATTTCAAGCCCAAGGTAGCCGGGCGAAAATCATCCCTTTAACGCTCCCAAAATCTACTCTTTGATCCACATCGTAAGTCATTGCATCATTTATATATCGTATATATTTTTAAGACTCTTCGTGATTTTCACGAAAGTGACATCTGTTTCTTGTTTTCATCCAAAAGTTCCTTATGATGATGAACAAAGATGCTTTTTACATAAATTTCTGCCTCCACTTCAAGATGTCTCAAGAGCACTTCTATTGCAAGAGCAAAGTATCACCCAACTCTCTTGAATTAGATTCGCAGCTCTGTCGCCTTCAAATACCAGTGGGGCACTTCATCGTCGTCTCTATTTGTAGCAGCCAAGTACCTGATAGTGGTCAATGCATACAATGTATCGTATTAGATGTCTGGTAGCGCACACAGTTACAATTCAAGTGAACGAAGAGCTCTACGAACATCTCTACCTGTCCATCACAGTTGCCCGAGCTTTCAATCAAACCACTTTGAACACTAATTCAACCGGATTTGCGTTATCTTTTATATCGCACTGGCACAAAAACTGAAAGTCAAAAATATCGTCTTGAGTTTACATTTAAAAAAACGTCCAGATTTACGTCAGTGCGGAGATGGAATGTAGACTTCGACTTCAAAACGCTGTTGTATTCGAAACTCTTTCGACAAGCAACCAGAACAAATCTCCCCCTGCTGTTGTCGCAAAAATGATCTTCTAAAGTTACTCGGCGTTCTAAAATGCGGCAGCGGCACATTTTCCTTCACCAAACGAGACATTCTGCTTCGTGAAAACAATCAAGTGTTTATTTCTGGCCTCTGGCCTGCCACACGACTCTATAAACATTTATATTCCTCCTTCTCTCGTTTTGCGGAGACGACCGTCTGACGACTTTCTCTTGGCGCTGCTGCGAACAAACAGCCGACGGTCCCCGGTCAACGATGCCTTTGTTGGCTGGTGTCGAAGCGTCCGATTGCGAGGCCAGATACGCTGCCGACCGCTGCACACTGTCAGCGTCTTAAGTGAACACGAAACCCGATCACGAGCTCAGAAAAGCCCCGACGAGGAGACGGATCTCATTTTCCCATTCTGGCCACCGCCCAATGCAACCTTTCGATGCAGGACCACGAACTGCATCTCTAAGTGATGATATACTTAAAAGGCGGCAATTACTCACAAGAGGTTGAACAATAGGAAAAACAAAATGAATCCAAAATTTCCCGGATTTAATTTTAGATTTCGCAGTAAAATAACTTCAGTGATTTAATGGCTGAGTAGCTCAGATTTCGATGAAACACTCTTGAAAGTCAGTAACTAATAAATTGAGTCTTTACTCATATTTACTTTTCGCATTAATTTATTACGGAGCTGAAACATGGATTCAATAAAGCGCATTTCTGAAAACTCGAGTCAAATTTCGGGATCGTGTTGTACTGTGCATAGTGATGAAAGCAGTTGCTCTGAACATTCGACCAGAAACTCTTCCCTTCCGAGTGATTGCACATTTTGAGAGTGCAAGTTACGAAGCCTGTCGAAAAGTACGACGCTAGTTAAATTTGCATGTCTGACGGCATAGTAGATGTGGACAAAATCCCACCACTCCTGGGTGATCTCAATCTTACGTATCCTGTCCGTTGGATTGGTAGAGGTGGACCAACTGTATGTCCTGCAGGCTCTCCCGATTTGAATCCCCTGGATTTCTTCTTTGGGAACAAGGCTACCCCGATTCCTAATGCCTATGCTCTCGGTGAACGGATCGGATCACAGATGGTTGTCAAAGAATTCAGAACACTCCGGGGCTTTTCGAACCTGTTAGTCAATGAGAAGACGCTGTGAGGTGCGTATTGTTGCTGAGGGAGGCCAATTTCGAACACATTCTCTGACGTCGATTTAAATACTTGTTCTAATCGATCACTTACAGTGTGTGTAATAATTGAAATTAAAGCGAGTTAACCTCACAGGATTTCATACTTGAACTCTCAAAATGTGCGATAAATCGGAAGGGGAGCTTTTCTGGCTTAATGTACATGGGAACTTTTTTCACGGGAGCGTATTTTTTCACTTTTTTCATGGGAGCGTACATTCAAATCGGGAGAGCGTCGTCACAATGTGCAGTAGAACACGTTCCCAAAGTTTGACTAGACCTTTTTCCTTCTATAAAAGGAGAAGCAGAAGACTGATATATTCGACTCCATTTGCTTGGGCAATGAGCAATACCTTGAAGTTTGGTTTTGTGAATAACAATGTGGTTCAGTAGAGATGTGGTCTGTCACTTTTCAACAATATTTTAATGTAACGTAAAGATTGTTGCGTTTTAGCCGTGATGCCCGGAGTCAGAATGACAGATGGGAAAGTCGGATCACACCAGGTATCCTTGCAGATGCAAACAGCGTTTACGAAGAATGGCATTAAGTCAATTGTCTTATAAATAAGGAATTAACTGCCTAATAAAAATTCGAAGTATTTCAAGTGCAGAAGGAAACAACTTTTATCTAGATAATTAATGTTGGTATTAAAAACTGACAAACAAATACAACGCGAATGAAGGAAATCGAAATATTTGGCTTCCCAAAGAATATGATAAGATACTTTGGATAACGTTCAAACTAGAAAAAGGATCGCAGGCCGTGCAATAGTTGTAATTGAATCGCGACTCTGTTAATGGTTGTTAAGTTGGGTAAAATTGAACTAAAGTATGTAAACCACCTAAGGTAGTTTCTTAAGTATAAGAGATGTTTAGAATAATTTACATTTCTGCATAATAATATTAATGGCGATATTCAACTAATTGCAATCCCTGAGCTCTATTCGTCTCTTTCATCCCTGTGCGTCTCGTTTCTTGAACGATGTGCTGATGTGGCCAGTGTGAAAAAATAAACTAAGCAATCCCACTGGACGGTTGTTACGAGTGGATGGAAACTTCCAATCAACACGATTCAGAAAAATCTTTAAGATGCGCAAAGTCGTGATTGTCCTTCACAAGGAACTTCACCATTCGCTTAACCCACCCACCAACCAAGAGCTTTTGCAAACCCACTGGACTTGACCCTATCTCACCACATTTGAAACCAATTCGATTCAGGTCAGTTTGTGACGTGTGAGTTTACTTACTCCATTGGCAAATTCATTGCCTACAGTGTCCTTTACACAATTCTGTCTTGGAACACAACACATGCGAGCTCTAAATCAATTACTTGATAAACTACTACTGCTGCAAGCGCCTACTGGCTTTGGTACCCTTGAAACCTGCCCTTGCTGATTTCTGCAGTTTTAACTATTACCTAATTTTTTTAATCTTCTCAGAGTCTTTCCTATTAACCTAGGAAAGATGAAAACTTATTGTAATTCTATTTTTTCTACAATGTGAAAAGAATTAGAGCAAAACTTCCCTATAAACTGCATTGGAAGATTACACCTCTTGGTCCTCTGCATCTAAGAATTACAGAATCCTACAACCTTAATTAATATCAGCGAAATCTATCCTAATTACCGCCTCATACGTCACAACCCTTTTAACCATCGTTTACTTTACAACATTGGTGGTCACTTTGAGAGGTTTCGCTTTAGATTATGAAAAAAATAATTGTTCTCTACGTCAACAAACAATTAAAAAAAGTTTTAACTAGTTGGAGAAATTTCTAATTTTCATGCGCACACACCCCTTTGAAATGAACCAAGATCATATTACTCATCTTAAACCTATCACCTGCAATAGAAAGGAACATATAAAAAAAATATAAGAATCAGAACAGGCTTCTACAATCTAAATAATTATTTATACAAAAAAATCCACCTCTCCCATTTGTTTTATAAATGCTGCAGAAACTATCGAACATATTCTGCTGAATTACCGAGAATTTAATGAAAAAAAAAAAAAAAAAATGAATACGTCTATAAAAAAAAATCTGCACTCAGAGAATCCCATCTACAAAAAAAACAGAGTAATAAGGAACAAATAACTAATTACATACCTGGATAATTAACATTAAGCATCGTATTACCTTATTAATTTTAAATTTATAACTCATATTCAATTATATGCAAATTATCTGAATTAATTATCGGTGGTCTAGGTATATAATGGTAGCTAGGCATAAACTGAAAGGAGAGCTGTATACCAATCCAGAGTGATGATGCACAGAACCAGCCAGGTCTAGTGCCTAATGTCCGACCCGCCTTCTCGTGCTGCAGAAAGTCCGTGCCTTTCAAAAGAGATATTCCCTTTTAGAAGGGAACGGAAGGGGAGGTCTGCCAGCTCAGTGTGGCCTACTGATCTGGTAATCTATGGCCACTTTTTCTTTTTTCAACCCTGCTGAGGAGTGGTCAACTTCACAGGGTCCTGATGCTGACCATTTATACCTACTAGACTGGACTTGTTTATGGATTAGAGTTTGATTATGGATCCTGGACTTGCTGCACTGGTGGGCCTCTGTTGAGGGAGAATCTGCCACTGTGTTTTCTGTTTGCTTCTGAGTTGCCACCCCTAAGTGAACAGAGGCACAGGATACCTTATATCAGCTGGTGAGTGATCCTAATCAGAGGCCATCGCAGGTACCTGAACCTTACTTAGCTAGTTGGGCATCGTCAACATTAAACTGGAGTAATGTGTCTCAGGCAGGCCATTGGCTCTTGAAAAAGTCCACTTGATAAGGTGGTGCCTGAAGTTCCTACTAGCATCGGTGACTTCAGCCTTTAGTGGAGGAGGAACAGGTCTTTGCCCCATGCCTGCGATCAGGGGGCTGTTTGATATTGTTGGCCCTACCTATCTCAATAAACCTAGTTTCTTTAAAACATCCTACTAATCATTTTATCTCTTCAGGTATGTGGAAAGTGAGGATATTACATAAACATTATTCTCGTGATGTCCACACGCAGGAATTCCAGCATTATAACCTAGATATTCTAGGCTTGCAAGAGACCTGATGGACAGGTAAAGGTGAAAATACTTAAAAATAACTTTAAATTTTTCTTTTCAGGGAGACAGGATGGAAAGTATCTCCAAGGTGTAGGTTTGCTTCTCAGCAGACACGCTCTTCTAGGATATGACTGCATTAATAAAAGATTTCTTAGAGCAAAATTTCAAACAAAAATTAAAGACTTGAATGTCATCTGTTGTTATGCCTCCACAGAGGACTCTGATTAGAACGAGAAGGATACGTTTTACAGCCAGCTTCAGGATATTTTGAATTCTGTGAAGAAAGGAGATATTTCTCTTATGTTAGGCGACTTCAATGCTAAAGTTGCTGTTGACTCTGACCTTTGGCAGGAGTTTTAGATCCCTTTGGCATTGGTAGTTCCAATGGCAATGGGAAATGTCTCCTACAGCTAAGTAAACTTAATGGTTTACGAATAAGTAATATATACTACAAACACCGGGACAGTTATAAATATACATGGGTTTCATCTGATGAGTTGCACAGGAATATGATAGATTATATTTTAATTAACAGCAAATAGGCTAGTTCAGTTAGGAATACCAGATCATACAGGGGAGCCGAAATTGGATCTGACCATTTCCTGGTCAAAAGTATCTTGCAGCTGAAGCTTAAGAAATGTTGTGCTAAGGTTAAGAAAATTATCTTCAACACTGAAGGTCTGAAAGATCCAGATATAACCAAAACATACCATGGTAGGCTACTTAGTCATTATGACAATCGTGGTTCGGTTACTGCTGAAGTTGAAAAAGAATGGGATCAGTTTAAATAGGCTTTTCTTGAAACCAACAGTACTCTTTTGGGTAAAAGGGAACAGAGGAAACAAATTATCTGAGTGATAAGGCTATGGAACTTGTTTCTGATAATAGTGCAGGATTAATATGAATTAATACCCTACTAGTAGTAATATAAGGCATTACAAGGAGCTTAATAAACATGTTAATGTTTAACATGTTTATTGTAATGTTTAAGCTATGTAAAAGATCAGTTAACAGCTGATAAGAATCTTTGGCTTGATAGCTTGGCTGAAAAAGCAGTTAGACAGCGCAACACCAGGGGAGGGGGTTGTACCAGAGTGTTAATGTTTTATGTGGGAAGAAACAGACAGGTACACAGGGATTGAGGGATAAATAGGCAAGGTGGTTGAAGGTGAGGATTCTGTGATGGCTAGGTGAACTGAGCATTTCAGAGATGTTCTAAATAATGTGATTATTTCTACTCCCATTGTTTGTAATGAGGATAGATGTATTACTGGCTTTTATGATGGCCCTATATATATCACATTACGAAGTCGCATTGCCTATCTCTAAATTAAACCTGCATAAATCCCCAGGGGTGAACGAAATCACCACTGAAATGCTTAGAGCTGGGAACATTTATGTTGTCACAAGGCTGACTGAAATTTTAAATATTTTTTATGATAAAGGTGTTGTTCCTAAGGATTTTACTAGAGCTATCATTGTCCCAATTGTAATAAAAAAGGTGATCGCAGTTCTTGTGATAATTATAGGGGAATTAGTTTACTTTCTGTTCCAGGTAAAGTTCTTTGCATGATTATACTTAATAGAATTAAGAATTTGGTTGATGGATTTTTTATTGGGAAAGACTGAGGAAGGACTTCCCATTCTCTCTGTAACGTATGTAATGTAATGTAATGGTTGATGGACAACTGTGTGATGAACAGTGGGGATTCAGAAGTGGTAGGGAATGTATTGATCAAATATTTTCACTTAGGCAAATTCTTGAGAAATGTTTAGAGCGTCAGAAACCTGTGGTTGCTAGCTTTATAGATTTCAAAAAGGCTTTTGATTCTGTTGATCGACATAATTTGTGGTTCATTGTTAGATCATATGGAATACCTGATAAGTTAGTTAATGTAATGAAAGCTCTCTATAATAACACCGAGTCGTGTCTAAGAGTTGGTACATCTTGCAGCGATTGGTTTAGCATTGCTAGTGGAGTAAGACAAGGGTGTATTTTGTCTCCTTTTTAGTTCGGTTATTGATCATGTAATGCGAAAATCTTTGCAAAACAAAGAATTTGGCCTTAAATGGTCTAGAGGTTTCAAAATTTCTGATTTAGATTATGCAGATGATATGGCCCTGTTGGCTACTGATATTGATGATATGAATTCGTTCATTAGGGCTGTTGATGAGACAGGTTTGGTGATAAACAGAGAAAAAACTAAAGTGATAAAAATTGGTCAGGCAGATGGTGCTTCTGTTGCTTTGGCCGTACTATTCAGCAAGTGTCTCAGTTTAATTATCTTGGGAGTTATGTAACAGATACTGGTGATGTGCGGCATGAGATAAATAGAAGAATAGGGATTGCGCTGGGACTTTTAAGAATCTATGGGGAGTGTGGAGAAATAGGCGTATACAGCTAAAGACTAAAATTAGACTGTATAATAGTTTGGTTCTTTCTAAGCTTAGTTGTGGTAACGAAACATGGACCCTTTGTAAGCAGGATAACAAGAAACGATGCCTTTGATTATACATGCTTACGCAGTATCTTGGGAATTAGATGGTTTGACTTTGTAAGTAATGACGAAGTTAGAAGAAGAAGTCATCAACCTCTTTTGAGCATCATATTGTGCAGAGAGAGACTGCGTTGGTTCGGCCAAGTTGCCCCATGCATAGTTGCAGATTGGCAAAAAGTATTAATGAACAGTGTGCCTAAGGGTATCACAAAAAGAGGAAAACGTAGGATGCGATGGGCAGACAATGTCAAACAGGACCTTGCTAGAATTGGCCTATAGTGGCGAAACGCAGCAGCTGTAGCTCAGAAGAGACACGTCTGGAGAGAAAAATTACACAGTCTGGTTGGACCTCTGCAGCCAATGGCTGCATGAGGTTTTTCTATTATGTAATTATCAGTATTATAATTTGTTTAATTTTTATGTTTCCTTTATTACTTTTTCTGTAAATTGCATTTTTTATGTTAAAAAATTGATTATTTAATGTTTGTTAGGAAATAATTATTGCTCCTAACATCGCAATAACGAAATTAATTATCTTAATTCAGATGCAATATTTCCATCAATTTCAACACTTTTAAGGATAGCGATGTCTAAACACGAACACCCTTTGCGCAATGTATCGTTAAACTGCTACAATGAGTTAACCTGATTTTGAAACCAATCACAAACATACTCTTCCAATCGTTATATGTAGAGCCTGGATTTTTCAGTTTTTCCCCAATTTTTACCTCTCGAATCAATTATTAAAATTCGATTGAAAATCTAAAATACTAAACTAAGAGACAAATAATGAATAGTCAAACCAGAGCTTCTCCCCTAAACCCCGCTTTCCTCGCTTCTCTCAAACCTCATCCTGAGACAGAAAGGGAATGTTTTTGATGACATCACTTCTTATTGACGTCAACGCCCAATGTGTAATCAGTTCCTCCTTGAAATATCTGTAGCAACTGTTGTAATCAGTGTTTCTGTATATTTCGTAGCAAAATGAAACAAGTTTGAAAGCAACACCGCTACCTAAATATTATTATAGCAATTTGCTATTTGTCTTTCTTTTGGTGATATTTAGTTATTTCTTCTAGTTCTAAGAAATCTGGAGATAATGAATATTTATTGATTGGTATCATATGTAGATCATAATCTACATTAACAATAAAATCAAGTAGAACCTGATTAATACTGTATGGTGAATTGTTAAAAAATTATTTTAACTCGATTTTGAAATATATTAAAAAACTTGATTTCTATCACCGAAAGGGACCTTTTTTTATTTAACCAGAAAAATTCGTTCCCGTATATAACTATTTGTACTCGTTTATTAATGATGTGAACTTCGGAGCGTGGTTCAAATTTGATATTTTATTTTTACTAAAGACACTTATTTCTCGTGCGTAGTAAAAGATTACCAACAACTTGGTACTGTGAACATAAAATGGACACTTCATCACCGAGTAACGGAATGAATGACACTTATCGAAGTATTTAGTATTCACAACCATTAGCATAACTGAAGGCGGAAGGATACTCCCGAGCAGCATCAGAATTTTATGTTTAAAAATCATTAGTTAGTGAATTTACAATAATTAAAATATCAAATGTTTACGGTAACCGGGCGAGTTCAGTAATTATCGAAATGGTTCTGGCTCGAAAACTGAGTTCATCTCTGGGATATAAAGTTTTTAATGCTCGAATTCGTGTACGTTTTATTTGACTAGCTAAAATCAATTGAAAGTGATATGACTAATTCAATTAATTTTGATTAATTACGAAAAAGAAGAAAAAAGAGCTTATTAAAATGTCTTTATAACCTAATTTCATAAAAAAATAATTCATTTTATAATTTTTATCAAGGTAAAAAAATTTTATTCATTTATTTTTTATTTTTTTATTCTTTTTTTATTGTTTTAGGGTTAGTTGCTTATTCAAATTAACATTTTAGCAACATGTGTCAAAAACATATTATAAATACATATTTTAAATAATGTTCTTTTGAGGCAATAAATTATTTAATCTAAGAAGCAGGTTACGATGCTAGGCTTGAAAACGAGAATACACATCGGCTCTGGCGAATGGGATGCTCGTTTTCAAACAGAATGAAGGTTTTTCTAATTTAAACTACAGGATTACTCAAAAAGGTAAATTGCATTATTCATTAGTACCTCTCCAACGCAAAAATATTTTTCACTCTTCCCTTAAAACACAAAAAAGTTTCGTTTTCCCTCCCACCCACCCCTAGGAGAAAGGGGTCAACTCGCTGGGGCTCGGTGGAAACGCTTTGATCTCTCTATCGCCCAAATTTCGAATTTCTAGCTGAATACATATTTTGGAATAGGCATTTAAAGATTCGCCATTTTCCAACTTTAACTCCCTCTAACGGTCGAAATTAAAACTATAGTAAATATTTTGAAAAGTCGAATTTCTAATACAGAAATCCCTCCCTCGGTATACGAGCATTTATACAGGATGCACAAAATAACACTTATAATTTTCGATTTACGAGCCAATTTTCGCTTTTTCTCACTTCTTTCTCTCGCAAACAGATGGTTTGAGAGTCGAAGCAGCTCGTATAAGAGAAAATTAGTTTAGCTTGAAGAAAGGAAGCAGTTGCTACAAGCGAAAATTTAGAGTAACTTAGGAAAAAGAGGCCAACAATGCACGAATTTATTTTTTTAACATGCAATAAGCATTTGGTTGTGTTATGTTTTGGTTGTGACTCAGGACAGACTTGCTTGGAGAACTAAATTGCATGGTCTGATTGGACCTCCGTAGCCCATGGCTGCTTGAGGATGATGATGATGTGTTATGTTCATATTTATAATAAGGATGATAACTACTATTATGTATTTTTCATAACACTTTAATGATGCGACCATTGTTTAGGCATAGGCAAAGACTAAGAAAGTCATTTAGATGCAATAATTGACCATTGATGCCATTTGTTTTTTCTTACTTAGAGATCGTTCTGTTTTGCATTAAGGTGAATTTTGTATGTTTGGGAAGAAAGTTTCGATCTCGGTAACCGATTAAAATTTATAACATGGAAAGTAGTGGGAAATTAATTTTTTATTTTACGAATCCTCGCTTTACGAGTAGTTTTGGGGGAAAGAATTAAGATCGTCAACCGAGGGATTACTATCTTCCCTTACCACCTATTCAACCCAAAAAGAATTTTCCTTTATCTCTAAAAACAAAAAGTTGAATGTTTACTGACAGACGGACGACACAATGAAAATGATGATTCGATTTTCGAAAATGATCCAAAAAGTAAGTTTCCTGTATAATTTCAAAATAAGTAGCTGTAAATGTTAAAAACATTAGAGATTCTAGCCCAAGAGATAAAGGAGACAGTTGAAAGGAAAGGTTACATGAGATCGCCTGTATGTCGTTAATGATATTATCTTTGGCTATTTTCGAAAAATTCCTGTTTTACTATTTAAATAACACCTTTATATGTTTATGGCGATTTAATTTAAAACATTTTATGCTTTATCACACGATGAGAAGGCCCCGCGAAGGTAAGCTGCATCATCCTCCGCAAAAATACGCTACCACTCTGCTTCTCAGGACCGGCTCTAGCTATATTTGCACCCAGGTGCAAAATCCCTTTTCACACATTCTGCAGCATGTTGTATTGTCAAAGGAAAAGAAGCCCTTTGGAGAAGGCGACTCGATACGGGGCTTCTTTCGCTTCTTACCATCTTCAACTGATCCTGTCCCTTCTGCAGGACTCTGTACTGGTCCCTGCATTTCGACACAACGTCAAGGAATTTCGGAATGATATTTTGATGGTTTTAGTATATTGAGTTATCAAAGTAATTAGAAATTTTGGAAAAAATTTCGCAACTCTTATTACAAATGTAATAGGACGTGATATTTAAGTAGGGACGGTCATAAATCTCAAGTCTGTAAGGAGCCTTTAGGGGCCTAAGAAGGATTTTGTAGTCCAGAAATGACACTTTTAATCTTACTGACGATTATTTAGCAATCGATATCCTTTTTAATAGCTTGTCATTTCGATTTTAGGAGTACCGAGGACGTCAGGAGTTTGCCTTCTTGGAAAAGATATTTTCTGGCTATTGAAATGAAAACATTTGCAAGTCTCTTGGAGGGCGCGGATGTCACCCTCCTTATGACCGCCACTGTAAGCAGTGATATCTCACCTTCTTATTATTGCGCTTCATTGCCAGGGTGTTTAAAATTTATGACCATATTTATATAAGGTATTGTTTTCGGGACACTTTCGTGAGCAGCATTAAGGCCACAGATAATCTTTCTCAGCTGAGATGCCTGCACTTCTATTTTCCAAGGATCAAGGTTCAAGGTGTTGTAAATATGGTGAAATTAGCCTCCAAATAAGAGGCTCCCGACACCAGTCACAACGGAATGGCGAGAGCCAGGCAAGTGCCAAATATGTGCTGCCATCTAGTGACGAACGTTTACAATAATTCTGTAACTACAATATAAGCTGAGCCAATGCAGTATTTGCATTTAAATTTGCATATTCTCTGTTTTAAAACTTTAAAATTGTTTCGTATCAAATTTATATCTGCTCATGAGCATCTGTAAGATTTTAAATGAGATGAAAGAGTTATGGAAGAAAAGCACGATTTTATAATTTACAACTTATGTTTTTATTTGTTAATACACACACCTTGAGATGGGGGGAAGTGGATTGATTTTAGCAAATTCATAGGGTTCCTAAAAACCATCTCCTAACCTTTTCCATTTAAAACAAGAGGAATGGTTTTAGAACGCGTGAGATAGCATTCCTCCTCGCCTCAAGCACTGCTACTCCATTTATCAAAATTCTACCTCTAAGGGGAGCAGAAAGGGCGCTTACCGTCTCCTCCATTTCCAGTTGACGACTTTCGTTGCTTCGTTCCTTTGTTTACCATATTTTTCATTCTAATTCGCACTGCAGCACTTTAATTCGAAGCTATAAACTGAAAATAAAACCAATGCTGTATATTAAATGCATTAGACAAAATGCGAAGAAACAATTTTTATTTCTCTTTTAATTTGGATATCGTAATAGAAATATTGCACAATAATTGGTATATTTTAAAATTATTACCTCCATCTAAGCATTTTTTTTCTTTTTAATTGGAACACTTTCAGGGCCATTTACGTCTGCCTCTGTGCAACGTAAAATATGTTGCCTTTTTATAGTGAGGACTGAAAGTGAATTCAAAATGGGAAGGAGTGACGTTTCTCCTATTCAGAATTGGCCGACGATACGCCATGCACTCTGTATACCGTCCTCTCTATTTAATACTCTTCCCATCGAGAAAGAACCTGTTGCCTAGGTACACTTCCCTCCTCAACATGAGACACTTCCATATTATTTGAAGGGCTCATTTAAAACTCTTAAATAGGTAAATAAAACTAGGATCTCCTTCAAATCTCTCTAAATCTCGATTTGCGATAATATTCAATTAATATTTATAGCAATTTCAACATTTAGCAGCTGACGCTGATGTTACCTTTATCCTAAACCTTGTTACAAAAATTGGCGAAGGAGAAATCATTTTACAGATGTCTAAAATTACACTTATTTTAGTAAACGATTTGTTTCAACAATTATTTCCTGTGTCTAAATTAAGTTTTGAGTTAAATTTTTACGACTTGCCATTAAACGTTTCAAATTCCATAATTTTAAAACATTAAATGAATATTGTTTAAAATTGATATTTCCATAAATTTGATTAAAACCTGCAATTTATCATCTATGACATTTTTTCACAAAAATCATTATTTTTAAAGTTGTGGAGATCTGAATGAGGCTTTCCATTTAAATAATGTTGAATCCTCCTAATTCTGCTGGAGAGCAGGGAGTGCTTCCCAGCAGGGCACAGTGTTTCGAAACGGCAGTGGAGATTCTAATAAGATTTGGCCGATTGCCATGACATTTCGAAAAATAATTACTTCTGAATATGTCTGTAACATATTGAAAATGGTGGCAATATACTGGATATTTGGAAAATAATTGGCAATTGATTTTGAAGAATTTCTCCAAACGATATTACTGAAAGAGAAAAAAAATCTCATCATCATGAAAATCGACAAAATGAATTGATGATAAGTTCATACGATATCTGAAAATGGCGGGAATATATTGCATCTTTGCCAAATAAATATAAACTAAAAGAGTAATGCTATTCAGTGGGAGAAATTAAAGGAAAATATTTCAAATCCTGTAATTTACTGGGGGGGGGGGGGGGGGGGGTTGTTTTGTTTTTTCTTTTTTTTAATTAGATTACATTTTATTTAGATATTTAATTCATTTGTTATTTTTCTACAGAACACTTATTAAATGGAACAGAAATTCTTCCTTAATTTGGAATTCTTAAATTTGGAATATTAATTGCTGGTGTACAAGTGCATAACATATTTGAAAACGGTGGGAATATACTTTATAATTGCCAATTAAATGTCATATGAACTTCAAGCTCTAATGCTATTAAATGAAGTAATTAGAGAATTTCCTAAACAATAAAACTGAAACCAAAAAATAAGAAATCCGATCATCCCTAAATATTGCTGGTAAATTAGTCCGTTAAATATTTGAAAATAGTCTCCTTTGTCTCGTAAGAACAAATCTCGATATATGACTCGGGAGAATTATTTCCCCAGCAGCGCATCTTATTGCCGAGGGTTGGGTTTTAATTCTTCTGAATGCCGCTTTGTTAGATCACAAAGTGCTAAATTTATACGATGGTGAGGAAAAGTGGGGCTCTAAAGGAGACATAAAGAAACACATCTGAAAAGTTCATAAAAGCATTAATATTTCCACCCATTTACTATATTAACAAAAATTTAATAAATGTATGGAGCGTTTTTTCGAAATTTATTTTTCAACCCTTACGACGAGAGCTAAACCGTTCGCTAGAATATCTCTTTAAATATTTGTTTTTTGCCGAAAAATCAAATTCTCATATTTTTATTTAGATATTTAATTCACCAATTTTTTTTTACAAAATACTTATTTAAGAAGTTACGAAACTCCGTTCTTGCCTTATTATTGATGTAACAAGGAACTCTTTAGTTATGGACAGCCTCTGAACGTTGTGTTTTTTTTTTAATTCAAATTTATTTACAATTTATCATCTGTATATTTATTATACTCAAAATATTCCACTCAACCGAAGTTTATCGATGGGATATAGTTTTAGCAAATCATGAACTAGATAACATCAATAACATGGCATAAAAAAGAGGGGGGGGGGGGGGAATGAGAAAAAAAAACTAATAAAACGAAAAAATTTTCTTACTTAAATCATATTTTTTCCGTCAATCGATTGAATAACTTTTCTTTAACACAAATAATTCTTCTTCAGTTTACAATTTCTCTAGGAAATTGTGATAACTACGTTAAATGGGTACGGTATTTGATATTCTTTGGAATTTCGTCCATAATATTATAGATATTTTTTTAAAAAAAACCTTAGCCTATATTCTTGTACATATAAATTTATCGTGTCAAATATTTTACTTATAGCTATTATATAAATTGTGCTTTATAACATTAATACATATAAACTTTCAATAGGAAATAATTTTGAAGAAACCAAAAATATCATCTTTTGTTGTAAAAAGTATTTTTAACTTCTGGCTTACTCTCAGTAAACTAATTCGTATTTTAATTTTATTTAATTCTGTCTTACAGGCGGTTACATAAATTATTATCCCACATCTAATTATAGATTCGAAGAGTGCTTTATAAACTAAAATAGTTATTTATATGTTCACAAACAAATTAAGTTTCCTAATTTTAAGTGCTATAAAACATAATCTTGATCATAATGTAGTCAATTATGTTTATTCCGTTTGATTTTTATGTCATTTTTAAATTTAAGTAAATTATAGCATTTACTTCTTCTATTGTAGGATAAGTGCACTTATTATAAAATGGTCTATATAACTTAGGATAATTGATTTGATGTTTAGTAATAATTTTGTTACAAATTACAATGTTGGTAACCAATACACATAAATTTAGTGTTTTTCTCATTTACACTTTTTTCCATTTAATTGCTTTATTAAAATCACATTGTAGATTACAAATAGCGATTTATAAATCTGAATGAACGTTGATTAGCACTGTATCATTATCAGCATACATATAAAAGTTTGCTTTAAAATTAATATTGGCCAGATCGTTTACATATATATATATTTGAAATAGCATAGGGCAGAGAACAGATCCTTGTAGAACTCCAAAATTAATCAGTAATTTATCACTATAGTTATCATTTATTTCCATAACTATTTTTAACGCAATAAATAGTTTTTAAACCATTTAAAAGTATTACCTCTAATACCAAACAAGTGCAATTTCTGCATTAAGATGTCAATGTCAACGGAATCAAATGATTTATTTTTTAAGTCCAAAAATAAGGCCAACTTTAAAACCTTTATCACTCCACTCCTATTAGAATACTGAAAGGTTTGCCCAACATTATCCGCTCATCTCTCCCCCCCCCCTCTCATTTCTTTGCTGTTTTATTGAATTATTGGCAATCCCTTTCTTCCTCACTTCAATCATCGAATGTTACTCTCTATTATTCTTAGGTTTTTCCCGTCATGTATAATTTTTATATTCCTCTTTTTACTCTAAGATTACAAACCTATTCACCTTCATATTATTTGTTTATCTTCGCTTATGCAGCATGTTGGCCTTTTATTTACGTATCAAACAGTTAGGCATGTCTTTGTACGTGTTTGTATTTTTTGTGCTCTTATTGTTTTCTTTTCTCTATCTTTCCAAATGTACTGGATCATCAAGCCACCTGAACCGCGTAACTAGCTTTTATATTATCTGCATTTTGGCTTTGTTGCAAAGCTCTAGTGTGAAATAAATTATTAAATTATTATTCTAACTATTCAGCTGTGCGAATCTGGATTTTCACAGCTTAGTGTGACAAAAAGCAAATACTGAAATAAATGAAAGCTGAGACTGATCTCGGATTGCAACTGTTGCTCGTTGCAAACATTTCAAATATTTATATTCATTTAAACAATCGCATCCTTCTTTACGAAAATTTGGGATTCCGCGAAAGATTTTAGTTTGAAAAAGGATCCGTTGCTGAAGAAGTTGGAAAAACAATGTCGTAGGTAATATATCCCTTCAGAAAACTTTGAATTCTCCCTAGGTGGCAGTCTATGATTGGAGCATTCAGCATCCGGATCAGAGGAAAGGGTAATGCAACAAGACAAAACAAATAAATAATAGCACGTTGTACTTTACATCACATAAATGCTTCATATTTTAATTAGTTTCTGAAAGAAGATGGGGTTTTTTTTGCCTTTATTGTTTGCAAACATTCAACCTTTTTTTCTTTTGAAAAGAAAATGAAAACTTTGTTTTGGGATTAGATAGGTACTGATAAAATATTACTATTTGCATTTCCCGAATCTAGCACTGGTTTGAATTTCTACAGTAAAAGGAACGAAAACTGGAAAGATCAAAATTTCAAACAAGAATTATAAAAAGTCCATTTTCAGGCTAGAAACCAGATCCTTAGATGGTAAAGCGTATTGGTCCAAAGGTTCAATAACAGTTGTTCAAAGGTTCAATACAAGTTCATAACAGCGATTGCCTCCTTGCTAAGAGGGAAAATAGAAAAATTGGTTTTTTGCCTTTTTTTTTTTCGGAGACGAGCATTTCATATTCTCCAGAGGTGAATGGTCTTACCATCTCTGGATTCATCAACGCTTTAATCTGGTCAAGTTTTCTGTTATTAACTCTTATTAGCCTGACAATGCGACCAAAATCATGCAAAAAAAAATACTTTTGGGTATTAAAATGAAAACAATCAATTAATGAAAACAAAATTGCGAAAAATGAAGAGAATTGAAAAAAAATGATACCCCCTCAAGCAGCTGCTTGCCACAGAGGTCTGACAGGAGCCTGTCAGTTTATATACCAGAGTAGAATGTCTGAGAGGATGACAGGGCCTCAGCAAAAAAACCGAATTGCCACAACTCATTTAAACCCGAAACTTGGGAATAATCTCTCGCTCTCAAAGTCCAACAACTTCATTAAAGTCATTCAGTATAAGTACTCTGATCTACAAAAATAAAAGCGCTACAAACGTCATTCAGAAAACATATTCTCACAATGCAAAAGCTACAACGATCAACTGAATCAATGGTTTGGATTTTATCATCTCACGCTTCAGACTACAAAGGACTCATTTGCCTCCAGCATCTTCTCCGTATTATCCACAACGCTTGCTCAGAGGAGCCAGAACATTTTCATCCAAATCTCCACTTCCCCCACTCCCCCAAACATCCGAAGCCCATCGAAAGCGAGCCACAGCATTTGATCATCCGCCACCATGTCGGCCGCCAAGCACAGCGGTCGTCAACAAACAATTACCTGTGCGTCCCGACTCGGCCCATTTATCATCCTGTTATTGCTACTGTCGGCATCGGCGGTGAGTGTTGGTGGCGCCCGTTCAGCATGCATCAGATAAAGCTAATGGAAGAGTGCAGCTCCGTGGAAGAGTCATTCCGTTGCAGGGCCCAGCATTGTTCAACAAGATCATTATTTAAATTCATGTCTTGTCCGTGTAGGGGAATAACATCGCAGAGGGTGTTGGTTTTGGAGACAATTGGCGACTGCGCTTTGCAAGCGATACTTTCTGCTTCGACTGACACGGAATCCTCTGTTGCAACGGAATTTGATCGTCGTGACAAATGCAAACACGCAACTGAAAAAAGGGAGGCGCGAAATCGGTTGCAGAGGGGAAGCCTTCAATTCACGCCTTCTTGGCTCAACTGAATTCAACACTCAATGATTTAAACTCGAATTTCGTTAAAACTTCGAATTAAGATTCCCAAACTCTCTTTGCCAGGTGTTCACTTCCTAACACTTTGTATAGTTGGAGAGCTAGATACTCATCAATTGATTAAAGAACCTTGTCATTGAATTATAAACTTTTAAATAAAAATAAAAAAATACGTCACTAGCATCGTACATTGTTAAATACTACATATTTGTAATATGACGATATGAATTTTATATTGCAAGTATGAGGCAATTATTAAATTTAATTTTTTTCGAGCAAGGTTTTATTACAATCCATTTTCTTTTGAAACCCTGAAAATGCGCAGAACCTAAGTCTGAGACCAAAAAATGGGTATCTGTATGTACTATTTTTAAGGGTTGTTTATCTCTGAGTGGCACTTTTGCACACAGTGGGCTAAATGGCCAGGTCACAAGGACCCCTAAGGCGCAGAGAAGGTTGGGGGAGGGGATCCACTGGAACAGCTGTTGGGAGACAGATGGTAGCCTCCCATCAAGGCCATCCAGCGTGTTCTTTGACGCGCACAGGGTATGGCTCTCCCTACACAAGGACCGACGGACGGCGGCCTTTCCAAGGCCATTGTTGTCCCCTGCTGACCGTGGGCAGGGAATTTTGCGGAGAGAAATCTCAACACTGACCCAGCTGGGACTGGAATCTGATAACTGCAGATTATGAGCCTGGCGCGCTACCGAATGAGCCATTCTCGCCCCTATCTGTAAGGAATATGTAGCATTTGTTCTTACAGCTCTCAGAGTTTGCTATGATAAACTCTGTATACGTTAATGGAAAGGAAATAAAGAATTGAAAAAATAAGTAATCCAACGATTCCTGAGAATCTTTGTTGGAAAGCACTGAGTTAAATTCGTGAACATATAAAAGTTCCTTGTGGTACAAAGCAATTCTTTAAATTCTCGACATAAAAGGAAATCTCTCTCTTGAAAGTCAGAGGACCACACACGCTTCCACAGCTAATGTAACAAAGATCCCGACACCACTGGTATTACGTGGATGGTTCCTTTCCTTTCGGAGGAAGGGAGCCGCCTTACCTCTCGATCGTCCCAGCTTCGGACCGTTCGTAATGGGGCAGTAGACGGGTCGCGTCACGTACCCATCGCTACTGATTTGTGCCGCATGTGGCGCCATCGTGACGTGTTTGCTGAATATGCGGCGCTTCTTGTGAGTGGAGTGTGCGACCGCAGAACAGAGGGTGGTGGTGGCGGTGGGGCACCGCAGAGAGAAATCTCCGCGTTTGGAGCTCTCGCCTAGAGACAAGCACATCATGATACCACCGCAGTGCAATTCACCGCTAATTGTGTCATTTGTCACGAAAGGAGATTTCGAATTTCCGATGCTAGCAAGAGGCAGAGGCAGAATGGCTACTAATGGGAACTGTGGTTTATAGACGTAAGAACGTTCGGCTCAATTAAGATAATTTGTGAAAAATGCATTCGGCATTTAGAGGCAGAAAAGAGGAGCATCGTAATGGCCTCTTTAGCGAAGAAACTCCGAAGCTAAGGAGCTGGCAGTCTTGGGCCAATGAGTTAACGGAAAGAAGACGGTGTGAGGAGAATCACAAGCATTAATAAATAATAGAAGTCTCCGAATATTGCCTAAAATGTAATCTTGAAAGTGATGTACGGTTTTATTTTGGCTTATCTTAGTGTCTCATGAGAGGCTTCGTCAATTGCGACAGGTTTCCGACAGAGGGAGTAAAGATGAATTATGTCGGCTTAAAACAGACTCTCTGCGATCGTACTAATATGCTCAATTAGCATGAATTATTACGATTGACAATTCCACCCAAGTGGTAATTGCTTCATCAGATTATAAAATATTATGAGGCAAGTCAGGATTTTTTTTTCCTTCAAGAAGCTTTTTTTTAATTAGCCTCTTCTTGTGGTTTTCGGAAAGTTGAACTAGAACCTTATTAAGTTTTTTAGCTCATTTTCAGGAAAACCGAGCTAATGTTTTCATTTTGTAGTTTTTCAGTCCGTCTGCCTATAGACATTCGAACTTTTTTGTTTTCACAGATAAATTAAAAATTCTTTTTTGTTGGATAGGTATTGGCGAAATATTACGATTCGCACTTTCGGAATCTTCCTATAACTACAATTTCGCCCTCTAGTGGTGAAAAAATTTAAAAATTTAAAAATTTCAAACTAAGATTGCAAGCGATGTTATTACTTGAAAAATTGAAATTTTGCTTGTTAAATATGAATGTCATGAAGTTTGCATTGACAACAATGATTTCGATTTTACCCCCAAAGAGGGTGGGAAAGTGAAAATTTCTTCTTTTAAGGGAAAATTGTTTGTTTTTAGAAATAAATTGAAAATTTTTGTTTCGGTTGGATAGGTATTGATAAACTATTCTGATTCGCACTTTTAGAATCTTCCAAACGCTTTAATTGCACCCGCTAAAGGTTGAAGCTTTTTAAAATTTCGAAATTTTAAACGAATATTGCAAACGATATATTTGGGCTAGAAATCAATTGATATTTTAGTGGTGTCATGTGATGATCAAGGGATTTCCACTGGCAGCAACGTTTCGTCCCTTACTCGCAGGGGGGGGGGGGAGGGAACTTTTGGAGAGATTAGAAATGCTCTTATGTGTTGAATAGGTAAACGAAATACGATGATTCAATGTTTTCAAATCCTCCAAATGACCTTAATTTACCATCGTTAAAGGGCGCTAAATGTATAAAATGTGAAATCTGAAGTAATATTGCAAACAATATATTTAGGCTAGAAATTTGAAATTCTTGTAATAGAATGTGTTGATTAAAAATAGAGTAATTGATAGCTATATGTGTTTTAATTAACTTACAATTGATTAAAATTCGGTAGGTAGTTCCCTATTTTTATAAATTTGGTACTTTAAAATTTTCAATCATATTTAAATATATTAAAAATAAATAAATAATTTTATTTTATAAACCCTGGCTAATTTGCCCTTTTACCCTCATCATCATCCTCAAGCAGCCATGTGCTACGGAGGTCCAACCAGACCGCGCAATTTAATTCTCCAAGCAAGTCTATCCTGAGCTACATCTATTGCATCTGGCCGCTGCACACCAATTCTAACAAGGTCCTGTTTGACATTGTCTGCCCACCGCATCCTAGGTCTCCCCTTCTTTCTGAGACCTTTAGGCACACTGTTCATAACCCTATTCGCCAATCTATAATTATTCATACGGGCAACATGACCAAACCAACGGAGTCTCTCTCTGCACAATATGCTGCTTAAAGGAGGTTGCAGACTCCTTTGCCTAATCTCATCATTAGTTACAAAGTTGAACCACCTAATGCCCAAGATACTGCGTAAGCATCACGAATCAAAAGCATCTAATCTAGTTTCCTATTATCTTGTTTACAAAGTGACCAGGTTTCACTACCATAACTAACCCTAGAAAGAACCAAACTATTATGCAGTCTAATTTTAGTCTTTAGGTGTATACGCCTATTTCTCCACACTCTTCACAGATTCTTAAAGTCCCGGCAGCAATTCCTATTCGTCTGTTAATCTCATGCCGCACATCACCATTATCTGTTACATAGCTCCCAAGATAATTAAACTGAGACACTTGCTGAATAGTACAGCCAAAGCAACGGAAGAACCATCTGCCTGACCAATTTTCATCATTTTAGTTTTCTCTCTGTTTATCACCAAACCTACTCTATTACCAGTTTCATCAACAGCTCGAATGAAAGAGTTCATCTCATCAACATCATTTGCCAAAAAGGCTAAATCATCAGCATAATCTAAATCAGAAATTTTCGTATCTCCAGTCCATTTAAAGCCAAAATCTTTCCCTTGAAGTGGATTTCGCATAACATAATCAATAACCAAGCTAAAGAGAAAAGGAGACAAAATGCACCCTTGTCGAACACCAGAAGTAATGCTAAACCAATTGCTACAAGTCTTACCAACTCTCACACACGACTCAGTGTTATTATAGAGAGCTTTCATTATGTTAGGGGCGGGGTGGCTCAGTCGGTAGCGCGCCAGGCTCGTAATCTCTAATTCCCAGGTTCGAGTACCAGCTGGGTCAGCGTTGAGATTTATCTCCGCAAAATTCCCAGCCCTGCCCATGGTCAGTACGGGACACCGATGGGCTTAGAAAGGCCGCCGTCCATCGGATGGGACGTTAAGCCGTGGCCCCGTGTGTGACAGAGCCATACCCTGTGCACGTTAAAGAACACGCTGGATGCCCTTGACGGGAGGCTACCATCTGTCTCCCAACAGCTGTTCCAGTGGGACCCCTTCCCCAACCTTCTCTGAGCCTTTGGGGTCCATGTGACCTGGCCATTTAGCCCATGGCTTTTTTTTCAATTCTTTATTTCCTTTCCATTAACGTATACAGAGTTTATCATAGCAAACTCTGAGAGCTGTAAGAACAAATGCTACATATTCCTTACATATAAGGGCGAGAGTGGCTCATTCGGTAGCGCGCCAGGCTCATAATCTGCAGTTCTCAGGTTCCAGTCCCAGCTGGGTCAGTGTTGAGATTTCTCTCCGCAAAATTCCCTGCCCACGGTCAGCAGGGGACAACGATGGCCTTGGAAAGGCCGCCGTCCGTCGGTCCTTGTGTAGGGAGAGCCATACCCTGTGCGCGTTAAAGAACACGCTGGATGGCCTTGATGGGAGGCTACCATCTGTCTACCAACAGCTGTTCCAGTGGATCCCCTCCCCCAACCTTCTCTGCGCCTTAGGGGTCCTTGTGACCTGGCCATTTAGCCCATGGTGTGCAAAAAAGTGCCGCTCAGAGGTAAAACAACCCAACCAACCCAACCCATTACGTTAACTATGTCTGGTATCCACACGATTATACCATATGATTTCACAATCAACCACAAATTATGACGATCAACAGAGTCAAAAGCCTTTTTGAAATCAACAAAGCTAGCAACCAAAGGTTTCTGAAACTCTAAACATTTCTCAAGAATCTGCCTAAGTGAAAATATCTGATCCACACATCTCCTACCACTTCTGAATCCACATTGCTCATCACGCAATTGCCTGTCAACCAGATTCTTAATTTTATTAAGCACAATCATGGAAAGAACTTTACCTGGAACAGAGAGTAGGCTGATAACCCTATAGTTATCACAAGAAGAAATACCCTATAGTTATCACTAAGAACTGCGATCACCTTTTTTGAAAATAAGGATAACAATAGCTCTGGTAAAATCCTTTAGGAACCATGCCTTTATCATCAAATATATTCAGAATTTCAGTCATCCAAGTGGTAACCGAAACATTCCCAGCTCTAAGCATTTCCATAGTAATTTCATCTACCCCTGGGGATTTATGAAGTCTAAGTTTAGAAACAGCCAAAAAACTTCAGATTGTGTTATAGGGCCAACATTAAAGCCACCAATGCATCTATCATCATTGCAAACAATGGGAATAGAACCAACCACATTGTTTAGAATATCACTGAAATGCTCAGCCTACCTAGCCATGACAGAATCCTCACCTTCTATAACCTTACCTTGTTTATCCTTCAATCCCTGTGTACCTGTCCGTTTTCTACCACACTAAACATTAACTATCTGGTACAGCTCTTTATTAAGTTTAAGTGATAACTATAGGGTATTTATTAACTTAATAAACTTTACACGTTTATTAAGTTCTCTGTAATGCTTTCTATTAGGACTAGTAGGGTATTTACTAAGGACATTCCTGCAGTTCTTTCTTTCTGAAATAAGCTCAAGTGCCTTATCACTCAGATAATTCTGTCTCCTCTGCTCCTTTTTTCCTAAAAGAGTACTGTTAGTGTCCAAAAAAGCCTGTTTAAAATGGTCCCATTCTTCCTCAACTTCAGTAGTAAGCATACCATGACTGTCATAATGACTAAGTAACCTATCATGGTAAGCTTTGGCTATAAGTGGGTCTTTCAGAGTCTTAGTATTAAAAGTAAATTTTTTAACCCTAGCACAACACTTTTTAAGTTTAAGTTGCAAGACACTTTTAACAAGGTAATGGTCAGATCCAATTTCAGCTCCCCTATATGCCCTGGTATTTCTAACACAACTAGCCCATTTGCTGTTAATTAATATATAATCAATCATATTCCTATGCAGCCCATCTAGTGAAACCCATGTGTACTTATGTATGTCGCGGTGTTTGTAATTAGTTATTCTCAAACTATTAAGCTTACTTACCTCTAGGAGACGTTGCCCATTGCCGTTGCAGCTACCAATACCAAAAGGGCCTATCACCCCTCCCCAAAGGACAGAGTACCAACTTTGGCATTGAAGTCACCAAGAACAAGTGTAATATCTCCTTTCTTGACAGAATTCAAAATATCCTGAAGTTGTCTGTAAAACCTATCCTTCTCATCCTCATCGGCATCCTCAGTGGGGGCATAACAGCAGATAACATTCAAGTCTTTAAACGCTTGTCTGAAATTTTGCTGTAAGAAACCTTTCATTAATGCACTCATATCCTAGAAGAGCATCACTAACGTGTCTGCTGAGAAGCAAACCCACACCTTGATGATGCGTAATGTCGTCCCTCCCTGAAAAGAGAAATTTAAGATTATTTTAAGAACCTGACCTTTATCTGTCCATCTGGTCTCTTGCAAGCCGAGAATATCTAAATTATAATGGTGGAATTCTTGTGTGAGGACATCAAGAGAAAAAGCTCTGTGCAGAGTCCTCAGATTCCAACTACCTATGGAGAGAAAATAGTTAGTGGGATGTTTAAAGAAACTATGTTTATTGAGAGAGGGAATGCCGACAATATCAAACAGCCCCCTAATCGCAGACATGGGGCAAAGACCCGTTCCCCCACTACTAAAGGCTGAAGCCATCTACACTGGAAGACTTCCTCCAATGTAGAATTTGACGATGCCAGTAGAAGCAAAGAGTTCAGGTGCCTGCGATGACCTCTGCTCAGGATTATCCACCAGCTGATAAACATATCCTGTGAATCTATTCACTCGGGGCTGTCAACCCACAAACAAAGAGAAAACACAGCGGAAGATTTTTCCTCCACAGAAGCCCACTAGTGCAGCAAAATCAGGATCCATAATCAAGCTCAGAGCCATAATTCCGTTCAGGTTGGTATATATATGGTCAGCACCAGGACCCTGTGTGGTTGACCACTCCTCAGCAGGGTAGAAAAAAAAAAGAAAAGTAACATTAGATGTCCAGATCAGTAGGCCACACTAATCTGGCAGCCCTCCCGTTCCGTTCACTTCCACAAGAGAGTATCTCTTTTGAAAGGTACTAACGGTCTGCACCACGAGAAGGCGGGGTCGGACATTAGGTACTAGGCCTGTCCGGTTCTGTGCATCATCACAGGGGATTGGTGCATAGCTCTCCTTCCAGTGACTACCTAGCTACCATTTACAGACCTTTTACCCTAGGGAATAAGAAATCCAATTTTTTTTATTTTAAAGGATAAATGAGATATCCCTTTAGCATTTTACATGTCTAATAATATGTTATTATTTACCTTTACCAATCACCCATTAGTACGAATTACTACTGTTAAAGGGTGCAAAATTCGGAAAATGAAAACCATCATTTTCTCTCACCCAAAAGCTTTAATGGCGCCCTCTAATAGTGGAAAAGGTTGAAAATTGCAAAATTTTAAACGCATATTGGAATTGTATTTATGCTAAAAATTTTATATTTTGATGGTGGAATGTGGTCACGAAGTTACCATCGGTAACAATGAATTCAACCACTTATCTCCAGGGGCTGGTGGAAAAAAATGACGTTTTGTTTTAAAATAAAAATATCTATTTTCAGAAAGAAATTGATTTTTTTTTTCATTGACTAGCTGTTGATGATATATCACGTTTCGCACTTTTCAAATCTCCCAGACCTTCTACTATGGCATATAAACTGACAGGCTCCTGTCAGACCTCTGTGGCAAGCAGCTGCTTGAGGAGGTATTTATTTATTTATTTATTTAAAAGTTATAACTGTGCCTTCTTAACGGTGGAAATTTTTAGACGAATATTGCGAAGGATATATTTATGCTAGAAATTTTAAAATTTTGCGGTCGAATGTGAAGGTCATGAATTTTTCATCAGCAACAATGGAATTGATCTATTATCTCTAGAGGTGGGCGGATGCCAATACAACTTTTTTGCTTTAAATAATAATTGGGGGGAAAAATTATTTCGATTGCTACTAATAAAATATAATTCGCTCTTTTAAAATCCTTAGGTAGTTTTAATTTACATCGTTAGAGGTCACTAAATGTGGAAAAGCGGAACTTTAACGAACATATCAAGTGTTTGTCTGTTTATGGTAGAAATTCGAAATTTCAGAGTCAAGAGACATTCTACTGACAGCAACCGTCTGTCCCTGTTCTCAGAGAGCTGCAAGAAAAGCAACTTTTTAATTTTAAGTAATAAAAGATAAGTGCTTTTTTATGTTATAAAAGAACTAATAAAATAATACTATTTGCATTTTTCCACACATCTATTATTTCGTATAAAATTTTCAAAGAGTGAAAAAGTAGGTAAGCGAAAAACTTCATTCCCTTTGAAAATGAGATTCCCATATGCGCCACAGGAGATTTGCGTTCTTCTAGTTGTATGTATGGGGGGGAGGGGGGGGGGCTCTTTCGATTTTTATTTTTTGTGTATAACTTCATTTTCGTAAATTTATTGCTAGTTTTGTAATGACTATGATACGTTGAGCGTCTCCGGATACCTTCATGTTGGAAATCCGTTAAATAATGACCCGGGGAAATGAGATGGTCAGATGACCAAGCTTTCCTTGGAAGGGAATCGAATCTAAGGAAATAAAGCAGAAATATTCTGGCTCCTAGAAATTTTCATGTGGTTCTTTAAAAAAGCATATTTTTTTTTTATAGAAAAGTACTTTTGCAGGGTTAGAGACCCTGGTTAAGAGTGATTGATTAAAAGAAATTTTATACTTTCTCGTTTTTAAACAAAGGATAAAGACGGGGCAAGTATTGTTTTCATCTTGTTATTTGTCCTCTTGAAGACATTCAACTTTTTTAATAGATAAATTATTCTTTTTGTATTGGATAGGTACTAAAAAAATTAAACATTCTTTTTGAATTGTATAGGATAAATTATTATTATTATTGCATTGGATACGTACAAATAAGATAAATTATTCTTTTTGCGTTGGTTATGAAATAATAAGAAGGTATTACGATTCACATTTTCGGAATAATTATTTGAAATCCCCCCATTAGAAATCGCTAAAATAGGAAAATAGAAATTTTTTAAAAGAATATTTTAAACAACATATTCGTGCTAGAAATCGGAAATTTCATTGTTCAAGGGATTAGCACGAAATCCCAACATGCCCCCCCCCCCCCTATTACTCCAAGGAAGGTGGGAATGCAATTTTTCTTTACGTGACGAATGGAACATTCTTTTTATGTTCGATAAGTAAAAATAAAATATTACCATTCACATTTTTTAATATCCCTTAATTAAATTTTTTCCAATAAGACAATAAATATACTAGTTCCCACTTTTTCTCTCTGAAATTTGAAAATCACAAATCCTTTTCTCTTTGAAAATGTGCATTCCATATTCCCCTGAAGCAATTGGGCCTTCCAGTTTATTTGAAATCTTTGGACAACATTCTCTACTTCTAATTGAAATCATACAGCTCACTTTATGAGTTGAAAACCAGCTTCTTAAAATAATTAGTCGAAAAAAATTGCTTGTCCTGAGTGGAATTCGAGCCCACGCCACTTAGAAGCATGCCAGGCGTCCTAACCGATAGACCACCAGAAGCAAACCATTTATTCAACAATGTGACATATAAGCATTCCTGTAATTCTTGTTGATTCGCCAATATACATATATATATGGTAATTATAATAGATCTATGGAATGCGACCTCAAATAAAAGTATAACAGCAGGAATAGTTTGCTATCTGGGTTGGAGTGTTTTTATTAAAGAAAAGGGGGATGCAAATTTTTGTTTTTTCCCCGGTGCAAGGCACTCCTTGTACGTCCGTGATCGGGAGTGCTTACTTCGTTGCAATTCCTTTTTCTGCAGATGCCTTCGAACGACTTCCAAAATGTTTCACAGAAATTTCGGCTCCGTTTTCCACTATATCTTCCACGAAATATAAGCTTTGAATTCCGATGACAGATATCAGCACGTACTTCCTTTAAATCGATGCAATTATAAATATTTAGATCTGTCATAAACAAAGCTGTTCTTAATCTTCCGAACGAAATTCAATCAAAAAACAAAAAAAATTTTTCCTCACGCTACATTAAGCAAATTGTACAATGTGATGGGAACTAATTTTGGAAATTTGGAAGGTTTTGAAACCAAATGATGGTTCACCCTAATCATCTTCGAAGACAGCAAAAGATAAAATGAGTCATTGTAGGTCATCGTAATGAACAATAATGACTCATTTAGATAATCAATCAACTGTAGTGGAAATATTTTCTTGAGCCTGGTGGGATGTTGATAAAGATGTATTCGTATGCGAGCTACTCTTTGCAGTTTAAATTTTTAACGTAATGAAATTAATCAACATTTCATCTATTAACATACTAGGTAAACAGTTCCTCTATTGTACTACATTTGAAAGTGAAGATGATATGCTATTTTTATGCGTTGGTGACATAGTATTCCACAGATTTGAGAAATGTCCCGAAGGCTTCAGATCTCTAAACCTAGAAGATATTGCCCGGAATTCTATAGCTCAGCGTCACCTGACATCTCATCAGGAGATCGTGGGTTCACGTGCGACTTGGATTGAGGTGTTTCTTTTTTTCTTTATTATGTATATAAATGATTTTAAAAGTTCGAATTACATAAATATCGTGCGACTAATAACCTTTGAATAATAATTATCACTCCCTTTGCAAAAGAAGTACACCTTGTCGTTTGCTCATTCTCTCTCTCTCTCTGCAGCTGTTCTTCAGCGATTGCTGCACAGCAGAGAGGAGCCACGAAGAAGCCAAGAGAGGCACCTGGCAGCCCAATGGGCACTTGGGAGCCGCCATAGCACCAGCAAATATCTCAGGGGGCGGTGCTGCTATCTCTGGGAATCGGGGTGCAGGGGTACTGACAAATCATTTCACGTCCCACGAAATGAGGTGTGAGGGGTCAGTCCCTTATCTCGTGACCTTAGCACGTCGGGCGGCAGCGGACAAAGCGTCACCGGTCGAGTCATTCGTGTGTTAAACAGGCAATCACTTTTCTCGCTGCCAGTTGATTCGATTCCTTTGCTCGCTTCTGATGGAGCAGATAGTTGCAATGAAGGCAATGACGTAACGCCCCGTGCGCTCGTGAGGAGGCTCTAAGTGAAATCTTCTCGACACCTCTTCTTCTTCCTCCCTTCCTTCATCTTGCCTGTCGCATCTCTCACACCCAAATACAACTCCCTCTCCCCTCCCTTCTCTTTCCTCTGCCTCCTTAGCTTTCTTTTCCCCTTGAGAAAGGTTTTTCAGTTTTTCTTCTCCGCATTTCATCTCCACGATGTAATCAGAATTCTCACAGTCTTTATGCTGCGATACAATTTTATTCAGTTAATGGAAAACGAGCATTATGTCAGTAAATTCTAAAAACTTAATTAATTTTTTAAAAAAAAGAGAAGAAGGTAGTTCCCTACGCAAACGACGGAGATAACCTAGAAGCTATATTAGGCTTATCCTGGTTTCTCACAAAACATACAAACACAAAAGGACATGCCCCGCTGGTCTTAGTAGTCAGGTATGTTAGCCACTAGACCAGGTAGGGTACGATGATTTCACTTACTTGATCAGAATATTTAAAAAAAAACTTCATTATACACAATGAAATAACTTATAAACCCCGAATATCTTTTTAAACACTTGGCTCAAACTCTACGCCGGGGCTTTTAAAATACTCGCCTCTCGAAGTCATTTTGTTTGGCCTGCAAACAATCACACCCAAGTTTGGAGAATATGTTCGCGTTCAATCTTGATCGAATGGTCCCAAATTTCATACGCGGGTTCCCACTTTGTGACCGCAGGTTGGATGAAAAAATCAGGTTTCTACCTGCAATGGACCCTTTAATAAATAATATTTTAGAGATGTTAGGGATCTGGCAACGGTCGATAACTTTCTCGATTAGAATTTCCGAATGAGCAGAGTAGAAAGACGTTTAATCCAAAATGGCGATTTCTAACCACCTATTCAACTTATCGAGTTTACATTTTCCACTGAACATTTTCATGCCACTTTTAATCTTCTGGGAAAATTCCAGGTTCCTAGCCCCTTTATGTGAAGAGTTTTGGCGACCACACACATCTTTATTATTTTGCAATACCTCTTATTCCACTATTATATAACTTATAAAACAAAATTTTGTGATCCACTGATCAAATGCTTTGCTAATATCTAGAAACATTGCAACTGTCTTTTTGCTTTCATTAATGCTTCTAGGTATTTTATTAGTAACATTAAGTATTGCTTTTTCAATATTTTTATTTTTTCTAAAATCAAACTGAGTATTTCAAAAAAGTTAAATTTAGTATAAAAATTAATCTATCTAACTTTCATATTTTTTCTAATACCTTTGTAAATACAGGTAAAATAGAAATTAGCCTGTAATTTGCAACTGAATCTTTATTTCCAGTTTTAAAAATTGGTAATACTATAGCAGTTTTTAAATAATCATAAAATAATCCATTTTGTAGTGAAAAATTTATCAATTTTGTTAAGTAATCCAAATCATACTTATTTATAATTTTTAACATTTTTACAGATAGATTATCAAATCCAGATTTTTTATTATTTTCTAATCTGTTTATAATATTATTTACCTCAGTTTCATTTTTATTTTTTAAGTAGCCGAGTGGTAGTGTGCTTGGCTACTGATCTAAGGGACCTGGGTTCGAGCCCCGGTTAAGGCATGGATGTTCGTGTTGTTTTCTGCTGAGGTCTTGCCATCCTCTCAGACCTTCTACTATGGCATATAAACTGACAGGCTCCTGTCAGACCTCTGTGGCAAGCAGCTGCTTGAGGGGGTATTTATTTATTTTTTTATGCAAATAGAATTTAAGCAGGTATTCGTATCACATCCGTTGCTATTTAGCATACAATTTCATATTTTTCATGAATATTTGCACATACTTTAATAAAATATGTATTCATGTCATTAGCCAGATTATATATGTTTTCAGAGTGTGGTATAAATGATTCCTTTTATTTCCCCCTTGTTATTCTATATACTAGTTTCCACTGTTTCCTTAGGTCTTTTCCGCGTGATTTTAGTTTATTTTTATAATATGCATCTTTACTCTCTTGAATATTCTTTTTAAGTAATTTACAATAAGATCAGTAATCTGTCTCATATTGTAAGAGTCCTGGTTTATTTTTGTGTTATATAGTTTTTCCTTAGTATTTATAGCATTCAGTAAATCATTTGTTATTCATGGCTGTTTTATTTTTCTATTTAAATTTTTATGCTTTTTCACTTTTGTAAATTTCTTTGTTTCACTTAAGTCTGTAAATATCTGAAAGTAAATATCAAAATTTCTAATATTTAAATCGTCACTAAATGTAAAATTTTTAATATTGCTCCCATATTTGTAAAAATCTATCTCCTTCCTTGATTATAGCATAAAGTGATCACTTATAGCAGTATGATATACTGATACTTTTATTACATTTTGTGTGAAATCTCTATGAATGCATGATCAAAACAACTAATACTATCCTTTGTTATTTTTGTAGGCGTATGTATGTATTGTTTGAACCCATAATTTGGCAATATATTTAAGTAATCATTTGTTGTTCTAGAATCTTTTAATATATCAATATTTATATCCCCTACAAGAAATGTATTTTCTTTTGGACATGTTTTTAAAAATTCTTTCAATTCCTGATTGAAAATATCAATGGAAAAATCATGAGCCCTATATATATTAAAACTACTGAAAATTTTAAATTATTTTCAATCAAATAAATTCCTTTTGCACTATGCATAAAAAGTTCCATTTGCTTTACTTGAAACCTACCTATTTTTATGTATGCTAAAACCCCACTCGATTTATTGTATTCTCTACACTGGTAAAAGAGCTCAAATCCATTTATCTGATAATTACTTATATTATCTCTTTTAACCCCTATTTCTCTTAACAAAATAATATCAATATTATTCAAAGTGGTATCTAAATTTACAATTAACTCATTTAAATTTTGGTTTACACTCCTAATTTTGCAATGCACAATATAAATATCAGAGTTTAAATTAATGATAAAGTGTGACAATTCAGACTGATTTTGTATAATTATAGTTTTGTGATCTTCCTCTGAAACTGCCAATACCTCATCCCATGGTTCTCCACTCATTGTATTTACTTCAGTTTATCTAAATCTTCCTCTTTCCTAATTCTGTACACTCTTGATGCAGATGACTTTCTCAAACACATTTTTCCTTCTTTAATCCAGGCATACTTATATTCATGTTCATTTTTAAATTGTTTAATCTTGTAAAATAGGTTTTTTAAATACTTTGTTAGATGCTCATTTACATAAACTCTGATATCACTGAATTCTGAACTTATCATATTAGCTGTAAGGTCCCTATGTGCTTTTGCTTTCTCAATCCATTGACATTTAGATCTGACATCCCTAAATTTTACCAGAATAGATTTTGGTTTGTTTTTATTGATTGTAGAAACTCTGTATGCTATAACAATATCATCATTTTCTTGAATATCAAGCAGCTTTGATACACTTTGAACAACTTTCAGCATTTTCATTTTGTGCCTCAAGTATTCTAGTAATCTTTAAGTTGTTTGCCTTGAGTTATGCTTTCTTGATCTTAATTCTAATTCATTAATTTCAAACCTGATATCTTTCATTTGTTGCTTTAATTCATTAGTTTGTTTAATAAAATGTTGATTTTCTTCCTTAAGCTCCTTGAATTCCTATTTAAATTCATTGAATGAGGTAATGTGTTGTACCAATTTATCTTGATTAAAGTTTAGTGCAATTTCAATATCCTTTATTTCACTCAAGGTATCATTGATACCTTTAATTTCTTTTATTTCATTTATTAAGAAACTGTATATATCTTTAATATATTTTTAATACTAATCATGAAATGCATCCACTCCAAATTTAAGGCAACAACAACATCTCTCAGATCACTACCATCAGACACCTCACTTTCCAAAGCTTTAGCAGTATCTGTCTGTTGAGTTATGTTTTCTTCATTTACCTGCATGTTTCTGGATGGTTCTGTTCCATCGAAATCATTATTTACGCAAATTAAACACATTCACTTATTCCTTTGTTCCTTGGATAATGTTCTAAATTACTTTCACTCATACCCATACATTTAGGGTGAAAAATTTGTTTACATCCAGTTACACAGTATATTCCCTCTCTTACATCAAAAATTACTTCTTCAAAGGATTTACTGATTAAGGTTAGACATATCCGTATTTTGTGTGATACAAATTCTTAGATTTTATGCTTGAAAATTTTTTAAACGTGTGCTCATATATCATAATAATCTATTTTCAGTAGATGTTAGCACCTATGTTTTTTTAGCATCAGTTAATTTACTCAGTGTTCACATAATCTGATTTATAACTTACTTAATACTTGCCAAATCTTTCTCACTTGATCTTCGTATCACAATTTCATCATTTAGCGTGCCATTTTACTTTGATATTTTGATTTAGGCCACGTAAAAAAATTAGAAAATAAAAAAATGTTTTCGCTCAAACTAACTTACAGCCCCACCTCCCTTTGCCACTTTTGATTATTTGTTTGTGTAATATCGACAGTGTTCCTTTTATGTGTTTGATAACTTATTGCATTTTATTTTATGTGTTTGATAACTTTGTGTAATATCGACAGTGTTCCTTTTATGTGTTTGATAACTTATTGCAGATATGACGACATCTTTCGAATAGAATTCGCATATGTAGGGAAGAGACAGAGAGAGAAAACGGGAATTCACCCACAAAGAATAAGGGGATTTTGCTCTCATATTGACCGAAAAGGAATTTTTAGATATAAACGCGTATAATATGTCGATAGCTCAATAGTTTCATTTTTTACTCTAGGGAAATGCTCATATACTGAACTGGACCTCGAACATCCCATCCCTCAACTGAGATTTAAAATTAAAACTAATGAAGTGAATGGAACCTGTGGAGAAGACGACCAATGGTGATGTTGAAAATTCTGGTCATGATTATCTGCAGGATAGATGAAAAGACACGAACCCCGAAAATGCCAATTCCATAATTTAAAATATATTTTATGTATGTATTAATCAATGAAAACATGCATCCTGAACATCAAAATCATACTTTACGCTTCTCACTCCTCTCCCTCAACTTAGCCTCTGACCAAAACCCTACCGATGTCCAGTTTTCCTAATTTTTAAAATATTGAACGAACAGAATTGTAAATCAAAATATAGATTTTTTTTCAATTATTCAGCCTGAAATTTTTCATCAAAAAGCCTCATTTAGAGATTAGAGAGCTTCTCGACGTTAACATTCCTTTGGCAGACGGAAAGCTTTCAAAATCCTTCTGTAACAAAGCGTATATGCATGCGTATTACTGAAAACAACGGTCTAAAATTGCGTTTAGCAATCCCCCATCTTGAAAATACAATCAAATTTCATCACTTAATTCATTCAAAAGATTGTTATGAGTCATGAATTCTTCAAAGAACGTTGTCTTAATCAATTTCCTGTCAAAAACTTCACCAACAGTCACATGAAACACTTAGAGAAAGAGGGTGAAATGACAACTCACTTGCAACACAAGTACGTAACGTGGCAAACAAATCACGAGGAAAAGAAAGAACCGAGTTCCTTGCACTTTCAGCAATAAGGAAAAGAAGTACCATATTTCCACGATGTGCTCAATTCCCTCCCTGTCACTCTAGTAAGCAACATTTATTCCGAATCAGATTTGACAGCTGAACTAACAGCGGCAAAGCGCCCTTTTCACCCAGTATTATTTGTTTACTTCCTTGACGCAGAAAAATGCGCGCTGATAGCTTTAACGAACCCCTACTTCTTAACAGCTCCGGCTCGAAATCGTGATGCGAGCGTTTTGTATCGCCAACGCAATGAACGTTTTGGCAGCTTTTCCAGATCAGATAAAAGCCGGTGTGAAGCCAACAAGGCCGTGAGCACGAGAAATCAGACAGACGTTGCGGCTGGAGAACATGATGTATGGACGGTTGAGAGAAAAAACAAGCTCGCTTATGAGGTAAGTGAATCAACTTTGCAACGGAACACGTGTGCATTAGGTGATGGTTTTCTTTAAGCCTGACTTGTCCTCAGGTGGAAAATATAACTCGCTGTTGGTGTTCTACACAGCTTGATGGAAATAAGCAATGGTATCTAGGAATATAACTTTGTTTCATTTCGTTATTTTGACGATCATTTTTAACAGCTAAAAACATTTCAAATGCTAATGATAAAAGACAGTTCTTCGAAATTTGTATCCACTGCTGAACAAATCAAGATTCAGGAACTAAGGAAATGTAAAAGATAAACTAAAGCCATATGTTATTTTGGCATTGAATGTCGATCGATGTTATCATTTAATAAATGCCTTTACTAAAGCCATGCTTCACTAATACTTCTAAAAATCTCATTCTTTCGTGAAGATAAGGAATTCTACAATTCGATGAGCTGGTGAAGCTTCCAAGTTCAAAACTATTTCAATAAGTACATTATCTACTTACGAAGAAAAATATATGTACATAATTGTCTATGCAGTATTTATGTTACGGCTTAATGTCCAAAACTGTCGACGTTAGATGGGGAATATCAGCTAATTTTAGCTTTAAATATCTTCAAGCATATTTCTATCAAAATATAGACATGACGTTGGGATGTTAATTCAAGGCACAGATATTATTCCATGAAAACAAAACCACCAGGAAAAGGAATTTGTGAAAAAAAATGAACGAAAATATGCATCAAAAATAAAGAATGTTTCAAAAATAAATACCTGGAAAGAAAACTGCCGAACGATTTTGGCAACTTTTAGGGCTTTGCTTGCTCGAATGCTGAGGGAGATTGTCACGAATTGGGAATTGAGTTTCTTCCCCCAATCGATATCAGCCGATTAATGTCGACATTACCGTTAAAGGCACAGAGAGATGGCTTTTGCTAATAAATAATTTGTTTGTACTTTTTTCATGCCGTTTGCTTCTGCGCTTTCCTCTTGAGAAAATGTTTAAAGATTTCTGGCAAATCTGAATGAAGATATAAATGAAGGAAATTAACATTGTTTTTCTTTTAACAATGCTTATGGGTTTCAACGGTTTTCATCGGTTCATCCTTTCACTTCGTTTGGCTCAAAATAGCTTTGGGTTATGCTGCGCTATAAAAACCCCAAACAACCAAATGAACAAATCTAATGACTATGCATGGTTTCCGAAAAAGAATGGCTGCATTGCAAACATGTTTCATAAAGAAAGAAGGAAAATTAGGAGACAACAGTTTTCACCAGATGAAAAAGCAAATAAAAAAGTTTATTTCACATCAACCTGAGAAAGAATTTTGATATTTTCTATGAAAAATTTGAAATTCTGCTGCCAGAACTTTTAAAATAAACTCTAGTTCAAGAAAATTATTCTATTCATTTAGTGCAAACATTCTTTTAAACATTTTAAAATTCCCAAAAACATTTTTAGCTAAAGAAAGAGCTTTTGACTCGAGAGTGTAGTTGTCAGGCATGCCTTCTTTATTTGATCAGTAATGACCTCTGATCTTGAAGAAAAGTACCAGTAGTTGAGAACCAGCAATTCATTTAAAAGTAAATGCAAAGCCTTAAAATAATTTACGAAAAAAAAAACTTATCTTATTATGTTCCATTCCTTCGCTTTGAAAGCTTCAAATGTAAGGAAAAATTCTATTATATTATAAATGATTTTTAGGTTTCAAAAGGCCCTGGTATAGAAAAAAATATTAGAAAAGAGAGAAGTATCAAGTGACTAGATTCAACCGGTATAGACCGAAAGTCATTCAGGCGTCGAGGCCACTTAGCCGACAGAAGCTTCCCATACAAGTAGAAGTTTACTACTATATATATACTTTTCTTTTTCCGAAATTATTCTCGCCGCAAAGTGCATTATATGTCCCCCCACCCCCCACTTCCTACGTTTCAGTGGTCTTTAAAAAAATCATCCAAAATATATGTATTTAGCCTCCATTTCGATTATTTTAAATCTCCATCCGTGGGTAATTCCTTCCCCTAAATGAGGCTCCTGATTTTCAGTAATCTAAAAACATCAAATACTTGGCAGATACGGAATAATTTAAAGCAGAGAAAGTTGTCCTTCATACGTGCATCCATAAAATGAGAAAACAAACCCAATAGTAGGATACGTAAGCCGCACTGAGTGCAATGATTGTAACCTTCTTTCTGTTTGAATCTGCAATGTTGCCAGGAGCAATTCAATGACGTGTGACTCAAATATCATTATTCTGCAGCAAACGACTTTCTTCTGGCAAAGAATCCGTCTGCAATCTGGTCAAACCATCGCGTGACTTTTCCACCTGCAAACAATGATCAGGGCATCTCCCGAAGATACATAGTAGCCGCCAGCTGTCAACTCTAACAGTACTCTAAAAAAACAAATTTTATGAAGTTCTTCTCCTTCGAATGTCTCGGCGGCGTTGGCCGTTCAGTGGAGAAACAAATAACCGAAAGAGGACGTTTAATCGCAATGCAACCACATAAACCGTCCCTTTGAAATTGGCTGCCAAAGAGAATCGTGTTGCCGAGTGTAAGGAGAACGAACCGACTTGCTAACGAGCGAGCAGTACAAAAGGAGACTGGCAAGTTAGCTGTCTGCTAAAGAGCGATGATTCATCGACGGCGAGCACGCAACTGTCCGCGGAAAATAAGAACTGCCGGACAGCTCCGTATGAAGATGTAACCTTAGACGAGGCGAGCAAATTTCTTCCTTTGAAATGCTTGGCAGCTGTCCTTGGCCAATAATGAGCAGTTAATGACATATCCACTCGGTGCTACTGTTGTGCGGCCTCCAGCTATGCATCACGTACTAGCTCCGCTAATCAACGTCACAGATTGGAGATGGTCTCCGCCGCCATGGGGCAGCACTTCCCCAATTAGCGTTTCTATGAGGGGGGGGGGGGTAGGAGGGAAGTACTCAAGGGCATCCTCTATTTGTGTGTGTGCCTTCCATTATGAGCTTTCACGCCTGCATTGTTCAATCATTACTCTTTTCGTGTAGCTGGGTTGTAAGTACCTGTTGCCAGAAGAGAGATGGTTTCTGAAGCGAGATCTCGCGATGCCGAGAGAAGGCGGAGGAGGGATGAAGAGGAGAGGCCACTGGCATGGGAAATGAAGAGAATTCTTCCGATTTCGAGGCAACAGCAAAACAAATGAACCGACGTCACGTAAGGGCGTTTAGAGGATAAAGTGCCTCCTGGTCACTTAGACGGATCCCGTACGAAGACATTTAATATATGAAATAATAAGCTGAAAAAACTTGGTTTTGCTGCGGGTGGGATTCGAACCCACATCTCCCAGTATTTCATTCGCACAGTGGAAAATTTTTTTTTTCTTTCGAATCAAATAAAAAAATCCGAAAAATTTATAAGTCACACAAGCTGAAGAAGAAAACGTCAGCCGTTGATGGAGTAATGGTCAGCATACCTGGTATACTGGGAGATGTGGGTTCGAATCCCACTCACGGCGAAACCAATTTTTCTCAACTTATTATTTCATGTGTTCCATGTCTACAGGACATCTCTTGCGATAGTATACCACTGACATTTAATAAACTTTATATTTTTATCCTCCTAGAGCCCACAGAGTTTAATTTTGCAGGTTTTCTTTACAGTTTATTATAATACGAATCTTTTGGTATGGTCATCAGTTCCCGTTTCGGGTCACAGTTCAGGAATTCTGCGATCTGTGATATTAATATTCAAAATGAATTCTCCGTGTTTGAACTGGGTTTTTAAATTCATGCTGTGCAAAAAATTAAAATATATTTATTCGAGCTTAATTAAAGAAAACATCAGTTCCTTATCCTGGATTGGAACCCGTGTCCATTTGGGAAAGGCCGCAGCTCGTCGGATAGGACATTAAGCCAAGCCCCGTATGCGGGAGAGCCAAACCCTGTGCACGTTAATGAACACGCTGGATGACCTTGATGGGTGGTTACCATCTGTCTACCAACAGCTGTCCAGTGGGTCCCCTCTCCCCAACCTTCTCTGAACCCTCGGGATCCTTGTGACCTGGCAATTTAGCCCTTTGTGTGCAAATTATATACAAATTAGCCCCATTATGTGCAAATATTCTTATTACTTAATTTTTTCCCTCATTCGCAGCATTGGTTGTATTTCTCCTCATCATATTAATATTTCTGGAGTTAATGTTTCTTTAGTGGCCAAGTGGTTAGGGCGCTTGGCTACTGATCTAAGGGACCTGGGTTCGAGTCCCGGGTAAGGCATGGACGTTTGTGTTGTTTTTCTGCTGAGGTCTCGCCATCCTCTCAGACCTTCTACTGTGGCGTTATATACTGACAGGCTCCTGTCACACCTCTGTGGCAAGCAGCTGCTTGAGGGTTTTTTTATTTTTTTTTTAGTGGCCAAGCCCCCGGAATGTTTGGCTGTGAAACAAATAGACAGGGGTTCCAATCTAGGATAAAGAACCGATGTTTTCCTCCTATCTTCTGAGGCCTTGCAAACAGATCTCTAGGATGCATTACGCTGACAAGTCTCCTGTAAGACTTCCATGATAAGTGGTGTTTGCCTGAAGAGAATATTTTTTTCCGTTTTTTTTTATGTTAATCCCATAGTCGATGCATTAATAATTCGGACATTAGTAACCTGTAAATAAATATAAAAAAAAACAGCTAGACAGGAACTAGAAGAGGAGCTGTGTGCGATTTTCCTGAGCTTAGGTGGTCGTTTTGAATTCTAAATTATTTCTTGAACATGCACATAAAGTTAATTTAAAAACTTTTTTGAAATGTTCTAGGCTATGGAATGTCTTCAGAATCATTGCATTCACTTTCACTCATGTTTAAAGAACTATTCAGCAGTTTAGTTCAGAGGATTCGCAGAAGGGAAGCTCACGGCCAAGACATTTTGCATCGAACTTCTCAATAAACAAATTCAAATCAACACCGAGAATTCCGATTTCTCACATTGATCTTGAACTTTCGAGAATCGCATATGCCATATATATATTTGATCTCAAGTCAATTAATTGCATGCGAGGTAATTCTTTTAGAAACATCAGGTCATATAGGAGAACTGAGTTTGATTATAATCATTACTTTGTTAGAGGTTTCTTTAAGCTGAAGTTTTGAAGAAAACTTTCTCTAAGAAGAATTACTTTTAACACTGAAGCTCTCTACAACGCACAGAAACAGCGAAAGCTTATCATGATAACTGACACATATCCAGAGAGGTAAACCTTGGGTCACTGGTTGATCTATGGGACATTGATTGATTCACAAATAATTAATAGATCAACCAACCAATGGCTTATGAAAACTGTCGATACGTTCACTGGTCATTTATAATGATTCAGTTGGTTCCAAAGTTGCTAAAGACGCTTCGCCACTGAGCTTAAAAGATTTTTAAAAGATAAGTTGAAGCTGATAAGAAATTATCTTACCATTTAATAGTCAAGAGATTAAGACTATATAAAGATTAAGAACTGATACCACACTTTTAAATAAAAGAAAATTTTTTCTAAAATTAATTAATACTCCAAACTGTTCTAAATGTAAATTAATTGAAAATACATCTCATTTCCTCTTGAATTGTGAAAAGTATAAAGCTGAAAGAAATGAATTTTTTAAAGAATTAGAAAATATTGGAATTACAGATTTTAATGTGGAATCTATTCTTAATTTCCCTAAATTTCCTACAAGGATAAAAATTTTTCAACTCTTAATTGAATAATTTAAAAAAAACAGACAAATGGAGTAATTTATATAAAAAAAAATTGAGAAAATATCAAAAAAAATATCAAAAAAAATTATATGAGTTATTTGAAAAACAAAAAAATACAAAAAAATTTCAAAAAAATAAATAAATAAATAAATAAATAAAATGAAAGAAAAAAATTAAAAAAAATTTTTTTTTGTTCTTTGATTTCTCACAATTTAAATGGGTAAGCCTGTGCAAGGACCACCCAATACAGCGTAACGTAGAAGAAGAAGATAAGAAATCTCTGGCTTGATAGCCTAGCTCACAGGTCAAAGAAAGCTTCTAGATATCATAACAGTGAACAAAATAGTACATATTTTATGTGAAAAAAATATAATTGGCAAGGTTGTGGAAGATGAGGTTTCTGTTAATACACAGTGGTCTGAACATTTGAAGAATGTTCTGAAAAAAAATTAGCTAGTTCTGTTCCCATCAATTGCAATGACATAAATGCACTTGTATCTTTAATGTTGGCCCTAAATCCCAATCTAAAGATTAAAGCTATAGATAAGATTATTGTTGAAATATTGAGAGCTCTCTATTGAATCTTCTCTAATAACTGATGTGATTAACACAAAGATAAATTTTGTCACTTTTCCTGTTTAGCTGCAATTTTGCTGTTTTCGTTTTCCTTAGCAACTTTTCCTGTTTCGTGCCGTGGTTATTTTCACCTCAGAACAACTGTTCACCTTCTGAAGAAAAGTGCTCTAAATAAAAATAATATAAGTCACGCTCCTGCTGAGATTTTATGGGCGATGTGTTCCCATCAATTAGCTTATTGATTATTAGTTGGGTGTGCTCACCAACTCTGACAAGAAACGATTCTGCTGACAGCTAATGAACCCCATTTCCTTGTCCCTTAGCAAGCTGCAGGTGAGTTCAGAAATCTAATCAGCAATCTCCTTTGCATCACACACGCAGATTCTTCACTGATGACGGCCAGCGGCGGTCACTTTGATATCACGTTGAAGGCGAACACAAAGAGATGCAGCAGGAATCAGAAGTCAGCGATTTCTTTTTCTGCCCACGCTTTCGTAGCCTGGATAATGGCATGTCATAGGTTTCTTATTAATCTGAAGAGAAAGCATTATTATGGACCGGTAATTGATACAACGATTGCTTCGGCTGATAGCAAAACTTGATTTAGGCTAAACCCATTAGCAAACGTATTCAACCTCTATCAGACGTTTTCTTTTTACAACATTATTCCTCTTTCCTTTCCATCAAAATATGCGTCACAAAAATAAAACTACCAAATATTTGACTCAATATATAGATACTAAGTGGCAAGCTTTGCCGAGTTGAAATAAATGCAACAAACTAAGTTTTAAGAAGACAAAAAATAAAAGTGCTTTATCATGAAAGGACTTCCCGCCCTATCGCCATTGATTAGCTTTGACCTCGTGCTGCTGACCCCATCCACCATTCCGCAAAGTTGTCAGGAGTTGACAAGCATCATCCCTAATATATTAATCTACTGCGCTTGCGCTCGCAGCTCCATCTCACATATTTTGATTGCAATTAACACCTGCCAAACGACATGGCATGGGAAATGTTTTATGGAGCATTAATCGTAGCAGTCATTTGTACAAATGTGGAAGAGATTTGAAAAAGAAGAAAAAAATACAAATGACCAGACACCCTTTGAAAGCCAAGCAGACAGACATAATTACCTTGAATATCCAGCTGCAGATGGAAATAAAGAATTAGAAGATAAATATTATCAGAGTTGAATCGTAATATCTAATTAATAACATGAATGGAACTCACTACTGAATTAATGTTTTTAGGAAATTCATTTGAGGCTTTTTTTCTGTTTAACATACAATCCTGAGGCAGATGGAATCGGAGGTGAGGACTTCTCTTCTGCTTGCCAGTAGAATCCTCCTTGCACATTTAATGGGGATGTGTTTGTTGGGGGAAGGGAAGGGGGCTACAACATCGAGAGAACAGGTGAAGTCATCCAAAATATACTCCTAGTAGTCGAAACAATCAGAGGAACCAATCCATGAACACAACCCTAAAATTTGAACTTAATGAAAAATCTTTTTTTTTCTGTGCCCTCTATACATTTATCAAAAAATTATCATTTATTCCGCTAAACCGCATCTTGTAGTCGACAGAAAGGGGACACCGATGGGCTCGGAAAGGACGCCGTCCGTCGTTAAGCCGTGACCTCGTGTGAAGGAGACCACACACTCTGCACGTTAAAGAGCACGCTGGATTCCATCTCTCTCTTTAAAGAGCTCTCTAGTGAGTCTCCTTCCCCAGTCTTCTCTGAGCTTTTAAGGTTCTTGTGATCAGGCTATTTAGCCCATTATGGACAAAAAAAGTGCCGCCGCTAAGGGGCAAAACAACTCTTCTTGAGAAGGAATTAGATTCTAGTAGGACACCTAATGTTAAACGCATTTACGTAAAAGTCCTTTCTGTTAAAAGAATGGCGCTTTTCGACTCGAAAATCAGAAATCAGTTAAGAGTGTGAGAACATCGAGGGATTAAAATTCGCTGAGCGTTTGATTCGTTATAATTCGCCACGTTTAGATACTAAAACGATTTAGAAATTTACAAAAAAACTCAAAAATTGAATGGTACCTTTTTTTTTAAAATTAAGCAAAATTGCTAATTCATCATCATCCTCATCATCCTCAAGCAGCCATGGGCTACGGAGGTCCAACCAGACCGTGAAATTATCATTTAATTAACATTTATTTGAAAGGTGAAAGTTCTGCAACAGCCTCCTTCTTGTCTGCCTGATTGATGTTGAAACTCTTTGCGATTGACCCTTGAGATGTTGGCATTTTAGGGAACAATTCGTTGAACAAATCCAGAGACAAAGCAGCAAATGAGAGCGAAACGTAAAGAATTAAAGAGTTCAAACTTGCCAGTGCTCTTGGACATCGGATTCATCTACAAAATATTTTGTTCCAAAAGACAACCAAAAGAGAAAGAGCTCATAGATATCAGAAAAAATTAATTTCTGTAAAAAGATCATATCAGCTAGGATTTGCCTTGGTAACAGTTAGATCACATGAGACTCTTATTTACTCAACTTAACCATTTGTTAATTTGCTTAGATATTAGTTACTGAATTATTCAGATATCTAATTTGAAAGTAAAAAAAAGTCTTAAATATTTTTTAATTAATTTCGATAGCGAATGATTAAAGTTAATATATTGAGAGGCCTTTTCTAAAAAAAACCTGAATAACGGTTAAGAGATATTGAATTGTATGTACTCTAATGTATACTCTATTTCGTAGATACCATGAAACAGTACGATAGCACGAGTGTGTACTGAAATCGTGGAGGATCCCCTCACCTTCTTGTTTAGGTCTCTTCAACAAAGCAGCACATCGCTGCACACCAACACCAGACGATGCAAATGCGAAGAGGTGACGAAATGTTCTTCCGCTTCTGCCTCTTTCAAGATCGCCGAGCTGCAAAAACAGTGAGGGTAAAGTGATCCAACAGATTCGTCAGATAGCTTGCGCTCCAATTAAGCTTTGTTCACCGATTCTCTCCATTAGCAGAAGGCGACATCTCCGGTGTCCGTCCTCCTCGAGGACTTGTCACTCCCACGGCTGTCATCCCCAGCTTCCATCTGGCTCCGGATCAGCTCTCCTCTTCTCGATTGTCACCTGCCACGCAAGGAATGTGGGACACGCGGGAAAAGTGGGTGCTAATTATCACAAATGGCGTGCATCCCACTTCCGTTTCGGAATGGTATGGCTCCTCTCCTGGCAGCAAGAGACGCTGACGAGAGATGAACTCGGCGCAGGCAGCAAATAAATGTCTCCAGGGTTGACAGTCGCAGGACGCGGGATGCCTGGCCGTCACTCCGTTGGCCAGGCAAGATGCCAGGACACACGTGCGTTCTACACGGCTCCTGACAGCTTCTGTGTGGGGAACACGCCGCCTGTCACCTCCCTGCGGAAGAGGATAGCTGCACTCTGGTTGATGCAGCATCCTGAAGAGCAACAAGACAAGTAAGACAATCAATTTAATCGCTACCCAGCACTTGAAGTACCCTTCAATTGCCATTAGCGACAGCAGCCAAAAGCTAAACACTTTGAAACTATCGCTCATTGCAGCACGTGTTGCTAGGACAAGTGAGTTGAACAGTTGGTGCCAGCTCATTTCTTTTTTCCACCCCCCAAAAAAAGGCTCATTACTCCATTTACCGAATGGGTTAGATATTGCTCTAACTGCAATGCATAGAAGGTGCATACAGAATCAATGAGCACAGGTGTCGTGAATGATTTCCCGAATATTGCAACAACAAAAAACGATACGAAGTAAGGTTCAACAACCTGAGTTCAACCAAGAGATTTCTTCTGGTCCGCCATGACCTTGATGGAGCAACCCTTATCAAACGAATGCAGAACCTAGAGAAATTTATTTCCTGATCGCACTGCATCATGATTTTATCTCGAAATACGGAGGAAATAGAGAGTCAGCGCTCTCTGCGGATTGGCTACTGATGCCCTATGCCGAATTCTCTGTTGCTTCCTTCTAACCAGTGAGACTTCCTTTCAACATGTATCTATAAATGGAGTAAGAAAATAGAATATTAAGCGACGCTTTAAACTGAAATGATCTCTGTCATAAAAGCTTTCACAGATAAATTACGAACTGAGACCTCGACAAACAGTTAGAGAATGAATAATTAGAGGTTTCAGGATTTCCATAAGCAATCAAAAGACAGCATCCGTCTGTTCCAAAACTCATTTGAAGTGTGATATCTCTTACAAGTAGATTTGTCCACTTTACTAACATGAGTGTTGTCAGAAGAAAATGAACAAATCTAACACAGCAATTTTCATTCACCAAAAAACCAATCATATGTCCTTCATACCTTAAGCTGCATGATTTCATTTCAGGTAGAACTTCTCACTATTCGCGAAAATATCTATTCCCTTCGAAGGGAAAAACGAAGGATTATAATTTGTTGTAGCCTATGACATCTGTTTATTTCGCACAATTTCATTTCATATGTAACTCATTATCACTAATTCCCAGAATTTTCTATTTTTGTTTTTGATGAATGAGAGGAGATGGATAATTTCATGTAGCCTCTAACATTCCTTACAAGATTTCATTTGATATATAACTCGTATGACTGATCCTGGAAAATGTTTTAATCCCACCCCTCATCATTTCATAAATGAGAACAAGGGGACATAATTTCTAAAGCTTACGACAATCTTTATGTTGCAAAATCCCACTTCACATCTAATTCGTGACGATTGATGCCCGGAAATTTCGTCTTATCATTTTGATGTAGGCTGTGACACTTCTTAGATTGCAATATTTCATTTGTCTCTTTAACACTTCACAACTGATCCGCCATTTCAACTCTTCGCAACTGATCCGCCATATATTCCCCTTCTGAGGGGAGCGAAAGAAGTGGAGTAGGGGACGACACTCCTCGTGTCACCAGATTTCTTTCGACTTGTAATCGTCATGAATGATCCCCAGAAATCTCTATTTTCCTTTTGCGCGGACGGAAGTAACGGATACAATTTCTTTCACCCTATGACACTCCTTACGTCGTCGCAGTATTTCATTTCGAATATAAACTCATTCTTATTAGTCTCGTCTTTGGAAGATAACTGTGGAACAATCGTTTTTTGTATTTCTTTTTGAGGGAGGGAAGGAAGGAAGGAGAGTCAGTTTTTTATTTTTCATGATGTTCCCCACGTGGCAAGCTTTCATCTCGACTATCACTCGTTACGATCGGTTCCCAGATGAAAAAGTTATTGTGAAACAAATGATACCTTGGGCCTTTCCACGAGAAGACTGTCACCATTATTTTTCACGAAGAAACGCCTCCCCTCCCCTCCCCTCCCCTCCTTCCTTCTCTCCCTCCCTCCCTTCCCTCCCTCCCTGATACCTTCAGTAACATAAAGGTTGGGACCCGACAATATCAAAGTCGTCAAACATCACAAGCTTCTTGGTGTTGTCCTTGACAACCAGCTGACCTGGGGCTCTCATATTCATCATCTCAAGACCGTTGCCACTAAAAAGAAATAGTCCCTCAAGCAGCTTTCTTGGGGTATTGTTTTCTGACTGGAACCTTTCAGTTTATACGCCATTGCAGAAAGTCTGTGTGGATGGCGGGATCTCAGCAGAAAGACAATACAAACACCCATGCCTTAATGATGCTCGAAACCAGGTCCCTTTGATCAGTAGCCAAGCATGCTAATCACTCGGCCACGGGAGGCAGTGCCCAACGAACTATTCTGTCTTTCCTTGTACGCACTAACTGGGGAAGCTCTTTCAAGACCCCACCCCCACCCCCTGGATTTGCCCCGACACCTGATCCTCTCCACATCGACTACAGTGGCCTTCTACTGTGGCCTACTACTGCAACTACAATGGCCTACTACTGCATCTGCAACCCAAATGACCAAGCTCGCCACTATCCACACTACATTTCTGCGCATGTCTCGGAATCTGCCCCAATACTCCAAATGCGTTTCTCAATGCAGAGGCTGACGACATGCCTTTCTATCTTAATTGGAAGATAGAGATTTAATGTGTCATATTTCTAGATTCCACACTCTCCATTTTAATCATGAGTTACTCAGGAAGTTGTAAGACAGGTCAGACTCTGCCATCACCATGTCCGTTATTGACTTCTTTGAACCAGTTCTTCCTGTCATAGTGGTAGATCAGGAAAGAGAGTATCGCCTGTTGTACAGCTGGCAGTACTTCCTTTCCTATCCTACCACCATGGAAGAACAGTGAGCTTAAGATCAACGTCTTAATAGGATGAAAGAGCGACTCTGATCCCTTGATCATCACACATATTCCAACCTCCTTTTTCACTGCCCAGTATGATAGGTGTACTGAAGTCTACACAGATGGATCCATTGACCCAAAGAGACTATCTGCCACCTCTGTATTCGTCATCCCCGAAATCCATTTCACGAGAGGTCCATATCCTCACCTCCTCCACCACTGCTGAACTCCATGCTATCCTCGAAGCTTTAATTCACATCAACATGAGTGTGAGTCAACAACAGTGGCAACTTTGTCATCCTTTGGGACTCTTAATCAGCTTTACAAGCACTCCAGAACTTGCAACCCTTTCCTTATACAGAACATCGTGGAAATGTGCTCCTAACTCACCTCTACCAGTGTTACGATCCACTTTCAGTGGATCCCCTGACATGTGGGAATGCCTGACAAGCTTGCAGATCTGACTGCCAAAGAAGGGCTCCAGTCTCAGAGGCACGTATCTAATTTCTCACTTTCATTCGGTAGATGCAAGATTTTTGTTTCACAACTCATGAAGCAGTACCGCCTAACCCAGTGGCTGAAAGACTCTGGTATTTTTTCCTTTAGGTTTCTTGTATGCCATTCTCTCACTCCTGTGAACTTCGGAAACCTCCGCGAGCTGAGAATACCCTTCTGCATAATCTCCGAGTTGTAATCATCTACAGCAGTTCCACTCTCCACATCCTTGGTAGAGTCAACAGCCCCAACTGTGTCACCTGCAACACGCCCGAGACCATTTCCCATATCTGCTAAACTGTTCCCGCTACAATGCTGATCGAGTATTTATTTCTCTTTCAGAAACTTCATGCCGTTGGAATCTCCGATTACTCCATCACTTCTCCCTCTCTTAGATACTCGCCATAACAATAAGCTGCAGCGCACGCGCATGCGTCAACTTATTGAGTTCACCGAGAATATCGGACTCTTCTGCAAGATCTAACGATTATTTTTTTGTTTTTTTTTTTCAGGATAAATTAATATTTTTCTTTTACAGATTCTAGTGGATTAGATGAGAAGCAACTCCTACTTTCTCACCTTTCTCCACCTTCTATTCTGATTGGTGTATGGAGCCCTTTATTGGAGGCTAATTTCACCAAGATCTAATATTAACTTAATCTTGAACTTTGAAACTATAAAGAAATGAATGAATTGGGGTTGTTTCACCTCTGAGAGAAATTTTACACACAATGGGCTAAATGGTCAGGTCACAAGAACCCCAACTGATCAGAGTTAGTTTATTATGCTTATATTATTTTTGCCAAATGTTATTTTTGCCAAAGGTGTTTTTATTTAAATAAATTGAATTATAACAAAAATTTTAATCTTTACCACAGGTGTGTCGTGGTAAATGGACTATTTCAGAAATGTGTCGCCAAGAGAAAAAGGTTAAAAGAAACTGGCATTGAGAATGGCTCTCCTGCACAACGCCCCACGGCTTAACATTACAACAGACGAACGTCAATGAAGATAAAAGGACGCACCTTAAAATTCTCAATTATTCTTATTAATAGTTAATTCACTTATAATGTTAATTTATAGTTAATTACTTATAGTTATTCAGTATAATTTTTGAATGCCAAATTTTGCAATTTGTAATCATTAAACGGAATATTTATAATATGTTGCAGAAAAGCAGTTAATTTTTTATAAAAATATTCATTTTTTTAATAAACATAGGTGAAAGAATATTTTCTTCAGTATAAAAGCTTTAAATTATTAATTTTAAGTAAAAAATCGATATGTTGCCAAAATATTAACTAGTAACAATTGAATTCTTTGCATTTAATTGCCGAGGAAAATGAAATAAAGAATCTTCCATTGAAACATGAAAGACTCACTATAAATAATTTAAATTCAAACATAGAATACGGAATAATATTTATAGTGAAAATAAAAGGAAAAGATGCAAAATAAATAACAGTTTTTGTCGCACAATATTGTTACGACAGAAGAATCTGGCAACCGAAAGCAAAGTTTCAGCCAACGAAGAACGTTGGGAGAATTTGGAGAAGAAGAGTGGAGCGTTAACGGTCGTTTTGTATTGTAACGGTCGTTGTGTGTTGTAACGGTCGGTGAGTTCGAAAATGGACGGTGAGCTGTTCTGAGACAGTGCGCGTAAGTATCAAGAAGTAACTTGATGTGTTGTGTATACGCGGAAGGATAAAAGTGGGATCTTTTATCGTTAAGTATCAAGAAGTAACTTGATGTGTTGTGTATACACGGAAGTATAAAAGTGGGAACTTTTATGGCTAACTTCGAATGTCTACACGGACTGTCTTTTTGTTCGGCTAGTGTGTGAACAGTTATTAGCACAGGACGAGAATTGGTTTACGAGTGAAGATCTTCGGGTGACCTGGTAAATCAAGTAAAAGGTAGTATTTTAGTAAAATACACAGAGCTGATATTGTGTGCTCTACGCAGGAAGATTGATGACTTGTGCATGTTAATAGTTGATTTGTTAATAAGATACTTCATCCATATTTCCTTTGTAACAATTTACCTTGTATTGAATTTGGTTTTGAAATATAGCTTTTAATACTCAAGCTCAGTGGCTATCCATTTTTGGTAATCCGCAACATTTGGTGTCAGAAGTGGGATGATAATTATTTAATTGAATGCCTTTCACTAGAAGTATGGATGAGTTAATAAAGCTGATGACTGATATGAAAGCCGATATGGCTAATAAAATAGGTGAACTTTCTAGTGACCTAAATAATAAAATAGGTGACCTGGCCGCACAAAATACTGAGATGAAAGCCGATATGAAAGCCGATATAGCTGCCCAAAGCGATAAAATAGGTGACTTGAAAGCCGATATGGCTACGCAGATGACTGATATGGCTACACAGATGAATGACATTAAAAGTCAAAATAGCGAAATGGCCGCACAAAATACTGAGTTGAGAGCTGAAGTGGCTTCTCGAGTTGGTAAGATTATTGATCACTTCAAGGATCATAAAACCGAACTCAATAGACAATGCAATAGTTTAAATGTTGAATTTGTCAGTGAAAAAGATGATCTTGATAGTGTTAAGTTAGATTGTAAACATGGAAAAGAAAAAGAGGAAGGCAACGCATATAAAAATGTGGATCTGCTACTGGAAATCAAGAATCGTAGAGATAGCGCAGATAATGCCTTTGACCACGCAACTACTGGTGATGCATGGCAGAGTGTCTATGTCGCTGGTGACATGTCTAGGAACTGTGAAGAACAATCACACAGATCAGAGAGCTGTGAGACTATACAGTACGCTTTGCACTTCAAAATACCTAGGTATACAAGTCTGGCACGATCTGAAGAGAGATCCACACGAAAGGTATTATATTCCTCGCCGTCAGCAAAATGCGTCATGGACAATTATCGCAAAGGCAGAGTAACGAGTGGTAATGAAGGGGAACGAAACAGAGTTTACGTTTCGCAGAGTGGTCCGAGTAAAGAAGAGGCGTCCATTCATCATAGATACAAAGTGCCCTTCGTCGTTACCGGGGAAGTCGGAGAGATTTTTCCGAAGCATATAGCCACACTTGAATCGTTTTTAGAAAGTGGGGATTTAAGAAAGAAGAATTCCGAAGAATGGCTTAGAAGCGTAACAGGTGATGCTAGTAAAGGAGCTTCAGGCAGAGACAGTACTTCAAAGACTAACTTTCTGGATGAAACTAAGCCTCAGAGTTACGATCAGAGAGAAGTGAATCCCTCAGATAATTTCAACGTAGCCACGCTGAAATTCTTTTCTGAACAGTCAATGTGCAGATTTGGACATTATAACCATTTAGATTATAAGGATATAGAAAAGTTTTATCACGACTACAAGAGCTCTAAAGTGGACAATATCATGTTACAGAACTCGTCGCTGATCTCCAGAATGAACAATTTGGCAATCATGACTGATATTTCCCTGGCTAATTACAATGAGAGCTCCAAGAAAGTGAATTCGGAAGAAACAGCAAATATGACCTCCTCGGGTCATGTGTTTTGCTGGAGACCCGAGTGGTGCCATCGGATGGTAGATAAAAACAGCACAGGAGGTGTCGGCAACAAAGTGAGTCTTGTCTTGGCTCCTGCACTTGCTGCTTTAGGTCTCACGGTCCCTATGATCTCCGGTCGTGCTCTCCAATTGACGGGAGATACTCTGGACAAATTGGAATCCATCCCTGGCTTCACAGTCGACTGCACTAAAGATAAAATCGAGCAGATGATGGAAGACGTCGGATGCTGCATCGTAGGACAGACAGAGGAGCTGGTGCCAACAGATAAGGAGATTTACCGCTGCAAGGATCTGACGGCTACCGTAGATAGCGTTCCTCTAAGGAGATGCTCAATTGTGTCCAAAAAGCTGGCTGAAGGAGTGTGCGCTTTGGTTTATGACGATGAATACGGAAAAGGAGCTATTGATCTCATCAGTACAGAAGATGTTGCTGTTGATTTAGTTAAGAAAATGGTTGCAGCATCACAAGCTCGTGGAATGAAGAGTTTGAGTTGTTCAGCTGTTATCAGCAACATGGATTCACCTCTTAAAAACTCTGTTGACAACTCTCTGGAAGTGATGGAAGCTGTTCAGTGTTTCCTTGGTAACGGATCCTTGGAACTGCAAGAGCTCGTCGAAGAGTTAGGAGGAGAACTTATGCGTTTGGTGAACATTGTGGATAATAGGGTAGATGAAGCATCACGTGTCTGCAAGGTTCTGCATAACGGCAATGCTTTGAACAAGTTTCGTAACATGTTAATAGAACAAGGAGTATCTGAAGATGTTGCAAGCTGGCTATGTGAAGGAAAAACAGAAAAAATATTGCTAGCAGCCCGACACATCACTGATTTCACTTATACAGGAGAAACAGGTAAGGTTGTCGGATTAGAAGCTGCAGTTCTAACAAGATTATGGAAGGAGGAGATGGACCGAGGCGCTAAAAAGAATTATGGAGCTGATATATTTGTGAAGCACCTTGGGGATCAAATCGAATCAGGTGAAATATGGCTGAAGGTTCATCACGACAGTTCTGAATTAAGTGAAAGTCAACTGACAAAAGGGTCAGACTGGAGGATGAAACTCCTCCCTAGATTTTATGTCACTAATGACTTTCATTCCTTGTTACTGTTGATAGAAGTAAAAATCCAAAGAAGAAAACTTTCGACAAAGAAGAAAACTTTTTACAGGTTTTGCACGAAAACTCTTAGTCGATTCTTCTCCCTGCAGAGACATAAACGTGTTCACAAGGGCTATAGGCCTTACACGTATTATGTTTGTGGACGAGGCTTCAGTCAGAAAAGAAATCTACGTCATAATGAGATTCGCTTTCATTTTGACACAGACGTGGTATATCGCATTCGTCGATGTCCAGCTACAAAGTGCAAGGTGGTTCACGTGGATCATTTGGCATCGTTTCATCGAAGAACTGAAGAAGCTTTGGAATCCAGAATTGTTCGGGACGAACAAGACCTAGGAAGGGGGCAGTGTTACGACAGAAGAATCTGGCAACCGAAAGCAAAGTTTCAGCCAACGAAGAACGTTGGGAGAATTTGGAGAAGAAGAGTGGAGCGTTAACGGTCGTTTTGTATTGTAACGGTCGTTGTGTGTTGTAACGGTCGGTGAGTTCGAAAATGGACGGTGAGCTGTTCTGAGACAGTGCGCGTAAGTATCAAGAAGTAACTTGATGTGTTGTGTATACGCGGAAGGATAAAAGTGGGATCTTTTATCGTTAAGTATCAAGAAGTAACTTGATGTGTTGTGTATACACGGAAGTATAAAAGTGGGAACTTTTATGGCTAACTTCGAATGTCTACACGGACTGTCTTTTTGTTCGGCTAGTGTGTGAACAGTTATTAGCACAGGACGAGAATTGGTTTACGAGTGAAGATCTTCGGGTGACCTGGTAAATCAAGTAAAAGGTAGTATTTTAGTAAAATACACAGAGCTGATATTGTGTGCTCTACGCAGGAAGATTGATGACTTGTGCATGTTAATAGTTGATTTGTTAATAAGATACTTCATCCATATTTCCTTTGTAACAATTTACCTTGTATTGAATTTGGTTTTGAAATATAGCTTTTAATACTCAAGCTCAGTGGCTATCCATTTTTGGTAATCCGCAACAATATGTATTAAAAAATCACGTAGCTGTTACATTTTAAATTAAAAATTCAGATTTCCAAATATTTTTCTATGGTTACAGATTTTTCTTTCCACAGTCCCTGGAGTGTAAAATAATGAGCGCATTTCCATGTAAATGTGGAAGTAGAGAAGTCCTAGGTGCAGTAAAACCTCATAAATCCGACACCGCCCTTTTAAAAATTTTATATGGAACGTTCACGACACATAGAATTGTCAGCTGATCAATATATGTTGGTACATGTTACGGAACACAGAGTAGGAGATACAGAGAGTTAATTCATCATATTTGAGCAGGTCTCTGCATGTTTGGATTCGGAAGAGAAAAACCTTCAAAAAATTTTAATACTACTGAAGACGCTGCCTCGACTTCAACGTCTAACTATCTGAAGCACAAACGAGACGTGTAAATTGGTAAGTCGGCATTAAATTTGAAATGTCCTTATTCTAAATTCGTCCACTTGTTAATAATTCTTTAAGAGCTTGGTCGGACTCCAAATTCCACAGACCTTGGCAAAGTAGAGACTGATGATAAATTTGTCTCTATTATGTACTATTAAAATTTAGTAAAAGTTGTTACTAAAATAATGTGTACGCCACCACAATGTCCTTAATCATGAAGGAAGGTAAATTCGAAGCATTTTATTTTCCTTAATTGATAATGTGTATTATTCTTCGAGTAGAATCTCTCTAATATAAGGGTTGTTTTACCCCAGAGAGGCACTTTTTTGCACACAATGGGCTAAATGGTCAGGTCAGAAGGTCCCAAAGAGTTCATAGAAGGTTGGGTGAGGGAAACCTACTGGAAAACTTTTAGGAGACAGATGGAAGCCTCCCGTCAAGGTCTCCTTCAAAGTCTCCGGCAGATGGGGCCATTTCATTACCTGCCATTCGACAGGCAGTGCCTTTCCAAACCCATTGGTTGCCCTTTCTTACTGGGGGGGGGGGGGTGCTTTCTGAGATAAATCTCAGTGCTGGCCCAAGTAAGACTGGAACCAAAGAAGGGCAGAAAACGAGCCTAGTGTGCTACCGACTGAGTTTTCTAAAGCCCTAAGTAGGGGGAAAAGGAGAGTTCTAACTCAGTGGCGGAGCTATGTTAATCCTATGGGCTCTGCCACCCATGTGTTCAAGACACGCTACGGACCCCCACGCACTGTGCTTTCCCCCTATGACGTCACTGACCACGCCCACTTCCGGTCACGGCCCTAATTAATTACTAATTAATAATCAATTAATAACTAATTAATAACCCATAATTAATTAAAAATTAATTAATCCTCTTTATTAAAAAATTCCTCCCCCTTTATTAAAAAAACCCCTTCCTTACCCCCTTTCAACTCGTGGCACCATCTGGTGACTATGAGGAGTACAATTTTCGAAAAAACCCCTATTTTAGCTCTAATTTCCCGATTTTTGACTCCCCCTTTTATTAAAAAATTCCTCCCCTTCCTCCCCCCCCTTTAACCCATGGCGCCATCTGGTGACCATAAGGAGTACTATTTTCGGGAAAAAACCCTATTTTAGCTCTAATTTCCCGATTTTTGACTTCTCCCTTAAAAGGTTCCTCCTTAGGTGGCTCGTTCTGGCTAGCCTATGACTAAGCAAGCGTCTCCAGACAACTTTGAAAGGAAATCTTATGTTTTGCATCACTTCTTAATACTTGAGAACGTCACTACATCGCGAAATTATAAGTAACGTTTGATAAACCAGGAAAATTTAGAGAATTATCAACCTTTTATTATAAGTGTAATCCCAGAAATGGATCCCAGAAGGGTTTTCTCCCAGTGAGCGAGGTGATTCCTCAGGCACGTTACAACGCGATGCGAGTTGCGGAAATGAGTCAGGAGTATGAGCGCCACCAGAAAAAGTCACGTGAGAAGTGACGCTAACGCTTGTTTACCTCCCCACTTGCCAAAGATAAGACTCAGAAATTCAGACGAGACATATATTTCGTTTTAAAATTTTTATTGATTTCAAAGTATTTGGAGATACAATGACAATGTGTAGGCTTCACCTGTAATGATTTCCATTGGTTTACAATTTTATACATTTCACAATGATGCTTTTTTTTTACATTGGTTACAGATATATTTTACAGCCTGCTTACAAAAATGCAGGTTAACAGAGGAAATGGTTTTACATACAGCTGTCTACATATAATAATGACATGCATATTTTTTACATATATAGGGGTTATATGCATACATTCGGATAAAATTATCATATTTTTATACATAAATAGCTCAAACATATTAAAAATCACAGTGAAATATTCGTTTTTTTCTGTTATATTATTTTTTCATTATTTTGTAGTGACCATATGAAAGGGTGTCATAACCATTTTCTAAAATATATCTTTTATCATCAAATGGTGACAGACCGAGTTTTATACCTTTCACTGTATGAAGATGGTGGTTGCTACTTTGAATCCTTGTAAAATCTACTCGACAAGGGGATTTGTTTATCAAACAGTCTCTGTAATCCTTGTGACGAAGGGTTCTTTTTACGATGTATTTGGGGACTCCTTTCCCTGTCTTCTTCTCCTCATGTAAACTCAGAAGAGAATACATTTTAGAACGAAGGCCTGCAAATTGTTTGATAGGTACTCCTGAAAGTTCATCTTTCATTTTACCCAGTACCTTTTTATTATGTGTACTATGCAAAACATGGTCTATGTGATAGTCGGAGGTCTCAAAATGATCTATATCGACTTTCATATCAGCATACACTTCCTTGGTTTGAAGCTCGTAGCACAGTGAATCTGTATCAGTGAACTATAATTTAGCTTTTTCTCCATATTTCGGACTAATATAGTCGTAATGAAAGCTATACATCAATAGTTTACTAATATCTAGAATACTGAAGCCAGCATAAATAGGTCTGTTGAGTTTCAATTTAGTTAGCTTTGATTGCACACATGCGAGGTCGTTGTCAAAAACACGAAAAGCGTGAAAAGCAGGTGATGCTACGAGTTTACATACTCTCTTCGGGTTCTGAGACAATTCAATTTTCACTCGATTTCTCAAATTTTCCATCGTTTTTCCAAACACAGCATTATTCATCAGTTTGAAGAAGTCCTTCTCGAAGTCGTTTCTAGCTTTCTTCCGCTGATCTGTATTAAATTCTATATATGGTTTTAGCCAGCAAGACTGATTAAATTCTAAAACGCGATGTATTTTCTTCAGCTGCATACCGAAGGCTAAATATTGTTTGAGATTTCAATAATGAAGGACATATTTTTCCTTAGAATTTAGATTTGGGGCTAATTTCACGACTGATTGGCTTGTATTTATTCCAAGGTTTTGGGTAATCTTTATTAAGCCATCGAAAATCGCTTTGAGGGAGACATTGTGACATTGCCCATCCATAAAGATTGTTGGCATCGTAGTACATAATGTATTTAGAGGGTAACTGAGGATCATAGGTGTCCAAATATTTGTTGTTTGCAGTACTAAAACGATTGCATATCACAGAAATTTCCCCTCGTATGCCTTTTTCCAGGAAAAGGTACATTGTAGGGTCAGTTATCAACTCAAGATTTACATTTGTCATTTTTAAATATGCTTGCCAGGCTAATCCAGGAGCTGTGTAAACATGACAGGGATCGATTACATAGTATCTGGTGCATAGTTTTCTGAAACTTTCGAAAACATCAGCTAAGAGGAGCACGTCAGTCTTCAGGTACAAGTCATGATACTGGCCTAGATTTTTTATGTTGAATGCATTCCATACTCTTATTGCATGGGCGTAGTCTTCTTCCCCTAGAGCTTCTTCTGTGAGTTGGTTGTAAAATGCTTCACGTGGTGGTAATACTGTTTCTTCAAACTTTTCACTGTTGTCGATATAATCATAGGGGTAAACTCCTTTTCTCAAAACCAAATGTAACCGTTCAGTTTCAACATGTTCCTTTTATGCTTATTATTATCTGCAATTTAACTGAATAATATAATTTCAAATTAATACATTACTGGAGGGAGGTATTTTATTCACCATTGTCCGACTTCAGTCTTAAAAAACAACGAGAATTCTGACCAATTTGCTCCGCTACCAGCTTGAAACACATGGGTGGCAGAGCCCATAGGACTAACATAGCTCCGCCACTGAGTTAGAACTCTCCTTTTCCCCCTACTGCCCTAATATAAGAGGCGACTTAATATAATATAAAACATACTCTTACTATTAAGGGATGGAATCATCGACTCTCTGGGTCAGACACAAAGATCATAGCATTTAATGGAAATCATTGAAATATTGTGATGACGGAGTCAATGCATTCATAAACTATACGCAGCAAAACCTATTTTATTAGCACAACAATTTAAAGTTTATCAGGGGTAAAACATGCACATTGCCAATTAAAGAAACAAATGCCGCAAATCAAAAGTTTATATCGCATTCAAAATAATATTATGGATAGTTTACAGATATATTTTACTTAATAAAAACCTGAAGGTTTTAAATTTTCTAAAAAACTTGTCTTTGCATTATTTCAATAAGTTACCATGTTCTTCGTACTCATTTCCACAGTTTTGCATAATTTTCGCAAATTCAAAAATTTATAACTCAGGAACCCAAAGCAGTCTCAAAATAAAAATCTCTTGAGACGTTCTTGAATAAGATATGCTTCAGCACACTTGTTTTCAAAAATAATTAAAGGGACGGGTTTCCAGATCATTAAGGCTAAACATTTTGGACAATGATCTTCTGAATTTAATTTAATGCGATGCCTTGTCTTAAAGCCTAGTTCAAGATCCTTAACCAGAGATCAATTTCATTACTATAGAGGGGGGGGGGGGGGGGGGTCCGGAGGTGGCTCAGTCGGTAGCGCGCCAGGCGTTGAGTCCCACCTGTTCGAGCTTTGAGATTTATCTCAGCAAAAACCCCATCCTGCTCTCGGTCAGCAGAGGACGCCGATGGGCTCGGAAAGACCGTCGTCCGTTGGATGGGATGTAAAGCCGTTGCCCCAAGTGCGGGAAAGCCATGCCATGCGTTAAAGAACACGCTGGATGGCCTTGACGGAAGGCTACCATCTGCCTCTTAACAGCCCTACAGTGGATCCCCTCTCCCAACTTTCTCTGAGCCCTCGTCCTTGTGATCGGGCCCATTGTGTGCCAAAAAGTGTCGCTTAGAGGTAAAACAGCCCAATGCAAACCATTACTATAGCATGAATAAAATGTACGTTAAACGCTAAAAAAAGCTCAGTTTTTAAAATTTTGAAAATGTTTTCTGCTTTTGAATGGTTATACCTTGAAAACTAGTGGACAGAAAAACAAACGAGCTTTTTCTGTTCACCTATGAGCACTTACTACATGTGGACCAAAATTCATTGCAATTGGAGAGGTCGATATCCACAGCTGGGTTGATTTGATACGGAATTTCCTCCTTGACACGTGATTAAATGGCTGCATTTATACGAAACAAGTCAACATCTCCGATAACTGACCTTTCGGCTTTGTGTCTGAACTAATTTGTATGTACGTTTCTGCAATCGTTCCAAGATTATGCAGATTTAAGCAGACTGCCAAATGCAATCATCCTTTATTGAGTTTGCGGAACAATTTTACTTTACTGAATTCGATTAATCTGCAGTTCCTAATGATTATATTGCTGTCGAATTCAAACTTTCCTACAATTTAAGTCATTTAAAATACATTATAAAAATTTAAAATATATGTCAGAATAACTTAAAATATACGTCTATACAGTTTTATACATTGTGTACGCAGTGGTGTCACCCAGCCGGTTTTCACCGATTTCCGTAAACTGTGCTGCTCATGAAACGTTGCTGCGCACTACACGGATTTCTCCGCACATCATTCTGACAAAATAAATAAACATTAAAACATCTTCCCAAATTTCTCAGAGATTTATGACACTTCACAAAAAATAAACGAAATGTTTCCAAGAATTTTAAGTACGAGTATCTTGACCCTGGACCATAATAATTGATACTTACATCACCATGTGGCATCCGTTTGGAAAAGAAGAAAAGAAGTGCCATAGACTATGGAATAGGAGGAGTGATATGCCACAGAGGAAAGTTTAGTGTCTTGCCAAAAATTCATATGGTGTGATGATTTTATTTTACGTTTATTTTATTAAAATTTGGAGTTTGCTTTAATCCCTTATGTATGTTATGTTTCTCATATGTATCCTACAGTTGCATGAAAACTAAAATATATTGCTCTTATCTATAGTTATATTTATTTATTTTTATATTTGCAAAATCACTGCCACTAATTGCAGGTTTATCCAAGTAGGGTTTAGTTTTTAATTTTTTAAATTCTGCATTACGTGTGATGCTTTAATTGAGATGCAACTTTAGTAGTCAAAGTTAGTTATAATACATTGATACTTACCTATCGTGCAATCACAAATGTAATATTTACAAATGTTTTTCCAAGGGGAGTATTCACCCCCCCCCTCGGTATGGAAACCGGTTGTTAATAAATTCTGGTGACACTACTGTATGGTACGTTAATTGCATCGTATTTATAGCTAACAAATTTGAAAACTTAACTTTAGCATTTCAAATATTTTCGTGCAGATAAAGAAAAAAAAATCGTCATTTGCTGCAGAGCGTTTTTGTCCCCAAATGGACCACAAGACTAACAGCTGTCGTTAACTGTAATGCAGCATTATCTCTGACTTCTGGTCCAGGAGGACTACGCCCAGTTTTATTGACTTTCTTCCGCACGCATCTCTTTGGAACGCTTCACTGCAGTGCTCCTATTCTCCGAATCTTGACACCTGGACGAAAAGGAATGTCCCTCACTTCTTCAATATATTTTGGCGTCTTTCAGATTTTTTTTCTTCTCTTTGATTTGTTCTTCCATTTTCTCACTTGTGAAAATTTTGATGTCTTGCAGATATAAAATGCTGCAAGAGGTTAGACTGAAATTAATGATTAACATTCCTTCCTCCCCACACACACCAACCATCCCTCTGCTGTTTCGGATTCCTTCTGCTCATAATTATTAAACATTATATCAGATGCAGAATACACAATAAAAAATAGATTATACATGGTTGCTACTATAATAGATATGGAAAAAGCCTTTGACTCAATATCACATCGAGGCTTAATAGCAAAACTCAGAAAACTAAAATTTTGTGGAAACATTTTTTACTTTCTCTCACATTTCATATTAGAAAAAAAACTTCAGAGTAAAAATTGGTATCAAATTATCAAATAAGTATAAATTTGAAAATGGCATCGTACAGGGAGACATCTTATCTCCTCTGTTCTTTAATATTTATCTAAACAATATCTCAGAAGTCTTTAACCCAGAAATTAGTTACGGAACATATGCTGATGATATTATCTTCTGGTCGATTGATTACAGATATAAATATTTTAAATAAAAGAATACAAAAAGCAATAAATAAACTATCAATATATAGTGAAAAATGAACTTAAAAATTTCTACTGAAAAAATAAAAATAATTTATTTTTATAGAAAAAATAAAATCACGGACGAATTAAAAATAAAATTAAATAAGAAAGATATCACAATAACGGAGAATATTAAATTCTTGGGATTACACTTAGATTCCAATTTAAAATGGAATAATTATATACACAATGCAATAGAAAAATCTAAAAAACTTTTTAACTATTTGAGATTTCTTGGAGGATCAAACTGGGGAAGCTCTAATAAAAATTTATTATTAATTTTAAATTCAATTATCCTACTTAAATGCTTATAGGTCATCAAACTTCTAAGCACCATCTCAAAAACAAATTTAAAAAAATTAGAAACAATTCAAACAAAAACAATAAAATACTGTTTAGGTTTAATGCAATCAACAAAAACCTAAATATATATGCAGAAACTGCAATACCACCAATAGAAATAAAAAGAAAACATTTATTAAAAAATCTAATCTTTCGCATTTTTGCTAAAAATAGACAACATCCTATAACAGACAAATTAATAATGCAATTTCCTGATATTTCACTATATAACTTTCGTGAAAAAGAAAAAACTTTAGACATTTTTAATAATAAAACTAGTGATGACTATATTCCCAACTTTCCTTATTGGATTGCCCCTTTACCTATAATTAAAGATAAAATTTTTGGAATAGAAAACAAAAAACAACAAGACTCATCTGCTTTAAAAATCTTAACCGAAACATACATCCATGATAAATATTCAAACTTCATTCAAATATATACAGATGGATCTGCAAATTTTGAAACTCTTAACGCATCTGGAGCATTCTATTGCCCTGCAAAATAATTGGAATACCTTTTTAAACTCGACTAATTTCAACCAATTATTATTCCAGAATTAATTGCAATTATCTGAGCCATAAATTGGTTCATTAAAATTCCATAACCTAAATATTATAATATTAACTGATAGGAAATCTGCTTTACAAATTTTTCAATCTAACATATTTAAGAGTAATTTCTTTCTATACTTAAATGACATATTTACTTTTCAAATACCTAAACCAACACAACATTCTACACATACATTGGATACCAATCACATGTCAATATCAAACACAACGAATATGTCGACAGTTTAGCTAAAAAAGCTTCAAATCTAAATCAACTTCTGCAATCTCCATTTAAGTATTCAATATATAAAAAAAATAATAAAAAATGTTAATAGATGAACTTCAATCATGGTATGATATAAAAGCTCAAAACACACATAAATATAAAATATCTGCTTTAACAAACAAATTTAACGATTATGGATTAAATAAAAAAGAAATAAAAGTAATATTAAGGATAAAAGCCAATCTTGCTTTAACTAAATCTACATCATTTAAATTTAAGAAAGTAACTTCTCCTGATTGCGAACACTGCAATGAAATTCAATCTATTGAACGTATAATATTTCAGTGTAATTATTACAGAAATGAATGGAAAGAATACTTTGAAAAATTAAATAACCTTAATATTAACAACTTTAATTTTAAAACTGTTTTAGAATCTACAAAAAAAATCACTAAACCCCACTTTATATAAACTCCTCTTAAAATTCTTAAAAAATATAAATATGTTTGATCAATTATAAAAAACATATATATAAATATTAAATATATATGTATATATGTATAAGTGTGAAAAAAATTATGTATGGAACAAAAAAAAACACAAAACAGTGACGGAATGAGTCTGCATAGACCTTGTTCTATGCAGGAATATTCATTGTGTGATATGCTCATCATCATCATCATCTACTCATAATTAAGGAAGGACGTTTGCCAAATTAATAACAAACGTTAAAAGAATCGCGACTGATTTTCTCAAAGTTATTTTTGCTCCTACTATAAAGAGAAAGAAGATATAGATTTCATGACAAAGAAAGAAGTGGATAAGTTTAAAAAAAAAAGGGTGTATTTAGCATTTTTAAAGAGAACCTTTACTTAGAGTTAAAAAACAAATACAAAACTTCAAAATTAAGAGATAAGATCAGTGATTGAAATGCGACCTAATGACCAGAGAAATTCTGCTGATTTAGGAAACTCCATAAGAAATAAAATCGCTCTCTGAGAATTATTCGGAACTCACTACAAAATATCATTAGCAAATAAAGCAAATGCGAATAATCGCTATGAGGAGCTTAGACAGAATGGGAAGAATTGAAATGTCGGACGGACAAGGCTTTGAAAAGTTATACGAGATGTCATTTGGAAATAAATTTATTGAATGGTTCAACTTATTTAATCAGATATCGCTTTTCCAATATAACACATTGCCTGACGAACTGCAACGTGACTTTATAGTTATTCTAGAACTAGAATAAATACTTTTTTTTTAACCGAAGTATTCCTTCCGCACTTTTAGTTTCCTGAATGCCGACCACGCTTATTTGAAATACTTCTGCCCACATTTGAACATTATGTTTTAGAACTCGATCAATTTTTGTCTTCAGATCCAATTAGGCAAAGGTTAACCTGTCCTTATTCATAGCTTTAAGTAGCAACTGTATTCATGGCTATCTAATTCTATTTCAAAAAAATTGGAAATACGATATTTCCAAAGAAGAATTGGAATGAAAAACTTTAAGCGTTTATCATTAACTTGAGTAAAATATTTTTATATAAAAATGTGCACAAGATTAAAAGGAAATTCGCTTTGAGAACCACCAGCACTTTTTTAAATTGCATCTGCACTCTTGATGTTGACATTTTAAGTAACGAAGGCTTGTACATTTCAAAAATGAATGAATTTTGGAGGAGGAAAAGGTGTGCAAATGCGAATAGAAAAAAAAAACACCTCTGGGTTATGCACATTAACGAAAGCTTCATGTTACTGACGCTGCGCGCTTTCCACGTAACAGAGTTCGGAGTGCCTTGCGACCGGCTCGTGATGGTTCGTATGACGTGTGATGCATCACAGCGGCGATGAAGAAAGGAAGAGCGGCAAAACCTTGGCGACGAGTGAGGTCCAAGCGACATTACTTAAAGAAACTGACTAATTCCGCTCTCCGCTCGCCGACCCTCAGTCGCATGCTCTTCAGCATTCTTCTGCTCTTCGTGCTGGCAGTAATTCATTAGATGACAGCGTGCCTCCCATCTGTCCCTGTCACGGTCGCAGGCAGCCTCGTCGCAGACCGCCGACTTGCTGAGAGGCCCGTCGTTCTTGTGGAGAATGAAAAATTAATCCAGTCGTCAGTCTGGAGGTTTATCTGCAGAGATTTCAATAGAGCGTGCGCTGCGGCCAACGCAAGCGGTGCTGGGGTCGACGTCAGTGGTAATCAGTGCCCGATTCTGCCCCAGCGGGTGTCTAGGGTCCGCCTTGTGTCGGGGTTTCCGGGGGGAGGGTGGTGACGGCCCGCCTCTGATGACAATCTGACTGCAGGAATCGGCCATTTATCAGGCGACATGCTGAGGAGGATGATTAATTTGTATGGCGGTCTGTGGCCCGTGTTTTTCGAAGGTGTGATGGTATCGTGGTCTCGGTCTGTGTGCGGCCGAACAGGGAGGAGCGACCGCTGGGCAAAGGGAGCTGCCGAATTACGACAAAACCTCTGGCTCCTATCGAGAAAAGAGCTTTTTCGAAAGGAGCAGATACGGATGTCATACAGTCGTAAATGGCCTTTCTACTTCTCTAATGGACGTTTTAATCAATGTTAGAGCTTTTATAGATCGCTTAAAGTTAGAAATGCTTTCACCTCTCTCGACGGAATCGGAAAGAATCTGTAAGTACAAAGTGCATTAAATGTTCGAATACCTGAGATAGCAAGCAGTATGAGGTGAAAATCCACAGAAGGACAAACTTCCAAATGCACACAAGAGGAACAGTTTTTTTTAACTTGATGCAGAGGCAGATAATAACTTTCTGCAAGAAGTTAATAATCTAGGAACAACCTTATTTGAAGTAACTGCTTATTCGGATTCAATGCAATTGTGGTAATTTTTTTCAGCTGCTACGAATTTTAACGCTTGGAATTTCGGAGTTTTTGGAATTAAGAGAAGTAGTGGCCCCCACTTTGTGCTTGCGTTTCAAACAAACACCTCGTATCGTATTAACCTATTTCTCTTCATGAATGCTTTTAAAACTGGTTTTATTTCATGAACATCTTAATAAAAATAAAAAATAAATACCCCCTCAAGCAGCTGCTTGCCACAGAGGTCTGACAGGAGCTTGTCATTTATATGCCAAAGTAGAAGATCTGAGAGGATGGCAGGACTCAATTTTTACCTTCCAAAATTGTCACCTTCAAATGACCCTTATAATTTTTATCTCGTTTTCAAAGAAAACGAGATAAGAGTTTCGCTTTGTCGTCTATCTGTCCGTCTGCAAACATCGAGCCTTTTTGTTTAAATATAAAAAAAATAAATACCCCCTCAAGCAGCTGCTTGCCACAGAGGTCTGACAGGAGCCTGTCAGTTTATATGCCACAGTAGGAGATCTGAGAGGATGGCACGACCTCAGCAGAAAAACGACACACACACACATGCCTAATTCCGGGGCTCGAACCCAGGTCCCTTAGATCAGTAGCCAAGCGTGCTAACCACTCGGCCACGGGACAAATTAAAAATTTTGTGTTCGATAGGAATTGATGACATATTACGACATGCACTTTCCGAATCTCTCTAAAACCATAATTACGTCATCTAGCGGTGGAAAGTTTTGAAAATTCCAAAATTTCAAACGAATATTGCGAACGATGTATTTATGTTGTTAGAGATTTGAAATTTTGGTGGAGGAATATGAAGGTCACGAAGTTTCCATTGCCAACAATGAGTTGACCCCTAAGACCCAAAGGGGTGGGAAAACACACCTTTTTAGTTTTAGCAGATGTTTGCTTTTAGAGATAAATGAAAAATTCTTTTTGGGTTACATAGGAATTAATAAAATATTATGATTCACACTTTTTAAATCTTCCAAAAACTATAATTGCGCCCTCTAACGGTGGAGAAATTTGCAAATTTCAAACAAACATTGCAAACGACGTATTTAAGCTAAATTTTAAATTTTTAAACCGCCATGATGTTTCCATTGGGAACAATGAATTGACCTCTTAGACCCAGGGTGGGTGGGAAAACACAATTTTTTGCTTTAGCAGATAATTGTTTGCATTTAGAGATAAATGAAAAAATCTTTTTAGGGTTATATAGGAATTGAGAAAATATTATGATTCGCACTTTCGGAATCTTTCGAACACTATAATTGCGCCCATTAACGGTGAAAAAGATTGAAAATTCCAAAATTTCGAACGAATATTGCAACGATGTATTAATTATAGAAATATCAAATTTTGGTGGTGGAATGTGAACGTCATGAAGTTTCCATTGGAAACAATGAAAATGAAAATTAGAAAACTCTTTTTTCAGTTTGATTGGTATTAATGAAATATTATAATTTTCGTTTTTCAAATACTTAGTTGTTTTAATATATATATCTTTACAGATCACTGAAATGATGAAATAACAGAGCTGTTATCGGGTTTTACAAATAACCTGTATTAAATACAAATTTGAAAAATTATTTATAGTTTTTAAGAGATATTCCACTAACAGCAATAATCTAGCCATTGTTCTGAAAGAGTTGTGGGAAGTGCAACTTTTTATATTTAAGAATTAAAAGACGAACACTTTTATATTGTATAATTACTAATGAAATACTATTTTCATTTTTCTCATCATCCGCTAGCTCAAATTAAAACTTTTAAGGAATGAAACAATAGGTAAAGGAAAAACTTCCATATCTTTGAAAACGAGATTCTTATATGCACCAGAGGTGAAATGCGTCCTTCTAGTTAAGGTTCAAATTTTATAAAAATGTTTTCTGAAATCCACAGCAAAGCTTGCAGTGGATTTCAGAATAAATCTATGTATAATAAAATCTTTATGTAATAAATCTATATATATATATAAATAATAAATAAACACCCCCTCAAGCAGCTGCTTGCCACAGAGGTCTGACAGGAGCCTGTCAGTTTATATGCCATAGTAGAAGGTCTGAAAAATATATAAATATCGAAATTCAAAAAAGCAAAAACTCATTCCATTTCAACATTGCAGAGGAAAACATTAACAAATATAACAACATGGTTAACTGCTCCTTGCATTAAAAAATCAAAATACAAGTACCCTACATTAATGATAAGCTACTTCACGTCTGGCTTTGTTTTGAGATTTTCCGATGTTAGCAGTGAGGAGAACAAACATTTCCTGCCTCGTGCACCTCCATTCCTAACTTCATCGTTACTCTCTTCGTTTTCCATTTAAAGTCAATAACTTTCACTGAACTGATTTTAAAAATATCAATTACGTATTTGCCTTTAAGAAATTTGTGCATTTATTGAAAATTAGTTAACCTATACTTCCATACATGTCTTTTTCCAAATGGAATTCTTTTCATCCCCTCAGAGTATCTGTAGCAGCACCCCATAGTTGGTGCCCTCCTGTGTTAGAATGTAGGCAAGAGTTTTCCCATTTTCACAGGCACGTACATAGGATTTAGTTTCGTGGTGGCAGGGGGGGGTGGGGCTCTGATAATTAAGTTTCGGGGGGAGGGTCTGAGAATAAGACTTGGGTAGGGTTCCCTAATTACTAAAATATTTCACAGAACAGGAAAGGTTAAAATGGCATTCTATATGGAATAAGATTTTATAGTTGTTGTTTTTTTAATCAATTTTTAGTGTCGGACATGAAATATGGTAGTAAATCAAACTTATACAAAGGCAGCTGTTTCGATTTTAAAGCAGGTTCACAAGATTGAGATTTCGTATTAAGACGACCGAATTTACGGGAGTAGGGCGACATACCATTCTCTATTCAATCTTTACAGAGACAATATTTTGCCTCCGAACTTTATTTTTGGCAAGATAGCAACTAAATGGCCACATGATAATTATCCCAAAACTGTATCCAAGCATCCAAATGCATATGATCAAGTGAAATCCACCAGATAGACATTTCCTCGGACTCTTTATCATGCGCAGGGCATTGCAGAAGGAACAATGGATCAACATTTCTTCATATCAATGATGTTGACTCGCTCACCATCGGTAGGGGGAGTTGGTAGCAGAAAGCTCTTAACGCTATAAATATTAACAGTAGTAAAGAGCAGAGTCAAAAAAATAGTTTTGCTAAAAAAATGAGCTTCGCCTTGAATGGGCACGAACCGACGTCTCCTGAATACATGCCAGATGTTCTACCTAGGAGCTGAGTCGGTACTTGTTAATGGTTCACATCTCACTATCACTTAATACTTTTTATAATATTTACTTCAGAAAAATGCAACCTTCAAAGGTATGAAGAGGCAAACATTATTTTCTCCTTCTGTATGAGCAAGAGGACCTATTCACATAAAACAAGATATTTTAATAACTAATAGGGGTTGCCTTTGAAGATTTAACATCAGGGTTGCCTTTGAAGATTGCTTCCTCCAGCTGACAAGTCATGTAAACATCACTGTCATATCCTATCCATTTCGATGTGTTCTTAAACGATCCTCGTATCCTAAGTCTTAGTTAGGGTGAGAATAAGCGACGGTAGAGCATGCTTTAGAACAAAATCCTTTGTTTGATATTTAATATAAGGAGACACTTTGACCTGTATCATAAATCGATTACTGTTCACTTCAGAGGCAAATACAATGAACATTCATCGTTAACAGCAATTACAAGAAGTGACTGATTGCTCTAGACGGAAGCTAACTGAAATGGAGATGCTCTGAACTGCTCTCGAATAAGCAACTCCAACCGGTATGACCAGAGAACTGACCTTGGAAAAAAGAAGGTTTTATCGGCTTGTGTCTCTTTCGAAGTATCGGCTGAGCCACCAGCAACGGTCTATCCTCTAACAGACCCACTTCTTTCACTCGAAACAGATGGCCCGATTAAGAGAAATTTTTTGCACGTGAGCCTGACTCGCTACCGATTGCTCTCCTCGCATTCCATTATCGCTCCATTTCATTCGATTCTGAGACTGTTAACTGATTTCGCTCGAATCAAAATCTCTGAACGAATAAGAAACTTCAAACGAACAGAGTTTGACTCTCATTACACAACAAAATGAAAATGTTGCCTCATCGATTGTTGTTTCGGTTACATTCTCAGTAATTTCTTGAAATAGGCGATTATTTTCGCTTGCCTAAAGATAGCCAATGAACTGCCTTTTGATCCTTCTAATGCGAACCGTTCAATTCCCCTCTTGCTTCCTAATAAAGCCATCCACACTTCTCCCCTTTTGCAAGGCAGGCAATCACACACCGAGAATCAATTACTATTTATGCGTCAAAGCAATTTGAAATCTTTCTTTGATGACAAGCCGCTGACGTTTTCTTTTATCCTCCCATCTTTAGACAAATGAAACTCACTTTAAACTGCAATGGTTTAATATGGCGGAATGGTTTTAAAATCCGTTTCTAGAATGAACTTCCGCAACAGCCTCCTTCTTGACTGCCTGGAGTCCTCTGGGGTCAAAGTCAGTCCTTGCGACTCGACCCTTTTTCCCCCATAGTGGGGAAGAATTACTGTTCAACTGAGTTACAAATATCCTGAGGTTTTGTCCAAATGAATTTTACCCCTAAAATGTTCAATGAAGGGAAAAAAATGAAATGGTTATGCAAATGTTACGTCACCGCAAGGCCATATTCTAATTTAAACGCGTTTAAGAAAATTTTTATGGAAAACTGTGAATGAAAATTAATAAAATATTTTCATCAAATCCCTCTAAAACTTGATTTTTAAAAATATTCATTCAGCATTTAAGTTACAGATGCTGGAATATTAAGCAATGGCTTTGTCAGTAATAGAAATTTCCCTCAAAAATAAGTGATAAATAATAACAATTGTACCCAATGGTTTACTAAATTCATTTTTTTAAGTTCCTTAAATGATTCTTTTAGTTTTTTGTCAATCTTGGCGAAAAGCCATTAAAAATATAACTCTCATTGATTAATACTCCACTTACACAAAACTCTTTAATACCAAAAAATATAAATAAAAAAAATAAATACCCCCTCAAGCAGCTGCTTGCCACAGAGGTCTGACAGGAGCCTGTCAGTTTATATGCCATAGTAAAAGATCTGAGAGGATGGCAGGACCTCAGCAGAAAAACGATACAGACAGCCATGCCTTAACCGGGGCTCGAACCCAGGTCCCTTAGATCAGTAGCCAAACGCGCTAACCACTCGGCCATGGGACGGCACCAAAAAATATAGCGCTCAAAAATTTCTCGACATTTTAATGCAATCTTTATCATTGCCAGTGGCATTTCCATGAAAAACTAACTTTCAAAGTCAGATAGCTCCGACTATGGTTCCACTGGCATAATGCATCAGCATCTTCGTTAGAAATGCATCCTGCTCAAGATTTTCTTTATTAGATCAATATCGTCATTTGCACTTAAATCTATAGTCAAAAGGAAATGGCTAGCTATGTACATTGGCAAAGCTATTCTGAAATGTTGCGACAATTCACTTTCAGTGAAGCCAAACGAGCGCAGCCTTTCGATATTTCTTGAATTACAGTCACAAACGATTCACAGCGAAGCATGCAAAAAATTAGTCAATCACTTCACTCTAAATTATCAGCTCCAGGGAAGAGTTAAGGAAACATTATTTTAATTTATTTTACTGATAGCAATAATGATAATTTTAAGGATATTACACGGCCTTTTTATCTTCGTTTCCCAATGAGAATTCAGTGGACAGGACGGAATTCAGATACTCGTTAATGCGCACAAATGAATCAAGTATCATTTCAGTGAGAGAAAAGTACACCAATTCTAGTGTGATCTTTACTGGCATTCAAACAATTGCAAACAGTTCCCACGTGTAACTATTTTGTAATTAAGTCTTTCAAACCAGGGTAATCTATGAAAGCACATTTATTACCCTTCACTTTGTCAGAAATAAGAAACAAACATCTTTGAGTCTGCTCTGAGACTAGTCGGTGCAAACTCCTGTTAAATAAATCATTTTAATTCGAATATATAAGCAGATAATTTACTTTGTCACTTGCAGTTAAAAATTGATGCACTACATAAAGAATTGAATCTTTAAAAAAATAATAAATAAATACCCCCTCAAGCAGCTACTTGCCACAGAGATCTGACAGGAGCCTGTCAGTTTATATGCCATAGTAGAAGGTCTGAGAGGATGGCAGGACCTCAGCAGAAAAACGACACACACATCCATGCCTTATCCGGGGCTTGAACCCAGGTCTTTAATGTGAATAAATATTAATACAAGATAAAAATTAATAATAATTATAAATACTAATGGCAACAAATGGCCCTACGATTTCACGCCAGTGGCACTGCTGAAAAACTTTTAAGTTTCGGGTTAAGCTGTCTGAGTCCCTGAGTGACACTTTTATGCATACAGTGGGTTAGATGACCAGGTCATAAGGACTCCAAGGGCGCAGAGAACATTTGAGAAGGAGATCCACTGGACAGCTGTTAGCAGACAGCTGGTAGTCTCCAGTCAATGCCATCCAGAGCGTTCTTTAGCATGCACAAGGTATGACTCTCCCGTACACGGGCCGAAGGCTTTACCAAGTGGACGGTGGCCTTTCCAAGTCCCTCGGTATCTCGTTTCTGACCGAAACAAGTGGAAGAATTGCAGACTACGAGCCTGACGCGCTACCAACTGAGCCAACCTGCGCCCCTTTATGCTCTGGAAAGGCGTCGAAATGTCCACAGCGAGATTATGTAAGCTTCATCGAAGACGCAAAAGGAGATTATAATGAGGCTGACAGAAAATATTTCTAGTCTTTCGCGAATTAATTGTGTATTGTTTCTGGATGTGATCAGCAAAAGTACGTATAGTTAACAAAAGATCTAGTAGTATTAATTCTATAAAAAGGAGAAAGTATCTTAGGTTTGCAGGTTTAACATAGTACTGTGATGGTCCTAATTAGTAGCGTTTAGTTTGTTAACTATAATATTTCAGTGTTTTGAAGTTGTTACATACTGTGATTATATATTGCTTGTTGTAAATATCTGTAGCATTAATTCCATCTTTATGATAAATCTTTTGTACATCTATTAAAATATTATCTTGTCACTGGTAGGGTGTTATTCTGTAAATAAATTTTATTTCTGCCCCTTTTTGTAAAATCTGTATACAAAATTAAAACAATTATTTACGTTTATAAAATTTATAAATATAAATCAGTACAAGACACAAATATAAATTAAACTATGAATATCAATAATCATTCACCATGTCAATAAATAAATAAAAATAAAAAAAAGAAACAAAATCGTATCTTAAATATGCCTAACCAAGGTCAAAAACCATACACGCTACAAAAATTAAATATTTGTGAAAAAACGGTGTAACTCTAAACGAAAAAATTCAAAATCACATTTACAGCAACATGCAACATCTGTCACATAAGCTCTAAATAAAATAAGTATAGAGATTTACAAAGGCAAAAAGAAATTAAACAGAAAGAAAAAGATATTGCATTATTTACTTTAAAAACTTAAAACATAATTCAATACCTAAAACATCTCCAATATATGCAAGATATTCTTTCAATTTGTTTCTATAATACATACTAGCGAAAAAATTTGTTTACCATCATTAGGAAAAATATGATAAATACTTAATGTTAGAAATTCACACTATTTATCAAAAATTTATTATTTAGCCTTGGAACCAATCAATAATTTTCAGTAGAACGCAAATTATAAGTAAACATTCTTACAGGATAATTAATAATAATAAATTATAAACATCAATATTTTCTAACAAATAATTAAAATATATATTATATATTGCTTGGCAATATACTATTATCTATTATATGAAATATTATTATAAGAATTATATTCCATATAATAATATTAATATAATATATAATTATCTCTATTACATGAAATCATTTCCATCATAAGTGGTAAATTTATTTTCGTATCGCTTAATATTTTACCAATGTCTCTCCTTGCACGAAACGTATACAGGAGTTCTCGATTTGCGCGGTTAATAGTTCCTGAAAACCACTACGCAAATCAAATTCGCGCAAAAAGAGAAAAATTTTGCCGCATAAAATAATTCAAATGCTGAAGTTAGGAGAAGTACGTTTCTCTATTAATCTATCGACGAACATCACAGAAATTTAAAATTTTAACGTAGAATACAATACAATGATTTAAAGTAGAAAATAAAATAACCTTAAATCTGAGACAAGAAAATATGTAGTAAGGAAGACACGTTAGCTGCTGTGTCAGACAGACTTAGTAGAGCTGGTGAAGTGAATAGAGGAGTCATAAGGAGGGGGGGAGGGTACTGAAGGCGACGGTGAGGAAGAAGGAGTGGGAAAATTTTTCACACAGTTTATTGCTTCTTGGTCTGCGTGATTTTTGGATATCAGTGAAGGGCAGCAGATGTTACTGTATTACGAGAAACGGACAGTCACGCACAAATCGTGCTTTGGCAGACCCCAGTTGAAAAAGAATCATGAGACGAGATGTCGTCACGAATTCCTCTTCTACAAAGTGGGTGCTTTATCAATAGAGTGCCGTGCTTTCAGGACTCGTTTCAAACTGCATAAATGAAAATTTTTGGACGGCGCAAAATAATAACATGTCTTAAATAATAAACAATCCAGTCGTTTCTTTAAAAAAATGGTCTATGCAACTAATTGAATTATTAACTTCCCCACTGTATCATATATATTTAAAAAAAAACTTTTTGCAATCCTCAACTTTATTATCTCTACAATACATATCCAAATTTTGATCACTAATAACAACATTATTATTTATATAACTCAGAGGATTTTCCAAAAAATCATGAATCACGAGCACGATAAAGTGCGAAAATACAAATATCGAAATTGGCGTCATAAGCAACTATTGTTTCAAAAATCTATATAATAAAAGCAGAGTCTGTCTGTGAGTCTGTCTGTGGCAGACATAACTCATTGCGAAATCAACGTACACCCTCCAAATTTTCAGAGAACGTTTCTGGTTCTGGTCCGGATTGCAGTGCCAAATTTCAGGTCGAAAGTTCAAGAGGGAGGTTTGCTGGAACCAAAAATGTTTACCATGTTATTCCTACGGGGAACGAGAATCGCTATCAAATTTGCTGTTGCCATTTTCTGCTCCCTGTGAAAGTAAAGTGCTAAAATAGCATTTAAATGTTCTATTGCAAATCTGATGCCGTTTTCTCGGAGTTATGAGTTTATGAGGAATGCTCGCTGACACCAGATTCCCCACATTTCCAAAAGCATTATTTAGGCGTTCCATTGCAGCTACGGACTTGATTTTCTAACTAAAGATGGGGTCGGACACGGGGAACCCGCCTACGAAATTTGGGACCTTTCGGTGAAGTACGTCGGGAATTACAGAATGCCAAAATCTGACGAAATAAGTAACTCAATTGTTTGCCACGGGCTCTGAGAGCGCGAGCCGAGTCAGCAATGACTTTGCAACACCGGGAAATTCTTCGTGTTCAAACTGTGATACAATGTCGGGGGGGGGGGGGATATTCACTAACCATTAGTGCAAGGAACAACAGAATATGCAGATTAAAAGTGAGATACGAGCTGTCACAATTTGTGTAGAAATGAAGCCACGAGCCAAGTGAGAACCTGATTTTTAAACCAATCACCGGGCAACACGGGGAATGCTGTGCAGGAAATTTGGACCGTGCGAACGAATATCACGGGAGCCATAGAGTAGCAAAATCTGTGGTATCGGAAATAAAATCTCGATAGCTTACACAGAAACTAAGCCACGGACTATGAGGAGTGCTCGCTGACGTCAACAACAATCCGGGCAAATTGATTCCTGTTAAAAATCTGTGCTAAAGGTGGGGGAGGGGGGCGGGTTCTTACAAAATTTACCTTTAATGCAGTGAAAATAAGAATATACAGGTTAAAAGTGACACCCGGGCAGCGCCGGGTACGTTCAGCTAGTAAATAATAATAAGTCCAATGGCTCTAGTTACTAAATTCTATACACTTAAGTTGTGCATTCAAGATGGATAATATGAGCACACAATGATGAAAAAAAAGTAGCAGAAAACATTTTACTTTCAGATGTAAACACAGAATTAAGTGATCGATTTTGCTTTATCTTTTGAAACTTTAAGAACAACACACTTCAAGTCAATCAGAATTCCAAATAATAATACAACTTTCTGACATACATAACTCTAGCTAATCTAAAGGCTACTTTATGAGACTGACGAAGTTTAAAAGCTTGAGACGAAATTGGTTTCTCTGTTTATATCTGGAAGTAAAATGCATTCTTCAGCTTCCTTTTGATCATTCTATGTTCATATTATCCACCTTGAACGCCCAATTTAAGTGTAAAGAATTCAGTACCTAAAGTGATTGTAATATTCTTTTACTATTTTGCCTACCATCGTTTACGCTTTTCAACTAGGCGCTACATTTTATCTTACATTAATGCAACCAATTTTAGTGAAACAAAAAAGGTACTGTTATTATACACGTATTTTTGAATTATAGACAATGCATAGAAAAATAGAAGCTTCCTCATCTTATGTCAGTGGAGAATCACACTAGAGACTCCTTAACTGTCTAAATTAATTTTTATGGAAACATATGACTGAGGATTAATATAAGATGTCAATTAAACTGTCTAAATTTCGGTTTTCAACATTATCCTTCAGTACTTAAAGAATTATAGAAGTTTGAATATTGAACAACAGAGATGTCAATCATTTACCAATTATCAAGAAATTACCTCAGAAGTAAATTAAAACTTAAAAGTATTATTTCAAACCATTTAATAAAATAAGTGTGCAGTTTAGAATTTTGTGCAAATAGTTCCTTCAATAATTGTCAGTTTCACACTGACTTTGCTGCTGTTAAGTATTCGAGCTTTAATATCTCCTTAAATACCCAACAAACTTTAAATACCCCACTGGTGACGTGCGGCATAAGATTAACAGGCGAACAGGGATTGCTGCCGGGACTTTTAAGAATCTATGGAGAGTGTGGAGAAATAGGAGTATACACCTAAAGACCAAAATTAGACTGTATAAGAGTTTAGTTCTTTCCAGGGTTAGTTATGGTAGTGAAACTTGGAAGCTTTTGAAAGAAAATGGCAGGAAACTAGGTGCTTTTGATGTTAGATGCTTATGCAGTATCTTGGATATTAGGTGGTTCAAATTTGTAACTAATGATGAGATTAGGCAAAGGAGTCTGCAACCTCCTTTAAGCAGCATATTGTGCAGAGAGAGACTCCGTTGGTTTGGTCATGTTGCCCGTATGGATAATTGTAGATTGGCGAATAGGGTAATGAACAGTGTGCCTAAAGGCCTCAGAAAGAGGGGAAAACCTAGGATGCGGTGGGCAGACAATGTCAAACAGGACCTTGTTAGAATTGGTGTGCAGTAGCCAGATGCAACAGATGTAGTTCAGGACACATATGCTTGGAGAACTAAATTGCGCGGTCTGCTTGGACTTCCGTAGCCCATGGATGCTGCTGGAGGAGGAGGAGGAGGAGGAGGAGGAGGAGGAGGAGGAGGATCAATGGAAATCGAGATTTAGATAAATCTAAAAAAATTTAAATTTATCTAGTCCAATTTTAAAATAGATAAATCTTAAAAAAATTTAAATTTATCTAGTCCAATTTTCCTATAAAAAGCTTACTTTACAAATTAGGGATCTTCGAATTTGACTCTCCATTGACTTAACCTGGGAATGTTTCCATTTTTCTGTCCAGTATCTGTATATTTTTCACTGAGAATCTTCTATGTTATTAAACTATTGTTTCAGCATTATACATAGCGATATCAATATTAAACGGAAACAATTTTATTTTTAACCATCATTACTCCACCGGTGCATTTATATTCATGACACTTAACAAACGTATAATTATGCAATAAATAGCAACAAATTTCTGATTCATTATAATCCCAATTTCGCTAAAAACTAAAACACTAATAATATATTCAATATCTGCATATATAACTGGAAACTGTCAAGATTTGATCTCATAGATTTAATATTTAAACGAAAAAAATTAACATCATGCTTGACAAATGTTTAGTATTTTCAAAAATATTCCTTACTGAAACAAGGGACCATAAGCTGTCACAGCTCGCAATGTCTACACTAGGAACAATTTCATTGAACACTACCCTTGAATACCAGTGAATCACTTTGTGTTCTTATATACACGACTTTAAAATTATCATCTTTCCTCATGAAACTCTTATCATCCCCGACTCAAGCATATTTAATTTTTCCACTCCTTCGCTTTTGTTTCGTCATATAAAACAGCTATTTATTAGACTTCGCTAAATGCTGCACTAACATGAGCGGGAATTATCTGTAACTGGGCATGAATCTGATGGGTTTCGATTTCTGGTTTGTTTCTTCATTTGTTTCAGTCTTTAACTGTGCAATTCTGACGGGTTTCAATTTTCTCTCCACTTCAGATATCTATTTTTAACATTTCTCTTAGTCCATTGTATAAGTAAAGACAGGGCCGGATCTAGAGGGGGGAAATGGGCCATTTCCTCCCCCCCCTTCAGACTGTTTAAAGAGTAAGAGAGGAGAAAAATTATTAAACTTATTTACATTTCATGTATTTTTCAAGAAATTTTTTAAAGACCTGTAAAACGGAGGGAGAAATATTAAACTTGTTTACATTTCATGCATTTTTTGCATTGGAAATCCAGTCTCTTGCTCACCCACCCTCTACGATTTTTTTTCTAGATCTGGCCCGATTTTGTTTAATTCAAAATTTCTTATTCGTCGGTAGGACTAAAAACGTCAGAATTAATGACCGAAAATCATTATCTAAAAAAAATCTTAAACAATAAAATATCACTCTTATACTGAAATTGGTAAAGATAACTACGACCACAAAAAAATTACCATGGTAGAACACGCCGCAACATGAATTTTTTGTGAGGACCTCTACTCTATAATAGGATGATTATAATGAAACTCTGTGTATGGATTTAGTCGTCAACAACCTCATCAGTTATATTTACATCTTGAAGCGAAAGGCGAAGAGAACCTCGCAGTGATGGACTTAAGGGGAGGTCTGCATAGTGAGATAGCGAAGTGCCAGGGATCCGCTGCCTAATGAGTTAACAAAACTGTTTGACAAGGTCAAAAGTGCAGTGAGCAATGAGACTGACGCCTGACATGGCATAGCAAGCATACTCCTCTCCCTCCATTTTCTTCTCCCCTCCCCCCTCCCCTCCCCAGACACCTCTGCCTTTCGGGAAGCATCCCGATCCAGTTTTCCTTTCGCCCGAGTATCGAGTGAGCCAACGGAAGTCACTTTCCTCTCGCTGTTGCCAGTATTTCTGTCACCCCCATCGACCTCCGACACCGCACTCGCTCACTTTTTCCACGTGACCTAAATTCGCTCTCTAGTACCGCTGCAACTGAGCCAGAAAAACTGCTAGCTCGAAGAACAACAGCTGAATATCCACGTGTAAACAATGTTCCAATCTTAACTTCTAATCAGAATAAACTGACTCCTGTATTTGTCGTGCATCAACTTGTTTTAATCTTCAAATATACACTTTGTTGCATTTATCATTTGTTTCAGCCTTCAAATATACATTTATTGCATTTCATCATTTGTTTCAGTCTACACTTTGTTGCATTTCATCATTTGTTTCAGTCTACACTTTGTTGCATTTCATCACTTGTTTCAGTCTTCAAATGTACACTTTGTTGTATTTCATTACTTGTTTCAGTCTTCAATTATGCACTTCGTTACATTTCATCACTTGTTTCAGTCTTCAAGTACATTTTATTGCATTTCATCGCTTATGCCTGTCTTCAAAAATACACTTCGTTGCATTTGATCACTTGTTCCGTCCTTTTCATGTTTATTAAGCTATATAATACCGACTTTTAGGACTAGTAGTGCAGTGAGCAATGAGACTGACGCCTGATATGGCATAGCAAGCATATTCCTCTCCCTCCATTTTCTTCTCCCCTCCCCCCAGATATCTCTGCCTTTCTCTTGATATAGATCATGGGTTCTCAACATGGGGTACGCGGTAAAAGTTTTTGGGGGCACGCCGTGAGAGCTCAAAAGTCTCTAGATCTAGTAACAAAGTCGCTAAATTGGCAATACTGTTGTGCAAAAATGTCATTTCTTACTGTTTATCAATATATGTAATTTATGAATACAAAATTTAATCTGTATATGGTATATATATATATGTTTTCTTTTATTCCCATTGTTCTACTATAACTATAGTTTAATATATCTATACAAGGGATACGCCAGTTACATACACATTTCCAGGGGGTACGTGAAGCATAAAAGGTTGAGAACCACTGATACAGATTATTCCTGCAAAATTTTCTTTCAGAAATAAATTCCAGTGCCTTATCACTCAAATGACTTTGACTCCTCTGCTCCTTTTTACCCCAAGAGAATATTATTAGCATCAAGAAAAGTCTGTTTAAACTGATTCATTATTTCACAACTTCAGTAGTAAGCAAACTACGATTGTCAGAGTGACTAAATGGCCTATCGTGGTAAGCTTTGACTATATCTGGGTCTTTTAGAGCTTCAATCGTAAAGGTAATTTTATTAATCTTAGCACATTTCTCGAACTTCAATTGCGAGATAATTTTCACGAGTTCATGGTCAGATCCAATATTGGCTCTCCTAATGGTAGCTAGGCGTAAACTGGAAGGAGAGCTGTGTACCAATCCCTAGTGATGATGCACAGAACCGGCCGGGTCTAGCATCTAATGTCCGACCCCGCCTTCTCGTGGTGCAGGCCGTTAGTACCTTTCAAAAGAGATATTCTCTTTTGGAAGGGAACGGAAGGGGAGGGCTGCCAGTTCAGTATGGCCTACTGATCTGGTCATCTATGGCCACTTTTTTCTTTTTTTTCAACCCTGCTGAGGAGTGGTCAACTTCACAGGGTCCTGGTGCTGACCATTTATACCTACTAGACTGGACTTGTTTATGGATTTGAGCTTGATTATTGATCCTGGACTTGCTGCACTGGTGGGCCTCTGTTGAGGGAGAGTCTGCCGCTGTGTTTTCTGTTTGCTTCTGGGTTGCCAGCTCTAAGTGAACAGAGGCATGGGATACCTTATATCAGCTGGTGGATAATCCTAATCAGAGGCCATCGTAGGTACCTGAACCTTACTTAGCTAGTTGGGCATCGTCAAGCCTAAACTGGAGTAATGCGTCTCAGGCAGGCCATGTGGCTCTTGAAAAAGTCCACTTGAAAAGGTGGTGCCTGAAGTTCCTACCAGCATCGGTGACTTCAGCCTTTAGCGGAGGAGGAACAGGTCTTTGCCCCATGCCTGTGATCAGGGGGCTGTTTGATATTGTTGGCCCTACCAATCTCAATAAACCTAATTTCTTTAAAAATCCTACTAATCAATTTCTCTCTGCAGGAACGTGGAAAGTGAGGACATTACATAGAGATTATTCTCTTGATGTCCTCATGCAGGAATTCCAGCGCTATAACCTAGATATTCTAGGCTTCCAAGAGACCAGATGGACAGGTAAAGGTGAGATACTTAAAAATAACTTTAAATTTCTCTTTACAGGGAGGGAGGATGGAAGGCATCACCAAGGCGTGGGTCTGCTGCTCAGCAGACATGCTAGTGATGCTCTTCTTGGATATGAGTGCATTAATGAAAGGTTTCTTACAGCAAAATTTCAGACAAGCATTAAAGACTTGAATGTTATCTGCTGTTATGCCCCCACTGAGGATGCTGATGAGGATGAGAAAAATAGGTTTTACGGACAACTTCAGGATATTTTGAATTCTGTCAAGAAAGGAGATATTACCCTTGTTCTTGGTGACTTCAATGCCAAAGTTGGTACTGACTCTGATCTTTGGGGAGGGGTGATAGGCCCTTTTGGTATTGGTAGCTGCAATGGCAATGGGCAACGTCTCCTACAGGTAAGTAAACTCAATGGTTTCAGAATAACTAACACATATTACAAACACCGCGACATATATAAATACACATGGGTTTCACCTGATGGGCTGCATAGGAATATGATTGATTATATATTAATTAACAGCAAATGGACTAGTTCTGTTAGAAATACCAGGGCATATAGGGGAGCTGAAATTGGATCTGACCATTACCTTGTTAAAAGTGTCTTGCACTTAAACGTAAAAAGTGTTGTTCTAGGGTTAAAAAATTTACTTTTAATACTGAAGCTCTGAAAGACTCGGTTATAGCCAAAGCTTACCATGATAGGTTACTTAGTCATTATGACAGTCATGGTATGCTTACTACTGAAGTTGAGGAAGAATGGGATCATTTTAAACAGGCTTTTTTGGACACTAACAGTACTCGTTTAGGAAAAAAGGAGCAGAGGAGGCAGAATTATTTAAGTGATAAGGCAATTGAGCTTATTTCAGAAAGAACGAACTGCAGGAATGTCCTTAATCAGTACCCTACTAGTCCTAATAGAAAAGATTACAGAGAGCTTAATAAACGTGTAAAGGATCAGTTAGCTACTGATAAAAATCTTTGGCTTGATAGCTTGGCTGACAAAGCTGAGGAAGCAGTTAGGGAGCACAACAGCAGAGAGCTGTACCAGATAGTTAATGTTTTATGTGGTAGAAAACGGACAGGCATACAGGGATTGAAGGATAAACAAGGTAAGGTTATAGAAGGTGAGGATTCTGTCATGGCTAGGTGGGCTGAGCATTTCAGTGATGTTCTAAACAATGTGGTTAGTTCTACTCCCATTGTTTGTAATGATCATAGATGCATTGGCAGCTTTAATGTTGGCCCTATAAGACAATCTGAAGTTAGTTTGGCTATCTCTAAACTTAAATTTCCTAAATTCCCAGGGGTAGATGAAATTACTACAGAAATGCTCAGAGCTGGGAATGTTTTGGTTACCACTTGGATGACTGAAATTTTGAATAACTTTTATGATAAAGGCATGGTTCCTAAAGATTTTACCAGAGCTATTATTATCCCTATCTTCAAAAAAGGTGATCGCAGTTCTTGTGATAACTATAGGGGTATCAGCCTACTCTCTGTTCCAGGTAAAGTTCTTTCCATGATTGTGCTTAATAGAATTAAGAATCTGGTTGACAGGCAATTGCGTGATGAGCAATGTGGATTCAGAAGTGGTAGGGGATGTGTGGATCAGATATTTTCACTTAGGCAGATTCTTGAGAAATGTTTAGAGTTTCAGAAACCTTTGGTTGCTAGCTTTGTTGATTTCAAAAAGGCTTTCGACTCTGTTGATCGTCATAATTTGTGGTTGATTGTACTTTGTGGTTGATTTCATTATGTTAACTACCAGACAAGGTAGTTAACATAATGAAAGCGCTCTATAATAACACTGAGTCGTGTGTGAGAGTTGGTAAGTCTCGTAGCAATTGGTTTAGCATTACGACAAGGGTGTATTTTGTCTCCTTTTCTCTTTAATTTGGTTGTTGATTATGTTATGCGAAATTCACTACAAGGGAAAGCTTTTGGCCTTAAATGGGCTGGAGATACGAAAATTTCTGATTTAGATTATGCTGATGATTTAGCCCTTTTGGCAAATGATGTTGATGAGATGAACTCTTTAATTCGAGCTGTTGATGAGACTGGTAGTAGAGTAGGTTTGGTTATAAACAGAGAGAAAACTAAAGTGATGAAAATTGGTCAGGCAGGCTGTGATTCAGTTCATCTGAATGGTTGCAGTCTTGAGCAGGTGTCACAGTTTAATTATCTTGGGAGCTATCTAACAGATAATGGTGATGTGCGGCATGAGATTAACATATGAATAGGTATTGCTGCCTGGACTTTTAAGAATCTATGGAGATTGTGGAGAAATAGGCGTATACACCTAAAGACTAAAATTAGACTGTATAATAGTTTGGTTCTTTCTAGGGTTAGTTATGGTAGTGAAACTTGGACGTTGTGTAAACAAAATAACAGGAAACTTGATGCTTTTGATTCTAGATGCTTACGCAGTATCTTGGGTATTAGGTGGTTTAACTTTGTAACTAATGATGAGGTTAGGCAAAGCAGTCTGCAACCTCCTTTAAGCAGCATATCCCATACTCCGCTGGTTTGGCCATGTTGCCCGTATGGATAATTATAGATTGGCGAATAGGGTTATGAACAGTGTGCCTAGAGGCCTCAGAAAGGAGGGGGAGATGTAGGATGCGGTGGGCAGACAATGTCAAACAGGACCTTGTTAAAATTGGTGTACAGTGGCCAGATGCAGCAGATGTAGCTCAGGACAGATATGCTTGGAGAATTAAACTGCGTGGTCTGGTTGGACCTCCGTAGCCCATGGCTGCTTCATGATGATGATGATGATGATGATGATGATGATGATGATGATGATGATGATGATGATGATGATGATGATGATATGACTTGGTAGGGGATGTGTAGATATTTTCACTCCGGCAGATTCTTGAGAAACGTTTACAGCTTCAGAAAACTGTGGTTACTAGATTTGTAGATTTCAAAAACGCTTTTGACTCTGTTGATCGTCAAAATTTGTGGTTGGTCGTCAGAAATTATGGCATACCAGACGAGTTAGTTAATATAATGAAAGCTCTTTATAGTAACACTGAGTCATATGTGAGAGTTGATAAGAATTGCAGCAATTGGTTTAGCATTACTTCTGGTGTTCAACAGAGTGTATTTTGCCTCCTTTTCTCTTTAGTTTGGTTATTGATTATGTTATGCGAAATTCACCGCAAAGGAAAGATTTTGGCCTTAAATGGTCTGGAGATACGAAAATTTCTGATTTAGATTATGCTGATGATTTAGCCCTTTTGACAAATGATGTTGATGAGATGAACTCTTTCATTTGAGCTGTTGATGAGACTTGTAGTAGAGTAGGTTTGGTTATAAACAGAGAGAAAACTAAAGTGATGAAAATTGGTCAGGCAGGCTGTGATTCAGTTAATCTGAATGGTTGCAGTCTTTAGCAGGTGTCAGAGCTTAATTACCTTGGGAGCTATGCAACAGATACTAGTGATATGCGGCATGAGATTAACAGACGAATAGGGATTGCTGCCGGGACTTTTAAGAATCTATGGAGAGTGTGGAGAAATAGGCGTATACACCTAAAGACTAAAATTAGACTGTATAATGGTTTGGTTCTCTCTAGGGTTAGTTATGGTAGTGAAACTTGGACGCTTTTTAAACTAGATGGCAGGAAACTAGATGCTTTTGATTCTAGCCTACACAGTATCTTGGGCACTAGGTGGTTCCACTTTGTAATTAATTATGAGGTTTGGCAAAGGAGTCCTTTAAGCAGCATATTTTATGCAGAGAGAGACTCCATTGGTTTGGTCATGTTGCGCATATGCATAACTATAGATTAGAGAATAGGGTTATGAACAGTGCCCTAAAGGGTTCAGAAAGAGGGGGAGACCTAGGATGTGATGGGCAGACAATGTCAACAGGACCTTGTTAGAATTGGTCTACAGTGGTCAGATGCAGCAGATGTAGCCCAGGAGACATGTGCTTGGAGAACTAAATTGTACAATCTGGTTGGACCTCCATGAAGGTAATTTTATTAACCTTATAGCACATTTCTCAAGCTTCAGTTGCGAGCATGGCTGCTTGAGGATAATTACGATGATATGAAGACTGCCACTCATTTCTGTTCCAACCAGAGTAGCGTTAACTTGGGTAAGAATTTATTATCATCATGTCACAAAGACGCCGCATGGAGGAGTGTGTATGGTTTAAGACTCTGAAGACAATTTCAAGAAATAGGACATGTTAATAGTACACTAGGACGAAGTCGTCCGGTGGCCGAAACTGCTCAGAACGCCAACTATCTGGCTTTAACAAGAAAACAACGTAGGGAAATGAGAACTTGGCAACTGTCTCGTGAGCTGTCAGTAGCTACAAGGCATGCCACGTGCATTAATTACCTTCATTAACGAGGTTCATTAACGAGGTCTGTACGAGAGAAATGGTTTGTGTTCCCCCCCCACCACCACCACCACCACCACCACCACCACTTCAACAGAAGAGCTCGTTTAACGTGATGCAGACATCACCCTTTGAGCACAGATCAATGGGCAAATGTGCTCTTTACATATAAGTCCAGATACAATTTCAACATCGATTCTCGACGTGTGTGATTATCCGGAGAGAACAAGAAACTGCCCCAACTGCTGTTGCATCAGAGAAAAGGATCGCTTTGGTGGGTGGTAGTGTGATGGTCTGGCCATCATAGTGATTGGCCGCACAGAATTTCGCATCTTTTAAGAAGAAACTGACTGCTCAGCGATGCAGAGACTAAGTTCTTGTGCTAAGTGAGCTTTTTCAGTCTCGACTCAGATTTCATCTTTATAGACGATAATGCCCATCCCCATAAAGTTCATGTCGTCGATGTTACTAAATTGAAAATCTAGGTTTCGTATAGTGGTAGCCAGATCCCTGAGTCTAAATCGAATTGAGAATATGCGGAACAGCCTAAGGAGGCCAACTGTAGAACACCATCTCCCTTTCATAACCTTACATGAACTGATGTCTGATCATGTGAAGGAGTGTGCGGCATTACCACATCGCCTCATCAACAGCCTCGTCAACAATATGAGAACGAGTTGCTTCATTTGTATGGCTGCCAGGGATGATCATACGAATTATTAACATCTCCTGTCCCCTAATTTCTGCACCACCCACTACGGGAACTCTGGATCACTTAAGCAGCACTAAAAATATATATATTATACGATTTCGTCATTATCTCACTTGCTGTTAGACATGCCACAATATCTTCCGAAATGACATTTAATTGTACTTGCTGAAAACATTTTTAGTTATGCACACTTTTCATGTAGTACCTTGAATTTGCATTTAGCTTTTGAAATATTGCCTTCATTTATACAAAAATAAGGAAAATAATGCAATGGTGTAGATCATTTTGGGTTGTTTTACCTGCGAACGGCACGTTTGTGCACACAATAAGCTAAATTGCAGGTCATAAAAGCCCCAAGGACTCAGAAGAGATTGGAAAAAGTGATCCATTGGTTGGCTGCTAGGAGACAGACTTCTCGTCATCCCTCGTGGTGTTGAACGTGCACAGATCGTGGCTCTCCTGTATACGAGTCATGCGTTAACGGACCATATACAGGACGACGGCAGACTTTGCGAGACCAATGGGGTCCTTTTTCACCTAGGGCAGAACAGAAGTTAAAGGAGAAAATTCTCACCGATGACCCAGTTGGGACTCCAAACTAGGAACTGCAGTTTATAAACCTGGCGTGCTACCAACTGAGCCTCGCCCTTTTTTAAATTGAAAAATGAAAAATTGGGGGTTGGCAAATATTTTGCTTGGTGGCCAGCCAGTCTTTCGGTTGGCCAGTTCTGTGAAGGATTGCGCAAATATGGAGGGGGGGGGGGAAGGTGGAGTGAACCGACTTAAGCCTACCGATTAGAGGTGATAATAATTAAGAATTATATGAAATAAATTGCATTTTTTAAATATAATAAAAATATTTATTAAAATACACTACCGGAAAAAAAATGCAATACCTGGAAGAATTGATGCCATTTTATTGAAACTCAGGCAGCTGTTAGCATACACTGAGATGTGCGATGGATCGCATTTATCAAAAAAATATAGAAAATTACCACTTTACCTACCTGGGTTAGGTTGTTTTACCTCTGAGAGGCACTTTTCGCACACCATGGGCTAAATGGCCAGGTCACAAGGACCCCGAAGGGTCAGAGAACAAGGATCCCGAAGGGTCAGAGAACAAGGACCCCGAAGGGTCAGCTGTTCCAGTGGGAGGAGACCCACTGGAACAGCTGTTGGGAGGCAGATGGTAGTCTCCCGTCAAGACCATCCAGCGTATTCTTTAACGTGCACAGGGTATGGCTCTCCCACACACGGAGCCACGGTTTACGTCCCATCCGACGGACGGGGGCCTTTCCAAGCTCATCGGTGCCTACCCGGTAAAGTGGTATAATTAGTAGATGTTGAACCACCCCACGCAGCAATGCATTCGGCAGGAAGGGTATCGCACAGCACTGTAATGTCCTCCTGAAGGATAGAACGCCAAATAGCGTGAAGTCGCTATTCCATTTCAATGACAGTGATTGGCGCACTTCTTGGGTGTTGGAGTTGTCAGCCCATCATGTCCCAGACATATTCAATAGGTGACCTGAACGTTTGATTTCAATAGTACCTGAACGTTTTGCTAGTGTATATACTGCAGACTATTGCGGACTGTGCAGGGACAGGCATTATCTTGCTGGTAAAAGGTTCTGTGCTGCTGAACAAATGGGACAGCCACTGATTGAAAAATGGTTGTAAGATATCGTTGGACAGTTAGAGATTTCCTTATGATGACCAGTTCTGATGTTCGAGATGCCCGACTAATGGCACCCCACACCAAGACACCAAGTGCTGGAACTGTGTGATGATGTAGTACGCACTGGGTGGCATTCCTTTCCACTGGATGATGACGAACACGTTATCTACCGTCGTGCTGGCCAAGGCAAAAACGTGATTCGTCAATAAACGCCACGGTACTCCACTTTTGTTTCAGTTCTGTCTGCGGCGACACCACTGAAGACGTGCTTGCGTATGGGCAGATGTGAGGGGAAGATGCAACTGCCGGACGTTAGGCTCGCAATGAAAACTGTAAAAGCCTGTCGTTTACCGTCCGTCTGGTGTGTTGTTGCAATCTGTTTCAGTTGCGTTGTAGTCGCGAATCTGTCATAATGTCATGCGTCGCAAATGGCAGTCATGTCGTTCTGTGATCATACATCGTCTTCCTGATCCTTGTCGGCGTGTACTGGATCCTTCTTGAATCCACTGGCGCCATATGTGTACGATGGTGCTGGGATTGCGGCCAACAAGGATGGCCACATCTCTGTACGACAAACCAGCTTCTCTAAGGCCGATGATTCTTCCACACTCAAAGTCTGTTAACTGTTGGAACGGCTGTCGACGTCTGCGTAAAGGCATCTAGTGGTTTAGAAAAATTTTCACAACGTTTTGTCAACCAGAGAGCTTTCGTTACTTTTTATCTGTGTTTGACTGCTCCGCACCTTTGAAGTCAGCTCGCGCCTGTCCAATCGTTTCGATCGTCCTGCAAACCTAATCAATTCCATGCATTTCCATACACTACCGCCTCCTTAAATTTCCTCACATTTGCATAACTTCTTGCAAGTGTTGCATGTTTTATTTCCTGTAGTGTATTTCATAAATATTAATTTAATTATCACTTATTCTATAATTTACAATAATATTCTAATGATAAAAATTCTCGACTATGTACATCTGCGACGATCCTGTAGTCCGACATCTGAAAAAGCATCAGTAGTAAGATGATTATTACGTAGATTGGGCCATTTGCATTGCACCACATGACAACAAGGAACAAAGATCCCGTTTCAATATAAAGTTACATTAGGAGGAAAAAGAACTACTTCTGAAAGCTGAATTTATTTTCATATATTTAATGTTTAATTATACAATTTTCGGTCTTACAAAATCTTTGCGTATAATTCTCTTGTGAGATTTTTCTTCTCACTCCACACGTGCGATTGATTGTGACGTGACCACCGAAATTGTGATGCGGCCCTATTTTGCCTACCCCTGGTGTACACATTTAAAAAATAGGAAATGCATTTACAAGAAGAAAATGCCACATGTTTAAAAAATATTGAAATGATTTCTCTGGCTTAAGAGCAACAACGGAAAAATTAATTCAAAAATGATTCAATGACTAACCTGCATCTGACTTAACGTAGAGATACCAAAACGTAGAGATGTATGAACTGTAAGCACCCTTCAATTATGACCTCAACGCCAACAAGAAGACCGTAGAGCAGTGATCCTCCAACCTGTTTTAAGGGTCGTGTGCGACCCCAAAAGCGATTTTCGTAAGGCACTCAGCTCTTATAACATCATGAGAGTATTGCGATGATATTAGTAGTATTCGGTACGCATCCACCACCTTCCCCCCGCCCCCACACACACACCTTCCCCATACCACCACAACCACCGAAATTGTAAGGTGGTATAAAAAATTTAGAATATTTAAAATTTAAGGAACATTTTTTTCGTGCATTTTGCTGTTTTTAATACATTTCAGCTGCTTGAGGGAATTTTTTTTATTATTGTATTAAATGTAATATTTTGCTTTGCCAACAGTAAATGAAAAATACACCATTTTTAGGGAATTTTTACCTTCGTTCGCTATTTTTTTATAATTTTATAACTAAGTTTCATATTTTAAAGCTTCTTCATATTCACATTTATTATAATAAGACCGATTATTCTTGATCAAAGATAACACAATGGGTGAAGAGTTGTATTTTATCATGTTTACGTTATTCTCTGCAGCCCTCGTTTGCAGGTTTGAGGAGTCAATGAAGTCCACTTGTAAAAAAGACTGCGGAACATTGTTGTAAAATGCTTTACTTGTAGTGCTCTAATGCACTGCAAGGAACACATCTATACAAGAAATCGACTTTTGTTACGGTGACTAATTCGCTTCTCCTTCACTTCCATATAAAGTGAAGTCACTGTTTTTTTCGCCTTAAGAATCAGGAGAGTTGAATTTCATTCATGGACCTACAGCTTACTTTTTTCTTGTGATGATAAGGTTCCATTTGATTTTACATAATCTCATAATTCGGTATCTGATTCATCTGATAATAAAGATGAGAATGATTCGCTACACATAATTGGAGGATGAATTTCTCAACTTATTACGAATATTTCAATCCCAGGTTTCAGGAATTTTCCTGAAATTTTTCTTCGTCGTTGCTTCTTTGTAAATCAATGTTAACCTTATTCATTTTGTTGCAATGAAGATAAACCATTTTAAAAGGTAAAGTTGCCTGAAAAAGCTGCTTGAATGAGGTTTAGCCTTAAAATGTTGATATCTGATGCCTTAAAAATATCTGATGATAATTCTTGAAATAAAGGGAAACATTGCTCAAGACTAAATCCTGTAGGGCTTGGAAATGTGTTATTTTACTTACTGAATGAAATGTTTATTACCTATTTAATTCGGCGGTATACATAAATTAAATGATATTTAAGTATTTTTTTTATTGGAGTAACTTTCTTTTCATTCCATAACATCATTAAAATCATCCAGTTTTGAAGATTTTTATGTGGCTTAACATTAGTTTGAAAATCTGGAATATCCGAGTCTTCCATTTCTTTCACCTTAGTTGATTTCTCACGAACTGCAGTGGTTAATGTCTTTCAAAACACCAAAGTATTTCAGATGCTTTAGCTTTTGCTTCCATGTTACTCTCACATCCACTAAACTTTAAACTAAGTTGAAAAGCTAAACTTGATGAAAACTCTAATAGTAAGCAAATAAAACAAACCCGTAAGCATTAATGAGTCCAGTTCGATTTTGTGCAAAAGAGAGCTGCCTTGAATATTATTTCATATATAGTTGAATACCGTTTCATGTATAGTTGAATATCATTTCATATATGTATAGTTGAATGTCGTTTCATGTATAGTTGAACATCGATTGATAATAAGAATGACTGTCTAAATACTAAAAGAGATAGCTTTCTGCAGTAACTGATCAGAACACTCACCTATTGATGATACCAATAATCATTTCTCTTTTCCTTTTTTTATTCAAAAACCAGTAACATCGAAATCACCTTCTGTGTGGTATCATTCTCCAACATTAATCGAACTATTCGTTGATTATCACAACATTCAAACGTCATCCTTAAATGGGAGAAAAGCAAAAATATTTCACAGAAGTGATGCGACAAAACAAAATCTTGCTGCATCTTGTGAGTCTCTGTTTGCTTCTCGTGACATGACTTCTTACTCTACACTGGTTGAATGAGGCTACTACTACTACTACGGCTCTGGAGACCGTCGAAGAAGAGATGAAAGGATCGCAGTGCTCGTTATCAAATGGCTCCAAGAAGAAGATAACATCATCGATTTCGAATTATTTGGATTTCAGCTTAACAAAATCGATCTTAATCTTTTTTTAAGCACTCGATGTTTCAACTCGCAAAAAAAGGAAGCTGTGAAACATCCAAGAATGATAGATATGCAAAAAACCTATAGCCACTCTAGTACCGATAATATTCGATCACTATTTTAGAGGTCTGGACATAAAAATGGAAACAGTTCCATGTTATCTCAATAGAAATTCAAATTCAAAGCTCAGTAACTTTTTTCAATATGATTTTTAATGAAAGATATATCTAACGATAAATTAAAGATCTCAATCAAATATATCTAAATCTCGATTTTTAAAAATATTTCTTCAGTATTCAAAGAGTTATGAGTGCTGGAATATTTAACAGGACACAAAAAAAATTGATCAAAGAATTTAATTAAAACAGGTTAAGGATCAGAGATCATAGTTGATTCTAGTGCATTGCCCTCTACCAGAGTCAACTATGGTTTCTGATATCTTAATCTGTTTTAATGTTTTAATTAAATTTTAGGGTCAATTTTCTGTAGGCTGTTGAATATTCCAGCATTCATAATTCTTTGAATATTGAACAAATATTGTTTAAAATCGAAATTTAGATACATTTGATTGAGATCGTTATCGGTCGTAGATATTTAAAAGGACTGACAAAAATAATACTTTATTCTAACAAACATGATGAACGTACAGAAGCACTGGCACAGAAAAGTTTTTTTCAAGCAAAAATTTTGGAAGTTACGAAACCCCATTTCAAAACGTTTACAAAGTAAAACTATTGTATTAGATTCTAATGCACGTAAAAAACAATTTCGCTGACGTTGCAAAGGCAGCAACCAAACTAGAGCTGAATGGGGAATCGAAACAAAATACCAAAGCAAAAGTTGGAAAAGAAGCAAAAGACATTTGGATCAGTTGTGCGAAGACGACAGATTTTTGAAAACTGTGTAAAGAATTTTAGAATCACAGTCTTTTAGATTGCATAATTGGTGAATAAGGCAAAGATTTCAAGGTCTGCAAAATGTGTCTCATTATTTTAGTGTTTTGTACCCACAGAACCTGTCTTCTTCTACGGACGACGAACTTTATGAAAACAAAAGTAAATAGTCTGGCAAAAATACCAAAGATACATTTATACTGAGTTTCCGGGAAAATAGTTCCTTTCCGCACTTGTTTCAAACACCGCAACGATTCAGGAAATATCGTCAGGGCTGGAAATGGGGATGGGGAACGCGGATGGACGCCATTCTCCTAGTTCCAGAGTTGTTTCTTTCTCTTTTTTTTTCTTTTTTTTTTAACCCCTATATTTAGCGACAGGAAATAATCCGTTGTATGTATAACCACTCTTTCATAATATTTATGGTCATGAATCCTGCCTGGGCCTTTAAACAGACTTTTTATGCATTACTTAACGTAGCTATGTCAGCTACGGAGACTCTTTTCAACTGATTCTGGAGTGTCCACCTGCTTCTGAGAATCCGTTTCCGCCCCTGAATATGGAAGCTATTGATGCATGATAACATCGCATTCTATTCGAGTTTCCCTGATTTACTAGCTGCCACATCATCATTTTTTTACCGTACCCGTAAATTTGTAAGCGCCTAACGAAGCTTTTCTACATGAAAATTTATTGAAAATTACTTGACGATCAAATTGGCACAACAGCGAATAAATGGACTGTCGTCACCTTTTTTATTATCTCTACAAAAAAGGAAAAAAAAAATAAAGCTTCTGTAACCGTCGATAAGTGGCACAATTATATTTTTGAACAAACCTGTAATCTATAAACATTAACCTTACCAATTCCCAAAGAACTAAATACAACTATGTAACAAATGATAAACTCTTCCGACAGAAAAGTGGAGATTAGATCTACTCGTTCAACTTACATAAAACCTCTTCAGACACATCTTTAAGTGTTTTAAATGTCTTTATTTTTCTTACCGCCCCTCTAACTGGATCACACTAATTAACTTATTAATCTTTCCGCGAATACACCAAAAAAAAAAAACTTCTAATTCACTATACTGTCTCGACTGAAACTACGCATTTCTTCTCACTCCAATTCTTCTAATTAATACTTGTTCCTTATTCTTTCAGTCAAATTCGTCCGATGTCGTTGGTGACATAACTCGCACGAAGCACATGCGAGCATCAAGACCACACATCACATCACAAGTTCATTGTAGCACGTTCACCTATCGTAACAACACAAATACGAGGTGCATTCAAAAGGTTCTTGACATGAATCTGCAGAATAAAAACCATTTCACTTACCTCAACAAAAGTTTCACTGTCCTTCAAAGTCCTCCCCTCCAGCATCTATACAAAGTTTCAGACGTCTACGCCAATTCTGGAACACTTGGTGGTGGTCCTGTTGGGGAATACTCCGCTACTCTGAATGAACGTATTTTGCAAGGTTATGTACCCTGGAAAAAAGGCTTCCTAGCAAGTTCATTTGTAATTTTTCGAAACAACCAAAAAATCGCATGGTGAAATTTGGGTGAATATGCAGGATGGGGAGCTGTTTGATATCTTCCTGCTCCATATAGGCCGTAACTTGACGGGTTTTGTTAGCACTGGCATTGTCGTGAAAAAGGAGAACCCTTGACACCCCTATTGTTGGACGCTGTTCCTTCCTCTCCTTAACCATTTTGGGCAAAACAATGTTGATGAAGTAGTGGTTAGCGTGCTTGGCTACTGATCTAAGGGATCTGGGTTCGAGCCCCGGGTAAGGCATGGGATGTATGTGTCGTTTTTCTGCTGAGGCCCTGCCATCCTCTCAGACCTTCTACTTTGGCAAATAAACGGAGGCTCCTGTCAGACCTCTGTGGCAAGCAGCTGCTTGAGGAGGGTATTTATATATTTTATTATTTATAATGTGTCTACGGCTACCACTCCTTGGAAATTGAAAAAAAATTGTGAACATCCTCTTCCTTGAGCGTCTTGTCGAAGGATTTGGGGACGCGGTTCATCTTCGCAATCAAACATAATTGTCAATCTTTCTGGAAGTTAGTAAGTAATAAAACAACATTTCCTCATATTTGATAATGTCTGTTAACCGTTTGGGAACACTAAGTTCAAATATTGCCAGCATCTCCTTGCACGAGTCGACTCTAGCCCTTTTCTGCTTTTCTGTCAGTTTGTGGCATACCCATTTGGCACAGATCTTTCGGAACTTTAAATGTTGATGAACAATTGTTTCCACACTGCCAATCGATACACTGACATCTAAACTTATTATCTGAGCGGTGATGTGTGGCTTTTCCTTAATCAGTTCACGAATAGCAGCGATGGTTCTCTCGTTCACGGCCTCCTTCTAGCTTCTTGCACGAGGGAGGCTTTCGAAGCTCTGCCATCCTTCTCCAAATTTGCGCATCCATCCCATAACAATGCCATATCAACAGGCATGATCCCCATATACTTGTGAAAAATAGACATGAATTTTTTTCGCGTCGTCCCCAAGCTGCATCCTTTATGAAAACGTAAAACCTTTCCCCGTCTTTCGCAGGCTCCATAGCAACAGCGCACAGATTTCGCAGACCGAAATTTACGCAGTCTTCAAGATTCAGTCTTAACATTCAGTCTTCAAGAACTGCATCATGAAGAGATTTTGCCACATAATAAATGCATGCCTATAGTAAAACCAATATTGACTTTAGATTAATAAAATTTTTTAAATATTGTTTGAAATAAAGAGTATATTATAATTGACAACTAAAAAAATAAATACCTCCTCAAGCAGCTGCGTGCCACAGAGGTCTGACAGGAGCCTGTCAGTTTATATGCCACAGTAGAAGATCTGAAAGGATGGCAGGACCTCAGCAGAAAACAATACGGACATCCATGCCGTATCCGGGGCTCGAACCCAGGTCCCCTAACCACTCGGCCACGGGACGGCTTGACAACTAAGCGGTATACAAAATTACTGCTATTGAAAATATGGAGGCTCGAAAAAGTGTTCTGCTGACAGGCTACTGTGAAACTTCCGTGGCAAGTAGGCTGCCTGAGGAGTAATTTAGTTTTATTATTCAGTTTGCCTGATAATTTCTTACATTCGAAAGAAGTTAACCATGCTGACGAAAGCAAAAATATTATCATAACGATCTTTACAAGTCTTTTGATTTAGTATCATTCCTGATTTTCTGCATTTTGGGCATCTATCCAGCAACGGGGAGAAAAATATGCAGCAGCTGAACATGCGATATATGGGACATTAAAGGAAGAGAAAAACTATCATTATATACACGAGAACAGAACATATAAAGTGAGAAGTGATATACACATTGTTCTCTTGGCCTCCAAAAGCAGATTGCATGCTAGGTAATGTGAGCAAATTACTTTCTGATGACGGCGTTAAGATCAAATCTATGCATTAGATGAGTCATGAGTCACGACTAGACTCCCTCAGCAACCCGAGTGTATCTCTCTCTCGCTTTCGAAGTCTTATCATTTCTCAATCACTTCCAACACTCCGCTTCGCAAAGCCCAGAGCGTCTATATTATTATACGTTGTTCACACACTTTGTGCGTTTTGACACTCTTAAAAATAAAACTTCGTATTCTATGTGGGCTACTGAAATATCAGCGACGACGTGGCCGCGGCGAGAAGATAAAACCGATCCAATTGGTGCTAAATGGGATTTCTCACGAGCCACGGCGTTCCATTGTCGCTGGGCCAACTCGCGTGGGAGCTCGAAGTGCGCCATTAAAGCGATGCCACATCGACAAATCGTGTTATTACCGCATTCGCAGAACCTCGTGCCCGCGGAGAAGCGCCCATTTGCTCGCCATTTCAACGCCTTCGCGCGCGGCGTCACGAGACATCACAGCCAATGAGACGGGAGTGTGAAGTGGCGCTGACCACGCCCATCGCAGGTTAGGAGGAACGACCGCTAGAAGACAAGCTTGTTAGAAGTAACAAGGTGTAGCGACTGCTGCCCCTCCGCACTCTAACCCGCTGCTCCTCGCTCACTTGCAAAATCACTTGCTCTCTCTCCGAACATTTGGCTTACAGCTGAACTAAACAAAAAACGACGTAGTAACTCGCTGAGGGATGGTGAAGATGATTTCGTGAATGACAAGATGGTGTAAAAACAAAATTAAATCTCTAAAGGAATTCATGCTGTGTAATTGTTTGACTAAGGCTATCCAATGCTGTAAAGGATATGATTGGAGTTTGAATACCACTCTGTGATCATGTAGCGCAAAGAAATCTGCACTTCAGCTTAAATAATGCGAACTTACGACGGCCACGCAAAGTACTGAATTTTTTCAGATGTGAAAAGCTATATCATTTTCCAATTATAAAATGGATTTGTCCCAGGTGTCGAGCCAGATGGAGACTCAATCTTCCGGAAACAGTCATCCTCCTCAACAGGAAGTCCCAGGATCTCGCCTCTCCTTTCCTGATCCCTACACATCCGATGTCTCTCCAATGAAGTGCACAACCTCCAAATCCATTTCCTTCTCCGTCAGAGCCTTGTTGTCCAACAGTCATCCGAAGCAACCTGGACGCATCCCAGCTCACATTCCGAGCCCTTCATCTGCGGTGCAGGGGCTCAGCTGCTACTCCTCCTCGCCCAGACTCCACGATTCCGGTCAACGTTGTTCACTCTACCCAGACAAAGTGACTGAATCCGTCCATCTGCAGCCACATCTCGGTCCCATGGCATCCACGTGGCCCGTGGCTTCATATATCCCGTGGTTTTCTGGAGGTGGTGGAAGTGAAAGCGGATGCCCAACACGACCCAGTGAGTGATTATTTTCTTTTGCCTTTCTGCTCTTAACGGGTACAAAATTCAAATGTTCAACTGAATGCGATGTAAAATAAGGAGAACGCTTATATGTAGAGAGCACCACTGTAGGATGAAAGTCCTCATAGTTCCTTTGGCGATGCTATTTTATGGGTGTAGCGATTTCGTTGGATGGATGGGCGATCAAAAATATCTCGAATAATTTCTCTCTGATAGCAAAATGGTATGTAACAGGCCTTCATCATTATTTATTCATGAAGAGATCATTATTACTGTTTTCATCATGCAAGGGAAAAAAAACATGTCCAAACCATTTTTCGTAGTTAAATATAGTTAAAGATATTTAAGAATGGTAGCTGTATACAGAGCATATCTAATGGGCACACTGCCTAGTGTGCCCATTAGATATGCTCTGTATACAGCTACCATTCTTAAATATCTTTAACTATATTAACGGTGATGTACCTTTAATCTCATTACATGTGGAGTATACTTATTAAGAAATAATTAGTTGCGCAAAATAGGGAGCTACGACTTGTACCAGTGCCACGAGAACACAACCCAATCCTCAATTGTATCGAGCATTTCAGCCTTTCATACTTTGGTGAACAGATCATTCAGTCATGCAGATGTATCTTACAGTTGCATATTCTATAAAATATCTTTCCTTGTGTTCTTGTTTTCTTCACAATCAAAAATATTCCTTAGTGTCTGTTAAATTATTCCAATATATTCATTTAAGGTCCGAATGCCTCTTCCATTTGAAGTGATTTCCTTTCAATGATTTCGTTGGAGACAAAATTGATTCTTATGCGCCGCAGCTGATGGGTAATAAAAATACCTATCTTTCTTTCCTAATTTCAATTATTTCATTGTCCATTAATTCTTTCATTTATAATTTTACAATTTCACCTTAGGTTTGTAGAACATTTGAATTTTTATTCTCTCGTGATGGAGGTCGTTCCTCAAAAATAATTATCTCGAAGAAAGTTAAACTAGTCACCCACTCTCGTTCCTTGTCCTCTTTCGGCAAATGAGAATTGCGATCTCTCTTTTCATATCCAGCTTTCTTCTGGTGACGTTCATCGAACTCTCAAAATCGCACTTCAATTTTAAAACAGTATTTAAATTTTTGAAACAGTCCCCTTTTCCAAGTGTGATTTCTTGAAGAGTCACTTGCGAATGGATTTCTGTCACCTCACTGAGATGAATCTGAGGTTCTCTTCTTCAGGCTCTGGAAACCATCGAAGAAGAGATGAAAGGATCGCAGTGATTCAAGCGATACATGCTCGTTATCAAATGGCTCCAAGAAGAAGATAACATCATCGATTTCGAATTATTTGGAATTCAGCTTAACAAAATCGATCTTAATCTTTTTTTAAGCAGTCGATGTTTCAACTCGCAAAAAAAGGAAGCTGTGAAACATCCAAGAATGATATGCAAAAAACCTATAGCCACTGTAGTACCGATAATATTCGATCACTATTTTAGAGGTCTGGGCATAAAAATGGAAACAGTTCCATGTTATCTCAATAGAAATTCAAATTCAAAGCTCAATATGATTTTTAATGAAAAATATATCTAAAGATAAATTGAAGATCTCAATCAAATCTATCTAAATCTCGATTTTAAACAATATTTCTTCAGTTTTGAAATAGTTACCAACGCTTCAATATTTAACAGCCTACAAAAAATTAATCCCAAAATCTAATTAAACCATTAAAACAGGTTAAGATATCATAGATCATAGTTGACTTTAGTAGAATACCGGAAAAATCAACTACGATCTCTGCTCCCTTAACTTGTTTTAATATTTTAGTTAAAATTGGGTGTCAATTTTTTGTAGGCTGTTAAATATTGAAGCGTTCATAACTCTTTGAATACTGAACAAATATTGTTTAAAATCGAGATTTAGATATATTTGACTGAGATCTTTAATTTATCTTTACACATATATTTAGTCTAAAATCACTTGCGGAAGTTATTGAGCTCCGAATGTGATTTTCTACTGAGATAAAAATGCAACTGTTGCCATTTTTGTGTCTAATACCTGTATATTGTTGATAGAAATTCAAATTCTAAATCCAATAAATTAAAAAGTTACGCAGAAATATGACAGATGACAAGTAAAAAAAATATATTTAAAAAAATGTTTCCTAAATCTTCATTTTAAATAAAAATTTAATCAACACATGGAGAATTGTAGAAATTATATAGATCGTTTAACAACAGCATTATTCGTCTTAATGAAGTATTACTCAAAATTTGCTAAAACTAAAAAAAAAATCCACAAAATCTGTAATCATGCGGCAAACTATTTGTTATAACAATTATTATTTGTTTTAAAATTAAAATGAATTCTTAAGCTTGGTAATTTTGACGTTAAAAACTCTTTATTTCTCGGATGTTGTTAAACATACAAGGTTTAGACTTAATACAGATTTTTATTTACAATATCATTATTCCTAAAAAAAAGATTTACTTAGAAATTTCCGAATTTCCAATTTGACATTGAAATACCACAACATTAGAGCCTAACTATTTTGGAATAGAATGTAGTTTTTTTATGCAATTTTTGCCTAATTGAATAATAAAAATAATGTTAGAAATCTGTTTTAAACAATCTTTTTTTTTCAAAAATGCTACGTTTAGAAGAAATATACTTTTTCAGGATAAAATGCGATACAGACACATACATTATGTGGTTACTAACATCGAAATTAAAGGGCTGACTTCTGCTTCTTTCTTATTTTCTCGTAGAATATTGTGCAATGTGTCAGTTGCAAGGAGGTTTCGATTGTCCAAGTAATCGCAATTAATCCTAGAATAAGAGCGAGGTATAGCTGTATCGCAGGTTTTGTTTACATGTTCATATATGCGAAAGTCTTTGCAAGAAATTTGTTTATTCTCACTTGAGGGCTTGCCACTGACTGGCGTGTGAAGGAATGATGAGACATCCACAGAGTTATATGAATGGCAACAAAAATGGTTACATTCCCTTCGAGATCCACGAGTGCACAGCCCATACTCCTTATTACACTATTGTTAAAATGTGTCAAAATTTTAAAGAATTCAAGAGTTAAAGAAATATAAATTAAATTTTTTTAAAAATACCTATTTTCTTATAGGACCCTAAAGAAGTAGAAAATAAACTTAAAGCATATCGATAGTGCAATCTTTCACTGAGTTCGTATTCGCATCAAAGGTTGGGTTGTTAGGTTATTTTACCTCTGAGCGGCACCTTTTTGCACACCATGGGCTAAATGGCCAGGTCACATGGACCACAAAGGCTCAGAGAAGGTTGGGGGAGGACACCCATTGGAACAGCTGTTGCCAGACAGATGGTAGCCATGGTGGTAGTCAAGATATATATATATATCACAGATGGCAGTCAAGGCCATCCAGCGTGTTCTTTAACGTGCACAAGGTATGGCTCTCCCGCACACGGGGCCACGGCTTAACGTCCCATCCGACGGACGGCGGCCTTTCCAAGCCCATCGGTGTCCCCTACTGACCGTGGGCAGGGCGGGGAGTTTTGCGGAGATAAATTTTAACGCTGACCCAGCTGGGGCTCGAACCTGAAAACTGTAGATTACGAGCCTGGCGCGCTACCGACTAAAGGAAATTCGCATCAAAGGAAGATAGGGTGCCACAATTGTCAAGTAGGTAAATCGGCGACCTGTCTTCCTTCGAAGCGAATACGAACTCAGTGACTGATTGCACTATCGATATGCTTTAGGTTTACTTTCTACTTTTTAGGGCTCATATAGGAAGATAGATTTTTTTTAATTTTTTAAATTTATATTTTTTTGGTGGTCAGTAAAAACACCTACCTTCCAAAACTTTGATATACGACTCATAAACATCGAGCACATTTATCCCTTTTGAAATCACGTTTGAGGTAGCCCACGACATTGGAGACATCACAAGCTTCAATTTGAGATAAGACTCGTTTAAGTCGACCTAGTGAAAATCGAAATAGTTTACGACCGTAATTATACGAGCTTTCATTTAACACCTAACTCGTAACTGTAGGCCCTTGCGTTCCGATGATATAATAGAACGACTTTCAGATTTTTCGTTTTTTAGTGGGGGGGGGGGGGAAGAAAGCATGGGAAATCATTTTTTCATCGGCTACGACACTCCGCGCGTCACAAACATTCATTCGACACATAGCTGGTTACTTTCCGCACTCGCATTCCGGAGATATATGGGGACAATCATTTTCAATCCCCGCTTTTTTTTAGGGGGAAGAGAGCATGAGAGGTCAATTTTTCAAAGCCTACGACACTCCCCTAGTCAGAAGCTTTCATTCGACATATAGCTTGCTACTTTCGGCCTTCGCGTTCTGGCGATATAGCTTAAGAATAATTTTCACATTTAACCTTTTTTAGCGGGGAAGAAAGTACGGAGGGGTGGGTCAATTTTTTGCAGCCTATGACACTCTGCGCTTCACAAGCTTTCATTTGGGACATAAATCATTAAGTTTCTCCAACCGACCAACCGACAAATGTCAAAGACAAAAGCAATAGGAAGAGAGGTAATCAAAATAAAGTAAATTGTGACATTATAAAATGCAGCCCTTAATACGAAAACAACTGCTAAGAAAAAAGAAGCATTTAAAATTTAGATCTGGTTTATTCGCACAAAATTTTAGTTGAAAGCAAAAGAAAATAAAATGAAATAAATTACCTTTCGTAGCTGCTTGCCACAGAGATCTGACGGGAGTCTTTCAGTATAATATGCCGTATAGAAAGAAGGCGAGACCTCAGGAGGAAGATAACACAAAAATGGAAACATTCATGAAAAAAAAACCTTTGCATTTTGTGTGCAACTTTTTAAAAGAAACGATTATACAGTTCATACTTTTTGAAATTGGGAAATTGCTTTCCCCCTCCACGTGGGTCGTCTGTGTGGCCTTAACCTCTTTACAAATACTCAAGCAGAAAGCCTTGTTTGAACTGCAGCGTTGCAAATCTCTGAGCTACATATGAGATCTGAGTATCGATTCATCGACAGAATTATGTGGCAACTGATGACTCGAAAGTTAAGAGATGCAACATGCATTTACCTTTTAATTCCAACAGATGGATGATAATCCTGATGTTTGAACTCTAGCAAGGAAGATGTAAATGATGCTCCAGAGCATAATATACAAAGAGCAAGTCATTATGTCCGAATGCTAAGTGTTAGACCTGTGCGCAATACATACTAAGAGACGTTCATTTGAAAAGAATAACTAGATTCATAGCTTTAGTTCATGGAAAAATAACTCTGATCTTAATCCTCATCAATCAATCATTAAGACACCGATCCTTGTGTCGGTTTCAAGGATCATACTGATGAACTTTGTTACGCTTTCAGAGGCGAGTGGGCCACTGAGGAGACTTTTTTCGGTCGGATATCGGGAATTTTGCTCGGAAATAAATCTCATTGTAAGTCGTATTAAATGGTGATTTCATTATTCATGGCGCTTAACTGTAATAGAAAGGTGATCTGCGTTGGAATATGTAACTGAAAATATTTCCTTTCTGTTACAGCAATATACACCGAGAGGATCCTCTTTGAAATTACTCATTGCATTTCTACGAACTCCATATAAATAGTAGAAGGGTAACAGCACCTATTATCGACTTTACCTTCTTTAAAACTTCTATACGAGACGGAGGATATTTCTTAAAACGAATATTTTCACATAGGTACATCCTAGAGGTAATATCTTTTGATGTTCACCCTACATTTTAATAAATAAATATTCAGGGAAAAAATAAGAAAAGCAGGTGTCGGAGGTATTAGAAATATAGTCAGATTGCTAACTTCACGCAATTCTGCGTGTATTAATTGATATGTTTGCCATACCATATTACAGTTTATGCTTGATCGTTTTCCGTTAATTATATCTTAAAAACCGTTTTTAGGCAGCAAAAAACAAAAAACAGCTTTGAAATTATCATAAAAAAATACTTCATAAAAAAATACGCTGAACAATCAACTTCTATTGGTGACTTTAAGTATTATATCATAGACTTAGTGATTGCTAATGACAATTTTCCTCTATATTTATTCATGCAATAATTCCTTGGCTAGAAATCGGTATGAAGAAGAGAAACAGAAAAAAAACACAAGTGTGCTCAAGACTTTTTGCCAGCACTGTATATTCTCCTGACAACGAGCATTACATGCCTAGTGGCCAGATGCGATTAGTCTTTATTTCTTTGTAAGATTACCAGTCCCACTAGAAGAGTGATGTAGGTGCAATTCCTAATGCAACCCTCAAACTCTTTATAAAAACAGGATGTCTTATCACCGATTTTCACTCGCTAATAAGACATCCTCTTTCGTTGCATTCCTTCAAAATATAATAAATATCCCTTTGTTAATCGTTGGCTTTTCTTCCTAAATTCAATTTTCCTAATGTTTCAGGGGGCGGGGGCTCAGTCGGTAGCGCGCCAGGCTCGTAATCTGTAGTTCCCAGGTTCGAGTCCCGCTGGGTCAGCGTTGAGATTTATCTCCGCAAAATTCCCCGTCCTGCCCACGGTCAGTAGGGGACACCGATGGGCTTGGAAAGCCGCCGTCCGTCGTATGGGACGTTAAGCCGTGGCCCCGTGTGCGGGAGAGCCATACCTTGTGCAGGTTAAAGAACACGCTGGATGGCCTTGACGGGAGGCTACCATCTGTCTCCCAACAGCTGTTCCAGTGGGTCCCCTCCCCCAACCTTCTCTGAGTCTTCGGGGTCCATGTGACCTGGCCATTTAGCCCATGGTGTGCAAAAAAGTGCCGCTCAGAGATAAAACAATAACAACAACAACCTAATGTTTCTTGAATGCCTTCCTTTTTACTTCCGCGGGAGCCTCTTCAGTTTTTAAGCTGAGCCCGAGGGCATGGAAATCTCGAAACTACAGCTAGCGCTGCAAATGACACTTTCTTTCAAAAGAAATGCATCTTCTGACAATATTTTTCGAAACTAATAACCAATTTTAACATTTATTTTGTAATTACGATCATGAAAAAAAAGTCAATTATCCAATAATTAGTAATAATTTTTAAACTAATAATTTTTAAAAATTTCGTTTTCAAAAATCACATATTATTCGAAACTTTTCACACATGATAAAAGTGAAAAAGAAATTAATTTTTCCCCTTTTCAATGCCAAGAGAGCCATTAGTGATGTGGCAGAAAGGAGTCATGTTCATTTATCAGCCACGTAATGTCAATTTCTATTTGTGTTGTTCCTAAGCGAAGATTTGATTAAAAAAGCAGAACAGCACAAACACTTTCGAAGCGATTTTTCTTCTAATTTGTTCACATGTTAGATATTAAGTAAAATCACAATTTTGTGCTGCATTAATGCAATGATAGTAATCAACAACACGCGGGTTGGAATACAAGTGGCAGCCAGTTTTGACCAAACTGAACTATACCAAAAATCTTTCTGAAGTACACTAATTGGCAAGCATTTTGACGCGCAATATTTTACAAAGGAAGAATTCTGTTATTTTGAATAAATTCTTCTACTATCTATTGAAAAATAATATTTTAGTAAAGTTAGCAAAATTGCTTACGCTTGAAAATGCTGATTCGAGTATTTTTGCATCGAAGTTATTTATTTTTCTTCTGTGCCCTCAGAATAATGTCAACCAAGGGTATTAGAATAGCAGACGACATGGAATTGGAATGAAAGCCTTTCAAAGTTCAGTGAAATGGTTCTCATATTGTTCGCTTCTGATGGAAAGGAAGTAAAGAAAACGAAAATACTCTCTTTGGGAAATGGAGAAAAGGGCAGACAGATCATCCTTACGACTGACTACTCAATTTATAATTTACATTTATCCAAAGTTAACATTTTGCATCTTATGGTAAGTTGACTTCAAGAAACGGAATCAAAGGAGAGTAAAAATATTGCAATGAAATGGAGGCAGTCTGATTACAAAAATCAATTATTTTACATTAGAATGATTCCAGAAATTAAGTGCTAAAAAATATTCCAATCATAAAAAAAGAAAAATCTGTGGAACTTTTGAATTTGAATTGAAATGAACTTGAAAAACATTCAAAATATTATCTTTCGTGCAAGTAATAGATCAGGCATGTCAAAGATGCGGCCCGCGGGCCATGAGCGGCCCTCGGGGCATTTAGATGCGGCCCGCGACCTCAGTTAATAATCGAGGTTAAAAGGCACCAACATGCAAATGGAATTAATCGATTTGCAATGTGATACTGTTTTAAAAGAAAAATTTCAATGAAGTTGATATTTTAACTTTTTATACAAAATATTTTAAAAGTCATAGCAACTATCCCAACATGAAGAACCATGCTGCTCGTATTTTAAATATTTTCGGAAGTTCATATTCATGTGAACAGCTGTTTTCAACAATGAAAATTAATAAATCTCAATATTGTTCAGGACTTACAGATGAGCATCTTCAGTCAATTCTCAAAATCAGTACCACCGCTTTGATAGCTGTTGGCTGTTGGCCAAACATCGATGAAACACACACGATGATGATCGCTGTTGACTGTTGGTCAAACATCGATGACATAATGAAGCTGAAAAGATGTCAAGTATCTGACTGGATTTTCGAAATAATGCGCTGTTTTTAAATCGTTATGACTTAATGCCATTTTAATTTTGATGTATAATTTAAATTTAAATAAAATATTTTTATATAAAATTAGTGTTTAATTGAATCCCGGCCCGCTGATATACTTTGAATGAAAAATTGGCACTTTATAAGATTGAGTTTGACACCCCTGTAATAGATGATGGAAAATAATCTAAGACCCTATTATGCATCGTTGGCAAATTTTGATCCATTTTCTATTTGTCTACCTAAAAAATCGGTCAAGTCAGCAGCTGCAGCGTCATGTTTGTTAGGGTCACCATGGCACAACAATGTTTCAAAACAAAAAGTCGAAAAGCGACTTTTTGCGATTTTTATAATTCAAATATGCCACATTTAAGCTAAAGGTCCAGTGCTTCTGACTCTTCTTTCGTTAGGAATAATGAGATAAAACTTATATTTTACTCCTAAATTTGGTGGGGGGGGGGGGGGGTAAAAAATGTAATTTTTCCATTAAATGCAGCATATTTCCAAGTTGAAATATCTTTATTTTTGTAGTTTTACAACTATTCTTAAAGATTTTATAAACATTTTTATGCTCTTTATGATATAAATAAAATATTATATCATAACAACATATTTTTGTCATAAATAAATTTTATGACAAAAATAAAATAAAAACTTTTTTGGTATGATTTTTTTTGCATCAGTTTTTCAATATAACAAAAAAAAAAACGCTAAAATGAAGCCCACCCCCTTCATTTTAGTGAATTTTTGAAGAATTTTGCGAGTAAGCGCAATAATTTTTTCATCAGTATCAGACTCTGGGCAGCTCCTTTTCTCTTCCACCATCCCAGCAGAGTAACCATCGAGACCAATGTTTCTCAACAGTTGGTCGGCTAATCGTGAATGATGTCCAGAGGACGCTATTCTTAAATTATGAAAAGCTGTCCGTGGCTTTAGAAGAGTGTGAGAACAACTGATTGAAACTGTCCAGGGTGAGTTGCTTTATCTCTGAGTGGCACTATTTTGCACATAATGGGCTAAGTGGACAGGTCACATTGATCCAAAGGGCTTAGAGAAAGTTGGAGAAGCGGATCCACTGAACAGCTATTCAGATAGATGGAAGCTCGAGTCAAGGCCATCCAGCATGTCTTTAATGTGCAAAATACATGTGGGCCAAGGCTTAACGTTCCATCCTACTGAGGGCGGCCTTTCGAAGCCCAACAGTATCCCCTTTCTCACCAAGGGCAGGGTGGAGGTTAAGCGGAGATAAATCTCAACGCTGGCAGAGTTCGGGCTCGAACTTTGAGCTGAAGATTATGAACCTGGTGCACCGCCGACTGAGCGAAACTCTGCCCCAACTCTCCAATGAGATATCAACTTCTCAAGCTCATAACATGCGAATATTATTATTTAATATATATTTTATGCAACTTTTTCATCAGTATTTTGAATTTATAAATATCCTCTCAAGCAGTTGCTTGTCATAGAGGTCTGACAGGAACCGTCAGTTTATAAGCCATTGAGATAATTTTATAAAATAGGAACTATTATTTGTTCTCAACTGCATTCTATAAATTTTTTCTCTAATATTGATTATTATTACGGCTTGAATATTTTAATTTATTTAATTCCTCATAGCAAATATATAGAATACAGAATACGGAACACAGAATACAGTAATATAGAATACAGAATACAGAACAAAGAATTTTTGACAAATTCAGAAGAAATATCCCCGAAAGTAAGCACTCGGTTGTGGAAGAAAAAATAAGAAATAGATATATAAAACATTTTCATTACATTACTAAAAATTTAATAAACAATATAAGAGTAATAAAAATTAATGCAATATCAGTTTTAGATCTAAATTTTTTTCACGAAAACATTTCATTGGCGAAGAAATTGTTTTTTCTAACAGTTTGAAAAGAGAACATTGCACTGCCAGATCCTACTCCAAGTGTTTTAGTTATTAATGAGAAATTGTTGTTCGGTTGGCATCATTTCAGTCTGCATCGTGATTTTCAGGAACCGATCCCCGACGCAAAACAAGATGTCGGTGTATTTGGTATTCTTTTTTTGCATTCCTAAAATTTGTGTTCGACAAATATTTTTTAGGAAGAGCAGATGTTAAGAGTTTGAGAGGATTTCTTTGCGTACGGGTACATGACGATGTGGCTGGAGAAGTTAAAACTGTCGAGAAAAGACAGCTCTTTATGATTAAATAATTCAGTTTTATATTGAAAACGCCTCCATTGGTTTAATCTGCTCCATTCATTAAATTATCACTTGTTTCATTGAGAAAAACGTATTCAATTATTGCGTGTATAGCAGAGATTAATTCTTGGTGACACGAAGAACGAAAAATATTTGCCTTTAATCTTCTAAAATTATTAAAACTGGATATTAAAAAAACGAAAAACAGGAAAATGCAAATTGTATTATAACCGACCACTTCAGAAGAAACATGAGAAAAGAAAAGAACAAACACTAAAACACTAAAAAAGGACAAATAATCAGTTTCAAGACTTAATATTAAAACATCTTATCTACATATATGCCTGATGATATATGCGATTACAGTCTATTAGAGGTCTAACTAATACGAAAATCATGCTGATTTCTGAACAGATTTGAATATAATTCAAATTTAGGTGTTTAAGGTCAAATTTACATGTTTAAGGTTTAAGGGCTTAAAGTTATGACAGCTTAGTAACTTAGAATATTACTTACTATCTAAATATTTTATGATTTCTTTATAACACGTTTTTCTCAAACGTTTATTTGGATGATTAAATAAATTTTAAGGTCAAAATTACACTAGACAACAAATTGAAACTTTTTTTTTAAATATTGGTCAAATAGGATGTTTTTAACTAATTTCGGGGTGCTGAATTCAAATATGGCTGTAAAAAATCTGCAGTACGTACAGTTTTTTTAAAAAAAGAATTGATGTATTTCAAATTTCAATGAATACGCATTTCTACAAAATGAAAATAAATGTGACTATTTTATTAAATTGCAACTTAAAATTCATTAATTAATTACATGATTGCAGTGAAAAAAAATTGAAACATCATAGTTGTAGACTACTGAATATAAAGTAACAAGTGAAATAATATTGAAACGCAAAATAAGAAAACATGGGTAAAGATATTTTATACTTACAAGAAGTTCGTATTTGTCTTTTATGTGCTGAGGTATCTTCCTTCTGCAAGAACCAGCAGCAGTTACCCATCAATGGTGGGTCCTATCTGCCTTGGTATCACTCCTAAATGGTTCGGATATCCTGGTGAAATCTTTCCCCTTGCTCATTACTTTGCTGGTCTGACGACCAACATTCTGACGACCCCTTCTTTGAGTTTGGCATCACTTAGTTTTGGAACTTTTTCCTTCAAGTGCAAAAACCCTTTACCAGTTTTGTCCATAGCCTTTACAAAGTTTTTCATAAGCCCCAGTTTGATGTGTAGTGGTGGGAGCAGAACAACCCAGGGATCAATTACAGGCTTATACTTCACATTACTCTTTCCAGGAATAAAAACATCTCTTTTGTGCCAGTCTTTTGTAGTGTTCCTTTCTGGCCCTACTGTCCCGCAAACATAGAAAACAGCAAAATTTTGTGAAGCCTCCTTGAAACCCGAGCAAGAGAGATATGACTTTTAGGTCACCACATATTGTTCACTTAAACTGGTCATATTTTATAGCAGTGAGTATTTTTTCCATGCTTTCATAAATTTACTTTTTTCCCACAGCGTGTGTCACTGGAATGAAAGATTTTTGGTTTCCTTTATTGAAAATGACCGCTTTTAAACTGAATTTTGACGAATCTATAAATAGATGCAATTCCTTAGGGTCGTGAGTTGTTCCAATTTCTTCAATCAGTCCTGAAATATCTATGCAGAAACACAAACCATCTTGCATCTCGTAATAAGCATATAAAGCCAAATTTCTCCTTCTGAACAAAGAAACTCTGGTGCCCTTAGGCCAGAAGATTCCACTCTTGAAGTCTTGAACCTAAAACCTCAGCATGTTTGGGAAATCCAAGGTCTCGAACAAGATCATTTTGTTCATTTTTCTGAATCAGATGAGGCTCGTCTAACGTTTTAGGGGTGTATGTAGGATCAGGATCTGAATGTGCCTCAAAGTCTTCCTCTGATTAATGTGAATCCATCTCCTCTTAGTTGGTTGGAGGTGTTGGTATAGGAAGATCTTCTCCATGAGCAACTGGCCTTATGGTTGAAGGCACATTTGGATATTGTATTTTGTTTCTGTTCTTTTTTGAAAAGTCCAACATTTTAGTTAAACAAAAATAGCAATCATGCAAGTGACTAGTTGGCTCACGCCAAACCATTGGAACTGCAAAGGGCATGGATTTTATCTTACCTTTCAACCATTCACTCAGGCCAACAAAGCACGAAATGCAGCACACATGTGGAGATCATGTTTTGTCCTGATCTCCAACATGACATCCAAAATAAACACAAGTACCTGAGATTTTAAAATATAATTTCCACACACATGACAAAACTTATCTGGCACATAACACATCCGCGACGCTGCCTTTGTGCCATTTAAACACCAAAATTCACTCTTCAACGTATAGCATGTGCTCCTCCTACAATGAAAACAACAAGAATGGCGATCTGAAGTTAGGTTACTGTTACATGTTATCTCCCACTTGGCAATTAGTGTTGCCACCCATAAAAAGTAAAATATCTGATAACCTTCCAGTTGCCTGGAGGTGTTGGTATATGAAGACCTTAATAGGAGTCAAAATGATCAATAGCATAAAAACGTGACGTGCTGGCCATTTTTTATGACCAGATCTGAAATGAGCACCTGAAAAATAGTTAAAGGCAGCTACAATTCTTCATGTTATAAAAACCTTGCAAACCAGTGTTATCAATACCTACATTTCTGAGTATTTCAAACATTAATTTTCTTATATAATACCAATATACCTTTAATTTTCTTATATGATACCAATATACCTTTAATTTTCTTATATAATGCCAATATACCTTTAATTTTCTTTATGAATTATACTGAATACAATTAAATAAGATGTGTGAAATATTTTCTGTTATGAAGCAGAAAAAACTGTTTTTACAATTGACCACTTTATATTTGAATAATCTATGATTAGTAAGCGCAACTCTCAGTCAAGTTTAGAAATATGAATATTTCTTCCTTATTGAGTTCAAAAGCTTTAAAACTGGATATAGAGTTTGTACACAACTATCTGAAATTACCTAGATTCTATGGGAGCACTTGTCTGATAATTCTTTGTTAATGCCAAGAGCATTTCTTTTCTAATTAACATTTCAATGCTGTTAAAAGTCGTGGGAGAAACGATAAGGTTAGATCCATATATTTTCCAATGGAGTAGGTTCTCGTGGTTGTTTTTGCTTCCAGTTCGACTAGGAAGCCATTGAATAATTAAGATAATTTTGTTTTATGATAAATTTTAATATTGAATAGTATATTAATAGCAAGAGATGGTATTGAAGTCCAAACAATTTTGTATTGAATGGATGGTAGAAAAACAATCAGTTAGCATTGCTATTTCAGTATAATTATTTTTCGAAGACCATTTCTGTAAACTATAGACTGTTTGCTGTAAAAGAAGAAAGCTTCGTTTACAGCAAACAGTTCTGCTGTAGAAATGGAACTAAAATGCCTGAATTTGTGACTTTTAAAACAATCAATAAATGCAAAAAAAAATATATATATATACATATGAAGATGAATTAGTATCGAAAGCTCCGTCAATGTAAAACTCTCATTATTAATTGTTCATGATACATATCCAAACAGTCGTCACTTATTGTGATTTACAACCACTGCTTCAAATTTTAATTTCTCCCAATTATAAGTGTGAGAATTTCATTTTACCGATACCGTTTAAAATTCAGAAGAAATGGCATTGATTCAGCGACCAAAACAATGCAACAGAAAAGAAGGGTTGGGTGGTTTTACCTCTGAGCGGCACCTTTTTGCACACCATGGGCTAAATGGCCAGGTCACATGGATCACAAAGGTTCAGAGAAGGTTGGGGGAGGAGACCCATTGGAACAGCTGTTGCGAGACAGATGGTAGTCAAGATATATATATATATATCTATATCACAGATGGCAGTCAAGGACATCCAGCGTGTTCTTTAACGTGCACAAGGTATGGCTCTCCCGCACACGGGGCCACGGCTTAACGTCCCATCCGACGGACGGCGGCCTTTCCAAGCCCATCGGTGTCCCCTACTGACCGTGGGCAGGGCAGGGAATTTTGCAGAGATAAATCTCACCTGGGACTCGAACTGGGAACTGCAGATTACGAGCCTGGCGCGCTACAGACTGAGCCACCCCCGCCCCAACAGAAAAGAAGAGCTTCACATTTACATATCATGATACTTACTGAGACAGTTCTCGATAAAGGAAAAGTTTCCAATTTATTTTCAACAAGAGCACTTCAATTATACACAATAGGGACCCAATTTTTCATTATCTAGTACCAGTCATCAAAATCTGAGATTTAGGGTTCTTTAGTAACAACTATTCGACATGCAAAAATATTTAATTTTTGTGTAGATTCAGAAAACATCATTGATGGAATAGATAGTTGGTAAAATTTGAAAACCAGATTTCTCGAAAGGCATCGTCATTTCAGGCAGTGGTCCTTGGTTCTGACGAGCGCTGGCTACACAAATAGGGAAATAGGGATCACTTTATAAGTTTAGAGGGGCACTACATTGAGAATGTCCAAAGCACAGTCTTTGTAGGCCTTCAAAACAAAATCGGAGATTGTCAACAATTCTAATGGAGTGTTGTTGGAATAGTTTAGTTAAATTGGGAAAACACTTGTCCTTATTCCCCCAAATAATTTCAAGTAAATTATTCAACCTAGAAAAATTGAGAAAAAAATACAAATTTCCCCTAAGAGTCCTTTTTTCACGAAAGTCAGAAGCGCCACAGAGAACATCTGTGAAGAAAGCAAAAAATCAGCAAAAAGATCAACACATATCAGAACAATATACCTATGATGCCTTACCTACTAGCATTGGCGCCAAGTACGGGGGGCTGAGGTACTTATGCCCACTCTGGCAAATTTCGACGGGGGGCAGCCCCCCCCCCCTCCTTGAAAATTTTTGTTATATATCTAACAGACAAAATAAATATGTCTCATCATCATCATCATCATCATCCTCAAGCAGCCATGGGCTACGAAGTTCCAACCAGATTGTGCAGTTAAGTTCTCAAAACATATCTACCTTGAGCTTCATCTACTGCATCTGACCACTGTATACCAATTCTAACAAGGTCCTATTTCACATTGTCAGCCCATCGCATCCTAGGTCTCCCCCTCTTTCTGAGGCCTTTAAGCACTTTCATAACCCTATTCGCTAACCTATAATTATCCATACGGGTAACATGGCCAATCCAATGGAGTCTCTCTCTGCACAACATACTGCTTAAAAGAGGTTGCCGACTCCTTTGCCTAACCTCATCATTAGTTACAAAGTTGAACCACCTAATGCCCAAGATACTGCGTAAGCATCTAGAATCAAAGACATAAAGTTTCCTGTTAACTTGTTTATAACAGATCCAAGTTTAACTACCATAACTAACACTACGAAGAACAAACTATTATACAGTCTAATTTTACTCTTTAGGGCAATAATCTTTTAGGTGTATACACCTATTTCACCACACTCTCCAAAGATTCTTAAAAATCCCGGCAGCAATCCCACTTCGTCTGTTAATCACATGCCGCACATCACCAGTATCTGCTACATAGCTCCCAAGATAATTAAACTGTGACACCTGCTCATGACTGCAACCGTTAAGATTAACAGAATCACAGCCTGCCTGACCAATTTTCATCACTTTAGTTTTCTCTCTGTTTATAATCAAACCTACTCTACTACCAGTCCCATGAACAGCTCGAATGAAAGTGTTCATCTCATCAACATCATTTGCCAAAAGGGCTAAACCATCAGCATAATCTAAATCAGACATTTTCAGATTTCCAGACCATTTAAGGCCAAAATCTTTCACTTGCAGTATATTTTATATAACATAATCTATAACCAAAGAGAAAAGGAAACAAAATACACCCTTATCGAACACCAGAAGCAATGCTAAACCAATTGCTATAAGCCTTACCAACTCTCACACATGACTCAGTGGGTTGGGTTGTTTTACCTTTGAGGGTCATTTTTTTGTTCACCATGGTCTAAATGGCCAGGTCACATGCACCCCGAAGGCTCAGAGAAGGTTGGAGGAGGGGACGCACTGGAACAGCTGTTGGGAAACAGATGGTAGCCTCCCGTCAAGGCCATCCAGCATGTTCTTTAACATGCACAGGGTATGGCTCTCCCGCACATGGAGCCACGGCTTAACGTCCCATCTGATGGACGGTGGCCTTTTCAAGCCCATCGGTGTCCCCTACTGACCATGGGCAGGGCAGGGAATTTTGCGTAGGTTAATCTCAAAGCTGACCCAGTTGGGACTCGAACCTGGGAACTACAGATTACGAGCCTGGCGTGCTACCGACTGAGCCATCCCCGCTCCGCACGACTCACTGTTATTATAGAAAGCTTTCATTATGTTAAGTAACTTGTCTGGTATGCCATACGATCTCGCAATCAAATAATTATGACGATCAATAGAGAAAAAAGTCTTTTTGAAATCAACCAAACTAGTAATCAAAGGTTTCTGAAACTCTAAACATTTCTCAAGAATCTGCCTAAGTGAAAACATCTTATCTACACATCCCCTTCCACTTCTGAATACACATTACTCATCATGCAATTGCCTGTCAACCAGATTCTTAATTATATTAAACACAATCATGCAAATAACTTTACCTGGAACAGAAAGTAGGCTGATACCCCTATAGTTATCACAAGAACTGCGATCACCTTTTTTGAATATAGGGATAACAATAGATCTGGTAAAATCCTTAGGAACCATGCCTTTATCATAAAAGTTATTCAGAATTTCAGTCATCCAAGTGGTAACCGAAACATTCCCAGCTCTAAGCATTTCTGTAATAATTTCATCTACCCCTGGGGATTTATGAAGTTTAAATTTAGAAATAGCCAAAATAACTTCAGATTGTATTATAGGACCAACATTAAAGCCACCAATGCATCTGTCATCATTGCAAACAATGGGATAAGTAACCACATTGTTTAAAACATCACTGAAATGCTCAGCCCACCTAGCCATGACAGAATCCTTACCTTCTATAACCTTACCTTGTTTATCCTTCAATCCTTGTATACCTGTCCGTTTTCTACCACACAAAACATTAACTATCTGGTACAACTTTCTGCTGTTGTGCTGTCTAACTGCTTCCTCGGCTTTGTCAGCCAAGCCATCAAGCCAAAGAATCAGCAGCTAACTGATCTTTTACACGTTAATTAAGTTCTCTGTAATGCGTTCTATTAGGACTAGTAGGGTATTGATTAAGGACAATCCTGCAGTTCTTTCTTTCCGAAATAAGCTCAAGTGCCTTACCACTCAGATAATTCTGTCTCTTCTGCTCCTTTTTTCCTAAAAGAGTAATGTTAGTGTCCAAAAAAGCCTGTTTAAAATGGTCCTATTTTTCCTCAACTTCAGTAGTAAGCAAACCATGACTGGGTCTTTCAAATTTCAGAATTAAAGGTAAATTTTTTAACCTTAGCACAATACTTCTTAAGTTTAAGTTGCAAAACACTTTTAACAAGGTAATGGTCAGATCCAATTTCAGCTCCCCTATAGGACCTGGTATTCCTAACAGAACTAGCCCATTTGCTGTTAATCAATAAAGAATCAAAACATTATGACAACCTGCCTAATATGATATTGGTCTTCCACGTGCTGCCAAAACAGCTCTTACACGACGAGGAATGGATGCTACAAGATTTCTAAAGGTGTCTTGTGGTATCTGGTGCGAACACGTTACCAGCAGATCTTTTAACTCTTGTGTGATGTTTCTTCTTCGGTCGTCTGTTTGTTGGAATCCCTTAGGAATGTCCCTCGGGTTCGATCGCAATACGCGATGGGTGAAAGGGTCTTTCTGACAAAATCAAGTATTTTATTGCAATTGCAAGGACTCAATACTGAGGCTCCTCCCCAAATAAATGGTTCAACTCCAGCCTTTACTTAAACATAACAGTTATTTAATGAACACTCCAAACATGACTGATAGACAAGGAACTATGCTCAATTACATAGCATTACATCACCAGCTTACTATGCCTGTTCAGCTGTTTCTCGAGAGCCTGAGTATCATCAGTCCCAGTCGGCACTCACGAGCTTTATAATTTTATGTCCTCACGCGTTCCGCCTTCGATTGGCTCTCACTCTTCGTCATTGCCAACACTCTTCTCCCTTCTCACTTCGGCCATGTGGCAAGGTCGCTGACCCCCGGGTCCAGGGTCACTTATCAGCGGACACCACCCATGGGTGACCTCCATCCCCCTGACACTGCTACCTCGATTAACATTCCAGTTGCTGGGACGGAGGGCACATGCCTCTTTGGTGAAATCCAAAATAACGTACAAAACACAAAGAAAAAAATATTCAAAAAGGCTTCTAGCCTGACATCTTGTAAGTTACATGGTTGAACCGCCGCACATCGGATATGTTTTTCCAACACAAACTACAGATGCTCTACTGGATTGATGTATGGGTAATTTGGAGGCTAGAGCAATACCTGGAAATCTTTCTTGTGAACCATTCTCGAAAAATCCGGGCAATGTGGCATGGCGAATTATCCTGCTGAAAGAAGGAAGTACTAGAGGGAAATATTGTTGCCATGAAAGGATGTTCCTGGTCTGCAATGATGTTTAGGTAGTTGGTAGACGTCATGTTTTCTGCACATGAATGACTGGCCCCAGGGTTTCCTAGCAGAACATTGCCGAAAGCATTCCACTTCCTCCACTGGTTTGTTTTCTTCCCATAGTGCATCCTGATTCCAACACTTCCCCAGGTAAACGATGCACACCTACTCGGCCGTCCACATGGTGCAACAGAAATGAGATTCATTGGACCAGATGACCTTCTTCCAATCATTCAAGATCCAGTTTTGATGCTCACGTTCCCATTGTAGGTGCTTTAACCAGAGAACTGACATGGGCACTCGGAGCGGCCTGTGGCTACGCAGCCCCATTTTCATCAAGTTTCCATGTACTGTGTGTTGTGATACATTACTCCCGTCACCAGCATTCAAATTACGAGCGAGTTGCGCCACAGTATCCCTTCTGTTGGCTCGTAACCTACGGGATAGCCTTCGCTCACCTCTAACATCGATGAGTTGTGGTCGGTCCACACCTTGCCGGCGGTTCGTGGTTTTTCCCTCCTCGGACCATTTTTTCAAGGTACTAACCATGGCTAACCATGGACACCCCACAAGCCTTGTCATCTCAGAAATGCTCTGATCCAGTCGTCTGGCCATTACAATTTGGCTTTTGTCAAACTCACTTAAGTCCGCTGTCTTTCCATCTGAAGAACAAGAATCACACTGATTAACAGACCTCAGTGTCAGGTATTATTGTTACCCTTTCATGACCTTCAAATGCGCCGTCGTTTATCAGCATTTGCTTCAATTTGCATAAACATGCGCTGGTCATAATGTTTTGGTTCTTCGGTGTATAAACAATCATGTTCTTATGCAGCCCATGTGGTGTATTTCTATGTGTCGCGGTGTTTGTAATAAATGGCAGTTATCTCCAAACCATTAAGTTTACTTACCTATAGGAGACTTTACCCATTGCCATTGCAGCTACCAATACCAAAAGGGCCTATCACTCCTCCCCAAAGGTCAGAGCTAGTACCTACTTTGGCATTGAAGTCACCAGGAACAAGGGTAATATCTCCTTTCTTGAGAGAATTCAAAATATCCTGAAGTTGTTCATAAAACCTATCCCTCTCATCCTCATCGGCATTCTCAGTGGGGGCATAACAGCAGATAACATTCAAGTCTTTAACGCTTGTCTGAAATTTTGCTGTAAGAAACCTTTCATTAATGCATTCCTATCCTAGAAGAGCACCACTAGCGTGTCTGCTGAGAAGCAGACCTACATCTTGGTGATGTTTATTGTCTTCCCTCCCTGAAAAGAGAATTTTAAGATTATTTTTAAGAATTTGACCTTTATCTGTCCATCTGATCTCTTGCAACCCGAGAATATCTAAATTATAACGGTGGAAATCTTGTGTGAGGACATCAAGAGAAAAAGCTCTGTGCAGACCTATGGAGAGAAAATGGTTAGTGGGATGTTTTTAAGAAACTATGTTTATTGAGAGAGGGAATGCCGACAATATATCAAACAGCCCCCTAATCGCAGACATGGGGAAAAGACCCGTTCCCCCACCACTAAAGGCTGAAGCCATCTCACTGGAAGAGTTCCTCCAATGTAGAATTTGACGATGCCAGTAGAAGCAAGAGTTCAGGTGCTTGTGATGATCTCTGCTCAGCATTATGCACCAGCTGATAACAGTAACAGATTCGAGAAAGTTTCAGAAATGTTATTCATCAACTCAATAGCGGCGGGGGTGGCTCAGTCGGTAGCGCGCCAGGCTCGTAACCTGTAGTTCCCAGGTTCGAGTCCCAGCTGGGTCAGCGGTGAGATTTATCTCCACAAAAATTCCCCGCCCTGCACACGGTCAGTAGGGGACACCGATGGGCTTGGAAAGGCCGCCGTCCGTCGGATGGGACGTTAAGCCGTGGCCCCGTGTACGGGAGAGCTATACCCTGTGCACGTTAAAGAACACGCTGGATGGCCTTGACGGGAGGCTACCATCTGTCTCCCAACAGCTGTTCCAGTGGGTCCCCTCCCCCCACCTTCTCTGAGCCTTCGGGGTCCATGTGACCTGGCCATTTAGCCCATGGTGTGCAAAAAAGTGCCGCTCAGAGGTAAAACAACCCAACACATCAACTGAATCTCTTACTGTTTCCGTTGCGAAACGCAACTTCACCAGGGCACTGATAAACGTTTTTTACGCATTTTACACCTCTAATAATCTAGTTAAGCACTCGTGCACTTTAAATTCTAATTATCTATTTTTAGCAAGGGTGAAGTATAAAAATGTTAATTTACCATGTTTCGTAAAAGAAGTCCGGAATCATAATTTATGATTTTCTGGAAAGGAAAGAGGAAAAATTTATCATTTGCAGAAGTGGAAAAATGGAGAGAAAAATGCAAATTCAAGATTTTTAGAAAGTGTGTGGTGGGGGGGGGGGGGGAGGAATTTCAATTTTCAATTATAAAAGGTACCAAAAACCCATTGTATGATTTACAGAAATGGAGAGTGGGGTTGTTTTACCTCTTAATGCAATTTTTTGTATACCGTGGGATAAGTAGCCAGATCACAAGGACTTCCAAACGCTCAGAGTTGGTTAGGGAAAGAGGAATCTACCGGACAACTGTTTGGAGACAATGGAACCGATCCAGCTGTTCTTTGACGTGCACAGAATAAGAATCTCTTACACACGGGGTCACGGTTTTATATCCCATCCGATGGATGCCGGACTTTTCAAGCTTGTCAATGTACCATTTCTCACTCACCAGGGGTGGGAGGAAGCTCAATTTAGACACGGCGTTTTTCATTCTCACACGAGAAACTTAAAACATTTTTGGGCACTTGTGCACTTCTAGTAATCTAATTGGGCACATTTGTACTTTCAAGGCCGGATCTGGAGTGGGTGGGGGTGTTTCGGATAGGGGGGCGCCATACCCCCTACCGAATGCTAGTAAGGGTATAGAGACAAAAATTATTAAATTTATTTATATTTCATGCATTTTTAAAAAAACGTTTTTGAAGACCTATAAAATGGAGGGGGAAATGTTATACTGCATTGCAAATCCAGTTTCTTGGAATCCTTCTTATTTTTCCGGCTCGATTTTTTTTCTTGCCACCTCCTCTCTTCCCCATGAGTTATCTAGATCCAGTCCTGTGTACTTCTAATAATCTAGCTGGGCTCTTATGCACCTCAAGAATCAAGTTGGACACTTGTGCACTTCTAATCAGAGATGTAACAGGGATTTCCTTTTCTTTTTTTTAAGAGATTTTAGTTTCAGGGGTGGGGTGTGGTTTCCGAGAATTAAGTTTAGGTTGGTTCGAGAATTTACTTTCGGAGGAGCAGTCTGAGAATCTGAGGATAAGACGAGTAATGTTCCCAATTGCTAAAATATGCCGTCGGACAGGAAAGGTTAAAATAATATACCATGATATATGGAATGAAATATTAGAGTTTTTTAAATCAAATCTTAGTGTTGGACATATACTATGAGGTTAAAATTATCCAAAGACGTTGTTTTGCATTTCAAAGCAAGTAGACAATTTTGAGGTTTCGTACAAAACGACCGGATTTTCGGGGGGAGGGATTCACTCAAGCACATGGGGTCCTTGTGACTTCACCATTTGGCCCATTTGGTGTACAAAAGTGCTGCTCAAAGATCAAACAACTAACAAGAACCTTCAGTATAATTTACCATGAGACAATGCCCTCAATATAATTTAACACGAGACAATGCCCTCAGTATGCCCTCAATATAATTTAACACGAGACAATGCCCTCAGTATGCCCTCAATATAATTTAACACGAGACAATGCCCTCAGTATGCCCTCAATATAATTTAACACGAGACAATGCCCTCAGTATGCCCTCAATATAATTTAACACGAGACAATGCCCTCAGTATGCCCTCAATATAATTTAACACGAGACAATGCCCTCAGTATGCCCTCAATATAATTTAACACGAGACAATGCCCTCAGTATGCCCTCAATATAATTTAACACGAGACAATGCCCTCAGTATGCCCTCAATATAATTTAACACGAGACAATGGCCTCAGTATGCCCTCAGTATAATGTCCATGAGACAATGCCCTCATTTTAATTTGCCATGAGACAATGCTCTCAGTATAATTTGCCACGAGACAATGCCCTGTTTAATTTCCCAAGAGACAATGCCCTCAATATAATTTACCATGAGACAATGCTCTCAGTATAATTTACCATAAGACAATGCTCTCAGTAAAATTTGACACAAGACAATGCCTTAAGTATAATTTACCATGAGAAGTTGTCCTCAATATAATTTGTCACGAGATGATGCCCTCAGTGTAATTTGCCATGAGATGCTGCCCTCAGTATAATTTGCCATGAGACGATGCTCTCAGTATAATTTGCCACGAGACGGTGCCTCAGTATAATTTGCCACGAGACGGTGCCTCAGTATAATTTGCCATGAGACGATGCTCTCAGTATAATTTGCCATGAGATGCTGCCCTCAGTATAATTTGCCATGAGACGATGCTCTCAGTATAATTTGCCACGAGACGGTGCCTCAGTATAATTTGCCATGAGACGATGCTCTCAGTATAATTTGCCACGAGACAGTGCCCTCAGTATAATTTGCCATGAGATGATGCCCTCAGTATAATTTGCCAAGAGACAGTTCCCTCAGTGTAAATTGCCACGAGACCGTGCCCTCAGTATAATTTGCCGCGTGACAATGCCCTCGGTATAATTTGCCATGAGACAGTGCCCTCAGTATAATTTGTCATGAGACAGTGCCCTCAGTATAATTTGCCATGAGACAGTGCCCTCAGTATAATTTGCCATGAGAAGAGTGCCCTCAGTATAATTTGCCATGAGACAGTACCCTCAGTATAATTTGCCACGAGACGATGTCCTCAGTATAATTTGCCAGGAGACGATGCCCTCAGTATAATTTGTCAAGAGACGATGTCCACAGTATAATTTGCCAAGAGACGATGCCCTCAGTATAATTTGCCACGAGACGGTTCCCTCAGTGTAAATTGCCACGAGACCGTGCCCTCAGTATAATTTGCCACGAGACAATGCCCTCGGTATAATTTCCCATGAGACAGTGCCCTCAGTATAATTTGCCACGAGACGATGCCCTCAGTATAATTTGCCACGAGACGATGCCCTCAGTATAATTTGCCGCGAGACGATGCCCTCAGTATAATTTGCCACAAGACGGTGCCCTCAGTATAATTTGCCATGAGACAATGCCCTCAGTATAATTTTCCATGAGACGATGCCCTCAGTATAATTTGCCAAGTGATGATGACCTCAGTATAATTTGTCAAGAGACGATGCCCTCAGTATAATTTGCCACGAGACGATGCCCTCAGTATAATATGACATGAGACAGTGTCCTCGGTATAATTTGCCACGAGACGATGCCCTCAGTATAATTTGCCAAGAGGCGATGCCTTCAGTATAATTTGCCACGAGACGATGCCCTCAGTATAATTTGCCACGAGACAATGCCCTCAGTATAATTTTCTATGAGACGATGCCCTCATATATAATTTTCCATGAGACAATGCCCTCGGTATAATTTGTCAGGAGACAATGCTCTCAGTATTAAATGCCACGGGACGATGCCCTTGGAATAATTTGCCAAGAGGTGATGCCTTCAGTATAATTTGCCACGAGACAATGCCTTCAGTATAATTTGCCATGAGACGATGCTCTCAGTATAATTTGCCATGAGACTCTGCCCTTAGTATAATTTGCCATGAGGCGCTGCCCTGAGTATAATTTGCCATGAGACGATGGCCTCAGTATAATTTGCCAAGAGACGATGCCCTCAGTATAATTTGCCATGAGACGATGCCCTCAGTATAATTTGCCAAGAGACGATGCCCTCAGTATAATTTGCCAGGAGACGGTGCCCTCAGTATAAATTGCCATGAGACGGTGCCCTCAGTATAATTTGCCATGAGACGATGCCCTCAGTATAATTTGCCATGAGACGATGCCCTCAGTATAATTTGCCATGAGGCGCTGCCCTGAGTATAATTTGCCATGAGACGATGCGCTCAGTATAATTTGCCAAGAGACGATGCCCTCACTATAATTTGCCAGGAGACAATGCTCTCAGTATTAAATGCCACGAGACGATGCCCTTGGAATAATTTGCCAAGAGGTGATGCCTTCAGTATAATTTGCCACAAGACAATGCCCTCTGTATAATTTGCCATGAGACGATGCTCTCAGTATAATTTGCCAAGTGACGATGCCCTCAGTATAATTTATCAAGTGACGATGCCCTCAGTATAAATTGCCATGAGACGGTGCCCTCAGTATAAATTGCCATGAGACAATGCCCTCAGTATAATTTGCCATGAGACGACGCCCTCAGTATAATTTGCCAAGAGATGATGCCCTCAGTATAATTTGCCACGAGACGGTTCCCTCAGTGTAAATTGCCATGAGACCGTGCCCTGAGTATAATTTGACATGAGACAGTGCCCTCGGTATAATTTGCCACGAGACGATGCCCTCGGTATAATTTGCCACGAGACGATGCCCTCAGTATAATTTGCCATGAGACGATGCCCTCAGTGTAATTTGCCATGAGACAATGCCCTGAGTATAATTTGCCATGAGGCGCTGCCCTGAGTATAATTTGCCATGAGACGATGGGCTCAGTATAATTTGCCAAGAGACGATGCCCTCACTATAATTTGCCAGGAGACAATGCTCTCAGTATTAAATGCCACGAGACGATGCCCTTGGAATAATTTGCCAAGAGGTGATGCCTTCAGTATAATTTGCCACGAGACGATGCCTTCAGTATAATTTGCCACGAGACGATGCCCTCAGTATACTTTGCCACGAGACCGTGCCCTCAGTATAATTTGCCACGGGACAATGCCATCGGTATAATTTGCCACGAGACAGTGCCCTCAGTATAATTATCAGATAGCATTGTCTCACGAGACGATGCCCTCAGTATACTTTGCCACGAGACCGTGCCCTCAGTATAATTTGCCACGAGACAATGCCCTCAGTATACTTTGCCATGAGACCGTGCCCTCAGTATAATTTGCCACGAGACAATGCCCTCGGTATAATTATCAGATAGCATTGTTAATTGTGAGACGATGCATAGCATTGTCAATTGTGAGAATTGTGTCAAATTGTGAGACAATGCCCTCAGTATAAATTGCCATGAGACGGTGCCCTCAGTATAATTTGCCATGAGACGATGCCCTCAGTATAATTTGCCATGAGACGATGCCCTCAGTATAATTTGCCACGAGACGATGCCCACAGTATAATTTGCCAAGAGATGATGCCCTCAGTATAATTTGTCAAGAGACGATGCCCACAGTATAATTTGCCAAGAGATGATGCCCTCAGTATAATTTGCCACGAGACGGTTTCCTCAGTGTAAATTGCCATGAGACCGTGCCCTGAGTATAATTTGATATGAGACAGTGCCCTCGGTATAATTTGCCACGAGACGATGCCCTCGGTAAAATTTGCTAAGAGGCGATGCCTTCAGTATAATTTGCCATGAGACGATGCCCTCAGTATAATTTGCCATGAGACAATGCCCTCAGTATAATTTGCCATGAGGCGCTGCCCTGAGTATAATTTGTCATGAGACGATGCCCTCAGTATAATTTGCCAAGAGACGATGCCCTCAGTATAATTTGCCAGGAGACAATGCTCTCAGTATTAAATGACTAATTGTACAGAAATGTGGTCTGCTCAGTCGGCAGCATACCAAACTTACAAGTTGAATTCACAATTCGGGCCCATTTGGTCGGTAATAAACAAGATGCCAATGCGTTCAGAAGAGTCTGACGTCTGTTAGAAGGAACGCTAAGCCATGTCCACTCTGCAGGAAAACACCCTCAGTGTGACTGAAAATAAAAGCTTTTGGGATATCTTGAAGAGAGGATATCATTGCAACAGCTGGCCATTCTAATCCTCTCATACCCTTGAGATTCTTCAACTTCACCATATTCACCCACTTTGCAACGAATATATCGCAGTTAACCTCCCCATTCAGACCACTGTGTAACAAAAAATCCCAAAGTTGTTCATTTTCTCCGACACTGTTTGCTCTTATTTACAACTGAAAGCCTTTGTCGTCTCGTCACTTTCAGGAGTCATTTTCTTTACGAGAATTCTTATTCCTGTATGGAATTAACGGTGCTTATATTCATTATTTCATCCACTTTAACAATTAAGTCTCCACCTATCAAGTATTTCCCTAAATCTGAAATACAATTCATTAATTGAGTTTCAATGGTATGCTATGTGAGTCAATGGTATGCTCTGTGAGAATCACTGACAACTGCTACGGATGTTAGGTTAACTATCTCCTAAACTAAGAATGCGAAGTTAATTCCTCCTTATTTCCCAATGTCTCCACACTCGCTATTCGTCGGCTCTGTTACCGTTCATCTCCTCTCTCCATTACAACATCAATTGCCCATATTCCAGTAGCCAAGCCCAGACGTAGAAAAAAAATCGAGAGGGGCAAGTAACACAATCGAACGGGAAAAATTCAAAAGTAAAAGCGAGGAGGCGGTGAGGTCAAGAGACTGGATTTCCCATACTGTAGAACATTTCCCCCTCCATTTTACAGGTTTTTAAAAGGGTCTTGAAAAATGCATGAAATATAAATAAGTTTAATATTTTTTTTTGTCTCTATTACCCTTATGAGCATTTTGAGAAGGGTAGCGTGGCACCCTTACAGATCTGCCCCCCCCCCCCAGATTCGGCCTTGCCAGTACCGATTCTTTGTTAGCGAGTAAAGCTTCAAAAATGATATTCCTCCCCACCCGCCACCCCCGATCAGATTTGCACGTTGCTTGTCCCGTATTCAAACCGTGTACAGTGATGCTAAATGTACGAGATTTATAACGTATATTTTTGTGTTCAATAGTAAACACTATTAAAACATAATATTATACTATTTTTAATTATTTTGTGTTTAATAGCAATGCCCCTTAAATCCGCTCTCTGGCAGAGTTCGTGTGCAGAAGCAGCATTTAGGAAACCTTCGAAATTATCACAGATCAACTTAGTCAGCAAAAAGTGATGCTACTATTACATTTATTTCGGCTTAAATCAATTTTGATATTAATTCTTAGAAAATATTTGATTACATTAATGTGAAAATTTTTTAAAGTGAATACAGCAGAAAATTGTTGAGAATTACCTCCATCTGCCGAAACCTTTCTGGTTCCGTCTTTGCACTAGACCACATTTCGTTTTCATTATCGATATTTCATCTGAAGACGAAACAAGCAAAGAAAATTTACTGTTCCGTGCAGAACCTAAAAACACGACAGTCCCCGGGGCTTCTATACAAAGCTGATCTTCCTCGCCATAAAAAGAATGAATTTACACGACAGTTATTGCCGCCTTGCCGGATGTTGGTGACAGTTTACGATCTTTCTGATCGCTTAATTTTAATGAGATATGACACTACTAAGTCTGATGGGTGGGTTCGGTTTTTCACTGAATCGATTTACTAGCATTCGGAAGAACAAAAAAAAAATGCTGTCTGGTTAACTATAAATCCAAACTGTCGTTTTACATTTTATAAACACACTTTGTTTGAAATGTGGTCATTTGTTAGACTAGAGGTTTGAAAAAATATCTTACCAGGTAGCATCTTGCCACCAGTATTATCAAAGTCTTTTACGATAAAATATGTAAATGGCTTTCTTTTCAAAAAGCTAGCAGATTAAAACCACAAAGGATTCGATGTAGATAAGACCTGAGAGAGAGACAGTTGTACAGATGCTGGGCATATCAAAATTCATGCCTTATTCATAATTTCAATCTAATCCTTTAAACCTTATTATCAATTAGCAAAATTACAGTTGAAATTTAACGAGAATATCAGTCAACCAGACCACTTCTAATTTGTCTACAAACACCGTCTTTTTCGACAACTAGTAGTTGGGTTTGGGTTGTTTTGCCTCTGAGCGGAACTTTTTTTGTTCACAATAGGCCAAATGGCCAGGTCACAAGGACCCCGAATGCTGACAGAAGGTTGGGGAAAGGGGGACCCATGGACAGCTTCTGAAAGACAAATGATAGCCTCTCGTCACAGACATACAGAGTGTTCTTTAACAAGAGGGTATGACTCTCCCGTACACGGGCCCCGGGCTTAACGTCCCATCCGGACAACTAGTAGTAGTGGTAATTTTATTTTCACAATAAATATTTTACAAGTGAAAGCCCACAACAGTAATTTCATGCGTGTGCCCTCCATAAGAATTTAGTTTCAAGAATCTGAACTTAAAACATGAAATTAGTTACACACAGAAATATAAAATGCATTAATTTTGCTTCATTAAATTTCAAGAAGACTACAGTGCCATCTATTTACAAAATTAAACTTTTCATATTTTCAGTAAATATATGATAATTTGTTGCAGTTTTGATGTTTTTCTGAGATAAAAGGTTATTAGAAGTTTGTGCTATGCATTTCAGAATTTTACAGAAATTATTTTAGGACGAGCGACATTGGTCTCACATATTCCAACTTCCATAACTCTTAAAATACTGAAAAAGTATTGAAAATCAAACCCCAATTTCACTCAAAACTTATCTTGAAGCTCGTTTTTTCATTAAAAAATTTATTTCTGAAGAGCTACGAATTCAACTTTCGATTAGTATATAATGAAGTTGCTCATATTTGAATGGCCGTTTATTCCATATTAAATAGAAGATATTCAAGTAAGATATATATATATATACACTGCACAACATTGAAATTGTCCCACCCAGAAGGAATGAGAAGATAGGGGTGAAATGTAGCACACACATAGCAATACATATTGACATACCATGATATAATTTGCTGCCACTTACAGCAGTTAGAAGATGAGATAATGCAGCACAATGTGACTGCCTCAGTAGGTGGTTGCAGCGTCGTGAATGGCAATACAGGAAGCAATACGGCGTGGCATGCAGTCATAGAGTCGACGGATATGGAGGAATTGCATACCAAATGAAGGAATTGCATGCCAAGCTGCGTTGCCCTGTTTCCATAATTCATCGAGATTCCGCACCGGCCAGTGAGAAGATTGCACTCGTCGTCCAATGTGGTCCCACAGATTTTTTTATGGGGATAAATCTGGAAATTGTGCTGGCCATGGCAATATTGTACATGTTGTAAATATTGTCTGGAGACCCTAGAAGCATGTACACGGGGGTTGTCATGCTGGAAAATGGGCTGCTGCATGCCTCTCAAAATGGGCTGCTGAACCGCGCTAACGTATCGTGTAGCTGTTAGTGTTCCCGTGATGCGGACTAGAGGTGACCTGCTGTCATATCATTTATATATATATATAAATTATATTATTATATTATTATACAGTGGACTCCCGTACAACGCGGGGGATACGTTCCGCGTTATAGGAAATCGCGTTATACGGGACATGCATTATCAGACGAATTGTCTATCCCCATATTTTCAATCTTCAAATGATCTGGAAAAAGAATTGTTTTTAAATAACGATAACAATAAAGACGAAACTATGGACTCTTCAAGCGATGAATCTGTACAACCAATGTTAACAAGACGACGTAGTTGGAACTTATTTCTTGATACTTCCGATAGTGAAGGAATGTTAAATAGTGAAGTACATATTTTTATTTTAATTAAAAGTTGAATAAAAATATTTTCCACTTATATCTTTAAATGTGCATATTATTTTTTTGATAAACCTTTACATCTTTTAAAGCTGTGAGCTTCACTGTGCATATATAAACAACAGGTAAGTGTATGCATTTGCTTTTCTAAACAAAAAAATCAAAAATTATGTCAAAATGTTAAATTTATCTTACGCGTAATACGGGGCTGTTTATCGCGCTGTATGAGTACTAGTCTCAAGTTTTTCGTCGCGTTATACGAATTCACGTTATAGGGGAGCGCGTTATACGGGAGTCCACTGTATACCATTTTCCAATTTTCCCACCGTTAGAGGGCGCAATTATAGCTAGTGAGAAATTGCGAAAGTGGGAATCGTAATGTTTCAATCAGTACCTATCTACTAACACAAAGAGAATTTTAATATCGAGAGAAAAAAAAAGACTGTCTACAAACGTACAGCCAGACGACAAAGTGAAAACATTAGCTCGTTTTTTCTTTTCGAAAACGAAATTACAAACTAATTTTGCCTAAAAAAATCGTGTTAATAAAGATGAAAAGACCAAATTGGCTCTCTTAGTAATGATGATACAGAACATATTGACAATGAACGTCAAGATACCTGAAGCAATCGGATGTCGAAGATAGACTCCAACATCCTCTCCCAAGTGAAAGTAGAGATCCTGTAATAGGAGAAAGTTACGGGTGATTCAACCTGATTGGTCAGTCCCCAAAGTCAGCCATGTTATTGCCAATAGTGCTGTCTACAAATGCCATGCACTGGCTAATGCATTGAAAACGAGCGTGTATAACGGATCTTTTGTACCTATTGTTAACTAAAATAAATAATAAATAGTAAACTTTCAACTAACAGTGAAACAAAACGATGTACTAGCCTCTGTATAGGAAATATTATAGGAGACTCAATACCCCTCCGCCCCTAGATCCTTGGTCCCTACAGGAAAATGCATTTTTCTGAATATCAAGAGATTTAAGTTTATTTAATTAGTAGCCAATTTAAATATGCTCATTATTAGAAGAGTTGATTACCAAACGGAGTATGTAGTTGAGTGAGAAGTATGAAATGCTGATATATAAATATTGTGAAGGTTTCCGTTTCATTGAGTTATTGCATCTTCTATTTCACGTGTGGTTCTGAGAAAGAGTTCAATTGCACTCAATGCCGGGCCAAGGCATTATATTGTGAAGGTTTCCGTTTCATTGAGTTATTGCATCTTCCATTTCACGTGTGGTTCTGAGAAAGAGTTCAATTGCACTCAATGCCGGGCCAAGGCATTTGCCGCCCGAGAGCGAATTTACTTTTGCCGCCCACTCCTGCAAAAAATTATTTTGGGATCATAAATGCGAATTTTTCTTTTTTGTGTTACAACAGATTTCATTTTTGTTGTATCAAAGGTTGGCACTATTTTTATGATCTCAAAAGATCATCGTACGTTTTTGGCGTTAGGTATGTTTTTCTGCCTCCACATGTGAAATGGGGCTGGTGTGGCTCAGTCGGTAGCGCGCCAGGCTCATAATCTGCAGTTTCTAGGTTCTAGTTCCACCTGGACCGGCGTTGAGATTTGTCTCTGCTAAACTCCCACCCTGCTCTCGGTCAGTAGGGGACACCGATGGTCTTGGAAAGGCCGCTGTCCGTCGGATGGGACGTAAAGCCGTGATCCCGTGTGCGGAAGAGCCATACCCTGTGCACGTTAAAGAACACGCTGGATGCCTTGATAGGAGGCTATCATCTGTCTCCAAACATCTGCCCATTTTGATAAAATGCGTCTCACGTGCTACACATGTACATAGTCATGACGTTAGCGCTGGAATTAAATTTTTGGCTGATGGTAATGGAATGATGAACGATTGACAGCAGCTTACTTTTTTGTGCTAGTTAATAAATAGCTTAATCTGATGACCTCGAAAAACTCAGTGATGGCAATCAGCATATTTGATGCTGAAAAACACTCTGAAGCTATTAGATATTTGGAAGATGCTATTGAAATATTAAATAACTTAAAAATTCATAATGAAAAGGGAAAAGTGAGATGGAAGCCTATTCAAATGGGAATAGTGATGTCAACAATTTCAGTACTAAGGGCACAAGTTTCTTAACAAAAGTAGCAAAGTTTTTGTTAACTTCCCGTTTTACTCAAGACTACCTAGAAAATTCATTTTCGGTAATTCTGTCCAAACAAGTTATTCCAAGAGCACTTGAGTTCAGTTCAAGAACAACTTAAAACGGATATGCGTTGCCTAGTATTTCAAAAAAAAAAAAGCTATGCTGTTGATGATGAAGAATTTTCTTTGTGATTTTCTTGATGTGACATAAAAGCATTCAAATGGGCCAACATTAGTTTTGCCACAAAGTTTTGATCCTCAAATTCAGAGCAAATCTGTGGTGTTATATTGTTTCATATTTTTTCCCAGATTATTGGCTATTTGCAACGAATGCTTCAATTCTTTGGGTTCCAAATTAAAAAATCATTGTTTCTATGCACAATTAACAGCCATAAAAGAATATAAATGAAATTCCCTGCTTTATGCAAATGATACGACATTTAATTTTTTCCTAAAATTAGAAATTATTCTTCGTTCAAACAAAACATTTCTACTTCCGGAAAAATTAGATGGCAAAAAATTATTGCTTCATGCAATAAATTCATATGATTGTGTTCGTAAAGCCTCTTTTCCTAATTGTCCCTCAATTGTCCCTCATATTGCTTAGATTAAAAATATTGGGTCTACACAAAAGAACGAGAGATTAGGAAAAAATAAACCAAAAAAATGCTCAAGGCAGCAAAAGCGTAAATCATGAGAGCATCTGCTTCACAAGTTGAAGAGATGAATGCAGAGAATGTTCAGTTTGTACGTTCTAAACATTAATGTATTGCATAATATCAGGTGCCGCTGAAAAAGTTCATCTATTTCTAAGGTTTTCATCGATCGGCAACATGAAACTGAATTTACACATTTGATTTTAAATTGATGTGATAGTGAGTTACCCGAAATAACGTAAAATGTTGTTGATTAAATCATTGGTTGAATTCGGATCCTTAACACATCATCATCATCCTCAAGCAGCCAAGCACTACGGAGGTCCAACCAGACCGTGCAATTTAGTTCTCCAAGCATATCTGTCCTGAGTTACATCTACTGCATCTGGCCACTGCACACCAATTCTAACAAGGTCCTGTTTGACATTGTCAGCCCACCGCATCCTAGGGGGCGGGCGTGGCTCATTCGGCAGACTCGCCAGGTGCGTAATCTGTAGTTCCCAGGTTCGAGTCCCAGCTGGGTCAGCGTTGAGATTTATCTCCGCAAAAATCCCCGCCTGCCCACGGTCAGTAGAGGACACCGATGGGCTTGGAAAGGCCGCCGTCCGTCGAATGGGACGTTAAGCCGTGGTCCCGTGTGCCGGAGAGACATACCCTGTGCACGTTAAAGAACACGCTGGATGGCCTTGACGGGAGGCTATCATCTGTCTCCCAACAGCTGTTCCAGTGGGTCCCCTCCCCCAACCTTCTCTGAGCCTTCGGGGTGCATGTGACCTGGCCATTTAGACCATGGTGAGCAAAAAAAGTGCCGCTCAGAGGTAAAACAACCCAACCCAACCGCATCCTAGGTCTCCCCCTCTTTCTGAGGCCTTTAGGCACACTGTTCATAACCCTATTCGCCAATCTATAATTATTCATACGGGCAACATGGCCAAATCAATGGAGTCTCTCTCTGCACAATATGTTGCTTAAAGGAGATTGCAAACTCCTTTCCCTAACCTCATCATTAGTTACAAAGTTGAACCACCTAATGCCCAAGATATTGCGTAAGCATCTGAAATCAAAAGCATCTAGTTTACTGTTATCTACCATAACTAACCCTAGAAAGAACCAAACTATTATACAGTCTAATTTCAGTCTTTAGGTGTATGCCCCAATTTCTCCACACTCTCCATAGATTCTTAAAAGTCCCGACAGCAATCCCTATTCGTCTGTTAATCTCATGCCGCACATCACCACTATCTGCTATATAGCTCCCAAGATAATTAAACTGTGACACCTGCTCAAGACTGCAACCATTCAGATGAACTGAATCACAGCCTGCCTGACCAATTTTCATCACTTTAGTTTTCTCTCTGTTTATAACCAAACCTACTCTACTACCAGTATCATCAACAGCTCGAATGAAAGAGGTTATCTCATCAACATCATTTGCCAAAAGGGCTAAATCATCAGCATAATCTAAATCAGAAATTTTCGTATCTCCAGACCATTTAAGGCCAAAATCTTTCCTTTGCAGTGAATTTCGCATAGCATAATCAATAACCAAACTAAAGAGAAAAGGAGGCAAAATGCACCCTTGTCGAATCCCAGAAGTAATGCTAAACCAATTGCTACAAGCCTTACCAACTCTCACAGACAATTCAGTGTTATTATAGAGAGCTTTCATTATGTTAACTAACTTTTCAGGTATGCCATATGATTTCACAATCAACCACAAATTATGATGATCAATAGAATCGAAAGCCTTTTTGAAATCAACAAAGCTAGCAACCAAAGGTTTCTGAAACCCTAAACATTTCTCAAGAATCTGCCTAAGTGAAAATATCTGATCCACACATCCCCTACCACTTCTGAATCCACATTGCTCATCACGCAATTGCCTGTTAACCAGATTCTTAATTCTATTAAGCACAATCATGGAAAGAACTTTACCTGGAACAGAGAGTAGGTTGATACCCCTATAGTGATCACAAGAACTGCGATCACCTTTTTTGAAAATAGGGATAACAATAGCTCTGGTAAAATCCTTAGGAACCATGCCTTTATCATAAAAGATATTCAGAATTTCAGTCATCCAAGTGGTAACCGAAACATTTCCAGCTCTAAGCATTTCTGTAGTAATTTCATCTACCCCTGGGGATTTTTGTAGTTTAAGTTTGAAAACAGCCAAAATAACTTCAGATTGTGTTATAGGGCCAATATTAAAGCCAGCAATGCATCTATCATCATTGCAAACAATGGGAATAGAACTAACCACATTGTTTAAAATATCACTAAAATGCTCAGCCTACCTAGCCATGACAGAATTCTCACCTTCTATAACCTTACCTTGTTTATCCTTCAATCCCTGAAAAAATAAAAATAAATAAATAAATACACCCTCAAGCAGCTGCTTGCCACAGAGGTCTGACAGGAGCCTTAGTTTATACGCCATAGTAGAAGGTCTGTGAGGATGGCGGGACCTCAGCAGAAAAACGACGCGTACATCCATGCCTTACCCGGGACTCGAACCCAGGTCCCTTAGATCAACTAGACAAGCGCGCTAACCACTCGGCCATGGGACGGCTAATCCCTGAAGACCTGTCCGTTTTCTACCACACAAAACATTAACTATCTGGTACAGCTCTCTGCTGTTGTGCTGTCTAACTGCTTCCTCGGCTTTGTCAGCCAAACCATCAAGCCAAAGATTCTTATCAGCAGCTAACTGATCTTTTACACGTTTATTAAGTTCTCTGTAATGCTTTCTATTAGGACTAGTAGGGTATTGATTAAGGACATTCCTGCAGTTCTTTCATTCCGAAATAAGCTGAAGTGCTTTATCACTCAGATAATTCTGTATCTTCTGCTCCTTTTTTTCCTAAAAGACTACTGTTAGTGTCCAAAAATGCCTGTTTAAAATGATCCCATTCTTCCTCAACTTCATTCGGCGGAGGTGGCTCAGTCGGTAGCGCGCCAGGCTCGTAATCTGTAGTTCCCAGGTTCGAGTCCCAGCTGGGTCAGCGTTGAGATTTATCTCCGCAAAATTCCCCGCCCTGCCCACGGTCAGTAGGGGACACCGATGGGCTTGGACAAGGCCGCCGTCCGTCGGATGGGACGTTAAGCCGTGGCCCCGTGTGCGGGAGAGCCATACCCTGTGCACGTTAAAGAACACGCTGGATGGCCTTGACGGGAGGCTACCATCTGTCTCCCAACAGCTGTTCCAGTGGGTCCCCTCCCCCAACCTTCTCTGAGCCTTCGGGGTCCATGTGACCTGGCCATTTAGCCCATGGTGTGCAAAAAAGTGCCGCTCAGAGGTAAAACAACCCAACCCAAATCCTCAACTTCAGTAGTAAGCATACCATGACTGTCATAATGACTAAGTAACCTATCATGGTAAGCTTTGGCTATAACTGGGTCTTTCAGAGCTTCATTATTAAAAGTAAATTTTTTTAACCCTAGCACAACAATTTTTAAGTTTAATTTGCAAGACACTTTTAACAAGGTAATGGTCAGATTCAATTTCAGCTCCCCAATATGACCTGGTATTCCTAACAGAACTAGCCCATTTGCTGTTAATTAATATACAATCAATCATTCTTATGCAGCCCATAAGAAGCTCTCTAGTGAAAGGGAACAGTAGCGCCATCCAGTGGCATAACTAGAAACCTTTACTACGCGTGCAATGATCTATTCTTTCTCCAATTCAGTTTCACCTGGTTGTTTCAACATTATTTTGAGCCAATCAGAAAATTCGCCTAGTTACAGTCCTGGCGCCATCTAGTGATGCATAATAATAGAAAAGAAATGCGGACTCAAGAATTAAATTTATTAACCCCATTTTACTTAGCATAGGTAATGTTTCAACTGTAGTACTGTTGAAAGGCAATGAGTGTTGTTCTTCATCTACGATTATTTAAATTAAAAGATCCTCTCCAAATATTACAAAAAATATATTCTTCAGATATATCGATTTTTGTTTTCGATTAGACCACTTCACAAAATTACAATTGCATTCATACGAAATTTTTCTTTCGTAATTTCTTAGCGAACAAAATGGTTACTAGTTTTATTCCATTTCATAAATCATTCGCCACTTTCACTTTACAAGGATTATAAGTCTTGTACTAATTTTATTGGAGCAGTGGTTTTTCAATCTTCTTCAGTTCTGACGCAAATATCTGACTCTTGCACGGTCGTGACTCTAACCCACGTAATTTTGGAAAGTTCCACTTTCACATTTCGTTGCGAAAGTTTCTACTTTTTGGTTTAGCTCTGAATATTAAGAGAATGTTACTATCAGAACTGTATTTACCTAATTTAAGCATGAGAGATTAGTGGTGACCTTTGACCCATTAGAGCTAATTCTGACCCCTGTTCCTTTAGGAATGCAGCATATACAGGCAATGGGCAGAAAAATGGAAACATCGTCATCTTGTGTGAATGGGGAAACAAATTCAAGGCTCCATAAATGGTTAAATAGATTTTTATGAAAACATCTCTTCTAAGATAAGCTTAAGATGTCAATTAAACTGTCTAAATTTCGCTTTCGAACAACATCCGTTTCAGTACTTAGAGTTATAAAAGTTGAATATTGAATAACACAGGTGTCAATCATAAGGTTAGTCACCTCAGAAATTAATTAAAGTTGAAAAAGAAGTAATATTTCAAATCATTTAATAAAATAAGTGTATGTTTTAGAATTTTGTGCAAATAGTTCTTTCAATAGCTATGTTTTACACAAATTTCTTAGGACTGACTTTGCTGCTGTCAAGTATTTGAGCTCCCATAACTCTTAAAAACCGAACAAATAATGTTGAAAAATCGAAATTTAGATATATTTCAATGGGATTTTAATATTTTTAGTCCTATTTTTCTATGAAAAGCTTTTGTAGAAATTACAGATCTTGAATTTGGCTCTCCATTCACTTAACATGGGAATGTTTCCGTGTTTCTCTCCAGTATTTGTACATTAACAGCAGAAATCTCCAGAAACATCTCTAGTATCTGTACGTTAACGGAAGAAATTGATGCCATATTTCTGTCTATAAGATGGATCAAAGACAAGCATTTCACCTCAGGTGTCGTATTCGTATAGTGTAAATCTACCTTACAGTTTCATCCAGAATATTCCACTAACAAACTTTCATTCCAGATTCTTCGACTATTAACAATCCTGATAGATAGACAAGTTCAGAGGCGCATCCAGATACGAGCACACCGGAAATAGATTGCAATGATCCACCTTGTGTTACACAAGTTGGGACAAGTGGTGTGTGTTACATAAGTTGGACCCTACATAAGTGGGATTCTCAAGATATGCATTGCAAACGTATTCTTGGCATCACAGTCGTTCATTTTTCAACCGCAGATCTTTTTAATAGCGCAGCATCGTTTAACCTTTATTTCTCCCATATTTTCAATGGGGGCAAAAAGTGGTGAAACGCTCGCCCATCTGATTTTAGATGTGCGAGCGAAAATTTTCAGTTTTAAGAATGTCAGGCGAGAAGATTATTGAAACCGAGACCCCATTTTGTCTTCTGATATTCAAGTGGAAGAGCGAATATATTGTATATCACACTGGCACGGCAGCTGAATTGCCGCCAACAGCTCTCAGCCAATCAGCTGGCACCATCATTCCATGCCAATCTAAAGGTCCCTAAAATTAGGGAAGTCAGATATGTTTCAATATCTGATATTCTAATTATTAATCGTAGATGAATTTACTGAGCTAAATTACGATAAAAAAAATTGAAGAATTTGAATCAAACGTGATTCTACGCTTAAAAATCTCAATAATCCGGCATCCATTTAACCGCTACTCGGAGTTAAAAGAGGTGTTTTTCTTCTTTCTTTTTTTTTACTTTTATACGAAAGCTGTATAATCGGCATTAGTCTTTTCGTCTTTGGCAAATACAATAGCGCATTTTATAATTTAATAAATTAATACTATTAATTATAAGCCGTCCCGTGGCCGAGTGATTAGCGCACTTGGCTGCTGATCTAAGGGACCTGGGTTCGAGCCCCGGTAGTTAAGGCATGGATGTTCGTGTCGTTTTTTCTGCTGAGGTCCTGCCATCCTCACAGACCTTCTACTCTAGCATATAAACTGACAGGCTCCTGTCTAGACCTCTGTGGCAAGCAGCTGCTTGAGGGGGTATTTATTGATTTTTTATTTATTAATTATAACATCATGATTTTAGTTGCTCAAAATAATTCTGTTTGTTTAATTCTATAGTTTTGAATGCATACAGTATACTTACGTCTAAAGATACTGAAATCCGTAATAGGTGTTTTGATACTATAAGAAATTACGGGTCATTATTTGCTCTCGATCCGAAATGATATCTCGCTTATCCGACGCCCCTTTAAAAAGTCAGATAACTAAGATTCGATTGAATTTACCACAGATACAAATAAAGATCTCTCCTTTGACTCAGACAAAATAAATGCATAAAATTCCGGAGTGAGATTACATTTAATCATTTCCCGAATTTATTCGTTTCTGCAATATTTATACATAACCTTTCTCCCACACACACTAACACACCCTTTTTTATTTCCCCTCTCTTTTGGATAAATCTAACTCTTGATGTTTTCAATCCATCAATGTCAGTTGACACAAACTCCTTCGGCGCTCCTTCTCTTATTCGAGCAAAAATTCTCCATAAATGCACTCTCGAGAAAGAAAAGTTTATTACGAACAAAAACTAGAGTATTTTAATGGCGAAATATAAAAACACTTCCCGGCATGCAAGATTAGGTGTTACTTTTTGTAAAATTTTGTGAAATAATAACGATAACTTAAGTTTGATATAACAATTTGATTTCGAAGCAAAAATTGATCTGCAAATTTTTATCTTCTTGTCAATATTTTTTTTTTCTAAAGTTGTCAACCTGGGTGAAAGAGTATTTAAATTTTATGAAATTTAACCTGTTTGTAGTTGAGTAATTCTACTGAACAAAGGAGTGTCATATCTTGGGTAATTAGAGAACTAATTGGAGTTCTGCTTTTTCCAAAATTTTAAATTCTCGAGTTTTATAAAAAAATCTAATTGCATATAAAATAATTTTTTTTCTTAGGCTTTTATCACTTCTTTTATTAAAATAATTAAAATTATAATTAGTAACAAAATAACTTAAGAACTAGAAAACAAAATTGTAATTATAAAGCAAACGTTTCTATGTTTCTTATGAAACAAGACATTTGTTTATCATATTTATTATAAAACAAAGCATTTATATGTTTATTTATTAATTTTTTATTATTATTGAACAGAATTATTTTTTGTTTTATAATATTTTAAATACAATTTTATTTAAAACTACTTACACGTTGTGTTTAAGAGTAGGTTGGTCAGGCAGATAGATTAGAGTTACCATACGTCCTTCAAAAGGAGGACATGTCCTCCTTCTTATCTCAAAATTTACGTTCTCCTGGCATCTTGAAAAAAACATTAAAATGTCCTTCTTTTCGTATAAGGGGCGGGGGTGGCTCAGTCGGTAGCGCGCCAGGCTCGTTATCTGTAGTTCCCAGGTTCGAGTCCCAGCTGGGTCAGCTTTGAGATTTATCTCCGCAAAATTCCCCGCCCTGCCCACGGTCAGTAGGGGACACCGATGGGCTTGGAAAGGCCGCCGTCCGTCGGATGGGGACGTTAAGCCATGGCCCCGTGTGCGGGAGAGCCATACCCTGTGCACGTTAAAGAACACGCTGGATGGCCTTGACGGGAGGCTATCATCTGTCTCCCAACAGCTGTTCCAGTGGGTCCCCTCCCCCAACCTTCTCTGAAACTTCGGGGTCCATGTGACCTGGCCGTTTAGCATATGGTGTGCAAAAAAGTGCCGCTCAGAGGTAAAACAACCCAACCCAACCTTTTCGTATAAACTCATAAGAACTTGTTTTACACTAAAATTAATGATCTCACTGAAAGAGGTTGATCGAATTCGTTTAACAACAGACCAGCTCATTTTAATTGTAGAATAGCAGAAACTCAAATAAGTGAAAATCGATGTCCCTTCGCGTCAGTCACTCTGAGTAATAATAAAATCCATCAGATTCTAAGCAAGTGCGAAAATTCCCGAAGACTGGATGACTTTTTCCCAGTTGCCTGATCTCGTTTCATTGCTTCACGGACTTGGTCCTCCCGACTCTCCTCGGTTATCACCTCAGGGGTCGGGAATCTTTCTTTGCAGTGCGGAACAATAAGAAATTCAAGGTTCATACAGTTATCGTGAAGGGCGAGCATTTTCGACATATAATAGAAATTAATTTTATATACGCATATTAATTTTCTAATAAAAACAAGGTAATACAAAATATTTTTTCGAATTATTTTTATCTCGTTTTCAAAGAACTTCGCGTCAGTCACTTTGTCGTCTGTCTGCTCGTCTATACATATCGACGTTTTCTTTTTTTTTTTTCGTTTATAAAAAAAGTACCCCCTCAAGCAGCTGCTTGCCACAGAGGTCTGACAGAAGCCTGTCAGTTTATATGCCATAGCATAAGGTCTGTGAGGATGGCAGGACCCCAGAAGAAAAAGCAACACAAACATTGGGTAAGGCAACACAACCATGCCTTACCCGGGGCTCGAACCTAGATCCCTTAAGTCAGTAGCCAAACGCACTAACCACTCGGCCACTGAGATAAATAAAAAATTCTTTTTGTGAATCGAATACTACAAACGATACAGTTATGACGGAAATTTTTTAATTTGGTGGTGGAATGTGAAGGTCACGAAGTTTCCATTGGCAACATTCAGTTGACCCATTTGACCCAAGGTGAGTAAAAAAAAAATGCATTTTTTAAGAGAGATAATTTCTGAGAGTCTGTTTTTAGATAGCTGTCTGTTTTTAGATATAATTTGAAAATTATTTTTAGGTTGGATAGGTATTGATGAAATATCGCGATCTGCACTTTCAGAATCTCCCAAAAGCTATAATTGTGCCCTCTACCTGTGGAGTAAATAAGAAATTCCAAAATTTCAAATGAATATTGCAAACAATGTAGTTATGGTGGGAATTTAAAATTTTCCTGGTGGATTCTGAAGGTCATGAAGTTTTCATTGGCGACAGTGAATTGACCCGATCAGCCCACGGGGGGTGGGAAATGCAACTGTTTCCTTTTAAGAGATAATCGGAAAACTATTTTTTTAGTTCGATTGGTATTAGCGAAATATTACAATTCGCATTTTTCAAACACTTAGATAGTTTTAATTTATATCGTTAGAGATAGCTAAGTAGGGAAATGACGAAACTTTTAACGAATGTTGTAAATAATCTATTTATAGCAGAAATTTAATTTTCAGTAGCAGTGTCAAAAGACATTCCCTGACAGTAGTGACCTTACAACTCGGTACCCTCCACGCACAGTGCTTTCCCGTATGACGTCATCGGCCACGCCCCCTTATTAATATTCATAATTAATAATTAATTAATAATTAATTAACATTTCATGATTAATCCTCTTTTATTAAATATTCCTCCCCCTTTATTAAAAACCCGTGGCGCCAACTAGTTTGTATTATGAGTACTATATTTAGAAAAGCCCACAATTTTAGTCGTAATTTTTCCAACTTTTAACTCCCCCCTCATTAAAAAAAAACCCTTATCAAAAGTTCCACCCCCTTTTATTAAAAACCCGTGGCGCCATCTAGTGTATATTTTAGTAAGACTTTAATCGAAATTTTTCCAATTTTTTGACTCCCCCTTATCCAAAGTTCCACCCCCTTTATTAAAAACCTTACCTGTATTTTAATCCCCCTTTTTTAAAGACCCCCTTGTTGACCCCCATGTATTTTTAAGCCCTCCTGAATTTTCTAACACCTGAAAAAGTCTTTGATTTTTGGTGGCGCCATCTAGCGTATATTTTAGTAAGATTTTAATCGAAATTTTTCCAATTTTTTGACTCCCCCTTATCAAAAGTTTCGCCCCCCATTTATTAAAAACCTTACCTGTATTTTACGCCACCCCTCTTTAAAGACCCTTGGTTAACCCACCTGTATTTTTAAGCCCCCCTGAATTTTCCAACACCTGAAAAAGTCTTCGATTTTTGGTGGTGCCATCTAATGTATACCTTAGTAAGCATTCTATTTTAACCGAAATTTTTCCAGTTTTTTGACTCCCCCTTATCAAAAGTTCCGCCCCTTTTATTAAAACCCTATCAAAACTGCCCCTTGGTTGACATGTATTTTTAATCCTCCTTATCAAAAGTTCCGCCCCTTTTATTAAACCCCTCTCACCGATCACAAACTCCCAAATAAGTCCCTTGGTTTCTATCCTCATCTGAAAAAACTAAATTTTCAGTGGCAACGTTCAGAATGGCTGATGCAATCCTCAAAATAATTGCAAAGAACAACTAAACTTTCGGTGGCAACGTTCAGAATGGCTGATGCAATCCTCAAAAATAATTTCAAGGTCCCATATTTTGCGAATTCGACCTTCACTAGAATAAGGACTATCCCGCAGTAATTGTTTTAAAAGACTGTCCCACAGAAAATGAAATGAAAAAATGCTATTGGGTAAAAAAATTAATAAACGGAAAACAAAAAAAATCTTTGTTTTAAAAACAAATTATTCATAATTATGAAAAATATTGAGGAGTAATATGGTCTGGTGACCTGTATGGGTGACATAAAAGACCCGCTTTAGAACACGCAACAAGCGTTCGGTACCTCACCCCTACTATGGACCACGTTTTATTGAAGGATGAATCTCAGATCACATCACCCCCTGTGCTGTCGATACCCCTTTGCTTCCGTATCAGATGCGATGTCTTACAACATGAAAACCCACTCACAGCCTTGACCACTGTTTTAGAACCCATCTCGAAATTTTTCTAAGTCCAGAGACGGTTACCAGCCCTTCGGACTAAACTGCATTGTCACCCCCCAATTCTACCCCCTTTGTTTCAGGGCATCACACGAGATATGGTATGGAAACAATGTTTCGATTATCCATCCTCTCATCGAAGCATCCCATTTCCCCTTTATGATAGGTCAGCTATTTGTTTCAGTGTACCCTGTCGGAAGAAGACAAGCCATTTTGAAATTACGTGCCCCTAAACCTCCAAGTGTTGCGCCTCTCTTATTGAAAGTGGTCTCCAACGGGTTGAAGGATGTTGCCATCAGATATTTGTGTTCACACATATTCTGCACTTTCCGCGTCAGGACTTGTTTTGGAACGATAAAATGGTTTTACATTAAATTCTTATCTCTGCCATGTCTCAATTAATTACTCTCCGTAAGTATATCCGTTACGCGACATGGTTTAAAACATTTTATTCCTAATAATTATTACCATTGTATCCTCAGTACATGATGCAAAATATTACTCCTTCCTAGGAAGTAACGCTATGCAGTAACAGTCGATAACAATTTCTTCCTCCGAAGAAAAATGAGCTAATTGTTTGGGAGTAATAATTTTTTAAAAATCTACAGTTCTAAACGCTCTCACAGTTTTTAAAAATCGTCTTTTCCACCGTTTACCGCCGAACGTGTGGTCACAAGACTCATCACGCTGATGAAATTTTATTTCACGTTGCGGCGTCAGTATGCGTGTGTTCATTACGCTTTACAAGGTCAGTTGTTTTCATCGGGTAAAAAATAATTCTGTAAAGAATTTTTTGTACGTGGTTGAATGTTATAGAAAGTAAGCAATGCTAAAAGTAGAATTCATACGTTGTGGGTACCCTTGTGTTTCTGCTTACGGTGCATAAAAAACTTTAGTTCTACATCCAACATGAATGCATGTTAATGGAGTAGGGGATATTAGTTTTAACAAATACACTAACCTACTATAAAAAATAATACACTTAAGTCTCACTCGATCGTACCCTCTCAACTCACCTGACTTATTCCATCGAAATTTTATTTGCAACTGGACTGATAGTCAAAATTTAGCAAATACTTCAGTGATTATATCAGTATATATCTATGGAACAACCTACATGAGAAAGCTTCTTCGATAACATAAAAATCCGCCTAACTAAAAATTTTAAGGAATAATTTAAAAAGTACAAACCTCACCAACAAGTTTTGGATACTTATTACTGTTCAGTGACACCGGTGAAAACTAATTTTTCCCTTGTGCAGTAAAGCGACACTGATTACGTTCTGATCGGACCTCATTAAAAAAATTCTGCACTTAATCGATGTTCTCATGTAGAGCGTAGTAGAAGCGACAAACAAAAAATAATGTCTTTACAAATTAAGAGTCAGTCAGTGTGAAACACCCCAAGTTCAGAAATACCCTTTTTAAAAAAATAGGAAAATTCCATACACGCTCCTACTTCTTAAAATTTAACATCGCCTCTATTACAAGTACTGAAAGCTCCTGCGATTATTGTCGCTTATCTGAAGACGAGCGTGCAGGAACAGCCAGCCCAACCGGTGATAACTCAAAGGTCATGCAGCACTGACCTATGGGACACCCCGTCGATGTGAAAACAGATATGCTACTGTTTATCTAAATCCTTTGCTTATGGTAAGAGCTGCCACTCCGTGAGTTTTATCTTCCTCAACTCTATTGACAAAGTGAAATAATTATTCGTTTCATGACGAAATGCCGCACTTTATCGGATAGGTCAACGGAAGCTCCCGTCTTATCTTCGGGGGAATCTTTTCAGCTTAAGGACACAGCAGTTTATTGCGTGCAAAAACTGCAAGCGGTCAGCTAATTTTAAAATCTTTCTTATACTGTTCATCACAATTAAAGAAAGTATGTAGTGGTTACCGGGAGAATAGGGGTTGACCACAAAAAAGTACATTAGAAAAATCACTGTTAATGTCATAAGAAATGTGTGACGACACAAAACGGTACCGATGTCGCAAAAAATGGAAAAACAAAAAAGTATCATTTAATACGAGTTTCACAAAATAATGTGTAAAAATTTCAATCCCACCGAGATATGATGCAGAAGTAATGCGAAATCTTTAGCATTATTCCCCCATCATTTGTTAGGTGGTGATAGTGTTAACATACACTAACATCCACGAATTTTCAAATGACATTCAGGAATGTATCATTTCCATCACTTAAGTTTCAACTTCTTTTATTTTTTCAACCAATAACCAGGGGCCGATCTTTCTCGCAGTAGCGATATGACCATGCACTTTGCTAAAAAACAAACCTGGTCAATGAACGATGATCAGGACAATATGTAATTAAGATTTAAACTAAAAATTTATGACATGGCTGATATTAGATGTTTCACTACACGAGAAAATCTAACACGTGCATTTTCATGTCTAAGAATCGGTTTAGTTATTTTTCCTGCATGAGAATATATATTTCTATAAAAAAAAATAAAAAATAAATAAATACCCCCTCAAGCAGCTGCTTGCCACAGAGGTCTGACAGGAGCCTGTCAGTTTATTATGCCATACTAGTGTGGAATTCTGTACACTGAAAACTGTATTCAGTATTGGAGAGGGAAAACATCTTTCTCTTTATTAAACTACAGTCACATGCTCTCTCTTCATTCGTCGGCCTAACATTAGGCTGTCTATCAACTAGCTCAGGGCGCGTTAATTCAATTTTCCTCAATTCCAATTCGTGCTTTCTAGCATCATCGGACTGCTCCGCTATTTCCTGAGTCAGAGAATAATCGCTGACAGCGTCTCCTGACAAATCAGACCCAACAGCCTCCATGTTTTGCGTTGATCTGTCTGGAGTAGTGTCCGCGCGGTGCGATTTAGAACCGTTTTTCGCTTCTCTCGCGTATTATATGGCATAGCACAGAATAACAACAAAACAAAAACTGGCTGTACAGATTAGATCTTACCGCACCCGTTGTGAAATTCTCGCAGCGATGATTTACTTTCCTCTCAGCACTCAACATTTGTTAAACAAAAGTCACTTAATGGAACGCCACCTCATACCCAACTCTCACAACACTAACTCCACTTGCTGACGCCAATATAGACGGCATTCTTCTCTGTCTCTCTGGGCTGGATTCTTTTATTAACTATGTGTGTGTGAGAGCTTTTGTAGAAGGGTACCTGTCCCTATCTTGTCAGAATGAATAATTCAGGTGGCCGAACACACAAACTCGTGTATTTCAACTATGTACATTTATTTACATTAATTATATACATACAGTGACTGTCCACCTGGTACAGACACTGGCCAAATTCAATACACGCTATAATGAGCCTCAGCGGTCCCACTGCTAGATGCAGACAAAGCTTAAACGAGCTGCCAACGAAACGTTTCACCTCCAAACAGCCTCGTGGTCTGCGCACAAGCAGAATTTCAATCACCCCGCCGGATGAGGTCACGTGTCCTTCGGGGGACGTTAGGGTGTCTCGGCCATTAGGGATCGTACACTGTCGCAGTGCCAGGCTTACTCTTGTGGCCTGGCACTGCGACCTCAAAGCCATGGGCCATCATCCTCAAGCAGCCATGGGCTACGCAGGTCCAACCAGAATGTGCAATTTATTCTGCAAGCATATTTGTACTGAGCTACATCTGCTGCATCTGGCCACTGCACACCAATTCTGACAAGGGCCTGTTTGACATTGTCTGCTCACCGCATCCTAGGTCTCCCCTTCCTTCTGAGGCCTCTAGGCACACTGTTCATAACCCTATTCGCCAATCTATAATTATCCATACGGGCAACATGGCCAAACCAGCGGAGACTCTCTCTGCACAATATGCTGCTTAAAGGAGGTTACAGACTCCTTTGCCTAAACTCATCATTAATTACAAAGTTAAACCACCTGATACCCAAGATACTGCGTAAGCATCTAGAATCAAAAGCATCTAGTTTCCTGTTAACTTGTTTACAAAGAGTCCAAGTTTCACTACCATAACTAACAGTAGAGAGAACCAAACTATTATAGAGTCTAATTTTAGTCTTTAGGTGTATTGCCTATTTCTCCACACTCTCCATAGATTCATAAAAGTCTCTGCAGCAATCCCACTTCGTCTGTTAATCTCATACCGCACATCACCATTATCTGTTACATAGCTCCCATGGTAATTAAACTGTGACACCTGCTCAAGACTGCAACCACTCAGATTAACTGAATCACAGCCTGTCTGACAAATTTTCATCAGTTTAGTTTTTCTCTGTTTATAATCAAACCTACTCTACTACCAGTCTCATCAACAGCTCGAATGACAGAGTTCATCTAATGAACATCATTTGCCAAAAGGGCTAAATCATCAGCATAATCTAAATCAGAAATTTTCATATCTGCAGACCATTTAAAGCCAAAATCTTCCCTTGCAGTGAATTTCGCCTAACATAATCAACAACCAAGCTAAGGATAAAAGGAGATAAAATGCACCAGAAGTAATGCTAAACAAATTGCTACAAGCCTTACCAACTCTCACACACGACTCAGTGTTATTATAGAGAGCTTTCATTATGTTAACTAATTTGTCTGGTATACCATATGATCTCACAATCAACCACAAATTATGACGATCAACAGAGTCAAAAGTCTTTTTGAAATCAACAAAGCTAGCAACCAAAGGTTTCTCAAACCCTAAACATTTCTCAAGAATCTGCCTAAGTGAAAATATCTGATCTACACATCCCCTACCACTTCTGAATCCACATTGCTCATCACGCAATTGCCTGTTAACCAGATTCTTAATTCTATTAAGCACAATCATGGAAAGAACTTTACCTAGAACAGAGAGTAGGCTGATACCCCTATAGTTATCACAAGAACTGCGATCACCTTTTTTGAAAATAGGGATAACAATAGCTCTGGTAAAATCCTTAGGAACCATGCCTTTATCATAAAAGATATTCAGAATTTCAGTCATCCAAGTGGTAACCGAAACATTCCCAGCTCTAAGCATTTCCGTAGTAATTTTATCTACACCTGGGAATTTATGAAGTTTAAGTTTAGAAATAGCAAAAATAACTTCAGGTTGTGTTATAGGGCCAACATTAAAGCCACCAATTCATCTATCATCATTGCAAACAATGGGAGTAGAACTAACCACATTGTTTAGAACATCACTGAAATGCTCAGCCCACCTAGCCATGACAGAATCCTCGCCTTCTATAACCTTACCTTGTTTATCCTTCAATCCCTGTATACCTCTCCGTTTTCTACCACACAAAACATTAACTATCTGATACAGCTCTCTGATGTTGTGCTGTCTAACTGCTTCCTCGGCTTTGTCAGCCAAACCATCAAGCCAAAGATTCTTATCAGCAGCTAACTGATCTTTTACACGTTTATTAAGTTCTCTGTAATGCTTTCTATTAGGACTAGTAGAGTGTTGATTAAGCACATTCCTGCAGTTCTTTCTTTCTGAAATAAGCTCAAATGCCTTATCACTTAGATAATTCTGTCTCTTCTGTTCCTTTTTTCCTAAAAGAGTACTGTTAGTGTCCAAAAAAGCCTGTTTAAAATGGTCCCATTCTTCGTCAACTTCAGTAGTAAGCATATCATGACTGTCATAATGACTAAGTAATCTATCATGGTAAGCTTTGGCTATAACTGGGTCCTTCAGAGCTTCAGAATTAAAGGTAAATTTCTTAACCTTAGCATAATACTTCTTAATTTTAAGTTGCACGACAGTTTTAACAAGGCAATGGTTAGACCCAATTTCAGCTCCAATATACTCCCCTAACAGAACTAGCCCTTTTGCTGTTAATTAATATAGTGTTATGACAAATGAACGTGCTACAGGGAATTTATGATAAACGTGTCATGAACGTTCGTGTATGCTTCTGCGTGAGAATTATGTAACCAAGGAATTGACATACAGAACCGATCTGAAAAATAGAAATGTTTTATTGAGTTGTTGAAAATAGAAAAGTTATGTTGGAGTTGTGGATATCCGAAGGGAGGCATAATTAGTTTCAGTAAGTCCTGATGGGTGTATAAAGGGAAGAAGCAGTTTTATATGGTGAGTGCGCGGAAGATTGATTAGTTTATTGGTGTGGATCGTGTTGGTAAGCTTGTAAGGGAAAAGAAGAATTCGTCGTCCTGTGCGTGGTGATCATCGTCTGAAAAGAAGTGGTTCCGAGAAACCAGTACACTTAGCCGCAGTTTTGGAATACTTGAGGATTAAAACCTAAGAAGGATGTCATTTTGTGTATTGTTATTTAGTTATTTAGGAATTGGTAAAATTATTCAAGATTCCCGTTAGAATAAAAATTTGTTCACACATAAGATAAACATTGGTATCTTTAATTTCTGTACATGTTTTTATACATAGTTTTGTATTAAATCACATTATTTTAGATTTATTGTTACTAGTTGTTATTTTTTGAATTCACGCTAAGTTTTCATCTGTTTGAATTCATATCAATATAATCTATCATATTCTTATGTAGCCCATCTGGTGAAACCCATGTGTACTTATGTATGTCGTGGTGTTTGTAATTGGACAGCTTATTTACCTGTAGGAGACATTGCCCATCCCTGTTGCAGCTACCAATACCAAAAGGGCCTAGCATTCCTCCCCAAAGGTCAGAATCAATACCAACTTTGGCATTGAAGTCACCTAGAATATGGGTAATATCTCCTTTCTTGACAGAATTCAAAATATCCTGAAGTTGTTCATAAAACCTATCCTTCTCATCCTCATCGGCATCCTCAGTGGGGGCATAACAGCAGATAACATTCAAGTCTTTAACGCTTGTCTGAAATTTTGCTGTAAGAAACCTTTCATTAATGCACTCATATCCTAGAAGAGCATCACTAGAGTGTTTGCTGAGAAGCAGACCCACGCCTTGGTGATGTTTTTTGTCGTCCCTCCCTGAAAAGGGAAATTTAAGAATCTTTATCTTGTCCTTTATCTATCTTTATCTGTCCATCTGGTCTCTTGCAAGCCGAGAATATCTAAATTATAATGGTTGAATTCTTGAGTGAGGACATCAAGAGAATAAGCTCTGTGCAGAGTCCTCACATTCTAACTACCTATGAAGAGAAAATGGTTAGTGGCATGTTTAAAGAAACTATGTTTATTGAGGGAGGAAATGCCGACAATATCAAACAGACCCCTAATCGTAGGCATGGTGCAAATACCCGTTCCCCCACCAATAAAGTCTGAAGCCATCTACACTGGAAGACTTCCTCCAATGTAGAATTTGACGATGCCAGTAGAAGCAAGAGTTCAGGTGCCTGCGATGACCTCTGCTCAGGATTATCCACCAGCTGATAAACATACCCTGTGAATCTATTCACTTTGGGCTATCAACCCACAAACAAACAAAAAACACAGCTGCAGTTTTTCCATCCACAGAAGCCCAGTAGTGCAGCAAATTCAGGATCCATAATCAAGCTGAGAACTTTATTCCACTCCAGTCCGGAAAGTTTACATGGTCAGCACCAGGACCCTGTGTGGTTGACCACTCACAGCAGGGTAGAAGAAAAGAAAAGTAGCCATAGTTGTCCAGATCAGTATGCCACACTAATCTGGCAGCCCTCCCCTTCCGTTCACTTCCACAAGAGAGTATCTCTTTTGAAAGGTACTAACAGTCTGCACCACGAGAAGGCGGGGTCGGACATTAGGTGCTAGGTCTGGCCGGTTCTTTGCATCATCACAGGGGATTGTACATAGCTCTCCTTCCAGTGACTCCTAGCTACCATTTACAGACCACATAAACATTGCAATCTTAAAATTAAACACAAGGTTGGTTTTCATTACTTTTCGGCATCCTATAATCAATGAAAAATCACCTGATTTGTAAATTTCAAACTTTCTGCATATGTGGCACTGTTCCCTTGGTTCAAAATTTCCTAGCAAAAGTTTCCTTAACATAAAGGCAATTTCCATCCAGAGCGATTTCTCTTTTCGAGTTAGAATCCAGGACACTTCCTAGCTAGCCGAAATCCCCAAAAATGACGAAAAAAAACTTTAAAATTTCATCAATTTGTTTGTTAGCAGAAGACTTACAATCCAACTCCCTATGCACAATTTGAACATTCTTAACACTCACTTCCTTAAAATTATGAAAGACGAAATATTTCTTATTTGTCAGCTTTGTTTTCGTCAAATGTTTTCTACACAATGCACGCACGTGTTTAACGCATTTTCATATGATTTCTGAAGAAGAAAAAAATATTTACTTTTAGATTATAAAATGAATCTAATGAGTGAGAATGAATTCTCCACATGTGGCAATTGGTGATGCTATTGGACAACTCTGCTTTACTCGAGCAAGAGCCAGAGCAGAAATAAAACAAACAAATTATGATAACCGCAAATTAAGGAGTCAAAAAAAAGATAGCGGCAAATTATTATGTTTCCTTAAGAAAAGTAAAACTATGACGAACCGTAACCGTTTCCGAATGGTTAGCGCGCTTGCCTACTGATCTAAGGGACCTGGGTTCGAGCCCCGGGTAAGGCATGGCTGTTTGTGTCGTTTTTCTGCTGAGATTCTGCCATCCTCTCAGACCTTCTACTGTGGCATATAAACTGACAGGCTCCTGTCAGACCTCTGTGGCAAGCAGCTGCTTGAGGGGGTATTTATTGATTTTTATTTTAACCTACAAAATGTGAGTCATGTTTTAACGCGCTCGGAGTTGCATACTGTTCCCGACCCCTGATCTAAAGTTTTATAAACGAAGTTATCTACATTTCCCCAAAAAAACTGTATCTTACAGTGGCAACTGGGAAGATTCCGAGACTGCATAGATCCCTGATTGGTTGACAGGGGATTGATTGATGACCTATCATCTAGGCGCCATCCAACGCAAATCTGCAAGCTCACTTCACTGTAAGCTGGCTGATGGATATCTTGGCACTCTCCTCTGCTTGAAAGAAAGGTTTCCGACTTTTCCGAAACTGAACCAGATTTCGAGTGTTTTAATTCTCGGCTTGTATTTCTCATCAGCTGATGCAATTAATGTCCTTTTCACCGCTAATCCAATTTCAGCAATCCACAATGATTGAATCTCTGCTTCTTTGTCCAATGGTACCCACTGGAAGATTCATGATCTAGTTTTACCAGTTCGTTTGTCGACACACAAAATAACTGATCCGTCTTACTTTGACCTTTGAGATCAGAAAATACCTATTTCACCACGACAGAAAGAGAAATTAATTTTGGCTTCATGTCAGAGGAGAATCCAATCAACCACCAGCAAGAAATGGCGTAACACTGAGAGGCTAAAATACCAATTCTTGCAACATATTAACGAAAACTACTCCATTTAGCGATTATATTTTGTTTTGTCTTTTTCAAATAATTGTCGCCTACTATGATATAATCATGTTCCTTTTCCTTCCTCCTCAGAGCTGCCGGAGCCTCCCAAACTTCCTGCTGTGAAGTGCCAACTCCGTCGTCATAAGAGCAACAGGAAACCCCGAACACCATTCACGACGCAACAGCTTCTGTCGCTGGAGAGGAAGTTCCGATCGAAGCAGTACTTGTCCATAGCTGAACGAGCGGAATTCTCGAACTCTCTCAACTTGACAGAGACTCAGGTGAAGATCTGGTTCCAAAATCGCCGTGCCAAAGAAAAAAGACTGAAAGAAGCCGAAATCGAAAAACTAAGGATGTCTGCCAGGCCACTCCTTCCCTCAGCATTTAGCCTTGGACTGAGCCCATTTCTCCCCATGAATCCATCCTCCTTGCATTCGCAAACGTTTCCCATCTATCCTCGACATATGGTTGGATCTGTGTTGCATCCGTACTTAGCTTTGACAGCAACAAATAGTGTTTCCGAAGGGCTTGCTGTCTGACACGAGAACGCAAGTCAAACTTTTGGGTCTAACGGAGTAAATGGATTGATCTCACTGAATGGCCATTTCACATAAATTATTCGCCTCGAAAAAGACAATCAAATTTACATATTTCTAGTTTTTCTATTTCACCGTCCGAACAATCGGATAAAAGACAAGAATGGGATATTTTTCCTTTGAAAGGATTCAGTTAACAGAAAACAGTTCTTCGTGATTTTCCGAAGGACTCAAAATGGCAAATTTAAGATTGGATTCAATGGCAATTCTAAGTAACAGTTCAAAATGAAGTCAATGTCGTACAGTCTTCTATAAATAGAAGAAGATATAAATCAGAGCTTCCATAATCTCTACGTCTGCCGTATTTGAAGCAACTTTGGTGGCACAGGATATTTCCTATTTATTCCGATGATTTTGCGCTAGTTTCAGGCTGCGCTAGTTTCAGGCCCTTCTAGCAGCGTGATAGAAAAGACGAAAAATAGCATCAAAATCAAAGTGAAATCGACTTTGTAGAAAAAAATGAGAAATATTGCACCCTCTATCGAATTTTTACAAAATACAGAAAATACAAAACACATTTCTACAACGAAATTACGGATATGTCAATATTACTGTTCCTTCTACCTTCATTGCAGCAACAAATATGCAACATCGGCTGTGTGTAGAAAATCAATTATTATTCACTTCAGAATGACATACAAAACCATTTGTCTCATTTTTCTTACTTCTACGTACAAAATGCCACAGAATTACCGGATGACTCTTTGATATCTTTAAAAAAATATACTTCTTCCTACATTATTCTCCATTCAACAGTATCCGGAGATTTTGGATTCTTTTGGGTACTGGACGTTTACCAATTGTGCAAAAAAATGCAGTCAAGTAGTTAAAATATTTAATCCAGCAGTACCTTTTACGTTTAAATAAGACATTTATTGAAATCCGAAAGTCATCACTTGGTTTATTATTTAAGGAAATAAATAACTTTTACCTGCACTGTTCTATTTTGATATTGTTTCCAGGACATTTTTTAATTTTAAAGAAATCAATAGCTTAAGACCTGGGTTCAAGCCCCGAATAAGGTATGGATGTGCCTCTTCTTGTGTTGTCTTTCTGGTAAGGTCTAATCTTCCTCGCAGCCCTTTTCTGTATGGCGTGTTATATATAGATGCTCCTTCCTGTCAGATCTTCGTGGTGCAGATCTTAAGTTTTTTTTCTTCTTTAAATATAACAATAGTTATGCATATAAACATGCAGGGTGTCTCCTTTCAATCTTGGCGGCGGGGGTGACTCAGTGGGTAGCACGCCAGGCTCGTAATCTGCAGTTCCTAGGTTCGACTCCCACCTGGGCCAAAACTGCCGTGGCCAGGGTGGGGAGTTCTCTCCTGAAAACTCTCAGCCCTGGCCAGGGTCTGGGACACCCATGGGCTTGGAAAGACCACTTTCCGTTGGATGGGGCATAAAGTAGTGGCCGCGTGTGGAAGAGAGCCATACCCTGTGCACTTTTAAGAACATGCTGGGTGACCTTGACAAGAGGCTACCATCTGTCTCCCAACAGCTGTTCCTTTGGGTCCTCCCCCCAACCTTCTCTGAGACTTCGGGGTCCTTATGACTTGGCCATTTAGCCCATTGTGTGCAAAAAAAGTGCCGCTCAGAGGTAAAACAACCCAACCCTTTCAATCTCAACTGCGCTGGTGTCTATACATTAGGGCAGAACCTGAAAACCCGGTTTTTCTTGAAGACCATTGGATCCACTGCTTGTGAATGGGAAGATAGGGATAACCGCTGTGCACAAGAATAACAATTGAAAAATGAAATAACACTTTTAATTCCCAAATTGATACATGAATACAGGCACATGGTAAAACGTTGAAGGTAAACTGAGATAGCCTAAGTGGTCCAATATGGAGTGTGGTTACCTTCACCGCTGTGCAGGCTTCACAGCAATGTTTCATGCTGTTGATAAAACTGTCTAGCAATGCTGTGGGAAGTAATGTCCATTGGTCCTCAAAAGCTGCAAGAAGCTTTCAAGAGAGGGATTCAGGAGAACAACCCACCTCCCGTGAGCATCCCATGCATATTCTATTGGATTTAGTTCGTGAGATCGGACTGGTCACTCCATACAGTTAATAGTGCTATTCTCCAGATTGCAGTCGGCAAGGCGATAACGGTGTGGAGAGAGCAATTTTCGTGCTGTAGGAGGAAGGCATCACCTATTGGACCCGCATATGGTTTCACAAAGGAGTCCAAGATTTCATCCTTGAACCTGAACTAGCCTTATGGAAGCACATACAGATCTATAATATAAATAAATAAATAAATACCGCCTCAAGTAGATGCTTGCCACAGTGGTCTGACAGGAGCCTGTCAGTTTATACGCCAAAGTAGGTCTGTGAGGATGGCGGGACTCCAACAGAAAAAAAAAACTCTCGAACACAGGTCTCTTAGATCAGTGGCCAACTGTGCTAACCATTCGGTCACGGTACAGCACAGATCTATCATCATCATCATCATCATCATCCTCAAGCAGCCATGGGCTACGGAGGTCCAACCAGACCGCGCAGTTTAATTCTCCAAGCATATCTGTCCTGAGCTACATCTGCTGCATCCGGCCACTGTACACCAATTCTAACAAGGTCCTGTTTGACATTGTCTGCCCACCGCATCCTAGGTCTCCCCCTCCTTCTGAGGCCTCCAGGCACACTGTTCATAACCCTATTCGCCAATCTATAATTATCCATACGGGCAACATGGCCAAACCAGCGGAGTCTCTCTCTGCACAATATGCTGGTTAAAGGAGGTTGCAGACTCCTTTGCCTAACCTCATCATTAGTTACAAAGTTAAACCACCTAATACCCAAGATACTGCGTAAGCATCTAGAATCAAAAGCATCTAGTTTCCTGTTATCTTGCTTACACAGCGTCCAAGTTTCACTACCATAACTAACCCTAGAAAGAACCAAACTATTATACAGTCTAATTTTAGTCTTTAGGTGTATACGCCTATTTCTCCACAATCTCCATAGATTCTTAAAAGTCCCGGCAGCAATACCTATTCGTCTGTTAATCTCATGCCGCACATCACCAGTATCAGTTACGCAGCTCCCAAGGTAATTAAACTGTGACACCTGCTCAAGACTGCAACCATTCAGATTAACTGAATCACAACCTGCCTGACCAATTTTCATCACTTTAGTTTTCTCTCTGTTTATAACCAAACCTACTGTACTACCAGTCTCATCAACAGTTCGAATGAAAGAGTTCATCTCATCAACATCATTTGCCAAAAGGGCTAAATCATCAGCATAATCTAAATCAGAAATTTTCGTATCTCCAGCCCATTTAAGGCCAAAAGCTTTCCCTTGAAGTGAATTTCGCATAACATAATCAACAACCAAACTAAAGAGAAAAGGAGACAAAATGCACCCTTGTCGAACACCAGAAGTAATGCTAAACCAATTGCTACAAGCCTTACCAACTCTCACACATGACTCAGTGTTATTATAGAGAGCTTTCATTATGTTAACTAACTTGTCTGGTATACCATATGATCTCACAATCAACCACAAATTATGACGATCAACAGAGTCGAAAGCCTTTTTGAAATCAACAAAGCTAGCAACCAAAGGTTTCTGAAATTCTAAACATTTCTCAAGAATCTGCCTAAGTGAAAATATCTGATCTACACATCCCCTACCATTTCTGAATCCACATTGCTCATCACGCAATTGCCTGTCAACCAGATTCTTAATTCTATTAAGCACAATCATGGAAAGAACTTTACCTGGAACGGAGAGTAGGCTGATACCCCTATAGTTATCACAAGAACTGCGATCACCTTTTTTGAAAATAGGGATAATAATAGCTCTGGTAAAATCTTTAGGAACCATGCCTTTATCATAAAAGTTATTCAAAATTTCAGTCATCCAAATGGTAACAGAAACATTCCCAGCTCTAAGCATTTCCGTAGTAATTTCATCCACCCCTGGGGATTTATGAAGTTTAAGTTTAGAAATAGCCAAACTAACTTCAGATTGTGTTATAGGGCCAACATTAAAGCCAACAATGCATCTATCATCATTGCAAACAATGGGAGTAGAACTAACCACATTGTTTAGAACATCACTGAAATGCTCAGCCCACCTAGCCATGACAGAATCCTCACCTTCTATAACCTTGCCTTGTTTATCCTTCAATCCCTGTATACCTGTTCGTTTTCTACCACACAAAACATTAACTATCTGGTACAGCTCTCTGCTGTTGTGCTGTCTAACTGCTTCCTCAGCTTTGTCAGCAAGGCCATCAAGCCAAAGATTCTTATCAGTAGCTAACTGATTCTTTACACGTTTATTAAGTTCTTTGTAATGCTTTCTATTAGGACTACTAGGGTACTGATTAAGGACATTCCTGCAGTTCCTTCTTTCTGAAATAAGCTCAAGTGCCTTATCACTTAAATAATTCTGCCTCCTCTGCTCCTTTTTCCCTAAAAGAGTACTGTTAGTTTCCAAAAAAGCCTGTTTAAAATGGCCCCATTCTTCCTCAACTTCAGTATTAAGCAAACCATGACTGTCATAATGACTAAGTAACCTATCATGGTAAGCTTTAGCTATAACTGGGTCTTTCAGAGCTTCAGTATTAAAGATAAATTTTTTAACCCTAGCACAACACTTTTTAAGTTTAAGTTGCAAGACACTTTTAACAAGGTAATGGTCAGATCCAATTTCAGCTCCCCTATATGCCCTGGTATTCCTAACAGAACTAGCCCATTTGCTGTTAATTAATATGTAATCAATCATATTCTTATGCAGCCCATCAGGTGAAACCCATGTGTGTTTATGTATGTCGCGGTGTTTGTAATATGTGTTAGTTATTCTGAAACCATTTAGTTTACTTACCTGTAGGAGACGTTGCCCATTGCCATTGCAGCTACCAATACCAAAAGGGCCTATTACTCCTCCCCAAAGGTCAGAGTCAGTACCAACTTTGGCATTGAAGTCACCAAGAACAAGGGTAATATCTCCTTTCTTGACAGAATTCAAAATATCCTGAAGTTGTCTGTAAAACCTATCCTTCTCATCCTCATCAGAATCCTCAGTGGGGGCATAACAGCAGATAACATTCAAGTCTTTAATGCTTGTCTGAAATTTTGCTGTAAGAAACCTTTCATTAATGCACTCATATCCTAGAAGAGCATCACTAGCATGTCTGCTGAGCAGCAGACCCACGCCTTGGTGATGCTTTCCATCCTCCCTCCCTGTAAAGAGAAATTTAAAGTTATTTTTAAGTATCTCACCTTTACCTGTCCATCTGGTCTCTTGCAAGCCTAGAATATCTAGGTTATAGCGCTGGAATTCCTGCATGAGGACATCAAGAGAATAATCTCTATGTAATGTCCTCACGTTCCACGTTCCTGCAGAGAGAAAATGATTAGTAGGATTTTTAAAGAAATTAGGTTTATTGAGATTGGTAGGGCCAACAATATCAAACAGCCCCCTGATCGCAGGCATGGGGCAAAGACCTGTTCCTCCTCCGCTAAAGGCTGAAGTCACCGATGCTGGTAGGAACTTCAGGCACCACCTTTTCAAGTGGACTTTTTCAAGAACCATATGGCCTGCCTGAGACACATTACTCCAGTTTAGGCTTGACGATGCCCAACTAGCAAAGTAAGGTTCAGGTACCTGCGATGGCCTCTGATTAGGATTATCCACCAGCTGATATAAGGTATCCCATGCCTCTGTTCACTTAGAGCTGGCAACCCAGAAGCAAACAGAAAACACAGCGGCAGACTCTCCCTCAACAGAGGCCCACCAGTGCAGCAAGTCCAGGATCCATAATCAAGCTCAAATCCATAAACAAGTCCAGTCTAGTAGGTATAAATGGTCAGCACCAGGACCCTGTGAAGTTGACCACTCCTCAGCAGGGTTGAAAAAAAAAGAAAAAAGTGGCCATAGATGACCAGATCAGTAGGCCATACTGAACTGGCAGCCCTCCCCTTCCGTTCCCTTCCAAAAGAGAATATCTCTTTTGAAAGGTACTAACGGCCTGCACCACGGGAAGGCGGGGTCGGACATTAGGTGCTAGACCTGGCCGGTTCTGTGCATCATCACTGGGGATTGGTACACAGCTCTCCTTCCAGTTTACGCCTAGCTACCATTTACAAGCCAGCTACCATTTACAAGCCAAGATCTATACAGCAGCCAAAAGATATCTCTCCCCAAACTACGACACTAGCACCACTATCGATGCCCAGTTCACGAATATTTGTGGGATGATGGCATGCAGATGCTTGAGGAGGTATTTATTTTATTTTTCAGCGTGTTCCTGGTTCCTTCCATATTAACTGATACTATGAATCACTGTAGAGGGAAAATCTTGATTTATCCATGAAGCACACTGGCAGTCAATGCTCCTGACTCCAAATGGCATGATGTTCAGATGGTTCCTTCTGTGACGTTAGGTCAGAGGTGTGCACTCCACTGGCTGCCTTAACATATAGGCAAACTTCATGAAGGCTTTGGCGTATGGTGATAGCAGATACCGCCATGCGAGGTTGACGCATTGTGTTGGACTTGTGACAAAAATTTGTGTGTTACTTAAATGTGACGTTGTGTTGACATCCTGCTTCTCTGAGGGCATAACATCAGATAGCTTCCCTCCCTTGCGGTTGTTGCCATCATTGTCCACTACTGAATCGTCTGAATGCAGCACTGTGTAGTGGTTGGAATCTCTGCCGAAGTTTATGCACCACTGAATGACTCATACTAAACCATCTGCTTAAGGTTGTTCCGCCCGATGCTCTCCACCTCACTTTTTTCCGATAAATGATTTCTGGTAGACATACCCAACAAATCAGCTATCTCGAAAACTCCACCTCGCAGTTTGTAGCAGAACTGGAGAAGAGCTTAAAACGGCTTTTAACTCTCGACGCAGTTGTAAATTCCGCTCTCAGTGACATTCATTTGCATACCGTACCTCAATCCTGCGTGGTATTTTACATACTATGCACGACTTTCGTGCATTTCTATCATCGGAATTTTACGACATCGAGTTTTTTCCATTTTCTTCCTTAATTTATGGAAACCAGTGTATTTCAAAAATCTGCAAATAACCAACTATCTTAGACACGAGAAAGTATTTGCTACATAATAAAACTTTAATTCAAATAGTTTATGAATTAAATTCGTTAGGTAATTCGGCGTTAAAATGGTGTTCCTCCGCGCTGAAAATCAAGTAGAGATTTTTACCAGCGTTGAAAAGGTTAAGCGACAATCTCTTGGCACCAGTGGCGAATCGTCGCACAGGAACAAAAAGGGCTTGGGGCCTCGGTATCGCAGATTTTGTTAATTGAGAAAAAATATAAAATAATAATAACGATAATAAAGGTGGTTTTTTTTAATTCATGCATTTTAGTTTAACATCCTTAAAAACATTTTTTATACTTTTTAGAGCCCCCCCCTCCCCCCTTCTAAAATTTTAACATAATCAGGTTGCGCTTGTGGCCTTTTTGTCGGAATATGTTAAAGACGCCAGCTAGGCCTTCCAACATTACACGCATGAATCATCGCTGCTACTGCTACGGTCACCATGCCTATAATCGAGTACTGAATCAGAACCACAAATGGTGCACATTTTAAAAGTACACTAAAAATAAAGGGAAAGAAAAACTTGCCGAGTTAAGAGTTTTTATGTGGAAAACCGTTTTCTCGCATTTATATTGTTTTGTGGAAGGCGAATTTTTGAAACAGGTGAAGTTAAAAAGGGACACCATCTTACAACAGGGTTTATCAAATGGTTTTCATGCGATTCAAAAAGAAAAGAGTGGCATTTCCTAAGGTCCTTAGACCCTGAAAAAATCCTGAATGACAATTTAGTTACATTTAAAGTGAAAAAAATTTAATATTTATAAATTTTATTTAGTGCATTTTTTCTTTGATTACATTTAAACGATGTGTTCCCAATGACGAGTGAAATCAGCCCATGAAACAAAAATTAAACTGATATCAACATTCGTATATAAATTTTTGGTTCCATTCAACTTCCATTAAATCGAGTTCGAATTGCAACAATCTCTTAAGAAATAAAATTAAGTAGCCAGTCTACTACAATATTAATGCCAATCAATTTTAATTAATATTGTAGTAGGCCAGGTTTAATTTCGGGGGAGAGGGCGAGAAATTAGTTTTTAATTTTGGTGGGTCCAAGAGTTCAGCAGTTTCGGGGAAAGAGTTCAGTTCAATAATTTAGTTTCGTGGAGGGGAGGGGGGCGGGGGGCGCTGAAAATAAGACTTGAGTAGAGTTTCTTAATTATTAAAATATTTCACCATACAGGAAAGGTTAAAATATTATTCTACATGGAATAAGATTTTATAATTGTTTTTTAATTTATTTTTCACGTCGGACATAAAATACGGGACTAAAATAAAATTATACAAAGACAATTTTTTTGGATTTCAAAGCAGATAGAAAAGTTTGAGATTTCGGATAAAACGATCGGAATTCCGGAACATACCCGGGGGGGATTCTTGGTCCCCTCCCCCTTCTGGTTACGTCTCTATGTAGTAGACCAGGCTGTACACTACGAAGTACTTAATTACAATGAGATATGTAATTAAGTTCTGTTCTGTTAGTTTTTTAGCAGCAGTCAATGGTGATATATGGTAAATGAAATGATGACATCGGAAGAGGTATTCAAACGATTCCTTTCAGACGTCTGTAATTTCCTAAGACCAGAGAAACCTGCTTCGCACATGTAAGTTGTTTTAAAGAGAGCTAATAAAGATATAGCTTTTAACTCAGTGCTGGTAATCATTTCTCAATATGATAGAAAAGTTAGTACTTATCATATTTTTATGCGTCGGTTTTAGTGTTTTGCAATTAGTTGCGGTACTTTTCTTCATGATGGTTGGAACCATCATGAATTTCTGTGGACGGAAGTGGAGGGACACTTGTCAAGATCTGGAATCTTTGACGATTGTCTTTATTCATGTGGGGATACGAAATTTAATGCTATCGTAGATTCAGGAAATCAAGTTTCTATCGTAAAAGGTTCTTTGATCCCTGAGAAATGTAGACCTCAAAAAAATGTTGCTTCCTGCGTTCAGAGACAGCATGGAGAAAAGTTAAGCAAAGTCCCTATTATTATATTATATTTAATAGTTATTAGACTAGCTACTGATGGAAATCAGGCAGGAGAACAGAGAGGGAACTGGAAAATTTTGGTGTGCGAGAGTGGAAATGTTGGCATGCCAATTACTCTGAATTGTTTTGGCGTCGAGAGAGAAAAGCAAATTACATGGGGAAATGATAAAAATGAAATTGTGGTTAAAAATGAGAAGTATGACGTTACTTTTAAGATAAAAAAAATAATAATAATAAATACCCCCTCAAGCAGCTGCTTGCCACAGAGGTCTGACAGGAACCTGTCAGTTTATATGCCACAGTAGAAGATCTGAGAGGATGGCTGGACCTCAGCAGAAAACAACGATACGTAATGAGAAAAGGTGTAGCAGTGATGGACGTCGTGCAATTAATTTAAGGTTGTGAAAAATGTCTCGATATTAATGAAGAAAATATTTCTACAGCGATAAGAATGAAATATTTTGTAATGTACCTGATAAAGGGAAAGATGATAATAAGAGTATTAATATCAGAGGTAGAGACACAGAGTCTAGTAATTTAATTCTGAGCAAAGTAAATAATAGTGTAGATAACGATGATAAAATTAAAGGTGCACGGCTGTCTGACCTGGGTCACAAAGACTCGTAGCAGGGTCACATTTCCAGCGTTTCAGAAGCGATCATCCATTCATTGGGAAATGTTGTCATCAGGATAATGACGCATTGGGTAATGACGGACAGGCATACATCCCTAGCAGTGCAAGGCATTCCCATGACACTCTCCAAATAGCAGGTACATCGCAGTATTCTCGAACAGAATTTGTGGTGCGATCTGCCGTATGGACGTTAATAGGCAATTGCTCGTCCTATTGACGTGCCACGGGAGGCACGTCAATAGGAACGTAATTTGCATATTGCAGCTGTACGCACTCTGACATATTTTTGTGTTTCACAAGCTCATCGATCATGGGTCCGATGAAACATTCATTTAGTTGTGAGCAGATGCGACGTCATGAATTTTTAGACTCGTTTTACTCGTCGGAAACTATTGCTCACACAGGCAGAGTTCTTTGGCATATTTGATCTTCTCGCGAAGAGGAATATCACCATACAGAGTTTATGCGGTTCTCAAGGGACAGCCTTTACAAATACAGTAATATACAAGATTATATTGGAGTTTGACAACAAATCAGATATTCCTTATGACAATGTAGTTATCGTCATCATACTTGACAACCGGTGATACCGCGCATTAACCAGAAACTCAAAGAGAGGTTGCTAGCGTCTGCCTATTTGGAAGCAAGACGTTGTCACTAATCACGTGTGCTGGTAAGTGGTGCCTTTGTAAGAGTTGTAGGTGGTGGGAAGCAAACTTCCTCACCCCTCCATAGTGATGAAAACTACGTGAATAGAGTGTTGTGTCAATTTAATCCTTCCACCTCTTTCCAACTTCGTAAACAATGAAATATCTCAACCAGTTTTAAATTTCTGAGGTAAACACTCTTATTAGAACGAGAATTATTTATAACTTTCAGTTCCAATCTTTTAACGAAATTTCTTGATACAAGCTCTTAACCAATTAAATTCCTTAAATATATATTATTTGAAAATATCTGAGAAAAGGGAGTTGAGAAAAACTACTTTGTCTGCTTTGTCTGCTTTGTCTACTTCGTTTAGACTACCCCTACAAGAAACTCATTAGAAAAAAAAAGCAAAAGGATAAATTTAGCACTTTAAACACTGGGTGCATTATGCATTGCGCCAGCTTTCTAATTCTCTTATATTATTAATCGTCGTAAAACGTAAAAGTTTATAATTCAAATTTCCGCTAAGCCTTTAAAATAGATTTGTAATAGTTGCAGGGAACGTACATAAGGCAACTGAGAAGATTACTTTGTTTTATAGGAAACTCATCAAGAGTTACCACCTCAGAAGCATTACATGTCCGGAGATTTCGAAAAATGAGAGATTTTTTCCAGAGATTTTGATCTATTGGTAGATATATTCCCATAGATTTTTCCGATTTATCACTTAAGATAAGCCTTGGAATTTAATATAATGAATTCTATTTCTTGGAAACTGATCTAAGGGACCTGGGTTCGAGCCCCGGATTAGGCATGGATGTGTGTGTGTCGCTTTTCCGCTGAGGTCCTGCCATCCTCTCAGACCTTCTACTATGGCATATAAACTGACAGGCTCCTGTCAGACCTCTGTGGCAAGCAGCTGCTTGAGGGGGTATTTTATATATTTATCGAATTTATTTTTGTAAAATTTTTAAAAATTTGACTTGTGAATTTAAAAAACACAAAACATAATAGTGACACCTATGCAATATGATTTATATGCAATATTTTATTCATCCACTAAAACAGCCTTATATTTGAAAATCAAAAAATGCATTTTAATATCATACCAATTTTCCTTCCACTGCAGTTTATTTCTTGATGCTTACCAAATATCTCACACGACTCAAACTTAAAAATTTTTGTAACTTTGTTTGAATCACAAACACAAAAATTAAAATATGTCGCAATTCGTGGTGAATTGGTGATGAGCTCGGGGCCCCAGTCTGACAGACTTAAAAATAACACAAACTGCTTTGCGCTGGACAGTCATTAAATTTAAATCTTCAATTTTCCTTACAAAGTAAAAAAAAAGGACAAAAGAAAATATATACTTTGATTTTGTTTAAAACATTTAATCATCATCATCATCATCATCATCATCATCATCATCATCATCATCATCATCATCAAGCAGCCATGGAATACGGAGGTCCAACCAGACCACACAGTTTAATTCTCCAAGCATATCTGTCCTGAGTTACATCTGCTGCATTCGGCCACTGTACACCAATTCTAACAAGGTCCTGTGTGACATTGTCTGCCCACCGCATCCTAGGTTTCCCCTTCTTTCTGAGACCTTTAGGCACACTGTTCATAACCCTATTCGCCAATCTATAATTATTCATACGGGCAACATGGCCAAACCAACGGAGTCTCTCTCTGCACAATATGCTGCTTAAAGGAGGTTGCAAACTCCTTTACCTAACCTCATCATTAGTTACAAAGTTGAAACACCTAATGCCCAAGATACTGCGTAAGCATCTAGAATCAAATGCATCTAGTTTCCTGTTATCATGTTTACAAACTGTCCAAGTTTCACTACCATAACTAACCCTAGAAAGAACCAAACTATTATACAGTCTAATTTCAGTCTTTAGGTGTATACGCCTATTTCTCCACACTCTCCATAGATTCTTAAAAGTCCCGGCAGCAATCCCTATTCGTCTGTTAATCTCATGCCGTACATCACCATTATCTGTTACATAACTCCCAAGGTAATTAAACTGTGACACCTGCTCAAGACTGCAACCATTCAGATGAACTGAATCACAGCCTGCCTGACCAATTTTCATCACTTTAGTTTTCTCTCTGTTTATAACCAAACCTACTCTACTACCAGTATCATCAACAGCTCGAATGAAAGAGGTTATCTCATCAACATCATTTGCCAAAAGGGCTAAATCATCAGCATAATCTAAATCAGAAATTTTCGTATCTCCAGCCCATTTAAGGCCAAAAGCTTTCCCTTGTAGTGAATTTCGCATAACATAATCAACAACCAAACTAAAGAGAAAAGAAGACAAAATGCACCCTTGTCGAACACTAGAAGTAATGCTAAACCAATTGCTACAAGACTTACCAACTCTCACACATGACTCAGTGTTATTATAGAGAGCTTTCATTATGTTAACTAACTTGTCTGGTATACCATATGATCTCACAATCAACCACAAATTATGACGATCAACAGAGTCGAAAGCCTTTTTGAAATCAACAAAGCTAGCAACCAAAGGTTTCTGAAACTCTAAACATTTCTCAAGAATCTGCCTAAGTGAAAATATCTGATCTACACATCCCCTACCACTTCTGAATCCACATTGCTCATCACGCAATTGCGTGTCAACCAGATTCTTAATTCTATTAAGCACAATCATGGAAAGAACTTTACTTGGAACAGAGAGTAGGCTGATACCCCTATAGTTATCACAAGAACTGCGATCACTTTTTTTGAAAATAGGGATAATAATAGCTCTGGTAAAATCCTTAGGAACCATGCCTTTATCATAAAAGTTATTCAAAATTTCAGTCATCCGAATGGTAACTGAAACATTCCCAGCTCTAAGCATTTCCGTAGTAATTTCATCCACCCCTGGGAATTTATGAAGTTTAAGTTTAGAAATAGCCAAACTAACTTCAGATTGTGTTATAGGGCCAACATTAAAGCCAACAATGCATCTATCATCATTGCAAACAATGGGAGTAGAATTAACCACATTGTTTAGAACATCACTGAAATGCTCAGTCCACCTAGCCATGACAGAATTCTCACCTTCTATAACCTTACCTTGTTTATCCTTCAATCCCTGTATACCTGTTTGTTTTCTACCACACAAAACATTAACTATCTGGCACAGCTCTCTGCTGTTGTGCTGTCTAACTGCTTCGTCAGCTTTGTCAGCCAGGCCATCAAGCCAAAGATTCTTATCAGTAGCTAACTGATCCTTCACACGTTTATTAAGTTCTTTGTAATGCTTTCTATTAGGACTAGTAGGGTACTGATTAAGGACATTCCTGCAGTTCCTTCTTTCTGAAATAAGCTCAAGTGCCTTATCACTTAAATAATTCTGTCTGCTCTGCTCCTTTTTCCCTAAAAGAATACTGTTAGTTTCCAAAAAAGCCTGTTTAAAATGGCCCCATTCTTTCTCAACTTCAGTATTAAGCAAACCATAACTGTCATAATGACTAAGTAACCTATCATGGTAAGCTTTAGCTATAACTGGGTCTTTCAGAGTTTCAGTATTAAAGGTAAATTTTTAACCCTAGCACAATACTTTTTAAGTTTAAGTTGCAAGACACTTTTAACAAGGTAATGGTCAGATCCAATTTCAGCTCCCCTATATGCCCTGGTATTTCTAACAGAACTAGGCTATTTGCTGTTAATTAATATATAATCAATCATATTCCTATGCAGCCCATCAGGTGAAACCCATGTGTATTTATGTATGTCGCGGTGTTTGTAATATGTGTTAGTTATTCTGAAACCATTGAGTTTACTTACCTGTAGGAGACGTTGCCCATTGCCATTGCAGCTACCAATACCAAAAGGGCCTATTACTCCTCCCCAAAGGTCAGAGTCGGTACCAACTTTGGCATTGAAGTCACCAAGAACAATGGTAATATCTCCTTTCTTGACAGAATTCAAAATATCCTGAAGTTGTCCGTAAAACCTATCCTTGTCGTCCTCATCAGCATCCTCAGTGGGGGCATAACAGCAGAAAACATTCAAGTCTTTAATGCTTGTCTGAAATTTTGCTGTAAGAAACCTTTCATTAATGCACTCATATCCAAGAAGAGCATCACTAGCATGTCTGCTGAGCAGCAGACCCACGCCTTGGTGATGCTTTCCATCCTCCCTCCTGTAAAGAGAAATTTAAAGTTATTTTTAAGTATCTCACCTTTACCTGTCCATCTGGTCTCTTGCAAGCCTACAATATCTAGGTTATAGCGCTGGAATTCCTGCATGAGGACATCAAGAGAATAATCTCTATGTAATGTCCTCACGTTCCACGTTCCTGCAGAGAGAAAATGATTAGTAGGATTTTTAAAGAAATTAAGTTTATTGAGATTGGTAGGGCCAACAATATCAAACAGCCCCCTGATCGCAGGCATGGGGCAAAGACCTGTTCCTCCTCCGCTAAAGGCTGAAGTCACCGATGCTGGTAGGAACTTCAGGCACCACCTTTTCAAGTGGACTTTTCATATGGCTGCCTGGCAGGCCTTCTTCTTAGGCAGGCCTTCTTCATATGGCCTGAGACACATTACTCCAGTTTAGGCTTGACGATGCCCAACTAGCTAAGTAAGGTTCAGGTACCTGCGATGGCCTCTGATTAGGATTATCCACCAGCTGACATAAGGTATCCCATGCCTCTGTTCACTTAGAGCTGGCAACCCAGAAGCAAGCAGAAAACACAGCAGCAGACTCTCCCTCAACAGAGGCCCACCAGTGCAGCAAGTCCAGGATCCATAGTCAAGCTCAAATCCATAAACAAGTCCAGTCTAGTAGGTATAAATGGTCAGCACCAGGACCCTGTGAAGTTGACCACTCCTCAGCAGGGTTGAAAAAAAAAGAAAAAAGTGGCCATAGATGACCAGATCAGTAGGCCATACTGAACTGGCAGCCCTCCCCTTCCGTTCCCTTCCAAAAGAGAATATCTCTTTTGAAAGATACTAACGGCCTGCACCACGAGAAGGCGGGGTCGGACATTAGGTGCTAGACTTGGCTGGTTCTGTGCATCATCACTAGGGATTGGTACACAGCTCTCCTTCCAGTTTACCCCTAGCTACCATTTACAGGCTAATCAGCGCAAAGCATATTACCAAGCAGTTTTCAGCTTTTGATTCTTTTGCATGTTTACTGGATCGTTCCTCTAGCGTTCATAATGATTTTAAAAAGAACTTTCATGTTTTACGAATTATTTTTCGCACTTTTAGTTCCAAATAACACGGAAAATTTAATTTTTTAATAACTTACATACAAAGAACTAAAAATTGGTCTACTTGTGCATTTCATGTTAGGGTGGTTCAAATGAAAAGTGGACAAATTAGAAATAAAGCATAAAGGATTTATATATTCATAAACATTTATCGCAACGTGCAGTTAGCAATATGATACGCTGTTCCTAGAACAACTTTGGTTGTTGTTTAAAGAATTCTGTGCCCACGTGCTGCACCTCTTCGTCCGACTCAAACTTCCTTCCTTTAATGATATTTTTAGAAAACCAAAAATAGAAAATGCAATGCAGAGAGCAGAGCTGCCGCTATTGCACTGGGCTGAAGTTTTTCTAATTAACTAATGACCATAGCTAAATTAATCGTTAATAGCTAAAAGCAGACGTGGAAGGGTCAAAGAGATGTCAAAGTTCGCTTCGGGTCGCAAAATAGTTAACACCAGTCATCAGAAGAGATCAGGACTGTTGGAAGGTATTCGACACAATCCCAATGCTACCTGTTTAAAGTTACTACTAATCGAGTAGTATGTTGCCATCCACATATTGCTCAATTAATTGGTGTTAAATGTTTATTAATTGGTGTTTAATGTTCACCAAAAAAAATCATCCTGCGCACTTCGTGAAGTCTTCAAAAATCGTTCGTGAAGTTCGTGAAGTCAAAAATATCATCGTGCGCACTTCAAAAAGTCCTGAGCACTTCGACCACATTGCTTGTCTTAAACGACCCAAAGTTTTGCAATATATTTGCGAATTGATGGTATCACCGAGTCCAGAAACTCAATTAATTAGCAGAACTGAGTCAAACAACTATGGCTGCTTCTGTTTAGGGTTTGTGGGGAATCCACACAACGTCTATTACATGAAAGCAGATATTTACGACAGATTCTCGGGTTGATGAGTTCCTCCTATGTATAATCACTTATTTCAGTGAGGTCACAATGATCATTCAGTCCATTACCAAATATAGGAATTGTCCATTTTTTCATTTGGACTACCCTTGTGTTTTACGATTGTAAAAGATATTTCTATTTTTTTAAATGGCTCGGACTCATTAATTAGCAAAAGAGTTCGGGCTTGGCCGCCTTTGGACTCGAGAATTTCAGCCCAAACCATCCATAATAAACATCAAAGGATCCTCTTACAAATTTTTTCTTGGTACTATTATGTCGATTTACAGATGAAATTTTCAACCAAATTTCATCCTTTTGGCTAATACTGTTAATTTTCAGAGGATGCATAGTTCTCGGGGGGGGGGGGGGGGAATATACCCACAACTTAAAAAAATTAGTGATGAAAAATATTGCTCTTTTTATGATCTAGATCAGTGGTTCCCAACCTTTAATCAAGAATTATTTTCCTAACATCCATCTTATGGTTACCTATGATACGATGTCTTAATTTACGAAGTAATCGATATTCTGTTTAATCTCTTTCCACAGAACTCACGATAAAGTCCCTGATAAATTCTAGATAAAATGGGGAAACTTTTATTTCGCACTGAAAACGACTTTAATGCAGTTAATTAATAAAATATCCCTTTCATATGCAAGTTTCCAATGCATTATTGAAGGGACGTCAACTGCAGGGCCACGCTTTTGTAGATTCTCTAGATCTTCGATGAGAAAACAGTTCCCTCAAGGAAAGGTTTAGAGAACACATAATAAGATCTCGATGATGTACTGAAGGTAACTAGGGGTCAAAATAGGGTTGGGTTAAAAACAGATTGTTTTTCCTCTGAGCAGGTACGTACCTAAGATTCAGTTTCAGGGGGGGAGGGGTCAGAGAATTTTGTTTTGGGGATCCAAGAATTTAGCTTCGCGGGGAGGGGTGGTTCTGAGAATAAGACACAGTAGAATTACTTAATTACTAAAATATTTCCCCTAACAGGAAAGGTTAAAATGATATTCTACAAGAATAAGATTCCATATATACATATTTTTTTAATCTATTTTTAGTGTCGGACATAAAATATGGGGCTGAAATTAAATTATACAAAGACAATTGTTTTGGATTTCAAAGCAAGAAGATAAATTTGAGATTTCGTATACGACGACAGAACTTTCGGGATTTGGGGGAGGTTCTTGCGTTCGAGCACCACTCATGACAAAATTCAATATTTCAGCTACCTATTCACAAGTCTCATAGGTTACAGGATATTTCCTGGCTACTCTACTATTGACTATTGCACTAGACCATAGATTCCCAACGGTGGCAATACCGCCCCGCAGTGGGCGCTGGAGCCTTCCATGGGGAAGGTATTATGATTTTTAATAGATAAATAAACAGATAAATTAGGTACAGATAATATGCAACAATATTTTAATTCATATAAAATTAACTATTATTGACTAGGGGGGCGTTGAAATTTTTGTTCTCTTCTAAAGGGGGCGGTGGTCCAGAAAAGGTTGGGAATCACTGCGACTAACAGGCCTTCTACTACGGCGTACAAACTGACAGACTCCTGTCAGACCTCTGTAGCAAGCAGCTGCATGAGGATGCTTTTTTTTATTTATATCAAGTCAATTTCGTTTTATTTGAAGAATATTTTTAAAAAGATCATTAAGGGAAGTGGAAAATATAGAAATTTATTCGACAGAATAATTTACAAGGACAGTTGTCACCCTCCCCCCAAGGAACACTTGATCAAAAAATTAATTTACGATGAATACAGGCCTACCAAAAATTATTTTTTTCCCCATAACAAAAAATAACGTTATTTCTTTGTTTAGGTTTTCATTTATTTTTCTGAAGCATATTAGCAAAATTTATAAATTAATATTTAGCTAATATGCTTCGGAATGCTATATAATTAATATATAATATAATAATAATAATAAATAATTAACATTTATTAATATGAAAAAACAGTTTTAGATATATATTTGAATAATAAGCAGTATAGCAGAAAATACCTATAACCAGGTGTTTTGCTATGGGGGGATGGGGGGAGACTCCCCCTCCAAAAAAAAGTGCATCGGAGTTGGCAAAATTCGAAGCGACTTTGTAAAATCTAACGTGAAAATTTGGATTTTTTTTTTTGTAAACTAAAGGGTCTTTAGTCACCACTTGGCAAAATCGAGGGCAGTTGTAAAAGTCGAGGAACTTGGCAAAATCTAGGGCAGTTGTCAAAATCGAGGAACTTGGCAAAATCTAGGGCAGTTGTCAAAATCGAGGAATTTGGCAAAATCTAGGGCAGTTGTCAAAATCGAGGAACTTGGCAAAATCTAGGGCAGTTGTCAAAATCGGGGAACTTGGCAAAATCTAGGGCAGTTGTCAAAATCGAGGAATTTGGCAAAATCTAGGGCAGTTGTCAATATCGAGGAACTTGGCAAAATCTAGGGCAGTTGTCAAAATCGAGGAACTTGGCAAAATCTAGGGCAGTTGTCAATATCGAGGAACTTGGCAAAATCTAGGGCAGTTGTCAAAATCGAGGAACTTGGCAAAATCTAGGGCAGTTGTCAAAATCGAGGAACTTGGCAAAATCTAGGGCAGTTGTCAAAATCGAGGAATTTGGCAAAATCTAGGGCAGTTGTCAAAATCGAGGAACTTGGCAAAATCTAGGGCAGTTGTCAAAATCGGGGAACTTGGCAAAATCTAGGGCAGTTGTCAAAATCGAGGAACTTGGCAAAATCTAGGGCAGTTGTCAAAATCGAGGAACTTGGCAAAATCTAGGGCAGTTGTCAAAATCGAGGAACTTGGCAAAATCTAGGGCAGTTGTCAAAATCGAGGAACTTGGCAAAATCTAGGGCGTTGTCAAAATCGAGGAACTTGGCAAAATCTAGGGCAGTTGTCAAAATCGAGGAACTTGGCAAAATCTAGGGCAGTTGTCAAAATCGAGGAACTTGGCAAAATCTAGGGCAGTTGTGAAAATCGAGGAACTTGGCAAAATCTAGGGCAGTTGTCAAAATCGAGGAACTTGGCAAAATCTAGGGCAGTTGTCAAAATCGAGGAACTTGGCAAAATCTAGGGTATTTGTCAAAATCGAGGAACTTGACAAAATCTAGGGCAGTTGTCAAAATCGAGGAACATGGCAAAATCTAGAGCAGTTGTCAAAATCGAGGAACTTGGGAAAATCTAGGGCAGTTGTCAAAATCGAGGAACTTGGCAAAATCTAGGGTATTTGTCAAAATCGAGGAACTTGACAAAATCTAGGGCAGTTGTCAAAATCGAGGAACATGGCAAAATCTAGGGCAGTTGTCAAAATCGAGGAACTTGGGAAAATCGAGGGTATTTGTCAAAATCGAGGAACTTGGCAAAATCTAGGGCAGTTGTCAAAATCGAGGAACATGGCAAAATCTAGGGTATTTGTCAAATCGAGGAACTTGGCAAAATCTAGGGCAGTTGTCAAAATCGAGGAACTTGGCAAAATCTAGGGCAGTTGTCAAAATCGAGGAACTTGGCAAAATCTAGGGCAGTTGTCAAAATCGGGGAACTTGGCAAAATCTAGGGCAGTTGTCAAAATCGAGGAACTTGGCAAAATCTAGGGCAGTTGTCAAAATCGAGGAACTTGGCAAAATCTAGGGCAGTTGTCAAAATCGAGGAACTTGGCAAAATCTAGGGCAGTTGTCAAAATCGAGGAACTTGGCAAAATCTAGGGCGTTGTCAAAATCGAGGAACTTGGCAAAATCTAGGGCAGTTGTCAAAATCGAGGAACTTGGCAAAATCTAGGGCAGTTGTCAAAATCGAGGAACTTGGCAAAATCTAGGGCAGTTGTGAAAATCGAGGAACTTGGCAAAATCTAGGGCAGTTGTCAAAATCGAGGAACTTGGCAAAATCTAGGGCAGTTGTCAAAATCGAGGAACTTGGCAAAATCTAGGGTATTTGTCAAAATCGAGGAACTTGACAAAACCTAGGGCAGTTGTCAAAATCGAGGAACATGGCAAAATCTAGAGCAGTTGTCAAAATCGAGGAACTTGGGAAAATCTAGGGCAGTTGTCAAAATCGAGGAACTTGGCAAAATCTAGGGTATTTGTCAAAATCGAGGAACTTGACAAAATCTAGGGCAGTTGTCAAAATCGAGGAACATGGCAAAATCTAGGGCAGTTGTCAAAATCGAGGAACTTGGGAAAATCGAGGGTATTTGTCAAAATCGAGGAACTTGGCAAAATCTAGGGCAGTTGTCAAAATCGAGGAACATGGCAAAATCTAGGGTATTTGTCAAATCGAGGAACTTGGCAAAATCTAGGGCAGTTGTCAAAATCGAGGAACTTGGCAAAATCTAGGGCAGTTGTCAAAATCGAGGAACTTGGCAAAATCTAGGGTATTTGTCAAAATCGAGGAACTTGACAAAATCTAGGGCAGTTGTCAAAATCGAGGAACATGGCAAAATCTAGGACAGTTGTCAAAATCGGGGAACTTGGCAAAATCTAGGGCAGTTGTCAAAATCGGGGAATTTGGCAAAATCTAGGGCAGTTGTCAATATCGAGGAACATGGCAAAATCTAGGGCAGTTGTCAAAATCGAGGAACTTGGCAAAATCTAGGGCAGTTGTCAAAATCGAGGAACTTGGCAAAATCTAGGGCAGTTGTCAAAATCGAGGAACTTGGCAAAATCTAGGGCAGTTGTCAAAATCGAGGAACTTGGCAAAATCTAGGGCAGTTGTCAAAATCGAGGAATTTGGCAAAATCTAGGGCAGTTGTCAAAATCGAGGAACTTGGCAAAATCTAGGGTATTTGTCAAAATCGAGGAACTTGACAAAATCTAGGGCAGTTGTCAAAATCGAGGAACATGGCAAAATCTAGGGTATTTGTCAAAATCGAGGAACTTGGCAAAATCTAGGGCAGTTGTCAAAATCGAGGAACATGGCAAAATCTAGGGTATTTGTCAAAATCGAGGAACTTGGCAAAATCTAGGGCAGTTGTCAAAATCGAGGAACTTGGCAAAATCTAGGGCAGTTGTCAAAATCGAGGAACTTGGCAAAATCTAGGTCAGTTGTCAAAATCGAGGAACTTGGCAAAATCTAGGGTATTTGTCAAAATCGAGGAACTTGACAAAATCTAGGGCAGTTGTCAAAATCGAGGAACATGGCAAAATCTAGGACAGTTGTCAAAATCGAGGAACATGGCAAAATCTAGGACAGTTGTCAAAATCGAGGAACTTGGCAAAATCTAGGGCAGTTGTCAAAATCGAGGAACTTGGCAAAATCTAGGGCAGTTGTCAAAATCGAGAAACTTGGCAAAATCTAGGGCAGTTGTCAAAATCGAGGAACTTGGCAAAATCTAGGGCAGTTGTCAAAATCGACCAACATGGCAAAATCTAGGGTATTTGTCAAAATCGAGGAACTTGGCAAAATCTAGGGCAGTTGTCAAAATCGAGGAACTTGGCAAAATCTAGGGCAGTTGTCAAAATCGACCAACATGGCAAAATCTAGGGTATTTGTCAAAATCGAGGAACTTGGCAAAATCTAGGGCAGTTGTCAAAATCGAGGAACTTGGCAAAATCTAGGTCAGTTGTCAAAATCGAGGAACTTCGCAAAATCTAGGGTATTTGTCAAAATCGAGGAACTTGACAAAATCTAGGGCAGTTGTCAAAATCGAGGAACATGGCAAAATCTAGGGCAGTTGTCAAAATCGAGGAACTTGGGAAAATCGAGGGTATTTGTCAAAATCGAGGAACTTGACAAAATCTAGGGCAGTTGTCAAAATTCGGACTGACTTTGTAAAAATTCAGGTGATGTAAAAATTGAGATTTTTTTTTCTCTTAAATTATGGAGAGTTGGCGAAATCAAGGCAACTGGGGAAAAATTTAGGGCAGTTGGCAAAATTCGAAGCAACTTGGTGAAATACATGTGAATTGCGAAAATTTGGATAGGTTTTGTGAAATTAAGAAGAGTTGGCCAAATCTTGGGGAATTTGAAAATTTTGAAATGACTTGGCAAATTCATTTGAAATGTAAAAATTGGGATTGTTTTTGTGAAATTAAGGAGAGTTGGCAAAATCTAGGGGAGTTGTCAAAATTCAAAGTAACTTGGTAAAATTCAGGCGTTGTGGAAAATGGGTTTGTTATTGTGCAGTTAAGGAGAGTTGGTAAAATTCGAAGACTTGGTAAATTCAAGGAAGATGTAAAAATTTTGGATTTTTTCTGTAAAATTACGGCGAATTGGCAAAATCGATGCAATTTGCCAAAATACAGCCGAGTTGTGAAAATTTGGATGGGTTTTGCGAAAGGGGAATTGGCAAAATATTGTGATCTTCTTAAAGCGCCCTAAATAGTAGAAAATAAATCTAAAGCATATCGATGGTGTAATCAGTCACTGATTTCGTATTCACCTCTAAGGAAGATAGGTCGTTGGCAATGTTGTCGAGTAGGTAAATCAGCATCTTATCTTTCTTTGAAGCGGATACGAACTCAGTGACTGATTACACCATCGATATGCTTTATCTTACTATTGCTATTCTTTTGTCCTTTTGTCGATTTGTGGGTTTGTCAAAATAGTTGTTCTACCATATATCTTCCGAATGCGATGGGGAAATTTACTGATTTATGTGTCAAATGAATGCTTGTGACTCGGGGAGTGTCATAGGCTATAAAAAAGGTGACCCTTCATATTTTCCTCTAAAAAAGGAGAAATATGTAAACGACTGTTCTACTATATCTTCGAATGTGAGAACCGAAAGTTATGAGCTACTGGGCTACGAGTGAAAATGAGTGTGTGTGACGGGGGGGGGGGGGGGGGGGCAGTGTCAGAGGCTATAAAAACATTAATCCTCCATGCCTTCTTGCCCCCTAAAGTAAAATTTGAAAACGATTGTTCTGCTATATCTTCAGAACGCAGAGTCGGAAAGTAACACGCTATGCGTCAAATGAAAACTTCTGATGCTCGAGTGTCATCATCCTCAAGCAGCCATGGGCTACGGAGGTCCAACCAGACTGTGCAATTTAGTTCTCCAAGCAAGTCTATCCTGAGCTACATCTACTGCATCTGGCCATTGCAAACCAATTCTAACAAGGTCCTGTTTGACATTGTCTGCCCACCGCATCCTAGGTTTCCCCTTCTTTCTGAGACCTTTAGGCACACTGTTCATAACCCTATTCGCCAATCTATAATTATTCATACGGGCAACATGGCCAAACCAACGGAGTCTCTCTCTGCACAATATGCTGCTTAAAGGAGGTTGCAAACTCCTTTACCTAACCTCATCATTAGTTACAAAGTTGAAACACCTAATGCCCAAGATACTGCTTAAGCATCTAGAATCAAATGCATCTAGTTTCCTGTTATCATGTTTACAAACTGTCCAAGTTTCACTACCATAACTAACCCTAGAAAGAACCAAACTATTATACAGTCTAATTTTAGTCTTTAGGTGTATACGCCTATTTCTCCACACTCTCCATAGATTCTTAAAAGTCCCGGCAGCAATCCCTATTCGTCTGTTAATCTCATGCCGCACATCACCATTATCTGTTACATAACTCCCAAGGTAATTAAACTGTGACACCTGCTCAAGACTGCAACCATTCAGATTAACTGAATCACAGCCTGCCTGACCAATTTTCATCACTTTAGTTTTCTCTCTTTATAACCAAACCTACTCTACTACCAGTCTCATCAACAGCTCGAATGAGAGTTCATCTCATCAACATCATTTGCCAAAAGGGCTAAATCATCAGCATAATCTAAATCAGAAATTTTCGTATCTCCACTTCATTTAAGGCCAAAATCTTTCCCTTGAAGTCAATTTCGCATAACATAGTCAATAACCAAGCCAAAGAGAAAAGGAGATAAAATCCACCCTTGTCGAACACCAGAAGTAATGCTAAACCAATTGCTACAAGCCTTACCAACTCTCACACACAACTCAGTGTTATTATAGAGAGCTTTCATTATGTTAACTAACTTGTCTGGTATACCATATGATCTCACAATCAACCACAAATTATGACGATCAACAGAGTCGAATTCCTTTTTGAAATCAACAAAGCTAGCAACCAAAGGTTTCTGAAACTCTAAACATTTCTCAAGAATCTGCTTAAGTGAAAATATCTGATCCACACATCCCCTACCACTTCTGAATCCACATTGCTCATCACGCAATTGACGGTCAACCAGATTCTTAATTCAATTAAATACAATCATGGAAAGAACTTACCTGGAACAGAGAGTAGGCTGATACCCCTAGAGTTATCACAAGAACTGCGATCACCTTTTTTGAAGATAGGGATAATAATAGCTCTGGTAAAATCTTTAGGAACCATGCCTTTATCATAAAAGATATTCAGAATTTCCGTCATCCAAGTGGTAACCGAAACATTCCCAGCTCTAAGCATTTCGGTAGTAATTTCATCTGCCCCTGGGGATTTATGTAGTTTAAGTTTAGAAACAGCCAAAATAACTTCAGATTGTATTATAGGGCCAACATTAAAGATACCAATGCAGCTATCATCATTGCAAAACAATGGGGGTAGAAGTAACTACATTGTTTAGTTCTACCCCCATTGTTTGTAGAATATCACTGAAATGCTCAGCCTACCTAGCCATGACAGAATCCTCACCTTCTATAACCTTACCTTGTTTATCCTTCAATCCTTGTATACCTGTCGTTTTCTACCACATAAAACATTAACTATCTGGTACAGCTCTCTGTTGCGCTGTCTAACTGCTTCCTCGGCTTTGTCAGCCAAACCATCAAGCCAAAGATTCTTATCAGCAGCTAACTGATCTTTTACACGTTTATTAAGTTCTCTGTAATGCTTTCTATTAGGACTAGTACGGTATTGATTAAGGACATTCCTGCAGTTCTTTCTTTCCAAAATAAGCTCAAGTGCCTTATCACTCAGATAATTCTGTCTCTTCTGCTCCTTTTTTCCTAAAAGAGTACTGTTAGCGTCCAAAAAAGCCTATTTAAAATGATCCCATTCTTCCTCAACTTCAGTAGTAAGCAAACCATGACTGTCATAATGACTAAGTAACCTATCATGGTAAGCTTTGGCTATAACTGGATCTTTCAGAGCTTCAGTATTAAAAGTAAATTTTTTAACCCTAGCACAACACTTTTTAAGTTGAAGTTGCAAGACACTTTTAACAAGGTAATGGTCAGATCCAATTTCAGCTCCCCCTTATATGCCCTGGTATTCCTAACAGAACTAGCCCATTTGCTGTTAATTAATATATAACCAATCATATTCTTGCGCAGCCCATCGGGTGAAACCCATGTGTATTTATGTATATCGCGGTGTTTGTAATAAGTGTTTGTTATTCTGAATCCATTGAGTTTACTTACCTGTAGGAGACGTTGCCCATTGCCATTGCAGCTACCAATACCAAAAAGGCCTATTACTCCTCAACAAAGGTCAGAGTCAGTACCAACTTTGGCATTGAAGTCACCTAGAACAAGGGTAATATCTCCTTTCTTGACAGAATTCAAAATATCCTGAAATTGTTCGTAAAACCTATGCTTCTCATCCTCAGTGGGGGCATAACAGCAGATAACATTCAAGTCTTCAACGCTTGTCTGAAATTTTGCTGTAAGAAACCTTTCATTAATGCAATCATATCCTAGAAGAGCATCACTAACGTGTCTGCTGAGAAGCAGACCCACGCCATGGAGATGCTTATTGTCGTCCCTCCCTGAAAAGAGAAATTTCAGATTATTTTTAGGAATCTGACCTTTATCTGTCCATCTGGTCTCTTGCAAGCCGAGAATATCTAAATTATAATGGTGGAATTCTTGTGTGAGGACATCAAGAGAAAAAGCTCTGTGCAGAGTCCTCACATTCCAACTACCTATGGAGAGAAAATGGTTAGTGGGATGTTTAAAGAAACTATGTTTATTGAGAGAGGGAATGCCGACAATATGAAACAGCCCCCTAATCGCAGACAAGGGGCAAAGACCCGTTCCCCATTACTAAAGGCTGAAGCCATCTACACTGGAAGACTTCCTCCAATGTAGAATTTGACGATGCCAATAGAAGCAAAGAGTTCAGGTGCCTGCGATGACTTCTGCTCACGATTATCCACCAGCTGATAAACATATTCTGTGAATCTATTCACTTGGGGCTGTCAACCCACAAACAAACAGAAAACACAGCGGAAGATTTTCCCTCCACAGAAGCCCACTAGTGCAGCAAAAGTAGGATCCATAATCAAGCTCAGAGCCGTATATCTGTCTAGTCCAGTGGGTTTATATGGTCAGCACGAGGACCCTGTGTGGTTGACCACTCCTCAGAAGGGTAGAAAAAAAAGAAAAGTAGCCATAGTTGTTCAGATCAGTATGCCACACTAATCTGGCAGCCCTCCCCTTCCGTTCACTTCCACAAGAGAGTATCTGTTTTGAAAGGTACTAACGGTCTGCACCACGAGAAGGCGGGGTCGGAAATTAGGTGCTAGGCCTGGCCGGTTCTATGCATCATCACAGGGGATTGGGGCATAGCTCTCCTTCCAGTCACTACCTAGCTACCATTACTGTTTCTTTCCCCCACCCCCTCTCTTAAAAGGGGAAATAGTAAAACGATTGTTCCACTTTATCTTCGGAGCTCCAAGATAAACGGATATCTTCGGAATATCTTTGGAGCTCCAAGAAGGAAGAATCCAAGGAAGAATATCTTCGGAGCTCCAAGGAAAGTAACGGGCTGTGTGCATCAAATGAAAGCTTGTGACAAGGGGTGTCGCAGGTTATTAAAATATTTGCCCTCTTTTTTACTCCCCTTAGGGGAAAATATGAAAACGATTGTTTTGCTTTATCTTCGGAACGCGAGGGGCGAATGTAACAAGCTGTACACGAAAGCTTACGACATGGGGAAGGTTGTAGGCAATTAAAATATACCAGCCTGATTTCTTCCCCCCTAAAAAGGGGAAATGTGGAATTCCTTCTTCTACTATATCTTCTGAATTCGAGCACCTAGAAATTACGAGTTAGTTGATGAATCAAAGTTCATATGAGGGCCTTTGGACTACTTCGAATTATGCCCCCCACCATTCTCCCCTTCCCCCAAAAGGGGACAGAAATTTAGGAGGATCGACCTTAACTAGTTATATCTGAAAATGAAGTTTGTGAGGTCTCTCAATGTCATGGCTACCTCAACCACAACTCCAAGGGGAGGAAAAATCTGATCGATGTTTAAGAGTCATATTGCATACGAAAGTTTCTGAAGGTAGATGTTTTTAATGACAAAGAAAACATGTAAATAAATTTAAAAAAATCAAAATATCTATCTTTCTATATGGGCCCTAAAAAGTAGAAAATAAACCTAAAGCATATCGATGGTGCAATCCGTTACTAAGCTCGTATTCACTTCAAAGGAAAATACGGCGCAGGCAATCTTATGAGTAGGTAAATCGGCGACCTATCTTCCTTTGAAGTGAATACGAACTCAGTGACTGATTGCACCATCGATATGCTTAAGTTTAATTTATATATAAGACAGGTATTTTTCTAAAAATTTTAATTTATTTTTTGCCACTAGAAACATCTACCTTTGAAAGCTTCCATTTGATGACTCATAAACATCGACATTTTTCCTCCCTTTTGGAGGTCATGTTTGAGCTAGCACATGACATTGGAGAGACGTCACAAGCTTTAATTTGAGATATGAATCATTAAAGTGTAACCCCGCGATTCCCACCCCCCTTTTTTTTTTCAGGAAAGGAATAGTGGGGGAAAAATTCGTAATAGTTTACGACGGTCATTATACGAGCTTTTATTTGACATCTGGTATTGTACTCGCATTCGCAAGATAGAATAATTTTCACAGTTCCCATTTTCAGGGGGAAGATTGCCTGGGGGTGTCAATGTTTTATAAGCTTACGATTTTTTTATTGCCTATGACACTCACCGCATCACAAGCTTTCATTTCGCACATAGCTTGTTACTTTCAGCACTCGTGTTCTGGAGATATATAGGGGGACAATCGTTTCCATATTCCCCACCCCCTTTTCATGTGGGGGTAAATTTTTTACAGCCTATGACTTTCGCTTTACACGTTTTACTTTCTGCACCCGCGTTCAGGATATATACAGGAATAATCATTTTCATATTTCCTTCCTTTTTCAGGGAGAAAATATGGGGTTTTTTTTTGTAGACATTCACCGTCTTTCGCACTCTCGTTCTGCAGATATAGTGGATTGTTTTCATATTTCCCCTTTTTTTAGGGAGGGAGAAAGCATGGAGGTGGGGGCACTCATCTCCCCCATGCGTCGTCATAAAGTGCAATAGGCAAACATTGGAATAATGGAACACTTTAATAAACATCCACAAGACAAGGAGCCCTCATATAAACCATAAGGTTCTCATATAGCATGCTAGTTCAATCCAGCAGGCACGAGGGTGAACAAAACTGGAAAGTATCATTGAAACGCCAAAGGTTGGCATCTGGCTCATCGTAAGCAGCAGAAACCGAGGTTCAAAATAGCCGACAATGATTATTCCACCGCCATCTGACAAGAGCAAAAGATCAAGTGACGTCACCGGAGATATACAGACATCCCGTGCAGCGTGTTCACGTTACCGACAGCGAGTGCATGGGTCATCGGGATCAGTCGTGCAACACATGGGAGGTAATAAGTATCCAAGACGGAGACCAGCAATCCTTCCCACTGGAGTTCCTTCACAGGGGAAATCAACAACTTCCTCAGCAGCAGATAAAACTCAAGTAGTTTGTTGGAGCGATAATGAACTCGTTCCCCAACACCTCTTCTGAATCCCTTCATCTAGAGGGAAGGCTGTCTAAATGGTTAGCAAAGATTTGAGGCTGCCATCAACGAATATTTCTCCCTGGCCCACGCGTTCCCGCTTCCCCTAGCTGTTGTATTTGCATGGTGGACTAGTGGATAATTACGACTACCGCCTTATTACGCCAAGGAAAGAGTGTAGAACTCTTCTTACTTCAGAGCTTTGTGGTGAGCTTGTGATAGACTCGGCTCATCTGTCCAGTAGTGAGATTCGATTTACACACGGATTATAGCCAACATCATAATAGAAACAAAGCTCACCTAGATCGTAAATTGCCATAGAAGACTCTATAGAACTTTCGTCCCTCAGCCACTCGGAAAGCTCCCTGAAAGTCATAGAGCTTTGAGAGTCAATTTGGAACCCTCAGCAGCATTCCACCCTGTTGAGGCAGGTTAGTCGGTAAGGGCTCTTATTTTTTTTCTACAGTTGTCTCATACCTTGCTCACCATTTATTGTACGTCTACAGTTATTATAACAGATTATAGGATCTAGAAATAGGATAGAACCTAAGTTAGCCAGGATTGTTTTTAAAAATTAGTTCGGGGTGTATATTACATTGGGTTGTTTTACCTCTGAGCGGTACTTTTTTACACACCATGGGCTAAATGGCAAGGTCACATGGACCCCAAAATCTCAGAGGTTGGGTGAGGGGACCCATTGGAAAAGCTGTTAGAAGACAGATGGTAGCCTCCCGTCAAGGCCATCCAGCGTGTTCTTTAACGTGCGCATGGTATGGCTCTCACGCACACGGCTTAACGTACCATCCGATGGACGGCGGCCTTTCCAAGCCTATCGGTGTCCCCTACTGACCGTGGGCAGGGAATGTATATTACGTTTTTCCTTTCAGCTGCAACAGGCGAATCATCCATCAATCACCACTCAGGGTGACAACTATGAAATATTGAAGAGTGAAATTATCTCTATATTCAGGGGTTTAACCCCGTAGTTCTGAAGGAGCAATAAATCCAGTTATTTTGTTTAAATTCAATTGCCACATTGGCGTTATCATTCCCAAGTGTATTTTATTTGTCCAGTGGAAGAAATTCGCAGAGCTAAGTGGTCCCTACTAAAATTTCGTATTGACAAATAGCCTGCTTTTGCTACTCTGTCAGCTGACATCTTCTTGGCCGTCCTTCACTTGGAAATTCTAATTGCTGTGTAACAAATCGTTTCAGCTCAGAGTATTTTAACCACTTTTGTCATTGGTGCCCGGATTGTGTGCATGGTAGAGCATTAGCCATAGTCAAATTATTCTGCGGAGGCTCCTCTACTTGGCAGCCATATAAATTCTTGGAGACAGGATAAATCACAGCTCAATACTACTAACCCCTTAGTGGGTGCGCGACAGTTGCATTACTGCCGTGCGATTTATTATCGGCAGACAAGTTCCACCGACAAATTTGCACTAGTGTGATGCGCCTTTTCAGAAATCTGGTCACCTTAATTATAGATGTCAATCGCAATTTAGATATTCTATTTAAAGCCGATATATTTGACAGAGCCGTCCCGTGGCAGTGTTTAGTGCGTTTGGCTACTAAGGGACTTGTGGTTCGGGCCCCGGGTAAGGCACTGATATTAGTGTTGTTTTTCTGCTGGGTTCCGACCATCCTCACAGACCTACTACGAGTATAAACCAACAGGTTCCTGTCAGACCTCTGTGACAAGCAGCTGCTTGAGGAATTTATTATTTATATTTGACAGACGTTGCTGTTATGCTCATGGTAAATTCTTAAGACTACCAACACCAGTGTTGTGTTTTAGCTTTCAGAACTCTTTAAACATAAACAAATATTGGTTAAAATCGTGATTTGGGGAATTTTTTTTTTAGGTTTTCACTTTCTTGCGACATTTTGTCAAGAACGTTTATTTCATAGTTAGGAAGATTTAAATATAATTTTCGATTCATACGGTGAAAGTGTTCCACTGTTTATGATAATTTATTTGTTTCTTCAAAGAGCAAGTATTGAGGAAGATGTTTAAATACGAAAATGAATTTGATTTTTAAATGTTAATGCACATCAATATAAATTATATGTATAGCAATAATATAAATTTTTGCAATATTTTCGAACCAAATCAAACGCACGCAAGGGCACATACAGCACTGACATTTGATATTATGTTTCATGATATAAAAGGTTTTATTGCTTATATTGATTAACTAAAGGTACCACCAAATATTTCGATTGAGCTCAATTTCATATAAATTACTCAGCCATGTAGTTCGGTGGGGGGGGGGGGGGGGGGGTAAATTTTAACACCTAACAAATTTTTGCGGTTTTTAAAACATTCTTCTATTAACATTTTGCGAAAAAAATACTTAATTTCATATCATGTATTTCTCATTTCTCTCCCCCGTTTTACCCACCCCATGCTTTCTAATATATATTCACTGGCCCCCCACCTCTTTAGAAGCTCACAAGCCACCACTGATCCACTCTATTGCTTGCTTTCCTCTCAAGCATAAATATTTTAAGGTTGGGTTGTTTTACCTCTGAGCGGCACTTTTTGCACACCATGGAGCTAAATGGCCAAGTCACATGGACTCCGAAGGCTCAGAGAAGGTTGGGGGAGGGGTTGGGTTGTTTTACCTCTGAGCGGCACTTTTTTGCACACCATGGGCTAAATGGCCAGGTCACATGGACCCCGAAGGCTCAGAGAAGGTTGGGGGAGGGGACCCACTGGAACAGCTGTTGGGAGACAGATGGTAGCCTCCCGTTAAGGCCATCCAGCGTGTTCTTTAACGTGCACAAGGTATGGCTCTCCCGCACACGGGGCCACGGCTTAACGTCCCATCCGACGGACGGCGGCCTTTCCAAGCCCATCGGTGTCCCCTACTGACCGTGGACAGGGAGGGGAATTTTGCGGAGATAAATCTCAACACTGACCCAGCTGGGACTCGAACCTGGGAACAGCAGATTACGAGCCTGGCGCGCTACCGACTGAGCCACCCCCGCCCCTTGGGGGAGGGGACCCACTGGAACAGCTGTTGGGAGACAGATGGCAGCCTCCCGTGAAGGCCATCCAGCGTGTTCTTTAACGTGCGCAGGGTATGGCTCAACGTCCCATCCGACGGACAGCGGCTTTTCCTAGGCCATCGGTGTCCCCTACTAACCGTGGGCAGCGCGGGGAATTTTTGCGGAGATAAATCTCAACGCTGACCCAGCTGGGACTCGAACCTGGGAACTACAGATTACGAGCCTTGGCGCGTTACAGACTGAAATACCCCGCCCCAAATATTTTAAGGTATAATTTAATAAATTATTACTGTAAACCTGTCTTCCTTCTTGCTTTGCGAAACTAGAGGAAAGGTTAACTTGCATTATAAAAACACATCATTATGCAATTCTAAGCTTATGTTTTAGTTCCTGTCGCCTGTGTTTAAACTTTGCATCTAGTATATTGATGTGTAAAAATATTTCAGGGCATATATTTCATACAACTATGATTCATTCTAAGAAATAACTATTTTTGTAAACACGATAAAAAATAAAATAATTTACTATTACCATTCTAAAAACATATGTAGACCTAAGTCAGCAGAAGTTATTGGTTCGTGATTATAATCTTTGATGGTGAACTTTCTCTACTTACTACATGCAAAGTTCGAATGCAATAAAAAAATTGTGGTCTGATTAAAACAAATAGGACTGAAAAGACATTTCGTAATACACTGGTTTCCATAAATTAAGGAAAATCCCTATGTTAAGTCAATGGGAAGCTAATGTCAAAGCTCTATTTACTTTTGAAACAAGTTTTTTTTTTCTGTTTTGAAAAATGCGATTGCAGATAAAGATCTCAATCATATAAATCAATATCTCGATTTTCAACCATATTTCATAATCAATTTCAACAATAATTCAGTACGAGTTATGGAAGTTTGAATATTTAGCGATAACAATGACAGCCACAAAAATTGATTTCAGAAGTTAATTAAAACTTATTACTAAGTATTGGATCAAAGTGTTTAATTAAGTTTGCATTTTAGAACTTTGTGTAAAGAATTCTTTCACTATTCTTCAGTTTTCTAACTTTCTTAGACTGGCTTTGCTGTTGTTAAATATTCAAACTTCCAAAAATTCATTAAATACTGAACGAATATTATTGAAAATCGAGATATTGATTTATTTCACTGAGATTTTTACCTGCAATCACATTTTTCAAAACAAAAAAACTTATTTTAAAAGTTATAGAGCTTTGACGTTAGCTTCCCATTTACTTAACATAGGGATTTTCTTTAATTTATGGAAACCAGTGTATTTAATTCACGATATTAATTTTACATCGAATTGTAAAAAAAAAGTGATACGGTAATGAATTATATAACTCGAAGAACGTATATCGCATATGGGAATCACGTTTTCAAAGAATGTTTTCCCTTTACCTATATACTGACAGGCTCCAGTCACACCTCTGTGGCAAGCAGCTGCTTGACGGAGTATTTATTTATATTCTTTCACTCCTTAACAGCTTTAATTTGAGCTAACAGATGATGGGAAATGTTTTCCAATTATCACTTTAAAAAATATGTTTTTCACCCCACCCGCTTTGAGGTAAGGGTCAAGCCATTGGTGTCAATGGAAACTTAGTAACCTTAACACATTCCACCCCCAAACTTTCTAGCATAAATACATCATTTGCAATGTTCGTTTAAAATTTGAGATTTTTTTTTTAATTCCACCATTGGAGGGCACAATTATGCCGTTTGGAATATTCGGTAAGTTTAAATCGTAATATTTAAATACATATCCAACCAAAAATGAATTTTTATCTCTATAAGCTATTATCTTTTAAAACAAAAAAAAAAGTTGCGTTTTCCCATCCACTCTGGGTTTAAGGGGTCAGTTCATTGTTGCCAATGGAGACTTCATGACCTTCAAATTCCACCACCTAAATTTCAAATTTCTAACTTATCTACATCGTTGGTAATATTCATTTAAAATTTTGGAATTCTTCAACCATTAGAGGGCGCAATTAGTTTTCGGAAGATTCCGAAAATGCGAATCATATTTCATTTCTTATCTAACCCGAAAAGAATTTTTCACTTATCACTAAAAAATAACAACTATCTGCTAAAACATAAAAAATGTTTTTCATCCCCCCGGGGGGGCTAAGGGCCGAAGTCATTGTTGGGAATGAAAACTTCGTGAGCTTCACATTCTAACCAAAATGTCTAGCAGAACTTGGGTTGTTTTACCTCTGAGCGGCACTTTTTTTGCACACTATGGGCTAAATGGCCAGGTTCACATGGACTCCGAAGGCTCAGAGAAGGTTGGGGGGAGGGGACCCACTGGAACAGCTGTTGGGAAACAGACGGTAGCCTCCCGTCAAGGCCACCCAGCGTGTTCTTTAACGTGCACAGGGTATGGCTCTCCCGTACACGGAACCACGCTTAACGTCTTATCCGACGGTCGGCGGCCTTTCCAAGTCCATCGCTGTCCCCTACTGGCTGTGGGCAGGGCGGGGAATTTTACAGAGATAAATCTCAACGCTGACCCAGCTGGGACTCGAACCTGGGAACTACAGATTACGAGCCTGGCGCGCTACCGACTGAGCCACCCCCGCCCCACTAACAGAACTACGTCGTTTGCAATACTCATTTGCTATTCGTACATATTGTTACGACAGAAGAATCTGGCAACCGAAAGCAAAAAAGTTTCAGCCAACGAATAAGAACTTTGGGAGAATTTGGAGAAGGAGAGTGGAGCGTTAACGGTCGTTGTGTATTGTAACGGTCGTTGTGTTGTAACGGTCGGGGAGAGTTCGAAAATGGACGGTGAGCTGTTCTGAGACAGTGCGCGTAAGTATCAAGAAGTAACTTGATGTGTTGTGTATACGCGGAAGGATAAAAGTGGGATCTTTTATCGTTAAGTATCAAGAAGTAACTTGATGTGTTGTGTATACGCGGAAGGATAAAAGTGGGATCTTTTATCGTTAAGTATCAAGAAGTAACTTGATGTGTTGTGTATACACGGAAGTATAAAAGTGGGAACTTTTATGGCTAACTTCGAATGTCTACACGGACTGTCTTTTTGTTCGGCTAGTGTGTGAACAGTTATTAGCACAGGACGAGAATTGGTTTACGAGTGAAGATCTTCGGGTGACCTGGTAAATCAAGTAAAAGGTAGTATTTAGTAAAATACACAGAGCTGATATTGTGTGCTCTACGCAGGAAGATTGATGACTTGTGCATGTTAATAGTTGATTTGTTAATAAGATATTTCATCCATATTTCCTTTGTAACAATTTACCTTGTATTGAATTTGGTTTTGAAATATAGCTTTTAATACTCACGCTCAGTGGCTATCAATTTTTGTGATCCGCAACATTTGGTGTCAGAAGCAGGATAATTTTTTGAATGCCGTTAACTAGAAGTATGGATGAATTAGTAAAGTTGATAAATAGCTTGAAAGTCGATATGGCTACGCAGATGACTGTTATGAAAGATATGAAAGCCGATATGACTACGCTGACGACTGATATGAAAGATATGAAAGCCGATATGACTACGCTGATGACTGATATGAAAGCCGATATGGCTACGCTGATGATTGATAGGAAAGCCGTTATTGCTACGCTGATGACTGATAGGAAAGCCGTTATTGCTACGCTGGTGACCGATATGAAAGCCGATATGGCTACGCAGATGACTGATATTAAAAGTGATCTAGCTGCCCAAAGCGATAAAATAGGTGACTTGAAAGCCGAAATGGCCGCACAAAATACTGAGATGAGAGATGAAGTGGCTCCTCAAGTTGGTAAGATTATTGATCAGTTCAAGGATAGTAAAACCGAACTCAATAGACAATTCAATAGTTTAAATGTTGAATTTGTCAGTGAAAAAGTTGATCTTGATAGTGTTAAGTTAGATTGTAAACATGGAAAAGAAAAAGAGAAAGGCAACGCATATAAAAATGTGGATCTGCTACTGGAAATCAAGAATCGTAGAGATAGCGCAGATAATGCCTTTGACCACGCAACTACTGGTGATGCATGGCAGAGTGTCTATGTCGCTGGTGACATGTCTAGGAACTGTGAAGAACAATCACACAGATCAGAGAGCTGTGAGACTATACAGTACGCTTTGCACTTCAAAATACCTAGGTATACAAGTCTGGCACGATCTGAAGAGAGATCCACACGAAAGGTATTCTATTCCTCGCCGTCAGCAAAATGTGTCATGGACAATTATCGCAAAGGCAGAGTAACGAGTGGTAATGAGGGGGAACGAAACAGAGTTTACGTTTCGCAGAGTGGTCCGAGTAAAGAAGAGGCGTCCATTCATCATAGAAACAAAGTGCCATTCGACGTTACTGGGGAAGTCGGAGAGATTTTTCCGAAACATATAGCCACACTCGAATCGTTTATAGAAAGTGGGGATTTAAGAAAGAAGAATTCCGAAGAATGGCTTAGAAGCGTAACAGGAGATGCTAGTAAAGGAGCTTCAGGCAGAGACAGTACTTCAAAGACTAACTTTCTGGATGAAACTAAGCCTCAGAGTTACGATCAGAGAGAAGTGAATCCCTCAGATAATTTCAACGTAGCCACGCTGAATTTCTTTTCTGAACAGTCAATGTGCAGATTTGGACATTATAACCATTTAGATTATAAGGATATAGAAAAGTTTTATCACGACTACAAGAGCTCTAAAGTGGACAATATCATGTTACAAAACTCGTCGCTGATCTCCAGAATGAACAATTTGGCAATCATGACTGATGTTTCCCTGGCTAATTACAATGAGAGCTCCAAGAAAGTGAATTCGGAAGAAACAGCAAATATGACCTCCTCGGGTCATGTGTTTTGCTGGAGACCCAAGTGGCGCCATCGGATGGTAGATGAAAACAGCACAGGAGGTGTCGGCAACAAAGTGAGTCTTGTCTTGGCTCCTGCACTTGCTGCTTTAGGTCTCAAGGTCCCTATGATCTCCGGTCGTGCTCTCCAATTGAAGGGATATACTCTGGACAAATTGGAATCCATCCCTGGCTTCACAGTGGACTGCACTAAAGATAAAATCGAGCAGATGATGGAAGACGTCGGATGCTGCATCGTAGGACAGACAGAGGAGCTGGTGCCAACAGATAAGGAGATTTACCGCTGCAAGGATCTGATGGCTACCATAGATAGCGTTCCTCTAATGATATGCTCAATTGTGTCCAAAAAGCTGGCTGAAGGAGTGTGTGCTTTGGTTTATGATGTTGAATTCGGAAAAGGAGCTATTGATCTCATCAGTACAGAAGATGTTGCTGTTGATTTAGTTAAGAAAGTGGTTGCAGCATCACAAGCTCGTGGAATGAAGAGTTTGAGTTGTTCAGCTGTTATCAGCAACATGGATTCACCTCTTGAAAACTCTGTTGACAACTCTCTGGAAGTGATGGAAGCTGTTCAGTGTTTCCTTGGTAACGGATCCTTGGAACTGCAAGAGCTCGTCGAAGAGTTAGGAGGAGAACTTCTGCGTTTTGTGAACATTGTGGATAATAGGGTAGATGAAGCATCACGTGTCCGTAAGGTTCTGCATAACGGCAATGCTTTGAACAAGTTTCGTAACATGTTAATAGAACAAAGAGTATCTGAAGATGTTGCAAGCTGGCTATGTGAAGGTAAAACAGAAAAAATATTGCTAGCAGCCCGACACATCACTGATTTCACTTATACAGGAGAAACAGGTAAGGTTGTCGGATTAGAAGCTGCAGTTCTAGCAAGAGTATGGAAGGAGGAGATGGACCGAAGCGCTAAAAAGAATTATGGAGCTGATATAATTGTGAAGCACCTTGGGGATCAAATTGAATCAGGTGAAATATGGCTGAAGGTTCATCACGACAGTTCTGAATTAAGTGAAAGTCAACTGACAAAAGGGTCAGACTGGAGGATGAAACTCCTCCCTAGATTTTATGTCACTAATGACTTTCATTCCTTGTTACTCTTGATAGAAGTAAAAATCCAAAGAAGAAAACTTTCGACAAAGAAGAAAACTTTTTACAGGTTTTGCACGAAAACTCTTAGTCGATTCTTCTCCCTGCGGAGACATAAACGTGTTCACAAGGGCTATAGGCCTTACACGTATTATATTTGTGGACGAGGCTTCAGTCAGAAAAGAAATCTAAGTCATAATGAGATTCGCTTTCATTTTGACACAGACGTGGAATACCGCATTCGTCGACGTCCAGCTACAAAGTGCAAGGTGGTTCACGTGGATCGTTTAGCCCCGTTTCATCGAAGAACTGAAGAAACTTTGGAATCCAGAATTGTTCGGGACGAACAAGACCTAGGAAGGGGGCAGTGTTACGACAGAAGAATCTGGCAACCGAAAGCAAAAAAGTTTCAGCCAACGAATAAGAACTTTGGGAGAATTTGGAGAAGGAGAGTGGAGCGTTAACGGTCGTTGTGTATTGTAACGGTCGTTGTATTGTAACGGTCGTTGTGTTGTAACGGTCGGGGAGAGTTCGAAAATGGACGGTGAGCTGTTCTGAGACAGTGCGCGTAAGTATCAAGAAGTAACTTGATGTGTTGTGTATACGCGGAAGGATAAAAGTGGGATCTTTTATCGTTAAGTATCAAGAAGTAACTTGATGTGTTGTGTATACGCGGAAGGATAAAAGTGGGATCTTTTATCGTTAAGTATCAAGAAGTAACTTGATGTGTTGTGTATACACGGAAGTATAAAAGTGGGAACTTTTATGGCTAACTTCGAATGTCTACACGGACTGTCTTTTTGTTCGGCTAGTGTGTGAACAGTTATTAGCACAGGACGAGAATTGGTTTACGAGTGAAGATCTTCGGGTGACCTGGTAAATCAAGTAAAAGGTAGTATTTAGTAAAATACACAGAGCTGATATTGTGTGCTCTACGCAGGAAGATTGATGACTTGTGCATGTTAATAGTTGATTTGTTAATAAGATATTTCATCCATATTTCCTTTGTAACAATTTACCTTGTATTGAATTTGGTTTTGAAATATAGCTTTTAATACTCACGCTCAGTGGCTATCAATTTTTGTGATCCGCAACAATATTATTATAGATAAACAGAGAAAACGAAAATGATGATAATCCAATGTTCATGGTAATAGATTCTGAAGAATAACAGGCAGATGATGCTTCAGTTGCACTCGTGAGCAGATATCCCAGTTGAATTATCTCGAGAACTGTTTTAACAGACAGGTGATGTGCATTTGATAAACAGAAAAATAGTGATTATTGCCTGGAGTAACAAGAATCTTCGAAGAATGTGGAAAAATAGGCATATATGCACTTAAAGACTAAAATTAAGTTGAATAATAGTTTGGTTTTTTTTTTTCGACGGTTATGGTAGCACAATCATGAACCTTTTGTAAGCAAAATAATGGGAAACTTGATGCCTTTGCTTCTAGATGTTTACATAGCATATTGAACAATAGGTGGTTTTAACTTTGTAAATAATGAAGAAGTTAGAAAAGTAAGTCAGCAAGCTCTTTTGAGAAGCATATTTTGCAGAGACTGTTGGTTTGGTCATGTTGCCTGTATGCATAACTTTTGATTGGTGAATAGGGTTATTAACAGTGTGCCTAAAAGACCTTTGGAATAGGAGACCTAGGATGTGATGGGCAGACGTCAAACAGTGGCCAAATGCAGTAGCTGTAGCTCAGGAAAGACATGTTTAGAGAACGAAATCCCAGTCTGGCAGGATCTCCAACGTCCATAGCTGCATGAGGATTTTATATGCATGCTCACATCAAATGAAAGACAATTGCTTTCTGAATAACAAATTTAAATTGAAATTCGTGCTCTTAAACCAAATTCTAAAAACTGATAACCTTTTTTTTGAACACTTAAGGAGAAATCAGCTCACATACTGCTGCATTTTGGTGAAAGCAATTAACAGCAATGAGTGTGGAATAGCTGCACATAAAAAAAAATACGTTTTATGCACTTGATAAAATACACTGCTAATAAACCTGTTATTGCCTATCTGGTCTTCCTCACAGATCTTCTCTATGGCCAATAAACTGACAAGCTCCTATCAGACCTCTGACCGCAGCTGCTTGAGGTGTTTTTTTTTTAATATGTAGACTGTGCTGAAAGAAATATGTTTCCTATTTCACTTATAAATTAGCAAATACTATTGAGGTTTCACAACATATTAGTTTTCTTAAAATTCTGTAAAATGTATTTTTTTAAAATTTAAACTTAATTTGTATACAAAGCCTACAGTTTGTTATAACTTGTGGAGCAAAGACAAACTTAATTTTACTTCTACAGGCAATGAACTGCATTAAAAACATTTATTAAATAATGAGATGAACATATAAAAATGACTGGTACATAACAATGTTAAAAACAGTAGTAGTGACCAGTATAAAATACTATTGGTGTGAAATAACTGACAAAAATTCACAATATCAAACATGTGACTGATGAGCACACCAATTCTTTGGGAAGTGCAGTCAGGAGAACTGTATTTTCATTCTGAAACTCCTTTAACAGCATACAAAATTCTGAAATGAAAGGAATTTTTAATTTAATATCAGGAAATTTAATTTTCCTCTTGAAGTATTATTAGACAAAGAGGAAATTCTAACAAATTTTAAGATAATTCCTTTTTTTATTTGCATTGTATAAACACTATACTACCATAAGTAGTCAGAAAAACTTCCTTGAGAATCATATTCAAAGATGTTAAAGGTCAAACCACCTTCACATGGATAATAACCCATAGCCACCTTGGCATAGATTCTACTAGGATATCTGAAGATGTCAGAAGGGATCTGCAAGGAATTTCCCTTAAGTCCTGAGCTGAGAGCAGTCTTGAAAAGGAGTGAAAGGAGTGTTAGATCTCTATATCTAACACTCCTTTCCAAAGTTCTCACAAGTGTTCAATGAAACTGATATCCAGTGAATTCAGTAGGTAGGAGAGATACGTTATGTCCATTGCATTTCTCAAACCAGTCCCACATAGTTCAGGCCTGGTGAAATCGTGCATTATTATCCTGGAAGAGTATGTCCTTGTCGGGAACAGGTGCAACATGGAAGACTGCATGTTGTCTTATACATACAAGTTTTCATTAGGCCAGACCTGTCACACATCGGCCCATATACATTAAGGGTTATAATTCAGACCAGCAAAACTTACCATATCATACCATTAGCCTGGACAGTGGACACACTGCTTGAAGGGTCTGTTGACTTGTGTTACTTACACTAATGCTTCTTAAAGTAGTAGTCCACAAGCTGTCAATCACCAGTCTGCTGCCAGGAGAGAAAGAAATGTTTTCAGAAGCATAACATTGATATGCCATAGCTTGGGTTGGTTGTTTTACCTCTGAGCAGCACTTTTTTTGCTCACAATGGGCAAAATGGTCAAGTCACAAGGACCCCGAAGGCTCAGAGAAGGTTGGGGGAGGAAACCCACTGGAACAGTTGTTGAGAGATAGATGGTAGCCTCCTGTCAAGGCCATCCAGCGTGTTCTTTAACGTGTGATGGGTATAGCTCTCCCACACACTGATATGTCATAGCACCACAGTTTCTACATTCAAAACACTCCACATAGTGTCATGTCATGTGGGATGAGGAAAGTATCGCAAGCACAAATATATCTTGTTTTTTAAGGCAACACATGGCCAGAAGCTCCTGCCACATGAGCAGCCACACTGCACTTGTCTATAGCACACTAGAAAAAGAAATTGCTGATCTGCCACATCAGACAGTTTGAGAAGCACTAGTTCACACCACACACTAAGGCAGCACCAGATCTGGGGGAAGAAAGTTCATGGTAATAGATTTGGGATTGCAAGGAATCCACCAGTGTGATGCAACAAAAATTTCAACTTGTCTGATCGGTATACTTTTTTCCACTCCTTGACTGTCCATCTGGCATCACAGCATTAATCAGAGAGGCAGTGCATCATATGGGATATTCTGCTTGTGTTCCCCACACTGTACTGTAACAACTGTGCCAGTGTGACATGTCATTGAGTGCATAATGAGGCACTGCACCCTTTGCTCTCCCATCAGTATCCACCTTGCTTAAGTCCTTGTCAGTTTCATCGGTGGGAGGTGATTTTGCCTGTTTGACAGATTTTGTAAACACCTTAACCACTATGGGTCATGAACAAACAAAGCATGCCATTTTCAAGATTGAGGCAGTGATGCTCAAGCCCCAATTATCATGCACGCTTCAATATTTGTGATATCCATAACTTTTCCCATGATTGCAACATTCACACTCTGGTTTGAAGGGCCAGTGCATATGTAATGGGAATGCCTGCCGATTTCAAGACGTGAAGTGACAGCAGTGCTAGTTGCATTTTTGTCCTGTTTTGCTTGCTACTTGCTTCATAACAGTGTACGTGATTATGCTGTTAAACGCTAGTTTCAAAACTGGATACTAATATGGATTTGTTCATTAGTGATTGATTTTCTGTTCTGTCTATTTGCTGCCATTTTTAACTGGAAGTGTGAACGATAATGCAGTGTTGTGTGATGTTTTGCAGAAGCGAAACTTACGAAACAAAACTCGGTTTCTATTGAATCTCTTCCATCTGCTTGCAGATCCAAGATGATGCATCTCTTCCATCATCTTGGATCTGCAAGATGAGGCTGCAGGAGTATGCCGGCAACATAACATTGACATGTGTAATTTGAAAAAATTTCAGAGACCACTTTTGAATAAATAATATTTTGGAATCACAGGAATTGTAAGCAAGGAAAAGTTTTTCCCATTAGCTTAAAACAATGAATATCTTTACAATATATGGAACTGCATATTATAACACTGCCATGCCAAAGTACTGTATTTCTTCGATTCTAAAATGCACCTCAATTTCATTACCACTAACAGAAAAAAAGCTGATTCTAAGAAAAAAAATAAATCTAATAAAACGCTAAAATATATCTAACAAATATTTTTATTATAATAGAATTCAATTTACTAACAACAATATTACCTATTTATCAGTAGGTATGTTATTCATCACTTCCTTCTGAATCAATATCAGTCTGATTCTTCTGAGCTGTCGATATCTGAATCAATATCAGAGTCTACATTCAGTCCGATTCTTCTATGCCGTCTTCATATTCATTATAACATAATATGTCTTCTGAGCCATTGAGAGTGTTCTGAGCCATTGAGAGTGTTGATGATGCAACATTTTTTAAATGACTGCTGCACTATTCTTTTCGGAATTAGCTTCCAAGCTGTTGATACCCTCCGCCAATTCTGATGCCAGTGCTTTGTTTTCCGGAAGGTGTCAGCATAAGGTTGTCAGTCAACGGTCAGGTTTCATATTCCTTTCTCAAGTAATCCCTAAATGGTTTGTTGATGGAAACGTCAAGTGGCTGCAGTTGACTAGTCATGCCACCAGGAATCACAAACAAGTCACCACGTTTTTCGCACCATTTTATTTTTGACCTGTTCAGGCAAATGTCCACGAAATGCATCAAGTATTAGCATGCTAGGTGTGTTATGAAGACTTCCAGGATGTCTATTCCACACAACATTTAGCCAGTGTGATCCATCCATTTTTTTGTGCATGCACAATAACATCTTTGGGGAAATTTTCATGCTTCGATATGGTTTTTCAATTTAAAATTAAATATGGTGGCAACTTTCAACCATCAGCAATATGCATAGCATCACAGTGATATGCTGCTTTTCCCAGTGCTTAAAAACTTGATTTCTTTAGCACCGACGATGTAATTTTGAGGCATATCGAATAAGACCAGGGTATCATCAGTATTTCCAATTTGACTAACTCATAGCTTCTTTTTCTCCTTTAATTGATCATTTTGATTTACTGTCCTGAAAGTTAATCAGCTTCTGTTGAAAGTCTTCAGGAAGTTTTTGACAGATGTTTGGCGCCTTAACGATAACCTGCTACGAAGCAGGAGACTGTCACACCAAATGCAACTGTGTTTAAAAATTATTTCCTGTATTCCTAGGGACTTGGCAATTTCTCCAGCTTTCAATTTCATGGCTTGTGGAGTGATGGGTAATCCTTTTGTGCGTGTCTCCCATACAAAACATATCACAGCTTCATCGACTTGTGGAAATCTTCCTTTTTTAGGCCTGTAAAGCACTTGGTTGTTGCCTTGCATGAAAATATGGAATTGTGATCATTTCTCCGACGAAAAACATTTACTTCACTAATGTCAACCCGCACTTCTATTTCCATGTTCTTCTGCACAATCAATAACTTTTCACTTCAATGCGGCTTCATAGTGCAGTCCTTTTGGCAACATTTTGATGTGCAATAAGGGATCAAAATGAACGAAATACAGTAATAACTTCTTATGTACTTTCAAAGATACAACCAAAACTTCCTAGTTGTCACTGAGCGAGCTCCACTGTAATGAAATAATGGTGGCTTCACATTTGGAAAGTGCAAGAAAACACCCATACCACTTTATTCTCCAATGGAATTGGAGAATGTGATAATGGTCAAACTTGGAGGCGGGGTTTCCACGTAAAAACAACACATGTGGTGCCGTGTGGAAAGCGCAGGAAAAACAAAAACAAAAAAAACTGCGATTCTAAGACGCACCCAGTTTTTTAGAGACGTTTATATGGAGGGAAAGTGCGTCTTAGATTCAAAGAAAATCGGCAGAGAAGAAAATTGAAGCAAAACCGGTATTAGAGAATTTTTGTGTTATGTGAATGGAAATTTAACTTTGAAGCTTTATAACTTCTAAAATATTCATTTAATGGAAAAGTTTTCCTGAAAACAAATTAAAGTTCATAATCTTATCTATTTAAACTTCAGTTTTTAACCGCATTTGTCTAGTATATAAGGAATTATGGAAGCTAGAATATTTCACAAGAGTAATGGGTCATAAGAATTTACCTCAAATATTAATTGAAACTTTAATAATAAGTGTTGTTTCAAATCATTCAATAAAATATGCATTTTAAAAGTTTTCATAATGATGATTTCAATATTAGATAATTATGATTGAATTTTATAAAACAAGAAAATTTATTGTTAAATATTCCAGATTCCATAACTCTTTAAAGACTGAACAAATATCGCAGATAAACCAAGATTCAAATAAATTTGATCTTTATCTTAAGTCACTTTTTTTCATTAAATGAATCAAGTGCTTATATGTAAAATCTGAATTTGTGTTTATCAGATACCTAGATAGCAACATCCTGACGAAACAGAGACAAGTACACTTCTGCACACAAATACATGAGCGGCTCGAAAAGAACCCAGCCCTGAAAGGTCGGAGGAGACATTTGTTTACAATCTTTATCTTCGGTCATAGTTTTTCATTAAATGCGTATTTTAAAATTTATAGAGCTTCACAATTAGATTCCCATTGACATAACATGGAAAGATGTTGTAAAAATATCCTTAAGATTTTAGCAACCAGAGCATTTGTCTTGTTCCAGGCAGTCTGGAGTGACCCCACACAGTAGATACCCAAAAATATTCATGAAAGTTTTGATTGAATGTAAAAGGACTGAATTAAAAAAAAAACACACAACAGAACTTTTTATTGTGTACCAGTGTAACATTAAATAGTATTGTCAGATGTGTACTTCATTTTCCAAGTAGTAGATTAAGAACTACATACATCAGATTTCAAGAAGAGCAAAACTCATGTTTTATGTAACATTTCAATCCAGAAATAAAAACACATTAACAATATGATATAAAATGAAACTAAATCTTTCTAAATTTTGTGAAATCCTTATATTTGATGATTTTCAGTCAGTCTTTAAAAGAATTATACAGCAAACATCTCATTTGAAAAATAAGTTATTAAATTAAGCGATATTCATAATGTCAGTATAATACATCACAAGAGAAGGTCTGTGTAAAAAGCAAGACCTTAACAGAAAGACAACGCGAGAAAAAATCCAATCCTTACCCTGGAGCTCGAATCCAGGTCCCTTTGAACTGTAGCCAAGCACACTGGGCCAGCAGTTATGTTTTTAAAACTATGAACAAAAATATGCAAACTAAAATCACCTACTAAAGGAATTTTAGAGAAAAGACATATGAAGCTGTCTTTTATATTCCTAAAACTATAAAGATGTAACCACCACAAAGTCCACCTGCTAGAGAATGCTACTACAAGACCTACAAGGGTCTCTGTTTACTTCCCTTTCACTTTCCTACTAATATTTTACTCCCAGATCTTTGCACATTCAATTCGTGGTCCCAAAATTTTTTGTAACTGTGTTTGTTTTTAAAATTAACTTCCATTAAGCTGTCTCTCACCAGTCCAGAGAAGCTCAGAACATCTCCAAATTTTGAGGCTCCTAGCCAATATAATCGTCCCATGCCCGAGTGGTTAGCTGCTTGGCTACTGATCTAAGGGACCTGGGTTCGAGCCCCGGATAAGGCATAGACGTTTATGTTGTTTTTCTGCTGAGATCCTGCCATCCTCACAGACCTTCTACTATGGCATATAAACTGACAGGCTCTTGTCAGACCTCTATGGTAAGCAGCTGCTTGAGGGGGTATTTAAATATTTTTATTTATAGCCAATATAAAAATTATCTTTAATACTAACGAAAGGTTTTCATTCCAAATCCACAAAATCCATATCAAAATTTGCCCATTAAAATAAGCAGAGGTCAGATAATAGCTTGTTAGTTTAATAAGTCAGAGAGAAAAAAGGTCAGTAAGGGACCTGGGTTCGAGCCCCGGATTAGGCATGGATGTGTGTTTCGTTTTTCTGCTGAGGTCCTGCCATCCTCTCAGATCTCTTACTGTGGCATATAAACTGACAGGCTCCTGTCAGACTTCTGTGGCAAGCAGCTGCTTGAGGGGTATTTAATGTGATAGCTCAACAGAAAGCACCAGAAAAGAAACACTTGAGCCTTATTCAATGTTTGTCAGTTAAAAATTGTACCTTTTACTAAATTACATCTTTAACTCTTGAATCTAATATTAAGGTGGTGGGTTAGGCTCAGTCGATAGTGCACCAAGCTCATAATATATCGTAATAAAGAATGTGTCGGCTAATTCTCCACACTCTCCATAGATTCCTAAAAGTCCCGGCAGCAATCCCTATTCATCTGTTAATCTCATGCTACACATCACAAGTATGTTAGATAGCTCCCAAGACAATTAAACTGTGACACCTGCTCAAGACTGCAACCATTCAGATTAACTGAATCACAGCCTATCTGACCAATTTTAATCACTTTAGTTTTCTATGTTTATAACCAAACCTACTCTACTACCAGTCTCATTAGCATCATCATCCTCAAGCAGCCATGGGCTACAGAGGTCCAACCAGACAGTGCAATTTAGTTCTCCAAGCATATCTGTCCTGAGCTACATCTGGCCACTGCACACCAATTCTAACAAGGTCCTGTTTGACATTGTCTGCCCATCGCATCCTAGGTCTCTCCCTCTTTCTGAGACCTTTAAGCACTCTTCATAATCCTATTCGCTATCCTATAATCATTCATAATGTAAACATGGCCAAACCAATGGAGTCTCTCTCTGCACAATATGCTGCTTAAAGGAGGTTGTAAACTCCTTTGCCTAACCTCATCATTACTTACAAAGTTGAACAATGTAATGCCCAAGATACTGCATAAACATCTAGAATCAAAAGCATAAAGTTTCCTGTTGTTTACAAAGCATCTAAATTTCACTACCATAACTAACCCAAGAAAGAACCAAACTATTATATAGTCTAATTTTAGTCTTTAAGTGTATAAGCCTATTTCTCCACTCTCTATAGATTCTTAAAAGCCCCGGAAGCAATCGCTATTTGTCTGTTAATCTCATGCCGAACATCACCAGTATCTGTTACATAGCTCTCCATATAATTAAACTGTGACACCTGCCAAGACTGCAACCATTCAGATTAACTGAATCACAGCCTGCCTGACCAATTTTCATCACTTTAGTTTTCTCTCTGTTTATAACCAAACGTACTCTACTACCAGTCTCATCAACAGCTCGAATAAAAGAGTTCATCTCATCAACATCATTTGTCAAAAGGGCTAAATCATTAAAAAAATAAAAATACCCCCTCAAGCAGCTGCTTGCCACAGAGGTCTGACAAGAGCCTATCAGTTTATATGCCATAGTAGGTCTGTGAGGATGGCAGGACCTCAGCAGAAAAACAACACACACATCCATGCCTTACCCGGGGCTCAAACCCAGGTCCCTTAGATCAGTAGCCAAGCGTGCTAACCACTCGGCCATGGGATAGCATAATCTAAATCAGAAATTTTCATTATCTCCAGCCCATTTAAGGCCAAAATCGTTCCCTTGCAGTGAATTTCACATAACATAATCAATAACCAAACTAAAGAGAAAAGGAGACAAAAAGCATCCTTGTCAAATACCATAAACAATGCTAAACCAATTGCTACAAGCCTTACCAACTCTCACACACGACTCAGTGTTATTATAGAGAGCTTTCATTATGTTAACTAACTTTTCAAGTATATCATATGATCTCACAATCAACCACAAATTATGATTATCAACAGAGTCGAAAGCCTTTTTGAAATCAACAAAGCTAGCCACCAAAGGTTTCTGAAACTAAACATTTCTCAAGAATCTGCCTGAGTGAAAATATCTGATCCACACATCCCCTATCACTTCTGAATCCACATTGCTCATGACACAATTGTCCTTTAACCAAATTCTTGATTCTATTAAACACAATCATGCAAAGAACTTTACCTGGAACAGAAAGTAGGCTGATACCCGTATAGTTATCACAAGAACTGTGATCACCTTTTTTGAAAATAGGGATAATAATAGCTCTGGTAAAATCCTTAGGAATCTTGCCTTTATCATAAAAGATACTCAAAATTTCAATCATCCAAGTCGAATTACTTAAAGCTGGGAATGCGAAACATTCCCAGCTCTAAGCATTTCCATAGTAATTTCACCTACTCCTGGGAATTTAAGTAGTTTAAGTTTAGAAATAGCCAAAATAACTTCAGACTGTTATAGAGCCAACATTAAGCCAGTAATGCATCTATCATCATTAGTAACAATGGGAAACAAACTAAATGAAAGTTAGTAATTACAGATTTTTGAAACTAAACATTTCTCAGCAATTTGTCTAAGTAAAATTATTTGGCAGATCTTTGTAGTAGTGGGGGGACAGATTATTATCTACGCCCCCTACTACTTCTCAATCCAGTGTTCATCATGCAGTTGTGCATGAACCAAATTCTTAATTCTATTAAGCACAACAATGCATAGAACTTTCCATGGAACAGAAAGGCAGGCTGATACCCTTATAGTTATCACAAGAACTGCGATCACCTTTTTTAAAAAATAGGGATAATAATAGCTCTGGTAAAATCCTTAGGAACAATACCTTTATCACAAAACATATTCAAAATTTCTATCAGCAATATGATAACAGAAACATTCCCAGCTCTAAGCATTTCAGTAGTAATTTCATCTACCCTAGGGATTTATGGGATTTATGTAGTTCAAGTTTAGAAATAGCCAAAAAACTTCTGACTGTGATATAGGGCCAACATTAAAGCCAGTAATGCATCTATCATCATTTGAAACAATGGGAAGAGAACTAACCATTCTTGTTTATCATTCAATCCTTATATACCTATCCATTTTCTACCACACAAAACATTAACTAACTGGTACAGCTCTCTGTTGTGCTATCTGCTTCCTTTGGCTTTGTCAGCCAAGCCATGAAGCCAAAGATTCTTATCAGCAGCTAACTGATCCTTTACACGTTTATCAAGCTCTTCGTAATGCTTTCTATTAGGACTAGTAGAGTATTGATTAACGACATTTCTGCAATTATTTCTTTGTGAAATAAGTTCAAGTGCCTTATCACTCAAATAATTCTACCTCCTCTGCTCCTTTCTTTCCTAAAAGAGTACTGTTAGTTTCAAGAAAACCTGTTTAAAATGGTCCCATTCTTCCTCAACTTCAGTAGTAAGATTACCATGACTGTCATAATGACTAAGTAACCTATCATGGTAAGATTTGGCTATAACTGTGTCTTTCAGAGCTTCAGAATACAATGTAAATTTTTTAACCCTAGCACAACACTTTTTAAGTTTAAGTTTGCAAGACACTTTTACAAAACAAGATAATGGTCAGATCCAATTTCAGCTCCCCTATATGACTTGGTATTCCTAACAGAACTAACACATTTGCTGTTAATTAATATATAATCAATCATATTCTTATGCAGCCCATCAGGTGAAACCCATGTGTACTTATGTATGTCGCGGTGTTTGCAAAAAGTGTTAGTTATTCTGAAACCATTAAGTTTACTTACCTGTATGAGAAGCTGTCCATTGCCATTGTAGCTACCAATACCAAAAGGTCCTATAACCTCTCCCCAAAGGTCAGAGTCAGAACCAAATATGGCATTGTAGGCCACACTGATCTGGCAGTCCCCCCATACTTTCATTTCCACAAGGAAGTATCACTTTTGAAAACTACTAATGGCCTGCACCACAAGAAGGGTAACACATTAGGTGTAGGTCTGACTAGTTCTATGTATCACCACAGGAGATTGGTGCAAAGGTCTCCTTCCAGTGAATATCTAACTATCATTTAGAAACCAAACCTATAGTAGAAAAGAAAAATAACGAATGTTACTAATTTCGATGTTATCGCAGGAAGCATCCTTCCGTGTAAAGCAAGAGCATTAGAAACAAGCTTTCGTCAAAGGAAATTCCTTCAGATTTCAAATAGTTATGGTATTGTTAATTACAGACTTTGTTAAACACATTATTTTGGGGGGTCATAAGCTGGCTTGTGACCCCCCAAAAAATGAGATAAATTGTGCTGGCCACAAGAAGTCTCATCATGGAGTTCTTGAAGAGAAACTGTTGGCACTAAAGCTTTGGAATTGAAAGAAAACACCTGTTAAAATATTGGCAGAGAGAAATCAAAAGAAATGAAACATAATTGCCAAATGTTTCTTCCATGAAGGAAGTCAACAACTACAACTAACAGTCCTGTAACTCTCTGTGATACTTTGGTTTACTTTTTAAACTACTGCCCTTATCTACGTAAAAAAAAATTATCGATAATTGCATTAGCAAATACTTATAATTTCTTATAGGGAGTACCTGCCTATGCTCCAGGAAATGGATCCACTGCACAGTTTTAGGAGACAGATGGAAGACTCCAATCAATGCCATTCAGCATGTTATTTTAACATGCAGAAGGTATGACTCTCCCACACACAGTTTAACATCCTATCAGACAGGCAACAGTCTTTCCAAGCTGATCCACGTGCCCTTTCTGACTGAGGGTAGGGTGGGGGTTCATCATCATCATCCTCAAGCAGCCATGGGCTACGGAGGTCCAACCAGACTGTGCAATTTAGTTCTCCAAGCAAGTCTATCCTGAGCTACATCTACTGAATCCGGCCACTGCACACCAATTCTAACAAGGTCCTGTTTGACATTGTCTGCCCACCGCATCTTAGGTCTTCCCTTCTTTCTGAGGCCTTTAGGCACACTATTCATAACCCTATTCGCCAATCTATAATTATTCATATGGGCAACATGGCCAAACCAACGGAGTCTCTCTCTGCACAATATGCTACTTCAAGGAGATTGCAAACTCCTTTGCCTAACTTCATCATTAGTTACAAAGTTGAACCACCTAATGCCCAAGATACTGCATAACCATCTGGAATCAAAAGCATCTAGTTTCCTGTTATCTTGTTTACAAAGTGTCCAAGTTTCACTACCATAACTAACCCTAGAAAGAACCAAACTATTATACAGTCTAATTTTAGTCTTTAGGTGTATACGCCTATTTCTCCACACTCTCCATAGATTCTTAAAAGTCCCGGCAGCAATCCCTATTTGTCTGTTAATCTCATGCCGCACATCACCATTATCTGTTACACAGCTCCCAAGGTAATTAAACTGTGACACCTGCTCAAGACTGCAACCATTCAGATTAACTAAATCACAGCCTGCCCGATGAATTTTCATCACTTTAGTTTTCTCTCTGTCTATAACCAAACCTACTCTACTACCAGTATCATCAACAGCTCGAATGAAAGAGTTCATCTCATCAACATCATTTGCCAAAAGGGCTAAATCACCAGCATAATCTAAATCAGAAATTTTCGTATCTCCAGTCCATTTAAGGCCAAAATCTTTCCCTTGAAGTGAATTTCGCATAACATAATCAATAACCAAGCTAAAGAGGAAAGGAGACAAAATGCACACTTGTCAAACACCAGAAGTAATGCTAAACAAATTGCTACAAGCCTTACCTACTCTCACACACGACTCAGTGTTATTATAGAGGGCTTTCATTATGTTAACTAACTTGTCTTTTTGAAATCAACAAAGCTAGCAACCAAAGGTTTCTGAAACTCTAAACATTTCTCAAGAATCTGCCTAAGTGAAAATATCTGATCCATACATCCCCTACCACTTCTGAATCCACATTGCTCATCAAGCAATTGACTGTCAACCAGATTCTTAATTCTATTAAGCACAATCATGGAAAGAACTTTACCTGGAACTTAGAGTAGGCTGTAACCCCTAGAGTTATCACAAGAACTTCGATCACCTTTTTTGAAAATAGGGATAACAATAGCTCTGGTAAAATCCTTAGGAACCATGACTTTATCATAAAAGATATTCAGAATTTCAGTCATCCAAGTGGTAACAGAAACATTTCCAGCTCTAAACATTTCTGTAATAATTTCATCTACCCCTGGGGATTTATGTAGTTTAAGTTTAGAAACAGCCAAAATAACTTCAGATTGTGTTATAGGGCCAACATTAAAGCCACCAATGCATCTATCATCATTGCAAACAATGGGAATAGAACTAACCACATTGTTTAGAATATCACTCAAATGCTCAGCCTACCTAGCCATGACAGAATTCTCACCTTCTATAACCTTACCTTGTTTATCCTTCAATCCCTGTCCATTTTCTACAACACAAAACATTAACTATCTGGTACAGCTCTCTGCTGTTGTGCTGTCTAACTGCTTCCTCGGCTTTGTCAGCCAAGCCATCAAGTCAAAGAATCAGCAGCTAACTGATCTTTTACACATTTATTAAGTTCTCTGTAATGCTTTCTATTAGGACTAGTAGGGTATTGATTAAGGACATTCCTGCAGTTCTTTCTTTCCGAAATAAGCTCAAGTGCCTTATCACTCAGATAATTCTGCCTCTTCTGTTCCTTTTTTTCCTAAAAGATTACTGTTAGTGTCCAAAAAAGCCTGTTTAAAATGATCCCATTCTTCCTCAACTTCAGTAGTAAGCATACCATGACTGTCATAATGACTAAGTAACCTATCATGGTAAGCTTTGGCTATAACTGATCTTTCAGACCTTCAGTTTAAAAGTAAAATTTTTAACCCTAGCACAACACTTTTTAAGTTGAAGTTGCAAGACACTTTTAACAAGGTAATGGTCAGATCCAATTTCAGCTCCCCCTTATATGCCCTGGTATTCCTAACAGAACTAGCCCATTTGCTGTTAATTAATATATAATCAATCATATTCTTATGCAGCCCATCAGGTGAAACCCATGTGTACTTATGTATGTCGCGGTGTTTGTAATAAGTGTTAGTTATTCTGAATCCATTGAGTTTACTTACCTGTAGGAGACGTTGCCCATTGCCATTGCAGCTACCAATACCAAAAGGGCCTATTACTCCTCCCCAAAGGTCAGAGTCAGTACCAACTTTTGCATTGAAGTCACCAAGAACAAGGGTAATATCTCCTTTCTTGACAGAATTCAAAATATCCTGAAGTTGTTCATAAAACCTATCCTTCTCATCCTCATCGGCATCCTCAGTGGGAGCATAACAGCAGATAACATTCAAGTCTTTAACGCTTGTCTAAAATTTTGCTGTAAGAAACCTTTCATTAATGTACTCGTATCCTAGAAGAGCATCACTAGCGGGTCTGCTGAAAAGCAGACCCACACCTTGGTGATGCTTATTGTTGTCCCTCCCTGAAAAGAGAAATTTAGGATTATTTTTAAGAATCTGACCTTTATCTGTCCATCTGGTCTCTTGCAAGCCAAGAATATCTAAATTATAATGGTGGAATTCTTGTGTGAGGACATCAAGAGAAAATGCTCTGTGCAGAGTCCTCAAATTCCAACTACCTATGGAGAGAAAATGGTTAGTGGAATGTTTAAAGAAACTATGTTTATTGAGAGAGGGAATGCCAACAATATCAAGCAGCCCCCTAATAGCAGGAATGGTACAAAGACTCATTCCCCACACCTCTAAAGATTGAAGCCATCTACACTGGAAGGCTTCCTCCAATGTAGAATTTGATGATGCCAGTAGAAGCAAAGAGTTCAGGAGCCTGCGATGACCTCTGCTTAGGATTATCCACCAGCTGATAAACATATCCTGTGAATCTATTCACTTGGGGCTGTCAACCCACAAACAAACAGAAAACTCAGCAGAAGATTTTCCCTCCACAGAAGCCCACCCGTGCAGCAAAATCAGGATCCATAATCAAGCTCAGAGCCATATATCTGCCCAGTCCAGTGGGTTTATATGGTCAGCACCAGAACCCTGTGTGGTTGACCACTCCTCAGCAGGGTAGAGAAAAAAAGAAAAGTAGTCATAGTGGTCCAGATCAGTAGGCCACACTAATCTGGCAGCCCTCCCCTTCCGTTCATTTCCACAAGAGACTATCTCTTTTGAAAGGTACTAAAGGTGTGCACCACGGGAAGGCAGGGTCAGACATTAGGTGCTAGGCCTGGCCAGTTCTATGCATCATCACAGGGGATTGGTGCATAGCTCTCCTTGCAGTGACTACCTAGCTACCATTTACAGACCGGTGGGGGTTAGCGGAGATAAATCTCAAAGTTGGCTATCTGTATTACAAACCTGGGGACTGCATATTTTGAGCCTGGCACAATACTGAATGAGCCACCCCAGTTCACAAAAACCGAGGTGGGAAGGGTGGATCTACTGATTATCAACTGCAATATTTTAACTGAAAAAGTTTTTCAGTTAATAAATGACAATTTTTTTTATTTTGCTTTTACCAATGGTACCAGTTGCAGGAGCACTGCTTGTAGTATCAGGCAAGATTTTGCATTAATGTTCTTGCTCACAAGCACCAACAATGGATGCATCAGCAAGTACCTTAACAGATTTGCAAGCACCCTGCTGCAGAGCGATAAGACGTGTATGCCTGGCTTTACTACACATATCTGTTATGAAATATTTACCTCTATGGTGTCAAAGTAACATTAATCCATAGTGAACACACAGATTACATGTAGATATAGAATTCAACAAATACTTATGTGGAAAAAATTATTGTCTGGTGGTTTTAGTGCTAGAGGGCTCTGGCATGTATCTGGAGAGTCATGGGTTTGGATCCCACACCTGTATTATACCTACTCAATACTTTAATATACTTCCTTAAAAACGTATGTAAGCAATATATATACATACCTGTCACAATAAGATCTTATTTTTGATTTCCACTTTTAACGAAACATTTAATCACTTTGTTTACATCATAGAATCCCAACTGGGGCGATACTGCCCCCCAGTGGGCACTGGAGCCTTCCATGGGGGCGGTAGCGGATCCAGAGGCAAATGGGGGGGCGTTGAGGCAGTCAAGAGGGGCGGTCAAATAAATAAATTTAATGGAATTTTCTGTGACAACCTCTTTATCTCTTCTATTCTGCAGTGTCTTCCTGGTGATTCTGGTCATCCACTACCTCATCCATCATGTACAGCTTTTCAACTGCAGCTTGGACAATAAGTTCCCTGCTACTGCCTACTAGCGTACTGGTACATCTGAAGTCGACTGAGATGCTCTCAAAAGTTCTCTTCAAGATCACAGATTGGATATAAGCTTCAATATGTTTTCCCACTCCAAGTCGCTTTGAGTATGCTTTATGGTACGTAGTTACAATACTATCCCACGTCAGAACAAGGTATAATATTAGCATTACGCTTGTGAATTAGGCTCAACTCATTAGCCAGCAGATCATACTTCCTCTTCTTTTCAACCTCTACTGTCTGCAGGTTATCCTGAGATGTTATTCCTACTTCAATAATTGTAATCTCATTCAATACCTTTACATGCACTACTATATCAGGCTTATTATGTTGGACATGTGTGTCCGTCCTGATAGGCAAATCAACTTTGATGCAATAATAATATAATAATAATAATAATAAATTTCTTATATTTAAATTAATTATTTATAATTATTTTTTTAATATAATAAAATACTTTGAAAATACCTGTTTTCATGAATAAATATTTTATCTAGCTATGTAAATTATCTTATTGTTATCGCGTTAATAAGCATTTTTAAATTAGCATTAGGTACACCTATACCTAATCAGTTTTAGTTTAGAATAGATTGACGGTGAAAAGTCCTTGCAAGTTGGTAGGCAAACACACGGTTCATGCAATTTAACATGTTTCGACAAGAATATGGGAGCTTGAAATGACTTGTTTATGGAGCAAGTGCGCCAGCATCGCAAACATACAAGTTAATGCATGCACAAAATCAAATCTATAAAAGCAATAGCTCTAGGAATGTTTAATTATTTTTATGTGCTTTGCCATGATAAATAGTCATGAGTGATAGTCATTATAAACATTATTTTTTATAACTATCTATAAATCTGTTGAGAAGTTAATTTGCATTTGAAAATGTCTGAATCTACATCTAAAAAGAAATGCCAGCAGTACAGTATTGAGTATTTGAAATATGGATTTACGTACTCTCCTATAAACCAATCATTACCTATGTGTTTAATTTGCCGAAAAGTTTTTTCAAATGAAGCTATGAAACCTTCTAGGCTATAAGAGCATTTAAATAAAATGCCTGCTAATAAGAAGAACAAAGATTTATCCTATTTTCAAGAACTGGAAAAGCAATATTTAAAACAGCCAACTATGTCAAACCTTTTTGCGTCGTCTTCTAAACAAGATGATGATGGACTACGAGCCTCATATAACGTTTCATTGTTAATTGCAAAAGCAGGAAAACCACACACAATTGGTGAGGAATTAATTTTGCCGGCAGTCAAAGAGATATTAAAAACTGTTCTTCATCATAAGACACCATCAGATATCATCAAAAAAAAATCCTCTCAGTAATAATTCAGTGCAAAGAAGAATAGATGAAATGGCAAAAGACGTTGAAATATCATTATGTGATTACCTAAAGATTTGCAAATTTTCCATTCAACTCGATGAATCAACTCTACCAAATAACGAAGCTCTACTCGTATCATACGTACGATTTATAAAAGAAGAAAAAAATTCATGAAGAGTTATTATTTGCTAAAAATTTGGAATCTGATACAAAGGTATATTTAATACCATGCAAAAGTTTTTTCAAGAGAAAGAAATTCCTATTTGCAATATTTTGTCTGCTGCTACTGATGATGTTCCAGCAATGACAGGGCATCATAAGGGTTTCATAGCGCATTTGAAATGTATTCGCTGCATAATGTATCGGTCAGCATTTGGTTGCAAAAAATTTGAATGAACGTTTGCATACGTCGCTCCATTACGTTATTAAAGCAATCAATAAGATTAGAAGCAATTCATTGAATGACCGATTATTTGGTAAGCTTTGTAATGAAAATGATGAAGATTACAATCGCTTGCTGCTGCACACAGAAGTACGTTGGCTCTCTAAAGGTGTTTGTCTGAATCGTTTTTTCAATCTATTTGACTCGGTACTGGACTTTCTTGAAGACAGAGACGAAAAATTGCGCGAAAACCTGATTACGTCAAAAAATGACATCGCTTATTTGACAGACCTGTTTAAAATATTTAATCAAGTTAATTTACAATTGCAAGGTGATTAGTTGAATTTAATTAAAACAAAAAACGTCATAGCTGCTTTTGCGGGAAAACGTCTTCTATTCAAATGAAATCTAGGTAGAAGTGAATACAACCACTTTCCCACATTATCAGCAGTCTCTGCAAAACCGGAAGTTTACTTACTTACTGCCAACACTTGGAAGTTCTTCATGTTGATTTTACGGAGCGTTTCCAAGATATTTTAAACAAGAATATACCGAGTTGGGTTTTAGATCCTTTCGCAAACACAGATACTGAAGAATCATCAAATTTGGAAGAGGAACTCTTAGAATTCACGACTAACGAAGCACTCAAAGTAAAATTCAAACAAGGATACCAAGAGTTCTGGCTTCAAAAATCAATACCAGTTCTCTACCCTGGATTGTGGGCAATAGTACAGAAGTTTTTAATCGCATTTCCTTCGTCCTATATGGCTGAGCGTGGATTCAGTGCAGTAGCTAATTTACTGTCAGAGAAGAGGAACAGACTGCACATCACTGAACGTGGCGATCTGCGATTGATGTTAACGAAATTGGAACCCGACATTAACAAATTGTTAACACTCCACCAGCCTCAACCATCTCATTAATTTTTTTTATTTATTATTAATTTTGTGTTTATCCCATTATTTTTTATTTCTTATTGTGTTTATTTTTAAAATTTTAGTAAACAAATTTATTGTACATTTGGTTGTTGTTTTATTAATTTCTGCTTTATGATTTTTAATAGATAAATAAACAGATAAATTAGGTACAGATAATATGCAACAATATTTTAATATTTCATATAAAATTAACTATTATGGACTAGGGGAGCGTTGAAATTTTTGTTCTCTTCTAAAGGGGGCGATGGTCCAGAAAAGGTTGGGAATCACTGGTTTACATTAAGTTCAAACAGAAATTCTGAACCTGTTAAAATTCACTGACATAATTTTAGAGTTGACTTAAATTTTTATATTTGTTGTTTTTATTTTACTGTTTGAGGCTTCCTATAAATAAAAATTTTTAAACGAGGAAGAAATTCAGAACATTTCATTTGCCACTAAATATTCAGAGAATGAAGACAATGAATTCCAATCAAAGGAAGGCGTGATGTTTCAATCACAGTCAACCAAGAAAATTCCGCTGCAGTGAATGAGCAGGAAAGAGCTTCAACCCAACAAAGTGATGGTAGAGGACATAATGACATTTCATGGTCCAACCAAATCAAAAATAAATTAATGAACTTGACTGCTTATGAAAATAGAGGTGGACCAGTTCGTAATCTTCCAGTAGTTACAACCTTGAAATTTTTAAAATATTGTAAAGTGACAAAAAAATGTCCAAATTGATTTATAAATATGAACCAATTTTTATAATGCAGCAGTTGGATAATTGTTGAAATCAATGAGGGCCTTGAAAATATATAAATTGACTGACAAAAAAATGTAAAATGCCACCAGCAGCAGGTAGCATTTAAAGCATTTTTTTTAATTTCTGATTTTTGCATATGGCATCCTAGAATTATATATTTTATTTCCTTATGTTGTTTTTCTGCTGAGGTCCTGCCATCCTCACAGACCTACTATGGAATATAAACTGATAGGCTCCTGTCAGACCTCTGTTGCAAGCAGCTGTTTGAGAGGTATTTTTTATGGTATGTAAATAGTAGCTATTAGTCACTGGAAGGAGAGCTATGCACCAATCCCGTGATGATGCATAGAACCGCCCAGACCTAGCACCTAATGTCTGACCACTCCGCCTTCTCGTGGTGCAGACAGTTAGTACCTTTCAAAAGAAATACTCTCTTGTGGAAGTGAACGGAAGGTGAGGGCTGCCAGATTAGTGTGGCCTACTGATTTGGACAACTATGGCTACTTTTCTTTTTTTCTACTCTGCTGAGGAGTGGTCAAACACACAGGGTCCTGGTGCTGACCATATAAACCCACTGGACTGGACAGATATATGGCTCTGAACTTGATTATGGATCCTGATTTTGCTGCACTGGTGGGCTTCTGTGGAGGGAAAATCTTCCACTGTGTTTTCAGTTTGTTTGTGGGTTGACAGCCCCAAGTGAATAGATTAACAGGATATGTTTATCAGCTGGTGGATAATCCTAAGCAGAGGTCATCGCAGGCTCCTGAACTCTTTGCTTCTACTGGCATCATCAAATTCTACATTGGAGGAAGCCTTCCAGTGTAGATGGCTTCAATCTTTAGAGGTGTGGGGAATGAGTCTTTGTACCATTCCTGCTATTAGGGGGCTGCTTGATATTGTTGGCATTCCCTCTCTCAATAAACATAGTTTCTTTAAACATTCCACTAACCATTTTCTCTCCATAGGTAGTTGGAATTTGAGGACTCTGCACAGAGCATTTTCTCTTGATGTCCTCACACAAGAATTCCACCATTATAATTTAGATATTCTTGGCTTGCAAGAGACCAGATGGACAGATAAAGGTCAGATTCTTAAAAATAATCCTAAATTTCTCTTTTCAGGGAGGGACAACAATAAGCATCACCAAGGTGTGGGTCTGCTTTTCAGCAGACCCGCTAGTGATGCTCTTCTAGGATACGAGTACATTAATGAAAGGTTTCTTACAGCAAAATTTTAGACAAGCGTTAAAGACTTGAATGTTATCTGCTGTTATGCTCCCACTGAGGATGCCGATGAGGATGAGAAGGATAGGTTTTATGAACAACTTCAGGATATTTTGAATTCTGTCAAGAAAGGAGATATTACCCTTGTTCTTGGTGACTTCAATGCAAAAGTTGGTACTGACTCTGACCTTTGGGGAGGAGTAATAGGCCCTTTTGGTATTGGTAGCTGCAATGGCAATGGGCAACGTCTCCTACAGGTAAGTAAACTCAATGGATTCAGAATAACTAACACTTATTACAAACACCGCGACATACATAAGTACACATGGGTTTCACCTGATGGGCTGCATAAGAATATGATTGATTACATATTAATTAACAGCAAATGGGCTAGTTCTGTTAGGAATACCAGGTCATATAGGGGAGCTGAAATTGGATCTGACCATTAGCTTGTTAAAAGTGTCTTGCAGTTTAAACTTAAACGTAAAAAGTGTTGTGCTAAGGTTAAAAAATTCCTTTAATACGGAAGCTCTGAAAGACCCAGTTATAGCTAAACTGGCTCTTTCAGAGCTTACCATGATAGGTTACTTAAGTCATTATGACAGTCATGGTTTGCTTTCTACTGAAGTTGAGGAAGAATGGGACCATTTTAAACAAGCTTTTTTGGAAACTAACAGTACTCGTTTAGTGAAAAAGGAGCAGAGGAGGCAGAATTATTTGAGTGATAAGGCACTTGGGCTTATTTCAGAAAGAAAGAACTGCAGGAATGTCCTTAATCACTACCCTACTAGTCCTAATAGAAAGCATTAAATAAATAAAAATAATAAATACCCCCTCAAGCAGCTGCTTGCCACAGAGGTCTGACAGGAGCCTGTCAGTTTATATGCCATAGTAGAAGGTCTGTGAGGATGGCAGGACCTCAGCAGAAAAACAACACACATATCCATGCCTTATCCGGGTCTCGAACCCAGGTGTTTACAGAGTGCTTAATAAACGTGTAAAGGATCAGTTAGCTGCTGCTAAGAATCTTTGGCTTGATGGCTTGGCTGACAAAGCCAAGGAAGCATTTAGGCAGTACAACAGCAGAGAGCTGTACCAGAGAGTTAATGTTTTGCGTGGTAAAAAATGGACAGGTATACAGGGATTGAAGGATAAACAAGGTAAGGTTATAGAAGGTGAGGGTTCTGTTATGGCTAGGTGGACCGAGCATTTCAGTGATGTTCTAAACAACGTTCTTAGTTCTATTTCTTGTTTGTAATCATGATAGATGCATTACTAGCTTTAATGTTGGCCCTATAACAATATGAAGTTATTTTAGCTATTTCTAAACTTAAACTTCATAAATCCCCAGTGGTAGATGAAATTACTACGGAAATGCTTAGAGCTGGGAATGTTTCGGTTACCACTTGGGTGACTGAAATTTTGAATATCTTTTATGATAAAGGCATGGTTCCTAAGGATTTTACCAGAGCTATTGTTATCCCAAAGCCATCCCATGGCCGAGTGGTTAGCACGCTTGGCTACTGATCTAAGGGACCTGGGTTCGAGCCCCGGATTAGGCATGGATGTCTGTGTCGTTTTTCTGCTGAGGTCCTGCCATCCTCTCAGATCTCCTACTGTGGCATATAAACTGACAGGCTCCTGTCAAGACCTCTGTGGCAAGCAGCTGCTTGAGGGGTATTTATTTTTTTTTATTATTGTTATCCCTATTTTGAAAAAAGGTGATCGCAGTACTTGTGATAACTATAGGGGTATCAGCCTTCTCTCTGTTTTAGGTAAAGTTCTTTTCTTAATTTTGCTTAATAGAATTAAGAATCTGGTTGACAGGCAATTGTGTGATGAGCAATGTGGATTCATAAGTGGTAGGGGATGTGTGGACCAGATATTTTCACTTAGGCAAATTCTTGAGAAATGTTTAGAGTTTCAGAAACCTTTGGTTGCTAGCTTTGTTGATTTCAAAAAGGCTCTCGACTCTGTTGATCGTCAAAATTTGTGGTTGATTGTGAAATCATATGGTATACCAGACAAGTTAGTTAACATAATGAAAGCTCTCTATAATAACACTGAGTCATCTGTGAGAGTTGGTAAGGCTTGTAGCAATTGGTTTAGCATTACTTCTGGTGTTCAACAAAGGTGCATTTTGTCTCCTTTTCTCTTTAGCTTGGTTATTGATTATGTTATATGAAATTCACTGCAAGGGAAAGATTTGGCCTTAAATGGGCTGAAGATACGAAAATTTCTGATTTAGATTATGCTGATGATTTAGCCCTTTTGGCAAATGATGTTGATGAGATGAACTCTCATTCGAGCTGTTGATGATACTGGTAGTAGAGTAGGTTTGGTTATAAACAGTGAGAAAACTAAAGTGATGAAAATTGGTCAGGCAGGCTGTGATTCAGTTAATCTGAATGGTTGTAGTCTTGAGCAGGTGTCATAGTTTAATTATCTTGGGAGTTATGTAACAGATACTGGTGATGTGCGACATGATTAACAGACGAATAGGGTTTGCTGCCGGGACTTGAAGAATCTGTGAAGAGTGTGGTGAAATTGGCGTATACACCTAAAGACTAAAATTAGACTGTATAATAGTTTGGTTCTTTCTAGGGTTAGTTATGGTAGTGAAACTTGGATGCTTTGTAAACAAGATAACAGGAAACTAGATGCTTTTGATTCCAGATATGCTTACGCAGTATCTTGGGCATTAGGTGGTTCAACTTTGTAACTAATGATGAGGTTAGGCAAAGGAGTTTGCAATCTCCTTTAAGTAGCACATTGTGCAGAGAGAGACTCCATTGATTTGGCCATGTTGGCCATATGGATAATTATAGATTGGTGAGTAGGGTTATGAACAGTGTGCCTAAAGGCCTCAGAAAGAGGGGGAGACCTAAGATGCATTGGGCAGACAATGTCAAACAGTACCTTGTTAGAATTGGTGTGCAATGGCTAGATGCAGCAGATGTAGCTTAGGACAGATATGCTTGGAGAACTAAATTGCAGTCTTGTTGGACCTCCGTAATCCATGGCTGCTTGAGGATGACGATTTTTTTATAATACAGTGAATTGGCTACAGAGGAGTATTGCAGCAAAGCCCATTAACTGGAAAAGACGTGGCCTAAACTGGAACTTATATTTCAAAAGTAACCCAAAGTGCAAACAAAATAACCCTGGAAGCCTATCTATAATATTAATGGAATATGGGCATTCTTTAATTATGGGAATTCCAAAACTCCCTCATTTACAAGGTCATTGGTTTTGAATAGTTTTGAAATCAGAAAAAGTTTGAATATATTTGAATCTGAAATAGTTTTGAATACAGTAAATTCTGCACTCTTCATGACCCTACATATGTCTCAATAAGATTTTACTTCTTGTGATGTATGCTACTGCATATCTCTTGTTACTTACTCAGTTGCTTTTCTTATTCTTGCTTTTAAATAATTTAGATCATGGATTTTTTTTTGATATAAACATATCATGGGGTGTCAAATCAGGTTTCCTCGGTAGCCAAAGAATTAGACCACTCCTATCAATCTATCAGGAAAAAAAAAACTATCAATCTATCAATCTTACACTGTGAACTTCCACACATCTCTGGATATATGGGGCAGTACCCTTCCTCTGATGGCTACCTGTGAAACCAAGTGGAAGAATGTACTGGTGAAACATTCATTGTGATGTCTTTTGCATTTTTAGGGACAGTGCTTCCCCAAACCCCACTATTATGGGTCAGACATTGAACCATAATAATGACATTCTATCCAACAGAAAATGGCCTTTTCAAGCCCATCTGCATTATTTTTCTCACTGAAAGAAGGGAGAGGTTTTGAGGAAATATATCTCAATGCAAACACAGTAAATAAACAAATAAAATAAATACCCCCTCAAGCAGCTGCTTGCCACAGGTCTGACAGGAGCCTGTCAGTTTATATGCCACAGTAGATCTGAGAGGATGGCAGGACCTCAGCAGAAAGACAACATAAACATCCATGCCTTTACTCGGGGCTCGAACCCAGGTCCCTTAGATCAGCAGCCAAGCGCACTAACTACTCGGCCATGGGACGGTTAAAATAAATACTCCCTCAAGCAGCTGCTTGTCACAGAGGTTTGACAGGAGTCTGGCAGTTTAATACGCCATAGTAGAAGGTCTGTGAGGATGGCGGGGCCTCAGCAGAAAAACAGCACACACATCCATGCCTTATCCAGGGCTCGAACCCAGGTCCCGTAGATCAGTAGCCAAGCGTGCTAACCACTCGAACACGGGACGGCTTTGCAAACACAGTTAGGATTCAAATTTGAGAATATCAGATTGATTGAGCCAATCCCTACCAGGAGTATGTGCAAATACAAAACACTCATTTCTGACAATCCATAAATTCACACGCCTAGCTAAATTGCACGGTGAGCCCTTCTACGTTAATACCTGTGTTTAGCATTAAAACACTTTACTCAACTATCTACTCAAAGATAATTAAGTCTAATGTACTTTATCAAGAGATCAATAGCAGCTAAAAAGTAAATGAAAGCACAATAATCACAATCAATAAAGTATTTTTAACAAGGAAAAACAATTAGAATGAACCAAGAGTAACACAACTAGATCTACTTCAATTACAAATTAACATTTAAATAAATATCCATATTGAAATTCATCACTTACCTCCCATTGAACTAGTTTTAAAAAACTAAATTAGGCAGCTTTCTTTTTTTTGCCTTTAGCTGGCACAGGGTCTGCGCTTGGAAGCTTTCTCTTTCCTCTCTGATTCTTTGAGTCAGCATCGCCTTGTCCAGATTCTCCAGCTTCATCTACCTTTTCTTCATTATCCACTTCTGCCGGTGAATCTTGCTTGGCGGCTTCCGTTTCTTTATCCTCTGCTTTCGTTTTGGCTGGCTGAGTTTTCTTCTTTTTGGATGGTGCAACTCTTCCTTTTCTTCCTCTCTTAGCAGCCATCGTTTCAAATACCAAATATGGGAGGAAGCACTACCGTATAATTAACGGATTTTCGTTTCAACTTCGCACGCGAATACCACTTCTCAATACTTCAATTTAGCGCGAAGCTGTGAAACCGGCTATATCCAGTTTACTACTTGTTCAAAGCAGTTTCAAATGCATGAAAATTTGAACAAAAAGCAGCACAGTTAATTAAACCTACACAAAATATATTTCTTTAAATAAATTCTATAATTTTTGGCCTATGTAGAAACTTCCCTATTTTTAAAAAAATTATATAATTTTTACATCCGTGATTAACTTCGAAGTCAACTAGATGGAACCAGATATAGTTCAGCTTTTCCGGCAGTTTACTCGGTACTACTACTACAACATTGCAGCCAGTTATTTTTTTCGCTTTACTAATACTTATAATAATTACTAATTTCTTACAAATAAGACTTTTCCATGCAAATTAACCACAAAATTCATTGCTTTATTTTGAACAAAAGTATTCAGGGAAAAAAAAGTTCTTATGAAGTTTAAATTATTTGCAATTAGAAATTCTTTCATTCAGTTTCAATTAGAACAGGAAATGCAACAATTCATCATGAAATATGCTTAACGTATCATATAAAAGTATATTATAAATTAAGTATATTACAAATATAAAAGTATTAAGTTTCATATAAATTATCGCTGAATAGCCTTAAAATATCTGAAAATGCGAAAAACTTAAAACATTTGAAATAATGAGTTGAAAAAAAATTGGTTGTCCTGATTGGGATTCAAACACAAGTCTCCCAGAAGCATGCCGGGTGTCTTTACCGCTAGACCACCGAGGAAGTCTAGCAGTTAAATCATGCGGGTTATCATCCCGAGGAAGTCTAGCGGTTAATCATCCCTGACTGGGATTCGAACCTAGGTCTCCCAGCATGCTGCTGGGAGACCTAGGTTCGAATCCGTCAGGACAACCAATTTTTTTTCCAACTCATTATTTCAAGTATTTCTTGTCTACAGGACTTTTTCTGTGATAATTTATTACTGAAACTTACATTTCCCGGTTTTCAAAAATATTGCATTGATACTACAAAAAAGGGAATGATATCAATTTGTTGAATAACTAGTAAGTGGCTAGGAAGTTTCAGTCTGAGATCAGTTGATACGCTTGGTGATTTGATTTTCCATAATATTGTGGTTTTTCATAACTGCTCTTTAACATGTATCATCCAGACTTACAATGGGAGATTGTAGGTATAGGAGTCAGATGCTGTCGCGTAATAAATGTATGAATTTTTACCGTTCTGCCTATGCACCAAGTGATATTATTGCAACGGATGTCGCTAATGATAATGTAAGAAGTGCTGAAATATATAAAAATACCAGTTCATTTTATATTAATTTGCTATTTTGAACTAAAATAATTGAAAATCTAGTCTGACACGATGTGATGAATTAAAAAAAAAACCTACTGAAACTAAGAACAGATATTATTCAAATATAAAGATTATTTTTACAATGATGCCATTCAGGGCAGGATGTAGAAAAATCCAAAGGGGGAGAGGGTGACAAGTAAATTGCATGTAGCGAGCACTCTGCTCTTGCATCTAATTTTACTCTTTGTTTCGAGTCGTATTTAAAAAAATCTTAATGCTAAATACATGTAATACGTTAAATTTTTTTTCTCCTTCATTCCAGTTATTATTTCTCCAAGTAACATTCTGAAGGAGGAACATGGCCCATTTGCCCTACCCCATATTTCTAACATCATATATATTAAAATAGTTTAATTTACCTCATAAACAAAATTATGTATTTTCCTATAATCTACTAAAGCGTTTGTTTCTGTTTCACTTTTTTTTTTCATCCACAACTCCAAAACAGTAAGGGGGCGAGTATGGGCGTAGAGAAGAAACTATGATTGGGGGAGGACAAAAATTCCTAAACTCGGAATTCAAATTTTAACAATTGCGAAAATAAGTACTTTACATAAATTTAATTATGTCTCCATTGATAATTTCATTCAGTGCAGGGGGAGGGGAATCCAAATTTCCATGTCTCCTTCGAATGCATTGGAATTTTCAGAACTATCCAGAAATTTACGTAATTGTCCCGATTTCCCAACTCCAAAACATTTTGCCAGGTTCCCTCCATTTGGCCAACTCTCCATAATTTAACAAAAATAATCCCAATATCATAACTCACCTATAATTTACAACCCACACAACCACAGTATCCTGAAAATATCCATATCTAAAATGACCGGTGAATGTTTGTTATGTTTTAGATATCTTCTGGCTGTTCTCTGGATATTGCGGTTGTGTGGAAGGTGGCTTCAAATTTAGCCAACCACCCTATATTTTGCCAAGTTTACCCGATTTTGCGGAATCTTAATTTTACAAAAACAATCCCAATTTTCACAACTCGCCAGTACTTTACAAAGTGGTTTCGAATTTTGACAACTGTGTTTAATTTTGCCAACTTCCCTAGATTTTGCCAACTGGCTATAATTTTACAGATAAAAATCCTAATTTTTATATCTGACCTGAATTTTACGAAGTCACTTCGAATTTTGTCTACTTTTCAAGATTTTGCTAAGTTGTCCCGATTTTGCCAACTCCCCTTAATTGCACAAAAACATTAAAAATTTTCTCAACTGTATTTTTACAAAGTGGCTTCAAATTTTGCCAACACTCCTTAATTTTACCAAAAAAAATCCCCATTTTCAGAACCACCTGGATTGTACCAAGTCACTTCGAATTTTGCCAACTCCGATTTACTTTGTGAGGGAGAATCCCCCCCCCCCCCAATAGCTACGCCGCTGAGGGCAGGTGTGGTTCAGTCAGTAGCATGCCAGGCTCATGATGTGCAGTTCCTAGAATCGGGTCCCATTTGGGCCAGCTTTGAGAATTATCCCCACAAAATTCCCAGCCCTACCTTGGTCGATAGAGAACACTGATGAGTTTGGAAAGGCCTACATCCATGTGCGGGAGAACCACATCCTGTGCACATTAAAGAACACACTGGATGACCTTGACGGGATGCCACTGTCTTCCAACAGCTGTTCAGTGGGTCCCCTTCCCCCAAAACAGACCCCCGAGCTGTCTGGGTCCTAGTGATCTGCCATTTACCTATTGTGTGCAAAACAATGCTGCTCAGAGGTAAGACAACCCAAAATGGAAACAGCTAGGTCCATAATATGAGGTATCAATGGCACTGTGCAGTGGTGTTCTAAGGAAGTTTTAATGCGAATGGAGCGGAGGTTAATATATTTCAATTTGATATTGGGATTTTGGCATGCTCAAATCTCTGATGAATATGTTTTCGTTAACTGTGTTAGAAATATATTACTCCAGCCCTCAAAGGGAGGCAATAACCTCACCCTTGGAATACATATTTTTCTACTATTACTTAAAGCAATATAATGGCTTTTTCCTAAAAATTTACTCCCCCATGCCTACTCTCCTCTTTTTCCTCTGAAATATCCGTCCACCCAAAAAAAAACAGAATATTTCTTAAATAGTAATGCTAACAGGTGACCATAATTGCCGAGCGTAAAGATTTCTGTATCAAAGCTTCTGACATCGAGAGTATTATGGGTCACTTCAACAACCAGGTCTCCTTTCATTCTCTCAAAAAAGTGAGAGGAAAATTCCACGTAGGTCGATCATAATGAGTTTCATATCAGATGGAAGCTTGCGATGTATATTGTGCCATTAATCATATATATATTTAGAGAGTTTAATTTAGTTAAAAACCAAGTAACACCAGTTAAATCTGCAAGTTAGTTACTTGTAAAGAGAAATAATTTTTAGTAATTAGGTAATTGTGATAAAATCCACACATACACTTCCCAAACTCAAACTTGTGATCTCCTTGTTACATGCTAGTTGCTCTGCCACTTGTTAAAAATGAATAAAAAGCCCCTCAAGCAGCTGCTTGCCACAGAGGTCTGAGAGGAGCTTCCCAGTTTAATATGCCATAGTAGAGAATCTGTGAGGAATGCGAGTCCCCAGCAGTAAGACAATCCATGCTTTGCTTGGGGTTCAAACCCAGGTCCCTTTTATCAGTATCCAAACATGCTAACCACTCGGAAGAAATGAAAATGAAGGTTTAATTACAAAAGTAAAAAAAATACTAACTAGTAGTATGGTGACAATATCTAATGTATAACACAGTAAACAATTCATGATGTAGTCAATTGACTCCCATGTGTCAGCAATTAACTAGGTCTTGGCTCTGCCATGATGTTAGTTTACAGTCCGTTTTCACAACAAGTTCTGGCCTAGCTCTGGTTAGAGGCCCTATATAGGTAGAGGTTGGCTATCTCAAAATTGGACGCCATGTTTTGTCGTGGTTCGGATTGTTTAGCGTGCATAGCTGAATGATATTGCAGTGTACTTATAGATTCTGGAAAAGGGTAGGGTGATATTTCATACAGATTTCAATGTTCATGACTGGAAGCACTTTATAAAACATCTAAAAAAGGAAAAAGAAATTTTAGGGCTTTTTTTTTAAAAAAAGACATAATTTCACTTTGTTGTCTGTCCTTCTGTAGACATCGAACTTTTTTATTTATACAAATAAATAAAAAATAATCTTTGTGTTAAATAGATATTAATGATGTATTACGCACACCCTTGTGCTAAGGACTTAACACCTCACAATCTCACTAGTGATATTCTTTTCATAATAATTAGGCAAGTATGAAAAAATTCAGACTTCTGCCTCCTGGATTTAAATTCGAGATCTCATGGTTTCATGCCAGCTGCTCTACCAGTTCAGCTAAGGTGGGGAAATTCACATCTGCTTAAAGAAAGTTATGATGGTTCTAAGTGTTGGGGGTGCCTTCCTTCCTATCAGATTCCTTGCAGCTTAAGCCATGAATGATTATTTCTGTCCAGAGGTTTTGATGCTGTGCATCTGAATAATCCAATGTATATTATTACTTGATATGTGGTTTTAAAAAGCTTCGTTCATGTTGGTAAAAAAATAGCACATAATCACCCCAACATTTAGAACTACATGGCAAAGCTTCACAGCTCAACTATCATAACTTTCCTTAAGCAGGTGTGAATTGCCTCTGCCTTAGCTCAATTAGTAGAGCAACTGACGTATAATGATGAGATTCCTAAGTTCGAGTCCAGAAGGCAGAAATGTTAATTGTTTCACGTTTGCCTATTACTATAAAATACAAAATACCTATCACTGTAGGAGATTCATTCCTTCACACCATGGTATGACAACTAAACAAACCTTGTACCTTGTCTTATTTTATATTTGGTGATAATTTCAAATTATCTATTTCTATTATTTATGTGATGAATGTAAAGTGCTAAGATCTTGATATACCTTTGCTAGCATATCTGCATATGCCAATCCTTTATGCAAATTGTAGGTTTTTATTTGCCTATGGATTGTCTTTGCATTCCATTAGAGTTTAATATCATAATTTGACCTTATTTCTCTATTGATATTCTTTTTTAATTGTTCACAAACACTTTTTTAATTGTTACAATTCTAAGTTATTCTTTTTTAATTGTTTAACAATATTCACTTCCTCCTTTGGTTTGTTACTGTTAGTACCAGAGGTAAATTCTTATTTTACAAGTCTTCAATTTCCCATTTATGTACATTTTATTTGAATCTTTGTCTAATAAACTTGTTTAAAGTTTGGGCATATTTTAATGCTTGCTAATAAATTAATTTTATAATCGAAATGAATGCATTTATTCTACAATTTCTTATCTCTATTATATCTTTATTTTTGTCCACAATAATAAAATTCTATATACAGTAAATAATAGTTCATTAGTGTATAGCATACTGCAAAATTTAATACCTATATTTAATTTTTCCTGACAAAATTTGCATACTAATAGGCAGCTTTCTTAAATAACTGGAAGCTACGACACAATTATCTCTAGAAATGAAAATTATAAGATTATTGACTAGCTTTAATATTTGCTTCAAGTGTGAAAAAATATTTTATTTGCTTGCTTGGTTATAGCTTTGTAGCCATTTAGAGAAACTTTATGGTTGCAAAACACCCAATATACTGGCCAATTAGAGTAATTTAGGAAATAATTTGGAAGAACAGTTATGTGATATTGAGGGAAAGTTATTTTCACAATGTAGGGTTGTTGATTAATACCCAATAACAATTCACATTGCTACAAAGATTCTGAATACCTAAAAAACAATTATCTTAGATATCTGTTTCTACAATAAATTAAACTGTATACATATAATTATGTACAAAAACAGTTAGTTGTCATCTTAACATTGACATCTAGAGAAGTCCACCAGAATAATCATCATCATCATCTTGGCCTTGGTTTCCTGAAGCATTTCCAGTTGTAGCTGTTCGTGGACTTGTCCCAGATGACTTTTCAGGTGTATCCGTGCAGCTGCCTAATCCAGATACTGCACCAATTGCAATTTGAAGGGCTCGAGCCATTCGTGCATACTAAAAGACAAAATAATATTTGCCCTTGACAAAACTGAGCTATATTTAACTGCGAAACACAAAAAAAGCAACCTGTAAGTTTAAAAACATATTCGAAAAATATATGAATAAATGAAAATATAGTCACTAGCAGTAGGGTGAGCTTGACAGCACAAGCATTAGAAAGTGGTCGCTTGGGGTGGAAACAATTTAAAGGCATCATGCCAGTAATATGATGATTGCTCTAATTTCAACTCAAAAGTGTGATAAATGTAAAATGCTACAATATACCTTTGCTAGAATACTAATATTGAAACCTTGTTACTAATGATTTACCTAAAATTTTATTGCAAATGTGGAGGAAGCAAAATATACTCAGAAAAAAAACAGCTACTAAGACCATTTGAGATTAACAAAAGTGGTACAATCGCTGAAGGTGGCAAAAAATAAAATCACAATTTGCTGCACATCCCCAGTACCTATTACACAGCTTCCAAGATAATTAAACTAAGATACTTGCTCAAGAGTGAAACCATTCAAAGCAAAAAGCTCTAATGAAGCAGTTTATCTCCTCAAAACCGTTTTCCAACAAGTCATCTGTATAATCTAAATCACAAATTTTCAGATCTCTGGATCACTTAACCCCAAAATCTTCCCCTTGCAGTGAATTCCACACAACATAATCAATAACCAAACTAAAGAGAAAAGAAGACCAAATGCACCCTTCTCGAACATCAGAAACAATGCTAAACCAATTGCTAAAAACTTTACCAACTCTCACATGACTCAGTATTATTACGTAGAGCCTTCATTATATTAACTAACTTGTCTGGTATAACGTATGACCTCATGATCAACCACAAATTATAGCAGTCAACAGAGTCAGCCTTTTTGAATTTATAAAGCTCAAGAATCTGCCTAAGTGAAAAAATCTGATCTACACATCCTCTACCACTTCTGAATACACACTGCTCATCACGCAATTGCCCATCAACCAGATTCTTAATTCTATTAAGCACAACCGTGCAAAGATAAATATAATTATCAAAAGAACTATTATCATCGTTTTTTTTAAAATAGGGATAATAATAGCTCTGGTAAAATCCTTAGGAAAAATGCTTTTATCATAAATGTTTTCAAAATTTCAATCAGCCAAATGATAACAGAAACATCCCCAGTTTTAGCATTTATTTTTATCTACCTCTGGGGATTTATGCATTTTAGTTCAGAAAAAGCCAAAATGATTCAGACTGTGACATAGGGCCAACAATAATCCAGTAATTCATCTATCATCATTACACACAAATGAGAGTAGAACAACCACATTGTTTAGAACATCACTAAAATGTTCAGCTCATCTAGCCATGACAGAATCCTCATCTTCAATAACCTTACCATGCTCATCCTTCAATACCTGTATACCTGTTTATTTCTTCTGACACAAAACATTAACTATCTGGTACAGTTCTCTGCTGTTCTACTACTTCTATGTCTGCCAAGCTATCAAGACAAAGATTCTTATCTGCTAACTATCCTTTACAAGTTTACAACTGCTCATCATGCAAATAAATATCATCATGCTCATTACGCAGTTTATTAAGCTCTTTGTAATGCTTTCTGTGAGGACTAGTAGGATGCTTATTACGAATATTTCTGCAGTTCTTTTCAAAAGTAAGCTCCAGTGCTCATTACTCGAATAATTTTATCTCCTCTGCTCCTTTTTACCCAAAAGAGTACTGTTAGTTTCAAGAAAAGCCTGTTTGGTCCCATTCTTATTTCAGTAGTAACTTACTATTATTCAGTACCAAGCAAACCATGCCTGTCATAATAACTAAGTAACAACTGGGTCTTTCAGAGCGTCAGTGTCAAAGGTAGCTTTTTTTAACCTTAGCACAACACTTAAATTTAAGTTATAAGACACTTTTAACAAGATACAGGTCAGATCCAATTTAAGCTCCCTTATATGACCTGGTATTTCTAACTGGACTAGCCCATTTGCATGGGTTGAGTTGTTTTACCTCCATGCAGCACTTTTTTGCACATCATGGGCTAAATGGAAAGGTTACAATAACTCCAAAGGCTCAGGAAAGGTTGGGAGGAGAGGATTCACTGGACAGCTGTTCGGAGACATGGTAGCCTACTGTCAAGGTTCTTCAGAGTGCTCTTTAATGTGCACAAGGTATAACTCTCCTGCATTGTACCATCTGACAGATGGCGTGTTTCCAAACCCACTGGTGTCCTCTATTGAAAGAGGGCAGGGTGGGTAGTTTTGCAGAGATAAATTTCAATGCTGGCCAGATGGGACTAGAACCTGGGAACTGAAGATTATGAGCCTGGTGTGAGCTTATTTGCTACTAATTAATACGAAATAAATCGCTTTTATGCATCCCATCAGGTGAAACTGAAGTCTATAAATATCCAATGTTTGCAGTAAGTGTTAGTTGTTCTTACATCATTAAGTTTGCTTACCTGCAGGAGATATTCTCTGTTGCTATTGCAACTACCAATGCAAAAGAGTTGGATTATTTTATCTCTGAGTGACACTTTTTTGCACACAATGGGCTAAATGGCCAGGTCACAAGAACCCTGAGAGTTCAGAGAAGGCTGGGGGAGTGGACCCACTGGAACAACTGTTGGGAGACAGATGGTAACCTCCCATCCAGCATGTTTTTTAACATGCACAGTGTATGGCTCTCCCACACACAAACCCAGAGCTTAACCTCCCATCTGACAGACATTTCCAAGTCCACCGGTGTCTTCTACTGACAGTGGGAAGGACAGGGAGTTTTGCGAAGATAAATCCCAATGTTGACCCAGCTGACGAATCTGGGAACTACAGATTATGAGCTTGGTGTGCTACTGACTGAGCCCCTCCACCCTCATCACTCCTACTCAAAGGTCAGAGTCAGTACCAACTTTGGCATTGAAGTCAAGTAATATAAGAGAATTATCTACTTTCTTGGAGAGTTCAAAATATCCTTTAGTTGTCTGTAAAATCTGTTTTTCTCATTTTCATCAGTGTTCTCTCTGGGGACATAATATATATAATATTCTAATTACTAATTTTAGTTTAAATTTAGCTGTATAAATCTTTCATTAATGCAGTTATATCCTAGAAGAGTATCATTAGCATGTCTGCTGAGAAGTAAATCTACACCTTGGAGATGCTTTCCATACTTATTCCCTGAAAAAGAGAAATTTAAAATTATTTTTAAGTATCTGACCTTTACAACTGGTCCAAATGGTCTTTTGCAAGTCCAGAATATCTAAGTAATAATCATAGAATTCTTGAGCGAGGATATCAAGAGAATAATCTCTATGAAATGATCTCACATTCCATGTACCTGTGGAAAGAAAATGATTAGTAAGATTTTGAAAGACACTACGTTTATTGAGAGAGGTAGGGTCAATATTATCAAACATCCCCTTAATCACGGGTATGGAGGAAAGACCTGTCCCTCTTGCCAAAGGCTGAAACCACCCATGCCAGTAGGAACTTCAGGCACACCTTTACAAGTGGTCATTTTTAAGAACCAGAAGCGACTTAGAAACTGACCTGCCTGCAACACATTACTTCAGGATAGGTTGGTGGTGCCTATGGAAGGATTCAGGTAACTGCAATGCCCTTTGATCAGGATTATTCACTAACTGAGGTACAGTATCCTATGAATCTGTTCACTTAGAGCTGGCAACCCAAAGATAAACAGAAAACACAGTGGATTTTACCTCAACAGAAGCCCCCCAATGCAGCAAGTCTAGGATCTGTAATTAAGCTCAGAGCATAAGCCAGTTCAGTGTGTTTAAATGGTCAGCACTGTGGCTCTGTGAAGTTGACCACTCCTCAGCAAGGCAGAAGAAATATAAACAGAAGAAAATATGGCCACAGATGGCCAGATCAGTAGGACACAATGATCTGGCAGCAAGCCCCCCCCCCCATTTTCTTCTAGAAGAGAGTATCTCTTTTGAAAGGTACTAATAGCCTGCACCAGGAGAAGACTGGATCTGACTTTAGGTGCTAGGCCTAGCCAATTTTCTGATTCATCACAGGGGATTGATATGCAACTCTCCATCCAGTATATGCCTGCCAAGCTACCATTTACAGATTTTTTTATATTCTAATTATTAATTAATAATCATAGGATATTGGTACACAGATCTCCTTCTAGTGTATGCTTAGCTACTATTTATACATCAATTTTTATATCAGAGTTACTATTTCCTTTTCCCTCAAAATTATGTCCTTTTTAAAATTAGGGTTCAATATAATTTGTCTAAACCACTGGACAACACCACCTGCATACACATGTAATAACTTTCTCAATGTTTCATATTTGTACTAAAAATATTTTGTTATGTTATATGCAACGATAAACAAATTTAAATTGTGCTATAACAAAAAACACTAGATTTTTGGCTGTAACAAAAAAGTAATGAAACATTTTTATTTTTGTTTCTCGACACTGAAAGAAAGAGCATATAATTACAATCAATCATATCACAAAAATTCAAAGGAAAAGGCATGTAAAATGTTTTATGCATTTTTTTTCTCCAAAAATTGCGAACTTTTACTGTATTTTTTCATTTTAATGTCAATAAAATATTTGTTTAAGAATTGTATTTGTCACCTTTTCTGAAGTATTTCATCATTCCAATATAAATAATTCATAACGTTTCTATTATTATTTAAACCCTTCAGTCATAAATGCAAACAATGCACTCTAAGATTAGGGAAGTAGAGCCATAAAAAATTTCTTTGTGCTTTAAAAACAAGATAATTAAATAAAAGCTGAAAATATATAACTAAAAAGAGCTAAAGAGCCCTGAAAAAACTTAATATAATTCAATGCATATGCGGTTCAATTTAGCCTCTGAAACAGATCAAATCAGGATATCAGGCTCAATTTGCAAAAGTACTACTAAAGAAACAAATTCAAACACTGGCAAAAATCTCATTTGAAAAATCACAATTTCTTAATGCTAGTTATGAAGTTACTTTCAATTTAATTAAAAACAGTAATAAGTCCTATTTTTCAAAAATTGAGTTTTCTGATATAATTCCTAATTCAATGTTTCCTGAGGCAGCTGCTGTTTGAGGTCACCTATACCGTAATGGCTGTGTTCAGTCAAGTTTCAAATTAATTATTGTTTCCAATTACATATTTCAGAAGCAATAAAAAAACTCTACAAGTAGCAAAGTGAAAATTATTTCCATCACTAATATTATCTCTGCTAGGAATCAAATTCCATTTCTAGGTCAGGGAAGCCTAAAACTTTATGTGATTCACTACTAGAATCAACAAAATATTTATGGGGTTGGGGGGAGAATAATTGTTATTTTGTAGATCAACTTTATACAAAATATCCATGGTAAGATTTTGTAAACACATTTTAATTAAAGTTTTTAAAAGATAAATAACTAATAAAATATGGTAAAACAACACTTTCCCAGCAATGTGTGAAGAAATATTCATCAAACTGCACACCCACACGTTTCAAATCAAAACCAAACTATTCCTATTAATCATGTTCAAAACAACAAAATCAATTTTTCTCTGTTTTGTCTTTGTAAGACACACTGAGAGGCCAAAAGTCATGGGATATGTGCCTAACAATGGGTTGGTCCTCCTCGAGCCCTCAGCAGTGCAGTCACACATTGAGGCATGGAGTCAACGAGTTGCCAGTACTGTTCTGCAGGGATGGCAGCCCACACATCCTGCAGTGTAGACCATAACTGTGTTGCATTGGATGGTGCTGGATTCATGGATCATAAGCATGTTTCCATTGTGTCCCACAGATGCTCCAAGGGGTTTATATCGGGGGACCATGGGGATCAATTCATGGTGGTAAAGTCTGTGGAGTGTTCCTTGATCCATCTTCTAGCAACCAAAGACTGGTGACATGTTGAATTATCTTGTTGGAATACTCCTTCGCCATCAGGGTGCTCGAGAGTCATGAAGGGATGCAGGTGATCTGCGAGAATGTCCACGTATCTCATACCTGTCAATGATTGCTCCAAACGGACGAGAGAGCCCAATGTAAATCACATGAACATGCCCCATACCATCAAAGAGTCACCTCCAGCCTGAACAGTACCTTGCAGACAGGAAGGGTCCATGGCTTCATGGGGCCTATGCCACACTCTAATGCACCCGTCAGTGCGAAACAACTGGAACTTTGATTCATCGGACCATGCTACCTGACACCACTGTTCTACTGTCCAATTTCAATGTCTTTGGGCACATTCCAGTCATTGAGCTCTGTGATAGTGTGTAAACAATGGGACATGAGTGGGTCTTCAGCTACCAAATCTGATGGAGTGCAGGTGGCGATGAACAGTCCTTTCAGAAATGTTTTGTGTTTGGCACACATTCAAATTGGCTGTGATTTCATGCACTGTAGCCCGTCTGTTGTTCGTTCCCATTCATGACAGCTGATGCAAATTCCATTCGTCAATTGCACTAGGCCTGTGTCGATGGCACTGGAAATGCCATCGACAGAATACTGACGATAAATTCTTGACACCATAGATCTGGAAAAACCGAATTCATGTACAATCTCCAATATTGCACGACCCATCCTTCTGTCACTGATGATCAAACCACGTTGAAAGTCAGACAACTCATGACGTGCAGCCATGCTGAATTAACAACTGCTCCGAAATGAATGTTGGGTATTTGTAGGTTACTGCAGCATCATTATGCAGTTGACGTCCAATGCATTGGTTATGAGTATAGCATGCTACTTCTACTTTAACTGCTATTCCCATGACTTCTGGCATCTCAGTGTATATCTGATAGAACTTAAAATAATTTAAAAACATTGCAGCAGTTTCAAACAACAAAATGCACAGAGAAAAATGTACAGCTGCACATTTTATAGTAATTGCTGAAAAACTTCAATATAAATAAAAAAGCTCTTTAGGCACACTTCACGTTTAACTGGAAACACATATAGGTGAATGTAATTGTGATGCCCCATCGTTCACTTTTGCTTTACCTTAACCAGTTTTGTTTAATTTACGTTATATTTATCATTTTGGGGATTTTTTTATTTCCTTTTTGGCATCACAGCGCTCACATCCAAGAGATTCTAGGAGTTGCGCATGCGCCGCAACTCCGATCTTCCGACTGTACCGTTAAAGCGCGTGCCAAGGACACTGCCCCTCTTGCGTCATAGCTTGCGTTGTTCGTCATAGTATGCAAATGTCTTTCCCGGCATGCGCCAGCTCATTGTCAAAAACCGGTGGCCTGCGAGTCACTAAGGTAGAGTAAGCATAAGCAGAAGCTAAGCACAAGTGAGTGCACAAGGTGCGTAGCACCAAGCACAGTGCGTGTAGCACAGGAGTTCTGTTTATTTCATTGATGTCTTGGTGAGTTGAATTATTTTGGAAATAAATCTGTTTTGTTATAAACCTTTTGAGTCTGTACAGTTTTTTTCTCTTGAGCAACGCGAATTAAGGATTTTTGAATTATATTTACTTGACAATCATTTTGATTCTTACTCATTAACGCTCGCTGGTATTTGAACCCTAAATCAACTAAATCAACTTATTCTACTTTTGGCAATTTGTTAATTATTGCCTGGCGCCCGTCTAAGCTATCCGGAGCATAAAACTTCAAGTATTTAGCATTTGTTTGGAGTGTTACAGAGTACAATAAAAGAAGTGGCGCAGCGAACAGGGACGCGCCAGTATTTAAAGATAGTATATATATTTGTGGATAAATTTTGTATGATTGTCAAAGATAGTAATTTTTTTGAGCTCAGTAGTTGTATGTACTAGTTGTAGATTTAACGGCAGCTTAAGCCGAAAATTTTTGTTGAGCAAGTAGCTTAACATTTTTGTGTATTATTCAAAGGTACTGAAGTTTCAGCGTAGATATTGCTGAATATTTAAGATATTTGTTGCATGTAATGATTAGAAGTGTCTGGGCACACACGTACGTAGGCATGATAAGAAAAATCTTTTTTTTTGATAAGCAAATTTATATTTTTGTAAGCTTAGTCATAGCTTTAGTATTGTTGTATAGCAGTACCTTTGACCGATGCTCAAGATTAAAAAAGGTTTTCAAAATTTCCAAAATTCAAAATTTCGGCAGACCGCTAAACATGTCTGCTAACAATATGGCCGATTCCGCCATAATGACTCCCGACATAGAAAGAGTAAAGGTTAGATTGCAAGATGTAATGATGGAAGCAGAAGTGCTAATGAATCTGCTCGATGATAATCGGGAGAAAAGGGGAACGACAACAACCCCTAAATTTGCTGACAATGCTACTTCAGTTAACCAACGAAGAAACTTTGAACGTAAGGTTCCATTTTCTGTTCCGTCAGAAGCAAGCGATAGAACAGAGTATTTTCAACCGCCACAACGACGATTTGCCAACCCATCCATTAACTATAGTCCTTATGTTAATTGGCCTTTACCTGAGATAAGGTTCGACGGTTCGAAACGTCCGTCATCGTGAACATTTGTCAAGTCCATGGAGGAGCACTTCCGTTTACATGAAGTGCCAAGCAACAAAAAAGTTGTTTTAGCAGTATCTTGCCTAATTGGATGTGCTAAGCAATGGTGGAATAACGTAGGATGTCGTCATGGCATAGAACTTTGGGAAGAATTTAAAAACGAAATCATGGACATATATCCGGCTTATAATGATTTTACAGAACTAGCTACAGAGTTGTTTTCACGAAGACAAAGGGAAAGAGATGACATAGAAAAATTTATATGGGGTACAGTAGAGTTATACCAGCTGTACGATGCTGATGCCGCTGAAATTGATATTGTAAATTGTATTTTGTCTCAATTGCATTTGCCCATTAGAGAATTCCTAGAAGTACGAAATGTGAATTCAATTTCAGAGTTAGTCAAATTGGCTCGGCAATACACTGCAAGAAGACAATCTGCAGAAAATACACTTAAACAACAATGGATGCCATTCCCGCCAAAGCAGCGATATCAGGTTGAGTCGCATAGAATGACTCCCGCACGACCGGAATTTACACGGTCCCGACAATTTGCGCCGAACGCGCCTAGAACTATAGAATATGAACTTAGTAGAGACTTTTTGCCACGTCAAGCTTCAAACCATAACACTAGACCTAAAACTTTGGTTAAACAAAAGAGAAAAACTATCACTTGTAATTTTTGTGGCCGACTAGGACATACTGAGAAATACTGCTATCAAAGGAATGAAAAGTCGGGAAACTTTCATCGGGATCTTTGAAGCGAGAGGCCAAAGTTCCTCAAGAAAAGCCCTCTCATGAGTTAAGTCTTGCTACTGTGGGTATACATAATGTCTTACATTTACCTTTTGTGAAGCTTTATCACGATAAGACAGAATTCATAGCTCGCACTGATACAGGAGCTGATCTTACATGTCTACATAAGAAAGTATGGGATAAAATTCAGAAAAATTGTAAACTGAATTTGCAGCCGTGGTCCGGTGGACCTTTGAACTTAGCTTGTGCTTCCAAGCAGTGTTTTCCGCAAGGAACTGTTGAGTTACCTATCACTTTAAATAATGTGGAGATAAGACTTGAATTCTTAGTAATAAGTGAATTATTATATGACTCTTTAATAGGAATAGATGCGATACGGAAACACTTGATTGAATTTGATTTTGTCAACAATACTATTTCATTAAAAGCAACAATGAAAGAAAAACTTGATATCATCAGATAAAATCGGACATTAGAAAACATGCTGACAACGCTCATTTGGGAAATAGCGAGAGAGTTAAGTTAGAAACTCTGCTCAATGCTAATTACGAACTTTTTAACAACAAGCCCGGTAGATGTCAGATTTTAGAACATCATATCGACACCGGCAATAATAGACCTGTTTACAGCAAACCATATAATTATCCTCCCAGTAAAGAAGAGATAATTTCAACACAAATTAAAGAAATGTTAGAGGATGGGATAATAGAGCCAAGTTTTAGCCCTTGGGCTTCACCGGTCGTGCTCGTTAAAAAGAAAACTGGTGATCTGAGATTTTGCGTAGACTATCGAAAATTAAATGCTGTTACAGTCCTCGACAGATATCCACTACCTATTATTCAGAATCTACTAACACAACTGGCTGGCAAGAAATTTATTAGCACACTAGATTTGTCTTCAGGATATTGGCAGGTGTCCATATATCCACCAGATGACCCAAAACAGCATTCCTCACAAAAGATGGATTATTCCAATTTCGTTCCTTACCATTTGGCTTATCAGGAGCACCCGCCATGTTTCAACATCTTATGTCCGTAGTTCTGGGTGACCTAAAAGGAAAAATTTGTGAAGTATACTTAGACGACATAGTCATTTTTTCTACTGATTTTTCAGAGCATCTACGTGATTTGAATTTGGTATTTGCACGGTTAAGAGAGGCCGGACTCACCATAAAGTTGTCCAAATGCACATTTCTCCGAGAGGACGTTCAATACCTCGGTTTCAATGTTAATAAAGATGGAGTAAGAACATTACCTAATAAGGTCGAAGCCATAGAACTATTTCCCACACCGCGCAATTCGAAACAACTTAGTAGATTTTTAGGAATGTGTGGATGGTACCGAAAATTTGTACCCAATTTTGCTAATTTGGCCGAACCTTTGTGTGAATTACATCGAAAGCGAAAGCGGTTTCACTGGACACCTGTTTGCGATACAGCATTTCAGACATTAAAAGATGCATTGTGTCATGCTCCCGTGTTGGCCTTGCCACAGTTAGGCAAACCTTTTTTCATCTACACTGATGCTTCCGATGTCGGTCTCGGCGCAGTGCTGAGCCAAGTACAGAATGACAATTGTGAACACGTTATCATGTATGCTAGTCGCAGTTTGAGTCATACTGAAAGAAACTATACAGTGACTGAAAAAGAATGTGTAAGCGTAATATGGGCTCTAGAAAAAATTAAAGTACAATTAGACACATCCGACATAACTATTTTTACTGACCATGCTGCTTTACAATGGTTACAGACATCTACCAATCTAACAGGTCGTCTAATGCGCTGGGCATTACGCCTACAAGAATTTAATTTCAAGGTCGAGCATCGAAAGGGAAGTGCACATCAGCTACCAGATGCATTATCCCGTGCTCCCGTGTGGCCGGCAGAAGTTACGCCAGAGCTTGAAGATAAGCCTTTTGCTCCCTCACTCGCCACAATAGTTCCCATCGAATACAAGGAACATTTAATTACTGAACAACAAAGAGATTTAGAATATGGAAACGTGTATCATTATTTGAAAACTGATGAATTACCTCTAGATCCTAGTATAGCTTCAAGTATTGTTGGAAGAGCCAGACATTTCAGATTAATTAACGATATTTTGTACTACTGCAGACGACCGAGTCAAACAGGCAGTTATCGCCCATTTATTCCCAAGAATTTAAGAGAGTACGTACTCCGAGAATTACATGATGTACCTTCAGCTGGACATTTAGGTACACGGAAAACCTATCAGAAAGTGGCCAAAAGATCATATTGGCCAGCTTTGAAAAAAGACGTAAAAACCTATGTAGAAACATGCCTAATTTGTCAAACCACGAAATTCGATCAAAACCGTCCTTGTGGTCTTATGAAAAGCACGATCTCCAATGAACCCATGGAATTAGTTGGCATGGATTTAATGGGCCCGTATCCACAAACACAAGCGGGATCCCAATATATTCTGGTCTTAGTAGATTATTTTTCGAAATGGGTCGAAATATTTCCTGTTAGAAATGCAACAGCAACAATCGTAGCAAAGAAATTTGTAAATGAATTTATATGCAGATACAGGGTGCCCAAGAGTATAGTTTCGGACAATGGGCCCCAATTCATTTCCAATGTGCTTGCTGAAGTATGTGAAACGTTCCAAATAAAACATATATACAACTACATATCATCCACAATCAAATTTGACAGAAAGAATTAATAGAAATATTGGGAGAATGATAGCTGCTTACGTTGAAAATAGACATAGTACATGGGATAAATATTTGCAACAGTTTTCCTTTGCTTTACGTACTTCATTACATGAAACCACCAAATTCACGCCTTCACGGATATTTCTTGGAAGAGAACTAACATTATCCTGGGACAGACTCATTGGCCAACCCGCATCTCCACAATCCATTGAGTTTAGAACGGAACAGCATATTCAAGCCATTTCAAAGGCACAAGATAATTCCCTACGAGCACAACAAAAGCAACGAGAGGATTATAATAAAAGACGACGACATATGGAATTTAAAGTAGGTGATAAGGTCTTGATTAAAACACATCATAAGAGTGATAAAGAAAGAGGATTCATCAAGAAATTTGCACCATTATATGCTGGACCATATGTTATAAGGAAGAAACTTTCTCCACTTCTGTATGAATTGGCCAATATGACCACTAATGCCTCAGTAGGATACTTTAATATTGTGAATATAAAGATATTTAAAACATCTATAGAATTTTCTAGATCAGAAGTAGATGTTCCACAACAAACCCAGGAGAAAGATGGCTCTGATGATGATGATGATGAACCTTTACCAAGCAGAAGAGAAAAGAACAGATTAGATTATCACCAACTGCACACAACAGGGCAGACTGACAAAGCCAGATTCAGCTGTTCCATCGACGTCAAGAGCGTAACGAAAAGCCGACGAAACGACCAGAGCCTGCAGAGCGACAACCGGCAGCGAAGCAGCGAACATCGGGAAGATGACGTCACGAGAGAGATCTACAGCGACGACTTGACTTGAACGAGATCTTCAGTAATAGCTTTACGTGAAGCCACCCAATGACGACGGAAGGATGTTATCGGAAACGGACTAGGTGATTTATTGCCATGGAGTGCCAACAATGAAATTTAAGTATATTTTTCTTTCACTTGGCACTTGATTGAGTTATAAAATGTTTTTTTTCTGGAATAGATGAAGACGAAGAAGAAGCTTTATTGTGCATTATATAGTTAGCGATGTTTAATTTCTTGTTGAAACTTTAGAGTTCGATATTTATTTTTGAAAAGTGAAATTATTGTAGTTCGAGTTTATACTTGTGTAAATAGAATTGTTTTTTGCATTCTTGTTCATCGAGGTTCTAGTTATTGTATTTACGCGAGTTAAAATGTATTTTTGTAGATTTTTTCGTTTCAGCTGACTGATAGCTGAAAATTTTGTAAGTCGATATTGGAAAGTTTAGAAATTGTAAAATGCTTATGGATATGAATGAGAAGAGTGAAAGAGAATTAGTGATTTAATATTTTTTATGTTTAAGAATTTGTATTGTAAAGTAACGTGCATTCCAAAGTGAATTTATGTAAAAAAAAAAGGAGATTCATGTAAAAGTTATTGGATGAAATGTTATCATCGTATATTATAAATTACTTACACTCTTTTTTCTTTATTCTTAGATACGATTTATGTATATGTGTTTAAATCTGTTCAGTGTCATCAGTGATATTTATGTGTCAATGATATGTAATTTTTGCGATGACATTGGCAGTATTTATTGGTATATATAGATGATGACCATGATGATGACTGCAGAATTTTTTTTTTTGTGTACCTTTTTGGAGCTGTCCCCAAATGGCCTAGTCTGATAACCGAGTTGTTACCAGCATAATTCCTTTGGGAGGGGGACGTTAGCTCTGAAGGGGGAGGTAACTAATGATTTTTTATTTCAGCTAGATCGCGATTTCTGTGAAAAGAAGAATTAGCGGATGATTACGATCCCGCTTGTTTGTAAATTTTGAATTTTCTTAGCTTTGCGTATTTGAATGTAATTAGGAGGAGATAACGGTGTTCGAATACCCTTTTTTTATGTGATTTAGGTGAAGATTTAGCTTTCACGAATTTTTTATTGTGGTTAGGGGAAAAGCGGAAGTTATTACCCCGCTAACAAATGTAATGAATCATTTTTTCTTTTCATCTATTAACACTATAGACTCAGTAAGATTAGGAGTTAATTAACCTATTTTTTCTGTACAGTTCAAGATATGCCAATTTCGAGTTTGTATCAGAATGTGATACTAGTTAGACCGATGATGCTAGTATACAGTTAACTGTCACAGCCACTGGTATATATTGACACTAGGTTAGCTGTTAATTATATATTTTTGTCAGGAGGAAAAGGGAGGAGGTACCTTTGGTTGTGCTGAAAAATTGTGTCAAAGTGAGAATAGTTCGTCATATCAAAATTTGCGCTAGCATACTTTTACTTATTTATGTTCAGCCATGTGTAAATGACGTAAGATGTGTCCTTCATTCAAAATTTCTCGTCAAAATTTGTTAGGTCAAATCTTTTGACTCCCTTTGGAAGGGGGAGTTGTGATGCCCCATCGTTCACTTTTGCTTTACCTTAACCAGTTTTGTTTAATTTACGTTATATTTATCATTTTGGGGATTTTTTTTATTTCCTTTTTGGCATCACAGCACTCACATCCAAGAGATTCTAGGAGTTGCGCATGCGCCGCAACTCCAATCTTCCGACTGTACTGTTAAAGCGCGTGCCAAGGACACGCCCCCTCTTGCGTCATAGCTTGCGTCGTTCGTCATAGTATGCAAATGTCTTTCCCAGCATGCGCCGGCTCATTGTCAAAAACCGTGGCCTGTGAGTCACTAAGGTAGAGTAAGCATAAGCAGAAGCTAAGCACAAGTGAGTGCACAAGGTGCGTAGCACCAAGCACAGTGCGTGTAGCACAGGAGTTGTGTTTATTTCATTGATGTCTTGGTGAGTTGAATTATTTTGGAAATAAATCTGTTTTGTTATAAACCTTTTGAGTCTGTAGTTTTTTTCTCTTGAGCAACGCGAATTAAGGATTTTTAAATTATATTTACTTGACAATCATTTTGATTCTTACTCATTAACGCTCACTGGTATTTGAACCCTAAATCAACTTATTATCAACTTATTCTACTTTTGGCAATTTGTTAATTATTGCCTGGCGCCCGTCTAAGCTATCCGGAGCATAAAACTTCAAGTATTTTGCATTTGTTTGGAGCGTTACAGTGTAATGCAAACAAATTTATTAATGCCTTAACAGGCAACTGAGAATGAGGTGGATGTTAGCTAAGTCTGTGGCACACCAGGCTAGTAATCTGATGTTCCCAGGTTCAAGTCCCACCTGAGTCAGTATTGAAATTTATCTCTGCTGATCCCCTTCCCCCCAGCCATCAGAAAAGGAACACTGATGGGCTCGGAAAGGCCATTGTTCATCAGATGGGATATTAAGCCATCGCTTCATGTACAAGAGAGCCATACCCTATGCACATTAAAGAACACATTGGATGGTCTTGACAGAGGCTTTCACCTATGTTCTAACAGCTGTCCAGTGGGTCCCTTCCCCTAACCTTAAGAGAGCTATGGGGTCCTTATAACCCTGCCATTTAGCCCATTGTGTGCAAAAAAAGTCCTGTTCAGAGGTAAAATAACCCAACACAGCAGAGAAGTGAGCTAGCCAACTCTATATTCTATTGCTTTACCTCTGAGTAGCATTTATTTGCATACTAAATCACCAGGTCACTAGGATCTAGAGGGCTCAGAGGTTGGGAGAAGGGTACCCACTGGACAGTTCTTAAAACACAGATGGAAGCCTCCCATAAAGGCCATCCAGTGTTCTTTAAGGTGCACAGGGTATGGCACTTCCACCCACAGGGATCCCATCCGATGGATGGTGGCCTTTCCAAGCTTACCAGTGTCACCTACTGAGTCAACTCTACATTTATAACATGAATCACAATAGTGCCACAATATGGAGTGTGATAATGGGAGCCCAAAGTTTTGCACTTATTTTCTGAAATTTCAAGTTTAGGAATAAACCGAAAAGATAAGCATTTTTTATGATCTCTTAAATGCCTATTTTTACCATAAAAATATAAGCTCCAAATTTTGTATTTTTTTAATCGACCTACCTGCCTATCCATCCATTCATTTATTGTCAAACTACTTGCCAATTAAGAGTTTTCAGTCTAATATGCAGGTTTGATATATTTTAACAGGTTATTCTCTACTTAATACAGTAGTCATGGAAGAAAATTTCTTGGTACTTTCAAGTTTACAGACTTGGGCAGATTTTACCCTCTCCTAAAGCACAACTGGTATCAGATGATCATGGTAATTACTTGATAATTATTTTCCCCTGTTTTTCTTTATCTACCCTTCATAGAATTCCAAAAGTGTTAAATGTAACAAAACAAAAAAGGAAGATTGGAGCTTACCTCTACATCCATATGTTTAATAAAAGGGTGAGCAAGTGCATGGTTCATCTGGTCTGCATCGCCTTGGTCATAGCCCTCAAGCAGCTCTACTAATGTATTTAATTCTTCCCTCTCTACAAAGCTGAAAATAAACTGACAGTCACATATACATAACACCTCTTATGGTTTACATGCAGTAAAATGCAAAAATTTCTTTAAAATCTTTCATTAATGGTAATTAATGTGTTTTGCACATTAAAATTCTTATTTAAAGTTTTTTTTTCCTAATATAACTAAGTCTGAAAGCTGGTTATAAATAAAAAGTATAAACACATGCAGAAAAATGAACAATACTAGTAGTGAGAGCAATAAATATGTTATTCCTTAATATATTTCATTTTCTGATTTTAGAGGATTTACTGCAATTGATTATGTTATATGGTGCTGATTTCATATGCATATGTAGCTTACTGACATGCAAGCCACAACAAATAAATTGTGGCGATAGTTATACATGTACTGTTTAGCGAGCATGAACTGTGCAATATGCACAACCAAGGATCAACAGGTTTTGCTAAGGGTACAACATTGCCCTTTCCAATGCCCAGCATTCTGAGTCACAAATTATAAAGATGTGCAAAGCCAGAGAATTTAGCAATGCTCAGGAGGTTATCTATGTGGCAAAGTAGTGCATAGGAGATGGACCCCCAGTAGCAGTTACCATTCCATGCTATAACATTCGAGGACATTCCCGAAAATTACCAGGTGCTTGCCCATGGAATTTTGCACATTTAGACTCTTGAAACGGATTCTGGGTAAACATCGACTGAGGACTGTTGATGGATTATAGAAAGTTTGTAAAGACAAATGGAACTAATTAGCTATGATAGTACTTTGCAGAAGCCTACTACAGTAGAAGGTAAACTGTAGGGCAATTGCTGCATAATATGGAAACCAAATCAAATTATGATATTCTATTGGCCTCTGAAAATACTGACATATAATGTAATCAACCTCAATAGAAATAACGTTGTGATAATTCGTATCATATAATAACAAAATATAACCTAGTAATAACACCAGTTTATACTAAATACTCATACACTCCCTCCCCCCCCCCCACAATTTTCTACATGGCTTTTTCTACAATGTCTGTATCATGCCAGCTTAGTTTTGCACCTAACAAAAGCACTAATGGATCATAATTGTTGTTGAAATAGGTAATTGAATATGTAAGTCCTCAATTAAGGATAATTACAAGATAATAGAAGATGAATTAATTTTTTGGTAAAATAATAAGAAAAATCCTCTTTAATAATCACAGGTTAAATCCTCCTTAATAAATAATTTGTGAGAGGCAAACACTCAACACTATAACACCAATTTCAAATATACTGATTGCTTCAACCTTGCCAATGGTTGTGATGATGCAGCTTTCAGTGTTAAGTGTGGTTTCGGTTACAGCATGCTGTGTCGACTTATGGTGTAACAAAAATTAGTATAAGTCCAGAGTAACAACAAAGATGAATTTTTTTTATCTGCTTGTTGTTCATTAAGTTCAAAACAGTAAACTTAAAATAAAGAGATAAGTCACTATGAAACACTATTAATATAATGTGTAAACATACAATTTAGATTAATAATCTTGTTGGCATATGTGCAGTAATAGTCATTCAAGATGAGATTTTTTTTTCTTTGCAAAGTTTCAATTTAATTTCATAATATGGAGGGACTCACAGTTCTTATAAGCAGATCAATGGTAACATTGTTTGAAACTGCAGAATTTTACATGAGAAGTTGTTATGCATATTGTTTAATCTTGACAGATTTAAATTATATTATAGGTAAAAATGTAGCACAAAATATAATGTGCACAAATGTATAAGAGAATCTGGATTTCAAATGTACTATACACTCTTCATCAGCAATATGGTAAGTTCAAAATCAACTTCAGATTAGAAAGTAAATTTGAAAATTGTGGTACATATATATCATAAATTGATGTGTTATCATGTGTGTCTGATATATCATTATTGTGAGGACAAAACAGTGATGGCATGTTTCTATTGTTGGAGCATGTTACAAGAAAAATGGTGGTATTTTTTGTTGGTGATTAAAATATTGGTATTAGAGTATTCTTTCAATAAAATTTTACAAGCTGCAGGAAAAAGTAGCAGCATCATTGCAGAAGAATTGTTGATTGATGTAGATGATTATTTTCTCAGTTAAGAGAGAGTTTTAAATGAGAATTTGGACTAGAAAATGAAGGTAGTTATTTCAATGATTAGTAATGTATTATGGTTGATTACTGTGTCAGATAATGCTACTTCTGGTATCTTCTTTTTGTTGTTATACTTGTGTTTATGATTCTATTTTGTAAGTTTCTTAAAGTTATGCCTATATATCCAAATGGTGAGTCAAACCTGGTAAAGGTATTTTGTTTCTTTAAAGGAATTAGGTATATGCCTCCTATTGGAATGTCATTATATCTGCATTTTACAACTGAATGTGCTGAATTTATATAAGATTTGGTAAGTACTTTGTATTGTAGTTTTTCATGATGCTTTTATAACTGTATTAGAGCTGGAAGCTACATGATGGAGGTGGCATATTTACAGATATTTCAGAGTCTTTGGCAGTGACTGAAAATTGATTTTTTGAATTGCATTACAATGATATTTTTTGTTATGTAATTGATTGGACAACCAGCATTTTTTCCCAAAAAGCATAGCACATTTATTTCTTTAGAAAGAGACCAGAAGGACAGGTAAAGGTCTGATACTTAGAAATATCTTTAAATTTCTCATTTCAGGGAGGGAGGATGGAAAGCATCTCCAAGGTGTAGTTTGCTAAGCAGATATGCCAGTGATGCTCTTCTAGAATATGACTGCATAAATGAAAGAATTCTTACAAGGTACACTTAAATCAAAAGTTAAAGTTTTGAATGTCATCTGTTGTTACACCCCCACAGAGGACTCTAATGAGAATGAGAAGGATATGTTTTACAGACAACTTCGGGATATTTCGAATTTTGTCAAGAAAGGAGATATTTCTCTTGTGCTAGGTCACTTCAATGCTAAATTTGGTACTGACTCTGACCTTTGGGCATGGGTGTTAGGTGAAGCTTTCGAATTGGTAGTTGAGGTACCAATGGTGAATGTCTCCTACAGGTAAGTAAACTTAACAGTTTGAGAATAACTAACACATACTACAATGGAATATTTATAAATACATATGGGTTTCATCTGATGGGTTGCTTAGGAATATGATAGATTATGCATTAATACCAAATGGGCTAGTTTGTTAGGAATACCAAATCATAAAGGGGAGTCAATATTGGGTCTAAGCATTACTTGGTCGAAAGTGTCTTACAACTCAAGTTTAAGAAATGCTGTGCTAAAGTTAAGAGAATTACCTTTAACACTGAAACACTCTATTATAGCCAAAGCATACCATGATTGGCTACTTAGTCACTATGACAGCTGTGGTTTACTTGTTACAGAAGTAGAGAGAGAATGCGATCAGTTTAAACAGTTTTTTTTTTTTGAAACTAATAGTACTGTTTTGGGTAAAAAGAACAGAGGATACAAAATTATTTCAGTGATAAGGCAGTGGAGCTTCTTTTAGAAAGAAGGAATTACAGAAATAATTTGAATCAACACCCTACTAGTCTGAACAGCATTAAAAAATAAATAAATACCCCCTCAAGCAGCTGCTTACCACAGAGGTCTGACAGGAGCCTGTCAGTTTATATGCCATAGTAGAAGATTTGTGAGGATGGCAGGACCTCAGCAGAAAAACGACACACACATCCATGCCTTACCCGGGGCTCGAACCCGGTCCCTTAGATCAATAGCCAAGCGTGCTAACCACTCGGCCACTTACAAAGAGCTTAATAAAGGTGTAAAATATCAGCTAACAGCTGATAAGAATCTTTGGCCTGATAGCTTGGCTGGCATAGCAGAGGAAGCAGCTGAAAAGCAGGGAAGTTGTACCAGAGAGTTAATACTTTGTGTGGGAAGAAACAGACAGGTACACAGGGTTTGAAGGATAAAAATGTTGAGGTTGTTGAAGGTGAGGATTCTGTCATGGCTAGGTGGGCTGAGCATTTCAGAGATATTTTAAGCAACGTAGTTCATTCTACTCCCATTGTTTCTAATGAGGATAGATGCATTACTGGCTTTAATGTTGGCCCTATATCACAGTCATAAGTTATTTTGGCTATTTCTAAACTCCAGGGTAAATGAAATTACTACTTAAATGCTTAGAGCTGGGAATATTTCTGCTATCATATGGTTGATAGAAATTTTGAATACGTTTTATGATAAAGGAATTATTCCTAAGATTTTAAAAGAGCTATCATCATTATCCCAATTTTAAAAAAAAAGGTGATCGCAGTTCTGTGGTAACTATAAGGGTATCAATCTACTTTGTATTCCAGTTAAAGTCCTATGCATTGTTGTGTTTAATAGAATTAAGAAGATGGTTCATGGACAACTGCATGATGAACACTGGATTCAGAAGTAGTAGGGGATGTAGATGAAATAATTTTACTTAGACAGATTATTGAGAAATGTTTAGAGTTTCAAAAATCTGTAATTACTAACTTTATAGAATTCAAAAAGGCTTTTGATTCTGTTGTTTGACATAATTTGTGGTTGATCATTAGATCATATGCCATACCTGACAAGTTAGTTAGCATAATGAAAGCTTTCTATAATAACACTAAATCATGTGTGAGAGTTAGTAAAGCTAGTTGCAATTGGTTTAGCATTACTAGTGGAGTTCAACAAGGATGCATTTTGCTCCTTTTCTCTTTGGTTATTATGCTATGTGGAATTCTTTGCAAGGGAAACATTTTGGCCTTAAATAGTCTAGAAATTTCAAAATTATGATTTAGATTATGCAGATGATTTGGCCTTGTTGGCTAATGATGTTGATGAGACGAATTCTTTCTTTAGAGCTATTGATGAGACTGGTAAGCGAGCAAGTTTGGTGATAAACAAAGAGAAAACTAAAGTAATGAAAATTGGTCAATCTGATGGTGCATCAGTTGCTTGGAATGGTTCCACTCTTGAGCAAGTGTCTCAGTTCAATTATCTTGGGAGCTATGTGACAGATCCTGATGATATGTGGCATGAGATAAACAGAAGAATAGAGATTGCTGCTAGGACTTTTAAGAATCTGTGGAGTGTGTGGAAAAATAGACATATATACTTAGACTAAAATTATGCTGTGTAATAGTTTGGTTCTTTCTATGGTTAGTTATGGTAATGAAACTTGGACCCTTTGCAAGCAAGATAACAGGAAACTTCATGCCTTTGATTCTAGATGCTTATACAGGATTTGGGGCATTATATGGCTTCATTCTGTAAGTAATGATGAGGTTAGGCAAAGGAGTAGACAACCTCATTTGAGCAGCTTATTGTGCAAAGAAAGACAGCATTGTTTTGGTCAGGCTGCCCAAATATATAGCTTTAGATTGGCGAATAGGATTATGAAGAGCATGCCTAAAAGCCAGGAAAAGGGGGAGACTTAGAATGCAATAGGCAATGTCAAACAGAACCTTGCTAGAATCAGTTGCAGAATAATCAGTGGTCAAATGCAGCAGCTGTAGCTCAGGATAGATGTGTTTGGAGAATAAAATTCCAAATCTGGTTGGACCTCCTTAGCCCAAGGCTGCAGAAGGATTTTACACATATGTATGTCACATATTTTAAATGCACTGTATAATAAACTATTTAAACTTGAAGATATGTGTTGTTTTCGATGAGATGAATTGTAAGGTATTAGCTTGCTGAGAAATGTATGTTTCTACATATAGAGACTATGAGTTCATTATTACAGCATTGAACAAGTATATTAATCCTTCCAGTGTCCAGCCTGAAAAACAGGTTTCTATCCAGAGGCCAAGCTGTTTTCTCCCTATGCTCAGTCAAAAAAAAACTAACTTTAGAACTTTTTTGCCAAATAACTAATGAAAGGAATTATGGCATGTTGTATGCCAAATTAATCAGCATTTAATTCTGGATTTTCTGAAAATAAAGTATTTAACAAAAAAGATTATATGTTTTATTTTAATAGGACTTTTTTAGAGTTATGTAGTAAAAAAATGCATCTGGCAACACAAATAAAAATATATTTAAAAAAATTAATAGACAGAAATGATTACAATGCACATGAATAAAAAACTATATATTTCTGAATAACAAAAAAATTTTTTTTTGGTTTTAAGTAAATATTTTTCTCGTTTCGTAATTTTTTTCTTGGTACCATACTTTGAGAAAATTCTAGGCTTTTAGCCAACTGTGCTCAGTTAGATAAACAAGTCAACTTTACAATTTAAAAAAAAAATAACAAATAAATGAAAATAGGTCATGTTATATATCAAGTTAAACATAATTTAATTACGAATTTTATGAAAATAAATAACATAAACAAATTTGCAAGCATATTGATTTTAATAAGCCTTTTTCAATGTGATATGGTGGAAAAAAAGATCACACCATACAATTAAAGCTTCATTTTGGAAAACCTGCTGAATAAAAATAGTTAAATTATATATTTATCGAAAAGAAATTTCCTCCTGAATAACATAATATTCAACCTGAAATATGATTTTTATTTCTTTTAATGATTCTTTTCAGCATTGTACATTTTAAACACGGCCAGTGTTATACAATGTGACTTGGACTCCTCACATTCACAGGATTTTCTGAACTGGTTATGAAATAAAAAAAAACTTCCTTGGCTGCTTTTTTTTTTTTCTTATGAATTTTTTTCTTTGGGTGTTGAAGTTTGTTGATCTTGGTTAGGTACAGAAAAGTTTGTGCACCAAAGCAAAATAAAAGTTATATCGTCTGTGTGGCACAGCCAACAAAAATTATTTATATAATTGTATTTTTTCTAGAGGGGTGGGGGGTGGGGTGAAACTTTCTACGAGTTTAGCAGAGGGGATGCCTTCCCAAAATTGTCCTCCCACATGACGGTTGATTTCCATAGCAAGGAAGTCTATTTTGCTTCTGTATCCAAGACATTCATTTTCAGAAAATGGTACAAGCTCAGAGTTTTTTTACTAAAAAAAAACAAGAAATAATAAAATAAAAATTACATATAACCTAATAGGATGTTAAATAAAATATCTGCAACAACTTTTAAGCCAGCCTCCGATCTAGCATAATTCAGAAAGATCGAAAGATCGCTAACTAATGGAAATAAATCTACAGAAATTAATTTGCTTCCATATCCAACATTTCATTTATTTTCAGAAAATTATACTAGATCAAAGTTTTACTGGAAAAGTAATAAATAATAAAATAAAAATTAACACATAGCCTAATGTGATGTTAAAATATTCACAGCAACAAGTTGTAGGCTGGCCATACGATGTAGCATAACTATGAAAAAAATCAATACTTATCGATCGGCCAAAAGATCGCTAATTTCCGAAAATGAAAACTAAGGTTTAGACATAAAAAAAATAACTTTACAAAGGGTATTCAATATGCTGGATCAAAACTGTAAAAAAACACTTAGAGCACACACAATGGAGATTGCATGTGTCAGCCACCTGAGTCTTGTTTGCCTCAATGAAGCATAACCAATTAAATGCAGGTACAACCAGAATTTCTAAGGATATGTTTACTTCCAGTTTTGATTTTAAGGTGGGGAAGAATGATAAAAATAACTTAAGAATACTGAAATAGGTTTATGACAGAAAAGAGTGTGACACAGAAGGAAAAAAGATGGTACATATTTTGCAATCACTTCCATAATCTATCGTTTTTTAAAATAGCAGTTTTTTCGTTTAGGAGATTTTCGAAAATTTCAAGAAAAATTTGTTGATAATAGTTCAAATCAAACTTGTGAGCTTAAATCAGAAGGTCGCTTCAGCAAATAGGTAATATCATTTAGTGTTTCTAAGAAATGGCAATCAGATGGCTATACGAAATTATTTATATTGTAGTCTAATAAAATATGCATCAAATTAAAAAATATATATTATTCTTGAAGCCTGAAATATATTTTTTATAATATATATAATTACAGTGGCAATTTTTATTTTTAAAAAATCAATTATTTTGTTGTACTAAAAACGGATACATATGTCCTTGGCCTCTCAATTCAGATTCTCTGAATGTATACAGACAACGCGGGCACTGGAAGGGTTAAGAAATGCTATTTTTTTTTCAGTTTCATGGGTGAACTTTACTGTAGGATATACATCGTTGAGTTCAGATATAAAATCATATAAGGCTATGTTGGAATACTCCAAAACAATGAAAATATCATCAATTTATCATTTGCAGATGAAATGTTTTAGTGATCTATTTTCAACTATTTTGCTTTCGATGTCTCTCATTATAACATCTGCAAGTGCATATAATTGCTCACTATATTCTTTACTGATAGTTGGTAGTTTGCTGTAGAGATTATTGGTAGTTCTGTATAAATGAAGTCGTTCATTGTCTTGATTACTATTTGGCACTACTTTGATGGTATTTCCAATATCTGAAGAGGTTGTAATTTAGCAGGATAACAAAATGTAGGATCTCTTTCTAGTTCTCATCTTAAAATGTTATTTGGCATAATATATTTAATTTCTTGATGAATGGAATAGGTTTAATATTGAGCAAGTTCTTAGTTTCATCATTAGAAATGTATTTTAGTTGTTCTAATTTTTTCTTATGTCTATTAATAATGCTATTGCTGCTATGAACTAGAATTGAGTCCAGTTTGGACAATATATCATGAAGTTGATAGACATTTTAGTAGTTAATAATAGATGTTCCTAACTTTTTCTTTCAAGAAATGATATATCATGTCATTAATGTCTTATTACATCTCTAAGCAATTTCACTTCTGCATTTTTAAAAAAATGTTATGGTTGCTAGGAGTGAAGTTTTTTTATTTTCTCTTGATAGTTATCTCTTTGCTGTGTAAACATTAAGAACACTTTCCATTTTAATAAAATTACTATTCTGAATTTAACAGTACTGCACAAAAACTAGAATGATACAAAATCTCGACATTTTAATCAGATGATACAAATTTCAATACAAAAATTTTGAAATAATGAGTTGAAAAAAAAAAGCTGTCCTGACTGGGATTCAAACTCAGGTCTCCCATAAGAATGCCAGGCATCATAACTAGCAGACCACCAATGAACTGACCATTTATTCAACAAAGTGACATATAAGCATTCCTGTTGATACAACAGTGGCACCAACTATTATCATGAGTTGGGCAACCAAGCCGCCACATTTTAATGCTAGTAATATTTGCCACTCATGCTCACAGCATTATATAAATAATTCAGTAATAAATTATCACAAGAAAATGTCCTGTACACAAGAAATACTTGAAATAATGAGTTGAAAAATTTGGTTGTCCTGATTGGGATTCGACCCAGATCTCCCAGATGATGATAATAGATGGCAACACTGGTGTATCAACAGGAATGCTTATATATATATATCACTTTGTTGAAGATATAGCCAGTTCCTCGGCGGTCTGGCGGTTATGATGCCCAGCTTGCTTCTGGGAGACCTGGGTTCAAATCTCAGTTATGACAAACAATTTTTTTTTTCAACTCATTATTTCAAGTGTTTCTTGCCTATAGGATATTTTCCTGTGATAATTTATTACTGAATGAAAATTTTAGCTCAAAGCTCTATATAAGCTGTCTATTATAAAGCTCTAATAACTGGTATATTTGAATAACCAGAAATCCTCATTCCCCATGAATGTCAGATACAACTTTTATTGTATTTGTGAAAAACGTAAATTAATTTTTTTAAATATCTATTTTCCTATGAGCATTATAAAAAGCTCTTTCACTTCAAAGTGAAATCACTCACTCACTTCAAAGGAAGTAGGATGCTGACAATTTATGTTAAATAAATTGGTGCCTTATTTCCTTTGAAGTTGGGTTGTTTTCCTTTGAGGCAAATATGAATTCAGCGAGCTATTTCACCATTGGCATGCATTATTTTTAAAATGCACATAAGAAAATAGGCATAGTTTTAACCTTTTGATTTATATCTTTCACTTTGCCACTAAGAACACTATCTTCAGAAGCATTCACTTGGCATGTGACTATTAAAGCTTTTTCCTCCCCTTTTTTGGGTGAGCATCACAACCTCTCTCTTTGTTGTTATTTTTCTTTTAGTGTGTGTGGCGGGTCTATCAGCCAGCATATGGTAGATGTCAAAAGCTTTAATTTGAGATATCACTAAATGTGGTCGACTCCCGTGTAATTTTTGTCCCTTTGTGAGAGGAAAAATGGTGATGTGGAAGTGGGGCAGGAGAGGATTTAAAATTACCCACAACAGCCTCCATATGAGAAGCTTTCACTCAACACCAAATTCTTAAACTGTAGGCACTTGTTCGAAAGATATAGTAGAAGGACTATATCTACGACACACACGAAAAAAGGAAATACCCATGAACAAACCCAGGTCATTTTCTCAGTAGCCAAGCATGCTAACCACTCAGCCACTGGAACGTCATATCTATGATTTGCAAATTTTCATGGTTAATTTAAAACAATTTTTTAAGAAAATCAATTTCCTCACAAAAAAATAATTACAAGGCTTTAAAATTAAAAAACAACAACACAAGGTTAGAATACAGTGCTTTGTGGGGTGTCTTCCAGATAAAATACCGAAATTTATGAAACTACTAGGTCACAAAATGTCTATTCCACTTTAGTGTAGTCTGTCCACCACTAAATAAATACAAATCAGACGACTGAAGAGAACATTCGATATGTGACCTTATACACTTACATACAAATATCAATAAAGCAAATATTTTAACTCTTATAATAGAGTGACAGTTTTCTGCATGCTCTTAATTATAAATGGAAATTTTTTTTAGATAAAAGCATTTATTTATATGTTAAAATATATAAATACTGTAATTAATAACACAACGAGTATTTGCAGAGCTGTTACTTCCTTTAAAGCTGTTTTGGTACATGTATAATTAGAATAGAAATTTTTAGATTCATGATAAAAGCCAATATTCACATTTACCGGCTTCCTTCTTTGAAAGCCTTGTCAGCAGCAACATAATCTTCTCGTGTCAAATGCAACAATACCTGTGCAACTACCAATCTGCCAGCTGCCCTAGTATTTTCTGCCATTATATAATATTGCATCTCTTTCTTCAACATTTCTGCAGCCTCATCATACCTAAAAAAACAAAATTATCATCATTAGGTTTAAAAAAAATGATTTGCTATGATTATTATTTTTCAAACTGGAAGTACTTCCTTCCAGGTTGGAAAAGGACATGAAATCCAGATTTATCCAACCTGGGAGTTGCATGTTAGTCTTCTTCCCAGCATGTCCATTTTTGGATTTAACTGTCCAATTTTTGCAAATTAATTCTTCAGTAGGATGGATAGAATCTTACTACAGTGATAATCATTTCTAGTAATTAAGCAAGTGTGAAATAATAGAAAAAATCTACCTGTCCACCTCCTGGACTCGAACATCTTTTCACACTTATTACTAAAAATGATTATTGATATAGTGAGTTTCATTCCTTCCTATGAAATTGGTTGCTGGCCTATGCCAGAGAGGTTATTTCCATCCAGGGTTTTGATGCTGTGCATCTGAATAATTCAAGGTATTTTACTTGATATGTGGTTATAAAAGCTTGGTCCTCATAGGTATAAATAAATATCATATGAGCTCCCGACACTTAGAATCACATGAACAAGCCTCATAGCACAACGATCATTACCTTTTATTAGCAAGTGTGAATTGCCCCTGCCTTAGCTCAAATGATAGAGCAACTAGAATGTAATCAGGAGATCTAGAGTTTTAGTCAGGGAGGTAGATAGGTGGATTTTTTTCACGCTAGTCTAATTACTAATTCTTCAGCATCTGCACATGTCCACTTATCTACCTGGCCTTGAATGTTCCCACTACAAGATTTTGCCAATTGAATAATGCATTTTACTCTGAAAGTGTGAGAAAAGGAATGTGAATGCATTAGTTAGTTTTCACCATATTTTTCAGTATTTTTTCCCTATTGCATTCTATATATATATTTCTGCAGATAAACATTCAAAGTATGTTTTGGTAAAATATGAATGTAAAAGCCATTACAGTGAAAATCAAATTATTTTAAAGAAATGGGAAAAAAAGTTTAATCTTTTAACAGATTTTAATTGATTTTCAAAACAAACTAGTGTTTTTATTTTGTTATCTGTCTGTAGACATTTTTATTATTAAAAAACATATATTTTTGGTTTAGAAAGGTACTAATGAAATATTAGGATTCCCATTTTCCAAATCTTCTAATAGTTTGAATTTCCATTGCTAAGGGTGCATTAAAGTTAGAGGACAAAACTTGAATCGTGCAAATAAATTACTTATGCTAGAAATTTAAAATTCTGATGATACTGTGTTTGTGAAATGTTATCAGCAATTTAAAAATTACTTATAGCATTTCAAATTCAATCTCATAGACAGTACTTTCATTTAAGAAACATGATGCTATGTGAAAAGTATAAATCTTTACTTACAGTAAAATCTGGTATGTTAAGGTAAATAAAAATAAAAAAATAAATATCCCTCAAGCAACTGCTTGCCACAGAGGTCTGACAGGAGCCTGTCAGTTTAAAGACCACAATAGAAGGTCTGTGAGGATATAGTCAATAAATTTTAAATACACAAACATATGTAGCATGAGTACATTTGGAAGAATTAGTAACTGTTTGGAAAGAATAGCATATTTCTGGTTTTGCACCAGATAGCAAATGATTTATGTAGCTACAGGTTATATTTAAAGAAGCATGTTGAGTTGGTGAAAGCATAGTTTTTCATATGAATATCAAGGATGCACAAGAAAAATTTTGACTGAATATTTTAAATACTTTTTTAAATCTGAGATAGTGTCATTGTTTTAATAAGTTTTTTTTATATTCTGACCATATAAACCTACTGGACTGGACAGATATATGGCTCTGAGCTTGATTATGGATCCTGATTTTGCTGCACTGGTGGGTTTCTGTGGAGGGAAAATCTTCCGCTGTGTTTTCTGTTTGTTTGTGGGTTGACAGCCCCAAGTGAATAGATTCACAGGATATGTTTATCAGCTGGTGGATAATCCTGAGCAGAAGTTATCGCAGGCACCTGAACTCTTTGCTTCTATTGGCATCGTCAAATTCTGCATTGGAGGAAGTCTTCCAGTGTAGATGGCTTCAGCCTTTAGTAGTGGGGTAACGGGTCTTTGCCCCATGTCTGCGATTAGGGGGCTGTTTGATATTGTCGGCATTCCCTCTCTCAATAAACATAGTTTCTTTAAACGTCCCACTAACCATTTTCTCTCCATAGGTAGTTGGAATGTGAGGACTCTGCACAGAGCTTTTTCTCTTGATGTCCTCACACAAGAATTCCACCATTATAATTTAGATATTCTCGGCTTGCAAGAGACCAGATGGACAGATAAAGGTCAGATTCTTAAAAATAATCTTAAATTTCTCTTTTCAGGGAGGGACGACAATAAGCATCACCAAGGCGTGAGACTGCTTCTCAGCAGACACGTTAGTGATGCTCTTCTAGGATATGAGTGCATTAATGATAGGTTTCTTACAGCAATATTTCAGACAAGCGTTAAACACTTGAATGTTATCTGCTGTTATGCCCCCACTGAGGATGCCGATGAGGATGAGAAGGATAGGTTTTATGAACAACTTCAGGATATTTTTGAATTCTGTCAAGAAAGGAGATATTACCCTTGTTCTTGGTGACTTCAATGCCAAAGTTGGTACTAACTCTGACCTTTGGGGAGGAGTAATGGGCCCTTTTGGTATTGGCAGTTGCAATGGCAATGGGCAACGTCTCCTACAGGTAAGTAAACTCAATGGATTCAGAATAACTAATACTTATTACAAACACCGCGACATACATAAGTACACATGGGTTTCACCTGATGGGCTGCATAAGAATATGATTGATTACATATTAATTAACAGCAAATGGGCTTGTTCTGTTAGGAATACCAGGGCATATAGGGGAACTGAAATTGGATCTGACCATTACCTTGTTAAAAGTGTGTTGCAACTTAAACTTAAAAAGTATTGTGCTAGGGTTAAAAAATTTACTTTTAATACTGAAGCTCTGAAAGATCCAGTTATAACCAAAGCTTACCATGATAGGTTACTTAGTCATTATGACAGTCATGGTTTGCTTACTACTGAAGTTGAGGAAGAATGGGATCATTTTAAACAGGCTTTTTTGGACACTAACAGTACTCTTTTAGGAAAAAAGGAGCAGAAGAGGCAGAATTATCTGAGTGATAAGGCACTTGAGCTTATTTCGGAAAGAAAGAACTGCAGGAATGTCCTTAATCAATACCCTACTAGTCCTAATAGAAAGCATTACAGAGAACTTAATAAAACGTGTAAAAGATCAGTTAGCTGCTGATAAGAATCTTTGGCTTGATGGTTTGGCTGACAAAGCCGAGGAAGCAGTTAGACAGCACAACAGCAGAGAGCTGTACCAGATAGTTAATGTTTTGTGTGGTAGAAAATGGACAGGCATACAAGGATTGAAGGATAAACAAGGTAAGGTTATAGAAGGGGAGGCTTCTGTCATGGCTAGGTGGGCTGAGCATTTCAGTGATGTTCTAAACAATTAGTTAGTTCTACTCCCATTGTTTGCAATGATGATAGATGCATTGGTGGCTTTAATGTTGGCCCTATAACACAATCTGAAGTTATTTTGGCTGTTTCTAAACTTAAACATCATAAATCCCCAGGGGTAGATGAAATTACTACGGAAATGCTTAGAGCTGGGAATGTTTCGGTTACCACTTGGATGACTGAAATTCTGAATATCTTTTATGATAAAGGCATGGTTCCTAAGGATTTTACCAGAGCTATTGTTATCCCTATTTTCAAAAAAGGTGATCGCAATTCTTGTGATAACTATAGGGGTATCAGCCTACTCTCTGTTCCAGGTAAAGTTCTTTCCATGATTGTGCTTAATAGAATTAAGAATCTGGTTGACAGTCAATTGCGTGATGAGCAATGTGGATTCAGAAGTGGTAGGGGATGTGTGGATCAGATATTTTCACTTAGGCAGATTCTTGAGAAATGTTTAGAGTTTCAGAAACCTTTGGTTGCTAGCTTTGTTGATTTCAAAAAGGCTTTCGACTCTGTTGATCGTCATAATTTGTGGTTGATTGTGAGATCATATGGTATACCAGACAAGTTAGTTAACATTATGAAAGCTCTCTATAATAACACTGAGTCGTGTGTGAGAGTTGGTAAGGCTTGTAGCAATTGGTTTAGCATTACTTCTGGTGTTCGATAAGGGTGTATTTTGTCTCCTTTTCTCTTTAGCTTGGTTATTGATTATGTTATGCGAAATTCACTTCAAGGGAAAGATTTTGGCCTTAAATGGTCTGTAGATACGAAAATTTCTGATTTAGATTATGCTGATGATTTCGCCCTTTTGGCAAATGATGTTGATGAGATGAACTCTTTCATTCGAGCTGTTGATGAGACTGGTAGTAGAGTAGGTTTGGTTATAAACAAAGAGAAAACTAAAGTGATGAAAATTGGTCAGGCAGGCTGTGATTCAGTTAATCTGAATGGTTGCAGTCTTGAGCAGGTGTCACAGTTTAATTATCTTGGGTCACAGTTTTATTATGTAACAGATAATGGTGATGTGCGGCATGAGATTAACAGACGAATAGGGATTGCTGCCGGGACTTTTAAGAATCTATGGAGAGTGTGGAGAAATAGGCGTATACACCTAAAGATTAAAATTAGACTGTATAATAGTTTGGTTCTTTCTAGGGTTAGTTATGGTAGTGAAATTTGAACACTTTGTAAACAAGATAACAGGAAACTAGATGCTTTTGATTCCAGATCCTTACGCAGTATCTTGGGCATTAGGTGGTTCAACTTTATAACTAATGATGAGGTTAGGCAAAGGAGTTTGCAACCTCCTTTAAGCAGCATATTGTGCAGAGAGAGACTCCGTTGGTTTGGCCATTTTGCCCGTATGAATAATTATAGATTGGCGAATAGGGTTATGAACAGTGTGCCTAAAGGTCTCAGAAAGAAGGGGAGACCTAGGATGCGGTGGGCAGACAATGTCAAACAGGACCTTGTTAGAATTGGTGTGCAGTGGACAGATGTAGTAGATGTAGCTCAGGATAGACTTGCTTGGAGAACTAAATTGCACAGCCTGGTCGGACCTCCGTAGCCCATGGCTGCTTGATGATGATGATGATGATGATGATGATGATGATGATGATGATGATGATGATGATGATGATGATGATGAATATTTTGAGAAATCATATCTCAATACAATATTGAACACTTTAAATTTATTTCTTCAAAATGGTTTGCAAAAAATATATCTCAATGTAATCATAATATTAAGAATTTTACTAACAACTCCTGTCATGGTAGCATTGGTAGAGAGATTATTCTCCAAATTAAAATTAATAAAAAAATATTCATTATACAATAAGTCAGAAAAGATTCACATCAATGTCAATATTATTCACTAAATAAAATCACACTCAAATAGCTCATTTTAAATTGAGAAAAAGCAGGGTTGGGTTGTTTTTCCTCTGAGTGATACTTTTGTGCTCACAATGGCCTAAATGGATAGGTCACAAAGGATCCCAAAGGCCCACAGTTGGATAGAAAAGGACTCAATGGAAAGCTGTTAGGAGATGGATGAAAGCCTACCATTAAGGCCTTCCAATGTGGTCTTTAACATGAACAAGATATGGCTCTTCAGTGAACAGGCCATGGCTTAATCACCTCTGTCAGATGGTAGCTTTCCCAAGTCCATCTGTGTCTTCCTTCTCACCAAGAGCAGAAATAAATCTCATTTCTCAAAATAAATCTCACAGTTGGGACTTGAATCTGGGAAAATCAAATTACGCACTGGTCATCCTATTGGCTGAGCCAACTCCTGATAATAAAAGCAGGATAAAAGTCTGGATGCATGCTTATTTAAATATCTTTTAAGTATAATTTTAGTGCTAATTAACAGTTTTCTATTCAGTACATTTAACCACTTTTTACCTATCTTCCTATTGCTTTTCACTTTGACATTTGTCAGTTTGTGGATTTGTCAAAATATTTGTTCCACCACATCTTTCAAACACGATGAAGAAACTTAATGATTTATGTATCAAATGAAAGCTTGTAATGCAGAGAATATCATAGGTTGTAAAAATTGACTCCCCCAAGCCTTCTTCCCCCCAAAAAAAACGTGAAATCTGAAAATGGCTATACTATATCTTCTGAACATGAGGGCCAACATTTATGAGTTAGATATCAAAGTTCACATAATGACCATCGTAAACTATTTCGAATTTTGCCTCCCCCCTATTCCCTCTCTGATAAAGGGAGGCGGGGGGGGGGGATTTTTCATAGGGTTCAACTTTAACAAGTCACATTTCAAATTAAAGCTTGTGAAGTCTCCAATGTCATGGTCCTACATCAAACATGACTCTAAAGGGTAGGAAAAATGTGAGTCATATATCAAATGAAAGTTTTTGAAGGTAGGTGTTTTTAGTGACAATAATTTATCTTCTTATCTGGCCCTAAAAAGTAGAAAATAAACCTAAAGCATGTCGATGGTATAATCAGTCACTGAGTTCATATTCATTTCAAAGGAAGATAGGACACTGATTTACCTACATGATTGCCAGTGCTCTATCTTCCTTTGAAGTGAATACAAACTCAGTGACTGATTGCACCATCGATATGATTTAAGTTTATTTTCTACTTTTTAGGCCATATAGGAAGATACGTATTTTTAAAATTTTCCAATTTATTTATGTTTCAATGTTATATATATAAATAAATAAAAATACCCCCTCAAGCAGCTGTTGCCATAGAAGTCTGATAGGAGCCTGTCAGTTTAATACACCATAATAGGTCTGTGAGAGTCTCTAGAGAGGACTAGCAGTAAAACAACACATACATCCATGCCTTATCCAGGGCTCGAAGTTGGTACCTTAGAACAGTAGCCAAGCATGCTAACCACTTGGCCACAAGATGGCTCATTGTTATATTTGCTCAAATTAAATTTAAAAAAATTATATCAAAAACACACTCATATATCAATTATATAAGCAATAGTTGGTTATTTCAAGGAATAAACATTTTGACCAAAAAATTATTTTTTTACTTAAAAATCAGAATTTTGCTATGTAACCTCAAAATGCCAAATTTTTTTCAGCACAAATACCATAATTCCAGTGGCCTTTTCTATGGTTACCATGCTGATAATAACATTAGGAACTGTACCTTGAGAAATTAAGGAATTTTTTTAGGCAAAAATTTTACATGAGACAGCTTGTATACAGTTACTAATATTATTATTCATTATTGTTAAAAGGCATCATTTTTAAATATAAGTTTTTTAAATAAGTTATGAACTTATGGTGAATTTAATGTCTAACTTTACATGCTTCATCACATGACAAAGAGGTCCCACAATGGCAACTACACAAAAATACACACTGGCTCTCCCAGCAAGTACATTTAAGTATTTTTCAATAAAGAAAAGTAACACTTGGGCAACACTGGAATATCAGTTTCTCTGTGAACAATGAAGAACATAAACAGACAATGGAAGAGGTACATCAATAGATGATTCAAAAGTGTGCCAAGGTCATTTGGGAGAAGAAATATTGAATATTTGCAATTAAAACACATGAAAAAGAAATGATTTAGTACTCATGGTACCTATCAGTCACAGATTCCATGATGTTCAAATGGCTGCAAGGTACAATACTCATACATTAGAGAATTGCATTTGCAAGATCATGGGAAGGAAATTCTTCTCACTGCATAGACAATATTAGCAGGCAAACCAACCAGCTGATTGATCTTGGAGAGTCATCCCAAGATTGTTTCTACAAAACAGAAACTAAAGTGGTGTTTTGCAGGCAGCTCTCCAGAACACTGCTCTGTACTGCAACTACTAGAAACCCCAACTGAAGAGACACAAGGGAATCACAACAGTTATAAGCTGAGAAGAAAAACTCAGGATACCTCATTCAATAAATAGAATCATACTTTCCAATGGTGACAGGTCTCTATGCATGACAAACATGTGGGAGTGCACTGTGAGCCCAGTGAAGATTAATTGTAAGGGCCAAGAGGGTTATTGTTTTACATCTGAGTGGCACTTGTGTGCATACAATGGGCTAAATGGCCTTGTACCAGGACACCAAAGACTCTAAGGTTAGGGAAGGGGATTCACTTGACAGCTGTTAGAAAGTACATCACATCTAACAGATGGCTCACTTTCCATGTAAACTGGTGTACTCTTTATCATTAAGGGTTGGGTGGGTGGGGGTGAAGGTGGGAGGCCAGTGAAGATAAATCTCTACAATGGCATGGCTGGGAATTGAACTGGGGACTGCATATTGTAAGTTTGGTGCTACTGACTGAGACAAACCCCACACCTCCTAGTGAATGTTACTGAACAATAACTAAGCAAGATGAACTTGCACTAAGTAGTCTACTCACTACATAGGTGCCCATACAACAAGGTAAATTATTGGCAAAAATTGTTTTCCAAACTATGCTATTTGTTTTACCAAACCAGACTTCTATGTGCACTCAGAGGGGATAACAACTGCTAAGAGGTATAAAGAATAAGAATATTAATACTTAATGAATTCACACTTGAACCTTGCTAGAATTTTTATATATCAACTGAAAACAGACACTGTTTTACTATAAAGGATATGTTTTAATAGATAGGCGAGAAAACAAAATTATATTCTTTATAAAGAACATAAAACTTTTTTTTTTTACATTCTTTACTTTCTTACTTTTTTTATTCTTACTTATATTATTTATTTTCTTTATAAAGAATTTTTTATTGTTAATGGGGTTTAGAAGTCCCAATAGGCCATTATTAACCTACTTTGAAAGATAGTAATACCTTTTGATTTGGGATACAACAATCCCACCATGCTATATGCCTAGCAAATGATATAATGGGCACTCTCAACTTGAGGAGCATGTGGTCCCAACAGGTCATAAAAGTTTAACTATATTGAAACTTCAATTTAGCCAGAACTAAATGTGTAAAACATCCATCTACCCAAGGCATATGGTATGGTTTGTGGTAAAGGAGCACTAAAATAAAGACTAAAACAAACAGTTATGCAGATAAAATTCTATACACTGCAGTAAGAAATTAATGAGTTAAAGATGACTACATTTTTTGTATGTTTAGCAAAACTGACAGAGATAATACATATTTCATACTTTTTAAGCTTAACAAGAAGTCTTGTTGCCTTGCTAGCATATTCTGCAGCTTGCCTGGGGCGATCTTCAATCTGGATTAAGAAATAAATTGCAGAACTATTAATTTCTTGCAGTAGATGAGATACAAAAATGTTAAACAATTATAATAAATATTTATTTTCCTTACTCTAACCACCTACAAAGCTTAAATTATACACTACAAACCTAGTAATAAATAATTATGCTGTAACCTTGGTAATACGTACATAGGCATACCAAAACATTTAGCTGGAGATGGTACACATCTTCTGCCTACCTACATTACACACTACTAGTCAAAAGTTAAGCATTGATAAATAAAATGCTCAATCTCAAAATATATTTGGGCAAATGCAATCAAATGTTGAAGGAATATATAGAGATATTTTTTTGTTAAATCACAAAAATCAGGCCAAAATGATATTTATATATCATTACAAAATGAATAAATCATGTGAAAAAAGATAATGGTAATGGGTAGAGAGTGTGTTGGTGGTGATGGTGGGGGAGTTGAATACAAGATGTACAGGGTCTTTACAAATTAGTTGAGCAAAAAGAGATTTTGCATCTTCCGAACAGAAAATGATACTAATCGAAAGTAAGTTTCCAACGATACAACATAACTTCAAGTTTCTATCACAAATGTGCAATGTGGTTGCCTTTCATCACTTGACAGAACCCCATTTGTAAAAGATTTCATCCCAAATCCACCAAAGCATATCTGTATCCACTTAAGTAACTGCATTCAAGATCCATTTGCGCAACTCATCTAAGGTGGTGGGAGGTAGGGGGAAGTAGACATTGTCCCTCATGTAATCCCACAGACATAAATCAAGTGGCATTAAGTCTGGAGACCATACTGGCTATGCAAATGGTCTGCCAACCAATCCAAAGAGGCACCTTCTGGCATAGAAAATGTTGGACTTCACAGTGATAGTGTGGAGGTGCACTATCTTATTGAAAGATGAAGTCTCTGTTCATATCCTCCTGCAGTGTGGCATCAGGAAGATCTAAAGCACATTCAGATACACCACACATGTGATAGTGGCCTTGTGAAAGGCCACACACCTTAATTGCAGTCAGTGCACAAAACACTTTCTTTCAATACTTCCAATTGCAAGTTCTTGTGTGGGCACTCTGTCCCCCATATTCTGATATTTGACTTTACCACTCAAATGTAATGTGGCTTTTCATCATTTTCTATTCTGGTTCCCATGTTTACACAAAACAGATATCGTTTTTGTTGTCCCCTTTGCTCAATGCTTACACAGAAATTGAAACTTGTAGAGCTTGATGGAGAGTCTTTTGCATGAAATCTTCAACACAGTAGGCTCTAGGATATTCAATTCTTGATCAGCATGTGACATTTACTTTCAAGAGCTTCTTTGAAATGCCTATCTCAGTTTCCACTAGCTCATGTAATATATGGGGCCTCCCTGCCCCTGTTCACCACACATCAAGAATCAGTTAACCATTTGTATCAAGCGGTAATGGTGTTACATTGAGGTGAAATCTTGCAGTCTTCATTAGAAACCTCTGCAAAGTTGTGCTCGATTTTGTTTCATGAAATCATAGACACCACTGCACATGCTCTGACCCACTCTAAACTTCCATGGCTACTAACTGCAGAGTCCTGTCTGCCTCTATACACACCAGGATGAATGCAATGTAGTGCCATCTACACTGACAAGAATGAAACTTAATTATATGAGGCAACTTTTAAAACAAATATTATATTCATACAATATCATTTTTAAGAGTTATTCACATCTCTTTTTGCTCAACTAATTTGTAATGACCCTATATAATCAATAGGGGATGTGTTTCACCATAGCAACATCGATTCAAGACCTCAATATGATAATAACAGAGAAGTGGAGGGCAATAAATTCCACTGAGCAATAACAGCAGTCTTGAGGTCCTGGAGGGTTGGGGGAGGGTAGAAATACATCTTCCTAGGGCATTCCATACATCTTCTATTAGATTTAGAAGCAAGCTACTCCATTTGTGAAATAACATCTTCCTCAGGATATTGGTCCATCAGTCTTGCTCATAAATAACTAAGAGCAGTCAGAGAACTTCCATCAAAAACATGGAAGTGTACGGCAATCTTCCCACACAGTCACCTTCACTATTAAATGCACTTCTCTCAAAGATGTTATGATGCTGTTGTGTGTTCCCAACCTCTCTACAGGTCACTAAACATCTGTTATCTGATTGTAAAAAAATCTACTCATTTGTGAACAAGACACGATTCCATTGTTCTTGTGTCCAGGCTACATGATCATGACACCATTTTAAGTGAGCTCATTTGTATCTGCAAGTTAAAGTGATGTAAACAATGGGTAAATGGGCATAAAGTCCAGCCTTGTAAAAGTTATTACCAGAACAGTTAGAAGAAAGTTGTTGTTACCAGAACAGTTCTGGTAACAACTGAGACAGATGCCTGCCTTCTTGTGGCTGCAATGAGGTCTGAAGGCAAAGATGATGCTGTTGCTCTCTTGTTCCATTAGGACAGGTGTCCAATATAATGATTATAGTATTCCAATAAAGAGATTATAACCCTAGGACACCTTGAACAGATCTTCTGATAACTGTTAGGATTGTTTGCAATTGTTGCCATAACCTTGAGATAACAATTTGGTTAACATTGAAGATTGCGACCACCTCCGTGATTGTTTGACTGGCTCCAACTTTCCCAATAGCTCTCCATCATTTTGAGACATCATGAAGCAATTGGTTATTCCAGACTGACAATGTAGCATTTCAATTGAAATGACTGGGAGTCTTTCTTTTTATCCTCAGATTAAACAAATGTTAGGCTCTTTGCCCTTCTATTTTGTTTATCATTTGTGATTTACATATGACTGGTCTTTGCTGAGGTGGTGGATATATTTCCTTTGTAGCATTTCAGCATTGATAGTTGAATATTCTTGATTTGGTAGGATGGTAAGGCTTGGTATTGAAAGTCCTTATGCATATTAATATTCTCTTCAATTTAGGATTGTTGTGTTTCCATCAGTATTGCTGTTGCCATCATCTTCGATGTAAATTTGTTTTTCAATTAATTTTTTATGGACTTTTGTGCACATTTTTTCCTCTTAGTTTTCAGATATCCAAGTAATAAAGTATGTATGCCTTTGAGGAAAAAAGAGGGATAGGAAAGGTTAAAGATTTGGGGTAGGGGGGTGGCATTGAAGTTTCCAAATTTTGTCATAGATCCTGTCAAATAAGATAAATAGCAGTTTTCTGCCCTTTTAATTTTCACGTTTTCCTTAAAATATTATTCCATATCTTTATGAACTATGGATAATGGGTCCAAGTAGGAAAGGGTACGATAAAATTGCTTTTATCCTCAACATATTTTAAGACATCTTCATATACCTTCATATACTATTAGTTTTTCTTCATTTCTTCTATTTTTTTCATTAGTGGCTTATCTATGTGTTTAGTTGCAATTCTAATAAAACTGTTCATTAACAGGAATTTTCTGCTGATCATTAGGAGGGTGATATTGGCTTCTGCAAGAAACAATGGATGTAGTGGGTAACTGACTCTGACATACATATGTTCAAGCTGAAGATTGATGTCTATGGTTCTGGCTGAAACTCTGATCACAAGATGGGTTAAATCCTGTCAGTCACTAATTTTTTTTTTATCTTGTATGACGATTATTTTTTACAGATTTTGTTTATGAATACGAGGATCAGGTGTGATTTGGTTAATTCTGAACATTTTAATTCTCTTATACTTCTAGAAACACAATTCACAACTATTTTAAATATGGTTTAGTAAGTTAAAGCTGCTCTATCAACTCTATTTTTAATCATGCATCTTCATGCTAGGAGGGGAGATGCAAAGGCACTCCCTAGGGTGCAGAGATTGTTAATAAATCACTGATCACAATAATATCTGGTACCTGCATAAATATTTATAAATGCCTCCGAATGCATACAATCAAACAGACTTAGGTCCACAACAAATGGACCTAATAGTCAAATGACTTGAATGTTTATGTATAAAATGCTATACACAGTGACTGAAAGGGTAGTGTATCAATCATTAAATTACCAGAAGATACTTTAATGCCTTTTAATGTCCATCTTGTCTCATTTTTCCCTTTAATTTCTGCTCTTTTATTGCTCAGATTTAAATGCTCAGTTACAAACAAGTTTTTGGTTAAAATAAGGCAGTCCAAGGGTTCATAAGAGTTTGGACCAAAAAGATAATCAAACTGAAAAGAACTTACCATTACAACCTCTGTAGCGTTTTTAAAGAGTTCACATGCTATTTCTGGATATTTGCTTTCCACCATCCTACAGAATAAGTAAAAATTATGAAAATAATATTTAACTATACTTCACAATCACATACAGTAGGAGTTTGGTAACATAAATAGTCAACAAAAAAAAATTTAACACTTTCAGTATTGAAATTATATGTCATTATTTGAATGATGCTTCAAAGTGTCAACAATGATAAGCTTGATGAAATTTCTTTAAGCAATCACAACTTCCTCTCACCATAACTCAGGAAAATTAAAGGTTTAGTTCCCCATCCTTTTTCCCCTCAAAGGTCCCCCTATAATAATACTGGGGTAGAATTTCTCCTAAATGGCAATGTAATCTTCTTTGAACATGCAGAGTGTCATCTACTATATACAGGATGCTTCAATTGTTCATTTTCATAGAAGAAATTACTTTTGTCTTTCTTATATTCTTCTTTCTTTTTCGTTGCTGATAAGTTATAGCCCTTCAGAACAATGAATGACTACACACCACTAGAGAAGGTTGAATTGGTGTTGCTATATGCAGCAGAAGGAATTTGACACTTCTCGACCACATACACACACTGTGCAAATTCAAAAATGTTCCATGAGACATATGCACCAAAATTAATGTGGGCATGCTACACAATGTGACATCACAAATCTCAAAAAATGGATTTGTATGTGTCTTAACGAAAATGGTTCACAGTTTGAGTATTAGTTGTTTGAGCAATCGGGCCAAATAAAAAATTTAATATGAATAGAAAGACTATTATGAATAACAGAAAAATTAATTTTTTACCTGAAACAAAAAAATTTATTTTCTGTAATTTTCTCTGTGATTTATTTTAAAATATGTCAAGACTTTTTGTTAAAGGTGCTCAAATGAAATAAAAGTAAACATCAAAATGTTTTCACCAAATAACCAATCAACAGAAATAATAGGTCATGTTAGATGCTAAAGAAGCATTTATTTGTAATTAAAGGTTGGTGAAATTTTAAATGCATTTTTTTAAATTCAAAGTTTTAGTGTATTTTTTCCATCTTAACTTCAGTAAAATTGAAAAAAATAATAATTTGTCCATCTTTTCTAAAATCTCATTATTTTAATACAAATAATTCATATTTCAATGATTACGTAAATATTTATTTACTTTTTCTAAAATGTTTAATCATTTATGAAAACAACACAATGTATAAGTTTTTTTTGGCTATCAACAAACTCTATGTCTGCCACTCTTGCTCCAGGGCAACTTCCAGCTCAAGAAGTGTTGTGGGAAGCATTGGACAGTTTGCCAGATGTCTTCCCAGTTGAGTTGGGTTGTTTTACCTCTGAGCGGCACTTTTTTGCTCACCATGGGCTAAATGGCCAAGTCACATGGACCCAAAGGCTCAGAGAAGGTTGGGGGAGGGGACCCACTGGAACAACTGTTGGGAGACAGATGGTAGCCTCCCGTCAAGGCCATCCAGCGTGTTCTTTAACGTGCACAGGGTATGGATCTCCCGCACACGGGGCCATGGCTTAATGTCCCCATCCGACGGACGGCGGCCTTTCCAAGCCCATCGGTGTCCCCTACTGACCGTGGGCAGGGCGGGAAATTTTGCAGAGATAAATCTCAACACTGACCCAGCTGAGACTCGAACCTGGGAAGTACAGATTACGAGCCTGGTGCGCTACCGACTGAGCCACCCCCACCACTGTCTTCCCAGTGCATCCCAAGCATGTTCAATGGGATTCAGGTCTGGAGAACGTGAAGGCCAGTCCATGCATTCGATTCCTGCCTCCTGAAGCATGTTGTTGATGAGATGCGCACGGTGGGGCCTTGCATTGTTGTCCATGAAAATAAAGTTGTTTCCAACTGCTCCAGCATAGGGTACCACTATAGGGTGCAGGACCTTGTCTCGATATCTGACAGCAGTCAGCGATCTGTTTCTGATCACGTGGAGGTCGGTATGACCACCAATGCTGATGCCAGCCCACACCATGATTCCACCACCACCGAAGGAGTCCCTTTCTCACATGAAATATGAATTCTCCTGTGTTCCTCGTTCACGCCAGATCAGGACACGGTGATTGTCAGGCTGCAGACTGAACCATGATTCATCAGAGAAGAGGACAGTTGACCACTCATCACGGGTCCAATGACGATGCTCATCAGCCCACCTTCTATGGGTTCTACGGTGTTCAGCAGATAAAAGAATGCATACCATTGGTCACCGGGCATGCAGTGCAATACGATGGAGCCAATTTCGTATGGTCTGGGTGCATATCCGTCATCTAGTGGCAGCAAGAAACTGTTCCCACAGCTCTGTTGTATTGCTGCGCCTATTCCTTTTTGTCAATAAGGTCAAGTAGCGGTCATCTCTTGCTGTTGTGGCAGATGGCCAACCCTGCCCTCATCTTCTTCGTACTGTGCCAGTCTCTTGAAAGCGATTCCAGTCTGCTAATCACACTTTGGTATGTTCCAAGTGCTGTTGCTACTGTCGTCTGTGTTTGACCAGCTTCAAGACATCCTATGGCTCTCCAGGCTTCACATTCGGGCAAATCGTGTTGCAGGGGCATTGCAAGGGCTGGGAAATGCAGGATGTGCACTTTCAAGATCAGGGAACGTGCAGATACTCCAGTACTTTCAGCCTTTTGTATAGTGCATTTTCACCAATGAAATAAAAGTTGGTTTTGCATCTCATTTGCATAATCAAACAACTTTCTTTGACTTGTTGTTTGCTTTTCTGATGTTCTTGTTTAACAAAAAAAAAATCAAATGCTTCTTTTTTTTATCGCTTCATATTCATTTTGAAATATCCCCTAATTTTTGTGAGCAGTGTATAATAAAAGAAATAAAGAGCTGTGAAGAAATTAAACAAAAGCATTTCAAAGCATATAAAGCAGGCATGCACAAACTCCAGCCCTTTTAACAATTATATCCTGCCTGCATAAAGAAAAATTTTAATCAGCCTCTACTAAAGTAAATGGTGTTTTAAATAAGACAAAAGGCAAAAATTTGAATAACATAACACAACTAGCTACAATGTCATTGAAGCTGAATGTTCAGCAGGGATCATTTCTGGGATCCACTCTCAACCTTCACATACTGCTCTGACAAGCCAACTTCATTTTTAACATTAAAATAAACTTCATAATATGATTTAATTTTTTTCATTATTATTTTGTACTCTATACATATGGCAAGTAAAATGTAGCAAACAAAGTGAAACTTTTTTTTTTGTCTTTTTATTACATTCCCCTACTCCTCCCAACTACTAGCCCACAGCAAACGTGATATTTTTGTATTCTGCCGAAAAAGTTTGTGCACCCTTGATATAAAGTTTAATTTAACCATGGTGAACAGTGGAAGGGTGGTGCCACTCTGCAAGGAAGTGTTTCTTGATGGTCATTGGCTAGGCATTTTGACATCACAGTGGGGAGATGCATGGAGGAGACAACATAAACATAGCTTATAATAAGGGTATGGTAAGATAGATTTCTGTTGGCAGAAAAAGTGTAAAATTACAATTTCAGTTTTTTAACTGTTTGAGGTCTACCTAGCTATCAGAGAAATATTTATTGTTATAGATACACACTCAGCAGCCACTTTATTAGATACAGTTCCCTGTTATGTCAATAGTAACTGAGATACAGAACTCTGGAACATCTTGAATAATCATTTTTTGAAAAAGTGTGACTAAAAGATCTTAAATCTATTACAATCTAGATTTTTAACAATATTCGTTTTCTATTTAGAGTTAAGGAAATCGGAATACTTAGCAGCAATAATTCTAATTTAAGCAATTGCTCTCAAAAGTTAATAAAACAAGCTCAAACTAAAGCAATAACTGTTATGCTAAACTTTACTAATTATGTCTAAAAGTGTTTTCAGCAGTTCACATGAAAATTAGGTTAATTTTTGCTAATTCTGAATGATACTTTGAAGAAAGAGCTAACTTTCTAAGCGTTTCAGTTTCCATAACTCACATTTCCATAACTCTTGAAATATTGAACACATTGTTGGAAATCGAAATTTAAATAATTTAAATAGATTTATGTTCCTAAAATTATTTTCAGTTATATATTTTCATAAAAATATTATTAAAAGAATTAAAAAGTCCTATATTGTCCTGTGGCCAAGTGGTTAGCACGCTTGGCTACTGATCTAAGGGACCTGGGTTCAAGCCCCGGGTAAGGCATGGATGTTTGTGTTGTTTTTCTGCTGAGGTCCCGCCATTCATCACAGACTTTTTACTATGGCATATTAAAATGACAGGCTCCTGTCAGACCTCTGTGGCAAGCAGCTGCTTGAGGGGATATTTATTTATGTCTCTATTACTATTAACATAATGTGAAACTCTACTTAATAAAATGGCCCTTTGAATACATGTTGATATTACAGATATCATAATTGCATCATTTGTAATTTATATTGAATTATTTATTCCTTCCAAAAACATTTAATGTGACCTGGCATTAATACAGTTATCAATTTACTAAAAGAAATTCCTAGTTATCCAATGAGAAGTCCACTTTTTTTTACCTCTTTTAATTCTGAAATATTTATTCTGCTGTATCAATTTATGTTTAGTCCACTGCTTTGATCCTAATCTTGTTTGCAATGCAGAGATTTTCCTCTTTAGCTTTTAATAGCAATTTGAAACTGCTGCTATAATTTTCCAATGAGTAGAATATGATGCACTGACATAAGTTTTTATTCCCATGAATAAGTACGGTATAAGTCAAGGTATTTAAATTATCAATTACCTAAGATAATGCTACATTTTTACTGAGTAATTTTTGTCATAGTTTTCAGAGTGATCGATTTCCTATTCCAACAATCATTTTGTTGTTTCCCAAGATAACAATCATTTGGTCAGAGTAGAATCGCTCATTGTTACGAGATTGAATTTTTTTATGTGACAGGTTTTTTTAATCAGTAATGGCATTATCATTGTTTATGTTTAATAGGTAGTCCTAAGAGTTCACTTCATAAATCTTAGACATGATCGATCTTAACAGGCATCTGAAAAAATGTTTCCACATATCTTAGTATGTGAGCATCGAATTTATCTTCAACCCAATACTGCAACACCACTTCATACTAATTTTTGCTTCTAATGGGAATGTATATGGAACATTGGATTTCTTATTCTTTGAAGGATTACTCATGTAGTTTGCTACTTCACAGTTCAGCATGATAAAAAAATACCCGATAGACTTCACAGAGAGAGAGATCGTGGCCATGGAGAGAGATTCACCAAGCAGAGATCAAAGAAAGACATGAAAGAATAGATGATTATGTAAATACTTTAGCTATGCTCTCTCTGCAGTGACTTCATGGAGCACACCCTCTCAGGAACACTTGAATGACCTTAATAAAACATAGCCTTTTGGTGCCAACCTATATATATATATACAACCTTATATATATATATACTCATCCTGAATTTAACCACTGAAATTGGGATTGTATCATTTCCAGTTCATTTTGCATTAAGTACAGCTTCAGAAAAGTTGAATTTTGAAACAACAACATAAATGTCATTTAAAAAGTCATTTCCAAATTCCAGTTATGAAACTACTTCAGTTTAGCTAAAAAAAGTACAAAAATAAGTCCTATCTTTAAAACTTAAATTTCTATTATATCTTAATCAGATGCCTCTTAACTACTGCCATTTGAGGTCACATATATCTAATGATTTTACTTTTTAATCAAGTTTCAAATTAACTATTGTTCCTAATTGCAGTATATATTCGACACACAATATAAATAATTCTAAAGTAGCAGAGTGAAAAATGTTTACATTACTAATATTGTACTCACTTGGAATTGATAACTTGCTTTTGAATCAGGAAGCTAAAATTTTGTTAGCAAGCTATCAGAATCAACAAAATATTTACAGAATAAAATGGTGATTTTCCTAATCTACTTTGTCTAAGATATCCATTGGAAATTTCTGTAAACATATATTTATTTTTTAAAAACTACAATTGATAAGGAATTAGTAAAAAACAAACTTTAGTGGTTGTGAACACAATGCATTCAGTGCATGCGAATATGATGCAATCAGTCCTTTGGATTGATACACTAGAAGTTTCAAATGAGTTCCAAACATGTGTACATACATCTAGTGGCAAACACATTACAAGTACTGATCACATGTTAATAAGTAAATAAATTTTTCCCTTCATAATCATTTTGCAAAATATCCAATAATAAATAAAAATAATTTAAAAACATTAAAACAGTTTCAAATTACAAAATATAATAATTTATTATTCCAAGCTGTGAAGTACAACCCTCACATTTCATAGCAATTATTGTATTAATTGGAAGAACACTGTTTATTTGTTCTACTTTTTATCTACAATTTACTGTAGGGTTACAAACCCTAATATATTACAATTACCAGCTAGAAAATGATCTAAATATTGAGCTACTGAAACAAAACAAGTAAAAGTTTGTGAAAAGAAATACACTCTTACTTTGCACCTTTTTCCAATGAAAGAGCTGCAGTGTCAGGTGTACCATGTTCTCGAAACATCTGGCTAGCTCTTTCTATCATCTTAACAGCTCCCATATAATCTTCCATTTCTTTGCACACCAAACCAGCTTGTTCATAACTTCTAAATTTGCAAACACATATTAATGTTATTAAATACTGCTCTCAAAAAACAAATATTGGAGCAAGATTTCAATAAAAAAATTTAATGGATAATTTGTTTAAATGCTATCTACAGTTTCACTACCAGTTAAATAAGCATTATTCATTGTTGAGAGTGAAAACAACAAAAAAATGATCAAATGCATTTTGGCCTGTGTTCTGGTTGAATTTTACTGTTATGAAAATAAATGTTCAAGTTAATGCTTTAAACTGGTTTTCATAATAAAATTTTACTTGTCATTTTATATCTTACTATCTACCATAAATTTTTGAAAAGTAAAACAAAGTTAAAATATAATAATTTGCAAAAGGAAGATGATATTATAAAATGTGGAATTACTGCCAATATACTTAAAATTAATTGATTTATTAGAAACAAATTATTATTTTTACTCGAACCTGGGAACAGCAGATTATAAGCATGGTGTGCTACCAACTGAGCCACCCCCTCCCCGCTTATAAGAGTCAAAATGCATTATATATATATATACTAGCTGAATGGTATCACTTTTCAATCTCACTTTTAATCTGTATATTCTGATTTCCACTGAACTACAAGCTAGTTTTGTTAGTACTACCATCCTCTCCTCCTTCAGCATAGGCTCAACATGAAGAACTGCCCAGGGTTGCTGACATCAGAGCAGGCTCTCATAACCAGTGGCTTCTTTAATGTTTCTCTATGTAAACTATCGAGATTTTTATTTCTGTTTTGACAGACTTTTGTACCTGATGGTTGCTGTAATACTTGACCAAATGGTCCCAAATTTCATACAAGGGTTCCCCCTGTATAACCCCATGTTAGATTAAAAAATCAGATTCCTACTGACAACGGGGCACATTAATATAACAATGCCTATGGGAAATGCCTTAATTGGCCAAACTCACTACCATTAATTGCAAAGAACTTTATGGAAACTTTTGTCAATTATTTCATTTATTACCAAGAATATATTCTGGAAAAAGATGAAGGGCAACAAATAATAATATGTCAAGAACCAAATGTCAATGTATCTAGTGATATTGAAACTTCCAATGTCAAAAAGAAAATTCAGCTGTTGTTTAACTTGCATATTTCAAATACTATATGAATTAATAGCCAATGCTCATTTCATACATCATATTTCACAAAAAAGTTTTTATTAACCTTATCATGTATACAAATTGCTTGTGAATGAATTTTTTCCTTGATAAGTCTTAAAAATCATTTACAGTCATCTTTAGGTCAAGATTTCTTGGAACAGTTTGTCTTTTTTTATTTAAAGATTTTAATTTTTATTATAACAAAGTCATTGACAAAATTGCATTATGTTCCATAGAATTATCAAGTTACATTTGATATGTTAACATTTTTACTCTAAATAAATAATAGTTACATTTTTAATTCTTATTTTTATATCACAAGATGTTATAACATTATATTTCCTCTTTTGTTTCTCATTTCTATACTGCACACTGTCTGCTATGTGGTTAGTAAATGGTGTGCTTAAAGTTTTATATGGAATGAAAACCATGCCAAACCAGTTGGATTGGACAAGTTATGGGGGTTCACAGTTTTACTGACTGAAGGATTTGCATACTAATACAATAGCCTCTTGTTCATCACAGAAAAATTAGAAGAAAACTACATGGAAATTACACAAAAATAAGGGGAAATTTTGTCATTTTTTTCTTCCTTTTTCAACATATCATCAACAGGTGCATATCTGTGATTTCATATTATTTCAACATTAATCCTTATGCTTGATAAATGGTGTTGGCTTAAAACAAAATACCATGCTTCTTGACATTTGATGTGGGGTGGTCGTGTACACTAACTTGGAAAGTGCCTTCTAGATCAGTCTTCAATTATTGTCAGATACATTTCCAATGACTAAATCTGATATAATGCTTAAAACCACTAATAGAGGATGATTTTTCAGCAGCTGGTAGGTCAATGGTCAGAGCACTTGGCATATTTATCAGGAGGTCATAGGTTCATATCCCAACTGGTTAATGACAGTTTTATCTATTTTTTAACATATCATCAACAGGTGAATATCTGCAATTTCCTATTATTTCATCATCATCTTTTATTATTATAAATTTTAATTGAAATGGATTTACACAATTTTTTTTTTCTGGAATCAATTTTTTTCCCCAACTGTCCCCTATTATGTCCAATATAAGACTCCAAAGGGGTTAAAAGTTGAATATAGAGAAGTAGCAAAGTTGGACTGTCTAATATAGAACCCCAAAGAGTCAAAAGGCAAAATTTCAAGCATCTGTAAAAGATTGAAATTACAAGTTTCAAATGTCTGTATTCAAAAATTCACAACGGATTTTGAAAGTACACCAATAATGTAACAAAGGTATCCTTCTAATCACTGAAGAGTATGCTTACATATCAAAAGGGTGCCATTCCCAAATTCTGAACAAAATAGCAAAGAGTTTCTGTTTTACAACTAATTCATATAACAAACAATATTTAGATACCTACCCTTTAAAATTAAACAAATTTGACACAACAAAAATTTTATGGTTTGTCATCTGAATATGACGATTTTTACTTTTGTATTATTTTTGTATTGCAATTCCCTAATTTTTTTACTTGTTCCAAACATCAGCATGATGAAGAGTGGCTGGTGGATGAGAGCAACCTCAAGCAAGTTGGTATGACTACCAAGAATACGTCAACTCCATTCTCATGATACTGCAACAATATTCCACAATAGTTAGAAGTGGTGTGAAGTACAGTTTATAATGCCAGATACCTGATATGGTATGCTGCCTCATGCAGAGCACAAATTAAATTACACTATACATTTTCAACTGCTTTGCCTGTAGAGCAGGCCTGGGCAAACTACAGCCTGTGAGCTACTGATGACATTAAATTTGCAAAAGAGAAAAAGAACATATAGAGGAGAAGAAGTCCTGACTTCAGCAAAGCAAATTCTCATTAAAATAATTATTTTTAATAAAATTATACTATTTATGCTTCACTTTAGATTTCTTCTTGCTTTGTTATACATAAGCTATTGATTATATATTTTTTTGCAGGCACACCATTCCATTTCAGTTTTCAATGCAGCCCTTCAACTAAATAGTTTGCCCAGGTCTGCTGTAGAGAATGGGTATGGAACTGTGTGCATATCAGTGTTGGGAAAGATTTGGTAGCTAAAAATACTGTAGATAAAAATTAAAAAATTTTAAAAATGCATATCTTCTTATATGAGCCCTAAAAGGTGGAAAATAAATCTGGATAATATTAATGGTGCAATCAGCAATTGAGATTACATTCACTTCAAAGGAAGATAGGGCACTGGCAATCTTGTAAAGTAGGTAAATCAGAGCCCATCTTCCTTTGAAGTGAATTACAAATTCAGTGACTGATTGTACCATCGATATGCTTCAAGTTTATTTTCTGCTTTTTAGAGCCATATACAAAGATAGGTATTTTTTACATTTTTTAATTTATATTTTTTTTTCTTTGTTCACTAAAAACACCTATCTTCAAAACTTTCATTTGATATATGGCTCATAAACATCGACCACATTTTTCCACCTGTTTCGAGTCATGTTTGAGGTAGCCCATTACATTGGAGACTTCACAAGCGTAAATTTGAGATATGACTCATTAAAGTTGAACCCCACAAAAATCCACTACTCCTTTTATCATAGGGGAGAATAGTGGAGGCAAAATTTGAAATAGTTTACAACAGTCATCATATGAGCTTTCATTTGACACCTAACTCATAACTGTAAGCCCTCACATTCGGAAGATATAGTAAAATGACTTGCACATTTTCTGTTGTTTAGAGGGGGAAGAAAGCATGGGGGACAATTTTTTATAGCCTATGTCACCCCATGCATCAGAAGCTTTCATTTGACATATAAATATAGCTGGTTACTTTTGGCATTCACATTCTGGAGATGCAGCAGAAGAATATTTTTCATATTTCCCCTTTTTATGGAGGAAGAAAGCATGACACTCCCATGTCACAAACTTTCATTTGACATTTAGCTTGTTATTTTCTGCACCCGTGTTCAGGAGATATAGGGGGAAAATCGTTTCATATTTCCCCCCGTTTTTAGGGGAGGGAAAGCTTGGGGGGTTAATTTTTCATAGCCTATGACATCCTCATTTCAAAAGCTTTCATTTGACATATAGCTTGTTACTTTCAACACTCATGTTCTGGAGATATAATGGAAGAATAGTTTTCCTATTTCCCCTTTTATAAGGGGAACAAAGCTTAGGAAGTCAATTTTTTTATAGCCTATGACACTCCCCGCATTACAAACTTTCATTTGACACATAACTTATTAAATTTCTCCATCGAGTTCAAAAGATATGGTGGAACAACTGTTTTGACAAATCCAGAAATTGACAAACCAACAAATGTCAAAGTGAAAAGTAATAGGAAAATAGGTAAAAATAGGCTAATATTTTAGCCACTAATATGGAAAGAAATCAGACATTTTGCAGATCTTACATTGTTGATGTATTCTTATTATTACAAATATTGTGTTAGCATGTCAGTTGCAAGGCTCAAAGTGTAGGTATGATAAGGTTCCTATGCATTTTGTTACATGACATGCATTTTCATTCAAGTTGTGGAGATTAATGTAGATGGAACATTTTGCCCTCACCACCACTGCAAGAAAGGCCAAAATAACTCTCATCAATCATGGATTATTATATCAGATGGCTTGAGATGTTGAACTTGAAGTCACCCACATCTTGTGCCAATGTATGAAACACTAATTCCCACTACCAGGACTGGAATTCCTCAAATCACTGCTCCAGATCAACAGATGAATTTCATGGCAAAACTGACAAGCTGCAATATTGTTTCACAGCCTCTGCAAGATTTTCAATGCTAGAATATATTGAAGAGAATGTACTTGCTGAGTGCTGGAATGGGATTGTGATGGAATGATGCACCACATAATGTGATATCACCATGGTGAATGGGACTGATTTTTACCACACTGAATATGCATTGCAGCTATCAAATGCAGCTCTGGAGTATCCCTCATAAGTTTCAATCAGTTTCTTTATGAGTGTTTACACAGGTGCCCTTTGTCAAGTTTGAAAGGGGCGGGGGTGGCTCAGTCGGTAGCGCGCCAGGCTCGTAATCTGTAGTTCCCAGGTTCGAGTCCCAACTGGGTCAGCGTTGAGATTTATCTCCGCAAAATTCCTCGCCCTGCCCACGGTCAGTAGGGGACACCGATGGGCTTGGAAAGGCCGCCGTCCGTCGGATGGGACGTTAAGCTGTGGCCCCGTTTGCGGGAGAGCCATACCCTGTGCACATTAAAGAACACACTGGATGGCCTTGACGGGAGGCTACCATCTGTCTCCCAACAGCTATTCCAGTGGGTCCCCTCCCCCAACCTTCTCTGAGCCTTCGGGGTCCATGTGACCTGGCCATTTAGCCCATGGTGTGCAAAAAAGTGCCGCTCAGAGGTAAAACAACCCAAACTCAAGTTTGAAAGGAAACTATGTTGGAGATACATATGCCATTTGTTTTGGCAGAGTCACCAAAACACTATGTACAGATGCTGAAGATGTGGTTGGCATCAAAGGAAGAAGTGGCTGTGGCAATCCAAACAAGGAAATAATGTATGGTGCTATAACACAAGGGCTACACTTCTGATTGCATGCCAGGGCATCTTCAGCTGTACCAAGCAGATGCAATGAGGACAGATTCATCCCTTGTGAGGTTGTCACCAAAAAGCAAGTAAATAAACTTTGTAAATACCCTAAAAAGAAAAATAAGCACAAAATCTCCAATGATTAAATAAGCTACTGATATTATAAATTTCAAAGGAATATATGACACCTAAAAGCAATTGCTGGTACCAACCATCCTTTGAAATTAATATTATTTGAATATATGATCCAATCACTGACAATTTGTAAACTTTTATTTTTTAGAACACATATCAGAAGAAATATTATTAAATCTTCCAAGACTACTGACATTGTAGTGCAGGTCAAATTTTATTTTTGGACATTGTAGTGCAGGTCTCAGAAATCTCAGGCAAAATAAAGATCTCAATCAAATAAATCAATATCTCGATTTTCAACAATATTTATTCAGTATTTAATGAGTTATGGAAGTTTGAATATTGAACAATAGCAATGCCAGCCACAAAAATTGACTTTAGAAGTTAATCAAAACTTAGTAATAAGTATTGTCTCAAAGTGTTTAATAAAATAAGTTTGTATTTTAGAACTTCAGCAATGTTGTGTAAAGAATTCTTTCACTATTCTTCAGTTTTGTATAAGTTTCTTAAGACTGGCATTGCTGTGGTTAAATATTCAAACTTTCATAATTCATTAAATACTGAACAAATATTGTTAAAAATCAAGATATTGATTTATTTTATTGAGATCTTTATCTGCAATCACATTTTTCAAAACAAAAAAACTTATTTTAGAAGTTACAGAGCTAAAATTGATGTTAGCTTTCCATTAACTTAACATAGGGATTTTCCTTAATTTATGTCAGGGCTATATAGGAAGATAGGTATTTTTTAATTTTTCAATCAAATGCTTCAATGTTGTCATGCAGTGTATTTATCATTTTGGGGATTATTTCATTTGGACTAGATCACAATTCTTTCTTTTGAGCCATAGAAGGAGTTGCGCATGCGCAACTCCAACTTTTGATTGTCAGCTGCTAATGCACATGTTTAGGACAAGACCCCTTTTGCATCATAGCTATCATGCAATCATCAGATTAAGCAAATGTTTTTCCTGGCATGCAACAGACACATGCCAGATTGTACACTTCATGTATCTAAATGACACGAAGTCACGGAGTTGAATTAGAGTAGAGATGAGTCAGCATGGAGTTAGTAAGAGGAGGAGAAGTCAGTAAGAATGTGTTGTGTAGATAGAAGGAGTTGTTAGTAGAGATTTAGGTAGATGTGAATTTTTAGTTGCTCCAACTTTTGCATTCATCAGCTGAATTGGTGAGTTCTGACTTTTTTGGAAATAAACTTCGTTAATTTAATATTTGACTTTTGCTATTTTTCTCTTGAGCAACATTAATCGATTTTTGATTAGATTCAAACTTTAACAATTTGAAATCTTTTTGAATTCTTACTCGATAAGTAATACTATATACATAACTAACCCTATTTAAACTTTATTTGGCAAGTTAATATTGCCTGGTGCCCGATAAGCTATCTGGAGTTTGAATCTATTTTGGATCAGACAAAAGGTCCAACTTGAGAAAGTTAATAATCTTTGGAGCGTTACAGCATATGGGGCTGCCAATAGAAATGGAAGAGCTGGTGTGAGGTTGTACTGACAGCACTTTCCAAAGAGACACGTTTGCACTGGCAACTGCAAGAAACGAACATTCCTGCAAACATGCATGACACTGATCGGGAGAGAACCATGTGCACTTCTGACATGGAAAATAAGATCCTATGGCTGATTAAGGACAATCTAGACACAGGCACACAAGCTGTTGCACGTAGCCTTGGTGTGAACCACGCCCTCATGCGGAGAGTGTTGCACGAGAAGCAGTTACATCTGTTTCATTGTCAGAGAGTCCAGGCATTGCAACCTCATGATTACCCTCTTCATGTGGAATTTGTGTGCTGGTTTCTGCAGCAGACCATGATGCAGCTGGATTTTCTGGCTCATGTGCTCTTCTCAGAGAGGTCTCTTTCATATGTGAGGGCTTGTTTAATGTTAATGTGCACAATTCTCACATTTGGGTGCACAAAAATCCACATGCCACAATGGCACACAGTCATCAATGGTTCGCCATCAATGTTTGGGTGGGTATCATCCATGACATTTTGATTGAGCCATACCTGCTGTCTCCCCCACTCAATGGGCAGATTTATCAGGTATTTCTTGAAAAAACGTTACCGGGACTGCTGGAAGATGTTCCCGTGGCTATTCACAGATGAATGTGATTTCAACACGACAGGGCGCCAGCACACTTCAGCAATGTTGTGCGGGATTTTCTGAACGCCACTTTTTTTTTTTTTTGAGGGTTGATGGACCTGTCACCAGGCCACAAATATCATTCAATTTAACATGTATTGATTTCTTCCTCAGGGGACACATGAAGAACCTCGTGTACTAGACTCCCATTGACTCAGATGATGACCTCATCGCAAGATCGCTATTGCCACTGCAACTGTTCGCGAAATTCCAGGAATCTTTCAACATGTACGATAATCAATGCTTCGATGCTGTTATGCATGCAATGATTTTGCCGGTCGCAACTTTGAACCCTTCTTTAAATTAACATGTTGTTCACACTTGTTTTCCATTAATTTATGTACCAGCTCCACCGATATTTCTGTCAGCAACCTCTAGCACTGAAGGGTTACGTCAGCAGACATACATTCATAGACGAAAATGGTTTGTCTTGGTGTTCCTTATCTCCCATTGAAATTTGTACAGAGAGTTTTGAAACACCCTGTAGAACCTTACCTTGCTTATCTTCAATCCCTGTATACCTGTCCGTTTTTTATACACAAAACATTAACTATATGGTACAGCTCTCTGCTGTTGTGCTGTCTAACTGCTCCCTTGGCTTTGTCAGCAGGCATTTTTTTCACATCATCCCCAAGCTGCATTGTGGTGAAAATGCAAAATCTTTCCCGTAGGCTCCACATCAAAAAACGTAGAAATTTTGCAGACTGAATTTTACATGTCATCAGTGAAGAGAGAAATGATATGGCCTTTGCTTTTAAACATAATGACAAGTTCAGACAAGCTATCAAACAAGTTGTACCTCATTAACTTCAGAGGAATGAGAGAAAAATCTATAAACACTTGTCAAAAACTTTTTGAATGCTCTTCATATATTAAACTGTTTACAAAAAATTAAAGTTATCTACAACTTAGCTGCTGAATAGTATGCAGTGCATGGCATGGGGTAGCGTACATACATCTTCCTCGAATTTACCTAAATAACACCAAACTCTGGTAACTTCACAAAATCACTTTCCTCAAAACTCTAGCACTTAACAGAAACAGATTACCTCAACAGGCAATAATTACCCTGAGAGAGATCACTATTCTCTACAAAAGCCTCTCACTATTATAAATATCCCCCCCCCCCAAAAAAAAAGCCAGCAATCTTGTTGTGTAGGTAAATTGACACCCTATCTTCTTCTGAAGTGAATACAAACTCAGTGACTGATTGTACCACTGATATGCTTTAGGTTTACTTTCTACGCTTTTATGGCTATAGAGGAAAATAGATATTTTTTAGTTTTTTTTTTAATTTATTATTTTTTTTGTCACTAAAAACACCTATCTTTAAAAACTTTCATTTGATATGACTAATAAACATCAATCATATTTTCCCTTCCTTTTGGAGTTATGTTTGAGATAGCCCATGACATTTGAGACATGACTAAAGTTAAATCCTGTGAAAATCGGACCTCTTCCCCTCTTCATCAGGGATGAATAGTGGGTGCAAAATTCGAAATAGTTTATGACTATCATTATACTGTAGGTACTGACGTTCAGAAGATATAGTAAGATGACTTTCACATTTCCCATTTTTAGGGGGAAGAAAGCATGGGGATCAATTTTTACAGCCTATGATATTCCCCATGTCACAAGCTTTCATTTGACATGTAAACATAGATGATAATCACAGCATTACCTGTTGCTCATTTGGCATTGATCAATCAATAAATTTCCGCTGAATATTTATTCAGCGGAAAAAAATTTTCGCCGACATACGGGATTTGAACCCACATCTCTCCAGAAACATGCCATAGTATTCTTCCAGTTGAACTAATGCCAGCTCGTCTTTTTTCCACTAATTTTAAGACAACTCTATCACATAGTTTTTTGGGCCAACCATTGGCACCATCTATATATTTACTGATTTGACATGTAGCTTGTTACTTTCTTCACTTGCATTCAGGAGATATAGGAGAACATTGGTTTTCATATTTACCCACTTTTTTGGGGGGAAGAAAGCATGGGGGTCAATTTTTTATCGTGTGACACTCCCAGCATCACAAGACTTCATTTGGCACACAAATCATTAAGTTTCTCCATCACATTCAAAAAACATGGTGGAACAACTGTTTCGACAAATCTACAAACCGACAAATGTCAAAGCCAAAAGCAATAGGAAAATAGGTAAAAACATCCTCAGCCTTATGTGTTTACAGCAAATGGCTGACAATAATACCTGGTACCGACAAGCAGCTTCTACCCCACAGAAGATTGCTTTTCGTTGTTCTCTCCCTGCAAGTGGGGCTTACCTTCTTATATCTGGAGGAGTAGAGAGTTGGGGTGGGTGGCATAGTGTCCTGATCAACCTTGTCAGTCACAGCAAAAGTATTTTTCGAATTTCAAGGAGATTTCTTTTAATTTTCACTAATTTTAAAAGAAAAAACTGCTTTGTATGACTAATAAGCATAAGATGTTAAATTTTCCAGCTTCCAAACTCTTTTAAGTTGAATTAATATTATTGAAAACCATGATTTACCTAAATTTCATTTAGAGCTACAAACCATCATTTGTGACATTTTTTCACAAAAACCTAATTTTAGAAATTGCAGAGCTTCTAAATTAGCTTCCCACTGACATAATATTGGGGTTGTACTCTAACTTTTGGCCATCAGTGTACTTTTTGGTAAAAAAATAGAAGATTATAATTAAAAAATACATAATTCTTGTATGATATACTTACTTTGCAGAAGAAAAGTAGCTGAAGACAGTTAAGAAATGAAAGAAACCAACACTTGGTTTTGAACATATATAAGAGTATACATATTAAAAAAAATAGAAATAACAAATTTTTATTTATCTGTAAAAAAAATATCAATACCTCCAAGTTTAAGCTGGTAAAAAAAAATTGTAAGAAATGATTATTAATGCAAAATTAGGGTAAAAACTAGGGGGGGGGGGATTTAAAGGAATTCATATACATTACTCATTCAGAGTGCAAAATCACTTTTATATTGTTGAAATTTCAAGAATAATTGTTTTATACCCATAAGTTGCCCTATCATTTGAACTATGGAAGTGTCAAGCATGGTTCACTACTGATGAAATGCAATTAGCAAACTTATATATAAAGATATTAACAGCCTTTCACTGATAAAGTACTCTGCTGTTATAAGGTGTGGCAATAAGACTGCATCAGTGAAACTTGTATTATTGAAAAATTATGATATCAAAAGTTGTTCCCATCAAGGTACTCCCTCATTGGCTCCATTCTCCTCTTCCATACTTTGAGCATTTCTAGAAGTCTTTTTGGGAATGCATTTTGGGTGCTCTGTCAGAAACCTCATAATTTGCTACATGTTGTCAAAATGTGTCCCTTTCATTAAACTTTTTGTCAGAAAAGAAAGAAGTGGTGAGAAAACATGCCTGATCTGGCAAAAAGGGTGTATGTTCCATCATTGTGATTTATATTTAAGGCCAAAAAGAATTTTACTGAAAAATCTTAATAAGAAGGGGTGTTGCCACAATGAACACATTACATTCAATCCCACATTTGCCAGCAAGGTCACTAACACATCTTATACAAACAGAACTAAGAGGCACTATTCATCCAATATGAGCTTTTGAGTGACTGTTAGAACCAGAAAAAGGCAACCTAAAACAGGTGTTGAATCTGTTTCATTTGGTGAGGAGTCATTACATTAAGCTATATGTGCAGTCTCATTACTTTTTCTTCCACACCTCACATGTACCACTCCCTGCAGTGATACTTCCAATACATGAATTAAAATAAAACACAACTGAAGAAATATCATAACAGAGTGCCAGTGGCATATGAAGCAAGGGGTCCCCCATGGGGTCTGAATTCCCCCTTAAAATAAGGTTTGCATTTTATTTTTGTAAAACAAAGATTGAATTAAAAAAATTATTTTCCTCAAAAATTTAAAAGAGTAATGCTTTCAATTATTTATATTATTCCAATTTTACTGCCTAACTAGTATATTTTCTATTTGGATTGATTTACTGATTCTAATCCCTAACACATTCTATAAATCTTTCTCCCTCATCCGCATTAAGAAAATTCTACATATACCACTGCAGTGTTAATATATAAACACTTAAATGCACTGAATAAAAAAAACAATCTTGATAGAACTCGAAAAATACTTCACAAGAGCTGCACAGATCTTAAAGTTAAAAATTCTATCATGATAAATGAATTTTTTTACCATCATAGCCATTTCAAATGAGGCTATATAGAACGTTGTGTTGATTTGCTTAACTGATCAAGGAATTTTTATAGGATTTATATTTTGCTTTTTATGTGTGAAGTTTTAAATTGGCATTGCATTTCAAATATCAGAGATTAAAACAATGCACATAAGGAATCTAAATGAATAATAAAATCAAACATATATGGTAATAACATTAATGACAAAATGTGTGTTCCTTCCATATGTATTTAGTTTATTTTATCATATTTTATGAATGGGTCGAAACTATTATGCTTCAGCAATCTATGCAAAAATGAATTGGATTCATTTACAAGCTTTGAGGGCTTGCATAATTTCATCCCTTAAAATCTTATACACTTTGAAATAGATTCTGAAATCTACTTGTAATCATTTTTAGGGCCTTTGTTGTGGCTACATTGAGAGCATTTGTGTTTTTAAAATGATATCCTTTCAGATAGACTTTTATTTCAAGAAACAGAATGAAACAACAAATCTGGTAAGCATGGCAGATGACTAAATAAGGTCACTTGATGGTTGTCTTAAGCCTAAAAAATTTTCATTTGACCTTTCCCTGCACCTGAATTAAAACCTACCTGCCTGTGATGTGATAAAATGTGATGGGAAGGTTAGAAACCCTTCAACATTGGGCTTCCTGCTATCCCAAGTTACATGCCTCTGATCCATTCATTCAATATATAATATTTCATTAACATCTGAATGGACAAATTATTATATACACCTACCTAATAACCTATTGCTCCACCCTTTGCCTCCACAACAGCAGCCAGTTGTCTTGGTATGGACTCAATGAGGTGTTGAAAACACAGGTGGTATTGCCACCCATGAAGCAAGGATCGTCTGCTGTAGAGCATCCACAGTTGCTGGTGGGGGTTGGTGGGCTGAAACAGATCTTTCCAATTCGTCACACAAATTCTCAATGGTGTTGAGGTCCAGCAATTGAGGGGTCCATTCAAGTGTGGTAAACTCACTTGAATGCTCCTGGAGCAAATTAGTTGCCACTCAGGAAGTATGTGATGTGGCATTATCCTGTTGAAAGATGGCGTCATGGTGTGGAAAGAGAATCATTATGAATGGGTGTAGATGGTCAGCAAGGATGTTCACATACCTTGTGCTGGTGATGGAGGTCTCAACAATACACTCCAAACTGTTACACCACCTCCACCTGCCTGTATGACCTCAACTTGGCAAGCTGGGTCCATCACTTTATGTGGTTTACGGCACATACGCACCCTCCCATTGGTGTGATGGAGTTGAAACTGTGATTCGTCAGATCAGATAACATGTTTCCAGTCCTCTGCAATCCGATTGCGACAGGCCTTTGAAAACTGCAGTCTAATCTTTTGGTGCCTTGCAGTCAACAAGGGGACACGATGTGGACGTCGACTGTAATAGCCTATTTTTTCCTTGGTATGACAGATAGTCTTTGTGCATAAGCTTGTAGACATGCCCTCATTCAATTACGATGTTATCTGCTCCACAGGAGACACACAATTCCTTCTAGTGATGTGAGACAGTCTGCACTCACCTTGAGAGTCAATTGCATGTTGACATAATTGCATGTTAACATTCATATTTCTCCCACTGGTTGGAAGTTTTGCTGTATGTCACATGGTCTTGGTATACGTGTGCAATAGTCTGACATGGAAATCCCAACAGTTCAGCAATTACGGTGACTGAACAACAGGCCTTCTTTGCACCTATCTGGCATGGTCAAACTCACTAATGTTGCTGCCTTTACCCATGATTACTTTCCAGTGGCTGGTTTCCAATGTGTAGAGACCTGCTCTATTTATAGGCATTGCCAGTTTCAGTGTCCCACATGACTGATACTTTTGTTTTGCATATTGTTATCAGGGTGTATATAATAATTTGTCCATTCAGTTTATATCTAACAAAAGAGTCTTTTCCTTTATAAAAAGAGTTAACCACCTAATTCTAAAATATTGTGTAAGCATCTAGAATCAATAGCATTAAGTTTTCTGCTACCTTGCTTGCAAAAAATACAAATTTTACCACTAGATCAAACTTTAGGAAGGAGAAAATTATTATATAGCCTAATTTCAATCATTATGTGTATCCATTTCTTCAAAATCTACACAGATTCATAAGAAGTCCACAAGCACACACTTTTTGCTTCTATTTCACTTCCTAAGACCCTCAGATAATACCTTCTTAGTGATGGCAAAGAAGAGTGAAACATTTTGGTGTTCCAACAATGATAGAAGTTCACACACACTTCACTGTGGCTAGAAAGGGGTCAGAAGGGATTATCTGAGGGACTTGTGGGGTGAAACAAAAACAAAAAGTGTGTGCATGGGCTGCTTTACAGTGAAGAAAAAAAAAGCCTCGAAGGCTTTTTTCAAATGTATTAAACCAAAATAAAAGCAAACTCCACAACTTTTTTGCCAAATAACTAATGATAGGAAATATAGCATGTTATATACCAAATTAAACAGCATTTAACTCTGGATTTTATTAAATAAAATATTTAGCAAAATTTTTCCCTTCCAATTTATTTCTCTTAAGTGTTGTTTTTCTGCTGAGGTCCTGCCATCCTCTCAGACCTTCTACTATGGCATATAAACTGACAGGATCTTGTCAGACCTCTGTGGTAAGCAGCTGCTTGAAGGGGTATTTATTTTTATTTTTTATTTATGTAACTTTATAGCAAAAGAAAATTTGCTATGGTCTGGGTGCATAAAAAATGCAAAGGTACAAAAAATTACTATTATTAAACAAAATTATTTATTACTTAACATAATATTTAAAACATTTATTAATTATTTGCATATACTTTTATTAGCTTTTGCATATTTTCAAATTAAGTTAATGATTTTTAACTTCTGAAATGAATTCAGTTTTTGGAGCTTTCATTTCAACAAAAAATCTCATGTTCAGCTCATGCTTAATTAGAACAACTTCAATATCCATGGATGCTCATGCTCTTGACCTAGCATACTGAACAAGAGTTTATCATGCAAAATCAGAAATAAATTAGTTTGATGCATTCATTATTTCAAATTTATTTATTGGTGGCAACAGTTATTTTGACTAACTTTCAACCGTTAATGTTAAGTCTATGGGGATTTTGAGAAATTTAAACTGGCAAACCCCAATTTTGGTTGACCCCAGCAAATTCACACATAGCTATGTTCTTTCCCTGGATGAAGGGAATGTTCATGCAAAGTTTGGCGTCTTTCTTCAACAAACTTTCTTCTTTATATATTAGACTTCATATAAATTATTATATTTTTAAACATGATAAATTTATTAAAAATAAAATTAAATTAAAAATTAAAATTAATTTATGAAATTATTTATTTAAAAAATTAATTTATCTTAAAAATATGAAATGTATTTATCTACAGCAAAACTTTGTTAGCACCATCAAAAGGATACGAATGATTCTGTGAATAGCATTCTGCTGCTTTCAATAGACAATCTTTGCACTGATCTAAGACTTTTGCAGCCCTGAAATTGGTGGCTAATAAATTGTAAAATGGTAAATTTTTCTTTCAGTATCTTACACAATTATAAACTTTTAGAAAAACAAAGCTTATATAAAAAAGAAAACAGTAATATCAGAAAATATATAGCAAAAAATTGCTTACCTGTCAATGTTTCATACTTATAAAAACAACATATATGTACAATTTTGGCATTTATTAGAGATATATGTGTTCTGTAAATGGTAGGTAGGAATACACTAGAAGGAAAGCTGTGTACCAATTCCCTGTGATGATGCACAGAACAAGCCAGGAACACCACCTAAAATACAGATGTTTATCAAAATAATGGAAATACCAATGGTGACTGGGTGCCATATCATGGCATTCCTTAGGGCCATTAGTTATTACGCAGGGTCGTGTCACATCCGCAACATACGAATCCATTCTTAGGGAACACCTGCACCCAATGCTTTGGGCATTGTTCCCTAATAACCATCCCTGGTTTCAAGCAGATAATGCACCCATGCATTATGTGAAATGTATCAAATTATGGTTTGCAGAGCATGAGAATGAGATACAGCAACTACCTTGGTCACCTCAATCTCCAGACCTCAATATTATTGAACATTTATGGGAATATCTGGAGTGCAAAGTCAGATTACACTTTCCACCTTCAGCATGCATATTTTACAGGAAGAATGATCCCACATTCCATTACCATATGTGAATGACTTGTATAAAACTATTCCACAATGAATTGTGTCTGTTCTGAATGCCCAAGGTGGGACTACAGATTATTAATAAAATGTTCTCCACAAATGTGTTTCCATTATTTTGATAAACCCCTGTAAGACCCCACCTTCTTCTGATACAGACCATTAGTACCTTTTGACTGCCAGATCAATGTGGCCTATTGATCTGGACTACTTATGACCACTTTTTATTTTTATTTCTACCCTGCCCTTCTTGATGCTGATCAGTTAAACAAACAAGATTGAATAATGTCTTTGAACTTAATTACAGATCCTGAATTTTCTGCATTGGTGGGCTTCTGTTGATGGAAAATCTACTGCTCTGTTTTCTGTTAGATTGTGGGTTGACTGTAAACAAATGTACAAGTGAACAAATGCACAGGATACTTCATATTAGATGGTGGGTAATCCTGATCAGAGGTCATACAGGTACCTAAACCTTTGCTTCTATGGGCATTGCCAAACCTACATTGGGAACAGTTCCTAGCAGCACAGATGGGTTAAACCTTTAGTGGTAGAGGGGGGGGGGGGCTGGTCTTTGCCCCATGCCAGCAATTAGGGGACTGTTATGTTTTGCTGGCACTACCTCTTTCAATAAACAATTTCTTTATTTACAGATCACAGTAACCATTTTCTTTCCATGAATACATGGAACTTGAGGACTCTCCATAGAGATTATTCTCTTCATTTCCCCACATAAGGTTAGGTTGTTTTACCACTGAGTGGCACTTTTTTGCACACCATGGACTAAATGGCCAAGTCACAAAGACCCTGAGGGCTCAGAGAGGGATAGAGGAAGGGGACCCACTGGACAGTAGTTAGAGTTAGCAGACAGGTAGTAGCCTACCATCAATGCCATCCAGCATGTTCTTTAAAGTGCACAGTTCCTGTGTGCTCTCCAGCACAAAGAACCATGACTTAAAGTCCCATCCGAACGATGGCAGCCTTTCCAAGCTCAGTGATGTCCCTGCTGAATGAGGGCAGCACAGGAAGTTTTGCAGAGATAAATCTCAATGCTGGCATAAGTCAGACTCGAACCTGGGAACTGCAGCTTATGAGACTTGCATGCTATGAACTGAAACACCCATGCCCCTCCCCCCACACAGGAATTCAGCTTTACATTTAAATTTTGGGCTTGCAAGAGACCAGATGAAAATGGAGAGGTCAGATACTTTAAAATAATCTTATATTTCTCTTTTCAGGGTAGGAGGATGATAAGCATTTCAAATGCATAGGTTTGCTTCTCAGTAGAAATGTCAGTGATGCTCCTTTAGGATATGACTGTATCAAAAAAGGGTTTCTTACAGCTATATTTAAAACTAGGATTAAAGATTTGAATGTTATCTGCTGATGTCCCCACTGAGGATTATGGTGAGGATGATAAATACAGATTTTATGGACCACTTGAGAATATTTTGAATGCCATCAAAGCAGGAGATATTACCCTTGTGCTACATGACTTCAATGCTAAAGTTGGTACTGACTCTGACTTTGGGGAAAGGTAATAGGCCCTCTTGGTATTGGTAGTTGTAAGGGCAATTGGGTATGTCTCCTACAGGTAAGAATGCTTTGAGAATATATTACATTTACTACAAACAAGCCCAGGTGTAGAAATCATGGGAAACTAATAAGTCATATTAGTGGAAAAAAGGAGTTGAAGTTAGTGCAGCCTTAGAACACTCTGGCATGCATTTGGAGAGACATGGGTTCAAATTCCACACACCGGCAAAACTTTTTTCCACAAAATTATTTATTGACTTTAAAGTAAACAGGTAACTCTGTGGATATTATTTATTGATTAAATCATTAATAATGGTGTGAAGTGACTTATTTATTTACATCTTACTCAGTACAACATTAAATGAAACAGTTACCATTCCCATCACAGATGATTGATAAATCACATTAGTGGAAAAAAGACAGTGTCAATGTTAGTTTAGTGGTCTTAGAACACTCTGGCATATATCTAGAGAGATGTGGGTTCGAATCATGCACATCAGCGAAACCTTTTTCCACAAAACAATTTATTGGTTTTATCTTATCAAAGAATATGACTGATTATATATTAATTAACAGCAAATGGGGTAGTACTGTTGGGAATACCAAGTCATAGAGGGTAACTGAAATTGAGGTTTGACCACTTTGTTCAAACTGCCTTGCAGCTTATCCTAAAGAAGTATTGCAGTAATGCTACAAAAATTACTTTTAATACTGAAGCTCTGAAAGACCCATATATAGCCAAAGTTTAGTATGTTAATTACAGAGTCATTATGACAAGCATGGTTTGTTTACCGCTGAAGTTGAGAAAGAATGGGACCATTACAAACAGGCTTTTCTTGAAACTAACAGTACTGTTTTGGGTAAAAAGGAGAATAGGATACAAAGTTATTGACTGATAAGGCACCAAAGCCTATTTCTGCATGAAAAATTGCAGGAATAGCCTGAATAAACAGTCTACTAGTCTTAATAGATGACATTACAGAAAGCTTAGCCCTTAACATGAGAAGTTTTTAAATAAGAATTTACTTTCATAGGTGGATTAAATTAGAAGTGCTTCTAGCATATAAAAGGACAACTTTAAAATCTTACACTGAAATAACTAATTGACAGAACAAAGTTATATCACATCTAAAATAAAGGGCATTTAAATATGAATTTTTAGAAATTAAAATATTTAAGAAAAAGAACAAACACATTAAAATTAATGTTGTTTATTCAAAACAAATTTTGCAAAAGAGTAATTTTATTGGATTTGAATCTCATTTTAAAATAACTAATGAACAGAATATGACTTAAAAGAAAGAGCACAAAATTCTGCAAATTAATATATAAACAGATTTACCTGAAACAGAATAATTACATAGTTCCAAATTTTCTTCTTGTACCAGACTGCTGAAAGTTCCATCTGAGTCACTAAATCATGTACTTTCACTGTTGGTATTGACATTAATTACTAATTCATTATTAGAAGTTATTTTTGAAGTAATTCCAAAAGATCAAAGTTTAATGGCAAGAATTCAAAGAACACTCTTTGTGAAACTTTAGCTTGGGAACATTAAAAGAAAGCAGAAAACTACTAAACACTTGGGTACATAAAAAAAAGTCACAGCAATAGTTGCCACAGTATTGTAATGCTTTCTTTCATCATTGCTAGCATTTATTTGATATATATATAATCATCAGATTTTATATTATCAAATTTAGTTGATAAACTTTCAACATTCATTTAAAAAAAATTTAAAATGTCCAAGTTCCATGAAAAAAGAAAACTCTTAGAGTATATATTACCTTGGGAACTGTAGTTCCCAAAGAATATGAGATTGTATTTGCCTCTGGGAAAATATCAGTTAATACTGAGTTGATAAGAGTTTCTGGCTAAATACTTTGGCTGACAAAGCATATAGATAGCAAAAGAGCAGAGAGATGTATCAGATAGCTAATGTTTTGTGTGAGAAGAAACAGATGCACACAGGGGTTGAGCAATAAATGTGTTAAGGTTATTGAAGGTAAGGATTCTGTCATGGCTAGGTGTGCTTAGCATTTCAGTGATTTTCTAAATGATGTGGTAAGTTTTACTCCCATTGTTTGCAATGAGCATATATGCATTAATGGATATAATATTGGCCCTGCATCACAATCTTAAGTTACTTTAGCTATCTCATTAAAACTACATAAATCCCCACTGGTAGATGACATTACTACTGAAATGCTTAAGATAATGTTTCTGTTATCACATAGCAGACTGAAATTTTGAACTTTTTTATGATAAAGGAATTGTTTCTAAGGATTTTGTCAGAACTATTACTTTCCCTATTTTTAAAATGGTGATCACAGTTCTTGTGATAATTATAGGGGTATCACTCTACTTTCTGCCCATATAAAGTTCTTTGCATTATTGTGCTTAAAACAATTAAGAATTTAGTTGGTGTACAACTGTGTGACGATTATTATAAGATTCAGAAGTGGTAGGGTACTAGATCAGATTTTTTCATTTAAGCAGATTCTTGAGAAATCTTCAGAATTTTAGAAACCTGTGGTCACTAGCTTCATTTGATTCGAAAAGATTTCAAACAAGAGTTTGACCCTGTTGATGATCATAACTTTATGGTTGATTGTCAGATCATATGGCATACATGAGAAGTTCGTTTGTATAATGAAAGCTCTCTATAATAACAATGAGTTATGTGTGCGAGTTGGAAAGGCTCATAGCAATTGGTTTAGCATTACTTCTGGTGTTCGACAAGGGTGCATTTTGTCTCCTTTTCTCTTTAGTTCGGTTATTGATTATGTTATGCGAACTTCACTTCAAGGGAAAGATTTTGGCCTTAAATAGGCTGGAGATACGAAAATTTCTGATTTAGATTATGCTAATGATTTAGCACTTTTGGCAAATGATGTTGATGAGATGAACTCTTTCATTCGAGCTGTTGATGAAACTGGTAGTAGAGTTGGTTTGGTTATAAACAGAGAGAAAACAAAAGTGATGAAAATTGGTCAGGCAGGTTGTGATTCAGTTAATCTGAATGGTTGCAATCTTGAGCAGGTGTCACAGTTTAATTATCTTGAGAGCTATGTAACAGATGCTGGTGATGTGCAGCATGAGATTAACACGTGGATAGGGATTGCTGCCAGGACTTTTAAAAATCTATGGAGTGTGGAGAAATAGGCATATACACCTGAAGACTAAAATTAGACCGTATAATAGTTTGGTTCTTTCTAGGGTTAGTTATGGTAGTGAAACTTGGACAGTTTGTAAACAAGATAACAGGAAACTAGATGCTTTTGATTCTAGATGCTTTTACACAGTATCTTGGGCATTAGGTGGTTCAACTTTATAACTAATGATGAGGTTAGGCAAAGGAGTTGGCAACCTACTTTAAGCAGCATATTGTGCACAGAGAGAGACTGTTGGTTTACTCTACTGAGAATACGCTTGTTGTAATGCCTTCTGTTAGGGCTAGTAGAGTGCTGATTCATATTAATCCTTCACTTCCTTCTTTCAGAAATAAGTTTCATAGCCTTATCACTCAAATAATTTTTTTTCCTCTTTTCCCTTTTACCCAAAAGAGTACTGTTGGTTTCAAGAAAAGCCTGTTTAAACTGATCCCATTCTTTCTCAACTTCAGCAGTAAGCAAACCACGATTGTCAAAATGACTAAGTAGCCTATCATTGTATGCTTTGGCTATATCTGGATCTTTCAGACCTTCAGTGTTGTAGGTAATTTTCTTAACCTTAGCACATTTCTTAAGCTTCAGCTGCAAGACACTTTTGACCAGTTAATGGTCAGACTCAATTTTGGCTCCCCTGTATGATCTGGTATTCCTAACTAAACTGGCCCATTTGCTGTTAATTAAAATATAATCTATCATATTCCTGTGCAAACCATCAGGCAAAATCTATGTATATTTATAAATGTCTCAGTGTTTGTAGTATGTGTCAGTTATTTGTAAAACCAATAAGTTTACTTACCTGTAGGAGATGTTCCCCATTGTCATTGGACCTACCAATTCTGGCTGTAAAACTTATCCTTCTCATTCTCATTAGAGTCCTCTGTGGGGGCATAACAACAGACAACATTCAAGTCTTTATTTTTTGTTTTAAATTTTGCTCTAAGAAATTTTTCATTAATGCAGTCATATCCTAGAAGAGCATCACTGGCATGTCTGCTGAGAAGCAAACCTACACCTTGGAGATGCTTTCCATCCTCCCTCCCTGGAAAGATAAATTTAGGGTTATTTTTAAAGTATCTCACCTTTACCTGTCCATCTGGTCTCTTACAAGCCTAGAATATATAGGTTATAGCACTGGAATTCCTGCGTGAGGACATCAGTAGAATAATCTCTATATAATGTCCTCACGTTCCACATTCCTGCAGAGAGAAAGTGATTAGTAGGATTTTTAAAGAAACCAGGTTTATTTAGATAGGTAGGGCCAACAATATCAAACAGCCCCCTGACCGCAGGCATGGGGCAAAGACCTGTTCCTCCTCCGCTAAAGGCTGAAGTCAAATTTATGGCTTTATATTTATTCTTAATGTTCTCTTTTCCATAATCTCATTAGCAAAAACTGCAAATGTCTTCCTGTTTTGTACTAGTAAACAATTGTCATATATGTTTTAAAATGTAGATTTTGTAACCATAATTGACTACTCATTTGTCTTTCAATGTCATCTAATTTTTCTGCCCTAGCCAGGTGAACTATGGTTTTAAAATTTATTTTTTCTCTACTCCTTCCCTTTGCTATTTTAGCAGATATTTAATATTGTCCTTAGTTTGCAACTTAACTGTGTTCTAATGTTTCCTTGTTTGTATGTCCTTTCTCCCTCAGTAGAGTTCCCTGTACTATTTTTTTTCTTTCTAAGCTTCTTTCCTGTCAGACTCAAACCAGGACTTTCTTTTCAGCTTTTAGATATGTCAGACACAGACCTCACCTTTTTCCCCCTCCCCATTTCCTCTGTAGTACACTCAGCATTCTCTGTGTTGCTCACTATTTCCTTCCCATTGCCCCCCCCCCCCCCAACTTGTAACTCTTTCAGTTTCCTTCCCGGAGTCGGATTAGGTTATTTTACCTCTGAGCGGCACTTTTTTGCACACAATGGGCTAAATGGCCAGGCCACACAGACCCCAAAGGCTCAGAGAAGGTTGGGGGAGGGGACCCACTGGAACAGCTGTTGGGAGACAGATAGCCTCCTGTCAATGCCATCCAGCGTGTTCTTTATGGTGCACAGGGTATGACTCTTCCACACACAGGGCCACGGCTTAACATTCCATCCGACAGATGGAGGCCTTTCCAAGCCCATTGGTGTCCCCTACTGACTGTGGGCAGGGCGGGGAGTTTTGCGGATATAAGTCTCAACACTGACCCAGCTGGGACTCGAACCTGGGAACTGCAGATTTCGCCTTCCTGGAGTCAATCTTTTCCCAGCCTCAATGTCTCTTGCTCTCTGATCTCAGTAGAATAACACACACAGTTTATCAACCTCTCCTCAGCCCTACTCCCCCCCCCCACTCCTTGCGTACTTTGTTTGTCCAGGTTGAAGATTAAAAAGTTTGTTTCTTCTGTTCTCAGATTCAAACTTTAAGCAATAAATTATTACCTTACCATTCCCAGTACATTTCCACAATACAGATCTCATATACTATAATTCTTAAACTTCAAAAATATTGTCTTTTGTTCAATTTATTCCTTAGGTTGCAATGTTTAAAGTTAAATTTCTAGAATCAAAAATTGGATGCTAGTGTTAAATATATTTTTTTTCTCTATCTCTCTATCTAACAATAAAAAGAACTTATTTCTTACATCATTAATATTCCTCAAAGTTTTACTGTAAATTTGTATGGTTTTCATAAATATTAAATCACAAGATAGACATTAAAATTACCTCAAGTCTCATTAATTTTAACTTCAAATTACCTTGCTGCACCTTTTCGAACCTGATGTTTTCTTCCTTTTCTCTCTTTTTATTGCTTTTTTTATAGTTGAGACATTTTATTGTTTTCTCATGTTTGTCACCCCCTCCCCACCACCACCACCATTCCCTCCAAATCCATATCATTCTGTATTTGTCTTCCACTTACAATGTCACATACTGTCAGTGACACTTGGAGTAACGCAAGATTTCATTGGTTTGCTTCTGGCTGGCCCCTCTTCAGTTGTGGGTGGATGGTGGAAGTTTGGGACTAGCCTAGGTAATTGTTCCCCCCCCCCCCCTAAAAAAAAAATACTGATTTTTCCTTTCCCTTGGCCATGATGCTTGTGAGAGTCTGAGCACTGGCAGGACTTAAGGGATATATCTAGCAGCTTTCCCTTTCCAATGCTTCCAATGGTCTGTGAAGGTTCAGGTGCTGCCAGGATCTGCACTGGATCTCAGATAAAAATATTCACAAATGCTTTACTTTCATTCATTTTAGATTAAAATTTTTCAAAATAAAATATCTGGTTATAAAATTTAGTCACTGCTCGAAATTTGAAAAATGGTCTCTTGATACATTCCAATTATGAATCCAAACTGAAACTGATTTCTTCAGTTAATAGTCAAGTTCACAAGACAGGTCCTCTGAAAGAATGTTAATAAGAATTTTAGGACTTCCTTGGCATGAGAATGGGGATTGTGGCAGCACCCACAATACACAATACTATCTTGCATACTAGAGCACTGGGTGGTGCCATCAAATTTAAATTTCTAGTAAACTTGAGCAACACTTTTATGTTCAATGAAATGGTATAACACGTCGACTTTGGACAGAGCTTATCAGCTGAAACGAGATAAAAGATTGAGAAATACTGTCTTGGACAAAAAAAATAACTACCCTTCTTCATGGGAATATTACTGATATCCTGCTTTATCACCACAAGAAAATTTATCACAAATATTTATTGATTTCACATTATATCATCATTTAAAATATACTTTAAATTTGTTTCTGTCTGCTTTGGATGCCAAAAAAAAATTGAGAAATAATTTGTTTCTCAACAATTTTTGTGCAAAAAATTGCAAAAGTGGAAAAAACATAACTCTAGCTATAAAGACAGTGGTATTGCTGTTCATATGATACTGATGGATAGCTTACTCAACCAGGGCTTTCACTTTGTAACCAAGCATTTTACAAAAACAAAACTCACTACTGCTGATTCTATAATGCATAACAGAAATGGCATACTTAAATTTCAGTTAGGGAAGATGCAAAACATGTGATTTCTTTTAGAAAATGTTTCCTTTCAGTTGAAAATTGGTATAATAAATAATATGTATTAGTACTCTCTATGTTGTCTAATGCTGAAATGTAAGAGGTTCAGAGAAGAAAAAATCATGATGGACCAAGAGTGAAAAATGTTCCCAAGTCAAACTATGTAACAGGCTACAATGCTAAAATATTAGGTATTGATCATTTAGAAAAGCATTTACAATCATCCTCATCCTCATCCTCAAGCAGGTCCAACCAGACCGTGAAATTTAGTTCTCCAAGCATCTACTGCATCTGGCCACTGCACACCGATTCTAATAAGGTCCTGCTTGACATTGTCTGCCCACTGCATCCTAGGTCTCCCCCTCTTTCTGAGGCCTTTAGGCACACTGTTCATAACCCTATTCACCAATCTATAATTATTCATACGGGAAACATGGCCAAACCAACAGAGTCTCTCTCTGCACAATATGCTGCATAAAGGAGGTTGCAAACTCCTTTGCCTAACCTCATCATTAGTTACAAATTTGAACCACCTAATACCCAAGATACTGCGTAAGCATCTAGAATCAAAAACATCTAGTTTCCTGTTATCTTGTTTAAAAAGTGTCCAAGTTTCACTACCATAACTAACCCTAGAAAGAACCAAACTATTATACAGTCTAATTTTAGTCTTTAGGTGTATACGCCTATTTCTCCACAATCTCCTTAGATTCTTAAAAGTCCCGGCAGCAATCCCTATTCGTCTGTTAATCTCATGCCGCACATCACCAGTATCTGTTACATAGCTCCCAAGATAATTAAACTGTGACACCTGCTCAAGACTGCAACCAACCATTCAGATGAACTGAATCACAACCTGCCTGACCAATTTTCATCACTTTAGTTTTCTCTCTGTTTATAACCAAACCTACTCTACTACCAGTCTCATCAACAGCTCGAATGAAAGAGTTCATCTCATCAACATCATTTGCCAAAAGGGCGAAATCATCAGCATAATCTAAATCAGAAATTTTCTTATCTCCAGTCCATTTCAGGCCAAAATCTTTCCCTTGAAGTAAATTTCGCATAACGTAATCAATAACCAAGCTAAAGAGAAAAGGAGACAAAATGCACCCTTGTCGAACACCAGAAGTAATGCTAAACCAATTGCGACAAGCCTTACCAACTCTCACACACAACTCAGTGTTATTATAGAGACTTTCATTATGTTAACTAACTTGCAGGTATACCATATGATCTCACAATCAACCACAAATTATGACGAACAACAGAGTCTAAAGCCTTTTTGAAATCACCAAAGGTTTCTGAAACACTAAACATTTCTCAAGAATCTGCCTAAGTGAAAATATCTGATTCACACATCCCCTACCACTTCTGAATCTACATTGCTCATCATGCAATTGACTGCCAACCAGATTCTTAATTCTATTAAGCACAATCATGGAAAGAACTTTACCTGGAACAGAGAGTAGGCTGATACCCCTATAGTTATCACAAGAACTGCGATCACCTTTTTGGAAAATAGGGATAACAATAGCTCGGTAAAATCATTAAGAACCATGCCTTTATCATAAAAGATATTTAGAATTTCAGTCATCCAAGTGGTAACCGAAACATTCCTAGCTCTAAGCATTTCCGTAGTAATTTCATCTACCCCTTATGTAGTTTAAGTTTAGAAAAAGCCAAAATAACTTCAGATTGTGTTACAGGGCCAACATTAAAGCCACCAATGCATCTATCATCATTGGAAACAATGGGAATAGAACTAACCACATTGTTTAGAATATCACTGAAATGCTCAGCCCACCTAACCATGACAGAATCCTCCCCTTCTATAACCTTGCCTTGTTTATCCTTCAATCCTTGTATACCTGTCTGTTTTCTACCACACAAAACATTAACTATCTGGTACAGCTCTCTGCTGTTGTGCTGTCTAACTGCTTCCTCGGCTTTGTCAGCCAAACCATCAAGCCAAAGATTCTTATCAGCAGTTAACTGATCTTTTACATGTTTATTAAGTTCTCTGTAATGCTTTCTATTAGGACTAGTACGGTATTGATTAAGGACATTCCTGCAGTTCTTTCTTTCCAAAATAAGCTTAGGTGCCTTATCACTCAGATAATTCTGTCTCTTCTGCTCCTTTTTTCCTAAAACAGTACTGTTAGTGTCCAAAAAAGCCTGTTTAAAATTATCCCATTCTTCCTCAACTTCAGTAGTAAGCATATCATGACTGTCATAATGACTAAGTAACCTATCATGGTAAGCTTTGGCAATAAATGGGTCTTTCAGAGCTTCAGTATTAAAAGCAAATTTTTTAAACCCTAGAACAACACTTTTTAAATTTAAGTTGCAAGACACTTTTAATAAGATAATGGTCAGATCCAATTTCAGCTCCCCTATATGACCTGGTATTCCTAACAGAACTATCCCATTTACTGTTAATTAATATATAATCAATCATATTCTTATGCAGCCCATCGGGTGAAACCCATGTGTACTTATGTATGTCACGGTGTTTGTAATAAGTGTTAGTTATTCTGAATCCATTGAGTTTACTTACCTGTAGGAGACGTTGCCCATTGCCATTGCAGCTACCAACACCAAAAAGGCCTATTACTCCTCAACAAAGGTCAGAGTCAGTACCAACTTTGGCATTGATGTCACCTAGAACAAGGGTAATATCTCCTTTCATGACAGAATTCAAAAGATTCTGAAATTGTTCGTAAAACCTATCCTTCTCATCCTCAGTGGGGGCATAACAGCAGATAACATTCAAGTCTTCAACGCTTGACTGAAATTTTGCTGTAAGAAACCTTTCATTAATGCAATCATATCCTAGAAGAGCATCACTAGCGTGTCTGCTGAGAAGCAGACCCACGCCTAGGTGGCGTTTATTGTCTTCCCTCCCTGAAAAGAGAAATTTAAGATTACTTTTAAGAATCTGACCTTTATCTGTCCATTTGGTCTCTTGCAAGCCGAGAATATCTAAATTATAATGGTGGAATTCATGTGTGAGGACATCAATAGAAAAAGCTCTGTGCAGAGTCCTCACATTCCAACTACCTATGGAGAGAAAATGGTTAGCGGGATGTTTAACGAAACTATGTTTATTGAGAGGAATGTGGATAATATCACACAGCCCCCTAATCACAGACATGGGGCAAAGACCCGTTCCCCCACTACTAAAGGCTGAAGCCATCTACACTGGAAGACTTCCTCCAATGTAGAATTTGATGATGCCAATAGAAGCAAAGAGTTCAGGTGCCTGCGATGACCTGTGTTCAGGATTATCCACCAGCTGATAAACATATCCTGTGAATCTATTCACTTGGGGCTGTCAACCCACAAACAAACAGAAAACACAGCGGAAGATTTTCCCTCCACAGAAGCCCACCAGTGCAGCAAAATCAGAATCCATAATCAAGCTCAGAGTCATATATCTGTCCAGTCCAGTGGGTTTATATGGTCAGCACCAGGACCCTGTGTGGTTGACCACTCCTCAACAGGGTAGAAAAAAAAGAAAAGTAGCCATAGATGTCCAGATCGATAGATCAGCATAATCATTTAAGAAAAAAACACAGAACAAGTTTTTTACAACAAAAAAATAGTTTCATAGGAAAATTCACTAAGGATAAGCTCCTTTGATAAGAATAAGATGACAAAGGAATTTAGCAAGTTCAGAATTCCACGTACCTGAACAATGCCAAGTTCATTTTGTTCTCAATGTTGTTGTGCCTCATTCTCTATTAATACATGGTGCTTTGAACACTTCCATAACAAGGAAAAATATTTAGTAACCTATTAACTGAGGACTGAAATATATGGGTTAGGTTATAAGTTATAGCACCTGTTTCCAGTAGACAATGAGCTCCAGTCCTACTCCTGCTGAATCTCCCAGAATACGAAAATTTCTTGGTGCGCTAATTTTTCACGTAGTCAAGTGGTGAAAAACAAAGTGATCCCCAAGATCCCAAAGAAAAAAAAATCCTCCACTTCATAAAACTTGATAGAAAATCCCATGGATGTGGAGGCATCCAAGTCACCTAGTGTAACACTAGACCATGTTTTAAAAACATACCACAATGAAAAGGTTCATAAAATGAAATCCTGTTTCAGGAAAATATATTACTCACATGAAGAAATTTCCTTTAACACACAATTTAACTGTTTTTATTCATCAGGTTTTTCAAAAGTAAGTCAACTACCTAACCAAAACCTTTTTCTCACGATATCACTGTAAGTCTTATTAAAATTAAAGTTTGTAAATTTGATTAAATATTTTATTTTAACAAAATTCAGATTTAAATTCCATCATTTGGTATATAACATGTCTTATTTCTGTTAAGGTCTGTAAATGGTAGCTAGGTAGTCACTGGAAGGAGAGCAATGCACCAATCCCCTGTGATGATGCATAGAACCAGCCAGGCCTAGCATCTAATGTCCGAACCCGCCTTCTCGTGGTGCAGACCGTTAGTACCTTTCAAAAGAGAATTTGTGGAAATGAACGGAAGGGGAGGGCTGCCAGATTAGTGTGGCCTACTGATCTGGACAACTATGGCTACTTTTCTTTTTTTCCTACCCTACTGAGGAGTGGTCAACCACACAGGGTCCTGGTGCTGACCATATAAACCCACTGGACTGGACAGATATATGGCTCTGAGCTTGATTATGGATCCTGATTTTGCTGCACTGGTGGGCTTCTGTGGAGGGATAATCTTCGCTGTGTTTTCTGTTTGTTTGTGGGTTGACAGCCCCAAGTGAATAGATTCACATGATATGTTTATCAGCTGGTGGATAATCCTGAGCAGAGGTCATCGCAGGCACCTGAACTCTTTGCTTCTATTGGCATTATCAAATTCTATAATGGAGGAAGTCTTCCAGTGTAGATGGCTTCAGCCTTTAGTGGTGGGGGAACGGGTCTTTGCCCCATGTCTGCGATTAGGGGGCTGTTTGATATTGTCGGCATTCCCTTTCTCAATAAACATAGTTTCTTTAAACATCCCACTAACCATTTTCTCTCCAAAGGTAGTTGGAATGTGAGGACTCTGCACAGAGCTTTTTCTCTTGATATCCTCACACAAGAATTCCACCATTATAACCTAGATATTCTAGGCTTGCAAGAAACCAGATGGACAGGTAAAGGTGAGATACTTAAAAATAACTTTAAATTTCACTTTACAGGGAGGGAGGATGGAAAGCATCACCAAGGCGTCGGTCCGCTGCTCAGCAGACATGCTCTTCTAGGATATGAGTGCATTAATGAAAGGTTTCTTACAGCAAAATTTTAGACAAGCATTAAAGACTTGAATGTTAACTGTTGTTATGCCCCCACTGAGGATGCCGATGAGGATAGGTTTTATGGACAACTTCAGGAAATTTTGAATTCTGTCAGGAAAGGAGATATTACCCTTGTTCTTGGTAACTTCAATGCCAAAGTTGGTACTGACTCTGATCTTTGGGGAGGAGTCATAGGCCCTTTTGGTATTGGCAGCTGCAATGGCAATGGGCAACGTCTCCTACAGGTAAGTAAACTCAATGGATTCAGAAAAACTAACACTTATTACAAACACCGCGACATACATATATGTACACATGGGTTTCACCCGATGGGCTGCATAAGAATATGATTGATTATATATTAACAGCAAATGGGCACGTTCTGTTAAGAATACCAGGTCATATAGGGGAGATGAAATTGGATCTGACCATTACCTTGTTAAAAGTGTCTTGCAACTTAAACTTAAAAAGTGTTGTGCTAGGGTTAAAAATTTTACTTTTAATACTAAAGCTCTGAAAGATTCAGTTATAGCCAAAGCTTACCATGATAGTTACTTAGTCATTATGACAGTCATGGTATGCTTACTACTGAAGTTGAGGAAGAATGGGATCATTTTAAACAGGCTTTTTTGGACACTAACAATACTCTTTTAGGAAAAAAGGAGCAGAAGAGACAGAATTATCTGAGTGGTAAGGCACTTGAGCTTATTTTGGAAAGAAAGAACTGCAGGAATGTCCTTAATCAATACCCTACTAGTCCTAATAGAAAGCATTACAGAGAACTTAATAAAAGTGTAAAAGATCAGTTAGCTGCTGATAAGAATCTTTGGCTTGATGGTTTGGCTGACAAAGCCGAGGAAGCAGTTAGACAGCACTACAGCAGAGAGCTGTACCAGATAGTTAGTGTTTTGTGTGGTAGAAAACAGACAGGTATACAAGGATTGAGGGATAAACAAGGTAAGGTTATAGAAGGGGAGGATTCTGTCATGGCTAGGTGGGCTGAGCATTTCAGTGATGTTCTAAACAATGTAGTTAGTTCTACTCCGATTGTTTGCAATGATGATAGATGCATTGGTGGCTTTAATGTTGGCCCTATAACACAGTCTGAGTTACTGGCTATTTCTAAACTTAAACTTCATAAATCCCCAGCAGTAGATGAAATTACTACGGAAATGTTTAGAGCTGGGAATGTTTCGGTTACCATTTGGATGACTGAAATTCTGAATATCTTTTATGATAAAGGCATGGTTCCTAAGGATTTTACCAGAGCTATTGTTATCCCTATTTTCAAAAAAGATGATTGCAGTTCTTGTGATAACTTTAGGGGTATCAGCCTACTCTCTGTTCCAGGTAAAGTTCTTTCCATGATTGTGCTTAATAGAATTAAGAATCTGGTTGACAGTCAATTGCGTGATGAGCAATGTGGATTTAGAAGTGGTAGGGGATGTGTGGATCAGATATTTTCACTTAGGCAGATTCTTGAGAAATGTTTAGAGTTTCAGAAACCTTTGGTTGCTAGCTTTGTTGTTTTCAAAAAGGCTTTCGACTCTGTGTAGTGTGTGAGAGTTGGTAAGGCTTGTAGCAATTGGTTTAGCATTACTTCTGGTGTTCGAGAAGGGTGCATTTTGTCTCCTTTTCTCTTTAGCTTGGTTATTGATTATGTTATGCGAAATTCACTTCAAGGGAAAGATTTTGGCCTTAAATGGACTGGAGATACGAAAATTTCTGATTTAGATTATGCTGATGATTTAGCCCTTTTGGCAAATGATGTTGATGAGATGAACTCTTTCATTCGAGCTGTTGATGAGACTGGTAGTAGAGTAGGTTTGGTTATAAACAGAGAGAAAACTAAAGTGATGAAAATTGGTCAAACAGGCTGTGATTCAGTTAATCTGAATGGTTGCAGTCTTGAGCAGGTGTCACAGTTTAATTATCTTGGGAGCTATGTAACAGATAATGGTGATGTGCGGCATGAGATTAACAGACGAATAGGGATTGCTGCCGGGACTTTTAAGAATCTATGGAGAGTGTGGAGAAATACGCATATACACCTAAAGACTAAAATTAGATTGTATAATAATTTGGTTCTTTCTAGGGTTAGTTATGGTAGTGAAACTTGGACACTTTGTAAACTAGATAACAGGAAACTAGATGCTTTTGATTTCAGATGCTTATGCAGTATCTTGGGCATTAGGTGGTTCCACTTTGTAACTAATGATGAGGTTAGGGAAAGGAGTTTGCAACCTCCTTTAAGCAGCATATTGTGCAGAGAGAGACTCCGCTGGTTTGGCCATGTTGACCATATGGATATTATAGATTGGGGAATACGGTTATGAACAGTGTGCCTAAAGGCCTCAGAAAGAAGGGGAGACCTAGGATGCGGTGGGCGGACAATGTCAAACAGGACCTTATTAGAATTGGTGTGCAGTGGCCAGATGCAGTAGATGTAACTCAGGATCGACTTGCTTGGAGAACTAAATTGCACAGTCTGGTTGGACCTTTGTAGCCCATGGCTGCGGAGGCCTAACCAGTATTATTCCAGTATAATTCCCAATTATTAATCCTATAAAAGCTGATGATTTCTGTTGATTAGTAATTTGTTAAAAAATTTCTAAGTTCAATTGTTTATTTGACTTGGCACAGTTGGCAAAAAGCATGGACGTTTCTCAAAATATATTACCAAGAAAAAAATTACAAAATGAGAGTAATTTTTTTGTTTCATGTAAAAATTTATTTTCCTATTATTCTGAAAGAAATTTCCATTCTAGTCTAGATAGGCTATATATTTATTTTGATCTTTTTCATTTTTTTAAATTTTTATTTGCATTGGTAAAAAATTCAAAATCCTGATTTGGTATATAACATACCCTATTTTCTTTCATTAGTTACTTGTCAAAAAAATTTTACAGTAAACTTTTTTTTGGCTGAGCACACTGAAACCAGAATAAAATATTGCTCCTGGTGAATATGGGATGCTTGTTTACAGAGAAAATGAAGTTTTTCAGTTTCCAAATTTTGCACCCTTTAACAGTAGTAATTAGTGCTAATTAGTTTGAAAAATGTAAATAAACAAACAAACAAACAAACAAACAAACAAATAAATAAATAAATAATTCTGATATAACATCCTCAGAACTGCAAAAGACAGTACTACTTGAAACTACATACATCTTATGATGATACCTAGGTCTCAGGCTGAAACTTGTATCAACTCAAACTGCCAGCCAATGATTTTTTTTGTTTCTTTTTTATGTCATTGACTGTGTTTAAAATATTTTGATCATATGTGAATAATAATAATAAAATACCCCTCAAGCAGCTGCTTGCCACAGAGGTCTGACAGGAGCCTGTCAGTTTATATGTCATAGTAGAAGGTCTGTGAGGATGGCAGGACCTCAGCAGAAAAACAACATAAATGTCCAAGCCTTACCTGGGGCTTGAACCCAGGTCCCTTAGATCAGTCACAAAAAGCATGCATCATTTATCCCTTAAAATGAAAAGTTTGCCTTTCTTGTCCCCAGGGTTAAGGGACAAATCATCCAGTGTATATATAAAATAAAATTATTTACTTATTATTGAAATTTTTAAAATTAAGCATTAAATTTATAAAAAATAACAAGCAAACCATCCAATTTTAACTATTTGCAATTCAATTAAAACACGTACGACCATCAATCATTTTATTCTCCATCAATAATTTCTATCAGCAGAATTTCTAATTCCAGCATAAATATATCGTTTGTCATATTACACATTCTACATTTACTGCACTCTAAAGATGACAAAATAAAGCCATTTTGAGGATTTAGAAAACTATGAATTATCATATTTTATTAAATAATAAATCCACAGAGTTACCTGTTGACTTTGTAGTCAATAAATCAATAAATAGTTTGTGGAAAAAAGTTTTGTTGACATGCAAAATTCAAACCCATGTCTCTTCAGATACAAGCCAGAGTGTTCTAACACTAAACTAATGTCAGATCTTTTTTTCACTGTGACCAATCCATCTCCCTTGATCTTGTGCTGAGTGAGATGTAAACAAATACTTATTTATTTACATCTTACTCAGTGCAACATTAAAAAGAAATAGTTGCCTTCCCGATCATAGATGGTGCCAAAGTTGTGCAACAATGATGGGAGATTGATAGGTCACATTAGTGGAAAAAAGACCACTAAACTAATGCAGGCACGCATTAGTTTAGTGGTCTTAGAACACTCTGGCATGAATCTGGAGAGAGGTGGGTTCGAATCGCACATGTTGGCAAACTTCTTTCCCCAAAACTATTTATGTGAATTTTCCTTAATCTCTCTCTCAAAAAAAAGTTGTCTCCCCACTCACCATAGGGGTGATGAGAAAAATGTTGCTGCCAATGTAAATCCCTTGATCATCACACTCGACTATTAAAATATCAAATTCCTAGCCCAAAAAGATTGTTTGCAATATTTTTTTAAAATTTTCAAAATTTTCCATTGTCAGAGAGCACAAATTAGAGTATATGAGAGATTTTAAAAGTGTGAATAATAATAGTTTATCAATACCTATTCAACCCAAAAGGAATTTTTAATTTTTTTCTGAAAACAAATAATTTTCTCTTAAAACATTTTAAGTTTTTCACTACCCCATCTAGGTTAAGACTGAAATATCACTGTTGTCAATGCAAATGTCATAATATTCACATTTAATAATCAAAACTTCAAATTTCTAGTGTAATTACATCACTTGTAATATTATTTTGAAATTTTCCATTTTTTCCACAGTTAGAGGGCACAATTACAGCTATAGAAAGATTCCAAAAAAATACCATCATTATATTACATCAATACCTATCCAATCCAAAAATAATTTTAATTTATCTCTAAAACAAAGGAGTTTGATGTCTACAAACAGACAGACAGATGACAAAGTGAAAACATTGTTAACTGTCTGTCTATTGGTAGACATCAAACTTTCACTTGCTTTTTTTGAAAACGATCTAAAAACAGCTGTCTGTTGTTTTCATTCCAGTTCTTCAGGCTGGGGACTTGAAGGGTTAAGGCAATAGTACAGTGTCTTAATATTACTGAAATGAAAATGCCCTGAATGAACTTTCCTCAAATAATAAAAAGTGGTTTTAAAGAAATCATTAAAATAAAAATACCTGCTTTTGAATATTCTGTTGCTGCACTGTCATAATCTGGCTTCCATTTAAATAATGATGTTTTAAGGCTAGAAATAAAACAGGAAAATATGTAAAAAATTTAAGGATACACGGAGATAAAGGAAATAAAAAAATATAATAACTCAGTGAAAAATTTACATTACATTTTTAGTCTTTTAAACACCGATAATATGATCTACAAACATAATAAGAATTTAATTACTGTACTATTCTTTGAAAGGATATAATTTTCTAGAATTGGCGTACTCAATTACAATTTTAAGTGGTTGATGTTTTTGGGATTTCAGGCTTTCTTTGTGCCAGAAGTGAAGAAAAAGAACAATCATGGGGCACAAACAAAAAAGGAAAAAACTAAAAACAACTGAGGATCTGGAGTGCATCAGTGGTCAAAATCATGTCCATTTCTCCAATTTCATCATTTTCTTTTTATCTTCAAACCTTTCCTACCAAGTCCCATTAACAGCTCTAATAAAAGAATTCATCTTGTCAACATCATTTGTTAAAAGGAAATTATCAGTAAAAGGACCAAATTATCAGCATAATATGTCATATATTTTCAAATCTTTAGACCAATGGTTCTCAACCTTTTTACATTGCAGCACACTTAATACTGGTTTTAATTTGTTACAGCACACCAGTGTTGGGTTCACTTCCCAGCAGCACATCAAAGTTGCTACATTTTAATAACCTGAAAAACACTGCTACTGATAACATTAAATTAGCATCTCATCATTCATCCTCATTCACAGATCTCCAGTGTGCTGTGTCATACATGTTGAGAATATATGCACTGTTTTCAAATTCAACAACAGAATCAAAATAGTACAGCTCAATAATGAAAAATAATAATGCATAATATACCAATTCTTGCCTTACATATTTTTATCATTTGTGCCCATTTAGTTTACATATCAAGACCTATTTTTGAGATATTTCTGAGGTTATTTTCTGTATACAATTAAAAAGACCTTCTTGCTCAAAAATTAATTTAAAATAATTTAAAATTCTCTGTCATTGAGCAATAAAATCTTAGAGTTTATCCTTCAAACTATTCGCATGTTGAAAGTTCTTAGGAGAAAACTCTCGGAAGCTTTTCGGAGCAAAGACAGCGCTCTGTCTTCAGTGAAGTGACTTCACTGACTGAACTTCACTGAAGATCACTTCACTTCACTGAAGACAGAGCTTCAGAGATTTGCTCTGAAAAGCTTCTGAGAGTTTTCTCCTAAGAACTTTCAACATGCAAATAGGTTGAAGGATAAACTCTAAAATTTCATTGCTCAATGACAGAGAATTTTAAATTATTTTAAGTTATTTTTCAGACTTTTTCCATATGAGTGCTATGGCTCACTTGGACACTGGCACACAGTACAGTGGTTGAGGAACACTGCTTTAGACCATCTAAAGCTCTAGCTTTTTGCTTGCAATTAATTCCTTGTAACACGGCCTGATAAGTGGGCTAAGAGGAAAAGGTAACATATTGCAACATTCTCAAACTTCAGCAATAATAATAACTAGAAGGATGCATATCGCCTCTGGCACATATGAGAATCTCGTTTTCAAAGAGAAAGAAGTTTTTCCTTTACCTACTGTTTCATTCCTCAAAAGTTTTATTTTGAGCTAGCGGATGATGGGAAAAATACAAATAATATTTTAGTACCAATTATATATAACACAAAAGTATTAGACTTTTAATCTTAAATCTGAAAAGTTGCATTTCCCACACCTCTCTCAGAAAAGTGGGTAGAAGTTATTACACTCAGCAGAATATCTGATAAAAACTATCACTAATTTTTCAAATTTCTATTCTATATATATATTATTTGCAAAACTTGTAAACAGCACTGCCATTTCATTTTCAGTGATCTGTAAATATATATTAAAACTGATAAGTATTTGGAAAATGTGAATTATAATATCTCATTAGTACCAATCAAACTGAAAAAGGGTTTTCTATTATCATTTTCATTTCTTTATAATCAAAACTTCATAACATTCACATTCCACTATCAAATTTCTATCATTAATGCATCGTTGCAATATTTGCTTGATATTTTAGAATTTTCAATCTTTTTGCACCATTAGAGGGCACAATTATAGTTTTCAAATAATTTCAAAAGTGTGAATCAAAATATTTTATCAATTCCTATATAACCCTAAAAAGAATTTTTCATTTATCTCTAAATTACAATTATCTGCTAAAACATAAAAATGTGTTTTCCCACCCCTCCTGGGTCTAAGGGGTCAACTCATTGATGGCAATGAAAACTTCATGACCTTCACATTCCACCACCAAAATTTCAAATGTTTATTGCAAATATATCGCTTACAATATTTGTTTGAAATTTTGGAATTTTCACCTTTTTCCACCGCTAGAGGGTATAATTATAGCTTAAGAGAGATTCTGAAAGTGCATATTGTATATTTCTTCAATGCCTGTAAATGGTAGCTAGGTGTAAACTGGAAGGAGAGCTGTGTACCAATCCCTAGTGATGATGCACAGAACCGACCAGGTCTAGCACCTAATGTACGACCCCGCCTTCTCGTGGTGCAGGCCGTTAGTACCTTTCAAAAGAGATATTCACTTTTGAGAGGGAACAGAAGGGGAGGGCTGCCAGTTCAATATGGCCTACTGATCTGGTCATCTATGGCCACTTCTTTCTTTTTATTCAAACCTGCTGAGGAGTGGTCAACTTCACAGGGTCCTGGTGCTGACCATTTATACCTACTAGACTGGACTTGTTTATGGATTTGAGCTTGATTATGGATCCTGGACTTGCTGCACTGGTGGGCCTCTGTTGAGGGAGAATCTGCTACTGTGTTTTCTGTTTGCTTCTGGGTTGCTAGCCTTAAGTGAACAGAGGCATGGGATACCATATATCAGCTTGTGGATAATCCTGATCAGAGGCATGGGATACCATATATCAGCTTGTGGATAATCCTGATCAGAGGCCATCGCAGGTACCTGAACCTTACTTAGCTAGTTGGGCATCGTCAAGCCAAACTGGAGTAATGTGTCTCAGGCAGGCCATATGGCTCTTGAAAAAGTCCACTTTTGAAGGTGGTGCCTGAAGTTCCTACCAGCATCGGTGACTTCAGCCTTTAGCGGAGGAGGAACAGGTCTTTGCCCCATGCCTGAGATCAGGGGGCTGTTTAATATTGCTGGCCCTACCAATCTCAATAAACCTAATTTCTTTAAAAATCCTACTAATCATTTTCTTTCTGCAGGAATGTGGAACGTGAGGACATTACATAGAGATTATTCTCTTGATCTCCTCATGCAGGAATTCCACCATTATAACCTAGATATTCAAGGCTTGCAAGAGACCAGATGGACAGGTAAAGGTGAGATACTTAAAAATAACTTTAAATTTCTCTTTACAGGGAGGGAGGATGGAAAGCATCACCAAGGCTTCAGTCTGCTGCTCAGCAGACATGCTAGTGATCCTCTTCTAGGATATGAGTGCATTAATGAAAGGTTTCTTACAGCAAAATTTCAGACAAGGGTTAAAGATTTGAATGTTAACTGTTGTTATGCCCCCACTGAGGATGCCAATGAGAAGGATAGGTTTTATGGACAACTTCAGGAAATTTTGAATTCTGTCAGGAAAGGAGATATTACCCTTGTTCTTGGTGACTTCAATGCCAAAGTTGGTACTGACTCTGATCTTTGGGGAGGAGTCATAGGCCCTTTTGGTATTGGTAGCTGCAATGGCAATGGGCAACGTCTCCTACAGGTAAGTAAACTCAATGGTTTCAGAATAGCTAACACATATTACAAACACCGTGACATACATAAATACACATGGGTTTCACTTGATCAGCTCATAGAAATATTTGATTATATATTAATTAACAGCAAATGGGCTAGCTCTGTTAGAAATACCAGGGCATATAGGGGAGCTGAAATTGGATCTGACCATTACCTTGTTAAAAGTGTCTTGCAACTTAAACTTAAAAAGTGTTGTGCTAAATTTAAAAAATTTACCTTTAATATTGAAGCTCTAAAAGACCCAGTTATAGCTAAAGCTTACCATGATACGTTACTTAGTCATTATGACAGTCATGGTTTGCTTAATATTGAAGTTGAGGAAGAATGGGGCCATTTTAAACAGGCTTTTTTGGAAACTAACAGTGCTCTTTTAGGAAAAAAGGAGCAGAGGAGGCAGAATTATTTAAGTGATAAGGCACTAGAGCTTATTTCAGAAAGAAGGAACTGCAGGAATGTCTTTAATCAGTACCCTACTAGTCCTAATAGAAAGGATTACAGAGAGCTTAATAAATGTGTAAAGGATCAGTTAGCTACTGATAAGAATCTTTGGCTTGATGGCTTGGCTGAAGAAGCAGTTAGGCAGCATGTGATGCCATACCGTTCACTTTTGCTTTACCTTAACCAGTTTTGTTTAATTTACGTTATATTTATCATTTTGGGGATTTTTATTTCCTTTTCGGCATCACAGCACTCGTTTTCAAGTTTCTAGGAGTTGCGTACGCGCAACTCCGAACTTCCGACCGTAACCGTTAAAGCGCGTGCCAAGGACACGCCCCCTCTTGCGTCATAGCTTGCGTCGTTCATCATAGTATGCAAATGTCTTTCCCGGCATGCGCTGGCTCATTGTCAAAAACCGTGACCTGCGAGTCACTGAGAGAGAGAAGTAGAGAGAAGGAGAAGCACAAGTGTGTGCATGAGCACAAGGTGCATAGCACCAAGCGTTATGTTTCTTCATTGATGTCTTGGTGAGTTAATTATTTTGGAAATAAATCTATTTTGTTTTGTTATAAAACTTTTGAGTCTGTACAGTTTTTTTATCTTGAGCAACATGAATTAAGGATGTTTTTTACATTTATTCTTATTAGTTGACAATCGTTTTAATTCTTACTCGTTAACGCTCGCTGGTATTTGAACCCTAAATCAACTAATTCTACTTTTGGCAATTTGTTAATTATTGCCTGGCGCCCGTCTAAGCTATCCGGAGCATAACAAGTATTTTGCATTTGTTTGGAGCGTTACAGAGTCACATAAAAGAAGTGGCGCAGCGAACAGGGACTCGCCAGTATTTAAAGATAGTATATATATTTGTGGATAAATTTTGTGTGATTGTCAAAGATAGTAATTTTTTGAGCTCAATAGTTGTATGTACTAGTTGTAGATTTAACGGCAGCTTAAGCCGAAAATTTTTGTTGAGCAAGTAGCTTAACATTTTTTGTATATTATTCAAAGGTACTGAAGTTTCAGCGTAGATATTGCTGAATATTTAAGATATTTGTTGTATGTAATGATTAGAAGTGTCCGGGCACACAAGTACGTAGGACGATAAGAAAAATTTTTTTTATAAGCAAATTTATATTTTTGTAAAGCTTAGTTATAGCTTTAGTATTGTTGTATAGCAGTACCTTTGAGCGCTGCTCAAGATAAAAAGGTTTTCAAAATTTCCAAAATTCAAAATTTCGGCAGACCGCTAAACATGTCTGCTAATAATATGGCCGATTCCGCCATAATGACTCCCAACATAGAAAGAGTAAAGGGTAGATTGCAAGATGTAATGATGGAAGCAGAAGTGCTAATGAATCTGCTTGATGATAATCGGGAGAAAAGGGGAACGACAACAACCCCTAAATTTGCTGACAATGCTACGTCAGTTCACCAACGAAGAAACTTTGAACGTAAGGTTCCATTTTCTGTTCCGCCAGAAGCAAGCGATAGAACAGAGTATTTTCAACCGCCACAACGACGATTTGCCAACCCATCCATTAACTATAGTCCTTATGTTAATTGGCCTTTACCTGAGATAAGGTTTGATGGTTCGAAATGTCCGTCATCATGGACATTTGTCAAGTCCATGGAGGAGCACTTCCGTTTACATGAAGTGCCAAGCAACAAAAAAGTTGTTTTAGCAGTATCTTGCCTAATTGGATGTGCTAAGCAATGGTGGAATAACGTAGGATGTCGTCATGGCATAGAACTTTGGGAAGAATTTAAAAACGAAATCATGGACATATATCCGGCTTATAATGATTTTACAGAACTAGCTACAGAGTTGTTTTCACGAAGACAAAGGGAAAGAGATGACATAGAAAAATTTATATGGGGTACAGTAGAGTTATATCAGCTGTACGATGTTGATGCCGCTGAAATTGATATTGTAAATTGCATATTGTCTCAATTACTTTTGCCCATCCGAGAATTCCTAGAAGTACGAAACATAAATTCAGTTGCCGAGTTAGTCAAATTGGCTCGGCAATACACTGCAAGAAGAGAATCTGCAGCAAATACACATAACCAACAATGGATGCCATTCCCGCCAAAGCAGCGATATCAGGTTGAGTCGCGTAGAATGACTCCCACACGACCGGAAGTTACACGGTCCCGACAATTTGCGCCGAACGTGCCTAGAACTATAGAATATGAACGAAGTAGAGACTTTTTGCCACGTCAAGCTTCAAACCATAACACTAGACCTAAAACTTTGGTTAAACAAAAGAGAGAAACTATCACTTGTAACTTTTGTGGCCGACTAGGATATATTGAGAAATACTGTTACCAAAGGAATGAAAATTCGGGAAACTTTCATCGGGATCTTTGAAGCGAGAGGCCAAGGTTCCTCAACAAAAGCCCTCTCATGAGTTAAGTCTTGCTACTGTGGGTATACATAATGTCTTACATTTACCTTTTGTGAAGCTTTATCACGATAAGACAGAATTCATAGCTCGCATTGATACAGGAGCTGATCTTACATGTCTACATAAGAAAGCATGGGATAAAATTCAGAAAAATTGTAAACTGAATTTGCAGCCGTGGTCCGGTGGACCTTTGAACTTAGCTTGTGCTTCCAAGCAGTGTTTTCCGCAAGGAACTGTTGAGTTACCTATCACTTTAAATAATGTGGAGATAAGACTTGAATTCTTAGTAATAAGTTAATTATTATACGACTCTTTAATAGGAATAGATGCGATACGGAAACACTTGATTGAATTTGATTTTGCCAACAATACTATTTCATTAAAAGCAAAACTTGATATCGATCAGATAAAATCAGACATTAGAAAACATGCTGACAACGCTCATTTGGGAAATAGCGAGAGAGTTAAGTTAGAAACTCTGCTCAATGCCAATTACGAACTTTTTAACAACAAGCCCGGTAGATGTCAGATTTTAGAACATCATATTGACACCGGCAATAATAGACCTGTTTACAGCAAACCATATAATTATCCTCCCAGTAAAGAAGAGATAATTTCAACACAAATTAAAGAAATGTTAGAGGATGGGATAATAGAGCCAAGTTTTAGCCCTTGGGCTTCACCGGTCGTGCTCGTTAAAAAGAAAACTGGTGATTTGAGATTTTGCGTAGACTATCGAAAATTAAATGCTGTCACAGTCGCCGACAGATATCCACTACCTATTATTCAGAATCTACTAACACAACTGGCTGGCAAGAAATTTATTAGCACACTAGATTTGTCTTCAGGATATTGGCAGGTGTCCGTATATCCACCAGATCGATCCAAAACAGCATTCCTCACAAAAGATGGATTATTCCAATTTCGTTGCTTACCGTTTGGCTTATCAGGAGCACCCGCCATGTTTCAACATCTTATGTCCGTAGTTCTGGGTGACCTAAAAGGAAAAATTTGTGAAGTATACTTAGACGACATAGTCATTTTTTCTACTGATTTTTCAGAGCATCTACGTGATTTGAATTTGGTATTTGCAAGGTTAAGAGAAGCCGGACTCACCATAAAGTTGTCCAAATGCACATTTCTCCGAGAAGACGTTCAATACCTCGGTTTCACTGTTAATAAGGATGGAGTAAGAACATTACCTAATAAGGTCGAAGCCATAGAACGATTTCCCACACCACGCAATTCGAAACAACTTAGTAGATTTTTAGGAATGTGTGGATGGTACCGACAATTTGTACCCAATTTTGCTAATTTGGCAGAACCTTTGTGTGAATTACGTCGAAAGCGAAAGCGGTTTCAATGGACACCTGTTTGCGATACAGCATTTCAGACATTAAAGGATGCATTGTGTCATGCTCCCGTGTTGGCCTTGCCACAGTTAGGCAAACCTTTTTTCATCTACACTGATGCTTCCGATGTCGGTCTCGGCGCCGTGCTGAGCCAAGTACAGAATGACAATTGTGAACACGTCATCATGTATGCCAGTCGCAGTTTGAGTCATACTGAAAGAAACTATACCGTGACTGAAAAAGAATGTGTAAGCGTAATATGGGCTCTAGAAAAATTTAAAGTACAATTAGACACATCCGACATAACTATTTTTACTGATCATGCTGCTTTACAATGGTTACAGACATCTACCAATCTAACAGGTCATCTATAATGCGCTGGGCATTACGCCTACAAGAATTTAATTTCAAGGTCGAGCATCGAAAGGGAAGTGCACATCAGCTACCAGATGCATTATCCCGTGCTCCCGTGTGGCCGGCAGAAGTTACGCCAGAGCTCGAAGATAAGCCTTTTGCTCCCTCACTCGCCACAATAGTTCCCATCGAATACAAGGAACATTTAATTACTGAACAACAAAGCGATTTCGAATATGGAAACGTGTATCATTATTTGAAAACTGATGAATTACCTCTAGATCCTAGTATAGCTTCAAGTATTGTTGGAAGAGCCAGACATTTCAGATTAATTAACGATATTTTGTACTACTGCAGACGACCGAGTCAAACAGGCAGTTATCGCCCATTTATTCCCAAGAATTTAAGAGAGTACATACTCCGAGAATTACATGATGTACCTTCAGCTGGACATTTAGGTACGCGGAAAACCTATCAGAAAGTGGCCAAAAGATCATATTGGCCAGCTTTGAAAAAGGACATAAAAACCTATGTAGAAACATGCCTAATTTGTCAAACCACGAAATTCGATCAAAACCGTCCTTGTGGTCTTATGAAAAGCACGATCTCCAATGAACCCATGCAATTAGTTGGCATGGATTTAATGGGCCCGTATCCACAAACACAAGCGGGATCCCAATATATTCTGGTCTTGGTAGATTATTTTTCGAAATGGGTCGAAATATTTCCTGTTAGAAATGCAACAGCAACAATCGTAGCAAAGAAATTTGTAAATGAATTTATATGCAGATACGGGGTACCCAAGAGTATAGTTTCGGACAATGGGCCCCAATTCATTTCCAATGTGCTTGCTGAAGTATGTGAAACGTTCCAAATAAAACATATATATACAACTCCATATCATCCACAATCAAATTTATTAGAAAGAATTTATCAGAAAGAATTAATCGAAATATTGGCAGAATGATAGCTGCTTACGTTGAAAATAGACATAGTACATGGGATAAATATTTGCAACAGTTTTCCTTTGCTTTACGCACTTCATTACATGAAACCACCAAATTCACGCCTTCACGGATATTTCTTGGAAGAGAACTAACATTGCCCTGGGACAGACTCATTGGCCAACCCGCATCTTCACAATCCATTGAGTTTAGAACGGAACAGCATATTAGAGCCATTTCAAAGGCACAAGATAATTCCCTACGAGCACAACAAAAGCAACGAGAGGATTATAATAAAAGACGACGACATATGGAATTTAAAGTAGGTGATAAGGTCTTGATTAAAACACATCATAAGAGTGATAAAGAAAGAGGATTCATCAAGAAATTTGCACCATTATATGCTGGACCATATGTTATAAGGAAGAAACTTTCCCCACTTCTGTATGAATTGGCCAATATGACCACTAATGCCTCAGTAGGATACTTTAATGTTGTGAATATAAAGATATATAAAACATCTATAGAATTTTCTAGATCTGAAGTAGATGCTCCACAACAAACCCAGGAGAAAGATGGCTCTGATGATGATGAACCTTTACCAGGCAGAAGAGAAAAGAACAGATTAGATTATCACCTACTGCACACAACAGGGCATAGACTGACAAAGCCAGATTCAGCTGTTCCATCAACGTCAAGAGCGTGACGAAAGACCGACGAAACGACCAGAGCCTGCAGAGCAACAACCGGCAGCGAACATCGGGAAGATGACGTCATGAGAGAGATCTACAGCGACGACTTGACTTGAACGAGATCTTCAGTAACAACTTTACGTGAAGCCACCCACCGACGACGGAAGGATGTTATCGGAAACGGACTAGATGATTTATCGCCACGGAGTGCCAACAATGAAATTTAAGTATATTTTTCTTTCACTTGGCACTTGATTGAGTTATAAAATGTTTTTTTTTCTGGAATAGATGAAGACGAAGAAGAAGCCTTATTGTGAATTATATAGTTAGCGATGTTTAATTTCATGTTGAAACTTTAGAGTTCGATATTTATTTTTGAAAAGTAAAATTTTTGTAGTTCGAGTTTATACTTGTGTGAATAGAATTTTTTTTTTTGCATTCTTGTTCATCGAGGTTCTAGTTATTGTATTTACGTGAGTTAAAATGTATTTTTGTAGATTTTCGTTTCAGCTGACTGATAGCTGAAAATTTTGTAAGTCGATATTGGAAAGTTTAGAAATTGTAAAATGTTTCTGGATATGAATGAGAAGAGTGAAAGAGAATTAGTGATTTAAGAATTTGTATTGTAAAATAACGTGCATTCCAAAGTGAATTTATGTAAAAAAAAAAAGGAGATTCATGTAAAAGTTATTGGATGAAATGTTATCATCGTATATTATAAATTATTTACACTCTTTTTTCTTTATTCTTAGATACGATTTATGTATATGTGTTTAAATCTGTTCAGTGTCATCAGTGATATTTATGTGTCAATGATACGTAATTTTTGGATGACATTGGCAGTATTTATTGGTATATATAGATGATGACCATGATGATGACTGCAGAATTTTGTTTTTTTTTGTGTACCTTTTTGGAGCTGTCCCCAAATGGCCGTGTCTGATAACCGAGTTGTTACCAGCATAACTCCTTTGGGAGGGGGACGTTAGCTCTGAAGGGGGAGGTAACTAATGATTTTTTATTTCAGCTAGATCGCGATTTCTGTGAATAGGAGAAGAATTAGCGGATGATTACAATCCCGCTTGTTTGTAAATTTTGAATTTTCTTAGCTTTGCGTATTTGAATGTAATTAGGAGGAGATAACGGTGTTCGAATACCCGTTTTTTTATGTGATTTAGGTGAAGATTTAGCTGTCACATATTTTTATTGTGGTTAGGGGAGAAGCGGAAGTTATCACCCCGCTAGCAACAATGTAATCACTTTTTCTTTTCATCTTTTTAACATTTATTAGACTTAGAAAGATTAGGAGTTCATCAACCTGTTATTTTCTGTACAGTTCAAGATATGCCATTTCGAGTTTGTATCAGAATGTGATACTAGTTAGACCGATGATGCTAGTATACAGTTAACTGTCACAGCCACTGGTATGTATTGACACTAGGTTAGCTGTTAATTACATATTTTTGTCAAGAGGAAAAGGGAGGAGGTACCTTTGGTTCTGCTGGAAAATTGTGTCAAAGTAAGAATAGTTCATCATATCAAAATTTGCACTAGCATACTTTTACTTATTTATGTTCAGCCATGTGTAAATGACGTAAGATGTGTCCTTTATTCAAAATTGCTCGTCAAAATTTGTTAGGTCAATCTTTTGACTCCCTTTGGAAGGGGGAGTTGTGATGCCCCACTGTTCACTTTTGCTTTACCTTAACCAGTTTTGTTTAATTTACGTTATATTTATCATTTTGGGGATTTTTATTTCCTTTTCGGCATCACAGCACTCGTTTTCAAGTTTCTAGGAGTTGCGTACGCGCAACTCCGAACTTCCGACCGTAACCGTTAAAGCGCGTGCCAAGGACACGCCCCCTCTTGCGTCATAGCTTGCGTCGTTCATCATAGTATGCAAATGTCTTTCCCGGCATGCACCGGCTCATTGTCAAAAACCGTGACCTGCGAGTCACTGAGAGAGAGTAGAGAAGGAGAAGCACAAGTGTGTGCACGAGCACAAGGTGCGTAGCACCAAGCGTTATGTTTCTTCATTGATGTCTTGGTGAGTTAATTATTTTGGAAATAAATCTATTTTGTTTTGTTATAAAACTTTTGAGTCTGTACAGTTTTTTTATCTTGAGCAACGTGAATTAAGGATCTTTTTTACATTTATTCTTATTAGTTGACAATCGTTTTAATTCTTACTCGTTAACGCTCGCTGGTATTTGAACCCTAAATCAACTAAATCAACTTATTCTACTTTTGGCAATTTGTTAATTATTGCCTGGCGCCCATCTAAGCTATCCGGAGCATAAAACTTCAAGTATTTTTGCATTTGTTTCGAGCGTTACAAGCACAACAGCAGAGAGCTGTACCAGATAGTTAATGTTTCATGTGGTAGAAAATGGACAGGCATACAAGGATTGCAGGATAAACAAGGTAAGGTTATAGAAGGGGAGGATTCTGTCATGGCTAGGTAGGCTGAGCATTTCAGTGATGTTCTAAACAATGTGGTTAGTTCTACTCCCATTGTTTGTAATGATGATATATGCATTTTGCAGCTTTAATGTTGGCCCTATAACACAATCTGAAGTTATTTTGGCTGTTTCTTAACTTAAACTTCATAAATCCCCAGGGGTAGATGAAATTACTACGGAAATGCTTAGAGCTGGGAATGTTTCGGTTACCACTTGGATGACTGAAATTTTCAATATCTTTTATGATAAAGGCATGGTTCCTAAGGATTTTACCAGAGCTATTGTTATCCTTAATTTCAAAAAAGGTGATCCCAGTTCTTGTGATAACTATAGGAATATCAGCCTACTCTCTGTTCCAGGTAAAGTTCTTTCTATGATTGTGCTTAATAGAATTAAGAATCTGGTTGATAGTAAATTGTGTGATGAGCAATGTGGATTGAGAAGTGGTAGGGGATGTGTGGATCAGATATTTTCACTTAGGCAGATTCTTGAGAAATGTTTAGAGTTTCAGAAACCTTCGGTTGTTAGCTTTGTTGATTTCAAAAAGGCTTTCAACTCTGTTGGTCGTCATAATTTGTGGTTGATTTTGAGATCATATGGTATACCATACAAGTTAGTTAACATAATGAAAGCTCTCTATAATAACACTGAGTCGTGTGTGAGAGTTGGTAAGGCTTGTAGCAATTGGTTTAGCATTACTTCTGGTGTTCGACAAGGGTGCATTTTGTCTCCTTTTCTCTTTAGTTTGGTTATTGATTATGTTATGCGAAATTCACTTCAAGGGAAAGATTTTGGGCTTAAATGGGCTGGAGATACAAAAATTTCTGATTTAGATTATGCTGATGATTTAGCCCCTTTTGGCAAATGACGTTGATGAGATGAACTCTTTCATTCGAGCTGTTGATGAAACTGGTAATAGAGTAGGTTTGGTTATAAACAGAGAGAAAACTAAAAAAATCAGTGGCATTTATTTAAAACAAAGTAAGTGATGAAAATTGATCAGGCAGGTTGTGATTCAGTTGATCTGAATGGTTGTAATCTTGAGCAGGTGTCAGAGTTTAATTACCTTGGGAGCTATGTAACAGATACTGGTGATGTGCAGCATGAGATTAACAGAATAGGGATTGTTGCCAGGATTTTTAAGAATCTATGGAGATTGTGGAGAAATAGGCGTATACACGTAAAGACTAAAATTAGACTGTATAATAGTTTGGTTCTTTCTAGGGTTAGTTATGGTAGTGAAACTTGGATGCTGTGTAAACAACAGGAAACTAGATGCTTTTGATTCTAGATGCTTATATAGTATCTTGGGTATTAGGTGGTTTAACTTTGTAACTAATGATGAGGTTAGGCAAAGGAGTCTGCAACCTCCTTTAAGCAGCATATTGTGCAGAGAGAGACTCCGCTGCTTTGGCCATGTTGCCAGTATGAATAATTATAGATTGGTGAATAGGGTTATGAACAGTGTGCCTAGAGGCCTCAGAAGGAGGGGGAGACTTAGGATGCGGTGTGCAGAAAATGTCAAACAGGACCTTGTTAGAATTGGTGTGCAGTGGCCGGAGATATGCTTGGAGAATTAAACTGTGCAGTCTGGTTGGACCTCCGTAGCCCATGGCTGCTTGAGAATGATGATGACCTATCCAAAGAATTTTTGATTTATCTATATAAATAAAAAAGTTCAATGTCTAGACAAATGACAAAGTGAAACTATTATCTCATTTTCAAAGAAAATGAGATAAAAAAAAATAATAAATATCCCCTCAAGCAGCAGCTTGCCACAGATGTGTGACAGGGGCCTGTCAGTTTAATATGCCACACTCAGAGGCTTATGAGGATGGTGGGCCTTCAGCAGAAAGACAACACAAACATCCATGCCTTACCCAGCTCTCGAACCTAGGTCCCTTTGATCAATAGCCAAGGATGCTAACCACTCAGACGATAATACTAGACCTAAAATAAAGACCCACATTCTGTGCAGTAAATTACGGTGTCAGCTGTGCAGTGATGGTGGTCAATATGCCTACTAGCAGGAATAATTCTAAATAGGGGAATTCATGTACGTTATTGTTTTTTGGGGGAAGAGAATATCAGTGTTTTAAATAAATGCCACTGATTTTATTAATTTTTTTTCGGGGGGAGGGGATTTAAGTGGTGTTTTGAGTTTAAATTTTTGAGGTGATTTTTTTGGGGCATGGTGATGGATCTTTTGGGGGAGGGGTATTTCAAGTATGGATTGGTGAGACATTGTTTATTATTTCTGTGTTCAGACACTAATTTCTCTGATATGATTTACTTTAGTTGTTTTTTTTTTAATGCAGATTGGTTTTGCATTGTTTATAATATTTCCGTTTTAACAGTAGTTGTCTCTGATGTGATTAGTTTTGGGAGTTTTTTTTTAAGAGCAGTTCAGTGGTGCTTAATTGTGAGTCATATTGATAAGATATGGCTTGATTTCATTAATTAAACCCAGACAGGGAAAAAATTTTGAATGAGAAGAATGCCCATATTCATACTTTTTCATGATTTTTTCCCCTTAACTCCCAACACCCCACTCAAAACACAAGATTACCAACTCAGGTCATAGCAGGATTACAGTTTTGCATATTCTGTCCTCCAGGTAAACAATGGCAAGCAATTAAACAATTAAAAAATTTATGATTAATTCACCTAGTTATTAGCAAAAGAGTTCAAGAATTCTTCTTGATACTGTTGAATTAAAATAAAATAAAATAAATACCCCCTCAAGCACTTGCTAGCCACAGAGTTCTGACAGCAGCCTATCAGTTTATACACCATAGTAGAAGGTCTATAAGGATTGCACGACCTCAACAGAAAGCCACACAAACATTCATGGCTTAACCAGGGCTTCAACAGTAGCCAAGCATGCTAACCAGATACACTATTAATAAACTCATATCTCAATTTTACCTCATTTCAGTCTCACGTTATACATATATAAGGTTTTAGATTTTCAAATTACAAATATAAAGTTGCTTTAACTGAGCGATAAATTATTTACAGCAAATTAAGAATATCATGGAAATAAAAGAAATATTTACTATTAAGATGAAACTTGGATAAATCAGGCCACATGGTTTCTAAAGTGTGGTGGTAAATGTAATAAGTGGACAAGAGTTTGAATATGTACTTGTTTACTTAGCAGAAATAGTGAAAATACCACAATATAGTGGATGACAGCAATTTCCAGTCCTTTGCGAAGTGAAATAGCATTTCCATAAAATTATATATGTTGAAATGGTTCCATCAACATGTTTGCTATTTCATATTTGTCCATAAACATTTATATAATTGAATACTGATGTTGATTTAGCACTGGAAACACAATCTCTGTACTGTTTCATATCCACCTTTGAAATGTGCTTAAAAATGGGGCCTCAAAGTGTCATCAATTGCAATTACTTCTGTGCATACTGTTACTAGGAAAGGTTTACTTGTCATACGGTTCATTTATATTAGGTATGGACTTAAGTGAGATTGAGTATAAGTAATGTTCATAATTGTAACTACCAAAGTTTTATAATTGTGTAGATTTTAATTTTTACTTGTTATACATGATTTTACATTAAATTACAATGCAGTTAAACGACAGATTAAATGTTGATGCAAGAAGACGTAAACGAATGACGGTATTTCTCGCCAACGTCATTCTATGACTCTCGCCGTACGTAAGATATATTATGTGGTATATCAGACGTAAAGAAAAAAAGAAATATTTGCTAATGGGAGGAAATCGTTCGCCAACGTCATTCTATGACTCTCGGTGCAGCAAACACTCACTGTTTTATAATTCACACATCACAGTGGGATAAATAACAATGACAGTATTATCAAAAAGTATTCTTATATTCGTTTATGCTTATTATAAGAAGCACGTAAAAGCTTACTATTTTTCTGCTTCACATATACATGCATTGCCTTCTGCTATCTTCTTTTCAGCCGCCATACTTCTTTACTATTCAATATTGAAGTTGCCGTTTCCCTCAAAATAAAATTCTTCCCTTTAAATGCCGCTCAATCAGTGCCTAATGGTCACAGAATCGATGGCTTAACAGCTAAAATGATTGTTTAAAAAAATAAATCCCTGTTATTAGGACCTAATCTGCTCTGCCTTCGTAAAATACTTGTAGTTTAATATTCAAAATTTTATAAAATATATCGTCATTGATTAAAAATGTTCATTAATTTTTACTCACATTTTGCAAATATATTCATGTAAAAGAAATTAATTATTTTTCGAAATATGCAAAAAGGCATAATTTCATTAATTTCACTGCTTTGTCTTTACCATCTTTACCGAATCATATTTACATGACACAACATTGCGCTGGTTCCAGCTAGAGGCCCTAATAGGTAGAGGTTGGAATCTCAAATTGGATGCCATGTTTTGTCGTCGCTCGAATTGTTTAGCGTGTGTTGTTGAATGGTAATGTACATATACTTATAGATTTCCGAGAAGGGTAGAATATTATTTGATACAGATTTCAGTGCTCACGACTGGAAACACTTAAGAAAACGTCTAAAACAAAAAAGTAAATTTTATGGAGTTTTTTTTTTTAATAATTTCGTTTTGTCTTCTGTCTTTCTGTAGACATGAACTTTTTTGTTTATACAGATAAATAAATTTTTTTTTTATGTTGGATAGGTATTGATGAAATATGACGATTTGCACTTTCCGAATCTCCCAAAAAGTATAACTATGCATTCTAACGGTGGAAATTTTTGAGAATTCAAAAACTTCAAACGAATATTTCAACCATGTATTTATGTTAGAAATTTGAAACTTTGATGTTGTAATGAGAAGGTCACGAAGTTAGCATTGCAACAATGAGTTGATCCCTTTAGACTTGGTAAGGGGGAGGGAAGGGAGGAGTTACTTTTTTGGTTTTAACAGAACATTGTATGTTTTGAGAGCTAAATCAAAAAAAAAAATTTTTGCGGTTGGACAGGTATTAATGAAATATTACAATTTTTCACTTTTCGAATCTCCCGAAAGCTAAAATCGCGCTCTCTACTAACGATGGGAAAAAGTTGAAAAATTCCAAAAATTAAATAAATTTTGCAAACTATGTAGTTATGCTAAAAATTTGAAATTTTGGTGGTGGTCTAGAAAATTCCATTGACAACAATGAGTTGACTCCTTACGCAGAGGGTAGTTAGGAAATGCAACTGTTTTAAGAGATAATTGGAAACTTTTTAGTTGTTGCTAATAATATTATAATTCGCATTTTCAAAAGTAGTTTTAATTACATCATTAGTCATCACTAAATATGCAAATGGCAACACTTTTAACGAATTGTTCTAGTGATCTGTTTCCTGTCAGACCTCTGTGGCAAGCAGCTGCTTCAGGTTTTGTATTTTTTCTCTTCATGGTAGAAATATAAAACTTTGGCTGTAGAGTGTCAAGAGACATTCCACTAACAGCAATGACTTGCCCTTTCTTTTTTTAGAGAAGTGTGAGAAAATCAACTTTTTAAATTTAAGAACTAAAAAACAAATACTTTTTTGTTGTTTAATTACTAATACATCGTTCAATAGTCATGTAGAGGAGCTGAAATTGGTTTTCACCATTACCTTGTTAAAAGTGTCTTTCAACTTAAACTTACAAATGTTATGCTAGGGTTAAAAAATTTATCTTTAATACTGAAGCTCTAAAAGACCCAGTTATACCTAAAGCTTACCATGATAGATTGCTTAGTCATTATGACAGTCATGGTTTGCTTACCACTGAAGTGTGAGGAAGAATGGAACCATTTTAAACAGGCTTTTTCAGAAACTAACAGTACTCTTTTAGAAAAATAAGGAGCAGAAGAGACAGAATTTTCTTAGTGATAAGGCACTTGAGCTTATTTCAGAAAGAAAGAACTGCAGGAATGTCCTTAATCAATACCCTATTAATCCTAATATAAAACATTACAGAGAGCTTAATAAACTTGTAAAGGATCAGTTAGCTGCTGATAAGAATCTTTGGGTTGGCTGACAAAGCAGAGTTAGCAGCTAGACAATGTAACAGGAGAGAGCTGTGCCAGATAGTTAATGTTTTGTATGGGAAGAGATAAGCAAGTATACAAGATTGAAGGATAAACATTGTAAAGTGTTTGAAGGTGAAGATTCTATGATGGCTAGATGGGCTGAGCATTTCAGAGATGTTCTAAACTATTGGTTCTCAACGTGGGGTACGAGGTAATATTTTTTGGGGTACGCTGTGAGAACTCAAAAGTCGCTAGATTTAATAACAAAGTCGCCTTTCACTGATTACCCAGTAAAATGTTTATAATTCTATAAGATTTGCTAAATTGTTTGTTATTCTTTTGTGTCTATTATATGTAATTTATGAATAAAAAATTTAATGTGTATATATATATGCACACGTTTATCCCATCGTTATACTATAACTATACTCTAACTATAGTTTTAGCTATTTATACAAGGGGTACGCCAGTTACATAACATTTCCAGGGGGTACGTGAACCATAAAAGGTTGAGAACCACTGTTCTAAACAACGTTATTATTTCTACTCCCATTGTTTGTAATGATGATAGATCCATTAATGTCCTTAATATTGGCCCTATATCACAATCTGAAGTAATTTTCGCTATTTCTAAACTGAAATTACATAAATCCCCAGGGATAGATGAAATTACTACCGAAATGCTGAGGCGGGACTAGCTATTTAGGTGCGCACTCTCAAATCCTCTTTTGTCTTCACAGTGATCATGGATTGATCGAAACGCGTATATAAAATATCTTAATATGAAATAAATTTGTCTACTTTTTTGTGTGTGGTATATCAGATGACTTTTGTTAATTGATCAAAACATCGAACTGCCACGGAGCTCTGCCAGTAACCATTGATATCAGCGAGCGCCAGAGACGGCGACCAAGCAACATCCACAAGTCATGTGTGCCAGAGACAACAACCTAAGTAGGAGTGTACCATGGCAGTTTTCAATATAACGACAAAATTGTGAACCTTATATTATTAAAAATTGTGCACATTAATTAGACACTGTTGTCCATTAACTAGCCATTATTAACAATAATCTGGTTTCTCACAAACTCTGCTTTTTTAACACACGATTGATATTATATATTCTTTTAACGTGGCAAATTTTAAAACCGGTAAGGCATGGCTGTTTGTGTCGTTTTTCTGCTGAGGTCCTGCCATCTTCACAGACCTTCTACTGTGGCATATAAACTGACAGGCTCCTGTCAGACCTCTGTGGCAAGCAGCTGCTTGAGGGGGTATTTTTATTTTTATTTACAACTGCAAACTCTTTCAAACATTGGTACAGGGCGCTTGAGACTGGTACATATGGTCACCTTGCTTTATTGCCGTTTCATTCTTTTCGATATGAGATAAACCTTTCTGAAGCAGCAAGTATCCAGGTTGGTTGATTCGTATTTAGAGTAACCAGTCAACTCCAAACCTAAGAATTCAATTCAGGGCAAAAAGGCCAGGACAGCTTGTGGAGAGAGAAACGTGGTTTTTGTTTTAGAAGGCTTCATTATATGAATAAAAACAGAGTAGCTAAAGAATTTAAGCATTGCAGAGGATTCGTTCATCGAGTTCGCAATTCTGAGGAGTTTAGAAGAGCATTGGCAATAGATAGAAACTTCAACCCAAAACTTGGTGTTTGGAATGGCTCCTGGAAGGAAACAGAGAGTTATTTGAGACAAAAGAATCTTAACATGAATTAATGAAAAGGGAAGTAACTACGATTCACTTACTATAATAAGTTTGTGAGAAGATTGCTTACTCTCAAGTAATTTACACGAAAAATTGCCCTGTAATTCGCTTCTCTCTAAAGATCGAACAATTTCATTGGAAACGAATAAATGCTTAGTAAATGTATAAATTTTTGACAAAAATTGAAATTTTGAGAAAAATTGAATATTTATCTTATGCAATAAACACCCGATTTAACGGATAAAATCATTTTAACCAGTAGTAGACTTCTGTTATAGTGCCTATAAGTAATAGTGTGGTAATCGTCAATAGCTTCGCCATTAAAAAGTGATCCAAATAATGGTCCCCTACCAACAGGGGGACTAGAGTCGCATCATAACTTTGTACATGCGCAAAGATATTGGTATATAGTACCGTTTTACGCCAAATAACTCCGCCACAAGTAGTTCTAGATAGGAAAAAAGTAGTTCTACATGAAAAAAAATGATATCGCGAAACATTATGGGCATGAAAAAACATGATACTCTATAAGCAGCTAAAATGTTTCGTTAGTTTCCTCCAGAAATTTAAATATTAAGAATTAGCTTACATAATAAAAAATTGTTTAATTGCGGTGGCATCCTCACAAATCCCATTTTTACATGTCTTCAACTATTTTCATTTGGTAAGTATAAAGTGAATAAACCTTTAATTTGTTTGATTTATTTAGCATAATTGATCGCTAGTGATGATGCACAGAACCAGCCAGGTCTAGCACCTAATGTCCGACCCCGCCTTCTCGTGGTGCAGGCCATTAGAACCTTTCAAAAGAGATATTATCTTTTGGAAGGGAACGGAAGGGGAGGGCTGCCAGTTCAGTATGGCGTACTGATCTGGTCACCTATGGCCCTGCTGAGGAGTGGTCAACTTCACAGGGTCCTGGAGCTGACCATTTATACCTACTAGACTGGACTTGTTTATGGATTTGAGCTTGATTATTGATCCTGGACTTGCTGCACTGGTGGGCCTCTGTTGAGGGAGAGTCTGCCGCTGTGTTTTCTGTTTGCTTCTGAGTTGCCAGCTCTAAGTGAACAGAGGCATGGGATAACTTATATCAGCTGGTGGAAAATCCTAATAGAGGCCATCGCAGGTACCTGAACCTCACTTAGCTAGTTGGGCATCGTCAAGCCTAAACTGGAGTAATGTGTCTCACGCAGGCCATATGGCTCTTGAAAAAGCCCACTTGAAAAGGTGATGCCTGAAGTTCCTACCAGCATCGGTGACTTCACCCTTTAGCGGAGGAGGAACAGGTCTTTGCCCCATGCCTGCGATAAGGGGGCTGTTTAATATTGTTGGCCCTATCAATCTCAATAAACCTAATTTCTTTAAAAAACCTACTAATAATATTCTTTCTGCAGGAACGTGGAACGTGAGGACATTACATAGAGATTATTTTCTTGATGTCCTCATGCAGGAATTCCACCATTATAACCTAGATATTCGAGGCTTGCAAGAGACCAGATGGACAGGTAAAGGTGAGACACTTAAAAAATACTTTAACTTTTTCTTTACAGGGAGGGAGGATGGAAAGCATCACCAAGGCGTCAGTCTGCTGCTCAGCAGACATGCTAGTGATGCTCTAGGATATGAGTGCATTAATGAAAGGTTTCTTACAGCAAAATTTCAGACAAGGGTTAAAGACTTGAATGTTATCTGTTGTTATGCCCCCACTGAGGATGCCGATGAGAAGGATAGGTTCTATGGACAACTTCAGGAAATTTTGAATTCTGTCAAGAAAGGAGATATTACCCTTGTTCTTGGTGACTTCAATGCCAAAGTTGGTACTGACTCTGATCTTTGGGGAGGAGTCATAGGCCCTTTTGGTATTGGTAGCTGCAATGGCAATGGGCAACGTCTCCTACAGGTAAGTAAACTCAATGGTTTCAGAATAGCTAACACATATTACAAACACCGTGACATACATAAATACACATGGGTTTCACTTGATCGTCTGCATAGAAATATTTGATTATATATTAATTAACAGCAAATGGGCTAGTTCTGTTAGAAATACCAGGGCATATAGGGGAGCTGAAATTGGATCTGACATTTACCTTGTTAAAAGTGTCTTGCAACTTAAACTTAAAAAGTGTTGAGCTAAATTTAAAAAATTTACCTTTAATATTGAAGCTCTGAAAGACCCAGTTGTAGCTAAAGCTTACCATGATAGGTTACTTAGTCATTATGACAGTCATGGTTTGCTTAATACTGAAGTAGAAGAAGAATGGGGCCATTTTAAACAGGCTTTTTTGGAAACTAACAGTACTCTTTTAGGAAAAAAGGAGCAGAGGAGACAGGATTATTTAAGTGATAAGGCACTTGAGATTATTTCAGAAAGAAGGAACTGCAGGAATGTCCTTAATCAGTACCCTACTAGTCCTAATAGAAAGGATTACAGAGAGCTTAATAAACGTGTAAAGGATCAGTTAGCTACTGATAAGAATCTTTGGCTTGATGGCTTGGCTGACAAAGCTGAGGAAGCAGTTAGGCAGCACAACAGCAGAGAGCTGTACCAGATAGTTAATGTTTTATGTGGTAGAAAACGGACAGGTGTACAAGGATTGCAGGATAAACAAGGTAAGGTTATAGAAGGGGAGGATTCTGTCATGGCTAGGTGGGCTGAGCATTTCAGTGATGTTCTAAACAATGTGGTTAGTTTTACTCCCATTGTTTGTAATAATGATAGATGCATTGGCAGTTTTAATGTTGGCCCTATAACACAATCTGAAGTTATTTTGGCTATTTCTAAACTTAAACTTCATAAATCCCCAGGGGTAGATGAAATTACTACAGAAATGCTCAGAGCTGGGAATGTTTTGGTTACCACTTGGATGACTGAAATTTTGAATATCTTTTATGATAAAGGCATGGTTCCTAAAAATTTTACCACAGCTATTATTATCCCTATTTCAAAAAAGGTGATCGCAGTTCTTGTGATAAGTATAGGGGTATCAGCCTACTCTCTGTTCCAGGTAAAGTTCTTTCCATGATTGTGCTTAATAGAATTAAGAATCTGATTGACAGGCAATTGCGTGATGAGCAATGTGGAATCAGAAGTGGTAGGGGGTGTGTAGATCAAATATTTTCACTTAGGCAGATTCTTGAGAAATGTTTAGAGTTTCAGAAACCTTTGGTTGCTAGCTTTGTGGATTTCAAAAAGCCTTTCGACTCTGTTGATCGTCATAATTTGTGGTTGATTGTGAGATCATATGGTATACCAGACAAGTTGGTTAACATAATGAAAGCTCTCTCTAATAACCCTGAGTCATGTGTGAGAGTTGGTAAGTCTTGTACCAATTGGTTTAGCATTACGTCTGGTGTTCGACATGGGTGCATTTTGTCTCCTTTACTCTTTAATTTGGTTGTTGATTATGTTATGCGAAATTCATTTCAAGGGAAACATTTTGGCCTTAAATGGGCTGGAGATACTTAAATTTCTGATTTAGATTATGCTGATGATTTAGCCCTTTAGACAAATGATGTTGATGAGATGAACTCTTTCATTCGAGCTGTTGATGAGACTGGTAGTAGAATAGGTTTGGTAATAAACAGAGAGAAAATTAAGGGATGAAAATTGGTCAGGTAGGCTGTGATTCAGGTCATCTGAATGGTTGCAGTGTTGAGCAGGTGTCACAGTTTAATTACCTTGGTTGCTATGTGGGGCGGGGGTGTCTCAGTCGGTAGCGCACCAGGCTCGTAATCTGTAGTTCCCAATTCGAGTCCCAGCTGGGTCAGCGTTGAGATTTATCTCCGCAAAATTCCCCGCCCTGCCCACGGTCAGTAGGGGACACCACTGGGCTTGGATAGGCCGCCGTTCGTTGGATGGGACCTTGAGCCGTGGCCCCGTGTGCGGGAGAGCCATACCCTGTGCACGTTAAAGAACACGCTGGATGGCCTTGACGGGAGGCTACCATCTGTCTCCCAACAGCTGTTCCAGTGGGTCCCTTCCCCCAACCTTCTCTGAGCCTTCGGGGTCCATGTGACCTGGCCATTTAGCCCATGGTGTGCAAAAAAGTGTCGCTCAGAGGTAAAACAACCCAACCCAACCCTTGGTTGCTATGTAACAGATACTGGTGATGTGCGGCATGAGATTAACAGACGAATATGGATTACTGCTGGGACTTTTAAGAATCTATGGAGATTGTGGAGAAATAGGCGTATACACCTAAAGACTAAGATTAGACTGTATAATTGTTTGGTTCTTTTTAGGGTTAGTTATGGTAGTGAAACTTGGACGCTGTGTAGACAAGATAACAGGAAACTAGATGCTTTTGATTCTAGATGCTTACGCAGTATCTTGGGTATTAGGTGGTTTAACTTTGTAACTAATGATGAGGTTAGGCAAAGGAGTCTGCAACCTCCTTTAAGTAGCATATTGTGCAGAGAGTGACTCCGCTGCTTTGGCCATGTTGCCCGTATGGATAATTATAGATTGGCGAATAGGGTTATGAACAGTGTGCCTAGAGGCCTCAGAAGGAGGGGGCGACCCTAGGCCATGCGGTGGGCAGATAATGTCAAAGAGGACCTTGTTAGAATTGGTGTGCAGTGGCCGGATGCAGCAGATGTAGCTCAGGACAGATATGCTTGGAGAATTAAACTGTGCAGTCTGGTTGGACCTCCATAGCCCATGTCTGCTTGAGGATGATGATGATGTTTAACGTTATGAAAGGGAGAGAATTATATAGTTTATATTTGCTCGTATTTAACCTCTCGTGACATTTAATACAATTTCAAGTACAACTTGTTGAATACTGTGCTGGGGTAAGAATTTCAGCTCTTCGTGGCTAAAATATAAAGCGGTAAGGCATGATCGCGTTTGTTGTAATTTTAACGTAGTAAGTTGTGCTTTGCATGCAGCATCTTGAAGCGATAGGAACCGCTAGCCTCACGATTGTAACGAACAGTTTTAAAAGTATTTTTCTCAGTATAACAACATTCTTTTGCACAGTGCAGTTAAGACGAGAATTTTTAAGATGAATATTTAGAATTTAGATTCTACTCAAATATAAATAAATTACTGAGGTTTTGTTTTTACGTTTAAGAACATTCAAGTCTAATATGCATTGTGTGTACGGTAAAGCTGTTATTGGTTCCTGTGAACTCCATGACCTATGTTCCAGTACTTAACGGTAATAAAATGCTGTGGCAATCAGCACGGGATAGTAACAGCGTTTAACAATCCTTTATTCTTTCCTGGATCACTTTGGAAAAGGGGCCTCAGTCCCTTTATCATCTGGTCCAATCGCAAAATTCAATTCTGGGCGCTGCAAGCAACGACTGGCGGGACCAGGACCGTAAAAGTGCTGGCTATCCCACATTTCGGCGATTAGGCTTAATGGCTCGCAGGCCACCTAGATTCACTGAAAAAAAAAAGCAAAGGGAAGCTGCTACGTGGTAAAAAGTGTTAGAGAGTGGTGGGGAGTAGTTAAAATATCTTCCATGATGGAGGGTGAAATGTATAATGTTTTTTGTGGGACATGCTCTGAGTTGGTGTCAATAAGGTAGATTTTAGCGCTTGCGTTGCGTTACACAACGCAGCGTAACTACCTAGGGAATGGGATGGACTTTAGTTAAAGGTATGGGATTGAGATAGTTATAAATTTTCAATGGTGTGGGGGAGGAGGGGGTCTGAGGTCTTGAATAGGGTGGAAATGTGTGTCTTGGGGGGGGGGGGGGCTAAGATAGAACTGTTATATTCTTTAAATCCTCTTGCATTGGAGGGAGTTAACTGTAGAAATGAAATTTTTAGGGGTGAGGGGGAGAGGGGCATTTAATTAACTGCCCTTAAAAATTTTAAAATGTGCCATTAATTTAATGGGGATGTGAATTGAGGTATATGGGGGTAAGGAGATAGTTGTTAGCAAGTTAGATTACCAATAATAATGAAGTGGAATGCAGTGAAGTAGACTCGAAGGGGTCCAGTGCAAACTGTAGTCCTTGTGAATTAAATGATATTTGATACAATAAAATTTTTTTTAACTTATAGTGAGGGGTAAGGGGGTTAAGGGGGCATGTTATATCATATGGTGTATTCAGAATGGTGAAGTGGGGGTTGACAAGGGGTAATAAAAATTTGAATTAATCGATAAGTTAAAGCATTTTAATACAGAATAATTATGATATTAATAATTTGCAGTATTAAAATGATCTAACCTATAGGTTAATTCAAATTTTTATTACTTGAAGTATATTTTATAATTTGAAGATGTGACAAATAACACACGTACTAATATGTGATGTTTGGACTCGCCAATTTTAATAGAAGTCCTGTCGTAGATATCCTTGTAAATTGCAAAAGCAATTTAAAACGTTATAATTGGCTAAACAACAAAGAATAACCATGCTACTAATAACTTGCATTCTTCTTTAGCCAATTACAACGTTTTAAATTGCTTTTGCAATTTACAAGGATATCTACACCATGACTTCTATTACAATTGGCGAGTCCAAACATCACATGTTAGAACATATGTTACATCACGTGTCATTCGAAGAGTTTATCAAAGAGCCAATCAAAACGATCACTTCAGCGCTCTGATACATAAAGAGGAATGCGGTTTGTTTTGATCGAACGGCCATCAATTTTCTTCGTTTTAAAAAAATTTACTTGCTCAAGCGTTCTCTAAGTTTTACTAGTTCAGTTAAAATACTTAGGAATAATATGCATTTGAATGGTAAAATCATTGCATAAATGCTTCTATGTTTAAAAGTCGTTGAAAAGCGAAACGGCCATAGAAGGTATTCTTAACAAGGCAAGAATATCGTTCCCAGCGTTCTGCCAGATTTCAAAAGGCGAATGCCACACTATACTTATAGGCACTCTACTTTTGTGAAACCGCGAAATCCGTTATTTTCGAATCAGTCTGGATAATAGTTCCCCTTCCATGTATTATTCCCAGTTCCTAACGGTAGTTCCCTTCTTGTATTTATTCCCAGCCCCTAACGTTGCAGTTTCTCTGTGTTGAAATCCTATAATTTCACTTTTATGAGTACTAGGGATATCTTATAATAAAAGGTTGAAATTTTTATAAATCATGGCTGCAAAGATAGGCGTAAAAAGAAGAGTGTTTTTGAGTGAAAAACAAGTTAGAATTGATCACAGTGCCTGTGCCGCCATATTCACTCATGCAAGATTTTTTAATGATTTTCAATTCTTCATGCAAATACATAATTTTGTGAACGTGTGACTATTTCATATAGAAACGGTAAATGTAATAAAAAGTGCATATTATATTGCTATTCTGGTTTTTATAAAACCCCATTCATTATTTGACGAATTTTCAGATGTAACGGACACCTATTCCCCTATAAGTAGACCGTTTTTTATTGTACCATTGAGACAACAACGTTTTGCTGGTATATGAATACCTAGCGCACCTTATATGTGATGAAAGTAAATTAGACACAGCACGACAACTAAGCTGGAATCTAGGTTTCTCGTTATAGGGGATATTAATCCAAGGGAAATGATCGAAGAGACTGAACTTCTTCTAACGAAGTGGTCACGACGGAGGGAAATGTTTTTTTGCGATTTAAAATATATTAAGTTGGTCTCTTACTTTCAAAGTGAAAGAAGAAAATGATCATTTTCAAATCAAGATGGATCGGCCGTAGCATCCGAAGGCAAGAAGCATCCCGATCAGCTGGTATGTGTTGGGGGAAAAGCACAAGTCTGTAGTGTTTGTGTTGCATAGGTATGTGTATTGGCAAATTGCGATTATTGTACTGGATTTCTAATTACTGTTTCGAGATACTAATCTAATTTTGCTCACTAAAAGTGCCGTCTTTACTTACAGAAAGTTATTGCTCATTACACCTGTTCATGCAAATATTGAGTTCATTGGAAGGCTCATAAATATCGAGGAAAGAAAAAGAATGAATTCAGCGGAACACGGAAAATCATACATATAATTGACTCTAATTGCTGAAGTGTAATTTTTTTTTTATCCCTAAAGTGATTTACGTCTATGAGGCTATTAGACATGTCTGTGTTGAAAATATTGCTTGGATAAAAATTATAATTAGAAGACTGAACTTCTAACGGAGCTTAACTATATAAATGTCTAGATTAAGTAATGTAGCTTAAAAGCAAATTTCGAGATTTCACAATAGATTATTTAACTATTTACAGAAAATATGCTATTAATCGGCATTTAATATAAACTTTATTTTCATCTAAAATATTTTAAGACTCCAATGGCCTGTTACAGACTAAGTCATAATGTCAGTGTTATGAAGAAGGTCTACAAAACACAATGCCAATCTGTACTACATTATTACAGTTAAGTTTATATTTATGCATTTCATATCATTAAAAAGTAAAAAAGTGTAATTTTTGATGTTTTAAAGTTAAAATTGCTAAGTAGATATTATATACTAGACATTTTGTGATTGGAAGATATAATTAACTGCAATACTGTAAAAACCACACTAAAAGAGTTGATCAGAGCAAGACATTGCAAAAGACTTGGCCTATAACTTGCTGTTGGATTTGTAAAATGTTTTGGCAAAATAAAATTTACCTTAAATTCTTTAATATCAGCTAAGGTAACACAAATTGAGTATAATGGTGGTTATTGATGTGACACATTTGTTACTAGTGCTCCTTCTGTGCTAGCAAAATAAAGAAAACGGCTCTTCAGTATTAGTTCCAAGTGCAAGATCAAATTAATTCTACTCAAGGTCAGTTAGGGTTACATAGATGTAACTCCATTTGGGTTATTTTAGAGGGCTATACAAAGGGTTGCTTTGGAGGGCACTGTAAAAACAAATAGGATGCTTCCTCTTATCCTCAAGCAACCATGGGCTATGGAGGTCCAACCAAATTGTGCAATTTAGTTCTGCAAACACATCTGTCCTCAGTTACATCTGGTCACTGTAGACCAATTCTAAAAAGGTTCTATTTGACATTGTCTGCCCACTGCATCCTAGGTCTCTCCCTCTTTCTGCACCTCTTCATAACCAGATTTGCTAATCTATAGTTAGGTATATGGGCAACATGCTTAAACCAATGGAGTCTCTCTCTACACAATATGATAATCAGAAAAGGCTGACTCCTTTATGTTGTTCAGTTGTGTTGTTTTACCTCTGATCAACACTTTTTTGTACACAATGAACTAAATGGTCAGGTCACAAGAACCCCAAGAGCTCACAGAAGGTTGGGGGAGGGGACCCACTGGATAGCTGTTGGGAGACAGACAGTAGTCTCACATCAAGTGCATTCTTTAGCATGCATAGGGTATGGCTCTCCCACATATGGGACAACAGCTTAACATCCCATTCAATGGCTGACAGCCTTTCTAAGCTCATTGGTGTCCCCTACTGACTGAGGGTAGGAAGTTTTTGTGGAGATATATCTCAACACTTGCTCAGCTGGGCCTCGAAGCCAGCAACTGCAGATTAAGAACTTGGTGTATTACCGACTGAGCTACCCCCATCCCACTGACCCCTTTGCTTAACCTCATACTAATCCAAGGGAAATGATCGAAGAGACTGAACTTCTTCTAACGACAAACAAATTGATTCGTTGGAGTTACATTTATGTAAAATCTATGTAAAATGGAGTTACATCTATGTAACCCTAACTGACCTAGAATAGAATTAATTTGATCTTGCACTTGGAACTAATACTGAAGAGCCTAGGTTTTCTTTATTTTGCTAGCACAGACAGGAGCACTAGTAACAAATGTGTCACATCAATAACCACCATTATACTCAATTTGTTATTCCCATCCACTGACTCCGTTGCTTAACCTCATACTAATCCAAGGGAAATGATCGAAGATACTGAACTTCTTCTAATGAAGTGGTCACGATGGAGGGAAATGTTTTTTGTGATTTAAAATATATTTAGTTGGTCTCTTACTTTCAGAGTGAAAGAAGAAAATTATCATTTTCAACTTTTTTTTACTTACAAAATTGAACCATCTAATGCCCAATATACTGTGTAAGTGTCAAGCAATCAAAGACGTCAAGTTTTTTGTTATATTGTTTACAAAGGGTCCAAGTTTCACTATCATAACTAACTCTAGAAAGAGCCAAACTATTATAGATCTAAGTTTAGTCTTTAGGTGTACACATCAATTTCTCCACACTCTCCATAGATTCTTAAAAGTTCCAGCAGCAATCCCTATACTTCAGTTTATCTCATGCCACACATCACCAGTATTTGTTAAATAGCTGCCAAGATAAACAGATAATCACTCAAAGATGCAACCATTGATTTTACTGAAACACACCGTGCCTCACCAATTTTTATCACTTTAGTTTTCTCTGTGTGTATCACCAAACCTACTCTACTACCATCTCATTAACAGCTCTAATGAAAGAGTTCATCTAATCAAGATCATTTGCCAAAATAACCAAATCATCAGTATAATCTAAATCAGAAATTTTCAGATCTCTAGACCATTTAAGCCTAAGTATCTTACCCTTGCAGTGAATTCCACATAACATAATCAATAACCAAAGAGAAAAGGAGAAAAAATGTACCCTTTTCGAACACCAGAAACATTGCTGAAGTAATTGCTACAAGTCTTAGTAACTCTCGCACACAACTCGATGTTATTAAAGAGAGCTTTCATTCTGTTAACTAACTTCTCTAATGTCATACAATTCAGCCACAAATTGTGATGATCAATAGAGTAAAAAGCCTTTTTTAATCTACAAAGCTAGTAAATCAAAGGTTTGTGAAACTCCAAACATTTCTCAAGGATCTGCCTAAGTGAAAAAAAATTGATCAATACATTCCTAGCACTTCATAATCGATACTGCTCATCCTGCAGTTGTCCATCAACCTGATCCTTAATTCTATTAAATTCAATCATACAAAGAACTTTACCTGGAATAAAAAGTAGGCTGATATCCCTATACTTACCTATACTTATTACAAGAACTATGATCACCTTTTTTAACCTTTCCAGTGTCCAGCCTGAAAAACTAGTTTACATCCAAAGGCTAAATTTAAATTTAATTTTATTTTTACCAGATAACTAATGAAAGGAATTATGGCATGTTTCTTGCCAAATTAATCAGCATTTAATTCTGGATTTTATGAAAATAAAATATTTAACAAAAAAGATGACAAGTTTTATTTTGATGGAACTTTTTTTAGAATCATCTATATAATATATAAATGCATCTGACAACACAAAAATTTATTTAAAAAATTATAATAAACAGAAATGATTATAATGCACATGAATAGAAAAACTATTTTTGAATAACAAAACATAATTACTTTAAAAAATCTTCCATTTTTAAAAATTGCAGTTTTTTTTAATTAATTTTCAGGAGATTTTATAATTTAAGGAAAAATTCTTTGATAATAGCTCAAATCAAACTTCTGAGCTTAAATTTGGGGATTGCTTCAATAGAGAGTAATGTTAACAAACAAATTGGCAATACCTTATATCGCTTCTAAGAAATGGCAATCAAATGACTTTAACAAATTATTTGTCGTAGTTAAATAAAATATGCATCAAATGAAAAAAATAAAATATTATTTATCAAGCCTGAATTATATATTTTTATAAGATATCTATAAAAAAATTTAAATCGGTAATTTTTATTTTTAAAAAATTTGATTTTTTGATTTAAAACTGATATATATATATATAAAAATTCCACTCAGAAGTAAAACAACCCAACCTCCTCTGAGCCTTTAGGGTCATAACTATAACTTTAGCACAATGATCTTAAGTTTAAATTACAAGACACTTTTAACAAGGTAATGGTCTGATTCAATTTCAGCTCCCCTATATCATCTGATATTCGTAACAGAACTAGCCCATCTGTTGTTAATTAAAATATAATCAAACATATTCTTATGCAGCTCATCTGCTGAAACCCATGTGTACTTATATAAGTTGTGATGTCTGTAATAAGTGTTAGTTATTCTCAAGAATTAAGTGTACGTATCTGTAGTAGCCATTGTCATTCCAGCTACCTATCACTGCTGCCTAAAGGTTAGAAGCAGTACCATCTTTAACATTAAAGTCACCCAGAACAAGGGTAATATCTCCTTTCTTGACAAAATTCAAAATATCCTGAAGTTGTATTTAAAAACCTATCTTTCTCATCCTCAGTGAGGGGCATAACAACAGATAATATTCAAGTCTTTAATGCATGTCCTTAATTTAGTGTAATAAACCTTTCATTAATGCATTCATATCCTAGAAGAGCATCACTAACGTGTCTGCTGAGAAGCAAATCTACGCCTTGGAGATACTTTTTATTTTCCCTCCCTGTAAAGAGAAATTTAAGAATATTTTTAAATATCTAACCTTTATCTGTCTATCAGGTCTCTTGCTAGCCAAGAATATATAGGTTATAATGGTGGAATTCTTGTGTGTGGAAATCAAGAAAAGTCTCTGTGTAGATTCCACACACTAAAGATGAAGCCATCTACACCAAAAGGCTTCTACCAATGTATGTTTGATGATGCCCATAGAAGCAAGGATTCAGGTACTTGTGATGGCCTCCGATCACGATTATCCACCAGCTGATAAAATGTATCCTGTCAACAGGGGCAGTCATAAGTCTCAAGCTTGGAGGGGTCATTATGGCCTAAATGGAAGTGTTTGCACTCTAGAAATGATACTCTTTACTAGTGTATTATTTAGCAATTGATATATTTTCAAGATCTTGTCATTTGGTCTCTGGAATTGTGAGGGTGTTAGGGATATTCCTTCCTAAAATAAAAATTACAGTCAAACTTTGCACCTCTGATTCTGTCAGGAAAAAAAAAACCTCTTTCAGGGAACCCTGGCTCCCTTGACTCCCTCCTTATGACCGACACTGCCTGTGACACTATTCGTTTGGGGCAGTCAACATACAAAGAGAAAACACAGTGTAAGATTTTCCATCAACAGAAACTCACAGAAGCAATTTCAGGATTCATAATCAAGCGCAGAGCCATTATTCCATTTAGGTTGGTGTATATATGATCAGCAACTTGTTTGGTTGATCATACCTCAGCAAGGTAGAAAAAAAAGGAAATGTAGCCATAGTAGTCCAGATGAGTAGGCCACACTGATCTAGCAGCCCTCCCCTTCCATTCCCTTTCACAAGAGAGTATCTCTTTTGAAGGTTACTAATGGTCTGCATCACAAGAAGACAGGGTCAGACTTTAGGTGCTAGGCCAGCTCTTTGCATCACATGATATTGGGGCATAGCTCTCCTTCCAGTGAATACTTAGCTACCCTTTACAGACCACTTCCTCTTAAGACAAGAATATTAAAAAAGTACTACACTTTATATTGCCATGAGAAGTTCAAGAATATCAAGGTATAAAAATGAAGAATATCAAGGTATAAGAATGTGTAAAGGATAAAAAAATCCTCTACACATTCTTATAAAATACTAATTAAATTTAAGAGAGCAAATAGTCATTTATCATAATAGACAAAAAATGTATGAATGAAGAATTCTACCAAACATATTCAGTCTGAAAATTAAATAAAATATCTCCTGAAGCAGCTGCTTGCCACAGAGGTCTGACAGAAGCCTGTCAGTTTAATATGTGCAGAGATGATCTGTGAGGAAAGAAGAGAGCAGAAAGACATTACAAATATTCATGCCTTACCCAGGCCTCAAACCCAGGTTCCTTTGATCAGTAGTCAAGCACACTAACCACTCGGCCACAGGAAGGCTATCTGAAAATTACTACTGAATAAACAACAAAGGATCCAACCTGTAGTCACCACTTTCAAGATGGGAAAAATCAGCTATGCATAACACAATATGCAGGCAAGTATCTTATAATCTCTATGTTAAATAGTAATACAAACCCTTGAGACCATAAAGCAAAGACAAGGGAAGCCTAGTTTCATTTAAATTTTTAACTCTGACTTCAACTACGTCAAGAGGTTAAAATTATATTAGCTGATGTGCACTGCAGATGGTATATTTTGTACAGGCTTGCAATGGTGTAGTGATTACAAACTGTGAAATAAACTGCAATATAGGAGCCTCATTTGAGTACCAAGTGCTGCTCATCATGAATTGACACTTCCATCTGTTTCCTAACAACTGTCCAGTGGCTATCCTTCTGCAATGTTCTCTGAGCTCTTGGAGTTCATAGGATCTGGCCACTTAGTCCATTGTATACACATAAGTACTTCTTAAAGATAAAACTCCTTTTAATATATATATTATCTGTCTTCTACATTAGGAAATTAATAGTTACTGGATGTCTGGTAGTGAAAAGTTGTTTGTGCTACATAGAAGTTTTCTTTATTTTGTTACAGCTATGAGTAGCCTTAGTTGCAAAAGTATATGTTTATAATTTTTCCTACCACTGCCATTGTATTTGATCTGGCACCTCAGTTTTCATTAAAGCACAACTTCTGTGATAAAAGGGGTGGAGGTGGCTCAGTTGGTAGCATACCAGGCTTATAATCTGTAGTTCCCAGGTTTGAGTCCCATCTGGTCCAGTGTTGAGATTTATCTCTGCAAAACTCCCACCCTTCCCTTTGTCAGCAGGGGGCCACCGATGGACTTGGAAAGGCTGCTATCTGTCAGATGGAATGTAAAGGTGTGGCTCTCTGTGCAGGAGAGCCATACCCTGTGCCCATTGAAGAACACTCTGGATGGGAGGCTACCAGCTTTTCCTAACAGCTGTCCAGTGGTTCCCCTACCTTCTCTGAGCCCTTGGGGTGCTTGTAACTTGCACATTTAGTCCATTGTATGGAAAAAAGTTCCACTCAGAAGCAAAACAACCCAACAAAATCTGTGATAAGAGTTTTTCCAATATTTACAGCATTATGACGTTTTATATCTTTTACAGTTTGGAGTTTCTAACAGTGAATCCTTCCTGTGACCATATTAATTTTTCAGTGGTTTCAGAGGAAAAAAAAACTGTTAACCCTGAAGTAACCGAGTAGAAGCAATTGGTTATGTTTATACACCAAAAGAAAGCATTTAATTCTAAACAATCATATAACAGATATTCAAAGAAAAAAAAAATAAGTGAAATGTTTTAGCTTTTTATTGTACATTAATAATCTCTCCACATTTCTCTATTGAGTCTTCCCCCTGAAGGGCCCATTTTTTTTTATTTCCTCCACATTTTCCCAGCTCTTCCTTTTGTTTTCATCCAGTGGGTTCCCATTTCTACATTTCCTTTGGACATCTTCCATCTTATTCATATGCCCATATAGTCTTTTTTCTTTTAATATAGGGGCGGGGGTGGCTCAGTCGGGAGCGCGCCAGGCTCGTAATCTGTAGTTCCCAGGTTCGAGTCCCAGCTGGGTCAGCATTGAGATTTATCTCTGCAAAATTTCCCTGCCCTGCCCACAGTCAGTAGGGGACACCGATGGGCTTGAAAAGGCCGTTGTCTGTCGGTTGGACGCTAAGCCGTGGTCCCGTGTGCGAGAGAGCCATACCCTGTGCACGTTAAAGAACACGCTGGATGGCCTTGACGGGAGGCTACCATCTGTCTCCCAACAGCTGTTCCAGTGGGTCCCCTCCCCCAGCCTTCTCTGAGCCTTCGGGGTCCTTGTGGCCTGGCCTTTTAGCCCATGGTGTGCAAAAAAGTGCCGCTCAGAGGTAAAACAATCCAATCCAAATCTTTTAATATATACACAGGGGGACACTGTTGGGTTTGGAAAGGTAGCCATCCATCAGATGGGATGTAAAGCCATGCATGCAGGAGAGCCATAAGTTGTGCATGTTAAAGAACTTGCTGAATGGTCTTGATGGGAGGCTACCATTTGTTTTCTAATAGCTGTCCTATGGGTCCCCTTCTCTGAGCCCTTGGTTTCCTTGTGGCCTGACTATTTAGCCCTGGGATAGGCAACCTTTTCTTCATTGGTGGGCTGGAGAAATTTTCAGACTGCCACACCCTTATAGTTATTGTATTAAACTCTTGAAACTTAACCCCCTACGCCCAACGCACTGAGTAGACAATATGCATTTACAATCAGGGTAATTATTTTTTTTTTACATTGACATTGCATACACAATACAGTTTGATGTTATTACAAAAAAAAGTACTTTTTTAATTTTAATTAAAAACTGTTATTTTTTTTTACCTGAACTGTGGCTTAGGGATTCCCAGAGTCAAAGAGACTTAAGTTTCAACCAGAAATTGACACTTTCACCACACATTCATCATCTTAGCCAAAGTCTGTGGGTATTGAACGTTTGTGAAGGTTCTCACCTGGGAGCAAATTTATGTTCTCTGCTCCACCTGTACCATTCACTTTTCTGATCAAAACTGGACTATGGATCCCAGATTTACACATCAGCCTAAGATTTGGTGATGAGAGAGCATTGGATTTTCTGCACCTCACCAATTTAGAGTTATTTTGAGGACAACAAACCATTTTATCTCTCTAATATAAAATGTCTATTATAATAATGATATATATTATAAATGTCTAATATAAAATATCTAATATAAAATGTCTGTCAATCTGTCCTGAGCTACATCTACTGTTCCCATCAGCAGTTGTCCCTATATTTAGCTTTTAAATTTCAATCCCCAATAGCCCATTTTATTTGGGACTGCAGTATTTACTCCAAATGGGTACAATCATTGCTCAACTGCCATTTGTCCTTTTGGTTTGCATGTCCAAGGTTATTTGCAGGACATCAATATCAGTCTCAATAGCATTGACCAGTGAACAGCAGAGCCACTTGCATCATGGACTACTGTTCCTCCTGTGATTTTTCTCTTTGCAGAACAGAGACCTTTATTACCTGACTGCCACACCTGCAACTCTACCAGTTATGATGTGCACTTTGTACTTGTATTCACTGATGGCTTGAAGTCTGGAGCTACATAGGAATTGACCATAGTTTGCTGGGTTACCATTGCAGTGGGCCATATCGCATCCCTAAGTACCATCTTCACAGCAGAGTTCCATTTATCTCTCTTGCCACTGACTATATCGTGACTAAGAAATATCTTTGGTGTTTGCTTTATGTCAACTTGGGTAGATTATTATAAGCTTTGACATGCTGAGCCCTTGTCCTCACCTTCTTCTGTCCATTCTCTGGCTGCCACTCTACCATGAAGTTCTGTTGAACAGTTTCAGACATGCCAGCATTAGGGACAATGATTTAGAAGTTGTTTTACCAAGTTGGCCATGCCCTGTCTGGCTTTCCTGATAGTTCCATACTTGGATTTCCAGCAGTATTTCTCTGCTGAGCTTCTAGGCACAGTGATCTTGGTCAGAACTGTGTGCAACAATCTATTCCAAATCTAGCCCATTACTGAACTGTGGCAGTCTTCTTTTTTCAGGAGTTGCAAGTTATATTTTGCATGGTTTATTTAATGTATTTTTTATCTTCTTCGGATAGATGACCAATCTATGGAGATTTTATACCATTTTAACCTTTCATCATATATTTGCCTGTCCTACTTTTATTGTTGAGTATAATTTCTATTTTAACTGTCATCATATACTGTCTGAGCCCCTTTACATTAGGACATTTATTATCTGATTAATACTTTTTTATCCCGTTTTCAAAGAAAACGAGATATTAGTTTTGCTTTGTCATCTGTCTACTTGTTTGTCTGTTTGTCCATCTGTAGACATCGAACTTTGTTTACAGAGATAAAAAAATTCTTTTTGTGTTGGATAGATATTGATGAAATATTACGATATGCACTTTACAAATCTCTTCAAAGCTATAATTATGCCCTCTCATCATCATCCTCCTTCTCCTCAAGAAGCCAAGGCCTATGGAGGTCAAACCAGACTGTGCAATTTAGTTCTCCAAGTAAGTCTGTCCTGAGCTACATCTACTACATCTGGCCACTGCACACCAATTCTAATAAGGTCCTTTTTGACATTGTCTGCCCACCACATCCTAGGTCTTCCCCTCTTTCTGAGGCTTTTAGGCACATTGTTCATAACCCTATTCACCAATCTATAATTATTCATACAGGCAACATAGCCAAACCAATGGAATCTCTGCACAATATGCTGCTTAAAGGAGGTTGCAAACTCCTTTGCCTAACCTCATCATTAGTTACAAAGTTGAACCACCTAATTAATGCCCAAGATACTGTGTAAGTAATAGAGAGCTTTCATTATGTCAACTAACTTGTCTGGTATCCCATATGATCTCACAATCAACCACAAATTATGATGATCAAAACAGTCTAAAGCCTTTTTGAAATCAACAAAGCTAGCAGCCAAAGGTTTCTGAAACTCTAAACATTTCTCAAGAATCTGCCTGAATGAAAATATCTGATCCACACATCCACTACCACTTCTGAATCCACATTGCTCATCACGCAATTGACTGTCAACCATATTCTTAAATCAATTAAGCACAATCATGGAAAGAACTTTACCTGGAACAGAGAGTAGGCTGATACCCCTATAGTTATCACAAGAACTGCGATCAAATTTTTTGAAAATAGAGATAACAATAGCTGTGGTAAAATCCTTAGAAACTATGCCTTTATCATAAAAGATATTCAGAATTTCAGTCATCCAAATGGTAACCGAAACATTCCCAGCTCTAAGCATTTCCGTAGTAATTTCATCTACTGCTGGGGATTTATGAAGTTTATGTTTAGAAATAACCAGTAACTTCAGACTGTGTTATAGGGCCAACATTAAAGCCACCAATGCATCTATCATCATTGCAAACAATGGGAGTAGAACTAACTACATTGTTTAGAACATCACTGAAATGCTCAGCCCACCTAGCCATGACAGAACATGACAGAATCCTCACCTTCTATAACCTTGTTTATCTTTCAATCCCTGTACACCTGTTCGTTTTCTACCACACAAAACATTAACTATCTGATACACCTCTCTGCTGTTGTGCTGTCTAACTGCTTCCCCAGCTTTGTCAGCCAAGCCATCAAGCCAAAGATTCTTATCAGCAGCTAACTGATCCTTTATACGTTTATTAAGTTCTCCGTAGTGCTTTCTATTAAAACTAGTAGGGTATTGATTAAGGGCATTCCTGCAGTTCTTTCTTTCGGAAATAAGCTCAAGTGCCTTATCACTCAGATAATTCTGCTTGCTCTGCTCCTATTTTCCTAAAAGACTACTGTTAGTGTCCAAAAAAGCCTGTTTAAAATGATCCCATTCTTCCTCAACTTCAGTAGTAAGTATACCATGACTGTCATAATGACTAAGTAACCTGTAAGCTTTGGCTATAACTGGGTCTTTCAGAGCTTCAGTATTAAAAGTAAATTTTTTAACCCTAGCACAACACTTTTTAAGTTTAAGTTGCAAGACACTTTTAACAAGATAATGGTTAGATCCAATTTCAGCCCCCTATATGCCCTGGTATTCCTAACAGAACTAGCCCATTTGCTGTTAATTAATATATAATCAATCATATTCTTATGCAGCCCATCAGGTGAAACCCATGTGTACTTATGTATGTTGCGGTGTTTGTAATAAGTGAGTTATTCTGAATCCATTGAGTTTACTTACCTGTAGGAGACGTTGCCCATTGCCATTGCAACTACCAATACCAAAAGGGCCTATTACTCCTCCCCAAAGGTCAGAGTTAGTACCAACTTTGGCATTGAAGTCACCTAGAACAAGGGTAATATCTCCTTTCTTGACAGAATCCAAAATATCCTGAAGTTGTCCATAAAACCTATCCTTCTCATCTTCATCGGCATCCTCAGTGGGGGCATAACAACAGATAACATTCAAGTCTTTAATGCTTGTCTAAAATTTTGCTGTAAGAAACCTTTCATTAATGCACTCATATCCTAGAAGAAAGCCGTCCTGTGGCCGAGTGGTTAGCACGCTTGGCTACTGATCTAAGGGACCTGGGTTCGAGCCCCGGATTAGGCATGGATGTCTGTGTCGTTTTTCTGCTGAGGTCCTGCCATCCTCTCAGATCTCCTACTGTGGCATATAAACTGACAGGCTCCTGTCAGACCTCTGTGGCAAGCAGCTGCTTGAGGGGTATTTATTATTGTTATTATCCTAGAAGAGCATCACTAGCATATCTGCTGAGCAGCAGACTGACACCTTGGTGATGCTTTACATCCTCCCTCCCTGTAAAGTGAAATTTAAAGTTATTTTTAAGTATCTCACCTTTACCTGTCCATCTGGTCTCTTGCAAGCCTAGAATATCTAGGTTATAATGGTGGAATTCTTGTGTGAGGACATCAAGAGAAAAAGCTCTGTGCAGAGTCCTCACATTCCAATTACCTATGTAGAGAAAATGGTTAGTGGGATGTTTAAGGAAACTATGTTTATTGAGAGAGGGAATGCCGACAATATCAAACAGCCCCCTAATCGCAGACATGGGGCAAAGACCTATTCCCCCACCACTAAAGGCTGAAGCCATCTACACTGGAAGACTTCTTCCAATGTAGAATTTGACGATGCCAATAGAAGCAAAGAGTTCAGGTGCCTGCGATGACCTCTGCTCAGGATTATCCACCAGCTGATAAACACATCCTGTTAATCTATTCATTTGTGGCTGTCAACCCACCAACAAACAGAAAACACAGCGGAAGATTTTCCCTCCACAGAAGCCCACCAGTGCAGCAAAATCGGTATTCATAATCAAGCTCAGAGCCATAATTCCATTCAGGTTGGTATATATGGTCAGCACCAGGACCCTGTGTGGTTGACCACTCCTCAGCAGGGTAGAAAAAGAAGAAAAGTAGCCATATATGTCCAGATCAGTAGGCCACACTAATCTGGCAGCCCTCCCCCTTCTGTTGACTTCCGCAAGAGAGTATCTCTTTTGAAAGGTAGTAACGGTCTGCGCCACGAGAACGCGGGGTCGGACATTAGGTGCTAGGCCTGGCCAGTTAACTACCTAGCTACCATTCGTGGAAAAAGTTGATAAAGCCCCAAAATTTCACACTGATATTGCAAACAATGTATTTGTTCTAGAAATGTGAATTTTTGATAGTGGAATGTGAAGGTCATGAAGTTTCCATCACCAACAATGAGTTAACCCTTTAGACCCAGATTGGGTGGGGGGAAAAACACCGTTTTAGTTTTAGCAGGTAATTATTCGTTTTTAGAGAGAAATGAAAACTTCTTTTTGGGTTAGATAGGAATTGATAAAATATTATGATTCACACTTTTTAAATCTTCTGAAAACTATAATTGTGCCCTCTAATGGTGGAAAATGTTTCAAATTCCAAAATTTCAAACAAATATTGCAAATTAAGTATCTAAGCTAGAAATTTTTAATTTTGGTGGTGGAATGTGAACACCATGATGTTTTCATTGGGAACAATGAATTGACGTCTTAGACCCAGGGTGGGTGGGAAAGCACAATTTTTTGTTTTAGCAGATAATTGTTTGTATTTAGAGATAAAGAATAGATCTTTTTAGGATTAGATTGGAATTGATAAAATATTATGATTCTCACTTTCATAATCTTTCAAACACTGTAATTGCATGCTCTAAAGGTAAAAAAAATTAAAAATTTCAAATTTCCAAAAATTATTGCAATGATGTATTAATGATAGAAATATGAAATTTTGGTGGTGGAATGTAAATGTAATGAAGTTTCCATTGGAAGCAATGGAAATGATAATTAGAAAACTCTTTTTTTTAGTTTGATTGGTACTAATAAAATTTATGATTCACATTTTTCAAATACTTAGTATTTTAAATATATATATATCTTAGCAGAGCACTGAAATGATGAAACAGCAGAACTATTTTTACAAATAATATGTATAGAATAGAAATTTACAAAGTTAGTGGTAGTTTTAAAGAGATATTCCACTGACAGCAATAATCTACCCACTTTTCTGAGAGAGATATGGGAAAAGCAACTTTTTAGATTTAAGAATTAAAAGATGAATACTTTTATGTTGTATAATTACTAATAAAATACTATTAGCATTTTGCCCATCATCCACTTGCTCAAATTAAAACTTTTTAGGAATGAAACTGTAGGTAAAGGAAAAACTTCATTCCCTTTGAAAACGAGATTCTCATATGTGCCAGAGGCGATATACATTCTTCTAGTTACCGCCTGGTTTTGCTTTTTTATGCTGTTCTGGATATTAATTCATTTAGTCTGTCATGATTTTTCATAGTTAGAATTGTTTCTTACCATTTACGTGGATCAATATTTGCCCATTCTATGTGTTTTTATTTTACTATTGCTGTTTTATTTTTTTACCTGGGTTCTTTACACATTGATGGTTTTTGTATTGTTTATTCTTTGTTCTTTTTATCCTTTGCCTTTTGTTTTTAAATTTGTGGTTTATCTTAATTCTTTTCATCTTGTTTGGCACATAATAGCCTTAGTTGCTGATGTGAAATAAAATTCAAACTAAACGATCTTTGAGTTTCATCAAAGAAAATGTTACTGTTGATAAGATGCTGCCAATAATGCTAACTTGGAAAATTTTTAAGTTTATAAATATCAATGATCAGATTTTTACATTTCTTGAAAAATCTGTGGAAATATCATTTGAGAAATACTAGAACTAGTTTTCAGGTAGTTGTGGATTTAGGTTCCACTTTATCGAAACTTATTGAGTTTATTCTTCCTAACTTTGGCACTGGTATATTCATAATGGAAATCCAAGTATAAGTTTAGTTTTTTGAAAGGGTATGGAATGTTTGTGCTTGCTGGCCATGCTGAGGTATTTTCTCCCTCACTGATCTTCTTTATGGCATATTGTACTGATTAGCTTTATAGCAAAAGTGGACTTATTTTAACTAATTGAAACCAATATACTGAGATATGTTTTTAGTGTTTGAAACTATACACTTGCCTGTTTTATTTTAAATAGAAATATGTATTTGTGCAATTGTTAAAACAGCATATTTTTACTTAAAAAAAACTGCACTACATCATGAATAATTTCTTTGTTTTGGGTTTATTTGCAGAAAGACTCATATCATGGCTGTTGAAATCTTTGATATAGATCATCTAGCTGTCAGTGCCATAATAACAGTAGGAATGCAAATGATTTTTTTTGTCATTGCAGCTACATTTCAATTTGACAAACTGACTGATTTTGCTGGTGGTGCAAACTTTATAATAATTGCTATTGTTACCTTTATTCTTGCTCAAGTAAGTAAAAAAACAATCTTTATCATTTTTGACATGAAAAACTTCTTTATAAAAGTAGAATATTTTCTAGTGTCTCGATAGCAAATCCTTCCAAGTAATAAGCTACTGAAGTTCAATTTATTCTGGAACTTTATTCACCAAACATTTTCCTCAGCAATGGATGTAGCACTGAAGCAGGTATTTGAGGACATTTCAACCCATAAAGTGCCAGAAAATACTATAGTTCTCAGAGCCAAATGCAGTCTCATATCCTTTGGAAACTAGCTCCCAAGGTAAAATGCTGTAAAAGTCCCCCTCCACTTCCAACACAGAGGAATTGGCCATTTCAAATGCTCTTTTTAACCAATTCTGAAAGTATCTGAACTAAATTTGATAATTAATATTAATCTGATTATTTATGATTCAATTAAATCCCAGAAAAGGACAAAAGAAAGCATTACACTGCTGTTGCAGCCATGTTATGTTCATTAGTTATTTCAGAATGGGGTTCATATTCAATCAAATTACTAATTTTTTTAATATATTGTTTTAAATAAATGCTGTTAAAATTAATATGCATGCTGTTTTTCTCAAATATTTTTAAAATTTACAATTAAATGCTCTTTATTTTGTTATTTAACATGATTTATTTCTGTTTATTAATTATTTCAGTATAAGATTTCAAAGTTCTCTTTTTTTCTGATGGAAGGATTTCAAAATTAAGCTGACCACCAGAGTGAATTCTATTCTACAAACCCAGTATGTTAAGGGTTAATCATCATCATCATCATCATCATCCTCAAGCAGCCATGGGCTACGGAGGTCCAACCAGACCGTGCAATTTAGTTCTCCAAGCAAGTCTATCCTGAGCTACATCTACTGCATCTGGCCACTGCACACCAATTCTAATAAGGTCCTGTTTGACATGTCCTGCATCCTAGGTCTCCCCTTCTTTCTGAGGCCTTTAGGCGCACTGTTCATAACCCTATTCGCCAATCTATAATTATTCATACGGGCAACATGGCCAAACCAACGGAGTCTCTCTCTGCACAATATGCTGCTTAAAGGAGGTTGCAAACTCCTTTGCCTAATCTCATCATTAGTTACAAAGTTGAACCATCTAATGACCAAGATACTGCGTAAGCATCTGGAATCAAAAGCATCTAGTTTCCTGTTATCTTGTTTACAAAGTGTCCAAGTTTCACTACCATAACTAACCCTAGAAAGAACCAAACTATTATACAGTCTAATTTTAGTCTTTAGGTGTAAACGCCTATTTCTCCACACTCTCCATAGGTTCTTAAAAGTCCCGGCAGCAATCCCTATTCATCTGTTAATCTCATGCCGCACATCACCATTATCTGTTACATAGCTCCCAAGATAATTAAACTGTGACACCTGCTCAAGACTGCAACCATTCAGATTAACTGAATCACAGCCTGCCTGACCAATTTTCATCACTTTAGTTTTCTCTCTGTTTATAACCAAACCTATTCTACTACCAGTCTCATCAACAGCTCGAATGAAAGAGTTCATCTCATCAACATCATTTGCCAAAAGGGCTAAATCATCAGCATAATCTAAATCAAAAATTTTCGTATCTCCAGCCCATTTAAGGCCAAAATCTTTCCCTTGAAGTGAATTTCGCATAACATAATCAATAACCAAGCTAAAGAGAAAAGGAGACAAAATGCACCCTTGTCGAACACCAGAAGTAATGCTAAACCAATTGCTACAAGCCTTACCAACTCTCACACACGACTCAGTGTTATTATAGAGAGCTTTCATAATGTTAACTAACTTGTCTGGTATACCATATGATCTCACAATCAACCACAAATTATGATGATCAACAGAGTCGAAAGCCTTTTTGAAATCAACAAAGCTAGCAACCAAAGGTTTCTGAAACTCTAAACATTTCTCAAGAATCTGCCTAAGTGAAAATATCTGATCCAAACATCCCTTACCACTTCTGAATCCACATTGCTCATCACGCAATTGACTGTCAACCAGATTCTTAATTCTATTAAGCACAATCATGGAAAGAACTTTACCTGGAACAGAGAGTAGGCTGATACCCCTATAGTTATCACAAGAACTGCGATCACCTTTTTTGAAAATAGGGATAACAATAGCTCTGGTAAAATCCTTAGGAACCATGCCTTTATCATAAAAGATATTCAGAATTTCAGTCATCCAAGTGGTAACCGAAACATTCCCAGCTCTAAGCATTTCTGTAGTAATTTCATCTACCCCTGGGGATTTATGAAGTTTAAGTTTAGAAACAGCCAAAAGAACTTCAGATTGTGTTATAGGGCCAACATTAAAGTCACCAATGCATCTATCATCATTGCAAACAATGGGAGTAGAACTAACTACATTGTTTAGAACATCACTGAAATGCTCAGCCCACCTAGCCATGACAGAATCCTCCCCTTCTATAACCTTACCTTGTTTATCCTTCAATCCTTGTATACCTGTCCGTTTTCTACCACACAAAACATTAACTATCTGGTACAGCTCTCTGCTGTTGTGCTGTCTAACTGCTTCCTCGGCTTTGTCAGCCAAACCATCAAGCCAAAGATTCTTATCAGCAGCTAACTGATCTTTTACAAGTTTATTAAGGTCTCTGTAATGCTTTCTATTAGGACTAGTAGGGTATTGATTAAGGGCATTCCTGCAATTCTTTCTTTCCGAAATAAGCTCAAGTGCCTTATCACTCAGATAATTTTGCCTCTTTTGCTCCTTTTTTCCTAAAAGAATACTGTTAGTGTCCAAAAATGCCTGTTTAAAATGATCCCATTCTTCCTCAACTTCAGTAGTAAGCAAACCATGACTGTCATAATGACTAAGTAACCTATCATGGTAAGCTTTGGCTATAACTGGATCTTTCAGAGCTTCAGTATTAAAAGTAAATTTTTTAACCCTAGCACAACACTTTTTAAGTTTAAGTTGCAAGACACTTTTAACAAGGTAATGGTCAGATCCAATTTCAGCTCCCCTATATGCCCTGGTATTCCTAACAGAACTAGCCCATTTGCTGTTAATTAATATGTAATCAATCAATTCTTATGCAGCCCATCATGTGAAACCCATGTGTACTTATGTATGTCGTGGTGTTTGTAATAAGTGTTAGTTATTCTGAATCCATTGAGTTTACTTACCTGTAGGAGACGTTGCCCATTGCCATTGCAGCTACCAATACCAAAAGGGCCTATTACTCCTCCCCAAAGGTCAGAGTCAGTACCAACTTTGGCATTGAAGTCACCAAGAACAAGGGTAATATCTCCTTTCTTGACAGAATTCAAAATATCCTGAAGTTGTTCATAAAACCTATCCTTCTCATCCTCATCGGCATCCTCAGTGGGGGCATAACAGCAGATAACATTCAAGTCTTTAATGCTTGTCTGAAATTTTGCTGTAAGAAACCTTTCATTAATGCACTCGTATCCTAGAAGAGCATCACTAGCGTGTCTGCTGAGAAGCAGACCCACGCCTTGGTGATGCTTATTGTCGTCTCTCCCTGAAAAGAGAAATTTAAGATTATTTTTAAGAATCTGACCTTTATCTGTCCATCTGGTCTCTTGTAAGCCGAGAATATCTAAATTATAACGGTGGAATTCTTGTGTGAGGACATCAAGAGAAAAAGCTCTGTGCAGAGTCCTCACATTCCAACTACCTATGGAGAGAAAATGGTTAGTGGGATGTTTAAAGAAACTATGTTTATTGAGAGAGGGAATGCCGACAATATCAAACAGCCCCCTAATCGCTGACATGGGGCAAAGACCCGTTCCCCCACTACTAAAGCTGAAGCCATCTACACTGGAAGACTTCCTCCAATGTAGAATTTGACGATGCCAATAGAAGCAAAGAGTTCAGGTGCCTGCGATGACTTCTGCTCAGGATTATCCACCAGCTGATAAACATATCCTGTGAATCTATTCACTTGGGGCTGTCAACCCACAAACAAACAGAAAACACAGCGGAAGATTTTCCCTCCACAGAAGCCCACCAGTGCAGCAAAATCAGGATCCATAATCAAGCTCAGAGCCATATATCTGTCCAGTAGGTTTATATGGTCAGCACCAGGACCCTGTGTGGTTGACCACTCCTCAGCAGGGTAGAAAAAAAAGAAAAGTAGCCATAGTTGTCCAAATCAGTAGGCCACACTAATCTGGCAGCCCTCCCCTTCCGTTCACTTCCACAAGAGCTCTTTTGAAAGTTACTAACAGTCCACACCACCAGAAGGTGGGGTCGGACATTAGGTGCTAGGCCTGGCCGGTTCTATGCATCATCACAGGGGATTGGTGCATAGCTCTCCTTCCACTGACTACCTAGCTACCATTTACAGATTAATATTACACATTTATTGAAATCATATCATAAGAAAGTCAATGATGATGTTCTAACTAAGAAATGTACCCTATCCCAGTTATAGAGATATACGAGTAATGGATAAAAAAAAAAACAAAGAAAAGGGGGAAACAACAACATAAAACCACTAATAGTGTTGGATTGCCATGCGAGTCTAAGTGTCTGAAAGTCAGCAGGAGGGAATACGAAACTATTCATCCATAAGAAACATGATCAATTCCCGGTTGTTCAATGGAGCTGGAAAACACTGCCTGAGACATCATTCCAGAAGTTCCCATATATTTTCCTAGTCGGCTTCACTTAGCTCATTTGTTTATTACTCATTCATTTCATCTTCAGGTGACCAACAAGCCTAAGTGCAAGTTTTGTGACACCATTTTAACTATAAAGCATATTTTAACCACATACACTGCTTTTAACCTTGAACGTCATATTTATTTTAACTTTCATGATTTTATGCCCGAGCCCCTTACTCGGGCATCTTTTATCCATTGACTCCTTTTTACAAGCTGTTTTTGCCTATTTACGCTTTACAGGGTATTTTAACCATATCTGATTTTATGGATATGTCATATTTCTTAATTTTATCTAGCCTGGATCTTTTACATCTAGGTTGTTTTAGTTTTCTATATGCATTTTTGTTTCTGTGTTTGTCATTTGCTGTTTTTACACCTTTTTTACAATTACACTGTTATTAACTTTTGGTTAAGGGGACCCATGACTTTTATCTCAGACCTTTTACTCCTTACTTTTATCTTTGACCTTTTACTCTTTATCATGTGTTTGGCGCAGCATGACCACAGTTAACCTTGCACCATAGAACCCCGAACAACCCATAGATTTTCCAGCGGGTTGATATCTGGTGACTGTGGTGGCTATGGTATCTGAAAAAGTTCAGTCTCATGCTCCTCAAAGCACTGTATGACCACAGGCCCTGTGGATGGGAACATTGTCATCCAAAAGAAAATGCTGTACCATTGGATGAAGATGATCACTCAGGACTGTCAAATAGTAATTGACATTAATCTTGCCCTCTAACGGAATGAGGCCACCCAAACTATGCCATGAGAAAGCACTCCACACCATTACAGAATCACCAAAACCCTTAAGAGTAGGAAACAATCAGACTTGTAAGCTTTCTTTGGTTTGTGCCACATGTGCACTTTCCCATTTGTCAGAAACAAAGAGTAGGAGGAGGATTCATCACACCATATCACATTCCTTCACTGTTTTTGCTCTTTGCACCACTGAACATGACAACATGCATTGACAGGTATGATGAGTGGCTTGTGAAGTGCAACTTGACCATGATATCCATCTCTATGGAGTTCTCAATGTACTGCATTTTGATGAAACTGGCATCTTGCATCCTACATTGAAGTCTGGGCACAACTAAGCAGCAGCAGCAGCTTCCCAGTTTCACTTTGCACATCACACTAATGTATGAATGCCCCGATTCTGGAGTATGCACATTTGCCCATTGTTGCCTTTTGCAGATGGTATCTTCCCTTTAGATTCTATGTAGACATGACCTTTGGAAACTGTTCCTCAAGAAAGATTAGTGAGTTCAGCTGTCTTAGTGACCGAAGCTCCTGCCAAACATGCTCCTTTTGAAATGTAGCTTACAAAAGAATACCCTCGAGCACTAGCCCATGTGAATAGTGGTAATGCCATTGGCTCTTCAATTGCTTGTTGACTTCCTCTGATACCCAGTTTGATATCAGGAAAGGAAGCTTTATCTTGGCATAATGCCTTCTTTTTGAACAAAGTTGCCCAAATCTGATTTAGCTGTAAAGAGTGATGTTTAAAGATTTGGCTGAATTACTCTCATACCAATTAAGTTAATTGATCCAAATTAATGCATTTCAAATTCAGATGGTGGTTTCCTGTGCTCTGCTTAGATGGTGGTCAGTAGTGCAACTATAGGATAAATGCATGCCCAATGCAAACAGCTCCATAGTCCCCCCCCTATTTTTGTCTCAAATTTTATATATTTCATAGCTATACCAATTTATTAAATTTTTAAGTTACCATTTGTATTAAATTTTTAAGTTAACATATTTATTGTAATTTTTCATTTTCTCGGAGGGATTAATAAAGAAAAAAATAAGAAAATCCAAAATAAATTATACGTGTTTTTAATAATGTGGGTAAAATACAGTGTGTTTGAATATGTAATAAAATATATATGAATGTTTAGATTTTTTTTTTAAAGGATGGAGATACCTAGAAGCTTTATTAGGTTTGTTCTGGGTTTTCATGCAATATACAAACACATACATGAATACACAATCATGCCATCTTCGGACTCGAACTCAGATCCTGACAGCTGCAATGTACACCACCACCTAAAGTAATACCACTGAGGTGGCACAATTCACTATAACACATATCTCATTGTTACACTACCCATATCAGATCGTTTTATGAAGCTTGAAATGAAAAAAAGAATCAATGTATCTTTGCATGTGTCTGTGTAGCTCTTATAGCAAGCAATGCATATTTAGATATAATTTAAATACAGAGATTCGAATTTGTATTTTTAAATGGTAGCTAGGTATAAACTGGAAGGAGAGCTGTGTACCAAGCCTCAGTGACAATGCATAGAACCAGCCATGCCTAGCACCTAATGTCCGACCCTGCCTTCTTGTGGTGCAGGCCATTAGTACCTTTCAAAAGATATATACTCTTGGAAGGGTAACAGAAGGGGAGGGCAGCCAGAGCAGTGTGACCTACTGATCTGACAACTATGGCTAGTTTTTTTTTTCTACCCTGCTTAGGAGTGGTCAACCACACAAGGTCCTGCTGCTGACCATATAAACCTACTGGATTGGCAAATAGGATTATGAGCCGTGTGCCCAAACGCTTCAGGAAAATGGGAGATCTAGGATGTACTGGGCAGACAGTGTCTTACAGGACTTTGCTAGAATTGGTGTACAGTGGCCAAGTGCAGTAGTGTAACTTGAAGGAATTAAGGAATGTGATATGGTATGATGAATCCTCCTACTACACTTTGTTTCTGACAAAATGGGAAACAGCTGTGGAGAGCAAAATTATGCAGTTTGGTAGTACCTCTTTAGCCCATGGCTGCATGTGGATTTTGTAAGTACAAGGGATGATCATTTAATTTGTGGACTGAAGCCATAAGTACTCGTATGTAGTGTTTTATCCAAAATAACACTAGATGCCGCTGTGCGTGACCACTGCGAAGGAGGCTCCACATGCCAAGTTCATTTGCATCGACTGCTGTTTTGTTAAGACTGTGATTCGAGTTGCATGCCATAGATGTTTGTTCAGAATGTCGGAAATTCAGACTGAACAGTGGTATGCCATTCGTATTGTGTTAGGCAAGGCCTAAGTGCTGCTGCGACTGTTGAAAAGATGAGTGAAGCCTGTGGTAATGACTGTCTTCATAGGTCTGCCATTTTTAAGTGGCATAAGCGATTCTAAGATGGATGCGAATCTGTTGCTGATGGCCCAAGACCCGGCCAGCCTTCTTCCTCTCGTTACTCACTTTGTGTCTAGGAGAATAACCATGAACCATGAATAAGGAAGCCTACTCGAAGGTTCTCAGAACCGAACTTCAGTGTGCCATTCATGAAAAATGTCCGGAACTTTCTGGTGTGACTTGGTTTCTCCAAACAACAACGCCAGGCCCCATATGGCTAATATTGTGCAGCCAGTGATCACTGCCATAGGTGCTGAGGTTCTGCCACATCCTCCATATTCCTCGGACTTAGCACCCTACAATTGTTTCCTCTTTCCGCAACTGAAGAAAGCTTTGAAAGGGAAACATTTCACATCCGATGGCGAAACTTGCAGAGCCACAATAACAACACTTTGCACGCTTCTGAAAAATGCCTTCAAAGACACTTTTAATGCATGGGTACATCAATGACAAAAATGTGTGAAGTTCAAGGGAGAGTATTTTGAGAAAGACAAATGCCATAAAGATTCAGAGAATGATATTTGATGTAACTTTTTGCTTCTGTCCACAAATTAAATGATCACCCGTCTTATATATGTATAAATATGGAGTGACAGATTTTGCATTAAATTTTCCATCTAAACAAAAATAATTTTAAAATATTTTAAAAAATGTAAATAAAATAAATACCCCTCTCAAGCAGCTGCTTGCCACAGAGGTTTGACAGGAACCTGTCAGTTTATTGAGACCTCAGCAGAAAGAACACATCCATGCTTTATCTGGAACTTTTTGCAGAAATAAAATATAAATTAAAATAAAAAGTTTTAAGAAATTTCTTTTCCTAAAGCTCAAGGGAAGGGCTCCAATGCTATTGCATTGGCATAGTTATGCACTGATGACAGCACTATATAGAAAACACAGTAAAAGGTTAGGAATTAGTAATAAAGTATCACAAGAAAATGCCCTATAGACAAGAAAAATGAAATAATTTGCTGATAAAAATTTCGTTTTGCCCTGAGTGGGAACAAAACCAAATTTTTTTCAGCAAATTATTTCAAGGGTTAGGAATTAAGACTTGAGTACATACCTTGGTTGATATATGGCCATACCAGTCTAAGCAAGTCGAATGGCTAGTAGTTTGATTGACACTTTTGAATGAGTCTTCTCAATACCAGTAATAGGAGCTTATATAGCTACATGAACTCATGGTTGATTACATAGAGGTAGCACTCCTGATAGCCTGACACAACTCACCTGGAATAAAGGAACTCTCCTTATATTCCAGGTGATTAGATGTAAAGTGATTAGGACACAATATCACAGGTGCTCAATAAAGGTGGCGGAGAGCCACAAGATGAGCCTCCTTATATATTAAAATCACAATACTAAGGAATAACACACAAAAAACATTCTGAGGCAGAGCCCTATCTACTCTGTCATCAAGCTAAGATACTACATTTGATATTCTGATATTTACTATAAGACAATTTTAGAGAACAGTATCAGGTAATTGAAAGAATATTTAGCTGTGGAATATAAGCAGAATCCTCATCTAATTTTATACAATACATTTATCAGAAAGTTTAGAAGTATCAAAGCCCTGACTCAGATTGATCCTGCCCAACCAGCCATAAAGAAATACACTCCACCATTTTCTTTTTATAAGGGCATTTACAGTTAATTAAATACTACAGTGGCCAAATACAGATAGAATTCCATATTCTTTCACAAATACCATAAAGCACGAGGTTAAAAATAGAGTAAAATACCACCCACTTGATGAGGACTTATTTAATGCCATTACAACCTCCAAAACCAAATAATGTTGACTGTTTGTAAACTGAATAACCTACAGAATGTGTTGCTTGAACTATACACTCAATTGAAGAAAAAGATGAAAGAGCATAAAATAATTAAAAACATCTGAAAAAAAAATTATCGCTCATGTGGTGGGAATCGAACCCGCAACTCTCTAGATACATGCCAGAGCGCTCTACCTGTTAAACCTGGCATCAGATGCTAAAATCTTCCAGAATAAGATCTATAAATCTTTCACTGAGATGTGGCAGACCTTGCACCATCTATACTTCAGGAGAGTCAACTTTTCCAATTGTTGCTAATGATTTCGATGTTAATGAGTAGGCCAATCATGCTTAAATATTTATTATTAAAAATTCAGCCATATTAAAATTCAGCCAGATTACTTGTAGAAATAGACTTCAACAATTATTAAAACATCTGAAAAAAAAAAAAAAAAACTATCGCTGATGCGGCAGGAATTGAACCCACAACTCTCTAGATACATGCCAGAGCACTCTATCTATTAAACCACACATCAGTTGCTAAAATCTTCCAAAATCTAGAGAATTGTGGGTTCAATTCCCGCTGCATCAGTTCAATTTCCGCACGTTTAATATGGCTGAATTTTTAATAAATGCTTAAGCATGATTGGCCTATTCATTAACATCTAAATCATTAGCAACAATTGAAAAAGTTGACTCTCCTGAAGTATAGATGGTGCAAGGTTTGCCACATCTCAGTGAAAGATTTATATGTCTTATTCTGGAAGATTTTAGCATCTGATGCTTGGTTTAACAGGTAGAGCGCTCTTGCATGTATCTAGAGAATTTCTGGGTTCAATTCTTACCATGTCAGCGATAATTGTTTTCAGATGTTTTTAATAATTGTTGAAGTCTATTTCTAGGTATCTGTGTATTTAATATGGTGCATAAAATAAGTTTGAACAGAATTGTGAAGCTGCTTGAAATAATTTTAGGCTGAAAATTTGTGTTTAAAACATTCATTCTTCCACCCCTTTTTTCTCCTTTTCCTTTGTAATATTTTCTTCTATTAATCCCTTTTTCTTTATCTTTTTTTGCCCTATCTCATTACCCTTAAATTTTACTTGAGCTTTTATCTTTCATTCTCTATTAACTCCTCCCTTCAACATCCCTACATATTCATGTTTTGTCCTTCTGCTTCTTTCCAAACACATATTAATCTGCAGTTCCCAGGTTCGAGTCCCAGTTGGGTCAGTGTTGAGATTTATCTCTGCAAAACTCCCTGCCCTGCCCCATGGTCAGTAGGGGACACTGATGGACTTGGAAAGGCCACCGTCTGTCGGATGGGACGTTAACCCATGGCCCCATGTGTGGGAGAGCCATACCCTGTGCACGTAAAAGAACATGCTGGATGGCCTTGACGGGAGGCTACCATCTGTCTCCCAACAGCTGTTCCAGTGGGTCCCCTCCCCCAACCTTTGGGATCCTTGTTACCTGGCCATTTAGCCCATTGTGTGCAAAAAAGTGCCACTCAGAGGTAAAACAACCCAACTCAAACACATATCTTTTAACTTGACTTTTCATAGAATAACTTGTATTCTCAACTCAAGGCTGAGCTATGAGCTCAGCAATACTTGATACTCTCCTTTCATATTCACTCTTTTATAGTAAATATAAGTATTTGAAACAATGTGAGTTACCTAAAAACAGGATAGGTAGGACTTTTTCCCAAAACGTTTTATTGTTTTTACTCGGTTTTTACATACTTTCCACACTCTATTATTATGCTGTATTCATTCATATTATGGCAAGGTATAGAGGAAGAGGCTTATGAGCTGTGGATATAATCTATAATGTTTTGTTGTATTTTATCTAATGTATGTAGGATGTTTATCTCTAAAGTATTGTGCCATCTGCCAGTAGTGAATTGCCACTCCTATTTAGCCTTTAATATTCTATGCACTGTTAAGAAAATAATTAATTTGATGACAAAAAGTGACATGTAAATTTTTATTAAAAAATTATTTCTTTTTTTCACAATTAGCAATAATACTTAGGGGTAACAAAAATTAAGTAGAGCTTCACAGTGCAGTAATTAAAATTAAATTAATATATCTAATACACCCAATTCTGTTTTTACATGGTAGATAGGTTCCTGAGAAAACTGCAAAAAAAAATTATGTAAAAGAAAAACATACAGTGCATATGAAAAAAACAGAAGATTGGTTCCAGACGTGAAAACCCAGTACAAATAATAAGTTGTTTTCAAACAAATCATATCACAATCTTTAATTAAATCTTTATTTGGTTTTTATTCATTTAAACACATTTTATATATATAATTATCCTTCATAAAGAAAATAATATGTCAATAATTCAAGAATACTAAAGTGCAAAAAAAATGACTTACATATGCTTATTGAAATAGATTTTATTCGTTGTCATTTTCTGACAATAGATGCATTCGTTTGCGTAAGACTGGAATTAAATCACTTTCATTGCTTGAAACATTTTGGCCGTCATGTTCATACTCCAAAGGCGAAATGCTCTCTGTGGCATGGGGAACTAAATTATCACTTGTTTTCCATTGATTCTGAAGTTTGATTAGTTTTGACAATGAACTCTGTAATCAATCGTTGAGATCCTGCTTTGACTAGATCTTTGTATAATTCTTCATAACGTGCCATACATGACTTCAGTTCATGTTTAAACTGCTCTGTTGATTAAGTTGTGCTTGAGACTCCTGATGATTATTAGACCTTTGAGACTCCTGATAATTAACTCGTTTGACAATGGGATAATGTGTAAGAAAATGACTTTCCAATTTACTAGTCATTTGAAGCCCTTTTTTAATTAAATCTGCAGTGAGTGGAACCTCTTCATCACCATCACATTTTTCTTTTTCATCAGGAGTCTCGAGCACAACTTCTATTATTTCATCTTCGCTAAGAGTTTTGTCAACCAGCTATTCATCAATATCTGCAAATGATAAATCATCTTATCCTTCCCTACTAACTGCATGTGCTAAAGTTCTGATAATTAGGATATTTAGTCGTATTTGGGTGTACAGGATCTTTGATTTTTACACATTCTGGCCAAATAGCTTTCCAGCATGCATTTAAAGTTGATGGTTTTAATTCTGATAACGTCAATCCAGCATGTCTGATACAATCTAAAATAGAAAATTTCTTCCACACATCAATAGTTGTTAATATTTTATCCTTATCTAGTTTATCCAAAATGTATTGGAATGTTTGTCTTGCATAGTAAGTTTTAAATGTGGCAATTATACCCTGGTCTAGTGGTTGTATTAAGGATGTTGTATTAGGAAGCAGGAAACAAAATTGCACATTTGGGTGTTCCAAAACAGGATGGCCAGGCACATTGTGTATAATCAATAGAACTTTAAATTCGAGATTTTTTTCCCTTCAAATAGTGTTTAACTTCTGGAACAAAACATTTATGGAACCATTCATTAAACATTTCTTTTGCAGCTCAGGCTTTTTCGTGTGCCATCCAATACACTGGCAATTTATTCAAATCTACACCTTTCATTGACCATGGTCTTAGGGATCGATTGATGAGCAGCGGTTTTAGCATAAGATCTCCTGAAGCGTTGCTGCAAAATTGAAAGGTTACATGGTCCTTAGTTGCTTTAAAGCAACCAACAGTTTTTTCCGATTTTTCTAAGTAGGTTCTACCAGCATTTTTCCCCCCCAAAAAAGCATTTTTTCCAACTTAATCAGTTTCATCTGCATTCCAAACTTGATCAGGAGTGTATCCACCATCTTCAATGATTTGGACCAATTTTGGACAAAATTCTTTAGCAGCCGGCTCATCTGCAAATGCAACTTCACATTTTATCTTTACATTATGAAATGCATGTCTTTGAAGAAATCCTGCAAGCCAACCTGTACTTGCAGAAAATTCATAATTTTTGTTTAACTGAGCTGATGTGGTTGGTTACATTTCTTGTATCTGCTTATATATTCACGATGCCATCTGTTTGATGGTATTTCCATCTAGAGCAGGTGTGTCCAACCCGCGGCCCTGGACAGCTAGTAATGCTGCCCACAAAATCGTAAAGTTTACGTGTTTACGACATAAGCTTTGAACATGATTATGTGATTTTCAGCAAGTTTTTGATATCCCACTAGTTTTATGTTGCCCTTTTTTAATTTTATAATAAAAAACATAAGAAAATAAATGAAGTTTTATTATTCATATACATTAGCTATATTATATATTTAATGTGTGGCCCAAAACAATTCATCTTCACTCAATGTGGCCCAGGGAAGTCAAATCTTCACTCAATGTGGCCAAGGAAGTCAAAAGGTTGGACATGCTGGTATAAAGGTATTCTTTTTCACAAGTTATCTTCTATCCATATTACTAGTGCCTTTTCCATCTTCACTTTTACAATATTTCTCATGTACGATGACGACTTAACACTCAATTTTGTTTCGGAAAGCACAGATTTTCTAATAGCATCTTTATTTTTCTTGATGGTTCTTAGGTAGCTTTGTTTAAACCAAAATATTTACCTATGGATGTTGAACCTTCTCCTGTTGTGCAAGACAGTATAAAATTTGAATCTTAGAGATAACTTTCCTTTTTCGTTTTTGTATAGGTTGCATTATCCGACATCGTGGTAAGGCTTATGAAAAATATTTGAATTGTAGTTAATAAATCAGATGATGAAAAATTTAATAAATTTATATTACACACACAAAGCTTCAAAAAACAAAACATTTTTTTTTTTCGATTTCTTCTATTAAACATCTAAACATTTCTAACTTTAAACACGAAATGAGAGACCAAGACTAATGTATGTATTAAAGATAAAATTGAGGAGAATTCTCAGAACTCAATGTTGCCATTTATTCCGAATGAAGTAGGTTTTGTACAATTTTTCCATGAAATAGAGAAAACTTGTTGTGTAGTTATGTTAGTGTAGTTTTTATTTTGGGGATTTTAGAGCACAAAATGGTATCTACAGCACATTTCTAGTTAAAACTACTTCGAAAAATATGACAATAAAAGTGGCATTTTTGTTATAAATGTAAATTCAAGAAATATTTTTTCAGAATTTAAATTCAAATGGGATTTTTAAAAAGGTGCCATTTGAACTGTGTTAGATCAAAATAAATCATGTAAAAAGAGAATTGGAATTATTTTCTAAACTGTGTTAAATAAAAATTGTGCAAAAAAATCTATGTAAAACAGAATTGAGTGTACTATGACATTGTTAACTATTAACCCTTCCAGTGTTCAGCCTAAAAAACTGGTTTACATCCAGAGGCCAAATTTAACTTTAGAACTTTTTTGCCAAATAATTAGTGAAAGGAATTATGTCATGTTATATGCCAAATTAATCGACATTTAATTCTGGATTTTCTGAAAATAAAATATTTAACAAAAAAGATGACAAGTTTTATTTTAATATGACTGTTTTAGAGTCATGTAGTAAAAAAATGCATCTGGCAACACAAAAATTTTTTATAAAAAAAAAGCTAATAGACAGAAATGATTATAATGCACATGAATAAAAAGGCTATTTATTTCTAAATAACAAAAAAAAATTTTTTTATTGTTTAAAGTAAACATTTCTTCCATTTTGAAATTTTTTCTTCATACTATACTTTGAGAAGAAGTCCAAGCTTGTTGCAGTCCAATAAACAGGTCACATTTGGAATATTTTTAATAAATAACTAATCAACAGAAATAGCTCATGTTATATAAATAAAATAAATACCCCCTCAAGCAGCTGCTTGCCACACCAAATTAAAAAGAATTTAATTCTGAATTTTATTGAAGTAAAAAATTTGAACACTGTAGTAACATATTAATTTTAATAACAATTTTTACAGTGATATACCAAAAAAAAAAGGTACACATTTCATAATTACTTCCAAAATCTCCCATTTTTAAAAAAGTATAGTTCTTTGTTAATTATCAGGAGATTTTAAAGACTTTAAGGAAAAATTTGTTGATAATAGTTCAAATCAAATTTCTGAGCTTAAATTAGGGGATTGCTTCAGCACAGAGTAATGTTAAAAACAAATTGGCAATACCTTATATGACTTCTAAGAAATGGCAAACAGATGGCTTTAACAAATTATTTATGTATAGTTTAATAAAATATGCATCAAATAAAAAAAGAAAATTATTTATCAAGCTTAAATTACATATTTTTATAAGATATCTATTAAAAAATTTTAAAATGGCAATTTTTATTTTTTTTAAAATCGTTTTCTTTTATTGTACTAAAAACGGATATATACATTCTGGTCACTGGAAGGGTTAATGTGAGGCTCAAACATCCAGGAAAATGGCATGTACAGGTGGGTGGTGGATCATGACAATGTGCCAGTCCACACCACTCTGTTCAACAGTTTTGGCTAAAAATTGCTTGGCAGTGGTCCCCTACCTCCCCTACTCAACAGACTTTATCCCTTGTGGTTTTCACCTTAAGGGTTGATGATTTGACTGTGTCGTAATGATTCAAGCAGAATCAAAGGAGGTGTTGAACAACCTCTCAAAACTAGATATAGAGGTGTTTTCAGCAGTGGGAATAGTACTGGGTTCACTGTATTAGCTCCCAAGCACAGACTACTTTGAAAGGGATAACAGTAATTAAAACCTAAAGTAAGCTTACATTTTTAACAGTACAGTCCGTGAATTTTTGGATTGCACCTCATATGTCACAGAAGGATCCTAGAAACTACTCTAGTTCATACAAGCCTTCTTATATATGGAAATGCTCTCCTAAGACTGCAATCACTGTTGACTACTGCCTCAGAGCTAACACACAACATTTGCCAAAGGACACAAAAAATATTTAAAGTAATTTTTCAAATTGAAATCTCTAAAATCATATATTTGTGACATTTTGGTTGATCTGGATTTTTTTTTACTCAAGTGTTGATTGAGATAATTTTTTTTTTACTTGGACATTGTTAGTAGGCTGTTAATGCACTTCTAATATTTCATAATGCAGTTATTACAAGTAAAGAGGAAGGCCAATTAGTTTGCTAAACTGAGACACGTTGTCCTGGTGACTTGAGTGCTTAGCATGCAGAGCTGCAGTTCAAAGGTACCTGATTTTGAGCCCTTGATTAATCATGGATGCTTCATTTCTTGTGTTGTTTTTCTCACACATCTTGATGATGTACTGAAGGCTCTTCTCAGACATGGCAATGAGCTACTTGAGGGCTAATTTATTTTTAAATAGGAAAAATTCTCAGTGTATATAAAATAGATAATAAAAGTCACCACAAAACACTGATATATCATAAACAATGTGGATTAATAATCTTGTTTATATATAATAATAAAGTCATTAAAGATGAGAGAAGAAATTCTGGCAAAGTTCTGATTTAATTTAATAAAATGCAGGAGTACACAATTCTTATAAGTAGAGTGATTAACAACACTTGATAACTTACAAATACAAAAGGATCTAGATTTCAGATGTACCATACATTCTTCAACAATATGGTAGTAAGTTCAAAAGCAAATTGAAAATAGAAGGTAAATTTGAAAGTTGTGGTATGTATGAGATATAATTTATTGAAATGCTATTGTGCCTGGTTAATGTATCATTCATGTGAGGATGAAATAGTGATGATACATTGCTATTGTTGTAATATGTTGCAAGAATAATAAAATATTTTGTTGTTGATAAAAATCTTGGTATTAAGAAATCCATCCAATAAAATTTTCCAAACAGCAGATAAAGTAAGTAGATCATTGCTGCAGCAGAATTGCTGATTAATGTAGATGATTATTTTTCGTTGTAAGAGTTTGAAGTGGGAGTTTGCACTAGAAATAATAGTAGTGTGATGCCCCCTCATTCACTTTTACTTTACCTTAACCAGTTTTGCTTAATTTATGTTATATTTATCATTTTGGGGATTTTTGTTTCCTTTTTGGCATCGCAGCGCTCATTTCCAAGAGTTAGGAGTTGCACATGCGCAACTCTGAACTTTCGATTGTCACCCGCTAAAGCGCGTGCACAAGGACACGCCCACTCTTGCGTCATAGCGCGCCGCTCGTCAATTTATGCAAATGTCTTTCCCGGCGTGCAACATGACATGCGGGCTTTGTACCTCTTGTTATAACCTGGTGACATGTTGTCACAGTAGCACAGAAGATAGTAGAGAGAGTAGTAGAGCACAGCAAAGTTTAGAGATCAGTTTTAGTTTGGAGTTTGTTGAGATGTTTGTAGTAAGAAATGATGTAGTATCTTCTTTATTGAAGTTTTGGTAAGTGCTTTCTGGAAATAAATTGTTTGTTATTTAAACCTTTTGAATCTTTACTAATGTTTTCTCTTGAGCAACGTTAATTGTTTTGATTAGAACTAGTATTTAAATTTTGAAAATCATGTAATATTTTTGAATTCTTACTCATTAACGCTCGCTGGTATTTCGAACCCTAATTAAACTTTTTTTTTGGCAATTTGTTGATTATTGCCTGGCGCCTGACTCAGCTATCCGGAGCATGAAAATAATTGGATCAGACTAAGGGTCCAAACTTTAAAAGTAATTAATTTCTTTGGAGCGTTACAGAGCAATTAAAAGAAGTGGCGCCCGGACAGGGACCACCTCTTGCAGTAGGCATTACAGTACCTCCCTCAGAAGTGGGAGTTTGTACTAGAAATTATTAGCTCCCTCAAAGAATGGTAATGCATTATGGTTGATTACTACACTGAATGGACAAATTATTATATACACCTTGATAGCAATATGCAAAGCAAAAGTATTGCGTCCAGTCACATGGGACGCTGAAACTGGCAATGCCTATAAATAGAGCAGGTCTCTACGCATTGGAAACTAGTCAGAAAAGTAATCGTGGGTAAAGGCAGTGATGTAAGTGAATTTGACTGTGGCCAGATAGTAGGTGTGAGGAAGGTCAGTTGTTCAATCACCACAACTACTGAACTGTTGGGATTTCGACATCAGACTGTTACACGTGTATACCAATACTACGTGAAATACGGCAAAACTTCCAACCATTAGTGAGAGAAATATGGACATAAACATGCAATTAATTGTTGAAGTAAGTGCAGACAGTCCTGCATTGTTACAAGGAATCTCACAGCTATCATGGAGCAGATAACATTGGAATCAAATGAGGGTGTGTCCACAAGCTTATGTACAAAGACTACCTGTCACACCATGGAAAAAATAGGCTATGGCAGTCGATGTCCACATCGTGCCCCTTGTTGACTGCAAAACACTGATAGATTAAGCTGCAGTTTATGAAGGCCTATCAAACTGAAGTGCAGAGGACTGGAAACACGTCATTTGGTCTGATGAATCACAGTTTGAACTTTATCACGCTGATGGGAGGGTGCATGTGTGGCATAAACCACATGAAGCAATGGACCCAGCTTGTCATGTTGGGGTCATACAGGCAGATGGAGGTGCACACAGTTTGGGGTGCATTTATATGGGCTTCCATGGGGCCTCTTGTACCCATTGGGACCTCTGTCACTGGCATAAGGTATGTGAACATCTTCACTGACCAACTACCCCATTCATAATGATTCTCTTACTGCACCATGTCATCATCTTTCAGCAGGCCACACCGCATACTTCCTGAGTTGCGACCAATTGGCTCCAGGAGCATTTAAATGAGTTTACCACACTTGAATGGCCACCTTGATCACTGGACCTAAACCCCATTGAGAATTTGTGGGATGAATTGGAAAGATCTGTTCCACTCCGCCAACCCCCTCCGGCAACTGTGGATGCTCTGTGACAGGTGATCCTTGTTTCATGGGTGGCAATACTACCTTCATGTTTTCAACACCTCATCAAGTCCTTATCAAGACATCTGACTGCTGTTGTGAAGGCAAAAGGTGGAGTAACAGATTTTTAGGAAGATGTATATAATAATTTGTCCATTCAGTGTATGTTAGATAATGCTGTTGCTGGTATCTTCTTTTAGATGTTATACTTTTGTTCATTTATTCTTTCTTGTAAGCTTCGTGGATTCATGCCTATACATCCAAATGGTGAGTGAATATTGGTAAGAGAATTATTTTGCTTCTTTAAAGGAATTAGATATATTCTTCGTATTGGAATGTCGATATCTGTCTTTTAGAATTTAATGTGCTAAATTTATAGAAGATTTGATATAGAGGTAGTATATTTATGATTATTTTTGGTTTCTTTAATGGCATTATTTTCAGTTTCTTTAATGGTAATTGATGATTGATTTTTTGAATTGCATTGGAATGTTTCTTATATGAAACTGATTGTATACTAATATACAGAATAACAGATATATCAGAATAACATGACCTCCTACCATAGTATATGTATGGTACCATAGTATATGTATGGTCATATTATTATGATATGACTGTGTATATAATATATATTGTATATACATAATACATGATTATATACTATACAATGTAGATCAGTAAGCCACTAGCATCTCTGCTGAGAAGGATACCTACACCTTGTAGATGCTTTCCATCCTTCTTCCCTGAAAAGGAAAATTTAAAGTTATTTTTAAGTATCTTTGTTTATCTGGTCTCTTGCAAACCCAGAATATCTAAGTTATAACATTGAAATTCCTGTGGAGGACATCAAGAGAATAATTAACTTTCTCACATTCCACATACCTGTGGAGAAAAAATGATTAATAGGATTTTTATCTAGGTTTATTGAAGAACCTATGTTTATTGAGAGAGGTAGTGTCATGTCCCTCTAATGTATTTTTTATTTATTGATGTATTTTTATTGTATTTTTGTTGTAAATATTTTTATGTATTAAGCGTGTTTTTGGAAGTGCTATTTTGGGGATGTGACTCATAGATGTTGTTTTCGGGTCTGAGCTGATTGCCTGCACATGCCAGTGAGTCCCAAAAGCCCTTTTTACGCCCATTTACCACTAGCCTGGGGTGCCAGTGCTGAAGATGAGCAGGGCAATAATAAACAACAGTCTTCAGCGTCACTGTCAAACAGGAAGGACGTTTGAACAGGCATCAAGGGACACTGCTCTTACTTAAACAACACCCTTAAGTAGAGGGTTAGATTCTATGTGAGAATCAAAATATGGTTCTTGGTGAACCAAGTACAGTTCTGTGGAACTGAAGTGAATTCTGTGTGAACCACATTGTAGGCAAGGATTGGATATACTTTTGCCGAGTTTGAGGTCGGTAAAGCAAGAATATGCAAAGTGCGGTTCTCCACCTCATTGCATAATTGTTTGCAGCAGCAAAGGCCTACAGAGTTGAGTGCATCCCCAGCATGTGATTGTATATAAATGTGAATAAATTGCCGTCCCTATACAACTTTTGTGCGTGAATTGTTGGACATATCTCTATACATCACTTGGCGCAGCAGGTTTGAGGCATATGTTGGTACAGGTGTAACAACCCGTGAAACTGTTATTCCACTTAAGTAATGGTGAATTTAAGTAAGGGACTAGTTGATTGTCCTCTACTATAGAGTAGTTAATCGTTCGCCATCACTGCTGACAGGTAGGACCAACAATATGAAACAGGCCCCTAATTGCCACCATGGGACAATCCTCCCATGTTGGTAGGAACTTTTTCGTGTAGAACCAGAATCTAGATAGAAACTGACCTACCTGAGACACATTACTCTAGGGTAGGTTGGCAACACCCAACTAACTAAAGTAAGGGTTCAGCTACCTGTGATGGCCTCTGATCAGAATTATCTACCAGCTGATATATCCTGTGCTTCTGCTCACTTAGGGATAGCAATCCACAAGCAAACAGAAAACACAGCAGCAGACTCTTCTTTAACAGAGGCCTATCATTGCAGCAAGTCCAGGATCCATAATCAAAGTCATAAACCAGTTCAATCTAGTGGGTATAAATGATTAGCACCAGGACCTTATGAAGTTGACAACTCCTCATCAGGGCAGAAAAAAATAAGAAAAAGTGTCCTTAGTTGACCAGATCGGTAAACTACACTCATATGGCAACCCTTCTCTTCTGGAAGGGAACTAAAGGCCTGCATGTTGAGAAATCATGGTCGAATATTAGTTGCTAAGACTCTGGTTCCATGCATCATCTCCAGAGACTGGTACACAGCTCTCCTTCCAGTGTATGCCTAGCTACCATTTTCAGACCAAGAATAGTAATTATTTCCAATTCAACAATAAAGTATATAAACAAAATTTTGATACACCTTTGGGCTCACCAATTTCTGAACTATTTTCAGGTATAATGAGAGACATCAAAAACAAAATGGCTGATAATAGAACTCTAAAACCTTTCCTGTGGAAACAATATACTGATGATATCTTCATCATATGGGAGTATTCTGGCAATGCACTATATGATTTCATATCTGAACTCAAAAATATATGTATTCTACAGTAAAGTTCACCCATAAAGCTGAAAAAAAAAAGCATTTCTTGATGCACTTGTACGTGCTCTAATAACCTCTTTTACTATTGCATATATAAAACATACTTTTATCAGCAGTGTAATTACCTTACAATTAATCTCATCCAAAATAATATACACTGCTGGCCATTAAAAGTGCAGCACCAGGAAAGACAAGAGATATCAAAGCCATATTTAGTGAATACATAGCTTATGTTACAAGGATCAAATGATTACAAATACAACTTGGTTAAACTTGTGGAATACAAAGAAATCAGTATCTTATGTAGCTACCATGAGCGGCAATAACTGCTGCTACACAGTCCAGCATTGAGAGGATAAAACATTGGATGTGTGTTTGGGGAATGTCCATCCATGCAGTTTCGATATGTAGCCAAAATCCATCTGTTGTAGCAGCTGCTGGTGTCTGGTGTGCTAGTCATTGTGAGATCATTAACCAGATATGTTCAATTGGGAACATATCCGGTGAACATGCAGGTCAAGGCAGAAGTGTCACATGGTGGCTATCCAGGAACTGTTGGATGATGCATGCTACATGTGGTTGGGCATTGTCCTGTTGGTAAATGGTACCAGAGAGCCCCTGAAGGTAAGATAGGACCACAGGCTCCAACACCTCAGTGATGTAATGCTGGCTGTTCAAAGTACCGGTAATGCATATGAGGCATGTGCATGGAGTCCAATGACATTTCATTCCATAACACCAAGGGCCGGATTTGTAGGCGCTGCATTATGCCTGTCTCACTGAGCCTGTTGCCACGGTACTACCAGATATGGATTCGTCCATCATGGTGTTGCATACTGAAGCGGGATTTGTCTGAAAAGACGATGTGATGCCATTCGCATATCCATATGCGACCTTCTTGGCACCATTGCAGTCACTTACGCCTGTGTTGTGTAGAATCAATGGTAGCCAAAGCAATAGCCACCTAGCAAAGATGCCCTGATGCTGCAGATGACGTCAAACCATACATACGGACACTGGTTGATGTGCAACACACCCTAACTGTTGAGCTAAGGTGTTTGATGTGGCTGTATGATTATTCAAAGCTATGTGCACGAGATGTCTGTCCTCTCATTCGTTTGTGTGAAAGGGCCGTTGAGATCCCTCACAATGGTGAGTTTGTTCCTCCTCTACCCACTGACGTCATATTCTCATCACTGTGGCAGCATTCCATCCAACATGAGCACTGATGTCTCAATACGATAATCTGCCTTCCCATAATCCCACAATTCTCTCTCGATCAAAGTCGGAAACCTGGTCGTATGGGTGCTGTGTTTTTCGATGGGGTTTACTTGATCCTTTTGTACACAAGAACTGTGAGCAAACACAATTCCAGTGCTTTACACTGACTCTTTGTAATCTCTTATACCACTTGCAGGGGATGTTACGGTCACATATGATGTGCATATGTGCTGCACTTTGAATCAGTTACACGTTCTCCCATGGATTACCCATCTTGCATATTTCGGGACAATCTGATGAGTTCTTCCTGGTGTTGCACTTTTAACGGCAGCAGTGTATATCTTCAAGTTTAAGTAGTTATACATAGCATTTAGAATATGCAACATTGATTACCATCTAAATAAAGAAATCAATATGATATACTCTTTGGAAAATAATACTGGTTATCCAATCAATATCCAATCATAAAAATACCATCACATGCAATTCAAAAAAATCATTTAGTTATTATCAAAGAAAGTAAAAATGTATATAAATATATTACCTCCACCACGCACCTTTCAGCCCTAAACATGAGTTAAAACATTTTCAAAAACTACCACTAATAAATCAGCACTTTGACTTCAATTCTAATTTTAGAGGAAAAATTGTCAGCTGGGATACGAACCCACGACCTGATAACATGTCAGGTGCTCTGGACCACTGAGCTACTGGCCGCCAATCAAGGTTTCCTCTAATAAATGCTATGAACATTCCTTTTATGTCACATATAGGCACTATTCAGGCAATTTTAGACACAAGCATCTTTCTATTTGCCATATAGATGGAAAAAGGTTATTAGAGATCTTGATCGGCGGCCGGTAGCTCAGTGGTCCAGAGCACCTGACATGTTACCAGGAGGTCGTGGGTTCGTATCCCACCCGGCTCAAGACAATTTTTCCTCTAAAATTAGAATCGATGTCAAAGTGCTGATTTATTAGTGGATGTTGAACAGTCGAGTTTATCTCATTATTTATCATTATCAAAAACTACTAAGTATCTATCGAATCTTCTATAAATTTAGCATATTTAATTCTGAAAGACAGAGATACTAATATTCCAATGAGAGTATATCAAATTCCTTTAAAGAAACAAAATAATACCTCTACCATAATTCACTCACCATTTGAATGTATAGGCATGACTTAAAGAAGCTTACAAGAATTAATGAACACACGTATAATATCAAAAAGAAGATACCTGCAACATTATTATCTAACATAATAATTAACCATAATGCATTACCAATCTTTTAAGTAGCTACCATCATTTCTAGTCCAAAATACCACTTCAAATTCTCTTACACCAAAAAATAATCATCTACATTAATCAACAGTTCTGCTGCAATGATGATATACTACTGCTTGGAAAATTTTATTTAAAGAATTCCCTAATACCAAGTTTTTGATCAACACAAAAATACTACTGTTTTTCTTGCAACATGCTAAACAATAGAAATATGCCATCACTATTTCATCCTCACACTAATGATACATCAACCACACACAATAATCCATCAGTAAATCATATCTCATACACACCACAAGTTACAATTTTACCTACTATTTTCAATATAATTTTAAACTTGTCAGCATACTGCTTAAGAAGAATGAATAGTACATTTGAAATCTAGATCCTTTTATATTTATGTTCATTATATATTCTGCTACCATCATTACCTACAATGTGAATAAAATCTTTCAAGACCTTATAATGTGCATAACAACTTCTAATGGGAAATTTGGCTTTCAAGTGTTTGTTCATCATTACTCTGCTTATAAGAACTGCAAGTGTACTTTTGCATATTATGAAATGAAATCGGAAGTTTGCTGCAATTTTTTCTCTCATCTCAATTGACTTTATTGTTGCACATTAACCAATAAGATTAATTCACACTGTATATGATATATCAGTAAAAGTATGATATATCAGTAGAAATATTGCCTGAAGAGCACTTCTATGAAACATAAAAGGAATGTTCATAGCGCTAATTAGAGGAGATCTTGATCAGCAGCCGGTAGCTCAGTGGTCCAGAGCACCTGACATGTTATCAGGAGGTTGTGAGTTCTTATCCCACCCGGCTCAAGACAATTGTTCCTCTAAAATTTAAATCGACACTAAAGTGCCTACTTATTATGTGTTGATTTGAAATACGTCGAGCCTATTTCATTAATTATTTATATCTGCATACTTGTCGTACATGCTTCCATCTATTGGCTAATATAAATGCCGCTTGTGGCTAGAAATATTTTGCATGAAGAGTGCTTCTATGAAACATAAAAGGAATGTTCATAACGTTAGTTAGAGGAGATCTTGATCGGCAGCCGGTAGCTCAGTGGTTCAGAGCACCTGACGTTATCAGGAGGTCGTGGGTTCGTATCCCACCCGTCTCAAGACAATTGTTCCTCTAAAATTTAAATCGACGCTAAAGTGCCTACTTATTATGTGTTGATTTGAAATATGTCGAGCCTATTTCATTAATCATTTGATATATCAGTGTTTTATGGTAAATTTTATTATGGTAAATTTTATTATCTCTTTGTTTTAACTTATTCATAGATTTTAAAATTAAAGGTATGTGACACATTGATGCTTAAATAGTTGCAAGATGTGAAGGTAATAAACCACTGGAAGATATTTTCAGTAAACTAGTCATCATTTTCAAGTCTGTCTACTGATCAAAGGGATGAATTTCATTCTCAGAAAAAGGAAGTTCGAGCCCTGGGTAAGGCAGAGATCTTTGTGTTGTTTTTCTGCTGTGGTCTCCTCTACCTCACAAACCTTCTGTTATGGCATATTAAACTAACAGGTTCCTATCATACTTCTGTGGCAAGTAGCTGCTTGAGGGGTTATTTTTTATTTGTTGCACTCACTGAGTGAAACCTAATGTTCCATGTAGTAGTTCCTCAAGTAGCCATGGCTACAGAGGTCCAACCAGACTGTGCAATTTGGTTCTCCAAGCTAGGGGTTCTCAACGTGGGGTATGCGATAAAATATTTTGGGGTATGCTGTGAGAGCTCAAAAGTTGCTAGATCTGATTACCAGTAAAATGTTTATAATTTTATAAGATTTGTTAAATTGTTTGTTATTTTTTGTGTTTATCGATATATGTAATTTATGAATACAAAATTTAATGTGTGTGTGTATATATATATGTTTTATTTTATTATACATTTAATATATAACATTATTATACTATAACTATAGTTTTATCTATCTATACAAGGGGCACACCAGTTACATACACATTTCCAGGGGGTATGTGAAGCATAAAAGGTTGAGAACCACTGCTCCAAACATTTATCTATAAATACTAAGCTACATCTGCTGCATCTTATATCTGCTACATCTGCTGCATACTAAGCTACATCTGCTGCATCTGGCCACTGCACACCAATTTTAACAAAGTCCTGTTTGATATTGTGTGCTCACCGCATCCTAGGTCTCCCCCTCTTTCTGAGGCTTTTAGGCACACTGTTCATAGCCCTGTTCGCTAATCAATAATTATCCATACGGGCAACATGGCCAAACCAATGAAGTCTCACTCTGCACAATATATGCTCAAAAGAGGTTGCTGACTCCTTTGCCTAACCTCATCATTACTTACAAAGTTGAACCACCTAATACCCATGATACTACATAAACATCTAGAATCAAAAGCATCAAGTTTCCTATTACCTTGTGTACAAAGCATCCAAGTTTCAGCACTTTAACCCTAAAAAGAACCAAACAATTATACAGTCTAATTTTAGTCTTTAGGTATATACATCAATTTCTCCACACTCTCCATAGATTCTTAAAAGTCCTGGCAGCAGTTCCTATGCATCTGTTAATTTCAAGTCACACATCACCAGTATCTGTTACATAGCTCCCAAGATAATTAAACTGTGATCTGTTCAAGACTGCAATCATTCAGATTAACTGAACCACAGCCTGCCTGACCAATTTTCATCAATTTAATTTTCTCTCTGTTTATCACCAAACCTACTCTACTACCAGTCTCGTCAACAGCTCGAATAAAAGAGTTCATCTCATCAACATTATTTGCCAAAAGCGCTAAATCATCAGCATAATCTAAATAAGAAATTTTCAAATTTCCATACCATTTAAAGCTGAAATCTTTCCCTTACAGTAAATTTTGCATAACATAACTTATAACCAAAGAGAAAAGGAGACAAAATGCACCATTGTCGAATACCAGAAGCAATGCTAAACCAATTGCTACAAGCCTTACCAACTCTCACACATGACTCAGTATTATTATTATAAGAGCTTTCATTATGTTAACTAACTTGTCTGGTATGCCATATGATCTCACCATCAACCAAAAATTATGGTGATCAATAGGCAAAAGCCTTTTCAAAATCAATAAAGCTACACTGCTCACAAAAATTGGGGAATATTTCAAAATGAATATGAAGCAATAAAAAAAGAAGCATTTGAATTTTTTTTTATTAAACAAGAACATCAGAAAAGCAAATGACAAGTCAAAGAAAGTTGTTCGATTATGCAAATGAGATGCAAACTCAATTGTCGTGAGTGAGTAGCAAGTGTCATATTGGTGGGGGTGAACAGAAGCATGTCAAACTGGATGAGAGTGCCACACACTGACTGTTCAGTTGGGTGTTTAGTCAACCAAGACGGCCAAAACACACCGACAGCGATGAGGCATGGACAGGATCACAATGTCCAGCAGTTCTTGTGGGATCCTCTGCCACTCTTGCTCCAGGGCAACTTCCAGCTCAAGAAGCGTTGTGGGAGGCATTGGACAGTTTGCCAGACGTCTTCCCAGTGCATCCCAAGCATGTTCAATGGATTCAGGTCTGGAGAAAGTGAAGGCCAGTCCAAGTGTTCGATTCCTGCCTCCTGAAGCATGTTGTTGACGAGATGTGCACAGTGGGGCCTTGCATTATCGTCCACGAAAAGAAAGTTGTTTCCAACTGCTCCAGCATAGGGTACCACTATAGGGTGCAGGACCTCGTCTTGATATCTTACAGCAGTCAATGATCTGTTTCTGATGATGTGGAGGTTGGTACGACCACCAATGCTGATGCCAGCTCACACCATGATTCCACCACCACCGAAGGTGTCCCTTTCTCGCATGAAATCTGAATTCTCCTGTGCTCCTCGTTCATGCCAGATCAGGACACGATGATAGTCAGGCTGCAGACTGAACTGTGACTCATCAGAGAAGAGGACAGTTGACCACTCATCACGGGTCCAATGACGATGCTCATCAGCCCACCTTCTACGGGTTCTGCATGTGTTCAGCAGATAACAGAATGGTCGCCAGGCATGAATCATGTTGGACTGCATGCCTGGCAACCATTGGTCACCAGGCATGCAGTCCAACATAATGGAGCCAATTTCATATGATCTGGGTGCATATCATTCATCTAGTGGCAGCAAGAAACTGTCCCCGCAGCTCTGTTGCATTGCTGCGCCTGTTCCTTCTTGCCAATAAGGTCAAGTAGCAGTCATCTCTTGCTATTGTGGCAGATGGGTGACCCTGCCCTTGTCTTCTTCGTACAGTGCCAGTCTCTTGAAAGCGATTCCACAGTCTGCTAATCACGCTTTGGGATGTTCCAAGTTCTGTTGCCACTGTCGTCTGTGTTTGACCAGCTTCAAGACTTCCCATGGCTCTCCAGGCTTCGCATTCGGGCAAATCATGTTGCCAGGGACATTGCAAAGGCTGGGAAGTTGCAGGATGTGCACTTTCAAGATCAGGAAACGTGCAGATACTCCAGTACTTTCAGCCTTTTGTATAGTGCATTTTCACCAATGAAATAAAAGTTGGTTTTGCATCAAATTTGCATAATCGAACAACTTTCTTTGAACTTGTCATTTGCTTTTCTGATCTTCTCATTTAATAAAAAAAATTCAAATGCTTCTTTTTTTTGCTTCATATTCATTTTGAAATATCCCCTAATTTTTTTGTGAGCAGTGTAGTAACCAAAGGTTTCTGAAACACTTAACGTTTCTGAAGAATCTGCTTGAGTGAAAATATCTGATCTACACATCCCCTACCACTTCTGAATCGACATTGCTCATCACACAATTTCTGTCAACCAGATTCTTAATTTTATTAAGCACAATGATGCAAAGGACTTTACCTGGAACAGAAAGTAGGCTGATATCTCTATAGTTATCACAAGAACTGTGATCACTTTTTTTTAAAAAAAATAAGGATAATAATAGCTCTTGTAAAATCCTTAGGAACCATGCCTTTATCATAAAAGATATTCAAAATTTCAGTCATCTATGTGGTATTGAAATATTCCCAGCTCTAAGCATTTCAGTAGTAATTTCATCTACCCCTGGGGATTTATGTAGTTTAAGTTTAAAAACAACTAAAATAACTTCAGACTGTGTTATAGGGCCAACGTTAATTCCAGTAATGCATCTATCATTATTACAAACAATGGGAGTAGAACTAACCACACTGTTTAGAACATCACTGAAATGTCCAGTCTACCTAGCTATGACAGAATCCTTACCTTCTATGACCTTACCTTGTTTATCCTTCAATCCCTGTATACCTAACCGTTTTCTACCACACAAAACATTAACTATCTGGCCCAGCTCTCTGCTATTATGCTGTCTAACTGCTTCTTTGGCTTTGTCAGCCATAGATTCTTATCAGCAGCTAACTGATCCTTTACAAGTTTATAAGCTCTCAGTAATGCTTTCTATTAGTATTAGTAGAGTATTGATTAAGGATATTCCTGTAATTCTTTCTGAAATAAGCTCAAGTGCATTATCACTCAAATAATTCTGCCTCCTCTGTTCCTTTTTTCATAAAAGAGTACTGTTAGTTTCCAAAAAAGCCTGTTTAAAATGGTCCCATTCTTCCTCAACTTCAGTAGTAGGCAAACCATGATTGTCATAATGACTAAGTAACCTATCATGATAAGTTTTAGCTATAACTGGGCCTTTCAGAGCTTCCGAATTACAGGTAATGTTTTTTAACCTTAGCACACTTCCTAAGTTTAAGACACTTTTAAGAAGGTAATGATCAGTTCCAATTTCAGTTCCTTTATATGACCTGGTATTCCTAATAGAATTAGCCGATTTACTGTTAACTACTATATAATCAATCATATTCTTATGCAGCCCATCTGGTGAAACCCATGTATACTTATGTATGTCGTGGTGTTTGTAATAAGTGTTAGTTATTCTGAAACCATTGAGTTTACTTACCTAAAGGAGATGTCCATTGCCATTGCAGCTACCAATACCAAAAGGGCCTATTACTCCTCCCCAAATGTCAGAGTCAGTTCCAACTTTCGCATTGAAGTCACCTTGAACAAGATTAATATCTCCTTTCTTGACAGAATTCAAAATATCCTGAAGTTGTCTGTAAAATGGTAAAATCTCATCCTCATCCTCAGTGGGGGCATAACAGCAGATAACATTCAAGTCTTTAATGCTTGTCTGAAATTTTGCTGTAAGTAACCTTTCATTACTGCATTCATATCCTAGAAGAACATCACTAGTGTGTCAGCTGAGAAACAGACATATGCCTTGAAGATGCTTATTATCTTCAGAAAAGTATTAAATTCCTCTTCATAAATTCCCTGAAAAGAGGAATTTAAGATTATTTTTTAGAATCTGACCTTTATCTGTCCATCTGGTCTCTTGCAAGCCGAGAACATCTAAATTATAATGGTTGAATTCTTGTGTAAGGACATCAAGAGAATACGCTCTGTGCAGAGTCCTCACATTCCAACCACCTATGGAGAAAAAATGGTCAGTGGAATGTTTAAAGAAACTATATTTGTTGAGAGAAGGAATGCTGACAATATAATCAAACAGCCCCCTAATTGCAGGCATCGGGCAAAGACCTGTTTCCCCTCTACTAAATGCTGCCCGTAGAAGTTCAGTTGCCTGCAGTCACCTCTGCTCAGGATTATCCACCAGCTGATAAAACATATTCTGTGAATCTATTCACTTGGGGCTGTCAACCCAAAAAGAAACAGAAAACACAATGAAAGATTTTCCCTTCACAGAAGCCCACCAGTGCAGCAAATTCAGGATCCATAATCAAGCACAGAGCCTTATTTCAGTCCAGTAGATTTATATGGTCAGCAGCAGGAACCTGTGTGGTGACCACTCCTCAGCAGGGTAGAAAAAAGAGAGAAGTAACCATAGTTGTCCAGATCTGTAGGCCACACTGATCAGGCAGCCCTCTCCTTACGTTCCCTTCCACAAGAGAGTATAATATTGCTAATATAATTTACTGAAGTTATCAAATTTTAACTGGCGTTAAATATTTGACACAGTTGTTCTATATTTTCAGGGTCAATTGTTATTTACACATATTTAGAAGAACATATCAGCTATTTCAGCATATCTTTTAAAAGTTTGTGTTTGAATGGGACTTATATGCTGTATATTCAAAACATACTGAATAGTATTATATAGCATTAATTATTACATTTCTATTTTTCAAGACGTACGATCTTCGTCAATGCTTGGTTACTGGATTGGTTTGTATCTGGGGAATTAGACTGTCTGGATTTCTTCTCTTTCGAGTTATGAAAATTGGCAGAGATAAACGTTTTGAGGACAGAAGAAGTAATATTATTCGATTTGCTGTGTTCTGGACTTTCCAGGTTAGTAACAATGGAATGTATTAATAATTGTAAACTTGTATGTTGATAAGTATTTTATCAGAATATATTACTTGTAAGGAACTAGATATAAGTAGTTTACCTTTTATATTTCAATTGCATATTGACTTTTGTATTATGTGATATAAGTACTTTATAGTTCAAAGCATTTTACTAATTAAATTTAAGTACTAATGTCAAAATGCACAAATTCTTTCAGTATTTTTGACTTTTCCTTTCGCTTATAAAATTCAACACATTCTTTGTCATAAACTCAGCTGTCAAGTGGTATGCAGTACCAGACGTGGGGGTGGCATATGCATGTTTTAGAAAAATTTAGTGAAATATTACTCCTTCCTTGGTTAAATCATACTCAAATCACTGAACTTAAATAACAATAAAAAAAAATTATTCCTTTGTCAGAATGCACAATTGCCCTACCTCAGATTACTACTATCACAGGTCAGATTTCTCACTATTTTCAACTTTTGCAAATCAACCCAAGATGATGCCTATATGTAGGGTAACAGCACTGATCTTGCTGAGCAAGAAGCAAAGGAGAGAAACCTCAAGTTCCTTTCCTCATTGTTCTTTACCCCTCTTTATAGATGGGACTTCCTTTGTCTTGTCTGCCCTCACTATCAGCTCTTTCTAGCTCTGCTTTTGCAATCAGCAGAGCAGAGTTAACTCCATGTGGAATGCAGGTAGGGTGTGATCTGCCCTGCTCCTGTAGGTATGGAAAGAAAAGCTCCTGTAGGTACGGATCACCTGAGACATACCGTCTCAGGTGATCTGGTCAATCCTTACACTCCCTACCAAGATTCATACTGCCCAGTCACTGCTGTGTGATATTAATTGCAAGTTCCTTGCAGAAGAGTGACCCGTGATAGATATTTTATCATGCAGTCAATTCCTCCTCTTGTCCGTCGTGGCACTCTGTCATGCACTGATCACGTACACACAAAAAAAACATGAAATGATGTAGTCTGTAAAACCTGCAGCTAAAAAATGCACTATCCATTTAAAATTATAATATTAAAAACATTATAATGTTTTTAATATTATAATGGGCCCTTTGCACCCATTAGTGTCTAAAAGAAAATCTCCAACATATCTGGAAAGAGCATTATTTGATTTTTTAAAAATATATTTTGGAAATACAGAATATATTGCAACATCATGCCATGATGTTGCAAAAATCATTCAAAATTGTCAGATAACAGAAACTATAACAATGCACTCATTTGATGTCACATTGCTGCATCCAACACTCTGGTGTTAGTGTACATGATGCCCTGAACCTTGCTACCACATATAATTGGTTTCTTGTTAACAGTGGGACATGGGTCGAGACCAAGGTGTTCCAATGGGATTACCTCTGTCTGGACTCATGGCTGATGTCGTCCTATGACATGTCAAGACTGAGGCCTTTAAAAGATGGTAGAGTATAAACCACGGTTATACATATATTAAATTGATGATGTGCTTTTGTTTTGGGACCATGACTCTGATAAATTACAAACTTTACTTAATACTTTTAACAGTATATTACTTATCATTAATTTTATCCGTGGAAAAGAAATGATAAACAGTTTCCATATATGGACATTATGATATCCCAAAAAGATATAAAATGTGAGACAATTGTGTACAGAAAACCAACATATATACCAAATATAATTCGTGAAAATTCAGCTCACCCTGGACATTATAAAAAAAAAAATCAGTATTTCTCATTTTTTGAAACAGATATTGCTCTAATAAAAAAAAGCCGTAAACACAGAGTTAAATTATATTTATGAAATAGGAATGCAAGCTGGATATAAAAAAGAATACTTGAAAAAAAAAATAGAGAAAAAGTTAAATATAAATATTTTGCAACTTTGCAGATATCACCTGCTGAAATACCCTAAGTAAATGTAGCATATACAATAGCTTCCCCATACATTTCTTGTTTTTCAGATGTGTTGGCTAAAATATTAAAGAAATATGGGAAAAATATTTAGGTAAAATATACCTACAACAGCAGCACGAATGACAGAATGCCAATATGACTTGGAAAACGAATTAGGAAAACCAGCATTAATGCAAAATATTCTACACGCTAATTTGCATAATTATAGATTAAAAACTAAAATAATTACAACACCTGGAACTAAAACAATTAAAATATATGGAAAACTTGTTAATTTAAATCAGAGTAATTTATGTAATACAGATATAAAACAAGTACCATCAGCATGGAAATTAATTTTAGATCGCCTAAGAGGACAAGCGCTGGCTATCCAATAGGGGGGGGGGGGAGAGGCATCCTTATAAAAAAAGCATCTAATGTACCAGCAATGCACACTTGTCTGATGAAGATGAGCAAAATGCACATGGCATTGTTTTTTTTATCATTTTTTACTAGAGGGATAAGTATTTTTGTATGTTTTTTAAGTTGGTATGTCATATTGTGATAAAAGTGAACCACGTAGTTGGAATATAAAGAGAGTAGCAAAGACTGCGGAATATTCAACCATATGTATATCAACAGTGTGGATCTTATACAACTAAGAAGAACCCTGGTTATAAGGGACTGGCATCTCAACATATTAAAGACCACGAGAAGATATCAACAACAGTGTGTCTCAAAATTGAGTGTGTCAGCCAGCAAATGCTGTGGACTTGCATCTATGTGGAAAAATGCGGTAAAAAAATGCTTTTACTCTCTTATCACTTTAAAAATAATCTAAAGTGTTCCTCAGCTAAAACAGATTGAATATCACCTATCTTGTGTAATAAGATAGAGGTTGATAGCAATTTAAATGTGGTTCACTATACTGTTTAAAAAAGCATATTAAATACAGTGATTATGTGTTAAAGCTTATTGTAATACTATCGATATTTGCATTCTTCAGTCACCATGCATGTGACCACACTTTGATGAAATGTGCACAAGAGACACTTCTGGAGACTGCACAAAGTCCTGTCATACTTTCTCATTACCTCACCATTGGAGAATCTGTAGCTGAAAATGTCCCAGCTCTCCTGACACACGTGCAGTTCCACCCATCAAAGGCCAGTAGGCTTAGAGTCAAAACCAGAGCCTCTTTCCCAAAGGTAGTGTGTACGTAGTTTCTTCCCCTAGTCCTTACCCTAATCAACCAGCAAACTGTGCAAGGTGTTGGTGTTACCATTTCCATGCCCTTCTGGAATCTAGGTTTCCATCTGCTATCACTTGAGCACCAGTGACTATCATGGAAACGTTGCACCTTTGGGAAATTATCGTCTGTCGTGCAAATGATTGCAATGGCAGAAATTATTAGGTTCACAATGTGAATCATGCCAAATTTGCTTAATGGTTACATCATCAAGCCATTGTCTTCTGCATTTCTCTGCATTCCTTCTCTCACAATTGTACTCAGCAATGCATTCTCACCCTTACCACTGCTTGTTGTAGCATCACTTCCAGGAAGTCAAAATACTGGCTGTTGCAGCAGCCTTGTTCTCATCCATGAGTGCAGTGCTCACCACTTCTTCTCAGAGCTTCCCTGCTTCTCTTGCTGCCAGGATTTCATGCGCATAGTACTTTGAATGCATTGCCAGTTAGAAAACTGGGGCTGTAAGATCGTTTGCTACAACACAAGTAATAGCGATCCATGGATTATTCTCAATGTCACCAGCTTCAATCATTTCCTTGTGCATAAAGACCTAAGGAAATAGTAATTGACTTCCCAAAAGCAGGCAATAGCAAAATTTTTCAGAAAGCTTTCAGAATATTGGTGGCATAGCACAGGAGTGTATTATGCTAATCTTGCACCCAGAATCAACAACACCTCTAACTTTGCAGAGCCATAAATTACATGCACTTTTTCCAGCTTTGAGAATGTAATATTTTTACCAGCAACTGTGCTTTCTTTCTCCCCTCAAGCTAAAAGGCTGATATTGTCACATGTGCACAAATAACTTCACCACTGCTGTTAAGCTGTTCAGCTTCCCTCTGATATTGGCACCCTGGGCCCCAAGATGATCTGCATTCTTAGGACAATCACATTTTAAATAATCTTTTGAACTGCATCAGAAACATTCACTCCCTGCAAAGCATGTCAAAAGAGGTTCTGGTGCCAGTCCCAAGCCCTGAGGCTCTCTGTCAATGTGCATTGTAGGGGCTACTTGCCCCAATACTCTATTGGCATATTGTTAATTTAAAAAATCATTTCTACTGCTTTGAAAAATAATGGGAGCTCTCCTGGATTTGTTGGTGTTTTCGAGAGTGCTCCCCTCAGAAATTGGGAGTATTGTTGAATCCTCTCAATTTATCTCATTCCTTTATCTGATTCGGATGACATAGATAGGCATCTCAAATGCAGGCCTTTTACCTGAGTCGCTTAGATCTCTGCCATTTGAAGTTCATGATTTCTTTCCAAGGCCCTTTCCTTAGCCTTCCTCACCTTAATTGTGTATTGTCACTTTGCTAGCTCAATCTGCAATTGGAGTGCTGCCATACTTCCAGATAAACCCAATATCGAGTTAGGGCTTAGAGAATGGTCAACCTCAGCCTCTGCCAAATCCACTATATGTAAATCACCTCCCTCTGTGTTTAACTCATCCCCAAATGTCATGTTTGACTGTAACTTGAGGTTATCCATCTGCCAGTTACTTTTGACTTCCCCTCCCTGTGTTAACACCATTAAAAAAGACAGGGAAAACAACTCTAGTACCAAACTAGCCTTACCTGTGCAGACCAGGAGTATCCAAGATATGATGACATCTATGTGCAGGATTTGACTTATTTTTTTCTGTTGACTAAATGGTGCACACTCAACTAAAGATTCTTTGTTCCAAGCCCACCAAAGGTACCATGTATTATATGCCGCTTTAAAAACTGATTTACCCATTTCTGACACCAAAAGATATCATAAACTCAACTGCCAAGTGGTAAACAGTACCAGACTTTGGGTGGCATATACACATTTTAGACGAATTAAGTGAAATATTACCCCATTTCTGGTACCTGGATTAAATCAGACTCAAACCACTGAATTTAAATAACAATAAAAATTAAAATTATTCCTTCATCAGGATACACAAACAGTTGCCCTACCAGAGATTTTTATTCTCTGCTCAGGCTTCTTGCTATTTTCAACTTTTACAAATCAACCTCACTGAGCAAGAAGTAGAGAACAAAAACCTCAAGTTTCTTTCCTCATTGTTCTTTACCCCTATTTATAGATGGGGCTTCCTTTGTCCTGTTTGCTTTCATTATCAGCTCTGTTTAGCCTTGCTTGTACAGTCAGCACAGCTAATTCTACATGGAATGCAGGTAGGGCACAACCTTCCCTGCTCCTCTAGGTACGAAAAGAAGGGGCACATACTGTCCCAGCTTATCTGATCAATCCTGATAATCTTCTTATAAAAAGCATTTATTATACAAGAAAACTCTATGTGCTTATATCTGAGAGTTATTGACAATATTTATAATAAATGCCCTACAGTGTAAAATTTATTTATTTTTATGCGTTGGACTATTAATGTCAAACATTGTACTGTCAATTTAAAAATCAGAAATTGTACTCAGCTGAAAAGTTAAATTTTGGCGTGTTCCCACCCATACCAAAGCTCAGTTTTGCAGCTGACTCTTCACATGTTACAAGTTTTATAAGACATTTGTTTTTTAATTACTGTACTTGAACCATATGCTGATTCAATATAAGCAAGCAACTAGTATAATTTATTTCACTATTTAGAGCTTTAAAATAGCTAAACACAATCTTACTCACTTTACTGAATTGCTTAAGAAATTACTGTATCAGTGCACTTATAAACACCATAATTCAATCTTCAAGCTGATAAATATAAAATGTTTTAGTTCAATTCTAAACTTATTTACTGATATTTGAACTTATTGGCAGTCATTATCACAAAGCTTAATGTCTTCCAGTAACAGATATTTAACTATTCAATAGTGGAAATACTTCAAATTATAGGTTGGCATATACAGGATCTCGGGGGAAAAAATGGAGAGCTGACATCACATTGGACAAGAATAGTTCCAAGACTTCAGTGCTCATGAGATTCACATGGTAATGTTGCATGCTTCCTCAAATCTTGCTTTATTATAATCTTCTATAAAATATAGGTCTGTCTTCAATTCCTGCTTTGCAAAATATGGGCCAATAATAAACCTTATATTGCATACATTAACTTCAATTGACTGACAGAGATATCATCAGGATATAGAATTGGTGAGTGTTTTTCCCACCGTGTTATCAATTAAGTGGTATTTTAATTGAACAGTTAAACATCTATTACTGGTGGACATTATGATAATCACTACCATTAAGTTCAACTATCAGAAAATTGCACTGATTTGAACCAGAATATTTTATCAACCTAAGAGTAGATTATGGTTTGTATGAGCATACTGATACTAATAAGCTCTTAAGCACTATGTAAGGTGATTGAAACCTATGTTTGGATATTTTTGTATTTTAATCTATGAGAAATATACGCTGAACAGCCAAAACATTAAAACCACCTTCCTAATATGATGTAAGTTCTCCTCTCGCTGCCAAAAGAGCTCTCAACTGATGAGGCATAGATTCAACCAGATGTTGGTTGGTGTTGCTTGCTATTTGGTACCATGACTGCAACAGAAGCTCCTGCAGTTCCCGTAAATTACGTGTTTGGGGTGATGCATATCGTAACCGTTCTCCAGCTCAAACCACAAATGCTCAATAGGATTCATGTCTGTCAAATTTGGGGGGCATGACAATAAATGGATTTCCTCATGTTCTAGGAACCATTCCTGAACCTTCTTTGCAGTGTGACATGGGGCATTGTCTTGATGAAAGACGCCATCTTCGCCAGGGAATACAGTCACCATAAAGGGGTGTACTTGGTCAGCCACGATGTTCAGGTAGGTGACAACTATCAGAGTTTGCCTACAGGGATAATTGGTCCAAGTGTTCCCCAAGAAAATATTGCCCAGAACATCACACTCCCTCCAGCTGCCTGGATCCGTCCTACAGTGCATCCAGGTGACAAGGATTTCGTGGGTAAACGTCGCACGCGAGCTCGTCCATATACATGGTGTAACAGAAAATGGGATTTGTCTGACTGTGCAACCCTCTTCCAGTCTTCTATGGTCCAATGTCAATGATTACATGCCCACTGCAAGCATTGATGATGGTGAATGGCTGTGAGCATAGGCACACAAATGGGTCTGTGGCTGCGGAGACCCATATACAAAAGCTTATGATGAACTGGAAATAGTGATATTGTGTTTCGACACATTGAATTGTTCGGACACATGAAATTGAAAATACGAAAACACATGGACACATGAAATGTATATGTTTTCAAATCAAAATGTATATGGATTTTTTTAGTTTACCCCATTTTTCAAATGTTTTTGATATTGTATTTGAACACATTGAATTGTTTGGACACATGAAATTGTTTTCTAACACAAAAGTTGTTGATAATGTGTTCGACACATTGAGCCCTTTACCACAATTGAAATTATGGGTAATGTCAGCCACAGTAGCCCTCCTGTTGCATGGACAAGACGAGATAGCCTGTGCTGACCTCTGGCATTAATGAGTCATGGCTGGCCCACACCTTGTTGATGGCTTGAAGTGTCACCTGTTTCAGACCATCTTTGATAGGTACTAACTACTGAATAACGTGAGCAGCCTACCAGTGTTGCTGTTTCAGAGATGCTACCAAGACATCCAGCCAGATTGTTATGGCAATACCAGAGCCGACAAAGGCCAGATTGTTATGGCAATAACAATCTGGCCTTTGTCGAAATCAGATAAATCTTTTGCTTTTCCCATGTTGAGACAAAACGAAATAATGCCTGTGAGGACTCCGACCCTGGTATTATTTATATCATTTGTGACCTTGGCACATGACACTGATTGGCTGCATGTGTGCTTCTTTGCACAATGCAGAGGTGGTTTTAATGTATTGGCTGATCAGTGTATGATTCAATTTTCTAGAAAAGTTTGCCAAATTAAGTGAAAATTGGAACATATTGATATGTAGAATAAAAAAGTCAAATGATAAGTATGCAAAATATTGAAATGTGCACACTGCACTGCTTTATGCAAATGAGTGGCTAAAATGTCATCAACCCTGCATCACTGTTTATATAAACACATGTAACGCTCCAAAGAATTGAAATACTTTTAAAGTTTATTAAGTTTTGGACCCTTTGTCTGATCCAATAGTTATTTAAGCTCCGGATAGCTGAGTCGGGCGCCAGGCAATAATTAACAAATTGCCAAAAATAAAGTTTAATTAGGGTTCGAAATACCAGCGAGTGTTAATGAGTAAGAATTCAAAAATATTAAATGATTGTCAAAATTTAATGTTAATTCTAATCAAAACAATTAACGTTGCTCAAGAGAAAAAAATTGGTAAAGATTCAAAAAGTTTCTGTAACAAACAAATTTATTTCCAAAAACACTCATCAAAACTTCAATGAAGAAGATACTACATCATTTCTACAAACTCTTCAACTAAACTACACTCTTTCTCAACTAACTCAAAACTGTGCTCTCTCTCTCTCTGTGCTCGTGCTACACTAACTCAAAAACTGACTGTGACTAACAGGTCACCAGGTTATATATAACAAGAGGCTACAAAGCCAGCACATGTCATATTGTACGCCAGAAAGACATTTGCATAAATCGATGATTGGAGCAAGTTATCACGCAAGAGGAGGGGGGGGGGCGTGTCCTTGTACCCGCGCTTTAGCGGTTGACAATCGAAAGTTCGGAGTTGCGCATGCGCAACTCCTATGCTCTTGGAAACGAGCGCTGTGATGCCAAAAATGAAATAAAAATCCCCAAAATGATAAATATAACGTAAATTAAGCAAAACTGGTTAAGGTAAAGTAAAAGTGAATGAGGGGGCATCACACATAGTCCATAACAGCAGCTGAGATTAGGTATCAGATGTTCAGTCAGACATTACCTGCACATACTTGATTAGTACACATTGAAATGCATTATAGCAATATTTTGAAAGATTATCATGTTTAAATTAATTATTTGTATGCAAGCATGTGCATAAATTAATGACAAGTGAAGCTGCAAAAGTAATAGTTTCCCCTGTGGAGATCTTTTTCCACAGGGGAAACTATCACTTTTGCAGCTTCACTTGTCATTAATACTTCACTGCAAGTCACAGCATTAGCAGTGAAGAAAATTGTAAAACACGTTAAAGAAATAAGAAGTGTAAACCTTTGGCCAAAATCTGGTCATCCTATTCTAGCAACAATAGGATCTTTTACAATGATATGCTTTGCATTCAAAGTTGTAGATCCAAAGAAGTCAGTTTACAGAGTTGCCCAGGAATGTAATTTCAGTGCATCATTCTGAAGAAACACAGATTTCCAACCACATAAACTCTGATTTGACCATATGAATATGACTTCAGAATTCTAACTAGTTAGAGGAGATATTGATCGGCAGCCAGTAGCTCAATGGTCCAGAGCACCTGACATGTTATCAGGAGGTCGTGGGTTCATATCCCACCCGGCTCAAGACAATTTTTCCTCTAAAATTTAAATCGACGATAAAGTGCTGATTTATTTACTTGGTTAAACTTATGTAAGTAAAACTTGGTTAAACTTATGTAAGTTGACTTCTGTTTAAATTTGAATACTTCCCATTTTTGCCATAAATTACTAGAAATCTGTTTCAATATCCTGATTCTATAGCTCAAATACAAGAAGTTAGTAATCTTAAACCAATAAAGATTGTCATTCAACATACAGCAATATGTGTTGCAGCTTTTTCTTGATTGTTTTAATTTTTCTCCTATGAAATGCTTTCTTTATTCAATATTTAAAGACTGAACTTCATTTTTAATCTATGGTTCATAAGGACTTGAGGGTATAAGACTTGAGGGAAATTCATAAGGACTTGAGGGTAAAAACTATGGTTCATAAGGACTTGAGGTAATCTTGGATTACCTCAAGTCCTTATGAACCATAGTTTTTGAAATAAAATTATGAATTTTATTTCAAAAAGTTTGCAAATTCCTATGAAATATGTTTTTTTTTTTTATCAAATTTAGCTTAAATAGATTTATTTCTACAGTTTTAAGGTCTAGTGCATTGAACACATTGACAAACCAGAGTAAATAAAAATTTACTTGGTGGGCTGCAGTATTAACCAAGCATCCATGTAGCACATCATTTGCAAACTAATCAGGTGGTGCATGATAAAAATTTGATTCCATGTATTATTTAACAGTTTATGAACATTTGAAGACTCCATTTGCCCTTTTTAATGATTTCCTATGTTTTGTCATTATATGTCTAGGCACCTATATATTTTATAAATGTTTTTTGACAACTTAAAGCTTTGTAAGCAAATAATAATTTTTATAATTAATTTATAAATTTCAAAATATTTTATGGACTTAAGCTACAAATCTCATTCTGATGTATGTTTACTGTCTCTAACTTTTATAGGCTATCTGGGTTTATACTGTCAGTCTGCCAGTAATATTTATTAATTCTCCAAGAAAATCCATCCCCTTTGCCTCTCGACCCATGACAACTTTGGATATTGTAGGTTCTGTGATGTTTGGAGTTGGTTTTCTGTGTGAAACAGTTTCTGATGTGCAAAAATTTAAATTTAAAGATAACCCTACAACAAAGGGAAGGTGGTGTGATGCTGGTAAATAAATTTGGTTTTTGTTCATATTGAAACTTCAATATTTTAAAAATATAAATTCATATCTGGATGTTTTTTATACATGTAAACAATATTTATTAAACTATATAGTTTTATATTTTCAGTTTGTTGTGAATTTTGATGCACTATAATAAAAAAGCTACCATTTTTAAACACCCATTTTTGACTTCACCATAATTTCTATTATATATACACCATAAATGTTTGAATAATATCCCAAGCTACAACTTATAGCTTGAGCTATCTCTTTTTATTTTATTCTTATTATTTTTATTATATTTTTGCTTTTATTCAGCTAAAAATTAAATGAAAACTATCTGAAACCTGCATAATTATTGCACAGTGTTTTTTGTTCTGTTTTTCATTTAATATAAACTGCTGACATAAAAAATTTGTACAAAACTCTTCTAATAGTTTTACATAAAAATTTTAAAAATCTGTGTGTGACAAATCACTTTCCAAAAGTAACTGTACAATTCCATTTTCATGAAAAGGGAACTGCCATATCCAAACAAACCCATAGTGTGGCATAATAATGTTTTAAAATAACATAAATTGTTTAATAAAAATTAATGAAAGTAATACATTAATTTTTAATTATTGCCAACTGTAAAAGAGTTAGCACTACAGATTATTTTAATACAGTAATAATTTCTGTAGATAAGTTAAAAAGTTTTGCCTCTATTAATATTAAAACATTTGTAACTTACAAATTGTAAAAAAAAAATGTCTTATCAAACATGGACATCAGCAGATGAACAGTCACTAACATCTTCTTGATCACTTTCACTTAAAAACTGTTCATTTTAAATTCCAGAACATCTGAAATCCCTTTTTGAGACTGTGCCACTTTTTACAAATTCTGTGCTATTACCAGCTGTAATTTGAGCAGAGGGTACTATATAAACCCAACTATTTAATATGTCATATGATATATTAATTAACAACAAACAGGTTAGTTCAGTTAAGAATATCTCTTCATATAGGAGAACCCAAATTGGGTCTGATAATTACTTTATTGACAGTGTCTTGCAACTAAAGCTCAAGAAATGTGCTAAAGTTAACCTTTTACAGTTGAAAGGTGACCCTCAGTCACCACTTGGTTTGATGCAGCAACTCATATGGCGATTGAGAGGTGACAATAACTGTTTTATAAAGAGATATCTTTCCTCTTTACATTAGATGTTTAATTCCTACATCTTATATAAACTTGTAAAAAAGCAAAGAAATGAACATCCGTTTAGTCATTTGAAATGCATTAAATCACTGGTCAATCAACTAAGAGGTGATTTTCGACACGTTGTCCTGACAAACCGAGAATGCATCTTGGCGAGTGCTTCCTAAAATATCACACGAGGCAAAATTACAAAGCTTGATATTCAATATTAGGTCTTGTATAATGTAAAAATGCATGAAATATTGAAATAAAATAGTTCTATCCATAATTTATGTATGATTTATTTTTATGTTGTAAAAAATTTCATCAACTTTTTAGCAAAAAAGCTTTGAGTTGCTACTTTATTATAGCAAAAAAACCTTGAGTGCAAAGGGTTAATAGAATTACTTCTAATACTGAAGCTCTGAAAAACAGATATAGCCAAATCTACCATGATAGCTTATTTACTCATCATGACAACTGTAATTTGCATACTACTGAAAGTGGTGGAGAATGGGACAGTTTTAAACAGGTTGATTTTGAAACTAACAGTACTGTTTTGAGTAAAAAGACACAGAGGAGACAAAGAGAGCTAAATGATAAGGCTATGGAGCTTATTTCTGAAAGAAATAATTCCAGGTATAAATTTAATGAATACTCTACTAATTGTAACAGACAACATTGCGGAGAGCTTAATAAATTTGTAAAGGATTGAATTAATATAATGCTCATTGGAATCTTTAGCTTGATAGCTTTGCTGACAAATCAGAGGAATCAGCTAGACAGCACAACAGTAGAGAGCTGTACCAGATAGTTAATATTTTTTTATGGGAAGAAACACAGTGATATACATGTATTGAGGGATAAACATGGCAATGTGATTGAAGCTGAGAATCTTGTGATGGCTAAGCAGGCTGAGCATTTCAGAGATGTTCGAAACAATGTGATTATTTCTATTCTCATTGTGATGAGGATAGATGCATTACTGGCTTTAATTTTGGCCCTATATCACATTCTGAAGTCGCTTTCGCTATCTCTAAATTGAAACTGCATAAATCCTCGGGTAGATGAATCACACTGAAATGCTTAGAGCTGAGAACACTTGTGTTGTTACATAATAATAAATAATAAATAAATAAATACCCCATCAAGCAGCTGCTTGCCACAGAGGTCTGACAGGAGCCTGTCAGTTTATATGCCACAGTAGGAGATGGCTGACTAAAATTTTGAATATTGTTTTGTGATAAAGGTGTTGGTCTGTAAATGGTAGCTAGGTAGTCACTGGAAGGAGAGCTATGCACCAATCCCCTGTGATGATGCATAGAACCGGCCAGCCTAGCACCTAATGTCCAACCCCGCCTTCTCGTGGTGCGGACCGTTAGTAACTTTCGAAAGAGATACTCTCTTGTGGAAGTGAACGGAAGGGGAGGGCTGCCAGATTAGTGTGGCCTACTGATCTGGACAACTATGGCTACTTTTCTTTTTTTTCTACCCTGCTGAGGAGTGGTCAACCACACAGGGTCCTGGTGCTGACCATATAAACATATAAACCTACTGGACTGGACAGATATATGGCTCTGAGCTTGATTATGGATCCTGATTTTGCTGCACTGGTGGGCTTCTGTGGAGGGAAAATCTTCCGCTGTGTTTTCTTTTTGTTTGTGGGTTGACAGCCCCGAGTGAATAGATCCACAGGATATGTTTATCAGCTGGTGGATGGATAATCCTGAGCAGAAGTCATCGCAGCCACCTGAACTCTTTGCTTCTATTGGCATCGTCAAATTCTACATTGGAGGAAGTCTTCCAGTGTAGATGGCTTCAGCCTTTAGTAGTGGGGGAACGGGTCTTTGCCCCATGTCTGCGATTAGGGGGCTGTTTGATATTGTCGGCATTCCCTCTCTCAATAAACATAGTTTCTTTAAACATCCCACTAACCATTTTCTCTCCATAGGTAGTTGGAATGTGAGGACTCTGCACAGAGCTTTTTCTCTTGATGTCCTCACACAAGAATTCCACCGTTATAATTTAGATATTCTCGGCTTGCAAGAGACCAGATGGACAGATAAAGGTCAGATTCTTAAAAATAATCTTAAATTTCTCTTTTCAGGGAGGGACGACAAAAAGCATCACCAAGGCGTGGGTCTGCTTCTCAGCAGACACGCTAGTGATGCTCTTCTAGGATATGAGTGCATTAATGAAAGGTTTCTTACAGCAAAATTTCAGACAAGCGTTAAAGACTTGAATGTTATCTGCTGTTATGCCCCCACTGAGGATGCCGATGAGAAGGATAGGTTTTATGAACAACTTCAGGATATTTTGAATTCTGTCAAGAAAGGAGATATTACCCTTGTTCTTGGTGACTTCAATGCCAAAGTTGGTACTGACTCTGACCTTTGGGGAGGAGTAATAGGCCCTTTTGGTATTGGTAGCTGCAATAGCAATGGGCAACGTCTCCTACAGGTAAGTAAACTCAATGGATTCAGAATAACTAACACTTATTACAAACACCACGACATACATAAGTACACATGGGTTTCACCTGATGGGCTGCATAAGAATATGATTGATTACATATTAATTAACAGCAAATGGACTAGTTCTGTTAGGAATACCAGGGCATATAGGGGAGCTGAAATTGGATCTGACCATTACCTTGTTAAAAGTGTGTTGCAACTTAAACTTAAAAAGTGTTGTGGTAGGGTTAAAAAATTTACTTTTAATACTGAAGCTCTGAAAGATCCAGTTATAGCCAAAGCTTACCATGATAGGTTACTTAGTCATTATGACAGTCATGGTTTGCTTACTACTGAAGTTGAGGAAGAATGGGATCATTTTAAACAGGCTTTTTTGGACACTAACAGTACTCTTTTAGGAAAAAAGGAGCAGAAGAGGCAGAATTATCTGAGTGATGAGGCACTTGAGCTTATTTCGGAAAGAAAGAACTGCAGGAATGCCCTTAATCAATACCCTACTAGTCCTAATAGAAAGCATTACAGAGACCTTAATAAACTTGTAAAGGATCAGTTAGCTGCTGATAAAAATTTTTGGCTTGATGGTTTGGCTGACAAAGCCGAGGAAGCAGTTAGACAGCACAACAGCAGAGAGCTGTACCAGATAGTTAATGTTTTGTGTGGTAGAAAACGGACAGGCATACATGGATTGAAGGATAAACAAGGTAAGGTTATAGAAGGGGAGGATTCTGTCATGGCTAGGTGGGCTGAGCATTTCAGTGATGTTCTAAACAATGTAGTTAGTTCTACTCCCATTGTTTGCAATGATGATAGATGCATTGGTGGCTTTAATGTTGGCCCTATAACACAATCTGAAGTTAGTTTGGCTGTTTCTAAACTTAAACTTCATAAATCCCCAGGGGTAGATGAAATTACTACGGAAATGCTTAGAGCTGGGAATGTTTCGGTTACCACTTGGATGACTGAAATTCTGAATCTCTTTTATGATAAAGGCATGGTTCCTAAGGATTTTACCAGAGCTATTGTTATCCCTATTTTCAAAAAAGGTGATCGCAGTTCTTGTGATAACTATAGGGGTATCAGCCTACTCTCTGTTCCAGGTAAAGTTCTTTCCATGATTGTTCTTAATAGAATTAAGAATCTGGTTGACAGTCAATTGCGTGATGAGCAATGTGGATTCAGAAGTGGTAGGGGATGTGTAGATCAGATATTTTCACTTAGGCAGATTCTTGAGAAATGTTTAGAGTTTCAGAAACCTTTGGTTGCTAGCTTTGTTGATTTCAAAAAGGCTTTCGACTCTGTTGATCGTCATAATTTGTGGTTGATTGTGAGATCATATGGTATACCAGACAAGTTAGTTAACATTATGAAAGCTCTCTATAATAACACTGAGTCGTGTGTGAGAGTTGGTAAGGCTTGTAGCAATTGGTTTAGCATTACTTCTGGTGTTCGACAAGGGTGCATTTTGTCTCCTTTTCTCTTTAGCTTGGTTATTGATTATGTTATGCGAAATTCACTTCAAGGGAAAGATTTTGGCCTTAAATGGGCTGGAGATAGGAAAATTTCTGATTTAGATTATGCTGATGATTTAGCCCTTCTGGCAAATGATGTTGATGAGATGAACTCTTTCATTCGAGCCGTTGATGAGACTGGTAGTAGAGTAGGTTTGGTTATAAACAGAGAGAAAACTAAAGTGATGAAAATTGGTCAGGCAGGCTGTGATTCAGTTAATCTGAATGGTTGCAGTCTTGAGCAGGTGTCACAGTTTAATTATCTTGGGAGCTATGTAACAGATAATGGTGATGTGCGGCATGAGATTAACAGACGAATAGGGATTGCTGCTGGGACTTTTAAGAATCTATGGAGAGTGTGGAGAAATAGGCGTATACACCTAAAGACTAAAATTAGACTGTATAATAGTTTGGTTCTTTCTAGGGTTAGTTATGGTAGTGAAACTTGGACACTTTGTAAACAAGATAACAGGAAACTAGATGCTTTTGATTCCAGATGCTTACGCAGTATCTTGGGCATTAGGTGGTTCAACTTTGTAACTAATGATGAGATTAGGAAAAGGAGTTTGCAACCTCCTTTAAGCAGCATATTGTGCAGAGAGAGACTCCGTTGGTTTGGCCATGTTGCCCGTATGAATAATTATAGATTGGCGAATAGGGTTATGAACAGTGTGCCTAAAGGCCTCAGAAAGAAGGGGAGACCTAGGATGCGGTGGGCAGACAATGTCAAACAGGACCTTGTTAGAATTGGTGTGCAGTGGCCAGATGCAGTAGATGTAGCTCAGGATAGACTTGCTTGGAGAACTAAATTGCACGGTCTGGTTGGACCTCCGTAGCCCATGGCTGCTTGAGGATGATGATGATGATGATGATAAAGGTGTTATCCCTAAGAATTTTGTTAGAGCTATTATTATTGTCATTTTTAAAAGAAGTGATCATAGTAAGTGTGATAATTATAGGGGAATTAATTTACTTTCTGTTCCAGGTAAAGTCCTTTGCATGATTATACTTAATAGAATTAAAAATTTGGTTGATGGACAACTGTATGATAAACAGTGTGGATTAAGAATTGGTAGGGGATGTATAGATCGAATATTTTCACTTGGGGCCAATTTTTGAGAAATGTTTAAGAGTTTCAGAAACCTTTGGTTATTAGCTTTGTTGATTTCAAAGAGGATTTTGACTCTGTTGATTATAATTGTGGTTGATCATAAGATCATGACATACCAGACTAGTTGACAAAATGAAAGCTCTTTATAATAACACTGAGTCATGTGATAAGGCAAGGCTCATAGTGATTGGTTTAGCATTGCTAGTGGAGTTAGACAAGGGTGCATTTTGTCTCCTATTCTCTTTAGTTTGGTTATTGATTATATTATGCAGAATTCTTTTTAAAGGAAAGAATTTGGACTTTCTGATTGGTAATAGAGTAGGTTTAGTGATAAACAGAGATCAAACTAAATGATGAAAATTGATCAAGCAGATAGTGATTCTGTTGCTTTGAGCATGTGTCTCAGTTTAATTATCTCAGGACCTGTTTAACAGATATTGGTGATGTGCAGCATGAGATAAACAGAAAAATAGAGATTGCTACTGGGGTTTTTAAGAATCTGTGGAGAGTGTGGAAAAATAGGCATATACACCTAAAGACTAAAATTAGGCTGTATAATAGTTTGGTTCTTTCTAAGATTAATTATGGTAGCAAAACATGGACCTTTTATAAGCAGGATAATAGGAAACTTGATGTCTTTGATTCTAGATGCTTACACAGTATCTTGGGCATTAGGTAGTTTGATTTTGTAAGTAATGATGAGATTAGAAGAAGGTGTCATCAGCCTCCTTTGAGCAGCATATTGTGCAGAGAGAGACTGCATTGGCTTGGCCATGTTCCCCGTATGCATAGTTGCAGATTGACAAATGGGATTATGAACAGTGTGCCTAAATGCTTCATGAAAATGGGGAGACCTAGGATGCAGGGGGCAGAAAATGCCAAATAGGACCTTGCTAGAATTGGCCCACAGTTGCCAAATGCAGCAGCTGTAGATCAGGAAGGACTTAATTATACAGTCTGATTGAACCTCTGTATCTACATAAAGATTTTGTATATAGACAAGAAGGGTAGATAGATAGGAAAGATGAAGAAGCAGTATTTCAGAAAATATTTTCATCACATTATTCTGCAACATTTGAAATATGAAAGAAATACCAACATTGTTACTGTTCCAGTGAACTTGCCATTTTGTAAGTAATGATGAGGTTAGAAGAATAGAGGCCAGCAGTATCACCCATTTTCTGGTTGGATTATTTTGAAGATCTCAGCCATGTTTTGACAGAATGATTTTGAAATATGATTTGTTAGCTTTAAGAATTTGTTAAAAATAATTGGTAAGGAAAGACAATTCTTTTTTGGGGAAAAAATGATGATAATATTGCCTTCCAGCATAAGAATATTACTGCCTTCTAGCATATGGAGGCAGTTTTAACAAAATTGGTGTATTAACTGGAGATGTTGAATTTTTAAACCTTTTATGGTGCCAGGCCTGAAGAACTGAATTGTGCCTAGTAGCCAGGCTTTTTTTTTTTAACTGTTGTTCAGTTGTAAAAAAGCGTGTTCCAACACTGGGATATCAATTTTGACCTTTTGGACACTATTCTGATAATTTCAGAAATAATAGGAATAAGGAGCTTTTATTATACTTCGAATATTAATTCAATATATATACAAGACATTTTCTCACCAACTTATTTGCAAATTGATTGAGTGATATTTGTTTTATAAAGTTTTTTTTTAAGAATTCTCTTTAATTTTGCAAGGCAGTGTATATAATGTGATCGAAAAGTATGATAAATATTTTGAAATTCTAATGAAAACAAAACTACTACAGCATACATAAGATTTTGCATCTGCCTTGATTTTGAAATGAAAATTTTCCATGGCATGTAATGCAACTTAATATGGAAATGATTCCATCTCAATTTCAGTACTTAAACTCTGTGCTTCGAATAATTTTATTTAACTTTTAAAAAAACATCACAATTATTTACCCCTCTTTATATAGATATATAACTTTTTATTTAAATTATGTTGTTTTTGAAGCAAAATAAATTACTACTACTGCTATTGTTCCTTAGTCTTAGAGTTTGTTAATCACAAAAAATAAATCTAAGCAAGTGCATGGGGCGGGGGTGACTCAGTCGGTAGCGCGCCAGGCTCGTAATCTGTAGTTCCCAGGTTCGATCCCAGCTGGGTCAGCGTTGAGATTTATCTCCGCAAAATTCCCCGCCCTGCCCACGGTCAGTAGGGGACACCGATGGACTTGGAAAGGCCGCCGTCCGTTGGATGGGACGTTAAGCCGTGGCTCCGTGTGCGGGAGAGACATACCCTGTGCACGTTAAAGAACACACTGGATGGCCTTGACGGGAGGCTACCATCTGTCTCCCAACAGCTGTTCCAGTGGGTTCCTTCCCCCAACCTTCTCTGAGCCTTCGGGGTCCATATGACCTGGCCATTTAGCCCATGGTGTGCAAAAAAGTCCCGCTCAGAGGTAAAACAACCCAACCCAAAGCAAGTGCATTATTTCCGTAAATGATTAAAAATCTAAGACAAAGTAAATTAAAGGTTTATGTAATAATAGAGATACAAGTTATTTATATCAGAATAATAAAATGATGTAGAAAAGATGGCAACATTAATTTTTCTGGAACTGTAAGAAATAGTAAAGTTTAAAATTAAAATGAAAAATACAATAAAATATTGCAATTTTTTGAAAAAACGTGTTAAATATTCAACCTACGTTTATGTTTCTTTGAATTTTTGCTTTTATTTTATTATTCACAATTAAATGATTTTTTTTTTCTTTTGATATGTAACATGACTTACACTGTCTGAACTGATTATGAACACCCACCTAATACTTCTGTCATATGTATCTGGTACAGTTTCCAAATTTGAAAATTTTCAATTCTCTGCATATAGTTCTTGTTTAAATTGGTTTTGAAGTGCTGCTAACCATCATCTCTCCCAGCTGATGTAGCAATTCTGTTCTGCCATACAGTTCATGCCAACAAATGCCTGTCCCTCTCTGTCAGACCTTTTCTTCCTCCCACATGCCATGTTTAAAAGCCATTTTTTTTTAGATCATTGTCATTCTCCATACACTTGGGATATTGTGTGCCATGATTTTCTGCTGATTTCCATCACCTGTTATGGGTGCTCTTGCCCATCACACTCCAATGATGTCTTTTTTTCCAGTCACTCTGATCAGCCTTTTTACCCATGGCACACTTGATTGACTTTGCTTTCCATCATGATGTTACAGTTTTTACAGGACTTTGTAGTGATGTAGAATACTTATGTCAGCAAGATATTTTACTTATATTGACATTTTTCATGTACTTCACTCATGATGCAGTGTTCATAATTGGCCAGACAGTGTATTTCTGTTCATTAGTTCAGGATAAAGTTCGAAAATTATTACTTTTTTTTAGGTATTCTGGAATTTTTTGAATATTAAATTGGTCACAAGACTGGGTTCAATTTCGGAAACCTACCACTTTGAGGGTTTTAAAGCTTATAACCAAAGAAATAGCTTTGTAAAAATTTGAAATAATTCACGATAAGTGCTGTTACATTTAAACTCGTTTAAAAGCTGTCTTATCCCAAGCAATGAATGCAAGAGCTTATATAACATGAGTTGTACTTATTAGCTATGATCGACTAGTTACTTAATATCAACTCCTTAACAGATCTCTACAATTACCACTTAGCCATATATATATATCTTTACATAGTAAGTCAAAGTATAAATATGTAAAGTTACATAGTAAGTCAAGGATTTGTTGCTAAGAATTTGTTAACATCAGCTATATAGTGTGACATCAACTGACGCCAATTAATCTCATGATGAGAAATCTTACAGCAGATGTACCAGCCTTCAAATACTGGTAAATAGTTTTGTTTTACTAATTAGTGTACTATACTTTGGCTTACTATGTAAAGATATATATGTATATGGCTAAGTGGTAATTATAGAGATCTGTTAAAGAGTTGATATTAAGTAACTAGTAGATTGTAGCTAATAATAAGTACAACTCATGTTATATAAGCTCTTGCACTCCTCATTGCTTGGGATACGATAGCTTTCAAATGAAGTAACAGCACTTATTTGAATTATTAAATTTTTACCATGTTAGCTGTGTTGTTTCTAATTTAAAAATAGCTTCATGTTCTACAGGGAAGAAAACTATTTTTTTTGGAGGTGGGGTTAATTTAGTGTGAAATTTTATAAATGGATTAATGGTTTGGGCACAGTCAGTACCTGAGTGGGTGACCACCTGGGAACACCGCGTGCAGTTGGCAAAAAATCTGCTGAGGACCCGTCATCCTCACAGATCCCTTTACTATGGTGTATTAAACTGACAGGCTCCTGTTAGACTTATCTATGTGGCAAGCAGCTGCTTGAGAAGGTATTTTTTTAATGGTCACTGAAATGGAATTGTAGAACCTTATTTAAGTGGCAGTTTTCTGGTGTAAAAATTCATTTATTTTGAGATAGATGAATTTACAATTATTTAATGTCTGAGTCACTATATTTTTCTAATGTGAAACTCTGAAGTATACATATAGACTAAGTTAAGGAATCATTATTGTGGGCTGATTTGCAAGGGTGTTATTATCTTTCAAGAGGGTAATAGACCTCATACTGTAAGAGTAACTATGGCTATAATGACAGTGAAAGTTTGGACATGTTTATGGTATCTTCCTTATAGTTTGTTTCACTTCCAAAGATTAGCATCTGTTTAGGCCTTTGAAACACAGCCTTCACTTTCACATCAGGCAAAATGCTTGACAAATCACTGCTAATGGAATTTATATATTTTAAATATGGCATTTAGCAGTAACTGATAACAGAAATATTTTTGCTTATTTATTGTTTATTTACAAATCACCAAATATATATGTATGAAACTGGAAATGTTGTATATTGTTATGCTATGAAGTTGTTTCTCATTATTAGGTTTATGGAAATATTCAAGACATCCCAATTATTTTGGTGAAATCCTGCTTTGGTGGGGAATATTTGTAATTTCAACAAATATTATACGAGGACCTGAATGGGCAATAATTATAAGCCCATTATTTATAACTGCTATTATTCTGTTTCTTAGTGGAATTCCTCTGTTAGAAAAAAGTTCTGATGAGCGATATAGAGAGTAAGTAAAATATATAATAATGCTAATTATATAAAATAAGAATAAAATATTTTATTATACACCATCTTGTTAATTAGCTTTACTTTTGGTACCTGTCATTAACTTTTATCAGTTTGATATTTTATGTAAAATCAGAAGTTAGTTACTAGTAAGGAAAACAAAGCAGAATATCACGAGTGTGGAAAGTAGACTGGAATAAAAGAATGGTAAGTGAAGGTGTATGACAGAAATTCATGAATGGAAATAAATACTAATCTATAATTTTTAGTTTGAGTACTAAGTTTCAACAACTGAGAGTGTTCTTTTAAAGTTAATGTTGAATAATAAAGAGTTTTTAGGGAGAATAGAAATTTTAAAATTATATAATTTTTATAATTTTCCAAAATATCAGAAAGAAAAAAATAATGATTCATATCACAGCCTATTAATTAAAATAATAGTGTGATACTGTAGATGAAAAATAACCATATGAGAGCAGTGACTTTATCACTCATATAGAATTTAAATATCTTAGTATAAAATCATTTTGCCAACAGATGATTTTAAAATAATGCAATACATTAGTATACATGCAAAAGTCACAAAGTTTAGCATTCTGCCAATTATGACACAGTGTTTGAGAAATATTTCCAGTAGGAAAAGTATCATTCTGGAAATCACAATGAGTAAGTAGTCAGATGAGATTCTGACAACTGTTAATTGGCATTACATAGACGACAAACTAATACTTTCACTATGCAGTTATTACTGTGCCCAGTGGTTCAAACTGCAAACAAGTTATCAAAATTAATAACTTAAGTAAATATGGTTTGATTATCCTGAAATTTGAAACAGCAATTGATTTTGTAGTAGTTCCTCACATGTTTGAAAATGGTGGGAATATGATGGATATTTATGAAATAATTACTATATAAACTTAGAGCACAAAATGCTATTCAGCAGGAAAAGTTTGAGGATAATCTTTCTCACAGAATAAATGAAACATAAAATATATTATAACAAATCAAAAATAATAATTAGTGGTCTATCAATTCATATTATTTGAAAATTGTGGGATTGATAAATTACTGTTATTATAATTACTATTATACACTGAAAGGTCAAAAGTGATGGGATACTTGTCTAATAATGGGTTGGTCCTCCTCAAGCCCTCAGCAGTACAGCCACACATTGAGGCATAGAGTTAATGAGTTGCTGGTACCGTTCTGCAGGGATGGCAGACTACACATCCTGCAGTGTAGGACATAATTGTGTTGCATTGGATGGTGCTGGATTCATAGATCGTAAGCTTGTTTCCATTGTGTTCCACAGATGCTCCAAGGGGTTCGTATCGGGGGACCTTGGGGGCCAATTCATGGTGGTCAAGTCCATGGAGTGTTCCTTGATTCACCTCCTAGCAACCAAAGACTGGTTCCATTGCAATATCTTGTTGGAATACCCCTTCACCATTGGGGTGCTCGAGAGTCGTGAAGGGGTGCAGGTGATCTGCAAGAATGTCCGCGTATCTCATACCTGTCAGCGATTGCTCCAAACAGATGAGAGAACCCAATGTAGATCATATGAACATGTCCCACACCAACACAGAGCCGCCTCCAGTCTGAACAGTACCTTGCAGACATTAAGGGTCCATAGCTTCACGGAGTACAAACGTACCTGTCAGTGCAAAACAACTGGAACCTTGATTCATTAGACCATGCTACCTGACTCCACTGTTCTACTGTCCAATTTCGATGTCTTCAGGCCCATTCCAGTCGTTGAGCTCTGCGACGTGTAAGCATTGGGACACGAGTGGGTCTTTGTCTACGAAATCCAATGGAGTGCAGGTGGTGATGAACAGTCCTTTCAGAAACGTTTTGTGTTTGGCCCGCATTCAAATTGGCAGTGATTTCATGCACTATAGCCGTCTGTTGATCATTACCATTCGTGGCAGCCAATGAGAGTTCCGTTTGTCAATTGCACATGGCCATCCCGTTCACTGGTTTATGTGTGTGGAAATGCTATCAATAGAATATTGACAATAAACTCGTGATACCGTAGACCTGGGAAAACCGAATTTCTGCACGATCTCTGATAATGCACGACCCATTCTTCTGGCATCGACAATCAAACCACATTCAGACAACTCACGATGTGCAGCCATGCTGAATTAACAACTACTCCGAAATGAATGTTGGGTTTTGTAGGCTAATGCAGCGCCATTCTGCGGTTGGCGTCCAATGCATCAGTTATGAGTACAGTGCGCTAGTTCTACTTTAACTACTATGCCCATGACTTTTGGCCTCTCAGTGTAGTATAGTTATTCATGTTTTGTGATATATAACCATACACATATTTGCAGTTGTGACAAAAGTAATGTGTTTTATAGGTAATGATAATTCACAAGTCATTCTGATAATCCACAAGTGATGCTATTCACTTAGCATCACTTGTGGGTTAATCCAAAAGTATCAATCTAATCCACAAGCGATCTTGCTTCTAGTGTAATATGTTATGATTAAACAAAGCAATTAAAATGTTCATACGAAATATAATTGTAGAAATTTAATTTCAGAATGCATAAAACATTACACTTCAATCTTAATTGCTCCAGGCATCATCTCTGCCTCTTGTACTCCCTTTTTTATCTTACCACTAATTGTCTCAGCCTTATGGTTTTCAGTATTTTGGAGAACCATTTATGAAGTGTAGTTATAACAGGATCTCGAAGTGGAGGTCCTGGAATGTTTCCATTTGTTACATTCTCGAATTTTTTTGCAGTCTTCATTTCTTGTTCATTTACGACTGCCAAACCACATATTAAGATGGATTGGTATTAAGATTCTTTCTTTAAATTAGTTTGACAGAATTTGTAATCATCCCAAGTAAAATGTAAAATTTTGGTAAAATAAATTTAATTATACACGAATTAACCTATAACATTAAAGTAATCTACAATATCTTTCCACTCAAATCAAGAGGAGTGCATCAATTTAACATTTTGAGTCTATTGGCTTTAGGCATAGACTTTTCTGCCAGTTCTTACTCATAACTGGTAATATTCCTTAACTACTATATTATGTCTTTGATATCTAAGTCAAAGGTACACTAACAGGAACATACTTAAATTCTATTTACCATTAACTTGAAGGCTGGAACAGCTGCATTGAAACAATTTTAAATCTCAAAATATATTGGAAAAAAAAATGGTACAGCTGCACTTTTTTGCTGAAGGACAGAAAACTTCCAGTATAGAAAATGTTCTCTGAGCATTTGACTAAAAGCAAATTAATTGACTCTTTGCAGGCTAGCACAAGTGGCTTGGGTCAGTGGTTAAAAATAGGACCTGAATGATGGCAAAGGTGTGGTCTGGACCATGCTAATGGTAGTTTGAAAGATCAGAAGCATTTATTTAAATATGTTTTCTGACACATCAAATTGAGGAAATTGAAAAGTTTAGCATTATTAAGAAGACCTAAAATATATCTTTTTAATATCTATAAATAAATTTTGAACTTTGATATTTTTAAACATTTAAATTTATTTTGTTATATTGATTTGCTCGTTACACATTTTTGGCAGCGTAAGTTTGATCAGTTTATAATATATATCTTGTCTGAACAGTATATAAATATGCACAAGGGCTTATGATAGTGAATTAAGAGTGTAATGATTAATACATAATAGAAAATATTTTAAATTTGTGCAAATTCCATTATATCATTTTGATATGCATATAAACTTCAGTAGTACTCTTGGTTGTAATTTAAGTTTTTTTTTTTTGAAAAGCTATATTGGTTAAATGAATTTAGCTAGGTTAATACAATTGCATATTGAATGCACAAAAATTAAAGTTTAATTAATATTTTGAATGTATTAGTTCCATATTCTTTGATTATATTTCTCTTTCTATTGACTGATAATTGAATCATCATTAAGATAGAAATTAATAATATATTTACATTTTCCATGTACTAATTTTCTGCAGTCTGCTTCCATGCCAGTAATTTTTAAAACTAAAGTTTGTTGTTATTTACAATGTATATATTTCTTTTTCAGCCTTGAAGAGTACAGGATTTATAAGAGGACTACAAGTCCCCTCATTCCTATGCCACCTAATGTTTATTCTGATGTCCCAGCCATTTTCAAAATTCTGATCCTGTTTGAGTATCCTCTTTATAACTATCTCAATCAGCAAACAGTTGCTACAGAGCAACCAGAATCAGCTCCTACACCAGCATAGGTGTTTCAGATTTTGGAGTAAAAAATCTGATTTCATAAAAAGGTTAAATCTGTTAAATCCATCCACTTAAAATTATGTATTTACTACACCTAATTTTGACAAGCTATATTAGCTTCTCATGGTATAAACTTTAAGTATTATTTTCATTATATTTTATTTACTGAGTGATTCATGTTTTACATAACATTTGAAGCTCAAGAAATAATCTGTATATTAAAGTTAATGTGTTTTTGTGATCTGTATTTTCGAGCAGATTGGTGATATTATAGACTGATCAAAGTGGTTACCTTGCATTGACTTGAATCCTATAATTATTATTTTGTTTTTATTTTTAGTTATTAAATAAGAGTAGTGGATTAAATGCATGAACTCTTTTTTTAATTATAACACATTATTTTTTCTTCTAGTCCTTAAAATATTCTATATATCTAAAATGGGAGGCCATGCTAATCCTTCTAGGCATCATCATTTTTGGGAAATCACCCAGTCATTCATATGGTCAGTCCACCCTTCTCTATTAATATTCTTGTACACTACGTAATATTTTTTCTTTTGAATACAGTCTGATATTAAACTTTGGAAAGGTGAAAATGAGTTTTTTTAGCATCTTAAGGCAGCATAGACATTTTAAATCTTCTTTTGGTTAGATATTGGTAAATAGTCTTTTAATAAGAGTTACTTTTAGATAAATGTATTTTTGAGTTTTTTAGCCGTCCCATGGCTGAGTGGTTAGTGCACGTGACTACTGACCTAAGGGACCTGGGTTCAAGCCCTGAATAAGGCATGGATGTATGTGTCATTTTTCTGCTGAGGTCCTCCCATCCTCTCAGATCTACTATGGCATATAAACTGGCAGGCTCCTGTCAGACCTCTGTGGTAAGCAGCTGCTTGAGGGGGTATTTATTTTATGTATGATATTTTTGTATTTAATATGTTTATATTATCATTAAGTCAATTAAGTGCATATAGTTTGTAATTCTAAGTATAATTTTTAAGTTTTGTAGTCACAAATTTAGTTTTAATATCCATATTTTATTCTAGTGTTGCAAGTGGTACAATTTGTTGATTTTTAACTTATACTGCAAAAGAGCTTGAAATTATTTTCTGAAAAGTAGTTGTGAAAAGTATCTGGTGCTGATCATTACAGTCATGTTTGTTTTAGTATTTTTTTATGATTGAATGTATATTGATGAAATAATGCAATAAAGATAATTCATATGCACATCAGCTCAGTGGCAAAAGTCAATGTTGTAACAGCAGCAAAAAACAGAATTATAGCAGCATGAGGGCAGAGTAGCAGAAATCAAGAAGCAATGCTATGCAGTATGCCAGACATTTTGCATCAGCCATTTTTGTGATGCAAGATTGTTTCAAAATATCATAAGGGTTTTTTTTCTGTTAAAGAATATCAAATAATATAAGTATATCTTATGTTCTACGTTACTGCTGTAAATGTATTTAACCATAAATAAGCTGGCTTTATACTTATCTAACAAATTCTGCAATAGGAAAATACCATATATTAAATGCACGATTCAAGCTGTTTATTAATTCTTTCACTGCACTACTTTTGAAGCACTATATAATTTTTGAGGCAGTAGTACTGTTAGGTGAACAAATACACCAATGATTGTAAATAGAATGTACTGCTCTGGTGGGAAAAGGTGCTTATTCTATTTTAGTCAACAGATAATATTTGGTGTCTTTAACCAATAGATTTTGAAAAAAAAACTTCATAATTTTTAGTTTCATTGATGAACAAAATATTTTCAGTTACTGTGTCAACCTTTTATTATGTAGAAAGTTCAGAATATGGATTAGATTTCATTGTTGGCTTTTAACAAAAATGGTTGACAAGATTTACAATTGGTCTCTGTTTCCTATTTTTTGAGAAATTGCAAAATTTATCTTAGCCTTAAAAATGGCCTATATTTTTGGTAACAACAGCAAACTTATGAAATGAATATGATTTTTTTTGTATTTGTGTTGCAAATTGTGTAATTTAATTTTTTAGCCAGTTAATTTTGATTTTTAATTAATTTTTTCCAGTATTTAATTAGGTCAATTTGCCATAAATTTGGACTAAAAATATGTCTTTTGGATTTTACAGCAAATGTGAATTTTATTACCACATAACCAATTATCATAACCACTTATTAAATGTTAATTTTTGTTTCATTGTTGTTAGGTAACCTGTTTTTTCAAAACAGTAAGAGGTGTTTGGCTTCACATATTTGACTTAAATTATTTTTAGATTCATCAACTGTAGAAAAATTACTTTTCAAACTAAATTTTTATTTGAACAAACTAAGAGCAGGGTTAGAGAATCGATTTCAAAAATAATAATCATGTTTTTGTAGTAATTACTGTGAGACTGATATTAGCACTTGGAAATAAAATAAAGTAAATATGAAAATAATAATACAATTAAATACGATAATAATAATACAATAAATATGGAAATAGTGGAAAATTGCAATTGATTCAGTATGACATCGGTAAATACAACGATGTTTCCAGTGCTGTGTATGCTATTTATTGTAATAAATTAAAATTATGCTATTTATTGTAGTAAATTAAAATGTTACTAGAACTGCCAATGTTAATTTGGTTTAGATCATTGTGTCTTCAAAGGGAGTTATGCTATTATGTATTCTAAAGAGCTTATTGCTCTGAGATTTTGTGAAAAATTACTGTAAACAGTTTATTTTTACAATGTGAGGATATATTTCAAAAGTATAAAATTATCTTCCCCAAAATTTCTCAGAAATTTCATATGGTCTTGATCATTTTTTTAATTATAAATTTTGACAGATGTAAATAAAATTCACCCCTTTTTATAGAATAATGCTTGATGAAATTTTAAAAGATGTTGGGTGGTTTTACTTATGAAGCAGTACATTTTTATATGCAATGGGCTTAAATGACTGCACCCCAAGGGCTCAGAGAAGATTGGGGAAGAGGACCCACTAGATAGCTATTAGGAGATAGGTAGAAATCTCCCATGCTATAACTATCCAGCATGTTCTTTAACATGCAAGGGTATGGTTCTCCTACACACAGTGCCATGGTTTAATATCCCAACAAAAGCAACCATTCCAAGCCCATGGTGTCCCTTTTCTGGCCAACAGCAGGGTGTGTGTTTAGTGGAAATAAATTTTAATGCTGGCAGCAGTGAGACTTTAACCTGGGAACTGCAGATTACGAGCCTGACAACTGGAACTGCAGTACACTACTGACTGGGACATCTCTGCACCTCCCCCATATTACGTAAATAATAAACAATTAAACCTCTATGTTCAAAACTAGAATTCTCAATGAATTGTAATAACAGAATACTATATAGGTAGTGGACTGTTTGGCAGTGCAACTGCTGACATCTATATTGCTATATTTCATCTTTGATTATGCAATTTGCATCTGACTAGTACACTAGGCTAGGGTCAGATGGCTCAATCTAAACAAAAGACCACAAAAGATCAAAAGGATTGACTGACATTGGAAATTGTAATTTGCACTCAAGCATTTGATAAAGGGTTGAAAATGGAATCGTTCGTTGAAATGGTAGACTTCCTAGAAGACACTGATGTTTAGTTTCAAAAGTAACCTTGCCATTAACACACTGCATGCCAAGCTGATTTCACTAAGTTTTTCCCTGGGTCCATGCAACTTTTTTATTCAATTGCCATCATTTCTACCCCTAGATGTCATTTTATGTTAATTATTTTATCACTTGTGATGTTAATGCCAAGTCATTCATATATGAATGACAATACCCCTCATGAAAATGGCCAAACTAAAATTGGTTGAGCTATTAGCATCATTCATTTATGAATGATGTGGCATTCATCGTGTTAAAAGGGTTTTAAATTATTTTTTGATAAAGTCAATATGGGTCATATGGGAAAGGAAGTCTGATTGTTTCAAATAGAAAAGCAATTTTTAAAATTGAAGAATGAATTGTAATGATGTTTCAGTATTTATTAATTTCAGTTTTTTGAGTTCTGCAGTAGTTTCTTAAATTTTCTAAATAGTTTCACCCAACGGTTTTTTTTAAGTATTTCTATTTTACAAAAATTCTGATAAAACTAGAACTTGTGAAATAAAAATGAAGAACTCTAATTGAGGAAAGAACTCATATTTGCAAAAGGAAAATTTGTCTGTAGTAAAACTTTGCTTTCTACAAGTCTTCTGTATTCTGTGTCTACAAGACTTATTTAGTAAAATATTGTTTTCCTTTGAAACACAGACCATTGTATTTTTTTATTATTATTTCTTCTTCACTGCCCAAGATGTAGTAATAACTATTAGCATTATCCAAAATTGTAGAATGTAGTAGTGAGCACATAGTCTTATCTGCAGAAGATGGATTAGTAAGTGTTGCTTCAATCTCATACACTATAGCATATATCATAAACAAAGTTGTAGCTGATTCTTGTCAAATTTTAAATAACAGTGTTCTAAAACTAGACTTATGTACAGGATGTTTGAAAAATAATGATGTAGTTTCGAGACCCAATATGTAGGAAAATAATACATATTTAAAAAAAGTAACATTTTATTTGAAAATAAATTAAATACCTAAAATAGTTTTGAATGATTGGTGAAGGTAAACAATAATTTTTTACAAAGCCCCACAAGGAAAAAAAATCTAGGGGTGTTAAATCAGTGCTCCTTGGTGGCCATAGAATTAGACCCCCCCCCCCATCAAGAAATACTGCACTAAGAACTTCTGCAACATCTCTTGAGAAATGTTGCGGTGTGACATCTTGTCTGGTGGCCACCTGTGAAACTGTTTGAGCTGGGTAATGTACAGGTACAACATTCAATGTGATGCCTTTTGTGTATTTGGCAACAGTACTTCCCAAAACCCCACAGTTATTTGTTAGATATTCTGTATATAATTATCCACTTATGCAAGTTCCATTCTGTTATTTTGACCTTCATACACTATTATTATGCATTACTAGTTCGTAATTTTTCAATTTCTTCATGTTTCATTTAACTATTTTGTTCCTGGATACCATATAGAGAGATTTTATTTCTTTATCTAAACCCTACATTTGTTCTTCCCATTTTTTCCTATCTCACCCTACTTCTTCGTATCGCACTCCTCATATAAACTATTCTATACCTCTTTGCATTTGGTAAACTTGTGAAATCACTAGTTCCAAACCAAGTAAACTTGTGAAATCACATCCTTCCAAAAAATCCTAGCAAGTCCATAGACACTTGCAAATTTTCCATAAGCATAGGGGATACTTATCACAATTATTTAAAATTAAATTTTGAATTTTATATTCCATTATTAATGGGACTATTAGAATATACTGCTTTCAAACTTTTTGTATGTTTTTTAGATGTTGGAATATTAAGAAATGCTATGTATATTTTTCCTAATTTCTTGCTATGTGCAGCAGTGGATTGAGGATTTCTATACATAAAATAATACATTTTATGCATTTTATAATCTGATCATATGTATAGCTGGTCTCCTGTCTTATCTGATAAATATAATCAATTCCCCCACTGTGATGCTTGTGCAGTACAACATCGAAATGCTCTATAAAAACAAGTATTAAAAGGGGACCTTTTACATGCAACAGGGTGGCATGAATTTTCCAGGAGCAGGTTGGGAATGGAAGTAGGTTTGTGATGCTTGTATAATATGAAGGGAAAAAAAAATATACCCCTCAAGCAGCTGCTTGCCACAGGTCTGACAGGATCCTGTTAGTTTAATATGCCATAGAGAAAATCTGTGAGGAAGGTGAGCCCACAGCAGAAAGACAGCACAGACATCCATGCTTTACCCATGGCTGGAACCAGATCCCTTTGATAAGTAGGGTGGGGGTGGCTCAGTTGGTAGCGCGCCAGACTCGTAACTGCATTTCCCAATTTCGAGTCCCAGCTGGGTTAGCGTTGAGACTTATCTCCGCAAAACTCCCCGCCCTGCCCACTGTCAGTAGGGGGCATCAATGGCTTGGAAAGGCCGCCGTCTGTTGGATGGGACATTAAGCATGGCCCGTGTGTGGGAGAGCCATACCCTGTGCACGTTAAAGACACACTGGATCACCTTGACAGGAGGCTTCCATGTCTGCCAGCCTTCTCTGAGTGGGTCCCCTCCCCCAACCTTCTCTGAGGCTTTAGGGTCCTAGTGACCTGGCATTTAGCCCACTGTTTGCAAAAAAAGTGGCTCTCAAGGTAAAACAACCCAACTCATGAAACAAATTGGTTAAATTAAAGCATTACAAATTAAAAAAAATTCATTTTTAACTCCTACATGTATATTATGATAATCATTGGATACATATTTTAATACTTTTTTGACATTTTTACAGTAAGTGGTAAATGTGTTGAACGATAAAAAATAAGCAAACTTGTATGTAAAGTTGTGTTTAACGTTTTTTAGAAACATGAATAATTTAAGAAATAAACAGAAGATTTTCTTAGTATTCCAATGAAAGATGAGAGAATCTTAAAGATGCTCATATAGACGTTGAAATAAAAGGAGCACTATTTTAGAAAAACAAAGTACATTAATGATGAATACTAAAAAATCTGAATGTCAGTGTAATTTGTACTTTCTTAGGAAAATTTGTTTTGAAAATTGTCACTGAAAACTATATTTCTGTATTTAAAATAAATTCACACTGTTATCAATCAGATGTTTGATGACTACCATAATTATCTTCGTTAAATGTTGACAGGTTATCTGATGAATGGAGACTGTAATTGCAACAGTGTTACGGATGATAGATCATGTAGCAAAATGCTTAATGCTGGAAAATTAATAAATAGAAGCCAATAGATTATTGGCAAAAATTTGTTCTTTGATGAATTATAATACTCAGTTCAACATTTACCGTCATCTAGTAGGGTTGGTAATTGTTACAATATGCCCTTTAAATGTTCGGCCATAATTGAGTGTTGATTGTCAGTTAAGACAATGCTGACTGCCGATATTCAAACATAGTGATGTTGCAATTTTTTAGTTTGATTTAAAATTGTGTGCATGGAAAGACTACCGATGTTTTCCGTAAAGAGATATTAATTTAGGCTGAAGAAGGCAAGTTCCGGTGGCCGAGTGGTTAGCATGCTTGGTTATTGAACAAAGGGACAAGGGTTTGAGATGTTTCGTTTCTTTTGTTGTCCTGCTGGAGGTCTCGCCTTCCTCACAGATCTCTGGTGTATTATATTGAAGGTGTCGGACCTATATGGCAAGCAGCTGCTTGACAGATATTTTTTTATATTTTTCATAATCTACTGCTGTTTCACAAATTCAAACTCCAAAAGACTGATAAAGTAATATTTTTTGCATGATTACAAATGTACCTTATGAAATACTTTATGCTATTTAATGTACTTTATGAAGTTTGTGAAAAATTTCAAAATATTTTTCGTGTAAAATTCCTACCATTTTTACGGATACATCAAATTTCGGCTAACTTTTACCCACAATCCGTAAATTTATGGAAGATTGGCAGTTCTGTACAGTGGTTAAATGAAAAATTACAGTTAATAAAAATTAAGTGGTTACATAAAATAAGTTAATCTGGTCTAAATTTTTTTGTAAGCAATTAATTTTGCTGCCTACTGAGTTCCAGATGAATCAGCATGGTTCCACTTATGAATTAATATATATGTATAATATATATAAAAAATATACATAACATTTATATTGGTAGAATATAGCCCTGATGAACTATAATAATACATTGAATTAGTTTTCAACACACAAACGTTGCTGTTGAATCCACTTTTATTGTAATCAAGCCCGGATCTAGGAAAACATCGAGGGGGGGGGGGGCAAGAAACACGAGCCGGAAAAGTATAACCCCCCCCCCCCAAAAAAAAAAAAAAAAAAAAAAAAATTGTATTTTTCCGTTTTCGACCCAGGTCAAAAGACTGGATGCAGTGTAACATTTCCCCCTTCGTTTTAAAGGTCTTTAAAAATTTTCTTGAAAAAATGCATGAAGTATAAATAAGTTTAATGACTTCTTGTCTCTATTACCCTTCCTAGGATTATGAAATATGTGTGTGTCATTTAAATCAGGAGTTATTTAATTAGCAACAGCCAGTGAATTATTTAATTGCAAACAGCTGATATCGGTATAATCTGAATTTAAGTAAACATGTTCTTTGGACGCTTGCCTGATTAAAAGTCTTCTATATGCAGCTAGCACCATTCTAGTGACTAAAAAACATTGGTTTAGAACATGCCTGGCCAACCCGCGGCTCAAAGCAAATCGATATACTGAATTTTTTCCCAATTTTTTGGCCGCTCAGAGGTAAAACAACCCACCTCTAAGAATATAATATTCTTTCTAGTGGCGGTGTTTCAACTTAATGTTTTTTTTCTTATGTATTCTTTCTGTTGTATATATTCAAGGCTAGATCTTGTGTGTGTGGTGGGCGATGCATCTGTGGAGAAATTTAATAACCGGCTCCGAGTTAAACTACAAAACAATTTTGTAAGTTACAAAATTTGTAAGAAATATTTTAGAAAAGTCCATAAGAACAAAGGGAAAAAAATCATTGAATTTGTCGGGGGGAAATAAAAAAACGCCAGAATGGTGTCATCCATTCCGGTTCCATCTAATCACCTATCCACCTCCCTCGCCTCTATTTTTCTAGATCCTGGCTTCAACGTATTAAGGTGAAAACAGCTTAGTAAAACATCAGAAACTTTTTTTTATGTGTGTTCAGTACTGAATAAGACTATATATATATGTCTTTTCATTGTAAAATTTTCTGATTTTTATATAATGTTATGTGGAAGAACACCAAAACTTAGTTCTTTTTTATATTCAAACTGTTAAGTGCTAAGTAATGGTTTGACAGTTAAAACATTTCGGTTTGAATCCATGATAAGATTAAATAATTTTGCTCTGCTGAAAAGTGTTTAACTTTTTTTTTCTGTTTATCCAATTTTATATTGAAAAAAAAATGGAATTTTCTAAAGTAGGGGTTCTCAACGTGAGGTACGAGGTAAAATTTTTTGGGCTACGCCGTGAGAGCTCAAAAGTCGCTAGATATATGTTATATATAAATGTTTTATTCCCATTGTTATACTATAACTATAGTTTTATCTATCTATACAAGGGGTACGCCAGTTACATACACATTTCCAGGAGGTACGTGAAGCATAAAAGGTTGAGAACCATTGTTCTAAAGCATCGTTTTAAATTTTGTTATTTTACGTAATTTTAATCGCAGAACCGATTTCTCTATCATGATGACATTTGTTGTTTTGTGATTCATATTTTCAAGGAACTTTTCGCACAAAACCACGGATCTCAAATTCATACTACTACTGAAATGAATTTACTATTCCTAGCCACTTACAGTAAACCCTAGCAGATCACGGATTTGATTAAATACGTTTAAAGAAATGTGACACTTTAAATGCCCAATGCGAAAAAAAAATATACCTGGTCTTGAATGTCACATCCAATGCTTGGAGTAACACTTTACTATTCAAGAATTCATAACGGTAAAAAGTGAATCACAATTACGTGAATTATTTTTGCGCTTTCATATGGCTGACATGGGCATATCATGTGTTTTGTATCATCAGCAAAAACTATGGATTGGGCTTGCACCCAATGCTGCGTTAAAAATGCGAGCCATAAACGAAAATAAATTTCTTGCTGCAAGCGACTTTTCCAGCTGCTATTGGCTCTCGCAATCAGTTTATAGTCCTATTTCGGTTGTTGCCCCCTATGAAATTAATATATGTATTTCGTAATTTACATTAAACTTAGATTTTAACTAAACTATGACTCTTAAAGGTGAAGCTTCTGCAAATGGTTCTGCAGTATTCACCCAAGGTTGTGACATTTGTGATTAAAGTGTACAATAAAAAGCGGTAACATATTTTTTTTATTGCTTTATTACAAATTTTATTGTACAGCACATGAATTTTACTTTGATATGTTCTCGAGTTTTTATATTATAAATATGTACAGATATTTATTCTCAGGCTTTAATTTGGAAAAAGCATTTACTTATGCTTCTGAATGTTACATTCTGTGGCTCTTTATCACCATTTCAATTTTTTCCTTAAGGTATTTGATTTGCGGATCGCAGTTTTGTCTGTCGCGGCCTTTTCAAAAACCGTAACTCACGCGATCCGCAAGGGTTTTGTGTGTTACCTGACATTCAAAAATAACAATTTTTTCAAAATGCAAATTTGCTGAAATGTTTCATAAAATAAAAGAAGTTGTGCAGCACGGATCATTTTCATTTGTTGCAATTGAATTCAACATCAAGTATGTAACTTGTTGGAATCATCATTGACTTTTTATATCATTTTGCATTTGTCAGACAACAGAAGCAGCAATCATTGTGACAAGTTTTTAATCTTAGATGGTTAGATAATCAATGAATAGTTTTCAGAGTAAATCTGTTCAGTAGAATAAAAGAAAACCATTTCTTCACGTTACGCACAATTTTGGTTGTCTTTTATATTTGTTTTATCACATACCTATTTTGATAACAGTAGGCAGCTATTATTTATGTTTGTACAGATCTTTGCTATGTATGTAACTAAAATTTCATACTGTATGATGCATAATATACTTCTTATCAAGTAAAAGTTGTAATTTTAACTATGTTACGTTTCATCAATCGTCTTTTTTTTTTAACAAAGAGAAATTATGTTAAATATTGCACTTTGGAAGAATTAGTTAAGTGGCCTAGGTGCTTCTAAGAAAATCTTTTTTAAATGTTCAACTGGAGTCGGTTCTTTTTAAAGTACTACTCTTTATACTTAATACTTAATTTTCAAAAAGATTTAAGTCTGAACTTATCTGAATCAAATTCATTTTTATCCTTGAACTTTCTGCCAGTGTTGTATATAATTACACTACGCCTACAAGGAGTAAAATTGTTTCGCTCCCCTCCACAAATTTTTTGCCGTTTCAATAACATTGACTGCCAGTGCTGGATCCAGGGTTCATGGCCCTATGGCAAAAAACAACAAAAAAAACATGCGCTGTTTTATAATTAAATAATTACATACAGATAAATGATGTTTATTCTTACATCTATAAAATAGATCATTGCATTAAAAAGATGTTTTTTAAGTTAATTATTTTTTCTTTTATGATGCTAAATCGTTAATGACGATCAAAAATTGCTTCTCGAAAAATAATATAAATCATTTCAACGAATGATAATGATAGGAAAAAGATTTATATATATATATGTACAATAACAGTAATATGTGAAAATTTTACGTATATGCGAAAATGTCATTTGGTGTCTAAAACTCCTTTGACCAGGGCTATAGCCTGGATATGACTCTGTTGACGACTTAATTATGTACTGAAATTTTCTCCAAAACACCTTAAATTCATTTTCCTCAGATAAACAAGAATGACGGAGGAAGAACGTTATGCCATGAAACACATCGTTTTTATTTAAAAATGGTTACTGTAAAGTTTTTAAATACCTCTATTTTTCTTCATTTTTCATTACACACTGCATTGCCATAGTCACGGATGGATTCAGATATCAGACAGTTACAATTAACATTTTGGACCTCTTAAGCTAACACATATTGACCGATTTTGTTAGAGATGCGACTTAGGCACAAAAGACAAAAGTTTATAAAAATAAAATAAATATTTATTATTAAATAATTCTCTGGAAAAGCTCCTGCCATCTATGTCGTTTTTTGGTGAAAGCAGTATGTCAAAATAAGCTCACCGGACTAAAAGAATTCGTCTACCCTGGCTGAAGTCACCTAATAGTTGGTAAGGCCTCCATGCGAGCGAAGAAAAGCGAAAACCCTGTCTGGCACGGATGCCACCAGTGTTAGTGCACATCAATATTCATTCACTCAATATCCATTCAGCAGCAAATGCAGTTCGGCCAGATGGCTAGGATGGCGCTTCACTCGTTGCCCCAAATAGTCAAAGTTTTCTATCGGATTCAAATCCGGGGATTTGGTGGGTCAGTCGATGTCCGAAGGCTTCAGAATGCTCGTCATGCCAATCTGACACACTTGAAGTCCTGTGCACACGGAAATTGTCATCTTGGAAGATTGGGGTATCCTTCTGATGTTCACTGTGGAGATGCTGCACAAAAGGCAACATATGGTTGTCCAGTAGCTACATATAGCCTTCTGGTTCAAGTGGATGCCACCGCAACCAAAGGACCTATTTCCTCATACATGAAACATCCCCAGAACATCACAGAGCCTCCTCCAGCTTGAATAGAACCTTGCACACAGTCCACATGGAAGGCTTCATGCAGCTTACGATGTACCAGTCGCCTCGCATCATTCAAGTACAAGCAAAAATGTGACTTATCTAACCAGATCACATGCTTCCAAGAGTCGACAGTCCAGTCTTTGAGGCACCGTGCCACTGTAACCATGCAGCCTTGTGCAGAGTTGTTAACATGAGTCTCTTCCACGGTGCTCTGTTCCAGATATCCATGGCATGCAGTTCCCTTCAGAGTGTTTGTTCGGAAACAGCTTGTTGTTGTAGGCCTGCGTTGACCGAATGGAACAATTCCTGCTTCATTGCAAAGCAGTTTGCCCTTACAGTGCATGACACACTGCAGCAGTCGCTATTCATGAGCAGTCTTTCTGCTGCAGTTCTGGTAACGATTAGCAGTGGACTGCAATGTATGCCACTGCTGGAAGACCCTTTGAGCAGTACCTTTTGACACACCTGCACTATGCCCTTTGGCTCGGCCAAATATAATAACACCTTTTTGCCACTCATTCACATCGTTAGCACGACCCATGTTTCACAGAGCGACTAACACACACGTGGCACACAACCACTTCTTGTCACTGTATGAACCCTGTAGCGCATAGCTATTTGTAGGACGCGTTTATTACTGGTGCGCCCTCTTCTGCTGTCGAATGGACGTAACCCTCTTACGGCAGATGATTACTAATTTTTTGTCCGGTGAGCTCATTTCAATTCGCTAACATGATCAAGCTAATGAATACTAATAATTAGTATCGTGCTTATCTTAATATTTTTCAATGGTTTTTAAAAATAACTATATATTTATCAGCTATCTCAATAGCTGAGTGGTTAGCATGTTTGGCTTCTGATCAAGGAACCTGGATTCGAGTCCGGAATAAAGTATGGGTGTATTTCTTATTTTGTCTTTCTGCTGTGATGTCTCGCCTTCCGCGTAGCGGGGCGGGGGTGGCTCAGTCGGTAGCGCGCCAGGCTCGTAATCTGTAGTTCCCAGGTTCGAGTCCCAGCTGGGTCAGCATTGAGATTTATCTCCGCAAAATTCCCCGCCCTGCCCACGGTCAGTAGGGGACACCGATGGGCTTGGAAAGGCCGCCGTCCGTCGGATGGGACGTTAAGCCGTGGCCCCGTGTGCGGGAGAGCCATACCCTGTGCACGTTAAAGAACACGCTGGATGGCCTTGACGGGAGGCTACCATCTGTCTCCCAACAGCTGCCCCAGTGGGTCCCCTCCCCCAACCTTCTCTGAGCCTTCGGGGTCCATGTGACCTGGCCATTTAGCCCATGGTGTGCAAAAAAGTGCCGCTCAGAGGTAAAACAACCCAACCCAACCTTCCGCGTAGACCTCCTCCATGGCGTATTAAATTGTCGGACCTCTGAGGCAAGCAGTGGCGTAGATAGGCTTTTGGCGCCCTTGGCAAATTTGTAATTGTCCGCCCTTGTTTAGTTATTGATAAAAAAATACACGTTATTTATATTATATATATTGTCATTATTTTAATACAGTTACATGAATAAATATTAATTGCACATAAATAATTCCAAAAGTAATTGCAATTAATTATGCAAGTAATTATTTTTTAAAGTAATTTAATTTTTCCTACTTTTTCGTTGGGAAAATCGTTAATAATCTCATCAAAATTAATTTTTTGAGTCAGTTCTCGCTCGATTGATAGGAAACAAAGTGATTATGTACGCTCCTGTCCTGATGTTGATCTTAAACAATACCGGGGTTTATAAACGTAATAATTCAATACAATGTACAAATTATGAACTCCCGTCCAAAAGAAAAGAAACCTATGTAACAAAGTTTCTTTTTTTAACGGCATGATTTGTAAAAGCAATATCAACAGTTGGAAAATGCCCACCAAAGCTGTTTTATGGCATGTGCGGTGCAGGAGGTGGAAGCTAATTTGCCGCCGATAAAAGGAAAAAAATATTTTTGTAGGAAATAACGAAAATTTATAATATGCTGTCTTGACGATACGAACAATACATGAACAATACGTATTAAATTTAACGAACTACGGGCGGTTAATCATTAGATTTTATTTTGTACATGAACGTCAGATATCGTGGAACGAAACGACTCGTGCCGCCCCAGAACCGCCCTGTGATTCCGGCGCCCTTGGCAACTGCCGCGATGCCAACACGTTCCTACGCCTCTGGTGGCAAGCAGCTAAATTTTTGCAAATTTTCTAACTTTAAAATATTAATAGATTCTTTTCATTGGTATGTTTAGAGCAAAAGTCTCGAAACTGCGGTTTACGGGCCAGATACGGCCCACAAAACTTGATAATCTGGCCCCTCGAAGCAACTGACGAACTGCTTTGAACGAATCCTTTAACTGTAAAACATGTCAAGCGACCGTTCTTCTCGCCAGCCTTTAGACAATTGCCAAATGTGAGTAACGGAAAATATAAATTTTAAATACATTATATAAGCCAACAGAAAAGCTTCGTTTTCAGATACATTGATGTGAAAAAGTTAAGATATGACCCCATGTTAACGGAAAGTTCATTTTAATACTCTATAACTTTTAAAGTAAACTTTATAGGAAAATGTGACTTTTCATAAAATAAGGTTTTTAATTAAATCTGAACCTCGGTTATCAACAATATTCGCCCTTTGTTTAAAGAGAGATGGTAATTTTAATATTTAACAGTAACAACGCCAGTCCTTCATAAACACAAAATTCACGAATATGCAAAGAATTATTGACACAAACTTCTAAAATATATTTTATTAGATGGTTTGAAGTAATACTTGTTATTTAAGTTTTAATTCACTTCTGAGGTAAATCCTTATCATTGGCATTATTATTAAATATTCAAACTTCCAGAACTCTTAAATACTGAACGAACATCGAGATTTAGATAGATTTGATTAAGGTGTTTATTAATCTTCATCGCATTTTTCCATGGAAAGCTTATTTTTGATAATTATAATTATTGTTTCGATTTCAGCTTTCATGTGGTTTACCTAAAGTGTGGTAGTAACTTGGTTTCATTGTACTTATTAAAGTATTCTGATATCTAAAAGTTACAATCGAAAGCTAACTACAAATCTTATTTAAAATAAAAAAAACCTCCAATCAGCTACTTGCCACAGAGGTCTGACAGGAGCCTGTCAGTTTAACGCCATAGTAGGTCTGTGAGGATAGCGGGACCTCAGCAAAAAAAAAGACACAGACATCCATACGTTATCCGGGGTTCGAACCCAGGTCCCTTTGATCAATAGACAAGCGCGCTAACCACTCGGCCATGTAACTTCTAAAATACGTTAATTATCGAGAAATGTGACCATTTGTGAACTTTAATAGAAATGGCGAAAGTCTAGTTATACGGTAGTAAGTAAAAAGCATCGTTTTGGGCTTTATCAGTATAATATTTATTGAAGTGTCACCATTTTTTCATAAAATATTTACATGTAAAATCAGAAAAATTTCATTGGTGGATTTTCAAAAATTTTAACGAAGTTGTCAGAAATTTTTTGTAATTTCTGCCAGTAAGTAAATTTAAGAAACCTGTCAGAAAAAAGGAGGAATAGTTTACCGATTTTTTTCATAAGTGTTTTCTCTTTAAAGTTATTTAAAATATGCTTTACCTCTTAATATTATGTTCAAAGCGTGGCAATTGGTTTGACTGTGAAATTTTAGTTTTTATTTAGATGCACAAAAACATTGAATTGTTATAAAAATCCCAAAATTTGAGGAATCAGAAATAGTTGTTCACTTTTTTTTTTGTAGGGGGGCACCTAATATATATATACGATTGTGACAGCGTGATCTCTTGTTAGCTATCAGTCAAATTCTAACTATGATGCAAAAATGGTAGAACTTTGAAAATTTGCATCAAGGGGTAATTCCCGGTCGTAGAATTCGAGAAAACCCCGAAATTTGATTTCCGACTTCTCCTTTAAGATCACGTAGAAGTTAAACAATGATCTATGAGGGCTAGAAACGTTAAGATTGGTGTCTGGGGTGTGTGTATCGGGCTGTAATATGTGGGAAGCGCACGAAATTTCGGATATGGAGAGTAGTAGTCAAATTGAGATCCCCCAGTGCTAGAGGGTTAAAAAATTGCGTCTGGAGGGTATTTTGAGTCTTAGATCTCAATAATTAAAGTGAAATTTTGAATGCAATGGACCTTCGATGTCAAATTCCAATATACTGGTGCTAGAGAGCTAAAAATTAGCGAATAGGGCTATTTTAGGTGGTAGAACTCTGAAATGAAAAGGCTTTTTCAGATCCGTTGTCGCAATCAAGGTCAAATAGGGGTTGGAATATAGATATGTCATTTTTGAATCTAAAATAAAAATCTTATAGAAATCATTCTTATAATTTTGGTAATAAAGAAATTTAGAAATATGAAATTTCGAATGCATCATGTATGTGCTGCCTTGAAATACAACTATATGATTGCATAATAGAAATGTAAAAAAAAGTCAGAATGATATCTAGTTAGATCTGATAATTTTTCCTAAAGATAGTGAACCTAATGTAGAGTAGAGCTTTAGAATTTAAATACTGTTCTTCCCATAGAAACTTGGTGCAATATTTTCATCAGAGTTAGGTAATCTAACTTAAAGTTAGATCCTGTAGCAGTTGCCAAAAGTAATATGTGGAGCACTGTATCATGCTCCATAATTCCATGCAATAACTTTCATGTTGTAATACTCTTCCAGTATAGAAATTTTGTTACAAACTAAGAAATTCCTGTTTCATGTACTTTTAAAGTTTTCAAAATAGTGTTTCTAGTTCCAAAAGTGAAATGTATTTCCTTCATGTGTGAACATGTCACCCATCTTCAAACTGTTCTTCCATCCAAATATTCATAGTGTCTAATTTTTTTGTTATCCGTTGTAGTCTATTGAAGTTGAAATAAATTATTTCTTTACGTGGTTACTGTTTATTATTCAAGAATATAGTCAAAACGTTTGTGCACCAAATTCAAATGGTGTTTCTTGTAAAGGATTTTGGCTGTAGTCCGATGTATGGGAGCCATCAAACGCTAGATAATCTTGGCAGGAGACCTCACTTTTGATGACCTTCTGCCATGCCCTTTGATTGTGGGTAATATGAACCAGACGTTTTATGTTCAAAATTCCATGCATTTGCAAATACGTTATTTTTTTTACAATTGTACTTTGGACCATTGTGAGAATAAACCATTAAAGGTATACATACCTTGTTTACAGAAAAACGATTTTAGTAATATACTGCTCACAAAAATTAGGGGATATGTTATCGCTTCATATTCATTTTGAAATATCCCCTAATTTTTGTGAGCAGTATATAATAGTGACTTCACTTGATAGTTCAAAAATACACCCATTTTTACCTATGCACTGAAATAATAACTATGAAATTTTCCTTTAAAACAAATACTTCCCAACTACTTCCAGTGGATCATTAGGTACTTTAATGGTACTTTCGAATTCTTTTTTTGGAAACTTAAACGAGCTGAACAATTCATTACAACCTCTTCTATTTTTTAGACATTCCAGGACAGTAAATTATTTCTCTAGCATTATTTTTACATTTCTCAATACTCAAATGGCTGTAGTGAATTCCAGCTAACATTTCCTACGCTTTTTAGGAACGAAAATACAAGATTCTTAGATATTTATCCATTGATTTCATATCATTGTTCTTTAAAAGTAAAGAATGACCTAGTTATATCTTCTAAAACTTTTTTTTTTGGTTCGATCATTTGTAATTAGTTTCAATGTTTGAAGTTATGATCTTTTTGAATTTGAAACTTTTATTTCATTTTGATATTGGCTGATTCTCAATAATTACACTAAAGATTCAGTTTCATTGTCATAAAGACAACTGATCCTAGATAAATCATCAGCTAAATATAACTTTGCTTGGCTTTAGCACAAATTCATATGGCTAAAGAACATTTTTCCAAAGGTTTCTTTATAATCACTTTATACTACAAATCTTTTTCCATATATCGGTAAAATTTTTCACATCCAAAAACTAGCCAGCATTTCCTTTTCTTTCGGAGCATAATCTTTATGCCATTTAAAACTTTGGTATTATATGCTAAATAGAAATTATTTTGTACAGGAACTGCACTTGTGGAGCATCTACAGAAATTCTTATTTGCATAAAAATAGTGCAATAAAAGTTTACTCTTTTTAACTCATTTAAAGCTTTATCATGTTTTAAATCCTAATTATATAAAGCATTTTTCTTTAAAAGTTCTCTTAATGGTGGAAGTCAACGGTGAGAACATTAAGGTATAATTACACATATACCGAAGAGCCAAAAGTTTATGACCACCTGCCTAATATGATGTTTTGGCGGCATGTGGTCCTCCACATGCCGCCAAAACAGCTCTTACCCTGCCAGGCATAGACGCTACAAGATTTCTAAAGGTGTCTTGTGGTATCTGGTACCAACACGTTACCAGCAGATCCTTTAACTCTTGTAAGTTACGTAGTTGAGCTGCTGCACATCGGATATGCTGTTCCAACGCAAACCACAGATACTAGATTGAATTGATGTCGGGAATTTGGACGCCAAGGCAATACATGGAAGTCTTCCTCATGTTACACGATTCATTTGGCGCATTATAGCATTGGATGCTAATGCATCCTAAAATCGTAAACAACCAACTAATACGTTTCGCGAACATCCGGGCAGTGTGGCATGACACATTATCCTGCTGAAAGAAGGAACTACTAGAGGGATATACCGAGGATATACCGTTGCCATGAAAGGCTGTACCTGATCTGCAATGATGTTTAAGTAGGTGGTAAACGTCATAGTTTCCTTCACATGAATGACTGGACCCAGGGTTTCCCAGCAGAACATTGCCTGAAGCATTGCGATTCTTCCACCAGCTTGTTTTCATTCCACAGTGCATTCTGGTGACACTTCCTCAGTAAATGACTCGCACGTATCCGGGTGTCCATATGTTGCAACAGGAAATGAGATTCATCGGACTAGACGACCTTCCACTCATACAAGGTCGAGTTTTGATGTTCGTGTGCCCATTGTAGACAATTTCGATAAGAAACCGAGGTTAGCATGGACATTCTGAGCAGCATGTGGCTATGCAGCTCCATTTTCAGCAGGGTTCAATGTACTGTGTGTAGCGACACATTACTCCCGTCACCAGCATTCAAATTACGGGCGAGTTGCGTCACAGTAGTCCTGTTGGCTCGTACCATACAGAAAAGCTTTCACTCGCCTCTAGCATCTAGCTTTCACTCACCTTTAGCATCGATGAGCCGTGGTCAGCCCACACTTTGCCAGCGGTTCGTGGTTTTTCTCTCCCCGGACTACTTTTTGAAGGTACCATGAGCACCCACAAACCTTGCCATCTTGGAAATGCTCTGGGAGTCCAGTATGACCCCGAGGTCTTTGACAGTGAAACCGCTAAGTGGGATACCCATCCCACCAGAAAACTAAGTGTGTCATGGACCATGGAGTTATCATCAGGTCGAGAAGTTGAAATATACAGGGACGGTTCCATGAATGGGGATGGTATGGGCTTAGCCTACACTGTTTACAATCAAGGAGCCAAAGTGTATGGCTCAAATAATCAATAATGGCTCAGCCTTCCAAGCAGAGCTGTTTGCCATCAGAGAGGCCCTAATTTGGGCCCTCAATGACGGCAGTCAGAATAACGACATCCAATTGTATACAGGCAGTTCTGCAAGCGCTTGAAGATGCAAACAGCAGGCATCAGATAGTTAACGAGGTCAAGCGCCTCCTGGGCAATCGGAGCATGCCCAAAGTCTCCTTTTCCTGAGTCAAGGCACATGTAGGTCATGAAGGAAACGAGCGGGTAGATCAACTATCTCGCTCAGCAGGTACTGACACCCAACTTGAGATAGCGGTAAAGACTTCTAAAATTACCCTGAAGTCTATTTTAAGCCAACAATTAATGGACGAGTGGCAGAGGCTTTGGGATACGACCGAGAATGGTCTTCAAACAAAGACATTCTTGCAAAGGGTCGGTCTATCACTCATGTCCTCAAACCACTATCTCACACAGGTACTGACGGGACATGGGAGTCTCCCAGCATATCTGGAACGTTTTAAGATCGCTACCCACAGTTATTGCGGCTGTGGGGCTCCAAATGCAGACGTCGGGCACTATATCCTCCGGTGTCCGATTACGGAAGGGTTCGCTAACAAACTCGGAAGCTCCCAGGCGATCAGCGAGTTAGCAGGCAGGACGGTCACGGTGTCCATCAGGAGTGCCCTAGTTAGGGCGCACCTGAGAGACGGGCTGGCTCGTCTGCCAACACCGGGACTCGCTTCTTTGAGACAGGAGCTGCTTTCGCTCTTTTAATTTCCATTTTTCACCCGGGCTGCGTTCCGCACCCCCTTTAACGTCCCTACTGGTCCAACTACTTTCCAAGTCCCTACTGGTCTCCTCTGAGACAAACTCCCATCTTCTACTTCCAGGGGGGCGGGGGTGGCTCAGTCGGTAGCGCGCCAGGCTCGTAATCTGTAGTTCCCAGGTTCGAGTCCCAGCTGGGTCAGTGTTGAGATTTATCTCCGCAAAAATTCCCCGCCCTGCCCACGGTCAGTAGGGGACACCGATGGGCTTGGAAAGGACGCCGTCCGTCGGATGGGACGTAAAGCCGTGGCCCCGTGTGCAGGAGAGCCATACCCTGTGCACGTTAAAGAACACGCTGGATGGCCTTGACGGGAGGCTACCATCTGTCTCCCAACAGCTGTTCCAGTGGGTCCCCTCCCCCAACCTTCTCTGAGCCCTCGGGGTCCATGTGACCTGGCCATTTAGCCCATGGTGTGCAAAAAAGTGCCGCTCAGAGGTAAAACAACCCAACCCAACTCTACTTCCAGGGTGCGGGAGGGCCATACGCTGTGCACGTTAAAGAACACGCTGGATGGCCTTGACGGGAGGCTACCATCTGTCTCCCAACAGCTGTTCCAGTGGGTCCCCTCCCCCAACCTTCTCTGAGCCTTCGGGGTCCATGTGACCTGGCCATTTAGCCCATGGTGTGCGAAAAGTGCCGCTCAGAGGTAAAACAACCCAAATCTACTTCCAGGCTTCTCATGTCAGCTCGTGTAGTATCGAAAGACGGAATACGAGCTTTTCCGCATGGGGAGCGGGTCCTTCGCGACCCGCCCCCCATCCCAATTATTGAGACCCAGTCGTCTGGCCATTACAATTTGGCCTTTATCAAATTCATTTAAGTCCTTTCCCATCTGGAGAACAAGAATAACACTGATTAACAGTATCAGGTGTTATTTATACCATTCATGACCACACATGCCATCGTTTACCCGCAGTTGCTTCAATTTGCATAAAGATGCACTGGTCATAATGTTTTGGCTTCTTTCTAATTCTTTAACATTTCTTGGCTCTTTCATCTCTAATATAGTTTTAATCATCATCTGGTTCAAGTCCATTTTTCAGAAAATCTGGGATCAGTATTTTTCATTTCTTGCAATCCAATCTTACACTTTTCAAATTAAACTTCGATATCTTTACCCCTATTAGTATATCATCAATATATATTTCAACATCACCAAAATTTCCTGGAAACATTTGTGAAACACTTCTGGTGATGAACTCAACCCATACGGCAATCTCGCGAAGCAGTAACGAAATGGTAAATGTATAATATTTTATTAGCATCTAAAATACTATATATATACAGATCCTGCCATTTTGGAAGCAATTTCGTCAAAAAGAAGTCATTTGATAATGTTCTCTTAGTAAGTTTTGATTTAAATATTTCGGATCGAGACGAACTCTAAGACTACCATCTGTTTTCTTAATAATGACTTGTGGAATTGACTTTTCCTACGGAATTTACAAATTCAGTAGGTTCTTTAACACTTATTTGTTGCATTTTAATGGAACCTTCAAGAAAATAATTTGCATTCTTTCCCTCCCCCCTTCTAGCAGGGGGATTAGTGGGAGCAAAGCTGAAATAGTTTTTGACCTGTCATTATGTGAGCATCATTTGACTCGTAACTAGGCTATCCCGTTCGGAAGATATAGTAGAACGACTTTCACGTTCCCCATTTTTTTAGGGGGAAGAAAGCTCGGGGAGGTCAATTTTTTTTATAGCTTAACACTCCCCGTGTCACAAGCTTTCATTTGACGTATAGCTTGTTATATTCGGAACTCACGTTCTGAAGATATAGCGGAACAATAGTTTCCACATTTCTCTTTTTAGGGGTGAAGAAAGCATGGGGGTCAGTTTTTTTTATAGCCTATGACACTCGCCGCATCACAAGCTTTCATTTAACACATAAATCATTAAGTTTCTCCACCGCGTTCGTAAGATTTCGTAAAACAACTGTTTTGATAAAACCACAAACCAACAAATGGGAAAGCAATAGGAAGATAGATAAAAAAAATATGTAGTCAACACTCGTATATTTTTTCTGCTTCCACAGCAAAATTTTTAATTTTTATTACTTTTGCGAAACCCCTTGTTGGTTATAAATAGGTCAGACACCTGCAACTGTCAGGATGAGTAAACACGGCGACATGAGAGAGTTCGATCATGGGCAGATAGCTGATGTGAGGAAGACGGGGGGGGGGATGTTCCATATTCACGACTGCAGAACATCTGGGGTTTCCATGTGCGATGTCTCACGTGTATCAGGACGGACATGGACGACGGACAACTGAGCGATAGCAAAGTGGGCGCTGGGCAACAAAATAATTGATCCAATATGCAATGCAAATCAATTTTTTTATCGTTTTCTTTATTAAAATCATTCTTTTCTATTAATCTATATCCGGTAAATTTAAATAATATTTTTTTGAGAAACGTGTTAAAAGAACGTTCTAAACATAAAATTTGAAAATTCTCGCTTATAATTAAGTTTATTTTTATTGTGTAGAATTACAAAATTGTATAGAAGTTATATTGAAATTTCCCATGCAAAAAATGAGTCAGATAGTTAATAAATATTTTCGTTTATATCATATATCAAAATTTGAAGAATCATTTAAGAAAGAGATGGTTAACAAAAGTGGTCCAAAAATGATTTAAAAGTGAAAAGGTATAATTGCACAATATTAAAATGAAAAAATACCACAGAAAAAATACAATTGCTAAGCGTGCAAAATTTTTAAGTTTCTGTCGCCCAAATGACGGTCGCCCAATTAACCGTCGCTCAGTTGACCATCGCCCATTGTGAAGTGCCCAGTTGACCGTCACCCAATTGTCGCGCACTGTATCAGGACTACATCAAGACCTGCAGCAGCCAGGAAACGTGTCCATAACCAGGCCGTTTGATGTTCGAGGTGAGCAGTGCCTCTCCACATCGTAATGTTAGAACCGAGGGCCACAGTGCAAACAATGTCTGCAATCAATGAAGGGGCAACTACGATGTCTTGTGCAAAAAGACCGGAGTACGATGGCATGACTGGGCTATGGGAGCTGACACCCACATTGAGTACCCTTGTTAAAGCACGTTACCAGACTACGATGCTGCAGTGCGCAAAGGAACATCAACAGTGGCCATGGAACACTGGAAATGGGTAGCTTGGTCCAACGAATTGAGGTTCCAAATACAACATGCTGATAGGAGGTTGCATGTGTGCTATAGACCACACGAGGCCATTGACCCTCTCCTTCCTCTCTCCATCAGTACAGGCATATGAGGGGCGGGGGTGGCTCAGTCGGTAGCGCGCCAGGCTCGTAATCTGTAGTTCCCAGGTTGGAGTCCGAGCTGGGTCAGCGTTGAGATTTATCTCCGCAAAATTCCCCGCCCTGCCCACGGTCAGTAGGAGACACCGATGGGCTTGGAAAGGCCGCTGTCCGTCGGATGGGACGTTAAGCTGTGGCCCCGTGTGCGGGAGAGCCATACCCTGTGCACGTTAAAGAACACGTTGGATGGCCTTGACGGGAGGCTACCATCTGTCTCCCAACAGCTGTTCCAGTGGGTCCCCTCCTTCAACCTTCTCTGAGCCTTCGGGGTCTATGTGACCTGGCCATTTAGCCCATGGTGTGCAAAAAAGTGCCGCTCAGAGGTAAAACAACCCAATATAGGCATATGAAGTACAGCTCTCCACCCATTTTTCGATGCTGGGTAATTATATCTCGGAGACTGCTAAATTCGAAATTACACAAAATTATTATAATTAAGATATTGTTTGGAACATTTCACCACTGCCGTAATATCTCTACAGTATTTTTGATTAAGATTCAAGCTATTTCTTTAAAAATCTCTAAATTAAAATGTACAAAGAATCTAGACATTAATTTTCTTAATAATTTGAAAATCTAAACGGAGGTAGAGAACCTCATATTCTTCACTCTGTTACATTTTATATATAACTTTAGTAAGCGGAGATATCCACAAAATAGAGCTTATTAAAATTCTCAAAGTTTCAATGACAAACAAATTGAACCATTATCCTAATATCTTGGCAGAATAATCGATGGCTGGTCCCGTGGCAGAGTGGTTAGCGCGCTTGGCTATTGATCTAAGGGACCTGGGTTCGAGCCCCAGATAAGGCATGGACGTTCGTGTTGTTTTTCTTGAGGGCCTGCCTTCCTCTCAGACTTTCTACTATGGCATATAAACTGACAGGCTCCTGTCAGACTTCTGTGGCAAGCAGCTGCTTGAGGGGGTATTTTTTTTATTTATTACTTTAGCTCTAAAACGGGTAAAATATTTATCACGAACAGCAAATAAGGTGTTAATTCTGTCCAACCCCAGTTTCCTCCGGGGAAAATGCATAATTTCCATTAATAGACTGGTTTCCATAAATTAAGGAAAACTCAGAAAAATTATGATAAACAAAAAACTATATAAATGATTTTAATGAAATTTGATGGAAACGTGAATTACAATGCTAGTTTCAGAATGGCATAAAATATTTTACACTAGAAACATTTTTCGTCAAGAAATAATACAGGAACTTTCAAAAATGAGGTGTCAGATTGCAATGGGCAAAATTCTTTAATAAGGAGTGTGGTCACCCCTTATAGCAATACAGACACGACAGCGATGTTCCATGCTGTTTATGATGATGTGAATCAGCTCAGTAGGGAGTAACGACCACTGTTCCTTTAAAGCAGTGATAAGCTCTCCCCTTTTTTCAGGTGGCGGATTTAGGGCAGCAACATGTCTCGAATCGGATTTTGGTCGGGAGATCGAGCTGGCCACTCCATGCGCATAATGGTCTCTTGAAGGTATTGTTCCGCTAATCGAGCTCTCAGTGGACGAGCGTTATCGTCTTGTAAGATGAATGTTTCACCTATTGCACCAGCATAAGGACGTATATAAGGGTCCAGGATGTCATCTCTGTACCTTTGAGCGTTGAGATTCCCATTTGTCAACACATAAGAGGTGTGTGCGTCCACCTAAGGAAATGCCACCCCAAATACACACGTTACCTCTGCCATAACTGTCTCTTGGAAGGATGTTACTGGGATGATAGCGGGTATCTCGTTCTCTCTATATTAAACAATGTCCGGAATCACTGCAAGCAAAATCTGGACTCGTCTGTGAAGAATACGGATCTCCATTGCTCTTCTGTCCGGTGTGTGCGTGCCCAATTCAACCGCTCTCTCCTCTGACGTGAGGAGTATACAAATTACTGGCCCTCTAGCGTACAGACCTCCCTCACGAAGCCTACGCACAGTAGAAGCTGATACAACCCTTCCAGTGGCTGTTGCAAGAGAGGATCGTAGCTGAGAGGGAGTAGACGTCCTGCTCCTTCGTGCTGCTAATTGCAGATATCGGTCTTGTACAACGGTCGTAAATCTAGCCCTTCCTCGGCTAAACCTCCGAGATGCGGAATCAGTGCTAAGAAATTGATTCCACAGTCTACGGACCGTAGAAGAAATCGCATTCAGCCACCGTACCACATCTGACTGACTTTGGTCTGCTTCCAGCCGGCCAATAGCTTCCCGCAGTTCATTTCTCCACCGCAGTTCATTTCGCAAATGATGTCTCGAGGTCATTCCTATAAAATGGCTATTTCGAATTTCTTTACTCACATTTACAACACAAAATAACGATCCACTCCAAAACACCCGTTTTTATGCCGCTGTCCGATTACGCAAATTGACGCAACCTAGACTAATTTTCATACGATATGCTGACTCGGCATTACTTTAGCGGTTACATGAACAAGTTTGGTGAGGATATCCCACAATTTGTTGGTGAATTATTGCGATTTTTCTCATTTTTCCTTAATTTATGGAAACCAGTGTAACCACATTTTTCAGCAACTCGCAATAAACGATTTTTTTTTTTCGCATATGCAGTTCTAGTTATATTGGTGTGCCAAATACCAAAAACTTCATGCTATGGCAAAACAGGCTTTGATTTACTAAAAGAACGGTTCTTTTGAGAATGTCTTTTCAAATTATAGGATTAAATGTTTGTAAAGTATAACATTTTACTAATTAAAAAAAAAAATCTTCTTTCGTTGATATAATCGGAAAAGATATAATTCTTTTCAAACGTTTTGGGCTTTTTTGAAAGAGTATCTTGCAATAATAAGATTAACGTACAGAAAACATCTGTGTAAAAGGCATTTTATTTGAAACTAGTTGAAGTACCCTGCGCTGTCCAGGTCTCACTTTTAAAATGAAATATATATATTCTGAGTTTTCACTGCATTAGAGGTTAGTCAACATGCTACAAAATGGGAGAAAAAAAGTGAACCGAAAAGGAAGATTTTGACACCTAAACCTCAGAAATTGGCAACAACAGATTTGGCAGTGATTATTGCTTTGCTGTAGGAATTGCTTTTAAATATTTTTACTTCTAACAAATGCACCTTTTGGAATGTCGACTTGAAACTGACCACTTCAACTTGAACATCAGTTTTCAAGCGTCTGCCTCGATATCTCCATTAATTTTAACTGCCACAAAAAGACATCTCCTTTTATTATTATAGATTATTAATGTTACTCTGAATAAATATCTTAATTGTAGTTCTCCGAAATCGTTTACTTTTTTCAATTCAAGAATTCATTCAATTCTTGAAGTCAAGAATATTCCCCAAAATTAATAATACACGACCAAATATTTAATAACTAGTTGAACGTACCTGGCGCTGACCGGGTGTCATTTTAACCTGTACATTCTTATTTTCACTGCATTAAAGATAAATTTTGTAGGTCCCCCCCCCCACCTTTAGCACAGATTTTCAACAGGAAGAAATTTTCCCGGATCGTTGTTCACGTCAGCGATCACTCCTCATAGCCCGTGGCTTAGTTTCTGCGTAAGCTATCGAGATTTTTATTTCCGTTACTACAGATTTTGCCGCTCTATGTCTCCCGTGATATTCGTCCGTTACGGTCCAAATTTCCTGCACAACGCTCCTGTGTGCCCCGGTGATTGGTTTAAAATCAGGTTTCCACTTGACTCGTGGCTTCGTTTCTACACAAATTGTGACAGCTCGTGTCTCACTTTTAATCTGCATATTTTGTTGTTTCCTACACTAAAGGTTAGTTTTGTGAGTATTTCCCCCCCCCCCGCCCCCACCACCGTCATTTTATCACAGTTTGAACACGAAGAATTTCCCGTTGTTGCAAAAGTCATTGCTGACTCGGCGCGCGCTTTCAGAGCCCGTGACAAACGATCCATATATTTATTTGGTCAGATTTTGGCATTCTCTAATTCCCGACGCACTTCACGGAAAGGTCCCAAATTTCGTACACGGGTTCCCCTTACCCGACCTTATTTTTGATTAAAACATCAGGTTCCTAGCTGCAATGGAACGCCTAAATAATGCTTTTGGAAATGTGGGGAATCTGGCAACGGCATCATATTTGCAGAAGATTTAAATCCTATTTTAAATCTTTACTTTCATAGTTAGGGAGCAGAAAATGGCAACAGTAAATTTGACAGCGATTCTCGTTTCCCGTAGGAATAACATGGTAAATATTTTTGATTCTAGCAAGCCCCCCTCTTGGACTTTCGACATGAAATTTGGCACTGCAATCAGGACCACAACCACAAACATTCTCTGAAAATTTGGAGGGTGTACATTGAATCCTCGATGAGTTATGGCTGCTACAGACAGACATCTTCTTTTATTATATAGATAACTTCAATGTACTCTTGGAAACTCTTGGAGTACTCTTTGGAACACATCTAACTGATATTCAAGCCATGTCAGGCATGCTCGGTCTGTCCGTTTACTTTCGATCAAAATGCTGCTAGTTTTCAAGATTTTCTTTAACCATGATCTGATTCTGCTACAGGATGGTGGGTTCTTGCTGAACGGTGCGAAAATTTCTACTTGAATATCCTATTTGGTTTCAAAAAAACAATCTGCGCAAGTCTTTCCTGTGGACTCGCCATTTCATTATAATCACCCATTTGCATGGCACTAGCGCTTCTACTCTTCCGAAATCTACTACAGCCGAAAAAAAAAAAATTTATGCATCAAATGCAGTATGCTTTTGCAGTATTTTTTTAATTCAATTTTTAAATTGTCTAGGGACTTTTAGCTTAACTTGTATTAGAAGATCATGAAGATTTAAAAGTTCCTAAGGTAAAATTTTCCGATGACAAAATATAAGGTTTCATTAGAACTTTTCTAACTGGGACAGAGGGAAACAGGATTGCTTAAATTACAAATGTGCATAAACCCAACAATAATGTTTTTATTGCTCGTTTTCAAATCCATCTATTCCCCCCTCCAAAATGGCACCGTATAGTAGTGTTCCAATCTGATGCACTCCAGTACGGTGTCGTTTAGTTTAAAGCACACACTTTATTTCGATACTTCCGATATTTTCGCAGATCATCAAGTGAACTGAAATTCTTTTTTATTTCCCTCACAACTCATGATCTGGACATTTCAGTCGCTTGTGCATCAAAATGGAATTGTTACACAGATCTAAAAAGGAGCGAATAAAATCAGAGTCGCTGGAGTGTATGCACTGTGAATCCGTTACTAAAAACAGTTTCGCAGTGCATACACTCCAGCGGAGCTTTAGTGCAGGGCTGTGCCAAATCAGGGGTGAATGGAGCATCTGCAAATCAAAGAGAGCAATTTCAAATTATTTCATGGTCAAAAATCAACTATTCGATAGGTTGCAAAATAACTCTTGCCCAGGGAGCAAAATTTGTTGGGTACGGCCCTGTATTAGGTAATAAATTTTGTGGGCTTGATGGATTGTATTATTCTTGAGGGATAATACATAGTCCTTGTAGGTCCTAGGAACTTCTGTTTCGTAGGTCCTTTGGAGGATGCATTTTTATGCATGTATCAATTGGTAGTTGGCGATCAAATATATCTGGAATTATTTTTCTCTGATAACAAAATGGTATGTAACAGGCCTTAAGAGCTGATTTGATCACTGTTTATTCAAGAACAGCTCTTTGTTATAGTTTTTATCTTACAAAGGGAAAAACGCGAAAAAGTTGTTCAAGCATTTTCGTAAGCGGTAGGCAGGGTCCTACTGTGCTTATTGTATATAATAAGGGGACAAGAATCGCAGAATAAGGTGAGTAGCTGTAGTAGACTCAATGAACAGCTGTTAGGAAATGATGGAACCTCCCGTCAAAAATGTTCCTTAAAAAACGTACCTGGGACATCTGTCACACGGACCTCAACTGTCCCTTTCACGCAAGTAACGACAGACTGCTCTGAAACCATCGCTGCCGTTTCGCTAACTGAGGGCAAGGTGGTTCAGCAGGAGAGAATCTCCATCGCGGCAGATTAAGAAGTTCGCAGAAGGAGAAACTCGGTAGACATTTACATGGGGGTGGGGAGGAGAAGATCAAAGTTATGTATAAAGGAGGAGAATATAATATGAATGTCTCTATTTATACTTAATACGATATTCAAGACAAGGTCTTAGGTTGCATTATTGAGAATCTCTTCGTTGGATCATTTATACTCCACATCAGAATGCGAACAAAAATCTCCCCTATTTATGGAGGTTTAAATCCCTAGTCTTCCTATTTGGCGCCAAACAGTCAGAGTTTGATATTTTTGCCAAACTTTTACTTAACAGTATCGATTCAGAGACGAGAGCTCTTTGATATCACGAATCTCATTTACGTGCCCGAAAATAAGTGACGTTGTAAACAATTACCTTGACTAGCGAGCAGAACGACAGCTAATTATAGCCATAATTGGTTGGTCGCCCAACTGATACGGTAGGAAATTGTAACTCATCCATCTTCTTACTGCTGCCCTTATCTCTGCACCGCACTTCCACCTATTGCATCATCAGTGGTTCCAACTTCATAAAGGCATTAGATAATCATCACTTTGTAAATATGCTAGAGACGTACTAACTAAAACTTTGCCATTGCTAACAAGAAATATTTACCTTCCACTGGTTAGGAGCTGTTATTATTGTTTGAAATTATTTCTTCAGGAAAATAAATTTTGAAGATCTACGATGCAACAAAGTCAAGGACAGTGTGTGACATTAGTTAATAACATATACACTGCTGCTGCGAACACAGCCTTTAAAGTATATTAGGGAAGGGATCGTAATTGGCAGTTCCTAGGTTCGAGCACCAACTGTGCCAGAGTAGAAATCTATCCCCGCTAAACTTCACCCTGTCCTCCTCGGTGAGAAAGGAGATAACAGTGGACTTGGAAAGACCGTCATCCGTTGGATGGGACGTTAAGCCGTCATCCCGTGTTCATGCTAAAGAGCACTTTGGGAGCTTTTGGGAAACTTCCACCTGTCTCCTAACAGCTGTCCAGTGAATCCCCTCTTGGGATCACTGGACAGCTGTTACATGCGCCGAATGGTCCCCTCTTGGGATCCTTGGACCTCGGCGATTTAGCGCACTGTGTGCAAAAATGTGTCGCTCAGAGGTAAAAGAACACAATCCAACTTAATGAGTATTAGTAAAGAAGTTATTATAGCTAATGAAAGATATAAGCAGCCAGCATCTCACATGAAAATCAGTTTTTTAAATAATTTAATCATTTTTCGTTACAATTAACTTGTGCAAGAGTTTGGGCAGAATTTACTGATTAAGTTATATTCATTCTCATACAGCGTAACACACAGAAAATCAGTTGTCATTCTTATCTCTTTTTAATAACAAAATCTTTTTTTTCACTTTGCTGTCTGTCCGTCTTTCGACATTCAACTTCTTTGCTCATACAGATAAAATGAAAAATTCTTCACGAGATGGATATGCTTCCAAAGTTCCCATATCTACGTGCTTTCTACTCAAGGTACGTTGATGACATTTTAATGGTTACGAAAAACGGATTCGGAGTGCACAAGAGAGTTCTAAAGTGCAGTATATCCTATCTTTCCTACAATAAAGTTCTACTGATCGCTCGATACACACACAATCCTCAAGCAGCCATCGGCTGTAGAGGTCCAATCAGACTGTGCAATTAAGTTCTCCACACACGTCTATCCTGAGGTACAGTTGTTGTACTTGACCAACACAAGACAATTCTAACGTCTTATTTGACATTGTATGCCCATCGAATTTAAGGTCTCCTTTTTCCCTTAGGCCTTCCGGTACACTGTTCATGACTGCACTGCTGCTCAAAATTAAAGGATAATGTATAAATTCGTACACAACTCGAAGTGTTTTTAAGGGAATGCAATGAAATTTGGTACAGATGTTTATTATTACATTACAAACGTAAATCAAACAGAAGAAATTTATAATCGTATAATGTGCATGCATTAGGATCATAATCGTGCAACTGACATGAAGGAGCAGTCCATGGACCAAAAGTGTGTTATGTTAATATGGTGACCCTGACAGCCATGCAATCAAGCAACGACTCCTTATACTATTTATGAGGGTATTGATAAGGTCTTGAGGGATTAATGACCACCCCTCGACAAATGCTGTTCTGAATTCGTCGAATGTTCTGGGAGGAGGCTGGCGAGCTCCAATGAGTCTCCCTAGAGATCTCCTGACCTCCATGGAATCGAGGTCAGGAGATCTGGGTGGCCACTCCAATGGGTGAATATCTTTCTCTTTGAGAAAATCGTCGACCACATGAGCTCGATGAGGGTGGGCGTTATCATCCATAAGAATAAAATCTGGACAGACGACTCCCCGGAATGGCCTGACATATGTGTTCAGGAACTCATCTCTGTACCGCAGGGCAGCAACAGAGCCAATCGAGGAGATGTACAGGTCTATACCGCCCGTTCGCCATGATGCCTGCCCCAACCATCACGCCATAGCCACTAGAGTAGTCCCTTTCTCTGATGTTCGAGGGACTGTTGAGGGTCTCTGGTCTCTCCAGATGCGAATCAGTACTGAATCGCGATTCATCTGTGAACATAGCATGCGCCTAATGGTCTGCACTCCAAGTGTGATGTTGTACGAGTTAAATCATGTTAAGTTAATGGTCTGCACTCCAAGTGTGATGTTGACCACGTTAAACGAGCTCGACGGCGGCGGCAGTTAGAGGGACATAAATAACAGATATCCTAGCATAAAGGCATTGCTCATGAAGTCTCCTATAAAGAGCCTTGAAACCCTTGTTCATGTAAGCTTCAAAGAGAGTTGCCTAGCGGTCATCACTCTGTTCTGTCTGGCAGTAAGACTCGTAGTACAGCGATCGTCTGCAGCATTTGTGGTTCTGGGATCTTTAATTTGTCCTGGTCGACAACGAATATCTCCTGTCTGTTGAAACTGTTTCCAGAGTCTTGACAGGACATTTTTGGAACATTCAGTGCTCTGGAAACTTCCGTCTGGGACTGAGCTGCTTTCATCCTTCCAATCGCTTTCCACTGCTGAAAATCATCCATAGGATGTTTTCGGGACATAACCAGCTCGACCTGCCACTGAAGTGAAAGCAAGAATTGCCTAGAACAGCTACAAGCTGCGAGTTCAGCAACCTGATTCAGTTCAGATGCCAAGAAAACATCTCACTGCCTCCCCGCACCCAGTATATGCCTTGAAAAACTTAAACCTGTGAGCTGCTATTAAACCGTTGTGCATTAGTTTTCCTTTAGCATCTCAGAAGAGTATCACAACTCAAATACAGAAAGAGCTAACTCCACACCAACACCCTTCTCAAAAAACATTGTAATTATTATGGGAAAACTAAAAAAAACATTCTTCTTCGCAATTCATTTGGTCCAACGGAAAACTTCTGTGCTCTTTCTCGAGAGCAGCGCAGAAACGTAATATGATCCCCACACTAATTCATTCTCGGGAATTTCAACTGGCGCTTGTTGAACCAATGTTTATTTACCAGTATCGGGAGTGTTGTATTAATGAAGAAATATATCAGCCCCCTCCAGCGTGAGAGTTATTACTTATGAGTGGGAAAATTTCCCCGTTAATACGCGCACAACATATTTATATGCTTTCCTCCGTTAGCTGGATTTGAGTGGTTTGCGCAGGTGCGTCTGTCAGTTAATCGTTATATTCATTCATGCAAGTTCCACTGAGAATCTTATTCCTGATCATGCCCAAGTGATTTTCCAGAGAAACCTTGGTCGAATTTGATTTAACTGACGTTTAATTTTCAATGGACAGTGCCATCGGTTTTATCTCATATTCTCCAGCAAGGATTTTCAGGGTGGGAGCTGGGGCCCATTTGGCTTCGGCCTCAAACTCACAAAGGGAGTCTCAAATTTAGACACTTGTTAATTTTTTTGTTATCAGATACAATAGAAAAAAGTCAATTTAGAAAAAGTTAAAAATTTTTAACTAATGACCTTTAGATAAGACATGGATGTTTCTTTTCCGGTGTCTCTGACAGACAGTTGCTTGAAGGGTAAAGTTTTTATAAAGATTTTGTCAAATTAGAATTAAAAATGTTCGTAAATATTAATGACAATTTTTATTTGTGTGAAGCCTCTAAAGATAAACGTCAACCAGACCTCTCTTCCTCTGCTCTCGACTTTTTTTCTTTATATGTTTCGCCGAAGAATTATATTACCTAATAAAATGGAGATCTCATTTTCACTGCATCTCCACCACTCTGGGAGCGGGGGTGTGGCGGCGGGGGGGGGGGGGGTTCAGTCGGTAGCCCGTAATCTGCAGTTCCCAGGTTCGAGTCCCAGCTGGATCAGCGTTGAGATTAATCTCCGCAAAATTCCCCGCCCTGCCCTCGGTTAGTAGGGGACATCGAGGGGCTTGGAAAGGCCGCCGTCAGTCAGATGGGACGTTAAGCAGTAGCTCTACCATACCTTGCCATACCATGTACACATTAAAGAACACGCTGGATGGCCCTGATGGGAGGTTACCATTTGTCTCCAACAGCTGTCCAGTGGGTCTCCTCCTCCAACTTTCTCCGAGTCTTCGGGGTCTTTTTGACCTTGCCACTTAGCCCATTGTGTGCAAAAAAGTGCCTCTCAGAGATAAAACAACCCAACCCAAATCCGTCACTCAATATTCTTTTTCTTTAGAGAGTAATGCTGAGCTAAACGGACTTCAAAACAACATGTTTACAGATGGCATCCTGGCATGATGTTTGTATTACTATTATGATTGGTCATTGATCTTACAGGCATTATAGAGTCAACTATTTTTAATTTTAATCCAGAATGTTAAACTCATACTGTAAAGTTCAAATTGTATATGTGTCCAAAAAAGTCACAGAGCTCGCAAAGATGTTATTTTCCAGCTCGGCGCAAAATATTTCGATACTGCACCTGAGTACCACATCACCTAATCGATTTAACCTTTACCTGCACCTACTTGATGTCTGTTATTTCGGTTCTGTTTGACTGGTTTTTTTTTCAGAAGTGCAAGGTCTGTTTTTCCTTTAACGTTCTTTAATGTTTCATTGATGTACAGACTAACCGAATGCATTTATGCAATCATTCCCGAAATTCCCTCTTTCGAATTTCTAAACCTCAAACTTCGTGGTGTATCTTGAAATATGCTGAAAAGAATTCGGTCAGCAGAAGGTAGAGTCTTCTCCATCATATGCAGGAATTTTGATTCTGTTTCGTCACATTGTGAGGACTGAAATCTTTATTTCTAATGGATTGCATGAGATTTCTTCGACCCCTCCGACACCGGTTCTTGTCCAATCTCCGAAGTTACTCACTACTTGCAAAGGTACTTGACCACCTGGAAACACTGCACGCGGTTGGAAAATTTTGAAGTGTCCTGGTGCCGCTTGGTTAGCGCGCTTGGTTACCGATAAAAGGGACCTGGGCTCGAGCCTTGGGTAAGGCATGGATGTTATGTTGTCTTTCTGCTGAGGTCTCGCCTTCCTCACAGATCTGCTTTATCGTGTATTAAACTGACCGTCTGATGTACTATAAATTATCCAATCTCTGAAACCGAAGTTCCTAGCATGACAATCATCTGTCCCGAATCTTAAATTGCGATCTTCCGAGGACGCCATTGATTGGAAGAGTGGATTTCATTTACAGTAATGTCCGATAATCCTCGAGTGTTATAACTGTTGTGTCGTTTAGAACCATCAATATATTTTTTATCAAGAAAATAATGATATGCATATTGATGATGTTATGTGTTTGAATGCTTTTGTATTCTGCTTGGTGCAGCTCCGAAATCTGCATTAAGGTAGGACGAGGGAAATTTTATCCGAAAATTTCAATTCTGCAGACACAAGATTATTGAATATCGATGGGAAATGTACAGTGAATTTTGTTATCATATTTTGTTTCAAAAAAAAAATGTCTTATTCTAATATTAAAAATTTCATGAAATGAAATCTGTTACATTTTAAATTGGGATATAAAACTTTAAATAAAGTTTACATAACTTTTCCGATTGTCGCAATTTCTTATTAAACATTCTACCTCTTTCCATTATTGCGCACAAATAAAACTGCAACAAAAACTATAATTCAGGAGCTCATTTAGAATGCCTTTATATTTCCAGAGTTTCACGTAATATCTGAAAAATCGAAAAACTCGGGACAATCGAAAACCATGTACTTTGAAACTTATTTGTTTTACATTTTTAGTCATATACAGTATTTTTATTACTTCATAAGTTTAACGTCTCCTGCTGCATATTTTTTATTGGCACATATTTTCGCAAATTTCACGTCGTCTCTTATTGATTCCATTCCCTTTAAGAGGCGGGTGGCTCAGTCGGTAGCGCTCCAGGCTCATAATCTGCAGTTCCTAGGTTTGAGTCCCACCTAGACAAAGTGTCGAGATTTATCTTCGCAAAACTCACCCGCCCTACACTCGCTCAACCCGCCCTACCGTCGATCAGTAGGGGACATCGATGGGTTTGGAAATTCCTTTGAATGGGAGGTTAAGCCGCGGAACCGTGACCGTTAAGCCGTGGAAAATAATTAAAGACCGTGTGCGGAAGAGCCATACTCAGGGCACGTTAAAAACACGCTCGATGGCCTTCTGTCTCCTAACGGCTGTTCCAGTAGGTCCCCTTCCTTGTGACTTGACCATTTAGCCCATTGTGTGCAAAACGTGCCGCTTCGAGGTAAAATACCCAACCCACTCCCCTTATCCATCGATGGACTTCCCTTCCTTATCCCTCTTGCTTCGTGAGTATTTCGTGAGTAATTATTTTGAAAGGTAATATCCAATCCCCTGAATCTACAGAAACAATCAAATTTCTGGAAAGGTGCGAAATCGAATGAAATGAGGTAGTGCTTTTGATTTTAGGATCAAAGGCATTTAAAAAAAAAAACTGGACCAGAATTTTCTAACACCATGAAACCAGTCTTCAGCGAACAGCAAACTTGTAACGCAATATTTATCAAGCTGTAAAATGAACACTGCAGTCGGGAAATTTATTGGTCTTTCGCTTGTATTTCACGCACGAAGAATCTGCTTATTATCCATGGCTATCCTCAGAGCTCGCGCCCATATAAAGTACTGCTGATTCAAATTTTAAAAATGCGGGTTTAAAGACAAATAACTCTTCTTTTATGATAAAACGGAAGACATAAAAGATGAGGGACAATAAATGGGCCGATGTTTTGTTTTCGTAATATCTATTGAATCAACTAATTTATGCAGCGAAACTTTACAGAAATTTTTTATTTCCCATCGTTGTTGCTTTGAGCGAGCGATTTATGTTCCTATCTTGTGCGGCCGTGAAATTCAAATAATCAGTGAAGTCATTGCACGTTCTCAAGTCTTACTGCTTTACTCTTCGTGCGATATGATCGAAAGTTCTAATTCATCTCTTTCCAGGGTTTGGCAACAAATATTATCAGGGACGAGGAATCTTCCTTGAACGTCTGCTGGTGGCGATTCGAGTTTTAAAACCGAAATAATTTAGTTGAATCTCCCAAACAAGCAAAATCAATGTGTTTTTAAATCGTTTTAACTCTTTTACTTTTGCCTTGTTAATATCTCTCTGTTTCAGTTCATCATTATCTTTAAACTTTTATTTTAATGCACGACTACATCGGACTCTCCAATTACGGCTTAAATTTTGACAAGTTTCCCCAACCTTGTTGCATCAACGGACATCATTATATTAATTGCCATAGAGAGAGAGAGAACGTTTTTTAGAGCAATTTTCTTTTCCAGGTGAAGTATGATACAAGTCGCTGACTAAGTCGCTGGTTGAGCAACACAAACTACGAAGTTCATAACATTTCACGGGAAGTTTCAAAAAATCTTTGTTACAGAATCACAGGATTATAAAAGCATTTCATCTTTTACTTCCTGACCTTTGAAGTTCAAATTAGATTCTAACACTCTAGTTCTCTACTTTCCCCGCTGTTTTTAAAATAAAAACTATTCTCTCTCCTCATTTTGTTCATTTAGGTCCATCTGACATCCATCATCCTCTTGGTTCGAAAAATAAGTGTATAACCGTAAAGACTAACTTAACATAATCTTTCGATTTTTTACGAATATATTTTCTTGATCTTTTTGTTTTAGTTAATTCTTTTGCTCTGAGCCATCTTTGACTGCTAGTTTTAATTTCCTGTAGTATCCATGATGATTTATATAATATATAGTTTTTCTAAAATCTTCTCCATTCTTTTCTGGTGTTTTCTCCGATTGGAGTCCAGTATCTTTCTCAGTAATTGTGTTTTGAAATCGCTGTAGCTTTGTTTCTTTCGATTGCATTGTTTTCCGACCCAAGTCTCTGCTCCATACAGAACTGTTCTTTAATGACGATTTAGCAGATGACATTTTTGCTTTATACGATAAGATTTGTCTTCTAACCTCACCATTACTTACAAAGTCAAACCAGATAAGATCCAAGATACTGCGTAAGAATTTTGAATCAAATACATAAAGTTTCCTGTTATCTTGATTACAAAAGGTCCACGTTTCGCTATCATAACAAAATTTACAAAAAACATTATTGTTATAAACCAGCCTAATTTTAGTCTTTACAGTTATACACTTATTTTTCCAATCTCCACAGATTCTTAAAAGCGCTAGCAGTAGTGCCTGCTCTCCTTTTAATCTCATGTCGAACATCACCAGTATCTGTTACAAACTTCTGAAGTAATTAACCTGAGACACTTGCCCAAAGATATAATCATTCAAAGCAACTGGAGTACAACATTTGACCAGTTTTCATCACTTTAGCTTTCTACCTGCTTAATGCCAATCGTACTCTATTACTAGCATTATGAGCATTTCCTCAAGCGACGTAGATGCCTCAAAACTTTATAACTGTACGTCTGCATTAAAAATTTAACGTCACACTCACTGGAACTGCTTAAGGGCAGGTTTATACCACGTATTCCGTTGATGTCAACAGATTATCAATTTCAGTTTGGGAATTCTAATTTTCTAGGATGGCTTGCTCTTTCAATAACAATAAACAAATTTCACGGTCAGGCTTCAAATTTGCAGATTGGATTTGAGAATGGAATGCTTTGGGCATGGTAACTATACCTTTCTACTTCGAAAATGAAGTGGAAAAAATCTGTTCTAACAAAAGACTGAAAACTGCAAATATTGTCTTACCATCATGCTGTCTAATGTTTAAAACACTTCATTTTTTTTTCATTAATATGAACTTTTTTCCTTAAAATTTGAAAAATAAAATAATTTAAATGAAACGTGTACATTTTTCAGACATTGAATTAAGGATTAGAGTAACGTCAGGCAAATATAAGAATATTTAAATAAAATCTCAATATGCAACTGATGCTCCTCCATTTGCTGGAGATGCATTATCGGCTGCCGCTTCCACAAGAAGAATCAGCCTCTAGAGCGCGTTGCGCACGTGAAGTGCAGCCACTTGAAATGTCACCTTCGTTTCAGCGAAAGCATCTGTCGGTGAAAGCCATTCCGATCCCTCCATAACCATTGCACTGGCTTTCAATTTCTCTTCATTTACGTATGAAGCTTGGAGACAAGATGGGGTTTGACCGACTCACTTCAAGGCAACATTTCCAGTTTGAATTTTGCGGTAGCTGTTGGAAATAGAAAACTTACAAGGAGCCGAAGTGGACAGAGCATCCATTTGCCGAAGAATATGCAATGTAAAGAAAAAAAAGGGTAAGGAGATGGGTGACACACTTGGTGAATCAAAGCAAAGGAGTCCTTAGATATTCCAAGAGGAACTCTCAAGAAAGTTCAAGATGAGTTCTCTTCAAGGTTTTGTGCTGATCTTGTCACCATGCAAAGTGGGGTTGTTGTATACTTGGCGGGAAATAAAGCTCACTTCGTGGAAAGTGGATAGTTCACCGCATTTTGCACTTGTCAAGTCGAATGCAAAATTTACAATGGTGACTAGAAGTTTTTCAGGTAATTAGCAAAGTGATTATACAAAAGCACGTAATGCTCTTCCAACTTTGAAGGAAACTGCTAAATTGGCTGTAAAGAATAACTGAACACAACTTGCTATTAAAGAATGAGCAGATTGAATGAAAGTAATAAATAGTATTCATATTTATTCTGCCTCTTTCTTCGCAATTCGAAAAAAACAAACAAACCGAATTAGCTGGTTTTTTTATCATCAGAAAACGAGAGAGAAAAAAAGGAAAACTAATTCGTGAAATAAGTGTAGCATTCGAGGTTGTTAACACCGCCTCCTAATCGAGCTCTCTCCCATGAAACGAGCAGCAACACAATCGCTAACCTATCGCTCGACGCAATGGCGTTTCCAGAAATTTCTGTTAGGAAGGGGGGTCGACACCTTTATGTTCAATGGGGAAGATTTCACCTGTTGAGGTCCGATTTTCAGGGATTTCCATAGGAAAATATGTTGGCTTAAACCTTCAAGAGTTGGGGCTGGGGAGTGGGATTATATTCCCAATGTCCCCCTCCCCCGTTGAGTGCACCAATGTTGCGACATGTCATGTGCCCTTAAGAGTGTCTGGGGGAGGCATTATAAATTATTTGAGAAAACTCTTTTAAAATGCGCAGTTGTTTTAAACATGAAACCCTAGGCTGTTACTAGCCCTAAAAACGTCCGTGATGCAACGTATGCATTCTTTAGGTTAAATAATTAATTTTACATTTTAAAAACCATTCGTTGCATACACAAAATAAGCATATCCATGTAAAAAGAAATTTGGATTTATTTGAATGTTTCTCTTCTACAAAAGGATGCAGGATGTACTCGCTTCGCTTTCATCTTCTGGTTCCTGTAGCCATTCAGAGATGTTTTCATGAAACGCCCATCTGCATCAATTTTTCCTATTCGGCAGAGAAGGAATGTCTCAATGATTGTGCTCAACCGTCACTTCATTAGGGTTACCTCCACCGTTCAACGAACTCTTTCATGCACTCAAAGCAGAGATTTCGGTGGCGATGTAACGAGCATCATCCCTCGAGAGCGGCATCCTCTCTTCCTTCCTCCATTCTACGCCGCATCCCTCTGCTGACTTTCTCTCTCTTCCTCTACCTATGGCCATTAGAGGTTTCGGTCACTGAGCAAAACGAAACTTTTAGACAAATCCTCTGTTCAAGAAATGTCGCTAAGCGAATAAATGGGACGAGAATTCGGTTCCAACAAGCTCTGCATTCATTACCTCGAGTGATTACCATATCGCTGGAAATAATTGCTCGCTGCTGTTGTACATTAGCTCGTAATTTCTGGACCAGTTTAAAGAGATGATTTTTCAGACAGACAACGTTAGAGGGATTTCCGCTCGCTCGCTCTCTTGCAGCCTCGGTGGTGCTCACTTAAAGAAACGAAAAATTTACATTTCAATTTAATTGAATGGCGAAGGCGGAAGTTTAATTGAAATCAAGAAACCTCGTTAACAAATCCAATCCACATCAACACGAAACAGAAATGATGAGAGGAAGGTAAAGTGAATGAGAAAGGCGTGAAGAATGGGTGTGCAGAACAACTGACAAATTGGAGAAGGTAAAGAGATTAAGAACGACGCGAGAGAACGGGTGTGTGGAACAACTGAGGATTCGGGGAGGGAGGAATGGGAAATGAAATTGGCGTGCATAAGAACTGGCGAAATGGAGAGGATGAAAAATGTGCGATGTGAATGGCGCGAAGAATGGACTTGCATGATAACTGAGGATTAGCGTGGAGTGCGAATGAAAATGTCTTGAAAAATGGATATGCAGAGACAAATTGCAGAAAATAAAGCTGATACAATTGGTATGAAGTGAGCGAATAATTATAGGATGTAGGAAAAGTAAACGAGGATATGAGCGGCGTGAAGAATATGGGGCGAAGAAGAAATGAGAACTAATAAAATGAGTGCGAATTGCACGAAGAATGGGAGCGAGAGCAACAGAGGAATTGGGGAATGGAGAGCGAATGAGAATAATGTCAAGAATGGGTGTGCAGAGAGGAACTGCAGAGGGAGGGAATGAGAATGAGATGAAATGTATGCGAAAGCAATGGGAAGAAAATGAGAATGGGGTTAAGAATGCGAATGGGGCAGAACAGTTGAAGATATGGAGAGGAGAGGAAGGGGAATGCACTAGTGTGTCGTTTTCTGGCTCTAGATTTAATGCGCAAAATCAAGAGAGCCTCTTAATGGGTTTCCCAAAGATCGTAATGAAAAGTTCCTCGTGCTCGGAATACTGCATCATTAAGAAATTTGTTTGAACTTTGATTTCAAATTTTCCAAATTGCGTCAACGATGTAGGCATTTGGGTTTGTTTTACCTTCGAGTGGCACTTTTTTGCATACCATAGGCTAAATGGCTAGGTCACATGGACCCCGAAGGCTCAGAGAAGGTTGGGGGGAGGGGACCACTGGAACAGTTGTTGGGAGACAGATGGTAACCTCTGGTCAAGGCCATCCAGCCTGTTCTTTAACCCACAGGGTAAAGCTCTACCACACACAGGCTACGGCTGCATACATCCCATCCAATGGACGGGTGCCTTACCCAAGCCCAACGGTGTCCCCTACTGACCGAGGGCAGGGAGTTCTGCGGAGATAATCTCAACGCTGGTGCAGCAGGGACTCGAACCTGGGAACTACAGATTATGTAGCCTGGCGCGTTACCGACTGAGACCCCCGAGGATGTAGGCATAATATCGATTCATTCGATTTCTTTTCAAAGCATATGCTTATGTTCCTCAGAATTTTGACGTCTTTCGTGTTGTGATTATTTCACAATAAAATGAATAACTTTTTTATGCTGAAATTTGCTTCATGAAATGTGAAAGCCAATTGTGAGGGCACTCTCTTCAATTAGTAAAAGAAAAATACTCTGCCAATTCTTTTGTGTTGCATAAATCTTATTTATAATAGTAAACATTTAAAGACTGTTATGTCGGTCGCTGTTAGCTCATCCCATTTAAATAATGATTCTGCAGAGGAATGGGATCATAATGACGTGTTTATTGGTGCCAAGGAAACTCTTTTGGAGACTTTCGCGGTCTGTGCAGCATCCGAAGCGTCATCTTTCTCTTACGTTCATCCGTTAAAGTAACGAATTGCGTGGCTGTTTTGTTTTGGGAAGTAATATGCAGATTAGTTTTTGCGCAAGATTTTAAGGATTGCAGGGATTTGGAAGGCGTTAAAGTTAATAGTTTCCCTAGTTGCAGCTGACTGCTAAGTTTGCAAACGTTTATATTGATTAAAGTCAATTGCACTGGCTGTTATTAAACAGACTAGAAATAAAGTTCTACATGAAGGTATCGTAAGCACAATGGATAGGCCATGTTAAAGAAACTGTTCTAGAACAATCCTTTCATATGCAATGTTACATTCTTCATTGATGAAAGTTTTTAAATTAAATATTTCTGCTTTTAAATTCAGATATTTTTTTTATCATGTTACTGATTTGAAACTGTCTGGTAGCTAATTTCTATTAACCAATATTACGGTCCGGTTGCAGAGTGGTTAGCGCGCTTGGCTACTGATAAAAAGAACCTGGGCTCGAATCCCCATAAGGCATGGTTGTCTTTCCGCTGAGGTCTTTCCTTCCTCGCAGGTCTTTCCTTCCTCGCAGATCTTCTCCATGGCGTATTAAACTGAGAGGCTCCTGTCAGACCTCGGTGGCAAGCAGCTGCTTGAGGGAGAATTAAATCCATTAAAATAACGATGCCATCAAGCATTATTATTGAGGTTTTGATTTAGAAATGGTTGGATTCCGAGCCATACAATTCCAAGTCATACGGATCCCCGAGGCTGAGAAGAGAGAGCATTGCAAAGGAAGTTGCCAGGATGAGAATCCATCCATGCGAGCTTTCAAAGTGTCCACCGGTGGATGGCATCAGGGCCCGACAGACCTCTCCTTACTGAGAGAAAAGAGGAGAAAATCTCAAATGCAACAGCAGCTGGTGTGGATTCTAGCTAGGAAAAATATTTAACGGAAATCCTCCCTCCCGTACGAAACATTGAATCAGAGGCATAAACGAAAGATTCTTTTACATCTCTTTCGTTGTCATATGAATTCATCGGCATTCATCGGCATTCATCGGTAAAAAGAATTCAATAATTCGTAAGTGATTTCAGAGATGAACTTAGACATTTTGGATTTGTATATTTCAGAGTCTAAGGAAATGGATTGCACAGTCGTAATCTGTTGCGAAACTTTTCAGTTTGAAAATTTTTTACTTCCAATTTTAATACCCTGAATTCAATTTTGTTTTATGAATATGAGGAAATAAAGAGTTATTATTATTATAAATATATATATTATATAACTAGCAGATTTATCCGGCAATGGTCGGGTCTAAAACTCTCTGAAGTGTGCAGCAGATGGCATTCCTCAACTGATTTTAAATCGCTTCTAATGCTAAGTCTATTGAAAGACGCCGTTTTTTAATCGCTAATGTTACGTCTAGGGGGAGTTTGAGAAATTCAAACCTGCCCACCCCAGTTTTGGTGACCCCAATGGATTTGCACGTAGCCTTTACTCTTCTCCTGGGTGAAGGGGAACGCTCACACAAAGTTGGGTACCTCTGGCTTTTCTCGTGGAGCTCTTCGTGCATAAGATGACAGACACACAGACTTTCTTCTTTATACTGTATATTAAATATTTCGATAATGAATACAGTGAACAGAAGAATTCCGGACCTCGTTAAATGCATTTACCACTAAGCAGTGACAGAAATGTACGACATTGTGCACCTAATACGATTCAGCGTAAACTAGCATCCTCCTACTTGTATTCTTATCATGCGTATGCAGCATTTTGTAATGTGAGAGATCTTCTTACCTAACTTCCTTTTGCTTTCTTTGAGCTGGATGAGGGGGGGGGGGGAGTTAGCTGAGTTGGTAGCGCTCTAGGATCGTAATCTGCAGTTCCTAGGTTCGACTCCCACCTAAATAAGAGTTGAGATTTATCTCCGCCAACCCCCCATACTGCCCTCGGTAGTGTAGGGGTAATCGATGGGCTTGGAAAGGACGACCTCTAATTTCTACGAGACCTCGGGCTCCTTTTTACTTGGCCGTTTAGTCCACTGTGTGAAAAAAAAAGTGCCGCTCAGAGGTAAAACAACCCAACTCATGATTTTTCGGTTTCTGCGTTTGTCAATATAATTGTTACACCACATCTTTCGAACACCAAGGAAAAACTTAAGATTTATGTCTCAAATGAAAGCTTGTGACGCGGGAAGTTTCACGAGCAATAAAAAATTTACCTCCATGCTTTTTTCCCCCATAAAAAAGGGGAAATATTAAAACGATTGGTTCGTTACATCTTCGGAATGCGAGAGCCGGAATTAAAGGGCTATGCGTCAAATGAAAGCTTGTGATTGGAGAGTGTCACCTCCAATCACAAGGGGGAGGGGAATGGTATTTCCCCTCCCCCTGGTGATAAGGGGGAGGGGCAATATAGAAAGATAAGGGCACGTATAGAAAGATAAGTAAAAATATTTTAATTTATTTATATTATGCTTCTCATTAAACTGCGCATGATCCTGTTCCCAGCATTACTTTATCTCTTAGAAAACTGCTTCATAAATGGCTCGATATTGAAAGTTAAAATGTATTAAAAATTTATTATAACTACGGTCTATTACATGTTATGTTGCATTTCATTAGATATTTTTTCCGTCGGCTTCTTTGTATATTCACAGATTTCGAGTGCAGACAACTTATTTCCTGAATCTCCTCAGCGAGTACTCCATCACTGTCCAGCCAATACAGATGTGTTTTGATGGCCACGACGCGTGAATCTCCGTTCCCTGCAGCAACAGCAGCTAAGGCGGGGCAGCGTGACATACCGATGCTGACAAGCCTCTCCTTGTCCTCTGTGGAGGCAGTTGTCTATCGTGAATTTGGCCGTGTCCGTAGAAGACCGCATCCTCGTTAGAGCAGCAGGCACACAGCCAGATCCCATCTCTTACCTGTCTCTAGCACGTCACCGTCTGCATCGGAAGTCGGCCCAGCTGGCTCCGAAGATCCTTATTGCGCATGGGCTCTGGCATACTTGGACTGTCGCCGGTATGTGAGGAACTCTGTCTCCGAGTTACGACGGGCGGCAGATGGTCCCGCCGTAAGGCGGCCTTGTTCTTTTGTGATGGCAGAGAGGAAAATGCTCATCATTTGAGAGCAAAGTATTGTGATCCTTTCGAGTTATTTCATTAATCTGATGTCATCGGGATGAGGCAGAAGGGAAATCTTCTGCATCGATTTCATTCGGATGCAGGCGGCGTCTAAATGCCATGCCTCAAATAACAATTGTATCTCACTCTACACTCCGCTTCGTTTTGCTGTCGCAACACTTTCGGCTGCAAAGTGTCAAGCGATGCAATCGCCAAGAGTTACAATCTTCTGCTGAAAGCGGTGCTGATCATCTGGAACAATGGCTGCAGTGATCATGTGTTTCAAAAATATTTTGCCTCTTCCTTTCGTAGTTTTTTCATTCTTTATTTGAATTATTCCGCTGCAGTCCCATATCCAATATATTTTATTACGTGCATTATTGTTCTTGCATTTCTATTTCTGCATTTATTGTTTACGATACTGCACAAGTTTCAAATCTTCAACTCGTCCGTTTGACATTTAATTCAGTTATTTCAAATAATCAAAATGAAAAGCAATAAATAATATGCAAATATCGATGTGAAGTCACACTTAGTCCCATCCCTTCATAGCACGATATTTGGTTCTCTTATAAAATAAATAATGACTTCATTATGGAGGCTCCCGACTTCATGTTAACGAGGTTAAATCCAAAATAGAAGTTATATAACCGTTCTCAAATTAATGTGAATTATTAATATAAAAGTAAAAAGATATATATATCATATACTACCCTCCAGGTACGTTTCGAGAAGAAAATAGTTTCGGGAGGAGGATCAACTTGCAAAAGTAGTGATGGGAAAAAAAATTCGCTATAGGTACAATACGTTTTATTTACTATTGATAAGGTATAAAATTATTGGTAATAAAATAATAAATGTGTTAGAAACAATTAAAACACATACGAAAAAAGTCGTTCTTGAAACGTTCATTTTTTAAACCTTTGCAAAGGAGTTTTTGCGGAAAATGCCACTAGGGATAAATTCAAAATCTCTCTAACTGTATTTCAGTTTATTTTTACATATTTGCAAAGTTAGTGAAGCTCGAAAACTGACCTGCGACGTCTGCTGTTACACTCTTCGGATAATGTTCGAAATTGTCTAAAACGGAACCAGAAACTTTTAAAATGATGTTTTATTTTGCTAAATGATTTATTATTATTATTTCTTTTGACTTTTGAGACAAATTTACATTGCTGTTAACTACTTTAATCCAATAACTTTTTTACGTATTAAAAGAATATTTTTGAAAATCTAGATTTACAGAGATTTGAGTGAGATCATCATTTTTTTCCCAGTGATATTTTTCCCATAAAAACTTATTTGCAAAGTTAGGCAGATATCCATTCCCGTAATATGGATGGTTCACAACAGATGTTGAAGGGCATAGTTTAGGTACAGTAAGGTCTCAAAGTACGCGACTCACTCCCCCTCCCCCCCCCACAACATCTCATTCATTCCAAAACGCCTGTCAAAACTGAAGCCGAAGTCGATCCCAACGATCCTCTCTCTATCTAGTGGGGGATCGGACGAAGAAGATCAGGAATAATAAATTATAATGTTCGGATGCAGTATTTTGTAACATTTGCACTTTATACGATTTATGTATATTTAATTTACACAAATGCAGTTTATATATATATATGCTTACATGATGTATCACGTAGTTTTACTTTAATACAGATATGTAGTTTAAAGTTTTCAATTTTAATTTAAATTTAATTTTTCATAGACATACACCGAAGAGCCAAACATTATGACCACCTGCCTAATATGACGTTGGTCCTCCACGTGCCACCAAAACAGCTCTTACCCGGCGAGGCATGGGGTGTCTTGTGGTATCTGGCACCAACACGTTACCATCAGATCCTTTAACTCTTGTAAGTTAGGTGGTTGAACCGCCGCAGATCAGATATGCTGTTCCAACATAAACCACAGATGCTCGATTGGATTGATGTCTGGGGAATTTGAAGGTCAGGGCAATATCTGGAAGTCTTCCTCGCGAACCATTCTGGAACAATCCGGGCAATGTCGCATGGTGAATTATCCTGCTGAAAGAAGGCACCACTAGAGGGGTATACCGTTGCCATGAAAGGATGTTCTTGGTCTGCAATGATGTTTAGGTAGGTGGTAGACGTCATAGTTTCCTGCATATCAATAACTGGACCCAAGGTTTCCCAGCAGAACATTACCCAAAACATTACGCTTCTTCCACTGGCTTGCTTTCGTCCCATGGTGCAACCTGGTACCAACACTTCCTCAAGTAAACGACTCACACGTATCCGGGTGTCCACATGGCGCAACAGGAAATTATATTTATCGAACCAGACGACCTTCTTGCAATCATTCAAGGACCAGTTTTGATCCTCGCGTGCCCATTGTAGGTGCTTTCGACCATGAACCAAAGTCAGCATGGGCACTCGGAGTGGCCTACAGCTACTCAGCCCCATTTTCAGCAGGGTTCGATGTGCTGTGTGTTATGACACATTACTCCCGTCACCAGAATTCAAATTACGGGCGAGTTGCGCCACAGTATCCCTTCTGTTGGGCTCGTACCATATGGGATAGCCTTCACTCATCTCTGGCATCAATCAGCCGTAGTCGGCCCACACCTTGCTGAGAAGTCGCACGTTCGTGGTTTTTCCCTCCTCGGACCACTTTTTGAAGGCACTAACCATGGCTGACCGTGAGCACCCCACAAGCTTTGCCATCTCGGCAAATGCTCTGACCCAGTTGTCTGGCCATTGCAATTTGGCCTTTGTCAAACTCACTTAGGTCCGCTGCCTTTCCTAACTGAAGAACAAGAATAGAACTGATTAACAGAGCTCAGTATCAGGTGTTATTTATACCATTTCATGACCTTCACACGCGCCGTCGTTTACCTTCAGTTGCTTCGATTTGCAAAAAGACGCGCAGGTCATAATGTTTTGGCTCTTCGGTGTATGTATCCAATATGTAATCTTTACTACGTACCCTCTTTACTGCATGTCTGAACTTGTAGTTACTCGTAGTTTCTGTGCGGAGTTTGCAATACTTAACCAGTCAGTTGTTAAAATGGTTGCCTGTCTGTCGGATTGCATCGCAGTTGAACAGAAAAGTGTCATTCTTTTTTTATCAGAAGGAAACACAATAAGTGAAATTTACCACAGAATTTGTGCACAGTACAGGGGCAGTTGTTTATCATCAAAAAATGTATACATGTGATATCAAACGGTCGCACGAACGCAGACCTGGATCTAGGAAAAAATAACACATAAACACATGTAATGACATCTAGTTCCACCTAGTATCGCCAATGAAGTCCTTTTATATCCCGTTTCATCCCTATAAATACTAAGTCGAGCAGGAAAATGTAAACGAGAGAGAGGGCTAAGAGAGTGGATTTCCAATGCAGTGTAACATTTCCCTATACGTTTTAGAGGTTTTAAAAAATTTCTTGAATTTCTTGAAGTCTCCATTCGCATTCTGAAAGTGGGAAGGGTGCACGGGCCCCTTGCCAACCCGACTAGATTCGGCACTGCACAAATGTAATGGATAACAATCATCTGCTACAGCAGTTGATGCAGAATTACATTCCACATTATACTTAAAAAGTATTCATTTTATAACAGTTCTTATGCTAATAGAATCCTAAATTTTCTGTGGAAAAAATTTCGCCAAAGTACGGGACTCGACCCCACATCGTTCCAGAAGCATTCTACCGTATTCTACCGAGAACTAACGTCGGCTTACTCTGCTTAAAAATAATTGTTGCCACCCGAGATCATAGATGTCGCCAACTGTAGGTGCCGAAATCACGGGGTGAGTGAAAAGTGATACTAAGTGGAGAAAAGGCAGAGCGCGAAAAGGCGTTAGTTCAACGGTAGATTACTCTTGATATGTTTCTGAGAAATGTGGAGTCGAGTCCCGTACGTCGGCGAATTTTTTTTCCACAAAATATTTATTGATTTAAGAGATGTCAAAAAGTGAAAAAGGTAACGCTGTGATTGTCATTGATGTTTGAATCACCATTCATAACGCTAAATAGCGTGACCAACCCAACCCTTGGGTTGTTTACCTCTGAGCGGCACTTTTTTGCACACCATGGGCTAAATGATCAGGTCACATGGACCCCGAAGGCTCAGAGAAGGTTGGGGGAGGGGACCCACTGGAACAGCTGTTAGGAAACAGATGGTAGCCTCCCGTCAAGGCCATCAAGCGTGTTCTTTAACGTGCACAGGGTATGGCTCTCCTGCACACGGGGCCACGGCTTAACGTTCCATCCGACGGACGGCGGTCTTTCCAAGCCCATCGGTGTCCCCTAGTGACCGTGGGCAGGGCGGGGAGTTTTGCGGAGATAAATCTCAATGCTGACCCAGCTGGGACTCGAACCTAGGAACTACAGATTAAAAGCCTGGTGCGCTACCGACTGAGCCACCCCCGCCTCCACTGATGGTCTAGAAGAGTCCGGAGGATGGTACGGTAAGCCGTGGTCCCGTGTGCATTAAAGAAGTGCGTATTAAAGAACACTCTAGAGAGTCTTACCGGGATGCTTCCAACTGTCTCGTGTCTAGTGGATCCGCTTCTCTTGATGGTCTTTGTGACTTGTACATTCATCCCATTCTGTGCACAAAAGCATCGTTCAGAGATAAACCAAACTTAACGACCTCAGTTCAAGGATGAAATAAAAGAGGAGCTCTTCTCTTCGGAGCTGACCGGCTCTCATAAGAATCTCTCAGTATATATATATCTGTGTATGTGAAGAAGGTCTGATCAGAATTCAGCCTCAAGACTAATATCTTAGCTGAAGTATGAACCTCGTATCCATTCATGGTCAAACGCGCCAACTTCTCATCCACTGAGAGATAGCATCTTTTCGAATTCTCTGGAGATTTAGCTACTGAGATTCAAAGAAGCCTTTCCATTACCTAAGTGAAGTGATTTATTTTTCAATGAAAAGCGAGGAAGAGAGTCCAGAAAGTGATGCATTTTACTTAAGTTTCAATAAGAAAGGAGAGAATCTCGTAATGCGATGTCAGTACATGGAAAGCACTTTCCTCAAATCAGATCAAATGTTCTCTCTTTGCCTGGCTTCCTTGGTTGGCACATTTCCAAACATAAGTGGCAACAAGAGTGAGTGAACCAGAAAGTGAAACATAAGTGACACCATTCTTCCAATCTCTTCCGACTTTCGTTTCAGCAATGTTTCGGTTTCCTTATTCTAAATAGTTAGTCAGCATTTCATATTCACTTAACTGAGCATTCCCTTTCCTTTAAGATGAAGTTTTAATTCCCAATTTCATCCTTTCTGAATCTCGGAGATATTAAAATGAATGGCTTTCCTTCCCTGTATATCTCAGAATCTTTTAGATTATTCATATTCTTCGCTGCCAAGTTTCAACACTTGCTTAGAGGAAAGCAGTTTTAATCTTCTATCTAACTTCCACTTCAACTATTTTCTCTCCTTGTTCATCCCTTGCTCTTATTTGATAAAATCATGCTGGATATTTTTGTTTGCTTCATATCTGAGAAAGATTTCTTTTTCCGCTTCCACTTCCGTGATCTTCATCCCAAACTTTGATTCAAAACCAATTGTAAAAAACAGGGAAAAAATGAAAGGTCGATTGAAAACGAAGAGGAATGGAGATTGGAAAAGGAACGATTTCTCCCCATCAGCTAGATGTGGCCGAAATTACGTGAGAAAGATTTTATGATTCGTGAACCAGAACATCTTTCTATTATACACTTATCACAAATGCTAAATTAGACTAACACAGAAAACGAGTGAATTAATTAGAATTACAAAACCCAGCATTATTTGCATCCCCAAAGCAATTCCAAAGATTTAATCATTCACGGAACTCGAAGTGGAATTGCAAACATCGAAAGACAGCTTAGGGGATGCAACAGGAACGTTCGGTGCTTTTTATCTGAGTCGAATAGAGGAAAGAAAATCCTTCCATTCCCGAATCGAAGTCATCCGATAACAAGAATTAAAACATATTTCAACTGTCTGAAAAAATTTTTATCCCTTAAAGTAGAGTTTTAAAGAGAATAAATGCTCGTGCGAAAGTGCTCTCGACTAAATTACGAGAGAATTCAGAAGCAGAAGATTGAGTTGCTTTGTCATTTGCGCGAGAAATCTGTTTCTTTCTAAATAATTTTTTTATGTTAAGACTCTTTCGGTGACGATTTATAATAATTGCACAATAAAGTCCTCTGATATCCATCCAAAGTATTATTTATTCCAATGAAACTTCCATTTGAAGAATTTTTTTTTATTTCTTTTTGTTAGCTCTTCCCGGTGATTTTCCGTGAAGAGCAGACTAAGTCCCACTCGATGCATGGAAGCAGAGATCTAACTTAATTAACTTGGAGGAAGAACTGAAGCCTGGCATCATCACATTTTGCGACTATTACTCGGAAGCAGAAATTATTGATCGAAGCCCACGAGCCAAAAAGGAAAATAACAAAAATCTTCATTTCCATAATTTAGTTCGATCAGAAACATCGCCGATCCTCATCGCGAGGAGATCTTTTCCTCTCTTCGCAAAGCATCAAGCAATTCGGATTCTCTTCCATCTTGCACTTTCTGTCACCAGCTTGCGAGGAATTTATTTTCTACGGTGAATGATCGCTTTTCATTATCTTCTTTCAACTTTCTTTAATTGGGAAATAAATCCTCTATTCATTTCTTTTTAGTTGTCTGCATCTTTTGAAGAATTTTTAATCGTATCGATAGAGACTGAAATCTTTAGGTCTCAAATCTTTTGGTAACCAAGGAGAGAAAGGAACTTTAATGGAAACGCTTTTATAACTTCTGATAACTAAGGAAGCGTTATTAATTGATTAGATAATTAATGATTTAAGCCTTATTAATTGAATAATTAATGATTTAAGCTTTATTAATTTATTAAATAATTAATCATTTACTTCAAGCAGAGCCTGAGAAAGATGAAATGGGGGCCTGATTCCCCCCACCCTACTCCGCATATAAATATATGAATATATTTAATAGCTACTTTAAAAAGTCAAATATTATATCATTTATTAAAGAAATTTAAATTGTATAATAAAACGATATACAGTGTTTTATAATTTACATATCTAGTGATGCTCTTCTAGGATATGAGTGCATTAATGAAAGGTTTCTTACAGCAAAATTTCAGACAAGCGTTAAAGACTTGAATGTTATCTGCTGTTATGCCCCCACTGAGGATGCCGATGAGGATGAGAAGGATAGGTTTTATGAACAACTTCAGGATATTTTGAATTCTGTCAAGAAAGGAGATATTACCCTTGTTCTTGGTGACTTCAATGCCAAAGTTGGTACTGACTCTGACCTTTGGGGAGGAGTAATAGGCCCTTTTGGTATTGGTAGTTGCAATGGCAATGGGCAACGTCTCCTACAGGTAAGTAAACTCAATGGATTCAGAATAACCAACACTTATTACAAACACCGCGACATACATAAGTACACATGGGTTTCACCTGATGGGCTGCATAAGAATATGATTGATTATATATTAATTAACAGCAAATGGGCTAGTTCTGTTAGGAATACCAGGTCATATAGGGGAGCTGAAATTGGATCTAACCATTATCTTGTTAAAAGTGTCTTGCAACTTAAACTTAAAAAGTGTTGTGCTAGGGTTAAAAAATTTACTTTTAATGCTGAAGCTCTGAAAGACCCAGTTATAGCCAAAGCTTACCATGATAGGTTACTTAGTCATTATGACAGTCATGGTATGCTTACTACTGAAGTTGAGGAAGAATGGGATCATTTTAAACCGGCCTTTTTTGGACACTAACAGTAGTCTTTTAGGAAAATAGGAGCAGAGCAGGCAGAATTATTTGAGTGATAAGGCACTTGAGCTTATTTCGGAAAGAAAGAGCTGCAGGAATGTCCTTAATCAATACCCTACTAGTCCTAATAGAAAGCACTACGGAGAATTAATAAACGTGTAAAGGATCAGTTAGCTACTGATAAGAATCTTTGGCTTGATGGCTTGGCTGACAAAGCTGAGGAAGCAGTTAGGCAGCACAACAGCAGAGAGCTGTATCAGATAGTTAATGTTTTGTGTGGTAGAAAACGAACAGGTGTACAGGGATTGAAGGATAAACAAGGTTATAGAAGGTGAGGATTCTGTCATGTTCTGTCATGGCTAGGTGGGCTGAGCATTTCAGTGATGTTCTAAACAATGTAGTTAGTTCTACTCCCATTGTTTGCAATGATGACAGATGCATTGGTGGCTTTAATGTTGGCCCTATAACACAGTCTGAAGTTACTGGCTATTTCTAAACTTAAACTTCATAAATCCCCAGCGGCAGGTGAAATTACTACGGAAATGCTTAGAGCTGGGAATGTTTCTGTTACCACTTGGATGACTGAAATTTTGAATAACTTTTATGATAAAGGCATGGTTCCTGAAGATTTTACCAGAGCTATTATTATCCCTATTTTCAAAAAAGGTGATTGCAGTTCTTGTGATAACTATAGGGGTATCAGCCTACTCTCTGTTCCAGGTAAAGTTCTTTCCATGATTGTGCTTAATAGAATTAAGAATCTGGTTGACAGGCAATTGCGTGATGAGCAATGTGGATTCAAAAGTGGTTGGGGATGTGTAGATCAGATATTTTCACTTAGGCAGATTCTTGAGAAATGTTTAGAGTTTCAGAAACCTTTGGTTGCTAGCTTTGTTGATTTCAAAAAGGCTTTCGACTCTGTTGATCGTCATAATTTGTGGTTGATTATGAGATCATATGGTATACCAGACAAGTTAGTTAACATAATGAAAGCTCTCTATAATAACACTGAGTCATGTGTGAGAGTTGGTAAGTCTTGTAGTAATTGGTTTAGCATTACTTCTGGTGTTCGACAAGGGTGCATTTTGTCTCCTTTTCTCTTTAGTTTGGTTGTTGATTATGTTATGCAAAATTCACTTCAAGGGAAAGCTTTTGGCCTTAAATGGTCTGGAGATACGAAAATTTCTGATTTAGATTATGCTGATGATTTAGCCCTTTTGGCAAATGATGTTGATGAGATGAACTCTTTCATTCGAGCTGTTGATGAGACTGGTAGTAGAGTAGGTTTGGTTATAAACAGAGAGAAAACTAAAGTGATGAAAATTGGTCAGGCAGGTTGTGATTCAGTTAATCTGAATGGTTTCAGTCTTGAGCAGGTGTCACAGTTTAATTACCTTGGGAGCTATGTAACAGATAATGGTGATGTGCGGCATGAGATTAACAGACGAATAGGTACTGCTGCCGGGACTTTTAAGAATCTATGGAGATTGTGGAGAAATAGGCGTATACACCTAAAGACTAAAATTAGGCTGTATAATAGTTTGGTTCTTTCTAGGGTTATTATGGTAGTGAAACGTGGACGCTGTGTAAACAAGATAACAGGAAACTAGATGCTTTTGATTCTAGATGCTTACGCAGTATCTTGGGTATTAGGTGGTTTAACTTTATAACTAATGATGAGATTAGGCAAAGGAGTCTGCAACCTCCTTTAAGCAGCATATTGTGCAGAGAGAGACTCCGCTGGTTTGGCCATGTTGCCCGTATGGATAATTATAGATTGGCGAATAGGGTTATGAACAATGTGCCTAGAGGCCTCAGAAGGAGGGGGAGACCTAGGATGCGGTGGGCAGGCAATGTCAAACAGGACCTTGTTAGAATTGGTGTACAGTGGCCGGATGCAGCAGATGTAGCTCAGGACAGATATGCTTGGAGAATTAAACTGCGCGGTCTGGTTGGACCTCCGTAGCCCATGGCTGCTTGATGATGATGATGATGATGATGATGATGATGATGATGATGATGATGATGATGTACATTTGTTTGACACATAATTAGCAGTGACATGCATATTTCTGGGGCCCGCAGCCCTGCTACCCCCCCCCCCCCTTACTGGTCCTGACTGCAAGCACTTGTCTCGCACACGATTCTTTATTACAAGCACCTAATTCCGAATGCAGCAGCTTGTAAAGCCATTGGCCCGAAACACTCGCAGACGGAGCAATATGGCAGCCGAATCGAGCAATTTACAAGCTGCTACATCGAGAGGAAATCCTTTGTGTTTCACTCAATACTGGAGGCTGAAGCATAAAAACCTTATGGGCTTCTTTATCATAACAGAGCAAATGGGATCACTTATCTTACGGGGTGAACTCTAAGAGAGATTCAAGTTGGCCAAGTGCAGAAACGCCATCGTTAGATCAACATCTTTCATCCATTGTGACCGACAATCCTCCATTTAAGCATAATCGTGGTCTCCAATCTCCTTAATAGCTGATATGCGCTATCATATAATGAATTAAAAGGTTTCTTCGACGAAGTAAAAAAGAAATTTCTTAAGTCAAACTCGAAAAAAAGAGGCACACGTGGCGAAGGAGATAGAAAACGGAAGTTCAACTCGTCAACGGAGAAGTTCACGTTCTTGGATTAGCAACATTAGTGTCTTCCATTAATTTGAGACTTTACATTTAGGATTTTCTTACAAGTGTACTTTTGCGTCTGTTGTTAGATTAAGTGAGAGGAAGGGGAAGACGAGGAGGGGCAAGGCATTGGATTGAATGACCTTGAAGTATTTATGTTTCTCCCTTTACATTTCAGTGGGCTCTTTAAAAAGGCATTTCTAAATATGTGCCATATAGATGTGCTTACTAGTATTTCTTGTCTCCACTCCGATTATTTAAATTGTCATATAAGGTAATGGCCCCTTAACCCAGGAGCGTAATCATAAAAGTTTCTTGGTTGGGGGAGACAGGTTTTTGACGTATTGTATCGTCTCGATTAACTAATCCGATATGTATTGGTCCATACTTTATGTACTAACGGTTTCTTGGGAAGGGGACAGCCCTTAAATCTGACCTGTCTCTTCCCCTCTTTATTAAAACTTGAATGTTTGTAACACCGAAATAAATCAACATTTATAATATAACGTGCTCAATATCGCAAAAAGAAATGAATAGCGATCGAAAATTTACCTAAACCCCTACTCAGAGGGAATTTGCATTCTCTCAGAATTATCTTATCCTCCCTTACATAAACACCTGTGATGACATCTAGTTGCACCTAGTATAGCCAATTAAGTCCTTTTAGATCTCGTTCCATCCCTATCCATAACGAAATACTTAATCTATTCATAATTAATTCCAAAAAAGTGGAATCCCCACTCCTACTTATCCCTCTTCTAGATTTCAACGGAATGATGAAAATTCTGATGATTACTAACCCTGTTCCTCACAAAATTTAAAATAAAATGGTCCATGTACGTGGCACATTTTCTTTATTTCGGGTGAGCGCCCTCAATGCAAAATTTAAAAACTGGGACACCTGTCCAGCATTTCAAATGTAAAAACATGCCAATGTCCTCCATTCGAATTTTAAACAGCGTAACCCTTGCCATCATATCCCAAACTCGAACCAGAATATTGCACTGAGCATGATGGAAATAAACAATAAAGTCAACAATAAAGGGTTAGGTTGCTTTACCTCTGAGCGGCACTTTTTTGCACACCATGGGCTAAATGGCCAGGCCACATGGACCCCGAAGGCTCAGAGAAGGTTGGGGGAGGGGACCCACTGGAATAGCTGTTGGGAGACAGATGGTAGCCTCCTGTCAAGGCCATCCAGCGTGTTCTTTAACGTGCACAAGGTATGGCTCTCCTGCACACGGGGCCACGGCTTAACGTTCCATCTGAAGGACGGCGGTCTTTCCAAGCCCATTGGTGTCCCCTACTGACCGTGGGCAGGGCGGGGAGTTTTGCGGAGATAAATCTCAATGCTGACCCAGCTGGGACTCGAACCTGGGAACTACAGATTACGAGCCTGGCGCACTACCGACTGAGCCCCCCCCCCCCCAACCCAAGACCATCAGCGTTTCCTCTCTCACCAGAGGCAGGGTGGAGCTAGCAGAGATAAATCTGAACGCTGACACTTTTGTCGTAAGGATAAAAGTTCATGAATGCCGCAAAGGGGAAGGAAGCCATCATTCGCATATTAGCTCTTGCATTGGCGACGACTTTCTAGCACCGAGCACCACGACGAATGTCGCATTTTCCCTCCATGATGATGTCCTATCTTTTAATGAAAAAAGTGTAGATCATGCACATATGATTTCAATGCTGATGGAGAGAAGATCAACGAATCGAATACTGGGCAGGCCTATTAAAAGAACCAGAGGCTGGAGTGTGCAAACATGGAAAGAAAGCCAAGATGTCGAATTTGCAAAGTCGGAAATAGAACCAGAGACTTAAATCTGGGAACTTGGAAAGAGAAACAGGATCTGCAACCTACAAATGTGGAAGAAGAATCATGGAATCGAATCTACAAAGGAGAAGAAATGGAAATCTGAAATGGAATCTGCGAAATGGAATCCAAGAAATGGAATCTGCGAACCTGAAAGAGAACCAGGGACTCGACTGCGCGAACTTGGAAAGATACGAATTGGAATGTTACTAGTGGAAAGGCAAGAAACGAAAAACAAAACAAACAAACTATTAAACTGAACTAGTTTCTTCAGTCCATAAATATTGAATATTTGTAGCTGATGAACTTTTTGAATGGCAAATAAAAGTACATTTTCCTCAGAATACAGAATCGGTGTCAGTATCTAGGTCACTTTATATCATAGCAAGTGATAAAGAGTTTCACTCTCTCCAAGTAAGGAAAAGAAGCATTTCACTTAATTAATTGAATGCGGGATCAAAGTGGGCGTTGTCGCGTTCTGCGTCCCCCTCCAAAGAGCATCAGCTCTTCACCTTAGGAATCGCAAAAGACTGCCTGAAGGTGCCTGCTGGAAACTTCACTGAAGCATTTAATGTCCAGAAGACTTTTCTTCCCGTTTCTAAATAGTTGAACTTCGTGGTTTGTTGCATTCTTCTGTTGAGCTGCTGCGACATTCACTTTTCCGCATCCGCAGTTGAAAGAATGAAGATAAAAGACTTCATTTTCACTCTCCAGAGTCGTGAATCTGACTCACACGCTAACTGGACTCTTTAGTCTTTGTCAACGAGCACATCAACGTGACTCAAGAGAATTCTCTTTTCGTTCTGATCAAAAAGACAGATGTAAAATCATCCATGGTCGCTCGAGGAATCATTTTCCCTGAGGGTATTTTTTCACCACGTGTCTAGGGTATGGGGGTGGGACCAGCTTTGTATCTTTACCTTGACATTACTAAAATAATATAATAACACTCAGGTGTAGAGTGAAAAGAAATAATCCACTTTAAAGAATTTTTCGTTATGTGAAATATGAGCTTTAGAATGAAAGAGTTTTGTAAAGTGTGGGAAGGGACAAGCCCTCCCCTCTTGACCCGAACTGCTGACGCGCATGCGTTCACTGCATTAAGATATCGCTTTTAGGGATGAGGCGGTGGTGCAGACGGAAGCAAAGTGCATCACGAAAGCAAATCTTCAAATTTGCCAAATATGTCTCATGCGATATGATTGAATTGAATTAAAAATGTCCCTTAAGATATAGTCTTAAATACAAAACTGGCAAATTTATCCGTCGTCGATCGGGTCTTTAACTCCCTTGAATTAAACGCTTATCAGATATATATGCGACACTCCCAATGCAGCAGGGGTGGGGTTCACTCAGTCGATAGCGGCTCATAATCTGCAGTTCCCAAGGTTCGAGCCCCAGCTGGGACAACGTTGAGATTTATCTCCGCCAAATTCCCCGCCCTGCCATCGTCGGGTGGAACGTCAAGCCATGCGGAGAGTCATATCCTGTATACGTGAAAGAACACGCTGGATGTTTCACCTGTGAGCGGCACTTTTTTGTACACAATGAGCTAAATGGCCAAGTCACAATGATCCCAAGGGCTCTTACAAAGTTAGGGAAAAGGGACCCACTGGAACAGCTGTTAGGAGACAGATGGTAGCCTTCCGTCAAGGCCATCCAGCGTGTTCTTTAAAATGCACAAGGTATGGCTCTCCCGCACACGGGGTCACGGTTCATCTTCCCATCCGATCGATGGTGGCTTTTCCAAGCTCATCGGCGCCCCTTACTGACCGAGGGCAGGGAGAGGAGTTTTACGGAGATAAAGCTCATCACTGGCCCAACTGGGACTCGAACCTGGGAACTACAGATTATGAGCCTGGCGCACTACCGACTCAGCAACCCCCGACCCACGCGTATTTTTATAAGAGAATGCTTTCACCGAATCTGGCGGTTCTTACCGTTTAGGTGTTCTAAACGCGCGCACAAATTCTTTTGAACTCGATTATAGAATTAATACATCATCACACTTCCCTGCTGTAAAAGAGAAGAATATGAGAAGCCGAAGCATTCGACAGGAAGTGTTTCCTAAATAGACTCAGTAATCTTAGGGTGTCATGTTGATATCGATTTGCAAACATAGTGTATAAGTCCATGTTGTGAATTATACGTTATGTTTACAATATATTATCATTATGTTACATAATCAGTAAACATTTATTCGCTTCAATGAGAGATATTTTGTTAAACGGATAAAATTATTATTGCTGATATAAATAATAGCTGACGAAATTTGGGCCTTGTTTTACTTTCAATATGAATTTCTCATTTCGACACTCGATTATCGGCTAATATTGATCTTTTAATTAATATTTCCCTATACGAAAATTCTACTTCGGATGTACAAAGCAATCATTTTCTTTGTTTACAATGTTATTATTGTATTAAACATATTCTTTTCCTTTTAAAACTTAGTTTGCGTTTCTCATCCTTGAAGTCCCTTTTCTGCATCTGAAATCGAGTCAAAGATAAAGTTGCAAGAACCTGAAAATTCAATCAAGATCCCTCCACACTGATTCTGATCCTCCCCTCCCCACCCCCGAAAAATATTTCATCCGGTTCTCATGTGATTACTAAACAATATTAAAGATAGACGATCCTTCACCAGTGAGCAGAGTTTTTCTCATGTGCACTGAGCCACGGCTGAACATCCCAAGCGACGGATGTCCTCTTTATAAGTGTGCCTCCTTTTTTCAAGGAGAACCAGCATCTGGAAAGCGCAGCAAAGGCAGCTCTTTGTGGAACATCCCAGTGTCCTTACTGAAAGGTGTTTCCCTCCCGCACCTTTCCGATCCGTTTCATTTTCACGATGATTCATTCATGACACGTTCCCTCCCATCGGCACTTCTTCGCCCTCTTAACTTCCTCGTGCTCGACGACAGCGTCGTGAACTATTATTTGTTGACTCGCGGATGCATTTTTCGATAAAAGTTTGCCCTTGCACAGAAGTCCTTGTATTTGCATTCGATAAAAAACAGTAACAGATCAATTTTTACAGCTTACACGAGCCTCGTGCTCTCTCTTGCATTCCTGTCACAAGATGGTTTGATAACTTGCCATTTCAGCCACTCGCTACCCTTTCATCTCGCTGAGACTAGTCTACTCCGTCCTTCGTCGTCTCGAGCTTGTCAGCTGCACTCTCGCCCTCCAATTTGCACATCATCACCATACTTTACCCTCTCCAAATGTTTTCCAAGCCCTCCTCACATATTCCTTGTTCTGCTTCCATTTTAAGTTTTTTCTCTTTCCTCGCAGACAACGCGAAAAAGATTCGCCATTTCAAAACTATTCCGAAGTTCGTTTCGTTTCAAACATCTTCAAGTTAAACATCTTTATAACTTTTCTTTTCAGTATTTACATTATTTAATCGCTTCACACGAAAAGAGATGTATCACCTCTTTCCGCTGAACACAAACATGTTTACTACCACTTTGTGTTTTTTCTCCCACTTCCATTTGTGACTTCATCTACTTCTTCGATTCCTCTCATCTCATTTTCTTGCGCTTCTCTTCAGTCAAAAAAGTGGTAAAAGTCTATATTTTTTGGTTTTATTATATATCTTAAAATTCAATTTATTTAACCGAAACGCATACAAATTGTTAATATTATTATTGTGTTCCTTGAATTTTCACCACACACAGGTTAGGAACCACTGTACTAATCATTTCCTTTGATATTCTAATTCCGATATTTCTGCCTTACAATATTTTCTTCCCGATTGTACACTTACTTCCTGACATCCTGTTTATTATCGAATTTTTTTTTTATCTCATCCCTAAAAAGAAGAATTTTCTTCTCCTTCACACGATTCCGTTGGTGGGAAGTTTAACTTTCATTACTTTTATTAAAATGTAATAAAAGTTTAACAGCTATTTTGGAAATAATTTCGAACTAAATGTTCATCAAAATGAAAAAAAAAACATAATCACGGTGTTAAGAATGTAACCCTATTTCAGCATTATTTACAAATAAAGCATATTATTTTCATCGTTTATAAATTATAAATATTTAAACTGATCCGTTTCGGTCAGAATAATGAGTATTTCGTGCTGCAGAAAAGAAAAATAGCCATTTAGTTTTCGATTACGATGCTGATGCATTCATCCGTTTTGCAATGATCAATGAAGTTTCATTCTTTCCCAACTCCCAGATGAAACCAGAAACAGAACCTCGATTATCCGACACAAAGGACGCAGTCTTGGTCCGTTAATCGAATAACATGAATGAGATCGAGAAATGCATCATGGGATAACATCAATCAATTGTAGCCATTTGCTGCAGAAATTAATACAAGTACAAAAAATGGCATCGCCTAACATTTGTTTTTTAAAGTTTTCTACGTACGCAAAGTAAAGTGTATTGCAATAGATTTACAGATCGGTGTATAACCGAAGGCCCGACAGTACCGCATCTGTTTCATATGCACCGATCCTGCTTCAGCTGTAAACGCTTTCGTCAATTTCCGAGCTTGATTTTTCAATTAAAACTTTTCTCATAGTCTAAACCTTCGCGCGACACTGATCACCCGTCCTTTTAAAAAACGTATCCTTAGGGAGTTTTTGCAAATAAAAGGGATTCTTTTCATTTGGTGTTGCATGATCCTCTTTTTGCTTTTCGAAGCAGTAGGAGTTGTAGAAAAAAAGTCTCTCTCAAATGAGCCGAACACAAAAAAGCAGCTTCACTTATTAATTGCTGCTCGGATAAAGAAAAGTTAATTAAGACTTAGAGGATGCGAGAAAGAAATTCGAGTGAAGAGATCATCGGGGCAGTTTAAATTCTGGGATAAAGAAAAAACCAGAACAGATGGGGGATGTTTAATAGAAGCACTTAAACAGATTAGCTTTGGAGAGGATATCGTGATAGGAAGATCAGAAAAAAGTAGATTGAAAAAAGAGCGAATGGGAAGAATTAAACAGCTTCAAATTTCTTTGCAGTGCGGATTTTTTATGTGAATAGATTATTAAATATTAGATTCGGATAGATGGTAAAAAAGTAGAGCAAAAATGTAATTTTGGTATATATTGAGATGCAATTGTTGATGGCAAACTTTGCAGCCTTCGTCATTTAAAAAGTTTCTCTTTTTGTATTTTTTTATGTCACGACATTGTATTGGATTAAAAATAGCTAATAATGTTGAAATTAATAAGATCAAGAGTTCCTAATCAATATAATTTTGCATCTTCAGTGATAATTTAGAGAAAATAAAAACAAATGTGTTTCATCCATAGCCAATTCACAGATTACCTGTAGAAATAGACTTCAACAATTGTTAAAAACATTCGAAAAAAAATCATCGCTGACGCGGCAGGAATCGAACCCTCACTCTCTAGATAATGCCAGAGCGCATTAATGGTTAGAGCGTTCTGGCGTGTATCTAGAGAGTTGCGGGTTCGATTCCCGCCGCGTCAGCGATAAATTTTTTTCAGATGTTTTTAACAAATGTGTTTCCTTTAAGAAATATTAAATCATTAATTAAACTGCATTTATTAGAAGATAATTAATGCTAATCCAGACAAAGTTTCCGAAAATAGTTCAGGTTAATATTATATATGATGATTATGAAATCAATATTTCTGTAGGTGCTTCGAGGGTATCAATCAGAATCCCTTAAAATATTTAGGAGACACAGCTCATAATACTCCCAATGTATTCTGGGGCTGACGTTCCCAGGTTCCATCCTCCCTGCAACTGCATTGAGATTCGAACCCCGCCCTCCCTCTCCATCTTTGACAAGAAAGGCGACACCGATGATTTCGGAAAGGCAGCTATCCGTCGTATTGGACGCTAAACCATGGCACCTTATGGCGGAAAGCATTACGTTGAAGAACAAGATAGGTGACCTTGACGGGAAGCGTCCATATTTATCCTGAGAGCTATCGATAGAGAAAGCACGGATAGCACTGATAGCAAAAGTCCTATCCCCACCCGCATCGTTTTAGCCGAATCCTCAATGTCTCATCCGCACCAGCATCCTCGATGTCTCGTCCAAAAAGTCTTATCCGCACCGGCATCCGCCGTGGCAGAGTGGTTAGCACGCTTGGCTACTGATCTAAGGGACCTGGGTTCGAGCCCCGGATTAGGCATGGATGTGTGTGTCGTTTTTCTGCTGAGGTCCTGCCATCCTCTCAGATCTCCTACTGTGGCATATAAACTGATAGGCTCCTGTCAGACCTCTGTGGCAAGCAGCTGCTTGAGGGGGTATTTTATTTTTTTATTTTTTTTCAAGTCCGATGTATGCTTGCGAGTAAAGCAGTCTAATGGTTTGTTAACGACTAATTAATTACTAAAAAATGTACTGTGAGAAATAAAAAGTCTTTTGTTAGTAAAAATATGCTTTGCTAAATTTAGACAAAATTTACTTATTTATAATTTGCATATTTTTCTGGATTTTTTTACTGTTTTAAATACAGTTATCAGCATTTATGAGATAACACCGATTACTGAAGATTGAAATTCCCTCTGAAATTTCGAGATCTCCCCTACCAAAATTTTTATTCCACTGATCTTTAATTCCCGTTTTCCACGTAACATCTCAGTAATTTTCTGAATTTATATTCCTCTTTGCCAGCAGAAACATCCATTCTTTCACATAGGATTTTTAAACTTGTGGCTTTATCCCAATACCCCCTCAAGCAGCTGCTTGCCACAGAGGTCTGACAGGAGCCTGTCAGTTTATTTGCCACAGTAGAAGGTTTGAGAGGATGGCAGGACCTCAGCAGACAAACAACACGAACATCCATGCCTTACCCGGGACTCGAACCCGGGTCCCTTAGATCAGTAGCCAAGCGCGCTAACCACTCGGCCATGGGACGGCCCTATCCCAATGGAATTTTTTATTTCTCTTTTAGAGTGAACATCATCACAGAATTTTCAAATCATGCTTCTTTCAACATCTCAAAGTTTTTCCACTAATGTTAACCATCAATAATGCAATAACGTTTGCTCATGTTTCTGCACATCTTATTAAACACGGGACTTTATACGAGATCAGCGTTAACATTGATATTTTTATCCGCTATCTGCGTTAAGGTTAACATTTTATCCTCCGAGAGCATTTAAATGCGGATAACCGCATCCGCGCAGGGCTATAGAGTGGCTTCCTTTTCCCATCCGCATTTGGAAACCCTTGAGGACGCTTGTGCCTTGGCCATTTGGCATTAAGGGGGAAAAAGTGCCGCTCAGAGGGAGGGCTTCGGAGCCAGGCAAATTTTGATATTTCAACTCTTCATGTTTAATTTTAATGTAACTTCATATCTCATTCGAGTTTTTAGTTTTATTCAAAATAAAATCATAAATGTAGTTTGGATTTTTAAAGCTCCACTTGATTGTTTACTTTTTGCTCATCTTTTACAACAAAGCACGCAACAGAAATTATTCCAAATGAGATCAAACACAAAAAAAAAATCGAACTATCGTCTGTAGGGTAAGATGAACAAAAAATACTTTTGTCTAAGATCAAGTGATTTGACTATACCTTAGAATTTGGGAAAGCCAAAAGCTGGAAAATTCGACACCCTAGATTCTTATAAAGGAAGAGATAATTTTTCAGTAAAAATCAGGTGATTATTATAAATGAACTTCAGAGCTGAAAACAGATTCTAAATTCTAGTTTCTGAGGCAGGAAAATTGTATGCAACTAACAATTATATTAATTTATGAAATTCTTCATAAAATTTCACTCACTGAATATATTAAAATTCAATAATCGGGATTAATTATTCCTATGTTAATTCTCCTATAATTCGATACATGAGAAAATACACATTTCCAAAATGAACCGCATCGCTTACTTTACATGGAATATCGAAGAAGCGCTCGTTCGTACAACTTCTTCCGTTAAATTCTACCAATTAGACATGGACGAACTAATCGTTTCTCATGTTACATTCGAAGTTAATTTGGAACAGAAATGATGAGATCAAAGAGCTCCTTTTCTGGCTTCCAATAGCGGACACACAATATCCTTTACGGGTCTGGTGAACTGTAATCTCATAATCGAAGCCAGCAGCATTGGAATAGTGAAGGTGATCCTTAATCAAAATTTCAATTAAATTGTGTACCACATAAAGCCTAAATTTGCGTGAATAAATCTTGAATCCTGTGCTTTCATCGTGTGCTTTTTCTACATTCTTTCTACAGTAACTGAGTTAATGGTTTCTTTAAAAAATTAATGATTAATCAATAAAATCAATCATTAACTGATTAAGATGATACATATAAAACTACTTACATACCAATATATGGGCAATGGCGGATTTTAAATTACAGATAGTTTTATGACCTTTAACAAAGTACATTGTAACGCAGGAAAATTGAAATATAATTCCACTCCAACGGAAAAGGGAGTAACGATATTTTGGATGGATTGGCTTTCGTAATAAGAGAGCGAGGGAGGGGGAAGGGTTCAAAGGGGAGCGCACGGGGAGGCTGGTTCCCAGATTCAAGTTTCAGCTGTGCGCAGTGTTGAGATTTATCTGCGCTAAATCTACTACTTCCTGGTCTCGGTGGGAAAGGGAGAAACCTAAGTGGGGGTATCACGAGGGATGCATGCAACTTGATCCTTCCTCCACTCTCTCTCTGAGCAGCTAAATCGCAAATCGGATCATTCCCTTCACCCCGAAACTTTAAGACAAAGGGGTACACCTGGAAGTTGAAGCTTTGTAGAGGGGATAAAGGATTAAAACTTTTCTTCACGCTTACGGCTCAGGAATATGGAGAACTATTCTGACCTCTACTTCAGAGAAAAGCTACTGTGTATAGCTAACACATTTTAAATTTCATAAGCAGTACTGGGGAAATTCGTAAAAATCTGACCAGCCAGCAATTCCTTAACAGAAGCCAGAGCAAAGACAAGGGAAGAAGGGGCAAAAACCTTTTCCTGCTTTTATGTGCATTATAAAAAAGAAATGTTATTACCATGGAAATGCTTTTTAAAATTTACCAGCTTTGAAACAAGCCACGCCTAAAAATTCATTCGCCGTTGACTTGACGAGTCGAGGATTAGATTTCTCTAATCCTGGATATAAAAAGATTTATCGATTTTCTTTTGCAACCAATGGCAATAATGATTCTGATGACAAATCCCGTGGCGGTAACATAACATGAGGAAGACCTCAAACTGTAGTAACATTTTATTGCTGCCATGTTTGGAGAGAAGTTCAACCGGATAAAGTTTTAATAAACTGATATTTTCTAAGTTCAAGGGAGGGGGGGGAGTGACTCAGTTGATAGAGCGCCAGGCTCATAATCCGTAGCTCCCAGGTTCGAGTCCCAGTTGGACCAGCGTTGAGATTTATCTCCTCAGAACTCCCTGTCCTCGGTCAGTAGGGGACACCGATGAGCTTCAGAAGGCCGCCGTCCGTCGGATGGGACATTAAGACGTGTACCCGTGTGCGGAAGAGCCATACCCTGTACACGTCAAAGAACACGCTGGATGGCCTTGACGGGTGGCATCTGTCTCCCAACAGCTGTTCCAGTGGGTTCCCTCTCCTAACCTTCTCTGAGCCTTCGGTGTCCTTATGACCTGGCCATTTAGCCCATTATGTGGGAAAAAGTGCCGCTCAGAGGTAAAACAACCCAAAACAGCCCAACTCTGAGTTCAAGCGTATGGGCTTTTCATGGTCCAGTTGTGTATCTATGTCATCTGATAATCCTGTCAAGTTTCGAAGGAAAAAAGTAACAACCGTAAACCCTTATGTTGATTTAAATTATTAAAAAATGCATTCTGAAATTGGTCCTCGATGCTGGAATAAGAATGGATCGATCGTGGCACTAGAGCATATGCAAAATTTTAAAGGGCGCACAGATGTATTTTTAGAACTGCATTTTTTAATTAAAACAAATATTGCTAGTTCTTTATTTATTACCATTTAAGCAATGTTAACCAAGGTGAAGAAAAAAAATCCTCATGTTGCTTTATCATAAGGAGAAGCCCTATGCCAGAGTTGTTGATCCTATATCTTTAGGAGCTCTTTCTCTGAATTTTGGAGAGCAGAGAAATGCTGAGGGGCTAAATCCTGATGTTGCTTTATCATAAGGAGAAGCTCTATGCCAGAGTTGTTGATCCTATATCTTTAGGAGCTCTTTCTCTGAATTTTGGAGAGCAGAGAAATGCTGAGGGGCTAAATCCTGATGTTGCTTTATCATAAGGAGAAGCTCTATGCCAGAGTTGTTGATCCTATATCTTTAGGAGCTCTTTCTCTGAATTTTGGAGAGCAGAGAAATGCTGAGGGGCTAAATCCTGATGTTGCTTTATCATAAGGAGAAGCTCTATGGCAGAGTTGTTGATCCTATATCTTTAGGAGCTCTTTCTCTGAATTTTGGAGAGCAGAGAAATGCTGAGGGGCTAAATCCTGATGTTGCTTTATCATAAGGAGAAGCTCTATGCCAGAGGGGTTGATCCTATATCTTTAGGAGCTCTTTCTCTGAATTTTGGAGAGCAGAGAAATGCTGAGGGGCTAAATCCTGATGTTGCTTTATCATAAGGAGAAGCCCTATGCCAGAGTTGTTGATCCTATATCTTTAGGAGCTCTTTCTCTGAATTTTGGAGAGCAGAGAAATGCTGAGGGGCTAAATCCTGATGTTGCTTTATCATAAGGAGAAGCTCTATGCCAGAGTTGTTGATCCTATATCTTTAGGAGCTCTTTCTCTGAATTTTGGAGAGCAGAGAAATGCTGAGGGGCTAAATCCTGATGTTGCTTTATCATAAGGAGAAGCTCTATGCCAGAGTTGTTGATCCTATATCTTTAGGAGCTCTTTCTCTGAATTTTGGAGAGCAGAGAAATACTGAGGGGCTAAATCCTGATGTTGCTTTATCATAAGGAGAAGCTCTATGCCAGAGTTGTTGATCCTATATCTTTAGGAGCTCTTTCTCTGAATTTTGGAGAGCAGAGAAATGCTGAGGGGCTAAATCCTGATGTTGCTTTATCATAAGGAGAAGCTCTATGCCAGAGTTGTTGATCCTATATCTTTAGGAGCTCTTTCTCTGAATTTTGGAGAGCAGAGAAATGCTGAGGGGCTAAATCCTGATGTTGCTTTATCATAAGGAGAAGATCTATGCCAGAGTTGTTGATCCTATATCTTTGGGAGCTCTTTCTCTGAATTTTGGAGAGCAGAGAAATGCTGAGGGGCTAAATCCTGATGTTGCTTTATCATAAGGAGAAGCCCTATGCCAGAGTTGTTGATCCTATATCTTTAGGAGCTCTTTCTCTGAATTTTGGAGAGCAGAGAAATGCTGAGGGGCTAAATCCTGATGTTGCTTTATCATAAGGAGAAGCTCTATGCCAGAGTTGTTGATCCTATATCTTTAGGAGCTCTTTCTCTGAATTTTGGAGAGCAGAGAAATGCTGAGGGGCTAAATCCTGATGTTGCTTTTCATAAGGAGAAGCTCTATGCCAGAGTTGTTGATCCTATATCTTTAGGAGCTCTTTCTCTGAATTTTGGAGAGCAGAGAAATACTGAGGGGCTAAATCCTGATGTTGCTTTATCATAAGGAGAAGCTCTGTGACAGAGTTGTTGATCCTATATCTTTAGGAGCTCTTTCTCTGAATTTTGGAGAGCAGAGAAATGCTGAGGGGCTAAATCCTGATGTTGCTTTATCATAAGGAGAAGCTCTATGCCAGAGTTGTTGATCCTATATCTTTGGGAGCTCTTTCTCTGAATTTTGGAGAGCAGAGAAATGCTGAGGGGCTAAATCCTGATGTTGCTTTATCATAAGGAGAAGCTCTATGCCAGAGTTGTTGATCCTATATCTTTGGGAGCTCTTTCTCTGAATTTTGGAGAGCAGAGAAATGCTGAGGGGCTAAATCCTGATGTTGCTTTATCATAAGGAGAAGCTCTATGACAGAGTTGTTGATCCTATATCTTTGGGAGCTCTTTCTCTGAATTTTGGAGAGCAGAGAAATGCTGAGGGGCTAAATCCTGATGTTGCTTTATCATAAGGAGAAGATCTATGCCAGAGTTGTTGATCCTATATCTTTAGGAGCTCTTTCTCTGAATTTTGGAGAGCAGAGAAATGCTGAGGGGCTAAATCCTGATGTTGCTTTTCATAAGGAGAAGCTCTATGCCAGAGTTGTTGATCCTATATCTTTAGGAGCTCTTTCTCTGAATTTTGGAGAGCAGAGAAATGCTGAGGGGCTAAATCCTGATGTTGCTTTATCATAAGGAGAAGCTCTATGACAGAGTTTTTGATCCTATATCTTTAGGAGCTCTTTCTCTGAATTTTGGAGAGCAGAGAAATGCTGAGGGGCTAAATCCTGATGTTGCTTTATCATAAGGAGAAGCTCTATGCCAGAGTTGTTGATCCTATATCTTTGGGAGCTCTTCCTCTGTATTGTGGAGAGCAGAGAAATGATGAGGGGCTAAATCCCGATGTTGCTTTATCATAAGGAGAAGCCCTATGCCAGAGTTGTTGATCCTATATCTTTAGGAGCTCTTTCTCTGAATTTTGGAGAGCAGAGAAATGCTGAGGGGCTAAATCCTGATGTTGCTTTATCATAAGGAGAAGCTCTATGCCAGAGTTGTTGATCCTATATCTTTAGGAGCTCTTTCTCTGAATTTTGGAGAGCAGAGAAAAGCTGAGGGGCTAAATCCTGATGTTGCTTTATCATAAGGAGAAGCTCTATGACAGAGTTGTTGATCCTATATCTTTGGGAGCTCTTTCTCTGAATTTTGGAGAGCAGAGAAATGCTGAGGGGCTAAATCTTGATGTTGCTTTATCATAAGGAGAAGCCCTATGCCAGAGTTGTTGATCCTATATCTTTAGGAGCTCTTTCTCTGAATTTTGGAGAGCAGAGAAATGCTGAGGGGCTAAATCCTGATGTTGCTTTATCATAAGGAGAAGCTCTATGACAGAGTTGTTGATCCTATATCTTTGGGAGCTCTTTCTCTGAATTTTGGAGAGCAGAGAAATGCTGAGGGGCTAAATCCTGATGTTGCTTTATCATAAGGAGAAGCTCTATGCCAGAGTTGTTGATCCTATATCTTTGGGAGCTCTTTCTCTGAATTTTGGAGAGCAGAGAAATGCTGAGGGGCTAAATCCTGATGTTGCTTTATCATAAGGAGAAACTCTATGCCAGAGTTGTTGATCCTATATCTTTAGGAGCTCTTTCTCTGAATTTTGGAGAGCAGAGAAATGCTGAGGGGCTAAATCTTGATGTTGCTTTATCATAAGGAGAAGCTCTATGACAGAGTTGTTGATCCTATATCTTTAGGAGCTCTTTCTCTGAATTTTGGAGAGCAGAGAAATGCTGAGGGGCTAAATCCTGATGTTGCTTTATCATAAGGAGAAGCTCTATGACAGAGTTGTTGATCCTATATCTTTAGGAGCTCTTTCTCTGAATTTTGGAGAGCAGAGAAATGCTGAGGGGCTAAATCCTGATGTTGCTTTACCATAAGGAGAAGCTCTATGACAGAGTTGTTGATCGTATATCTTTAGGAGCTCTTTCTCTGAATTTTGGAGAGCAGAGAAATGCTGAGGGGCTAAATCCTGATGTTGCTTTATCATAAGGAGAAGCTCTATGACAGAGTTGTTGATCCTATATCTTTAGGAGCTCTTTCTCTGAATTTTGGAGAGCAGAGAAATGCTGAGGGGCTAAATCCTGATGTTGCTTTACCATAAGGAGAAGCTCTATGACAGAGTTGTTGATCCTATATCTTTAGGAGCTCTTTCTCTGAATTTTGGAGAGCAGAGAAATGCTGAGGGGCTAAATCCTGATGTTGCTTTATCATAAGAAGCTCTATGACAGAGTTGTTGATCGTATATCTTTAGGAGCTCTTTCTCTGAATTTTGGAGAGCAGAGAAATGCTGAGGGGCTAAATCCTGATGTTGTTTTATCATAAGGAGAAGCTCTATGCCAGAGGTGTTGATCCTATATCTTTGGGAGCTCTTCTCTGAATTTTGGAGAGCAGAGAAATGCTGAGGGGTTAAATCCTGATGTTGCTTTATCATAAGGAGAAGCTGTATTCCAGAGTTGTTGATCCTATATCTTTGGAAGCTCTTTCTCTGAATTTTGGAGAGCAGAGAAATGCTGAGGGGCTAAATCCTGATGTTGCTTTATCATAAGGAGAAGCTCTATGACAGAGTTGTTGATCCTATATCTTTGGGAGCTCTTTCTCTGAATTTTGGAGAGCAGAGAAATGCTGAGGGGCTAAATCTTGATGTTGCTTTATCATAAGGAGAAGCCCTATGCCAGAGTTGTTGATCCTATATCTTTAGGAGCTCTTTCTCTGAATTTTGGAGAGCAGAGAAATGCTGAGGGGCTAAATCCTGATGTTGTTTTATCATAAGGAGAAGCTCTATGCCAGAGGTGTTGATCCTATATCTTTGGGAGCTCTTCTCTGAATTTTGGAGAGCAGAGAAATGCTGAGGGGTTAAATCCTGATGTTGCTTTATCATAAGGAGAAGCTGTATTCCAGAGTTGTTGATCCTATATCTTTGGAAGCTCTTTCTCTGAATTTTGGAGAGCAGAGAAATGCTGAGGGGCTAAATCCTGATGTTGCTTTATCATAAGGAGAAGCTCTATGACAGAGTTGTTGATCCTATATCTTTAGGAGCTCTTTCTCTGAATTTTGGAGAGCAGAGAAATGCTGAGGGGCTAAATCCTGATGTTGCTTTATCATAAGGAGAAGCTCTATGACAGAGTTGTTGATCCTATATCTTTAGGAGCTCTTTCTCTGAATTTTGGAGAGCAGAGAAATGCTGAGGGGCTAAATCCTGATGTTGCTTTACCATAAGGAGAAGCTCTATGACAGAGTTGTTGATCCTATATCTTTAGGAGCTCTTTCTCTGAATTTTGGAGAGCAGAGAAATGCTGAGGGGCTAAATCCTGATGTTGCTTTATCATAAGAAGCTCTATGACAGAGTTGTTGATCGTATATCTTTAGGAGCTCTTTCTCTGAATTTTGGAGAGCAGAGAAATGCTGAGGGGCTAAATCCTGATGTTGTTTTATCATAAGGAGAAGCTCTATGCCAGAGGTGTTGATCCTATATCTTTGGGAGCTCTTCTCTGAATTTTGGAGAGCAGAGAAATGCTGAGGGGTTAAATCCTGATGTTGCTTTATCATAAGGAGAAGCTGTATTCCAGAGTTGTTGATCCTATATCTTTGGAAGCTCTTTCTCTGAATTTTGGAGAGCAGAGAAATGCTGAGGGGCTAAATCCTGATGTTGCTTTATCATAAGGAGAAGCTCTATGACAGAGTTGTTGATCCTATATCTTTGGGAGCTCTTTCTCTGAATTTTGGAGAGCAGAGAAATGCTGAGGGGCTAAATCTTGATGTTGCTTTATCATAAGGAGAAGCCCTATGCCAGAGTTGTTGATCCTATATCTTTAGGAGCTCTTTCTCTGAATTTTGGAGAGCAGAGAAATGCTGAGGGGCTAAATCCTGATGTTGTTTTATCATAAGGAGAAGCTCTATGCCAGAGGTGTTGATCCTATATCTTTGGGAGCTCTTCTCTGAATTTTGGAGAGCAGAGAAATGCTGAGGGGTTAAATCCTGATGTTGCTTTATCATAAGGAGAAGCTGTATTCCAGAGTTGTTGATCCTATATCTTTGGAAGCTCTTTCTCTGAATTTTGGAGAGCAGAGAAATGCTGAGGGGCTAAATCCTGATGTTGCTTTATCATAAGGAGAAGCTCTATGACAGAGTTGTTGATCCTATATCTTTGGGAGCTCTATCTCTGAATTTTGGAGAGCAGAGAAATGCTGAGGGGCTAAATCTTGATGTTGCTTTATCATAAGGAGAAGCCCTATGCCAGAGTTGTTGATCCTATATCTTTAGGAGCTCTTTCTCTGAATTTTGGAGAGCAGAGAAATGCTGAGGGGCTAAATCCTGATGTTGCTTTATCATAAGGAGAAGCTCTATGACAGAGTTGTTGATCCTATATCTTTGGGAGCTCTTTCTCTGAATTTTGGAGAGCAGAGAAATGCTGAGGGGCTAAATCCTGATGTTGCTTTATCATAAGGAGAAGCTCTATGCCAGAGTTGTTGATCCTATATCTTTGGGAGCTCTTTCTCTGAATTTTGGAGAGCAGAGAAATGCTGAGGGGCTAAATCCTGATGTTGCTTTATCATAAGGAGAAACTCTATGCCAGAGTTGTTGATCCTATATCTTTAGGAGCTCTTTCTCTGAATTTTGGAGAGCAGAGAAATGCTGAGGGGCTAAATCCTGATGTTGCTTTATCATAAGGAGAAGCTCTATGCCAGAGTTGTTGATCCTATATCTTTAGGAGCTCTTTCTCTGAATTTTGGAGAGCAGAGAAATGCTGAGGGGCTAAATCCTGATGTTGTTTTATCATAAGGAGAAGCTCTATGACAGAGTTGTTGATCCTATATCTTTAGGAGCTCTTTCTCTGAATTTTGGAGAGCAGAGAAATGCTGAGGGGCTAAATCCTGATGTTGCTTTACCATAAGGAGAAGCTCTATGACAGAGTTGTTGATCCTATATCTTTAGGAGCTCTTTCTCTGAATTTTGGAGAGCAGAGAAATGCTGAGGGGCTAAATCCTGATGTTGCTTTATCATAAGGAGAAGCTCTATGACAGAGTTGTTGATCCTATATCTTTGGGAGCTCTTTCTCTGAATTTTGGAGAGCAGAGAAATGCTGAGGGGCTAAATCCTGATGTTGCTTTATCATAAGGAGAAGCTCTATGCCAGAGTTGTTGATCCTATATCTTTGGGAGCTCTTTCTCTGAATTTTGGAGAGCAGAGAAATGCTGAGGGGCTAAATCCTGATGTTGCTTTATCATAAGGAGAAACTCTATGCCAGAGTTGTTGATCCTATATCTTTAGGAGCTCTTTCTCTGAATTTTGGAGAGCAGAGAAATGCTGAGGGGCTAAATCCTGATGTTGCTTTATCATAAGGAGAAGCTCTATGCCAGAGTTGTTGATCCTATATCTTTAGGAGCTCTTTCTCTGAATTTTGGAGAGCAGAGAAATGCTGAGGGGCTAAATCCTGATGTTGTTTTATCATAAGGAGAAGCTCTATGACAGAGTTGTTGATCCTATATCTTTAGGAGCTCTTTCTCTGAATTTTGGAGAGCAGAGAAATGCTGAGGGGCTAAATCCTGATGTTGCTTTACCATAAGGAGAAGCTCTATGACAGAGTTGTTGATCCTATATCTTTAGGAGCTCTTTCTCTGAATTTTGGAGAGCAGAGAAATGCTGAGGGGCTAAATCCTGATGTTGCTTTATCATAAGAAGCTCTATGACAGAGTTGTTGATCGTATATCTTTAGGAGCTCTTTCTCTGAATTTTGGAGAGCAGAGAAATGCTGAGGGGCTAAATCCTGATGTTGCTTTATCATAAGGAGAAGCTCTATGACAGAGTTGTTGATCCTATATCTTTAGGAGCTCTTTCTCTGAATTTTGGAGAGCAGAGAAATGCTGAGGGGCTAAATCCTGATGTTGCTTTACCATAAGGAGAAGCTCTATGACAGAGTTGTTGATCCTATATCTTTAGGAGCTCTTTCTCTGAATTTTGGAGAGCAGAGAAATGCTGAGGGGCTAAATCCTGATGTTGCTTTATCATAAGAAGCTCTATGACAGAGTTGTTGATCGTATATCTTTAGGAGCTCTTTCTCTGAATTTTGGAGAGCAGAGAAATGCTGAGGGGCTAAATCCTGATGTTGTTTTATCATAAGGAGAAGCTCTATGCCAGAGGTGTTGATCCTATATCTTTGGGAGCTCTTCTCTGAATTTTGGAGAGCAGAGAAATGCTGAGGGGTTAAATCCTGATGTTGCTTTATCATAAGGAGAAGCTGTATTCCAGAGTTGTTGATCCTATATCTTTGGAAGCTCTTTCTCTGAATTTTGGAGAGCAGAGAAATGCTGAGGGGCTAAATCCTGATGTTGCTTTATCATAAGGAGAAGCTCTATGCCAGAGTTGTTGATCCTATATCTTTGGGAGCTCTTTCTCTGAATTTTGGAGAGCAGAGAAATGTTGAGGGGCTAAATCCTGATGTTGCTTTATCATAAGGAGAAGCTCTATGCCAGAGTTGTTGATCGTATATCTTTGGGAGCTCTTTCTCTGAATTTTGGAGAGCAGAGAAATGCTGAGGGGCTAAATCCTGATGTTGCTTTATCATAAGGAAAAGCTCTATGCCAGAGTTGTTGATCCTATATCTTTGGGAGCTCTTTCTCTGAATTTTGGAGAGCAGAGAAATGCTGAGGCGCTAAATCCTGATGTTGCTTTATCATAAGGAGAAGCTCTATGCCAGAGTTGTTGATCCTATATCTTTGGGAGCTCTTTCTCTGAATTTTGGAGAGCAGAGAAATGCTGAGGGGCTAAATCCTGATGTTGCTTTATCATAAGGAGAAGCTCTATGCCAGAGTTGTTGATCCTATATCTTTGGGAGCTCTTTCTCTGAATTTTGGAGAGCAGAGAAATGCTGAGGGGCTAAATCCTGATGTTGCTTTATCATAAGGAGAAGCTCTATGACAGAGTTGTTGATCCTATATCTTTGGGAGCTCTTTCTCTGAATTTTGGAGAGCAGAGAAATGCTGTGGGGCTAAATCCTGATGTTGCTTTATCATAAGGAGAAGCTCTATGCCAGAGTTGTTGATCCTATATCTTTAGGAGCTCTTTCTCTGAATTTTGGAGAGCAGAGAAATGCTGAGGGGCTAAATCCTGATGTTGCGTTATCATAAGGAGAAGATCTATGCCAGAGTTGTTGATCCTATATCTTTAGGAGCTCTTTCTCTGAATTTTGGAGAGCAGAGAAATGCTGAGGGGCTAAATCCTGATGTTGCTTTTCATAAGGAGAAGCTCTATGCCAGAGTTGTTGATCCTATATCTTTAGGAGCTCTTTCTCTGAATTTTGGAGAGCAGAGAAATGCTGAGGGGCTAAATCCTGATGTTGCTTTATCATAAGGAGAAGCTCTATGACAGAGTTGTTGATCCTATATCTTTAGGAGCTCTTTCTCTGAATTTTGGAGAGCAGAGAAATGCTGAGGGGCTAAATCCTGATGTTGCTTTATCATAAGGAGAAGCTCTATGCCAGAGTTGTTGATCCTATATATTTGGGAGCTCTTCCTCTGTATTTTGGAGAGCAGAGAAATGCTGAGGGGCTAAATCCCGATGTTGCTTTATCATAAGGAGAAGCCCTATGCCAGAGTTGTTGATCCTATATCTTTGGGAGCTCTTTCTCTGAATTTTGGAGAGCAGAGAAATGCTGAGGGGCTAAATCCTGATGTTGCTTTATCATAAGGAGAAGCTCTATGCCAGAGTTGTTGATCCTATATCTTTAGGAGCTCTTTCTCTGAATTTTGGAGAGCAGAGAAATGCTGAGGGGCTAAATCCTGATGTTGTTTTATCATAAGGAGAAGCTCTATGCCAGAGGTGTTGATCCTATATCTTTGGGAGCTCTTTCTCTGAATTTTGGAGAGCAGAGAAATGCTGAGGGGTTAAATCCTGATGTTGCTTTATCATAAGGAGAAGCTGTATTCCAGAGTTGTTGATCCTATATCTTTGGGAGCTCTTTCTCTGAATTTTGGAGAGCAGAGAAATGCTGAGGGGCTAAATCCTGATGTTGCTTTATCATAAGGAGAAGCTCTATGACAGAGTTGTTGATCCTATATCTTTAGGAGCTCTTTCTCTGAATTTTGGAGAGCAGAGAAATGCTGAGGGGCTAAATCCTGATGTTGCTTTATCATAAGGAGAAGCTCTATGACAGAGTTGTTGATCCTATATCTTTAGGAGCTCTTTCTCTGAATTTTGGAGAGCAGAGAAATGCTGAGGGGCTAAATCCTGATGTTGCTTTATCATAAGGAGAAGCTCTATGACAGAGTTGTTGATCCTATATCTTTAGGAGCTCTTTCTCTGAATTTTGGAGAGCAGAGAAATGCTGAGGGGCTAAATCCTGATGTTGCTTTATCATAAGAAGCTCTATGACAGAGTTGTTGATCGTATATCTTTAGGAGCTCTTTCTCTGAATTTTGGAGAGCAGAGAAATGCTGAGGGGCTAAATCCTGATGTTGCTTTATCATAAGGAAAAGCTCTATGCCAGAGTTGTTGATCCTATATCTTTGGGAGCTCTTTCTCTGAATTTTGGAGAGCAGAGAAATGCTGAGGCGCTAAATCCTGATGTTGCTTTATCATAAGGAGAAGCTCTATGCCAGAGTTGTTGATCCTATATCTTTGGGAGCTCTTTCTCTGAATTTTGGAGAGCAGAGAAATGCTGAGGGGCTAAATCCTGATGTTGCTTTATCATAAGGAGAAGCTCTATGCCAGAGTTGTTGATCCTATATCTTTGGGAGCTCTTTCTCTGAATTTTGGAGAGCAGAGAAATGCTGAGGGGCTAAATCCTGATGTTGCTTTATCATAAGGAGAAGCTCTATGACAGAGTTGTTGATCCTATATCTTTGGGAGCTCTTTCTCTGAATTTTGGAGAGCAGAGAAATGCTGTGGGGCTAAATCCTGATGTTGCTTTATCATAAGGAGAAGCTCTATGCCAGAGTTGTTGATCCTATATCTTTAGGAGCTCTTTCTCTGAATTTTGGAGAGCAGAGAAATGCTGAGGGGCTAAATCCTGATGTTGCGTTATCATAAGGAGAAGATCTATGCCAGAGTTGTTGATCCTATATCTTTAGGAGCTCTTTCTCTGAATTTTGGAGAGCAGAGAAATGCTGAGGGGCTAAATCCTGATGTTGCTTTTCATAAGGAGAAGCTCTATGCCAGAGTTGTTGATCCTATATCTTTAGGAGCTCTTTCTCTGAATTTTGGAGAGCAGAGAAATGCTGAGGGGCTAAATCCTGATGTTGCTTTATCATAAGGAGAAGCTCTATGACAGAGTTGTTGATCCTATATCTTTAGGAGCTCTTTCTCTGAATTTTGGAGAGCAGAGAAATGCTGAGGGGCTAAATCCTGATGTTGCTTTATCATAAGGAGAAGCTCTATGCCAGAGTTGTTGATCCTATATATTTGGGAGCTCTTCCTCTGTATTTTGGAGAGCAGAGAAATGCTGAGGGGCTAAATCCCGATGTTGCTTTATCATAAGGAGAAGCCCTATGCCAGAGTTGTTGATCCTATATCTTTGGGAGCTCTTTCTCTGAATTTTGGAGAGCAGAGAAATGCTGAGGGGCTAAATCCTGATGTTGCTTTATCATAAGGAGAAGCTCTATGCCAGAGTTGTTGATCCTATATCTTTAGGAGCTCTTTCTCTGAATTTTGGAGAGCAGAGAAATGCTGAGGGGCTAAATCCTGATGTTGTTTTATCATAAGGAGAAGCTCTATGCCAGAGGTGTTGATCCTATATCTTTGGGAGCTCTTTCTCTGAATTTTGGAGAGCAGAGAAATGCTGAGGGGTTAAATCCTGATGTTGCTTTATCATAAGGAGAAGCTGTATTCCAGAGTTGTTGATCCTATATCTTTGGGAGCTCTTTCTCTGAATTTTGGAGAGCAGAGAAATGCTGAGGGGCTAAATCCTGATGTTGCTTTATCATAAGGAGAAGCTCTATGACAGAGTTGTTGATCCTATATCTTTAGGAGCTCTTTCTCTGAATTTTGGAGAGCAGAGAAATGCTGAGGGGCTAAATCCTGATGTTGCTTTATCATAAGGAGAAGCTCTATGACAGAGTTGTTGATCCTATATCTTTAGGAGCTCTTTCTCTGAATTTTGGAGAGCAGAGAAATGCTGAGGGGCTAAATCCTGATGTTGCTTTATCATAAGGAGAAGCTCTATGACAGAGTTGTTGATCCTATATCTTTGGGAGCTCTTTCTCTGAATTTTGGAGAGCAGAGAAATGCTGAGGGGCTAAATCTTGATGTTGCTTTATCATAAGGAGAAGCCCTATGCCAGAGTTGTTGATCCTATATCTTTAGGAGCTCTTTCTCTGAATTTTGGAGAGCAGAGAAATGCTGAGGGGCTAAATCCTGATGTTGTTTTATCATAAGGAGAAGCTCTATGCCAGAGGTGTTGATCCTATATCTTTGGGAGCTCTTCTCTGAATTTTGGAGAGCAGAGAAATGCTGAGGGGTTAAATCCTGATGTTGCTTTATCATAAGGAGAAGCTGTATTCCAGAGTTGTTGATCCTATATCTTTGGAAGCTCTTTCTCTGAATTTTGGAGAGCAGAGAAATGCTGAGGGGCTAAATCCTGATGTTGCTTTATCATAAGGAGAAGCTCTATGACAGAGTTGTTGATCCTATATCTTTAGGAGCTCTTTCTCTGAATTTTGGAGAGCAGAGAAATGCTGAGGGGCTAAATCCTGATGTTGCTTTATCATAAGGAGAAGCTCTATGACAGAGTTGTTGATCCTATATCTTTAGGAGCTCTTTCTCTGAATTTTGGAGAGCAGAGAAATGCTGAGGGGCTAAATCCTGATGTTGCTTTACCATAAGGAGAAGCTCTATGACAGAGTTGTTGATCCTATATCTTTAGGAGCTCTTTCTCTGAATTTTGGAGAGCAGAGAAATGCTGAGGGGCTAAATCCTGATGTTGCTTTATCATAAGAAGCTCTATGACAGAGTTGTTGATCGTATATCTTTAGGAGCTCTTTCTCTGAATTTTGGAGAGCAGAGAAATGCTGAGGGGCTAAATCCTGATGTTGTTTTATCATAAGGAGAAGCTCTATGCCAGAGGTGTTGATCCTATATCTTTGGGAGCTCTTCTCTGAATTTTGGAGAGCAGAGAAATGCTGAGGGGTTAAATCCTGATGTTGCTTTATCATAAGGAGAAGCTGTATTCCAGAGTTGTTGATCCTATATCTTTGGAAGCTCTTTCTCTGAATTTTGGAGAGCAGAGAAATGCTGAGGGGCTAAATCCTGATGTTGCTTTATCATAAGGAGAAGCTCTATGACAGAGTTGTTGATCCTATATCTTTGGGAGCTCTTTCTCTGAATTTTGGAGAGCAGAGAAATGCTGAGGGGCTAAATCTTGATGTTGCTTTATCATAAGGAGAAGCCCTATGCCAGAGTTGTTGATCCTATATCTTTAGGAGCTCTTTCTCTGAATTTTGGAGAGCAGAGAAATGCTGAGGGGCTAAATCCTGATGTTGTTTTATCATAAGGAGAAGCTCTATGCCAGAGGTGTTGATCCTATATCTTTGGGAGCTCTTCTCTGAATTTTGGAGAGCAGAGAAATGCTGAGGGGTTAAATCCTGATGTTGCTTTATCATAAGGAGAAGCTGTATTCCAGAGTTGTTGATCCTATATCTTTGGAAGCTCTTTCTCTGAATTTTGGAGAGCAGAGAAATGCTGAGGGGCTAAATCCTGATGTTGCTTTATCATAAGGAGAAGCTCTATGACAGAGTTGTTGATCCTATATCTTTGGGAGCTCTATCTCTGAATTTTGGAGAGCAGAGAAATGCTGAGGGGCTAAATCTTGATGTTGCTTTATCATAAGGAGAAGCCCTATGCCAGAGTTGTTGATCCTATATCTTTAGGAGCTCTTTCTCTGAATTTTGGAGAGCAGAGAAATGCTGAGGGGCTAAATCCTGATGTTGCTTTATCATAAGGAGAAGCTCTATGACAGAGTTGTTGATCCTATATCTTTGGGAGCTCTTTCTCTGAATTTTGGAGAGCAGAGAAATGCTGAGGGGCTAAATCCTGATGTTGCTTTATCATAAGGAGAAGCTCTATGCCAGAGTTGTTGATCCTATATCTTTGGGAGCTCTTTCTCTGAATTTTGGAGAGCAGAGAAATGCTGAGGGGCTAAATCCTGATGTTGCTTTATCATAAGGAGAAACTCTATGCCAGAGTTGTTGATCCTATATCTTTAGGAGCTCTTTCTCTGAATTTTGGAGAGCAGAGAAATGCTGAGGGGCTAAATCTTGATGTTGCTTTATCATAAGGAGAAGCTCTATGACAGAGTTGTTGATCCTATATCTTTAGGAGCTCTTTCTCTGAATTTTGGAGAGCAGAGAAATGCTGAGGGGCTAAATCCTGATGTTGCTTTATCATAAGGAGAAGCTCTATGACAGAGTTGTTGATCCTATATCTTTAGGAGCTCTTTCTCTGAATTTTGGAGAGCAGAGAAATGCTGAGGGGCTAAATCCTGATGTTGCTTTACCATAAGGAGAAGCTCTATGACAGAGTTGTTGATCCTATATCTTTAGGAGCTCTTTCTCTGAATTTTGGAGAGCAGAGAAATGCTGAGGGGCTAAATCCTGATGTTGCTTTATCATAAGAAGCTCTATGACAGAGTTGTTGATCGTATATCTTTAGGAGCTCTTTCTCTGAATTTTGGAGAGCAGAGAAATGCTGAGGGGCTAAATCCTGATGTTGTTTTATCATAAGGAGAAGCTCTATGCCAGAGGTGTTGATCCTATATCTTTGGGAGCTCTTCTCTGAATTTTGGAGAGCAGAGAAATGCTGAGGGGTTAAATCCTGATGTTGCTTTATCATAAGGAGAAGCTGTATTACAGAGTTGTTGATCCTATATCTTTGGAAGCTCTTTCTCTGAATTTTGGAGAGCAGAGAAATGCTGAGGGGCTAAATCCTGATGTTGCTTTATCATAAGGAGAAGCTCTATGCCAGAGTTGTTGATCCTATATCTTTGGGAGCTCTTTCTCTGAATTTTGGAGAGCAGAGAAATGTTGAGGGGCTAAATCCTGATGTTGCTTTATCATAAGGAGAAGCTCTATGCCAGAGTTGTTGATCGTATATCTTTGGGAGCTCTTTCTCTGAATTTTGGAGAGCAGAGAAATGCTGAGGGGCTAAATCCTGATGTTGCTTTATCATAAGGAAAAGCTCTATGCCAGAGTTGTTGATCCTATATCTTTGGGAGCTCTTTCTCTGAATTTTGGAGAGCAGAGAAATGCTGAGGCGCTAAATCCTGATGTTGCTTTATCATAAGGAGAAGCTCTATGCCAGAGTTGTTGATCCTATATCTTTGGGAGCTCTTTCTCTGAATTTTGGAGAGCAGAGAAATGCTGAGGGGCTAAATCCTGATGTTGCTTTATCATAAGGAGAAGCTCTATGCCAGAGTTGTTGATCCTATATCTTTGGGAGCTCTTTCTCTGAATTTTGGAGAGCAGAGAAATGCTGAGGGGCTAAATCCTGATGTTGCTTTATCATAAGGAGAAGCTCTATGACAGAGTTGTTGATCCTATATCTTTGGGAGCTCTTTCTCTGAATTTTGGAGAGCAGAGAAATGCTGTGGGGCTAAATCCTGATGTTGCTTTATCATAAGGAGAAGCTCTATGCCAGAGTTGTTGATCCTATATCTTTAGGAGCTCTTTCTCTGAATTTTGGAGAGCAGAGAAATGCTGAGGGGCTAAATCCTGATGTTGCGTTATCATAAGGAGAAGATCTATGCCAGAGTTGTTGATCCTATATCTTTAGGAGCTCTTTCTCTGAATTTTGGAGAGCAGAGAAATGCTGAGGGGCTAAATCCTGATGTTGCTTTTCATAAGGAGAAGCTCTATGCCAGAGTTGTTGATCCTATATCTTTAGGAGCTCTTTCTCTGAATTTTGGAGAGCAGAGAAATGCTGAGGGGCTAAATCCTGATGTTGCTTTATCATAAGGAGAAGCTCTATGACAGAGTTGTTGATCCTATATCTTTAGGAGCTCTTTCTCTGAATTTTGGAGAGCAGAGAAATGCTGAGGGGCTAAATCCTGATGTTGCTTTATCATAAGGAGAAGCTCTATGCCAGAGTTGTTGATCCTATATATTTGGGAGCTCTTCCTCTGTATTTTGGAGAGCAGAGAAATGCTGAGGGGCTAAATCCCGATGTTGCTTTATCATAAGGAGAAGCCCTATGCCAGAGTTGTTGATCCTATATCTTTGGGAGCTCTTTCTCTGAATTTTGGAGAGCAGAGAAATGCTGAGGGGCTAAATCCTGATGTTGCTTTATCATAAGGAGAAGCTCTATGCCAGAGTTGTTGATCCTATATCTTTAGGAGCTCTTTCTCTGAATTTTGGAGAGCAGAGAAATGCTGAGGGGCTAAATCCTGATGTTGTTTTATCATAAGGAGAAGCTCTATGCCAGAGGTGTTGATCCTATATCTTTGGGAGCTCTTTCTCTGAATTTTGGAGAGCAGAGAAATGCTGAGGGGTTAAATCCTGATGTTGCTTTATCATAAGGAGAAGCTGTATTCCAGAGTTGTTGATCCTATATCTTTGGGAGCTCTTTCTCTGAATTTTGGAGAGCAGAGAAATGCTGAGGGGCTAAATCCTGATGTTGCTTTATCATAAGGAGAAGCTCTATGACAGAGTTGTTGATCCTATATCTTTAGGAGCTCTTTCTCTGAATTTTGGAGAGCAGAGAAATGCTGAGGGGCTAAATCCTGATGTTGCTTTATCATAAGGAGAAGCTCTATGACAGAGTTGTTGATCCTATATCTTTAGGAGCTCTTTCTCTGAATTTTGGAGAGCAGAGAAATGCTGAGGGGCTAAATCCTGATGTTGCTTTATCATAAGGAGAAGCTCTATGACAGAGTTGTTGATCCTATATCTTTAGGAGCTCTTTCTCTGAATTTTGGAGAGCAGAGAAATGCTGAGGGGCTAAATCCTGATGTTGCTTTATCATAAGAAGCTCTATGACAGAGTTGTTGATCGTATATCTTTAGGAGCTCTTTCTCTGAATTTTGGAGAGCAGAGAAATGCTGAGGGGCTAAATCCTGATGTTGCTTTATCATAAGGAAAAGCTCTATGCCAGAGTTGTTGATCCTATATCTTTGGGAGCTCTTTCTCTGAATTTTGGAGAGCAGAGAAATGCTGAGGCGCTAAATCCTGATGTTGCTTTATCATAAGGAGAAGCTCTATGCCAGAGTTGTTGATCCTATATCTTTGGGAGCTCTTTCTCTGAATTTTGGAGAGCAGAGAAATGCTGAGGGGCTAAATCCTGATGTTGCTTTATCATAAGGAGAAGCTCTATGCCAGAGTTGTTGATCCTATATCTTTGGGAGCTCTTTCTCTGAATTTTGGAGAGCAGAGAAATGCTGAGGGGCTAAATCCTGATGTTGCTTTATCATAAGGAGAAGCTCTATGACAGAGTTGTTGATCCTATATCTTTGGGAGCTCTTTCTCTGAATTTTGGAGAGCAGAGAAATGCTGTGGGGCTAAATCCTGATGTTGCTTTATCATAAGGAGAAGCTCTATGCCAGAGTTGTTGATCCTATATCTTTAGGAGCTCTTTCTCTGAATTTTGGAGAGCAGAGAAATGCTGAGGGGCTAAATCCTGATGTTGCGTTATCATAAGGAGAAGATCTATGCCAGAGTTGTTGATCCTATATCTTTAGGAGCTCTTTCTCTGAATTTTGGAGAGCAGAGAAATGCTGAGGGGCTAAATCCTGATGTTGCTTTTCATAAGGAGAAGCTCTATGCCAGAGTTGTTGATCCTATATCTTTAGGAGCTCTTTCTCTGAATTTTGGAGAGCAGAGAAATGCTGAGGGGCTAAATCCTGATTTTCCTTTATCATAAGGAGAAGCTCTATGACAGAGTTGTTGATCCTATATCTTTAGGAGCTCTTTCTCTGAATTTTGGAGAGCAGAGAAATGCTGAGGGGCTAAATCCTGATGTTGCTTTATCATAAGGAGAAGCTCTATGCCAGAGTTGTTGATCCTATATATTTGGGAGCTCTTCCTCTGTATTTTGGAGAGCAGAGAAATGCTGAGGGGCTAAATCCCGATGTTGCTTTATCATAAGGAGAAGCCCTATGCCAGAGTTGTTGATCCTATATCTTTGGGAGCTCTTTCTCTGAATTTTGGAGAGCAGAGAAATGCTGAGGGGCTAAATCCTGATGTTGCTTTATCATAAGGAGAAGCTCTATGCCAGAGTTGTTGATCCTATATCTTTAGGAGCTCTTTCTCTGAATTTTGGAGAGCAGAGAAATGCTGAGGGGCTAAATCCTGATGTTGTTTTATCATAAGGAGAAGCTCTATGCCAGAGGTGTTGATCCTATATCTTTGGGAGCTCTTTCTCTGAATTTTGGAGAGCAGAGAAATGCTGAGGGGTTAAATCCTGATGTTGCTTTATCATAAGGAGAAGCTGTATTCCAGAGTTGTTGATCCTATATCTTTGGGAGCTCTTTCTCTGAATTTTGGAGAGCAGAGAAATGCTGAGGGGCTAAATCCTGATGTTGCTTTATCATAAGGAGAAGCTCTATGACAGAGTTGTTGATCCTATATCTTTAGGAGCTCTTTCTCTGAATTTTGGAGAGCAGAGAAATGCTGAGGGGCTAAATCCTGATGTTGCTTTATCATAAGGAGAAGCTCTATGACAGAGTTGTTGATCCTATATCTTTAGGAGCTCTTTCTCTGAATTTTGGAGAGCAGAGAAATGCTGAGGGGCTAAATCCTGATGTTGCTTTATCATAAGGAGAAGCTCTATGCCAGAGTTGTTGATCCTATATCTTTAGGAGCTCTTTCTCTGAATTTTGGAGAGCAGAGAAATGCTGAGGGGCTAAATCCTGATGTTGCTTTATCATAAGAAGCTCTATGACAGAGTTGTTGATCGTATATCTTTAGGAGCTCTTTCTCTGAATTTTGGAGAGCAGAGAAATGCTGAGGGGCTAAATCCTGATGTTGCTTTATCATAAGGAGAAGCTCTATGACACAGTTGTTGATCCTATACCTTTAGGAGCTCTTTCTCTGAATTTTGGAGAGCAGAGAAATGCTGAGGGGCTAAATCCTGATGTTGCTTTATCATAAGGAGAAGCTGTATTCCAGAGTTGTTGATCGTATATCTTTGGGAGCTCTTTCTCTGAATTTTGGAGAGCAGAGAAATGCTGAGGGGCTAAATCCTGATGTTGCTTTATCATAAGGAAAAGCTCTATGCCAGAGTTGTTGATCCTATATCTTTGGGAGCTCTTTCTCTGAATTTTGGAGAGCAGAGAAATGCTGAGGCGCTAAATCCTGATGTTGCTTTATCATAAGGAGAAGCTCTATGCCAGAGTTGTTGATCCTATATCTTTGGGAGCTCTTTCTCTGAATTTTGGAGAGCAGAGAAATGCTGAGGGGCTAAATCCTGATGTTGCTTTATTATAAGGAGAAGCTCTATGCCAGAGTTGTTGATCCTATATCTTTGGGAGCTCTTTCTCTGAATTTTGGAGAGCAGAGAAATGCTGAGGGGCTAAATCCTGATGTTGCTTTATCATAAGGAAAAGCTCTATGCCTGAGTTGTTGATCCTATATCTTTAGGAGCTCTTTCTCTGAATTTTGGAGAGCAGAGAAATGCTGAGGGGCTAAATCCTGATGTTGCTTTATCATAAGGAGAAGCTCTATGCCAGAGTTGGTGATCCTGTATCTTTGGGAGCTCTTTCTCTGAATTTTGGAGAGCAGAGAAATGCTGAGGGGCTAAATCCTGATGTTGCTTTATCATAAGGAGAAGCTCTATGACAGAGTTGTTGATCCTATATCTTTAGGAGCTCTTTCTCTGAATTTTGGAGAGCAGAGAAATGCTGAGGGGCTAAATCCTGATGTTGCTTTATCATAAGGAGAAGCTCTATGACAGAGTTGTTGATCCTATATCTTTAGGAGCTCTTTCTCTGAATTTTGGAGAGCAGAGAAATGCTGAGGCGCTAAATCCTGATGTTGCTTTATCATAAGGAGAAGCTCTATCACAGAGTTGTTGATCCTATTCCTTTAGGAGCTCTTTCTCTGAATTTTGGAGAGCAGAGAAATGCTGAGGGGCTAAATCCTGATGTTGTTTTATCATAAGGAGAAGCTCTATGCCAGAGGTGTTGATCCTATATCTTTGGGAGCTCTTTCTCTGAATTTTGGAGAGCAGAGAAATGCTGAGGGGTTAAATCCTGATGTTGCTTTATCATAAGGAGAAGCTGTATTCCAGAGTTGTTGATCCTATATCTTTGGAAGCTCTTTCTCTGAATTTTGGAGAGCAGAGAAATGCTGAGGGGCTAAATCCTGATGTTGCTTTTCATAAGGAGAAGCTCTATGCCAGAGTTGTTGATCCTATATCTTTGGGAGCTCTTTCTCTGAATTTTGGAGAGCAGAGAAATGCTGAGGGGCTAAATCCTGATGTTGCTTTATTATAAGGAGAAGCTCTATGCCAGAGTTGTTGATCCTATATCTTTGGGAGCTCTTTCTCTGAATTTTGGAGAGCAGAGAAATGCTGAAGGGCTAAATCCTGATGTTGCTTTATCATAAGGAGAAGCTCTATGCCAGAGTTGTTGATCCTATATCTTTGGGAGCTCTTTCTCTGAATTTTGGAGAGCAGAGAAATGCTGAGGGGCTAAATCCTGATGTTGCTTTATCATAAGGAGAAGCTCTATGCCAGAGTTGTTGATCCTATATCTTTGGGAGCTCTTTCTCTGAATTTTGGAGAGCAGAGAAATGCTGAGGGGCTAAATCCTGATGTTGCTTTATCATAAGGAGAAGCTCTATGCCAGAGTTGTTGATCCTATATCTTTGGGAGTTCTTTCTCTGAATTTTGGAGAGCAGAGAAATGCTGAGGGGCTAAATCCTGATGTTGCTTTATCATAAGGAGAAGCTCTATGCCAGGGTTGTTGATCCTATATCTTTGGGAGCTCTTTCTCTGAATTTTGGAGAGCAGAGAAATGCTGAGGGGCTAAATCCTGATGTTGCTTTATAATAAGGAAAAGCTCTATGCCAGAGTTGTTGATCCTATATCTTTGGGAGCTCTTTCTCTGAATTTTGGAGAGCAGAGAAATGCTGAGGCGCTAAATCCTGATGTTGCTTTATCATAAGGAGAAGCTCTATGCCAGAGTTGTTGATCCTATATCTTTGGGAGCTCTTTCTCTGAATTTTGGAGAGCAGAGAAATGCTGAGGGGCTAAATCCTGATGTTGCTTTATAATAAGGAAAAGCTCTATGCCAGAGTTGTTGATCCTATATCTTTGGGAGCTCTTTCTCTGAATTTTGGAGAGCAGAGAAATGCTGAGGGGCTAAATCCTGATGTTGCTTTATCATAAGGAGAAGCTCTATGCCAGAGTTGTTGATCCTATATCTTTGGGAGCTCTTTCTCTGAATTTTGGAGAGCAGAGAAATGCTGAGGGGCTAAATCCTGATGTTGCTTTATAATAAGGAAAAGCTCTATGCCAGAGTTGTTGATCCTATATCTTTGGGAGCTCTTTCTCTGAATTTTGGAGAGCAGAGAAATGCTGAGGCGCTAAATCCTGATGTTGCTTTATCATAAGGAGAAGCTCTATGCCAGAGTTGTTGATCCTATATCTTTGGGAGTTCTTTCTCTGAATTTTGGAGAGCAGAGAAATGCTGAGGGGCTAAATCCTGATGTTGCTTTATCATAAGGAGAAGCTCTATGCCAGAGGTGTTGATCCTATATCTTTAGGAACTCTTTCTCTGAATTTTGGAGAGCAGAGAAATGCTGAGGGGCTAAATCCTGATGTTGCTTTATCATAAGGAGAAGCTCTATGCCAGAGGTGTTGATCCTATATCTTTAGGAGCTCTTTCTCTGAATTTTGGAGAGCAGAGAAATGCTGAGGGGCTAAATCCTGATGTTGCTTTTCATAAGGAGAAGCTCTATGCCAGAGTTGTTGATCCTATATCTTTAGGAGCTCTTTCTCTGAATTTTGGAGAGCAGAGAAATGCTGAGGGGCTAAATCCTGATGTTGCTTTATCATAAGGAGAAGCTCTACGCCAGAGTTGTTGATCCTATATCTTTGGGAGTTCTTTCTCTGAATTTTGGAGAGCAGAGAAATGCTGAGGGGCTAAATCCTGATGTTGCTTTATCATAAGGAGAAGCTCTATGCCAGAGTTGTTGATCCTGTATCTTTGGGAGCTCTTTCTCTGAATTTTGGAGAGCAGAGAAATGCTGAGGGGCTAAATCCTGATGTTGCTTTATCATAAGGAGAAGTTCTATGCCAGAGGTGTTGATCCTATATCTTTAGGAGCTCTTTCTCTGAATTTTGGAGAGCAGAGAAATGCTGAGGGGCTAAATCCTGATGTTGCTTTAAAATCACGAACGAATTTCATTTTCCAAGGTCTTGCCGTTTAAGAGGAATTGCAGATGAAACAAACAATAGAAATCGATAAACTAGTACATATATATATATAATAATTGGAGACTACATAATTGGAATAATTGGACGACATAATTGGAATAATAAGAGTGTAAATATTTGATATTTTTGACCTCCATCTTGAATGTCATACAGATGGTACGAAACGCCTAAAATTAGTCACTAAAGTGCCTTTTTGTGAATAATTTGCTGTGGAATGATTATGTGTGTATTTCTCTACCAACCAATAAGGAGTAATATTAACTCAAAGGTTAAGAACGTATTTCTCAGCAGCTGGAAAAATTGGACCAATATTTTCCCCAAGGAACAGTGGAGTAAAAAATCCGTAAGTGGGAACAGGGAAAATTTTGTAACATTTTTGAGTTCCGGTTCCAGCAAAAAGCAGCGTCTTCGGGTAACTCCAGCTCCAAAGTCCGGGTCAGAGGTAAAAAAAACAATCCAAAACCTTTAATTTTTAATGATAAGAGAGGAATAAGCTACAAGGAAGTGAGTTGGACTCCTAATCAGGGAATTGTTTTTGATCCTATGTGTGGAGAAATGCTCCAGGAAGGATCAGCAATGACTGCCTCAGAAGAACGAAACGGCAGATCCCGATCTCCAGCGAAAAATCGGTTGCTTTGCATCTGAAATGAACTTTTTCGGCTGCTGAAAAGAAAAATTCGCTGAAGGAAGAAATGATCATTACTATAAAGATGGAGAGAGAGAAGGAAATGACTTAGCGAAAGGATTCAACTCTCTCAAATGATTCATCATTTGAAAAAGGAATTTTATTTCGATCTTGGCATTGCTTATGTGGGGAAGGCCGTCGACAGGTCACCTTCATGATGACCGGTTGCCACGAGAGATGAATGGTAGATAGCGATGCCAATAGTTTACCATTAAGGACAATTTCTCCGCCACTTTTTTGATCTTGCCATTTCGATTCATTAGTAAAGAATGCTGATCGGGATTCCACTCGATGGACTTCAATGCCAAAGATCGATATTTAATTTGTACTTTGCATCATTAAGCAAAGAGACTGAAAGCGAATTCAGTTGATCTCTTTCATCCTTCAATGCCGTTTCGTTTTTTGCAAGGACAAAAAAAAATCGCGTCAAGTATCATCAACTGGCCAACGAAAAGAGTAAGAAAATCAGCTTCGTAAATGCCGGAAAAAATTATGCTCTGACTGCATTTCCTACAAATTACAAAAATTTTAATAACTTAATTTATTTTAATTGTAATCAAAATGGCAAGTGTTCGGAGTAGTAAATATAATGTTATTAAAATTTCCACTTCGTGAAATTCCAATTGCATTAGAATATATTTGCCATATTTTTTAAACGCGCAAATAACCGTTCTTTGACGTAGGATTGTTCCATCTGTCTCCTAACAGCTATCCAATGGCTTCTCATCCTCTGCGTAAAATACTTTGAATAGTTTAACATTACGCTTAACAAACTCTGTTTGACGAAATGCCAATTGAAAAGTTCTTGTTTAGAAGTGGGCATGCGAGTTTAGAAGAGGCAGCAATGGGTCAATGGTTACAGACAGACGAGAACTTCCTTCGTTGGGCAAGATGCCTTTCTATCTCTGCTTTAACTTCCTTCGTTGGGCAAGATGCCTCACCCTCTCTGCTATAACTTCCTTCGTTGGGCAAGATGCCTCTCTGCTTTAAATTCCTTCGTTGGGCAAGATGCCTCTCCGCTTTAACTTCCTTCGTTGGGCAAGATGCCTCTCCGCTTTAACTCCCTTCGTCGGGCAAGATGCCTCTCCGCTTTAACTTCCTTCGGCGGGCAAGGCGCCTCTCCGCTTTAACTTCCTTCGTCTGGCAAGATGCCTCCGCTTTAACTTCCTTCGTTGGGCAAGGTGCCTCTCCGCTTTAACTTCCTTCGTCGGGCAAGGTGCCTCTCCGCTTTAACTTCCTTCGTTGGGCAAGGTGCCTCTCCTTCTCCGCTTTAACTTCCTTCGTTGGGCAAGATCCCTTGCTTTCTCTGCTTTAACTTTCTACTCAGCAAAGTAATACAAAAAATCGCAGCTTTTGCCTTTATTTTTAAAATACCAAAGCTTCAATATATTTAAATTTGATATATTAATTAGTCTTGATAATCTCACAGAATAAATCTAAATTATAACGGTGGAATTCTTGTGTGAGGACATCAAGAGAATAAGCTCTGTGCAGTCTTCACATTCAAACTACCTATGGAGAGAAAATGGTTAGTGGGATGTTTAAAGAAACTATGTTTATTGATCCGTTCCTCCACTACTAAAGGCTGAAGCCATGTACACTGGAAGACTTCCTCCAATGCAGGTGTGACGATGACTCTAGAAGCTAGAGTTCAGGTACCTGCGATGGCCTCAGATCAGGATTATCCACCAGCTGATAAAACATATCCTTATGGATCTATTCACTTGGGTTGTCAACCGCAAACAAACAGAAAATATAGCGGAAGATTTTTCATCCATAAAAGTTCACCAGTGCAGCAAATTTAGGATCCATAATCAAACTCAGAGCCATGATTCCGTTCAGGTTGGTGTATATGGTCAGCACCAGGACCGTGTGGCTTGACCACTCCTCAGCAGGGTTGAAAAAAAAGTAAAGTAGCCACAGTTGTCCAGATCAGTAGGTCACACTGATCGGGCAGCCCTCCTCTTCCGTTCCCTTTCACAAGAGAGTATCTCTTTTGAAAGGTACTAACGATTTGCACCAGAAGGAAGTAACGTTCTGCAGAGAAGGCGGGATCGGACATTAAGTGCTAGGCCTGGCCGGATCTATGAATCATCATAGGGGATTGGTGCACAGGTCTCTTTACAGTGACTACTTAGCTACCATTATACTGAGCCATAAACTGGTGTAACTCGACTTTTTTTTTTCTTAAAGTACTTTTTTTTCTTTAAAAATGTTAATTAAATTTTTTTTTTCTTTAAAAACTTTTTGCTTTTCTCAAAGGAGAACATAAAGGTAGAATCTTTGTCCGAAACTATCTTTATCCAAGAGATTGAAAAAGAGTAAATGAAAACAGAAAAAAAATTATCTTTCAATTGTAGGGCGATGTTAAGAGAAATGGAGAACGTCATCAGGTAGTTGACTGTCAAAAGAAACTGAATGCGAAGATTAAAGCAATTATGAAAACGGTGTTTGCTTGATTCTTCCATCTTAATGCTTTGACTTGTTTACTCTCCATGCTGAAGATATCAGGAGTGTTTCAATTACATTCCTACGAAGGAGGAGATGTAGAGACAGGCAAAAAAAAATATCAAGCGTTGTGCTGGCCAAGACGTCGAAATGATTACAATTCATTAGATGATCTCATTGGAGATTGATTATACGGAGGGAAAGAATATCAGGGGTGATATACCAGATATTGGATTAGTATATCAATCGCACGTGCTTCACTACTGACGGAACACAGATGAAATCGAGATCTTCAGTAAACGGGCGTCTGTTAAAAACATCCGAAAACAATTATCGCTGATCCTTTTGCATCGTGCACTTCAGTTGTACAGTTGGCGAGTGTCATTTATGCCTATCTCAAGCTTTAGATTTGCGTATGAGAGCCTCAAGAAATGATCTTCGTAATAGATGTCCTTCCGTTTCTGTGAGCTTGTAGCTCTTTATTTATCGTCAGAATTGGTTGGGCTTTTCATATTCTCTGCTTCCTGAATCTGAAATTTCTATTCGCTTAACAAAAAAAAGTGTCACAATACTTTTGTCATTGCATGATATACTCTTGATTTCCCTTTTCTTTGTGCAATTTTAATTCGGTCATCATTGCTGATGAGTGAGGTCAACGTGATGATTGATTTGCTGCGATTGAGAGTCTTTAGTGAGATGGAAATGAACCGGAAGGAATTCCATTTGCTTCCCCATTTTCAAGAGAGAGTGAAAAAAAAATAAACAAATGATTCCAAATGCATCAACGGATGAAATCGAGTTTACTCGTGGGAAAGAAAATACTTTAACGACCCAACGATTAGAATTCAAAGGATTTTCAGATTAGTCTGAAATGTGTGCATTTGTTTTTTGTTTCCTTCCTTTCGATGTCAAACTATCCTTAATCACCTTAAAACCTTCCTCTCAGCTTATTTGGTCTCTTGCATTTTTTTAAACCTCCGACAGAAGATGTTCCCATTGAAATGGCAGCAAGAGCAGTAAATAAACTGCAAAGGGCGCTCCATTCAGCAGATTGCTGTGAACGTGCTTCGGCTCCGATTACTATAAATTATCCGTTCGCATCTCGCGGGAGAGAGACCTGCGCTCGTGGCAACACTAAGATGCGCCGTTGAAGGCGTCACCAAAGGGAACCGTTCCCGTTCGAAACTGACAGTTTGTGGTGAGAGAACAACGCATTCGCTTTGCTGCAATTGGCTTTTCGCTTGGCTAAATCTGCTCTTGCCAATTCCAACTCATGCCTCGCAGGAAAGAGGAACAGTTCGTGACTGAGTAGGAACATCGCTGAGAGGAAAAGAGAAACTTTCTGCTTTCCTCAGAAACAGAATAATTTCTATTTTTTGGACAAACGTGGAATTTTCTTATCACTAAATGTTTTGTGAAAGTTTTAAGTTTGTTGATTTTTCAGTATCAAGGCACGATTTGGTTTCCTGGAGTTCTTTTATAATGAAAGCCTTACTGACAAGGGAGCTAACACAGGGTGCCTCTGAAAATGGCAGAAGCGTTAGAAAAGATATGGCATTTTTTGTCATTGGAGAGTAATTTACCTAATTACCTTTGTTAAATAATTTCATGCTATGTATGACGCATAAGTTTATTAAATAATACGTAAAAAAAGTTTTAAAATTGCCAAATGATTAGACACATTTTCCACACATTTTAAAGAAATTGTTAAATATAAATCAATCTAATCTTTTGCTATCCACAAAAGATTTTGAGTATTAGAATAACATATAAAACCTAAAAATTTTAAAAATAAAAGAAATATTAAAAATAAAATGAATATTAATATTCTAATACATCGTCTTAATTTGCATACGTTGTACGATCGCATGCTCTCTCTAATATTGTAGATTTCATTGTTAGGCGTGCAGCTGACCATCGTTACTGAATCCCATCGTGCACAGCTGAAAAGCAGCCATATTGAAGAATTCGAAGTTCGATTCCATCGTTTTACCCATTACGAATCGCTTTCGCTTTCTTACCAAATGGCCGAGTGGCCTTCGCTTTCCTTCCCAAATGGCTGAGTGGCCTTCGCTTTCCTTCCCAATGGCTGAGTGGCCTTCGCTTTCCTTCCCAATGGCTGAGTGGCCTTCGCTTTCCTTCCCAATGGCTGAGTGGCCTTTGCGTTGTTTCCCAATGGCAAAGTGGCTTTCGCTTTTCTTTCCTAATGGCTGAGAGGCCTTTGCGTTGTTTCCCAATGGCAAAGTGGCTTTCGCTTTTCTTTCCTAATGGCTGAGTGGCCTTTGCGTTGTTTCCCAATGGCAAAGTGGCTTTCGTTTTTCTTTCCCAATGGCTGAGTGGCCTTTGCGTTGTTTCCCAATGGCAAAGTGGCTTTCGCTTTTCTTTCCCAATGGCTGAGTGGCCTTTGCGTTGTTTCCCAATGGCAAAGTGGCTTTCGCTTTTCTTTCCCAATGGCTGAGTGGCCTTTGCGTTGTTCCCCAATGGCAAAGTGGCTTTCGCTTTTCTTTCCCAATGGCTGAGTGGCCTTTGCGTTTTTCCAAATGGCAAAGTGGCTTTCACTTTTCTTTCCCAATAGCTGGTTGGCCTTTGCGTTGTTTCCCAATGGAGAAGTGGCTTTCGCTATTCTTTTCCAATGGCTGAGTGGCCTTTGCGTTGTTCCCCAATGGCAAAGTGGCTTTCGCTTTTCTTTCCCAATGGCTGAGTGGCCTTTGCGTTGTTTCCAAATGGCAAAGTGGCTTTCACTTTTCTTTCCCAATAGCTGGTTGGCCTTTGCGTTGTTTCCCAATGGAGAAGTGGCTTTCGCTATTCTTTTCCAATGGCTGAGTGGCCTTTGCGTTGTTTCCCAATGGCTAAGTGGCTTTCGCTTTTCTTTCATAATGGCTGAATGGCCTTTGCGTTGTTTCCCAATGGCAAAGTGGCTTTCGCTTTTCTTTCCCAATGGCTGAGTGGCCTTTGCGTTGTTTCCCAATGGCAAAGTGGCTTTCGCTTTTCTTTCCCAATGGCTGAGTGGCCTTTGCGTTGTTCCCCAATGGCAAAGTGGCTTTCGCTTTTCTTTCCCAATGGCTGAGTGGCCTTTGCGTTGTTTCCAAATGGCAAAGTGGCTTTCACTTTTCTTTCCCAATAGCTGGTTGGCCTTTGCGTTGTTTCCCAATGGAGAAGTGGCTTTCGCTATTCTTTTCCAATGGCTGAGTGGCCTTTGCGTTGTTCCCCAATGGCAAAGTGGCTTTCACTTTTCTTTCCCAATGGCTGAGTGGCCTTTGCGTTGTTTCCCAATGGCAAAGTGGCTTTCGCTTTTCTTTCATAATGGCTGAGTGGCCTTTGCGTTGTTTCCCAATGGCAAAGTGGCTTTCGCTTTTCTTTCCCAATGGCTGAGTGGCCTTTGTGTTGTTTCCAAATGGCAAAGTGGCTTTCGCTTTTCTTTTCCAATGGCTGAGTGGCCTTTGCGTTGTTTCCCAATGGCAAAGTGGCTTTCGCTTTTCTTTCATAATGGCTGAGTGGCCTTTGCGTTGTTTCCCAATGGCAAAGTGGCTTTCGCTTTTCTTTCCCAATGGCTGAGTGGCCTTTGTGTTGTTTCCAAATGGCAAAGTGGCTTTCGCTTTTCTTTTCCAATGGCTGAGTGGCCTTTGCGTTGTTTCCCAATGGCAAAGTGGCTTTCGCTTTTCTTTCATAATGGCTGAGTGGCCTTTGCGTTGTTTCCCAATGGCAAAGTGGCTTTCGCTTTTCTTTCCCAATGGCTGAGTGGCCTTTGTGTTGTTTCCAAATGGCAAAGTGGCTTTCGCTTTTCTCTCCCAATGGCTGAGTGGCCTTTGCGTTGTTCCCCAATGGCAAAGTGGCTTTCGCTTTTCTTTCATAATGGCTGAGTGGCCTTTGCGTTGTTTCCCAATGGCAAAGTGGCTTTCGCTTTTCTTTCCCAATGGCTGAGTGGCCTTTGCGTTGTTTCCCAATGGCAAAGCGGCTTTCGTTTTTCTTTCCCAATGGCTGAGTGGCCTTTGCGTTGTTTACCAATGGTAAAGTGGCTTTCGCTTTTCTTTCCCAATGGCTGGGTGGCCTTTGCGTTGTTTCCCAATGGCAAAGTGGCTTTCGCTTTTCTTACCCAATGGACGAGTGGACTTCAGTTTTCTTTCCAATGGTTGAGTGAGCTTCGGTTTTCTTCTCAATGACTGAGTGACCTTCGTTTTACTTTCCAATTGCTAAGTAGTCTTCGCTTTAATTCCAATGGCTAAGTGGCCAGAATACAAAGTACTCCAAGATCTTAAGAGGCAATTGCGGATAATCATCTGGTTCAATCCCTAACTGCGCATGCTGAGGTTTTCTTAAACCACAGTCTAAGTCCTTGACGAATGACGGCGGCTTTTAGAAGCATTTTTGGACAAATTTTTGATTTAAAGGGGGGGGGGGAGCCGACCCAAAAGGGGTCTCGGAACCGTTAACCTCCCGTGAGATATTGACCTGAATTTAATGGAATTCATAAGAGATTAGTCTGCTTCAAATATGTATTTCTGTTAGCAGAGCATTTTCGTAACTATATGGTTAGAGCATCTTTTTCTTCTTTCTCTGCGTTGTGGAGGGCGAAGTTGTTTTCCACAGAAGCAGCAAAGAAATCTTTGAAAATGAAGAGCCAGAGAAATTGTCACTTTCATGAAATGCATTAAGATGATGACTACATCAAAGAGAGACAAAAATAATTTTTCATCAGATCAATGAATCTTTTTCCCATTAGCTCATCTCACAATTTAAAGTGGTTACAACTGGTAATTTTTTAAAAATTCTCATCATTGTAATTGATAACTTAATGCACGAGGTAATTAAAGTAATAAGCCTCCTTTCATACCTCACTCCTTTCCAATACATTACACGATTGTTTCCAAACTTCCTAATTTACTTCGCTCCTCATATTCATTTCGACAGATCATAATATTCTTCGTAGACGCAGTCCAAATGCTTAAGCCTTAGTTACTGTTATTAGTGTGCTTGACGGTCTCTGCATACTTTACATAATCTGTTTATTAACAGATCATTTTTCACGCAGATCGCATAATTAAGGCAGCAATGGCTCCTAGAGAGTGAAATGTCTGGAAAGCAATTATTGGTGCATTTTTCTTGCGAGGGAATTAAAAAGCATTCAACTCCCAAATTAACCTTGAAATGTCCGTCAGAATCGAGATTCATGCTTCGTCATTCGTGGGAAATCGAAATTTCAGATTCATGAGAATGGTTAATCTTCGAAGTAAATAATAAAATGCAATGAATCTCCGATATTTTCTTATTTCACAGATATTTTAAAGCGCACTTTGAAAGTAAATCTTCCTAGAGGAGGGAGGAGAGAGGAGTTACCTCAGAAAGAAAAAAAAACCTTTCAAAACTCTCACCTAGAAAAAAGAAATGCTGAAAAGGGAAACGAAGAAAAATATTTGGCCAATATTTATCCCTTGCAGTGCATAGGTCTAAACGATGACTAATGATGATTAGGTAACAAGGACGCCGATGCTTCAAAGAGAGTTCGAGGAAGGAAACTCATCGGACAACAGTTTATCGGAGAAAGAGAATCTCTTTCAAATCCGAAACAGATGACTCTTCTTGCCATCCGAGTCTTTTTCTTTTCGATAAGAGATCGTCTTGGGAATAGGAATAGTCTAAAAATATAAATATTCAGGGATCGAGCCCCACTGGCCTCATGCTTAGAACCTGACACTCCAATTGATCCATGAGAAGGAGTCCCACTTGAACCAGATCTCGAACAAAGGAGAATTCGTTGCCTCGGCATCAGCAAATCACAAATGATCTCGGCACTCAATATCCGAGAGTAAACAAATGAAATATTTCCTAAAGGAGACAAAAGAAAATAAGGATGCAGCATCGACGTATCCTTTGCCAAATTGTGCCATTTTGCGAATGGTGGGCGCGAGTGTCTGTTGTTGCACGTCACTTCCCTTCCACACGAGATGTATTTTACCGACGAGACTGAAGGTCAAAAGAAATATTAATATCGACTGCTTGTATTGTTTGCCGGTATTTGCTTTCGGCATTATCCCCATTTTGGAAATTTATTTCCCTCTTTCGGGAATCGGAGTCGGCGCTTGCTTATCTCTCGTGCGATGGGAAGCATGAAAGAGAAGCGAACATCGGCAGCAAAAGAGGAGCTCGCGCTGAGGGAAGCATGATTCATGGCCGAGGCATCGCTCGAGCTCACTAATCCTTTGCAGCAGCCATTTCAATCGTGTCGACTTGTTTCTTTTGCTCCAGCTTAAAAGAGGGTGATCACTTCCTCCTCTTCTTCTTCATCTTCTGAGACGATCAAGATGAGAAGCATCCATCATCTGCTGCTATAATCTTCTATGAACCTAAGGGAAAACGCGACGCTTTCTCTATTGCACTTCTTTTAACGGGGAACGTCACTCGAGCTATAAGGAGAATCAGTTGCTTCTAGACGACAACATCGACTCATGGTAATGTATACAAAGGCCAGACAAGATAAGCGAAATCTCCAACGGTTATGTCAATGGGAAGCAAAACGAAAAATCTTCAGCAGAAATAAAGTCACTGCAAAAATAAGCTTTTATGATAAAATGCAAAGTATGATACATTGAAAAAAAAAACACTTAAATTCGATTATCTATAATTATTAATTATTGTTACGAAAGGTAAAAATATCTAAGAGCAGCATTGTCAATCATAATATTAAAAAATGAATTGAATGATAAATGATAAATATTAGTTTTCAACTTTTTACTGAAATGAGTGAAATTTCAAGAGACTTGAAGCATTAAGAAGTTCTCTTTTGTATTCCTTCATAGAAGTACGCAAAATATTATTCATAAACACTCACTGTCTTATTGCATATTTTAGAAAAGAATTCTGTTTAATCAAGAACCTAAAAAAAGAAATAAATAAAGCAAAAGTGAAAACGAGACAGAATCATCAAATCAAACACAATCTTCGAATTTTACAGAATTGAGCGAATGCTGAAAGAAACTGAACCAAGATGAGGAGATAAAATGCAACGAAGATGAAAGAGGAGGGATCTCCAAAAGAAATCTTATAGATAAAAAGCAAACGACAAAATTTGTGGTGAACTGTTTTGTCAAAATAAATCAATGCTAAATATTTAAAAACTACAAGAAAATAGGAAATAAAATGAATCTATCCACTTTTTTAATTAAAACACAGGTTTACATAAGAGTTTACAGAGATGAAAAAAATGTACTTGATAGAATTCCACTTTTATAAAAAAATTTTTAAATATTAAGATTTAAAATACTGAAAAAAAAGATTACAAAATCACCAAAAATATTAAAGTTTAAAATATTAAACAAACAAATTAAAATGCCTGTAAGAAATAAAAATAATCTGCTATATATTTTAAAGATTTCGTAATTATAAATTTGTACTTTGAATGAAGGGTAAATCTTTTCGCAGTGAATATATCTCACCAACTTTATTAGTAGGGAATATATTCCATCAAATCTTTTCGCAGTGAATATATCTCACCAACTTTATTAGTAGGGAATATATTCCATCAAATCTTTTCGCAGTGAATCTATCTTACCAACTGTATTAACAGGGAATATATTCCACCAAATATTTTCGTAGTTACTCTATCTCACTAACTATATGTATTAACAGGGAATATATTCCACCAAATCGTTTCGTAGCGAATCTATCTCACCAAGTGTATTAATAATGAATATACTGCACCAAATCTTTTTGTAGTAAATCTATCTCACCAACTCTATTATTAGTGAATATATTACACTAACACTTTTCGTAGTGAATCTATCTCATCTCTAAAATAGGAAATATATTCCACCAAATCTTTTCGTAGTGAATCTATCTCACCAACTCTATTATTGAACATATTGCACCACATCTTTTCATAGTGAATCTATTTCACTAACTCTATTATCAGTGAACATATTGCACCAAATCTTTTCACAGTGAATCTAGACCAAATTTTTTCATAGTGAATCTATCTCACCAACTCTATTAATAGTGACTATATTCCACCAAATCTTTTCGCAGTGAATCTATCTCACCAACTTTATTATTAGTAAACGTATTGCACCAAATCTTTCATAGTGAATCTATCTCACCTACTCTATTATTAGTGAATATATTTCACCAAATCATTTTGTAGTGAATCTTTCTTACCAACTCTATTACTAATGAATATAATTCATCAAATCTTTTCGTAGTAAATCTATTTCACCAACTCTATTAATACGGAATATATTCCACCAAATCTTTTAATAGGGAGTCTATCTCACCAAGTCTGTTAATAGTGAATATATCTCCCCAACTCTATTATTAGTGAATAATCATGGCCGAGTGGTTAGCACGCTTGGCTACTGATCTAAAAGGGACCTGGGTTCGAGCTCCCGGTAAGGCATGGATGTATGTGTCGTTTTTCTGCTGAGGTCTTTCCATTCTCTCAGACCTTCTACGATGGCATATAAACTGACAGGCTCCTGTCAAACCTTTGTGGCAAGCAGCTGCTTGAGAGGGTATTTATTTATTTATATATCACCAAATCTTTTCGTAGTAAATCTATCTCACCAACTTTTTTAATAGTGAATATATTCCACCAAATTTGTTATTAATGAATCAATTTTCCCCTTACCCCATAATTCACGACATTCATTCATGGAATATAAAGATTTCATTTAGTATCAGACTGAATATTTTAATGAGGGAAGAATGTAAAGAGGTTTTTTTATCGGCCTTCTTCAGTGTCCGCTAAAATTATTTGAAAAAATTTGTGTGAAAAAATTGGTGTAAATTGCTTTTCGAATTATCATCCGATTCTTCAGTCGCAGTGCGGAAAAGTGAAGACTGACGAAGCTAAAAGATTTCTTTCTTTAATGAACTGATGAAGGGAATACGAAACATCGAGGAAAGAGCAATAGAAATTATTCTTCCATTTTCACCTACGCATTTATGGGAATCTGGTTCTTTTAATGGCCTCTTAATTCAGCCCACTTTAAGTTTAGCTTCGAGTTTAACTGCAAATAGAAAACCTTATGAATGTTATTCATCGTTTCATCAATGATAATACGGATAAAATTTAACAATCTTTCACTTTTCTTTTTTCATCATTTATATTATATACATGAGCAATCTGCTCTTTTTTCCACATTCGCGTTTTCATTTTATTTTCTTACATAGTTGGCGGATTTCATCGTCTTTTCCCCAATAATCAGATACTGTCCCAAAATGACTCTGTTTCATGTTAAAATGCAACATTCCTTGCTACCTTTCATCGTTAAAACTCATAACCAATGGTATTCATATACGACCCAATAGACTACTTGATTTCCGAGATGACTTATGCGCCACATATTTGTTGATGTAGCCTTAAAAGAATCTGTACGACTAATATTAATTCCAAGCAGGGGCGTAACGCAGGGGAGGTGGGGGATTACCTCCTCCTGCCCATAAAATCAGATTTGTAGATTGATTTGTCTACCAGATTATCCAACACAGTTGCCTTTGTATAATTCATTTTAGCCCCATAATATATATCCGACACTAAAAATAAATTAAAAATAACAACTAGAAAATCTTATTCCATATAGAATATCATTTTAACCTTTCCTGTTTCGTGGAATATTTTAGTAATTGGCAAAATCTACTCAAGTCTTATTCTCTGTGCTCCCCCCCCCCCGGAATTCTCGTGCTGGCACTGGCTTCACTGGCAAAAAATTTCTCATCATTGGTGTTCGGATTTCTTTATCTGTACCTTCGTATACCGAAACCGCAGGATTATGTCTTCGCAGCACTTAATTCGTCATTATCACGATGGCCCTCTCTAGCGAAGAATTAGGGAAGTTATTCCCTCAATGGAGTGGTTCTGACAAAGTGATAGTCTCACAATTTAATCGTCTGGCAGTATAAATCATGATTCCACATCGGAAATGTTTTCAAAGGCACCTATCCCTCTCCAATAGATTGGTAACGAATATTTCACACAGCAATTAATCAAAATAATTTGTGAATTTTTCGAGAACATTTCTCTGAAGATGCATTTCCGAAACCTTTCCACGCTGCACGCGCTCATTAAGGATTTCAGGTATCCTTCAGTCGCTTAGCGAGACGGGCGCCATCTCGGATCTCCAACTGACTCCTTCTCTTCACAACTCATCACAGCTGGGGAAGAATTTCGTTTACAGAAAATAGTTTCGGGGGTTATAATAATTGGCAATCGTTCTAGGCGAACGAAAGTCCAGTACTCGACAGATGCGATGTCGACTAGAAATCTACTTCGCGGAGCGTTCCAAGTGACGGAAAAACATCAGAAGGAAAGAAGAAGAGAATGAGGTGGGGGGGGGGAGGGGTTCCCCTCTCCTCTGGCACTCGCAGACGCTCTCTCCGCATCATGCCAACAGCTAATGACGAAATTCTGTTGCCTGTTATCGTTCCAAATGCGGCTCCACTATGGTGGTGCGACCTTGGCGTTCACGTGAGTTTTTCACCTTCCTTCTCTCCACATCCCTTTTGCTCCTCGTCCCGAGCCGGATCTTGCAATGCAAGAGATGTCTCTAATGACTGGGAGAGGAACACTGATGAAGAGAGGGAGAGAAACAAACAACAGAAGATCACGAAACGTGAGAAGAAAAGGGGGATGCTTTAAGGATGTGAGCGTTTCCTGCAATGGGCTCAGTTAGGGGCTTCGAAGGAGGAGGATCTTTTACATCACTGGAGGACGATTCTTTACATCATTGCCATCAGAACATAACTACAACATATCGTCTGATGAATAATGTACACTAATAGGTGAAAACTATGCAAAGTTCCAAACCGGTGGGTGTCCGTAAAATCGAGTAGTCCATAAAATGACCTCCATTATATCTCGGAGGATATATTTAGCAAAGGTGAAAAGAGTGCAGGAGAGATGCAATATACATGAGTTTCAAATCCAAATTCATCAGTCTTCGTTTTCAGTATTTACACGTACAAATTTTTTAAATATTAGGATTCTTATAGAGCTCTCCAGTAACATATAGAAGAAAGGAGGATTTAGGATTATAATCCGTCTTCAAGACATGAATAACATATATTTTCTAACAGTCAGCGAAAATCAGAGACTAAAGCATATAACAGCCCGCCAGTTACACTCATAAATGTCGATCACCCCATTTAGAACTTTATGGGTACGTCCCTAGACTTCTTTAACCCCGTAGATATATTTCTGGTAATTATTATTTAAGCGCTAACCTAATCTTTAAGTACACCTACAAACGACGTCTAAATTCAAAAGCTGAAAAATCCATAAAATCAAATTATTAGATTGGGCGCAAAGGGGAAATGATCCACACATTTGAATAGCACGCTTGTTAGCTTTTCGTAAGAGTGAAATTCGACCTCCTCTTAATGACAAATAAAATCTCTTCTTCAACATTTTTTCTGGAGTTGGTGAGTTCAGGTTCCACTCATTACAAAACTCGTTGTATTTTCTCCGTAATAACGGTGGATTTCCGTATTGGGCGAGTTGTTAGCGTACTTGGTACAAAGGATAAGACACACGAGTTCTTCAATCTGTTGTCTCTTCTGCTGAAGTCTCGCCTTCCTCACAGATCTTCTCCAAGGTCAGACCTCAGTGGCAATCAAGCATCTGATTGAGGAGGTAATTTATTTTTTTTTTAATTTTGATACTTCATTGAGGTATTGAGCTACTTCGGGATTAATGTCAGAAATGCATTCATGTTGCTCTGATCCGGAAGAAAGCTTTTCCTTGTGGGAGTTAATACTGTTGGCGAAATCACGCCAGTGTTGTGGAAACAATTCAACAACTGCTTCGTTGTCACGCAACGCACACAACCGTTCCTAGCAGCGGAGTTCTTTTTCCGATGATGATCAAGTCCGATGTTATGGACTGTGGTCACGCGAGGGAGTGATGCCACGCGACCTTAACAGTACTTCAAGTTTCTTTGTGCGCTTCTCCAAATCTCGAAAAGTTCCCTCCACAATTTTCGTGATCAATTTCGCTTCAATTTTCTTTTTGTGAAAATAAAAATAAATCCACTAATAAGATAAAAAATAAAAAGGCAGAAAGGATCAGCTGAGCAGCGTACAAAAGACAAAAATAAATCACTCAAGCTTTAAATGCAGAACCAATAGATATTTGAAAACTATTTCATTCGCTTGCAATACTGAGTTTATCAAGTAGGCGATTTAGTAGCAAGTCAAAAATTCTTTTCCAAAAGAACAACCTTTGAATATTCTACATTTATCTCTCTCTCGTTGTCGCTTCAAAATCAGATTACTTTCCGTAGCTTTTAACATGTAAAATTCAAATTTTAATGGTGATACAATATTATCTCAACCTACCACATTTCACTAGACAAATTTTCATGTTCCGTTTCATATTTGCGACGAAATTTCTTCGCAGTCATAACATCTTTCGCTAGTCCACTGCCCTTTCTCGCACGCGCCCATTCCTCTCTTTTGCTTCTGAGGCTAGCTTGCATTTCCTCTCCTTTGGTGCTGCCATCCATCGGTGATTCTGCTCTCTCTCCTTTTTGCCTTACATTTCTCGCCTCCCTATTCAATCCTATCTATAAGTCAATGTTCAATATCGTATGTGACCAGTTATCGGCCATCTTTCCACTGTGCCTTTCTTCTAAATCTTACTTCTATAATAAAGGCTAGAAGATATTTCAGATCCGTAACATCATGCCAACTTTAAAGCAGGGAAACGACAATGCTTGGAGAAATGTCTTCAGTTGGGCTGCACAGGAAAGGATGAATTATTTATTATCGTTCGCAAGATGTAAAACATGTTTGCACGTGCTTCACTAGAGACGAATCGAACTCTGTGACAAAACCTGCATCATTTGGAACAGAAATCATCTTTATCACAAAAGGTTCGAAATTCCTTGTAGTAACTTTGGCATTCCCGATTACAATCTGCGTAAGTAATGAGTTATTGAGGATTGATGGATGAAGCGGTTTAACCAAAGTGGGCAGTGGCTTGCGGGGTGTTTACAATACAAACTGAATTCCATCATTTTATTTTCAAGATAAATAATTATTCTTTCTAAATTTCTCTTCTTTAATAGAATCATTAAAATTGTCACCGCATCTCAGAGTTTTACCGCATTAAGATTCATAAATGAGTACTACGATCGCGATCATAACCGGAAGGGCAAATGCTTTTCCTTTACTCACCAGTCGGAGCATACTTCTGCTAATGGAATGCATCGCGTCTCAAACTCTGAGTCGCGAACATGCAAGGGTCCGTAAAGCTTTTGGCAGGAAAGCCTCCAAAAAGACTTTTAATTTAATATCTATGTTAAATAGCAGTTGAAACTAAATTTTTTCGGCTATTCCACTTTCGTTTTTTTTAGAAAATAAACTTCTATGGTTGTAACGTAACGAAGAGTTTGCACGTGTGTTAATAAAAAACCTTCTAAAGATGTCGAGTACCGACGGCATCTAAATCCTCGCCTGGCCAACTGCTGAACATATATCATCAGTATTATGCCAAACGCAACCTAACCCAGAAAATTTCAAATTGTGGCTGCGAGAGTTTCTTGGGGGGGGGGGGGGCAGGAAAAATTTCCAATTTTAAAAGAGAAATTTACAAACCGAAGAACATTCTCTATGGCAGAGTTCTAAAGAAATGTATTTTGAAAGTTGATGATGTGGGAACCTTTTTCTGCATTAAAATTCTCGAAATGTCTATATGCAGCACAGCTATTGAATGTTATTATCAATAGTTGCTGCTTTATGAATTTCACACTTTCTGGTATTCTAGAGATTTCATTTTGTTCCCGAATTATATTGCTTCTGTTTTTATCTTTTTCTTCACTGTGGTATCTGATGTTTCAAATTGAAAGTCTTTTTCTATGGAGATCGGTCTAGTCTTGAGATCTCTCTAGAACGGGTCTAGTCTTGAGAGATCTGAAAACATGTTTTTATTCTTTTAAACATTACAAGAAATAAAAATTCTACTACTACTACAAGAAAATCAGTTTCCAAACGTTTTGCACGCAATGCCTTTAAATATAATTCCCATTAATATTCAACTCATTTAATGTTAATTATTGATATTAAAATATATAAACTTGTAAAATAAATATGGGCTTAGCAATAGTGGGGGTGGGGGGTGGAGAGTGTAAAGGCTCGAGCACCAGAGATAAAGAGAGCATATCTGCACCAGAGATAAAATATCTTTGTGTTTCAAAGTCGTTAAAAAGCAAACCTGAAATCAAAATGAAAATTATATCTGACAAATATTGAATTCATCGTGTTTGTGAGACGGATGCTTCTGCCTCTGAAGATCAATAAATTGTTACAAACAAAAGCATTTTTTCTTCCCCCCTCACTCAGTGACGTAGCGTGAAGAGCAATTGGGAAGGATGGAGGAATGCACTCTTCGGCAGATCTCGTAGGTCAGGCACTTATCGATCAACCAATGATCCAAGAGAACAGTCGAAGCATCAACTGCGCATGCTCACAGTCTCCCCACTGCTTCCTCAGTGCAACTGCTATTGCTTAAAGGTGAGCTATCATTGTTGCTGCATCCATTTCCGTAAAATTCAACACCATACATAGATCCAGTGGACGACCACTGGATTTTGAGGATGAAATCTGGTGACATAGCAACAGCATCACAATTGCCAAAACTTGGCAGGAGCAGAAGAGATCTTTCAGTCAGGGCGAGTTCCTGAAAATGACATCCATCCATTCAGAAGCAAAAATCTGTTGTGGATTCAGTTGAAATTCGATTGGTTGATTGATAGGCATTTGATGTCATTCACCTACGATTTGAGTCAGTGGTTCTCAACCTTTTATGCTTCACGTACACCCTGGAAATGTGTATGTAACTGGCGTACCACTTATATCAGATAAATCTATAGTTATAGTATAACAATGGGAATAAAATAAAACATATATATATATAACATATATCTAGAGTTTTTGAGCTCTCACGGCGTACCCCAAGTTGAGAACCCTTAATCTTCGAGATGAATCGGAGCGTGAACTGCGCAGTCTCCCCATTTCTTCCTGAGCAGCCTCTCATGTGTCCCCACCGAACAATTGGGAGCACATTTCCGACATGACTCGTCTTCAACTGGCTTCTCTTTCGAACTTTTCTGATCTTCGTTAAATCTTGTGAAAATTTCATTTCTTCTTTAAATCACATTTATCGAAGTTGCCGATGTCCGTTTGAGAAAAAAGACGTCAATTCTTAATCTCCATCAAATGAACTTCTGAATTCAATCGAAAATTATTCAGTACGAAGATTTTTCATGTTTTACTAATCTGCAAAAAACTTGAAAGGATAATTAGTTGGAAATTTTTTTATTTTTATTATTGATTCTTTTATTTCTTTTAAGTAAATTTTTCATTTTAAATATTGACCAATGAATAAATTCGGTTTCATAACTTTCGCAGTCCCCATAACATTTAATTCTGATCCAACATTGACATCTACGTAGGTCACACTGCGAAAGCAAATACATTTCAAGTGGTAAGAATAATATTTTTTGGACAGACAGAAATCTGTCTCTTGGGTGGTTCCTGAGTGGCACTTCTTTGCACGCAGTGGATTTAATAGCCAGGTCACAAGGACCCCAAGGGCTCAGAACTAAGCAGGAAATCCAGTGGAAAGCCAACAGGGGGCAGATGGAAGCTGTCAATCAAGATTATTCACTTTTTTTTTAATAAAGCACATAAAGTGCAGACATCCCATCCGATGGACGGCAAACCTTTCCAATGGCAACGGTGTCTCCTTCCTCACTGAAGGCAGAGTGGAGAAAATCTCATCGCAGGCACAGAGTGAGGGCAGATTCAGCCAATCCCCTTTCCTTCTGGATCGAAATTAAGCGAGAAAGCGTTCTACATTTCTGACAACAGTTTGCGATTTAATTTGTTCCTTGTTGACTAGACCCTGAAATTTGGAATCGTTGTTAAACCTATACCCGTATTCTTATGCAAATTTAAAATAATTTTCTCTTAACCGAAATGATATTTAAAAATTGTTTAAAAATATTAAATATTTCACTATATTTGCAGAAAGAATAATCCTAGTTTCCGTTCCCGAAGAAAATGAAAACAAATATTCAGGATCTGAGTTGGAGACCATTTTTGCATTTGCTCGTCCCACACTTCACCTTGAAAACATTCGATCGTTTTCACTTTGCTTCACGAATTAGCATTGAAACAGATTAAAAGTGAATAAAAATTAAATTGTAACGAATACAACTTCAGTGAGATGACAAATAGATCAACTTACTTATTTTCTTCAATTGTTAATATTATTCTACGGATTTTGTGATTGAAAGCGTCTTAGGTAAAGTAAATAGTTCATGTAACTTTCTGAATTTCTTTAATGTAAATCTGAGAATTTGAAATTATTTCCAAGTGTTGGAGTTACCCGTGCCACTTTCCTAACAACGAATCAGCTACTTCAATTAAAAGAATTCGTTTGTAGGAAAGTAGTCACAGAAACTGCACGTGTGCTTCTCAGCTCCTGCAATTAACTGATAATTAGCAAAGTGGTTCTATTAGTAGTTAGTAGAGTTGTTGCTATTTAATGTACGCTAATTTTTTTCCTTTCTGAATAACTGTTTGTAGTTTATATAATTGTGTTCCTCGTCGTGGTTTGACGATGCACTAAATTCAGACAAGAATCATCTCTGCTACGGGGACTTAATTGCTGCGGAATGCGAGAAGGAAAACTGCATTTTCTTTGTAATCAGAGAAAAATGATCGAAATCTTTCACAGAAGACGAAGAGGAAGCGCATAAGCTTTCAGATAAGCAAACAGGTATCTTCCTCTGATAAAGAATGAAAGGTTAGGGAAGAGCAGCGCGTGGCATTTAGCTGTACCACGTGACCAGATCGCAGCTGCCAAGTTCTGTAGTTCATGGTGAGAGGGCAGTGGGCCACAGTTTCAGGTGGACAGTGCTGGAAATGGGGGGGGGGGTGGAGGGGACGCCGTTACCCTACTTCCAGGTTTTTTTTTTATATCCCGTATATTTAACCACAGAAAATCCGCTCCTTCATGATATTTGTGATCCCAATTCCTGGGCTTTCGAATATACTTTTTTATGTATTGTTTGACGTCGCCATGAAGCTAGGGAGTCTTTTCAACTGATTCTGGAGCTGCTCCTGATTCTGAAAAATCCATTGACACCCCTGCAGGTTGGGTCAATGGAGTCATCTAGTCGATTCAGTGGAATTAGTTGTTGAAAAATTAGAAAAATATTAATTTGAATAATAGAAAATAATTAAAAATTATCAATAATGAAACAAATATAAGTATATAAAGAGGACTGGTGTGAATGCTCCTTCTGTTAGTAACGGTTAAAAAAGTGATTCCCTAAATGCGTTTTATAATAATGCGTGTTAAAGAGAAGAGTAAAATGGAAATAGCATTTTGAAGATGAATTGCTGCCGATGAATTGGAGATGACATCATTAGGGAGATTTTATTGATTGTGCTAACTTAAAAGTAGCACTACTGGAAATGTCAGAAATACTTTGATGTGCAAAAGAGTCAAGGTACAACCTTCTCTTAATGGAAAACTAATTTCGAAGTTCTATGACATTTAAAAGAAGCTTTTTACGGAAAAACGTGACTGAAAATAAAGACCACAATTAATTCAAATCTCTATTTTCAACAATATTCCTTCAGTATTTAAAGAGTTGTGGAAGATGGTATATTTAAAACAAATAATTTTAAAGAAATCATTAATAATTGTCCAATGTTAAAAAAAATATTATGAAAACTTCCAAAATACATATTTATTAAAGTTTCAATTCGTTTATGAGGTAAATATGACGCATCACTGTTGTGAAATATTCCAGCTTCCCTTAACTATTAAAATGACTGAACGAATATTGTTGAAAATCGAGATTTAAAGAGATTTCCTTGTGTTCCCTTTTAATGGCCAGAACGCGATGTCTCTTCCATCAGTCTCATAACTGACGAGACACCGGCGATACATCGTTGAATTGAATCACGCGCAATAAATCGTTACTGCATCGGTTTGAAAAAAGTTTAGCTCCTCCTGTATTAGCAAAGCGGAGCTCCAAGCAAGGGATGATCGTCTCCGCCGCTAAAAGGGTTAATGCTTCAGAGATTTCTACCGTTAAGATGTTAACGTCAATACATTTCGCAAGCATTCCGTAGCCCCGCCACAGCCATTCCTGTGCCGAAAGCCGCGACATCCACGTAGCGGACATAAAACAGTGATTCAAATGTCAACCCTATTAAGGTCCTCGTTTTTGTGCTGCCGCGCTCTCTCTCTACTATAAATAGCTCTCTTGTGGGCTCGAGACAGCCATTATGCAGAGCGAGAGCAGATACAAGGTGTCGCATGACACACGATCCCCCCATCCGGCCATTTGTCCTCTCCTCTTGTCAGCGATGACAACGACCGAAGCGACTTGATTCATGTCGTCAGCGAAGGAATATCTCCAACAGAACTTTTCACTCGAAAAAGATAAATTCTTCAACTCGAGATTCTAAACAACCCCTCGCGCAGCTTTTTTTCGCCCTTGATATGCAAGTCGGAATTGTTTTTTAGGTCATATGGAGTCGAGTCGTCTCTCTTCAGGACGAAGGATATGAGGGGAAAAAAATGCAAATTTCTTTCATTTACAGATACGAGGAAAACATTTCGTTTGCATGTAACTGCGTGACCTGCGCTGAATACATAGGGAAGTAGACGGCTGCCTGGCCGCTGCCTCAATGAAGATCTCATTTGAAGAAGCGAATGAATTGGCTATGAATAATCACCGTCAAAAGGAACAGATTAAATAAAGTAAGAGGAAATTCCCGACGTCGATTTTTGAGGTTAGAAAAAATCTGTTTTCGTCACTTGATATCAACAGAGGAGATCCATGCTTGGGGGAAGAAAGGTACTGGGCGTTATCTCTGACAAAGACACGGGAGCTCTCTTCCTGATGGAGGCCCTCTTTGTACCGAGGTTTCGTCTCATCACCAACACTGGGGAGGGGATGGCTCAGTTGGTAGAGGGACAGGCTTCGTAATCTTGATATCAACAGAGGAGATCCATGCTTGGGGGAAGAAAGGTACTGGGCGTTATCTCTGACAAAGACACTGGAGCTCTCTTCCTTATGGAGGTCCTCTTTGTACCGAGGTTTCGTCTCATCACCAACACTGGGGAGGGGATGGCTCAGTTGGTAGAGGGACAGGCTTCGTAATCATGATATCAACAGAGGAGATCCATGCTTGGGGGAAGAAAGGTATTGGGCGTTATCTCTGACAAAGACACCGGAGCTCTCTTCCTGATGGAGGTCCTCTTTGTACCGAGGTTTCGTCTCATCACCAACACTGGGGAGGGGATGGCTCAGTTGGTAGAGGGACAGGCTTCGTAATCATGATATCAACAGAGGAGATCCATGCTTCGGGGATGAAAGGTACTGGGCGTTATCTCTGACAAAGATATGGGAGCTCTCTTCCTGATGGAGGCCCTCTTTGTACCGAGGTTTCGTCTCATCACCAACACTGGGGAGGGGATGGCTCAGTTGGTAGAGGGACAGGCTTCGTAATCTTGATATCAACAGAGGCGATCCATGCTTGGGGGAAGAAAAGTACTGGGCGTTATCTCTGACAAAGACACGGGAGCTCTCTTCCTGATGGAGCCCTCTTTGTACCGAGGTTTCGTCTCATCACCAACACTGGGGAGAGGATGGCTCATTTGGTAGAGGGACAGGCTTCGTAATCTTGATATCAACAGAGGAGATCCATGCTTGGGGGAAGAAAGGCACTGGGCGTTATCTCTGACAAAGACACCGGAGCTCTCTTCCTGATGGAGGTCCTCTTTGTACCGAGGTTTCGTCTCATCACCAACACTGGGGAGGGGATGGCTCAGTTGGTAGAGGGACAGGCTTCGTAATCATGATATCAACAGAGGAGATCCATGCTTCGGGGATGAAAGGTACTGGGCGTTATCTCTGACAAAGACACGGGAGCTCTCTTCCTGATGGAGGCCCTCTTTGTACCGAGGTTTCGTCTCATCACCAACACTGGGGAGGGGATGGCTCAGTTGGTAGAGGGACAGGCTTCGTAATCTTGATATCAACAGAGGAGATCCATGCTTGGGGGAAGAAAGGTACTGGGCGTTATCTCTGACAAAGACACGGGAGCTCTCTTCCTTATGGAGGTCCTCTTTGTACCGAGGTTTCGTCTCATCACCAACACTGGGGAGGGGATGGCTCAGTTGGTAGAGGGACAGGCTTCGTAATCTTGATATCAACAGAGGAGATCCATGCTTGGGGGAAGAAAGGTACGGGGCGTTATCTCTGACAAAGATACGGGAGCTCTCTTCCTTATGGAGGTCTTCTTTGTACCGAGGTTTCGTCTCATCACCAACACTGGGGAGGGGATGGCTCAGTTGGTAGAGGGACAGGCTTCGTAATCTTGATATCAACAGAGGAGATCCATGCTTGGGGGAAGAAAGGTACTGGGCGTTATCTCTGACAAAGATACGGGAGCTCTCTTCCTTATGGAGGTCCTCTTTGTACAGAGGTTTCGTCTCATCACCAACACTGGGGAGGGGATGGCTCAGTTGGTAGAGGGACAGGCTTCGTAATCTTGATATCAACAGAGGAGATCCATGCTTCGGGGATGAAAGGTACTGGGCGTTATCTCTGACAAAGATACGGGAGCTCTTCCTGATGGAGGCCCTCTTTGTACCGAGGTTTCGTCTCATCACCAACACTGGGGAGGGGATGGCTCAGTTGGTAGAGGGACAGGCTTCGTAATCTTGATATCAACAGAGGAGATCCATGCTTCGGGGATGAAAGGTACTGGGCGTTATCTCTGACAAAGACACGGGAGCTCTCTTCCTGATGGAGGCCCTCTTTGTACCGAGGTTTCGTCTCATCACCAACACTGGGGAGGGGATGGCTCAGTTGGTAGAGGGACAGGCTTCGTAATCTTGATATCAACAGAGGAGATCCATGCTTGGGGGAAGAAAGGTACTGGGCGTTATCTCTGACAAAGATACGGGAGCTCTCTTCCTGATGGAGGTCCTCTTTGTACCGAGGTTTCGTCTCATCACCAACACTGGGGAGGGGATGGCTCAGTTGGTAGAGGGACAGGCTTCATAATCTTGATATCAACAGAGGAGATCCATGCTTGGGGGAAGAAAGGTACTGGGCGTTATCTCTGACAAAGATACGGGAGCTCTCTTCCTTATGGAGGTCCTCTTTGTACCGAGGTTTCGTCTCATCACCAACACTGGGGAGGGGATGGCTCAGTTGGTAGAGGGACAGGCTTCGTAATCTTGATATCAACAGAGGAGATCCATGCTTCGGGGATGAAAGGTACTGGGCGTTATCTCTGACAAAGACACGGGAGCTCTCTTCCTGATGGAGGCCCTCTTTGTACCGAGGTTTCGTCTCATCACCAACACTGGGGAGGGGATGGCTCAGTTGGTAGAGGGACAGGCTTCGTAATCTTGATATGAACAGAGGAGATCCATGCTTGGGGGAAGAAAGGTACTGGGCGTTATCTCTGACAAAGACATGGGAGCTCTCTTCCTTATGGAGGTCCTCTTTGTACCGAGGTTTCGTCTCATCACCAACACTGGGGAGGGGATGGCTCAGTTGGTAGAGGGACAGGCTTCGTAATCTTGATATCAACAGAGGAGATCCATGCTTGGGGGAAGAAAGATACTGGGCGTTATCTCTGACAAAGACATGGGAGCTCTCTTCCTTATGGAGGTCCTGTTTGTACCGAGGTTTCGTCTCATCACCAACACTAGAGAGGGAATGGCTCAGTTGGTAGAGGGCCAGGATTCGTAATCTGCAGTTGCTAAATTTCAGTCTCGACTGCAACCGCTAAACCTACTCCCTGACCTCCATCAGAAAGGGGAGAGCGATGGGCTCGTGCAGACAGCTGTCCGTCAGACGGGACATCGAGTCGTGGTGTCAGGAGAGCGATGCATATTAAAGAGCAAGCTGAATGGCCTTGACGGAAGGCTGCAATCGGTATCCTAATAATTGTATAATGGTCTCCCCTTCCCCAACTTTCTCTGGCGCCCTTATCGCTTGTACATTTGTCCCATTATTATGTGCAAAAAAGTGCCGTTGAGTGAGAGGTAAAAGTACCCAACGCTCATAAATATTCCTTACCATGATATCACGATAAGTTTTTGACAGACCTCTGTCGCTAGAGAGAGGCCTGTGAACAAATTTCTTTATTTATCCATGTCTGTTTATCTTTCCTTTTTGACCCAATGAAATCGTCGCATTTCTTTTTCGCTCTTAAGTGATACGATACCCCCCCCCCCCCCCCCCCCCCCCCGGTTACGATTCGATGCATTGAAATCGAAAATCGAAAGGCATCAGGTTTCCATTTTTAAGAGAAGGGAAGAGTCGTTTATTCTTTTAAAACTCTGTATATTTTTAAATTTCTACGATGATTTCGTAAATAAACAATATTCATTGTTTATGACAACTTATGACTGAAGCTGGAGTAAAAATTAATTAAACGGTTCCTGTGAGAAACCTTCGCTGGGTATCTTATATACACAACCGTACTGAAGTACAAAGCTATTGTTATTGAAAAAACTGCTTCAACACTGAGAAATTGCGAATGATAGACAGGCGGATAGTAAGAGAGTAAAAGCAAGACATTAGCAAAGAGTTAAATAAAGAGCTTATGCATTGGATACAAAATAAAACCCTTACGAAAGAGGTAGGGGACATTCAAGAGTTGGATTCCTTAACAACACAGCGAGAGGCATTCGGCATCTTTCTTGCTCACCTAACATTATCTTTTCAGCCCTCCTAGCATTCTCTTCTCATCCTTCTTAGCTTCTTCTCTCATCCTCCTTAACTTCTTCCCTTCGGTAGCATTTTTATCTCTTTATTTTCCTCGGCATTGATTTCTTCTCAGCGTCATTATTTATCATTGGCTTTTCTTAGAATCATTTTTTTCAGTTTCCTTAGTATTATATTCTTCTCACCTCCCTTACATCGGTTTCTATGGTATTGTGTTGTTTACTTTTCTATTTTGGCGTCTTGCGCTCACGTGTTCTAAACGTTGTTCTGGACGTAGTTTAGCGCTTCAAATAAGAACCAATCAATCCCAAGCGATTAAAGTTCAATTTTGTTTCATTAATTTTAATCGTTATCATTTGAGAGATCTCAGTCGTATCAGTCGAATGATCAGCAGCAATGACCACTTCAGTGAGGTTCGAATCCACACTCTGCCTGCTTTAAGAATTTTTCTCCTCTCTCCTTGATGAGAAAGATGAGAGTGGAAGGCCTTTGTTCATCGGATGGCTCCTCAAGCGATGACTCTCCGTGCGTAGCAGAGCTAAAGTCTGTGAAATGGAAAACGTGTTGGATGGCTTGGACTGAAGTTCTCAGCAATTTCCCGAGTTAATCTTCCTCTATTGTAAGAAATCGGTTTATTTATTGCAGGTGATACACCTCTATTAGCTGTCCAGCGAATCCCCTTCCCAGCTCGAGGTCCTCGTGACCTGGTCATTTAGATTGTTTGGTGTACCGAATTGCCTTTAAAAGGAAGAGAATCCCATTTCATGCAATCCAAGTTACCAAGAAGGAGAAGCGCTGTTTGAGGAGCAAAATTTCAGTTTGGTTAAGCCTTCATAGCAGAGATGAAAATATCACACCGCAGACTTCGCACTTCCCAGTTGTCCTTTGATTTGGGGGATCCCAGGTAAACCACCAAATGTACACTCTTGAATTGTACCAGAATTGAATCTATTCACTTATCTCTACATCTTGCCCTGCCATTGCCCTTTCGATAGCGATGCTGATGGTTCTGCATGCGAAACATGGACACATCTCAACTATTCAAGAAAACTCGTCAGTAGTTCGCTTTCGAAAGTCTATACTTTGATTTCCTCTTTTAAACAGTTTGATTTGCGATCACACATTAGTAAATTGCCCACTTTCCAAGAAATGGTTCAATTTCTTCTTGAATCCAGCTGAAGATCACCCTGTTAATAATTCATTCCTAATAAGACATTAAAGATTTCGCCAGAAAACGGAGATAAATCCATGTTGCTTGTTCATAGAGAGAGAGAGACAGAGGTAAAACGTTTTCATACAGACAGCAAATCAGTCTCTTTTTTCCTTCTTCAGGGACAGACACAGATAAGTTTCCTTTTTCTTCTTTAGAGAGAGAGACAGAGATAAGTTTCCTTTTTCTTCTTTAGAGAGAGAGACAGAGATAAGTTTCCTTTTTCTTCTTCACAGAGAGAGACAGAGATTGGTTCCCTTTTCTGTTTTCAGGGAGAGAAAGAGATAACTTTCTGTTCACTTCTTCAAACAGAGGAGTCGCTTTTACTCCTTCAGAGAGATATGTCTCCATTTCCTTCTTCAGAGAGAGAGAGAGAGACAGAGATGAGTTTCCATGTTGTTTATCCAAATATAGGAACGGAGATGAGTCTCCGCGTTGATTCTTAGAAAGAGACAAAGTTGTTCTCTGAAGATGAGACTTCGTGTTGCTCATTTAGAGAGCGAGATCAGTTTCTAAAGACCGTTGTTTCCTTCAAAATGAAAAGGATAATCGGACAGAATGAACTAAAAATCTCAAAGGGAAATATGAAATCAAAAACTTAAACAATAAACAAGCTGCGTTTTTATTATTTTTTTTTAGATGTGAGTTTGCATTTATTTACAAATACCGCTTGGTCTCATCCAAGACATATTTACATTTTTAAAGAAATATATACCTTTATTTCCATTTTTTTTCTTACCCAATTGGCGAGCTGAGTCTCCATCGCATCTCCTTTTCTTGATCACATCCAAGTGACTGAACCATTCTTCTTCCCTCTCCGTTGTCCTTTAGCTTTCAATTGGAGTTTTATCTCAGAAGCCCTCGGAAGCTACAGCAGATTCGATGTGCAACGATTTTCTCTCCTATCGATTTCGTAAAATACCGAGATCCATTCGAAATTAAAGGATCGATTTTCCCTCGTCGTCTTTCATTTAGGAGAGGAGACAGTCCGGTCCTTAACTGCTTTGATGAGAGAACGTTGCACTCGCAGCAGTTGCAAACGGATCTATGAGGATAGGAAGAGCGAGCGACAAAGAGGGCCTTCTTCGGTTCACTTTGGCCCGTGCAAAACTGATGCTGGTAGCAGCCGATCGGAAAGCGCCAAAACACGAGGCAATTGTTTCATTTGATTGAAGATCTTGAATGGGATGCACGAATCAAAGATGTTGGAGAGTAGGATGCCTGAACTTCTGATGCGGAGGTAATGATGAAAGTAAGGAAACTGGACCATTCAATAACCTCTGAATGGGGAAGATTTTCAAATCAGCCCGAAATTGATTCGGTTGGCCGATGCTGTAAAAGCTTACAGTAGCCATTAATGTTTCAACCGAAAATACTCTCGAATAAAGGTTCGCCAAGTCATTACCCGATATTATCGTTTTATAGATTCTTTTTCACTTCTTCGTGCCCTTTCCTCTGGATAGTAGATGCAGAAAGGAGTCTAAGATTAACACCCTCGTCCATTGGACACAGCTTTAAGCCATACAGGGGATAAGGAACGTGCTGGATGAGCTCTCTTGATAAGTTCTCATCATTTCAATTATCCCACCCCTGTTCCGATCTTTGGGGTCTTTGTGGAATGGCCAGTTAGCTTATTGGGGATGAAACAGTCTCACAGGGATGCACGAGGCAACCCAAAGGGTGAATCTATCAGGTGAAGAGAGAAGTGAACTCCCACTTCGCCAACAGAATAGAAGTCAACCCAAGTTGCATTCCTTCATTTCGAATGAACAAGGAGATGGCAAATGGAGTGAATTTTTTTTCTTCGAAGTTCACGGGGACAGAAATCTTGTTCCGTTTGAATCAGTGGCGAAGCGAGCACATAGAAAAAGCACCATCCTACTAACTAGCAAGTCTTCAGAGGGTTAATCTAGGTAACAATAGGCAGATAACTACAGTCATGAAATGAAAAAGTAACAAACTTCTTTCTGCAATATATACTTATATATCGTAAACTGAATTGAAAAAAAAACCAAGATTCAACTGAATTCTGAACACAAAGCTCTGGCAAGAGATATAAAACGTACATTAATAATACACCTACCAAGTCTTGAACAGACTGACCCTTGTTTTCACACTCCATCGTCTAAAGTCTTTTCATCACGGTCTTAACAACATATGACCTTAAAAAATACCGTTGAAAAGGCGCCGTTTTTCGAGAATATGTTCAGGGGAAGCGGTCGCGCCCTCTGCTCACCCCCCTAGCGACGCCACTGATTTAAACAACTGAGTAGGAATAGGAAATAAAAAATGCACTTATTAAATTTAGTAGTGACTGAAAGAATTTCTACGTTCACTTAATTTTGATACGAACTTCAGTTGTAGCAAAACAATCGCTTGCAAAGACTAATCTATTTTGTGAGAATGGGTTGGATTGCTTCACCACTGAGCAGAACGTTTTCTGCACACAATGGGCTAAACGGCCAAGTCACAATGACCCAAAAGAGCTCATACAAGGTTGGGGGGAAAGGAACCTACTGGACAGCTGTTAGGAGACAGATGGCAGTCTCCCCTGTGAAGGCAATCCTTCTTGTTCTTTAATGGCTCTCTCGCACAGGAAGCCACGGCTTAACGTCTCATCAGACGGACGGCGGTTCGAGTCCCCAGGCGGGACTCGAACCTGAGAATTGCAGATTACGAGCCTGGTGCGCTTCCGATGAGCGAACACCGCTCCACTTTGAGTGGTGGTAATGAGGAATACTTCCCAGAAGAAATCTTTCAGGAAAGGAATTATTTTGCTAATATAATAAGGCAAGAAGTAACCTTGACAAAAAAATGATTCTAACATATAGGATCCCAAAATGAATCTACACGTCCACTAACGTCAGTTTACTTTCGTAGTAAAGAGGCATTTTAGGGAACCGCATGCTAAGTTCATCGATTGCAATTGTACTGCACCTGTTGCCTAATGTTTGGATACAAATAGACTGCATTTGGCTTTCACGATCAATTTATGCTTAACAGGAAGTTTGAGCAATGCCACATTTCTAATTTTGTTTGCATAACCTAATTGCAGGGATTTTTGCGCAAACTGATGTAGAATATATTCTATGAAGACGACATACATTGCAATTACAGGCAAATGTAATTGCAACGTATGTCGTCTTCATAGAATATATTCTACATCAGTTTGCGCAAAAATATAGATCAAAACAACTGCATGGAATTCCGCGAAATAAAGAAGCATTAATAGTGTCGACGCAACGTTTCTCAGAATGGGACGTAAGAGTGCAGAAGATTCTTGCGTGGATATTTTCGAGGGATGAGAAAACGAAATATAAGTATAGTTTAAGCACTCTATTGCAGTTCAGCAATAAATTATCACAAGAAAAAGTCTTGTAGACAAGGAACACTTGGAAAACATTGGTTGTCCTGATTGCGACACCTAGTGACGACACTACTAACACCCAGGAAATATTTTTGGCGTATTAAAATAATATTTACTATAAAGATTTCATATTAAAATGAGCCACTTTTAGAAAGATTTAAATAAAAATATATACGAAATAAATTAATTGTTTCTTTGAGTTTGTCGCAGATATGTTGTTTTCTATAAAAAAAAAATCTTTTGGATCTCGTTTTTTTTTCTGTATTCCAGTTATGTTATTCGTTGAGATTTTTTCCGTTTGCCCTCTTCCTATCCGTTGCTTTCAAGTTCCCTGATGATGATGACCTTGAAAAGTATCCCCTCTCTCGATTATATTGCATCTCCATACCCAAAGATAATCTCGCTGGATTCTCTTTCTCCTCACTTACAAGTGTCCAGGGAACTTCCTTCTTCAGTCTTGCGTCAAGTGTTTGGAGTCCTTGTGACCTGGTCATTTATCTCACCGCCGCGCAGCCAAAAAAGTGTCTCTGAGAAGCGAGAGATCTCACTTTTCTAAAAACGTTTGTGTCTTCGAGCCACTTGAGCAAGAGTGAATTTCTTCATCAATCGCCAGCAACAGAAATTAAACCGCCAAATGGATCCTCCCAAGCGTTTCATACGAAGCTGCAGACGAGAACGATTCTTTATCTGTTTCGATTTGCGGCGCCGAGAGTGGCCATCCATTCAGAGGACATCTTCTAACTCTTCATTAGGTGGAGAGCATTGCTCGAGAGTCGAACTGATCTTTAACGCTCCTGGCATCAAAAGCGAGACTATTAAGAGTCTCGAGGTAAATACCTCCGAAATACTTCTGCCACAATTTTGTCTTAAGTGCACGCTGACGAGCTGATTTACCAAACGCAATAAATTGGCGGGTTTTTTTCCTTTTTCGAACGAGAGCAAACGAAGAATTATGATTATTGGATGGCGATGACGAAGGAACAGAATTTTGGTAATGCACTTCGAAGTTGTTTGTCATTCGCCTTAAAAGACGTTTTCCGCTTCTCTTAAGAAGTGACAGTTTTTTTTTTCATTCTTCAATAATCAGCGCGTGACTAAAAGGATCGATTGATCATTTGTAATCGACAAACAATAAATTAACATCTGAAAATGTTGCGAATCGCTGACCACAGATGGTCATATTTTCCTTTTCTTGCACTTAAATGTAATATCTTCAGACATTTCCTTTTTTATATTTGCCATTGGCGCGAAAGAAGCTCATTCTTTTAATTCGAAACATCTCCCAGGGGATAACGGGGAACTGCAACCGTCTCTGTCTGGAGAATGCGGAATGAAAAGTAAACGACCCGAGGGATGGGGACCTTGGTTGACTGTGGGAGGAGGAACCAAATATCGGAGTGTTAATGTTAACCCTTAATCATTCCATTCTGCCATCTGGAAACAGATTTCGAGCATGAACAGACTTTTTATAGAATTCGTTAAAAGTGTTGCCATTGATAGAAATTTAACTTAGTGGAAGATTCGGAAAATGCGCGTCATAATATAACTACCATTCGACATAAATGAAAGTTTTCGTTTATTTCTTAAAATTAAAATGCCGAATATTTACAACCAGGTATCGACAAAGTGAAAGCATTTTATCGTGATTAAAAATAAAAGAGCTATATATATATAGCCCTTTATTATTTTATAAGCGCCGAATAGATTTTCATTGAAATTCAGTATTCTGTCAATGCCATTCGTGTAGTTCATCGGGTAGCTAGGCGTAAACTGGTAGGAGAGCTGTGTATCAATCCCTAGTGATGATGCACAGAACCGACCAGGTCTAGCACCTAATGTCCGACCCCGCCCTCTCGAGGTGCAGGCCGTTAGTACCTTTCAAAAGAGATATTCTCTTTTGGAAGGGAACGGAAGGGGAGGGCTGCCAGTTCAGTATGGCCTACTGATCTGGTCATCTACGGCCACTTTTTTCTTTTTTTTTTCCAACCCTGCTGAGGAGTAGTCAACTTTACAGGGTCCTGGTATTGACCATTTATACCTACTAGACTGGACTTCTTTATGGATTTGAGTTTGATTATGGATCCTGGACTTGCTGCACTGGTGGGCCTCTGTTGAGGGAGAATCTGCTGCTGTGTTTTCTGTTTGCTTCTGGGTTGCCAGCTCTAAGTGAACAGAGGCATGGGATACCTTATATCAGCTGGTGGATAATCCTAATCAGAGGCCATCGCAGGTACCTGAACCTTACTTAGCTAGTTGGGCATCGTCAAGCCTAAACTGGAGTAATGTGTCTCAGGCAGGCCATATGGCTCTTTAAAAAGTCCACTTGAAAAGGTCGGTGACTTCAGACTTTAGCGGAGGAGGAACAGGTCTTTGCCCCATGCCTGCGATCAGGGGGCTGTTTGATATTGTTGGCCCTACCAATCTCAATAAACCTAATTTCTTTAAAAATCCTACTAATCATTTTATCTCTGCAGGAACGTGGAACGTGAGGACATTACATAGAGATTATTCTCTTGATGTCCTCATGCATGAATTCCAGCGCTATAACCTAGATATTCTAGGCTTGCAAGAGACCAGATGGACAGGTAAAGGTGAGATACATAAAAATAACTTTAAATTTCTCTTTACAGGGAGGGAGGATGGAAAGCATCACCAAGGCGTGGGTCTGATGATTGATTATATATTAATTAACAGCAAATGGGCTAGTTCTGTTAGAAATACCAGAGCATATAGGGGAGCTGAAATTGGATCTGACCATTACCTTGTTAAAAGTGTCTTGCAACTTAAACTTAAAAAGTGTTGTGCTAAAGTTAAAAAATTTACCATTAATACTGAAGCTATGAAAGACTCAGTTATAGCTAAAGCTTACTATGATAGGTTACTTAGTCATTATGACTGTCATGGTATGCTTACTACTGAAGTTGAGGAAGAATGCGATCATTTTAAACAGTCTTTTTTGGACACTAACAGTACTCTTTTAGGAAAAAAGGAGCAGAAGAAACAGTGAGTGATAAGGCACTTGAGCTTATTTTGGAAAGAAAGAACTGCAGGAATGTCCTTAATCAGTACCCTACTACTCCTAATAGAAAGGATTACAGAGAGCTTAATAAACGTGTAAAGGATCAGTTAGCCGCTGATACGAATCTTTGGCTTGATGGCTTAGATGACAAAGCTGAGGAAGCAGTTAGACAGCACAACAGCAGAGAGCTGTACCAGATAGTTAATGTTTTGTGTGGCAGAAAACGGACAGGTATACAAGGATTGAAGGATAAACAAGTTTGGGTTGGGTTGTTTTACCTCTGAGCGGCACTTTTTGGCACACCATGGGCTAAATGGCCAGGTCACATGGACCCCGAAGGCTCAGAGAAGGTTGGGGGAGGGGACCCACTGGAACAGCTATTGGGAGACAGATGGTAGCTTCCCGTCAAGGCCATCCAGCGTGTTCTTTAACGTGCACAGGGTATGGCTCTCCCGCACACGGGGCCACGGCTTAACGTTCCATCCGACGGACGGCGGCCTTTCCAAGCCCATCGGTGTCCCCTACTGATCGTGGGCGGGGAATTTTGCGGAGATAAATCTCAACGCTGACCCAGCTGGGACTCGAACCTGGGAACTACAGATTACGAGCCTGGCGCGCTACCGACTGAACCACCACCGCCCCTTCTTAAGAAGGTTCAATGATGTCATGCCTAAGCAGGATGGCCAACCGAAATCCATCTGAAGTGATGTTTAGTTACATCCGAGTTATTTGGCCAACGCAGTGCAAATGGGATCTTGTCGAAACTCTTGCACTGCAGCAGCAACTCAGGAAGAATGGAAAAAGGACGTCTCACGAGAGGGTTTGCTATAAGTTTAAAAACTTTAAAATTAAAAACAAATTTGGAATTTATTAATTTCTATTTGGTTTTTTTATTGAGTGTGAGGAGAACATATCAGTTTATTTTTCAAGTTCACGTGAAGACAACGGAACGAAAGAGGGATTGACGGAGACAAAATAAAGATCGAGAATCATCGGTTCTCGATCTTTATTTTGTCAGCTGTTATTAAAGATTGGGGAATTTTTAGAGGTGCCAGGTGAAAAAGATTCAGCAAAATTTCCTGTAGATTTTCGCTTTGCATTTGGGAGAGATTAAAACCGTCGTCTGTACTCAATGTAAAATCGTTTGGGGACTCATGCTGCCAGATAAAAAGAAATCTCTATTTGTAAAACAAAACTGTGACAATGAATGTGACAATGTCGCAGTCTGGTAGGAATTTCTGAGTTCGTCATCGCTTGTGCGGAAAGAGAACTGTTCCAAGAAGATGCTTTAGGAACATTCGTGACTGGCAGACACTACGGAGATCTTGAATTTTCTGATGCATCTGAAACTATTTAAAAAAAAAAATCCCATTCCTTCCTTTATGCATACCACTTTGCTTACTTTAACTTTTATGGCTCCGTAAGTCTTCGTTTTATTTTTAACCTACTTTCCATTACCGTATTACGCCGATTTAAAACAAAACCTTCCCCAAAGTGATCAGATATGAGCTCTCAGTTCATCTCATCAGGTAATTGGGTTTCGCTTCTTCACGTGCGTATCGTGCTTTTCTTTTCTTTGCATTGTGTTCTTCGGTTGAAGGAAAGCAGCGCTTCGCTTCTCTTGACAGGTTATCGATCCTTCACTCCGTTTCAAAAGGAAGAATAAATGCTTTCAAGGGAGTGGAGGGGGGGGGGGGAGCAGAGAGAAAAAAAGAGCCAACAGTAATCTTTCTTATTATATACATTTAACTATTTTACCTCCCACTATGATCGAAAAGATAGTCAAAACTTCGCAAATATAAACCTTTACCGTTAAATGATTTCGGGCTATAAAACCCATTTTAGCTTTGATATACTGTATTTATGCAGCAATAGTTCCTTATATAAATATAAAACCATCTGTAAAATTGCATTATCCGGTATTTATGGTATAAGTAATAAATAAATAAATATTGGGAAATTCTTAGATTGTCCTAAAGTTGGACTGTTCCATCAATTTTCCTACGTTGCACAGTGGACAATGCGATAGAAATGGAAAAGCCAAGAGCACGACAGCAGAAGAAAGTACACTGGACATGCTGCTGGAGGCAGACTCTCTTTGAGGAGGACGTCCAGGATGTCCTTGAACAGCAGGGCGTCTTCGCTCCAAGGGGATTGAGGTTGGGCTGGGGGGAGGGGAATTGGAACGATGTTGGTCAATTCAAAATGAGACTTGGAATTATTTTAGTTAGTTTGCTGTGAAATTAATTAGCAGATTACTTTTAAGACAGGATTTGTTTGGGGTTGTTTAGCTCTGAGCGGCACTTTTATTTGCACATAATGGAGAGCTCACAAGGACCGCAAAGGATGAGACATGGTTGGGGGAAGGAGAGCCACGTGGCAGCTGATAGGAAACAGATGGTAGACTCCCTTCGAGGCCGTAAGGGTATGGCTCTCCTGCACTAGGACAACGGCTTTGCATCCCATCCGACGGACGGTTGCTTTTCCAAGTCCATCGGTGCGACAGATGGGCTCGGAAACCGAGGGCAGTGTGGGGGTTAGAAAGAGATAAATCTCAACGCTGACGCAGGTGGGACTCGAACCTGGGAGCTAAATATTATGAACCTGGCGCGGTACGACTGGGCCAACCCCCGATCCCTCAAGCTAGCGATGGGAGGAAAAGAATTCATTGCAGCAACGAGAAAAGGGAATTGTGCATCGCTTTTAAGAACGTCGTCATCGTTAACTTACATCGAAATTATAAAAAGAAAAAATCTGAATTCTTTGAACCTTTTTTGTTTAAATGTATTTTTTTGTGATTTATTTTCGACCTTCTCTAAAGGTATCATCTAAAGGAGTTTTTTTTCCTGTCTAACAGTGTCAATGAACGTCTCGAAAGTCTCAGTTGCAACGCTACGAAGATGACGACGCAAATGTAGTGCCCATTCGAGTTATATTGCGTCATGATATCGTCTCTCAAAGATAAGTCGAAAATCATTTGTAGTTCAACTTCGTCTCCTTTTGTGACCGCTACAAATATCGGATTCCTTTCAATGATTTCCTGAAACGCAACGAAGAATGATAAGCAGAGTCAGCCCTTCCTAGCTTTGTATCCTTCGAGGATAATTTCAGAGCCTCCTTCTTGCACAGATCTTCTTCTCAGGTGGAGGATGCCTTTTGAATCTTCGTAACTTGAGTGTCTGATGAACACCTTCGATGAGAGTGCACCACCTGTTTCTCCCCTGATAAGAAAACTCGGTTTCTAAATCGATTCTCTCAGAAATCTATGATCGTGAGACCTAGTGGATTCCACCGGCAGATGGCGACGAGAATTCTTAACACAGGGGCTCCAGCAAGGCGAGGAAAAATATCGGGAAAAGGAATTCAGAGGAAATGAACGCTTCATCTGGAATATGAGAATGCAAATGTTTATAATCTCTGATATGCCCCTTGAAGTATTTTTTTTTAATTTGTTTCTCAACAATCGGTGGCCTAAAGGTTTCAGATGTTCATCACATATGCAACTATGCGGATACATTTACTAATAGCAGAGTTTCTAAGGCAATTATCGATATAATGGTAGATACTGAAGACGAGATAAAAGAGAGAACACTCAACTCCAGAAATTTTTATAAAACTCTTCGAATGAAGATGCAAGGCAATGTTTTGTTCGCCAATAATATGCAAGATGAATAAACTAAAAAACGAACTAATTAATAAGAGAATTGTACTGATGAAATGTTTCACCCATTTCTTTGCTAAACTATAACGTTTGGAATGGAAAATTCCTACTACTTCACGAGCTGAAACATTTATAAATAGAAAATCACTACTACTTCACGAGCTGAAAACTTCTCAAAACTGCTTTGCGGATTTACCTCCAGCGAACTGATACTGAAGATTTGAAATTTCTGTCGATTTTCCTCTCAAAGCTGATGATTCTTCTTCAGCCATTTTTAAGTTGGCTCTTTGTTTGGATGCAGGGAAAATATTTACGTTGCTAGAATATCTGAAGATTTCTCGTGATAAATTTAAACATCAATGAAATGATCATCCTTAGATGAAGCGAACCGAAAGTTCAATGGCTATGTCCCCACTTGTGCGCTTTCATCTTCAACTTGACTTTCAACTTTCAATTACGCTTTTCAACACCGAGTAGTCTAGCGCATGCCTTAAATGGAATGCGTTGGACGCATGCCTTCAACTGACTACATCTGTGCGTCAAATAGTTTTCAATTTTTCACCAGTGCAGACGTGAAGTTGCAATGGGCGTAACTGATGCTGCCATGTTAGCAGGTATAAGTGCTGCAATTTTAGTGCTGAAAAAAAGTGAGAAAATGACGTGAAAAATACCGGCGATCGATATGGATGAAAGATTATTTTAAAACGCAGAATTTTGGAATAATGAGGGAAATGGAATTAAATGAAAACGTTATTTTTATTAACTTTACGTGAATGTTTAGGACAAACTTCGACATGCTTTTGGGAATGGTGGAGTCGAAGATCGAAAAACGAAAATATTCGTTGCAGAGAAGCAATCCCCGCTGAAGTGAAATTAGCGATCACACTCGGCAACGGTGATTCATTCATGTCTCTGATGAATATTTAAACCTATAATCTGATGAATTATTTAATTAATGTTTTATTTATTTAAATTAATTTAATAATTTACATCTCTGATGAATTATTTCAATTCAATTCAAATTTATTTCGCACTTTTGATACATTACAAACATGTAATTTAAATCTTATAATAACAAAAGGAATAAATGTTTTTCTTTTCCAAAGTAAATAGACAATTTTGAAAGTGTAAAATTCAAAACTCCACATGAGCCAAAGCTTGTTTGTGGAGATATTAGATTAAGAAAACATAAAATATTGTAAACCAACACTACCAACTTATTTAACACTGACATATAATAAACCCGTTAACATTATGACTCAAAATGTGTATTTAGATACTATAATCATGCAAAACATAACCTCAATTTTCGGAACTCTTCACTCCTCACTGCTGTTAAGCTGTAATTATCTTCAAATCTGCCATTTTCTCATCTCTCTGCTTCTTTCTCAAAAATTTTAAATATTTCCTTCGTTAAAAGTGAGCTCCTCCTTGAGGGTTCACTGAAATTACATCCCCACTGGATTAAAATATCAATTTAAACCACTTTGTTTTTACTATGCTGCGAAACCTTTGATTCATCGACCACAGCTCGTATCTGTTTACAAAGGAAACAAAACTATATCATGCATCATCCATGCAGACATCATTTATACAGAGCGATCGGAAAGTCCTGCAACCCAATTTATATGTAAATTGTTTTGAAATTGTTTTCCTTCCCACTAGATGGCACTATTAGACTATTAAAAACTATCAGAGACGCTGATTGCAGTGAGACGGGTACAGGGTGTTAGCAGTGTAGCTTTGTTCGTAGAGGAAGTGAAATGTCTCTTTCCCAGGTACAATGAGTTTTCATTTTGGAACATTATTTTTGTAGTCATTCGTATGTAGGTGTTGCTAAGGAGTTTCGAAAGAAATATCCTTCTGCTGCAGTCACTCAGAAGTGGACCGTAGCCAGATTAGTGAAGCATCTCCAGGGGAAGAGATCTGTTGCTGAGAAGAGATGGTCCATGAAACCTTCCGTGTTGGCCAGCGCTAAACTGGATGGTGTGCAGAGAGCATTGCAGTAGTGCCTTACAAAAGCCTCAGAAAACTAACAAACAGGAATATCGCCCAGAAGTGCTCAGAAAACTGCGAGACAGTTACACCTTCGTCCATATCGTATGCAACCACTTCAGGAACGGAATAATTCTGATAAAGGAAAACGCGTAATCCACTGTCGATGGCTTCGATCATTGTGGAAGAACATAGAATAGTGCGGCATGATACTTTTTTTTCATTATCGATTATGTATGATGTGACCAGTCAGAACAATAAGATTTGGTCCTCCGAAAACTCACGTTTTTCATCAATAGCCTTACATTCTCAAAATATCGCAGTGTGGTGCGACCCATTTTCCTTGAGGCGACAGTGAATAGTACAGTTAATCCAAGACATCATCACACAGTTCATTGCACTCCTTGAGGTCGATGAACGTGATTACTGGTCACACGTCGAATAAATCGTGCAGTTTTTGCAAGAGTTTTCGATGACCGCTCGTTTATAAAGGCTTGTGACAGCCAAGATCACGAATTTGTCACCTGCAGATTTTTCCTCTGGGATTATCTCAAAGGAGTTGTGTATCAAATGAATCCTCACAAATTGGATGAATTCGGAACAAACATTACAACAGCTCTCGCAAGCAATTGTCTTCTGATGCTTCGCAAGGTGGCATCAAACGTGGTGAAAAGAGCTCACGACTGCATCCCCGAACAAAAAGGCCATTTTCAACATATGCACATATATTGTAATGACATCTATAGTCAAATAATACAAAATCACAGATGTACACTTGTTGATGATACGTTGAATAAATATAGGGGAAAAATTGTCATTAGCTGGGTGGGATCTAAACCCACTACCTCCTGATGACATGCCAGGTGCTCTTGACCACTGAGTTACCGGCTGTCGAGCAATCATCTTCTATTAGTTGCTTTAAGCATTTTACCATAGAGTTAGTCATTGGTAGCGATTAACAGTTAGTCGCCGGTTCAGATCCTTTCAGCTAATGACATTTTTTGCTCAGCTTCATTCAGATATCACCAACAGGTGCTTCTCTGTGATTTCCTCTTATTTCAACATTAATCCTTACGCTTGATAGCTGGCGTGTCGGCATAGAAAAATACCATGCCTCTTGACGTTTCATGTGGGCTGGTCGTGTGCACTAACCTGAAAAATGCCATCTAGACTAGAGTCTATATTTCTTCAACACTAGCTGAAAGGAAACCAGCGCTGCTCTGGTGTCACTTTTAATCTGTATATTCTTATTTTCACTACACTAAAGGTAAGTTTTGAAAGTCCTACCTCTCCACCTCCGACACTTTAGCGCAGATTCAACACGAAGAAAATTTCCAGGCGTTTGCTTAGGTCGTTGCAGACGTCATGGCACGTTTTTATTTCCGTTACGACAGATCTTGATACCCTACGGCTCCCGTGATACTTGACCACATAGTCCAAATTTCCTGCACGGCTTGCTCTTTGTGCCACGGTGATTGGTTAAAAAAATCGAGTTCGTACTTGGCTCGTGGCTTCGTTTCTACAAAACTGTCACTGCTCGGGTCTCGCCTTTAATCTGCAATTCTGCCGTTAAGTGCAATAAAGTTTAGTTCTGTGAGATCCCCCCCCCCCGACATTTTAGCACAGTTTCAACACGAAGAATTCCAAGGTGTTGCAAAGATCATTGCTGACTCTGCTCGTGCTCTCATAGCCCGCGGCTTCATCGCAATCTATCGAGATTTTTAATTCGACAGATTTTGGTATTCTATGATTCCGGATGTACTTGACCGAATGGTCCCTTTCCTCACCTAGTGTTGGATTAAAAAAATCAGAGCTGCAGTGGGTTGAAAATAATTATTCCTTTGGAAATACGGGGGACCTGGCAAAAGCAGAATATTTAAGTGTTGTTATGGCTCTTACTTTCACAGTTAGGGAGCAGAAAATGGCAACAAATTTGACCTCGATTCTCGTTTCTCGCAGGAATAGCATGGTAAATAGTTTGGCTTCTATCAGCCTCCCTTTTGGACTTTCGACTTGAAATTTGGACACTGCAGCTCCGACCACAACCAGAAACATTCTCTGAAAGTTTGAAGTTTCTACTGTGATTTCCCGATGAGTTATGGCTGCCACAGACACCTTCTTTTATGATATAGATATCACCAACAGGTGCATATTTGTGATTTTCCATTATTTCAACATTAATCCTTACGCTTGATAGCTGGAGTGCTGGCTTAAAAAAATACCATGCCTCTTGACGTTTGATGGGAGCTGGTCATGTGCACAAACCTGGAAAATGCCATCTAGACCAGAGTCTACAATTACAGTCACATTTTTAATGACTAACTCTATGGGAAAATGCTTAAAGCCACTAATAAGGATGATGGTTCGGCGATCAGAGCACCTGACATGTTATCAGGAGGTCGTGGGTTCAGATCCCACCCGGCTAATGACAATTTTCCTCTATATTTGTTTCACGTCTATGTTGTTCTTTTGTTAGAAAGATCAGATTATAACTTATGTTTGTAGCTGTTTAATTTTATATATGCTTATCACTAATCTCGCAAAATATGTGTATTTATTGTGGGTTGTCATATCATCTGATATCATTCTGATTTCAATCACCCTGTATTTATTTTAAGTGGAATATATGTATATATTAATACTTAAATATAAATAGAATGAAACTAAATGTTGTTGTAAAAGTGCTTTTGTTTACGATAACAATTTCTCCCAAATACTTTTATATGGCACCATTAACGCTTCTGGGATTTTATCATTCTTCAGTTAATGATCAACGGTCGTCAAAGTAGCATCTGGATATGAGAGATCCAACATGCGTGTTTTTGTTAGTTTTTTAAAATAGGATCAGTGTATTTATTCTAGGGATATTTTTACACGTAAACTTTTTTGTTATATTTATTTTTTAAGTGTATGTTTTGTTTGTAAATTATCGTTGTGACATTTTAATTTAAAATGTAAACACTTCTGAAGTAACAGTTTCTGAAGTTCACTTTAGAAGTAATATTTCGATTTTCATAATACATTTTTCTAGACTCAAAAAATTTATTATATTCATTTTTTAATTTTTCATATGGAATTTTCTAGATTAAAAATATAATGCAATGCTGCCTAAATGGACCTATACTATTCAGGTTAATCTGTGAACTTTTATCTGGCCATATGAATTTTCTTTGCAGCATTTGGTCTTTGACACTATATATTTGCACTTAGGTTACAGAAGCTCAGTGTGCAGTTAAGGGTCGAGATAAAAGACTAAAATAGCTCGTGAAGTAGATCTCATAGTGACCCGTCAGTATAATAAGCCATAGAGAAAATGTACGAGGCAGACGAGCCATCAGCAGAAAGAAACATCTGATCCGAAATTTAAACCAAGGTCCATTTGCTCTGCAACCAAGTACACTTACAACTTATTTCTATATTTATTCATTTATTAACACCCATTATCCATGTGCATTATACGTGTTTCAATGTTCTTTATTTTGTTTCTCCTTTTTTTTTTTGCCAGAAAGAGGATTATAGAATTTACCATTCAGTGTTCTTTCAGAAATCCCCCAAAAACTGCACGTTCCCTTACTAGGAACAACAGAGCTTAACGGATTATCTCAGCAAGACTGCCGACTCTAGGGCTACAAGACCACTTATAGCTTATTAGGACATGATCGATGATTTGAAGAGATTTTCAAACTCTGCTGGCGTGGATCTCAAAGGCATTAGTTTTAATGAGCCAGCGGGCGTTAAAGATTACTGTTCTGAAATATCAAAGTCCCATTTTTGAGAACTCCGAAACATCAAGTTTGATTTTTGAATCCCTTCCCTCTCCAGTCATTCTGAATTGTCACACCATTGGCTATGGTCGTCTACAAAAGCAAACATCTCTCGGCAGTTAAATGTTATCGGACGAAACCTGTTGATCCCCGATTAAGACTCATCAAAGTGTACATGACGTCACCGCCACTTCCACTCAGACGATGACATGGAGCTCGAATGCTGATACCACCCACAAAGTATGACTTAAGCAGTGAAACATTTAAATTAAAACTTTTCATTGCTCCCATTTTTAATTAAAAAAAACCCTACAATTTCAAGTTCTTAATGTTTTTGGCAAAATTTCACTACATTTAATAACGTCCTCGAGATTTCTTAATCGTTACAAATTAAACTCGCTATATATATATAATTGAAAAAACAAATCCACCATAAAAAAAACCTAACTTTCAGTATGCCACAAAACCGAATCTTTTGCCAATGTCTGCAAAAGTTGAAATTTATTTTCAGCGAAAACACGGTAATCTTATTGAAACATTACTCCATACGAAATTCTTTGCAAGGGACATTGTACACATTTCCTTTCAATTCTAGAAAAATTAAGATAGACTATATATATACTTATTATTATGGGGACGTGCCATGATGATTTCAATCAGAGACAATAAATTTTCAGTAATGATTTACATTTATTTTGCGACATAAATGAAAGATTATTACACCATGTAGCAGTACAATAGAGTTGACTGTAAAAGCAGACTTATGTTTTCTGACTAATCAAAGATAAATTCATTGCGACATATTCGTAATCATAACTCAAAAAACCATTTATCACTTCTGCTCTTATGGCCAAGCATCATTTATGGGAAGTACAGAATTTTGAAATACTAATGAATATTCTTTGAATATGAATCATAATTCAGTCTTATGCATCGTTACTTGTTATTTCGTTTTTATTCCTTGATATCGAATCACGAATTTAATTTTTATTTTATACATAATCAACAAACATTATTTTCTTATTGCATGAGCACACAGTTGAAAGCTGACTTACCTTAGGGTGGCCCAGCTGCTCTCCAGTTGAGGTCAGTTCACAGAAGGAGTGAGAAGAAAAATAACTTTTACGTATATAATCGTTTATTTATTTAAAATTCACTATAACTACTTAAAATATACTTTACACAACGGATTTCGAAACCCTACGTCACAATTCCTAGTTAGTTAGTCGAACTTTCTTTCCGTTGCCAGTTACTGCTGCTGACTCCTATCCTAATTTGCATATGTGCTTTCAGCGCCGTTTTTCTTCTCGCAAATTGTTAGTTAGGAACGCTAATATTTTTTGTTAGCATTAATTATTTTACTTTAATGGGTGCGAAACATTATCGCTAGTAAAAATAATTTTAATGTAATTTTTACTATAATTTGTTGGGGTGAACTAGGGCCATAACGAGATAAAGCACGAACCTTTAATGAAACTGCCCTTCAGTTCAAAAACAACTTGCTGTTTAAAAAAACAAGAAGTATAATCAAGAATATTAAACTTGACAGGGATGTATCCAGAGGGGATGGGGGTTGTTCAGTGACCCCCCCCCCCCCTCCGAATATCCTGTAGTCTTATATCGTCTTACAATAAATCTTAAATTTTGTCTACCTACTTTGAAATCCAAAACAGTTGTTTTTGTATAATTCTATTTTGGCCCCATATTTTATGTCTGACAGTAAAAATAGATTAAAATTTTTAAAAAATATATAAAATATCATTCCACATAGAATATGATTTTCACCTTTCCTGTTCTGTGGAATATTTTAGTAATTGGAAAACTCTACTCAATTCTTATTCTGTCCCCCTCCCCGAAGTTAAATTCTCGAAACCTCCCCGAAATTGAATTTTCTCGGACCACTCAAATCAAAATCTCGCCCCCCACCCCTCCCATCGAAACTATACTGTTCACAAAAATTAGGGGATAGTTCAAAATGAATATGAAGCGAAAACATATCCCCTAATTTTTGTGAGCAGTATAAATTCTCAAATGCAGCCTTAATCTTTGGCATGAGTCTCTGATCTATCGTCAATGTACGCAAAGATTTGAAGAAAATATCGGCTGGCAAAGTAACGTTATTTTCTGGAATAGGGGTGGCAACAATGATTTATTGCTTGTAGATAGTGTAGTTTCTCAGATCTTTTAGCGTTTTTTTTTTGCTTTAATTTGAATCTTTTTGCATTAATTTTGGAAGGTTATCCATTGCTGACAGTTATTACTGTGGTTGATTTTCGATGACAAACCTGTTAGTTCGAAACGAAAGAGATTTTTCCCTGCTGCGGTTGATTCAGAGCCTCCAAGTCGTACACGTTGGAAATTCGATAACAGTGTTGAATTAAAGAGACTTGCAGAAGAGATATTGGCTTAATGGCAATGTTTCGATTTAGGAGCTGTTTTGAAGATATGCTTAAAAAACTTTTGCTGGGTTCTCATATGTTAGAATTGCAGCTTGAAGTTATAGAGAGAATGCAGTTGTGGATTGAAAATATTGAAGGAGCCACGGTTGATTTTGAGAACAGATTAACTGAAATAGAAAAACATTCTTGCCCTCCTGCTCAACCTGGAATTGACGTTTTACTTAAAAACTTGAAATTGTAGAAACAACTTCTGAGCAAAGTTGCTGATCTGGAAGATCGTGGTTGCAGAAGTAATATTTTTTCTGACCTTGAAGAAGAGGATAAGGGATCATGGGAAATTGCCAAGCGTGACTTTTTGAGTAGGAGAAGCAATCAACAAAAGCACTCCTGCAATAGAATGCGTTACTGCTACTCTATATTTCTGAGTCATTGAAACGGAACGCCATTCCTGTACTAAGTATTCAATGCTTTTTAAATCAAATGTTAGTAGTATATATGTATAATTTAGGTATATATATATAATCTAATAGCGAAGGAGGGGTGGGTGGGGTTTTGAGAGTGAAAACTCTCCGTTATTGAAGAAAGTTAATTTTATAAAATTATTTATTCATCGGCATTCCGGTGGCCGAGGAGGAGGAATTAGTTGTCATGCTTAGCTACTAATCTTAGGCAAGACCCGAGCATAAAAAGAGAATTCATGCCTTTTATCCGGGGCTTGAACCCAGGTTGCATTCTCACAAACCTTTCCTATGACGTACTATACTGAGATGCTCCTGTCAGTTATAATACGGTAAACGGGGAAATTTGTTTGTTCATTAACTGGTATTAATAAAAATGTTAACAAAATTTTGAAGAACCCGATACTTCCAAATATTTTGGCCAATCTTCGCAACGCCACTGATAGTAGAGGAATAATTTCTGAATTTTTTTCGCTCTATTAATATATACTGACCCCACCAGTTTAGAAGCTCACGAGCCGCCACTGATTTAAAATATTTTGCATGTTTTCTATTATACCCATAATGGTAATAAAATTATCTCTAATTTTTACGGTAATGATGGGAACGTTAAAGTAGTAAAGAAGTTATAAACCCTTCAGCAAATGTGTCTCGGAGCAATTTGGTTGAGAGGTATTGAAGCGTGAAGGGGCACGATTAGGTTCTCCGGTGGAGCCAATACTACATAAGAAATTCGTATACAATTTGGAATATGGAAGCCAGATATAGAACAATAAAGGAGAAATGATGATTTAGCCTCGTTTTCAAAAACTCATTTAAATAATTACCTTACTTTCGATGACCCGCTGCTACTCCTTGAGTCGTCAGTGCCTTTGTCGATGGCACTGACGACTCAAGGCAACTCATGGCAACCAATCACAGAGCAAACATTCTGTCTCTAGCAGCCTCTATCGGCTAGTGAGAAGGAGGTGAAATATGAGGTGTGCTGCAAAGCGATCGGCAAAGTGCTTCCAAGGGGAGAAATTTCAACTGATGGAATATGGAAAAAGTGACTTCCGCTGTGCGATACGATGATCAATGTAGTAGCGATGAAACGAGATTCTTCGTACACTCCTAGCTCTACTAGCCTGGTAAACTGGTGCTTTTATTTATTATACAGTGTAATATAACAGGGAATTATTGTATAAATGTAAAATTCATGTTAAAATAAACTTAGTAAAGTTATGAAAATGCTTTTATGTCGAAACGTATATATATTTATCTTTCCATGAGAATTTTAAGGGAACCATTGCTTTCTTTGCTTCCATGGACGCTTCGCCATTGGAAATTAGTGAAGCAAACGTTTTGAAATTATGCTCTGAGAAACTTGGTGTTTCCGTCGACCCACAGAATCGGAGGAAAAGAGCGGGACTCGCGTCCTTGACTGATTATTTGTAAGCTGTTATAAAGATAAGGAAAGAATTAAGAACAATGCCTCTAAATTCAAAGGTACTGGTGCTTACATTAACGATGTTTATTGATTAGCTAGATTCACGCTGAGGATATTGGGTAAGTCGCCGCGTGAGAAAGGCTCAGGATCCGTTCGTCTCAGTTACAACAAGCTCGTTGTAGTTGGCAAGGTCTATATTTAGAGCTTTGAGGAGGATAGATTAAGAAGGTTTTTAGTTATGTGCATAATAGAATTATAAGTGTCCCAGAATTTTACTGCCCGGGTTCACGTGGTTGCTGTCGCTTCTTTTGGTGTTGGTTCCATTACTTTTGGGAAGTGTTCGCAAAATTTGTTCTGAGAATTTTTATATTCCAAATTTTTGCTCTTTAATATTTCTGGTATTTTCAATAAGTCTCTTCTCTAATTTTTTGGCATTTTATTCATAAATGCTGATATTTTTTGCCTTTGGAAACACGGCATCAAGCTGATTTTGCTTTAACAGCTTTCTTTAGCAACTTTGACTCAGTTCAGCGTGAGAGATTAGCGACACGATACGAGGATTGATTTTTGGGCATGATTCTGGGAAATTGTGTAATGTTAAGTTAATTAGTAAAAGTAAGTTTTGGATTACTGTTAATGCAGACTATGTTAATGGGTTGCTTTGCTTTACCTCTGAGCGGCACTTTTTTGCACACCATGGGCTAAATGGCCAGGTCACATGGACCCCGAAGGCTCAGATAAGGTTAGGGGAGGGGACCCACTGGAACAGCTGTTGGAAGACAGATGGTAGCCTCCCGTCAAGGCCATCCAGCGTGTTCTTTAACGTGCACAGGGTATGGCTCTCCCGCACACGGGGACACGGCTTAACGTCCCATCCGACCTATGTTAATGGTAAAATATGTTGATTTTAATGTGTTATTTCCCATAAGGCTGTAAATTCTATGATGACTCGCTCATTCTTTTATTTAATTTGTGACTATTATACTTCCTACCACTAGGTTATATGGTGATTTTAATGCTCGCATAAAATTTTATAGTATGATATAGTAGTAGTTAGTAGTAGATATATAATAGAGTATGATAGTTTTAGATACAGATATTATTTTTCGTAATTCAAACGATAAAAAGGTTTCGACCATTTGCCTGTTGCTACTTTTGGATTTCCCATTTGCTCCGGTTATGTTGCTCCTGTTGACAAGGTTATTGGAACAGTCATTAAAAGATCTTTTTTGGGAAACCGAAGCTGGACCGGCCTTTGTGAAGTTTTCAGATAAGACTATTATTGCCTCTTCACTGGCTGAAAATAATCTTCCTCCAGAGAATCTGCTAAAATCTTTTTCTTTGGCAGCTATCCTGACAGGTTTGATTCGCGATAGTGGAGCTCATTCCTCTAGATCAGTTGTGAGAAATTCTTTGACCTTTGATCAATGGTTTGATAACGAATGTTTGCTCTCTAAAAGAAATCTTCGGAGATCACTTAAAAGGTTATCGAAAAATTACAGTGACTCTAACATATACATCGCTTTGAGAAGTGATTGTAAACCTTTCTGCGGAAATAAAAAAACGGACATTTTTAGAGAAATCAGTGTTATTATTGAACACAGTAGGGGCTTGATCTTTCTGGTTAGTTTAGGCGAAAACTCTTTATTTAATATTAATATTCCACTTGAGAGAGAGTATTTTTTTTTATCATGGTGGTATCGCCAATGCGCCAGGAGATGTAATTCTCTGCCGTCCTTATTTGCTATTTTCGATGGATTTTTTTTCCTTCTGACAAGATTCATGACCCAATTTTGGATGCGGATATTTTGATTGATGAATTAAAATTGGTCATTAATAAATTGAAAGCTAGACAAATCACCAGTTGCTGATTTAATTAGACCCGTATGTTTTAATTGTTTATGGTTTATGAAACTATAATTCTGAACGTGTCAAATAAGATACTTAGAACCGCTGCTGTTCAAAATGGGAACTACCAGCTGGATTGCATTTTGAATTTCCTCTTTGCAAAAAAAGGCGACCCTCTGTTACCTGCTAATTATATAGGCCTATTATCTCCCATATGTGTACTTGGTAAGCTGTTTAACGTCGACATTGAACTGTAGACTATATTGCTGGCTTGAAAATAATAATGTTTTATTAGAACAGGCTGGTTTCCGCCGAGGGTACGGCTGCATTAGTCGGGCTTTTGTTCTTTCGTCTTTAAATCAGGAGAAACAGCATCAGAAACGATATTTGCAGCAATCACTAATTATTTTTGCTTTGCATCATTTGTCGACCTCAAGCACTTCGATAGCATCAATCATGAGTTATTGTGATCGGTTTTAAAACAATCTGGTGCGAGTTTTAATTTTGCGAAACTGATCAAGGATATGATAAAGGCTGGGCTGTGCTCAAGTTAAGAGTGGAGAACAAGAGATATCTGATAATTTTTGTATTGATATTGGAGCTTTGCAGAAAGAGTTTCTCCTCCTGTTTTGTTTCCTTTGTTTTTGTTTCTTAATGGCCTTATTAACCAACTATATAAGTCTGGTTTATCTGATGTTCAGATGTGTCTACGCATGCTTTTCTATATGCAGGTGACCGTTCTTTTGGCTGACCCTGCTATTGGTTTGCAAAAAAAAAATATATTTTGGAAAGATTTTGTTCCGATTAAGAGAAAATATGGATAAACTATGATTGTTATTTTTAGGAAGGATGTTAAACTTTCGTAACACGACGTTTGGCATTTTGGTTTGCAGCGTCTTTCTGTTTTCCCAAGTTATATTTATTCAGTTTACCTTTTCCCTATTTCGTTATTTTCATTATGAAATAAAATAAATAATAAATACCCCCTCAAGCAGCTGCTTGCCACAGAGGTCTGACAGGAGCTGTTATGGCAAAAAAAAAATGTATATTTTCTCTCGAAAGCTAAAGCTGCTTTGACTGCATCATGGTCGGTATATACCGGACCTAAGTTAAATTCCTTATTTACCTGTATTAAATTGCTTAACACAACGTTACTTTCAGTTTCATCTTATTTCTGACTGATGTGACCAATTCATTATCTCGGTTAACGTGAGAAATGCTTCTGCATTTTTGTGAGGGAAGTTATTGACAGTCTCGGGCAGAGTTCCCGGTTACATGCCGAGACTAGAGTTGGGCTACTCTAGAAAATCTCTGGCTTTCATTATACTAATTTTAAAATACTAGATAAAGCTTTTGGAGATGAAAGGTAACAGATTTTCTAAGTTAGGTTACTTGCAGCTTTATTCAAGGTCTTTTCCAAAGATTCTAGATTTAATTGGGCGGTTGCGGTTACAGAAATATTTGAGAATAAAGGTTTCAATTTTATTTAGATTTCTCAAGATCCAGGTGTGGCTAGACGATATCTGCCTTTTATCTTCAACGTATCTAATGATCAAGGAATTCAGTATGACCTTTCCTCAACAGAAAATTATGTTTTTATGGAAAATTATCGCGATTGAGAAATTGGTATGCACGTGAAAAGATTATTAATAGAGCTACGTTTTAATCAAAACAGAATATCTATACAGCAAGGTATTTTCTCCTTTTCCTCATTGTATCTGTAGTCTTTGTAGCACTGGAAACCTGGGAGCATATTATTGTTGATTGCCAGATTTATAATGTTTATAGAACGAAATATATTCCTTTTGTTGTTCGCTACATTTGATTTTTTATAACCACAGAAAAGGTATCTTTTTTTGTTACTCATTTAAAGTTACGTCGATTTATATTGGATCTTGGACGTAATACTCGAATAACGTTGTTTTGATGTTCACTATTAATCTACGTTCACTCTTTGATATTTCTTATCACAGAGTTGTGTCTGAGTTCATTTTTTGTGTTGCCACAGCTTGTATTAGGGGCCATTTCCTGGAATAGTTGAAAGAAAGTGGAAAGTGTCACCTTGCTTGTGAAGAATGGCGAACTACAAAAAAGTGAACGCAAGGTTGAAAAGTGAACCTATATGTTCAAAAAAGTGAACCTATGTTGTTTTATCCACAAATGATGACTTGTGATTTCTTAATAGTGAGTATCTGTCAGTTTTACATTTAATTTGAAGTCTGATCACTCAACGTTCTTCTTTGTTTATTCATAGTTGGTGTAATGTGCTCAGTGTAATATTTGTTAATCAATTGCACAGTATTAGGTTTGGTTGTTTTACCTCTGAGCGCCATTTTTTTGAACTCCATTGGCTAAATGACCAAGTCACAAGGACCCCGAAGGCTCAGAAAAGGTTGGGGGAGGGGACCCACTGGAACAGCTGTTGGGAAACAGATGGTAGCCTCCCGTCAAGGCCATCCAGCTTGTTCTTTAACGTGCACAGGGTATGGCTCTCTCACACACAGAGGCCACGGCTTAACGTCCCATCCGACGGACGGCGGTCTTTCCAAGTCCATCGGTGTACTCTACTGATCGTGGGCAGGGCGGGGAATTTTTGGGGGAGATAAATCTCAACGCTGACCCAGCTAGGACTGGAGCCACTAGAGGAAAAAAAATTATAGGAAAAATTCTCTATTTAAAAGCAAAAACATACATTTTTAATAAGAAAATGAATTAAAAAAAACTGTATAAGGAATCACGAGAATATTTTAATTAAAAAATAAAAATATACTATTTAATGACTAAAATGTTTTGGCAAAATCGTGCAGGGCAGTTCTGTAGTTCTCGGTACAAAAGGCGCCATTTTGTTTTTGGCGCGACGTAATGGTGCGTTGCATCTTAACGTCCAAACTCTCGTCCCTTAGTAGCGACCAGTAGAAACGAAAATAAAATTTTTCTTTTTCATACTGAATATAAAAATCACGTCTCTGAATTACTTGTGTAAAGGAAATTTCAATATGCAGAAATATCGCAGTATCCAGCATATTCAATTAAATTCTACAGATAATGACTTAAAACTCGTATGACGAGCTACTGAAGGCACATTCCGACAAGAATACGTGAAAAATGTTGTGATAGATGCGTATTATAAACGTAAAAGATGATTCGCTTGGCATATAAGAGGACATCAAAATGTATCACTTAAGCACTCTAGCAATGACAGGTAATTTGATTAATGACAAGACCCGGATGTTCCGCAATAATGCGCTACATCTATTGGGATAATGCCATGTTTTACCATTATCCACCGTCGCGGAGGAACAGTACTATAAGGAGTAAAGTGCAGCCTTTTGCAAACCTAACTTTAATATTCGTCCTGGGTCGCCACAGACAAGGATATTGAGGATCCAAGTTCACTCGTCGCCCGTGACGGGTGTAACAATGACGATAGTTTTTCCTTCAGCGCTTTAAAAAACACCTCCAAAACTTAAAATCTCATCGGACACTACTATTTAGACTACTGCACATTCGCAAATAAGATTCCGAATATAAAAAAATATGTTATCATACGAGACAACAATTTTAACTGCAGCATATTGCTAAACAGCAAAGTTTCTTACTTCACTTAAAGCCCCCAAAATAAATAACTTTACCACGTGCAATTTTGACAGAGCATATCGCCAAACAAAACATTTTCGCTCCGCACGTGAAAAAGCTCCCTCAAAATAATCTCGTGGGAGGCAACTATTTCAACCAGAGCTTATCGCTCTATAAATTTGGGCTCCACACTCGGAGAGGGATTTGGAGACAACTATTTCGACTAGAACATATCACTAAGCAACCAACTTTCGTTGCACACTTAAAAAAACAAAACAAAAAATTAATATTTGCATCGGAGACAAGTATTTCGAACACAGCATATCGGTAAACAATAACAGGTAGAAAAGAAACTCAATGAAATCAAAGGATTCACTTTAGCGATAAACTCCTGAAGCTACAAGAATTTCGGTCGGTAGTAATCTTGTATGTAGACAGTCTGCATTACTAATAAAATAATTCTTAATTCGCAGCATTCGTAAACTTCACGCTTCAATAAATGGGTTTAAAGGTACCCCATATAAAAGTTTAAAAGAAGTCATAAGTATTCATTTCAGATCATACCCAAGAGTTTTTAGAAACATTAAAATACGAATCCGGGGTGGCTCAGTTGAAAGTTCGCCAGGTTCGTAATCTGCATTTCCCAATTCCGAGTCCCAGCGTTGAGATTTATCATCGAACAACGCCCTGCACTTCGTCAGTAGGGGATATCGATGGGCTTGGAAATGCCGATGTTAGTCGGATGGAACCTTTGCCTCGTGTGTGGGAGAGCCATGCACCTTAAAGAATCCTACTGGATGACCTTGACATGGGGTTGCCATCTGTCTCGTAACAGCTGCCCAGTGAATCCCCCCTCCCCAGCCTCTGAGCCCTTGGAGTCCTCGTGATCTGGCCATTTAGAATATTGTATTAAAAAAAAGTGCGGCTCAGAGGTTAACGTTAAAAATATATCGAAATGCAATATTCACATGTGGCAGCAGATGATTGTTTACCATTCAGTTCTATAAAAACCTCCAACAATTGTACCAAAGCTACATTTTTACTCTCCTTAAGTTGCGATTATTCACGTATCCTCTACTTTACGTTTCTTCACGTAGCGCCACGTTCACCGTATACTGCAGGCTAACAATTCTGGAGTAAACCCTCTCCCCCCCCCCCCCCCCCCTTCCCTAGAGCTGGGGTCTTGGTCGAACCGATAGCATCCCAGGGTCGTAATCAGCTGTTTCGAAGTTCGAGTGCCACCTGTGCTATGGTATAAATTTATCATAGCTAAACCCCTGCCCTCAGTCATCGATGGGCTCGAAAAGCCTTCCGTTGAAAGAACATTAAACTGTGGTTCATGTATACACGTAAACCTTATCCTGTTCATGTTAAAGAGCACGTTAGATGGCCGTGACAGGAGGCTACCGCTGTCTTACAACATCTTTACCGTGGCTCCCCTAACTCTCCTTGCATTGTTCAGTGGCTCCCCTTGTCTCTCCTAGCATTGTTCAGTGGCTCCCCCTATCTCTCCTTGCATTGTTCGGTGGCTCCCCCTATTTCTCCTAGCATTGTTCAATGGCACCTCCTATCTGTCTCTTAAGAGTTGTCCAGTGGCTCTCCTTTCCCCAACCTTCGCAAATTTGCATTCTTTGCTCAAGGTACAAAATCCAAACCAAGTCCCTTTTTTGGTGATTTTCAAGGAATGAAACTGATTTCAACAAACAGGTAAGGTGACATTGTAAAACAGAACAGATTCCAACATGGATGGAAACCATAGTTTAGTGTGATTAGAAAAGAGGGCTTTTTACTCAAGTGTATCATTAGTTGCGTTGGGTTGTTTTACCTCTGAGCGGCATTTTTTTGAACTCCATTGGCTAAATGACCAGGTCACATGGACCCCGAAGGCTCAGAGAAGGTTAGGGGAGGGGACCCACTGGAGTAGCTGTTGGGAGACAGATGGTAGCCTCCCGTCAAGCCCATCCAGCGTGTTCTTTAACGTGCACAGGGTATGGCTCTTCCATACACGGGACCACGGCTTAACGTCCCATCCGACGGAGGGCGGCCTTTCCAAGCCCATCGGTGTCCCCTACTGACCATGGGCAGGGCGGGGAATTTTGCAGAGATAAATCTCAACGCTGACCCAGCTGGGACTCGAACCTGGGAACTACAGATTACGAGCCTAGCGCCCAACCGACTGAGACACCCCCGCCCCTGTATCATTAGTACAGTCACTCCTCCCATATCCCAATATCGTTTTATTTTTGACATGTTTTTTTATATTTTTCCATATTTGTGATAATATTTTTATTATATCATTTAAGCAAAATCATGGCGACGGGCAGCTGACCTTTTTGTGATATCACAGGTTCAAATTTCTCACTTGAAGGACGAAAAGCGTCTCTACTTATCCTTCTCAAGGTCGTATCGTCCTTCAAGTAATTTTCTGAAAACTCACTATATCTTAAAAAATGTGCCACAAAAAATTGTGATTGTTATGTATACATCAATGTGTATGGTGTTTTTCATCATCATCATCATCATCATCATCATCCTCAAGCAGCCATGGGCTACGGAGGTCCAACCAGACCGTGCAATTTAGTTCTCCAAGCAAGTCTATCCTGAGCTACATCTACTGCATCTGGCCACTGCACACCAATTCTAACAAGGTCCTGTTTGACATTGTCTGCCCACCTCATCCTTGACTCCCCTTCTGAGGCCTTTAGGCACACTGTTCATAACCCTATTCGCCAATCTATAATTATTCATACGGGCAACATGGCCAAACCAACGGAGTCTCTCTCTGCACAATATGCTGCTTAAAGGAGGTTGCAAACTCCTTTGCCTAACCTCATCATTAGTTACAAAGTTGAACCACCTAATGCCCAAGATACTGCGTAAGCATCTGGAATCAAAAGCATCTAGTTTCCTGTTATCTTGTTTACAAAGTGTCCAAGTTTCACTACCATAACTAACCCTAGAAAAAACCAAACTATTATACAGTCTAATTTTAGTCTTTAGGTGTATACGCCTATTTCTCCACACTCTCCATAGATTCTTAAAAGTCCCGGCAGCAATCCCTATTCGTCTGTTAATCTCATGCCGCACATCACCATTATCTGTTACATAGCTCCCAAGATAATTAAACTGTGACACCTGCTCAAGACTGCAACCATTCAGATTAACTGAATCACAGCCTGCCTGACCAATTTTCATCACTTTAGTTTTCTCTCTGTTTATAACCAAACCTACTCTACTACCAGTCTCATCAACGGCTCGAATAAAAGAGTTCATCTCACCAACATCATTTGCCAAAAGTGCTAAATCATCAGCATAATCTAAATCAGAAATTTTCGTATCTCCAGCCCATTTAAGGCCAAAATCTTTCCCTTGAAGTGAATTTCGCATAACATAATCAATAACCAAGCTAAAGAGAAAAGGAGACAAAATGCACCCTTGTCGAACACCAGAAGTAATGCTAAACCAATTGCTATAAGCCTTACCAACTCTCACACACGACTCAGTGTTATTATAGAGAGCTTTCATTATGTTAACTAACTTGTCTGGTATACCATATGATCTCACAATCAACCACAAATTATGACGATCAACAGAGTCGAAAGCCTTTTTGAAATCAACAAAGCTAGCAACCAAAGGTTTCTGAAACTCTAAACATTTCTCAAGAATCTGCCTAAGTGAAAATATCTGATCCACACATCCCCTACCACTTCTGAATCCACATTGCTCATCACGCAATTGACTGTCAACCAGATTCTTAATTCTATTAAGCACAATCATGGAAAGAACTTTACCTGGAACAGAGAGTAGGCTGATACCCCTATAGTTATCACAAGAATTGCGATCACCTTTTTTGAAAATAGGGATAACAATAGCTCTGGTTAAATCCTTAGGAACCATGCCTTTATCATAAAAGATATTCAGAATTTCAGTCATCCAAGTGGTAACCGAAACATTCCCAGCTCTAAGCATTTCGGTAGTAATTTCATCTACCCCTGGCGATTTATGTAGTTTAAGTTTAAAAACAGCCAAAATAACTTCAGATTGTGTTATAGGGCCAACATTAAAGCCACCAATGCATCCATCATCACTGGAAACAATGGGAGCAGAACCAACTACATTGTTTAGAACATCACTGAAATGCTCAGCCCACCTAGCCATGACAGAATCCTCCCCTTCTATACCTTACCTTGTTTATCCTTCAATCCTTGTATGCCTATCCATTTTCTACCACACAAAACATTAACTATCTGGTACAGCTCTCTGCTGTTGTGCTGTCTAACTGCTTCCTCGGCTTTGTCAGCCAAACCATCAAGCCAAAGATTCTTATCAGCAGCTAACTGATCCTTTACAAGTTTATTAAGGTCTCTGTAATGCTTTCTATTAGTACTAGTAGGGTATTGATTAAGGACATTCCTGCAGTTCTTTCTTTCCGAAATAAGCTGAAGTGCATTGTCACTTAGATAATTTTGCCTCTTCTGCTCCTTTTTTCCTAAAAGAGTACTGTTAGCGTCCAAAAAAGCCTATTTAAAATGGTTCAATTCTTCCTCAACTTCAGTATTAAGCAAACCTTGACTGTCATAATGACTAAGTAACCTATCATGGTAAGCTTTGGCTATAACTGGATCTTTCAGAGCTTCAGTATTAAAAGTAAATTTTTTAACCCTAGCACAACACTTTTTAAGTTTAAGTTGCAAGACACTTTTAACAAGGTAATGGTCAGATCCAATTTCAGCTCCCCTATATGCCCTGGTATTCCTAACAGAACTAGCCCATTTGCTGGTAATTAATACGTAATCAATCATATTCTTATGCAGCCCATCAGGTGAAACCCATGTGTACTTATGTATGTCGCGGTGTTTGTAATAAGTGTTAGTTATTCTGAATCCATTGCGTTTACTTACCTGTAGGAGACGTTGCCCATTGCCATTGCAGCTACCAATACCAAAAGGGCCTATTACTCCTCCCCAAAGGTCAGAGTCAGTACCAACTTTGGCATTGAAGTCACCAAGAACAAGGGTAATATCTCGTTTCTTGACAGAATTCAAAATATCCTGAAATTGTTCATAAAACCTATCCTTCTCATCCTCATCGGCATCCTCAGTGGGGGCATAACAGCAGATAACATTCAAGTCTTTAACGCTTTTCTGAAATTTTGCTGTAAGAAACCTTTCATTAATGCACTCATATCCTAGAAGAGCATCGTAGCGTGTCTTCTGAGAAGCAGTCCCACGCCTTGGTGATGCTTATTGTCGTCCCTCCCTGAAAAGAGAAATTTAAGATTATTTTTAAGAATCTGACCTTTATCTGTCCATCTGGTCTCTTGCAAGCCAAGAATATCTAAATTATAATGGTGGAATTCTTGTGTGAGGACATCAAGAGAAAAAGCTCTGTGCAGAGTCCTCACATTCCAACTACCTATGGAGAGAAAATGGTTAGTGGGATGTTTAAAGAAACTATGTTTATTGAGAGAGGGAATACCGACAATATCAAACAGCCCCCTAATCGCAGATATGGGGCAAAGACCCGTTCCCCCACTACTAAAGGCTGAAGCCATCTGCACTGGAAGATTTCCTCCAACATAGAATTTGACGATGCCAATAGAAGCAAAGAGTTCAGGTGCCTGCGATGACTTCTGCTCAGGATTATCCACCAGCTGATAAACATATCCTGTGAATCTATTCACTTGGGGCTGTCAACCCACAAACAAACAGAAAACACAGCGGAAGATTTTCCCTCCACAGAAGCCCACCAGTGCAGCAAAATCAGGATCCATTATCAAGCTCAGAGCCATATATCTGTCCTGTAGGTTTATATGGTCAGCACCAGGACCCTGTGTGGTTGACCACTCCTCAGCAGGGTAGTAAAAAAAGAAAAGTAGCCATAGTTGTCCAGATCAGTAGGCCACACTAATCTGGCAGCCCTCCCCTTCCGTTCACTTCCACAAGAGAGTATCTCTTTTGAAAGTTACTAACGGTCCGCACCACGAGAAGGCGGGGTCGGACATTAGGTGCTAGGCCTGGCCGGTTCTATGCATCATCACAGGGGATTGGTGCATAGCTCTCCTTCCAGTGACTACCTAGCTACCATTTGCAGACTGGTGTTTTTCTCCACTTCTAATATCTTCCATATTTACCGACGTCTTTCTCGTTTCATCTGCACTTTCAGACACACCCTAATTGGCATGTTCCGTCATTCTTCATCCACGTGCACTGTCGATCTCCGAAGGTTCTTTCTCGACTGCGGATGCCCTGCGAGGATTAAGAGAGAGCATTACACTAGTTCTCATGGAGCTTTATACATTTCGAATCATTTTGCTAATTTCAACCTGACCACAAGAAGTCAGAGCCTCTAGTGGCATCTGACTTCTCTCAGAAGGAATATTACTTTACCAAAAAAGACGCTTCACACCTTGCTCTTTGCGATCATAATTTCTTTCATAGTCTGCCTCCCAAATGCATCTGTGATGGAAATCGTAAATGATTCCTTGATGCCTTCCGAACAACTTCACCATTAATGAATACTTACGTGAAAAGATACTTTTCCATATATGAAATATAGGCTTAATGAATGACTTTTTATCTCTTATATGTTTTATTAATTTTGGACAGCAAAAATTCATTCGGTTGAACTAGTTGGTTTTTGTTTGCTTCGTTCTCCCGCTGTTTCGATTCATGTTAAAGAACTATTCGCCTTAAAGAATCGATAGATCCAAGTAGACCTACTTCATGGGAAAGAGGAGGCCCCAGTGCATCTGGTAATTCAATCCCTTCATGAGCAGTTGGCTGATTTTCCAGAACATATTTTTCAAAGTGGCTCACAGCCAACGCAAGTGGGAAAACGTTGGCTCTTCTGGCCACGTTTACCCCGAACACAAAACAATTGAATTATCGGCATTCCCGATCTCCTCTAAGGAAGATCTTTAGATCAGTGATCTGCAGATAGGTAGATAGAGCATCGAAACAATGAAGATCACACTGGGACTGAAGATCACATTGGGTCAACTGATGTGGGGGAACTTTGAATTGAAGTTTTAGAAATTTTGACTCGCACATTCCGCCATTGCTTTCTCACTTTCAACGTGAGCTTCAGTTGTATGACGTTATCCATTACTTCTGTTACTGGGCTAAGGGAAGATCCCCACAACCTGAAAGACTCCACGCCACCAGTAGTTTTGGTCGTAACGAAAGCCTAAAACTGTTTTCGAAACAGTAAAATCATTGGTCAAATACCAGTCGGTTGAAAAGGGTTAAAAGTAGGAAATGAATTTTTCCTCGAGCAGCCTATGTGCCTGGAAGTCAGAATAATAAGGTCACCGAGATATGCGAGGGGTCGATCCTCATCAGGAAGAGAGCGTGAATGAAGAGGAATACATCGAAGAGGCAATAAGGGATCTGGAATTCAAACCCAGATCATTTGCTTTAGCAGTCACCAATGCTAATCTCTCGGATGCTGCTGTACTCCTAATGAAACTAACGGATTTCCCATCAATTTCATTTCGAGTATAGGATCATTTGGAGGATTCGAATACATTGCGTTTTTTTCCACTCTAGGACACTTAATATTTTAAGTATTATGCCAGAGACTTTTGTTGGCGCTGTATGAGATGAACTAAGAGAAAAACATTTCCTTTTCGTCACTGTGACAGAAAGTAAGACAAGTTAATTATTGTATCGCTCAAGTTAAAAAGCAAATTCATATTTTGCGTTTTCTCTTTATGTTGCTTAAAAGGAGCAACAGGCAAATAAATGACAAATATTTTCAAAATAATAATAATTTTATTTGAAGTTCATCATCGTCCTTAATGCGGCTAATAATCTCAGTAAAGTTGACTCTAGTGCTACGCTTTATTCCTTCTTAGCATCCACGAGGCAAAGGGACGTTGAAGTTTCGGTTCTCTCTGGAATTCAGTGATGTGAATGTTAAAGATCTTGAAGAACGACGATCGTAGGAGAGTCTCATCTGATAATAACAGCTGTTCAATCCAATCCAGTGAATTCATTGATTGTGACAAATTGGCAACAGTGCTGCTCGCGAGAGAATTCAGTTGGGTGCGAAGATTTTAATCCTTATCCAAATATCGCCAAGTTACTCGGGGGATCGAACAAACGTATCCATTCCCCGCCATCAGGGCCATGGCCTTTCCACGGATATGCGACTTAAATATTCTATCCGACCGGGCGGGGATTGCGGCGAGTGCGCAGAATAGTGAAAGGCTCTTTTAGAAGAGAGTTGGGTTGTTTTACCGCTGAGCGGCACTTTTTTTTTGCACACCGTGGGCTAATTGGCCAGGTCACAAGGACCCCGACGGCTCAGAGAGAAAAAGGGGACTTGGTTTGGATTTTGTACCTTGAGCAAAGAATGCAAATTGGCAAAGGTTCGGGAAAGGAGAGCACAGGACAACTCAGAGAAATTTGGGGGAAGGGACCCACTGAAACAGATATCTTCTTGATATTCTTATATCTATTCACGTAAGTGTTCATTAATGGTCTGTTGGCAGACAGATGGTAGCCTCCAGTCGAGGTCATCCAGTGTCTTCTTTAACGTGTACAAGATATGGCTCTCCCGAACACGGGACCACGGTTTAACGTCCCATCCGACAAACGGTTGTCTTTCCAAGCCCATCGGTTTCCCCTACTGACTGAGGGCAAAGTGGGGAGTTTTGGGGAGATAAATTTCAACGCTCGCCCACCTGGGATTCGACCCTGAGGACTGCATATCACGAGCCCGGAGCGCTACCGACTGAACCATTCCCGGAGTGAATGAAAGGCGATTATTAAAATTCACTGAGAACAAGAATGGCTCGTTAATCAAAGAGGAAATTTAATTGATATTTCCCAAGACTCGATTCTCCTGGATTAAACATCATTTCTAGGGCAGTTTTTCCTTTTACAATGTTTAACCACATCTTCGAAATGCAATCAGTTAAAATACAACAAATGAAAAGAAACATTCGATAAACATTTTATTTTTCGAAACAGAATTACATCTTTTAATAGAGCAGTCGCTGTTTTAGTTTCCTTATGGGTATATTGCCATTTTGAGCACGTATGTGGCATTCAGTTTTTAGCGCTTAGCGGGATTTTAGCATCCGCTCCTTTGAAATTGCGTGACGCAAATCTTTCATACCCTGCTGAATATTTGCACCTGGAGATGGAAAAATATTTCTCGATACCTTGAAAAGAACTTTGGATATACCCATAAGTATAGCTGGCATTTTACGTGAGAATTGAAATGCAGAATTAATAAATGGTTTATTTTATTTCTTATCCACTCGTATCAATTTTGGACAGCAGAAATTCATTCGGTTGAACTAGTTGGTTTTTGTTTGCTTCTTTCTCCCGCTGTCTCGATTCTTGTTAAAGAACTATTCGCCTTAAAGAATCGATAGATCCAAGTAGACCTACTTCATGGGAAAGAGGAGGCCCCAGTGCATCTGGTAATTCAATCCCTTCATGAGCAGTTGGCTGATTTTCCAGAACATATTTTTCAAAGTGGCTCACAGCCAACGCAAGTGGGAAAACTTCCACAAGGCAGTGGTTTTCGTGCAGAGGAATATGTGTTTACCGATAAAGCTCGTAAACGTTATTGATGTATGAATATCGATATTTGCATGTGACAAGGCTGCGCCATTTTATTTTCCAGTGGGCCAGGTGTTTTGAATTTCTTGCTCTTTTGAGACTCAGAAGTGAAGATAAAAATCCTCCTGGATCTAGTGTGTGGAGGTAATAAAAAAACAATCACAACTACATTTATTATGTCCCATACTTTTCACCTATTCATTTGTCTGATTTTCATATTTATGTTTTGAAAGCAAATAAACTTCTCGTCTAGTTTTTTGTCTCCCACTCTTTGTGAATCTCACAATTTCTTTCTCTGCTAACATTGGAGTGGCCTCTTGCAGGATTGTCAGAATAATTCCGACATTTACCGGCATTGGCCTGTTTTCATTTTACACACGGATATGTTCACCACATTACCAAAAGTTTTCTCAGTTCCCATGTTCCACGCTTATTCGATGAAAATGGAAATTCGCCGTTGCCCATTTCCTGAACTAATCGTTTTAAGGAAAATGAAAATTGAAGGTTAAATGAAAGATTCCCCAGAGCTAATAGTTGGTAATGCGAAATAAAAACGAATCTCAGTGAAAGGTAATTCAACCATTGTGATCGTGATCAGGACCGCGATCATCACAATACTTCTCAAATTATGAGAATACTGTAGGGCGAAAATAACCTAAAGTAAGATTTAGGGGCTCTTAGGATATGGCTCTGTTTTAAATATATAGTTTTAAACTGTAAATCATAGGCACGATGGCATGCAGCCTTAGACTTTTTTCCCCCTCAAAAACATTTAAGAAATTACTATTTACAGTAAGAGGAAGAAAAACAAGTAAATATTCGTTTTAGATAAAAAAAACTTTGTCATTAAAATCGAGCTGTTTAACTACACAGTCGTATCAGAATAATATGACCACCTACCATGCATATACTATGGTAGGTGGTCATATTATTCTGATACGACTTGTTATCTTGGAACGGGCAGATGACCATTGGAGTAGCATTTAGGTAAAAGAAGTTGGGTTGTTTAATCTCAGAGCGGCACTTTTTTGCACACAATGGGCTAAATGGCCAGGTCATAAGGACCCCCCCCCCAGGGTTCAGAGAAAGTTCATTGAGGAGACCCACTTAACAGCTGGCGGGGGTAGCCTTCCGTCAAGGTCATCCAGTGTGTTCTTTAACATGCATAGTGTAGGGCTTTCTCCCGCGCACGGCTTTACGTCCCATCCTACGGAAGTCGGCATTGTCCAGCCCATCGGTGTCCCCTACTGACAGAGTACAAGGCGTGTAGTTTTCAGGAGAATAATCTTAACGCTGACCCTTGTGGGACTCAAAACCTGGGAACTACAGATTAGAAGTCTGAAGCACTATCGACAGAGACATAATTAAAAGGGACGATAGATGATTTTCATGAATGAAAACTTTTTTTGCAAATTTTCATATTTTGCCGTTTCTTTTTACATCAAAGAAAAGTTTATTTGGAAGAATATTTTTGCACTCATTTTGATTTGATTATCCATATTAGAGAAATGGCTCTCGTATTTATTACTCAACTGACTCAATAGAAGGAGAATTTACATTTCCAATTTCTGTTTCGTACAAAATATTGGAGCTTTCATGCATTTACTAAACAAACTGATTACGAGATTAAATATTGCTTGAAGATTTCCTTCGTAAATGAAAGATCAATGTGAGAAACAAACTGATGGACATGCACGCATCGATCCGAAACGTTTTCGCTTAAAGCAATAAAATGTTTTTCCTTATAATTCGTTTTGTACAAGGAATTTCTGTCTGAAGAAATGAGCTCACAGTCTCCTGAGGTGTGCTCAGGTAACACAATTAAGTGATTGACTTGAAAACAAAAACTCGTATCGCGAATAATTTGGCGACAGCGATAGTGGAGACTTGCTAACAGTTGAAGAGTGATTCCCCCCCCCCCCCCCCAATGATGAGAATACATAGAGTGGCCCAAATTTTGACAGAGGGATAAATAACAACAGGTTGTCGGAAGAATGACTTTCCGATTCAAAGGCAGAACTGAATAGTTCGAATATTTTAGTGACTTGTCTGCAAATGATAAGCAAAACAAGCAAGAGGATGCAGTTCCTCCTCTTTCAGGAGAAAGGCATCGGAGGCTCGGAAATAATGGGCGCGGGACAAACGGACGTCGTCGCATATCCGGCTTCTGGTTAAAGATATTGGAAGCTTTGGAAAATGGGGGAACATTTCAAATTTCTCATCGCTAAGGTTACAAACTTTGCAAGATATATTTGAAAGGAAATCTTTTTATTGCATTCCTTTCTACGTATCAAAACGTAAATGTTTATGAACCTGCATACTTATCAAGAATATGCATAGGTATTAAATAAATCACTAGAATTTTTACCAATTGAAATACTGGAGTAGTGTTAATTTTCTTTTTTTTCTTCTCCTTCATTTTATGAAATGATATTGATGTAATCTAGATCATATCTGTCAAAAAATCTACATTCCCGATGATAAGCTCCGGCTTAGTGGGATTTTTTATGTAAAATAATTGTATAGATAATACTTTTGAAAATAAATTTGAATTTAAAAAAGAAAAAAAATTCGAAACTTTTCAGACCAAAGGATTAATCGGTGTTTAATTCAAATTGATATTTCCAATTGATTTTGAAATATCCCAAATTTGTGAGAACTTTCTTATTCACTACACTCAGCTCCCGACTCACCCGAATTTTAAACTAGGGCTGGTTTTCGACACTCGATTTAACACAGGGATGCTCAATCTTTCGGAAGTAGCAGGCCAATTTGAAAATTTGGTGCATGTCACGCTATTATATATATTTGAAAAAAGTACTTTTTGGAAGCTTTGTCGTGTTCGCTGGCCCCGATTAAGGGTTCGGCGGGACACAAGTGGCCCGCCGGCCACGGTTTCAGCACCCATGATTTAACAGGATTTCTGCCCTGCCTCTCTACGATCGTTTTATGTTATTGCATTTACCACGTGAAAAGCCAGCTTGGAAGCTTTCCATCCTTGTTTATCATTTCAGCACTTCCAAAAATCCTTTTCACATTTTCGTCAACATTTCATTTCGGGACAAATTAGTGTGTTAATAAATAGGTATAACTCGAAATATATTTGTAAGCAAAAATATTTAAATTGTTGCTGACCGATGATAATGTATGCTTCAACTAATTCACCCTGACTGATTAAACTTGTCACGTGTAGAATAGAAAACTCTGGAAAAAATACGCTTGGGGTGGGGGTGGCTCAGTCGGTTGTGCGGATAGGCTCAAAACATGCAGTTCCCAGGTTCGAGTCCCACCTGGGTCAACGATGAGATTTATCTCCGTAAAACTCCTCTGCCAGCCTCGTAAGTAGAGCACACCGATGGGCTTGAGAAAGACCGCTGTCCATTGGATGGGACGTTGAGTCGTAGCCCCGTGTGCAGGAGAGCCATACCATTTGCACGTTAAACAACACGCTGGATGGCCTTGACGGGAGGCTACCACATGTCTCCCGACAACTGTTCAGTGGGTCCCCTGCCCCAACCTTCTCTGAGCCCCGGCCATTTAGACCAATGTGTGCAAAAAATGTCGCTCAGAGGTAAAACAATCCAAAAAATATACCCTTAGTCATCAGGACCGGATCTAGTGGGGCTGGGGGGGGGAGGAGGAGAAAGGGGGATTATGCTCCTCCCTTCAAAATGCTAAAAAAGGTTAGAAACAAAAAATTATTGAACGTATTTATATTTCAGTCATCTTTTAAGATTTTTTTTAAAGACCTGTAAAATGGAGAAATCCTATACTGCATTGGAAATCCAATCCCCCCCCCCTTTTTTTTTCATTTTTCTTTCTCGATTATATTTTTTGTCCTCCTCGAATTATTTGTAGCTCCGTTCTGCTCATCGTTATTACTCAACAACGATTTTTATAACTATCAATTTCCTATTTTGAATCGTCATTACTCGACAATCATCTATTCCAGTGTTTCTCGATCCTATTTTTATAACGTACCCCCCTTTTAAAATAAAAAAATTACCTTTTTAAAAAAAGTACCTAGTCTCGCCTAACCCTAAGGAGTGTTAGTGCCACAGATGGAGAAATATTCATCCATACTTACCATGTATTAAAATGAAATTGAATTTAGGCAATTTCTGTTTCTATTTTCTTTGTCAATACTTTTGCTGAAAATGAGTTACAAATATACATAAGTAAATCAAAAATATAAAGCATTAACCACAGTATTGTCATATTATATCTCATGAGAAATTCGTGTCTGAATAACCCGATTTCACATTACACAAAAGTTGTGAAGAACGCATCCTTTTGATAGTGTGAGACTGAGTACACTTCACCAAGGAAACGGCAAAATCCTTTGATATTTACGTCTGTTGTGGATTTAAGTGTTGACCGTGTGGGATATTCCCTGCTGGAGGAGTCTTTATTGTTCCGAAGTTTGTTTGTTACTTTGCGTTGAGGTTTGTAATGAGATTCTCGATTATTTCTGATTTGGTTTTTTCTTTCGAGAAGGCCTTTGAAGAAAATACTGGCGCAGTTCTGCAAGCGATACATCACTCGCCTCTACAGATCACTGCCGTGTCTGTAGAGGTGCATTTTTAGTTTATACGAACAGTGCGATATTTGCCCTGCGCACGTTCTGACGGCTTCGATTTTCGCTTTGATAATAGATATGATGTAGGAAGAAAGATCCCTGCTCGATATACGGTATGTTGATGGATTTATGAAGATGAAGCAATTTCCCCAGATCACCTCCTCAGAATCTGAAACATCTAAATAAGTTTATTAAATTATTTCCTCTGTTGATTTATGTTTCTATATGTTAGTAGGAAGTCCACTGTTACGCCTAGAAATTTACGTTCTCTATTTTGTAATGTCTTGAAAATAATCTGTATATATGCAGGAAGAATAGCTGTGTAGCAATCCCTGGCGATGATCCTGGCGATGAGAACCGGCCAGGTCTAGCATCTAATGTCCAACACCGCATTCTCGTGGTGCAGGCTGTTAGTATCCTTAAAAAGAGATATTCTCTTCTGAAAGGGAAGGGGAAGGCTGCCATATCAGTTTGGCCTACTGATATAATCATTAGTGGCCACTTTTTCTTCTGCCCTGCTGAGGAGCGGTCAACTTTGCGGGGTCCTTGTGATGACTATACCCACTAGGCTGGTTTGTGGCTTTGAGCTTGATTACGGATCCCGGACTTCCTGGTGGGTCTCCGTTGAGGGAAAATTTACCGCTGTGTTTTCCGTTTGTTTATGGGTTGACTGCCCTGAGGGGTATGTTACACCACAGGGCACATTTTATCAGCTGGTCGATAATCTTGAATAGAGACCATCGCAGATTCCTGAACCCTTACTTTAGCTAGTTGGACATCGTCAATTCTACTTTGGAGTAATACGTCTCAGGCAGGTCAGTTTCTCTCTGTATTCTGGTTCTTGAAATGGTTCACTTGTAAAGGTAGTGTCTTACATCAGTAATGTGCCCATGCTCCTCGTTGGTTACTTCAGCTTCAGTTCCACTGATTGCGAATTATCCAAGGTAACTAATAACACTCACGATTATGCGTTATCCAAACTTTTCATGGGATTTCGCCAACTTGTTAAATTTCCTACCAGAGGGGGCAACTTTCTTCACCTTGTCTCCTGCAACGATGACCTTTTTGCCTTCAACATTGAACAGTTTGAGCTCTTTTCGCAGAGTGACAACCCACCACATATTCCTGTACTTCTCAGCTTTAATTACGGCTTCTCAACCCCTCAAAAGGTACAACTTCCATAAAGCAGATTATGGTAACCTGTCTCCTCGCTTTGACGAAATGTTTGAATTTAACCGATGCCTCCACATCGAATTTCGACTCTCTGATTTCCGATTACAATGCCACTATTAAAAAGTGTCTTCTCAAAATTCCCTCCAAAAGAAATCCTTTGAATCCATCATTCCAAAGACTTGCGTGCAACATATTGAAACTCTGGAGAAACTGACAAGTCAACAAAACTCTTTATAATTGTGTAAATCACGAAAATGCCTCAAACAATTACATTGAAGCTGTGGAGCATCATGAATCTTCGATTCTTCAAAAATTGTGTGATTTCAAAAATCGAAATGAATTTTCCATGAACGCCAGGAAAAAAACTGAATGGCTGTCGTCACATCCCACAGTTGAAAAGACAAGATGGCTCTGTCGCAACCACAGATTTCCAAAAAGCAGTCCTGCATTGTGATACCTTCAGCCAATTATATGTACCAGATGATGAAATAATTACATACCCCAAAGAAACAAATGATAACGACTTTTTCGACGACATGTTTGATCCCATTAAGGTTTCAGAAGCTATCGTAACATCTCCTTCTGTCTTCCCTAGAACCAAGTGGAATTCGTTCCACAAAAAACTTATCATAAATATAGCGCCCAAACTTTCGATCCTTTTTAATGCCTGCTACCAATCAGGAAAAGTTCCTTCAGACTGGAATCAAGCAACACCAATGTACAGAAGGAAAGGAGACGCCTCTGACCCTTCCAACTACCGCCCGATTTCCCTCACTAACCTAACTCCTAAACTCATGGAAAGAGGCATCTTGGTCAAGTTGATGAAATTTATTTTGCTCCAGAATTTATTCCCGTTGAGCAATTCGGAATCGTTCCTGGGAGATCTGCACCTATTCAATTGTTTCAACGTGTTTCAAAACAGTTTTGCCGATGATACTGTTATTGCATTTACAGCAGAAACTGTTACTGACCTACAAAGTATAATAAATAATGATTTAACAGATACTGAAAAATAGTTCAAAATAAATAAGCTAATACTAAATTTATCTAAAACGAAATATATATTGTACACTCTAAAAATAAATTTGATATTATTGATAATTTAATGTGGTTAAAATGTATGAAAGTAATTGTGATATTAATAAAGGCTGTTGCTGTCTGTCTATTAATAGAGTGGATGAAATATTTAGGAATAAGAATTGATCAGAATCTGAATTAGAGGCCACACGTTCAAAAGTTTATAAAAAAAATTTAGAGCAATGTTGTGTAAAAGGTACTACTTAAACCCTGAAACCATTGACTGCCCTTCAAAAAAATAAGTTACTAAAAAGATATCTCGTGGAAGTATGTATCAAAATGGCAATCACACACTTCAAAATTTAAAACTGCTCTCCTTCAGTCACTTGTTTGTTTATAAATTTATGGTTTACATTTATTTATAAGCATGGTCATCTTTTAAAATTAAAAGTAGGTAATTATGATTTTCGTTTAGATGGCAGAAAATATGTAGTTCCACTTGTAAAAAAGGAAATGTTACACAAACATCCTTTATATTTAGCACCAAAAATGTTTAATCTGTTATCTAGTGAGCTTTGAAATTGTATTAGTGGAGTATTTATCTTTAAGAAAAAATTAAAGTTTTATCTATCCAACTTTTCAGTTCTACGATAAAAAATAGAATTCAAATTTTTATTGTTGTACCCTTCTTGTACTGTATGTAGAAAATGTGTTTTCTATTTTTTTTTTTGGTTTCAAATGAAAATACTAATTTTTATATTTGCTAAAATGCGAGAACATTACAGTTCGTCACAATCCACCTTCTGTGGATCATTAGGTTGTAATTAATTTGTGAAATTGAGTTGAACTTTCTTTTTTTCATATAATACTAACTATAACAACCTAGACAAGCGAATGCTTTTGGGTTGTTTATATTAAATGTATAGTCAAATGTGTTGAAAATAAAGTAGTTTGATTGATTGAGTGTCAATCAATGGTCATCCTCCTTAGACAAGAATGAGCCCTTCGATAACATCTACTCGGACTTTGAAAAGGCATTTGACAAACTTAAAAAGTGGATTCTTTATAAGAAACTTCTTAAATGTGGAATCCCAAACAAACTAGTCAGTCTGATCCAAGCAATACTCTATAATCGCACTCAACAAATCAAAGTCAATGATGGGTTGTCACCAGTCAAAAGTGTCACAAGTAGAGTTGTCCAGGGAAGAGCACATTACTTTTTTTATGTTTTTGCTTTCTTCGCTCAATCACGAATAATATCTTTGCAGATGACATCAAAATTTTCCAGGCTGAAGCGACAGAATAAGACCAAGACCAATTGCAGGATATGAAAACATGCCACAAATTCTTTTATGGGACAACTCATCAAGACATCCGGCATCCCTTGCTAACAATTTCAAGTAGTAGCAACACGAGAAGACACCCCTTGTTCATTAATATTCCACTGGCCAAGAAAAATTGCAAATACCATTCTTTCGTTTGCAGAGCAGAAAGGATTTGGAACCACTTCTGGCGGACGCGGAACGTCACCGTTACAGAGTTCAACAGAAAATTGAAAGAAGTGGACTTGTTGCCATTTCCTCAATGCTTTATGTTCTAAATCTCATAGTGAACTCTGTTTCTACAAATGTTAATTATTGTACAGTCTTTTACTTTGCGTTTTCTGTTTTGAGGTCAATAGGGAAAGGATTAAGAGTGCTATGCACCATCTGACCCTTCTGTGTATTAAATGATGAGGAAATTAAAAGAAATATGCAGCCCGCTTAAAGCCTTAAGGAAAAGGGTTGAACCTATTGTGAGATGGGTAGACAAAGCAAAACAAGAGATTACTGGACTCGACCTGCAACGTAATAATGCAAAAACTAAGGGTAGCCATGCTTGGAGTATAAACCTTCACTCTCCGGTTGGACCTCGATACCCTTCGGCTGCTTCAAAATTATGTTTATGTTGGTAATTCTGAAACGTTAGCCACACAAGCAGATTCAGCTAGAATGGCTTTCGAAGAATATCCGAAACAAAAATTTATGATGCCCGTGCTCTCTGTTTTTTGCAGTGAAGTTTAAAAATGAATTTTATTAAAAAACAATGGAAAACTATAAATGAAACAACAGAAATGAAATAGGTCAAAAATAATTTTACAGAAATTAAAGTGAATGGAAATCTATTAAGATACGAAGAAAACAAATGCGAGATCGCTGAATATTTCAATGATTATTTTGTTAATATTAGCCGTCCCATGGCCGAGTGGTTAGCACGCTTGGCTACTGATCTAAGGAACCTGGGTTCGAGCCCCGGTAAGGCATGGATGTGTGTGTGTGTGTGTTGTTTTTCTGCTGAGGTCCTGCCATCCTCTCAGACCTTCTACTATGGCATATAAACTGACAGGCTCCTGTTTAGACCTCTGTGGCAAGCAGCTGCTTGAGGGGGTATTTATTTTTTATTTATAGCTTCTGACATAATTTCTAAAATACCTGATTACCCATACTCATCATCCTGTTCCTTACCAAATGAATCAACCTTCTGTAAAATGAATTCAATGGTTTTACTACCTACAAATACATATGAAATTGTAATTATTGTAAAGTCTTTAAAATTGAACAAATCTCCTGGGGAGGAAAAAATTTCTGCATATACATTTAAAAGAGTTATATATTTGTAATGACTTAAAAATTATAAATTTGTCTTTTGAAAATGTTTCTCCAGTTTCAGGAGATGTAACTAATGTAAATAATTATAGACCAATTTCAATTGAAGTTTTATTTTCGAAATTAATAGAAGAGATAGTTTAAAAAAATAGTTATCTACATGAATAAAAATAAATTTATTTCTAACTAACAATTTGGCTTTCGAGAAAAAATGGGCACTGAAGATGCTATCAAAGATAACCATGCTATCAAATATAATTTATAATGGTCTTAATGAAAGTAAAAAAGTTTTAGTATTATTCATTGATATTTCTAAAGCATTTGATTCTTTATCTGTGAATATATTATTAAAGAAAATGGAAAACATTGGAATAAGAGTTACCCAATTAGATTGTTTAGATCATATTTAACAAACAGAACTCAACAAGTAAAAATAAAAAATATATTAAGTAAAAGAAAGGTAATTAAATTCGGAGTACCACAGGGTTCTGTATTAGGACCACAAATATTTTTACTTTATGTTAACGATCTATTAAATTTAAATTTTAAAAGAAAAATAATTTCATTTGCTGATGATATAGCAATTATATATGTTGATGAGAGTGACAATAAACTGAAAACAAAAATAAATGAAGATCTGAAACTTTTAGGATGTGGTTTGGTAAGAATAAATTATCTGTTAATGCGAAAAACAAAATATATATATATATATTTTAATATGCACAGAGGTATTAATACTGATATGGAGACCTCTATTATCATACTTTAAAGTGTTTGTTTTCGTCTAATAATGACAGTACAAATTTTTGGTGTGACTGTCAAAAAATAAACTCTACACATGTAATGAAATACCTTGGTGTTGTTTTCGATAAATACGTGGAAGAATCATATAGAAAAAAATAGATAAAAATATTAAAAGAATTATGCCTCAAATGTATATATTGAGGGAACTATTAGATATATGTACTTTGAAAAAAGTGTATTTTGCATTCATTCATTCATTCTAGAATACAATACGGAATAATTATTTGGGGAAAGACATATGAAAGTTATTTGAAGTTAATAAAACAAATACATAAATATATGTTAAAAGTAATGACATTTAAAAGAAAATATGATTCTTGTCAAAGTTTTATGGATTTAAATTTATTAAATGTTGAAAAAATACATAAGTTTAAACTTATAAATATTTTTATGTATAAATATTAAATGTTTCATAGAGTTGAAAACTCGTATAACACTAGATCTATGAAAAACAAAAAACTAATTGTTCCTAAAAAATAATTTGATTTTTATGGTCCTAAAATATTTAATAATCTACCAAAAGATGTTAGAAATGTAAGTAATATTATAACTTTTAAAAAAGAAACTAAATTATGGCTATTAAGACAATAATTATTATATGTCTCAAACTGATACACTGTTTTGTACACACCAAATACTATCTGTTAAAACTTTTGTACCAACATATTCTTTTATATACTAAATGTGATGAGCAAAAAGTTATAATATTATTAATCCACTAGCGAGTTAATTAAACTCTTTTGGTGAGTTGACTTAAATATGTACTGCTAAATGTTTAATTTGAATAAATTATTATTATTATTAAAAAAAAAGTATGAATGCTTCTCATTGGAAATAGAAAACTGCTTTACAGCATAATCTATAAATATAATTTATCCTTTGAGCTTTCATTGTTTCAAAAATTATTTCGAAAAAGTTTTAAGCGTCTGAAAACATTTCAACGAAGCACGGCAGAACATTCAGGGAATAAACATTTAACGCTTCGAAATGACGTTGGGCATAAATTCTGCAAGATGTTCCGTTGTAACAATTCTGAGACTATAGCTAACCCTAACATTTTATGGTTCAATTTTTAACTTCTTTTGCAACATACTGGTTCATCTTTACCTTAAGCAATGGCGATAAGGATTTTCTTACTTATTTTGCATTTCATGCACAGAAGAGACGCTTTTGATTCCTTACAAGATGCTTAATTGAAAACAACATCATCATAAGGTGCTTTGTTAATGTCTGTGCTAATAACGCTTAGCCTTAAAAACGAACACAGCTCCCTCTATCTTGGTGGTCAAAGTTTAAAATGTTCAGAGTTTAACTGTCTATGGAAATACCCCCTGCCTATAACCCAGACAAAAGTTCTGAACTTGCATATTTTTTGTTTTCATCTTCACTTCCCGTTTATCGCGTGTTCTGTGTTCTCGGTCATTTCGTGCTCACTCTGCAGCAGCTCAGCCGTTACGAGCCATAAAGCGCTCGTTTCATCAAAACGACGGACAACACATATCCATACCGCCACGTGCAGAGGCCGAGTTGCAGAGACTCGTTAAAAAGTGCTTTGTTCGTGCATCGTGCCCTATGAGGCTGTGAATGAGATAAACAGAGCCCGCGAAGGATTTAACATGGAAAAAGCAAAAGATAAGGGAACACTGACGTCGACTTCTTATTGAATCCAGAAAGAACTTTTCTGAGAGCAGTATTCATCTAACCCCCCCCCCCCCCCCCCATCGACCAGGTCGTTCTCACTTCATCCCTGCTACTGGCTATATGCAGTTACGTGGCTTAAGCGACAACTTCTGATGTTAATGAAAGCAAGAGACAGTGAACACCAACACCGTTGAAAAGATGCCAACCGTTCCTTTTGGAAACGTTTAGGTTTTACAGAGAGAAGTTTTACAAAGCTAACCAGGTTTTCTACCCTTGTACCGCCTACTGCTCCTGGAAAACAAATCCATTTTATGTTAACAAAAATTAATCATATTCTTATTTAACTAGTGCTAGTTATTCTCAAACTATTTACTTTGTGGGAGACACTTCCTGCTGCCATTACAAAACTTAACATAGTCCTAAAAGAATTCAAAATAATCTGACTATTCATAATACCAACTCTTCTCTCTCTTATCAGAGTCTTAAGCAGTGGAAATAGCATTACTGCCTATTTTAAAATTAATAAATCATTTATTAACACAATGATATCTTAAAAGAGCATCACTTTCTGATAAGCCAAATGAACATTGGATGTGTTTCCCATCGTTTCAACTTAATTAAATTTTTTTAAAGATTTCATGATATGTAGCATATGTTTTAAATCAATTCAAGAGAAAGGAACAACGATGTCAAATAGCTCCCTAATAGAATGCTAATTGACATCGTTGCCAACAGCCAAGAAAATCAATTTCATGAGTTAGGAACAGCCGAGACAAGATGACACCATTCAGAGACTCTTGACTTTCCTCCAGGTGCTTAAGCAATGTGATAGGAACCATATCCTGGTGGGTTTCTGAACACCGATGCCTGAAGTGAAAGAGGACCGACTGAGACACATTTCTTTAGCTCAACGTTAGAGATGCCTTTAGAGCACGTGATCAGGTACTTGCAATGCCCTCTAATCAGGATACTGGGTATCTGGTCACTTGATTGTGCAAATAAAATGTGAAACGTGGAGGTAGATTTTTTCCCTCAACAGAGACTCACTTACTTCATGATCGTGATCAAACCCAGTAGATAGTCTAGGACCTGTCAAAATGGGTGCTCATAAGCGAAATCGCGGATGTTGAATTAGAGAGAGGCATTTGAATTGCGGGTGTAGAATTAGGTAGAGATTTTAATCTCAGATGTTGAAATAGAGAGGCATTGTATGCAAAAAACAAGTGCCGCTCAGAGGTAAAATCACCCAACTTAGCCAAGGAAATTAATTTCATGAGTTCGGAACAGCCGAGGCAATGAGCGCCTGAAACGCCTTCGAATTGTCTGCACGAAAGTCGCTTCAATTGATGTTAGAAAACAAAATGAGAAAAAGATACAGCAACTACTTCATTCTTTAAAAGAATTAAACATTCTTAAATATGAAGATCCACCATAAACAATTGTCGCTTGTCTTTCGGAGAAGGAAAGTGCAGGTAAAGAAGCATTTTTCTCCTTTTTAAGATGAATTTCAGGAATTACGGACAATGTTAGGAAACTGATTCATTAAGCAAAGAAAACGTTTATTGGATTAAGTGAGCTAAATGTGGTGAAGAAATATGATGGCATGAACGTTTCACTTCATATGATGAGCTATGCGAATTTTACGAGTGATCGAAAAACGTGATTATATTAAAAACGTTATTTAGGAAACTATACAGTGGCTTATCGGAAAACCTCGGGGGTCGGGCAGCAAGAAATGTGTTGGGGCACTTTCATTCCATTTAATGTGCACCCATATACTTGAATTTTACATTATGCATAATATCTGACATATATTTCGGTTTTCTTAAAAATGTAATTCGACATTTTGAAACGAATTATTTTACAACCTTCTTCATAAAATATCGCTTCAGTTATTTTCGGACGGGCATAAGAAAAATTTACATTAAAAATTACCTAAATTCAACAAAATTATTTTGAATCTGATTTATTTTTCCATTAGTTCAGAAAATGATATAAGAGCAGCAAAAGAACAGGAGAAATTAAAGAGAAAAATTAGTGATAATATTGGAAACATTTCTTAATAGTTAAAGAAGTTGGACTGATCGAGAATAATCACCAGGTGGTCAGAAATAATGTCGTCACCTACGGCTATCGTGGCCTTATGTTAACGAAGTTCATTTCCAAATTCAGGCTTTGAGACTGAGCTCTGGTGCCCAAGAGGCAAAGAGAGAACTTTCTAGTCGGGAAAGCGAAGCTCGTTTTATTATTCGTTCAAAGCTATAGAAAAAAAAAATTCCTGGCTTTTCCTATAATTAGGCGAATATTTTTTCCCATTAATTTTTTTGCAGAGGCCCACTTAACTGTGCTCCCCCCCCCCCTCCTTGTTGGGCCTATGAGTACGCTTCTAGCACTATAGCTTTTGCTAGTGCGACATTAACCCCAAAAACAGCGCGGTTAAAATTCAGATGTACAATTCACAAAATCCTTTTATGTTGTTCTATGTATTTCGGTAATTTCTATTGAGTTTTTCTTTTTTTAAGAGCATCCATCAAACGCCACAGAAAAAAGACAGACGGAGATTTGAAGGACTTGTTTTCATTATTTACTATTTGTTATATTTAAAAGTTTCCTAAACCTTTTTTTAAACTACTTCCCATTATAAACAAAATTTTATTTCAACTTTGAATTAATTACAAATATTGTATAATACTTTATGTTGTTAAAAAAAATCTCGAATTGCCTGATTCTGCGGCGTTGCGCAACTCCCCGCTGGCCTTGCAAGTCCACCTCTGATTGTTAGTAATGACTCATTTGAAGCAAACAACTTCCGCCGAAATGCCTCTCTCTTAAAGGAAATCCTCTCAGCAATTCAGTGCTTTTACATTGCAAGTAATCGTTTGTGCACGATAGGCCAAAGTTTGTACCCATGTCCCCATGCTCAAGACAAAAAAAATAGTATTTCGGACGATTTATTGAGCTGGAAATATCGCTCATCCGGAATGCTCTCGGTTGTCTGAATATTGAAAGCAAGAAGCATGTAGGGTAAGTTGAAGGTGGGGAGGCGGTGGTAGAAAAAATTGGATTCAATGCTCCTTTTGATAACGAATAATTTGTGCGGAAAGAGAGTTTGCCCTTGAGCCTAAACAGAAATGTTTCATTTCTCCATTTGTGTGCCATCACAATTGCAACTGAACACAAATCAGTTCATCTAAAATTTAGTAAACCTTTCGGACTGTTATAGGGAGGAAGGTCATTGAATAACAAATGGCGTGTTTCTCCATGAAGGTAAGCAGTTCATATACACATAGCAGCGAAAACAAATGCCATTTTCTCTTCCCGAATCTCTTACTACATTTGCTTCAAGGAGTGTTGGAAAATGTTCCTAATTGCTTCGCTCGCCAATATAAATGGTTAGTGGATGTTCAAAAGCAGCTACTTAACCCTGATGTTGTTTGCACATCATCACAGAGAGTCTATTTGCAGTGAAGCCCATTTTAGTAAAGAGGTAATGAAATGTATGAAGTCAAGAGAGTAAGCCTCGAAGGATTTATGCAGCAATATATTACTATGCAAAGCCACCTGGCGGGACAATTTTGTTCACACATATCGCATTCAGAAGCATTGTATGGCTGTGACGGAATCTGAAGGCCGGCACGGACCTTGCACAAAATAGATCCAATGCGCATCGGCGGATATTTGGACTTCACATGACGCAGCTGATTTATTTCCCCATAATGCATTGGGCAAGAAAAGGAAATACACTTGCGAGACATTGTGGCCATTGCTCTGATGCCCTTCCTGCATATACGTCATGTGACGTCATCATATCTGTCGCTGTGCACGGTATGAACGTTGTGCAAGGCCGATGCATCCATCACTCTCAAAGTAATAGGCCAAGATAAGTGTAAGATAATTCCTGAAAACTACAAATCATTATATAAGAACACTACAATAATCCATGAGAAATGACACATGTCATTATTACCTACTTGTTATTCATGGACACTTGAGTGTTAGTCACAGAATTACTGGGTTGGTTTTTTTGCCTGTTAGCAGGACTTTAGATTTACACAATGGACTAAATGGCCAGGTCACAAGATCCCAGAGGTCTCAGTGCTGGAAGGAGATCCAAAGGATAGCTTTTAGGAGACAGATGGAAGTCTTCCATCAAGGCCATCCTCTGTGTTATTTAATGCAGAATATGGTTAACCTGCACATGGAGTCATGGATTAATGTGGACTTTTCAAGTCCATCTGGTGTCTATTTTCTGAATAAGGGTAGAAAGGCAAGTGGCGACCTGTTTTTGAGCTCCATGGGGAATTTTGGGAAGCTTTTTGTTTGTAGCTTTTCTCTGGGCGTTTTTTGTGGCGTTTTTTTGCTCTTCCTAGTCACTTTGGGTGGTATTGAGCTACCATGGGACATTTGCGGAAAAGAGGGAGGGAATTTCAGGGAGAGGTGTTAATGGAGAAAAGTATCAATGGTGATTAAGTAGGGACTGGAACCAGAAAACATTTGATTACAAGCTTGGCGCGCTACCAACTGAAAGCAATTTCATCCGCTTAGGATTAGTGGTTAAATAAACAATGCTAAGGAAATTTATTTGTGCAAATCGAAATAGGTCAACTGTTCTCTTCCTGCGACTATGCCGTGCTCAGTTTCTTGTGCGTAATTGGCACGGACTTCACACATTGGTGTGATCAATTGAACTTCAGGCTGCCTTAATCTTGCTTCTTTGATATCATCTTGATGTTGTTCAGGTGATGACTGATCATTACGTTTCACATGTTCTTGAAGGAAAAAAAATCTAATTGATGTAGGGTGGGCCAATCTTTGACAAATTGACATCCATCCTTCTGAGAAACGCTATTGAGACATGCTTGAAGAGGACTGGCTGTAAAAGATATTTTCAAGCCACTCTGATAATGGGGAACGTAATAATTCGTGGTAATTCAGAGCTTTTAAATATGAAACATAGAGCACTGCCTTAATGAAGGTAACTCCTAATATATATATAATGTATATATATAACATATGGTGTAAAAAGTATATATATTATTATCATGGCCGAGTGGTTAGCGCCCTTGGCTACTGATCTAAGGGACCTGGGTTCGAACCCCGGGTAAAGCACGGATGTATGTGTTTTTTCTGCTGAAGTCCTGCCATCCTCTCAGACCTTCTACTGTGGCATACAAACTGACAGGCTCCTGTCAGACCTCTGTGGCAAGCAGCTGCTTGAGGGGGTATTTATTTTATTTTTATTTAGTTAGTTTTCTGGTGTAAGTAGCTATGTGTATTACGCTTAAAATAGAAATTTGCCAGAACCCACTAATTGGCCGATTGCCTCGTTTGAATTTCACCTCGCCTATCCACAGTAAATTCTTCCGAAATTCAGATTGATTCCTACTGAATCTAGCTCAATTGAAATGGCAGCAATTGATCGTTGGTGAAGGCATCGCCTTCAGCGGAATCGTTTAGATAATTCACACGGAATGTCTGATCCTGTACTCGGTGAAAAAAGAAACATCGATTGGATTGAAAAGATCACCTCCCGTCGGATGGGATGTTAAACCTCGATCTTGGCTGCACTGAGATGCTGGGTTTTTAGGGTAACTACCCCTCGTCACATAAATGGTTCATTCCAACACGCAATATGTCACGTGACCCTGATAAAAAATCAGGCAGACCAGCTCTTCGAGCATCAGTTAGAGTTTAACTGAGCGTCAGAATGGGCAAAACGAGTGACTTTGAACGTGTCAGGATAATTAGTGCCGGGCGAGCCAGTTCTAGCATCTCCCAAACGGCCATCCTACTGCGATTTTCACGCGCAACCGTTTCTAGGCTTTAGCGAAAATGGTGCGAAAAGCAAAAAATTACCAGTGATCAGCGATCTTGTTGATGAAATCAGTTTGTGGATCGAGGGATCAAAGGAGACTGGCGAGAATCGTGCAAGCGAACAGATGGTCCACAAGCAGGCAAACCAGAGCAGAATTAAACGTTGGTGTGCAGAAGGTCATCTTCGAATGCACCACCTATTGGACTTTGTCGCGAATGGGCTACAACAGCAGCCGATGTTGTCAGCAAAGAACACGAAACGTGTGTCCAGTGGGTGCAGGAGCATCGACACTGAACCATGGAGGATTCTAAAAAGGCAGCCTGATAGGACGAATCTAGGTTCCTTTGCATCATGCTGATAATTCATTCATTGCATTCATGCTGATGAAAGGACCAGAATTTGAGGCAAGCAACACATGAGGCCATGGAACCATCTTGTCTGGTGTCAGAAGTGCGGGCCAGTGGTGGAGGTGTGATGGTGTGGGGAAAGCTTTCCTGGCACACATTAGGACCCCTGATACCTATCGAAGGGCATCTGAAAGCCACGGCGCATTTGAATATCATTGCTGACCATAGCTGCAGTTTAGTCTCTCACACAGAATTTGTTCAGCATGATAATGCACCTGCTCACAAGGCATGTATCGTCATCGAATGGTTCCATGAACATTCCGACGAGTTTTCCTTACTTCATTGGCCTGCGCAGTCCCTAGTTCTAAATCGTATCGAGCATCTTTGGGATGAGGTGGTAAGGAACGTGCGCAGAGAGATTGTGCCATTGTCCAATTTGCAGCGAGACTGTATTGCCATACAATTTGCGACAATGCGTGACACAATCATTTCCGTTCCTGCGCAACTCATCCAGCATCTTGTAAGTTCCATGCCCTGACGAATTCGGACTGTTCTGAAGGCCAAAGGAGGCGCCACATGCTACTAGGTAGGTGTACCAAATAAACTGGCATCTCAGTGTATATCCTGCGTTAATGAACCACTGGATGGCCTTGACGGGAGGCTTCCATCTGTCTCCTAACAACTATACGATATATATAACGATTTTCTTCCATCTCTGAGCCTTTGCGATTCTTGTGAACTGCCAATTTAGCCACTGGTGAAAACTGATGAATGACTGGATGAAATTAAAGTGCCCTAAGAGGTAAGAATGCCGAACTCAAGATGGAATTCATGTGATGTTTGTCTCTTGTGTTGAACTTCAGTGATCCAGAACTCTACTTTTTATTATTGTTTTTATGTGACGTATGAGACATAATTATCGCACTTTTAATATTTTGATGCACATTTAATACACTAATGCGTTTGATCTATAGAAACTACAAAGGCATGCATAGCTTGATTCCTTGTAGGGTATAGGGCGAGTGATGTATTACTTCGCACAAAAGGAATCTGCTGATATTGACATCATAGAATTATTCAGTTTTCTTTTTGGCTTCTTTCGAATGTATCCGATGAGAATGACCTACGCAGTGGTGAGGTACTCGTTTTCTGTTTTCATTATTCACAGTTGCAGCTTCATGCGTTACTGCCCCCCCCCCATGTTTAAAGCTGGCTTCATTGTAAAAGTAGATCAGTAAGGATATCAAATTAACATAGGGGCAAAGATTCATTTTTTGTACCAGTGTCCGAATGGGTTGGCATATTAAAGACTGCCTGCATTATAAAGGGATATGGTTAGGATCTCATCATCACAAATTTTCTCTCGAGAGGAATATGCTGACAGACTCATTTCAGGCCTCGCGACAAGCAACAGTTCGAGAAATTCTCTTCAATTCATTCCAAAGGTGTTTCCTTTATTCTAGCCGAGGCCAAAGTTTCTTCTTAATCCGCAACCGCCTTTGACTGTTATGATCAGAAAGAAAGGCCCTCTTGAACTTTTTTGAGATAAAAGAATGATGCAAAACTAAGAGAACGCACTCGACAGACGGAGCCTCCTCCAGATCATTCATTACCAGTGCGAATGTGAAGCAGTGGTCCTCCATCTCATAACTACTGTGCGCGTGAACAGTGGTCCTCAGCAATGACCACTCGGGAACGATGGACTCTGTAAGGTGCCAAATGGGAGAAAAAAAAATCAGAAATCCAGCTAATACAAAACGAAAATGTAAATCTTAAAAATAAGGAACGAGAAATGAATGCGTTCAATTGTAATTAAAAAAATTACTGCAAAATAAAGAAAGTAACTCAAAATATAAGAAGAAAAATATAGTTCATTAATATATCATTTTAACTATACAAAATAGGCGAATTTTTTCAGACAAAAAATAGCAGCCGTACAAAAGAATGGAGGGAAGTTAAAAACACTGGAAGGAAAAATTTCAGTATTTGACAAGAGTAGTTTGGAAATATGAGATTAATATTGAGTAATGAGATATATAAATAATAATATTAATCTCATTACCAAATGAGATTCTCTTATCAATTAATTAATTAATTAACCCCGAGACTTGTAATTAATTAATTAATACAATGAATTAAATAAATGATAATTTTGATCTTTTCGAAGGATTGACTCAGCAAACTATGCAACTGACTTCATACACATTCTGCAGCATAAAAAAATAAAGGAGAGAATGCAAAGACATTCAAATCGCACCAAGCAATGTGATAGCTGAGATATGCAAATGATCAAATGGGAGATTAATTATGTGGATGGAAAAAAGGCGCAGTGGACTGCGGGAAGAAGAGGACTTGGCTAAGGTACGAAAACGTCATTCTTATCGCCAAGGGACGAACACCGAGCGAGCGAGGATCATCGAATTGCGACAGTAAGATTGTCAGCGAGAGTCATCATCTCGTGAGTTGGTCATGATATTTGCAATGCTATTTGTTGTTGGATTAGAGCATTCCAAAACATGTGGTAGCCAAGGGACTAGACCACAAGGCAGACTCACAGCTGATGAGAATCTGCAATTCCTGGGAATAATACGACAAGACCATTGGGCTACGGCGAGCTAGCTAAGGGGTTCCATTAGTACAGTCGTATGCATTCCGATCTCTGAGCCCAAAGACTACTCCAGTGCCTGTCACTACTGCCATGGAGCAGAAGCAGTTGGCTGCAATGGAGCACGGCTCAGAACCACTGGAGGTACGAATCCAGGCCTGTACTGTTCACCGATGACAAATGGACGAAGCTTCAGGGATAAAAAAATCGTATAAAATAACGACTTTTGAAAAACAAAGTATTCGAAACGAACTCCATGTTTCGAAACTCGTTCGAACCAATCAGCTTTTAAAACAGTTTCTAGGGAGATGATTCACCCCCAAAATATCTCCTCTTAAGTGTGTTGTTTTTCGCTGTAAGGAAGGAGTCGGGACTATTTCGGGATCGGAGATGAATCATCATAATGCGAAAGACGATCTCCGTATTTATCGACACCCGGAGATGCGAAGAGGCAGGAATCCGAGTTATTCAAGCCTGCTTCATTACGCTTTAGCCGCTTCGTCTCTCATAGCAACAAATAAGTCGGTGACGTCGCGCATCACCACATGACAAATTATGATGCCAACATACCTTGTCGGATCGATTGGCCTCGTGCTTGGTGGCGTTTCTTGACTCTCCACTCGAGGGCCTTGTCTCGAGCGCCGGGAACAAATCGCCCATTTGTCATTATGCAACGACTGGAGACAAAGGAAGACTGCGCTCTCGCAGCACTGACGGATGGCAACGAACAACTGCAATAAAGCTCGAGGCACTTTGCGGTCACTCTGACATGATTTTAGTGGTTTCGAGCAACCCAACTTTTCCTCGCCTTCGAGAAGCGACCATATCGGAGTCATTTGGCCTCAAATCCACGGGGGGGGGGGGTATTCTAAACAAAGGTTCACAAACTTTATGGAATGGATTCGAGAAGCGGTTCGCAAAAAACTATAGTTGCGTTAATAATGGTTGGTTTTAGAATATCTGAAATGGAAATGATAACATGTTAACAAATCTTATTTCGGTCGGGTGATATTAAATGATTCATAATTTGACTACCAAACATTTCCAGTTTCAAGATAACGTGCGACAGTACAAAATATTCAGTGCTCATAATTACATGCAAAATTTTTATTCTTAATGTTTTCATCAAAGTCTGACTTGTGTACAGCGTCGTAATAAGGGTGAGACTACGAGGCCCTCGATCGTAACAAGAATGAGGTAATCGAGGCACCTGGCTCATTGCCTCACCCTTGTTACGACAGAAGCACTTGCCTCATCCTTATTACCACTTAGGCATCTGCGTCATCCCTCGCCCTTGTATGCACCTGCCTCATTACATACAGCATATAGAAAATTGCGTGTGTGCTTCACCAATTACAATAATGTGCTTGCTTAGTGGTGTAGTCAGGATTTTTGAAAGGGGGATGATAGATATTTTTGTTTATGTAAATTGATGAAAGGAAAAAGCCGGTGGTGGATTTTTTAAAAAAAAGTGATTTCTTAAAAATAAAATTCCCGCAGAGGAGGAGTTTACCTTGCCATGAATTGTTCTGAGGGAATCAATTTCGGGGAAATCGTTTTCTTGAGCAAGGAAGTCAAGAACTGTCAACAAAGAACTCACTTCCTTCTGAAACAGTTCCCAATATTGTAGCTAAAATGTTGCAGAATATTTTTCTTTTTGTATAAATAAATTTTTTTTCAATAATGTTGCAGATAAAAACTGTCCATCGGATGTGACGTACAGCCTGGCTCTTTGTGCAGGAGAGCCATACCATGTGCACGTTTAAAGAATATATTGAATGACCTTGACGGGAGGCTACCATCTGTTTCTGAACAGCTGACCAGTGGATCTCCTTCCTCAACTTTCTCTAAGCCCTTGGCTCCGAGTGACTTTCCGTGCAAAGAAAACGTGGTCCAAGACGAGGCTGATAGCACGCAACTCTGCAGTGAAGAGGAAACACTGTAGCGGGATCTGGTCTGCAGTGATTACATCACAGCAGACCATGGCTGATCCCATTGAGTTGGGTTGGGTGTTTTACCCCTGGATGACACTTTGAACGCAATGGGCTGAATGGCCAGGTCTCGAGGGCTCAGAGAATGTCGGGGGGAGAGGACCCACTTGACAGCTGTTTGGGAAAGAGATGACAGCCTCTCGTCAGAGCCATCCAGCGTGATCTTTAACGTGCACAATGTATGGCTTTCCTGCACACTACGCTTAACGCATCCGACGGATTATCGGCCTTTCCAAGCCACCGGCCTTTTCCAAGCCCACCTTTCCAAGCCACCGGCCTTTTCCAAACCCACCTTTCCAAACCACCGGCCTTTTCCAAGCCCACCTTTCCAAGCCACCGGCTCTACTGATCGTGTGCACACCGATGGGCAAGGCGTGAATTTTGCGGAGATAAATCTCAAAGAAGCTGCCCCCAGTGGGCCACAAACTTTGGAACTAAAAGCGCGTTACCGCCACCCCACCTCTCAAAGGTCAAACAAAAATTCCTTCAAAAAGAAATCATTTCTTTTCCTCTTCTACTTTCTTAAAATCTCGGGACCATATTCACTCAATCTCTTGAAAACGATCTCCTCCTTCCGGAAAAGACATCAAGGTAAATACACTCTGCTCTTCTCAGATTTGATCCCGAAGTTTGTTGGCTCTTCGGCTATTATTTCAGTACTAGATCGTTACCTGTACACGTGGTCTTTTTTACGATGCTTTTATGGTCCATAACCGACTCTAAGGCCAAGTTGAGTTATGGTCGTTCAACTGCTTTTTGGTTAGAATAATGCAAATGCTTACTCAGTGAAGAACACCAAATGTTTCTTAGCTGCAGTTGGATGCTTCCTGTTAGAATCACAATGCCTTATAATCTTCCTTCAAATATTTCTTAGCTGCAGTTGGATGCTTCCTGATAGAATCACAATGCCTTATAATCTTCCATCAAATGTTTCTTAGCTGCAGTTGGATGCTTCCTGAAAGAATCGCAATGCCTTATATTCTTTCATCAAATGTTTCTTAGCTGCAGTTGGATCCTTCCTGATAGAATCACAATGCCTTATAATCTTCCATCAAGTGTTTCTCAGCTGCAGTTGGATGTTTCCTGATAGAATCACGCCTTATAATCTTCCATCAAATGTTTCTCAGCTGCAGTTGGATGCTTCCTGATAGAATCACAATGCCTTATAATCTTACATCAAATGTTTCTTAGCTGCAGTTGGATGCTTCCTCATAGAATGGCAATGCCTTATAATCTTTCATCAAATGTTTCTTAGCTGCAGTTGGATGCTTCCTGATAGAATCACAATGCCTTATAATCTTCCATCAAATGTTTCTCAGCTGCAGTTGGATGCTTCTTCATAGATTCACAATGCCTTATAATCTTCCATCAAATGTTTCTTAGCTGCAGTTGGATGCTTCCTGATAGAATCGGAATGCCTTATAATATTCCATCAAATGTTTCTTAGCTGCAGTTGGATGCTTCCTGATAAAATCGCAATGCCTTATAATCTTCCATCAAATGTTTCTTAGCTGCAGTTGGATGCTTCCTGATAGAATCGCAACGCCTTATAATGTTCCATCAAATGTTTCTTAGCTGCAGGTGGATGCTTCTTGATAGAATCACAATGCCTTATAATCTTCCATCAAATGTTGCTTAGCTGCAGTTGGATGCTTCCTGATAGAATCGCAATGCCTTATAATCTTCCATCAAATGTTTCTCAGCTGCAGTTGGATGCTTCCTGATAGAATCACAATGCCTTATAATCTTCCATCAAATGTTTCTCAGCTGCAGTTGGATGCTTCCTGATAGAATCGCAATGCCTTATAATCTTCCATCAAATGTTTCTCAGCTGCAGTTGGATGCTTCCTGATAGAATCGCAATGCCTTATAATCTTCCATCAAATGTTTCTCAGCTGCAGTTGGATGCTACCTGATAGAATCGCAATGCCTTATAATCTTCCATCAAATGTTTCTCAGCTGCAGTTGGATGCTTCCTGATAGAATCGCAATGCCTTATAATCTTCCATCAAATGTTTCTCAGCTGCAGTTGGATGCTTCCTGATAGAATCGCAATGCCTTATAATCTTCCATCAAATGTTTCTCAGCTGCAGTTGGATGCTTCCTGATAGAATCGCAATGCCTTATAATCTTCCATCAAATGTTTCTTAGCTGCAGTTGGATGCTTCCTGATAGAATCACAATGCCTTATAATCTTCCATCAAATGTTGCTTAGCTGCAGTTGGATGCTTCCTGATAGAATCGCAATGCCTTATAATCTTCCATCAAATGTTTCTCAGCTGCAGTTGGATGCTTCCTGATAGAATCACAATGCCTTATAATCTTCCATCAAATGTTTCTCAGCTGCAGTTGGATGCTTCCTGATAGAATCGCAATGCCTTATAATCTTCCATCAAATGTTTCTTAGCTGCAGTTGGATGCTTCCTGATAGAATCGGAATGCCTTATATATTCCATCAAATGTTTCTTAGCTGCAGTTGGATGCTTCCTGATAAAATCGCAATGCCTTATAATCTTCCATCAAATGTTTCTTAGCTGCAGTTGGATGCTTCCTGATAGAATCGCAACGCCTTATAATGTTCCATCAAATGTTTCTTAGCTGCAGGTGGATGCTTCTTGATAGAATCACAATGCCTTATAATCTTCCATCAAATGTTGCTTAGCTGCAGTTGGATGCTTCCTGATAGAATCGCAATGCCTTATAATCTTCCATCAAATGTTTCTCAACTGCAGTTGGATGCTTCCTGATAGAATCACAATGCCTTATAATCTTCCATCAAATGTTTCTCAGCTGCAGTTGGATGCTTCCTGATAGAATCGCAATGCCTTATAATCTTCCATCAAATGTTTCTTAGCTGCAGTTGGATGCTTCCTGATAGAATCGGAATGCCTTATATATTCCATCAAATGTTTCTTAGCTGCAGTTGGATGCTTCCTGATAAAATCGCAATGCCTTATAATCTTCCATCAAATGTTTCTTAGCTGCAGTTGGATGCTTCCTGATAGAATCGCAACGCCTTATAATGTTCCATCAAATGTTTCTTAGCTGCAGGTGGATGCTTCTTGATAGAATCACAATGCCTTATAATCTTCCATCAAATGTTGCTTAGCTGCAGTTGGATGCTTCCTGATAGAATCGCAATGCCTTATAATCTTCCATCAAATGTTTCTCAGCTGCAGTTGGATGCTTCCTGATAGAATCACAATGCCTTATAATCTTCCATCAAATGTTTCTCAGCTGCAGTTGGATGCTTCCTGATAGAATCGCAATGCCTTATAATCTTCCATCAAATGTTTCTCAGCTGCAGTTGGATGCTTCCTGATAGAATCGCAATGCCTTATAATCTTCCATCAAATGTTTCTCAGCTGCAGTTGGATGCTTCCTGATAGAATCGCAATGCCTTATAATCTTCCATCAAATGTTTCTCAGCTGCAGTTGGATGCTTCCTGATAGAATCGCAATGCCTTATAATCTTCCATCAAATGTTTCTTAGCTGCAGTTGGATGCTTCCTGATAGAATCACAATGCCTTATAATCTTCCATCAAATGTTGCTTAGCTGCAGTTGGATGCTTCCTGATAGAATCGCAATGCCTTATAATCTTCCATCAAATGTTTCTCAGCTGCAGTTGGATGCTTCCTGATAGAATCACAATGCCTTATAATCTTCCATCAAATGTTTCTCAGCTGCATTTGGATGCTTCCTGATAGAATCGCAATGCCTTATAATCTTCCATCAAATGTTTCTTAGCTGCAGTTGGATGCTTCTTGATTGAATCGCAATGCCTTATAATCTTACATCAAATGTTTCTTAGCTGCAGTTGGATGCTTCCTGATAGAATCACAATGCCTTATAATCTTCCATCAAATGTTTCTCAGCTGCAGTTGGATGCTTCCTGATAGAATCGCAATGCCTTATAATCTTCCATCAAATGTTTCTCAGCTGCAGTTGAATGCTTCCTGATAGAATCGCAATGCCTTATAATCTTCCATCAAATGTTTCTCAGCTGCAGTTGGATGCTACCTGATAGAATCGCAATGCCTTATAATCTTCCATCAAATGTTTCTCAGCTGCAGTTGGATGCTTCCTGATAGAATCGCAATGCCTTATAATCTTCCATCAAATGTTTCTCAGCTGCAGTTGGATGCTTCCTGATAGAATCGCAATGCCTTATAATCTTCCATCAAATGTTTCTCAGCTGCAGTTGGATGCTTCCTGATAGAATCGCAATGCCTTATAATCTTCCATCAAATGTTTCTCAGCTGCAGTTGGATGCTTCCTGATAGAATCGCAATGCCTTATAATCTTCCATCAAATGTTTCTCAGCTGCAGTTGGATGCTACCTGATAGAATCGCAATGCCTTATAATCTTCCATCAAATGTTTCTCAGCTGCAGTTGGATGCTTCCTGATAGAATCGCAATGCCTTATAATCTTCCATCAAATGTTTCTCAGCTGCAGTTGGATGCTTCCTGATAGAATCGCAATGCCTTATAATCTTCCATCAAATGTTTCTCAGCTGCAGTTGGATGCTTCCTGATAGAATCGCAATGCCTTATAATCTTCCATCAAATGTTTCTTAGCTGCAGTTGGATGCTTCCTGATAGAATCACAATGCCTTATAATCTTCCATCAAATGTTGCTTAGCTGCAGTTGGATGCTTCCTGATAGAATCGCAATGCCTTATAATCTTCCATCAAATGTTTCTCAGCTGCAGTTGGATGCTTCCTGATAGAATCACAATGCCTTATAATCTTCCATCAAATGTTTCTCAGCTGCAGTTGGATGCTTCCTGATAGAATCGCAATGCCTTATAATCTTCCATCAAATGTTTCTTAGCTGCAGTTGGATGCTTCCTGATAGAATCGGAATGCCTTATATATTCCATCAAATGTTTCTTAGCTGCAGTTGGATGCTTCCTGATAAAATCGCAATGCCTTATAATCTTCCATCAAATGTTTCTTAGCTGCAGTTGGATGCTTCCTGATAGAATCGCAACGCCTTATAATGTTCCATCAAATGTTTCTTAGCTGCAGGTGGATGCTTCTTGATAGAATCACAATGCCTTATAATCTTCCATCAAATGTTGCTTAGCTGCAGTTGGATGCTTCCTGATAGAATCGCAATGCCTTATAATCTTCCATCAAATGTTTCTCAACTGCAGTTGGATGCTTCCTGATAGAATCACAATGCCTTATAATCTTCCATCAAATGTTTCTCAGCTGCAGTTGGATGCTTCCTGATAGAATCGCAATGCCTTATAATCTTCCATCAAATGTTTCTTAGCTGCAGTTGGATGCTTCCTGATAGAATCGGAATGCCTTATATATTCCATCAAATGTTTCTTAGCTGCAGTTGGATGCTTCCTGATAAAATCGCAATGCCTTATAATCTTCCATCAAATGTTTCTTAGCTGCAGTTGGATGCTTCCTGATAGAATCGCAACGCCTTATAATGTTCCATCAAATGTTTCTTAGCTGCAGGTGGATGCTTCTTGATAGAATCACAATGCCTTATAATCTTCCATCAAATGTTGCTTAGCTGCAGTTGGATGCTTCCTGATAGAATCGCAATGCCTTATAATCTTCCATCAAATGTTTCTCAGCTGCAGTTGGATGCTTCCTGATAGAATCACAATGCCTTATAATCTTCCATCAAATGTTTCTCAGCTGCAGTTGGATGCTTCCTGATAGAATCGCAATGCCTTATAATCTTCCATCAAATGTTTCTCAGCTGCAGTTGGATGCTTCCTGATAGAATCGCAATGCCTTATAATCTTCCATCAAATGTTTCTCAGCTGCAGTTGGATGCTTCCTGATAGAATCGCAATGCCTTATAATCTTCCATCAAATGTTTCTCAGCTGCAGTTGGATGCTTCCTGATAGAATCGCAATGCCTTATAATCTTCCATCAAATGTTTCTTAGCTGCAGTTGGATGCTTCCTGATAGAATCACAATGCCTTATAATCTTCCATCAAATGTTGCTTAGCTGCAGTTGGATGCTTCCTGATAGAATCGCAATGCCTTATAATCTTCCATCAAATGTTTCTCAGCTGCAGTTGGATGCTTCCTGATAGAATCACAATGCCTTATAATCTTCCATCAAATGTTTCTCAGCTGCATTTGGATGCTTCCTGATAGAATCGCAATGCCTTATAATCTTCCATCAAATGTTTCTTAGCTGCAGTTGGATGCTTCTTGATTGAATCGCAATGCCTTATAATCTTACATCAAATGTTTCTTAGCTGCAGTTGGATGCTTCCTGATAGAATCACAATGCCTTATAATCTTCCATCAAATGTTTCTCAGCTGCAGTTGGATGCTTCCTGATAGAATCGCAATGCCTTATAATCTTCCATCAAATGTTTCTCAGCTGCAGTTGAATGCTTCCTGATAGAATCGCAATGCCTTATAATCTTCCATCAAATGTTTCTCAGCTGCAGTTGGATGCTACCTGATAGAATCGCAATGCCTTATAATCTTCCATCAAATGTTTCTCAGCTGCAGTTGGATGCTTCCTGATAGAATCGCAATGCCTTATAATCTTCCATCAAATGTTTCTCAGCTGCAGTTGGATGCTTCCTGATAGAATCGCAATGCCTTATAATCTTCCATCAAATGTTTCTCAGCTGCAGTTGGATGCTTCCTGATAGAATCGCAATGCCTTATAATCTTCCATCAAATGTTTCTCAGCTGCAGTTGGATGCTTCCTGATAGAATCGCAATGCCTTATAATCTTCCATCAAATGTTTCTCAGCTGCAGTTGGATGCTACCTGATAGAATCGCAATGCCTTATAATCTTCCATCAAATGTTTCTCAGCTGCAGTTGGATGCTTCCTGATAGAATCGCAATGCCTTATAATCTTCCATCAAATGTTTCTCAGCTGCAGTTGGATGCTTCCTGATAGAATCGCAATGCCTTATAATCTTCCATCAAATGTTTCTCAGCTGCAGTTGGATGCTTCCTGATAGAATCGCAATGCCTTATAATCTTCCATCAAATGTTTCTCAGCTGCAGTTGGATGCTACCTGATAGAATCATAATGCCTTATAATCTTCCATGCCCAGCGTCGATCCACGCGATGCCGATTTTAACTTTCATCTTCTTTCTAGCAATATACCTGGATAGACATCTCGTGGGTTCATGCTACTCTCGGACAAGGGCTTGTCGAGCGTGTCCTGTCGCTTGGAGGCTAGCAAAATTTGCTTTCTCTATTAGCCCTAAAATCCTGAAACCCATCCGCCTTTTAAAGGTAAAAGGAAAATTCTAATATTTATGAAGGATTAAAGCGACTTTATCAGTGAACCGCAGAGCTACAACAGATGCCCCAAAAATCGTGACATTAAAATTTCAACGTCTTCTCAGAACTTCTTTTTCCACTTCGTTTCGAGAAAACGAAATTCTCCTGAATTGAACGGCAATTGAAACGATTCCTCTTAAGCAGAAACACTTCAGATTCTGATTGATTAAGTGCTAGGGTTGGAAATTTCGTCATATGCATTGCAGTGAAGTGTTTCACAATGTTCCTGGAGTCAATGAAGAAAATGCTGCTCGAGATAACAGGAAATCTGTCAGCAGAAACAATTATTACATATTCGTGAGAAAAATTAATTTTTTGGAAGGGAAAATATGTGAGACTGAACCAAAGTATCGAATAGATGATAAGCCGATGTCAACTGTTGGGATTCTGGGAAAAAGAGTGAAGGAATTTCAGCAAGCTGTTTAAGATTTTAGGTAAGAGCATCACGTGTCCTCAATCCCTGCGTGATTGACCTCCGTAAGAGCAGAACGCAGTTTGCGATGGGAAGGGTACCGTCCATCGCATGGGAGGGATATTGAGAAATAATTCCTGATGAGTGAAGAATCATGCTTGACATGTGCACGATATTCAACATAGTTGTTGACTTTAACGACAGGTGGAAAAGATATTTTTCACTTCCTGTGGTTTTCAAGTTATTTTAGCACAGCACAAAAGAAGATTTGATAAATTGTGAAGTTGGTCAGAAATATGTTTAATATTGTAATTGAAAATTTCATTGATTCATTCATCTAAGTTGCGAAATCATTAACAAAGATCTTCCCTTTCTCCTGATCCTCCCCCCTCCTCCTCGGTTATCGTTATCTGAGTGATTTTCAGCTGAATCGTTCAGAAACGTCTCTTGTGTTCTTTCGCATAATCCAGCACTCCGTCCTTAATAAATCCTCTCTTCCGAGAATCCCTTGTGACGGTGGAGGAAGAAGGATGTTTTTTGTTTTGTTTTTCGATTCATGCTAAGCCGGTATTTGTTCTTACACAATTCCGGTGTTCCTAAGCGAAGTAGAGTGAAGTTGAAAAGACTCTCTTGGGTCAAGGATACGGTCCCTGGTGGGTGCTCTCCAGCGTCGTTGGATGTGCAGACGATCTGGTTCTCTTGATCGCTCGGACATTCTCAAGGTCATATTTTGATGGAGTGTGAAAGTCATAACCAAATCAAATCGCCTTCAGTATTCCCTAAAAGAATACAACGCTCTTTTGCAATCACAACAAAATATTCAATTGAATGTAAACTAAATTTAACAGAGGAATACAAATTCAATAATTCATCCTGATCAGCATACGCGACGCACTCGGCAACTCCTTTTGAAGTGCAAATGGATAACGATCGGAACGAAAGTGCAGAGCATTTTGCGTTGATTTCAGTGTGCTGTTTAGATTTATGCTTTGCAACTTGTTAGTTCATAAATTTATTTCTCCGATCGGATGACGGCAGTGGATGAACCTCTCATTAACCATTGGTGGATCGAGTTGCACGTGACCTCATCGTATTCTTCCTGCAGCCTTTAATTGAATCCACAAAAGGAGAACTCGTAAAATACTGAGCTCGCCACATAACCATTTACTTAAAGGCGCAGGTTAATGCTATTTGAAAGATCAACCAATCCGAGTCGATATCCTGATATTCGGAAGTGCATCTTCCTGTAACATCTACTTTAAACATCGAAATAAAATTTCGAATCTGATGCTGGGAATGATCCCCATCATCCCATCTGAATGCCATGGAGACCCGAAATTCTCTCCCTTATCTGTGTGTCGTGCAGAAAAGGGTTTTAGGGAACTTCGCACGAGAAATGCGTTTATTGCTTCCGGAGTGAAGACAGGTCCATTGCAATCCATCCTCGAATTCATTTTCTGCGTTCAGTGAAATGGAGATTTCAGAAGCGATTCGATGTTGCAGATGGAAGATAACCTCTTGCTGCTCCACTTTTATCTACGACGATGGATTAGGCTGTTTCCTTGTTGGAAGTTAAGCAGTATTCATTGTGCCCCACAAAATAGAGATAAATTTATTGCTACTTCCAGCGACCCCAAAATCGTAGTTCATCTCTTTTTCTCAGAAAAAGAGGGTAATGGAGCGCAAAAAAAAAAAATTAAAATAACTTTTTCCTTTGAGAGGTACTTTTTCTTTCGGTACTACGCCACTGAATCGTAGTAATTCATAAATTCCGTACTAGTATATAAATCTCGTACTAGGTAATTCAAAGCTTTTAAATTTTCAAGGCCCGATAAATGTAAATTAATCGGGCCTTGTAACTAACCGTTGTTCTGTTTCATTTTGTTGAAATGTAATAGCCCAGAGATGTTGTTTCCGGGAGGGTGAGGGGGTGAGTTTCTGCAGGTCCGAGTGCCGACTGTTCGAGCGTTGCGATTTATCTTCGCTACCCCCATCCTCAACTCGCTCGGAAAGGGGACATCGATCCGCTTTGAAAATCGTCACATGGGCGATGTAGCTCCTTGTTCAGGAGAGCAGCCATAACCCGTGTGCTTTAAATAACACTGCGTTGATGGGAGGCTTCCATATTTCCTCCTACCCGTTGTCCAATGAGTCCCTCTCCCCTACCTTCTATGAGCCCCTGGGGTCCTTGTGACCTGGTCATTAGCCCATTCTGTGTAAAAGAGTGCTGATCAGAGGTAGAAGAATCCAAAATCGCCATTACTGCTAACCGCTTTTAATTGAAATAGTCTGCATGTTAAATACGCAGATGCACAACATAATAAGTTCATACACAACATGATAAGCTAACACGCAGTCTTTAACGGAGAGCTGAAAAGTTAAACACATGGAACAGAGTGACAGAAATTAACGGAATCTCATACCTTAGAATCAACAAAATATTGTGTTACCTAGTAGTAGTTACTTTTGTGTTCTTTTTTATTTTGCTCACTTATGTATGAAAACTAATTCTCATCAATATTTCCTGCAGATAAGCTATTAACTTTGCGGGTCAAATGTATAAAATCTCTCTACATCTGTGTTTTGTGAGATGACGATGATGATGAATAAATTTATTATTATTATTAAAAAAAATTACTGAAAATCGTTACGAGTATGTAATTGTTGTAAAGCTTATTTATATAGATTAAAAAAGGGGGGGGGATTGCTCAGTTGTTAGCGCTCCAGGCTCGCAGCCTGGGTTGTTTCAATGTTTTAGTCCTCGCTGTGCTTGTGTTGGGATTTGCTCCGCTAACCCTCGCTCTTAAGAGAGGAAGTAAATGAGAAAGGGGACAGCGAGGAACTTGGAAGGTACTCCTCCGCCTGATGCAATGTTCAGACGATCTCTGCATAAAGATCAAAATTAGACACTGACTGTGATGATGACTCTGCATAAAGATCAAGATTAGACACTGACTGTGATGATGACTCTGCATAAAGATCAAGATTAGACACTGACTGTGATGATGACTCTGCAAAAAGATCAATGTTAGACACTGACTGTGATGATGATCTGCATAAAGATCAATATTAGACACTGACTGTGATGATAACTCTGCATAAAGATCAAAATTAGACACTGACTGTGATGATGACTCTGCATAAAGATCAATATTAGACACTGACTGTGATGATGACCCTCGTTTGTCTGTTGAGATCACTTTGGGTTTCCCTCCGGTTCGATCGCAGTACGCGAACGGGTGAGTCTTTTTTTCTTTAACTTCTGCGATTTTACGGCAATTGCAGGGACTCAGTTCTGAAGTTCCTCTCAATGAAATGGTTCGATTCTAGTTAAACAAACGATTCTTTATTGCACTTTGAACACATAAATGTTGATTGATGCACGAGACATATGCTCATTTACTATGCATTACAACCCCAGCTTACTATGCCCGTTCAGCTATTTCTCCAGAGCCCAATGCCGTTAATTTCAGTACGAGCCAAAACTCTTGAGTCTCACGTGCTCGTCCTTCGTCAGGGCTCTGCCGTTGGTCGGTGCCGGTCGTTGCCAACTTTCTCCTCCCTTCTCCGAACTCTCGGACATGTGGCAGGTCGCTGACCTCCGGCCAGGGTCAACTGTCAGAGGACAGCACAAGTGCCTCCCTCTGGTACATCGATTAACATTCCAGCAAGCGCTGCACTAGCATGACTTTGCTCAACTGAAGGCATCCTACATTGCATATGCCTCTTTGGTGAAACACAAATTAATGTACAAAACAAAAAATATTTACAAAAGGCTCTAGTCAAGCTACTCTAGTCTGACACTAAACTTCGCCAAAATAAGAAAACGGGAAAAAATAAACGTGAAGGCTGTCAAAGCCTCTCCAATTGGTAGTTTCTGGTTATTCCACTGCTGCATGCACGCTAAGGATACACTTCATCGGAGGTTTCCAGCTGTCTCCTAATAGCTTGTTTTGTGGGTTCCCCTATTTAGCTGTACAACAAATCGCCAATCAACAAGTACCTCGGGGTATTTGTTGATTGGCGATTTAGCCATTAGGGGAGAAGAAACGCGGCTTCGACCTAAAATAACTCAATCCGAAATAGATATAAATGTTTATCATGTGAAACAATGATGTGTAGTGTTACTTCGGAAGAAGAGCTTACACTGAAACTCTCTAAATCACGGTTAAAGTCTCATTAAACAATTTAAAAAAAAAACTGTAAGCTTCTTCCCGCACCCTATAGTTGACATATAAGTCATTTGAATAAAGTATTTTTGGAAGGCAATGCGTTTTTTTATCGTATAATATATGTTTCTTGAAAAATAGTTTTAACTACTTTTAGTATCTCTGCTTAATTTTATCTTTTAATATCAAAAATATGGAGAAGTATTAATTGAAACAGAACTCATGTTCATATAACGAAAACTAATATGAAATGTAAAAAATATTTTTGAAACTAATGTGTAATAAAAGCAAGCAGTAAAAATTTTCAAGCAAATGAACTCTATAATATTCGAACAATATAAAAATTCGTTTCAATAAGTTCACGACGCAGCAGACGGAAGTCGCTTGGTAATTTATATTTTTACTCATATGATACACTGAAGTGCCATCGAATTAGGGATAGACGTTATCCAAATTCAGTACCACAATTCCCGCATTTGCGCGCATGCGTGGCTGAAACTCTGGTCGTATATAGCTGTCAGCGTTGGCTTCGCCTGCAAGGCTATGCAAATTCAAAGACGCCAACAATGCAGTTGGACAAGCGCTTTTGCGTTAGCGAAGCAGGAGCAAGGCCAAACTCGTGAAAAAAACGTCCTCTCTCAGGTTCGCACAAACTCGAATTTCAATCCGTACGGCTTCAACAACCGATACGTTGATCATCGACAAGATCTCTCTGAAAATGAACCTGATGATGCGAGATCTAGACAAGCTATAAAAAAACTCCCTGTACTTCATGGAATGGATTTATATAGTTTAACGCATAAAAATAAACAAATAATTGAAAGAAATAAAATAGCAGAAACTGACGAAAGTGATATTCAAATGTCTAGCCCAAGCACATCAAAAAAACTGTCACCTATCGAAAAACAAATTTTGCAAAGTAACATGCCTAGCAAAACTAGCTACGCAAATATCACAAAAAAAGGACTAAGTACCAAAAGTGTTCAGACGAATAAAACTAAACATACTTTGTCTCCCAACACAATCGCCAGGCAACTAAAAGACGAAAATGTCACTATAAACTTACTGATAGACTTGGTGCTTCATCTTTTGAAATTCATCTGCCCTTCGGAAGAGACCTACATACTAATCATGGACATTCTACTACAATTCAAGTCCTAATAAGCTAACCCTCCTACAGTGGAACTGCAGAGGGATCATCTCAAAAAAGGAAGAAATTGTACTGATGGCTAAATATAGGAAGGTAAATATTTTTGCATTACAAGAGATAAAAACTAAAAAGCATATTAACTTTTCTAATTTCATATCTTATTATCATTTTTCTACAAACAGTAATAATGGCATAGGTTTTATTATTAACAAAAATATACACCACAAAATTATCCCAATTAATTACAATATCCCCTTATTAGAACTTTTAGCTTTAAAAATAATAATTAACAATGTGTCATACACCATATTAAATGTTTATAATCCTGGTTTGGTTATCAGAGAAGATTTTTATAATGATATTCTTAAACAACTAACAGAACCGATTATTATTCTGGGAGATTTTAATTCCCATCATGCCCTTTGGCATTCCTACACTACCAACCCAGCAGGTATTCAATTGAGTAACTTTATAACAAAATCAAATCTGATCTTACTAAATAGCAAAGAAACTACTCACGAAAACCCAGCCTATAATCAATCAATTATTGACTTAACTTTAATTTCAACTGATCTAATTGATAAATTCAAATGGTCACTGCTCCCAGATACTAGGGGCAGTGACCACCACCCCATTCTTTTGACTTCACAACTACAAGTAAAATACCAACAAAAAATTTATTTAAACGATTGGCACTCTTTCGAAAAAATTCTTAACAATACTCATCCTTCTAACAATCTAAAATATAATGAATTCTTTGAATCAATTAAGGAGCAAACTAAATCAGTATTTAAAACAATCATAAACAAAATTCCAAAATTAAAAAAAAATATATGTTATATGAATAGATTAACAGCTATCAGAAAAAAAGCAGAACAAAAAGCCAAAAGGACCAGAACCTTCCAAGACATTAACAATTTTAAAAAAATTAAAGCAGAAGTAAGAAGAAAATTAAAAACTGCATCTCGTGATAATTGGAAAGAATTTACATCAGAATTAACAACCTCTACTCCAGGTAAAAACATCTGGAGGATTTTTAAAAGTATTGTCCAAGAAAAGCAACAAACCTTTCCAATAGCCCAATATGCCTTACAACGCAACATTACCATTAGCCAAACAGCTGAAAGATTTGCCCAAAATTTAAAAATAGTTCAAACTGCACCTAACTTAGATTCTAGACAAAAATCATTTTATAACACACAGTTAAACAAATTAAAATCAACCGACACTACAGTTAATTTACCATTCTCCTTATTGGAACTAAATAGAGCAATAAAAAGACTTAATCTTAAATCTGCCCCTGGTGCAGACTTGATCTCAAACAAACTATTTAAAAATCTTCCAGAAGCATGGAAAGAAAAATTATTATCTATCTTTAATCATATATGGAACACACTAGACATACCACCAGAGTGGGAAGAAATTTTAATAATTTTTATTCAAAAACCCAATAAAATCCCTACAGAAATAACCTCCTACAGACCAATCTCCTTATTATCGAACTCCTTAAAATTATTTGAAAAAATGCTTCTTATTAGACTAAATTGGCAAATTGAAGATAAAAAATTATTACCAAAAAACTTCTATGGCTTCAGAAAAAACAGATCTTCTAAAGAATGTATCTCATTACTCTTAAATGATATTTACTCTGCCAATAAAAAGAAAAAAACAGTTTTAGCTGTGTCAATAGACCTATCACAGGCTTTTGATACAGTTTCCATAGAACATTTATTACTCAAACTGTGTAAAGCTAAATTAGATTATAAATTAATAGAATTCCTTGCAAAATTTTTGAGAAACAGAAAATTAAAGGTTAAATTAAACTCAACCTACTCTAATTCTTATAACATCACACAAGGATTATCACAAGGGTCTACCTTATCCCCTGTTCTTTTTAATTTATACTTACATGACATAAAAAAGATTTTTGATAAAAAATTTAACTTTACAAGCTATGCTGATGACCTTACCTTTTGGATATCAGACAAAAATGAATATACTCTACAAGAAAAAACTCAACAACAATTAGACAAATTGATAAATTATTGTAAAAAATGGAATTTAACAATCAACACAGATAAAACCTTTTGTATTTACTTTTATAGACTTAGAAATTATAATCCAAAATTTCATTTAAAAATTAACTCACAACCTATTAATCAAGTCAACAAATGTAAATTATTGGGCTTTAACTTAGATTCAAAATTGTTATGGAACTCTCATCTGGAGAAAGCATACAATTCTGGCTCAAAACTCCTAAATATTTTTAAATACTTTGCATTCAAAAAAGAAGGTACTGATCAAAAAACTTTAATTACACTCTACTTAAATTTAATCAGATCAAAAATGGAATATGGCTTAGACCTCATAGACAAACCTAATCTAAATAACTTAAAGAAATTAAATGTTATCCAAAACAAATGTTTAAAAATTGCTTTAGGCTTACCAAAATTTTGTCCAACTTTAGCTCTTCTGGCTGAAACAGCCATTCCTCCATTTGAAATTAGGCATTCAATTTTAATCCTAAAGTATTACACAAGACTCCACTATAAATTACCAGACCACCCATTTTATCTTAATTTTAAAAGACTCATATTTTATAAAAAAATTAAAGAAAATGAATTATTAAAAGAATTTTTTAACAAACTAACTAAAGATGAACTGCGAGGAGACATTACTGAATCTGTAGCAGTATGGTGTTACAAACTTCCAGTGGTTTACACAGAGATTCCACATTTAAATTCAAAAAATGAAATTTCTAATGAAGCTATATATCAAATCTTGATTAATTTTAAAACAGAAAAATTTAACAACTGTTTGGAAATCTACACAGATGGGTCCTACATGAAAGATTCTGGGTCATCCAGTGCTGCTGTTTATATTCCATCACATAACATATCTTTAGCATACAAACTGCCTGATTTTACTCAGATATTACACGCTGAAATTTATGCAATTTTTGCTGCACTTAACTGGATTTTAGAGAATTTAAAAAATCAATCAATAGTTATTTTCACTGACTCTAAAAGTGCTATACACACATTAATACAAGACAACACATACACTACATACCCATACTACACATACACACTACTAAAACTTTATAATGAAAACACAAATGAAAAAAATAACCATATCCAACTCTGTTGGATACCAGGACACTCTGGATTTAAAGAAAATGAATATGTAGATAAAATTGCAAAATCAGCACATGATTATAATAATATTTCTCCAACTCATAATTTTTGCATACATGTTAAAAAAGAAATAAAAAAATTAGAATTCAAAATTTTAGAAAAATATGTTCAATTTCACTCTATTTTTAAACCAAATTTCAGATTTGAACTTTCCAACAGAATTAATACCTTCCTACAACTACCATTTTCCAGACATGAATCCAAAATCATATATCGACTAAGAACAGATACAATTCTTTTAAATAAATCAAAATTCTTACTTAAATTAAGTAACTCACCTAAATGTACAAAATGCAACATTACAGAAAATTCCTCCCACCTTATATTAAATTGTGAAAAATATGACTCACAAAGAGAAAAATTCTTTGAAAAACTTAAAAACATAAATATTAATGAATTTACTCTAAACCTAATTTTAAATCACCCTACAACCTTAATTCAAACAAAAATATTTGCCTTCCTATTGGAATTCCTTAAAGAAACAGAGATATGGAATAAATTGTAAAAAAGAACAAAAAAAAAAAATTAACATAAAAAAAAAAAGGAAAAAATTTTGATTAATAAAAATAAGAAAAAAAAATTATTAAAAAATAAATAAAAGCAAATAAAACTTCAAAATACAAAAATAAAAAAATAAAAAAATAAAAATTAAAAAAAAAGAAAAAAAAACAAGAAAAAAAAATTTATTAAAAAAAAAATTATGAAAAAAAAAATTATAAAAAAAAAATTAATTATAAAAAAAAAAATTAATGAAAACCAAAAAATAATAATAATAAAAAAAAAAATGTATATATACCCAAAAAACAAAAATTAAATAAAAAAAAAAAGAATTAACTCCTACAGTTTAGGAGGAAGAAGAAACTAAAAAAAAAAATCTCTTAAAATCTAAGAGAAAAAAAAAATACTAAAATATTAAGAATTTAAAAAAAATAATAAGAATAGCAAAAAAAAAAAAGGGAAAACATAAATTCAATGGGAAAGTCTGTGCAAGGAACTCCCAATTTTTGTGAAGTGTAACTAACTAACTAACTAACTTCCTCAAGCATTCATCGTGAGAAGCGTAATGGGGAAGGCGCGGGATTTAGATGCATTTGACAGAGGGCAGATCGTAGGTACCCGACGGATGAGACACTCGATCTCCGAAATTGTCAACAAACTTGGATTTTCCCGTACGACAGTTTCAAGAGTGTTACGGGAATATGAAAATTCCGGCAAAAAAACAAAAGGAGCACTCGGACAAACTGCAAAGGACAAACCAGCCTCGAATGATTGTGGGCTTCGCCATCTGACCCGCATCGTATGGACCGATAAGGGCCAGACATTATCTGAAATAACCTCCCATCTGAACGCGGGTTCCAGCCAGGAAGTCAGTGCATGGACTGCGCAACCCTCACTTCCCGGCTTGGCTTCGGGAACTGCCAACTTACGAGAGTCTCACTTCTAATGACACAACACTGGGCTCAGCATCGTGCCTGGGTTAAAGAACATCGAAACTGGACCATCGAAAATAGGCAACGGATAGCCTGGAGTGATGAATCCCGATTTAAACTTCATCACGCCAATGGGAGACTGAGGGTATAGTGCCAACTCCATGACGCCATGGATCCAGCATGTCAGGTCGGAACAGTACAAGCTGGTGGTGGCTCAGTGATGGCCTGTGGTGTCTTCAGTTGGACGTCTGTGGGACCTTTGGTACGTGCACCAAACACTCTCATTGCATTCCGGTATATAGAACTCATGGCTAACCATTTACACCCATTTATGGCCGTCATGCATCCCAATGGAGACGGCGTCCACCAGCATGACAACTGTTTATCTCACAGGTCCAGGTTGGCTACTGCATGGTTGCAGGAGCATTCAGCTGACTTTGAAATAATGAATTGCCCACCCAGAAGCCCAGATTTAAATCCCATCGAATATCTTTTGGATACCGTCCAGCAGAGTGTTCGGGCCCGTGTCCCATCAACGACGACCTTGAGAAAACTGTGGAGGATGCATGGGTCGCTATACCTGTGAAACCTTTACACAGCTTGTGGAGTCATTGCCTCGTCGTGTGGCGGCCGTTATTAGGGCCAGAGGGGGTCCAACACGTTATTAGGTTGCAATCCCTAATTCAATGGCACTTCAGTGTATAATCTTGTTTCAAAGCGCGCGAATTTCTCCTTTTTACGCGTTCTTTGTTTATGCGTTCTCCCGGGAGAAAAAGCGAAAAAGAAAACAAACAAGAAAATGCTCGAAACAGCAGAGGTCGAGAATTGGAGCAATTTCTGTCGTCGTCAGCACTAAAAGATGAAAAGAAAATTAAGACGTCATTTACTAAAATCGTTCAGTTGCAAAAGGATTGCAAAAGGATTGCCCCAACTGCTCTCTTTAGTTCCAAGCCATAGAACCTGGAATTCAATTTCTTCTCCCGTTTACTGTTGCAAAAGGAAAATCTGCTGAGTGTCTTAAACAAAAAAACACATTTTTCGGACACCACCGCGACCTCGTGACCAGTTTTATTGTGCTGGTGTCTAGGAAGCTTTATGGTTCGACAACAAAGATTAAATTTTCGATTCGGAGCAATAAAAGCGGACGAAACCATTTCCGCCCCCCCCCCCATCTCTACACACGATTCCCTTCGTCGTAATCCGTTTAAAGCCTCTAAAATCTTCGCTTTCTTTTCCAGAGAGTCGATGCCAAGCTGTTTCTGTCTGAACTTAAAAGACTTGCTGACCTGATGCTCTTTCTGCAGACATCTTAGCTCCTGAGGTCGTATCAAATGATGAAGAATGCGAGGGTGATTCAGTTCGAGATGTCTGCAGAGGAAAACAAGCAACTGAAACGACAGAGCTGTCTCGTGCAGTCAGATGTTCCGGAATGTGGAACACTAAATAACGGATTACGATATCGAACACTTGGAACAGAATATCATGGATGATAAATGTCATCTAGAAGTGAACGGGAACCAGCACCCTGCCTTTAAACGTCATAGAAATGGAATTTAAGATGAACTATTCAGAATGCACTGGAAGAGAAACCGATTATGAGTGGAGCATGCATTCTTTCATTCCACGAGAGTTTTTTGGCGCCCATGGGGGCTAAAGGTGCAGGCCACATACTTTTTCATAAAATATTATGGCAGGTACACAGATTCTTGTTAGGGCAATCAGCAAACATTAAACATTACCTGCCCAAGGATCTTGAACATGTCATCTCGACAGACTGCTTTCCTCCTCCCCCCCCCCCTTAATGGAGATTTATTTTTCCTCCAGGGTAAGAAATGATCACACTTCTCAGCACAACAGAGTCTCGAACCTCAGGCTGCAAGCCCGAGCTCTTCTGAGAGGAAGATTTTTGTTTGTTGCACGATATTTGCTGTGTCGTGCCTTTAAAGTCTGCGGAAGATTCCAGTTTGCTTGTGCTGCGCTTAATTAGCTCAAACAGAGAGTAAAAAAGGCTTACTTGTATCACCTGATCAGAAAATGGCTTCATCGTTATATTAATACGTGATAACTTAATTGGGCATGACAAATGCGAAGAACTGAAAAGCGATAGGGCGAAATTTCCTGTAATTAACTTGACATTAATTGCTGTTTGCGCAGAGCTTTTCAAACTGCAATTCATCACCTTTTGCTATCGTTTTTATCTCCACCATCCAAACTGTCAATACTTCGATTGCATTTTTTGCCTCCTAAGTGGCCTCTTCTTATTTCACGATGTAATCTTTCCTCCTCCTCCTCTTCTTAAAGCAAACCCATTTCGTTTACGGTTTCAGTTTCCTTTAACGCAGTTTATTTTTTGTTTCCTTCTTATTCGTTTCGTGCATTATTAAGTCATTAAACAAAATTTAAAGTTTCATCCACTAGAAATTCTCTGTGCAAAGATAACCCGTTGGTTCTTCTAAAGAAGGTAAAATGGACATTAACATTTATAGTAATCAAGAATTTTTTATAACCAACTTCGGTAAAATCAAACGTATAAGTAAGGAATTTCATACTTTTAATTACATTTGTAGAGGCTCCTTCAAGAGAATATTTTCAGTCTTGACCGTCTCTAACGACGGGGGCTAGTAGACCCGTGGGCGATCATAGTAATATTGATTTATTTTCTAATTTCAATGTGCGAAAATAATATCGAAATATTACGGACACCATTCTTTGTTGCCTGAATCGATTTTTCTAAAGCAGTGCTTCTGATTCCTCGAGGAGTGCATACGCAGATGAATTATGGAAAGTGGTCTGTGGCTTTGGAAAGTTTCAGGATCAGGGATCTAAGTGATCTGTTCGAAACTTTCCAAGAAGGGCAAAAGGGAAGAGAATGAAGGTATTTCGAAGAGAATGAAGGTATTTCAAAGAGAATGAAGGTATTTTGAAGAGAATGAAGATTTTGGAAGGGAATGAAGGTATTTAAAGAGAATGAAAACGTTTCGAAGAGAACGAAGATCATCTTTTTTTTAATTTATCTCCCTCTAACGGTTAAAATTCGAACCATTGGATGATTCATTTGAAATTTTGTATTTTTCGAATTTCGATATTATAAATTTAAACTGTTGGAATATTCTGGAAAATGTAACTCGTGATACTTTATTTAGCACCTATACAATCCCCCCCCCACAAAAAAAGTTTTCATTTATTTGTTAAATAAATTTTGAATGTCTGCAGACTCTAGATAGGCCAATGACAAATTAAAAATAATAACTATTTTTTTAAATGGAAAAAAAAAACCCTAAATATAAAAAATTTGAACATTAATAAACGCTTACTATTTCTTAAAAAATAATTTTTTTCATCATCATCATAATCCTCAAGCAGCCATGGGCTACGGAGGTCCAACCAGACCGTGCAATTTAGTTCTCCAAGCAAGTCTATCCTGAGCTACATCTACTGCATCTGGCCACTGCACACCAATTTTAACAAGGTCCTGTTTGACATTGTCTGCCCACCGCATCCTAGGTCTCCCCTTCTTTCTGAGGCCTTTAGGCACACTGTTCATAACCCTATTCGCCAATCTATAATTATTCATACGGGCAACATGGCCAAACCAACGGAGTCTCTCTCTGCACAATATGCTGCTTAAAAGAGGTTGCAAACTCGTTTGCCTAACCTCATCTTTAGTTACAAAGTTGAACCACCTAATGCCCAAGATACTGCGTAAGCATCTGGAATCAAAAGCATCTAGTTTCCTGTTATCTTGTTTACAAAGTGTCCAAGTTTCACTACCATAACTAACCCTAGAAAGAACCAAACTATTATACAGTCTAATTTTAGTCTTTAGGTGTATACGACTATTTCTCCACACTCTCCATAGATTCTTAAAAGTCCCGGCAGCAATCCCTATTCGTCTGTTAATCTCATGACGCACATCACCATTATCTGTTACATAGCTCCCAAGATAATTAAACTGTGACACCTGCTCAAGACTGCAACCATTCAGATTAACTGAATCACAGTCTGCCTGAATAATTTTCATCACTTTAGTTTTCTCTCTGTTTATAACCAAACCTACTCTACTACCAGTCTCATCAACAGCTCGAATGAAAGAGTTCATCTCATCAACATCATTTGCCAAAAGGGCTAAATCATCAGCATAATCTAAATCAGAAATTTTCGTATCTCCAGCCCATTTAAGGCCAAAATCTTTCCCTTGAAGTGAATTTCGCATAACATAATCAACAACTAAACTAAAGAGAAAAGGAGACAAAAATGCACCCTTGTCGAACACCAGAAGTAATGCTAAACCAATTGCTACAAGACTTACCAACTCTCACACATGACTCAGTGTTATTATAGAGAGCTTTCATTATGTTAACTAACTTGTCTGGTATACCATATGATCTCACAATCAACCACAAATTATGACGATCAACAGAGTCGAAAGCCTTTTTGAAATCAACAAAGCTAGCAACCAAAGGTTTCTGAAACTCTAAACATTTCTCAAGAATCTGCCTAAGTGAAAATATTTGATCTAAACATCCCCTACCACTTCTGAACCCACATTGCTCATCATGCAATTGCCTGTCAACCAGATTCTTAATTCTAGTAAACACAATCATGGAAAGAACTTTACCTGGAACAGAGAGTAGGCTAATACCCCTATAGTTATCACAAGAACTGCGATCACCTTTTTTGAAAATAGGGATAACAATGGCTCTGGTAAAATCCTTAGGAACCATGCCTTTATCATAAAAGATATTCAGAATTTCAGTCATCCAAGTGGTAACCAAAACATTCTCAGCTCTGAGCATTTCTGTAGTAATTTCATCTACCCCTGGGGATTTATGAAGTTTAAGTTTAGAAACAGCCAAAATAATTTTTTTGGGTCGCAATAAGTGCATCAAGATCAAAGGCAGGTGAATATCCATTGTGATAGATGTGTTACTTCCGCTGTTTCTTATTGTGAGGGAATCGCTAATCCCAATCATGGAATTATGTAAAAGACACAATTCCGAACGGACGGGCAAGCGGACTCGTGTGACCTCATCGGTGCCAGAAATGGGCAGTTTCCCCATGGTTCCACCCGTAATTGAGCGATCTGTCCCCAATTTGGTTGAGTGGTCCCACTTAGTTTTAATCTATAAGGGTACCAGAACGGCTCCCTAGCTGCCGTGAGTCGGTGGGACTGATCCCTCGCAATATCTGGGGGCGCTGCCGTCGCTTACGCTGTGTACGTATGGAGAGCTGAGAATGAAGTTATCAATGGACACCACGTGGGGGGACAAACTTTTGGCGGAATTTTATTGTGGCTGGACTTATCAATGCGAAGTGTTATTAATGCATTTCACCCCAAACTTCTGGCGTGGGATCAACTAGTAAGTATATATTCGCAATCTGTGTCACTGCATGCTGCCAAATTGGAAAAAAAAAATGGAAATTCTGTGGCTCTTCGTTAAAATCAATTTTCATTTTTGAATTAAAAACTGTAAAGAATTTATGTTCTATTTTGCACGGATTCAACCAATACCGTTTGTAACCTGAAGGGAGGTGCATTTGCAATCAATACCATTAACAATACGTTGGAGTAGAAAATTTTAAGATTTGAAAGTGTTCAAGAATAAAATGTATTAAAAGTAAATGATATCAACAAAATGTACTCTGTTCAACATTTTTATACGTAAACTATATTATTAGAATTTTATAGTTATTCAGCGTTTTAGGAAATTCTGACGTCATTCCATGGAATAATAGAAATATTAAAGTTTCATCTCCAGTTCCATTCAAGAGAGACTTGAATTTGTTTCTCAAATCCTAGATCTTAATCATGTAAATAAATGTAATTTAATCTTTTGTCACTTAAATGTAGATATGTTCAATTGAATTATGGAAATGGCGATTGGGGAAGGATGGTGGAGCCAATTTCCAACGCTATAGGATAAATTGAAGAATGAGTACATCCCACTTCGCTTCTTCAACATGCTGGGGATGGAGGAAAGCTGGCAACAGTTCAGGGCTACAAGTAATTAAATGTAGGGGCCAATGAGAAAAACCGCAGATGTTCAATATCGGATACATTTAGTAACAGCTAATTAGAACAAAATGTAAGGTGCAATTTTTCAAACCGAAGAGCTGATGCAGGAATGCAGCAGCGCCGCCGCTTCCCCTAGCGGGACGGAGGGAATACCTCCAAAGTGCTCTCAACTGTTATCTATGATTCTTTGTGTAATGGTATATTGGAAAATGTTGACGAATAGAAAACGAGTAAGAGGCAACATATTAAAGCACGTGTAAAATTAATTTCGTGTTTTTCATTTCTTTTAATCTCTGTTTCTTCATTTAGATGGGTCTTTTGAATCAACTGCAATTTCTCGCCAGTTTCGCAATACTGAAAATGAATCAGAACCAAGCGACAACATCTCGCTCGAAGTGCAAAGCAAAAAAGCGGGGGGGGGGGGGGGGGAGTGCTCATTGGAGAAATTGAGAGATTGGGAGAAATATTCAGTCTATTCAAGGACTGAATATTTCTCCCAGTCTCATTTCCTGAATCAAAGCTCTGAAGATAATACATTCAATAGGAAATAGTCACTCATCTACGTATTACACTCCTAGATATATATATTTGTTGGAAGCGATTTGATTACATCTGCCTTTTTAAATGTGGGGGGGGGGGGGAACAAGAACAGTGTGCATATATATATCTATGGAGAGACAAAAAAATTATATGGAAATAGATCAAAATTTGGTTGTTTAACTACAACTGTGCATAAAGAACACGAGACTGAATCAGTTTCCCTCTCTCTTGTAAAGGTTTTCCATTAAGTCGTCCCGCAGTTACAGAATCGTCCTCCCTATTAGTCTTTATGGCTGGCGGTTTTCGTCTGCTATGAGGACGAGGCAGTGGTTAGGTATGAAGACTCGCTTTGGTTTCAGATCTCTATTGCCTTTTTTAATCATTTTCTTTGTGATCTTTAAACAGTTTTTATTTAATCCTTGTAAATATCTGAGAAAAGAAAAGTCGTGAGCTTGTGGTGATGGTAAGCCAGACAAGAAGGGAAACAAGAAACGGCGGAATTAGTAAGAAGGAATCGTTGAACTCTGAAATTGGATTTTTTGCGCGCAATAGGGAAAAAATTGCTTAAGACTAGAATGAATGTTGAAATTTGAAGTTCAGCCTCATTAACAATGAGCAATTACTTTAAGTCAATGTGCAACACATGTTGATGTAATTCGTAGCCAAGGGGAGGGGAGAGAGAGGTTTCGACCCACCCACTTGTGTCCTTTAATCTTCACAGTGGACACTAACTTGCCCACTATGAACATTAAAGGACACAGTCACACTTCGCAGCTTGATCGCTTGAAGAATGTTACCTTTATTTTCTAAGGAAGTCTCCAAAAATCGAAGATTGGAGACGTCAAACCCACCTTCAGATTCAGGAATATTATATCCCTCTCCTCCCCCCCCCTTCCCAAATTGAGAGTTTCTGCCTGCGCTACTTTTGTTGATGAGATGGAAATATTAAAGATCAAACAAAGCGTTGTGATTGTTTCCAAGCCTTACTTAAGTAGGATTACCACGCGTCCTCCCTGAATTTTGGAAAAACATGAAATGTCCTCCTTTTTGTATAAACTCATAACGTGTTTTAAATTAAAATTAAGGTATTTTCCTTTTTTGTATTTTTTTAAAATTTCTTGAACCTATGACTAGAATATAATTTACTATTAACCGTGAAATAATATAATGTAAGTGCAAATCGTGAATGCTAAATTAATTCTCTTGTTGCAAAAGTTACTATTTTCTGTAATCTCAATATGTGCAATTTACATGCCAGACTGAAAAAAGTACGCGCTTTAAAAACAAAATGCATAAAATTTTGCTTTCGCCCACCTATAGTTGGAGCTATAAAGTTGACAGCAGTTTTATTTTTTTTTAACATTGCAACATGAAAGGACAGCGAAGGAACTACTCCTAGTTTCTACAAGCCTTCTCATACAAGGATATTACACTCTAGCAAGACCAAAGTCACTGCTGACCACTATCTCACTTATAGTTAATAGAAACACCCCAAGTTTGTCTCCTGCAACAGCAGATAGTTACTCATCCCTAGGATCATCACTTAAGGCCACTTAAGGCTACGTCCCTCATGTGATACGAAAACTTAACGAGTTCTCTAAAGCACGTCTTTGACACATTTTTAATTAAAAACGACAATTTGCAATTTGTAATTCGTGGTGAACCAATAAGCAATGCACAGACCTGTTAGAGAGAGTATTTTGTGCTGGCATTCACTTCCATGTTTAGAGGCTACTGAAGAAGTGACTTACGTATTCACCATATCACATCGCACGAGGAGATCAGTTTTCGTTTTTTCAACGCCACAGATTTTTTAAAGTATGTAAAGGAAGCGGACATCTAACTTAACTTTTGCACTTGAGTGAAGTTTTAAAAAAATGCAGAATAAAAAGCCCACGGAAAAAAAATTGAAAATGCTTTATGATACATTACTTCATGATACATGAAGGTGGTAAAACGAAATGTGGGATGGGACGAGATATTTAGCTCTTAAAATTCGTTATACAAAAGATATTAAGACATGATGCAATGGAGGATTCAGAAAATTCTAATTAGAGGAGTAGGGGGGGGGTGAAGGGGGGGTTGGAAAAAGAGTTATTAGCACCCTTGGCTGCTGATATAAGGGACCTGGGTTCGATCCCCTGATAAGGCACGGATGCTGAGGTCTCGTCTCCTTCCTCACAGACCTTCTACTATGGCGCATTCAACTGACAAACTCCTGTCAGATCTCTGTGGCAAGCAGATGCTTGAGAGGGGATTCCTTTTAAATATATATTGTACATATTTCTCAAGAGATCTTTTAAAGACCACTGAAACGAAGGGAAACATTTTACACCAGGAAAGGGTCCCGGTTCATTACAGCTCGATCCAGTTATATTCTCCTACCCTTCTTTCTCCTTTGTTTTATTTTATTTATTTACTGTTTGATCCGGGAACGAATGGAGACAATAGGAACGAAAAAATATATCGAACTGTGCTTTCAAATTGATCCGCTGTGGTCTAGTGGTTAGGATACCTGGCTCTCACCCAGGAGGCCCGGCATCGGAAGGTTTTTTTTTTAGCCGTCCCGTGACCGAGTGGTTAGCGCGCTTGTATCTAAGGGGCGTGGGTTGGAGATGGGGGGGGGGGGGGATGATCTAAGGGACCTGGGTTCGAGCCCCGGATAAGGCATGGATGTGTGTGTTGTTTTTTTGCTGAGGTCCTGCCATCCTCACAGACCTTCTACTATGGCATATAAACTGACAGGCTCCTGTCAGACCTCTGTGGCAAGCAGCTGCTTGAGGGGGTATTTATTTATTTATTTTCAAATTGAAAGAATAACAAAATTTCATTATTTCAATAAAAATTTATTTTATTTCAGATTTAATATAGTGTTAAGATTTTGCGCTTATAAAATTATGTTTCGGTTATTTTGGGCATTATTTTTTCAACACTTTGAAAATGTTCTTTCAATCTTGATTAGGAATACGCTCACAAATATACATGCACGTGAAAGAAATCATCATAAAGGTTTATAAATGTTTTCAATTTTATGAAAATTTACGCTCTGGGGCGTCCATTTTTATCGCGTTCAAAGCGTCTGCAACTTGGAGGCATTGCGTCGTTTCATTTTAGTTTAAAAAACAGTTTTATTTGTGAAGTAAATATCTGCAATTTCAATAATTTGAAATAGCATATATTGAACGTAAAATATTCTGATGTATTAACTTTAATTTTTTTTGTAATAATTAAGGAAATAAAAAGTTTTTGCTCACCTAGAGACATCTGGAGAACGAAAAGGAAGATCGTTGCTATACAGACTTCTGCAAAAAAAAAATAAAATGAAATGAAACATTCAAATATTAAAACTACAAAAATTAAACCTTAATCTGCAGAATAAAGTTTAAAAATGTAGTTTTCTTTTCGACAGAAACATGCTTTTCATGCATAGCTATTTAAAACAGATTCATTTAAAGGAGGATATATTCCTATTCGAAATGTTAAAAAAATTCTTGTATCCGATGAGAGAAAGAGAGAACTCGAGAAAAAACGAAAGTTAACGATGAAAATAAACGCATTTGACTCTTTCGATAAAGTGAATAAGAAAAAACGAAAGTTAACGATGAAAATAAGCGCATTTGACTCTTTCGATAAAGTGAATAGCATTAAAAACAATTTATGTGCCGAAGTCAAGGTTGCCAAATAATTGCTTGGACATAAAAGCGAAAGCGATGGCTTTATAAAAATCAAGTTTTGAAGTGCAAGGGACGAGGCGTCGGATGCCTCTTTCGATGTCACGTGAAAGGGATGAAGAGAGGGTCCCGAAACTGGAGCTTTAATAAAATTAAGAGCAATCAAGAGTTTTCGCTCTTCTTGCGCGAAGGCTCTGTTGCCAACAGTTTCTACTTTATATCTTTCAGCTGACTTTGCCCTTCGCATTTTTTCTTCTCTGGGAACAGAAACAGGTAATTTATTCCTCCGGCCCTCCTCTTTTTTCCCAACATGCTCTCTGGTAGATTAAGCTTTTTAAAAGAGTTTCGTTTTTCTTTATGACACCGATGTTGATTCCTGCTCCGAGGGAAATTTTCCAATTCATGCTGCACTTGGGAACTTCGAATGCTGACGTCACCAATATACAGAAAACGAGAGATTTCTTTCTACTTAAGAATCAATGCGTCCGAACGAATCTTTTCTGGACCCAAAATTTTCAGGGTGAACCAAATGATGAGATAAATAGTCGCTGCTGCTTCTTGAGTCCGTATTTTCCTTATAAAGGATTAAGACAGGAGGAGATTTCTTTTTAGGAAGTGTTAATGCAAGAAACAGAAGAATATTCTTCTTAGGAAGGAGTAATGAAGGGAACACAAATATATTTTGAACTAATTACATGCCCACGCGTCAGTCCGATTTAGACCTCTTAGGGGCTATAAATCGGGGGGAGGGATTGAAACGCTACATCCCTTGTTCCAAAATATATATTTTTTTTACTTTTTCGGATTCTATATAATTAACGACAGATAACATATCCACTGTCTGTATGTCCACTCCTTTATAACATGTGTGGTAAAAATTCCTGAACTTTTAAACAAGTTTTTTATGTATTGCTTAACGTCGCCATGTCCATTTTTTACCGATTCCGGAGAGTTCTGAAAACTCATTACCTCCATCCCTGCTTAGTATTACTGTTTAGTTTGCTCACCGTGGGCTGCTTAGTATTACTGTTTGGTTTGCTCACCTTGGGCTATTGAATGGCTAGGTGGCAAGGAGCGTAAGGGCTGAGAGCAGTAGGGCAGCAGTAATGGCGAACCTGCGACAAGCTCTCACACAGCAACTGATGCTGAAAATGAATTCGCAATAAGTAATAACACCGTCAAAGACAGAAATTTAGAATGAAACAAAGACGTTTGAAACGAACTCTTAACGGGTTTGAAATTTGCAGAGAAGTTTCCAGTTGCTTTATTTTAACGGAGAAATGTCACATCACAGGGGCAACTGGAATTTGTTATCTTCTTGGAAATATTATGATGCAGTATTAAATTAATAACACTGAGTGAGAGACAACCCTCAGGACTTGATATTATGAATGAATTAAAAATGAATTCGTTTAAATCGACATTAAGATACAAAGCGTCGATTACAACCGATGAGGCCCCAAAACTAGGAATGGGAAATAGGTTGAATTTGGGAAATTTCTTGTGAAAGAAGTTCAGCGGTCTTTGACTGAATTTCGTTGTCTTGTTCAGCAGGAAGTACTTTGCAAGAAAACAAGCTCTTGTGACAAAAATTATTAGTTTTATAGCTGCCAGCACTGCTAACACACGAGAATTTTAAAAATTGTTATATAAAATTGAATACCAATATTCAAGGTTAAGCCGTCCCGTGGTCGAGTGGTTAGCACGCTTGGCTACTGATCTACGGGACCTGGGTTGGAGCCCCGGGTAAGGCATGGATATATGTGTCGTTTTTCTGCTGAGGTCCTGCCATCCTCTCAGACCTCCTACTATGGCATATAAACTGACAGGCTCCTGTCAGACCTCTGTGGCAAGCAGCTGCTTGAAGGAGTATTTATTATTTTTTTATTCAAGGTTAATAATGAATAATAGTGCAGTCGCAGTTAATTTCTCAACCATTTTCCTTGGTTCCTTAAGCCATCTACACTGGAAGACTTCCTTCAATGTACAATTTCACGATGCCAATAGAAGCAAAGAGTTCAGGTGCCTGCGATGACCTCAGATCAAGATTATCCACCAGCTGATGAAACATATTCTGTGAATCTATTCACTTGGGGAATCTATTTCACTTGGGGCTGTCAACCCACAAACAAACAGAAAACACAGCGGAAGATTTTCCCTCCACAGAAGCCCACCAGTGCAGCAAATTCAGGATCCATAATCAAGCTCAGAGCCTTAATTACCTTTTTCTAACTATAAGTCGGTATTTAAAGTAAAACCTATTTTATTTCACAAATTGAAAACATGTTCTCCTTTGTTAAAAACATCTGACAAAAATTATCGCTGACATGGCAGGAATCGAACCTACATCTCTCTAGATACATGCCAGAGGGCTCTAACCATTAAACCACGGATCATACTCTAAAATCTTCCAGGAAAAGACCTATAAATCTCTCAATGAGATATGGCGACCTTGCGCCATCTGTACTTCAGTAGAGACAACTTTTCTAATTGTTGCTAATGATTTTTTCTAATTGTTGTTAATGAGGAGGTCAATCAGCTTAAGCCTTTATGTCTTTATCCTCCATTTCTATATTTCTGTCCTCCTTTTAGACACTGGCATCTGGTAACCCTATTCTCAAGTAATCTCCCTCACTTTTCTGTTTAAACGACAAAAATTACGAACCATGTTCTAAATGCTGTTATTGTACTTTAGTATGTGATTGGTAGTTGATTGAAAACTGCATTTGTATTCGTATTTGTAAAATGTTACATATGCAATCCTTGGTCGGGTACGTGATGTTTTTGAGGGTTTCGAAACAAGTTTCATTGAGAAAATCTAAAAAAAAAGTAAACTTCTTATTTTTATAAAGTCAGAAAGATACCGGCAGAGATAGAGGACGCTTTGTCACGCAATTGACGTAATTTGCAAACGATCATTTTCGTGGCAGAAGGTAATTAAGTATCCTGATTTATACGTTTTGCTGGCCATTTTATGCATTGATCAACATAAATGTCACTTAATGTTCCATTTAAACCTTCTACCGTTTAAATATTTAACATTGATGATTTTTCCATACTTTTTTTACATTATTCCGAATTGCGGACGCCATAAAGAGAGAAAACTCTTCTTGCTGAATCCAATCTCCTTTAATTGCTGAGAAATCTTCCAGAAAATATTCCTCCCTTGAGGACAGAGATTAAAGACTTCGCCCTGTAATCGAAAACGAATAGCGGTGTACAAATTCATTTGGACCCTCATATTTCGTGACGGGATGTTTTTCCTTCCTAACCTGGTTCAAAAGATTGGCACTAATGACTCGAAAACGGTTACAAGGTCACAAATAATGCCGCCACTAAATTGCAAGGGATGAGTTTCGATCATTTTTCAATGATGAACACTTTCCTCATCGATCACCAGTCATCAAAAGAGGAATTGTACAACTGTGCTGTCCGTATTCCTTTAGAAGTAAATTATACATAAATAGTAAAAATTCGTTACAACAAGCTCCGATATTACGAGAAATGCGTTTACAGCGATATATTTTAAAAATCCCACCTATTACGTACACTTAACACGTGTGCTATTCCTCTAAAGAGAAATGTCCGTTATAGATGAACTTTTTTCACGGCCCCGTGAATCCAGGCGCAAGAGTTGATTCAGTCGGTATCGTGCCATGTTCTTAATCTGCAGTTTCAACTGCAGCCTAGCGTTGAGGTGGACCTCCTCCTTTAACTCCCATTCTGCTCTTGGTGAGAAAGAGGACACGATGAGCTTGGAAAAGCCGCCGTCTGTCGAATGGGCGTTAACCCGTGGCCCCGTTTCCAAGAGAGTCACACCCTGTGAACATTAAAGGACACACTGGAATGTTCTTGACAGGAGTCTACCATCTGTCTCTTAACAGTTGTTCAGTGTGTCCCTTTTCCCTACAGAGCATTAAACATTTGGGGTCCTTATGACTGGCCGTTTAGGCCATGTGTGCACAAAAGCGCCGTTCAGAGGTAAAACTAACTAAAAATATTAATAGTTATAAGATTCATATTTGTTTCGATTCATACGTTCAGTGGCCAGAAAATTAGAAATCTCAATATCGTGTCGGACATAAAATAGAACAGCTTGAATATATTCTATGAGTGTTTGGAAGGTGTGTGATGTGAAGACTTCCCTATTACAATGCAGTAAGTAGTCGCTGCAGGGTTGAGGGCAGGGAAGTGTATGCCACATTCCACTGCATACCAGGTGTGCATCAGTGGGGTTCAGATCAGGCGACTGGGGTAGCCATTCTCCATCATATTCGTCAAATTCCTCACAAACAAGTTTCGTAAGATGAACTGTTGCATTTTCATACTGAAACTCTCCCTTTCAATCGACGAAGAAATGAGGTGTAGCAGGATGTATGCGATCGGAGATTTTGTCTAAATGTGCTGCTGAGTTTTGTCAATCCATACTGTGGAAACATTTCCCACATTCTGAATCTCCAACTCCAGCAGCTGCTTTATGGGACACACAAAGGGTCCATCGCTTGATGGGGCTGTTGCCGAAATCAAGCTCTTTCATCTGCACAAAAGAGTGCCTACAGCAATTCATCTGAACAGAGAATTATTTTCCACCCACTCCTCTCTCGGCATCAACGAAACATTGCTTTAAGATTATTGGCCGGCACTAAATCCGAATACGTCACAGACTGGACAGTCCAGTGATTTCCATTCATTTGGCTATCTCTGTACCAGCTCGTCCAGCACCAGCAATAATAGCTTCTGGAAGTAAATTGTTTTCCCAAGATTTTCCTATCTCGTGGTCCAGTGTGTGCCGTTTCTATATAAGATAGTTCGGGGATCACATGACCGTGTTAGTATTCTGTGCTTCACCTCGCAGTTAGTGTAAATAACGCACGGTTTCTTTTTGACGAACCGGTGTAACAATGTCAGTCATGATCGATTCAGACGCAGAAAAACGAGCAAAGCCGATCGAGCTCTAATTGAGTCGATGTTTATAAAATATCGAAATAATTAAAGATATTTTTGCATAAATGTTATAAACTTTGATGTCTATATTTCATTTAAGATGATTATGATGTCTATATTTTATTTTGGATTTAAATGAAAATTGCAGTTATTTAATTAAAATGTGCGGCATTCGTATTCTTTATTATTTTATTATTATTATTTTATTATTTTATTATTTATTTATTATTTTATTTATTCTCTATTATTTCGATTTGTCAACATTTTATTTTTTGATAATGATTAAAAAATAGGTGCGCAGCAGACTGAGGCAAGAGAGAAAGAAAGTGCAATTTGGGCATCAGATCACGTGAAAGCTGAGGCAGCAAGTGGTCCTTGATGCTGAAGAGCACTCTTCGCAGAATTGTTAGGGATCGTCTGAGGAACTCTCACGAGCAGCAGGTTGCGAATGTGCCATTAAGAGGAAGCGAGAGCGAGATGTTAGCCTGGATCGTGTCAGATAAAATAATCCATCTGATGTTAATTGGCAAACTAAATTCCCTAGCACACTGAAGGACTCAAAGGTCGGCCTTGGTTCGGATTGTAGCATTCGCACTGGAATCCGTTGCCCCTATCTTATACGAGTGCAGAAAGGTTACTAATGTAGAGTAATTCTTCATATGTGTCACAAATCGATAGTGGCAGACACGACTGAGTCGATGTCTTCCATCATTAGTTGTCAAATTTAATTCATCGATTATATCATCATCGCTGTAATGTTCCCAATGCCCGCCTCCCCCCTCCAAAAAAAATATTTTTAAAACTGTAAAAATATTTAGATGATTAAGTTTAAAGAGAAGTTTCTGCGTATTAACTTCTATTTTTTAAAACTTATTTAGCATTTTATTTCACGTAATTATAATCTTTTCTAGCAGTAAAGCATAAGGAACCGTTATGAAATATTTTCTTTTAATCTTTAGTTTTAAATTGATCATATTTTTCGCCAAACCTTTTTAGTTTCCAATTCATTCATATGGATTCAAACAAATTGCAATATTTTCTCTATTAAATAGACGAACAACTAAAATAAAGAAAAAATGTTATCTCTTTAAATGACTTTCAGCTTCTATTACGTTATAATAAGTCAATTTTTGTATTAAATATATTTCAATGTTAATTTATTTCCCTGCTGTTTGCGTACAGTTAACTTCATTACTTTTTTTGTCATTTTTTCTTTGTAAATCCAAACTTGTGTATGAATATTCTGCAATTATCATATAGGATTGCAAAATTCCGCATTTTTATATAAGTTGAGCCCAGACTTCATAGTTTTAGGATTTTATCGCAAACGTATGATCCATATTAATTATTCAGAATTCGATAACTACTTGATCTATCCTATAAGTCAAATTGTATTTCAGTGATATTTTGGGGAAAAAACTTTGCATAGCAGAACGCGGAGTAGTTGGTGATATACTTCCTGTGGTACCCAAGAAACAGAGTCCGTGTGTATTATTCAAATGACAATTATGGGTAAGTAATTCGGTCAAAAGTATTTGAGCATCGTATTTCCATTGAAGTCGGATTCCTTCAGTTGATGCTGAAAAAAGAATCAGCTGAGAGCTTTAGTGATGAGTGTTGTACTTTATCGTTTGAAGTTTTCTCCTTAAGGAGTTAAAAAATATTAAATTATATAAACTAATGCAGTTCTGCTTGACAATTCCTTTTTTCACTGCACATCCGGCAGTTGTTCCTCGCCAGGCATCGTGACTCTTCAGCCGGGCGAATGATTTTCAATAAACGGATATAGAGAGCGGAATCCGGTCTTTTCTATTTTCCCTCTGTGGTAAAATAAAAGAATAGATTTCTTATAGAGAATTTGATGCACGTCTAGTTGGTTAGTTGGGGGGGGGGGCGCAGAAACTGAAACAACTGTTGTTCAAAGATATTAACATACTTAAGAACGGGAACACAATTTAATCTGTGCTAAGCTGAGGGGGATGCCATTATGAAAAGTTTGGAAAGCTCTAGCCTAGGGAAAAAGGCCAAAAGCACGAATTAGAAGCACACCAAATTTAATACCTAATAAAATAGTTATTAATAATTTCAATGCGCTTAATATTAAAAATGATTACGTTACCAGTTCTACCGATGATTTTTTTTCCCCTCTCATTAGGGAAATATGTGACTTTATCTCTTTTTAATTTGTATTTCATGGGAAACGATTCTCATCTCCTCACAAACGAGGCAGTCGTCTTATTAAAAAAGGGAAAGGATTCTTTGGAATAAACTAGACAAATATATACAGTATATATGTATATATATTCAGTAGCGATTATTTTAGGAACAGACCCGTGTTCATTCCAGTAGATATAAAGGTCTTCGGCATCTTAAATAAAATATTCTTTTTGTATAAAACCCAGACTAAATCTTAATATCCTTACGAAATCTAAGTCCCATTTCCGATAATATTCATTCAGTATTAAAGAGTTATGAAAAGTAGAACATTTAGTAGCAGCAATGCCAGTTAAAATTAATCTGAAAAAATAAATCAAAAAGATAAATTTCAATTTTTTTAAAATCAACTACATTAAACTTTAATAAAACGTATAAGACTGGTTTAATCATTTTTGCCTAACAACTATTACAGTTTCAATCAATTCTTAAATTCCATAATTCTTAAAATTATCATCATCATCCTCGAGCAGCTATAGTCTACGGGGCTCCAACCACACCGTGCAGTCTGGTTCTCCAAGCAAGTCTGTCCTGAGCTACATCTGCTGCATCTGGCCACTGCACACCAATTCTAACAAGGTACTGTTTGACATTGTCTGCCACTGCATCCTACGTCTCCCTCTCTTTCTGAGGCCTTTCGGCACACTGTTATTAACCCTATTTACTTTGCCTAACATATTTCCTTTGCCTAACCTCATCATTACTTACAAAGTTGAATCACCTAATGCCCAAGATATTGCGATATTGAATTTTTAATCAAAAGATATTGCGATATTGATATTTGAATCAAAAGCATCAAGTTTCCTGTTACCTTATTTACATAGCGTCCAAGTTTCACTACCATAGCTAATTCTAGAAAGAACCAAACTATTATACAGTCTAATTTTAGTCTGTATATGCATATGCCTATTTCTCTACACTATCCATAATTCTTAAAAGTCCCCAGCATCAATCTTACTGAAATGCTTAGAGCTAGGAATGTTTCGGTTAGCACATGGATGACGGAAATTTTGAATAACCTTTATGATAAAGGCATGGTTACTAAGGATTTTACCAGAGCTATTATTATCCCTATTTTCAAAAATGGTGATCGCAGTTCTTGTGATATCTATAGGGGTATCAGACTATTCTCTGTTCCAGGTAAAGTTCTTTCCATGATTGTGCTTAATAGAATTAAGAATCTGGTTGACAGTCAATTGCGTGATGAGCAATGTGGATTCAGAAGTGGTAGGGGATGTGTGGATCAGATATTTTCACTTAGGCAGATTCTTGAGAAATGTTTAGAGTTTCAGAAACCTTTGGTTGATATCTTTGTTGATTTCAGAAAGGCTTTCGACTCTGTTGATCGTCATAATTTGTGGTTGATTGTGAAATCATATGGTATACCAGACAAGTTAGTTGATTTAGTCCTTTTGTCAAATGATGTCGATGAGATGAATTCTTTCATTAGTGTTGTTGATCAAACTTGTAATAGACTATGTTTGGGAATAAACAGAGAGAAAACTAAAGTAATGAAAATAGGTCAAGGCGGTCTGTGGTTCAGTTAATCTTAACGGTTGCACTCTTGGGCAAGTATCTTAGTTTAATTATCTTGGGAGCTACATAACAGATAATGGTGATGTGTGGCATCAGATAAATTCTTTAAATACTCTGCGAATATTTCTGAAAGTCAGAATTTAGGTAGATTTTACAGATTTTAAATTTTTTCCCCGTCATATTTTCCCACGGAGAGCTTATTTAAGAAGTCACTGGGAACTAAATGTGAACTCCATTAACATGCACCCGTCTTTAATAAACTGACCACTGTTTGTTTATTCTGAAGTGTTTTACTCATTTTCATCTTTGAGCCATGGAACGTTAAATCGATAATGCCAAATCCAAATGTCTCGGAGCCCATAAAGGTGACATTATCTACAAGCTAGGCAAAATGTGTTAACATTCCACTTTAGTGTAGCAGTTTAAGGAAATATAGTGCACGGTACATAAGCTGTCCACTCTTTACTGTCGTCAGTTGTTCCCGAAAGTCGAAGCAAGCGAATATGCTTTTTGCAAGAGCAGTGCCTGTTAATTGATCAACGTTATTTGATGTCTCGTTCTTACATTGAGTGCATTTATTCAAACATTCACATAATCCTCTAGTTTCGGTTTTTAAATACTCTTCACCACATCTCTTGATCACATTCTGAAAAGAATAATATCTGTTTCAATGAAAGTGGTGGTCCTTTCCAACATTATTAGGAGTTTCAATTGTATTTTATACTTTTTCATAACATAAAGGATAAAACTCATATCTGCAATGGGTTGGTTAACTTTCCATCTTCCTATATTCTGATTAGGAGATACTCCATTTTATCTTTTTCTTATTCAACACAAATCAATTGTAGAATCAGTATCCCTGCAAAAGAACATAATTAAATGCAGCAGTATGCCCAAACGGCACTACTACTAATGTGCTTGATCATTTAAATTATTTAAAAAAAATGATGACTATGTTAAAGATGTCATCCATTTGAGTGTTTGTATGTTATTTTTGTATGTTCCTTAACCATTTCGATAATCATTGAGCTCGAACCCGATTAGGGGAAAAATTTGACTGACACACCATGAGACATATATATATATACAGAAAATCAAACGGTTAATCATTTTTTTAAATCTTCATATTATTGTCTATTGCAAACTTTAAATAATTATAATTATTTGACGAGGAAAATAAAATCTCTTATTTGGAACAAAAAAGAAAATACTTGGAATAATTCAAAGGAACTGAAAGTTTTTGACAGGCATCGTAATAATAAACGCTAGGAACAATTCGTTAATAAAAGGTAGACTACCTGGAAGAATGAAAGGTTTAATAGTGCTTAATTTTAATTGGAAAATAATTAAGAAGATTTAAATTGTAATCAAAAGTAATTTTGTTTTTTAACCTTTTCATTTTTAATAATTATAAGGAATGAAATAATAATTTTAATTTTGACTGAGATGCAGCCCGAAGTCGCGTGTGCTGTGTCATGCTGGAGCCCGAACTCGTGTGTACTGTCGTGTGAGCTCGAGCCCGAACTCATCTTAGTAGAGATAGTGTGATTTTATCTGATCAACTGATTATTCATCTGATTCTATTAACCGAAAATGTGATTATAGAAAACGAGGAAAGTTCATTGCACGTTAAGGCTATTTCCAAATTTTGACTCCAGTTAAGGAGTGATTCTAATATTCCATTACCTGACATCTGCTGCAATTTAAGGTTGAGAACATCGGACACTACTAAAATAAAAATCATAATAAAATATAAATGCTTTTTTCATATTATGAATGTGTTTTATGTTATATGCGATAAACGTCTGCTTCTCGTGGTGGAGTAGTTAGCGCGCTTGGCTACTGATCAGTTGGGCTATACCCTGGCTAAGGCATGGATGGTTTTGGTGTTTCTTTCTACTGAGGTCTCGCCTTGCTCACAATGGTTTTGGTGTTGTCTTTCTGCTGAGGTTTCGCCTTCCTCACAGTGGTTTTGGTTTTGTCTTTCTGCTGAGGTCTCGCCTTCCTCACGGTGGTTTTGGTTTTGTCTTTCTGCTGAGGTCTCGCCTTCCTCACAATGGTTTTGGTTTTGTCTTTCTGCTGAGGTCTCGCCTTCCTCACGGTGGTTTTGGTTTTGTCTTTCTGCTGAGGTCTCGCCTTCCTCACGGTGGTTTTGGTGTTGTCTTTCTGCTGAGGTCTCGCCTTCCTCACGGTGGTTTTGGTGTTGTCTTTCTGCTGAGGTCTCGCCTTCCTCACAATGGTTTTGGTTTTGTCTTTCTGCTGAGGTCTCGCCTTCCTCACGGTGGTTTTGGTTTTGTCTTTCTGCTGAGGTCTCGCCTTCCTCACGGTGGTTTTGGTGTTGTCTTTCTGCTGAGGTCTCGCCTTCCTCACGGTGGTTTTGGTGTTGTCTTTCTGCTGAGGTCTCGCCTTCCTCACCGTGGTTTTGGTGTTGTCTTTCTGCTGAGGTCTCGCCTTCCTCACGGTGGTTTTGGTGTTGTCTTTCTGCTGAGGTCTCGCCTTCCTCACAGTGGTTTTGGTGTTGTCTTTCTTCTGAGGCCTCGCCTTCCTCACAGTGGTTTTGGTGTTGTCTTTCTGCTGAGGTCTCGCCTTGCTCACAATGGTTTTGGTGTTGTCTTTCTGCTGAGGTCTCGCCTTCCTCACAATGGTTTTGGTGTTGTCTTTCTGCTGAGGCCTCGCCTTCCTCACAATGGTTTTGGTGTTGTCTTTCTTCTGAGGCCTCGCATTCCTCACAATGGTTTTGGTGTTGTCTTTCTGCTGAGGTCTCGCCTTCCTCACAATGGTTTTGGTGTTGTCTTTCTGCTGAGGCCTCGCCTTCCTCACAATGGTTTTGGTGTTGTCTTTCTGCTGAGGCCTCGCCTTCCTCACAATGGTTTTGGTGTTGTCTTTCTTCTGAGGCCTCGCCTTCCTCACAGTGGTTTTGGTGTTGTTTTTCTGCTGAGGTCTCGCCTTGCTCACAATGGTTTTGGTGTTGTCTTTCTGCTGAGGTCTCGCCTTCCTCACAATGGTTTTAGTGTTGTCTTTCTGCTGAGGCCTCGCCTTCCTCACAATGGTTTTGGTGTTGTCTTTCTTCTGAGGCCTCGCCTTCCTCACAATGGTTTTGGTGTTGTCTTTCTTCTGAGGCCTCGCCTTCCTCACAGACCTTCTCTATGGCGTATGAAACTGGCATCGCCTGTCAGATCTCTATGGCAAGCAGCTGCCTGAGGGAGGATTTATTTTTATTTTTCTCTGCTCCCATTTGCTGCGATTTATCGAGTCTGTTGTAGTTACAATTCAAAGAGGGCAGCACTAGTGAGGTCGAAGACGAGTCGCGTTGCTTGAAGCAAAATTGTTGCAGTCTATGAGGTCTGTCTATGAGGTCAGTCTATGAGGTCTGTGGGCAGTTGGATTGTAACGCAATAATTGAGGCGCTTGTGATTGCTCTCGAATTGAAGTTGCAGTTCAGTTGAGGAAGGGGCGCGGGGCAGTTGAAGTTGCTGCGCGGTGCCCCTTCCTATGCCTGAGAATGAGGAACTCTGGTAGACAGCATGTTCACCTTGTAAGTTGATGACTTCGGTAGGTATCGTTGAAATGAGCTGTAATAAAACTCGGAAAAGATCTGTTCAATAAGAGTAAGGAATAAAAATAGATTAGAAGCTGAAAATTAAATAAGAAATTGTAATTGTTGCGTTCATCATAAGATGACAGTCCGATCAACTGGAAACATTTAAAACCAGTGACTTAGATCCCAGCGATGGAAAACTCGGTGTGTAGTAAACGTTCACATTAAGGCTCGGATGAGAGGTGGAATAATTAGCCTAGTATGATATTACCTGAGTAAAGGCGTTTGCCCGAAGATTTAGCGCTCCCCTATCCCCTCTCCCCTACAAAACAAATACATACGCAACCATTATCACCATAATCACCTCAAGCACAAATCTTGTAAAGCAAAGTTTTTTCAAGAGAAAAAAAAATTATAACACCTCATTATTAAAGAGACTTACTAATTTGCATACGAACATCCCATTTCTGGGAGAAAGTCTTATAATGCTTCTTTTAATCAGATTATAAGAATAAGTCGTTTGCTCTTGAGAATCTCAAGCTGCAAAAATAAACAAAGGGAACGTGCCCTTTATTCTCTGCAGCTGAACTAATTGAAAGAGATGTATGAAGAAGCGTAGGAGGGCGAAGTTATTTTTTGCTTCGCCATTTCTTCGGCATTTCCTTTACAAAGAGACCCATGTAGCCATTGGCTCCGGTGTCAGTGACTTTCTCTGCTCAATAGACTCTGCCTCTCTCTTCCCTAATGAAATGCGAATTGAATTAGAGCGCCCGAAGCCTCCTCTACCTCTCACTGTCCCATCGGTAACTCGGGGGGCTGATGGAGCACGTGGCAGAGGAGGTTTTCTTCTTGCAACGCCTCCTAGCGCCACCGATGCAAAACGTCAGCCGCGAGGAGAGCAGAGTAAGCAAAGTTTTAATCCCCGCTGGCCTTTTTCTCCTCTTCCCGTTTTTATCCCCCTTTTCTTTGTCTGAAAGTAAGCAATAAATGTTCGGATGCAATCGCCCCTCGTCAATTCTCATTAACTCGGAAATTAGCTTCCTTTTCCGGTCCAGGATTGAATTAATTTTTAATGATGTTTAAACTACGAAATTGGCACAGATAAAACACGGAGGTGCAGTTTTGTGTCGATGAAGTGATAAGGGTGTTCGTGCAGCCCATTGAAAAATCAATGGTAAAGTATCGACATCTGCGTTATCTTTCAGCTGTCTGTGGCAGCTGACCACCCACGCAGTTTCTGGAGCATTCCGAAACGATTCCGATACAAACAGATACGTAGTCGCACCTTAACGAATTCTGAATAGCTGTAACACGCTAAACTGTCTTTGGCATCGTTAAAATGAAATATGGCATTGCCATTCAGTGGAATAATTGTTTCTTTTTTGTTGCTTGCTTAAGCAGACCTAATTTAAAACTAATATCTGGCGAGAATTTTTTTTTTTCTTTTTTTCGTTTCGAATAGCAGATGCAGCATGGGAATTACCAGGGGGATGATGAAGTAAATCGTCCACTTCCCTGTTGTCCTTGGAAACATTTCAGTTCCCCCCTCCCCCCAAGACTCTAAAAAGAATGTATTAAAATAAGATGAAAGATCTTTAAAAAAAATTGACACCAATTACCAGTTGTTAATGGTGAATAATAATGTTAGGAGCAGTGGACCGTGTTCTGTCTTGGACGGACTGTGTGTGTTTGCTATTATCTCCAAGAGTGATGCCATTCCTCAAAAGAGAATTATAATGTGCATTCGGTATTTTGTGTCTTAGCGGAATAAAACTGTAAAAAAACAACTTGGGAAACTCTCTATAGTTCTTTTTCAGAAAACGAGCCATTGATTTTATTTTTCCTCTATCTGTCTCTGGATATTCAGATTTTTATTTTCAGAGAGAAATTCAAAATCATTTTCTGGTTGGTCAGATGCTAATCAAACATTACTAAGAAAATATTACTTCCATTAGTTACAATTTCCACCGTTAGAGACGGTGAGTGCGAATCATAATAACACTTCTTAGTTACAATTGAATCTAAAAAGAAGCAAATTCGTTTTGCTATTATAAGAAAAAAGTTGATTGTTTACACAGAGGCAGTAAAGGAAAATGTCTCATTTTAAAAAACGGAACTTAAACTGAAAATGAGTAATTTTGAATATCACGAATAAAAAAACTGTAAATTAATTTTTGTTCTACTTTTGAAAAAATATTCATTTAATAGCACATTTCCAGAAAAAATATTAATATGAAGAAGTTCTGATATGTGATAAAATGGAATTATATCAGCCACACTTACCTCATTTAAAATTGCTTGAATATATTGAATAATACTTCGGAAATGTTAATTTACTATTTAACTGTTAGCAGATCCTTCAACATACTACTTCTTTCACAGCAATCATTCAGCAGCGCCTGCTTACAGTTAAGTTCTTAAGCTTTAGAGATAATAGTGAACAGTCTACAAAGCAATTGGTTTTGAATTATTGACGCACAGGGGAAATTTATTATTCTTTTTTCTTTAAAGAGAAAGAATCCCATGTAGTCAACACAACTTGTAATTTCCCTATTTCTAACTCATAACCCCCAGGTTCGAGTCCCAGGTGGGCCACAGTTGAGATTTATCTCCCCAAAACTCCCCGTCCTGCCCTCGGTCAGTAGGGGACACCGATGGGCTTGGAAAGACTGCCGTCCGTCGGATGGGACGTTAAACAGTGGCTCTGTGTGCGGGACGTTAGGGAGAGCCATACTCTGTGCATTTTAAAGACCACGCTGGATGGCCTTGACGGAAGGCTGCCATCTGTCTCCCAACAGCTGTCCCAGTGGGTTCCCTCCCCCAACCTTCTCTGAACCTTCGGGATCCTTGTGACCTGTCCATTTCACCCATGGTGTGTAAAAAAAGTGCCGCTCAGAGGTAAAACAATCCAAATCCAATTTCTAAATTCCCTCACCATCGCTGCTGGTGAGCAACTAGTTCCGCAGCACCGTTCATTTTATTTATCAAACGTTCCAATGCCACTCCTCATCCCAATTCCGGAGGGAAACAAGGAGAAAAATTCGTATTTATTTTCCATTTTATTTGTAAAAGAATTCGAAATTTCAGAACTATATGGAAAAGATAACAAATACAAAGATAAATGTCTGTCAGGTGGTTGCGAAACACTGTACATTACAATATACTGCAGAAGATGGCATAAATCCCTTTCAGGTACTTCTAAATGAATTCGGTAATGTCCATTAAAACACTGAAAAAATTCCAAATAAGTTCACATTAAAAGATAATGAATTCCCCCTCTTAATAGAAAAAAAAGGAAGCTTTTTTGGGTTACCTCTGAACGGCACTTCTTTGCACAAAATGAGCTAAATGGCCAGGTCACAAGGACCCAAAGGCTCAGAGAAGGGCGGGGCAAGGGACCCACTGTAACAGCTGTTGGGAGACAGATGGTAGCCTCCCGTCAAGGCCATCCAGCGTATTCTTTAACGTGTACAGGGTATGGCTCTCCCTAACATCCCGCACACGGAGCCACGGGTTAACGTCCCATCCGACGGACGGCGGCCTTTCCAAGACCATCGGTGTCCTCTACTGATGTTAACCAACGGTGGCCAAACCAACGGAGTCTTTCTCTGCACAATATGCTGCTTAAAGGAGGTTGTCGACTCCTTTGCCTAACTTCATCCTAACTTGCAAAGTTTCACCACCTAATGCCCAAGATATTGCGAAAGCATCTAGTATCCTGTTATCTTGTTTACAAAGTTTCGCTATCATAACTAACCCTAGGTAAGAACCAAAAAGCGTCGTCGTCGTTCGAGTGCGGGCTCGCAGGCGAGCGACGACGACGACGTTTTTTGGTTCTTACCTAGGGTTAATTTATGATAGTGAAACTATGTAAACGTGATAACAGGAAACTAGATGCTTATTTTTAAAGTAAAATGCTTATTATGCTTATCCAAATTTTGGAGTGAAGATTCATGAAGCTTTGAGGAGTCGCCTGGTAAGACTTAATTTTATAAACGTGCCTCGTTGCTTTGTATTTAAACTTCTCAAAAGAAGGACGATCTGTCTCTTTGTCACAAGGCGACGCCATTGTCACTGAGAAGCGTCATTTAGTTGGCAGTAGGCAGTGACCTTGACCTCGATCAGCGTGCCCTTCGTTCCGTTACCGGCAACTGACCGCAACTCCCTCGCTGACATCTACTGTGCCGAACATCGGAATAACCGAACACCCAGTGTGAAGCTTTCAGGAACTTGCGAGATCATTTCGAATCATTTAGAATTTTTTCTCCAGAGTAGCCTTTAATCTATTGAAATGAAGTGCATTAAATGTAAAAATGATATTCCGCTCGGATCACCTGTAGCGTGGTGTGCGTGGGGAAATTACATTTAATTTGCTCAGGCATTTCTGAGTCGAACTAGCGCAGAATGAGTCAGGAGAGACGAATGAAGTGGAAATGTTTTAATTGCAAAGCGATGAAGTCAACATGTAACAAAGATTTAAACGCTAATGGAGAGCAAACCGAGCTCACAGTAGGACACATGCCAAAGTTGAATGTGAAGCTCAGTGAGGCAAATGAGTCTGGATCAGACACTTCGGATGAAAGCAGTGATGATTTGAAGGCGCTGTTTTGAAGGAAATGAATATAAAAATGCAGGATATAAAGGAATATAAAGATGAAATTGTAGACCTACGACGTCCTGTAGAGTTTTTCTCTGAAAGATATGATACATTACTAGAAAGATTACAAATATATGAAAAACAGCAAACTGAGATAGACCACAAATTAGAAACTACTGATAAACTTTGTACAGAAAACATGGCTGAAATAAAAACTCTACAAACTAAGCTAAACGACTTAGATCAGTGTGGACGTAACAAAAAGCTTGAAATACATGAGATCACCGTTCAATACCAGGAAGATGGAAATAAGCTGCACCTGTTAATGACCACCATCGTGAAAAAGCTTGAAATAAGTAACTTTAACCATAGCAAATAGAAGCCATCCACAGACTGACTATGAGAAATAATAATAAAATTGCGCCAATCATTGTGCAATTTTCATCGAGACCCACAAGAGATTATTGGTTATCGCGGAGAAGAAGGGGTGTGCTGGCCTCAGAAGTTGCCTCTAATGCTGACGATACTCCAGTTGACATGAATGAAAATCTTACGTCAGCGAATAAAGATCTTTTGTGGAGGGCAAAATCAATCGCTCGTGAAAGGCAGTACAAATATGTGAGGTGTAAACAAGGAAAACGTTTCTTGAGAAAATCAGATGGTGACAATATCATAAAACTCGATATTCATAGCAACTTAGACAGGCTTTGAATTTTCTGTCTGAAATTGCTGCTTCATATCGGCCATGACTAACGAACTGTAATCTCCACAATGGCCTTCTTCGACGATGCAAACGATCTTGGTGCGGACTGGAATAACCAGAATCATTATGAAGTGGACAGTATTGCTGAAGTGAAAAACTCTTCCAAGAAGATAAAAACGTAACATTTGATACAATAGAACAGTTATCAGTTATACATGTTAATGTCATAAGGTTTAAAAAAAAACTGGGATCTCTTATATTGCTATTTAATTAATATCTTAGATTTTCTAGATGTAATCGTTTTAACAGAAACGAATGTTAATGAATATGAAAAATCCTTATACAATATAACTAATTTTAACCAAATTTCTTTAAATAGTACCTGTAAGAAAGCAAGAGCAATTATTGTTTTCTATAAAGAAACCTTGGTAATTGAAAATGTTAGTGTACGTATCTCACCAGCAGAATCTATGCACTTAAAGATTATCAAACAAAAAGCAATATATAACTTGGTGTCTGTTTATTGATCTCCGGGCACCGATATTAATGAATTTCTTTCTTCTCTGACTAGATGGATGGGGGAGAGCCATAAATTCAAGAATATAATGCTCATTGGAGATTTCTAGTCATAGAAAGAATGGAGTTCAAAAATATCTTAACGCTCTTTCTTCTGAGTGTGGCTTTGTCCCTACAATAAGAGGATTTACTAGAGAAGAGATTTTGGGAAGCTTCACTACTCACTCGTCCATTGATCACATTAATGTAAAAATAGATAGAAATTTTAATTATAAATCCTTAATCTCACGAATCAAAGTTGCAATATACAACAGGTGACGAAAAATATTTGAAATATGATCATAAAAATATTATTAATTCAATAATTAGGACAAATTGGAATACTGAACAAGTCACCTCGTCTGCTGATGAAATGTACAATAGTTTTAAAAATAAATACAACACGATTCTGGATGAAAATATCTCAACAAGCCAACACAACATCAAATTTCAGAAAAACAGTAAAGAATGGATCACTCCCGAAATCATGAATATGATTAAACAAAGAGATGCAGCATGGGGTTACTTACAGAAACAACAGAATCGACAATGCTAACAAAAAACTTTATCAACAACTACGAAATTCAGTAACCGATTTTATAACAAAAGAAAAATCTAATAAATATAAATATAAATACCCCCTCAAGCAGCTGCTTGCCACAGAGGTCTGACAGGAGCCTGTCAGTTTATATGCCAGAGTAGCAGGTCTGAGAGGATGGCAAGACCTCAGCAGAAAAACAACACGCACAACCATGCCTTACCCGGAATTTTACAAAAAACTCTTCAAATCCATTGCTGGAAATACAAAACAATCGTGGGATATGATTAATACTTTATTTTATGGAAAGAAGAAAAGCCACTAGATAATATAATAATTAATCATATGCCCAAAAATCTGACAAATTCTCAAATAGACATAGTTGATAAATTACGGGACAGCAATCTAACTCAAAATGACAATTATAAGCCGGCGCTTAATATCCCATTGAGTTCATCCATTTACATACCACCTATTTCGGACATTCAGTTAAAAAAAATAATTACCTCTTTGGATGAACGCAAATCATGTGGCGTCGATAACATACACGCCAAATATATAAAGGCATGCATGAATCAATTAACAGAATATCTTGTTAACCTAATTAACTTAAGTATTACTTCTGGAAATATACCTTCCACTTTAAAAATTGCAATACTGAGACCTATCTATAAAAGTGGTGTTAAAAGTAATTATACGAAAATATAGGCCTATTGCTATCTTGTCCACCGTACACAAAATTTTAGAGAGGTACATCGATGACACTCTCCGTCCCTTTCTCTTAAAGCACAACATTATTTCTAATAGGCAATAAGGCTTCCGCAAGGGAAAAAGTACTACAACTCTACTGTCCAATTTTGCAGAATGTGTTAATAAAGCCTTGGACCACGGAGAAAAGGTTGCTGCTCTCTTTCTCGACTTTAGTAAAGCATTCGACACATTGGATCACAATGTACTTCTTTCAAAACTTGAAAACTATGGAATTAGAGGGACAGCTCTTATGTGGTTCAAAAATTACCTAAGTAATAGGACTATTATAAAAATAATTGGAAATGCTTTAAGTAGCGAAAGAAAATTAAATGTTGGAGTTCCACAAGGATCTATACTTGGACCCTTGTTGTTCCTCCTGTATATTAATGATATGACTAATTTAAAATTAAAAAATAAATTATTTCTTTATGCTGATGATACTGTTATTTTAAACAGCAATCGCAACGTGGACGCGGCTATAAAAGGATTACAGGATGACTATAATTGATTGGTGAGATGGCTGAATATTAATTTAATACATATAAATAACGATAAAACTAAATGGATGATCTTCCACTCACCAGGTACTTTGAAAACATCAAACCACGTAATTAAGACCCACAATATAAATTGCATATATAAATCCGAAACTTATAAAAATATTTGTGATTGTCATAGCATTGAATTGGTGGATATTTTTAAGTACCTGGGTTTATATTTGGATTCAACCTTTCGATGGAACACTCACGTCTTGAAGCTATGTGAAAGTCTCAGATATCGCGCCGCTAAAATTTACAAATTGCAATTCATAGTCGATACCTATGTATCTTATGGTCTACAAGGCAATTTGTGAATCCTTAATTAGGTATGAAATTACAATATATGGAACAACTGGCATCACTAACCTAAAAAAATTGAAAAATTGCAATCATTTAGAGCAAAAAATATAATTTCATACAAGCTTAGAAATAATATTTCAAACGCAAGTGAAAGATTCTCTTTCCTAAATATTCTATCAGTTCAAAAATCTCTTTAGATGTGGCATTATTCTAGACAACTTTTTCAATGACACATATAAAGTACAAATTAATTAAAAAAATTTGGACTTGGAAAAATTTCGGTTAAAATCTTGCTAAAGTATAGTACTCATGGTATACACTAGATGGCGCCACCAAAAAAAATCAAAAACTTTTTCAGTTGTTAGGGAATTCCGGGGGACTTTTCAGGGGGGGCTTAAAAATACAGTTGGGTCAACCAGGGGGTCTTTATGAATGGTTAATTATGAATTATTAATTAAGAATATTAATAAGGGCGCGTGGCCTGTGACGTCATAATTATGAATATTAATAGGGAGCGTGGTCGGTAACATCATAGGGGGAAGCATGGTGCGTGGAGGGTGCTACGGTGGCACGTAACTACTCCAACACATGATGCTGATGATGATTGGGACAGAGTGGAGTGATGAATTTGAGCAAAAAACATGATGATGATGATTTGTACAGAGTGGAGTGATGCGTTTGAGCTCTAAACTGATGACGACGACGTCGATGTTTTTTGGTTCTTACCTAGGTTTAGTTATGATAGTGAAACTTTGTAAACAAGATAATAGGAAACTAGATGCTTTTGATTCTAGATGCTTTCGTAATATCTTGGGCATTAGGTGGTGAAACTTTGCAAGTTAGGATGAAGTTAGGCAAAGGAGTCGACAACTTCCTTTGAACAGCATATTGTGAAGAGAAAGACTCCGTTGGTTTGGCCATGTTGCCCGTATGGATACTAATGTTAACTAAAATGAATCCTTAACGTATAATTTGAAATAGCTGTGTTCAAGTGTATACAATGAAACCATTGAAAGAATTATTAAAAAATCTGCCATCCATCAGTGTGATTTTCGAGTTTGAGTCTTTTCGACTACCTTAATCAAATTTGGAGTATATTTAGAGCATTTGAATTGCATCAGCGCTTTCAAACTATCGTCTGCCAACCTGCTGTAATGCTTGGGAATTTCGAATTGAACGTTGAACCAAAAAGCGTCAACAACCATTTTTTACAGTGCTCAGAACCGCAGGCTCCTGACCCCTGGTTTAGGCTAAACTCGAATAGCAACATCGCCAAAAATGTTTTAGTAAGCGAACAGTGCATTATTCAGTTGGGTTGGGTTGTTTTACCTCTGAGCGGCACTTTTTCGCACATCATGGGCTAAATGGCCAGGTCACATGGACCCGAAGGTTGGGGGAGGGGACCCACTGGAACAGCTGTTGGGAGACAGATGGTAGCCTCCCGTCAAGTCCATCCAGCGTGTTCTTTAACGTGCACAGGGTATGGCTCTCCCGCACACGGAACCACGGCTTAACGTCCCATCCCACGGGCGGCGGCCTTTCCAAGCCCATCGGTGTCCCCTACTGACCATGGGCAGGGCGGGGAATTTTGCGAAGATAAATCTCAATGGAAAATCCCACTGGAACAGCTGTTGGGAGACAGATGGTAGCCTCCTGTCAAGTCCATCCAGCGTGTTCTTTAACGTGCACAGGGTATGGCTCTCCCGCACACGGAACCACGGCTTAACGTCCCATCCGACGGGCGGCGGCCTTTCCAAGCCCATCGGTGTCCCCTACTGACCATGGGCAGGGCGGGGAATTTTGCGGAGATAAATCTCAACGCTGACCCAGCTGGGACTCGAACGCATTATTCAGTGGACTAGGGAGAATTCGTACTCTATGGAAGTGGATAGTCGGTTTTATATTATTTTATATTCATCGTTATTATCTTGCTTGTCAGACTTACATCTTGATTTCAGAGTATATCTACCGGCGAAGTAGTGTTTTAGAGCTAAGCTAAGAGACTGCCGCGGCACTGTTGCTTAGCATCGTCAGAGCTTTGTGTATTCTGTTGATAGTAGGAGTCCCAAGGGAAAAGGAGGTTGAGGAAGGTGTTCCTATTTTGTGCCAGAGACAATCAAATATCCGCTTTGCTACACTTCTTGCTAGCCAACGCACTCTAGCCTCTCTCTCGAATGCAAATTACTGTTTTGACTCTACAACTACTAGTAAGCATTAGCCTTTTTTCTGGATTCAGTTTTTATTTGCATATTATTAAGAGTGCTTCGTTTTACTTTAACCTTCGTACCCAGGTTGACTTGTGGGATTTAATTATGTGCGGGAAAGTGAACCTTCAGCCGCGATCTCCACAGTTCACCTGATTTTTCGCAGCGACAACGTTTTGGTGAGCGGTGTAGAGTAGAGCTGCACAACGCAACTCATTTTCAATCACATAGTGGCCTAGAGCGCCATATGACCCAACCGCTGGAGGCGTGTGACTATATATGCCAGGATTATAAATGGTGCCCCCCTCCCAGAAAAAATGTTTAAGGTCTAGGAAAAAATGCATGAAAAATATAAAGACAATAATAATATATATATTTATTCTTTAAAGAACTATAAGAAAGAAAAGGTGAAATTCATGAAATCAGTTAATGTCATTTTTTACTTTGTCTATTTTACACTTTAGAAACTTTTTTAAAATAATTATTTTGATATTTACTTATTAAGAAAAGTTATATATATATATTCTATTTTTCATATAATTCTGTGTTTCTTTTGATACATTCGAATAAATAATATTAAATAGATTAAACATGGAAATGCTTTGTAATGAACGAACTGTTTCTCATTCGCAGATTATTTTAATGTAACACACATTCGTGACTAGAGTTACAAATATAGAATTCAAATCAGTTCCTACAAAAAGTTGATTTAGTAGTTTTTGCTAATTACAGGATTATTTTATAAAGTCTTCTATTTGCTCTGACAAAAATGTGCCATTTTCATTATGCCAAATTTCCTTCATTCAAAGCCATTCACGTAGATGCGAATTTTGTAATTCGGAGAGCGATACAATTTTGTTAAAATAAATTCTAGATGAACAGATTTCTTTAAAATATAATATCTAGGAAATCCCCCCCCCCCCTCTGCATTAGTGGTCAGATGTAAATATATCGAAATCAAAAAGTTTTCCGTTTTGCTCCACATTTAGACGAATTTTATTGTTCACTAAATCGTCGAAATCTTTTTGTTTTTAACATTTCTTCTAATCCTGAAATTGAAATGCGGATTACTGATATCAGTTGATCCCATTTCTTAAGTTGTATTTTCGGACGTAGAATATTCTCCTTAATAATAATAAAACCAAGAGCTTCATCTATATCGGTTCATTGCTCGAACTTATCTCACGTGGATTATTTTTTATTTGTGATCATTGAATGTCATTGTCGTTGCTTTCAATTTATAAGATGATACTGAAAGGAGGCGACGATAAGATTTCTCCATTTCGTGATCCTCAGTTACAGTCGAGGTGAAAGGAGATGCCGACGGAATGAGAAATCCTCTGCTCATTGGAGGTCAGATCTAAATGTATCGAAACGAATAATAATAATAATTTATTTCATGCAGGGGTTACAGTAAAGCCAAGGTAGAGGTAATTTTGGATATTAATTTAAACGTTCAAGTGGCTTGATGCCCCAGTACATCAAGCCACCAATGATGCTGCATGTGAGGGAGAAGATTGTTATTGAACAGAAAGCTGAATCAGCAGATCGAGTGGGACATTGCTGGAAAATTTCTGTTTTCCCTTAAGAGTTAGCCAGCGAATTGCACTCCTAATCTCGATTCCAAGTCCTTCTGCCCCAGTCATTAGAGCATTGTGGATGGAAATGACACTTCCGTTAAAGCGACACATGTACTAGCATCCTGAACAGCAGGTAGCAACAATGCTGGAGAAAATTTCTTCTACAAAGCCTTTTTTGGCGTCACATTTTTGAACAGTCACGTGAGACGTTAGTCGTTAATTACGATTATCGTTACTTTAAAATGCGACGAGGCAGCAAAACACTTAATGCCATTCATACCGAAAAAAATGTTTTGGTTTCTGCAAAGCGTTCGAGAAATTATCCCCTGTAGGATGTAAAGTACTTCAGAGGATGAAGTATATTTTGCATGTGCAATGAAATGAAACCACTTAGTCGACTTTCGAATCTAATGAATAAAACAACTTTTAAGTTCTCTGCTCTAAATTGATTCTTCTTTTCGGTTTTGTCTCTTCTTTCGGTTGAAGTGTGACTCCACTGGCAGGTTCAGTATGGGCTTCGAAAGTCAGCCGTCCGTCGGATGGAACGTTAAGCCTTGGCCCCTTGTGCACGTTGAAGAACACGCTGAATGGCCTTGACGAGAGAGGCCGTCATCTGTCTCCTGACAGCTGTCCAGTTGTGAGCTAGCTGTTTAGCTCATTGTATGCAAAAAAGCGCGCTCAGGGGTAAAACAACAACACAACCACTCGCAGGCGATCGTCTGCATTGCTCTGGGAATCTATGTCGTTTGCGCCGCTCCAAAAAAATAAAGCCTCGAAGCGGTGTTTTGCAGCTGGAAATAACAATTCTGAAAGGAAAAACCATCGTGTGCGAGCCCATCTCTGTAAATCCCCGAAAAGAATAAAATGACAGCCGCTGACTGACTCAGATGTTCTATCATTTTTTCCGTAGATAGAAAAGGGTGAGCACCAAAGTATAGACTTGATGCTTTTATTCTCCATCGCAATATTTTATTCCTTTGGCAAAAACTTGGAGAGATAAACGGACTTAAACACTGAAACAAAATAAATTGTCCCTTGAGTTAATGTTGCCATTGTGGGAGTCAGCATATGGCTGGCAAAATCTCCATTATTTATTCCACTCTGGTCCTTATGTAGAAATAAGTTTGCTGTGGAACTAAAGAAAGTTCTGGACTCTTTCTGCCGTACCTAGAAGTGTAATGGCACGTTGTTATCCTTGCGAAGAACAGATTTAAACAAATACAGCATCTCTCATTTCGAAGGCAAAAGAGGATGGCTAGAGAAAAAATCACGCTCTTGAATTTCAGAGAGGACATCAAAATACGAAAATTATCTCCTTTGAAACGAGATGGCTTCCTCGTGCAAATATGGAAACTGTTTCTTTCGTAAAGTAATGAGATTGAAATGCAAAAATAATTTCAATTTGATCATTACGGATTTCGGATTCTTTGCTAACGCTTGGCTACTGATCTAAGGGACCTGGGTTCGAGCACCGGGTAAGGCATGAATGTTCGTTTTGTTTTTCTGGTGAGGTCCTGCCATCCTCTCAGACCTTCTACTATGGCATATAAACTGACAGGCTCATATTAGACATCTGTAGCAAGCATCTGCTTGAGGGGGTATTTATTTTTATTTTTATGAATATTCTTGACCTAAATTTTTGTGGAATTAGTTTTCTTTCCTGACCATCTTTACAACGAATTGAAGAGACACAACAAGCCAAATCAGAAGGATCCGAAATCCTCAGAGCTGCAATTTTCAAAAGTCAGTCGGCTGCATGCTTCCATTTTTTTAGTAGATAAAAATGGCGGCCGGACGTTGACCGAGTGGTTAGATAGCTTGGCTACTGATCAAAGGGCACTGGGTTCGAAGCCCGGGAAAGGTATGGTTGTCTGTGTTATTTTTCTGCTGAGGTCTCGCCTTCCTCACAGATCTTCGCTGTGGCTTATAAACTGAGAGGCTACTGTCAAAACTGTGTGGGAAGCAGTTGCTTGAGGCGGGGTGGGGGTGGGGGAAGTATTTATATTTTTAAATGAAAATGGTGACTTCGATTCAGTACACATGACTGACCCCCATTTCTAGTCGGTTAACAACTTGGAGGAAGGAATAAGAGGAGATGCTCTACCGGGCTTATCCAATGCAAGCCAGTGATGCCGCGACCGCCATTTTGCTGCACCCATGCAACCAACTGCTCACTCGTTAACTGAACTAGCTATACGTCATTTTTCTACATGGATATATTAATATGCGCATTTTAATATACTCACAAATTAATGTTAGTAATATGTTGAACTTCTTTCTTCCAAATTCCATGTACGGAGTGTTCTCCGTATACCAAAAATTCAAATGTATAATTTCATAAAATGTTATCGCTGCTGTTGCAACAATATTGGGTACATTTGGAATGTCTTCAAGTCAAAGAAAGCGAAACAAATTTTTTTCAAAACTTTTTATTGCTATATCACGTTACACATAGTTATCTTATAAACATATAATGGATATTAAAACAATATTTAAGACACTGGAATAGATAAAAAATGACAGCGATTTTTTGGCTGTAGCATGAGCAACATATATGAGAGGCCTGGGAAGCAATCTAAAGTGTACTTTCTGGTTATATTTAAAAGCATATAGTTCAATGATAACAAAATCACCTTTCCTTTCACAACTGTTTATATTTCAAAGAATCAATAGAGCTAATTCTCACTTAAATTTTAATTTTTACCGATTTTCTAAAATATGTGCCTACATGCTCATTTTGAATGCTAAGTACAAAATATTGACGGTTTTTTGAACTTTTTCATGAATTTATTTCTGAAATTTATTTGTATTATGAATGTTGAAAAACTAGTTGGATGGTAAATCTGCTTATGATTAATACTTATTGCCATTCGTTTACTGATAAATATATATGTACAATATTTTATTTCACTTAAACATAATCAATTATTCACACATTGAATTCATTTTTATTGTAATATACAATATGAGTATTTACGTTTTCCATATTTCACACATGGTTGCTTTTATTTCATTTCATATTTCTCCTGAAAACTTTTAACATGCAAATAGTTTGAAGGATAAACTTAAACATTTTATTGTGCTCGACAGAGAATTTTAAGTTATTTAATTTCATATGTTATCTTATTCAATGAAAATTTCAAATGGAGGGATTTTACCGTGTGCAGCACTTTTTTTTCCAACACAGTGGGTTAATCATAGGTTTCTAAGAGCTCAGAGGTTAGGGAAAGGGATCCAATGAATAACTGTTGGCAGACGCAAGGATACCTAGAATCCAGCATGTTCCTTTGTGTGTACATGTTATGATTATCCTGCACCCTGTACGATGGCTTAATATGGAATGCAATGGACGTCAGCATTTCCAAGCCCAGAGGTGCCCCTTTCTCACTGAGGGCAGAATGGCAGTCAGTGGAGAGAATTCTCAATGAAGGATCGGTTTGAAATTAAAACTTCAGGTGTGCGAGGTGCAGAGACATTGAAAATGTGCTAAGAATAAAATGATCCCCGATGGATTCGAAGAGAGTAAAAGTGTACCAGTGGCACAGACGAAAATTTAATTCCTCTCGCAAGATATGTCTGCGTCCCTTTTGTTTCATTTAATCTGCACCGTCATATACTTGAATTTTAACCTTTTGAAAGCGTACATAATAAATATCTGACATCTATTAGCCCTACCTGGATATAGTGGTTAGTGTACCTGACTACTAAGACCTCCCCTAAGAATAATCAAGTCTCCCCTAAGAATGGATGTAATGTTCCAAGGGAATGTTTCCAGCACCGAGTACAATGCATTGTTGTTCGGAAGACGGTAAAGTGTGCCGACAATAAGAGTAGGGTTTCGTTTATTGATAGGGGAGACTCACAAACCTTCGAAATAAGAGTAAGAAGGAGTAGTCAGTTATTCGACATCAAATGCTTCCCTCAGATATAATGCAAGTCCTCCTCCTGTCCTTCGAGTTCAAAAAGGTCATCTGGAAGGGAGATATTGAGCCATGTCTCTGTAAGAGGAATGGCATCAAATATCAAAGCTCAGAAGATAGAAATGTTTGAATTTAAGAGAATGAATACTGAGATGACAAAGGTTGAACGAGCAGTGATCTTGAGGAAGAGAGATATCTGAGAGAGTTGGGTGTAAGAAAAATCATTTTGTTAGCAGGGACATGAAGTTACAAAAATGTACAAATGAAAAACGAATAAATAATAAAAATAGATAAATAAAAAGGAAATTAGACTAACGGGTTTATAATAGTCATAAAAAGTACTTGTAGCAGTAGAGTTTTTACTTTAATAACAAAAAAACTGTGCAGTTTAATAATAGAAACGGAGAAAGAGATAAAACCTGAACTGTGTAAAGTGTGCTGCAGATCAGAATATATATTAAATATACAGGTACACAAAGGAAAGTTTTAAAAACTAATTTTAAAGTTCTTTTAACTCATATTTTGATTTAATAAAGGACTTGTTACTTTTTTTTCTTTTCATTTTTACAATTATTGATCCATTTTGAGAACATTTGCGTTGATCAAATTTCTGAATAGCTGAATGAAGCACTTTAAGTTTTTCTAACGTTAGATCTTCGTGAATAGTGATCCCCTGCCTTTTAGGTTTAATTTGGGCACGAAACAGAGTATTTCTTTTCCGATACGAACAGAATTTTACAATGATAGGTCGGGTCTTTCCGTTCCAACTAACCCCCACGTGATGACTACGATCAACGTCATTCATGAAAACGTTAATGTTTAAATTTTCTTTCAAAATTTTAATGGCAAGATCATCAGTAGGCGCAGCTGCTTCTTTCACTTCAAAAATCCTAATCGAGTTACTCCGTTGATATCGTTCGAGTTCGTTGAACTTTAAAGAAATTTCGGAACGTGATTCATTTATTACTGCATCTTTTTCTTTAGCTTGATCCCTTAGTTCAAGTGTAAGCTTCGAGGTCAACCCAAAAGTTCTTTTGGTTTCTTGCAGGACAGCCGAAGTAACAGCTTCAGTGAACAACGAGACGAAGTTTGAACCTCTGTTCAAACTCTGTCTATGGAAGGGACGGGAGGAGAGGGAGGGCGGAAGGATCCTTTGGAATCCTCTCCTCCCTCTCCTCCCGTCCCATAGCCTTGAGGGGACGGGAGGAGAGGGAGGGCGGAATGATCCTTTGGAATCCTCTCCTCCCTCTCCTCCCGTCCCATAGCCTTGAGGGGACGTTTGAAGGTTAAATCAGAACCACGTGTTGTCTCTGATTGATCTAGTTGATCTATTATCATATATTATTGTGGCTTTTATCAAGTTCTTACCCCAGGATTTAGTTTCAGGGTTGTGGTGGAGTGGGACTTAAAGCTTTCTCTTAATATTTCGCACTAATAATTAAGGCGCGCAAGACAGTTTCAATGTATTGCTTCACTAAATGCTTATGGAAATGAAATAAAACGGGCTTTATATTTCAGAGAGCAAATATCCGTGTAAAATATTTTATCGTTTATTCTAATTCAGAGTTCAGTATTTTAATATATATATATTACAGAAATGTTGGTGGGCCTGGCCTCTCTGGCCCCAAATGTGAAGAGCTTTAGTCATTATTACCGTTCTATTTATAATGACTAATACACTATATTGCAAAAAGTGTCCGGACACTTAAGTGTACGAATAGACACATTCAAATCTATCTAACTTTGAAAATAAGCTTTTTACGGAAAAAAGTCACTAGACATAAATTGAAAATCTCGGTCAGAGCTCTCTAAATCTCTATTTTCTATAATATTAATCTAATATTTAAAATGTTATGGAAGCTGAAACATTTAAGTGCAACGTTTGCTAGTTTTGAAAATTTACTTCAAAAAGTTAAATAACAATTATTACAACAAGTTATTCGCAATATAAATGCAATATTTCAATTTTTCGTAAGGAATTTTGAATTTTTCATTAATTTGGGAGGAAAATGTTTTGGAAGTGTGTGTGATAACATCTGTTGTTAAATATTATAGTTTCCATAACTCTTTAAATATTAGATTAATACTATAGAAAATAGAGATTTAAAGAGCTCTGACCAAAATCTTCAATTTATGTCTAGTGACTTTTTTCCATAAAAAGCTTATTTTCAATGTTAGGTAGATTTGAATGTGGCTATTCGTTCACTTAACATGAAAATGTCCGGACACTTTTTGCAATATAGTGTACATCCTAAGATCGCAGAATAGATATATACTTTAATTTACGAGAACTATGTGGTCCTTTTTGAAATAATAACTTAATGAAATCGAAAAGCCAACTCTCTTAAATCCCACTTCCCCCACATCCCATTGTCGTGTCTTATGTGCAGCAGCAGAAGAGGATTTGTTCGATTTAAGACTCGTCAGAGTTTTGCGACACGAGAATTCGACTGGAGTTCAAATCATTTAGGGCTCACGAAAGAATACGAAACTGAACTCTTTCCAAAGCAACCAGTTCTCCAGGTATCAGTTTGAGTTGCTTAATTTGACAAATTCGAGGCGACCATCCGTCTCTGAACCATCCACGAGAATTTCGAACTTGCGCATAAAGGTGTATAATTCCACTTGCCTGTAGGCCAGAACAACTCTTCCTAAATGAGAAAGTACGATAATGCTTAGAAGGCGTTAATAACGGACTAAATAATGGGCATCTTGTCCATAAGGACCTCGAGGAAGACCTTAATCGGGAACATTCTGGGTAGGCGGTGAAATTTCTCACCTGAAATAAGACAGCGAAGGAGCTTCACGAGCGTAACTTCAACGAATATATTTCAGGCAACACGAGCCATCTGCCAAATTGCCTGCGAAGTTCTTCGGGATCTTAACACTCCCCGCCGCCTTCCAAGTTTCGCAATCTATTTTAGCAAATACAAAGTGGCATCACTCGGTTGCTAAGGCACACGCAGTTGATAATTATCACCTTCCAGGAACCATCAGTGGTAGAGAGATCTCCACTTCTGTTTAATGTGTGACCAACATCCCTGGATGCATAAGATCATCCGATGGAATGGATATGTACACCTATATCTTTTAAAGTGCATATTTCATATATTTATTCAAACTGAAATATGTCCAGGAAGAATATACCGAAAATACCTTTCTGAGGGCTGGGAGCCTGTTTAATAATTATGAACGTTTGAAAATTGTTCACTGTTATTTAGAGAATAAAAATATAACATTTGTTTTTTCGTAAACGCCTCTTGAGTCGATTTCTAATAGCAAAAGAAATGCGCCGTATCGTTTACTCATAAGTATAAAATGAAGAATTCCTCCAAAACAGAATTCTGCATTTCTCTTGCGATGCCTTTTCGCATTCAGGAGTGTTATAGATTCGATTGCTGATAAAGGTTTGGTTTAATGCTTCCTTAAAATGCCACTGGGTTTAATTATCTTACTTTCTTAGTTTGTTCAGTTGACTGATTTATAAATTACGTAAGGAACGATATAGAAATTCCAGGAGCACCTTCTAACTTTTGCAATCATTTTCATGCAAATTCCTTCCTCCACGTGGTCAGGTTCTTCTCTATCCACTATCTCAGTTATAGCAAATGAAGTACACAAGGGATATTTGCCGGAACAATAGCTAGCTTTCTAACCATATCCCAATTAAAGATAAATGGTCTTTAAATTTCCTCTTACGCTTACTAATTTGTAATATTAACGAATATTAAAAGTGTAATATAAACGTTAATATTAATATCTATTAGTATTAATTTGTAATTGTAATTGATGAATCCATCAATAAAACGCATCTGCGATTTTTTAGCAAGAAATCGGAAAAACTTATCTTGCCTCTATATGCATAATGTCTTATCTCATTTTTCTACTTTCGCTTTTAAAAGTTATGAAAAGCTACAAAAATTAAAGAATTTTTTTTTCTCTAAATGCAAACTGGCAGTTACAAATAAGAATGAGACAAAATTTCCAAATCAAAGAATTAATTTCTCATCTGGATGGGATTGAACGTAATGAAATGATGTGGAACGATAAGTGAGAGTTTTCGGGAATTGTTTCCTCTTCGCGTTTTCGTCGTCACCTCATCTTCTGCTGCGCGTTTCCCTTCATCCATCTCCCTTTCTCTCCTGGAAGCCTTCCTCCAGCTTCCGACTTCCTCTGGGAACAGAGGCTCCTGACCACTTGATTTATGGCCTCGACCAAATGACATTTATTGCCTCGTCGAGTGTGAAAATGGCGGATAAATCCTCTTAAAAACTTTGTCAGCAGAAGTAACCGAGAGAAAGCTGATTCCTTCACAGTGATCTGTTTCAATTCCAGTTCTGGAGTTCGCATTCCCCGATATATTTCTGAATACATAAAACTTTGCAGACTTCAAAACTGACGGAAGACAAGACAACAATAACAACTTAAGCAGCACGAGACGACATAATTTTTCTTTTATTTCATTTTTTATTCTCGTCTTCCTGTATTTGAGCGTTTCTGGTTTCAAACTGATTCTTTCGTCATCCACGACAAAACAGTGGAATCAAATATTTGCTATTTTCATATTCGTCCTTTTGAATATTCGTCCTTTGGCAATATTTTCGCCCTTTTGAATTTACCGTTATGCTTTATACTTATTCATATAAATTGCCGATTATCATCATCTCTTATTAGTAAGATTTAAAACTTCTTGGATTTCTATCCTCGAACTTTGTCATCAGGTGTACTGATCTTCCAAAACCGTTTTAAATTTCTGCCAGATGAAAACCTTCACTGAAATTCAGGAGCCAATACAAAAATCAGGATATCTCACTCTATAAGCGGATAACCTATGCAATGAATAAAGGATAACCTTCCAATAACCTATGCAATGAATCATTCTTTAAAAGAGGACTTTTTAGGTTGCTGCTTCGCATTACGTCTGTATCGCAATCCTGCAATTTCTAGACAAAAGATAACTCGGCTATTAATGAAGATATCGTTGGACAGAAGCAGTAAGTTGGCGATCCATTGGAATGCTCGAGCCCGGCCATACGCAACCAGAGGCGGTCGTTCAGTGGCCAACAAGCCGTCATAGAGATTCCAATTAAGAGAAACAGAATCTCGAAGATGCAGTGAAAGAAAACCTCGAGCAAAAACTCCGAGCGAAGAAAGATATCTGCCCGCAAACGATTTTAAACGTTTGAGCGGTCACGAAGCTACGTTGATTGGGTTAATCATGTACCTCTTCATATAAGGGGTTTGGTGTAATATGAGGAGATTGGGTAAATCGTGTACCTCTTGATATAAGGGGTAAGGGAGATTGGATAAATCATGTACCTCTTCATATAAGGGGTTTGGTGTAATGTGAGGAGATTGGGTAAATCGTGTACCTCTTGATATAAGGGGTTTGGTGTAATGTGAGGAAATTGGGTAAATCGTGTACCTCTTGATATAAGGGGTAAGGGAGATTGGATAAATCATGTACCTCTTCATATAAGGGGTTTGGTGTAATGTGAGGAGATTGGGTAAATCGTGTACCTCTTGATATAAGGGGTTTGGTGCAATGTGAGGAGATTGGGTAATCGTGTACCTCTTGATATAAGGGGTTCGGTGTAATGTGAGGAGATTGGATAAATCGTGTACCTCTTGATATAAGGGGTTCGGTGTAATGTGAGGAGATTGGGCATCTGTGGCCCTAGCTTAAATAATTTGGTATGTACTGTTTAAATATTTTTTTTTGGTAATTTTTTTTGTTTTAGGTGGTTCTATAAAATTCAGTCTCTTTTTTTTTTTGCCTTTTTTGTGGGGATAGTAAGTTGGTTTTGATATTATGATGAAAGGACTACTCTCACGAAATACGTTTATTAGAACAAAATGGCAGCGCCAATAAGCTAATTGAGTCGAATTATCAAAAAAAACTGATCAGTGTAGTTTGGTAAACTGAGTCAGAAATATGAATATATCGTTTTGAAGAAATATGCGAAATCAGAATTCAAGGATGGCTTCATAACTAGTGAAAGAAAATGCCAAAATAGATTTGTCTGGTGTCAAATCTCTTTCTGACACTTACCAATAACTAAACGAAGAGTAAAAAGAAACCTTTTCATCAATAAATTTTGCATGAATCGACACACAGAGAATATTTTGCATAAAGTCCTCATAAGTGCCTCTTATACACGAATTTCAGTGGCGCTCCTGTTCAGCAGGCCAGGCCAGCGGCTCTTGAAAAGATTAAATGATTTCATATTTTGTCGAAATGTTGCAAAAACATCTAGTTTTACCGAATCATTACAAAATGCAATTAAGACGATTTGCATCGAAGAAATTACAGAAAAATGGCCCTGTTGAAATTATTTACATTAAAGTATGGTTTTGTTGAAATAGATTCAAATATTTTTCCTCCTTATATTCAAAATTTCTGTAGGCGGTGGCAAACTTAAGCACGACAAAATACACAGTCGTATCAGAATAATATGACCACCTACCATAGTATATGCATGGTAGGTGGTCATATTATTCTGATACGACTGTGTATATACAATACTTTATAGTAGTGCTTAGCTTTATGCTTGTAGTTCTGATATATCTTTTTTTATTACGTGTGCTAGGCCTTGGTAAAGGATGTTGTCGATCCCAGATGATCATCTCCCTATTAGCATTCGCACCATTGACCTCGTTTCCCATTCACCTTCGCATCCAGCATCATGGAGGGCACGTGAAGAAACCGAATGACTTGCACGAGCCTCTCCATCTCTCGATATGAGTTCTCTCCTCACTTGGGATCGAGTGATCTTGCTCTTCCTTCATGAGATCCTTAAGATGTTCTGTATTCCCTGATTGCCCCTCAAATGTCCTCGCACTGATAACGACAGAGTCGCCGATTCTACAGAGACGGGCAAGCGTAATGTTTCACGAGGACCATTCCCTAGCCTCGATCCGAAAGGTCTAACGGCACGACGAGGCTAAAGGTGAAAGTTACGAGAAGAAGAAGCAAACGTACGATCGAAGCAAGATATGTTCCAGTTCATAACCCGTGGAGAAAACATGATCGTTGGATCCGAAGTATAGATTTCTGTTGCATTGACTTCATAATTCATCTCAAGTATTGTTATTGCCCGTCACGTGATACAGTGGAGGCAAACTGAGTCCACACGCAAACAGCTTTTATTGTCTCTTAGTGGGAATGCTTAAAGATCAGAAATTGCAAGTTTTGTTGGATATTCAGAATTTCAGTAAGGGGAACACCTTGACCCATATTTCAGAATGGAATGGTTGTTAGAGATAGTTTTGAAGGCCGATGGCATCCACCGTCACGAAATAGGAATTCTGATGGATAGTTATTCCGCTGACAGATTTATTCTAAAAAATCTAGGATTTCCGGTGTGCTTTTTCTCTTCCGAATGAGAATCGTCTGGACCATAAAACGCAAATGTCAGATGGAATTCTCTCGTCAACGACAATTCAACCGGATCTTTAACGCACACAGAGGGCGTGGGTGACATTTTAGAACGAGAGAGAATTCACTTTCCTGAAGACTGCACCGTCTATTTCTCTAAGTTTTGGCTAAAACCATAAGTCGAACATTCTCTATAACAGATTCCCGTCGTCTTTTTTTTTACAACAGCTCCCTTAAAATCGGATCAGATAGAGGCTTTATTGTTGCCTGTGCAATGGACGAATGGAGAAGAAAATCTCGGATCCTGCACAGCGGAGATGGAAACCAGGTTTCCCGCCTCGCACGCTGCCAACGTCGCTATCTAAACCTCCTAAATAAGCCGAATGATTTGAGATTGGATTTCTGCCGAACATAACACGAATCTTCGTCTTGCCTTCTGCAACAGACATCAGTTGGAATTCGATTGGCTAAAAGCATCTCGAACGTGCTACACAGATCTGAATCCGTTTCTGCTTCAAACTTTATTTTAAGAATTCTGATATTTATTTGAAAAGAGAAGTTCAGAAAATGGGAGAATTCGTGTTTCGTCTGCTGCCTAACTAAGGTTGACTATTTTAATGTACAAGTCAAAGCAAGGCAAACATATATTTCTACATCAGCTTCCTGTAAAAGAGTTATTATTTTACCCTTACATGATGCGGCGGTAGAAAATGGCGGATCCATTCCCCGGAGGGCGGTGGTCTTTGTGTTTAGATGCCTTTGACAGTGTGATTTAGACGGTTTGGTTAATACGCTACCACAGTGCAGTTGGCCTATTATGCATTCACGAGCCCTTTCTCGTGACGGCCATGTCATCCGGCAATGGTGAAGAAACACCATTCACCATTGAAGGATCAAATTTCGAACCTCACACCATAAGAAATTGAGATACGTTTTTAAAAGTAGCTGATGACTGAGTAAATGTTTGTCTTGCTTTAATTTTTACGATGAAATGAGAAATTTTAGATTTGACATACTTGTATATCATATTTGGAAGAAAAAATATTAAATTTTTTTAATGTTACAAGGAACACGCCAACTAAATTTTTAGGGAATATTAAATTAACTTTCCAAGCGAAATTTGAAACGTAAGCAATAGTCTGAAGGATACGGCATGGATGGAGTTCAGGATTTCGAAATCATTATGGCTCGTTCCTTAACCCTTTCACGACCAAGGGAAACATTTTTCCCATTTTAAAATTGGTGATTGTCGTATTTAATTATAACCTTATCTGCATTTTTTATACAGAATGTCAAAATAGAACGTATGCCGAACGCAATTACGTAAACGGGAACGTTTAGAAAACAAAAACAGAACTGTCAGGACGCATAGTATATGTACTATGTGCAATGTCCATCTTTGCCTCACTACCAAAAGAAATTGCTTCGCAGAATATCATAATTAGCACATCATTTTGTATAGTAATTTTATTTCATAATTTTGTATTATTTTAGTTAACATTTTGTTCTAATAAACCAATAAATAAAAGACATTGCATAATAAGCCTAACTATAATTTGTGTTACCTTTATAGTCCATTGGGAAAAATATTTCCCATAAAATTCCAAAAAAACTACACATTTTTATGTATTTTTCTTATGATTTTTATTTATTTTACGTCTAAACAAACTAAAATAAACAGTTACATACTAATATTTACTCTTAGAAACCTTATGGTCCTGAAAGGGTTAACTCCCAAAATCAGATCTTTGAAGGTGTTTCTTCCGCTGCAGTGGAGAGCAATAGGGCGTGTTCAATCATCTGGACAATCACTGGAAGTAATCCAATGGTGGCATTGGATGATCCGATGACGACTCTCAGGACTTTTGCACGAGAGGCTACATTGAGCGTGAGGTTTATCAATGCACTTCAATCCTATTGCTGGAAACAGTTAGACCGAAGAAGTGGGCAGGGAGATTTTAGGATCTTTAAGTGGTAGTCAAGGTGAAGGTGGAAATATTGCCCATTGGAACTATGGTCTTTTGAATATTGCAGGATCGCAAATAATCGAAATTGAGATCTTGCGCAAAATATTTTCTCGTTTAAAAAGTGCCGAGTCGCGACAGAATAAATGCAGTTTGCGTTTTCGTGTTGCGCCATTATAACAGGAATTCGAAGCAATGCAATTTCTTAAAAAATGTTGTAGCCAATATCGTTTGAAGAACGATTCTGAGATTTAGGTCAAATCTGTGGGATTCTGACCAGTAATAATTTTCGTTAGATATTTTCAGAGTTATGGGAAATGGAACACGTAATAGCCCAAATCCTATGGCCATTTTCTTTTTGTGCGAAATTTTTAAACTCCAATAATAAAACGTTTCGCATTCGATTTTTTTTTATGTTGGAGCCAGGTAGCTGCATACGGAGTATACTAACTGAATATCTAAAAGTATAATAAAAAAAAGTTTGCTATGATGAGAGGCATCTGTATCAGATCTTAGCTTTTGTTATTTTATCTGAGAAAGGACTCTGTTCAGCTGCAGATAATGTCCAAAATCACAAACGGCCCCATGAGAGAAGCATAGTTGAGGAAGAATGCTCACTGGACATGGTGTTAAGAGGCAGGTTGGATTCCGTGCTGCACATGACACCCCCGACTCACCGTGCTTCTCTGAGGAACGGAGGAGGTGTTGCCATTCCTTCTTCTCAATGAAGAAGCCGCCACTTCAGCAGAGTTTCCTCTGCAGAAGAAAAGGAGAAATCAGCTTTAGATGTTGGTGAGTCGTCCCATCTCTCTCACCAGAAGAAAAGGAGAAATCAGCTTTAGATGTTGGTGAGTCGTCCCATCTCTCTCACCAGAAGAAAAGGAGAAATCAGCTTTAGATGTTGGTGAGTCGTCCCATCTCTCTCACCAGAAGAAAAGGAGAAATCAGCTTTAGATGTTGGTGAGTCGTCCCATCTCTCTCACCAGAAGAAAAGGAGAAATCAGCTTTAGATGTTGGTGAGTCGTCCCATCTCTCTCACCAGAAGAAAAGGAGAAATCAGCTTTAGATGTTGGTGAGTCGTCCCATCTCTCTCACCAGAAGAAAAGGAGAAATCAGCTTTAGATGTTGGTGAGTCGTCCCATCTCTCTCACCAGAAGAAAAGGAGAAATCAGCTTTAGATGTTGGTGAGTCGTCCCATCTCTCTCACCGATTGATCTCTTCTCTCCGATGCCAACTTCAGGGAATTGATATTAATTATCCTTCTAAGTTATATAGTATATAAATATCAGGACTTCATAAGTATGAATGACAATGTATGAATAATTATTGGTTCTAACTGCAGGTATTAAATTTTTCTGCGAATAAGCTACATCAAGCTTCGCGGAGAATTTACTGACCTTATTTTAAAGTGTGTTAGGTCTACATACGTTATTTGTAAGTAGTATATAGCATTTGTTTCTACAAAGCCATATAATAATAATAATAAATACCCCCTCAAGCAGCTGCTTGCCACAGAGGTCTGACAGGAGCCTGTCAGTTTATATGCCACAGTAGGAGATCTGAGAGGATGGCAAGACCTCAGCAGAAAAACGACACACACATCCATGCCTAATCCGGGGCTCGAACCCAGGTCCCTTAGATCAGTAGCCAAGCGTGCTAACCACTCGGCCACGGGACGGCTATACAAAGCCATACACTTCATACTATTTGCTACTATGTAGCAAGCTTTGAGAACTTGTTTAAATTGTATAGAGATAATCATAACAAGTGTTGTCGTAATTAGGACGTACTTTAAACTTTTGAGGCGCAAAATGTTTAGCAGCTATGACGTACAATGCTATTTATCGCCTTAAATGAACTTGAAATTATAATCAAAGTGTTTTTCGCGTTTCTCTTTTGAAGGGAGGATATTTTAAAATCAAAGGGAAGAATTGAAATCTTTCCCAGTGACCACGTGATTCGTTTACAGGAGGGGATCACCCAACCCTATCCATGTACGCCATCATTTGGTCATTTCCATCATGCTGATGGCTCGAAATATGCAAGAGTACGGAAACATCCCGCTGATGATTTCTCTGCATGCATGGAAAGATCCTGACCTGTAAACTCTGTCGGGCAGCAATGGCGTTCCTCTCAGATTCCTGTAGCGCAGTGCGTCCTCATTCCACGAGCTATCTATCGGTCGCGATTCCACGAGATAGATAAACACTTCACTCCTGATCGGAACAAGAATCTGGAGGCAGTGAAACTATTTCTCACTGGAAACCATTGCTCTGCTGCCTAATGAAGAGTGAACAATCCTGCTCTTCAATTCCAACTATTTTAGGACAGTCAGGAAAGGCTGAATGCTGGCAATGTGTAATCGCCGTTTGGATACCTCAATGTATCGACAGAGTCGTTGGCAGAAATAATTTTTTTCACCTTAAGAATGTATTGAATTCCTTATGTACAGTAATTTGTGCATTTCCTGTGGATAGATTTTTCCATCCCCTACTTGTTCCTTTTTTTTTTTCTTTCTTTTCGTGATTCGCAATACGGAATAGTCTGCTTCGTTTTCACCTGATAATAAATGACTCTGCTTGAGACAGAAAACTTCGGAAGTTTCTGAGAAAAAGAACAAGGGGAAATTGGTGAGATTTTCCGGCGGAATTCACTTTGCAGTCGAGAGAAGTGGTAGCGATTAGCTTATTGCTATTGAGATTTATGCACCGCCACATTTCTTCTGTGAACTCGGAATTTTCGCGTTTGCAATCGTAAATGGCTCATGCAATGGAAATGGCCTCAAATGAGGTTTTGATTCCGAAAGCAAAGAGATCATTTGTTGTGGAGTGAAAGTGGTGGGACGGAGTCGTCTGCCAAGAGGATAACTACTTCCGGTTACATTCCGGCGTCAATATGGGTGGCGAAACTTAGAGCAAGTTAATTAACAACTTTTTTTAACTGCGAACGGTCCATTTTCGCATCTCTTCAACAAGGAGCAGCCACGGCACAGCGAAAGGGAGGTTGAAGAGGTTGGTCTCTCGTGCAGAGAAGAAAACGCTCCCATTGGAATATGGGTAACATCTCTCCAGTTCTGATCTGAGCTTCGGGGTCCGCGTGACCTGGCCATTTAATCCATTAAAAAGAAAAGAACGGCCAGCGTTTGTTCTTCCTCTGCTCGGTAAAAGAACAGAGGAGGAACAAGCGCCATCCTTTCTTTTCCTCGTCAGTTTCTGGCATCTCGTATTTGATTCCTGTTCATTCGCAACGAATTAAGTTCGATTATTTTTCCACTTCTTTGTAATTGCTGTCATCAAGTGAGAAGAGGGGCGGATCTGTTCCTCTGACTCCCCTCGAAGCTTAATGCTGAAACTTCGCCTTAACTCGCTGAAAGGGGAAAAAATTTCTCATCGTGAAGTCCGTCCGTCCACTGACTATGGAAATCCGTTAAAATAGACACTGCTAATTATCGTTGGAATTTTTTGCTAGAAACACCACTGCAGCAGTAGAAAAAAAATTGCACTTTTTATGAAGATAATCTTTGAAGTTTCAATCTCCTTCTATATTTATATTTTCGCCAATGCAGAAAATAAAACGAAAACTGTTTTAGATGAAACTTGAATTTTTTTTTTATGTAACTAATGGATAAATTGGACAATGATACATCACGATAAGTCTTTCCTTGTCAAACGATTTTTCTCTCTGTTTTTTTAGGAATTATTTCGCATTGATTGAAACATTTTTGGTTTTCTTCTTTTCGTGTTTTGGTTCTTGTGATTTTTGAATCGTAAAGGGGTATTTATCACATAGTGATTTTTCAGACTCTGAGGTGTTTCCGAAATATGTATCACTCTCGGCTGTGATCCTCAAACATTTTTTGCTCACGGCACACTATTTTCCGCACTACTCGCGGAACGCTAAACATTTCAGTTGGCAATGCTGAGAAAGACTGCGCATGCGCAGTTTCCCTTCAATAACAACTATTTCTGCGGAATCGTTTTTAAATGCAGAGCTGTTCTGTTCACGTTCTGACGTGTATTGCGGTTAGTGCTTACGCCGCGCGTGTTTTGGACATATTTCGTTTTGAATTTGGGTTTAATAAGGATATATTTTTGATTAAACGGAAAAAGTTGAATGAACAATTAGTGGCAGAAAGTAGCATCGAAATGGTTTATAGGTTTCCTTTTATCTGCAGTATCATCCGAATCACCCTTTGAGAACCATTGATCCATGCATTGTATTTCTTAGAGGAATATCTATATATGCACATATAAAAACCCGACCAATTTCTCAGTTCGCTATTTGATCGACTCTTAGAGCACAAATAAAACGAAGAAAAAGAATAGTTTTCGACGTGATCTTTAAAGTTCAAATATGATGGCAGAGGATTCTTGTTAAAGTTGCAAACGAGTCCACCTCTTCTCTTCCTTCTTCGGAGAGTCCAACTCGGATGGAACAAAATATGCTCGTGACTCGTTAAGAGCGAATGGCGATCGACGCCTTCCGAGTGCGAATGGAGATTTCTTCTTTTACATATGAAGCGGCTCTCGTCCTCTCTCGCACGTGGGGAGCGAGAGAATTTTCAACGTGTCAGCAGAGAGTGATGTCGGCATTAGGACAAAGCGACGAATATTGCATTCCATAAATTCTGTTTGCGATACCGTTCGACGACAGCCAGCAACAGCGGCGCGTCGCCCGATCTCCAGAGCTGATTTTCAGTTCAACTCCGAAAACGAAAATTTCGAAATTCCCCTTCTCCCCCCCCCCCCCCCTCCATCCTCTTCTTCTTCTGATAGCGTATTTATCCCGACGAAATGGACACTTCCCATTCCTTCGACAGATAAAGGCACGAACGAAAAGAAAAGAGAAAAATGTCTCTTTTTTTTTTCTTCGTTTTTTTTTCGGATCGATGATGGACTAACTTCGAAGTGAGTGATAAAAGTTCAGCGCGAGCCCAGCCCTCGATGTGGGGAATGCAAGCAAAATAATGGGCGAAACGCCGAAGCGATGAGATGGCGACTGGTAATGTAAGCAGCAGCAGCAGTCTCGTCTGCTTAAAGATGACCGACGACGCTGCCTGTAGTTCGTCTGTCAGTTTGTCAGTCTACGTCTTATTGAATGTCGTCTTCGTCTCGCGAAATGCCTCTCGAGGACTGCAGCACCGCTGCTAAGTAGCTTGTGGGAACAAATAAGGAGGTTATCTGTTTTTAATGGAGCGCGGCTATTCTCCCTTGTGCAGGCATCATGAGACGGGGACGTCTCTCTTAAGGATGCCATCTTTCCCTAATGCTGTGCGAAGACATCCCAATGTTGGGAATTGTTGTTATTGGGAAGACGGAGGCTTTGAGATAATGCGACGGAAAATACGAGACGCGTCTCTTCCACCGTCACACCACGTGCATTTGAAATTATTTTCGTTTCCGTAAAATGAGACAAAATCAGAGTCTTCCTGAATTCTGTCACATTGTGTCTTGGGATAGAGAACATCCGCTCTGCATATCCCCAGGGATAAGGAAACTCTCTTTGGGGATTAAGCGCCGAAATATTCGATAATGACGAACGGCGCCTCTTCCCCCAGAAAAAGGCGCAATTTGTTATCGCTACGAGAAATTTTCCTACTTTTCAATAAAAAGAATCTTAATGACAGAAAGCCATTTTTTCGCGTATTCTTACGAAAGTACGCGATATTCTAAACAAATCAACATGATTGGAGATTCCTTCAAAATGAGATAAAGCCGCCGAAATGAGAAATTGAAAGCTTCGTATGCAGCCATTTTCCGACATACGTAATACTCTTCTTAGGTAAACTCGAACTTACGCATTTTCCTCATAATCTAATGTTAAATTTTCGAGTTAAAATAATTTTACGTTACGCTATGAGCTACTGCTGTGGCAACGCGGTGGACATCTTTTGCAACAGACATATGCAGCTCTCACGTGATACTTGATTTCATTCTCGTGTTGTAGTCGCCACTGAACGCTACGGAATTCTCTTCATTTTTTCACAATTTTCTCTGTTGTTAGGGATTTTTAGTGCTGTAATCATGACTCGACAGAGGAAAAGGTTGGGTTGTTTTACCTCTGAGAGGCGCTTTTTTTGCACACAATGGGCTAAATGAACATGTCAGAATAACCCGAGGGCTCAGAGAAGAATGGGGGAGGGGACCCACTGGACAGCTGTTAGCAGACAGATGGTAGCCTCTTATAAAAGCCGTCCAGCGTGTTCTTTAACGTGCACAGCGTATGGCTCTCCCGCACACGGGGCACGGCTTAATGTCCTATTCAACGGAAAGCAACCTTTCCAAGCACATCGGTGCCCCCTGCTGACCAATGGCAAGGCGGGGAGTTTTCTGCAGAGGCAAATCTCAATGCCAGCCCAGCTGGGACTCGAACCTGGGAACTACAGATTATGAGCCTGGCTCGCTATCGACTGAGCCACCCCCAGAGGAAAGGGGATGGTAGGAGTGATCGACCCATTTACAAACGCACTAAAATTGACGTGGTCATGAAAATGAAGGTGATAAAGAAATATGAAGGTTGACAAAGCTTATCGGCCGTAGCCGTGAACCGGTCTCTCAGTATCAATAGTGAATACCATACTAAAGGATGCTGATCGTATAAAAGAACTAACTTAAAGTCAATAATAATTACGAAACAGAGTCCTGGTTAAGAATTCAGAAACAACGTAACACTTGATTGTGGTATATAGACTACAGGGTTTATTGATGGGTGGATTAAATTGTGGCCTACGCGAGGGAGTATGAAATGGTTCATCGGAACAGCTTCATTTCTGCTATTAGGTGAAAGGCTGATGCTATTTCATGTAAAGGGGGAACATTGAATTAAATTAAATTTTGACACGAGTTGTTAGGAATTTCTGAACTTGAGCATTTCAATGACTGTGAATGTCGATTAGGCAAGAGGAAAATGCAATGTAATAATTGTAAGCCGAATTAAGGGAAAAAAACTTGTCGATTTCCATCACATCATGATTTATCTATTATGGAGGAAATTCTCTCAAGGAATCGATCACTCTTGAGAAACTGGAGGATTTTATTCGCAGATTGAACTCGCTTTCTCTAAAAATAAATCCGTCTGTATTTGAAGATCCCAGTTTGAAAAACTTTATTGGAAAACAAAAACGTAATTTAAGTGATGAATCATCAGTATTCTATAATTGACACAGATAACTAATAATTCAACCAAGATCCTGCAGATGACTTTCGAAACTCGGACACTGGATAAAAACTAGGGAGATGGCAGCTCTATGTAAGACTCGGAGAATTGATGACGAACCCGGGGAAGTGAGACTGAAACCCGAAGAGGTGGGGACTCTCTATTGCCACCGTCATTCCCCTATCAGCGGCAGCTGCTTGTCTTCCTGATGATGATTTCGCTTTCTGATACCACGCAGGATTCGTCGCCTCACCACTCTCTCTTAATAACATACCACATTCTGAGCTGCTGTTGCACACAGATATTAAACGACCAACCAATACTCGATTTCTGTTCATTAATATTGTTTTTTTTTAATCATAAGAAAGTACAAATGCATTTCAATGTATCTGAATCTTTTAAAGATGTTAAAAATCGCGAATAGATGAATAGAAAAATTTTACCTTTTTAAGATAGGCTTAAGCGGTGAATAGAGGGCGCACTTCGTTTCCCGTTATAGTAGATCGATTCATGTAGCACGTGGGTCGCTTTCTTTGTGTGCTCGGAGACGAGCCCTGTAAATCAAACGGAGTGATGACGAAACGGAAGAAATTGTGAACTGGAAATGAGAAAAGGAAAACAAAAAATCTGTTTCTTTAGGTTGAGGAGGAGGAGGGAGAGGAAATTTCAGGTCGTGCTCTGTTTTGTCATCCGCAGCGATCCTCTCTTCCAGCTGGTTCCCTCTCACGGCTTGTGAAGACATTATTCTTCCGCGATGCGATCCTGTCACCGCTCCGTTGTGCTTCGGCTACTCACAGCCAGCATATTCAATAAAGATAGATAGAGATGAAAAGTTTCCCTCATCTGTCAAAGTCTGCCTCTGCAGCTGGATAAGAGGAGAGCTTAACCTCTTTGCAGCACAGATTCACCTCCGTCTTCTTTTTCCCGCTTTCTTATCATAATTCCGTAAATTAATTTTTTTTCTTCGCTTATTTTTGATGTTACGTGTGCTTCTTCAGTTGCAAAACAAATGTACCCTTGATTGAAAAATAGAAGTCATATTGAAAAGAAAGCAATTTTTTTAACTAAAATAATTCCCGAAAGAAATTTCACATTGCGATTAGAGTGAGCATCCGTGGATTTAAAATTTGTAACTTTACTTTAATACAAGAGAACTTTATTTACTTTATCAGAGAAGTATTCCAATCTCTGTACAATTTCAAGGGCCTTAAATTTTTCACGGGAAAAATGGATGAAATTCATTGAATAATAGCGCTGAAAAACGCGATATTCGCGCACTTTTCGCTTCGCGCATCTGTGGCGCACATGTGAACAAGATTGCGTTGTTGGGTTGCGTTACCTCTGAGCGGCGATAAATGGCCGGGCCACAAGGACCCCGAAGACTTAGAGAAGGAGGGGGGGGGGGGAAGGAAGATACAGATGTAGGGGACCGATGGTAGTCTTGCGTCTGGATCACCCAACGTGTTCTTTAACGTGCACAGGGTATGGCTGTCTCACACACTGAATCACTCTTTACGTCGTATTTTACGGACGGCGGCCTTTCCAAGCCCCTCAGTGCCTCCTATGGGCAGAGCATGAATAAGGAAATGATACTTGGATCCATTAGCCACTTAAAAAGAATAATAATTATTAAATGATTATCTTCAAGTCAAGCTAGTCAAAGGCCCACCAAACGTTTAAATCACGAGCAACACTGATTGAAATATTGCCTAATTTTTTCCGAATATGAACAGAGTGTGATTTTTGCTAGTGTGTGTAAATACACTCTTGGCTTTGATTGCGAAATCTTTCATTTCGTTGTAGATTTTATATGATGATATGTGAGGACTTAGAAATAATGGATGGGAAATACCATGCTCATATCTTTTAATTTGATTCAGATCACTTCGTAAGGAATCAGTTTGAGACATTTTCAACGATATCTTTTAACATACTGCTGCAGCTATTTCCCATTTTCTGCTGGAAAACTTCCTTGCAAGTCTTGTACCCGATTGCAGTTGCAAACAACTGTTCCACCTTGTTTGAATGTCAGTTGGTGGTTTTCTAGGTTGGTCTCCTTCTTCTTGAAGAGACATCCTAAAGCGACTTTTACTCTCAGAACAATAAATGGTAAATCTGCCTTTAACCGCTGCAACTATAAAGCATCAATAGTTTTGAATTATCTTTGTCCTATCTCAAATAATTAACACCAATATTTAGAAGATGACATGACGCAAACTGCATCTTGCAAAAAAAGCAATTTAAAGACTTCCTTTTCCCCTTTTTTTTTGAACTTGTACGAAGCGTTGGCAGTAACTAAAGCTGTAATAACAGATTACGATGATACAAATTAGTTTACAGCGAATAATTGCCTCACTGACAATGAACAACAGTACTTTGGGGTGTGGACTTCCAACACTGAATTCCACATTCCTTCAACACTCCTTTATAAGGAAAGTAAAGACGTTTAGAAGAGATTTGATGGAGATTGTGAACTGACAATGAACAACAGTACTTTAGGGTGTGGACTTCCAACACTGAATACCACATTCCTTCAACACTCCTTTACAAGGAAAGTAAAGACGTTTAGAAGGGATTTGATGGAGATTGTGAACTGACAATGAACAACAGTACTTTGGAGGTGTGGACTTCCAACACTGAATTCCACATTCCTTCAACACTCCTTTATTCGGAAAGTAAAGACGTTTAGAAGGGATTTGATGGAGATTGTGAACTGACAATGAACAACAGTACTTTGGGGTGTGGACTTCCAACACTGAATTCCACATTTCTTCAACACTCCTTTATAAGGAAAGTAAAGACGTTTAGAAGGGATTTGATGGAGATTGTCAACTGACAATGAACAACAGTACTTTGGGGTGTGGACTTCCAACACTGAATTCCACATTTCTTCAACACTCCTTTATAAGGAAAGTAAAGACGTTTAGAAGAGATTTGATGGAGATTGTGAACTGACAATGAACAACAGTACTTTGGGGTGTGGACTTCCAACACTGAATTCCACATTTCTTCAACACTCCTTCATGAGGAAAGTAAAGACGTTTAGAAGGGATTTGATGGAGATTGTGAACTGACAATGAACAACAGTACTTTGGGGTGTGGACTTCCAACACTGAATTCCACATTTCTTCAACACTCCTTTATAAGGAAAGTAAAGACGTTTAGAAAGGATTTGATGGATATTGTCAACTGACAATGAACAACAGTACTTTGGGGTGTGGACTTCCAACACTGAATTCCACATTTCTTCAACACTCCTTTATAAGGAAAGTAAAGACGTTTAGAAGGGATTTGATGGAGATTGTCAACTGACAATGAAGAACAGTACTTTGGGGTGTGGACTTCCAACACTGAATCCCACATTTCTTCAACACTCCTTTATAAGGAAAGTAAAGACGTTTAGAAGGGATTTGATGGAGATTGTCAACTGACAATGAACAACAGTACTTTGGGGTGTGGACTTCCAACACTGAATTCCACATTTCTTCAACACTCCTTTATGAGGAAAGTAAAGACCTTTAGAAGGGATTTGATGGAGATTGTCAACTGACAATGAACAACAGTACTTTGGGGTGTGGACTTCCAACACTGAATTCCACATTTCTTCAACACTCCTTTATAAAGGAAGTAAAGACGTTTAGAAGGGATTTGTTTGAGATTGTCAACTGACAATGAACAACAGTACTTTGGGGTGTGGACTTCCAACACTGAATTAAACATTTCTTCAGCACTCCTTTATAAGGAAAGTAAAGACGTTTAGAAGGGATTTGATGGAGATTGTGAACTGACAATGAACAACAGTACTTTGGGGTGTGGACTTCTAACACTGAATTCCACATTCCTTCAACACTCTTTTATAAGGAAAGTAAAGACGTTTAGAAGGGATCTGATGGAGATTGTCAACTGACAATGAACAACAGTACTTTGGGGTGTGGACTTCCAACACTGAATTCCACATTCCTTCAACACTCCTTTATAAGGAAAGTAAAGACCTTTAGAAGGGATTTGATGGAGATTGTGAACTGACAATGAACAACAGTACTTTGGGGTGTGGACTTCCAACACTGAATTCCACTTCCTTCAACACTCCTTTATAAGGAAAGTAAAGACGTTTAGAAGGGATTTGATGGAGATTGTGAACTGACAATGAACAACAGTACTTTGGGGTGTGGACTTCTAACACTGAATTCCACATTCCTTCAACACTCTTTTATAAGGAAAGTAAAGACGTTTAGAAGGGATTTGATGGAGATTGTCAACTGACAATGAACAACAGTACTTTGGGGTGTGGACTTCCAACACTGAATTCCACATTCCTTCAACACTCCTTTATAAGGAAAGTAAAGACGTTTAGAAGGGATTTGATGGAGATTGTGAACTGACAATGAACAACAGTACTTTGGGGTGTGGACTTCCAACACTGAATTCCACATTCCTTCAACACTCCTTTATAAGGAAAGTAAAGACCTTTAGAAGGGATTTGATGGAGATTGTGAACTGACAATGAACAACAGTACTTTGGGGTGTGGACTTCCAACACTGAATTCCACATTCCTTCAACACTCCTTTATAAGGAAAGTAAAGACGTTTAGAAGGGATTTGATGGAGATTGTGAACTGACAATGAACAACAGTACTTTAGGGTGTGGACTTCCAACACTGAATTCCACATTCCTTCAACACTCCTTTATAAGGAAAGTAAAGACGTTTAGAAGGGATTTGATGGAGATTGTCAACTGACAATGAACAACAGTACTTTGGGGGGTGTGGACTTCCAACACTGAATTCCACATTCCTTCAACACTCCTTTCTGTTTTTTGTGTCCTTTCTCAACAACTTGTTTCCACTAAATAAATCTCATAGATTACGCTTCAATTGCTAATGGTATTTTTTTTTTCAATTTCCGCCAGTGTATTTGTTGCTTGACATGAAGCAATTGATCATATATTTGTATTCTCTGACTCATTCAATTAATACTTGCATGCACATGATAGATCATCATCCCTCCTCTTTTCAGAGGCGCTTTTAATTATGGAGGACACATAGCAGCAGCAGACGCATCTAATATATGCATAGAGACCATTGTGAGTGATTGGCGGAATGACTGACTGACGGGGGATCACGCTCATCCCAACTAGGACGCAGAAAGGTAGAGCTAGGAAAATTTGCAATTAGAAAATTTTCAATCCGGGTCATAGGGAAAAATACAAAATTTAACCTCAAAGGTGGCCTTTAAGGTCAAATGGAGGTTACGTAGAGGCCAAGTCATGATTTTCTAGGGTTAGAAAAGTTAAAATTGATGTCTGATGGTGTTTCGTGTTGTTATGTTCTGTGGGGGGGGGGGGGGGGGGTCCCAAGCGTCAAATTTAGATCTACCAGTGCTAGAGAATTAAATTGGTGTCCTGGGGGGTATTTTGCGTCGTAGAATTTTGGTTGCAACGGGTTCTTCGAGGTCAAATCAAGAGGTGCTGATGGCACCATTTGATTTCTATCAAGAGGTGCTGATGGCACCATTTGCTTTCTAGTAATGCAATGTTTTCCGTACGAAAAAGAAATGTATATTGACGAGGTCGAACCGAAAGTAATGTCTCAAGGACTACAATACGCATAAAAATAACTGCGTTTTTATGTAAGCTAGGCAAATTACACCTTGTTGTGTAATTTCTTTCTTTCGCATCCTCTTTTCAACAGATCAGTGCTAATGAACCATGGATACGAAACTGAAACAGAGAGCTGTCCTCGAGTTCCTGATGAAGAGGACTGCAGCCCTTCCGACATTTATGCCGTGCAAACCAAGGTGGACGGTTAGCACACAATCGACGTCAGCAACGTCCGAAGGTGGACAAAGAACTTGACCTGCAGTAGATACAACCATCGAGGTCAAACGAACAAGTGGGAGGCCATCAACTGTGCCCTTTGGGTCACGCACTGCTCATCACAATTTTTCCAAACAGAATTCCAATCTTGAATTCATCGCATGTGTCCGAGATTACTTCGAAGAGTAGTTTTGAATCATGCAGCAATAGATGAATGCATTTGCAGCTGAAACCTTCTTTTTATTTTAATAAAGACGTTATTACCTAACAAACGTTACTTTCTGTATTTTTTTTCAATTCTGTTTTCAGAACAAATATTCCTTTGCTTCAACCCTCCCCTTCTTTCCGCATAAAACCTACGGAGGATTCTTGAAATGCAACACATATTCCAAGACATGTTTTCAAATGTTGCAAATGTGAAGATAAATCTAAGATTTTTAAATGTGAAGATAATACCAGATTTTCTCAAAGCAGAAACCTAAAGGAGAATTTTTCCTTTGTTTCTTTGACTTTCCTGTTCTTCTCCCAGAGATTCCGTCTCTCTTCATTTTCTCTGAGTTCCGTTTCCCTCCTTATTTATTGCAAACGATTTCTTCCCTCCTCTCCCCCCCCCTTATTCCTCATCGTCTGTGTCATATTTAAGAAAAGATCTTTTTGCTGCTCGTACAACAATCCTCCGTTCCTGATACTTCCCTACACCTCGTCTGCGTTTCAGTTGTAAAGGAGTTCAGAAAGATTCTTTCCTTTTCTTCGGTGCAACACCCGCCCACAAAAAACAATTTCTCTCCTGATCTCAGTTCAGCGCCCCCCGCCCCTCCTCTTCGTTAAACTAAGCGAGGTTTTCCGCCGGCGGTAAAAAGGAATGGCCGCTCTTAGAATCGCACAAGACCAAGATTGAAATGGCCAAAATGATTCAGACGGAATTAAAAAAAAGTACACTTCCCTGATGAAAAATACTTTTTTACAAAAAAAAAATTTAATTTACTGAAGTGGAGATGAGCAGCAAGAAAGAGCAGTGAGGCGCAAAATGAAACCAAAATCGCAGAAGTAAAAATGAATTCAGCTTTGCAGATTAACAATGGCGCAATGCATTTCGTGTGTCTGCCTTTAATGGGAGAGGGTTCGCAAGTGGCTCAGTAATTAGTGCGCCAGGCTCTTAATCTGCAGGTTCGAATACCATCTGGTTTAGTGTGGAGATTTATCTCTGCAACATCCTCACCAAAGAGGGACACCGAAGAGCTTGGAAAGGCTACCGCCCGTCAGATGCGATATTAAGCCGTGGTCCCGTGTGCGGGAGAGCCATACCCTGTGCAAGTTAAAGAACTCGACGAATGTCTCCTAACAGGTGTCCAGTGGGACCCACCTCCAACTTTCTCTGAATCCTTGGAGTCCTTGTGAGCTGGCTATTTAGCCCATAGTATGCCAAAATGTACCGTTCCGAGGTAAAACAACCCAACACAATCCTTTAATGGCAGAATAAATTTATTTTCCTATTCTTCTGCAGCTTGCGCCACAATAATTTCTCATCAGTCGCCAACACCGTATTCACACAATATTCTTTGCCTGGTCGTCATATATTTTCTGGATCTCGCAACCTAACCTCTACAAAGTGCTGCTGAGGTAGGGGGAAGTAAAGGGTTGGGGCATAGGGGGAGGAAGAGGATTCGAAAATCTGTTAACAATTGTATTCGAAGTAACTAAATAATATAATCAAAATGAGAACACATTGATTGAAAAAGACACGTGATATTCCTCGTGTCACCAAGAGAAAGAGAACTCTTCGCAAATATTGTCGTAGTGATCGGTGAAATGATCAACTCGATCATCTCGATCATTTCAATTTGCGATCAGATCCGCAAAGCTATTATTTGTACGCTATGACAGAGCAAACGATCATCTGGTCCAGTGACTCGAACCCGGACCACAGGAGCTGTAGTATCACCGCTGGCCGAAGCGATACCACTGCGCCACCTAGGCGGAAAGACTTCACGAGAATATTAAGTTTTTCTTCCATTAAGGGCAGAACACGTGACCTTGTTACTTAATCCTCGAAACTAAGTGTGAACTCGCACGTCCGATTTCGGCTTTATTTTGTGTCTCGCTGTTGTCAGGAAAACATCGGTGCGAGATCATCACCAACTGACACGCGCCAGCCAAGACAAAGCACGTGCAGAATGCTTCCTTGATTACTTCAAGAGGACATTCCTCTTAACGTCAATCACGATTATTGAAATTTTGACCATTTGAAAATAAAGAGACCGAACGAATAAATGTCAACAAATTTTTTTACAGATTAGCAGTTTTACCAATGAAGGGAAAATTACAATAAAAATGATATGTCGCAGATATTGAACATTAATCACAAATATTTAGAGCAAAATCCTGAATACATAAAATTTTACGATGAAATTTCTGTCGATCGAAGTGAACGCCGATTATATCAACAGGCAGGAGCCTGACGGAAACAAGTGGTCTGCCTAAACAGAAATATGCACTGCGCAGTGATTTTATCACTAGCTTTTATTGTTTTATTTTTATTTTTTATTTTGTTTTTTCTGCACTGTATCGCTCATGCCATTCTATCGTCTGGCATCGTCCATTTTGTCAACTAGGCTTAACATTTGGACATCATCATCATCATCATCATCCTCAAGCAGCCATGGGCTACGGAGGTCCAACCAGACCGTGCAATTTAGTTCTCCAAGAAAGTCTATCCTGAGCTACATCTACTGCATCTGGCCATTGCACACCAATTCTAACAAGGTCCTGTTTGACATTGTCTGCCCACCGCATCCTAGGTCTCCCCTTCTTTCTGAGGCCTTTAGGCACACTGTTCATAACCCTATTCGCCAATCTATAATTATTCATACGGGCAACATGGCCAAACCAACGGAGTCTCTCTCTGCACAATATGCTGCTTAAAGGAGGTTGCAAACTCGTTTGCCTAACCTCATCTTTAGTTACAAAGTTGAACCACCTAATGCCCAAGATACTGCGTAAGCATCTAGAATCAAAAGCATCTAGTTTCCTGTTATCTTGTTTACAAAGTGTCCAAGTTTCACTACCATAACTAACCCTAGAAAGAACCAAACTATTATACAGCCTAATTTTAGTCTTTAGGTGTATACGCCTATTTCTCTACACTCTCCATAGATTCTTAAAAGTCCCGGCAGCAATCCCTATTCGTCTGTTAATCTCATGCCGCACATCACCATTATCTGTTACATAGCTCCCAAGATAATTAAACTGTGACACCTGCTCAAGACTGCAACCATTCAGATTAACTGAATCACAGCCTGCCTGACCAATTTTCATCACTTTAGTTTTCTCTCTGTTTATAACCAAACCTACTCTACTACCAGTCTCATCAACAGCTCGAATGAAAGAGTTCATCTCATCAACATCATTTGCCAAAAGGGCTAAATCATCAGCATAATCTAAATCAGAAATTTTCGTATCTCCAGCCCATTTAAGGCCAAAATCTTTCCCTTGAAGTGAATTTCGCATAACATAATCAATAACCAAACTAAAGAGAAAAGGAGACAAAATGCACCCTTGTCGAACACCAGAAGTAATGCTAAACCAATTGCTACAAGCCTTACCAACTCTCACACACGACTCAGTGTTATTATAGAGAGCTTTCATTATGGTAACTAACTTGTCTGGTATACCATATGATCTCACAATCAACCACAAATTATGACGATCAACAGGGTCGAAAGCCTTTTTGAAATCAACAAAGCTAGCAACCAAAGGTTTCTGAAACTCTACACATTTCTCAAGAATCTGCCTAAGTGAAAATATCTGATCCACACATCCCCTACCACTTCTGAATCCACATTGCTCATCACACAATTGCCTGTCAACCAGATTCTTAATTCTATTAAGCACAATCATGGAAAGAACTTTACCTGGAACAGAGAGTAGGCTGATACCCCTATAGTTATCACAAGAACTGCGATCACCTTTTTTGAAAATAGGGATAATAATAGCTCTGGTAAAATCCATAAAAGATATTCAGAATTTCAGTCATCCAAGTGGTAACCGAAACATTTCCAGCTCTAATCATTTCGGTAGTAATTTCATCTACCCCTGGGGATTTATGAAGTTTAAGTTTAGAAACAGCCAAAATAACTTCAGATTGTGTTATAGGGCCAACATTAAAGCCACCAATGCATCTATCATTGCAAACAATGGGAATAGAACTAATTGCATTGTTCAGAATATCACTGAAATGCTCAGCCCACCTAGCCATGACAGAATCCTCACCTTCTATAACCTTACCTTGTTTATCCTTCAATCCCTGTATACCTGTCCGTTTTCTACCACACAAAACATTAACTATCTGGTACAGCTGTTGTGCTGTCTAACTGCTTCCTCGGCTTTGTCAGCCAAACCATTAAGCCAAAGATTCTTATCAGCAGCTAACTGATCTTTTACACGTTTATTAAGCTCTCTGTAATGCTTTCTATTAGTACTAGTAGGGTATTGATTAAGGACATTCCTGCAGTTCATTCTTTCTGAAATAAGCTCAAGTGCCTTATCACTCAGATAATTCTGTCTCTTCTGGTCCTTTTTTCCTAAAAGAGTACTGTTAGTGTCCAAAAAAGCCTGTTTAAAATGATCCCATTCTTCCTCAACTTCTGTAGTAAGCATACCATGACTGTCATAATGACTAAGTAACCTATCATGGTAAGCTTTGGCTATAACTGGGTCTTTCAGAGCTTCAGTATTAAAAGCAAATTTTTTAACCCTAGCACAACACTTTTTAAGTTTAAGTTGTAAGACACTTTTAACAAGGTAATGGTCAGATCCAATTTCAGCTCCCCTATATGCCCTGGTATTTCTAACAGAACTAGCCCATTTGCTGTTAATTAATATATAATCAATCATATTCCTATGCAGCCCATAAGGTGAAACCCATGTGTATTTGTGTATGTCGCGGTGTTTGTAATATGTGTTAGTTATTCTGAAACCATTGAGTTTACTTACCTGTAGGAGACGTTGCCCATTGCCATTGCAGCTACCAATACCAAAAGGGCCTATTACTCCAGCCCAAAGGTCAGAGTCAGTACCAACTTTGGCATTGAAGTCACCAAGAACAAGGGTAATATCTCCTTTCTTGACAGAATTCAAAATATCCTGAAGTTGTTCATAAAACCTATCCTTCTCATCCTCATCGGCATCCTCAGTGGGGGCATAACAGCAGATAACATTCAGGTCTTTAACGCTTGTCTGAAAATTTTGCTGTAAGAAACCTTTCATTAATGCACTCATATCCTAGAAGAGCATCACTAGCGTGTCTGCTGAGAAGCAGACCCACGCCTTGGTGATGCTTATTGTCGTCCCTCCCTGAAAAGAGAAATTTAAGATTATTTTTAAGAATCTGACCTTTATCAGTCCATCTGGTCTCTTGCAAGCCGAGAATATCTAAATTATAATGGTGGAATTCTTGTGTGAGGACATCAAGAGAAAAAGCTCTGTGCAGAGTCCTCACATTCCAACTACCTATGGAGAGAAAATGGTTAGTGGGATGTTTAAAGAAACTATGTTTATTGAGAGAGGGAATGCCGACAATATCAAACAGCCCCCTAATCGCAGACATGGGGCAAAGACCCGTTCCCCCACCACTAAAGGCTGAAGCCATCTACACTGGAAGACTTCCTCCAATGTAGAATTTGACGATGCCAATAGAAGCAAAGAGTTCAGGTGCCTGCGATGACTTCTGCTCAGGATTATCCACCAGCTGATAAACATATCCTGTGAATCTATTCACTTGGGGCTGTCAACCCACAAACAAACAGAAAACACAGCGGAACATTTTTCCTCCACAGAAGCCCACGAGTGCAGCAAAATCAGGATCCATAATCAAGCTCAGAGCCATATATCTGTCCAGTCCAGTGGGTTTATATGGTCAGCACCAGGACCCTGTGTGGTTGACCACTCCTCAGCAGGGTAGAAAAAAAAAGAAAAGTAGCCATAGTTGTCCAGATCAGTAGGCCACACTAATCTGGCAGCCCTCCCCCTCCGTTCACTTCCACAAGAGAGTATCTCTTTTGAAAGGTACTAACGGTCTGCGCCACGAGAAGGCGGGGTCGGACATTAGGTGCTAGGTCTGGCCGGTTCTATGCATCATCACAGGGGATTGGTGCATAGCTCTCCTTCCAGTGACTACCTAGCTGCCATTTACAGACCAACGTTTGGACACCAGTGTAATATGAGTATTAGGCTGCAAGTGGATCGATGACATCATTAGCTAGAAATGGTTTGATTCAATTTCAATCGCTCTTCACTAGTGGCGAATGGCTACTGATCAAAAGGACTTGGGTTCGAGCCTCGGATAATGCATGGATCTTTCTTTCCCCTGTGGTCTTTCTGCTGATGTCTCGCCTTCTTCACAGATCCTCTTTACGAAGTATTAAATTGAAGACTCTGTGGGGTGGCAAGCTACTGTTTGAAGGGGGATTATTTAAGAATTTTTGACTACGGGACTTGATTGCAGTATTGCAGTATTTATGCCATTAATTAAATGTCAGCTAATGTTAGTCATCAGTTGGAGTAACCTGCTATTATAGTTACAGAGTGAACTGATTGTATCATCGACTACAGGGGGATTGAAGCTACAGTTGGTTATTGCTTGCTGTTTTTGATTACAGTTGGGTTCATGGCATCATAGGTGGACCACTGCTATCCCTAGTTTTAGGCGGAGGGATCGGCCTTCGATATTCCGACTGTCGATTTAAGCAACGAAATCCACGGAAATGCTAAGCGTGATGTGCAGCCTGCCAAATCCTCGCAAGACAAATCTCTCAGGATAAAATCCTGTAAATTTTGGTGCTTTCCTTATTTTAGCATTTCGTTTTTAGAATTATAAACAACTTATTTACTCGCGTGATTTCTCCCCTCCCCCATCTTCCTGTTTTTTAAAAGTTTTCGTGATTAAAATAAATGAAGATTTTTATAGAGGAAAATTACGGTTATGTGAAATGAGAATAATTGATTGTATGATAATAAGAGTATATTTTTTACAGTTTTTTTAACAGTGCTAAAACAATGTTAACTCTCTTTGACTGTCATTCACTGAGGATTATTTCTCTGAATATAATTTTATATTTACAATGATGCTTTTTGAGCATGTTTTATATTTGTGATTTCTTTATCGTTAATAATTGTAATGTATTTACATCATTTTGATAAAATATTCCCGCTTACAAAGTTTTTACCAACTTTTGCCCTCCCTTTCCGAATATATGAATTTCCAGCTTATTCAGTTTTCCCCACTCTAGGGTGATTAATCGAAGTTCTCCCCACCCCTCCATGCAGGGCAATTAATCGAAGTTCTCCCCACCCCTCCATGCAGGGCAATTAATCGAAGTTCTCCCCACCCCTCCATGTAGGGCGATTAATCGAAGTTCTCCCCACCCCTCCATGTAGGACGATTAATCGAAGTTCTCCCCACCCCTCCATGTAGGGCGAATAATCGAAGTTCTCCCCACCCCTCCATGTAGGACGATTAATCGAAGTTCTCCCCACCCTTCCATGTAGGGCGATTAATCGAAGTTCTCCCCACCCCTCCATGTAGGGCGATTAATCGAAGTTCTCCCCACCCCTCCATGTAGGGCGATTAATCGAAGTTCTCCCATGTACGGATTAAAGCTATCACTGGTTGCAGGTGGATTCGTGCTGTCTTTGGTTAGAAATGGATTCAGGGTATCGTTAGTTATAAGTGTAGTGACATCATCAGCTAGTATTTTTTGTTTTCATTCATTTTATTTCCAGATGAAATGGTGTCAAGAAACACTCCTTCATTTTCATTTGATAGTAGAAAAAGACTTCCCCACAACAGTTATAAACTCGCCTGTGGATAAGAAAATACCCACATATTATACAAAGCACAAAAACATTTTTGAAGTGCTATTACTCTATTGCAGTGATTCCCAACCTTTTCTGGACCATCGCCTCCTTTAGAAGAGAACAAAAATTTCAACGCCCCCCTAGTCCATAATAGTTAATTTTATACGAAATATTAAAATATTGTTGCATATTATCTGTACCTAATTTATCTGCTTATTTATCTTTTAAAAGTCATAAAGCAGAAATTAATAAAACGACAACCAAATGTACAATAAAATTGTTTATTAAAATTTTAAAAATAAACACAGAATCAATAAGAAATAAAAAATAATGAGATAAACAAAAATTAATAATAAATAAAAAAAATAATGAGATGGTTGGGGCTGGTGGAGTGTTAACAATTTGTTAATGTCGGGTTTCAATTTCGTTAATATCAATCGCAGATCGCCACGTTCAGTGATGTGTAATCTGTTCCTCTTCTTTGACAGTAAATTAGCTACTGCACTGAATCAAGTTAATTCATAGGACGAAGGAAATGCGATTAAAAACTTCTGTACTATTGCCCACAATCCAGGGTAGAGAACTGGTATTGATTTTTGAAGCCAGAACTCTTGGTATCCTTGTTTGAATTTTACTTTGAGTTCGTTAGTCGTGAATTCTAAGAGTTCCTCTTCCAAATTTGATGATTCTTCAGTATTTGTGTTTGCGAAAGGATCTAAAACCCAACTCGGTATATTCATGTTTAAAATATCTTGGAAACGCTCCGTAAAAACAACATGAAGAACTTCCAAGTGTTGGCAGTAAGTAAGTAAATCTTCCGGTTTTGCAGAGACTGCTGATAACGTGGGAAAGTGGTTGTATTCACCTCTACCTAGATTTCGTTTGAATAGAAGACGTTTTCCCGCAAAAGCAGCTATGACGTTTTTTGTTTTAATTAAATTCAACTCATCACCTTGCAATTGTAAATTAACTTGATTAAATATTTTAAACGGGTCTGTCAAATAAGCGATGTCATTTTTTGACGTAATCAGGTTTTCGCGCAATTTTTCGTCTCTGTCTTCAAGAAAGTCCAGTACTGAGTCAAATAGATTGAAAAAACGATTCAGACAAACACCTTTAGAGAGCCAACGTACTTCTGTGTGCAGCAGCAAGCGATTGTAATCTTCATCATTTTCATTACAAAGCTTACCAAATAATCGGTCATTCAATGAATTGCTTCTAATCTTATTGATTGCTTTAATAACGTAATGGAGCGACGTATGCAAACGTTCATTCAAATTTTTTGCAACCAAATGCTGACCGATACATTATGCAGCGAATACATTTGGTACTGCTTGTTTCAAATGCGCTATGAAACCCTTATGACGCCCTGTCATTGCTGGAGCACCATCAGTAGCAGCAGACAAAATATTGCAAAGAGGAATTTCTTTCTCTTGAAAAAACTTTTGCATGGTATTAAATATAGATTCTCCCTTTGTATCAGATTCCAAATTTTTAGCAAATAATAACTCTTCATGAATTTTTTCTTCTTTTATAAATCGTACGTATGATAAGAGTAGAGCTTCGTTATTTGGTAGAGTTGATTCATCGAGTTGAATGGAAAATTTGCAAGTCTTTAAGTAATCACATAATGATATTTCAACGTCTTTTGCCATTTCATCTATTCTTCTTTGCACTGAATTATTACTGAGAGGAATTTTTTTGATGATATCTGACGGTGTCTTATGATGAAGAACAGTTTTTAATATCTCTTTGACTGCCGGCAAAATTAATTCCTCGCCAATTGTGTGTGGTTTTCCTGCTTTTGCGAATAACAATGAAACGTTATATGAGGCTCGTAGTCCATCATCATCTTGTTTAGAAGACGACGCAAAAAGGTTTGACATAGTTGGCTCTTTTAAATATTGCTTTTCCAGTTCTTGAAAATAGGATAAATCTTTGTTCTTATCAGCATTCATTTTACTTAAATGCTTTTGTAGCCTAGAAGGTTTCATAGCTTCATTTGAAAAACCTTTTCGGCAAATTAAACACATAGGTAATGATTGGTTTGTAGGAGAGTACGTAAATCCATATTTCAAATACTCAATACTGTACTGCCGGCATTTCTTTTTAGATGTAGATTCAGACATTTTCAAATACAAATTAACTTCTCAACAGATTTATAGATAGTTATAAAAATAATGTTTATAATGACTTCTAACACTTATCATTCACGACTATTTATCACGGCGAAGCACATAAAAATAATAAAACATTCCTAGAGCTATCGCTTTTATAGATTTGATTTTGTGCACGCATTAACTTGTATGTTTGCGATGCACTTGCTCCGTAAACAAGTCATTTCAAGCTCCCATATTCTTGTCGAAACATGTTAAATTGCATGAACCGCGTGTTTGCCTACCAACTTGCAAGGACTTGTCACCGTCAATCTATTCTAAACTAAAACAAATTAGGTATAGGTATACCTAATGCTAATTTAAAAATGCTTATTAACGCGATAACAATAAGAAAATTTACATAGCTAGATAAAATATTTATTCATGAAAACAGGTATTTTCAAAGTATTTTATTATATTAAAAAATATAAAAAGAAATATTAAATATAATAAATTTATTATTATTATATTATTATTGCATCAAGGTTGATTTGCCTATCAGGACGGACACACATGTCCAACATAATAAGCCTGATATAGTAGTGCATGTAAAGGTATTGAATGAGATTACAATTATTGAAGTAGGAATAACATCTCAGGATAACCTGCAGACAGTAGAGGTTGAAAAGAAGAGGAAGTATGATCTGCTGGCTAATGAGTTCAGCCTAATTCACAAGTGTAATGTTAATATTATACCTTATGTTCTGACGTGGGATGGTATTGTAACTACGTACCATAAAACATACTCAAAGCGACTTGGAGTGGGAAAACATATTGAAGCTTATATCCAATCTGTGATCTTGAAGAGAACTTTTGAGAGCATCTCAGTCGACTTCAGACGTACCAGTACGCTAGTAGGCAGTAGCAGGGAACTTATTGTCCAAGCTGCAGTTGAAAAGCTGTACATGACGGATGAGGTAGTGGATGACCAGAATCACCAGGAAGACACTGCAGAATAGAAGAGATAAAAAGGTTGTCATAGAAAATTCCATTAAATTTATTTATTTATTTGACCGCCCCTCTTGACTGCCTCAACGCCCCCCCCCCCTCCCATTTGCCTCTGGATCCGCTACCGCCCCAATGGAAGGCTCCAACGCCCACTGGGGGGCGGTATCGCCTCCGTTGGGAATCTATGCTCTATTGAGTAATCTAATTACGATATAAACATAAGTAATAGAATATTATACAATAGGGCCACAGTAAAACTTCTATTTCATGTATATTATACAACCAATTTCTTAGTTGTTTTTTTTAACTAAATTTATGAAGATTTCTTTCAGTTTCATTCCATTAATGCATTTCATTGAATGCAATAGGGGCTCTGTAGCCAAAGTGCTTCTGAATGAGAGTTTTTTATAGGCTTAGAAACATGAACATTTGGATCTTCTACTTTCATAAATTGGTGGTACTAAAATTTCTTTATTCCAGTTTTTCAACATCAGTATCAGATCCCGAATACTTAATATATACGATACTTAATATATAGGATTATAATAGGATCCTGAATACTTAAAAGTTTCTTACTGGTTAAATATCGAACTCTTTATAAATATTTCTAGTGCAGTAATAGTTTCTTTTTCTTTTCGCAACCCATCTTACAACTTAACTCTAAACTTGAACAAGAAATTTTATATTACTTGAATAAGTTCCAAGTCGACTGCTCCAATTGGTTAGTTGGTAATTAGTAGAATTGTTGAAAAGATATTTTGATACAAGCTTTAACAAAAAAAAAAGATTTATTGAATATTTATATAAAACAGAAGGGGAATCCTGCAATACATATTCATCTTATTTTTGGAACGACAGGAAGAAATATTATTAGTAGATATTTGTCTGAAAGATGCAAGTAAAACAAAATCCCCCCCCCCCCAAAGCAACTGCTTGCCACAGAGGTCTGACAGGAGCCTGTCAGTTTATACGCCATAGTCTGTGAGGATGGCGGGACTTCAACAGAAATAAACCAAAAACATCCATGCCTTAACCAGGGGCTCGAACCCAGGCCCCTCTGATCAGTAGCCAAGCACGCTAATCACTCGGCTACGGGAATAGTTTCCATTTATGTTCATTTCCTCGTGATAATATATTTATTAGAGTAAATAATCTAAAGATTAATAGTATAATAAAACATAATAGTTAAATACAATAGTAATAAGTGATGTTGGAACATTTTCTGCAGAAACAAAATCATATGACAAAGATATAAAGCCGAAAGGAAGTGTATGTCATCAAAAGGAGATACGAAGTCGGGATGATTAATAATTTATAAGACAGAATCGAACACTTGAGAGTTTGCTAAATGTCCGTTAATCTTTAATTTGTCAAGAACTTTGACACCGTTCAAACTTTCAAATTTCTTTCTTCGGGCCCTTCTGGTTGAAGGTAAGTCAGATCAAATTAAGAATTGCGATCAGAAGAATTTGGGAGAAACATTTGCTCGAAGTAACCATTTTCTAAAGACAAAAATCGCTGAAATATCTGAGGCTATTTAGAACTCCGAATTGGATGATGTGCACGTGAATCCAAATCGGCAACCCTAATGAGAAGGCGCGCTGGTTGGACGATTTGAAATTGAAAATCTGTTCGCAGATGTTCATTGAATCAAAGGATCATAGCAAATGGATGGAATACCTATGTTGCTATTTTCATTTCACCAGCGAAGCAGACGATAAGACAATTCTTTAGAGTTGCTTTCCCAAAAAAACTTTCGAAAAGGCTCGAGGGGAGCGAAGTCGAGAAATGCAGCAACACTTTAGAAGCGATTAAGTTGTGCTTCGGAACGAGACATTGAACGCATCTGCTGATAATGCAAAGAAGCTGCCAATATCGTGAATCTCTCAACAGACAGCCATAAATTGAACCCCGAGGAAACATGGAGCATTTGAAAGCATCAGCAAAGTGTCATCACGGCCTCTTGAAGTCAGTTCTAATGCAGATGGGCGACTTACGGATGCAAATAAAAGGAATGGACTTCATAGGTACAGATCCCAAAAGGAGCAATAGCATCATGCGCAACAATAGTTTCCAATCGTTTTTTCAGGTTTAGATCCCGATATCTAGATATAGATAACAATCAGAAACTTTGGTTTTTAGGTTATCAGTGGAAATAGTCATTTGTACCAATCTGGTATTAATATGATCGATGCATGACAGCATTAATCTGCTAGTTCTAAATTTTGCAATTAGCATTTTTTTCCGTTACGAGTTAATACACTGTACATAGCAACACAGACACTCTTCAAAGGCACTGAACACTGTACATAGCAACACAGACACTCTTCAAAGTATTTCAACTTGAACAGTGTGTACAAGTTGAAACTTGAACAGTGTGTACAAGTTGAAATACGTTGGATACGGTGGCACGTAACAGCAGTGCAATACACAGTCAGGTTCATTTGGAAGGAGAGCAGCAGTATGCGATACCTTATTCTGTTCGATGAGTCTTAAGTCTTAGGTGGTGCGCAGACAGTCGCAGAAGTGACTCAAGTGTGTGTATGCTTGAAACAAAGGGCGATTTTCAAGTGCCACAAACGCTTCACAGATGGGCCAATTCCTCTGAGGAGGACCAAGATCTAGCGCTTCCATCAATGCCCAGCAAATCTTTTGAGCCCAGAATATTTTCAATGACTACTGCAGAATAACCCTGCATTTCATTAGTAGCAATGATTGGCCATTTTTCATAGCAGTCTTTTTATAATAAAACTTTCCAAAGCGAGAAAACGACAGAACCTGAATAACACCTGATGTTCTTCTGCTAGTTGCGACCTTATCGCAACGTGTTTCAACTTGCAGACACTGCTCGAGGCTCTTGAAGAATCGCTGTATTGCCACATATCATGCATTAACTAGTATTAAAAGCTGTCAATTGTTGGCGACGGCAGTCCACGAATTAAATGACCCACCCTCGTATACTGTAAAAGTTTTCATGAATAGGAGCGTCAGCAGTCAGTATTATCCAAACATTCTTTAAAGTATTGATGTTTTATCAATTCCAATATGGCCCCAAGATTCGAAACCAGTGATGGTTCGAATCTTCGAACTCTTTCGAATCTTCGAAATCTTCGAATCTCCGAATCTTCGAAATCTTCGAACTCTTTTGTAGTTCATACGATTTTTCAACCTGACACAAAACAAAATAAAAACGGCAAACAGTTATACGGATTGCTTACGATAGCAGGCGATGTCCGGCAGGAGCAGAACCCAAACAGCGAGTTTTGAAAGGAACAGATACTTCACATTTGAATAGAAGATTAGAAAAAGGAGACTCGCCAAAGAATAGAAAGGTTGGCTCGTGGCGTTTCTGAACAATAAGTGCTTTCAAGAAAGAGGTCAGATTGGACTGCTGCCGATGATGAGACAAAAGTGCCGCAGATAAGTGAGAAATATATTTCTTCTGTGAAGTGATAAAATTAATTCTTGGGCGAAGAAGAAATGTGAAGAATTGGTTTTGTTTTAGGAAGAAGAGTACACGAACTGTTGTTGCACATCAACAGGGCTCCTGATTCGTTGGGTGAATCATTCTGATGAAAAATGTTGTATGCAAATGAACCCAGAAATAAGCGGCGAAACGAGAAACTAACAGACATGCGCAGTGAGGTCGTGATGGAAATTCATCATCGCGAGCAAAACCGCAGGGAACGAAAATGCGATCCGGATAATATGCCCTCATACAGAATCATCAAGCAGCCATTGGAGGTCGAACCAGACTATGACTAGATTCCTGAAATGCTTTTACTATCAGTTATTATTGCTACCTTTGACCACTGTAGGCGAAAATCTCCCAATATTCTCTTTAACAATGTTCACTTGATTCATTTATGGTTTGCCTCCTTTTCCTTGACCCTTTAGCCACACTGTTCACAACTCTTTTCACTAATCTGAAGTTTTGCGTCACGGTTAAACCAAAACAGTCTCTCTTTCCATAAGATGATGCTTAAAGATGGCGCTATCAGCAGGGAGAAGAGTGCTTCATCACGATGATGATGATGAAGTCATCATTCAAATTTCAGAAATACATACTATAAAAACTATAAACTATAAAAAAAACTTCAAAACTATCTAACTATAAACTATAAACTTTATTGCATTATGCTTGGAAGGAAAAAAATATTAGTCCAAACTAATTTTTAATTGTGAAGAGGTCTACAGCCTGTTTCGCGTATTTAACGTTTAAAATAAATAGGAAAACCATGCGGCAATAAGAGTAAGAATTTGAGATAGCAGATAATTCGAACTGAAAGCTTTTCCTTTAAGAGGAGAATCTATCAGTTTAAAGGCGACAGCTGGCATTGCTTTTAATTTGAATCATGCTGAAAGCACTGACACAAGAAATAGATAATTGAGAAGTTTAATGAAGCCTAAAAAACGATTAGGATACAAGAGAACAGTTAAAAGAGAAATCGTTACCATTAAATAAGATTGTTTAGGGAATGAATAGTTGCTGATAACGAGATTGCTTAGGTCTATTGAATTATCTGGCAATGAATGGGAAAGAGTCGTGCACAGTGAATGTATAAACTGCGAACTGAAATGTAATTACAATTAAAGCCCTGAAAAAAAAAACTCCTAAAAAGCACTTTAGCTTAAAATATCATCTGCAGAGAACAATTTTACTCCCTTAGCAACAATAGCGTATAGAGGGAGGGGTTACCCCCCCACTAAGCACTTTCCTCCGGTGAAAAAGTGTTTCGTTTTATCATCCTTTACACATCTCCTCAGCAGTTGTTATAATCGATTTAGAAATAAATCTCGAGATTGAGTCTAAATTCCTCGAGGAAAGGGGACCGAGCTGCGAGACAATCTTCGCGAGTTCTGTTTTCATTACGCCCTAGAAGAATCGTCGGCGTCAATCGGATTTTGCAATCCGAAGTGAGTCTTTTGAAGAGGAAAATCTCTTGGTTGTGGAGATTGTAAATGGCGTAACTTGAGTGGGCATCTGAGCAGCTCTGACATTCTGGAGTTCACGGTTGGGCAGTTCTCGAGACTGGAGCAGAGGAGGATTTCTTTTCAGCGGGGCCCTGTGCACACCCTTTTTCTGGGGTGCCTATTCTTTCACCTAATAAACGTGAAGTCGAAAACTGGAATTCGTGGTCCCCTCAGCTTACGTCTGCGCATCTACGCATACCTATGGAACTGGACTAGAGTGCATAAGTCTCACTCTTTCCCTACACATGATGGGATTTCCTTTACTTCGCTAGTGTGTTTAATAAGCCTCACTTTTTTCCGTCTCATAACGGGATTTTCTCTGTTGGACCAAAGTGTTTAAAGCGTCGCTCTTTCCCTTCTCAGGATGGCATTTCCTTTATCGGGCTAGATGTTTAAGCCTCACTCTTTCCCAGGGGCGGGGGTGGCTCAGTCGGTAACGCGCTAGGCTCGTAATCTACAGTTCCCAGGTTCGAGTCCCAACTGGGTCAGCATTGAGACTTACCTCTGCATGGACACCGATTGGCTTGGAAAGGCCGCTCTCATTCGGATGGAACGTTAAGCCACACTTTGTGTACGCCAAAGAACACGCTGGATGGCCCGTTGGATTTTCTCCATGGGACTAAAGTGTCTTTCACTTTCCCGTTTCACAGTGGGATTTTCTCTATTAAACTAAAGTGTTAAAGTCTTTCTCTTTCCCGTCTCATAACGGGATTTTCTCTATTAGAGTGCTCCCAAACAGATAACAGTAGAAGAAAGGTTTTTTATGCTGAGATTACAAATTCTGCCATTTGTTACTGATGACGAAAACTCTTTCTTTAACATTGATATTTGTAATTGCTCTTAAAACGAATGTTTTTAATAAAATTGGAATAAGTTCGAACCGTTCAGGAAAGGGATCTCTCAAATAATCGCACAGTTATTTGGTAAATGAAAGAAATATGCCGTATTTCATGTTGATTCCTGATCATAATGTAACATGTAGGATTTGGATATGGAGTTCATTCCACTGGAAACATTTTGTATTCACTGCTTGAAATCCGAGGTGCAAAATCTCTGCACTCTGGCTTGCAGGGTTCTAGGAACGAGATAAAGGCCTGACGTTCGTTGAAGACAGATATCGTAGAGCAAATGTGTGAGAGGAATAGGGCAATGAAGATATGAAGAAGTAGTCGGCGATGGTATGAAAGATTGAATAAAGAAAGAAGAAGGAAATGCGACAAGGGGAATCCTGCATCAAAGGAAGCAGAAGGAAATGCGACAAGGGGAATCCTGCAACAAAAGGAAAGTAGAATGAAATGCGACAAGAGGAATCCTGCAGCAAAGGGAAGCAGAAGGAAATGCGACAAGAGGAATCCAGCAACAGAGTAAAGCAGAAGGAAATGCGAGAAGAGGAATGCTGCAACAAAGGAAAGCAGAAGGAAATGCGACAAGAGGAATCCTGCAATATAAAGGAAGTAGAAGGAAATGTGACAAGTGGAATCCTGCAACAAAGGAAAGCAGAATGAAATGCGACAAGAGGAATGCTGCAACAAAGGAAAGCAGAAGGAAATGCGACAAGAGGAATCCAGCAACAGAGTAAAGCAGAATGAAATGCGACAAGAGGAATCCTGCAACAGAGTAAAGCAGAAGAAAATGTGACAAGAGGAATCCTGCAACAAAGGAAAGCAGAAAGAAATGTGACAAGAGGAATCCAGCAACAGAGTAAAGCAGAATGAAATGCGACAAGAGGAATCCTGCAACAAAGGAAAGCAGAATGAAATGCGACAAGAGGAATGCTGCAAAAAAGGAAAGCAGAAGGAAATGCGACAAGAGGAATCCTGCAACAGAGTAAAGCAGAAGAAAATGTGACAAGAGGAATCCTGCAACAAAGGAAAGCAGAAAGAAATGTGACAAGAGGAATCCAGCAACAGAGTAAAGCAGAATGAAATGCGACAAGAAGAATCCTGCAACAAAGGAAAGCAGAATGAAATGCGACAAGAGGAATGCTGCAAAAAAGGAAAGCAGAAGGAAATGCGACAAGAGGAATCCAGCAACAGAGTAAAGCAGAATGAAATGCGACAAGAGGAATCCTACAACAAAGGAAAGCAGACAAGAATGAAATGCGACAAGAGGAATGCTGCAACAAAGGAAAGCAGAATGAAATGCGACAAGAGGAATGCTGCAAAAAAGGAAAGCAGAAGGAAATGCGACAAGAGGAATCCTACAACAAAGGAAAGCAGAATGAAATGCGACAAGAGGAATGCTGCAACAAAGGAAAGCAGAAGGAAATGCGACAAGAGGAATCCAGCAACAGAGTAAAGCAGAAGGAAATGCGACAAGAGGAATCCTACAACAAAGGAAAGCAGAATGAAATGCGACAAGAGGGGAATACTGCAACAAAGGAAATGCGACAAGCGGAATCTAGCGACAATGGAAAGCCCCGTTTCGGAGAACTCTAGGATCTCAGGTAGCGTCAGATAATCTCCCTGGAGAATCCCATATCCCTACGAAACAGGAGATAAAGTCATGCGCTCCTTTCTGGAGCAAGTGAGGAAATCCACATTCCGAAGAGGAGAACCACGTGAAAGAGTGAAAAGCGAACACTACAGGTTGGCGTATCAAGGATAAGAATCGGGAAGGATGCCCTTAAACATTCTTCACAGGAGAGTGCAACAGATGGCGCTAGTGAAAATGAGAAGATGCAAACGGGGAAGATGGAGCGGATTCTCGAACAGATCCCTCAAACCTGTTATTTGAATTGCCAATTGCCCTTCACTTGTCTTTTGTCCGTTTGTATATTTACATGAAACGATTGTTCCAACGTATCTTTTTAACGCGAAAGTCTAGGGTTAGGTGCCGAATGAAACTTGTAATGTGGAGAACCATCTTAGGGTATCTCGTGTTTTGATACCTGCCCCCCCCCCCTTCCCATCCGAAAAAATAAGAATGTTAGCTTAGAACATGACAGAAAAACAAGGAAGAGGACTCGATAGCGACGAGTGATATCTCAAATGAAAGCTTGTCACATTCAGAATGTCGTGGGTTACTTCAAATTATGCACTCTTCTTTTCTCCTCCCCACGAGGAAGGCGGAGTGAAGTTTAACGGGGGTTGATCTTTATGAGTCAGCTGCCAAAGGAAGACTTAAGACGGGCAGAGAGGGGCACAGGGAATGGAACAGTTGTTCTCCTCCGAATCAAGGGGAAAGATGATGAGTGTTTTTTTCTTTCAATGTTCCTATCGAAGTTGCCACTGAAAAGAAAAAAATCAAATTTGTAGATTAAAATAATTAAAATATTTTTACGCGCTCTTAAAAGCAAAATATAAAAGTAAAGCATAGATAAACCCAATTACTGAATTCATATTAACTTGAAAGCGAGCCAAAATGGGATTTCTCCATCCGATTGAATAAAGATTTTCGTGTCCCCTTCTTACTTTGAAGTTAACACGAATCGATTTAGTGATTTCATCGTTGGTGCAAAACCGAAAAAAGAAACGTTTTTAGTTACAAACAGTTAGCCGCTAATAGTTTATTAGTTAGAACACGTGACATGGATATATGTAGGAGAAGTTGGTTCGAGTCCCACTTAGCGCTCAGTATTAATAATAATAATAATACTAACAATTGATTCCAAGCAGGGGTTACAGTAAAGCTAAGGTACAGATAATTTTGGATATTAATTTAAACATTCAAGTGGCTTGATGACCCAGAAGTAGTAGCCCAGCTAACTATTTCATGAGACTATATTAGTTAAGAGTTAAGATCATTTCTTAACAATCACAACTTTTTTTCCATTTGAGCAGTTAATAGGAATCATAAAAATTGCGGAAAAACCATCTAACGATGAATGTCGTTGATTCAAAGGAAAGAAACGAAAATACAAATTTTATTTCTTCATAGATTATAATTGACTGCATTTATCACCTAAGCAATATTTCGTTAAAAGATTCCTGGTGTGCAGCGACCTTTTCGAACACTTTCTCTTCAGCTTAGTCACAACATCAGAGGCGAGTAAACGAATAGAGCGAAACGAATCACTTCTTCGTCTGCGCGATGGCTATGCAAGGGAAACAACAGACCGTTTCTTCGTACTATACTGCTCACAAAAATTAGGGGATATTTCATCGCTTCACATTCATTTTGAAATATCCCCTAATTTTTGTGATCCGTATATTTGAATTTTTTCTCAAGCTGCTCAATGCGAACCTAATCCACGTTCTGTTGTTGCCACTGTGTTCGATCGAATGACACCGTTTCCAAGAAGAGTGAAATCTCGTCCAAAAACATTTCATTTTCTTTTTTGCTTTTCTTTGCTGAGTTTTTTTTTATGTTTCGTTATCATAATAATTGAAATCTATTTAGCTGTGTCGTGAATATTGACCATACTCCATTGGGTGAAGTCAAGAGAAATATGTTACAGAAGTTCGGATATATATATATATAGAGTAAAAGTTTTTTTATGGTTTTAAAAGGAACCAGAGAGATTTCAGTGTTTGTTCTTTGTCCATCCTGCTTTCTAAATCAAACACTGGAGAGCATAAATGCTCCACAAAGTAAGACAAATAAAGTTATTCGAGTCGTATATTGACGCACATTTTGACATCTTTTTCAGCTTCCGTTCGTTGCATTACATTTCTGTTCGTTATGCAAGCAAATTGCCAGATTATTCATTCGGCTTGATCTTCGTCGTCCCTTCTATTTCACTGGAGGCATCTTGACTCGAAATTACCACCGACAGCGAAAGTAACGGAGACACTTTTCAGCCAATGGGAGTGAGGCAGAAGCTTTTGCCTACAACGCAGAAATTTCTCAACAGATTTAAAAGAAAGAATTCGGACCGTTCCTTTCAGGCGCTTGAGAGTTGGCCCATGAATGCCGAGTACATCCGTGATAGTGATTCCCCAGCAGCTATCGCGTGCACCAAGGAGGAGAGGGCTAAATTTTATCGCTTTTTCTCCTTCCTCGATTTCGATGCACTAAAACAAGAATCGCAGACGACACCGCAGAAGAAGAAATGAGGCTATGGTAAACTGCGAGCTTGATGTACTTAACGAACGATTTATGAGATGTCCTCGGGCCGAAATGTTCCTGACCTTAACCGGTACGTGCCGACCCCGGCCGGCGCGTTTAGCTAAAGAGCTTTCAAGAATGCATTTGTAACTTTCGTCTCCAGATTGTTGTTTCGCTCTCTTAGCTGATGAGCGGTGGCGGGGAGGGGGGGGTCTTTTTCCCTTGTTCTTCCTCCTCTGTCTTGTCAGCGCACAGGAACTGTTGCCACCCATCTGGAGCCAAGAGAATGGATGCCTTTAATTTCCGATCGGGGCTTGACCCTGCAGACGCGTCTTTGATGACCCTAGCGGCAGCTTAAGAAACCTCACGTGCTAGGATAGAGAGAGCGGCGCTTGGCAGAGTTCATCTCTCGCATGTGAGCAAGAGAAAAAAAAAACATCGAATGAGGTGGAGGAAAAGCACTACGAAAAGCCATTTCTCCTCAGCTATTCAAGAATCCAGTTTTCATTTAAAGAGTCAAGTGGAAATGGTAAAGGACTTATACCACTATAACAGTGTGTGGGGTGAAATAATTCTGATACGGTTCATACATCCCTTACAGAAGTAATCACACCAGGCTTACTTAGGGGCACGGAATATTCAAGGTATCATCTGATATAAATGATATTGATGACTTCCTTGTTTTCTGCACTCTCCAAGATAATTGGGGGCGGGGGTGGCTCAGTCGGTAGCGCGCCAGGCTCGTAATCTGTAGTTCCCAGGTTCGAGTCCCAGCTGGGTCAGCGTTGAGATTTATCTCCGCAAAATTCCCCGCCCTGCCCACGGTCAGTAGGGGACACCGATGGGCTTGGAAAGGCCGCCGTCCGTCGGATGGGACGTTAAGCCGTGGCCCCGTGTTCGGGAGAGCCATACCCTGTGCACGTTAAAGAACACGCTGGATGGCCTTGACGGGAGGCTACCATCTGTCTCCCAACAGCTGTTCCAGTGGGTCCCCTGCCCAACCTTCTCTGAGCCTTCGGTCAACCTTCTCTGAGCCTTCGGGGTCCTTGTGGCCTGGCCATTTAGCCCATGGTGTGCAAAAAAGTGCCGCTCAGAGGTAAAACAACCCAAACAACCCAACCAAGATAATTGAAAACAGGCGCGAAACAGAAATTCGTGCAGTAATTAAGTATCACAAGAAGTGTCCTATTGATGAATTGACTTGAAATAATTGGTTGAAAAATTTTTGGTTTCGTCCTGAGTGGGATTCGAACTCAGATCTCCCAGAAGTATGCCAGGTGATGGTTATCCACATGACCATCAGAGACTGATCTTTTTCTACAGCAATGTGACGTAGAAGCATTCCCGCATATTCATTCGCCACTGGCGCCATCTATGTCGGGAATCGCACAAACTAGCTGCCTCATGTGGTGGATATGTATAGTTGTCATTCACGCTCACAGCGTTATGTAAACAATTCAGTAATAAAACATCTCAGCAAATTCTCTCATGAAGAGAAGCACGTGATAGTCCTTTCGAGGAATTTTAATATCATATATATAGGTATAGCAGCGGGATCACGTGTAGCGAATACGTGAATAAGAAATAATTTTAGTTATATCTATCTACCTAATCACTCTTACATAATGTAGTGAATTTGGTAATACGACAACCACAGGTGTGGCGAGATTCGACTTCCTATTGGACACCGCTGATATATAGATTTGTGAATTATATGTACACAGGTCAATATCTAGAAAACCGTCGAGGGGGGTTGGGTTGTTGGGTTGTTTTACCTCTGAGCGGCACTTTTTTGCACACCATGGGCTAAATGGCCAGGTCTCAAGGACCCCGAAGGCTCAGAGAAGGTTGCGGGAGGAGACCCACTGGAACAGCTGTTGGGAGACAGATGGTAGCCTCCCGTCAAGGCCATCCAGCGTGTTCTTTAACGCGCACAGGGTATGGCTCTCCCGCACAAGGGGCCACGGCTTAACGTCCCATCCGACGGACGGCGGCCTTTCCAAGCCCATCGGTGTCCTCTACTGACCGTGGGCAGGGCGGGGAATTTTTGCGGAGATAAATCTCAACGCTGACCCAACTGGGACTCGAACCTGGGAACTGCAGATTACGAGCCTGGCGCACTACCGACTGAGCCACCCCCGCCCCGAGGGGGGATAAGAAACATAATATAGCAGGGAAAATGTAAATGTGGGGGGGGGGGGAGAGACTAGATTTTCAATGCAGTACAATATTTCTCCTTTCTTTTTAAAGGTCTTTAAAAAAAGTTTGAAAAGTAGATGAAATATAAATAAGTTGAATAATTGTTTGCCTCTAATACGCTTACTAGCGCTCAGAAAGGGGGGTGGGGTACATGCCCTCCCTAGATCCGCTTCTGTATGTAGTACATACCCAATTGTGAATACCTCAGAACACTGAATTACATGAGTTTTATTAATTATTCTGGTAAGATTGAATTGTGCATCTCTATGTAACTAGAGCAATAATGAAACGAACGCTTCTTAAGGTGAGCCAATTCTTTTTCCTTTCCGAGAAATTATACATTTAACTCGGACACGATGCAAAACAATCTTCGAGGTTTTGTGAGACCTTAACTTAGAATATCTCCGGGCACAAAAATTCCTCTGCCAAAGTAGGTGCGGGTGGGAATTTAGCAGAGTATTCTGAAGATATATTTGGGGTGGGGATTTGATTTTTTCGAAAGATTAAAACATAGAGAATAAATACGTAAATATTGGGGGGGAAAGCAATTCGTAAGTAAGTGGTATATTTTGCATCAATGCGTAATAGTTTCTAAATGTTTCAAAAGTGTAAAAATTCAAATGAATAAAAAGCATAAAAATGAAAATGAGTAAAAAGTATAATGCCTTGAATACACCACTGTGAGAATTGGCTCAGTGGATATTGCGCCACGATCGTAGGTTTGAGTTCTCAATGTGCTCAAAATTTTCCTCTAATCTTTGCCTCTATTAATAATAAACTTATTGAAACCAATTTATAACTGTCGTTGATGAGGAAGAGGAGAAAGATTGCACGTGGGAAGATGACTGACGTCTGCCATAATGGAAATTGAAGCTATGGTTCTGTCTGCAGGAGAGCCTTTGCACTTTCAATGCCACGAAGGGCGGCTTTTATCTCTCTACTAACAGTTGTCTAATGGAGTCCCCCCCCCCGCACCTCAGCTCTGATGATCAGTTATGGCCTCATCGTTTATCCCATGGGGTGCATAAGAGCACCGTTCAGAGGTAAAACAAACCAATCTTTTAAGAAAGGCAGTTAAAAGCTTGAGGGTAGCAATTCATTTTTTGCTTCCAAATGTTTCGCTAAGAAAGTAAAACTAATTAGTTAGTTCATCCCCTTCTGGTAATACGGAATGAACGTTCCCAAGGAGAAAAGTTTTTGTAAGTTCCAAACACAGCATCCTCTAACGGTGGAAATGCAAATTAAGGTAAATTTAGAAAATGCAAATATTTTATTGTTTCCAATCCAATCAAGAAATAATTTTCATTTTATCTTTTAAAAAGTTACATTTTCCCGTGTCTCCTGGGTTGTTGGGTTGTTTTTCCTCTGAGCGGCACTGCTTTGCACACAAACGAACAGAGCCCCCAAAAGGTTCTTCAGGTCAGTGGTTCCCAAAGGTTACATAGGTCAGAGGTTCCCAAAGGTTATTTAGGGCAATGGTTCCTAAAGGTTATTTAGGGCAATGGTTCCCAAAGGGTATTGTTTCTCTCTCTACTAAGAGAGCTTTTAGTTTCTCTCTACTAAAAGATGTTGAGTTTTCCACAGAGTTCGCCCTTTTTTCTCTGAGGGTTGCAGATGAAGCAAAGTTCTTATGATCCTCTCTAATCAAGTCCTGATCATCCGGTTCATTTATCAAATCTAGTCCGCCACCTTCAGCGTTTGCTCGCCCATTGAGAGAACCATCCTCCAACCCACCGTTAACTTCGCCTGTCAAGCTCTTACTAAAAACAATAAAATGAATACAAAAATATTAAAAATTTATCTACTTCAGCTCCCAAAAAGTAAAAGAGCAGTACAAAGTTTCTAAAAATCAAATAATTTATTACTCAATGATTTGGTTACAGAAGATAGGGCACCAAAACGAGTTCCCTATATCTGTGTGTATAATTCTAGGTAGTCACAGAAGTAGAACCATGCGAGGCGGAGGGAAACCTCCATTTCTAATTTTCGGACACAATCCCGATATTTTAGGTCAGTGGTTCCCAATGGCTATTTTGATCAGTGGTGCCCAAAGGCTATTCAGGTCAGTGGTTCCCAAAGGTTATTCAGGTCAATGGTTCCCAAGGGTTATTTAGGCGAGTGGTTCCAAATGATTTGAATAAACGAACAGGGCCCCCAAAAGGTTATTCAGGTCAGTGTTCCCAAAGGTTACGTAGATCACTGGTTCCCATGGGTTACATAGGTCAGAGGTTCCCAAAGGTTATTTAGGTCAGTGGTTCCCAAAGGTTATTCAGGTCAGTGGTTCCCAAGGGTTATTTAGGCGAGTGGTTCCACATGATTTAAATAAACGAACAGGGTCCCCAAAAGGTTATTCAGGTCAGTGTTCCCAAAGGTTACGTAGATCAATGGTCCCCATAGGTTAAATAGGTCAGAGGTTCCCAAAGGTTCTTTAGGTCAGTGGTTCCCAAAGGTTATTCGGGTCAGTGGTTCCCAAGGGTTATTTAAGCGAGTGGTTCCAAATGATTTAAATAAACGAACAGGGCCCCCAAAAGGTTATTCAGGTCAGTGTTCCCAAAGGTTACGTAGATCAATGGTCCCCATAGGTTAAATAGGTCAGAGGTTCCCAAAGGTTCTTTAGGTCAGTGGTTCCCAAAGGTTATTCGGGTCAGTGGTTCCCAAGGGTTATTTAAGCGAGTGGTTCCAAATGATTTAAATAAACGAACAGGGCCCCCAAAAGGTTATTCAGGTCAGTGTTCCCAAAGGTTACGTAGATCAATGGTCCCCATAGGTTAAATAGGTCAGAGGTTCCCAAAGGTTCTTTAGGTCAGTGGTTCCCAAAGGTTATTCGGGTCAGTGGTTCCCAAGGGTTATTTAAGCGAGTGGTTCCAAATGATTTAAATAAACGAACAGGGCCCCCAAAAGGTTATTCAGGTCAGTGTTCCCAAAGGTTACGTAGATCAATGGTTCCCATAGGTTACATAGGTCAGAGGTTCCCAAAGGTTATTCAGGTAAGTGGTTCCCAAGGGTTATTTAAGCGAGTGGTTCCAAATGATTTAAATAAACGAACAGGGCCCCCAAAAGGTTATTCAGGTCAGTGTTCCCAAAGGTTACGTAGATCAATGGTTCCCATAGGTTACATAGGTCAGTGGTTCCCAAAGGTTATTTAGGTCAGTGGTTCCCAAAGGATATTCAGGTCAGTGGTTCCCAAAGGTTATTTAGGTCAGTGGTTCCCAAAGGATATTCGGGTCAGTGATTCCCAAAGGTTATTTAGGTCAGTGGTTCCCAAAGGATATTCGGGTCAGTGGTTCCCAAAGGTTATTTAGGTCAGTGGTTCCCAAAGGATATTCAGGTCAGTGGTTCCCAAAGGTTATTTAGGTCAGTGGTTCCCAAAGGATATTCGGGTCAGTGGTTCCCAAAGGTTATTTAGGTCAGTGGTTCCCAAAGGATATTCAGGTCAGTGGTTCCCAAGGGTTATTTAGGCGAGTGGTTCCAAATGATTTAAATAAACGAACAGGCCCCCCAAAAGGTTATTCAGGTCAGTGTTCCCAAAGGTTACGTAGATCAATGGTTCCCATAGGTTACGTAGATCAATGGTTCCCATAGGTTACATAGGTCAGTGGTTCCCAAAGGTTATTTAGGTCAGTGGTTCCCAAAGGATATTCAGGTCAGTGATTCCCAAGGGTTATTTAGGCGAGTGGTTCCAAATGATTTGAATAAACGAACAGGGCCCCCAAAAGGTTATTCAGGTCAGTGTTCCCAAAGGTTACGTAGATCAATGGTTCCCATAGGTTACATAGGTCAGAGGTTCCCAAAGGTTATTTAGTGCAGTGGTTCACAAGGGTTATTTAGGCGAGTGGTTCCACATGATTAAAATAAACGAACAGGCCCCCCAAAAGGTTATTCAGGTCAGTGTTCCCAAAGGTTACGTAGATCAATGGTTCCCATAGGTTACGTAGATCAATGGTTCCCATAGGTTACATAGGTCAGTGGTTCCCAAAGGTTATTTAGGTCAGTGGTTCCCAAAGGATATTCAGGTCAGTGATTCCCAAGGGTTATTTAGGCGAGTGGTTCCAAATGATTTGAATAAACGAACAGGCCCCCCAAAAGGTTATTCAGGTCAGTGTTCCCAAAGGTTACGTAGATCAATGGTTCCCATAGGTTACGTAGATCAATGGTTCCCATAGGTTACATAGGTCAGTGGTTCCCAAAGGTTATTTAGGTCAGTGGTTCCCAAAGGATATTCAGGTCAGTGATTCCCAAGGGTTATTTAGGCGAGTGGTTCCAAATGATTTGAATAAACGAACAGGGCCCCCAAAAGGTTATTCAGGTCAGTGTTCCCAAAGGTTACGTAGATCAATGGTTCCCATAGGTTACATAGGTCAGAGGTTCCCAAAGGTTATTTAGTGCAGTGGTTCACAAGGGTTATTTAGGCGAGTGGTTCCACATGATTAAAATAAACGAACAGGCCCCCCAAAAGGTTATTCAGGTCAGTGTTCCCAAAGGTTACGTAGATCAATGGTTCCCATAGGTTACGTAGATCAATGGTTCCCATAGGTTACATAGGTCAGTGGTTCCCAAAGGTTATTTAGGTCAGTGGTTCCCAAAGGATATTCAGGTCAGTGATTCCCAAGGGTTATTTAGGCGAGTGGTTCCAAATGATTTGAATAAACGAACAGGGCCCCCAAAAGGTTATTCAGGTCAGTGTTCCCAAAGGTTACGTAGATCAATGGTTCCCATAGGTTACATAGGTCAGAGGTTCCCAAAGGTTATTTAGTGCAGTGGTTCACAAGGGTTATTTAGGCGAGTGGTTCCACATGATTAAAATAAACGAACAGGCCCCCCAAAAGGTTATTCAGGTCAGTGTTCCCAAAGGTTACGTAGATCAATGGTTCCCATAGGTTACGTAGATCAATGGTTCCCATAGGTTACATAGGTCAGTGGTTCCCAAAGGTTATTTAGGTCAGTGGTTCCCAAAGGATATTCAGGTCAGTGATTCCCAAGGGTTATTTAGGCGAGTGGTTCCAAATGATTTGAATAAACGAACAGGGCCCCCAAAAGGTTATTCAGGTCAGTGTTCCCAAAGGTTACGTAGATCAATGGTTCCCATAGGTTACATAGGTCAGAGGTTCCCAAAGGTTATTTAGTGCAGTGGTTCACAAGGGTTATTTAGGCGAGTGGTTCCACATGATTAAAATAAACGAACAGGCCCCCCAAAAGGTTATTCAGGTCAGTGTTCCCAAAGGTTACGTAGATCAATGGTTCCCATAGGTTACGTAGATCAATGGTTCCCATAGGTTACATAGGTCAGTGGTTCCCAAAGGTTATTTAGGTCAGTGGTTCCCAAAGGATATTCAGGTCAGTGATTCCCAAGGGTTATTTAGGCGAGTGGTTCCAAATGATTTGAATAAACGAACAGGGCCCCCAAAAGGTTATTCAGGTCAGTGTTCCCAAAGGTTACGTAGATCAATGGTTCCCATAGGTTACATAGGTCAGAGGTTCCCAAAGGTTATTTAGTGCAGTGGTTCACAAGGGTTATTTAGGCGAGTGGTTCCACATGATTAAAATAAACGAACAGGCCCCCCAAAAGGTTATTCAGGTCAGTGTTCCCAAAGGTTACGTAGATCAATGGTTCCCATAGGTTACGTAGATCAATGGTTCCCATAGGTTACATAGGTCAGTGGTTCCCAAAGGTTATTTAGGTCAGTGGTTCCCAAAGGATATTCAGGTCAGTGATTCCCAAGGGTTATTTAGGCGAGTGGTTCCAAATGATTTGAATAAACGAACAGGGCCCCCAAAAGGTTATTCAGGTCAGTGTTCCCAAAGGTTACGTAGATCAATGGTTCCCATAGGTTACATAGGTCAGAGGTTCCCAAAGGTTATTTAGTGCAGTGGTTCACAAGGGTTATTTAGGCGAGTGGTTCCACATGATTAAAATAAACGAACAGGCCCCCCAAAAGGTTATTCAGGTCAGTGTTCCCAAAGGTTACGTAGATCAATGGTTCCCATAGGTTACGTAGATCAATGGTTCCCATAGGTTACATAGGTCAGTGGTTCCCAAAGGTTATTTAGGTCAGTGGTTCCCAAAGGATATTCAGGTCAGTGATTCCCAAGGGTTATTTAGGCGAGTGGTTCCAAATGATTTGAATAAACGAACAGGCCCCCCAAAAGGTTATTCAGGTCAGTGTTCCCAAAGGTTACGTAGATCAATGGTTCCCATAGGTTACGTAGATCAATGGTTCCCATAGGTTACATAGGTCAGTGGTTCCCAAAGGTTATTTAGGTCAGTGGTTCCCAAAGGATATTCAGGTCAGTGATTCCCAAGGGTTATTTAGGCGAGTGGTTCCAAATGATTTGAATAAACGAACAGGGCCCCCAAAAGGTTATTCAGGTCAGTGTTCCCAAAGGTTACGTAGATCAATGGTTCCCATAGGTTACATAGGTCAGAGGTTCCCAAAGGTTATTTAGTGCAGTGGTTCACAAGGGTTATTTAGGCGAGTGGTTCCACATGATTAAAATAAACGAACAGGCCCCCCAAAAGGTTATTCAGGTCAGTGTTCCCAAAGGTTACGTAGATCAATGGTTCCCATAGGTTACGTAGATCAATGGTTCCCATAGGTTACATAGGTCAGTGGTTCCCAAAGGTTATTTAGGTCAGTGGTTCCCAAAGGATATTCAGGTCAGTGATTCCCAAGGGTTATTTAGGCGAGTGGTTCCAAATGATTTGAATAAACGAACAGGCCCCCCAAAAGGTTATTCAGGTCAGTGTTCCCAAAGGTTACGTAGATCAATGGTTCCCATAGGTTACGTAGATCAATGGTTCCCATAGGTTACATAGGTCAGTGGTTCCCAAAGGTTATTTAGGTCAGTGGTTCCCAAAGGATATTCAGGTCAGTGATTCCCAAGGGTTATTTAGGCGAGTGGTTCCAAATGATTTGAATAAACGAACAGGGCCCCCAAAAGGTTATTCAGGTCAGTGTTCCCAAAGGTTACGTAGATCAATGGTTCCCATAGGTTACATAGGTCAGTGGTTCCCAAAGGTTATTTAGGTCAGTGGTTCCCAAAGGATATTCAGGTCAGTGGTTCCCAAAGGTTATTTAGGTCAGTGGTTCCCAAAGGATATTCAGGTCAGTGATTCCCAAGGGTTATTTAGGCGAGTGGTTCCAAATGATTTAAATAAATGAACAGGGTCCCCAAAAGGTTATTCAGGTCAGTGTTCCCAAAGGTTACGTAGATCAGTGGTTCCCATAGGTTACCTAGGTCAGAGGTTCCCAAAGGTTATTTATGGCAGTGGTTCCCGAAGGTTATTCAGGTCAGTAGTTCCCAAAGGTTATTCAGGTTAGTGGTTCCCAAAGGTTATTTAGGCGAGTGGTTAGAAGTGATTCAAATGAAGGAACAGGGCCCCCAGAAAAGTGGAATACGTGTACCTACCCCTGTGTACTGTAAATCGCCTCTTGTTTTCACTCTTGAAAAAAAATTTGTGATATGAAATGGGAATCGAAAAATGATTTTATTATTGACAGTTCTGTTCCTTTTCTAGCTCGTTTCGCAAAAAACTGTTGCTAACTGAACTTTGTCGTGTGTTTGTCCGGACACATTCAACATTTGTGTTTTAAGAGATAAACTAAAAAGTATTTTTTGTGTGTTATGTGAATATTGATAATTTATTACGATTCGCCTGTCTGGAATTTTCCGATAGTTTGAATTTCTACCGCTAGAGGCAGCTAAAATTGAAGAAAGAAAAGAAATTATATATGCCTATTGTAAGCGATCCATTTATGCTAAATATTTAAACTATAGCTGTCAGCGGGTTATGGCCAACGGATTTGCATTCACAATATAACTCGGTTTCTTTCTCCAGGAGACATGGGCAGAGGGAGGGGATCTGTTGCCACCGACTGGGCCGCTTCCGTCGGATCAAGTCCCAACTGGGTCAGCGTTGAGATATATCTTCACAAAATTTCCCCGCCTTGCCCTCGGTCGGCAGAGACCACCGATGGGCTTGGAAGGGCCGCCGTCCGTCGGATGGGATGTTAAGCCGTGTCCTCTTATGCGAGAGAGCCATATCCTATGCACATCAAAGAACACACTGGATGGCCTCGACGGGAGGCTACCATCTGTCTCCCAACAACTATTCCAGTGGGTTCCCTCCCCCAACCTTTTCTATGCCTTCGGGATCCTTGTGACCTGGCCATTTAGGTCCAAAAGTCAAAAACTTTTTTTTTGAAACTACATCAGATGTTGTTTGCATTGACTGATGCGCTCTGCCCAACCTCATCATCTCTTATTAAACTAATCAAAGTGCTGCGTAAGGTATCCCGGGAACAAAATCACAAATATCCTGTTCTCTTGCACGCTCAAGAATAGAAGAGCAACTTTTGATTTGTTAGAGAATTTCTCACAGTAAGTTAATTTAAAATTAAACTTTTTGTAAGCAAGATAACAGTAAAATTCGTGTCTAAGCGTCTGGAACAACATTATGAGTGTTAAGCGGTTTGTCTGATTAAGTAACGATGAGGTTAGACGAAAGCATCATCAACCACTTTTAGGCAGCATCTTACGTAGGAAGAAATTGCGTTGGTTTGGCCATGTGGCCCATATGCTGCACTATAGTTAGCAAAATAGAGTGATCAACTGCTTGCCTAAATGATCGAGGAAGAGACAATGCGAAGAACAGGATATTGTTCGAATCAGCTCTTCAAAGGCCAAATTGAAATAACTTTTGGATCCCATTTGAATTTCTCTCTCTGCCTCTGCACGCTCCCAGTTGTGATTGTAGCATTTCAGTGAATGCGCGAGGACTTTGTAGGTCGCAGTGCGAGATGGGAAAAGTATGTCTCGTGAGACAGAGAAGACGGGACGAAACATTGTGTGAAATATGGGACGATGCGCGTGCTCTTGCATAGGTACATGCAAAAGAAATTGCTGAACATTCTATAATGAAACTCTGCATTGAACTGAAGTTAAAAAATCCACGAATAAGAAATTTATAAATTGCCTTCAAACGGCTGCTTGCCACAGAGGTCTGACAGGAGCCTGTCAGTACAGTACGCCTTAGAGAAGATCTGTGAGGAAGGCGACACCTCAGCAGAAGACAACACAATAAGGAAAACATTCATGCCTTATCCGTGTCTCGAACCCAGATTCCTTTCAGGAGTAACGAAGCACAGTAACGACTCGGCAACAGGAACGGCTGATGCTTGCTATAATTCCGTCTATTTGCAGAAGTCGGTGTTAGAGAAATTCGTAACATGTATATATGTATCGATAAGGATGGATTCCAAAGAGGAAATAATAAGATTCAAGGATAGAAACGAGAAGTTTTTCATGCAATTCGATGATGACACGAGAAACGGTTTTATTTCATTTCACACTTTCTTTTTCAATGTCATGGGAATGAAGATAACGGGACACATCTCAGTGAGCATGTTTAACAAACTGAGCAGGTTGTTCAGAGAACAGTTATGTTATCTTCCGTCCACTACATCCTCTCTCTCTTTGGTATTTAGAATGGCCGAATATTTCCTCTTTGGCATTAGCCGTCTACCTCCGCTTCTTCGTCAACAGATTCTGATCTGCTTCAGAACTGCTTCTTCGTCAACAGATTCTGATCCATTTCACGACGCCGGATCTTCACTTCGTCTCGTGCAATCATGCGATTTCTTCCTAGTTTCCTTCCGGGTAACGTCGGTCATCACCTCGACACGAGAGATTAATCCCTCTGGCCCCACGCGCTCTTCCTGGGAACGAGACCTTCTGGTCATCGGTTCTGCTTCCGACAGACATCGCCCAGCAGGTGCAGATGCCTGACTGGCACGTGCCTAGCGATGGGTTCCCACTTCGACGACAGAAGGAAGAGACTTCTCTACGTTGTTGCGAACACTGGCAACGATCTCAAACAGACGATGAAGAGCAAGCTTGGCGCTTTATTTACCGACTCTCCTTTTGCATCGGAAGCGAGGAGCAGAAACTGAGTGATGCATAGAGAAGTAGGGGGGGGGGGGGAAGAGTTCTCGCAATCCTTCGTTTCGGGATGCATCGTCGGAAGAATTTACATCGCATGCTGTTATGAAATTAGGGAAGTTCCCAATTTATGAAATTAAAAATAATAACTATGAACGGAAGTCTTCTTCAAGTTGTCCACTACATATTACAGGCACGTAGCTATAAAATTGTTTCGGGGGAGAAAGAATTCTTCTCACGTGATATATTAGCAACGGTAAACCGCTAAATATAGTTCATAAAGATAAAGGAACCATGATTATTATTTTCCGTAATAAAACTAGTCGGGAAAATGATTATTGATCTCTCAATTCATTTTCACATCTTTTCAGCATCACCTGTGCACATTGCAGTCTATTTCCATATTAAGGAGTTATTTTGTTCTCGGAATCAACTTCCTTTGGACAAAGATTCTCGACATCTCTTGGAATTTGGAACTCATTTATAACACACTCAAAAAAACAGAATTTCTTGTACATCCGTATAATCTTCCAGTCACTTAGTTCCTCTTGATGCTTCTATAAAATAATTTCCTACATTTTGTCTTTCTTGCGTTTTTTTCCCTTTTCCTAAAGACTGCATTTACGCAATGAACTCCGTGTTTTTTAATGAAAGTGTTTGATACACTTGACTCGTTTTACTTTTTCTTATTCAGCATAAAGGGGAAGACGACACCGAGAGCATTGCCCTGCCGTGTAGTCTGCGTCAACCTGAAAGCGTAGTCATGCAGAGAAAAATTCATATACGGAATAGGTTTATTTATATTAAATATTTTTTACAACTGTTGATAAAAATGGAAAGTCAATATTTTTTAAAGAAATCAATTTTATGAATGATTTTATGAATGAAATTTATAATATTTTATGAATTTCATTAAAAATTTTAGCTACCACATGACAACTTAGTCGCTCTCATTTTTGCAGTATTTAGTAAAATCAATCAAAGGCTATTCTTATTATTTTTAATATTTTGTGGTTTTCAAACTTCAATAAATAATAATCTCCCTTTTGCCACTTCCAAACGCCATTTCTGAAAGTAAAGCTAGACTTATAAGTTATAGATATGAATTACACACAAAGCGTAAATAATCCCTTATCAGGTAGGAAAAGAAAAAATATTATTTCAAACAATTTGATTCCTGTAAAAACAATCCAAAGCAAAATTGGGAACTCATCAACAAAATTATCAACAATAAACCTAAAACTGCCATTGACGATTTTATCATGAAGAATATGCCACAAGGTACGTCTGAAACTCAAGCAGCAGAGAAATTTAACAACACCTTTGCAGACATTATTGTGAATCTTAGAGACGATAACCGTATACAGAATCTCTCTACAGTTCCTAAACATATCCAATCTTCTATTCCCTTAATTTTTATTCCTTTCAAAATTTTAACGTTACAATCTTAATTAAAAAGTTAAAATTTTTAAGGTTACAATCCATTAATTATTTTCAACTTCCAAAAATATTAAACAATTACGGGAAATATATAAGGGCATATGCAGTACCTTACGTATACAGTACCTTACCAAGGGAAATTGTTTTATTAAACAAATTTAAAGAAAGCAATAAAAAGACTAAAAATTTTCTTCTAGGCACTAAAATCAATATAAAAATTTGAACCACCAAAATGGAGGTTCCACTGAAATTCACATAATTCGATGTCATTGTTTTAAACTGTATCTTATGTATTTCCACGTAACGTTCTTCTTCTTCTCTCCTACAGATAAGCAGATGCTTTGCGGGTCATTTGCTTAAACTCTTGTATAACTAACATAAATAAAGATTATTACTTTTATTAAAGATGCATTTGAAGGTGAAGAGGTCACGCCAGGAAGAACATAGAGGTCGATGAGAGGGAGATATGTTATTAAGACCAACCTTTTTGGGATGCTGATGTGAATTTGACGATTTTCATGCGAGTTTCATGAACTTGACGAGGCAATGTCTGGAATCACTTTCGAATACCAATCTGGATTCTTCTCGGAAGAACAGCACTCCCACCCTCCTCCATTGTCCTGGGTTCAGGTCACATACTGCTCACATCTCTCCATCCACTCTTGACAAAAGTTCATCTTGACTCTTTTTGCCTTTGGGGGAGGGGAGATCATCGATGATGACTTCTCCTCATTTGAGGCCCCTAACCGGAAAGAATTCTTTCTGGCAGGTTTCAATTTCTGAAACATTTAACGTTTGTTACCTTATCAAGATAAAAAGGCGAAATCTGCTTTCGTCTATTTTAGGGACGTTGATACAACAATTTGCGACTCTCATAGCTTTACAAGTCCAGTTATTTTTTTTATAAAAAATTCTCTGATATCAGTAAACGTCTAAATCCGTTGATACATAAAAAAAATCCAGAAATACGAAATAAATACTTTCGATGTCAGATTCGACCGACCTTTTCCCCTTGATCGTTAGTACAATTGCAAAAACCTTAGAACTTCAAAGTGGAGAACAAGGGATTTGTCAAATGAGCGCAATTTTGGTTAGATCGTATTGTTTATTGACATGTAACTGAGCCTTCTGAGATAGAAATATTTCAACGTCGAAGGTTGAAGTTCATTTCTAATGAAACCACAGATATGATGCAAGCAGAACTTGAAAAACGATTTACTAATAAACAGGAGCTTAGAGTAGCAGTTACTGCAGTTGAAGATGCCATTGCAGACACTGAAAATTTTGCATTTCTGAAAGAACTGGGAGGTTCAGACCCCACAAAGGGAAGAATTTTATTGATGCTTAATATTATCCCAACAAATTCAAAGTTAAAGAGAAAGCTAATGATCCTATTAAAATGTTTTATGAGATGGAAGATGTTTTGGAAGAAGTTTATGACCTGGCGGGAGCTTCCAGAATATTTCCCTGCAGCACTGCCATATGTGAAACCATTTTCTCGGTATTTAGGAGAACTGACAGGCTGAAGCGACAAAATATTATAAGTCAAAGACAGGAAAATTTAGGTTTATTCTGTCTGAATAGAGTCTTCCAAGAAATATAGATATTTCTACATTTCTGAAGAACTTCAAGTAGAAGTAACACACCGGTTGGATCGAGTCCAGTAAGTGGCATGCTACTCATAAACTGAGATTGCCTAATTAAAAAAAATTAACAAAAATGAAAACTTTAAATATTTCAAAATAATGAAAATTAATATTCTTTACTCGTTCGATAGTGAACCTAGTTAATAACGCTACCTTCATTCTACTACTAAAAGCAGAGTTTCGAAGAGCCTTGTTCGTCAATGGATCTAATTTTAATCACACTTCTCCAAAGTGAATGCGCAACAATTTGGGTCAGACTTTGGTCAGCCACCTTTACAAATGCCAAAGCCCCCCCCCCCCCGCCTCACACCATGTTGCATTCAATTGGCTACGGGCCTGTCCCACTTGCAGGCTCTAAATATCCTTCAGTTTGTCTTCAGGTGGCCCACCAGTAACTGCGCAAATGTCCAGGGTCAGTGAAGATAGAATTCAGAATTACTAACACCCAGCTCGTCTGCTCTCCTGAGGCTATTCAGCCTCTATGTCTTCCAATGATTCTACACCTTCAATCCATCGGCAAATGTTCTCTTCTTTACATTTCCAACCGTTTGGCTGCGGATATGAACAATCTTCTAACAATCCTCAAGCACCTATTGCCATAAAAGTCTGACAGGAACCTGTCAGCTATAATACGCCATAGGGTACGGAATCTGTACAGAATCTGTACGCCATCTGTACGGAAGAAATGTCAGGAGAAAGATAAAACAAAAAAGAAAATATTCATACCCTATTCGGGGCACGAAACCAGGTCTTCGATCAGTAGCCAAGCGTAGACCACTTGGCTATCGGAGTTCGCTTTAAAAGCGTGAAAAAACGAAAGTGTATAAATTCGGAGTCTTTGTAACTTTCAAGACAAAGACAGATGACCTCATCGGTGAGTCGGAAAATTCTCCATTTCACCGATGCCGAATTATTATTTTCAAAAATATGCTTACTTCGGAATGCAAAGCGCTTAAAATTTTATCTTACATTTTAATATCGTCTCGTTAACTTTCCTTAAAATTCCTTTCCATTTCGTTTCGTTTCACGGCAAATTTCCCTCTTAGAGGTAAAATAGAAAGTTGATTTCAAAAATTCATCTATTTACATTCGCATCGTAATTCACGAAGTACACTCTATTGCCGAAACCAATCACAACTTCTGATGTGTGTGGAAAACAACATTGAAACTAACTTTGAAAATAAGTTTTGTACGTCAAAATGCCACAGAGGATGAAATGAAGATTTTACTCAAATATTCCTAAATCTCAATCTCAATCCTCAAGCAGCCATGGGCTACGGAGGTCCAACCAGACCGTGCAATTTAGTTCTCCAAGGAGGTCTGTCCTGAGCTACATCTGATGCACCTGACCACTGCACACCAATTCTAACAAGGTCCTGTTTGATATTGTCTGCACACCACATCCTAGGTCTCCCCCTCTTTCTGAGGCCTTTAGGCACACTGTTCATAATCCTATTCGCCAATCTATAATTATTCATACAAGCAACATGGCCAAACCAACGGAGTCTCTCTCTGCACAATATGCTGCTTAAAGGAGGTTGCAAACTCCTTTGCCTAACCTCATCATTAGTTACAAAGTTGAACCACCTAACGCCCAAGATACTGCGTAAGCATCTAGAATCAAAAGCATCTAGTTTCCTGTTATCTTGTTTACAAAGTGTCCAAGTTTCACTACCATAACTAACCCTAGAAAGAACCAAACTATTATACAGTCTAATTTTAGTTTTTAGGTGTATACGCCTATTTCTCCACACTCTCCATAGATTCTTAAAAGTCCCGGCAGCAATCCCTATTCGTCTGTTAATCTCATGCCGCACATCACCATTATCTGTTGCATAACTCCCAAGATAATTAAACTGTGACACCTGCTCAAGATTGCAACCATTCAGGTTAACTGAATCACAGCCTGCCTGACCAATTTTCATCACTTTAGTTTTCTCTCTGTTTATAACCAAACCTACTCTACTACCAGTTTCATCAACAGCTCGAATGAAAGAGTTCATCTCATCAACATCATTTGCCAAAAGGGCTAAATCATCAGCATAATCTAAATCAGAAATTTTCCTACCTCCAGACCATTTAAAGCCAAAATCTTTCCCTTTAAGTGATTTTTCGTCTAACATAATCAATAACCAAAGAGAAAAGGAGACAATGCAAAACCCACTTCGGACCAAAGGAAAACTTCTAGAAATAGGCATTTGAGCATTTTTCTCATCTACCCTACAGTGTGGACCTAGCTCCTTCCGACTGCCATCTCTTTCATTCGATAGCTCATTTGCTACCGAAGTAAGCGGTTTCAAACATTTCAGGAAGTTATTTTTTCAGGGAGTTATTTCATCTCCGAGGACCAAGCTTCGTATTGAAGAGGAATTGAACAACTTGCCGAAAGATGACTACGAGCCCAGCATCATTGAAAATGTTGGTTTATATTTCGCTGAGTATGGGTTCGTTATTTATATTGTAATAAATCATTTCTCAAGTAGAGGATAAAATGCGTAGCTTAGGAATCACTCTAGAATTATTTTTCGCATTTGCCGAATCTTTCAATAGTTTGAATTTGTACCTTTACAGGGCGCTGTAGTTGGAAAAATGAGAAAACATTTTCTGGATTCAAAAATAAGCATTCTGCATTCTCCAGAGACGGATGGAACTTTTTATTTTTCATTTTCCCGGTTATTGAGAGTCTCCCCCCTCCCCTCCTGCCGAGTCTTCTAATGCCGTAACTGTATTCGTCCTCTTTATATTAGGAATGGTGGAAGAAATGAATCTGAAGAAGTCAATTTGCATTCGAATTATGTTTGTAACGAAAAATCATTTGTGTGACTCGAAAGTTTCTGCTGCCGAGCGAAGGCAACAGACAACAGATTTGATTTTGACATTCCAAATCCAAATCCAATCCCACCCACCCGTCCATCAACTTCTCCGGATAGGTTTTAGACATGAGATTCTTCTCAACTGATTATCACTCAGTAAAAACCCAGAAGCTTCTTTAATTTGTTTCCTACTCTTCGATATCAAATCTTCAAGGAGCATAAGGACAGCCAATCCGATTTCTCCATTTTTATTTTCTCCGATTCATCTTTCTGCACAGAAGATGCTGCTCAAAGGACGTAGAAAGTTCAGATGCATTCAGCGACCTCTATCATTGCTCACAAATGCCAAACCATCGACTATTCGTTTCGCTTCTTCGCCAAGGAGAAACTTCAAGTCAATCTTGTTGACTTACGTTCAGCGAATGAATGTTATTTATATTCTAAGAAAAACCCTCTTTGAGCAAATAAATGCGATTCTTCACCAACGGAGACACCAGCGTCGAACCTGGAAGCCATCTTTCGATGGCAGTGGGCAGGAGAGCCCGTCTCTCTGATCCAAAGGGATCGCATCTGTCTTCACGGCAAATGCCCTGCACATCCACTCCCAGAGGATGAGGAGCAATTCTTCCCCTATTGTCATCTTTACGACTCACTGCTCCAGCAAAGATCCTGCTGCTGGTCGTCTTTCGGTCGCTGGGGAGTTTTCTGTTTCTTCCGATCCCTTCCTTCACCTTGCTGTCAAAGACATCTCCCAACTCTCGCTCTTCCAGCTCCTTAGGGTGACGCGAATATTTCCTTTACAGTGACTTGATGCTCTTTTAGCGGTGGCAGATGTTTTATTTATGGACCGAGGGATTCTTTTGCTCTTTAAGCAAAGCTTGCCATTATTGTTTGGAGTTTTTTATTTAATTTTATTTTTTATTTAACTGGTCTTAAGTATATTTCGCGGTTTTCTGAGGGAACATAAATTTATTATTTTCCAGAGGAAAAAAAAGTATGAAAGTTTTTAAAATAGAGAACATTTCAGATTTTTAATAATATTTCTGCTTCTTAATTTTAAACCACATATCTTAATTTGTTCGCGTGTCACATCACTTATAGTTTTCAGATTCAAATCGTTTGCGGGAACGAAATTATGACGAAATAATGAGCGGGAAGTAACAGAACGAAATTGGAGAAATTATCTCGAGTTCTGCTCACTCTAGAGTAACTGATGGTTGGAAGATGACGTTTTCCGAAATGATTCTTTCTCATCATTACGTTCCCTCGGAAAACCGTGATACCGAAGAACAAGTACCGTATTGCAATTGTTTGTAATGATCCATCGTAGAATTCGGCAGCAATCAGTAATGTAAATATTGAATAATGGTGAAAATTTTGCCTTGAATGATAATACTCAAAATATTTTCAATAAATATTAATTGAAATAATTTGTTCTACAATGATGGCATGTCTTTTTAAAACAATACTTTTATCACTATGTAATCTTACCGAAGTTTCAGAGTGCTTTTTATGTCATCGATGGTTTTAGTATTTCGTTGTGGCGGTGGCAGCATTAGAAATCGACTGACGACAACTTGATCTCCTCTTTACGATCGTCGCTTTCCTTCGGGGGGGGGGGGGGAGAGTTGGATCTGAAGTGGAAATCTTGAAATGCAGAATATCCACGAATCCCAGTTCGAAATGGATACGTCCTAAGAAGGATGTCAATCCCTTTTTGGCAAGTACTGCTAATTAGCGGCTTAGTCTTTCTCTTATCAGTAACTGAAAAAGAGAGATTTTAAAGATCTAATCTGGCCTCTCAGATTTTGCAAAAATATATCGATTGTTGGTCTATAGCAGTGGTTCTCAAAGGGTTGCAGCAAAATCGGATGATATTGAAGACAAAAGCAAATCTATAAACCATTATTTTGTTGCTACTTTCTGCCACTGATTTTTCAGTTAACGTTTTCCGTTTAATCAAAATCTTATTCATATTACATTTAAATGTTAAAACCAAAATGAACACAAAACATGTGCATAACACGAGCACTACCTTCAATACAAGACAGAAGTTGAACAGAATAGTCTGAGGTTACAAACGACTCCACAGAAATGGCTATTATTGAAGGCAAACTGCGCATGCGCAAGTCTCCCGTAGTGTTGCCACTTAAATTTTAGTGTGTCGCGAGTATTCAAGGCGAAAAATAGTGTGCCGTGAGCAAAAAAGTTTGAGAATCGGTTGTCTGTAGTCTTCATTGCCTGTTTATTATCAACTAAACCACCTCGAATTTCGGCATAATAATTATTAAACTTATTTGCCAACTCGAAACCTCTAACATCGATTATTGCCTTCAATTATTTCCTTTGGCAACCCATTGTTTTTTCAGTGCCCCACACATGAATCGTATCAACTCTTTTTAACTTTAGATTTATTGTTGGAAAATTTAATTTTATATCAGGTTAGTCGAAATGTTTTTATATTTCTTATTCTCCCAAAATTTCTTATCGGTCCTAAGTCCAGCCTTATAACATTTACCCATATTTTTTCTATTGAGATAAACTCTAACAAAACGTTTGTGATCCATGGGTTTATTTTTTTCTTTGTTCGCAAATATTATCTTTGTATTCCTCAACTGGTTTTTGCAATAATAATAATAATAATCTTTATTCATATTCATGTTAGTTATACAAGAATTTAAGCAAATGACCCGCAAAGCATCTGCTTATCTGTAGGAGAGAAGAAGAAGAACGTTACGTGGAAATACATAAGATACAGTTTAAAACAATGACATCGAATTATGTGAATTTCAGTGGAACCTCCATTTTGGTGGTTCAAATTTTTATATTGATTTTAGTGCCTAGAAGAAAATTTTTAGTCTTTTTATTGATTTCTTTAAATTTGTTTGATAAAATAATTTCCCTTGGTTATGCCCTTGTACATTTCCCGTAATTGTTTAATATTTTTGGAAGTTGGAAATAATTATTGGATTGTAACCTTGTGTTTTTCCCATGAGAGATTTTAGATTAAAATTGATTGTCAAAAACATTTTCAAATGATGCTGTATTTGTAAAGGTTGTGAAAAGAAAGTATCCCTAAATAATTTAGTCTTTCTACCCTGTGATAAAATGAATTTCTTAACTTGTATGGGATTATATTTTTAGCAATGGAATAATATCTATATTCTTTATATTTGTGAGGTTAGTTGAGCCGTATATTATTAAACCATAAGTCAATATAGATTCACAGATAGCTTTGTAAACCAAAATACATGTATGTGTGCTTGCAACAAATTGTAGTTTGTAAAGTTTAGTTGCATATAGACGGAATTTCCCTGCTAACTTTTGAAAATATGTATTCCATCGAAAGGTTGTGTCCATGTAAAGTCCAAGATATTTATGGCTCTCAACACGTTCAATAACATCACAGTCGCAGCAGTCAGGGTCATGAGTTATCATGTTATGAGAACACAAGGGTTCGTGGTTTTTTATTGCATAAGATGAAAGATCATAATATCCTGGTGAATGAAAGCTGAGCCATTTGGTTTTATCTGAGTTTTTGTAAATACGATTAATGTGAGACCAGTTAATAATTTTGTTAAAATCATCCTGTGTATCTCGGACTGCTTCTCCTATTTTGTGATTCACGTTAACCAAGGCGGTATATAGGAGAGCCCTTCAGTTTAAGGTTAGCTAGATCATTAATATAAATAATGAATAAGAGCGGACCTAAAATTGAACCTTGTGGGACCCCAGTGTACACTATTCTCTTGCCATTAATTTTGGTAACATGCACTCTGTTTTTCAAATAATTTTCAAGCCATTTAAAGGTAATAAATACCTCGGACACCATAGATATACAATTTTTGAGGTAGAATATATTGATCTAACGTATCAAATGCCTTACGCAAGTCCAGAAAGATAGCAGCTGCTTTTTTCCGTTGTTTAAAGTTCCGTTAATGACGTTAGAAAACTCCATTAAAAGTGTAATTGCATTTTTACCTTTTCGGAAACCATATTGCTTTTCGCTAATAATGTTACGTTTTTTCAAGAAATTGGCTAGAACATTAGCTACACATCTTTCAAGTATTGTTTGAAGAACGGGTAAGATGGCAATAGGCCTATAGTTAGTGCAATCGGATTTAGTTCCACTTTTGTAAATTGGCTTTACAATAGTAATTTTGAGTTTTTTAGGGATGTTTCTTTATATATATGTTTTCATTAATAAAGTTCGTCACGAGATCAGCTAAGGAGATTTTGCATGCTTTAATGTGCTTTACGTATACCTGATCGAATCCATATGATTTTCTTTCATTTAAGTCACTTAGGATTTTGAAAGTTGCTTGTTTTGAGATGGGAGGAATAAAAATTGAGGGAATAGAAGATTGGATATGTTTAGGAAGTGTAGAGAGATTCTGTATACGGTTATCGTCTCTAAGATTCACAATAATGTCTGCAAAGGTGTTGTTAAATTTCTCTGCTGCTTGAGTTTCAGACGTACCTTGTGGCATATTCTTCATGATAAAATCGTCAATGGCAGTTTTAGGTTTATTGTTGATAATTTTGTTGATGAGTTCCCAATTTTGCTTTGGATTGTTTTTACAGGAATCAAATTGTTTGAAGTAATATTTTTTCTTTTCCTGTCTAATATTAGAAGAGACTGTGTTTCTTAAGTTTGTGTATAGTAATTTAAATTTTCTATTTCTCTTGTTATTTTTTTTAGTCAATCTAAGCCGAGTCCCTTTTTCTTATTAAGTTTATTATTTCCTGATTTATCCAGTCTTTGCTACAATTGCGTTGTTTAATTTTTGATCCATCCTGTAGTTTATTAATTTTGCTATCAGGGGGCTGTTTGATATTGTTGGCCCTACCTATCTCAATAAACCTAGTTTCTTTAAAAATCCTACTAATCATCTTCTCTCTGCAGGAACATGGAACGTGAGGACATTACATAGAGATTATTCTCTTGATGTCCTCATGCAGGAATTCCAGCGCTATAACCTAGATATTCTAGGCTTGCAAGAGACCAGATGGACAGGTAAAGGTGAGATAGTTAAAAAAAACTTTAAATTTCTCTTTACAGGAAGGGAGGATGGAAAGCATCACCAAAGTGTGGGTCTGCTGCTCAGCAGACACGCTAGTGATGCTCTTCTAGGATATGAGTGCATTAATGAAAGGTTTCTTACAGCAAAATTTCAGACAAGCATTAAAGACATGAATGTTATCTGCTGTTTTGCCCCCACTGAGCATGCCGATGAGGATGAGAAGGATAGGTTTTACGGACAACTTCAGGATATTTTGAATTCTGTCAAGAAAGGAGATATTACCCTTCTTCTAGGTGACTTCAATGCCAAAGTTGGTACTGACTCTGACCTTTGGGGAGGAGTGATAGGCCCTTTTGGTATTGGTAGCTGCAATGGCAATGGGCAACGTCTCCTACAGGTAAGTAAACTAAATGGATTCAGAATAACTAACACTTATTACAAACACCGCGACATACATAAATACACATGGGTTTCACCTGGGCTGCATAAGAATATGTTTGATTATATATTAATTAACAGCAAATGGGCTAGTTCTGTAAGAAATACCAGGGCATATAGGGGAGCTGAAATTGGATCTGACCATTACCTTGTTAAAAGTGTCTTGCAACTTGAATTTAAGAGGTCTTGTGCTAAGGTTTAAAAATTTGCCTTTAATACAGAAGCTCTGAAAGACCCTGTTATAGCTCAAGCTTACCATGATAGGTTACTTAGTCATTATGACAGTCATGGTTTGTTTACTGCTGAAGTTGAGGAAGAACGGGACCATTTTAAACAGGCTTTTTTGGAAACTAAGAGTACTCTTTTAGGAAAAAAAGGAGCAGAGGAGGCAGAATTATCTGAGTGATAAGGCACTTGAGCTTATTTCAGAAAGAAAGAACTGTAGGAATGTCCTTAATCAATACCCTACTAGTGCTAATAGAAAGCATTACAGAAAGCTTAATAAAAGTGTAAAGGATCAGTTAGCTGCTGATAAGAATCTTTGGCTTGATGGCTTGATTGACAAAGCCGAGGAAGCGGTTAAGCAGCACAACAGTAGAGAGCTGCACCAGAGAGTTAATGTTTTATGTGGTAGAAAACGGACAAGCATACAAGGATTGAAGGATAAACAAGGTAGGTTATAGAAGGTGAGAATTCTGTCATGGCTAGGTGGGCTGAGCATTTCAGTGATGTTCTAAACAATGTGGTTAGTTCTACTCCAATTGTTTGCAATGATGATGGATGCATTGGTGGCTTTAATATTGGCTCTATGACACAATCTGAAGTTATTTTGGCTATTTCTAAACTTAAACTTCAAAAATCCCCAGGGGTAGATGAAATTATTACGGAAATTCTTAGAGCTGGGAATGTTTCTGTTACCACTTGGATGACTGAAACTTTGAATATCTTTTATGATAAAGGCATGGTTCCTAAGGATTTTACCAGAGTTATTATTATCCCTATTTTCAAAAAAGGTGATCGCAGTTCTTGTGATAACTATAGGGGTATCAGCCTACTCTCTGTTCCAGGTAAAGTTCTTTCCATGATTGTGCTTAATAGAATTAAGAATCTGGTTGACAGTCAATTGCGTGATGAGCAATGTGGGTTCAGAAGTGGTAGGGGATGTTTAGATCAGATATTTTCACTTAGGCAGATTCTTGAGAAATGTTTACAGTTTCAGAAACCTTTGGTTGCTAGCTTTGTTGATTTCAAAAAGTCTTTCGACTCTGTTGATCGCCATAATTTGTGGTTGATTGTGAGATCATATGGTATACCAGACAAGTTAGTTAACATAATGAAAGCTCTCTATAATAACACTGAGTCGTGTGTGAGAGTTGGTAAGGCTCGTTGCAATTGGTTTAGCATTACTTCTGATATTCGACAAGGGTGCATTTTGTCTCCTTTTCTCTCTAGTTTGGTTGTTGATTATGTTATGCGAAATTCACTTCAAGGGAAAGATTTTGGCCTTACATGGACTGGAGATACTAAAATTTCTGATTTAGATTATGCTGATGATTTAGCCCTTTTGGCAAATGATGTTGATGAGATGAACTCTTTCATTCGAGCTGTTGATGAAACTGGTAGTAGAGTAGGTTGGTTATAAACAGAGATAAAACTAAAGTGATGAAAATTGGTCAGGCAGGCTGTGATTCAGTTAATCGGAATGGTTGCAGTCTTGAGCAGGTGTCACAGTTTAATTATCTTGGGGGCTATGTAACAGATATTGGTGATGTGCGGCATTAGATTAACAGACGGATAGGGATTGCTGCCGGGACTTTTAAGAATCTGTGGAGAGTGTGGAGAAATAGGCGTATTCACCTAAAGACTAAAATTAGACCTTATAATAGTTTGGTTCTTTCTAGGATTAGTTATGGCAGTGAAACCTGGACGCTTTGTAAACATGATAACAGGAAATTAGATGCTTTTGATTCTAGATGCTTATGCAGTATCTTGCGCATTAGATGGTTCAACTTTGTAACTTATGATGAGAGTGCAACCTCCTTTAAGCAGCATATTGTGCAGAGAGAGAGTCCTCTGGTTTGGCCATGTTGCCCGTATGGATAATTATAGATTTGCGAATAGGGTTATGAACAGTGTGCCTAAAGGCTTCAGAAAAAGGGGGAGACCAAGGATGAGGTGGGCAGACAATGTCAAACAGGACCTTGTTAGAATTGGTGTGCAGTGGTCAGATGCAGCAGATGTAGCTCAGGACAGACTTGCTTGGAGAAATAAATTGCACGGTCTGGTTGGACCTCCGTAGCCCATGGCTGCTTGAGGATGATGATGATGATTGTTAACAATCGCCGTATATTTTTTTTATGAATGCTTCATAAAGTACGTCTATTGGTTCTGAATTTGGTGTTTCATTTCCCGTGCCTCTGTCCAGCCAGTTTGTTAGACTTATTTCTTTGCATATCTTTTTATGATCTAAGATTGTTTTTGTGTTAAAATTGCTGTCTAGCTTTTTTGTGTGATTGGACGGATTCCCCAGTTTTTTTTCCCGCAATTGCGGCAATTAAGTAGTGGTCTGCGATTATACTGCAAAAAAATTCATTGATTTTGTATCGAGTTTAATGTCAAGTCGGACGTTAATGTGATCAGTTCATGTCTGAGAGAGAGAGAGTCACCAATGATATCTTCTCTGGTGATGCCAATTAATGATAGGTGAGAATCCAAATCGGTTAGCAACTCTACGTATTTGCCAACTCCGTGTTTTTTGATACTTTTGATATCTAAATTAAAGTCTCCTACTAGTATTTGATTGCGATGTTTATCAATTGTTTGGAACCAGTTTTTGAGGTTAGAAAGAAAAATGTTAACGTCCGAGTTGGTGATCTGTAATTAGCAAGTAAATTGAAAGTTAATTTACCCTTGTATATATTTATATTAAAAAAACCTTTATCCGCTTTCAAATTTCTTACTTGTTCCCAATTTATTTCTTTTAACTTACTCTTCAATTTATTAATATTTAATTTATTTTCTTCACTGAACCAGTGTTTTGCAATTCTTTCTGATTTAGAGTTTAACATAACTGTGATATCAATAAAGTAGTGATCTGTTAATAATAATTTAATAATGTAAGTATGACAGTTTCATAACTCAAAATTTCTTAAAAATACATGATCTAGACAGGTTCCTGACTGCGGCCTAGTTATCTGTTTAACTGCAAAGAAAACCACATGCTGTTACCGAATTTAAGTAATCAGTAACCAATTCAGTTTTATTTAGCAGATCCAAATTTATCTTGCCTAATAAAATTACATATCTATCATTCGTTCCATTTAGTTTCATTTTTAATTCCTGAACAAACCTTTTAATTGTAAACTCATGTAATCTGTAAAGTGGCAAAACGGTAAACTTGTGATTATTTAATTTTAAATTTAATTCGATAAAATCTGCCGTTTCGAATTTTTTTGATATGGTCTTTCGCATAGACGATCACCCCTCCAAATCGATTTATGCAACCGCTTTTAAAATAAGTGTTATAGCCCTCAATATAATGGTTTCCAGTACCGTTATCCTTAATCCATATTTCTGTCAATACGATTATATCTGGCTTTCCATCTGTTCAATTTAGATGTGTTAAAAAGTGGTCCAAATTTTTTCACATACTGCGTATATTTCCCTGTTTGAGTTTTAAACAGTTTAAATTCTCCCCCAATCATATATTCACTTCAGATATCTGATCTGTTTTAATACTTGTTACCTATTTTTAGTGTCAATGATAGCATAATCGCTAAGAGAAAAAAAAAAGTTATTTTGCTTAGATCATCTGTAATGCTAATCCCATTTACTGAGGAATTTTCATTTTCACTTACAAAAGTCTTTGCATCGCGAACTCACGAGAATTTATATCCTCTATGTTTTTGTTTAACTTTTACTTCATAGATTAACTTTATATTTTCTGATGGCAGATGATCATTGACAAAAATGTTTCCAGGTTTAAAATTTTCATCAATTCAGTCGTCTTTAGGTCTCTTTTTTGTTCCCATTGCTTGGTCCAGAATTCTTTCATCTTCCTTCATCCTAACTGGACCATAATCGAACGACTCCTATTTTTATTTGGAGAACCAATTCTATGAATGGCTTGAAAATCTTTCTTGTTTTCGTCAATTTTTAATATATCTGCCACCTTGTTTCCAATTTCTTCTGCATTGTATAGTACATACCTATCCATTTTCTGTTCAAATTTATACTCACAACGCAGCAAGGCGGGAGTGGCTCATTCGGTAGCGTTCCAGGTTCGTAATCTGCAGTTCCTAGGTTCGAGTCCCAGCTGAGCCAGCGTTGAGATTTATCTCCGCATAACTCCCCCGTCCTCGGTCAGTAGCGGACACTGATGGGTTTGGAAAGGCCGCCGCCCGTCGGATGGGACGTTAAGCCCTGTCCCCGTGAGAGAGAGAGAGACATACATTGTGGACGTTAAAGAACTGACGGGAGGCTACCATCTGTCTCCCAACAGCTGTTCCAATGGGTCCCCTCCCCACATTTGCGCCTCAGGGATTGCTGCCGGGACTTTAAAAATCTATGGAGAGTGTGGAGAAATAGGCATATACACCTAAAGACTAAAATTAGACTGTATAATAGTTTGACCCCTCCCCACAATACTGTATAATAGTTCAAACCCCTCCCACTTTTTGCGCCCTCGGGGTCCTTATGACCTGGCCATTTTGTCCATTGTATACAAAAACAATACCGCTCAGAGGTAAAAGAACCCAGCCCAAACAATCCAGTGGCTAAACTTTATAAATCTGAAAAATTTGAAATTTTAAGCACTTTCACAGTTTTAGCGACTGCTTAAAGCAGTGGAATGTTGACAGATCAGTTACCAATCCGTCTTCAAGCTATCCTGGATATTTTTAGCAAAATAACAATTTCAAACTCATTAAAATTTAGCTATCATAGTTTCTCATAACAAATTGGTGTAAAATAAAAAATTATGAAACTTCTCATGTTTTTATTAATAGCAGTTTGCTGCCGGGATTATTTTCTGAACGATTTTAAATTTTCCATTTTGAAGCACGCGATTCGATCATTTTCTTCCAAGGGATGGAAATGAGATTGAGTTTGAATAAGGAAACTTTTCGCTATAAAGAACTAATTTCCTTCCTTATAAACTCTAATGAGAAATCTCAGAAGGGGAAAAAATTCTCTTCTTATAGGAAATGAAACCACGAAGAAAAAACGCCTTGAAACAAAAATAAACTATCGAGCAAACATCAGGCTTTGATAAAAGAATTTTGCTAACTTAGGAATTAAAAACAAAATATGCTGTAATGTAATTTTCGAAATAAACAGAACAGTTGTTATAATTTAAAGCGGTTTTGCTGCAAGATATGATCACCGTTTGGACAAACCAAAGTGTGAAAGCAATCAGAGCATTTCTGAAAGATGTATTGCATAATTAGGATACCTAATATTGCCTGACCACTGAGAACAGAAGATAGAAACTCTTTAATTGGTGATGGAGACTGATCTTTACATTCGAGATTTTTTCTGATTCTGGGCATCTCTAATAAGATCTCATCTGTTTGGGAATGGCAGAAAAGTTAATTGCATTTGTAGTAAGAATTAAACCATTTTCGAACTTATGCTCCCTGTTGTCTCTGGTAAGATCTCAAACATTTTCACTTTTAGGAAAAATTATTTTCCTTTTATCTTCATTGAAGAAGTTTATCTTTTCCTTCTGTGGATTTTAATTCCGATTTCTTTTCCTTCTGTGGATTTTAATTCCGATTTCTTTTCCTTCTGTGGATGCTGATTCCCATTTCTTTTCCTGCCATCGAGGCGTCGTTGCCGCTCAGTTGTTTGTGTGCGCGAGGCAACCTCGTCTCTCTCACCGGAAGGCATTGGAAGCGACAGGCGGAAGTTCAAGCAGAAGCGGCGTCGAGAGTAACCTCCGACGACCGAATCCCTTTCCTCCCTAATCGCTGCACGTTCTGTCGCTTCGGTTTCGCTCATCTGTCACTTGGCAGAGATGCTTGAAGATGAAGAGGATCTCTCAATCGGATGTTGACAGATAATATTTTTCGTAAAAAACTTATTTCTAAAACTGGGACTGAATTGAACAGTTGATCCGAAAAATGAAACTTTCAATGTTGGGAGTAAAATCTTTGTACGAAAGCAGATCTCTGTATGCAAATTACGTTACTACTCTACCATAGCAATATGTGCCTAATAATACCTTAAGAAGTAAAACAACACGAGAAACCTAAAGTTTAAAGTTATTGTTTATAGGTTGATAATACTTTTGCTGACATGTTTCATTTCCGTGACAACATTAGTCTGTGACTTAAGAACGGACGGTGACAGGGTCGAGTCAGGAATCAGATAGTTTGTTCTCTTAATAATGAGAAAAGAAATGAAATAGATCGACCGATAACCATAAATTTCGCCTTTTTTTAACGAAAAGGGGGAAAAGTATAAATACCCTTTACCTTATATAGCGAGAAGTTACAAACAAAACAAAAACCCGAGCGTATCTATGAAATGAATGACTAAAATAGCAGAAAACCATGAATCTGTGTTATTAAACGAGGAGAAGAAGGCAACCCATGTTCATCATCCTTCTCCAATAAATGATACCTACTCTTTACAATAAGTCCATGATTTCGCATTCCACCACCCTGTTGTTCATTTGAGGACAAAGAATCTGAAATCGAAGAGAAATTTTGACTGATGAAGCGATTCCATTTCATTTAAGATTATTTGTTCCATATTCGTTTTCGACTTTTGTAGTGGCAACTCTGATCACCAATAAAGAAAAAGGTTCTGTTGGACTACGTCAGATGTGATCACCTGGGTTCGGATCCTGTCCGACTGGGCCAGATGTGATGTCCTCCCTTCTCAGATCTGTGGAGACTGAGCCAAACGTTGTGGCCGCCGGAGGACGATGCGATTGTTGCTTAATAATTACTTCACCCTCGCTTCGGTGAAATTACAGGTTCGCGGGTTTTAAGGCCCGTGACACTGCACGCCTCTGAAGAAACTGGTGTTGAATGATGAATAACAACAGTTCATTAATTAACTGCACGACAGTTAGATAGGGACGACACAGTTTTATTTATAATATATACAGCTACGTGCTGGGAATGCGTTCAGCTCCGTGGGCCTTTGCTGCTGCAAACATTAATAATGAGGTGAAGAATCGCACACTCTGCAAGTTCTCACTTTACAGACCTCAAAACTTGGCTAATGGATAACCAACCTATGTCTACACTGTGGTTCCTCCTGAACCACAAGAATAAAACAGATTCACGCAAGAATCTCGATTCCCCTTTGGAATCGTACCCTCACTTCAAGGGTTTCTTTTTTTTAGTATGGGCGGCGTCCTTCCGACCCTTGTTGATACCGACCTTTCGTTCAACGTGCTCGCACCAAGAGTAATGTTTCAAATCTACCGCCTAGCCTCGTCGCTGCACTAGCGCCCCTAGGCTAGTCATTTACGGCCATAAACAACTGCTGGCATTCGTCACCACTTACACGGAGCAGCTTTAGACCCGAAAAACAACCTCGTGAGTCATCCCAGCACAAACATTTCCAAGAACACATAAAAATATATATAATAATAAATGTACAATACTAATACATCAATGAATAAATAAATATAAATTTCGGGGGACATGACAGCAACTACTACTCCTACTCCCTTTTCCTCTCCTCTACGTGCGGATATCCTTTCCTTTCTCGGATATTAACGAAACGGAGGTAGAAACCATATTTCCATTCGCCTTCCTGTCTCATCGCTCGTCGAATCGTCCCATTCATTACCAAGGCTCGCGCATCTGGTGAGAAATTTACTTCATCCACCTCCTCCGAAGACAATGTCGACAGGGGGGTAGTGAAGGACTACGGTTGGGGGGGGGGGAGAAATCGAAAATTTTCCAACTCGAAAATCAAATTTTGCCAACTGAGAAAATAATGTCTCTGTCAGGTTCGTACCTAGATTTTCGCTACTCTCCTGCATTTTGCTATGTAACTCCCAATTTTGCCAACTAGCAATAATTTCACAGAAATAATCCCAATATTCGCCTGAATTGTACAAGTCAGTATGAATTTTCCCAACTCCCCTTGATTTGGCCAACTCTCCTTATTTTCACAAAATCAATCCCAATCTGTACACCTCTCCTGAATTTGCCAAGTCACTGCAAATTTTTCAAACTCCCCAAAATTTTGCCAAGTTTTCCCGATTTTGTCAACTCTCCTTAATTTCAGAAACCCAATCCCAATTACCAAACTCTCCCGTATTTTACCAAGTGGATTCAAATTTTCCCAAGAATATTCGAATTTTACCAACTGCCCTAGATTTGGCTAACTCTCCTTAATTTCACAAAACTAATCCCAATTTTCACAACTCCCCTGTATTTTACCAAGTGGCTTCCAATTTTGCCAACTCCCCTTGATTTCGCCAAGAGTTCTCGATTTTTCCAACTCTCCTTAATTTCACAAAACAGATCCCAATTTTTACAACTCACCTGTACTTTACCAAGTGGTTTTCAGTTTTGCCAACTTCTCTAGATTTTGCAAAGTTGTCTCGATTTTACCACCTCTCCTTAATTTCGCAAAACAATCCCAATTTTTATATATCTCCTGAATTTGCCAAGTCACTTCAAATTTTTCAAACTATCCAAAATTTTGACAAGTTTTCTCGATTTTGTCAATTCTCCATAATTTCACAAAAACAGTCCCATTTTCACAACTCTCCCGTATTTTACCAAGTAGTTTCGAATTTTACCAACTACCCTAGATTTTGCCAAGTCATTCCGAATTTTGCGAACTTCTCACGATTTTGCCAAGTTTTCTCAATTTTGCGAATTCGCCATAATTTTACAGAAAAAAAACCCAATTTTTAACTCTCACCTAATTTTTGCAAAGTCACTCAGATTTTTACCAACTCCCCAAGGTATGCCAACTCTCCTAGATTTTGCCAACTCGCCATAATTTTAACGAAAAAAATCCCAATTTTACATCTGACTTGAATGTTGCCAACTTTCCACGATTTTGCCAACTCACCTAGATTTTTCGAAGTCGCTTCGAATTTTGCCAACTCTGAGTTACTTTGGGGGGAACCTCCCCCCCATCCCGCCATAGATACGCCCCAGGATGTCGACGTCATCGACACCGTAGCATGAGCACCATATGATTCTTTGAATCCTTGAACTGTTTCGCTTGGGGGTAGAGTTTTCTTCGACAGCTTTGACTGTCGTTGATTGACTAGAAATGATAAAACAAATCGCGACTGTAATTTTAGAAACTAAATTTCCATTTTAAGCAGAAATGAGTTCAGTTCACCTTATAAAAAATAAATACCCCTCAAGCAGTTGCTTGCCACAGAGGTCTGACAGGAGCCGTTCAGTTTATATGTTAGAGTAGAAGGTCTGAGAGGATGGCAGGACCTCAGCAGAAAAAGAACACAAACGTCCATGCCTTACGCGGGACTCGAACCCAGGTCCCTTAGATCAGTAGTCAAGCGCGCTAACCACTCGGCCACTCGGCCTCGGTTCACGTTACAAAAGAATAATAAAAGTAACTGAAGAAATCTTGAGTGCAAAACATTTATTTTGGTAGGTGGAGCAGCTTTAAGGAGACCACTCTCAGCAAGGGTGATTCTCTCTTAGCTCCGATTCCTTTTCTGCACCGTTAACTGATTCCGCTTATTTAGGTTATTTCACCTCTGAGCGAACTGATTCCGCAATCGAAACAGAGTCGCGAAAGGAGCTCACTCTCTTCTCGCGAGAGCACTGCCTCGTGTCGCTCGCTTTCATTTGCAATGAGTAGTGATGATCTTCATTCACCAACAACCCGAACAAAAGAGGAGGAATCCGCGAGATCAGTGCAGCAGCAACGACAAAAGAAGCGCCAGATTTTGCTTCCCTCTTTTCTTTTCGGCAGCTCCTCCTCCTCCTCTTCTTCTTCTGCTTCAGAGACACTCCATTGCTCGGACAGACGAGTTGAAGCATCTTTGATCTCTTTCTTGGAAGTGAGGCAGACTCCGTATCAGATGCGCTTCCAAACCACAGGAAGCCGCTATATTTAACTCACTGAGAGTTCTGGCTAACCGAAAGATGTCGCCATCGACTTTACATTCGGTCACGTTTCTACGATATTTTCCAAAATATTGAACTGAAAACCGTCTTTAGTCTTTCTCATAGCTGGCAATTCATAATGTTGTCTGCATACTTCGCAAATTACACTGGTTTGCAAGATTTTTATAATCTGAACAATTGTAGCTGCCTTTAACTATTTTTCATAAAAAATGACTAGGACGTCACATTTTTATGTTATTGGTCATTTTGACTCCTATTGAGATCTTCCTATATCAACACCTCCAGACAACTGGGAGGATACTAGATATTTCACTTTCTGTGGCTGGCAACACTGATTGCCAAGTGGGAGAAAACACGTAACAGTAACCTAACCTCAGACCACCATTCTTGTTGATTTCGTTGTAGGAGGAACACGTGCTATATGTTGAAGAGTGACTTTTGGCGTTTAACTGGCACAAAGGAAGCGTTGCGGATGTGTTAATGTGCCAGAGAAGCTTTGTTATGTGTGTGGAAATTATATTTTCCTTCCTTTGACAAAGATTGTGAAGAAAGCCTATAACTTGTATTTTGGATGTCATGTTGGAGATCAGGACAAAACATGGGCTCTACATGTGTGCTGCATTTCGTGCTTTGTTGGCCTGAGTGAATGGTTGAAAGGTAAGATAAAATCCATGCCCTTTGCAGTTCCAATGGTTTGGCGTGAGCCAACTAGTCACTTGCATGATTGCTATTTTTGTTTAACTAAAATGTTGGACTTTTCAAAAAAGAACAGAAACAAAATACAATATCCAAATGTGCCTTCAACTATAAGGCCAGTTGCTCATGGAGAAGATCTTCCTATACCAACACCTCCAACCAACTAAGAGGAGATGGATTCACATTAATCAGAGGAAGACTTTGAGGCACATTCAGATCCTGATCCTACATACACCCCTAAAACGTTAGACGAGCCTCATCTGATTCAGAAAAATGAACAAAATGATCTTGTTCGAGACCTTGGACTTCCCAAACATGCTGAGGTTTTAGGTTCAAGACTTCAAGAGTGGAATCTTCTGGCCTAAGGGTACCAGAGTTTCTTTGTTCAGAAGGAGAAATTTGGCTTTATATGCTTATTACGAGATGCAAGATGGTTTGTGTTTCTGCATAGATATTTCAGGAGTGATTGAAGAAATTGGAACAACTCACGACCCTAAGGAATTGCATCTATTTATAGATTCGTCTAAATTCAGTTTAAAAGCTGTCCTTTTCAATAAAGGAAACCAAAAATCTTTCATTCCAGTGACACACGCTGTGGGAAAAAAGTGAATTTATGAAAGCATGGAAAAAAATACTCACTGCTATAAAATATGACCAGTTGAAGTGGACAATGTGTGGTGACCTAAAAGTCATATCTCTCTTGCTGGGAGCTTCAAGGAGGCTTCACAAAATTTTACTGTCTTCTGTGTTTGTGGGACAGTAGGGCCAGAAATCAAAAGACTGGCCCAAAATAGATGTTTTTATTCCTGGAAAGAGTAATGTGAGGTATAAGCCTCTAGTTGACCCCTCTGACGTTCTGCTCCCACCACTACACATCAAACTGGGGCTTATGAAAAACTTTGTAAAGGCTATGGACAAAACTGGTAAAGGGTTTCTGCACTTGAAGGAAATATTTCTAAAATTAAGTGATGCCAAACTCAAAGAAGGGATCTTTGTAGGTCCTCAGATCAGGAAACTACTGAATGATACTATCTTCGAAGAAATACTGAATATGAAGGAGCGCGCTGCATGTAAATACTTCGTTTGTGGTCCAGGGTTTCTGGGAAATCACAATGGGGAAAACTACCATCAGATAATTCAAGATCTTCTCAAAAACTATGAAAATCTTGGCTGCCGAATGTCTTTGAAGATCCATTTCTTGCACTCGCATCTCGACTTCTTCCCAAGAACTAAAGAACTGTCAGTGATGAGCAAGGGGAATGATTTCACCAGGATATCCGAACCATTTAGGAGTGATACCAAGGCAGGTGGGACCCAGCAATGAGGGTAACTACTGCTGGTTATTGCAGAAAGAAGATACCTCAGCACATAAAAGACAAAAGTGAAATTCTTGTAAGTATAAAAGATCCTTACCCAAGTTTTCTTATTTTACGTTTCAACATTATTTCAGCTGTTACTTTATATTCCGTGGTCTATAACTACGTTTCAATTTTTTTTCACTGCAATCATGTAATTAATTAATGAGTTTTAAGTTGCAATTTAATAAAAAAGTCACATTTTTTTTATTTCCCAGATATGCGTATTCATTGAAATTTGAAATACATCAATCCGTAATTAAAAGAAAAACTACGTGCTGCAGATTTTTCACACCCATATTTGTATTCAGCACCCCAAAATTAATTAAAAACATCCTATTTGACCAATGTTATAAAAAAAGTTTCAATATGTTGTCTAGTGTTATTTCCCCCCCCCCAAATGCCGAGCTTGCATTTCATTAAGTTCCATTAATAATTTCCTATGTCGTTCGTAGAAATTGATCAGATTGAAAAGTTCTTAAAATTTCGTGAACTCATGAAACTGTTTTAAGGAAATAATTTGTTTCAATTATTTATAAATAATAAATTCTCCATTTTCCTAGGATTTCCATCTTTTTCTATTCTATATTTGAAAGTATGGAATAAAAATTTTTCAAAGGCCTAGATTTTTCTCGTATTACTCTCATTTCAGAGTTAATTTTTAAAAGATTTTATTATATCTGGATTCGGAATTTTTCATTCCTATCCATTTTCGGAGTACTTTCTAACCCGAGTCCATTGAAAACTTAGGACTCTAACGATTTCTTTCTCTCTGATTTACTGCGATCATCATCACATCGCAAGTTTCACTCTCCCACAGAAAGGTTCTAGTTTTACTTTTCGAAATTTGGATTAGGATGTATCCATAGCAATCGCAACACTTCACCAACCAATTAGGAAATTTCTCGATTTTGAAAGCCATTATCTCATCTGAAGGCGTTCGGTCATCGCACGCGATAATCACTGCTTCCTCAGCATCCGTTCCCGCTCGTCCTGATCGGAAGGGATTTTAATGGAGCCGTGATTAACGACACTTCGCTGATGGTGAACCTTTCCTCGGGGCAATTTATAAAGTTCCTGTTGAGCGGAAATCCTTTTGTTTTGCGCGAGTCAAACAGCTGCACGAAATGTCCCCTTTTAATCGCCTCCCAGATCTCTCTTTCTCTGCATGGCTCCACTTCCCTCGAGACTTTCCCGCATCATGTTCTTCACAGAGATTTATTTAATCTTAATGTCTCCAGTTTCATCACCTCATCTACATTTCTCTCAATTGTATCATTCTCTGTATTTGCAAAACGTTTAAACTCGACTACTGGGGAAAAGTTTTCCTCTAACGAATAAGTTTTTTTCATTTCACTATTTTGTAGCTGTTTCGTAGCGTTTTCTTCTGCAACACAGTTTCTCCGTATTCCTTTCTGAAACAACGTTTTTTTTTTTGTGCAAATTTACCGTGCTTTACTATTTGTGGGTTGTACAGTCGAAAACCTTCGGTTATTCGTTTTCCTATAGTCGGCATGGGGATTTCCCGAATTCGCTTTTTAGCTCATTTAAAATGTATATAAAAAAAGGACTATTATTTTCGCTTTGACGTTTATCTTAGACAATCAGTTTTTTTGCTTTTACGAGAAATGAAAAAATTTTTAGATTGGATAGGAATTGATGAAATATTACAATTCGCATTTTCGGAATCTCCGGTAGCATAAATAAAGAGGAAAATTTTGAAAATGGGAAACTTTAAACGAATATTACAAACGATTTATTTGTTCTCGAAAACTAAAAAAAAAAATGTCGAAATGGCATTTCGAATCTCTCCTTGCAAATGTCTGTTCATTCCTGATGTTGATTTTGGCATTTCATTTTAGACCTAATCACTGCTTTATAGTATCATCATCATCTGCATAGCCAAGGCGATCTTCTGAGCTGGATCTTTTGTTTGGAGTCTGGAGATATCGTCTTCTGATGAATGATCTCCGCATCCCAGCTATCAGTTGCCATGCTTAATCACATCAATATAGTATCATCTAAAACTAATTACAAATACTGGTTTTTTATTGTTTTTACCAAAATTACAATATTTAGGAAGACAAATCTTGAGCCAGGTTTTTGGCTAATATTAATTTTTAACTGAATAAACATAAAATACAACTTTTTGAAATACGTACATCATCCCAATAGATTATATTTTAATTAACAGCAAATAGGCTAGTTCAGTTAGGAATACCAGATCATTCAGGGGAGCCGAAATGGGGTGTGACCATTACCTGATCAAAAGTGTCTTGCAACTGAAGCTTAAGAAATGTTGTGCTAAGGTTAAGAAAATTACCTACAACACTGAAGGTCTGAAAGATCCAGATATAGTCAAAGCATACCATGATAGGCTACTTTGTCATTATGACAATCGTGGTTTGCTTACTGCTGAAGTTGAGAAAGAAAGGGATCAGTTTAAACAGGCTTTTTTGAAACCAACAGTACTCTTTTGGGTAAAAGGGAAAAGAGGAAACAAAATTATATGAGTGATAAGGCTATGGAACTTGTTTCTGATAATAGTGCAGGATTAATATGAATTAATACCCTACTAGCCCTAACAGAAGGCATTACAAGGAGCTTAATAAACATGTAAAAGATCAGTTAACAGCTGATAAGAATCTTTGGCTTGATAGCTTGGCTGACAAGCAGAGGGAGCAGTTAGACAGCACAACAGCAGGGGGTTGTACCAGAGTGTTAATGTTTTATGTGGGAAGAAACAGACAGGTACACAGGACTTGAAGGATAAACATGTCAGTATGGTTGAAGGTGAGGATTCTGTGATGGCTAGGTGAACTGAGCATTTCAGAGATGTTTTAAATAATGTGATTATTTCTGCTCCCATTGTTTGTAATGAGGACAGATGTATTACTGGCTTTTATGATGGCCCTATATCACATTACGAAGTCGCATTGGCTATCTCTAAATTAAAACTGCATAAATCCCCAGGGGTGAACGAAATCACCACTGAAATGCTTAGGGCAGGGAACATTTATGTTGTCACAAGGCTGACTGAAATTTTAATAATATTTTTTATGATAAAGGTGTTGTTCCTAAGGATTTTACTAGAGCTATCATCGTACAAATTTTTAAAAAAGGTGATTGCAAATCTTGTGATAATTATAGGGGAATTAGTTTACCTTCTGTTCCTGGTAAAGTTCTTTGTGTAATTATACTTAACAGAATTAAAAATTTGGTTGATGGACAACTGCGTGATGAACTGTGGGGATTTAGAAGTGGTAGGGGGTGTATTGATAAAATATTTTGACTTAGGCAGATTCTTGAGAAATGTTTAAAGTTTCAGAAGCCTGTAGCTGCTAGCTTTATAGATTTCAAAAATGTTTTTGACTCTGTTGATCGACATAATTTGTGGTTGATTGTTAGATGATATGGAATACCTGATAAGTTAGTGTAATGAAAGCTCTCTATAATAACACTTAGTCGTGTGCGAGAGTTGGTACGTCTTGTAGCGATTGGTTTAGCATTGCTAGTGGAGTTAGACAAGGGTGCATTTTGACTCCTTTTCCCTTTAGTTTGGTTATTGATTTTGTTATGCGAAATTCTGTGCAATTTTGGCTTTAAATGGTCTAGAAATTTCAAAAGCTCTGATTTTGATTATGCAGATGATTTGGCCCTGTTGGCTAATGATTTTGTTGAGATGAATTCATTCATTAGGGCTGTTCGTGAGAATGGTAATAGAGTAGGTTTGGTGATAAACTGAGAAAAAACTAAAGTGATGAAAATTGGTCAGACAGATAGTGTTTCCGTTGTTTTGAATGGCTGCATTCTTGAGCAAGTGTCTCAGTATGATTATCTTGGAAGCTATGTAACAGATATTGCTGATATGCATAATGAGATATAGTATAGAAGAATAGGGGACTGCCGCTGAGACTTTTAAGAATCTATGGAGAGTGTGGAAAAATAGGCGTATACACCGAAAGACAAAAATTAGGTTGTATAATAGTTTAGTTCTTTCTAAGATTTTATTATAGGTGATGATGAGATTAATACAATTGATGTTAATACAATCAATACAAACTGATTAGGTTAGGAGTCAAACAACTTCCTTTGAGCAATATTTTGTGCATAGAGAGACTGCGTTGGTTTGGCCGTGCTGCCCATCTGCACAGTTGCAGATTGGCAAACAAAATTATGAACAGTGTGCCTAAGGGTTTCAGAAAAAGGGGGAGACCTAGGATGCAATGGGCAGACAATGTCAAACAGGAAATTGCTAGAATTAGCCTAGAGTGGCCAAATGCAGCAGCTATAGCTCAGAACAGGCATGTCTGGAGAGGAAAATTACAGTCTAGTGGAACCTCCATAGCTCGTGGCAATATGAGGATTTTGTATGTATGTGTGTACATCCGAAAGGCTAAAACGCAAAAACTTTCTGTTTATTTTTTGTAGCCTTGTTAAGTTCTAGAACTTTTATATTTTTTAAAACATTGTTAGGTTTTTTATATATTATAACCCAAAAGTTTTGCCCTTTTTATAAAATATAATGTTTTTTACTTAAAGGACAGGCTCTGTATTAAACATTTCGATTTCTTTTCTTAATGCGTCATCTTTATTGCCCGAATCTCTACTTTAAATCTTTTAAATCTAGAGAGGAAATGAACAGACGGTTATTTAAAAGAAAATGGTTTCTGGAAGGGATGCACGAGGAAAGACAACAACCAAGACACAGATGCCTGGTCCGAGCCATTACGACTCTTCTCAGACGGTGCATCACGTTCCGATCTGAAGAGAGATATCAAGGTTCGTGTCATTAGCTGGCATGGCAGACAAAACAAAGTCTTAGAAGATCAAACAGAATAATACCAAATAATGATGCTATCGAATGATCAACAATTTCATTTTAAAGTGTTTCCTTTTCGTTTATCTGATCATCAGAATGCTAAGCAACTGGAAGATTTAGGCGTATGGAAAAAAACTGGTTTTGTATCTATAGGCTGAGATTAGATCCGATATGAACTCTTCAATATATATTGACCACTAACTGATCCACTTATATAAAGGAATTAAATTTCGAAATAATTTCAACAGATGCATAGCTATTCAGGATTCTAGTTAAACGCCTAAGTTCTTCAGAAGGAATCATCTTTTCTTTTGCGAAGGGCTTTGCAAACTCCTTTGAAGATGTTTGTTTTCAACTTAGGATGATAAGAAGTTAGTTATCTAGAGAAAGAGGAGGAAACTCGGATCTCGGAAAAGGGAAGATTTTGTGTGTGAAACGAGGAGCGAGTTTAAAAACAACTTTTCCATCCGTACGAAATTCAAGCGGTGATTGGTGAATTTGATGCTGTGTGTCGCGGAAGCCTGGGAGGAAGTCGCTCTTCGATCCGTGGCCACCTTGTTGCATCAGATATCGCGAGAAGCACGCACGAGACGACGGAAACCTGTAACTGCATTCCTTTTGCTAGTCTTCTTTCGTTCTGAAACTGATACCGCGATCTAAAGGCAGTTGCTTCACTAATCTATTCAAGAGTGTGTAGCTGCATGGCAGATGTCGGTTTATTATGAAACCCTAAAGGTCATTGTCGAAGCAGAAGCTTTTAAACTCGAAATCGGTGATCTCATCCTGTTGCCGTCGCCAATTGCAAATGTTAACCATTTTGATAAATGAACAATTTTCAATATTTTATGAGACGAAGGCTGCTTGAATCGGTAGCACGCGAGATACGTAATCTGATGTGTACGAGTCCCGACTAAGCCTCCGTCGAGAATTATCTCCGATAACTCCACTCTGCCCTCGGTTAGAAAGAAGGTCCCAAAGGCAGCCTTCTGTTGGATGGGACGGTAAGCTGTGGTTCCGTGGGCAGCAGAGACATACATTGTGAAAATTAAAGATCATAATGGATGACCTTGACGGGAGAGTTTCACCTCAAAAACTGTCTCCTTGGTCCCTTTCCTCTACACAATACTAAGCCTTTGAGATTCTTGTGGCCTGACCTTTACTCCCATTTAGTATATGAAAGTGCCGCTCAGAGATAAACACATCAAATATATATCAACATAAACAACGACTGCTACGACATAAAAAATTTACAATAGCAAATTCTGACATTGAGAGCATGAATTTCCATGGCAACAAGGATTCTCCATTTGGTTTTTTTATGCAAAAATAGTCGCTGACGCTTTTTGTAGTACCCAAAAAATATATTTCTGAGATGTTTAATAAATTTTCAAAATAATTTGTAGTGGCAATTATAAAATTCAAAGAGCATAAGTTTTATTTCACGAAGGTGGTTGTTGAGGAAACAGGATGTTTGCGACTTTCAAAGCACTGATGAGGACTCTTTGAGGACCCAAAGACACCCTCCATTTCTCCTCACGATGTCTTAGTCGGATTACCAATTGTTTTATGAAACCATTTTTTCCCAAAATTCCATTAGCCTGTAAAACCAGGAAGTGAATATAATGATGCTTTATTCTCCTTTTATTTTAGTAGTCTCGTTCGAAGAGTAATTCTTCTAGCAGCTGAATAATGGAACCTTCTTAGCCCAGACTGGTTAAATGAAATTTCAGTTCTTGCAGCTCAGAAACACGAGAAACAAGAAACCACATCAAAGATAAACAGATTAAGATGGAAGTTGACTGATGTACATAAATTTAAACAATCCGAGGAAAGGGCGATTTTCTGTTGATTATGAGATTTACGCGGTATTTGAAATGTAAAAGAATCAGCTTCCGTGTTAAATTCAATTCGCCCGTGGCATAAGATGTCATTGCCTGGGCCGCAATAGAAGACTAATGCATGCCAACATTAAATCAAAAACTTAAACAGATATTATAGAATGTCCCATTGGATTCAAACACGTTTACTCATCCCCCCCACACCCACACCTCTCTCTACCCCTAGAATTTTAGGGTAGGTCACTGAGGTCACATAGACCCATTATCCTGCTGACTCAAGGGACGTGTTTGTCAAAAAATCACCATAAGGTGAAATCGTGTTAATTGAACACAAGTTTTGCATAAGAAATTATATTATAAAGGATGGTGGTGGTGGGGGGGGGGAGGATCTTTTCAGAATCCTAATCTGATTATTACGCTTTTTAATTTTATTTCTTATTATGACTATGGTTGACAAAGTGGTGTTTTTTAATTATTTATTTATATTTCATACATTTAACTCATTTCTGCAATATGAAAGGAAGAATGATAAACATAAAAACAAAAAGGAAAGACTAAAAGGAGTTTTATTACAATATTTTAATACATGTTTACGTATCGATGATTTAAAATGATAATTAATTATTGCAAAAATTATTCTGGAGGAATGGAGATGACAAAATGTTTGTGTTTCAAGCGTTGCTACTCGACACGTAACAACTTATAATCTTTAAACAATTCTTTAACCAATCAGGTTCAATTTGCTTGCCGTAGCCCATTGAGAACTGAGAATTCCTATTGAAGATTATGGATGGATGGATGGATTAGTGAGTGGGGGGATGGATGCTGAGTGTATGGATGAGAGTGGGTGGATGTGTGAATGAGTGGGTGGGTAGGTGGGTGGATAGATGAAAGAGTGAGCTGGTGGATGGATACATGAATGAGTGGTTGGGATGGATGGATGAGTGTATGGATGAGAGTGGGTGGATGTGTGAATGAGTGGGTGGGTAGGTGAAAGAGTGAGCTGGTGGATGGATACATGAATGAGTGGTTGGGATGGATGGATGAGTGTATGGATGAGAGTGGGTGTATGTGTGAATGAGTGGGTGTATGTGTGAATGAGTGGGTGGGTAGGTGAAAGAGTGAGCTGGTGGATGGATACATGAATGAGTGGTTGGGATGGATGGATGAGTGTATGGATGAGAGTGGGTGGATGTGTGAATGAGTGGGTGGGTAGGTGGGTGGATAGATGAAAGAGTGAGCTGGTGGATGGATACATGAATGAGTGGTTGGGATGGATGGATGAGTGTATGGATGAGAGTGGGTGGATGTGTGAATGAGTGGGTGGGTAGGTGAAAGAGTGAGCTGGTGGATGGATACATGAATGAGTGGTTGGGATGGATGGATGAGTGTATGGATGAGAGTGGGTGGATGTGTGAATGAGTGGGTGGGTAGGTGAAAGAGTGAGCTGGTGGATGGATACATGAATGAGTGGTTGGGATGGATGGATGAGTGTATGGATGAGAGTGGGTGGATGTGTGAATGAGTGGGTGGGTAGGTGAAAGAGTGAGCTGGTGGATGGATACATGAATGAGTGGTTGGGATGGATGGATGAGTGTATGGATGAGAGTGGGTGGATGTGTGAATGAGTGGGTGGGTAGGTGAAAGAGTGAGCTGGTGGATGGATACATGAATGAGTGGTTGGGATGGATGGATGAGTGTATGGATGAGAGTGGGTGGATGTGTGAATGAGTGGGTGGGTAGGTGAAAGAGTGAGCTGGTGGATGGATACATGAATGAGTGGTTGGGATGGATGGATGAGTGTATGGATGAGAGTGGGTGGATGTGTGAATGAGTGGGTGGGTAGGTGAAAGAGTGAGCTGGTGGATGGATACATGAATGAGTGGTTGGGATGGATGGATGAGTGTATGGATGAGAGTGGGTGGATGTGTGAATGAGTGGGTGGGTAGGTGGGTGGATAGATGAAAGAGTGAGCTGGTGGATGGATACATGAATGAATGGTTGGGTGGATGAATGGCTGGATGTTAATATATCAGAGAAATATTTTAAATGAAATTAACTTTCTATGTATACCCGTTCTAAGAAAATTGTTCTTCGAGAATTGCGAAACTGACCATTGAAAAAAGAGATTACTCACAGCAAAGGAGTGGCTACAACAACGCCCTCTTTTACTTGATATCTCAACTAGATTTATGACAACAGCACCAAGTGAAAGGGGTGGGGGATTGGGGTGGGGAGATAAATATCTCTCATCACTAAACAGAAAAAAAAAGATTATTCCGAAATGTTTACATCATTCTCCAAAAGTTTCGGTTTAATGGCAGAATTTTCTAGCTTTTTCACCGAAGCTGACGCGTTGAGGAGGCAAGTTGATAGCCATAAATGAGCGAAACAAGAGCTGAGCTCAGTGAAGTCCGAATATTGGGTGAAGAGGCAGACGGACGTGATTCGTGAGGAAAGGAGCGAAATGGCGTCCAGCAAGTAGGATCGACGAAATGTGGCCGACCGAAGGTTGTTCAGAAAGAGGCAACTGATTCACGTAGCGGCAGTAGAGGCCGTAATGGGGAATATATGCATCGGAAGGGATCCGTTTCCTGCCGCTTCCGGAACGAATTGGATTCGAATTGCTCTCTTTCAGAATTGGGGAAAGGAAAAGGCCGAAAGAAATTCATTTTCGAGTGAAAAGTTAATGCTTATTGAAGCCAAGACGGATATCCGGAAATAAACTGACTCTTCAGATAATGAAATGCGAAAAAAGATGAGTTTCATGAATTAATTTCAAAGCTCTTAATAAACGATGAAAAACTTAATATCGAAAACTTAATAACGAATTAAAACGAAAATTGTTCATTTCGATAAATGATAGTTGAGTGTACTTATCATTTTCTAAAAGATGTTTTCTTCCTCTCCCCCCCCCGCAATGCCAATTTACTGAAACTAGAACTCAAAATTATTTGAAATGTAAAGGAGAATCTAACTCTTGGTAAGCATGCTTACAAAACTGAATTAATTGAAATACTTAGCAAGGCATTGAATCGAACCTAGCACGTGACCAAATACTGTAGGTGTTGTCACCATGGGAATCAAGGGTGAGGGGTGAAGACCGAGTTTTGTTCGCCCTCCTCTGATATTTATTTGACATTGCAAACTATTTCACAATAATAACGAACAAATAACAACTCACCTATTCCAAATGTCACGCGGTTCGAGTAATGTGAAAACCTCAAAGCTTCTTAACGCACTGAGCGATATTTTTTTTGTCATCCTCACTGCCATATGCCAAGTGGATATGACAAGCACCGTCCCCGTAGCTGAGAGGTTAGATAACTGTGCTCTGAAGGGCTGGACTCTTTTGCCTCTGCAGAGCACTTTGTTTTTTGCACACAACTGCCTAAATGGTAAGGCTAAAAGGACTACAAGAGCTTAGAGAGGTTTGGGAGAAAATAACTCACTGGACAGCAATTAGGTACCGAGACGCCATTCAGCGTGTTCTTTAATGTGTACAGGATGGTTCTCCTAGACACGGAGCCACAACTTAATGTCCATTTAAAGGAAGGCGAACTTGCCAAGCTCATTCTATAACGCCACCAGGGTACAAATCCTGGAAGAATTATTATCTTTCTGACGAAGTATCTTCTTTCTCGCAGATCTTCTCTCAGCTGTTAGTAGTTCTCTGAAGATAGATCCCTCTGAAGATAGATACCTCTGAAGATAGATCCCTCTGAAGATAGATACCTCTGAAGATAGATCCCTCTGAAGATAGATCCCTCTGAAGATAGATCCCTCTGAAGATAGATCCCTCTGAAGATAGATCCCTGCCAGACTTCGACGGTAAGGAAGCGAATCCCTCAGAAGTTTTATTTTTAATTTATGGTAACTGGCACTCAAACATTTACGGGAAATCTCTCCGAAAAAATGTCTGCTGTCTCAAAACTATTTTTAATTCCCGAATCTTCGAAATCAAATTTCAAAAGTATTTGCATTTATTATTTCGCTTATCCTACTCTCTTCGACATCTAATAAATTGCAATATTTAGAGTCATGGCCATTTCCAAGTGGTGTTAAAAGATTGATCAACTCTCTAATTTGAAAAGGAAATTATATTTCGATAAAAATATGATATGTGAACTCGAAAGTCGTGAAATTCCTGCATAGCATTTTAAATTCGATCTTACCTTTCAGCACCTAATTAACGTGGTTCATCTAACCATATTTAGAGCACGCTATAGTTGCAATTTGAACCCAAATGGACTGTACGAAAAAAAAAACATTAAAAGTAATGCAAATGAAAAAATGCTATAGAAATGAAACTAAAATAGAAAGTGAAAAAATTCCGTTATTGTTTGTAAGCATGTATATTCTGGCATTCCAAACAATCTTAGAATATGCATTTTAAATTTAATATTAATTACAAAAGTTAGAATATGAGCAGATAGGAATTAAAAAGGTTAAATAAGGAAGAGAAATATGAAATTCAAATATGCATAGATATTAGTCATTCTTCATCGCTTGGTAAAAAAACTCATTTGGAATTTTCACATATTAAGGAAAGTAATAACTTAGAAACTGTTTAAATATTTTCAAGATCTGATATGAAATGATGTTGAAAGGGATTGCAACTGAGTTGGAAATTATTTTGAAACGTTTCTTTCACGTTTCATAACTCAAGTTATGGCTCTGAAGCGAAAAGTAGATTGAAATTAAGAGTGTGCGAGCCTATACCGCAAATGATTTCTCCCAACTGAAAAAGGCTCTACAAGAAACGATAACTGAGACAGTAAAAATTAGGAAGTTGAAAAATAAATATAAATTTATATTTCTCACGCATCAATTGTTATTTAACCCTGAAGTCCAGACGGATATCTTCCAGCCCCATGAGACCTCGTTGCGTTGCGTTATTTGCTATAGCGTTGCGTTGCATCCCTCGGTCTTTAAAGAGAATGGTCGAGATAAAATGATTAGTATGCAAATGCTTTAATTCTTGAAAGAAGCAACTGAAAGAAAGAATTAGTTAAAAGAGTCCGCATTTAAAATATAGGTTTTTGTGAACAGATAATAACGAAAATCAATTATGAATAACCTCGACTTAGATTTTCCCTAGGTGGCGCAATGGTATCGCGATGACAGCGCAACTGCTGGAGTCCTGGTTTGATTTCCGAGATGGCATGGCTGTTCGTTTGTGTTCTTTTAGCTCTAACTGATGCAGTGATTCTATCTTGGTGGGGCATGTCTTCCTGGAGGAAAGCCTCTACAAAATAGGAGTGTTTTCTAGGACCATTTTCCGCCCTTATATATATGAGAAGAGAGATATTTGAAGGAAAGTTTTAATGGCAAAACAACTTTAGGAATGGTGAAAAAGACACTGAATGGGTGACATAAAGAAATGGACACGACTAGGCAGAGAAGAAATGTAGAGATTGAGTTTTTTTTTTTGTGTGTTTGCTTGCATCCGAGATCGAGATGACACAAGATGAAGAGGAATAGGAGGAAGAGCAAACATGAAAAGTCGCTTCCTAAGCTCTGAATCGAACTCCTCCAAAATAACAGAAATGATGGCCGGAGTGCTTTCATCCAATAACAGTTGATCACCGAATTGACTTTGAAGTGGAAGCTTCTTCGATATTATCGGGGGAGAGAGAATTCATTCTAGAAGAAATGAGGGGTGAGGTAGTGGCCTAAGGTCGTAACCTGGATTCGATGTTCGTCGCCAACTGAGCTGCGATGAGAATTTCTTTCTCTCGTCGTCACCCTTCCCTCGGTGAGGAAGAAGATGCCGTCTGGCGGATGAGACACTAGTCCGTTCCTCCCCCTCTCAAGAGAGATCTATCCTGTGCACCTAAATAAAGAACACTGAAGATGATCTTGAACGGAGTTTGCCACCTGTCCTTTAGAAGATGTCTTGTGGATCTTAGAAGATGTCTTGTGGATCTCCTTCTTCGACGCTGCTCTGAGTGTGTAGAATAAGTGGATGCCAAACGGGATCCCAGTGGGAAAATAGATGTCTCATTTAACGGAAAACCTGTCACCAATCCCGAGATATATATTAAACTAGAGCTATCGTCTGCCAGTAGAAGCAGAACCTGAAACAGAAAGCATCAGCAATGAGGGGAAATTCAAAATAAGTGATAATGAAAAGTGGCGATATCCATCCGTTTTATTTTACCATTTATGACGATTTATATCTGCCGACTTTTTATAACAACTACAAAAAAGGAATTTCCCGAATTGAAAACTCAGACGACTTATTGCCTAAATCAACTCCGTGTACGAGATAATTTCAAAAAAGACTTCCTCTACAAGTCAATGAATAGAAATTAAAAATTCTGAAACTTTCATAATGACACTCTCTGCTAATTATTGATTATATATCTGTTTCATTTATCAAACGATTTTCTGATAAAATTACAATTTTAACATGATTTTATTTCATTTACATTTTATTGTTTATTTTATTTATCATGTGATATTTATCATTTAATATTTAATTTATTGCATAAAACATGAGATTATTAATACATAATCATTATTAATAATTATAATTAAATATTTATTTTAATTTCATTTCCATGATAACAAAATAAATATACATTTCATTATGCGCCATATGTTACAGCAACCACCAGTTACCCGTCTTTGCGCTCGGAATCTGCAGTTCCCAACTGCGCCTGCGTTGAGGATTTTCTCCGCTAACCACCGTTCTGTCCTCCGTGAGAAAGGAGACACCGATGGGCTTGGAAAGGCCGTCGTCCGTCGGATGGGACGTTAAGCCGTGCCTCCATGCTCAAGAGAGCCATACTCTGTGCACATTAAAGAACACGCTAGGTGGCCTCGATGGGCGGCTTCCATCTGTCTCCTAACACAGTGTCCAGTGATTGTCTATCTCCCGACATTCTCTGAGCCCTGCAGATCTTTGTTGTTTGTCTATTCAGATCACGGTGTGCAAAGCGAAACAATACCGCTCTGTGATAACGCGACCGCGGATTGCATGAGTTCCAATACAGGAAACCTGGCATTCAGAAGAAAACAGGAAATGATGAGTACTTGGTAAGGAGAATTAAAAATCTGCCAGTTTTATGCTACTTATCCTGTTGAACAAGAATGGCAGACATAATTCTTACATAGGGGATTATCTTAAGAAAAGAGTAATATCCGAGGGATACATAGGACTCGTAATTCTGCTCGTATAAAAGAATCTGTAGTAGCTGTTAACTGTGGCTGTTTGCGATTAGCGTTGGCAGCACGACATTTATTTGGCAGAGAGAAGAAAAAGTCCAACATAATCGGCTCTCGTTTTTTCTGTTCTTCGATCCAGGGGAGAAGAAGTGACAAGATTGTAGCAGAGAAAGAGAACGACGCCGGCAGACTCTCCCCCAACCATTGCGCAGAAAGGAAGTGAACCGACCACTCACTTCTCTGAATGCACTGCACTTCGGAGCCAGAGAAATAGAGTTTTTAATTCCGAAGTTCTTCGGAACCCGATAAACCCAGCGAAAGACCAGAGAGAAATTTTTGCAGGTGCTATCAGTGGCCGAATCAAGGGAGCCGGTCCCCCCAAGTAAGTTGCGCAAGGCGTGGGTTCGTCGTCAACACCGCCATTATACCTTTTAAGCGAGACAAAGGGCAACGAGGCGGGAGTTGTCGAGCTGCCGACGTATCCTCGCTTCCAAGTGGTGTGCGAATCAAATGCCCGGCGACTCCGCCGCTTTCTTATCTTCTTCCTCTGCCTAGAAGAGTGCTAAACAGAGCACCGGCTATTTCTGTCTCGAAGGTTGTTCCACCCCTGACTGAGGCAGATTCTTGCCAAGAGGAGACCAAAACTCGAACTCACAGACCCAGCCAGCCACACTTTCTCATTGCTTCTCAGTATGCAGAAAAGAAATGAAATTGAATTAGATGCGAATGGCTTCCCAAATGCTCTTTGGATAAAAAAAAAAAGTGGAATGAACAGTAGATCAACATATTAAAACTGCTGTAACAGTGAGATGTATTCATAGGCAGATGCAATCTCTTGTCGGTAAATAAGCATCCAGCTCATTAACTAAATTCATTCTCAGCTTTAATCGGTGGATTGAACGCTGGACGCAGATGCATTTAGCAGAATCCCCTTGGTGCTTGGCCTTTTCAAGAATATTAAAATGTGTTCCTATCTGAGGAAGCATGAAAAGACGAGGCCACGGAGAAATGAGTTTCAGTTTTGGGAAGAAGGAAAAAGAATTCTCGCAATTCCTGCGAACAATTAAGATCACACAAGACAAAATATCTGTGTTCGATTTGTATGAAAAACAAAATTCTCCCATAAATTATTCCTAATTTAAATATCAGCATGAAATATCTTTTCATCTGTTGAAAAGATATATTTGAGTTAATTTTTATGTAATTTTCTATTACAAGGAGAATTTGTAATGGCATTGTGATGACTAAAATAAACCTAAAAGTGGAAGATTTAAAGATGAAAATGTAATATTTGTAAAGTAGGCTCGCAAATGGATATGCATATTTATTTCAATTGCTTAACCAAATCTTAATATGATGTTTTTATTGCTTATGTTATTCATTTGCAGTCATTTCTTCTTTCACAATTAATCAAATTTTAAATTTTGCTACAAGTATACATTTTTTTTTTATGTCTGTGGACCGGAAATAAAAAGTACAAATTATTCCTGATTTGCTTTTTCAGTTGCTAAATTTCATCTTTTTGTTTTTATTTTATTACATATATTTGGAACTTTAGATATCGCGATTATTTTGGAAAACCGAAAAAAAAAATTATTTTCGATATTAAGGGAATTTTCTCCATTCTAGAACAATTTTGAAACCCGCGATAATTCGCTTCGCATCAGTGTTATCCTCTTTTAGTTCGCGGAATTTCCTAATAATTCATCTCTGACTAGTCAGAAACTATTGCAACAATTCAGATTTCAACTAATTGAGCATTATTTTGTTTACACGGTATTACAGATGATTTCAATGCAATGCAAAATTGCCATTAAAATCGGAAATCAAAGATCCAGATACTTCTGTGATGCAGAGAGACAGTCCTGGAGTAAGAGGCGATCTCCTTCTCAATGTCTTCATTCAAATTAGATTTCTACTGAAAGATGAAAACTAGGAAACTGAACGAGAAGAAAATGAACAGGTGGGCAGAATTTTGATTATGGAAAACCTCGTAACGTTTTACCAAAAAATGACCCACGACCTTCGGGCAACATGTCATGTGTTCTATTTACTGTGCAACCCAATCAAGATTTCCCCAATTAATGAAATGAGCATTAAACCACGGAGAAATTCCGTTGATAGTCCTTTTCACTGTAATTGAAGAAGTACGATAAGCATGCACGAAGTATCATTGAATGCATTTTATAACCTGCAGCGATTAACTGTAAGAATGATAAATGGGATATCAATAAGACACCTATAAGCCCCTGTAACGATACGAATAATATTAACTGAAAAGGAACAATTGGCTGCAGTCAACTAATTAGAATATCAAAAAATAATAAAATTCCCTCTTAACCACAGAGTTGTGACAGAAGCCTCTCAGTTTAATGCGCCATACAGAACTGTTAGGAAGCGTTAGTTAGGAATAGAGTTGGACTGAGCGTCAGAATGAACAAAACGAGTGACTTTGAACATGGCATGATACTTCGTGGTAGGTGTGCCAGTTCCAGCATCTCCCAAACGGCCATCCTACTGGGATTCTCTGAGGGAAGTTACTCAGAAGAGTTAGTTAGGAGTAGAGTTGGACTGAGCGTCAGAATGAACAAAACGAGTGATTTTGAAGTGGCATGAGAGTTCGTGGTAGGGTGTGCCAGTTCTAGCATCTCCCAAACGGCCATCCTACTGGGATTCTCTGAGGGAGGTTACTCAGGAGAGTTAGTTAGGAGTAGAGTTGGACTAAGCGTCAGAATGAACAAAATGAGTGACTTTGAACATGGCATGAGAGTTCGTGGTAGGATATGCCAGTTCTAGCATCTCCCAAACGGCCATCCTACTGGTATTCTCTGAGGGAGGTTACTCAGAAGAGTTAGTTAGGAGTAGAGTTGGACTGAGCGTCAAAATGAACAAAATGAGTGACTTTGAACGTGGCATGATACTTCGTGGTAGGTGTGCCAGTTCTAGCATCTCCCAAACGGCCATCCTACTGGGATTCTCTGAGGGAGGTTACTCAGGAGAGTTAGTTAGGAGTAGAGTTGGACTAAGCGTCAGAATGAACAAAACGAGTGACTTTGAACATGGCATGATACTTCGTGGTAGGTGTGCCAGTTCCAGCATCTCCCAAACGGCCATCCTACTGGGATTCTCTGAGGGAAGTTACTCAGAAGAGTTAGTTAGGAGTAGAGTTGGACTGAGCGTCAGAATGAACAAAACGAGTGATTTTGAAGTGGCATGAGAGTTCGTGGTAGGGTGTGCCAGTTCTAGCATCTCCCAAACGGCCATCCTACTGGTATTCTCTGAGGGAGGTTACTCAGAAGAGTTAGTTAGGAGTAGAGTTGGACTGAGCGTCAGAATGAACAAAATGAGTGACTTTGAACGTGGCATGAGAGTTCGTGGTAGGGTGTGCCAGTTCTAGCATCTCCCAAACGGCCATCCTACTGGGATTCTCTGAGGGAGGTTACTCAGGAGAGTTAGTTAGGAGTAGCGTTGGACTAAGCGTCAGAATGAACAAAATGAGTGACTTTGAACGTGGCATGATACTTCGTGGTAGGTGTGCCAGTTCTAGCATCTCCCAAACGGCCATCCTACTGGGATTCTCTGAGGGAGGTTACTCAGGAGAGTTAGTTAGGAGTAGAGTTGGACTAAGCGTCAGAATGAACAAAATGAGTGACTTTGAACGTGGCATGATACTTCGTGGTAGGTGTGCCAGTTCTAGCATCTCCCAAACGGCCATCCTACTGGGATTCTCTGAGGGAGGTTACTCAGGAGAGTTAGTTAGGAGTAGAGTTGGACTAAGCGTCAGAATGAACAAAATGAGTGACTTTGAACGTGGCATGATACTTCGTGGTAGGTGTGCCAGTTCTAGCATCTCCCAAACGGCCATCCTACTGGTATTCTCTGAGGGAGGTTACTCAGAAGAGTTAGTTAGGAGTAGAGTTGGACTGAGCGTCAGAATGAACAAAACGAGTGATTTTGAAGTGGCGTTAGAGTTCGTGGTAGGGTGTACCAGTTCTAGCATCTCCCAAACGGCCATCCTACTGGGATTCCCTGAGGGAGGTTACTCAGAAGAGTTAGTTAGGAGTAGAGTTGGACTGAGCGTCAGAATGAACCAAATGAGTGACTTTGAACGTGGCATGAGAGTTCGTGGTAGGATGTGCCAGTTCTAGCATCTCCCAAACGGCCATCCTACTGGGATTCTCTGAGGGAGGTTACTCAGGAGAGTTAGTTAGGAGTAGATTTGGACTGAGCGTCAGAATGAACCAAATGAGTGACTTTGAACATGACATAAGAGTTCGTGGTAGGGTGTGCCAGTTCTAGCATCTCCCAAACGGCCATCCTACTGGTATTCTCTGAGGGAGGTTACTCAGAAGAGTTAGTTAGGAGTAGAGTTCGACTGAGCGTCAGAATGAACAAAACGAGTGATTTTGAAGTGGCGTGAGAGTTCGTGGTAGGGTGTACCAGTTCTAGCATCTCCCAAACGGCCATCCTACTGGGATTCCCTGAGGGAGGTTACTCAGAAGAGTTAGTTAGGAGTAGAGTTGGACTGAGCGTCAGAATGAACCAAATGAGTGACTTTGAACGTGGCATGATAGTTCGTGGTAGGGTGTGCCAGTTCTAGCATCTCCCAAACGGCCATCCTACTGGGATTCTCTGAGGGAGGTTACTCAGGAGAGTTAGTTAGGAGTAGATTTGGACTGAGCGTCAGAATGAACCAAATGAGTGACTTTGAACATGACATAAGAGTTCGTGGTAGGGTGTGCCAGTTCTAGCATCTCCAAAACGGCCATCCTACTGGAATTCTCTGAGGGAGGTTACTCAGAAGAGTTAGTTAGGAGTACAGTTGGACTGAGCGTCAGAATGAACCAAATGAGTGACTTTGAACATGGCATGATAGTTCGTGGTAGGTGTGCCAGTTCTAGCATCTCCCAAACGGCCATCCTATTGGGATTCTCTGAGGGAGGTTACTCAGAAGAGTTAGTTAGGAGTAGAGTTGGACTGAGCGTCAGAATGAACCAAATGAGTGACTTTGAACATGGCATGAGAGTTCGTGGTAGGGTGTGCCAGTTCTAGCATCTCCCAAACGGCCATCCTACTGGGATTCTCTGAGGGAGGTTACTCAGGAGAGTTAGTTAGGAGTAGCGTTGGACTAAGCGTCAGAATGAACCAAATGAGTGACTTTGAACATGACATAAGAGTTCGTGGTAGGGTGTGCCAGTTCTAGCATCTCCCAAACGGCCATCCTACTGGGATTCTCTGAGGGAGGTTACTCAGGAGAGTTAGTTAGGAGTAGAGTTGGACTGAGCGTCAGAATGAACCAAATGAGTGACTTTGAACGTGGCATGATACTTCGTGGTAGGTGTGCCAGTTCTAGCATCTCCCAAACGGCCATCCTACTGGGATTCTCTGAGGGAGGTTACTCAGGAGAGTTAGTTAGGAGTAGAGTTGGACTAAGCGTCAGAATGAACAAAATGAGTGACTTTGAACGTGGCATGATACTTCGTGGTAGGTGTGCCAGTTCTAGCATCTCCCAAACGGCCATCCTACTGGTATTCTCTGAGGGAGGTTACTCAGAAGAGTTAGTTAGGAGTAGAGTTGGACTGAGCGTCAGAATGAACAAAACGAGTGATTTTGAAGTGGCGTTAGAGTTCGTGGTAGGGTGTACCAGTTCTAGCATCTCCCAAACGGCCATCCTACTGGGATTCCCTGAGGGAGGTTACTCAGAAGAGTTAGTTAGGAGTAGAGTTGGACTGAGCGTCAGAATGAACCAAATGAGTGACTTTGAACGTGGCATGAGAGTTCGTGGTAGGATGTGCCAGTTCTAGCATCTCCCAAACGGCCATCCTACTGGGATTCTCTGAGGGAGGTTACTCAGGAGAGTTAGTTAGGAGTAGATTTGGACTGAGCGTCAGAATGAACCAAATGAGTGACTTTGAACATGACATAAGAGTTCGTGGTAGGGTGTGCCAGTTCTAGCATCTCCCAAACGGCCATCCTACTGGTATTCTCTGAGGGAGGTTACTCAGAAGAGTTAGTTAGGAGTAGAGTTGGACTGAGCGTCAGAATGAACAAAACGAGTGATTTTGAAGTGGCGTGAGAGTTCGTGGTAGGGTGTACCAGTTCTAGCATCTCCCAAACGGCCATCCTACTGGGATTCCCTGAGGGAGGTTACTCAGAAGAGTTAGTTAGGAGTAGAGTTGGACTGAGCGTCAGAATGAACCAAATGAGTGACTTTGAACGTGGCATGATAGTTCGTGGTAGGGTGTGCCAGTTCTAGCATCTCCCAAACGGCCATCCTACTGGGATTCTCTGAGGGAGGTTACTCAGGAGAGTTAGTTAGGAGTAGATTTGGACTGAGCGTCAGAATGAACCAAATGAGTGACTTTGAACATGACATAAGAGTTCGTGGTAGGGTGTGCCAGTTCTAGCATCTCCAAAACGGCCATCCTACTGGGATTCTCTGAGGGAGGTTACTCAGAAGAGTTAGTTAGGAGTAGAGTTGGACTGAGCGTCAGAATGAACCAAATGAGTGACTTTGAACATGGCATGATAGTTCGTGGTAGGTGTGCCAGTTCTAGCATCTCCCAAACGGCCATCCTACTGGTATTCTTTGAGGGAGGTTACTCAGAAGAGTTAGTTAGGAGTAGAGTTGGACTGAGCGTCAGAATGAACAAAACGAGTGATTTTGAAGTGGCGTGAGAGTTCGTGGTAGGGTGTACCAGTTCTAGCATCTCCCAAACGGCCATCCTACTGGGATTCCCTGAGGGAGGTTACTCAGAAGAGTTAGTTAGGAGTAGAGTTGGACTGAGCGTCAGAATGAACCAAATGAGTGACTTTGAACGTGGCATGAGAGTTCGTGGTAGGATGTGCCAGTTCTAGCATCTCCCAAACGGCCATCCTACTGGGATTCTCTGAGGGAGGTTACTCAGGAGAGTTAGTTAGGAGTAGATTTGGACTGAGCGTCAGAATGAACCAAATGAGTGACTTTGAACATGACATAAGAGTTCGTGGTAGGGTGTGCCAGTTCTAGCATCTCCCAAACGGCCATCCTACTGGTATTCTCTGAGGGAGGTTACTCAGAAGAGTTAGTTAGGAGTAGAGTTCGACTGAGCGTCAGAATGAACAAAACGAGTGATTTTGAAGTGGCGTGAGAGTTCGTGGTAGGGTGTACCAGTTCTAGCATCTCCCAAACGGCCATCCTACTGGGATTCCCTGAGGGAGGTTACTCAGAAGAGTTAGTTAGGAGTAGAGTTGGACTGAGCGTCAGAATGAACCAAATGAGTGACTTTGAACGTGGCATGATAGTTCGTGGTAGGGTGTGCCAGTTCTAGCATCTCCCAAACGGCCATCCTACTGGGATTCTCTGAGGGAGGTTACTCAGGAGAGTTAGTTAGGAGTAGATTTGGACTGAGCGTCAGAATGAACCAAATGAGTGACTTTGAACATGACATAAGAGTTCGTGGTAGGGTGTGCCAGTTCTAGCATCTCCAAAACGGCCATCCTACTGGGATTCTCTGAAGGAGGTTACTCAGAAGAGTTAGTTAGGAGTACAGTTGGACTGAGCGTCAGAATGAACCAAATGAGTGACTTTGAACATGGCATGATAGTTCGTGGTAGGTGTGCCAGTTCTAGCATCTCCCAAACGGCCATCCTATTGGGATTCTCTGAGGGAGGTTACTCAGAAGAGTTAGTTAGGAGTAGAGTTGGACTGAGCGTCAGAATGAACCAAATGAGTGACTTTGAACATGGCATGAGAGTTCGTGGTAGGGTGTGCCAGTTCTAGCATCTCCCAAACGGCCATCCTACTGGGATTCTCTGAGGGAGGTTACTCAGGAGAGTTAGTTAGGAGTAGCGTTGGACTAAGCGTCAGAATGAACAAAATGAGTGACTTTGAACGTGGCATGATACTTCGTGGTAGGTGTGCCAGTTCTAGCATCTCCCAAACGGCCATCCTACTGGGATTCTCTGAGGGAGGTTACTCAGGAGAGTTAGTTAGGAGTAGAGTTGGACTAAGCGTCAGAATGAACAAAATGAGTGACTTTGAACGTGGCATGATACTTCGTGGTAGGTGTGCCAGTTCTAGCATCTCCCAAACGGCCATCCTACTGGGATTCTCTGAGGGAGGTTACTCAGGAGAGTTAGTTAGGAGTAGAGTTGGACTAAGCGTCAGAATGAACAAAATGAGTGACTTTGAACGTGGCATGATACTTCGTGGTAGGTGTGCCAGTTCTAGCATCTCCCAAACGGCCATCCTACTGGTATTCTCTGAGGGAGGTTACTCAGAAGAGTTAGTTAGGAGTAGAGTTGGACTGAGCGTCAGAATGAACAAAACGAGTGATTTTGAAGTGGCGTTAGAGTTCGTGGTAGGGTGTACCAGTTCTAGCATCTCCCAAACGGCCATCCTACTGGGATTCCCTGAGGGAGGTTACTCAGAAGAGTTAGTTAGGAGTAGAGTTGGACTGAGCGTCAGAATGAACCAAATGAGTGACTTTGAACGTGGCATGAGAGTTCGTGGTAGGATGTGCCAGTTCTAGCATCTCCCAAACGGCCATCCTACTGGGATTCTCTGAGGGAGGTTACTCAGGAGAGTTAGTTAGGAGTAGATTTGGACTGAGCGTCAGAATGAACCAAATGAGTGACTTTGAACATGACATAAGAGTTCGTGGTAGGGTGTGCCAGTTCTAGCATCTCCCAAACGGCCATCCTACTGGTATTCTCTGAGGGAGGTTACTCAGAAGAGTTAGTTAGGAGTAGAGTTGGACTGAGCGTCAGAATGAACAAAACGAGTGATTTTGAAGTGGCGTGAGAGTTCGTGGTAGGGTGTACCAGTTCTAGCATCTCCCAAACGGCCATCCTACTGGGATTCCCTGAGGGAGGTTACTCAGAAGAGTTAGTTAGGAGTAGAGTTGGACTGAGCGTCAGAATGAACCAAATGAGTGACTTTGAACGTGGCATGATAGTTCGTGGTAGGGTGTGCCAGTTCTAGCATCTCCCAAACGGCCATCCTACTGGGATTCTCTGAGGGAGGTTACTCAGGAGAGTTAGTTAGGAGTAGATTTGGACTGAGCGTCAGAATGAACCAAATGAGTGACTTTGAACATGACATAAGAGTTCGTGGTAGGGTGTGCCAGTTCTAGCATCTCCAAAACGGCCATCCTACTGGGATTCTCTGAGGGAGGTTACTCAGAAGAGTTAGTTAGGAGTAGAGTTGGACTGAGCGTCAGAATGAACCAAATGAGTGACTTTGAACATGGCATGATAGTTCGTGGTAGGTGTGCCAGTTCTAGCATCTCCCAAACGGCCATCCTACTGGGATTCTCTGAGGGAGGTTACTCAGAAGAGTTAGTTAGGAGTAGAGTTGGACTGAGCGTCAGAATGAACCAAATGAGTGACTTTGAACATGGCATGAGAGTTCGTGGTAGGGTGTGCCAGTTCTAGCATCTCCCAAACGGCCATCCTACTGGGATTCTCTGAGGGAGGTTACTCAGGAGAGTTAGTTAGAAGTAGAGTTGGACTGAGCGTCAGAATGAACAAAACGAGTGATTTTGAACGTGGCATGAGAGTTCGTGGTAGGTGTGCAAGTTCTAGCATCTCCCAAACGGCCATCCTACTGGGATTCTCTGAGGGAGGTTACGCAGAAGATTTAGTTAGGAGTAGAGTTGGACTGAGCGTCAGAATGAACAAAATGAGTGACTTTGAACGTGGCATGAGAGTTCGTGGTAGGGTGTGCCAGTTCTAGCATCTCCGAAACGGCCATCCTACTGGAATTCTCTGAGGGAGGTTACTCAGAAGAGTTAGTTAGGAGTAGAGTTGGACTGAGCGTCAGAATGAACAAAATGAGTGACTTTGAACGTGGCATGATAGTTCGTGGTAGGGTGTGCCAGTTCTAGCATCTCCCAAACGGCCATCCTACTGGGATTCTCTGAGGGAGGTTACTCAGAAGAGTTAGTTAGGAGTAGAGTTGGACTGAGCGTCAGAATGAACCAAATGAGTGACTTTGAACGTGGCATGAGAGTTCGTGGTAGGGTGTGCCAGTTCTAGCATCTCCCAAACGGCCATCCTACTGGGATTCTCTGAGGGAGGTTACTCAGGAGAGTTAGTTAGAAGTAGAGTTGGACTGAGCGTCAGAATGAACAAAACGAGTGATTTTGAACGTGGCATGAGAGTTCGTGGTAGGTGTGCAAGTTCTGGCATCTCCCAAACGGCCATCCTACTGGGATTCTCTGAGGGAGGTTACTCAGAAGAGTTAGTTAGGAGTAGAGTTGGACTGAGCGTCAGAATGAACCAAATGAGTGACTTTGAACATGGCATGAGAGTTCGTGGTAGGGTGTGCCAGTTCTAGCATCTCCCAAACGGCCATCCTACTGGGATTCCCTGAGGGAGGTTACTCAGAAGAGTTAGTTAGGAGTAGAGTTGGACTGAGCGTCAGAATGAACCAAATGAGTGACTTTGAACGTGGCATGAGAGTTCGTGGTAGGATGTGCCAGTTCTAGCATCTCCCAAACGGCCATCCTACTGGGATTCTCTGAGGGAGGTTACTCAGGAGAGTTAGTTAGGAGTAGATTTGGACTGAGCGTCAGAATGAACCAAATGAGTGACTTAGAACATGACATAAGAGTTCGTGGTAGGGTGTGCCAGTTCTAGCATCTCCCAAACGGCCATCCTACTGGTATTCTCTGAGGGAGGTTACTCAGAAGAGTTAGTTAGGAGTAGAGTTGGACTGAGCGTCAGAATGAACAAAACGAGTGATTTTGAAGTGGCGTGAGAGTTCGTGGTAGGGTGTACCAGTTCTAGCATCTCCCAAACGGCCATCCTACTGGGATTCCCTGAGGGAGGTTACTCAGAAGAGTTAGTTAGGAGTAGAGTTGGACTGAGCGTCAGAATGAACCAAATGAGTGACTTTGAACGTGGCATGATAGTTCGTGGTAAGGTGTGCCAGTTCTAGCATCTCCCAAACGGCCATCCTACTGGGATTCTCTGAGGGAGGTTACTCAGGAGAGTTAGTTAGGAGTAGATTTGGACTGAGCGTCAGAATGAACCAAATGAGTGACTTTGAACATGACATAAGAGTTCGTGGTAGGGTGTGCCAGTTCTAGCATCTCCCAAACGGCCATCCTACTGGTATTCTCTGAGGGAGGTTACTCAGAAGAGTTAGTTAGGAGTAGAGTTGGACTGAGCGTCAGAATGAACAAAACGAGTGATTTTGAAGTGGCGTGAGAGTTCGTGGTAGGGTGTACCAGTTCTAGCATCTCCCAAACGGCCATCCTACTGGGATTCCCTGAGGGAGGTTACTCAGAAGAGTTAGTTAGGAGTAGAGTTGGACTGAGCGTCAGAATGAACCAAATGAGTGACTTTGAACGTGGCATGATAGTTCGTGGTAGGGTGTGCCAGTTCTAGCATCTCCCAAACGGCCATCCTACTGGGATTCTCTGAGGGAGGTTACTCAGGAGAGTTAGTTAGGAGTAGATTTGGACTGAGCGTCAGAATGAACCAAATGAGTGACTTTGAACATGACATAAGAGTTCGTGGTAGGGTGTGCCAGTTCTAGCATCTCCAAAACGGCCATCCTACTGGGATTCTCTGAGGGAGGTTACTCAGAAGAGTTAGTTAGGAGTAGAGTTGGACTGAGCGTCAGAATGAACCAAATGAGTGACTTTGAACATGGCATGATAGTTCGTGGTAGGTGTGCCAGTTCTAGCATCTCCCAAACGGCCATCCTACTGGGATTCTCTGAGGGAGGTTACTCAGAAGAGTTAGTTAGGAGTAGAGTTGGACTGAGCGTCAGAATGAACCAAATGAGTGACTTTGAACATGGCATGAGAGTTCGTGGTAGGGTGTGCCAGTTCTAGCATCTCCCAAACGGCCATCCTACTGGGATTCTCTGAGGGAGGTTACTCAGGAGAGTTAGTTAGAAGTAGAGTTGGACTGAGCGTCAGAATGAACAAAACGAGTGATTTTGAACGTGGCATGAGAGTTCGTGGTAGGTGTGCAAGTTCTAGCATCTCCCAAACGGCCATCCTACTGGGATTCTCTGAGGGAGGTTACGCAGAAGATTTAGTTAGGAGTAGAGTTGGACTGAGCGTCAGAATGAACAAAATGAGTGACTTTGAACGTGGCATGAGAGTTCGTGGTAGGGTGTGCCAGTTCTAGCATCTCCGAAACGGCCATCCTACTGGAATTCTCTGAGGGAGGTTACTCAGAAGAGTTAGTTAGGAGTAGAGTTGGACTGAGCGTCAGAATGAACAAAATGAGTGACTTTGAACGTGGCATGATAGTTCGTGGTAGGGTGTGCCAGTTCTAGCATCTCCCAAACGGCCATCCTACTGGGATTCTCTGAGGGAGGTTACTCAGAAGAGTTAGTTAGGAGTAGAGTTGGACTGAGCGTCAGAATGAACCAAATGAGTGACTTTGAACGTGGCATGAGAGTTCGTGGTAGGGTGTGCCAGTTCTAGCATCTCCCAAACGGCCATCCTACTGGGATTCTCTGAGGGAGGTTACTCAGGAGAGTTAGTTAGAAGTAGAGTTGGACTGAGCGTCAGAATGAACAAAACGAGTGATTTTGAACGTGGCATGAGAGTTCGTGGTAGGTGTGCAAGTTCTGGCATCTCCCAAACGGCCATCCTACTGGGATTCTCTGAGGGAGGTTACTCAGAAGAGTTAGTTAGGAGTAGAGTTGGACTGAGCGTCAGAATGAACCAAATGAGTGACTTTGAACATGGCATGAGAGTTCGTGGTAGGGTGTGCCAGTTCTAGCATCTCCCAAACGGCCATCCTACTGGGATTCCCTGAGGGAGGTTACTCAGAAGAGTTAGTTAGGAGTAGAGTTGGACTGAGCGTCAGAATGAACCAAATGAGTGACTTTGAACGTGGCATGAGAGTTCGTGGTAGGATGTGCCAGTTCTAGCATCTCCCAAACGGCCATCCTACTGGGATTCTCTGAGGGAGGTTACTCAGGAGAGTTAGTTAGGAGTAGATTTGGACTGAGCGTCAGAATGAACCAAATGAGTGACTTAGAACATGACATAAGAGTTCGTGGTAGGGTGTGCCAGTTCTAGCATCTCCCAAACGGCCATCCTACTGGTATTCTCTGAGGGAGGTTACTCAGAAGAGTTAGTTAGGAGTAGAGTTGGACTGAGCGTCAGAATGAACAAAACGAGTGATTTTGAAGTGGCGTGAGAGTTCGTGGTAGGGTGTACCAGTTCTAGCATCTCCCAAACGGCCATCCTACTGGGATTCCCTGAGGGAGGTTACTCAGAAGAGTTAGTTAGGAGTAGAGTTGGACTGAGCGTCAGAATGAACCAAATGAGTGACTTTGAACGTGGCATGATAGTTCGTGGTAAGGTGTGCCAGTTCTAGCATCTCCCAAACGGCCATCCTACTGGGATTCTCTGAGGGAGGTTACTCAGGAGAGTTAGTTAGGAGTAGATTTGGACTGAGCGTCAGAATGAACCAAATGAGTGACTTTGAACATGACATAAGAGTTCGTGGTAGGGTGTGCCAGTTCTAGCATCTCCCAAACGGCCATCCTACTGGTATTCTCTGAGGGAGGTTACTCAGAAGAGTTAGTTAGGAGTAGAGTTGGACTGAGCGTCAGAATGAACAAAACGAGTGATTTTGAAGTGGCGTGAGAGTTCGTGGTAGGGTGTACCAGTTCTAGCATCTCCCAAACGGCCATCCTACTGGGATTCCCTGAGGGAGGTTACTCAGAAGAGTTAGTTAGGAGTAGAGTTGGACTGAGCGTCAGAATGAACCAAATGAGTGACTTTGAACGTGGCATGAGAGTTCGTGGTAGGATGTGCCAGTTCTAGCATCTCCCAAACGGCCATCCTACTGGGATTCTCTGAGGGAGGTTACTCAGGAGAGTTAGTTAGGAGTAGATTTGGACTGAGCGTCAGAATGAACCAAATGAGTGACTTTGAACATGACATAAGAGTTCGTGGTAGGGTGTGCCAGTTCTAGCATCTCCCAAACGGCCATCCTACTGGTATTCTCTGAGGGAGGTTACTCAGAAGAGTTAGTTAGGAGTAGAGTTGGACTGAGCGTCAGAATGAACAAAACGAGTGATTTTGAAGTGGCGTGAGAGTTCGTGGTAGGGTGTACCAGTTCTAGCATCTCCCAAACGGCCATCCTACTGGGATTCCCTGAGGGAGGTTACTCAGAAGAGTTAGTTAGGAGTAGAGTTGGACTGAGCGTCAGAATGAACCAAATGAGTGACTTTGAACGTGGCATGATAGTTCGTGGTAGGGTGTGCCAGTTCTAGCATCTCCCAAACGGCCATCCTACTGGGATTCTCTGAGGGAGGTTACTCAGGAGAGTTAGTTAGGAGTAGATTTGGACTGAGCGTCAGAATGAACCAAATGAGTGACTTTGAACATGACATAAGAGTTCGTGGTAGGGTGTGCCAGTTCTAGCATCTCCAAAACGGCCATCCTACTGGGATTCTCTGAGGGAGGTTACTCAGAAGAGTTAGTTAGGAGTAGAGTTGGACTGAGCGTCAGAATGAACCAAATGAGTGACTTTGAACATGGCATGATAGTTCGTGGTAGGTGTGCCAGTTCTAGCATCTCCCAAACGGCCATCCTACTGGGATTCTCTGAGGGAGGTTACTCAGAAGAGTTAGTTAGGAGTAGAGTTGGACTGAGCGTCAGAATGAACCAAATGAGTGACTTTGAACATGGCATGAGAGTTCGTGGTAGGGTGTGCCAGTTCTAGCATCTCCCAAACGGCCATCCTACTGGGATTCTCTGAGGGAGGTTACTCAGGAGAGTTAGTTAGAAGTAGAGTTGGACTGAGCGTCAGAATGAACAAAACGAGTGATTTTGAACGTGGCATGAGAGTTCGTGGTAGGTGTGCAAGTTCTAGCATCTCCCAAACGGCCATCCTACTGGGATTCTCTGAGGGAGGTTACGCAGAAGATTTAGTTAGGAGTAGAGTTGGACTGAGCGTCAGAATGAACAAAATGAGTGACTTTGGACGTGGCATGAGAGTTCGTGGTAGGGTGTGCCAGTTCTAGCATCTCCGAAACGGCCATCCTACTGGAATTCTCTGAGGGAGGTTACTCAGAAGAGTTAGTTAGGAGTAGAGTTGGACTGAGCGTCAGAATGAACAAAATGAGTGACTTTGAACGTGGCATGATAGTTCGTGGTAGGGTGTGCCAGTTCTAGCATCTCCCAAACGGCCATCCTACTGGGATTCTCTGAGGGAGGTTACTCAGAAGAGTTAGTTAGGAGTAGAGTTGGACTGAGCGTCAGAATGAACCAAATGAGTGACTTTGAACGTGGCATGAGAGTTCGTGGTAGGGTGTGCCAGTTCTAGCATCTCCCAAACGGCCATCCTACTGGGATTCTCTGAGGGAGGTTACTCAGGAGAGTTAGTTAGGAGTAGATTTGGACTGAGCGTCAGAATGAACCAAATGAGTGACTTTGAACATGACATAAGAGTTCGTGGTAGGGTGTGCCAGTTCTAGCATCTCCAAAACGGCCATCCTACTGGGATTCTCTGAGGGAGGTTACTCAGAAGAGTTAGTTAGGAGTAGAGTTGGACTGAGCGTCAGAATGAACCAAATGAGTGACTTTGAACATGGCATGAGAGTTCTTGGTAGGGTGTGCCAGTTCTTGCATCTCCCAAACGGCCATCCTACTGGGATTCTCTGAGGGAGGTTACTCAGAAGAGTTAGTTAGGAGTAGAGTTGGACTGAGCGTCAGAATGAACCAAATGAGTGACTTTGAACATGGCATGAGAGTTCGTGGTAGGGTGTGCCAGTTCTAGCATCTCCCAAACGGCCATCCTACTGGGATTCTCTGAGGGAGGTTACTCAGGAGAGTTAGTTAGAAGTAGAGTTGGACTGAGCGTCAGAATGAACAAAACGAGTGATTTTGAACGTGGCATGAGAGTTCGTGGTAGGTGTGCAAGTTCTGGCATCTCCCAAACGGCCATCCTACTGGGATTCTCTGAGGGAGGTTACTCAGAAGAGTTAGTTAGGAGTAGAGTTGGACTGAGCGTCAGAATGAACCAAATGAGTGACTTTGAACATGGCATGAGAGTTCGTGGTAGGGTGTGCCAGTTCTAGCATCTCCCAAACGGCCATCCTACTGGGATTCCCTGAGGGAGGTTACTCAGAAGAGTTAGTTAGGAGTAGAGTTGGACTGAGCGTCAGAATGAACCAAATGAGTGACTTTGAACGTGGCATGAGAGTTCGTGGTAGGATGTGCCAGTTCTAGCATCTCCCAAACGGCCATCCTACTGGGATTCTCTGAGGGAGGTTACTCAGGAGAGTTAGTTAGGAGTAGATTTGGACTGAGCGTCAGAATGAACCAAATGAGTGACTTAGAACATGACATAAGAGTTCGTGGTAGGGTGTGCCAGTTCTAGCATCTCCCAAACGGCCATCCTACTGGTATTCTCTGAGGGAGGTTACTCAGAAGAGTTAGTTAGGAGTAGAGTTGGACTGAGCGTCAGAATGAACAAAACGAGTGATTTTGAAGTGGCGTGAGAGTTCGTGGTAGGGTGTACCAGTTCTAGCATCTCCCAAACGGCCATCCTACTGGGATTCCCTGAGGGAGGTTACTCAGAAGAGTTAGTTAGGAGTAGAGTTGGACTGAGCGTCAGAATGAACCAAATGAGTGACTTTGAACGTGGCATGATAGTTCGTGGTAAGGTGTGCCAGTTCTAGCATCTCCCAAACGGCCATCCTACTGGGATTCTCTGAGGGAGGTTACTCAGGAGAGTTAGTTAGGAGTAGATTTGGACTGAGCGTCAGAATGAACCAAATGAGTGACTTTGAACATGACATAAGAGTTCGTGGTAGGGTGTGCCAGTTCTAGCATCTCCAAAACGGCCATCCTACTGGGATTCTCTGAGGGAGGTTACTCAGAAGAGTTAGTTAGGAGTAGAGTTGGACTGAGCGTCAGAATGAACCAAATGAGTGACTTTGAACATGGCATGAGAGTTCGTGGTAGGGTGTGCCAGTTCTAGCATCTCCCAAACGGCCATCCTACTGGGATTCTCTGAGGGAGGTTACTCAGGAGAGTTAGTTAGAAGTAGAGTTGGACTGAGCGTCAGAATGAACAAAACGAGTGATTTTAAACGTGGCATGAGAGTTCGTGGTAGGTGTGCAAGTTCTAGCATCTCCCAAACGGCCATCCTACTGGGATTCTCTGAGGGAGGTTACGCAGAAGATTTAGTTAGGAGTAGAGTTGGACTGAGCGTCAGAATGAACAAAATGAGTGACTTTGAACGTGGCATGATAGTTCGTGGTAGGGTGTGCCAGTTCTAGCATCTCCGAAACGGCCATCCTACTGGAATTCTCTGAGGGAGGTTACTCAGAAGAGTTAGTTAGGAGTAGAGTTGGACTGAGCGTCAGAATGAACAAAATGAGTGACTTTGAACGTGGCATGATAGTTCGTGGTAGGGTGTGCCAGTTCTAGCATCTCCCAAACGGCCATCCTACTGGGATTCTCTGAGGGAGGTTACTCAGAAGAGTTAGTTAGGAGTAGAATTGGACTGAGCGTCAGAATGAACCAAATGAGTGACTTTGAACGTGGCATGAGAGTTCGTGGTAGGGTGTGCCAGTTCTAGCATCTCCCAAACGGCCATCCTACTGGGATTCTCTGAGGGAGGTTACTCAGGAGAGTTAGTTAGGAGTAGATTTGGACTGAGCGTCAGAATGAACCAAATGAGTGACTTTGAACATGACATAAGAGTTCGTGGTAGGGTGTGCCAGTTCTAGCATCTCCAAAACGGCCATCCTACTGGGATTCTCTGAGGGAGGTTACTCAGAAGAGTTAGTTAGGAGTAGAGTTGGACTGAGCGTCAGAATGAACCAAATGAGTGACTTTGAACATGGCATGAGAGTTCTTGGTAGGGTGTGCCAGTTCTTGCATCTCCCAAACGGCCATCCTACTGGGATTCTCTGAGGGAGGTTACTCAGAAGAGTTAGTTAGGAGTAGAGTTGGACTGAGCGTCAGAATGAACCAAATGAGTGACTTTGAACATGGCATGAGAGTTCGTGGTAGGGTGTGCCAGTTCTAGCATCTCCCAAACGGCCATCCTACTGGGATTCTCTGAGGGAGGTTACTCAGGAGAGTTAGTTAGAAGTAGAGTTGGACTGAGCGTCAGAATGAACAAAACGAGTGATTTTGAACGTGGCATGAGAGTTCGTGGTAGGTGTGCAAGTTCTAGCATCTCCCAAACGGCCATCCTACTGGGATTCTCTGAGGGAGGTTACGCAGAAGATTTAGTTAGGAGTAGAGTTGGACTGAGCGTCAGAATGAACAAAATGAGTGACTTTGAACGTGGCATGATAGTTCGTGGTAGGGTGTGCCAGTTCTACCATCTCCGAAACGGCCATCCTACTGGAATTCTCTGAGGAAGGTTACTCAGAAGAGTTAGTTAGGAGTAGAGTTGGACTGAGAATCAGAATGAACCAAATGAGTGACTTTGAACGTGGCATGAGAGTTCGTGGTAGGGTGTGCCAGTTCCAGCATCTCCCAAACGGCCATCTTACTGGGATTCTCTGAGGGAGGTTACTCAGAAGAGTTAGTTAGGAGTAGAGTTGGACTGAGCGTCAGAATAAACAAAATGCGTGACTTTGAACGTGGCATGAGAGTTCGTGGTAGGTGACCCAGTTCTAGCATTTCCCAAACGGCCATCCTACTGGGATTCTCTGAGGGAGGTTACTCAGGAGAGTTAGTTAGGAGTAGAGTTGGACTGAGCGTCAGAATGAACAAAATGAGTGACTTTGAACGTGGCATGATAGTTCGTGGTAGGGTGTGCCAGTTCTAGCATCTCCCAAACGGCCATCCTACTGGGATTCTCTGAGGGAGGTTACTCAGAACAGTTAGTTAGGAGTAGAGTTGGACTGAGCGTCAGAATGAACAAAATGAGTGACTTTGAACGTAGCATGAGAGTTCGTGGTAGGGTGTGCCAGTTCCAGTATCTCCCAAACGGCCATCTTACTGGGATTCTCTGAGGGAGTTAACTCAAAAGAGTTAGTTAGGGGTAGAGTTGGACTGAGCGTCAGAATGAACAAAATGAGTGATTTTGAACGTAGCATGAGAAATCGTGGTAGGTGTGCCAGTTCTAGCATCTCCCAAACGGCCATCCTACTGGGATTCTCTGAGGGAGGTTACTCAGGAGAGTTAGTTAGGAGTAGAGTTGGACTGAGCGTCAGAATGAACAAAACCAGTGACTTTGAAGTGGCATGAGAGTTCGTGGTAAGGTGTGCCAGTTCTAGCATCTCCCAAACGGCCATCCTAATGGGATTCCCTGAGGGAGGTTACTCAGAAGAGTTAGTTAGGAGTAGAGTTGGATTGAGCGTCAGAATGAACAAAATGAGTGACTTTGAACGTGGCATGAGAGTTCGTGGTAGTGTGTGCCAGTTCTAGCATCTCCCAAACGGCCATCCTACTGGGATTCTCTGAGGGAGGTTACTCAGAAGAGTTAGTTAGGAGTAGAGTTGGACTGAGCGTCAGAATGAACCAAATGAGTGACTTTGAACGTGGCATGAGAGTTCGTGGTAGGGTGTGCTAGTTCCAGCATCTCCCAAACGGCCATCCTACTGGGATTCTCTGAGGGAGGTTACTCAGAAGAGTTAGTTAGGAGTAGAGTTGGACTGAGCGTGAGAATAAACAAAATGAGTGACTTTGAACGTGGCATGAGAGATCGTGGTAGGTGTGCCAGTTCTAGCATCTCCCAAACTTCCATCCTACTGGGATTCTCTGAGGGAGGTTACTCAGGAGAGTTAGTTAGGAGTAGAGTTGGACTGAGCGTCAGAATGAACCAAATGAGTGACTTTGAACGTGGCATGAGAGTTCGTGGTAAGGTGTGCCAGTTCTAGCATCTCCCAAACGGCCATCCTAATGGGATTCTCTGAGGGAGGTTACTCAGAAGAGTTAGTTAGGAGTAGAGTTGGACTGAGCGTCAGAATGAACCAAATGAGTGACTTTGAACGTGGCATGAGAGTTCGTGGTAGGGTGTGCCAGTTCCAGCATTTCCCAAACTGCCATCCTACTGGGATTCTCTGAGGGAGGTTACTCAGAAGAGTTAGTTAGGAGTAGAGTTGGACTGAGCGTCAGAATAAACAAAATGAGTGACTTTGAACGTGGCATGAGAGTTCGTGGTAGGTGTGCCAGTTCTAGCATCTCCCAAACGGCCATCCTACTGGGATTCTCTGAGGGAGGTTACTCAGGAGAGTTAGGTAGGAGTAGATTTGGACTGAGCGTCAGAATGAACCAAATGAGTGACTTTGAACATGAGATAAGAGTTCGTGGTAGGGTGTGCCAGTTCTAGCATCTCCAAAACGGCCATCCTACTGGGATTCTCTGAGGGAGGTTACTCAGAAGAGTTAGTTAGGAGTAGAGTTGGACTGAGCGTCAGAATGAACCAAATGAGTGACTTTGAACATGGCATGAGAGTTCGTGGTAGGGTGTGCCAGTTCTAGCATCTCCCAAACGGCCATCCTACTGGGATTCTCTGAGGGAGGTTACTCAGGAGAGTTAGTTAGGAGTAGAGTTGGACTGAGCGTCAGAAAGAACAAAATGAGTGACTTTGAACATGGCATGAGAGTTCGTGGTAGGGTGTGCCAGTTCTAGCATCTCCCAAACGGCCATCCTACTGGGATTCTCTGAGGGAGGTTACTCAGGAGAGTTAGTTAGGAGTAGATTTGGACTGAGCGTCAGAATGAACCAAATGAGTGACTTTGAACATGACATAAGAGTTCGTGGTAGGGTGTGCCAGTTCTAGCATCTCCCAAACGGCCATCCTACTGGGATTCTCTGAGGGAGGTTACTCAGGAGAGTTAGTTAGGAGTAGAGTTGGACTGAGCGTCAGAATGAACCAAATGAGTGACTTTGAACATGGCATGAGAGTTCGTGGTAGGGTGTGCCAGTTCTAGCATCTCCCAAACGGCCATCCTACTGGGATTCTCTGAGGGAGGTTACTCAGGAGAGTTAGTTAGGAGTAGATTTGGACTGAGCGTCAGAATGAACCAAATGAGTGACTTTGAACATGACATAAGAGTTCGTGGTAGGGTGTGCCAGTTCTAGCATCTCCCAAACGGCCATCCTACTGGGATTCTCTGAGGGAGGTTACTCAGGAGAGTTAGTTAGGAGTAGAGTTGGACTGAGCGTCAGAATGAACCAAATGAGTGACTTTGAACATGGCATGAGAGTTCGTGGTAGGGTGTGCCAGTTCTAGCATCTCCCAAACGGCCATCCTACTGGGATTCTCTGAGGGAGGTTACTCAGGAGAGTTAGTTAGGAGTAGAGTTGGACTGAGCGTCAGAATGAACAAAATGAGTGACTTTGAACATGGCATGAGAGTTCGTGGTAGGGTGTGCCAGTTCTAGCATCTCCCAAACGGCCATCCTACTGGGATTCTCTGAGGGAGGTTACTCAGAAGAGTTAGTTAGGAGTAGAGTTGGACTGAGCGTCAGAATGAACCAAATGAGTGACTTTGAACATGGCATGAGAGTTCTTGGTAGGGTGTGCCAGTTCTTGCATCTCCCAAACGGCCATCCTACTGGGATTCTCTGAGGGAGGTTACTCAGAAGAGTTAGTTAGGAGTAGAGTTGGACTGAGCGTCAGAATGAACCAAATGAGTGACTTTGAACATGGCATGAGAGTTCGTGGTAGGGTGTGCCAGTTCTAGCATCTCCCAAATGGCCATCCTACTGGGATTCTCTGAGGGAGGTTACTCAGGAGAGTTAGTTAGAAGTAGAGTTGGACTGAGCGTCAGAATGAACAAAACGAGTGATTTTGAACGTGGCATGTGAGTTCGTGGTAGGTGTGCAAGTTCTAGCATCTCCCAAACGGCCATCCTACTGGAATTCTCTGAGGGAGGTTACGCAGAAGATTTAGTTAGGAGTAGAGTTGGACTGAGCGTCAGAATGAACAAAATGAGTGACTTTGAACGTGGCATGATAGTTCGTGGTAGGGTGTGCCAGTTCTAGCATCTCCGAAACGGCCATCCTACTGGAATTCTCTGAGGGAGGTTACTCAGAAGAGTTAGTTAGGAGTAGAGTTGGACTGAGCGTCAGAATGAACCAAATGAGTGACTTTGAACGTGGCATGAGAGTTCGTGGTAGGGTGTGCCAGTTCCAGCATCTCCCAAACGGCCATCCTACTGGGATTCTCTGAGGGAGGTTACTCAGAAGAGTTAGTTAGGAGTAGAGTTGGACTGAGCGTCAGAATAAACAAAATGCGTGACTTTGAACGTGGCATGAGAGTTCGTGGTAGGTGACCCAGTTCTAGCATTTCCCAAACGGCCATCCTACTGGGATTCTCTGAGGGAGGTTACTCAGGAGAGTTAGTTAAGAGTAGAGTTGGATTGAGCGTCAGAATGAACAAAATGAGTGACTTTGAACGTGGCATGATAGTTCGTGGTAGGGTGTGCCAGTTCTAGCATCTCCCAAACGGCCATCCTACTGGGATTCTCTGAGGGAGGTTACTCAGAACAGTTAGTTAGGAGAAGAGTTGGACTGAGCGTCAGAATGAACAAAATGAGTGACTTTGAACGTATCATGAGAGTTCGTGGTAGGGTGTGCCAGTTCCAGTATCTCCCAAACGGCCATCCTACTGGGATTCTCTGAGGGAGTTAACTCAAAAGAGTTAGTTAGGGGTAGAGTTGGACTGAGCGTCAGAATGAACAAAATGAGTGATTTTGAACGTAGCATGAGAGATCGTGGTAGGTGTGCCAGTTCTAGCATCTCCCAAACGGCCATCCTACTGGGATTCTCTGAGGGAGGTTACTCAGGAGAGTTAGTTAGGAGTAGAGTTGGACTGAGCGTGAGAATAAACGAAATGAGTGACTTTGAACGTGGCATGAGAGTTCGTGGTAGGTGTGCCAGTTCTAGCATCTCCCAAACTTCCATCCTACTGGGATTCTCTGAGGGAGGTTACTCAGGAGAGTTAGTTAGGAGTAGAGTTGGACTGAGCGTCAGAATGAACCAAATGAGTGACTTTGAACGTGGCATGAGAGTTCGTGGTAAGGTGTGCCAGTTCTAGCATCTCCCAAACGGCCATCCTAATGGGATTCTCTGAGGGAGGTTACTCAGAAGAGTTAGTTAGGAGTAGAGTTGGACTGAGCGTCAGAATGAACCAAATGAGTGACTTTGAACGTGGCATGAGAGTTCGTGGTAGGGTGTGCCAGTTCCAGCATTTCCCAAACGGACATCCTACTGGGATTCTCTGAGGGAGGTTACTCAGAAGAGTTAGTTAGGAGTAGAGTTGGACTGAGCGTCAGAATAAACAAAATGAGTGACTTTGAACGTGGCATGAGAGTTCGTGGTAGGTGTGCCAGTTCTAGCATCTCCCAAACGGCCATCCTACTGGGATTCTCTGAGGGAGGTTACTCAGGAGAGTTAGTTAGGAGTAGAGTTGGACTGAGCGTCAGAATGAACAAAATGAGTGACTTTGAACGTGGCATGATAGTTCGTGGTAGGGTGTGCCAGTTCTAGCATCTCCCAAACGGCCATCCTACTGGGATTCTCTGAGGGAGTTAACTCAAGAGAGTTAATTAATGATAGAGTTGGACTGAGCGTCAGAATGAACAAAACGAGTGATTTTGAACGTGGCATGAGAATTCGTGGTAGGTGTGCCAGTTCTAGCATCTCCCAAACTTCCATCCTACTGGGATTCTCTGAGGGAGGTTACTCAGAAGAGTTAGTTAGGAGTAGAGTTGGACTGAGCATCAGAATAAACAAAATGAGTGACTTTGAACGTGGCATGAGAGTTCGTGGTAGGTGACCCAGTTCTAGCATTCCCAAACGGCCATCCTACTGGGATTCTCTGAGGGAGGTTACTCAGAAGAGTTAGTTAGGAGTAGAGTTGGACTGAGCGTCAGAATGAACAAAATGAGAGACTTTGAACGTGGCATGATAGTTCGTGGTCGGGTGTGCCAGTTCTAGCATCTCCCAAACGGCCATCCTACTGGGATTCTCTGAGGGAGGTTACTCAGAAGAGTTAGTTAGGAGTAGAGTTGGACTGAGCGTCAGAATGAACAAAATGAGTGACTTTGAACGTGGCATGATAGTTCGTGGTAGGGTGTGCCAGTTCCAGCATCTCCCAAACGGCCATCCTACTGGGATTCTCTGAGGGAGTTAACTCAAAAGAGTTAGTTAGGGATAGAGTTGGACTGAGCGTCAGAATGAATAAAACGAGTGATTTTGAACGTGGCATGAGAATTCGTGGTAGGTGTGCCAGTTCTAGCATCTCCCAAACGGCCATCCTACTGGGATTCTCTGAGGGAGGTTACTCAGGAGAGTTAGTTAGGAGTAGAGTTGGACTGAGCGTCAGAATGAACAAAACGAGTGACTTTGAAGTGGCATGAGAGTTCGTGGTAGGGTGTGCCAGTTCTAGCATCTCCCAAACGGCCATCCTAATGGGATTCTCTGAGGGAGGTTACTCAAAAGAGTTAGTTAGGAGTAGAGTTGGACTGAGCGTCAGAATGAACAAAATGAGTGACTTTGAACGTGGCATGATAGTTCGTGGTAGGGTGTGCCAGTTCTAGCATCTCCCAAACGGCCATCCTACTGGGATTCTCTGAGGGAGGTTACTCAGAAGAGTTAGTTAGGAGTAGAGTTGGACTGAGCCTCAGAATGAACAAAATGAGTGACTTTGAACGTGGCATGATAGTTCGTGGTAGGGTGTGCCAGTTCCAGCATCTCCCAAACGGCCATCCTACTGGGATTCTCTGAGGGAGTTAACTCAAAAGAGTTAGTTAGGGATAGAGTTGGACTGAGCGTCAGAATCAACAAAACGAGTGATTTTGAACGTGGCATGAGAATTCGTGGTAGGTGTGCCAGTTCTAGCATCTCCCAAACGGCCATCCTACTGGGATTCTCTGAGGGAGGTTACTCAGGAGAGTTAGTTAGGAGTAGAGTTGGACTGAGCGTCACAATGAACAAAACGAGTGACTTTGAAGTGGCACGAGAGTTCGTGGTAAGGTGTGCCAGTTCTAGCATCTCCCAAACGGCCATCCTAATGGGATTCTCTGAGGGAGGTTACTCAGAAGAGTTAGTTAGGAGTAGAGTTGGACTGAGCGTCAGAATGAACAAAATGAGTGACTTTGAACGTGGCATGATAGTTCGTGGTAGGGTGTGCCAGTTCTAGCATCTCCCAAACGGCCATCCTACTGGGATTCTCTGAGGGAGGTTACTCAGAAGAGTTAGTTAGGAGTAGAGTTGGACTGAGCGTCAGAATAAACAAAATGAGTGACTTTGAACGTGGCATGAGAGTTCGTGGTAGGTGACCCAGTTCTAGCATCTCCCAAACGGCCATCCTACTGGGATTCTCTGAGGGAGGTTACTCAGAAGAGTTAGTTAGGAGTAGAGTTGGACTGAGCGTCAGAATGAACAAAATGAGTGACTTTGAACGTGGCATGATAGTTCGTGGTAGGGTGTGCCAGTTCCAGCGTCTCCCAAACGGCCATCCTACTGGGATTCTCTGAGGGAGGTTACTCAGGAGAGTTAGTTAGGAGTAGAGTTGGACTGAGCGTCAGAATGAACAAAACGAGTGACTTTGAAGTGGCATGAGAGTTCGTGGTAGGGTGTGCTAGTTCCAGCATCTCCCAAACGGCCATCCTACTGGGATTCTCTGAGGGCGTTAACTCAAAAGAGTTAGTTAGGGATAGAGTTGGACTGAGCGTCAGAATGAACAAAACGAGTGATTTTGAACGTGGCATGAGAATTCGTGGTAGGTGTGCCAGTTCTAGCATCTCCCAAACGGCCATCCTACTGGGATTCTCTGAGGGAGGTTACTCAGGAGATTTAGTTAGGAGTAGAGTTGGACTGAGCGTCAGAATGAACAAAACGAGTGACTTTGAAGTGGCATGAGAGTTCGTGGTAGGGTGTGCCAGTTCTAGCATCTCCCAAACGACCATCCTAATGGGATTCTCTGAGGGAGGTTACTCAGAAGAGTTAGTTAGGAGTAGAGTTGGACTGAGCGTCAGAATGAACAAAATGAGTGACTTTGAACGTGGCATGATAGTTCGTGGTAGGGTGTGCCAGTTCTAGCATCTCCCAAACGGCCATCCTACTGGGATTCTCTGAGGGAGGTTACTCAGAAGAGTTAGTTAGGAGTAGAGTTGGACTGAGCGTCAGAATGAACAAAATGAGTGACTTTGAACGTGGCATGATAGTTCGTGGTAGGGTGTGCCAGTTCCAGCATCTCCCAAACGGCCATCCTACTGGGATTCTCTGAGGGAGTTAACTCAAAAGAGTTAGTTAGGGATAGAGTTGGACTGAGCGTCAGAATGAACAAAACGAGTGATTTTGAACGTGGCATGAGAATTCGTGGTAGGTGTGCCAGTTCTAGCATCTCCCAAACGGCCATCCTACTGGGATTCTCTGAGGGAGGTTACTCAGGAGAGTTAGTTAGGAGTAGAGTTGGACTGAGCGTCAGAGTGAACAAAACGAGTGACTTTGAAGTGGCATGAGAGTTCGTGGTAAGGTGTGCCAGTTCTAGCATCTCCCAAACGGCCATCCTAATGGGATTCTCTGAGGGAGGTTACTCAGAAGAGTTAGTTAGGAGTAGAGTTGGACTGAGCGTCAGAATGAACAAAATGAGTGACTTTGAACGTGGCATGATAGTTCGTGGTAGGGTGTGCCAGTTCTAGCATCTCCCAAACGGCCATCCTACTGGGATTCTCTGAGGGAGGTTACTCAGAAGAGTTAGTTAGGAGTAGAGTTGGACTGAGCGTCAGAATAAACAAAATGAGTGACTTTGAACGTGGCATGAGAGTTCGTGGTAGGTGACCCAGTTCTAGCATCTCCCAAACGGCCATCCTACTGGGATTCTCTGAGGGAGGTTACTCAGAAGAGTTAGTTAGGAGTAGAGTTGGACTGAGCGTCAGAATGAACAAAATGAGTGACTTTGAACGTGGCATGACAGTTCGTGGTAGGGTGTGCCAGTTCCAGCATCTCCCAAACGGCCATCCTACTTGGATTCTCTGAGGGAGGTTACTCAGGATAGTTAGTTAGGAGTAGAGTTGGACTGAGCATCAGAATGAACAAAACGAGTGACTTTGAAGTGGCATGAGAGTTCGTGGTAGGGTGTGCCAGTTCCAGCATCTCCCAAACGGCCATCCTACTGGGATTCTCTGAGGGAGTTAACTCAAAAGAGTTAGTTAGGGATAGAGTTGGACTGAGCGTCAGAATGAACAAAACGAGTGATTTTGAACGTGGCATGAGAATTCGTGGTAGGTGTGCCAGTTCTAGCATCTCCCAAACGGCCATCCTAATGGGATTCTCTGAGGGAGGTTACTCAGGAGAGTTAGTTAGGAGTAGAGTTGGACTGAGCGTCAGAATGAACAAAACGAGTGACTTTGAAGTGGCATGAGAGTTCGTGGTAGGGTGTGCCAGTTCCAGCATCTCCCAAACGGCCATCCTACTGGGATTCTCTGAGGGAGTTAACTCAAAAGAGTTAGTTAGGGATAGAGTTGGACTGAGCGTCAGAATGAACAAAACGAGTGATTTTGAACTTGGCATGAGAATTCGTGGTAGGTGTGCCAGTTCTAGCATCTCCCAAATGGCCATCCTACTGGGATTCTCTGAGGGAGGTTACTCAGAAGAGTTAGTTAGGAGTAGAGTTGGACTGAGCGTCAGAATGAACAAAATGAGTGACTTTGAACGTGGCATGATAGTTCGTGGTAGGGTGTGCCAGTTCCAGCATCTCCCAAACGGCCATCCTACTGGGATTCTCTGAGGGAGGTTACTCAGAAGAGTTAGTTAGGAGTAGAGTTGGACTGAGCGTCAGAATGAACAAAATGAGTGACTTTGAACGTGGCATGATAGTTCGTGGTAGGGTGTGCCAGTTCTAGCATCTCCCAAACGGCCATCCTAATGGGATTCTCTGAGGGAGGTTACTCAGAAGAGTTAGTTAGGAGTAGAGTTGGACTGAGCGTCAGAATGAACAAAATGAGGGACTTTGAACGTGGCATGATAGTTCGTGGTAGGGTGTGCCAGTTCTAGCATCTCCCAAACGGCCATCCTACTGGGATTCTCTGAGGGAGGTTACTCAGAAGAGTTAGTTAGGAGTAGAGTTGGACTGAGCGTCAGAATGAACAAAATGAGTGACTTTGAACGTGGCATGATAGTTCATGGTAGGGTGTGCCAGTTCCAGCGTCTCCCAAACGGCCATCCTACTGGGATTCTCTGAGGGAGTTAACTCAAAAGAGTTAGTTAGGGATAGAGTTGGACTGAGCGTCAGAATGAACCAAACGAGTGATTTTGAACGTGGCATGAGAATTCGTGGTAGGTGTGCCAGTTCTAGCATCTCCCAAACGGCCATCCTACTGGGATTTTCTGAGGGAGGTTACTCAGGAGAGTTAGTTAGGAGTAGAGTTGGACTGAGCGTCAGAATGAAGAAAACGAGTGACTTGAAGTGGCATGAGAGTTCGTGGTAGGGTGTGCCAGTTCTAGCATCTCCCAAACGGCCATCCTAATGGGATTCTCTGAGGGAGGTTACTCAGAAGAGTTAGTTAGGAGTAGAGTTGGACTGAGCGTCAGAATGAACAAAATGAGTGACTTTGAACGTGGCATGATAGTTCGTGGTAGGGTGTGCCAGTTCTAGCATCTCCCAAACGGCTATCCTACTGGGATTCTCTGAGGGAGGTTACTCAGAAGAGTTAGTTAGGAGTAGAGTTGGACTGAGCGTCAGAATAAACAAAATGAGTGACTTTGAACGTGGCATGAGAGTTCGTGGTAGGTGACCCAGTTCTAGCATTCCCAAACGGCCATCCTACTGGGATTCTCTGAGGGAGGTTACTCAGAAGAGTTAGTTAGGAGTAGAGTTGGACTGAGCGTCAGAATGAACCAAATGAGTGACTTTGAACATGGCATGAGAGTTCGTGGTAGGATATGCCAGTTCTAGCATCTCCCAAACGGCCATCCTACTGGGATTCTCTGAGGGAGGTTACTCAGGAGAGTTAGTTAGGAGTAGAGTTGGACTGAGCGTCAGAATGAACAAAACGAGTGATTTTGAACGTGGCATGAGAATTCGTGGTAGGTGTGCCAGTTCTAGCATCTCCCAAACGGCCATCCTACTGGGATTCTCTGAGGGAGGTTACTCAGGAGATTTAGTTAGGAGTAGAGTTGGACTGAGCGTCAGAATGAACACAACGAGTGATTTTGAACGTGGCATGAGAATTCGTGGTAGGTGTGCCAGTTCTAGCATCTCCCAAACGGCCATCCTACTGGGATTCTCTGAGGGAGGTTACTCAGGAGAGTTAGTTAGGAGTAGAGTTGGACTGAGCGTCAGAGTGAACAAAACGAGTGACTTTGAAGTGGCATGAGAGTTCGTGGTAAGGTGTGCCAGTTCTAGCATCTCCCAAACGGCCATCCTAATGGGATTCTCTGAGGGAGGTTACTCAGAAGAGTTAGTTAGGAGTAGAGTTGGACTGAGCGTCAGAATGAACAAAATGAGTGACTTTGAACGTGGCATGATAGTTCGTGGTAGGGTGTGCCAGTTCTAGCATCTCCCAAACGGCCATCCTACTGGGATTCTCTGAGGGAGGTTACTCAGAAGAGTTAGTTAGGAGTAGAGTTGGACTGAGCGTCAGAATAAACAATATGAGTGACTTTGAACGTGGCATGAGAGTTCGTGGTAGGTGACCCAGTTCTAGCATCTCCCAAACGGCCATCCTACTGGGATTCTCTGAGGGAGGTTACTCAGAAGAGTTAGTTAGGAGTAGAGTTGGACTGAGCGTCAGAATGAACAAAATGAGTGACTTTGAACGTGGCATGATAGTTCGTGGTAGGGTGTGCCAGTTCCAGCATCTCCCAAACGGCCATCCTACTTGGATTCTCTGAGGGAGGTTACTCAGGAGAGTTAGTTAGGAGTAGAGTTGGACTGAGCATCAGAATGAACAAAACGAGTGACTTTGAAGTGGCATGAGAGTTCGTGGTAGGGTGTGCCAGTTCCAGCATCTCCCAAACGGCCATCCTACTGGGATTCTCTGAGGGAGTTAACTCAAAAGAGTTAGTTAGGGATAGAGTTGGACTGAGCGTCAGAATGAACAAAACGAGTGATTTTGAACGTGGCATGAGAATTCGTGGTAGGTGTGCCAGTTCTAGCATCTCCCAAACGGCCATCCTAATGGGATTCTCTGAGGGAGGTTACTCAGGAGAGTTAGTTAGGAGTAGAGTTGGACTGAGCGTCAGAATGAACAAAACGAGTGACTTTGAAGTGGCATGAGAGTTCGTGGTAGGGTGTGCCAGTTCCAGCATCTCCCAAACGGCCATCCTACTGGGATTCTCTGAGGGAGGTTACTCAGAAGAGTTAGTTAGGAGTAGAGTTGGACTGAGCGTCAGAATGAACAAAATGAGTGAGTTTGAACGTGGCATGAGAGTTCGTGGTAGGGTGTGCCAGTTCTAGCATCTCCCAAACGGCCATCCTAATGGGATTCTCTGAGGGAGGTTACTCAGAAGAGTTAGTTAGGAGTAGAGTTGGACTGAGCGTCAGAATGAACAAAATGAGGGACTTTGAACGTGGCATGATAGTTCGTGGTAGGGTGTGCCAGTTCTAGCATCTCCCAAACGGCCATCCTACTGGGATTCTCTGAGGGAGGTTACTCAGAAGAGTTATTTAGGAGTAGAGTTGGACTGAGCGTCAGAATGAACAAAATGAGTGACTTTGAACGTGGCATGATAGTTCATGGTAGGGTGTGCCAGTTCCAGCGTCTCCCAAACGGCCATCCTACTGGGATTCTCTGAGGGAGTTAACTCAAAAGAGTTAGTTAGGGATAGAGTTGGACTGAGCGTCAGAATGAACCAAACGAGTGATTTTGAACGTGGCATGAGAATTCGTGGTAGGTGTGCCAGTTCTAGCATCTCCCAAACGGCCATCCTACTGGGATTCTCTGAGGGAGGTTACTCAGGAGAGTTAGTTAGGAGTAGAGTTGGACTGAGCGTCAGAATGAAGAAAACGAGTGACTTGAAGTGGCATGAGAGTTCGTGGTAGGGTGTGCCAGTTCTAGCATCTCCCAAACGGCCATCCTAATGGGATTCTCTGAGGGAGGTTACTCAGAAGAGTTAGTTAGGAGTAGAGTTGGACTGAGCGTCAGAATGAACAAAATGAGTGACTTTGAACGTGGCATGATAGTTCGTGGTAGGGTGTGCCAGTTCTAGCATCTCCCAAACGGCTATCCTACTGGGATTCTCTGAGGGAGGTTACTCAGAAGAGTTAGTTAGGAGTAGAGTTGGACTGAGCGTCAGAATAAACAAAATGAGTGACTTTGAACGTGGCATGAGAGTTCGTGGTAGGTGACCCAGTTCTAGCATTCCCAAACGGCCATCCTACTGGGATTCGCTGAGGGAGGTTACTCAGAAGAGTTAGTTAGGAGTAGAGTTGGACTGAGCGTCAGAATGAACCAAATGAGTGACTTTGAACATGGCATGAGAGTTCGTGGTAGGATATGCCAGTTCTAGCATCTCCCAAACGGCCATCCTACTGGGATTCTCTGAGGGAGGTTACTCAGGAGAGTTAGTTAGGAGTAGAGTTGGACTGAGCGTCAGAATGAACAAAACGAGTGATTTTGAACGTGACATGAGAGTTCGTGGTAGGTGTGCCAGTTCTAGCATCTCCCAAACGACCATCCTACTGGGATTCTCTGAGGGAGGTTACTCAGAAAAGTTAGTTAGGAGTAGAGTTGGACTGAGTGTCAGTATGAACAAAATGAGTGACTTTGAACGTGGTATGATAGATCGTGGTAGGGTGTGCCAGTTCTAGCATCTCCCAAACGGCCATCCTAATGGGATTCTCTGAGGGAGGTTACTCAGGAGAGTTAGTTAGGAGTAGAGTTGGACTGAGCGTCAGAATGAACAAAATGAGTGACTTTGAACGTGGTATGATAGATCGTGGTAGGGTGTGCCAGTTCTATCATCTCCAAAACGGCCATCCTACTGGGATTCTCTGAGGGAGGTTACTCAGAAGAGTTAGTTAGGAGTAGAGTTGGACTGAGCGTCAGAATGAACAAAATGAGTGACTTTGAACGTGGTATGATAGATCGTGGTAGGGTGTGCCAGTTCTAGCATCTCCCAAACGGCCATCCTACTGGGATTCTCTGAGGGAGGTTACTAAGAAGAGTTAATTAGGAGTAGAGTTGGAGTGAGCGTCAGAATGAACCAAATGAGTGACTTTGAACGTGGCATGAGAGTTAGTGGTAGGTGTGCCAGTTCTAGCATCTCCAAAACGGCCATCCTACTGGGATTCTCTGAGGGAGGTTACTCAGAAGAGTTAGTTAGGATAGCTGATCGCCCAGTCAAAACATCCATTCTAAGTGAGTGAATGTGCCTTCTTACTGCTCTTTGTATTTGTTGTGATTTATTTCACTTGCTGTGCTTAAAACTATTTTTAGTCGTCAGTTTACTGTGAAGTTAAGTGAACGTGTTCCTAAAGTGCCTTAAAACATTGATTATTAAGAAGAAAAGTAACGTGGAGCCAGTTACTTCTACATTTACGACTACGTCATCATCCCATGTGAGTAAGGAGGTGGATTCAGCAATAACTAAAAGAACGTTAAATGTTAAACAATCAAGTGGTAAAAAAATTAAAAAACGGAAATATCATGAATCATATTTAAAATTTGGCTTTACATGAAAAGGAAATTTAGTAGAACCAAATCCACAGAGCGTTGTTTGCTCTAAAGTCCTGTCACAAAATTCTATGAAACCGTCTCTTTTACAGCGACACTTTGAAACAAAACATGAGAATTTAAAAAAATAAGCCCTTAAGCTATTTTGAACTTTTTTTTTCTCGAAGACTCGAGTAGTGGAAAAACCGTAATTAATCATTTTTTTGGCGTAAAAAAATGAAAGTGCACTTAAAGCGTTTTACAAAGCAAGCCTTCAAATTGCCAAAGCCGGAAAGGCTCACACAATAGTCGAGTCACTCATTCTTCCAGCAGCGGAAGAATTAGCTTCTTGTATGTTTGGTCAAAAAGAGGCAAACCTTGTCAGAACCATTCCTTTGTCAAACGACACAGTTTCCAGGAGAATTAAAGATATGGCCTCTAATATTAAGGACCAACTCATTCAAGCTATTCGATGTAGCCCGTGGTTTGCCATACAAGTGGATGAGTCGACAGACGTAGCTGGGCTAGCTCAATTACTTGTTTTTGCGCGTGGAAAATTCCAGGATGCAATATTTGAAGATATTTTATTTTCTAAGCCTCTCAAAACTTCTACTACGAGGGAGGATATTTTTAATATGATTGATTCAATTTTTGCCAAAACAACCTTAAATGGAAAAACTTTATTTCTGCATGTACTGACGGAGCAAAAGCAATGAGTGGTTGTATCATAGGACTAACAAACAGGTCGTATAAAACAAGTTGCACCAGAATGCAAGTTCACTCGTTGTTGTCTTTACCGTGAAGCGCTGATAGCTAAATTTCGCCCTGATGATTTGAAATGAGTTCTGGATGAAAGTGTACAAATGGTTAATTTCATCCAAACCCGACCATTGAAGTCTCGACTTCTTACAATTATGTGTGAAGAAATGGGTAGCCTGCATAAGAGATTGGTTGCCACGAGGAAATGTTCTTTGCCGTTTATTTGAACTCCACAATGAAGTACGCCTTTTTTTTCGACTTTCTTTGAGACTACAAGACTTAGAATGGCTTCTAGGTTAGCATATTTAGCTGATATTTTTGAAAAAATGAATATTTTGAACTTATCATTGCAAGGAGACAACGTTGATGTGTTCTATGTTGAGAAGAAAACAGAGGCCATGATAAAAAAAATTCTCTCTGAGAAAACGGAAATAATAAGAACAGCTGTGACCAATTTCAGTGACTAGATTCATTTCTTAAAAAAAAACGAGCAAACGATTGCAGACTTTGAAGACATCACACAACAAATAATCGTTCCCTTAAGCACTCTTAAAACTCTTATAAGGCAGTATTTTCCACCCCCTGATGAAACGCAAGAATGGATTCGAGACTCCTTCACATTTGATTTGGGAAAATGTAAGCTTCCATTGTCCAATAAAGAAGAGTTGATTGAGATATCTTGTGACAATAGTTTAAAAAGCATTCGTTCCAAAAAGCCATTGATTAGTTTTTTGGATTGGAGAAGGAATATCCGACTTTGTGAAGAATTGCAGTCAAATATTTGTTACCTTTCACAACAACTTATTTAAGTGAAACTGGTTTTTCATCTTTAACTGCTTTAAAAAATAAATATAGGAACAGGCTGGATGTTGAAGATGACTTGCGACTCTACCTTAGCAAGATAACCCTAACCATGGATGAACTGTGCAAGCGTAAACAACAGCAACCATTTCACTGATTACCCAGTAAAATGTTTATAATTTTATAAGATTTGTTAAATTGTTTATGTCATTTTTTTTGTTTATCGATATATGAATATTATCAATTTGTGAATACAAAATTTAATGTGTGTGTGTGTATATATGTATATGTTTTATTTTATTCCCATTGTTATGATATAACTATAGTTTTATTTTTCTGTACAACTTGGCTACTGATCTGAGGGACCTGGGTTCGAGCCCCGGGTAAGGCATGGATGTATGTGTCGTTTTTCTGCTGAGGTCCTGCCATCCTCACAGACCTTCTACTATGGCATATAAACTGACAGGCTCCTGTCAGACCTCTGTGGCAAGCAGCTGCTTGAGGGGGTATTTATTTTATTTATTTACAAGGGGAACGCCAGTTACATACACATTTCCGGAGGATACGTGAAGCATAACAGGTTGAGAACCACTGCTCTAGTCTATCTTAGGTTTAATTACTGCTATGAATTACCTTTGGTTCAGCAACTTTGAGTCTGTTTGAGTAATCCTTCGCCAACGAAATCAGACTTTGATAAGAATTGGAGTCAACTCAGTGACCGGTTACATTTTTCATTATGAACAAAATGCCGCGGAACGTTCCTCATAAAGCAGTTGATCATCCGATCAATAAATATCGAAGAGTCAGCCACTTGAAATGACTTCTAAGTGAATATCAGTCCAATTCATTAAGAGCGACTAAAGCGAAGAGATTTGCGAAACGAATAGAAATAACCAATTTAGAGTGTATACAATGTGCAAGGTAATCCAGAGCAATGAAATTAAAAAATTAGTCGATTTCGATACAAACACTTTTCGACTTATTCGAAATCTTTCCCCTTCGTATCTTTTTTGACCCATTGACATTTTTGAACGAGATTCCGAAACACCCGTTTCCCTGGCGACATCGGATTGCGAGTGGCCAAGTGTCGGTCGGATGTTGAATGGCGGCGCTGTGGTGATTCTTCCCCCTCATTTATTGCATCTCGGAGCAGGGGGACTTGATAAAAGTTAGGGGAAAGCGGTTCTCGACACGCGCTATTATTGCCATTTGGGCATAAGGAAAGCATTCAAAGCGAAGCAGACGTCTTTAATATCCCGAAGCCATTTGTAGCCTCTTCTGGGGAGCATCAAATGAAACACGAAGAATGAAAATCTCGCGAAATAGGTTCATTAGCAACTCAGAATCTTCCATTAATGAGCTAATTTTGAACAAAAGGAAATAAAATTTTTGTTTTTACAGAAGATGACATTTTCCGTCTGCTCTGACAGCCTCCTTCCTCTTTGTCTTATTTTTCTAAAAGCGATATTTTTGTTTTTGTTGCTACTTTTCTTCGCATCAACTGCATCCACTGTTTATCAATAACATTACGAACAATGCATTTCATTTGAACGTATCAGCAACTTCAACTAATTCCTCTACTCAAATGGCATGTTATCTGCAAGCGATATTTGTCGTCAACAAAGGGATCCGCCTTGTCTATAGGGACCCCGTTATCTGTAGAAAAAAGGTGTGAAGTCCCACGTGACCTACCCGGAATCCCCCCCCCCCGAAAATCCCGTCGTCTTCTACTAAATCTCAAACTCATCTACCTGTTTTTAGATCCAAAATAATTTGTATATGTCCGACGCTAAAACTAGATATAAAGGAGTATAAAATTTTATTCCATATAGAATGTGATTTTAACCTTTTCTGTCCGGTGGAATATTCGTCCCCCAGACTAAATCCTTGGTATGCGCGTGAAGTCCCCTCTATCTGTGAGTTTTTTTAGCAGCGTTCACCAGGGTAATTCCCGTCCCTTGGCTCACCATTGTCCCACATTCTTCCGCCTCGGAATACCCTCCTATTATTCAAGTTTTTTTCTTACATAATAAAATAAATAATAATCATCTTATAATAAACATCTAAACTTCATTTCCTTCTAAGTAGCACTTATTATATTCGCTGCTTTCAGATTGCAGCTGAAAGCAATTAATTCAGTCAATATGCTCATTAGTGAGCTCCAATTCAGACTCATTGCAGAGATGATATTTTATTCACTTTACTGTTTAATACTTCACGTGAGTTTTCACTTCTCCCAATTCACGGCTGACTTCGCCTCAAAGCACTAACTGCGACATCCCCTTCTCTTGAGTTGCTGAAACAAACGTCTTTCGTTCTTCCGACTTCAATCTCCTTCTTTCCCTCATTCCTCGCCGTCTGCCCACCCAATTGCTTGCATGTCTGCAGGTGGCGCTCAGCACTTTCAGTTGCCCCATCGTCTCCACTTACGGTCACCTCAGATGACGACATTCAACTCCAAAATTACCCATTATGAGTCTGATTGCCAACTATCACACCCACTAACTAATTGCTTTCACATTCTATCTCCACACAACATTAGATACACGTATTTGGACATCAAACAGATATTGATATTAATATCTGTTATTAATATTTATATTTATATTTATTATGCCACAATTCAGTGAATGGGACGCTACAGACAGTGTTATCTATAAAGGAAACATGTTATCGTTGAACAAAGGATACATGTTATCTGTAGAATGAATCCGTCCCAGGGTTCGAATCCCTAAAGTCAGGGACATACCCAGGATTTAGTTATTGGTGCTGGTGGGGTGGGAGGAGGGGCGTCTGAGAATAAGACTCGAGTAGGGTTTCCTAATTACCAAAGCATTCCACCTAACAGGAAAGATTAAAATAATATTCTATATGGAATAAGATTTTATAATTTTTTTATCTATTTTTAATGTCTTACATAAAACATGGGGCTAAAATAAAATTATACAAAGACAACTGTTTTGGATTTCAAAGAACGTAGACAAGTTTGAGATTTCATATAAGACAACAAGATTTTCTGGGGGTTTGTGAAGGAGTGTGGACCCCTAGGTACGTCCCGTGCCTGAAGTGTCCCGGTTATCTTTTCACTGAGCTCTTTGCCCCCCCCCCCTCACTGACAGCTGCTGCCAGATCACGGGGAGAAGTGAACTGATCGAGAAGCAAATTGTTTTGAAGATAATAAATCGTTACATTGCTCTTATCGATTATGCGGCCTTTGCACTAAGAGTACCTTTCTGTAGTGTTAATGCCACTTTTTGTGGAGATATTAAATTCTGCGGAATATATATTCCATATATATATATGGAAAAATAAATATTATTTTCTGCTTTAACGATATATTTTTGTAGTCATTATTTATCACCCTGGTATTATCTATCGTCTAGTAAAAGGGTTTTAAAATGTTGTACACTAGAATAGGAATTTGCTGCTGCAAGCTCAGTCGCAAGTAATAAAATGAGGTTGAACAACAAAAAATCTTTTTCTTTTTCGATATCTGTACACTGAATATATTTTAGCTTTTATCAGAGTACTTCTAATGATAGAGGCATATTTCTTGCCCTTTCATTAAAGAACCTCTCAAGCGTTCCTACTTAAACATCGGTCTTTGGTTCTTAATCAGTGCAGCAGACCTAAATCTCGAATCTTTGCTTTTCTGCAAATCAGTGACTGAGAATTTCAAAACGCCGAAAAGTTTGGAATTTTTCTCCCCCATACCAATTTCTTTCAATTGAGAAATATTTTTTTTTCTTCACTTTTGGACACAGATACATTACGTAAAAAAAATTCAGCTTCGTTTAAAAATAGCAATTTTTTTTCCCCTCGATTCAGTTTTTCCGGAGGCGCGTAACGAGCGGTTGTACATTTGTTCAGTCATGTGAGTCCCACGTGACTTCCGAGTGATGAAATGAGGAACGTGGAATTGCACTCGGTATACTTTACCCGAAATAAAAAGCATGCAAGAATGGAATTTTTTACTGTTGCGAGATTCGTAATGCCTACATTACATTTCCTCTGCTCTTGCAATTTAAAAGCAAGCTTTGGTGAGGGAAATGGATCTTTTCCCCACTGCTGGTTTCTCAATTTCCCTCTATATACCTTATCTTACGGTGCGGATTATTTGGTGTTCAGATTACCGAGATGGTACTTAGCTTCTAACTAGAATGTCTCATTAACACGTGGAATTTCCTTTTCAAAGCTTCTTTTCCGAAATGGTATTAAATAGATAGCTAAAGATAGAGAACAACATATAACACCTTTAATGAAGTGCAGAGATGAAAAGTTATTGATATCAATCAAACTTTATTCTTGATCAATCAATTTTTTTCCCTTCTTTCAGGAGATAGACGAAAACTTCCCATCTAGCGCGTTCTTTAACTTTAACAAGGTAAGATCCTCCTGTACATCGGATAATTGTTTAAGATTCTTCCTTTAGTAGAGAAAATATCAACTCTAGCACAGTGGGGGGGATTGGAGCCTCGTGCACCCCCTAATAGCATCGTAACAATGGCCTTCACGCTGAGCCACTCTCCGTCCAGCGATATTTCGGAGATCCGATTTTTTTCTACGATAGGGCAATCACACCGGAACACATTTTAACCCTTCGTTTCCCTCCCCACCCCCACCCCTGCTACTCCTGCGTTTTAAATCTCTCGCCAGACTGAAACTTTATGAAGAGGACTTGTTCAAAATCAGGAGGAATCTGTAAAATGGGCGCTAATGATTGGAGGATAAAAGGGCCATCGCATCAACTGTTTCCCATCTCTCGCCCTCTGTTGGAAGAGGAGGAGGATGTCCGATGCCATTTGAAGGACCTCGTCGACGAGACCTTTGCTGCATTCCCAGCACCATGAGTCCGAAGAGTCGACACTGATTATCATCCCAATTAGCACTCAGTTCCTTGGAATCGCGCTCACCCTAATGAACTGTAAATTCGCTCTATAATTCCTCTGCGGTGTCAGAGAATCATTTCCCTCAATCACTCGTCAGAGGACGCCAAGGGGAAATGCTAATGAACGTCAGAAATGCATTATGGTCGAATAGCAGTTATTAACCAATGATGGAAGGATTACAGCTTTAGCGCTCTCGTCACAATCACAGAAACTTTTGTTACGACTCGATTTCCTTAACCTATAAACGGCTGAAAGGATAATGATCCAAATGGACATCTTTAAGAATATTTCTCAATTTTAGATAACGTCTGAATCTGAGCTCGAATCCCGTTTTGTGTTAACTGATGAATCATCTGCTAAGGCATAATTCAAAAATCGTTGTTTGTTCATCAAACTGCTAAATAACATTTCATTTTTGCACCAACTGATCGTCAGAATTTCTCTCAGAATCGTCTGTCATGAACAGTACTAAGAGGACTCTTTGGAAATGCTTTGAAATCTTTTCAGAAGTAGTTTAAATGGAGAAAGATTTTCAGCTTTAATCTTTAGCATTCTCCACTTTCACATCATCTGATGTTTGGAGTCTTTTTAATCACGAAATGATGCTTCGGTCACGAAAAACTCTTCCCATTTCAGCGCGATCCTTTCAGTGGCAACACTAAGAACAACTTTTCAGTAGCAGCATATTTCTCTCTCTTAGCTGACTTCGTCTAAATTCGATTCCTTTCTAACATTTCGTTTTTGTCTGCTTACTCTGAGGTGATAATTTTGAAAGCGATTAGCATCATACGCGCAGTCTTCGTGATTTGGCGCCATGTTCACTGAGGCTTGGGCCATTTTCAACGTTTGAGACCCTTAGCCAAAATAAAAATTCATTTTCGTTATTATTTACGACAGTTTTTGATTTCAATTTGATAAAAATCCACAATTTACTCCTCAAGTAGCTGAAAACAGTTGATATAATGCGCTCTAAAGAAAGTTTGCCTATAAGGCTACAACCAGAGGAGAAAGACTACACAGGAATACAAACATACATATCTTTTTCCTAGGCTCGTCAGTTAAAATATTATATCTTTCACTAAATCACACGTTTCACTGTTGTATATAATATCAAAAGATTAATACGTTGGAGGCCCCCTTTGAGAGTGAGGCCGAGGTCAGGTGGCCTTTCTTCCCCCCCCCCCCTCCACCTTCCTTCCCTCTGAGAGGCCCTGCTGGCGATTTCAATGGGAATGCAGTGTACAGGTATTTATAGGAGATATTAATAATGATATAGAAATAGGTTTAAAGATGCTTATTTCGTGTTCGCTTTCTTTCACCTCTGAAAAATATTATTTTGTACAACCAGATTTCATTTGAATGGCAAATTCCCATCGGAATGAGCTGCACTGAAGAGTTGGGCTTTTCTTTACATTACTTTTCAGAAGGACTGTTATTCGTCAAAACACTGTATAATTAAGTTTTAAATTTTTAAACGACCTTAAACAATTTCATCAACATTTTTTGGGGGGTGGGGAAGAGTAAAATTTAATTTCCGAGATTTTATTAGCATCGTGTTTCGTCTCTTTTGCCGTCACGTGGCCGAGTAGTTAGCGCGCTTGGCTACTGATCTAAGGGACCTGGGTTCGAGTCCTGGGTAAGGCATGGATGTGTGTGTTGTTTTTCTGCTGAGGTCCTGCCATCCTCTCAGACCTTCTACTATTACATATAAACTGACAGGCTGCGGTCAGACCTCTGTGGCAAGCAGCTGCTTGAGGGGGTATTTATTTATATTTATTATTTTCGTCTCTTTAACAGAAAATAAGAGCACCGAAATTGACTCAATCAGACCGACGACAGGTGTGATCTTTCTCCATACGACCTCACCTTGCAAGGCAGTTCTGGTAAGTCGTTTCTGTTTCTAATTTAAGAAAAACCAACCGGGGAGAAATGGACCATGGAATCACATGGGCTCGTATCAATATCTCCGATAACACAAGGCCGGTAAACCAAATTATGACGTCATCATAGGTAGGCCTATAATCTAGACATTTCTTATATATTTATTTTTTATTATTATCAGTGGTATATTTTTATACTAATCTTTATAGTAATGCATACTGATAAATATATATCTTATTTAGAAGCAAAATTATTGGTATTTATTAGCAATTATCATAGCGTTAATAAGTGCCAACAATTTTCTTTCTAAATAAAGTATATTTATAAATCAATATTGATATATAGATTGGTATAAAAGTGCACCAGTAATAATACGATAAATAAATATATAATTGAAATCTGGATTATAGGAGGACTACTTATGCTGAAGTCATAATCTGGCTCACTCGTATCCCATTTGGCTCGAGACATTTTTTGCACTCGATCATTTCCATCACCAAAAGAGATTGTGATGCTTAGTGCTTTCCTTAGTAATAAAAGCATAGTAACAAAAATGTTTAAAATAGTTAACAGATATTTATCAAAGTTAATTTCAAAGTACCAAATGTCAGGCTAAAGCTAGTACTATGTAGTCTTCTTCCTGTCATGTTAAAGCTTAAAAAATACACACACAAAAAAAAGGTGGTCATTACACTGAAAAAGTTGAAGTTCCCAAAGATTCTTGGAGGCTTGGGCTAGCTAATGTAAGGAAGTTAACACATGCCTAGGAAAGGTGCCTTTCTAGTAGAGTTAAATATTATATATATATTTTATCTCGCCTATCAGAATTATCGAATATATGGATTGGATTTAGAGTTTGAGATCCTTTAATTCACAAAACTGAAATATTTGTAAAACGTTTTGCCTCTGATGGTTTCTTAGAGAACTGGGCACATTCGCAGATGTTCAGTAGAAACCAATTGCACCTGAAAAATTGTCAAAAAAAATATTACGTGACATTCTATATAAATTAAAAATTGTGGATTGGAATAGACTCGACAGATCAGAAAAAGAATGGTCGCATGTTTTCAATATATAAATGAACATCAAAGTTTAGAGCAAAAAAAATTGTCGCGACCCTCAGCCTTGGAGCCCAGTTTCCCTCTCTGAATTTCGCCATTTCATTTTCTCTTGTGTGCATGCACGCACGCACTCCATTGCACCACGATCGAAGGGTGAAATCATCTGGTAGGCGGAAGATGTCATCAACATCGCCAAACTCCGAGAACTTTTTGCTAATGCCATAACCAGGCTGTAAATTTTTCGCAGGAAAAAAAAACGAAATTCGCGGAGCAATCGCGCAGAAAAATTCGTGGGGATTTTATGGGGCACAATTCGCGCATCATTTAGATTCCCAAATAATAAAAATTTCATATCAGTGGTGTGCACATAAATGAAAAACGATAGCTGGATACATTAACGTTTCCCCCATTTCGTCATCGTCCTATTCCCACGTGTTTCTGGCCCCGAAGAGCAAGGCCGAACGATCTCCGCTCTCCTTCCACACGGATGGCCCGGAGCCTTACAACAGGCCGTTTATGGCAGTATGGCTTTCGCAGGCAACGGTCAACACTTGACCACCGATGGGCGGGGGTGGGTCAGTCGGTAGCGCGCCAGGCTCGTAATCTGTAGTTCCCAGGTTCGAGTCCCAGCTGGGTCAGCGTTGAGATTTATCTCCGCAAAATTCCCCGCCCTGCTCACGGTCAGTAGGGGACACCGATGGGCTTGGAAAGGCCGCCGTCCGTCGGATGGGACGTTAAGCCGTGGCCCGTGTGCGGGAGAGACATACCCTGTGCACGTTAAAGAACACCCTGGATGGCCTTGACGGGGGGCTACCATCTGTCTCCCAACAGCTGTTCCAGTGGGTCCCCTCCCCCAACCTTCTCTGAACCTTCGGGGTCCACGTGACCTGGCCATTTAGCCCATGGTGTGCAAAAAAGTGCTGCTCAGAGGTAAAACAACCCAACCCAACTTGACCACCGATCCGCCACGAATTGAGAATCGGCAATTCTTCTTACGACGAAAGCACCTGGTGTCAATTTCTTTCGACATCAGAAAAAGCGTACAACACAGAATGCAGATTCCATGCCCTCGGCTTGAGAGGTCACATGCCGATTTTTATCTGCATGATTTTATCCTCTCGTACTTTTTGCGTCCGTGTCAGCAGCACTTTTCTGTTGCGCCCAAGAACAGAGGTCAACATGAGTCTGCGTTCTGAGTGTTACTCTTTACGCTCTCAAAATCAATTCCATCACTTGACAACTTCCTGCTGCTGTAGGCAATGCCCTCTATGTTGACGATTCCAGCATCTTTTGCTCTTCGTCCAGCACCAGGGTCATTGAATGAGAACTGCAAACTACCCTGAGCGATCTTTGAGTTTGAGCGGTGGCCAATGGGTTGTAGTTCTCCCCACAGAAGACCACTTGCGTGCACTTTTGTCACTTGTGGAACTTTGTGGAAAAACCAGGAATCTACCTTTCCAGAAATCCACTAATCCGTCATGTCAGGTAAGTGCACGTGGGCGCTGAACATCCTCAAGGTCACTCCTCCTTCTCGTGCGAAGCAGACCGATGTTCTCTGCTCCGCCTCTACCGTGCATTGTGCTAGACTACAATTCCCTGGTGTACAACTCCCCCAAAGAATCGGTGGTGAAGGAAGGTGCTGGACCCTCTCCGTGCACCTTCTTTACCTATTCAGTGTCAACAGTTACCCCTACAATATGCATCCAAATTGCAATCGTTTGCCAGGCCATCGCACTTGGGGTGGAATGTTTAGCCGTTCCCAGTGGGAAATAGCTTTTCCAGAATCTTTTGCCAAAGTGGAAAAATATTGGCATCATTGGGTCCAATAACGCCAGTGATGTCCTCATAATAATTTTATGATGTATTAAATATTTTACCTAATTATATTGACATTACTTTAATTAATACAATTAAATTATATTTATTATTAAATGTTTAAACACTTATAGTTAGTCGGAAGAACTTATATTTCAAATAAAATCAGTTTATCAAAATATAAATAAAATAAAATCCAGAAAAAGCGGTTTTATTATAGCTGATAATAAATTGATGCTAATGATTCTACGATTGCGGATCTTTTGTACCGAAGAATTAGATTCCAACTCTTCATATTAGGTCCTAACGGTTTATTTTGAGGCCAATGCCGTGAAACGAGACTTGACGTAGTCCACAATATTCGGAGGATGAAAACGAAAATTCAATGTGGACAAAGAGAAGGTTGTTCGGTGGGGGGGGAGGGGGGGGGGGGGTTATGGCGCATCAGCAACAATGGCTATTATGTGCTAAACGAGATTTTAAAAAAAATAGGTAAAAAGACATCTAACCCACAACCAAAGTTAAAATCAAAGGCAGAACCAACAGATGTAAATAACAGTAAACAGGAATAAAACAATAAATATATAGATACAAAAGATAAAACCAACTGATGTGTAAAAGACTCCAGTTGTACAGCGTATGTAAATAAAGAAGCCGTAAAATTACAATCTGTTAAAATAACCTGACTGTTAGATCAAAAGACTGTTGGAATTTCCAAATGGCGGACATCGAAGCAATCCGCATAAAAATTTCCGTGTTTTACGAAAAAGTAGGAAATAAAAATCAATGCAATATACGAAACGGCTTCGTGGGAGTTAATCCTTCCTTGCTTACATCAATGAATCCGTTTTATATCAGAAGAGGATTGAAGGATTCAAGATCCAAGCATCGTACCGAAGGGAAGTGTATTTCGTATACGTTTGAAAAAAAAAAACTTTTATTGGAAACGAACATAACTCGAGTTTCATAACTCAAAGTGTATATCTTCGGATCACTTCGACTTTCAATAAAAAGATGTTTTACTGCGAAATTTATTTATATATTAGTTTACTTATTCTAATTTATCACATAATTTATATTATTATATATTATTTAATCATTAATATTATTATTAGTTACTTGTAAATTTTTTTAGTTCAAACTTCAGATACAGAAATTATTTGGTATAGATCTTAAAGAAAATGAAAATTTCAAGGGATGTGGGAGGTTGAAGTATATATAATAACTTTATGAATATTTCATATGCATATATATATTTCTGTGCTTGAGAAATCAATTGAAATGGGCAGAAAATATTAAGAATTCTTCTGCAGCTGCTTTCTCCCCCTCCCCCCTTGCTTCAGAGGAACATCCCCCCCCCCCTTCTTCCCCTCGACTGAAATATCTTTCACCCAAATCCATGGATCGAAATGTGTCATTCGTTTCTACTTCGTTCTTTTATTCTGAGTTAGTTTGTAAGACCGCAATTCAAAACTCAAAACTGATCGCGTTGTTTTCCTAATATATTACATCTGCGAAAAGATCTTTTATTTCCAAGTGGCAAATAAAAAATCTTCAACCAAGTCCAACATCGTTTCCTTGTAAAAGATTGCCATACAGCATATTCCTTTCTAACAAATTGAATTCATCTCCATTTCAAGATGTCTGCTGCTCCTCTCTTCGACAAAGCCACCCAAGAAACAATGAATGTGTCCGGATAATGTCGACTAGCAACGTCTCATTCACAGTGAACCACGTGATCGCCGACCCTGCTATATCTTGAGCACTACATGCGCAGTGTAATACGGATGGAACTTGAAAGAACCAATCAAAGGGAGTTGAAATCAAACTCGATTGATTTCAGTTCTAATGTTGTCTCTCTGATAGCAAGTAGCAGATCAGCGCGCGAGTCCGACCTTCTTCATCATTTGCTACATCGGAATTGCTCCTTGACTTATAGCCCAAGTGAATCAGTGTCTCATATTTTTCTTGCTTGTTACCTATGCACATGGAAACTTGGACTTTTAACTCTACATTTGAGCCTCTTTACAAAATACACTACTGCTCAGAATGAAAGGATGATGGACAAAGGTTTACATAACTCATGGAAAGGTATCATGAGATGACGGAATAACATCAAGTGAACTTAGCTCCCAGATAATTAATATTTATTAATGATTTGCGATGATCAGTGATATATTCATGAATGTTTCTCAGCAGTTTCAAAGAAACTGTCCAACACTTAATCCTGTTAAGAAACGAGGAGTGACGAAAACACGTCCTGTCCCGTGATAAAGCTGCGCATGCGAGAATCCCAAATAAGCCTTTTTACGTCTCCGAGGTAAATGCAGAGCTTGCAAGGATTTGGTATGGATGTAATTCAACTAAATAGGACTGAAAAAATGTTTCTTAACTCATATATATTTATTTTTAGCTATTCTCAAAACGCATTATTTAACAAAATATTTTGGGAAAAAAAAAATTGAAAATTTATTTTTCCCCTATTCGTGACCTTGGATTTGCAGCCAACTAACCCACTAGGGTTTTTGGGTCCACAAAGTGATCTAAAATGCTTCAGATCGTAAATGCTGGGAGTCTGAGGTAGAAGTAGACTCTCTGCTCACTTGTTGCTTAACTGGAAGACCCTCATCAGCAATTGGAGGAAAGGATAGACTAAAGTCTGAGGTAGAAGTAGACTCTCTGCTCACTTGTTGCTTAACTGGAAGACCCTCATCAGCAATTGGAGGAAAGTATAGACTAAAGTCTGAGGTAGAAGTAGACTCTCTGCTCACTTGTTGCTTAACTGGAAGACCCTCATCAGCAATTGGAGGAAAGGATAGACTAAAGTCTGAGGTAGAAGTAGACTCTCTGCTCACTTGTTGCTTAACTGGAAGACCCTCATCAGCAATTGGAGGAAAGTATAGACTAAAGTCTGAGGTAGAAGTAGACTCTCTGCTCACTTGTTGCTTAACTGGAAGACCCTCATCAGCAATTGGAGGAAAGGATAGACTAAAGTCTGAGGTAGAAGTAGACTCTCTGCTCACTTGTTGCTTAACTGGAAGACCCTCATCAGCAATTGGAGGAAAGGATAGACTAAAGTCTGAGGTAGAAGTAGACTCTCTGCTCACTTGTTGCTTAACTGGAAGACCCTCATCAGCAATTGGAGGAAAGGATAGACTAAAGTCTGAGGTAGAAGTAGACTCTCTGCTCACTTGTTGCTTAACTAGAAGACCCTCATCAGCAATTGGAGAAAAGGATAGACTAAAGTCTGAGGTAGAAGTAGACTCTCTGCTCACTTGTTGCTTAACTGGAAGACCCTCATCAGCAATTGGAGGAAAGGATAGACTAAAGTCTTAGGTAGAAGTAGACTCTCTGCTCACTTGTTGCTTAACTGGAAGACCCTCATCAGCAATTGGAGGAAAGAATAGACTAAAGTCTGAGGTAGAAGTAGACTCTCTGCTCACTTGTTGCTTAACTGGAAGACCCTCATCAGCAATTGGAGGAAAGGATAGACTAAAGTCTGAGGTAGAAGTAGACTCTCTGCTCACTTGTTGCTTAACTAGAAGACCCTCATCAGCAATTGGAGAAAAGGATAGACTAAAGTCTGAGGTAGAAGTAGACTCTCTGCTCACTTGTTGCTTAACTGGAAGACCCTCATCAGCAATTGGAGGAAAGAATAGACTAAAGTCTGAGGTAGAAGTAGACTCTCTGCTCACTTGTTGCTTAACTGGAAGACCCTCATCAGCAATTGGAGGAAAGGATAGACTAAAGTCTTAGGTAGAAGTAGACTCTCTGCTCACTTGTTGCTTAACTGGAAGACCCTCATCAGCAATTGGAGGAAAGGATAGACTAAAGTCTTAGGTAGAAGTAGACTCTCTGCTCACTTGTTGCTTAACTGGAAGACCCTCATCAGCAATTGGAGGAAAGGATAGACTAAAGTCTGAGGTAGAAGTAGACTCTCTGCTCACTTGTTGCTTAACTGGAAGACCCTCATCAGCAATTGGAGGAAAGGATAGACTAAAGTCTGAGGTAGAAGTAGACTCTCTGCTCACTTGTTGCTTAACTAGAAGACCCTCATCAGCAATTGGAGAAAAGGATAGACTAAAGTCTGAGGTAGAAGTAGACTCTCTGCTCACTTGTTGCTTAACTGGAAGACCCTCATCAGCAATTGGAGGAAAGAATAGACTAAAGTCTGAGGTAGAAGTAGACTCTCTGCTCACTTGTTGCTTAACTGGAAGACCCTCATCAGCAATTGGAGGAAAGGATAGACTAAAGTCTGAGGTAGAAGTAGACTCTCTGCTCACTTGTTGCTTAACTAGAAGACCCTCATCAGCAATTGGAGAAAAGGATAGACTAAAGTCTGAGGTAGAAGTAGACTCTCTGCTCACTTGTTGCTTAACTGGAAGACCCTCATCAGCAATTGGAGGAAAGAATAGACTAAAGTCTGAGGTAGAAGTAGACTCTCTGCTCACTTGTTGCTTAACTGGAAGACCCTCATCAGCAACTGGAGGAAAGAACACTCTAAGATTGGAGATGGCGGGTGTCTTTTCTACTTCAGTTAGAGTGTTTCGCCCTCCCCTGTTATAATTATCTATGCAGAAGTGTGTGTATTTTTCCTCTCCGTTCTATAGGTATTTCAGAGAAGTATTCGTGAAAATTATGTCTAATACATAGGTTCATTATTTCTTTTTGACTGAGTTTCCATTATAAATTTATATGAATTATTTTAAAATTAAATACTCGTAGTAAATTATGACTTGATTATTGCCTATTTTAGTTGTATATAATTAACATTATTATTTATAAATATATATATTTATATATGTATATTATACACTATTATTATTTTTATATATATTTTACACTATTATTTATAAATATATATATTTATTGCATATATTAATTTATTTCACAACGAAATGTAAAAAGTCATACAGTTATAAAAGGAATTAAAAAAATGAGTAAAAAAAACTATAATGACAGCGGCTGCGATCGAACCGTAGACTAGTACCGAAGTATAGTAGTACCAAATGTATACTAGTACCAAAGTATAGTAGTACCGAATGTATACTAGTACCGAAGTATAGTAGTACCCGAATGTATACTAGTACCGAAGTATAGTAGTACCGAATGTATACTAGTACCGAAGTACAGTAGTACCGAATGTATACTAGTACCGAAGTATAGTAATACCGAATGTATACTAGTATCGAAGTTACAAGTACTAAAAAGAGGCAATGCATTTAGCCAGAGCCACGACTCGGCTGCCGACTGAGTTGTGCATTGCTTATGATATATGAAAATTTATTATTAACATTCTCTTGTACACCAAATGTTCAACTCATTTCATATCTAATGCTGTTCTTAAACTCTTCATACCTAATTATCATTACTTATGGAAAATCAAATATTGGCAACCCAGTTCAAACAAAAATAAAATCATTTATTTTTTAAAATAATAATAAAATAGAGCATTTATTTGCAATACTCTTAATAACCCAAGAGCCTCTAAGTTCATGTAGATTAACCTACAAGTTATTGAAGAACATAATTTCGGCAACATCAACACTCAACATTACATAATGAAAAAATTATATATAAAACAATAAAAAAATTATAATAGTTAGTTAACTCTTTTTTACTTTAACGTTGAAAAGCAAAACATTTTTTCATTTATAATTACAATTGCTATATAATTTAAAAAATTTAAAGACCAAATAACCAAAATGTATGTCCATAATTTATTTTTTCGAAAGTGTCAGCAGAAACCTTTCATCCTCATCTCGCAGAGAGTAATTTTGAATTATCAAGCACTGCATTGTTGTTCTTGAAAGAAATCATTTAATATACGAAAAAGGAATTGTGTGCGTTTGTTGATGTGTTATGCCCCCAGAAAAGCTGCATGAACATTCCTTTCACCCAGGGGGAGAGTGAGTCTATAAGCGAACCCTCCCCCGGGGTCAACCAAAGCCGGTGTAGACAGGTTTGAATTTCTCAAAATCCCCACAGATTTAACATCAACGGTTGAAAGTGACTCGAAATAACTGTTGCCACCAATAAATTAGAAAAAGGAATGCATCAGTTAATTTCTTTCTGATTTCGCGTGTAAAGTCATTGTTCAATTTGTTGGGTAAAGAGCATGAGGGTTTCTGTGGAAATTGAATCGTTCTAATTAAGCACGAGCGGGACACGAGATTCTTTGTTGAAATATGAGAGCTTCGGAAACTAAGAATTCGAATCGGATATTAAAATCCTTAACGTAATTTTAAAAATGTGTAAAAGTTATTAAACCTGCATCTCATAAAATATGTTAATTCATGAATATTTTAAATATTATGTTAAGTAATAAAGTTTTAAATAATAATGTTTAAATAATAATATTTTTTCATAGTACCTATACATTTTTTTTGTGCAGTTCAGATTACGTTTAATTTTCTTTTGCTCTAAAGTTGCACGTGTCTGGCAAACTGTATCAGTGGGACTCTGGTGAGTACGAAACGATTTGGAAATTTCGATTATCTGGGCAAGGCAATGCCGTGTTCTGATTTAGAAACTTCTGACGTAGGGGGGATCATGCGGTACCTCAAAATATGTCCATTTCCTTCCTCCCTTAAAAGAGAGGGAGACAAATTTAACCCGAGGGGGAGGGGATCGATCGTAATTATTTTTATGCCAAATGACTCTATACTTTAGAGAGTTTCAAACCAGGCACGTTCTCAGGATTTAGTTACTGGGAGAATGCGAGAATTTTTATCTCCTTTTACTTTTTATTCTTCTCATTCATATATTTTTTTATTTATTTTTTGGGTGGCGGGTTCCGAGAATTTATCTTCGGAGGTGGGGTGGATAGAATAATACTTCTTTAGGGTTTAATAATTACTAAAATATTCCACCGGACAAAAAAATTTGAAATGATATTCTGTCGTTGTTTTTTAAATTAATTTTTAGTGTCAGACATATGCTATGGGGCTAAAATAAATTATACAAAGAAAATTTGGATTTAAAATCTGATAGACAACTTTGAAATTTCGTATAAGACGAACGGATTTTCGAGAAGGGTTCCGACCCCTCATCAGACCCCCCACTAAATGAGGGCGAGAAAATTTTCACTGAGGGACGGACCGGGGGTCGAATTTATTGTTATGAATTTGGTGCCAGATGGCATCTTGCGAGGTGGGGAGTGTGCCACCTGCTCTACGCTTCGAAGAGTTTCAGAGAAGGAAGCCTTGTATTCTGTAAGCAAATAAATACTTTAATGGAAATATATCTAAAATGGTATAAAGGATGGTAACGGTATTATATTTATTTGATAATAATTGTGGTATATATTTATTTTGCATTGAAATGAGACTTTTTTAATGAAATGTATGTTCCACCGGAACTTGCAATACCACATAGTAGATTTGTATAACAATATTAACGTTTCATTACTGAGGTTTTTATTTTTCAATAATGAAATTTATAAACAAAAATAAAATATATAATGATGTAAATAAATGCACACATCCCTCAATTAAAACGGTAGATGTGTTCGGGGGAAATCGCCGTGTAAATCGAAACCATGCAAATCGAAACAACAACTAATAGAAAAAAAAGGGAGATATGTTCCAGAAAAATCCTTGTTTTGAATAAAACGTACATCGAAAGATTTACTTACACACATTTATCTTAAATTTTAATTCAGCAGTAATAATAAGCATTGACGAAACATTATTTTATATTTTATTTGCACCAATTCAGGGAAGTTTAGATCAATTAATCATACATTTCTTTTTGGTCTCGAAAAATGCTCGTAGATTGATGTAGACGTACACTATCGAACTTGAAGACGAAATTTGAAAGGAGGACATTTATGAACTGGTTAGACATGATTTGTATACCAACACTTAGTACTTTATTTTGTAAAACTTGCATTTACAGTAGGTCCTCGACTTACGTGGGTTCGAGTTATACGGATTCGTAGAAACGTCCGGTTGCGAGTTTGGTTTTTTTTTCTTGATTTAAAGAGGTCAGGTGCTTCGACTTGAACGGTCATTAGTAGCAGATATCCTACAGGGAAATACATGGATATAATACGTCGAAAAAGCTCACCTACAACTTTTTTAAAACTCTACGGATTTGAAGAGCAAGGCGTAATCAATAACCTCGTGGAAATGAACGGGGAATTCGAATCGAATCTAGAGGGAAATTATTCATTGACTTGTTAAAGTGTCACGCGGAGAAAATGAACAACGAAGATTTAATGCAGCGTGAAGACTAGTCCATTCCATGTCAAGTAATCGAAGAGAAAAACCTGAGTTTTCGATTCGCATGAAATTTTTCCTATTTACTGTACCATCACAGAAAGTTAAAAAATCGTGAATTTTAAAATTTTCATGTCAGTGAGGCTCTTCTGCACAGAGACTTGTAACTCAGACAATTTGGCAATTTTGAGCCTACCGGCAATCATCATCATCATCATCATCATCATCATCATCATCATCATCATCATCATCATCATCATCAAGCAGCCATGGGCTACGGAGGTCAAACCAGACCATGCAATTTAGTTCTCCAAGCAAGTCTATCCTGAGCTACATCTATTGCATCTGACCACTGCACACCAATTCTAACAAGGTCCTGTTTGACATTGTCTGCCCACCGCATCCTAGGTCTCCCCTTCTTCCTGAGGCCTTTAGGCACACTGTTCATAACCCTATTTGCCAATTTATAATTATCCATACGGGCAACATGGCCAAACCAACGGAGTCTCTCTCTGCACAATATGCTGCTTAAAGGAGGTTGCAAACTCCTTTGCCTAATCTCATCATTAGTTACAAAGTTGAACCACCTAATGCCCAAGATACTGCGTAAGCATCTGGAATCAAAAGCATCTAGTTTCCTGTTATCTTGTTTACAAAGTGTCCAAGTTTCACTACCATAACTAACCCTAGAAAGAACCAAACTATTATACAGTCTAATTTTAGTCTTTAAGTGTATACTCCTATTTCTCCACACTCTCCATAGGTTCTTAAAAGTCCCGGCAGCAATCCCTATTCGTCTGTTAATCTCATGCCGCACATCACCATTATCTGTTACATAGCTCCCAAGATAATTAAACTGTGACACCTGCTCAAGACTGCAACCATTCAGATTAACTGAATCACAGCCTGCCTGACCAATTTTCATCACTTTAGTTTTCTCTCTGTTTATAATCAAACCTACTCTACTACCAGTCTCATCAACAGCTCGAATGAAAGAGTTCATCTCATCAACATCATTTGCCAAAAGGGCTAAATCATCAGCATAATCTAAATCAGAAATTTTCGTATCTCCAGCCCATTTAAGGCCAAAATCTTTCCCTTGAAGTGAATTTCGCATAACATAATCAATAACCAAGCTAAAGAGAAAAGGAGACAAAATGCACCCTTGTCGAACACCAGAAGTAATGCTAAACCAATTGCTACAAGCCTTACCAACTCTCACACACGACTCAGTGTTATTATAGAGAGCTTTCATAATGTTAACTAACTTGTATGGTATACCATATGATCTCACAATCAACCACAAATTATGACGATCAACAGAGTCGAAAGCCTTTTTGAAATCAACAAAGCTAGCAACCAAAGGTTTCTGAAACTCTAAACATTTCTCAAGAATCTGCCTAAGTGAAAATATCTGATCCACACATCCCCTACCACTTCTGAATCCACATTGCTCATCACGCAATTGATTGTCAACCAGATTCTTAATTCTATTAAGCACAATCATGGAAAGAACTTTACCTGGAACAGAGAGTAGGCTGATACCCCTATAGTTATCACAAGAACTGCGATCACCTTTTTTGAAAATAGGGATAACAATAGCTCTGGTAAAATCCTTAGGAACCATGCCTTTATCATAAAAGATATTCAGAATTTCAGTCATCCAAGTGGTAACCGAAACATTCCCAGCTCTAAGCATTTCCGTAGTAATTTCATCTACCCCTGGGGATTTATGAAGTTTAAGTTTAGAAACAGCCAAAATAACTCCAGGTTGTGTTATAGGGCCAACATTAAAGCCACCAATGCATCTATCATCATTGCAAACAATGGGAGTAGAACTAACTACATTGTTTAGAATATCACTGAAATGCTCAGCCCACCTAGCCATGACAGAATCCTCCCCTTCTATAACCTTGCCTTGTTTATCCTTCAATCCTTGTATGCCTGTCCTTTTCTACCACGCAAAACATTAACTATCTGGTACAGCTCTCTGCGGTTGTGCTGCCTAACTGCTTCCTCGGCTTTGTCAGCCAAACCATCAAGCCAAAGATTCTTATCAGCGGCTAACTGATCCTTTACAAGTTTATTAAGGTCTCTGTAATGCTTTCTATTAGGACTAGTAGGGTATTGATTAAGGGCATTCCTGCAGTTCTTTCTTTCCGAAATAAGCTCAAGTGCCTTATCACTCAGATAATTTTGCCTCTTCTGCTCCTTTTTTCCTAAAAGAGTACTGTTAGTGTCCAAAAAAGCCTGTTTAAAATGATCCCATTCTTCCTCAACTTCAGTAGTAAGCAAACCATGACTGTCATTATGACTAAGTAACCTATCATGGTAAGCTTTGGCTATAACTGGATCTTTCAGAGCTTCAGTATTAAAAGTAAATTTTTTAACCCTAGCACAACACTTTTTAAGTTTAAGTTGCAACACACTTTTAACAAGGTAATGGTCAGATCCAATTTCAGCTCCCCTATATGCCTTGGTATTCCTAACAGAACTAGCCCATTTGCTGTTAATTAATATGTAATCAATCATATTCTTATGCAGCCCATCAGGTGAAACCCATGTGTACTTATGTATGTCGCGGTGTTTGTAATAAGTGTTAGTTATTCTGAAACCACTGAGTTTACTTACCTATAGGAGACATTGCCATTGCAGCTACCAATACCAAAAGGGCCTATTACTCCTCCCCAAAGGTCAGAGTCAGTACCAACTTTGGCATTGAAGTCACCAAGAACAAGGGTAATATCTCCTTTCTTGACAGAATTCAAAATATCCTGAAGTTGTTCATAAAACCTATCCTTCTCATCCTCATCGGCATCCTCAGTGGGGGCATAACAGCAGATAACATTCAAGTCTTTAACACTCGTCTGAAATTTTGCTGTAAGAAACCTTTCATTAATGCACTCATATCCTAGAAGAGCATCGCTAGCGTGTCTGCTGAGAAGCAGACCCACGCCTTGGTGATGCTTATTGTCGTCCCTCCCTGAAAAGAGAAATTTATGATTATTTTTAAGAATCTGACCTTTATCTGTCCATTTGGTCTCTTGCAAGCCGAGAATATCTAAATTATAACGGTGGAATTCTTGTGTGAGGACATCAAGAGAAAAAGCTCTGTGCAGAGCCCTCACATTCCAACACAGCGGAAGATTTTCTTTCCACAGAAGCCCACCAGTGCAGCAAAATCAGGATCCATAATCAAGCTCAGAGCCATATATCTGTCCAGTCCTGTAGGTTTATATGGTCAGCACCAGGACCCTGTGTGGTTGACCACTCCTCAGCAGGGTAGAAAAAAAAGAAAAGTAGCCATAGTTGTCAGGGTAGAAAAAAAAGAAAAGTAGCCATAGTTGTCCAGATCAGTAGGCCACACTAATCTGGCAGCCCTCCCCTTCCGTTCATTTCCACAAGAGAGTATCTCTTTTGAAAGTTACTAACGGTCTGCACCACGAGAAGGCGGGGTCGGACATTAGGTGCTAGGCCTGGCCGGTTCTATGCATCATCACAGGGGATTGGTGCATAGCTCTCCTTCCAGTGACTACTTAGCTACCCATTTACATTGTTGTTAATAACTGCCGTTAGAGATTAGATAGAACAAAAAGTGAAACACCATTTTGTTCCTTTTTTAATGGGCTTTAAATTAATGTGTCGCACGACTACTTTGTGGCAAAGTCAAATCTCAAGGTCATTGTTTCAAATTTTCACCTTGAATATCTCAAAACACATAGGCTTTAAAAAAAATTGAAAACTCATGTTCATTCTTTCATATTAGAAGAATATTTATACGAATTTTGAACTTGGGATTGAGATGGAATCGTATTTTAACAGAATTTTATTTCCACTTATGTATTTGGAAACCTTCTTCAAAAACTAGATTTATTGCTATAATTATAAATAAATTTAAATCTCACAAAAGAAATTTATTTTTCTAACTTAGAAGGCATACTAATATTAAAATGCCGATTGATGAAAACAGACTTTTATTTTTCACTTTACAAATTTCTTTGAAGAATTTCCTCTTCAGACAATACGTAGATTTATCCTATGCAAATTTCGATTCCACCTCGGTTAGAATCTGCATTGCAGATACAGTCAGATTGTCAGGTTTTGTTCGAAAAGCAAAGGATGCAGCACGACCAATTGGATGTAAAAATGTTAGTGATACTTCCTCACTTGTATTGCCCAGAGACACTACATGGGCTCACCACCAGCGTTTGTCAAATTCACAAGTCACAAAACCCTTTATCAGATAAAGAATATTTAAACGCCTGATCACTTTTTGAGCAGGTTTTTAATTTATATATACCGTGTAAATCTGAGTCTATAATCATGTAACTTGAAACTGCGCGCAAATCTTTGACCATGCAAATCTGGGGATAAATGTACTGCTGTCATTCAATACGCCATAGACAAGACCTGTGAGGAAGGCGAGACTCAGCAAAAAGTCAACACAGAATAGAAACGCTCATGGCTTATCCGGGGATCGAACCCAGATCTCTTTGATCAGTAGCCAAGCGCACGAACCACTGAAATATCATCATGCTTCAAGTGAGAAATCTTTCTAAGCGTAGCCCTTTGAATTTAGAAATTTTCAAAAAAAAATTTAGTAATTAATTTTAATACTTCCTTCGGTCGACTTCCAGTTCAAACTGCATCCCGAGATAAAAGGGGAAGTGAAGAGGGAGGAGCGGGAGAAATCAGAAATGTCTGCTTCCTCCTTGATCTCGCGCAAACGGATGAGCTTAATCTTAGAGGAAGTTTTCGAATAGAAGTGGAAAGGAGCAAAAAGTCATCCTGTACTCAGTTGGTAAATTCAAAGGAGTTGTTTAAATTTCTCTTGACAGAAAATGGGAAGTGAAGTTGGGAGGGGGGGTGGCGCTTCCACATTTCGTTTTTGTATCTCAATGGGGAGTTAAAAATTATTTTTCTAAGAGAGGCTGGAATTAGAGGCGGTGGAAGAGGAACAGATTGTTTTCGATTCAAAACAGCGATAATGACGCCACTTCGGACTTTGCCTTTCTCGCAACGCGCTTGTCATGTTACATCCGGAAGATGTGATTAATGATCGCCACGTCACCTTGTGGGCGCGTGCAAAAAGTCGACGATTGTAAAAACAACATCGGAGAATCGCTGCAACTGATTCTATTCCAGTCGAGTGAATCTCACTCGTGCGCCTCGACCGCTTTCACTTTCCTGGCGGAGAGAAAAAGAAATCGAGCAGCCTGGAGGTTCGGAATGACGACCTCCGGTAGCGTTTAACCGAGCTTCTTTAATCACTGGAATATTTCACTTAGTCGAGCATCTTTAATCAAGAATATTTCTGCATCATAAACAGAACGGAAATGGAAAATCCGAATTCCTTTCCCTTTCAACAAGTGAAGAGCTCGTGCATCTACGCAGGAGTGAGAGGATCCACGCCACGCAGTCGGTGATGCAGCATCCTTCATCCTGGATGCTGAGTATTTTCACGGTGAGATCCGCATGGCACGCTCTGACGTGGCAAGGCACGTGCCCCAGCCCGCCACCCTGCGGCGAAGGCGAGACTTTACTCCCGGGCAGTTGGTGTCGTACATTCGTCGGGCGAGGTGTCGGCCGCCTCATCGCTCCTCGCTCCTCGGCTACACAAATGTGCTCACTCGAAGTTCCGGCTCGCGAGCCTTCTACGTGTTTCCTCTCAATCGGTTCTCTACCTTTCGCCGCGAGCTCAGGAATTCTGTTGCGTCATGAATCGGTGGCCACGTGCGCTGTTCTCGAAGGATTACTAAGGGATGCGAACGCGCTGCCTCGCCGCTGACTCGCGCCACCAGACCAGAAGGGGATTGCAGATTGACAACGATCTCGCGAACTGGATCTTCTGTGGTAGAAACTTTATGTATGTGTGCGCCTAGGACAAGGCTCAAACTTTCTAAATGGTGCTTCGGGGAGCTATTTTTATCCAAGGTAAGTGTGCATGCCCCACGAGTTAAGCTTTCGAGCTGTGGCAAGACCGAGTTGTCGCGGCAGCTCCTCTCAGGCTCAAGTTTCGCTCAAAGCTTTTTTCTTCTGCTACCCCTCTCTGCAGTCCTCACAAGAAAAAATCCGAACCTGAGATTAATTAGAGCAAACGACAACGTAATATCTCAATAAGTAACTTTCAACTTAACATTCTCCCTATTTTAAAATCTCTTTTGTTGACTTGAGCGTTGCTGCTGTGAACTTTGCATCCTTTTCGCTGAAGGCGAACCAAGAATCTTTGCAAATCTCTCCCCTTTTCGAAAGAAAATAACACGTTTCGAAAAACATTGAAAATATCCTGTGAATGCCATCTGTAACATTTATGATTTCACAACAAAGGAATCTTTCATGAGAATGTGGAAATTATTCTTCTGAGCACGAAACTTTCTGTACGCAAAGAGACAGTCGCCAATGTCCATCGAATTAGAAATATGCGAACCAATTATTGCCTAGTCATTGTGACTGCCGTTTGAGAAATAATATTTTCGATTTCTGATGAAACGAAAGCAGCAGGAGATGAAATTTTAGAATTTTCGACTATTAGATATTTAATTATGCACCGAAGTTAAAAACTTTTCCTTGAAACAGAATTTTGATCTTAATAGCTAGAAATATATTTCGTACATGTTCTAGGCTACATGTAAGCAGTAGCGGACTGGCGCTCTTTTCTGCAACGCGAGAATGTAGTAGGGAGGGGGGAGGGTCGGGCTGCGATGAAAAAATTCGGTTTCTTTTTCAAGATTTCAATACTTATTCTTTTGAGAGTTTGTACATGAACAGGTTTTTTCCCGAATTCTGTGGAATTTCTGCAAAATAGCAATTATTATTAAAAAATCCTGCTGCTATGATGTCTCCGGGGGGGGGGAGCTAAGAGACCTGAACGCTAGAGCGCTCAATGCCTGAATGTAGGAATTCTAGAAAATTCTTATCTCCAACGTATGAGGAAACTAGATGCACAATATTTGAAAAGATCTTGAAAATAATTACGATAAAAAAAGTTTTAGTTGGTTTAAATATTTAATTAAGAATATTTAATCCACAAACACATTTAATTATCAGTTTACAATCTATCATTCAAATATATTTATTAAATCGTACGTAATACAAAATGAATGCTTAACGTAATTACGGATATATTTCACGTTTATTTTTTTTCAACATTTTGAGTCTTAAATCGGAAGTGACGCAAATCGTGCATATTCGGAGGGTGGGGGGAGATTTATGCCTTGTTTTAAGCAAAAGGTTACTTATAGAAGAGGAGTTTCCGACTTTTGTGAACAGATGCATAAAGACATAATTTTTGTTATTTATGACTCATGGGAAGGCATCAGCTGGAATGCCTGCCACCTGTCGAAGGATCTATTCCGACCCCCCTCCACCCCCATTTCATCGAATCAGCTGGAATGCCTGCCCACCTGTCGAAGGATCTATTCCGACCCCCCCTCCACCCCCATTTCATCGAAATGAGACTGTCTCCAAGGTAAGGGAGAAGAAGTTGCCAGAATTCGTTGGCTTTAGCTTTTCATTAAATAACCTTCAAGACACGATTAGTGCGGTGATTTCCGTCAATTCAGGGGGAATAAATACCTGCTGATCTCGAAAAACATTAAATGTTGATATTTAGAAGGTCTTAATTAAGGGATATATTTAGAGTGCTTCTGAAAATGAAACTGACAGAGACATGGGGAGGCAGGAGAACTCCCTCTGGGCATTTATAGTGCATCGGAGAGGGTTGAGGAAAAGGAACTGGTTTCGGATCCTGAAGGAAAGGAGCGGTTTTCTGATCACATCATTCGCCTCCCTCATAACAACAGTTGTAGAACTGGGCGGGAGAATTCTTTCTATACACTCTTCAATTTCTACCTTCATTTTTCATACGCTTTTAATCTTCATTTTTAAGTTTTCACCTTTCATTTTTGACTATATTATTCATGCTTTTTTTTTAGTTATTTTAAAATATTCCTTTTTAAGAAATGCGGGTATTCCGCTGGCCGCCTGCACGTTGAGATTAGCCTTTGTTTTGTAAAGTGCCATTTTTAGTAGAGTTTTTAGTAGAGTAGTTGTGCCATTTTTAGTAGAGGGTTGGCATTTATGCTTTCTGTTCCAAATTTTGTATTTCTCCTTGTAACAATTTACAAACAATTCTGAAGAAGAATACACAATTTATTATTTTAAAAAACTATGTGTATCTGTGTGTATATATAAAATTCTTATTAATTAGTAAAATTAGTACAGCTTGTCATTAAGAGGATTTTTATACAACCGTCGTTATTTTGTTCCAAAGTTCGACATAATCGCCCTTCCATTAAGCTGAAATAGATCGTCCTCTTCCAAATAGGTCGTCTGCATGGATTATTATCCTGACGGGCACCTCGAATATTCCGGGTAGAATGTATTTCAATCTACAAATGATTTTCTTACTATCTTACTATCCTATACCATTCCTAAATTTTATCTGGGCACACGTAAGCCTCGAATGAGTTTATATCCCAGCCTGAAACACTTTGACATCACGTGACACTGCCTTGTCACCAATAACTGACTCCAAGTACCGGGGCAGCAGGTGTTAAAGTCTTACCACAGATTGCTCTCGCCAACTGAAGGGCGGTGCTTTTTCGATGATTGCTCTCACGGGCTAAGATCGATATGATCGTACCTTATCGATACCCCTTATCAACAGAAAAAATTCACAATAAAACTTGACACATCCTTACCAATGATCCCAATCACCAGAAAATAATAGCAAAAACGTGTGAAAAACATTACCGCTGATCCCTATCACCAGAAAGTGGCGACAACAATATGTGAATGGTTTTACCTCAGATCCTTATCAAGAGGAAGTAGTCACAACAATTTGTGAATAGTTTCCCGCTACTCCTTGCACCAGAAATTGGGGACAACAATATGCGAATAGCTTTACTGCTGTTACGTATCACTGGAAAGTGGTGACAACAATATGTGAATGGCTTTACTGCTGTTACGTATCACTGGAAAGTGGTGACAACAATATGTGAATGGCTTTACTGCTGTTACATATCACTGGAAAGTGGTGACAACAATATGTGAATGGCTTTACTGCTGTTACGTATCACTGGAAAGTGGTGACAACAATATGTGAATGGCTTTACTGCTGTTACGTATCACTGGAAAGTGGTGACAACAATATGTGAATGGCTTTACTGCTGTTACGTATCACTGGAAAGTGGTGACAACAATATGTGAATGGCTTTACTGCTGTTACGTATCACTGGAAAGTGGTGACAACAATATGTGAATGGCTTTACTGCTGTTACGTATCACTGGAAAGTGGTGACAACAATATGTGAATGGCTTTACTGCTGTTACGTATCACTGGAAAGTGGTGACAACAATATGTGAATGGCTTTACTGCTGTTACGTATCACTGGAAAGTGGTGACAACAATATGTGAATGGCTTTACTGCTGTTACGTATCACTGGAAAGTGGTAACAACAATATGTGAATGGCTTTACTGCTGTTACGTACCACTGGAAAGTGGTGACAACAATATGTGAATGGCTTTACTGCTGTTACGTACCACTGGAAAGTGGTGACAACAATATGTGAATGGCTTTACTGCTGTTACGTATCACTGGAAAGTGGTAACAACAATATGTGAATGGCTTTACCTCTGATCCCTATCATTACAAAGTGGTGACAACAGTATGTGAATAGAATTACTGCACATCGCTCTAATCAGAAAATGGTGATAACAATATGTGAATAGTTTTACTACTGATACCTATCACCAGAAGGTGGCGACAACAATGTGCGAACGGCTTTACCACTGATCCCTATCAACAGAAATTGGTGGCAACAATATGCGAATAGCTTTGCTGCTGATACTTATCACCGGAAGGTGATGGCAACAATATGTGAATGGCTTTACCTCTGATCCCTATCACTAGAAAGTGATATTAATATGTGAATGGCTTTGCTTCTGATCCTTATCACCTGAAAGTGGTAACAACAGTATGTGAGTATAGTTACTGCCCATCGCTATAACCAGAAAATGGTGACAACAATACTCGATTGGCTTTACCGCTGATTCCTATCACCAGAAAGTGATGACATCAAGTTGTGAATAGCTTAAGCTGATTCCTATCACTAGAAAGTGGTGAGAACGGTATGTGAATAACACTACCGCTGATCTCTATCACCAGAAAGTGGTGTCAACCATATGTGAATGGCTTTGCCCGAATCCTATTACCAGCAAGTGGAGAAAACAATATGGAAATAATTTTACCTCTGATCCCTCTCACCAGAAAATGGTGACAACAATACGTGAATAGCTTTACCGCTGATCTCTATCACTGTAAATAATGACAGCAATATGGGAATAGCTTTGCTGCTGATCCCTGTCACCAGATAGTGGTGGCAACAGTATGGGAATAGCTTTACCGCTGATCCCTATCACCAAATAGCGTTGACAACAATTTGTGAATGTATTTCCCGCCGACCCATATCACAAGAATGTGGTGAGAACATTATGTGAATAGTTTTACTGCTAAACCCGAGCATCAGTTGCGATGGCGTCGAGATTTAGCTGAATGCTGCCCGTCCCTCCTCCTCCCTACCTTCAATCAGAGGGGCGGGGGTTGCTCAGTCGGTAGCGCGCCAGGCTCGTAATCTGTAGTTCCCAGGTTCGAGTCCCAGCTGGGTCAGAGTTGAGATTGATCTCCGCAAAATTCCCGCTCTGCCCACGGTCAGTAGGGGACACCGATGGGCTTGGAAAGGTCACCGTCCGTCGGATGGGACGTTAAGCCGTGGCCCCGTGTGCGGGAGAGCCATACCCTGTGCACGTTAAAGAACACGCTGGATGGCCTTGACAGGAGGCTACCATCTGTCTCCCAACAGCTGTTCCAGTGGGTCCCCTCCCCCAACCTTCTCTGAGCCTTTGGGGTCCTTGTGACCTGGCCATTTAGCCCATGGTGTGCAAAAAAGTGCCGCTCAGAGGTAAAACAACCCAACCCTTCAATCAGAAAGCGAATACCGATGGGTTTGAAAAGTCCGCCGTCGAATAGGGACCAGTTCAACTGTTTCCTTGTGCAGATGAGCGATACCTTGTGAACTGTGAATGGCCCCTCTGGACGCCCTTAATGGGATGTTGCCATCTCGATTGTAACAGCTGTTCAATGAATCCCATTCTCCAACCTTCTTTGGGCCTTAGGGGCCCTTGTGACCTGAGCATTTAGCCCATTGTGTTCACAGAAGCGCTGCTTGGAGGTAAAATAACAATGGCAGCAACAACTGTTCATTCCGAGCACCGATACGAGTGACATCATATGACATTGCCGTAGTATTAATCTTTTCCGCAACTAAGCCTGGCAACAACTGATAATGTTACCACTTATGCATGCCAGCAAGTAATTGTGACGACATGCGCATAACCGAGTGCAGTAAAAGGAAATATTTATGTTAATTTGCATATCGCTGATGAACTATTCAACAGATGAAGTCTGATTTGTTGTCTAATGCAAAACAGTTATCCCCATATTTGAAAATATTGAGAGACAGAAGACAGAGGTGATGAATATTTTTTTTCCTCTTTATATTTTTAAGATGTTTATTGATGCATTCATGAGAGTATCCTAGTTTTTTAAGGGGAAGCTGAACACTGAATTTTTTAGAGGGATGGTGAACCTATAGTTTTTTAAGGATGCTAAACTTAGGATAATTTTTCGGGGGTGCTAACCTAATTTTTGTTAATGCTTTTTTAGAAACCTTGACACGCTACATACAGTAGCGTGGTGAAAACATTTGTGTTGGTGTGGGTTTTTTTTAATTTATATGTGTTCGAATTTATTACCGAATTTGCTCAGAATTTTTTTTTCTTTTTTTGTTTTATTTCAAGACCTTATAAATTTATATGACACGCAATAGCAAAATGCAACTTTCCTTTTGTTGAATAAACTGCTGTTGTTGTTTGAAGCAATTTATGAAGAATTTGTTTCCTTCTTTGAACCACAAAACGTTGTTTGCTTTGTTGCTTGCTATCTTTGCTACTCGCGCAGGAAATCAAATTTTCATTGCTGATTAGTATCTTATTTCATGGTTATTCTTTTTTTGTTGCAAATTAAAAATAAGACTTTACCCATGACCCATTTTCTATACCCTGAGAAAACTGTAACTATCTTTTTACTCAATTTTGGTTAACACTTGAACAATTTTGGTTTACAACCTTTGAACCCCTTCTGTGAATAATTTTATCGTTTTTTAATTTGAAGCTTAAAAGATTTAAGCGGGATGCTGTAGAACTCTACCCCCCCCCCCCCCTGAATATGCTCCTTCATACATTCTATGTCTTGGGTCAGTGGGATTACTTCCGAAGACGTAATCCAAATACACCGTCCTCCATTGAAATTGCTCAATCTTGAAGGAATGCACGTGAACTCAATTAGTTGTGGTGGTATCTATGCAAATATAAGAGCAATGACCACAGAAGCGAACAGTTCTACAAATATTCAATGACCAAACGAGAAGTATATCAGCAGCAGTACGGTCGTCATGAGCAGCAATGCACGAGACAAACAGGTGACGAATGTGATCCTCTGAAATGCAGCCATGTTTCTCTCACCCCTGCTACAAGTTCGTGACAGTCGTAGTCGGCTGAACGCTGGATGTAACACTGCCCCATCGTATTCCATATTTACGTTTGGTGCGCGACAGATTCGGGAAACGCGCAGTCCAAGGAAGGAGAACTACATCAGAGACATATAAGTAGGGAAATCGGGACAGTACGAGACCATGCATTATCCTGTTGAAAAATGGTATATAGATATGGCAACAACACAGTTTCAAGATACCGCATCGTCGGCAATCTGCAATCAGTAACAACCAGAGGTGACCAGCTGTTGTGGCTAATGGCTTCCTACACCATGATGCCAAGTATCATGTGATCCGTATGGCACTGCCGAATACACGTAGTGTTACGGCTGTCACCTGACTGTCTCCACACACGTACACGTCTTGTCACTGACACCTAAACAAAACCTGGATTCGTCGCTAAAGACGACACGATGTCACTTCGGTCCTCAGGAACTTTTCTTACTGCACAACTGCAGACGTGCACGACGATGGGATGGAATCAGAGGAACACAAGCCAAGGGATGGTGTCAGAGGAACACAAGCCAAGAGATGGAGTCAGAGGAACACAAGGCAAGGGATGGAGTCAGAGGAACACAAGCCAAGGGATGGAGTCAGAGGAACACAAAGCAAGGGATGGAGTCAGAGGAACACAAGCCAAGGGATGGAGTCAGAGGAACACAAGGCAAGGGATGCAGTCAGAGGAACACAAGCCAAGGGACAGCACGCACAGAGGGCCCCTTCTCGTAGTCGTCGTCAGATTGTGCTCGCAGACACAGGAACAGGCAGGGATGACGTTATGGCGCTAGTAATCTGTCGTAGCTTCGCAGTTCTATCGCAGATTCGATCAAGAATCTAAAAAAGATAAGATCAAAAATCTCCCAGATTCTATCAAGAATCTGCGAAGATTCTACAAAGAATCTTTGCAGATTCTTTGTAGCTGTCGCAGGATGTCGATGGATGATCTGTCCTCTCTGACGTCCTCCTGAGGACACCTCAGTCTCGCTGTTGTCTTTCTGAACCTTGTGGACGCTGTTGGCAACAATGGATAACAGAAGATTCAGAAAGATAGCAGCGAGACTGAGGTGCCCTTAGGAGAACGCTCATACGATCCATACCAAGTTCGTGCATCACGATCCACACGTGTCGCAATTTGTCGATTGGACAATCCAGCTTTTGACATTCCAGTAAAAGGGCCTCTTTCAAAATCCGCGAGGTGCACGTAGCGTCGTCTTTAGCATGGTAAGTGCATGACTACTTGTAAAGTCTGCCCCGCACAGTTTTGTTTGCTAGCAATCTTTCACGCGGCTCTTTAGAGCATTCAGCGATGCTGACGTAACGGAGACGACTGCTCGGCTATTGGCCGTATTTTTACGCCTATGTGCGTCATATGCAACTCAGTGACATAACTTTACGTTGTCATCAGGCTTGCAAATTTTCAGCTTTTTCCGGCTATTCTTTGCCGATGGTAAATTCAGTCGACAGCATTGCGTCGGCAATCTCATTGGAGAGAAAGTTTTCTAATCGTGAAGTTTTCTATTCATGTTTCTAAGGTTTCAAAATATCTGTGAGTGGGGAATTGGAAATGCAAGTTAGCCTTAAGATTTCCGTTCTCAGTGGAGATGATAGAAACCTCTTTACGACACACACTGTCGAATCTTTGTACGTTGGTAGATTCCATTCATCCAAATCATTAAGAGTATGAAAGTTTTCTTTTGTGTGTGTGTGTTGGGGGGTGAAGATTTACATGCCCTATCTGATAAGTAAAAGTGTTCCTTTTTATGAATTTTGTCTACTTTTTTTTGAAATTGCTTCATTTGGGGAAAAAAGGAGAAATTTCTTCACTCCCAATATGAATTTAAAAGTCTAAAATAGGATAAGTTTTGTATTGTGTGGTTTTTTCCACTATGTAATGAGCATAAAATAATAGCATCGTGTGATTAAGCGAGTGAATAGGTGTCTCGGCTGTTGACCCACATTCAAAAAGTAAAAACTGCAGAGAAATTATTTCTCTAATCCATCTGTATTCTGTTATCATTTAAAAGAGCAATATCTTAAATTTCATTTGGCTGCCGACTCTCATTTTTAAGTGGCATACATGACGGACATTATAGATACCCGTAGGCAGACCCAGATCTAGTAAACAGGGGGGGGAGATCTAGTAAACGGGGGGGGGGATCTCAAGAGACTGGGTCTCCATTGCAGTAGAAGATTTTCGCACCGTTACAAAGGTTCAAAAAGTGTCTTCGAAAATACCCAAAATATACAGATTTACTTATATTTTTCCCCTATTACCCTTATTAGCATTATCATGGCCCCATTTTCGATTCGCTTCCCCCCACATAGATCGACCGACTATGTGGTTTAAGAACAAACTGATTTAAAGAGTTTTCTCGTTTCCAACAGTTTTCTTCAAAGCCGACGAAAAATTCATTTCACCCACTTATAAAATTATTCTAGTTTCATTAGACAGTTTTAGATATTGTTTTATAATTGAATTAAGTATTCTTAGGATTCATAGCGTCACGGTGAATGTCACAGCTTCCATAACTTAGAGATTGAAGTAATATTTGAAAAAGTTAAGATTTTAGAGAGATTCAATTATGGTGTAATGCAAAAGCACTTAAAAATAAAAATAGTTTTTAGGCGCTTCCAGTTTTGCTTCTAATTTGAGATCAATTTGTTGTTTTCTCCAACTGAAATTTTCGCGTGAAATCAATATTAATATAATATATTAATTATGTAAAATAAAGCTTATTAATGTATTGTTTATTTATTTTGCTTCATGACATGATTTTGATCATTAATTCTGTAGCCAGAAAGATAATTTATGAAGGGCTTCAATTCTTGTTCCATAAACTTCGAGGAAAAATAACTTCCTCTTGGCGCACTGAATTCTTGAGCGGCAACGTAACGCATCTTTGTATGTTATTAAGTCTTTATTTGGGGGAAATGTGTTGCTGCTCTTGGCGACAGGATTCATGGCCTAAAGCTGTTGAACTTAGTGCCGAGATATGTCGTCTGGCAGAGAACATTACTTTGGAGCGATGAAATTGAATTACATGGTTCGTACATGGCCCTGGGTCGATACTTAATCTTGGCGATGACTTTTCTTTGCCTCCTGCATCTGCACTAGCGTAGACGAAGGAGAAGGAAAATCTGCACATCCTCATTACGCGGAGCCAAGGAGTTGGCTTAGAAGATGCAGACCTACAACAAGAATTTTAAGATAAGCTCAAATCTCGAGACTAGGGTCATCTTTTAACACTTTGATGTTGTTTTCTTTTGGCGTTCAGTCCGTTTCAGTTAAAGTTGAGTCCACAATTTTTCCATCTTTATCTGTCGAATCTCCGAGCATAGAAATCCTCATACGAACCGTCTGGTATTCGTCATGTTACTCTGTGGGGTTATAAATCAGTTATCCCTGATTTATTTTGAGTATCGAAGTACAGAGTGAGGATAAAGGACGCTCATCTACGCTTTTAGCCCCTGTGTACCACGCAGTGCAAGTATGAAATGGTTCACAATGCATTTTGAAATCCTGGTTATCGAACTGCTCTTTTTTTGGAAACTTCAAAATTGATCTGTTCTTCTTCCATTTGAATCGAATTGCCAATTATTAAATGATATTTTTCCGTCTGTTCGCTTCTTCTCAGTAGCCAAATGAATCGGTTTCACCCTAATTCCTCCCCCACAGGATTTTCTGTTCTTCATTCCTAAAGTTTCTTGTTTTAAGCCCTTTATGCCACACAAAGAAGCTAAAAAGGTAATTTAAACGTTACTTCACTTATGGAAAGAATTTTCTGTCTGTGATTCCATTTTAAAAAATATTCCTTACCTCCTCTCCCTTCGATTAACGCTTTACATTCGCTCTTCGTGTCGCTTGGACATTCACGGCCCTAGCGCCTGCTTCTATGAAAAGTACAGTGGAAGCTTAACTAGCGAAAAAAAAATATCCTTGCTTCAAACATAAGTGCATTTACATAAAATAACAACTAAAATAATCAAATGTGAAATTCAAATTCTGTTTCTTCAATAATATATACAGGGTGTCCCAAAAGTGTTTATACATAGGCAAAGTAATAATATTCAACTGTACACATATTCAACTTTTATATTCGCTTTATTCAACTGCACCGAATCCGTACCAAGACATCAAATGATCAAAGTGAGCATTTTGTTTGTTGCTTGCGCTACTAGCACCTGGCAATCCTGTCTCTGGGTGGCCGACGCACCTTACGGAGAGCAGACGGCGTTATCTTGCGACATTCACTGCGGATGGTCTCCTTTAATTCATCCAGTGTTCGAGAGCGAGTTTGGTGAACGTGTTATTTTAGGGGCTTCATAGAAAAATATCCAAAAGATTCAAATCTGGGCTTCGAGGGGGCCATTCCACCGCCCCCCAGTTTACCTTATCCATTCGTGGAGTAGTGTTTCATCCAACCAAGTTCGGACATTTATGGCATAGCGGGGCGGTGCCCCATCCTGCTGAAAGAAAACACTGCGGTAACGTGCAAATGGTATGTTCTCTAAGTGGGGTACCAAAATGACATTTAACATTTGCAAATTAGAGTTGTCGATTAATGTCAGTATAAAAGTAAGGTCCTACGATGTTGTCGCCATGAATTGCACACCAAACATATACCCTGGGATCGCGTTGAGACTTATCTCTGCAAAACTCCCCTCCCTGCTCACGGTCAGTAGGGAACACCGATGGATTTGGAAAGGCCGCCGTCCGTCGGATGGTTAAGCTGTGGCCCCGTGTGCGGGAGAGCCATACCCCGTGCACGTTAAAGAACACGCTGGATGGCCTTGACAGGAGGCTACCATCTGTCTCCCTACAGCTATTCCAGTTGGTCCCCTCCCCCAACCTTCTCTGAGCCTTCGAGGTCCATGTGACCTGGTCATATAGCCCATGGTGTGCCAAAAAAGTGCCGCTCAGAGGTAAAACAACCCAATCCTGGGATTGTTTTACCTTTTAAACAATCCCAGGATTTTTTTTTTTAAATATTCATCAAAAATGATTCCTAAGTAATTTATTTTATTTACTTGCTCAACAAGTGGGCAACTACCTAATGATTCATAATTTGAAGCATCCTTTTTTCTGCAATTTATTTTATGAGTTTTGATTAAGAGGTTTTGATGAGTATGAAATTCTGGTGAATGAATAATCATCAATTTTGTTTTTTTCTCATATAAATAGATTTTATTATGATTTAACCATCTAGTAATATTATTGCAATCTGTTTGAACCTCTGAAATGCTATCATTTAAATATTTCTGACTGTTTATTAAAACAATGTCGTCAGCATATAGATAAATAGCACTATTTAATTTTTTATTGAACAAATCATTTATGTATACTAGGAACAATAAAGGACCTAAAATTGAGCCTTGGGGAATTCCATATCGTGTAATTACTTTTCTGCTGTAGCAGTTTTTTATTTTAGTAATTGTGTATCTGTCTGATAAATAATTTCTAAACTAATCTAACAATATACCTCGAATACCGTAATTTTCCAATTTATTTAGTAAAATGCTATGATCTATTGTATCGAAGGCTTTCTTTAAATCTAAGAACATAGTTACAATTTTTTCTCTATTATTCAATGATTTATTAATATTATTTGCAATTTTGGAAATTAGTTGAATTGTGTTTTTTCCTTTTTGAAAGCCAAATTGATTTTCATTAATTATGTTGTGTTTAAGTAAAAAGTTAAAAACAGTATTATAAATACCTATATTTTTCCATTATTTTCGAAAAAATAGGCAGAATTGTTATTGGTCGATAGTTAGAAAATTCCTCCTTAATACCACCTTTAAAACTAGGTCTTAAAATACCTGTTTTGAGTTCAGTAGGTATGTTCCCAGTAAATATAATCTGATTTATAATTTTTGATATAATATTAAGTAGTGTCTCTTTATTAAATTTAATATGTTTAATGCAAACATTATCGTAACCAGGTGATTTGTTGGTGTCTAATGAAGTAATTATTTCATCAGTTTGTTTTTCAGTGATTTCATATATATATAGATAGATTTCAAAACTCTTTGTATCATGGTTGGAACATAATTTATATCGTCTTGGTGATTTGTATTTCTTATCTGTAAAATTAGTGTATTATAAATGTCATTGTAATTATTTGCTATTTCTTCCACAGATAATTTCTTTTTGGTCATATTGTCAATTATTACATCGTCCGATGATTTTTTTCTGTTTTCCTTCTAATATTTCATATATTAATTGCCAGGTAGTCTTCATATCATTTTTTTTTTCATTATAAGTTTATTTCTATAATAAAGTTGTTTCTGATTTCTAATCTGAATGTTAATCATATTTCTTAATTTTTTATAATTATTTTTATAAGCATCACTTTTATCATTGTTTTTAAATTTAATCCAAGCTTGATCTCTTTCTTCAATTAATTCTATCAAGTTCGGTGTTATCCAATTTTTGCTATGATTCCTTTTTACCTTTCCAACTCTCCTCATATATATTCTATTTTTTCCTAAAATTCCATCATAAATGTCTTTAAATACTTTATATAGGTTTAATTCATACATTGAGTTGTCTCCATAATTTTTAAATTCCAATTCATTTCAGAAATAGCTTTGTTTATATTGTTATGGTAAAATGACCAATTCTTTTTCCTGGTCTCTTTCAGTATAATTAGTATTATTCAAATTGTTATTGGTGTTGCTAATCAGTGTTAAAATCATATAGTGATCTGCTATTTTGCTTGTTTGAATTATTGAATTTGCTGACATATTTTAATCAGTTTAATATTAATATGGTCTATACAAGTTTGGTAATTTTATTTTTTACTATTTCTTCTCTTGTAGCTTCCCTTATTAATCTTTCAAAATTCATTTCAGCCAATAGTGTGATATATTTTTCTGTGCCATGTTTATTAGTATTCATTGTATCGATATTAAAATCACCTATTAAAATCAGATTTTGATCTTTTTCTGTATTTTCCATCCAGTTTCGGAAATTCAACAGAAAAGAGTTCACATCTGTACTAGGTGATCTGTATAGTGCTAAAACATGATATATTATATATTTTTTTTTACTTTTATATATATAGTTTCCGCTGGAAGTGTTTGTTGTGAAATAATTTCAATATCTAGATTTTCTTTATAGTATACTGAAATCCCCCTAATATTTTTATTTATATTACCATTTGTAATTTTATTAAATTTATCAATATTATATAAATAATTTTCATATTTATTTACATTTGTTTCAGCTTAAACAAGCAAATCAATATGTTTCATGTAATTGTTAATACTTAATTTTAATGAATCGCAATGTTTTCTTTGACTTCTTATATTAACATGAGCAATTCCTAATTTATTTTTGTGAATAAATTAACTATAAGTATTTACGAACCAAGCCTCCACTTCTAAGCCTGTAGTTACATAAGCAACATCATAGTTGCTATTAAGACACATTGCTGAATCTGAATCCACATTGCTCATCACGCAATTGCCTGTCAACCAGATTCTTAATTCTATTAAGCACAATCATGGAAAGAACTTTACCTGGAACAGAGAGTAGGCTGATACCCCTATAGTTATCACAAGAACTGCAATCACCTTTTTTGAAAATAGGGATAATAATAGCTCTGGTAAAATCCTTAGGAACCATGCCTTTATCATAGAAGATATTCAAAATTTCAGTCATCCAAGTGGTAACTGAAATATTCCCAGCTCTAAGCATTTCTGTAGTAATTTCATCTACCCCTTGGGATTTATGAAGTTTAAATTTAGAAATAACCAAAATAACTTCAGATTGTGTTATAGGGCCAACATTAAAGCCACCAATGCATCTGTCATAATTACAAACAATGGGAATAGAACTAACCACATTCTTTAGAATATCACTGAAATGCTCAGCCCACCTAGCCATGACAGAATCCTCCCCTTCTATAACCTTACCTTGTTTATCTTTCAATCCCTGTATACCTGTTCGTTTTCTACCACACAAAACATTAACTATCTGGTACAGCTCTCTGCTGTTGTGCTGTCTAACTGCTTCCTCGGCTTTGTCAGCCAAACCATCAAGCCAAAGATTCTTATCAGCAGCTAACTGATCTTTTACACGTTTATTAAGCTCTCTGTAATGCTTTCTATTAGTACTAGTAGGGTATTGATTAAGGACATTCCTACAGTTTTCTTTCTGAAATAATTTCAAGTGCCTTATCACTCAGATAATTCTGTCTCCTTTGCTCCTTTTTTTCCTAAAATGATACTGTTAGTTTCCGAAAAAGCTGTTTAAAATGGTCCCATTTTTCCTCAACTTCAGTAGTAAGCAAACCATGGCTGTCATATGACTAAGTAATCTATCATGGTAAGCTTTAGCTATAACTGGGACTTGCAGAACTTCAGTGTTAAATGTATCTTTTTTAACCTTAGCACAACACTTTTTTAGTTTAAGTTGCAAGACACGTTTAAGAAGGTAATGGTATGACCTGGTATTCCTAACAGAACTAATTCATTTACTGTTAATTAATATATAATCTATCATATTCTTATGCAGCCCATCTGGTGAAACCCATGTCTACTTATGTATGTCGCGGTGTTTGTAATTAGTTATTCTGAAACCATTGAGTTTACTTACCTGTAGGAGACGTTGCCCATTGCCATTGCAGCTACCAATAACAAATGGGCCTATTATTCCTCCCCAAAGGTCGGAGTCAGTACCAACTTTGGCATTGAAGTCACCAAGAACAAGGGTAATATCTCCTTTCTTGACAGAATTCAAAATACCCTGAAGTTGTCCGTAAAACCTATCCTTCTCATCCACATCGGCATCCTCAGTGGGGGCATAACAGCAGATAACATTCAAGTGTTTAACGCTTGTCTGAAATTTTGCTGCAAGAAACCTTTCATTAATGCACTCATATCCTAGAAGAGCATCACTAGCGTGTCTGCTGAGAAGCAGACCCACGCCTTGGTGATGCTTATTGTCGTCCCTCCCTGAAAAGAAAAATTTAAGATTATTTTTAAGAATCTGACCTTTATCTGTTCATCTAGTCTCTTGCAAGCCGAGAATATCTAAATTATAACGGTGGAATTCTTGTGTGAGGACATCAAGAGAATAAGCTCTGTGCAGAGTCCTCATATTCTAACTACCTATGGAGAGAAAATGGTTAGTGGGATGTTTAAAGAAACTATGTTTATTGAGCCATTCCTCCACTACTAAAGGCTGAAGCCATGTACACTGGAAGACTTCCTCCAATGCAGGTGTGACGATGACTATAAAAATTAGAGTTCAGGTACCTGCGATGGTCTCAGATCAGGATTATCCACCAGCTGATAAAACATATCCTTATGGATCTATTCACTTGGGTTGTCAACGCGCAAACAAACAGAAAACACAGCGGAAGATTTTCCCCCCATAAAAGCCCACTAGTGCACAAATTTAGGATCCATAATCAAGCTCAGAGCCATTATTCCGTTCAGGTTGGTGTATATGGTCAAGACCAGAACCGTGTGTGGTTGACCAGTCGTCAGCAGGGTTGAAAAAAAAATTAAAGTAGCCACAGTTGTCCAGATTAGTAGGCCACACTGATCTGGCAGCCCTCCCCTTCCGTTCCCTTTCACAAAAGAGTATCTCTTTTGAAAGGTACTAACGGCCTGCACCACGAGAAGGCGGGGTTGGACATTAGGTGCTAGGCCTGTCCGGTTCCTCGCATCATCACGGGGAATTGGTGCATAGCTCTCCTTTAAGTTTATACCTAGCTACCATTTACAGACTTGGATGTAGTCTATAAAATTACTCTCATGCTTCTGGTCGACGTTTTCCAGCAACTTGAATAAGTACCAGTTCCACTTTCTCCTGGGGCGTGAGACGATGTATCGTTACTCTGTCATTCATCAACATGTCGACTCTTTGAAATAACAAAGTAGAACGCATTATAGTTATTTTTACTTTTGACATGTATATGAACATTTGGAACACCCATGCCCATGTAGCAGGACATTGTATACCCTGATATATATATATATTCAAATTAAAACCAGAAAAGCACTTTTAAAGTGTTGGCGCTCCTATTACAGTTTCAGTCGATCTTTGATGTCAGAGAATGACCCGTGATTAGGGTGGCCAGAAGGTCTCTCTTTTTGTCTGGGTTATGTGCATATATATAACGTGCTCTTTTTTTAAACTGCTAACAAAAATTTTGTTTCTAAACTGCTTAACGATGCAAAAATATATTTATATTATGAAAAGAGTTAAAAAAATATGATAAATTTGGGTAGTCTTTTTCTAACAAGACTTGCCTTATTTATGAGCTGCAAAAGCGACTACTTTTAATAAAATAAATTATTTTTGATAATGATCAAAGCATCAAAGAGACCTGGATTCAAACCCCGGGTAAGGAATGGATTTTTGTGTTGCTTTTCTGCTGAGGTCTCGCCATCCTCACAGAACTTCTGCAATGGCTAAAAACTGACAGGCTCCTGTCAGACCTCTGTGGAAAGCAGCTGTCTATTTATTTTTACTTTTTAAAATTGAAGTTTCCTGAAAGTTTTTTGTTGTTTTTATTTTTTTCAACCAGAAAATGAAAAGAATATTCTGTTTTTCTGCTGTTGTTGTATGGCCACCCTGCCATTGACTCCAATTGGATCTGTCATCAAGTTAGATAGAAAATGGGAAATTTTACTCCTCAGTGAAGTAAATTTCGTTTCTCTTGGCTGAATGAATTAAAATTGGAGATAATGCTTTCAACTTATAAATTATCCTCGGTACCCAAAAAGGGAAAATGCTTTTCATGTTGAAACTCATCTCCGAAACCTTCTCGGACTCTTTACGACTTTCGTTGCTAATTGGATCGGGCTTAGTGACGGTGTAAGGGAACTCTGATTCGAGTCGATAAAACAACTAGAAGAACGCACATCGCCTCTGGCGCATATGGGAATCTCGTTTTCAAAGAGAATGAAGTTTTTCCTTTACCTACTCTTTCACTCCTTAAAAGTTTTAATTTGAGCTGGAGACTGATGGGAAAAATGCAAATAGTACTTTATTAGTAATTATACAACACAAAAGGTATTTGTCTTTTATTTCTTGAATTTAAAAAGCTGCATTTATCCCACCCCTCTGAGAAAATGGGTGCATTGTTATTGTCAGTGGAATATCTCTTAAAAAGCTACTACCGAAATTTCACCTAAATATCTGAAAGTGTAAATTATAATATTCATTAGTGCCAGTTCCAGTAAATGAATTTTTCGATTGTCACTTTATTGTTGGCAACGGAAACTTGGTCACCTCCACATTCCACCACCAAAATTTCGACATTCTAGAATAAATACATCGTTAACAATATTCATTTAAAATTTTGGAATTTTTAAATTTTTCCACTATTAGAGGGCGCAGTTACAGCGTTTGGAATATTTGAAAAGCGCAAATCGTAATATTTCATCAATATCTATCCAATATAAAAAGAATTTTATTGAGTTGGTACAAAGAAGAAAAACGACACAAACGACCATGCCTTATCCTGGGATTGAACCCAGGTCCTTTAGATCAGTAGTGAAGCGCGCTATCCACTCGGCCAGGGACAGCTATATAAACAAACAATTAGCTCTTAAAACGAAAAATTCGCGTTTTCACGCCCACCCTGGGTTTAAGGGGTCAAATCATTGTTGTCAATACAAACTTGGTAATCTTCACATTCCACCACCAAAATTTCTAATTTCTAGCATGAAAACGTCGTTTTGCAATATTCATTTAAAAATGTAGAATTTTCAAAAATTTCCACCTTTAGGGGGCGCAATAATAGTTTTTGGAAGATTTTAGAAGTATGAATCATAATATTTCATCAGTCTATCCAACCCAAAAATTTTATCTCTATAAATAAAAAAGTTCGATGCCTACAGATGACAAAGCGAAACTATTATCTCGTTTCCTTTGAAAATGAGACAAAAATGTGCATTTTTAGTTCAGGTAATATCAAAGGTCTGTAAATGGTAGCTAGGTAGTCACTGGAAGGAGAGCTATGCACCAATCCCCTGTGATGATGAATAGAACCTGCCAGGCCTAGCACCTAATGTCCGACCCCGCCTTCTCGTGGTGCGGACCGTTAGTAACTTTCAAAAGAGATACTCTCTTGTGGAAATGAACGGAAGGGGAGGGCTGCCAGATTAGTGTGGCCTACTGATCTGGACAACTATGGCTACTTTTCTTTTTTTTTCTACCCTGCTGAGGAGTGGTCAACCACACAGGGTCCTGGTGCTGACCATATAAACCTACAGGATTTGACAGATATATGGCTCTGAGCTTGATTATGGATCCTGATATTGCTGCACTGGTGGGCTTCTGTGGAGGGAAAATCTTCCGCTGTGTTTTCTGTTTGTTTGTGGGTTGAGAGGCCCCAAGTGAATAGATTCACAGGATATGTTTATCAGCTGGTGGATAATCCTGAGCAGAAGTCATCGCAGGCACCTGAACTCTTTGCTTCTATTGGCATCGTCAAATTCTACATTGGAGGAAGTCTTCCAGTATAGATGGCTTCAGCCTTTAGTAGTGGGGGAACGGGTCTTTGCCCCATGTCTGCGATTAGGGGGCTGTTTGATATTGTCGGCATTCCCTCTCTCAATAAACATAGTTTCTTTAAACATCCCACTAACCATTTTCTCTCCATAGGTAGTTGGAATGTGAGGACTCTGCACAGAGCTTTTTCTCTTGATTTCCTCACACAAGAATTGCACCATTATAATTTAGATATTCTCGGCTTGCAAGAGACCAGATGGACAGATAAAGGTCAGATTTTAAAAATAATCTTAAATTTCTATTTTCAGGGAGGGACGACAATAAGCATCACCAAGGCGTGGGTCTGCTTCTCAGCAGACACGCTAGCGATGCTCTTCTAGGATATGAGTGCATTAATGAAAGGTTTCTTACAGCAAAATTTCAGACAAGCGTTAAAGACTTGAATGTTATCTGCTGTTATGCCCCCACTGAGGATGCCGATGAGGATGAGAAGGATAGGTTTTATGAACAACTTCAGGATATTTTGAATTCTGTCAAGAAAGGAGATATTACCCTTGTTCTTGGTGACTTCAATGCCAAAGTTGGTACTGGCTCTGACCTTTGGGGAGGAGTAATAGGCCCTTTTGGTATTGGTAGCTGCAATGGCAATGGGCAACGTCTCCTACAGGTAAGTAAACTCAATGTATTCAGAATAACTAACACTTATTGCAAACACCGCGACATACATAAGTACACATGGGTTTCACCTGATGGGCTGCATAAGAATATGATTGATTACATATTAATTAACAGCAAATGGGCTAGTTCTGTTAGGAATACCAGGGCATATAGGGGAGCTGAAATTGGATCTGACCATTACCTTGTTAAAAGTGTGTTGCAACTTAAACTTAAAAAGTGTTGTGCTAGGGTTAAAAAATTTACTTTTAATACTGAAGCTCTGAAAGATCCAGTTATAGCCAAAGCTTACCATGATAGGTTACTTAGTCATTATGACAGTCATGGTTTGCTTACTACTGAAGTTGAGGAAGAATGGGATCATTTTAAACAGGCTTTTTTGGACACTAACAGTACTCTTTTGGGAAAAAAAGAGCAGAAGAGGCAAAATTATCTAAGTGATAAGGCACTTGAGCTTATTTCGGAAAGAAAGAACTGCAGGAATGCCCTTAATCAATACCCTACTAGTCCTAATAGAAAGCATTACAGAGACATTAATAAACTTGTAAAAGATCAGTTAGCTGCTGATAAGAATCTTTGGCTTGATGGTTTGGCTGACAAAGCCGAGGAAGCAGTTAGACAGCACAACAGCAGAGAGCTGTACCAGATAGTTAATGTTTTGTGTGGTAGAAAACGGACAGGCATACAAGGATTGAAGGATAAACAAGGTAAGGTTATAGAAGGGGAGGATTCTGTCATGGCTAGGTGGGCTGAGCATTTCAGTGATGTTCTAAACAATGTAGTTAGTTCTACTCCCATTGTTTGCAATGATGATAATTGCATTGGTGGCTTTAATGTTGGCCCTATAACACAACCTGAAGTTATTTTGGCTGTTTCTAAACTTAAACTTCATAAATCCCCAGGGGTAGATGAAATTACTACGGAAATGCTTAGAGCTGGGAATGTTTCGGTTACCACTTGGATGACTGAAATTCTGAATATCTTTTATGATAAAGGCATGGTTCCTAAGGATTTTACCAGAGCTATTGTTATCCCTATTTTCAAAAAAGGTGATCGCAGTTCTTGTGATAACTATAGGGGTATCAGCCTACTCTCTGTTCCAGGTAAAGTTCTTTCCATGATTGTGCTTAATAGAATTAAGACTCTGGTTGACAGGCAATTGCGTGATGAGCAATGTGGATTCAGAAGTGGTAGGGGATGTGAGGATCAGATATTTTCACTTAGGCAGATTCTTGAGAAATGTTTAGAGTTTCAGAAACCTTTGATTGCTAGCTTTGTTGATTTCAAAAAGGCTTTCGACTCTGTTGATCGTCATAATTTGTGGTTGATTGTGAGATCATATGGTGTACCATACAAGTTAGTTAACATTATGAAAGCTCTCTGTAATAACACTGAATCGTGTGTGAGAGTTGGTAAGGCTTGTAGCAATTGGTTTAGCATTACTTCTGGTGTTCCACAAGGGTGCATTTTGTCTCCTTTTCTCTTTAGCTTGGTTATTGATTATGTTATGCGAAATTCACTTCAAGGGAAAGATTTTGGCCTTAAATGGACTGGAGATACGAAAATTTCTGATTCAGATTATGCTGATGATTTAGCCCTTTTGGCAAATGATGTTGATGAGATGAACTCTTTCATTCGAGCCATTGATGAGACTGGTAGTAGAGTAGGTTTGGTTATAAACAGAGAGAAAACTAAAGTGATGAAAATTGGTCAGGCAGGCTGTGATTCAGTTAATCTGAATGGTTGCAGTCTTGAGCAGGTGTCACAGTTTAATTATCTTGGGAGCTATGTAACAGATACTGGTGATGTGCAGCATGAGATTAACAGACGAATAGGGATTGCTGCCGGGACTTTTAAGAACCTATGGAGAGTGTGGAGAAATAGGCGTATACACCTAAAGACTAAAATTAGACTGTATATAGTTTGGTTCTTTCTAGAGTTAGTTATGGTAGTGAAACTTGGACACTTTGTAAACAAGATAACAGGAAGCTAGATGCTTTTGATTCCAGATGCTTACGCAGTATCTTGGGCATTAGGTGGTTCAACTTTGTAACTAATGATGAGATTAGGCAAAGGAGTTTGCAACCTCCTTTAAGCAGCATATTGTGCAGAGAGAGACTCCGTTGGTTTGGCCATGTTGCCCGTATGAATAATTATAGATTGGCGAATAGGGTTATGAACAGTGTGCCTAAAGGCCTCAGAAAGAAAGGGAGACCTAGGATGCGGTGGGCAGACAATGTCAAACAGGACCTTGTTAGAATTGGTGTGCAGTGGCCAGATGCAGTAGATGTCGCTCAGGATAGACTTGCTTGGAGAACTAAATTGCACGGTCTGGTTGGACCTCCGTAGCCCATGGCTGCTTGAGGATGATGATGATGATGAATATCAAAGCTCTATCTCCCCCCCCCCCCGCCGAAACGAACCATTAGAAATTGCCCTCGTGAATTCGAGTAGTTTCTGTTGCGCACGAATTTAAAGCATTGACAATAAGTCAAATTGCAATGACTAGATATTTGAATTTATTTCTGATTTTTTTTTAAAATTTTCACATTTTTTTTTCTTTTATAATTGTCTTGATTGCTGTGTATTGTATGTATGTGTCCATTATAATTGGATTTTCATCTGTTGTAGGCATTATAAATAAATAAGTGGTAATATATATTTAAGTAACTATTATATAGCCCCATCTCCTTGACTATCTCATTAATTGATTATCAAAACTAATTTTGACTAAACGCCAATCTTCGAAAAAGTATATGCATTCCTCTATGCATTCGTCTTACTATAGGAAATTGTGTGATGCATTCCTCTATGCATTCGTCTTACTATAGGAAATTGTGTGATGCATTCCTCTATCTCCGCAAAATTTCCCCCCCACCTGCCCACGGTCAGTAGGGGACACCGATGGGCTTGGAAAGGCCGCCGTCCGTCGGATGGGACGTTAAGCCGTGGCCCCGTGTGCGGGAGAGCCATACCCTGTGCACGTTAAAGAACACGATGGATGGGCTTGACGGGAGGCTATCATCTGTCTCCCAACAGCTGTTCCAGTGGGTCCCCTCCCCCAACATTCTCTGAGCCTTCGGGGTCCTTGTGACCTGGCCATTTAGCTCATGGTGTGCCAAAAAGTGCCGCTCAGAGGTAAAACAACCCAAACAACCCAACCCAACAGCTGTTCCAGTGGGTCCCCTCCTCCAACCTTCTCTGAGACTTCGGGGTCCATGTGACCTGGCCATTTAGCCCATGGTGTGCAAAAAAGTGCCGTTTACAAGTAAAACAACCCAACCCAAAGGATTCCTCTATGCATTCGTCTTACTATAGGAAATTGTGTGATGCATTCCTCTATGCATTCGTCTTACTATAGGAAATTGTGTGATGCATTCCTCTATGCATTCGTCTTACTATAGGAAATTGTGTGATGCATTCGTCTTACTATAGGAAATTGTGTGATGCATTCTCTATGCATTCGTCTTATATAGGAAATTGTGTGATGCATTCCTCTATGCATTCGTCTTACTATAGGAAATTGTGTGATGCATTCCTCTATGCATTCGTCTTACTATAAGAAATTGTGTGATGCATTCCTCTATGCATTCGTCTTATATAGGAAATTGTGTGATGCATTCCTCTATGCATTCGTCTTATATAGGAAATTGTGTGATGCATTCCTCTATGCATTCGTCTTACTATAGGAAATTGTGTGATGCATTCCTATTACCTCATAATATGCAGTTCCGAGGTCGAGTACCACCTAGGTCAGCGTTCAGATTTATCTCCGCAAAATTCTTCGCCCTATCCTCGATCAGTAGGGAATACCGATTGGTTTGGAAAAGCCGTCGTCCGTCCGCTCAGACTTTAAGCCTTTGTCCCATGTGCGGAAGAACCATACCCTGTGCACTTGTACACTACTCTGGATGACCACGACGGGAGGCTACCATCTGCCTCCTAACAGCTGTCCAGTGTGTTCCCTCTCCCAACTTTCTCTCAGAGCTCGGGGTCTTTGTAACATGGCAATTTAACGGATTGTGGGATAAACGTGTTGCTCAGAAATAAAACAAACCAACCCAACCATTCGTATTTCTCAGGAAGATGTCGGATGCTTTCGTCTTACTGTGGGAAAATGTGGGTTGCAGTCGCCTTAGTATGGAAAATTTTCGGATGCATTTGTCTCGTTAAGAGAAAATATCGCATACATTCGTCTTATTGCGGGAAAATGTCGGAGGTATTCTTACTGTCGAAATTTTCGGATGAATTAGTCTTATGTTGGGAAAATTTTGGATGCATTCAACTCGCTATGAGAAAATGTCGCCTACATTCATCTCATTGCGTAAAAATGTCGATTGCATTCATCCTATTGCGGGAAAATGTTGAATGCATTCGTCTTACTATGACAAAATTTCGGACCATTCTTCTCACTAATCGCGAACGTCGCGTGCATTCTGCTTACTGTATGGAAATGTCAGATGCATTCGTTTACTCTAGAACTGATTTTCATTTTTATTCCGACTCGAAAAGCAATGTCGTAGGTTTAAGGCCAAGAATTTCAGTTTCCCAATGGCTTCGATTGTCTTTTCGCGAAAGAGCGTTGCCATGGTGCAAAGCGCCACTTTCAGAGCACGCTTTATTTAATTCGTTGTTTAACATTTCACGACATCTTTCGCTATTTTGAGTGTCTCCCTTTCCTCCTGATAATGATTAAGATATCGATGAGAATCCTAAAGCAAAGTCGGCGCTGCTATTGAAAATGTATTTTGAATTTTTCTCCCGCTAATTGCATTCGCTCTTCTTCTCATCAGCATAGGGGAAGTTCCAAGTTTTTTCTCCTCTCAGAATTCGTTTTAAAAAATGCATCATCCTCAATTTGATATCGCTGCAGAATTTGATTACTGTTTTCACAAAGTGCCTGTTTGTGAGCGTCCGTTAATTCTCAATGCCACCGTTAGTGAACGAATGTTTCTTTCTCTTTCTGCCATCGTATGCTGTGCCTTAATGTTGTCCCGCCCCTTTGCGCGATCTGTGCTAATATGAGGTCCCTTGAAGAATTCGGTGTCTTCATCATCTTCCACAAAAGCCGGCAAATAAATTTCGATGAAGTAGAATTGTGAGGAAGTGAGACGATGAAGAAATATCAATTGATGCATCTTCTTGGTGAATTATATACGCCTGAACAGATGTCACTTTCTGCCCACAAAATAAAGCTGTCTCCTTTTCCTAAATGAATTCTTCGTTTTCAGAATTGGAAGCAACATTTCTAAAATGAAACTTTCAATGTGATCCAATTTGTTGTGAGCCATTCTCCGTTGTCGGAAATGTTTTCGTTTAAGACGCCAGTTTGAAAACGCTGATAACTGTCAACGACTCCCTCTGTGGCCGGGGTGGCTCATCGGTAGCGCGCCAGGCTCCTAATCTGGAATTCCCAAGGTTCGAGTCCCACTAGGCCAGCGTTGAGATTTATCTCCGCAAAACTCCCCGCTCTGCTCACGGTCAGTTGGGGACACCGATGGCCTTAGAAAGGCCGCTGTCCGTCGGATGGGACGTTAAGTCGTCGCCCCGTGTGCGGGAGAACCAATTCATTGTGCACATTAAAAACCACACTGGATTGCCTTGACGGCAGGCTATCATCTGTCCCCTAACAGCTGTTCCAGTGGGTCCTCTTCCTCAAACTTTCTCTGAGCCTTCAGAGTCCTTGTGACCTGGCCATTTAACCCATAGTGTGCAAAAAAGTGCCGTTCAGAGGTAAAACAACCCAACCCTGTGGGCAAACCTTTAAAGTTTTTCCTTATCCTGGGCTCATATTTCGGAAGGTGGAAGGAGAGTGCAGAACCATTCCTTCCTGTCAGTGGAGAGCGTCCAGCCTTGGGATCATCAGATGTCCACTTTGTTGCTCCATATGTTCCCAGAGGCCAAGCTCACATGACCTTGGGCATTGTGACATCCACGAAACGTTCCAGAAATTTTTCATCTTTTTTGGCAAGGTATCTCAAAATGCTGCACTCATTGAGATCACCCTTTCTGTCATGGGTATGAGTTTAGATTCATAAAGAAGATGTGAATGGATTGACCAAAATTCAGCTCCCTTTTGATCGTTTTCTGAAAAAACGAGCTAATGTTTTCACTTTGTGGTCTGTCTGTCTATCGATCTTTCCAACTGTAGACTGATGGAATTGATGAAATATTACCACTTGCACTTTTGGAATCTCCCAATAGCTGTAATTGCGCTCTGCAACGTGAGAAAATACAAAAAGTTCATTTTTGTCTTTTATGTGCTGAGTATCTTCCTTCTGCAAGAACCAGCAGCAGTCACCTATCATTGCTGGGTCCCACCTGCCTTGGTATCTCTACTACACGGTTTGATATCTAGTGAAATCGTTCCCCTTGCTCATCACTGACAGCTCTTAAGTTCTTGGGAAAGAACACGAGATGCGAGTGCAAGAAATGGATCTTCAAAGACATTCGGCACCCAAGATTTTTATAGTTTTTGAGATCTTGGATGAGCTGATGGTAGTTTTCCCCATTGTGATTTCCCAGAAACCCTGGACCACAAACGTGAAGTATTTACATGCAGCGCGCTCCTTCATATTCAGTATTTCTTCGAAGATAGTATCATTCAGTAGTTTCCAGATCTGAGGACCTACAAAGATCCCTGCTTTGAGTTTGGCATCACTTAATTTTAAAAATATTTCCTTCAAGTGCAGAAACCCTTTACCAGTTTTGTCCATAGCCTTTACAAGTTTTTCATAAGCCCCAGTTTGATGTGTAGTGGTGGGAGCAGAACGTCAGAGGGGTCAACTAGAGGCTTATACCTCACATTACTCTTTCCAGGAATAAAAACATCTATTTTGGGCCAGTCTTTTGATTTCGTAGTGTTCCTTTCTGGCCCTACTGTCCCACAAACACAGAAGACAGTAAAATTTTGTGAAGCCTCCTTGAAGCTCCCAGCAAGAGAGATATGACTTTTAGGTCACCACACATTGTCCACTTAAACTGGTCATATTTCATAAGTTTCCTTCATTCCCGCACCGTGTGTCACTGGAATGGAAGTTTTTTGTTTCCTTTATGTAAAGGCACAGCTTTTAAGCTCAATTTTGACGAATTTATAAATAGACGCCATTTTCTAGGGTCGTGAGTTGTTCCAATTTCTTCCATCAGCCTCGAAATATCTGTGCAAAAACACAAACCATCTTGCATCTCATAATAAGCAGATACAGTCAATTTTTCGCTTTCTGAACAGAGAAACTCTGGTGCCCTTAGGCCAGAAGATTACACTCTTGAAGTCTTGAACCTAAAACCTCAGCATGTTTGGGAAGTCCAAGGTCTCGAACAAGATCATTTAATTAATTTTTCTGAATCAGATGAGGCTCGTCTAACGTTTTAGGGGTGTATGTAGGATCAGGATCTGAATGTGCCTCAAAGTCTTCCTCTGATTAATGTGAATCCATCTCCTCTTAGTTGGTTGGAGGTGTTGGTATAGGAAGATCTTCTCCATGAGCAACTGGCCTTATAGTTGAAGGCACATTTGGATATTGTATTTTGTTTCTGTTCTTTTTTGAAAAGTCCAACATTTTAGTTAAACAAAAATAACAATCATGCAAGTGACTAGTTGGCTCACGCCAAACTTTTGGAACTGCAAAGGGCAAGGATTTTATCTTACCTTTCAACCATTCACTCAGGCCAACAAAGCACGAAATGCAGCACACATGTAGATCCCATGTTTTGTCCTGATCTCCAACATGACATCCAAAATACAAGTTATAGGCTTTCTTCACAATCTTTGTCAAAGAAAGGAAAATATAATTTCCACACACATAACAAAACTTCTCTGGCCATATTAACACATCCGCAACGCTGCCTTTTTTTTCATTTAAACTCCAAAATTCACTCTTCAACGTACAGCACGTGTTTCTCTTACAATGAAAACAACAAGAATGGTGGTCTGAGGTTAGGTTACTGTTACGTGTTTTCTCCCACTTGGCAGTCAGTGTTGCCGGCCACAAAAAGTAAAATATCAATTATCCTCCCAGTTGCCTGGATGTGTTGGTGTAGGAAGATCTTAATAGGAGTCAAAATCACCAATAACATAAAAAACGACTTACTGCTAGCCATTTATATAAGACCAGATCTGAAATCAGCATCTGAAAAATACTTAAAGGCAGGTACAATTGTTCATGTTATAAAAATCTTGTAAACCAGTGTAATTAGTAAATAAATATCTACGCAATGAATGATTTTATCCTTAACTCCAGGGGAGGGTGAGAAAAAACTTTTCCATTTTAATGAATTACTGAAAAATTCTTTTGGTACTGCATAAGACTAATAATACATTGCTATTTACATTTTGAAACCATCCGTTAGTACGAATAACTACTCTTACGAAAAACCCAGAATATGGAAAACTTCAATTTCTTTTAAAACGAGCACCCCATTATTAGCCAGAGGCGATAAGTTACTCTTTGAGTTAATCTTTGTCGATATTAAAGTGCACTCTAAGAGGGAATCGTCGTTATGCGAGGATCACATGAAAACACTTTCATCGCAGTGGGTGGCAGCGAAACGATATCTGAAGGGGGAACTTTTAATTTGTACTCAATAGTACTGGAATGAAAAACTACAACAGCAGCACAACAAGGAACATTCTGAAGAATTTATGGGGGACGCCCCCCCCCCCTCTCCGCACCCACTCAAACACAATCCCGAAAAACTGATTGTGTAAGAAAGTTCCAGTGAGAAGATAAAAGTGCAAAACTTTCATTTCGTAAAAGGTTCATTTTAGCATTTTTGATAAATTATTAAAAAAAATAAAATAAATATCCCCTCAAGCAGCTGCTTGCCACAGAGGTCTGACAGGAGCCTGTCAGTTTACATGCCATAGTAGAGGGTCTAGAGAGGATGGCAGGACCTCAGCAGAAATAAATTATTAGTGTTCCTTTAGTTGGATTGCGACGTCACGGAATCTCTCCTCGAGGCATTCAAGGCTTTCCTCGAGCTGCAACTGCACCCTTCCCGGCTCTTGAAAGGGAACTCGTGTCGAACTGACCATGCAAAGGTTGGTAGCATAGACCTCGAAAAACAGAAAGTTGTTTCAGTGAAGGCATCATCATTCCTTTGAAAATTTCCATAGCTACATACAAACACGGATAACAACGTTGGAAACTCTATCCCAAAGCGAATTAAAGAGGTACAATTTGAAGTGACAGTTTTGTCTGAATATCGTTATTATCTTTCATTATTTGCAAATTATTATTTCTTTCCGCCATTGGTATTTTTACGAATAATATTTCTGCAATTAGTGTACATATCTATTTTATAGGCAAATAATATCCCTATAGAAAATTATGCAACATAATAAGACAGCGCAATTAACACGAAGCTGAACATTGATAGTTATTATTCCACTCCTCAGAAATATTCTGTAAAAAACTGTAAACAAACTATTGAATAATTTATCTGGTATAATAACTTTTAGTCGAATGCATAATGTGGTTTCAGAGATTAAAACAGAGGATACTGTGATTTACATTAAGCATGAATTGAGCCTCAATCTTATTCTTAGATACAAAAATTAATTAAAAAATTTAAAAAATACTGATCTTCCTATATTTGCCCTAAAATAGAGAAAATAAGAATATTCAATAAAACATATCGCCGGTGCAATCAGTTACTGAATTCGCATTCACTTCAAAGGAAGATAGGGCGCCGACTTACCTTACTTGACTACATTGCCGGCGCCCTATCTCCCTTTGAAGTGAATGCGAACTCAATGACTGATTGCACCATCGATACTCTTTAGGTTTATTTTCTACTTTTTAGGCTCCATATAAGAAGATAGGTAATTTTTCAATTTTTTTAATTTTGCATCTTTTGTCATTAAAAACGCTTACCTTCAAAAACTTTCGTTTGGTATATGACTCATAAAAATCGACTAGATATTCCTCACTTTTGGAGTCGTGTTTGACGTACTCCATGACTTTGGATATGTCACAAGCTTTAATTTCAAATATGACGCGTTAAAGTCTAACCCAGCGAATATCAGTTCCCACTCCTTTTATGGGGGAGAGAATAGTGGGGGAAAAATTTGAAATCGTTTCGGTGGTCATTATATGAGCTTTCATTTGACACCTAACTCGTAACTGTAGACCCTCCCGTTCGAAAGATATATTAGAACGACTTTCACATTTTCCGTTTTTTAGGGGAGAAGAAAGCACTGGAGGTCATTTTTTAATAGCCAATGACACTCCCCGCGTCACAAGCTTTCATTTAACTCATACCTTGTTACTTTCCGAAATCGTGTTCTTCGAAATCCTTTCCTTTAGAAATAGGTTCCCTTGGGGTCCTTGTGACCTTTATCTCCGCAAAATTCCCCGCCCTTCCCACGATCAGTAGGGGACACCGATGGGCTTGGAAAGGCAGCCGCCCGTCGGATGGTACGTTAAGCCGTGGCCCCGTGTACGGGAGAGCCATACCCTGTGCACGTTAAAGAACACGCTGGATGGCCTTGACGGGAGGCTACCATCTGTCTCCCAACAGCTGTTCCAGTGGGTCCCCTACCCCAACCTTCTCTGAGCCTTCGGGGTCCATGTGACCTGGCCATTTAGCCCATGGTGTGCAAAAAAAGTGCCGCTCAGAGGTAAAACAACCCAACCCTTGTGATCTTTATCCTCTTGTGTACAAAAAAGTGCCGCTCCGCAGAGGAGAACCGAACCCTTTAAGAATCAATGGTAAGGTTAATAGTCTTGCAGATAATAGAGCTATTAATTTGCAGCAGAAACTCTGGCTGACTTATAAAGTATAATGATTTAACAAATGTTGAAAAATTGTTTAAAATAAATGAGCTAACTTTAAATTTATTTAAAATATCGATTTTACACTCAGAAAAATAAGTACCATGTTGTTGGTAATCAAAAATCCGTGAAACTAATAATAACATTAATGATGGATATTATGTGTACCTATTAATAGATTGGAAGAAATTAACTCTTTAGAAATAACGATTGACGAAAATATAAGTTCTAGACTATACGTTCAAATGTTAATTATAAAAAAAAGTTTTCGAGCAATGCTGTATATTCTATTTTTTTTTTAATTCTGGATCACTATATTTTTTTGAATTCGTTCTGCATTTTACTATTAATTCCTCTTCTGTGGTTAAAGCTAAAACCATTGAGTGTATTGATATTTACAAAATAAGAATAGTCATTAAACAAATGCTAATTGGTGGAAGTATGTTTTAAAATTCCGAACTGCTGCCCTTCAGTCATCCTTTTGTTTAAAAAAATGGCGATTTATATTTATGAACACACAATTACTTCTTTGAATGGAAAAGAGATAATTATAATTTCGGTTCAGATGGCAGAACGTTTATAGTTCCACTTATAAAATAAGGAAATGTTGTGAAAACACATTTTATATTTAACACTTGAGATATTTAATCATTTACGTACCGAGCTTCGAAATTTTGTTGCTGGGGCATTGATTCTTAAGGAAACTTAAAGACTTACCTTTCATATCCAACCGACTTGGAGGATGTTTAACTTTTCTGCGATAAAATTTCCCTTCAATTCAGCATTGCTACGTATAATTTTATACACTGTATTGCAGTAAACTTCTGCTATACAATTAAAAACACTGTAAAGCAAAAAAAAATTTTTTTCCTCTTCTGTGGTACTTAATTCTAACCTTTTATGCTTTTTGTCACGGAGGAGGAGGAGGCTGCACAGAAATATGCGCCAGCTCTCTGCTCGCATTTCTCCCATTTCATCGAATCTAATTTCTCCGCTTCCAGTTCTTTTACTTTTTGTTTTACGAAAATAAAAACTTGTTGAATCCAGAGAGTCAATAAATCCATTACCACGAAATCTTAGTAAGAATTGAAATGAGGTTAAACGATTTGCAATCGGAAGAGAAGAGAAAGAAGACTCGCTCCAATAATGGCCTCTCGGAGTGCAGTGGGCGGCATTTCTCACCCCCCCCCCAACCCACCCCATCAAGCGGAGTTTATCTGGTCGTATGAGTGAGAAGGCGGCGGCGGCGGCGAGTTTAATGGTGTTTTAAGTGAACGAATAGAATTGGCTCGCTATCTGCACAGGCAATTGTTGATATCCGTTATTTATCCTGCAACGGGAGTAATTAAGGCAGCACGTGGATCAGATAGGTGGCGCTCTTTGAAAGAGCCGCGACGGCAGCGGAAAGGCGATTCGGTGACGTGGACAGAGTTGATGGAAAGTTGCTTAACACGTGACCCGCTGTTCATTGTGACTGCGTTATGTGCGGAGCGGATTTCATTTGCGTTCCCGTTTGCATGATCCGTCATCGTTAGCTCCAGATTCGTGGTTGAAGGGCGCACGAGGAAAGGGATTAGATGCGACAACCCACTAATTGCGAATTGTATCGAATGGCGCAATTTCAGAAGCGCGGAACGCTCTTGGCGGAACAATGGTTTGTCGCTAGTGATTTAACAAAGGGGAAGCAAATCAACCGTCTTCTTTCGTCTGCTCAAAGACATCAAAAGAAACGATCCATCTGGCGCCCCCCGTGGAACGATCGCCAAGCACGATTTTGAAACGTTCACCTCTCGCTAGTGGCAAACTGTCATCCCTAATCGGTCAACAATTTCATCAACGCATCTTTTCCCATTGTTTAAAGTCTCCAATCAGAACCCTCGTTCCGTTTCTCGGATGTTTTTCGTCAAGTCCAAATGAAATGAAGCTTCGCTTGGTTTAATGAAATGTTGGGACCGTGAAAGCTTTTTAACTGCTTCTTCGTAACAATAAAACCAGATTCAGATTCGAATTCTTCCACAAGGATTTGCGATGCCTTGCGTAAGGATTAAAGTAAATATAATGCTGGTGATAAAAAACAAACTTCATGTTGTTTCAAAAATTCTCTTCGTTCTTTCTTCCTGCACCAGCATCAAAACTGCACTGGCATGAAATACGTCTCTCACTAATTTTGATTGCACTTTAATTGGAAAATGTTGCCTGAAGAGAAACCTATCAGCTAATCAAATAAGTGCCGTTTTCCAATGTTATCATTTCAACGAAAAGTACATCAGCACAATTGCCATTGGTGCGTATACGTCAATACGTAGTCGAAAGGGCGTGCTACGCTGAGTCAGTTGATGTGTAGCAAGCGTGAAAAGCGATGAGCGGAAATTGGGAAGGGTGGCGAATGCATCGAATGCATTTATTTGAGCGTGCTTACTTTACGAGTTTTAACTGGGAACTAAAGTGGCGCAAGCAGCCCGCAAGGTATGTAGGACATTTGGTAGAGAACTCAGTGAGCGAACGGACAGCCCAAATGGGGTTGAGGAAATTTCCATCAGGCGATGAGACACTTGAAGATGCACCCGGCGAGGGAAGACCGACCGTAGTTGATGAAAATGAACTGAAGGCTGGCATGAGTTGGATTAACGTGAAACGAGCCAAGAGCTTGCGAAAAGGTTCCATGGTAACTGACGAAACTGTTCGTTTTGCATTTACACCGCCTGGGAAAAGTCTGCAAGCTGAGCAAAAGGGTTCCACGTGAACTGACTGCCGACAACAAACTCCAGCCACTTACGTTCTGCTCGTCGCTACTTTCACGCCACAAGAAGGAGACATTTTTGGACAGGTTGTTCACGTGCGATGAAAAATGGATTGTCCGTAGGAACACCAAACGTTCGTGTCATTGGTTGTCATCCAGTGATTCTGCACCCACCACACCAAAGCCCACGATCCACCGACAGAAATTTTTATTTTGTGTCTGGTGGGCTACAGCTGAGATCGTTCATTACGAGCTTCTGGCCACTGGTCAAACACTCACTGCGGACCTCTACTTGGCGCAGCTATAAAAGGATTGCAGATGCACTATTCCAAAAACAGTCTGCATTTGTTCATCGCAAAGGCGTTGTGGTCCTTCGTGACAATGCTTACCCTCACAGAGCACGAATGACCCGATACAGCTTTGGTTGGGAAATTCTATCCCATCCTCCGTATTCCCCAGACATCGCACCATCCGACGACCATCTTTTCTTGGCGCCGGACAATCATATGCGCAACCGACAATTTCGAAACGGAATTGGCTTCTTTCTATGATCTCCAGTTCCACGGGAGTGGCATTTACCAACTTGTATCTCGTTGGGAAAAGGTTATAGATTGTGCTGGGGTGTACTTTCCCGAATAAAATATCTTTATTCGCTTTTTACGTATGGTTTCATTTTACCGTCAAAAACCGCACGAACGTTTTTTGATTATCTGATATAATTATTCAGAAATCGTATCGAAGATGAAAAAAATCAGTTTCTCATTCTTCCTGTGCCAGTTCATTGAGCGATTGTTCAATCATAAATTTCATGCGATTCAACAGAACCAAGTATAATATAGCAGAAACTGACTCGAAAGTCTCGATTATTATTGATAATAAAACTGAGATCATAAATGTGACTTTTTGTGCAACAGAACTGCGCAGAGTTTTCAGATTGTTATTGCATTTCCTTCTCTGTCCACGCTCTGCATGAGAGGATCAATTTTTCAGGTTGTTGAAAATTCTCTTTCATCGTCAACATTCGAATCTGAGAGGAAATGAAATGTCGGCGAAAACTTCTTAGGTCACCCATCAGAAATTTTATCTGCTATTCCGATTCAGATATGATGAATTCAATTTTTGTTCCAAGGTAAGCAAACATTACTGAAATTCATAAAGAGGAACGTATTTCGTTTTTAGCACGTTTTCGAAGAAAAAAAAAAACGATCTTTTATTTTCACTGTCTTCTGTTCGCCTGTACATGTTGAACTTTTTAAGTTTTAAGTTTAAGTAAGAGTTAAACGCTATTGTTGTTTGGGCAGTTGAATAGTACTTACATATATACGATATTATAATTCGTAACTCGAAAATGATATAAGCACAGCACTATATCGATATAAATAATTACCAGAATTGTGACGTGCCTTCCAAGTAAGTATCAATCTATCCCTTTATATGTATTTCACATAATGTGCACATTATAATAATTATTAATTTTTATTAATTATTATTGTTATTCTTTATTTATCATTTAACTAGTAGCTGACATTTTGGAAACAGAATGAACGTCCATGTTTTAACAGAGGATATGAATTTAAAAATTTAGATATCAATTTAAACGTCGGTAACAAATTAACTTAAAACTTACTTCAATTTTAAAATTCTTTTAATCACTGAAGTATACTGGAAGAATAGGCAAGGCATGCAGTTCAGAGATTAAAATTTCTGACGAAACTATCCGCTGCGGCATTCCGAAGAAAAATGCGGTTCAATCCTTCAGCATTTTGCTCTCAAAGTGTTATTTGTTTGCAGAAGTTTTATTATTTTACCACTAAATTAAATTCATGAATTTTTATAAAGTATACCATCGTTTTTCCAAAGTATCAATCTTTCTTCTATTCGTTTGGAAATTTTTCTTTAAAAGTATTTTTTTTTAAGGAAAAGCATTCGAACGACCTTCGATCTGTAAATCGGCTGAAGAGTCCACAGTCTTGCATGGTTCCACTTTTAACCATTCGAACCCGAACAAATCCATTTTCCCGAGCAGCCAATCCCAAAACAGAGCAGCAGACGTTAGGTGAGCTCTAGAGATCCACTTCTTAACTTCTTTCTGCCTGAGATTATCATACATTAAAAAGGAGTCTTCTCTTTCTGTCGCTTTTCGATCGTCATTTGTCAGTTTGTCGGTTCGTTAAAATTGTTGTCTACCATATATTTCGAAAGCAACGGACAAACTTAACGATTTTATGTGTCAGATGAAAAGCTTATGACGCGGGGAGTGTTATGGGCTATAAATTAAAATTGACCCCCATACTTTCTTCCCCATTAAAAAGGATCAATATGAAAACGATTGTTCCTCTGTATCTCCAGAACGCGAGTGCCGAAAGTAACAAGTTATGCATCAAATGAAAGCTTGTGACGCGAGGAATGTTACAGTTTAACAAATTCCACCTCCCCCCTTCGTGGCTGTTCCCCCTAAAGGGAAGTATGAAACGCTTGTTCCGCTTATCTACTGAACGCGAAGGTCCGAGTTACGTGTCCAACGAAAGCTCATACGAGGGTCGTCGTTGACAGTTTCGAATTTTGCCCCCTTCGCCACCATCCTACCCCCGCCAAACAAAAAAGGACGGATTTTTGCGGGTGTGAACCTTTAAGAGTTATAATCTCAAAGCTTCTGACGTCTCCAGTCATTGGCTACCTTAAACACGACTCCAAAAATAGAAGGATGGAAAATGTGCTCGATGTTTATGAGTCATACATGAAATGAAAGGTTCTGAAAGTAGGTGTTGTTAGTGACAAAGAAAATATATAAATATTTTAAAGAATATTATAAATAAATTAAAAAATTTAGAAAATAACTATTTCCCATATTGGCCCTAGAAAGCAGAAAATAAACCGAAATCATATCGATCAGTCACTGAATTCGTATTCCCTTCGAAGGAAGATAGGGCGCCAGTAATCTTGTTGGGTAGGGAAATCGGCGCCCTATCTTCCTTTGAAGTGAATACGAACTCGGTGACTGATTGCACAATCGGTAGGCACAATCGGTAAGAGCACAATCGGTAGGTTCATTTTCTACTTTTTAGGGCTTCCATGTAGGAAGATAGGTATTTTTTAAATTTTTTAATTTATTTATATTTTCTCTTTATTTGTTCTTTTAATGAGGCTGATAACATGTTGTTGCTGTGAACATGAAAGTTTTATAATTTTCCGCAAAATTTTGGCATGTTTTGAAGAATAAAGTAACATCGCCCACAAAAATATGACGAAAGTCTGATAAGGTTATAGAGGTAGGCTGGCTTTGCATGGATCTAGCTACGCAAAATTGGAATTAAGTTTTCTTATTTTCGTTATTTGAAAAACATTGAGATGTAATTCATTTTTTAATTATATTCAATCTATATTTCAGTTATTTTCACTAACTGAACAATAAATAATAGATTTTATTCATGAAATAAATCCTAGTTCCTTAACTGGTAAAGTGAACTGCAAAAAATACCATCAATTTAATAAGATAGAAAAGTGTCGTTGTTGACCTTTCTGGAATCTTTTAAAAACTTATAAAGTCCAAACATAAAAGTTATCAGTTACACCCGGCAAGAAACATTTGATAGTTTTGGCTTAAAATAAATTACGCGCAAACTTCAAATTATTATCCAATTGTGAACGAGTTTTCGAAGATTTACATGGGAGCAAAAATGAATTTTTGGGGGGATTTCATTTCGGGAGAACTTCATTTTATTACCTCTACAAATGCGAAATCGTTTTTTCATGAATGTTCAGTTTGTTATTTGTTTGAGCTCATTGCAGAAACAAAATGCGTCTTCTTTCACCCCAATTAATCGCTTTTATTTTTAATGCACTTAAGTGTCTTTTAAGAAATATTGACTGCCACTGATAAAACCTACAAGATAAAACCTATAAGAATCGGCTAATGTTAAAGAGGGAAGGTTGCTTCGCAAGTGGAGATGGAATGGACACGGTGCTTTCCATTCCTTTTATGACGAAGAGTGAAAAATACCTACGCTTACGTAATGCCTACACTTATATAATCCTCACGCAGACATCACTATGCAACCAAACTATGCAAATTAGTTCTCTCGTACATTTTAGTCTTGAGCATTTTGCCATTGCAGGTCAATTCTAAAAAGGTTCTGTTTCCCATTACACTCCTACAGCATTATACATAGATCGCCCTCTTTTTTGAGATTTTAGACACACTGTTCTTAACTTTAAGATAATGCTTAGAAAAGCAACTTCAAATTCGGTTAATCTCAATGTTAGAGGTAAAGTTCTAGATCTCGGTTCACACCAATGCCTCAAGTCATTTACTTAATGTCGATTTTGAGAGATTGAATATTTGTGGTGATCACATTTTCATGTTAAGATGACAGAATGAGAATGCAAAAGATTATCTTTGAGAACTGATCTTGAAGCTTCAATGAACATATATTTTATAGATGTGAGTATTTAATACACTGGTTGAGGAATGTTTACGTTTGATCACATCCTTTGATTCCAACAAGCCAACAATAGTATTTTAGGGGGAAAAGAACCACTTAATCGATCTGCCCAAGTTAGGCTGCAGCACGTAGCTGGGAGTGTGGGGAATAGTTCCTCGGGGTCAACTCTCCTTCCACACCCTCCTTCTTCCAACACCATCATGAATTTGTAAAACTGTAAAAAAAAATGGAAATTTAAGAAACTAATTTTTTGGTTTATTTAATATTTTTAAGCCATTTATTGCAGTTTAATTATTAGTTTTAATCCCAATCTCCGAAAAAACCTCCTCCATCCCAGAAACATCTCCTGGCTTACACACCTTCGCAGCAGGAGAGATGCCAGGCTTCAGGTAAGAGAGGATAAAATCTAGGAGTAGATGAAATTAGAAATGTTGAAGACTGATCGAAAAATTTGAATATTTTCTAGGATGAAGGGATGAGAATGCTCTGTGTCATGTCTCACCTCCGAAATGTGGTACTGCTTAATGTTTTAAGGAGATGAAATGAAGAATGAAATAAATAAATTTCCGACATTGCATGTGATTTAGGTAATCATGAAGAGAATGAAAGGGGCTCTCTGTCGATATTCCATCCCAAAATGACCAATCAGAATGAAACAATTAATATATTTGTACAAACATTTCGTACGCAAAAATTTGAAAGGAATTGCGAAATTAGAAATAAAAACTTGAAAAATAATTTGCTATTCTCTATCCTATTACTACATTTTTTTTATTTTTAATTTAAACGTTTTTCGATGTCGGAGATCTCAGTGTAGATCCTATGAACGATCCCTTCTGCAACGATCCCATGGTGATATACATTGAGCATTATCTTGAATAGCAAAGGACAAATGTATTTCACTTTCGTGTTTTGAATGCAGTGATTTCTATATAATTTCGAGGATCATTTTTATATACAAGATATATTTATCATGATAAATATTATAGTGTTAGACCATTTAACCTGATTAATATCTGTTCAAATCCACAATAAAAGCAGTTTCGAAAATTCCCCACATTCTGAATATTATTTTGATTCAGATTTTCGTAATATTGAAAATGCATCGCATTCTGAAGAGAGTTTCGGTTTGGGTTTTCAAAAGTGACGCTGTTGACATAAGTTTGATTCGTGTGCTCGTGCGTATTTTCGTCAGAACTTATACCGATGCTCGCGATACGGAAATAAAAGTTTGACTTTTTTTTTAAATCTTAATGCAGCGGTACGAGTTTTCGCACACAATGCCAGCAGCAAGCATCAAGTTGGAAGGGGCAGACGCGTCAATTGAAGCGCCAACTTCAATTTGATTACTTGGTCTCTTCTTGTGCACGAGAGGAGGAAGAGGCATGGCGGCAGGATGCGACAAATGAGATTTACTCGTGCATCTTTTGGAGGATGGCGGAGAGACGTGAACAAAACAAACAGACGAAACCCAGAGAGGGAAAAGCAGCAAAAGACGACTTCGATGCAGAAAAAGGAATCGCTTTTGCAGAAGACCAAGTTGTTCAGAATGTCAGGGAAACAGTTTTATAAAACCTTAAACTGACCCTTGATTACGATTAGTTGCTGGAGAGATTTCACTGTTCCTCCATACAGAGGCAATTCCGATTCGTACACAAAGGATTGGTGAAGCTTTTGGAAAGATTCGTTTACGGTCAATCGGAAACTCCTTCCTCGGAGCATCAGATGTCGAAACAATTCGGAATATTTTCAGACTTTGGCGGAAATTCGAATACAGAAATCTTTGGGACTTACTGCCGCTAAAATCTTCTACTTTTTTTGTAAATCTCAAATTTTGAATCTTCCTGCCTCATTCATATGAAGGAACTATGCATTTGGTCCTTTCATTGCAGGCTTCGTTTTTTTTTTTTGGAATACCTTGCGATCATATTTTATGGTGCAAAATGAGAGGAGACTAAATGCCTTCACAGATTTTGAATTGCAGAATTTCATTTCCCCGCTTTCCCATTTCGTGATGAGCATTTAAATGAAGCGGTCTGTGATCTTTATTTTCTCTCACCTCACATAAAGGAAAGAGCAATGGGAAAGAGCATTGCTGTTGATCGCAAATCAGTCTCTCTTCTTTACGTAGGTCAACATAAAAATGAAGACTTTAAGCAATACCTATTACCTGATCCTCTAAGGAGCCTTTGTAGGTTCTTATCCTGCAAGAGAATACGCTCCAAGTGGTTAGACTTGCAGGTCGCATTTCAAAAATACTCCTGGCCGCATATTTTTGACAGTAGATGTATAACAAAAATTAAATTTTATTCGATATTTTTCTCGCAACATGTTGTACATATTGTATATTTGAATAATTAATAAATTAATTACTGTTTCATTTACAATTTTCATTAATTCACGACTCTACTTAGATGTACAAAAACAACTAAGAGTGAAAAAAATTATTTATCAACAGAAAAAAAAACAGCATCAACCATTTAGTTCACAATTGACTAATTTCATAATTGGCTATTTTAATTTTAAACTGATACCACAAAAATAAAAAATTCCGAGAACCTTATGATCGATATGGTTTGTTCTTTTTAATTCGAAAGCAATTTTCTGAAGCAATTCCCCATCCGTTCCCTTCCAAAAGAGAATATCTCTTTTGAAAGGTACTAACGGCCTGCACCACGAGAAAGTGGGGTCGGACATTAGGTGCTAGACCTGGCCGGTTCTGTGTATCATCACAAGGGATTGGTACGCAGCTCTCCTTCCAGTTTATGCCTAACTACCGTTTAAATTAAATAGCGAATGTATAAGGTTGGAAGTCAAAACTGAGATTAACCGAAATCAAATCCTTCTCATTAGAGAACAAGCATATTTTAAAAGTTAAGGAGTTTCGAATATGCACTTTTAGTGTTTAACATGGAATTTCTTTAATCATCTGTTAAGGCCGTATGTGTTCCCTTGTACTCGGTTCAGCGGTGCAGTTTCTCCGATACAGTTTCAGGCTTTGGTGTCCTTGGGACCTTGTCCATTTGTGATTTGAATAACAACAGCAGCAAGAAATACTCTTCACTGGTAAAGCAACGGAACTGAATACTCTGAACAACAGGAAGTTTTCTAAAGCATGGAAATAAATCTTCATCGTGGAATGAAAACAGGAACGAGTGACTGATGCCAGTGAAGCGAATCATTAGAAACGTGGGCATTACCTTTACTTGAGGAGCCGAAAGCTAAGTTGCTCAGCAGATAGCAACCGCCGACTACTGGTTCAATGATGGAGAGAGCCTCTCTTTATTGCTATTGCTAAAGTCGCTGTTTTGCGGCAAAGCATCAGATCCGTACAATGGTAGTGACGCGGAAGGGCGACGACACCTAGTAGTTTGGAGATCCCGGAGCTATCTTCGCTAACGGAATGCAATCTTATTGGCACGATACACCCAGAGACTTATAACGCTGCCTAATACCTTTGACTCTTGATCCCAGAAAGTGGGTACCAACAGACGACAATAAACATCGGAGTTAGAAAGGAAAACGATCTCGGAACAAGAGAGGGAAAACTTCGAATGTATTAGTTAAAAGTATGCTTTGGGAAAGTTCGTCAAAAATCTTTTGGATAGGAAACGATGGCAGACCGACCGCTGATGAAAAGATTCCAAAGAATTCGGAAAAGACTTTTGTGGATTTGAAAACTGGCTTTGATGTTTCGATACAAGGAACTTTTCGATCAAGAAATATTTTGTCTCTTAAGTTGACTTCTTACTCTTGTCCTCGGGCTGTATTGCACAGAAAGACGATCACAAAAGAAATAATTGAAAAGGGCAATTCGAATTATAGTCCGTATGACTTCCCGCAAAAGTTGATTTGATGAACGAGCCTTAGAGTGTGTGGGAGCTTTTCCGTTTCTTTCATTATTGCGGGAAAATTATGAACGATAGCAGATGACTTACAGCCAACGAATTTCGCATTTTGTTTATTTGACGTTTTATGAAAACTCCGTTCAGTTGATTAATTCAGTCTTTACGGCCAACATCCAGAAGTGAAGGCTACCATAAGACTGTCGCAAGGGGTGATTAATTCAGTCTTTACGGCCAACATCCAGAAGTGAAGGCTACCATAAGACTGTCGCAAGGGGTGATTAATTCAGTCTTTACGGCCAACATCCAGAAGTGAAGGCTACCATAAGACTGTCGCAAGGGGTTATTAATTCAGTCTTTACGGCCAACATCCAGAAGTGAAGGCTACCATAAGACTGTCGCAAGGGGTGATTAATTCAGTCTTTACGGCCAACATCCAGAAGTGAAGGCTACCATAAGACTGTCTCAAGGGGTGATTAATTCAGTCTTTACGGCCAACATCCAGAAGTGAAGGCTACCATAAGACTGTCGCAAGGGGTGATTAATTCAATCTTTACGGCCAACATCCAGAAGTGAAGGCTACCATAAGACTGTCGCAAGGGGTTATTAATTCAGTCTTTACGGCCAACATCCAGAAGTGAAGGCTACCATAAGACTGTCGCAAGGGGTGATTAATTCAGTCTTTACGGCCAACATCCAGAAGTGAAGGCTACCATAAGACTGTCGCAAGGGGTGATTAATTCAGTCTTTACGGCCAACATCCAGAAGTGAAGGCTACCATAAGACTGTCGCAAGGGGTTATTAATTCAGTCTTTACGGCCAACATCCAGAAGTGAAGGCTACCATAAGACTGTCGCAAGGGGTGATTAATTCAGTCTTTACGGCCAACATCCAGAAGTGAAGGCTACCATAAGACTGTCGCAAGGGGTTATTAATTCAGTCTTTACGGCCAACATCCAGAAGTGAAGGCTACCATAAGACTGTCGCAAGGGGTGATTAATTCAGTCTTTACGGCCAACATCCAGAAGTGAAGGCTACCATAAGACTGTCGCAAGGGGTGATTAATTCAGTCTTTACGGCCAACATCCAGAAGTGAAGGCTACCATAAGACTGTCGCAAGGGGTGATTAATTCAGTCTTTACGGCCAACATCCAGAAGTGAAGGCTACCATAAGACTGTCTCAAGGGGTGATTAATTCAGTCTTTACGGCCAACATCCAGAAGTGAAGGCTACCATAAGACTGTCGCAAGGGGTGATTAATTCAGTCTTTACGGCCAACATCCAGAAGTGAAGGCTACCATAAGACTGTCGCAAGGGGTGATTAATTCAGTCTTTACGGCCAACATCCAGAAGTGAAGGCTACCATAAGATTGTCGCAAGGGGTGATTAATTCAGTCTTTACGGCCAAACTCCAGAAGTGAAGGCTACCATAAGACTGTCGCAAGGGGTGACTGTAGCATAGAAAGTGTTCTCCTGTCGCCATTTAATTTGCTTTGCAATTCATTCTGTTCGATTTCGTCACAATCGTCCGTGCGATGTCATCTGTTTCATGCTGCAAATCCGGTGAAACCTTCCAAGTTAATTGACCGTGTTTCAGTTTTGCGCGTCGCAGCCCCACGTTGTCGGTTGAAAGAAATATTAATTATAAAGATCATATGGTTAGTTTTGATTAATGACAATTAAAATAAAGAAACTATACCTCTGATGTTACATATATTTGTTCAAAAGAGTTGTTTCTCTTGAATATGTACACATAATCCTTAAGCAGCTACAAGATACGAAGTTTCCAGACATACCAGACAGGTTAGTTCATCGAACGCGTGTGTCCTCTGCAACTGCCAGATGAACTCCTACACTAAAGCAAATAGGAGTCTGAGACTCCAAATGCTTGGAGCGCTAAACTTCGGTTATACGAAAAAAAATTCCTTTTTGTAATGCATAATTTCAAAATATGAAAAAAACGTTGCTCGAATTTATTATTTAGAGCTCATATGGAGTAGTGCTCATATGGAAATGTAGCGTGATTACTTTTTCTAAAACAATTCTGAGAACTCGACAGATAGATAGCGCATGGAGGGGGCAGCAGTGGGGAAGAAAACTTCCTTTTCATTTAAGTGAAAGGTAATCTTATCCTCATATTTTGATAGACTCTTCGTACATTTTGTAAAGTTGTTGGTTCGCTGTGCATTTAAAGACCTATTAAGGTATCGTAATCAAAATTTTCACGATTGTTTCTTATGTCAAGGAGAGGGGTGGGGAACCAAGGGGTCCGAATGCCCCCCCCCACGAAATCCGGCCGTCTTATACGAAATTTTAAACATGTCTACTTGCTTTGAAATCCAAAATAATTGTCTTTGTATAATTTTACTTTAGCCCATATTTTATGCATGACACTAAAAATAGATTTTAAGTAAAACCAACTATTAAATCTTGTTAGATATGGAATATCAATTTAACCTTCCTCTTCGGTGGAATATAAAACTACTCAAATCTTTGAAATCAAAAGTGGGAATACCCAAACTATTACTGAGTGCAACGAGTTATGTTTCAAATGATAGCTTCTGATGTGTAGAATATCATGGGTTAGGACAGAACTATGTTCCTTTCTACTTTTTTCTAACTTGGCAGGTATGTTATACGATCAGCCACAAATTATGTCGATCAATAGAGTCAAAAGCCTTTTGAAATCTACAAAGCTAGCAACCACAGGTTTCTGAAACTCTAAACATTTCCCAAGAATCTACCTAAGTGAAAATAATTGATCGATACATCCCCTACGACCTCTGAATCCACACTCTTCATCACGCAGTTGTCCATCAACCAAATTTTTACTTCTATTAAGCATAATAATCGAAAGAATTTTATCTGGAACAGAAAGTAGATTGGTACTCTTATAATTATCACAAGAACTACGATCACCTTTTTAAAAAAATCTGATTAATATTCCCTTTAGTAAAATCCTTAGGAACAACATCGTTATCACAAAAAACATTTAAAATTTCAGTCAGCCATGTGACGATGGAAACATTCCCAGCTCTAACTATTTCAACTGTAATTTCATCTACCTCTGGGGATTTAAGTAGTTTTAATTTAGAGATAGCAAAAATAACTTCCAATTGTCACGTAGGGACATTAGAGCCAATAAATACATCTATCATCATTACAAACAACCAGAGTAGAAAAATAATCGCATTGTTCAGAATATCTCTGAACTTGTCTTGTGATGACAAAATTCTCATCTTTAATAAATTTGCCATTTTTATTCTTCAATTTCTTAATCCAGGCTGTTTCCCCCCTCCCCCACATAAATCACATCAACGCTCTCTTCTGTTGCCCTGTCCAACAGCTTTGTAAAAGTCTAGCTATCAAGCCAAAGATTCATAGAAGCTTTCAACAGACACACTTGCACGTTTATTAAGATTTTAATACTTTGCACGTTTATTAAGATTTTAACAGATCCTTTACACATTTATTAAGATTTTAACAGATCCTTTACACATTTATTAAGATTTTAACAGATCCTTCACACGTTTATTAATCTTTCTGTAATGTTTTCCTCTACGACTATACAGGGGATAATGATTCAGTTCATCTGTGCAATTCCTTTTTCAGAAATAAGCTCCATTTCTTATCACTCAAATGACCTTGTCTACTCTGCTCCTTTTTACCCCGAAGGGGTGGAATCTCAGGAAGATACACCGAATCTCACTAAAAGACACATAGAAAACTGCTTTACATGGCACAAAAAGAACTACACTGATGGAGTCTGAAACTGAAAAGAAGGAACAGATGCGGGAGCATTTTTTGACTCCTCAAGAAAATCATAGAAGCAACTTCCGCTTATGTACTTGTACTAGCTCTTAAAGTATCTAAACTTTGAATGTAAAAAACATGCATAACTCTTAAAATGAATAAGAATCTTTCTTTGCTTATGTGTGCATAATTAGAGAAGGAAAGAAATCATCGAATGAGTGTACAAAAAAAGAACTATAGTTTCTTATAATTTCTGAGAGTTGTGAATCTCGGTGAAAAGTTATAACGCAGTAACCCTATATTTTTGGGAAAAGTTGCGTTTAAGAACTTTGAATGGGGAAATTGAAAAAACAACGATGGGGAAATTCTGCAATTTTTTTATCCTTTCGCAGAATAACTTTGCTTCCACTTTCAAAGGAAAACAACGCGACGATGGCACTTGGCAAGGCAACAACTGTCTGCAAAAGAGCACTTCGCGAATCCTTATTTTGACCTCTTGCGGCAGACAGTCGCGAGTGTTGAAAGGGCATTAGTTGGATTCGAAATTAGCAAAATCGTGAATTTTAAGAAGCTGCGGTAAATAATAGTTGAATCAATTGTGCAAGATTTTCACGAAGAAATTTTTACTAAGGGACAATTTTTTCCCTACGCTGAGTTCGATTTCATTTTTTTTTATAAGTCACAATATACAAATTCTGGAAGGAAATTTGATCTCCCATATTCTGATAACTGGTATTCCAGCATTATTTGTATAAATTCCTGTTCTGTGATGAAAACTTTAGCTGTAATTCACACCAATATTATTTTTCAATCGAATTAAAGCGAGGGAGAAGAAGTTTTCTCTGCGCTGGCGCTTGTTTACAACTTCTTGAACTTCTTCTCTCCACGAATGACGTTTCGGAAGCACCGCCCCCACTTCGCTCTCATTTCGATCTCATTTCTGGAATAGATTTGTGCTGAGCTTCGAGGAAAGTGTCCATTGATTGAGATCCGCCGTCGCTACTTAGTGTGTGACCAAGGTTCGTGCTGGCAGACCGAGACTGCTTATGTCGCTTAAATCCCGCCGATGGAGTGCTAAGTAGATCCAAAAGAAATAAGCTTCTGGCAAGCCGAAGAAATGCTCACGCTGTCAAATGACGAGAAGATTATTTAGGATGCATCAGTTTCTATTAAGGAATGCGAATCGGAAGATCAGCAAAGCCAAGGAGGCGTTAAAAAAAGTCATCAGACTTCTCTCCTTAAATTACTCCGGATTTCAAATCTCTGATACAGATTTCTCTTCATCTCTGCCTCTTTTCGATTGGAAAGGGATTTCTATTCCGAAATGAATTCGCGATTCGCTGACTGCTCCTTAAGGTTGAAGTGAGTTTCTGCGTCGGTTGATCTCCGACATCTGACTGGTTTGTTGGAATTAATACCGAATATATACGTAACTCTTTATGGGAGTGACAGAATCACACTCTCTAATTTCGAAAATCGTCTGCAATCCACTAGCAACACTTTTCGGCGGCGACGATAAGTAATCAATTTTGCTTTTAATAGTTCTTTCAGAGGCTTAATCGTGGTCTCTGAGATTCCATTTTCTGTCTATATCACGTAGCGTTCATACAGACAGAATGTGGAGGAATGCTGAAGGTGCGTGTGAATACTTAGAATATTACAATGACATTGTGGTTCTTAATGTGTGAGCTACAACTTCCATTACCTTTGGTTAGCGATGGGCATTTGAAAGGTGCAAGTGAACTGTCACTTTACCAATATCATTTCCAATTAAGGAAGACATCGTGCTCCAGAGATGTTGCAAATGCCTCAGCAGAGTACCAAGAAGCCTGAAAAAATAATTCTACCCTCATTCCAAAAAAGAAGCAAAATATCCAGTACCGTTGAAAGATATCGGTGATTATTCGGTGCTGGATGTATTTATCCATGTCTAAAGATTTCAAAACGTCCTCCTAAACTTAACCAAATGGTTTCGGATAGAGTGTTCATAAAAAGAAAACTGTCGAAATCCACTGCGCTGGAGACAACTCTGAAATCCATCCATGGATACAGAAATCGATTTGCCTAATGGAAAAAAAACCGCTGAATATTGTTCCTTCGAGAAATTAAAGTATTCGCGTAATTTCGTTCTTCGAAAACACACTCTTTTACTACTCGAATTGCTCTTGGAAGAGGCAAAATGCAATCCTATTTAGATGACCTTCCTCTCTTTATTAGGTTGCGAATTTTTTTTATTCGTGTCAGGTTATAAATCTGAAAGTGCTTATGAATATTCCTTATTAGTAGCGAATTGCACACTTACTGCTTTTGCCAATTGGAGTGGTCATTTTAAACATTTGCATGTAATGATGATCACGACATTTGGCAAAACAGTATACTTCAGTATTCCTCAGGATTCAATGTCATTGTGATTCATTCAATATCTTTCGATTTAGAATCAGATTATTGTTTAATGTCTCGTATAAGTCTAGTTCTGTTTACAGCGCTTTTTTGAGTAAAAAAAAGCAATCTATCCGAAAGAGTACATTTGTTTCTAACATTGCAGTAAACTTAAAAATAAAGACAACTTTTCAAGGGTAATTAACGATGTGTGATCCATATAATACATTGCTTGAAGTGGAAATCGCAACACCAAGATGATGAGGTTAGGCAAAGGAGTTTGCAACCTCCTTTAAGGAGCATATTGTGCAGAGAGAGACTCCATTGGTTTGGCCATGTTGCCCGTATGAATAATTATAGATTGGCGAATAGGGTTATGAACAGTGTGCCTAAAGGCCTCAGAAAGAGGGGGAGACCAAGGATGAGATGGGCAGACAATGCCAAACAGGACCTTATTAGAATTGGTGCGCAGTGGCCAGATGCAGCAGATGTAGCTCAGGACAGACTTGCTTGGAGAACTAAATTGCACGGTCTGGTTGGATCTCCGTAACCCATGGCTGCTTGAGGATGATGATGATGATTTGAAATTCGACATTACGAATCAACCGATATTGGTGAATCTCTGCCCAGTCTTGATAGATTGATAGAACAGCACACAATTTCCCACCATTATGAACTTAGCAACAGACACGTACCCAGGATTTGGTTTCGGGGAGGTGGGAGGGGTATTCTGGGAATAATACTTCCTTAGGGTTTCCCAATTACTAAAATATTCCACCGAAAGGGAATGGTTAAAATAATATTCCATATGGAATAAAATTTTAGATGTTTTAAAATTCTACTTTTAGTGTCGGGCACATATTATGGGGCTAAAATAAAATTTTGCAAAGACATCTGTTTTAAGACGACCGAAGTTTTGCCCCCCTCCCCCACACTGGGTTCGTCCTTGCGTAGGAAGATCAGCACCTGTAGCCGTTGTAATTCATAATTCATAATGAAATGATTCCCCTACGAGTTCAAAGAGCTTCTTTTGGTTGTTTCAAATTACTCAAGAATTGTTTTCTTTGATGGATTTGTTGATTGGGAAGGCAGCTTTCTATTTCATATTACCATCTGTCTCTCAGGGAAGAAAGTTGCATTTTCCAGCAACTTTTGTGTGAATTACTGAAATCCTGAAATATTGTGGAATTAGTAAATAACTGATTATTCTCAAATTAAGAAGAATTTCGGAGAATCCAAGAAATTTGTTTTCAATGTCAAACGAATTATAAATAGCTTGAATATTCAAGAAGTTCATTGTAAAATAATTATTCGCATTTTTTACATATTCTAAGACTAATTGATTAACACTTTGTTTCTTAAATTAAGGTGCCATGAGAATTTAAACTTTCCTAATTATGTAAGAATAATGGAAGGAAGACGTCTATAAGTATCGGCTGATATCTTTACAAACATTTGTTATTTTTGTAATAAAAACAATTACTTTTTATCATTTCAAAGAATCATTTAAGTCAATTTTTCGTAGACGTTTTTAATTTAAATTTCAGGTGAATATTCTTTTTCAATTTCGCCTAGATAGGATATTAGTAACCGATTCCGATTTGCTGAGAAGTGAGTATTGGATTATCATCACAGTTGTATAAGGCGAAAGGTAGGAGAGCTGAGGCTTGTTATCATCACAGTTGTATAAGGCGAAAGGTAGGAGAGCTGAGGCTTGTTATCATCACAGTTGTATAAGGCGAAAGGTAGGAGAGCTGAGGCTTGTTATCATCACAGTTGTATAAGGCGAAAGGTAGGAGAGCTGAGGCTTGTTATCATCACAGTTGTATAAGGCGAAAGGTAGGAGAGCTGAGGCTTGTTATCATCACAGTTGTATAAGACGAAAGGTAGGAGAGCTGAGGCTTGTTATCATCACAGTTGTATAAGGCGAAAGGTAGGAGAGCTAAGGCTTGTTATCATCACAGTTGTATAAGGCGAAAGGTAGGATAGCTGAGGCTTGTTATCATCACAGTTGCATAAGGCGAAAGGTAGGAGAGCTTAGGCTTGTTATCATCACAGTTGCATAAGGAGAAAGGTAGGAGAGCTGAGGCTTGTTATCATCACAGTTATATAAGGCGAAAGGTAGGAGAGCTGAGGCTTGTTATCATCACAGTTGCATAAGGCGAAAGGTAGGAGAGCTGAGGCTTGTTATCATCACAGTTGCATAAGGCGAAAGGTAGGAGAGCTTAGGCTTGTTATCATCACAGTTGCATAAGGAGAAAGGTAGGAGAGCTGAGGCTTGTTATCATCACAGTTGCATAAGGCGAAAGGTAGGAGAGCTGAGGCTTGTTATCATCACAGTTGCATAAGGCGAAAGGTAGGAGAGCTGAGGCTTGTTATCATCACAGTTGCATAAGGCGAAAGGTAAGAGAGCTGAGGCTTGTTATCATCACAGTTGCATAAGGTGAAAGGTAGGAGAGCTGAGGCTTGTTATCATCACAGTTGCATAAGGCGAAAGGTAGGAGAGCTGAGGCTTGTTATCATCACAGTTGCATAAGGCGAAAGGTAGGAGAGCTTAGGCTTGTTATCATCACAGTTGCATAAGGAGAAAGGTAGGAGAGCTGAGGCTTGTTATCATCACAGTTATATAAGGCGAAAGGTAGGAGAGCTGAGGCTTGTTATCATCACAGTTGCATAAGGCGAAAGGTAGGAGAGCTGAGGCTTGTTATCATCACAGTTGCATAAGGCGAAAGGTAGGAGAGCTTAGGCTTGTTATCATCACAGTTGCATAAGGCGAAAGGTAGGAGAGCTGAGGCTTGTTATCATCACAGTTGCATAAGGCGAAAGGTAGGAGAGCTGAGGCTTGTTATCATCACAGTTGCATAAGGCAAAAGGTAGGAGAGCTGAGGCTTGTTATCATCACAGTTATATAAGGCGAAAGGTAGGAAAGCTGAGACTTGTTATCATCACAGTTGTATAAGGCGAAAGGTAGGAGAGCTGAGGCTTGTTATCAGCACAGTTGTATAAGGCGAAAGGTAGGAGAGCTGAGGCTTGTTATCATCACAGTTGTATAAGGCGAAAGGTAGGAGAGCTGAGGCTTGTTATCATCACAGTTGTATAAGGCGAAAGGTAGGAGAGCTGAGACTTGTTATCATCACAGTTGTATAAGGCGAAAGGTAGGAGAGCTGAGGCTTGTTATCATCACAGTTGTATAAGGCGAAAGGTAGGAAGCTGAGGCTTGTTATCATCACAGTTGCATAATGCGAAAGGTAGGAGAGCTGAGGCTTGTTATCATCACAGTTGCATAAGGAGAAAGGTAGGAAGCTGAGGCTTGTTATCATCACAGTTGCATAATGCGAAAGGTAGGAGAGCTGAGGCTTGTTATCATCACAGTTGCATAAGGAGAAAGGTAGGAGAGCTGAGGCTTGTTATCATCACAGTTGCATAAGGCGAAAGGTAGGAGAGCTGAGGCTTGTTATCATCACAGTTGCATAAGGCGAAAGGTAGGAGAGCTGAGGCTTGTTATCATCACAGTTGCATAAGGAGAAAGGTAGGAGAGCTGAGGCTTGTTATCATCACAGTTATATAAGGCGAAAGGTAGGAGAGCTGAGGCTTGTTATCATCACAGTTGCATAAGGCGAAAGGTAGGAGAGCTGAGGCTTGTTATCATCACAGTTGTATAAGGCGAAAGGTAGGAGAGCTGAGGCTTGTTATCATCACAGTTGTATAAGGCGAAAGGTAGGAGAGCTGAGGTTTGTTATCATCACAGTCGTATAAGGCGAAAGGTAGGAAGCTGAGGCTTGTTATCATCACAGTTGCATAAGGAGAAAGGTAGGAGAGCTGAGGCTTGTTATCATCACAGTTATATAAGGCGAAAGGTAGGAGAGCTGAGGCTTGTTATCATCACAGTTGCATAAGGCGAAAGGTAGGAGAGCTGAGGCTTGTTATCATCACAGTTGCATAAGGCGAAAGGTAGGAGAGCTGAGGCTTGTTATCATCACAGTTGCATAAGGCGAAAGGTAGGAGAGCTGAGGCTTGTTATCATCACAGTTGCATAAGGCGAAAGGTAGGAGAGCTGAGGCTTGTTATCATCACAGTTGCATAAGGCGAAAGGTAGGAGAGCTGAGGCTTGTTATCATCACAGTTGCATAAGGCGAAAGGTAGGAGAGCTGAGGCTTGTTATCATCACAGTTGCATAAGGCGAAAGGTAGGAGAGCTGAGGCTTGTTATCATCACAGTTGCATAAGGCGAAAGGTAGGAGATCTTAGGCTTGTTATCATCACAGTTGCATAAGGAGAAAGGTAGGAGAGCTGAGGCTTGTTATCATCACAGTTATATAAGGCGAAAGGTAGGAGAGCTGAGGCTTGTTATCATCACAGTTGCATAAGGTGAAAGGTAGGAGAGCTTAGGCTTGTTATCATCACAGTTGCATAAGGCGAAAGGTAGGAGAGCTGAGGCTTGTTATCATCACAGTTGCATAAGGCGAAAGGTAGGAGAGCTGAGGCTTGTTATCATCACAGTTGCATAAGGCGAAAGGTAGGAGAGCTGAGGCTTGTTATCATCACAGTTGCATAAGGCGAAAGGTAGGAGAGCTGAGGCTTGTTATCATCACAGTTGCATAAGGCGAAAGGTAGGAGAGCTGAGGCTTGTTATCATCACAGTTGCATAAGGCAAAAGGTAGTGGAGCTGAGGCTTGTTATCATCACAGTTATATAAGGCGAAAGGTAGGAAAGCTGAGACTTGTTATCATCACAGTTGTATAAGGCGAAAGGTAGGAGAGCTGAGGCTTGTTATCAGCACAGTTGTATAAGGCGAAAGGTAGGAGAGCTGAGGCTTGTTATCATCACAGTTGCATAAGGCGAAAGGTAGGAGAGCTGAGGCTTGTGTGTGAGTGCTCAGAAGACACGTCGTCAAGAGCAAAGTTGGTTGCCATCCAGATCGGGTATAAGAATAGTCGGGGACACAGCAGTCGCACATTAGATGGGAAAGCTTCTCGTGCGTGGCGAGGACTGATGCTGTGGATGTCTATCATTGCTGATCGGAGCGCAGCGGGCACAACCCCAAACGGGTGGCGGGAAACACAAGCTCGTCGGCAAAAATTTAGGCTACATATCTGCATGTTGAGTTTCACACTGGCAAGTCTCGGCACAGAGAATAGGATAAAAGGATTGGACGTCAAGAGAGCGGAATTCTATCAACACGTGACTTCCTTAATAGAGACTTATCTAGTCATTAAACAACAGTTGTGTTTTACATTTCATAAAAAATGCAAACCAACAAAATTGACTCTTACACTCAACTTCGAATCTCTGATTTTAAGATCCTAAAACAATATTTCAAATAAGCTCTTATTGGTGTCAAATCTAAAATTCTGTATATACTTTCATAATCGGAACATTTAACTGATATCAGATCTAAAATGTCGGCTTTTCATGGTTATGAGCAGATGAAGGGAATCGGTTTAGACATGCTTTCATAATCTGGACGTTTCATGACAGGTGCTGCTTTACTCTTGTGCTGCTGACTAGTGTTGAAAACACTGGCAACAATTCTTTCCTTAAGAAAATATCATTTCCTGTCAATCAAAATGTGCCTTTTTTAACCCTTTAACTCTTATTAATCTATGAACAGTTGTATATGGGCACCTGGGCAGTGCAAAAGGGTGAAGATCCCAAAATGGCGAAGCAAAAGTGCACCGACGACAGATTTCGAAATTGAAGGTGTCAAAATTCATGGAACTCTGAAATCAATGAGAGATGGAGAGAATTTTTTTGCACCATATACGTAGTTGGAGTTTGATCATCATGAAGACACAGACTCGATTACAAATAACGATTTATATTTTTTTGCGAAATATGACATGTAATCAAAAACTGCATAACTGTTTTAATATGGTTTTTAATGTTTGTATGCGCATAATTTCATATTACCATTTTATGCAAATTGAATATTTAATTTAAAAAATTACTGCCGCTGAGAACAAAGTGAGAATGTGTATTCTTCAAAATGTTCCAGAATTTAAAGGTAAAGAGAAAATCAGTTATTCTTGATCTCGTTTTCGAGCTGTTGGATTTTATTCTCGAAAACAGCTGCTTACATACACTATGTTGAAAAAAGTGTCCTGACACTTCCATGTGATGTGAATGGAAAGCCACTTTCAAAGTTCCCTAACATTGAAAATAAACCTTTTACGCAAAAACTGTTATTGGCGATAAATTGTAGATGTCACTCAAATCTCCCTAGATATATTTCTCGCAATATTCGTTTAATATTTAAAGAATGAATGGTAACTGAAGCATTTATCTTCAACTTTTGACACTTGTGAAAAAATATTTCAATAGATAAAACACAACTCTTGTAACAATTTGTTCACTAACATAAATATCTGAAGTTTGTGTGACGATTTTTTAAGATTTCATCAATTTGGAGGCAATGGGACGTGTCAATTTTCAGCAATATTTAAAGAGTCATTGAAGCGGGACTATTTAACAGCAGACGACACTGTTACGTTGCCTCCAAATTGATTAAATCTTTAAAAAATTGTCGTACAAACTTCAGATATTTAATTCATGTTGGTGAAACAAATTGTTACAAGAGTTGTGTTTTATTTATTGAAATATTTTTTTTTACAAGTGTCAAAAGTTGAAGATAAATGCTTCAGTTTCCATTCATTCTTTAAATATTAAACGAATATTGCGAGAAATATATTTAGAGAGATTTGAGTGTCATCTACAATTTATCGCCAACAACAGTTTTTGTATAAAAGGTTTATTTTCAATGTTAGGGAGCTTTAAAAGTGGCTTTCCATTCAAATAACTTTTTTTTTCAACATAGCGTATACAGGTGCTTCAAAACAAGAATTTCTCATCTGCAGTACAAGCCGTGCATTGATGACTATCGACAACTTTTAATTTTGAACATTCACTTCAGCAAATAAAAAATGTGATTTCCACCAGGGCCAAGGGTTCCAGATCTAGATTGGACGGGGGCGTGGGTGGCTCAGTCGGTAGCGCGCCAGGCTCGTCATCTGTAGTTCCCTGGTTCGAGTCCCAGCTGCTTCAGCGTTGAGATTTATCTCCGCAAAATTTCTCCGCCCTGCCCACGGTCAGTAGGGGACACCGATGGGCTTGGAAAGGCCGCCGTCCGTCGGATGGGACGTTAAGCCGTGGCCCCGTGTGCGGGAGAGCCATACCGTGTGCACTTTAAAGAACACGCTGGATGGCCTTGACGGGAGGCTACCATCTGTCTCCCAACAGCTGTTCCAGTGGGCCCACTCCCCCAACCTTCTCTGAGCCTTCGGGGTCCTTGTGGCTTGGCCATTTAGCCCATGGTGTGAAAAAAGTGCCGCTCAGACGTAAAACAATCCAATCCAATCTCAGTTGGATTATTTTACCTCTGAGCGACACTGTTTTGCACACCATGGGCTAAATGGCAAGGTCCCAAGAACCGCGAGGGCTCAGAGAAGGTTGGGGGAGGGGTACCCACTGGACAGCTGTTAGGAGACTCATGGTGGCCTCCCGTCAAGGCCATCCAGCGCGTTCTTTAACGTGCAAAGGGTATGACTCTCTCGCACACGGGGCCACGTCTTAACGTCCCATCTGACGGACATCGACCTTTCCAAGCCCTTCGATGTCCCTACTGACCGTGGGCAGGTCGGGAAGTTTTGCGGAGATAAATCTCAACGCTGATCCAGCTGGGACTCGAACCACGGAACTGCAGAATACGAGCCTGGCGCGCACCGACTGGGTCAGTTCTAGGTCAACAGGCAATTTTATTTTACCAAAAATGTTTCTCGACAAATGATTAGTGGTAATGAGCTTGGGTGGGTTCAATTAATGGATTGTTTTACCTATGAGGGGAACTTTTGTGCACACAATGGGCTAAATGGCCATGTCACAAGGATCGAAGGTCTCAAAACTAGATAGGGTAGGGGGAATCCTCTGGATGACAGTTAGGGACCAGGTGGAAACCTCCCGTCAAAGCCATTTAACATGTTCTTGAACGTGCACACTGTGGTCCCAGGAACACTTAAATTCCGGTTTAACCTCCCATCCGGTTGGTCTTCTTCGACCATCAGCATTTTCTCTCACCTCTCGCAGAATGGGAGTCAGTTGAGAAAATCACAATCGATGCACGGTGAGAACATGGGAATGTTACAAGCGTGGAGCGCTCGTGCGCTCTCGACTCAGCCACGATAGGATTGGTTTCTGTCGATGAAGGGCAAATGGAGAAATATTTGCTGCTCCGGGCCAATCAGAAAGCACATCTTGCTAGAGGCAGACAACTGGATCTCATCGCTTATCACTGCTAGAAACTCTTCTGGGAGTTTCCTTAGTTTAAAATTAAAAAGAGACGTAGACCTCTTTGTTTTCTTCCTAAATTTCCACTGATCAAACAATAAGTTTCTCTTTGTTGGCTCGACTTCGGAAGTAAGCTGCCGCGTGCGACGGAGGTAGAATTGCAGCTCATAAAAACAATCAACATACTGAATCTGGCTCATTTCTTCCGATTTTTTTGCCAAACATTTTTAGGTTGATAACAAACGATTTTGGCAATTCTCAATACTCATCAATAATGTATTTTTTGTTTTTTAATCAGATTATTTTCTTGATTCCATAAAATAATAGTTTTTGCAACTCATTGCAAATGTATGTTTTCATTTTTTAGAAATTTTCCTTCGGCTATTTAAGAATAGTCTTTGTTTTTAATCCTAGTGTCTCTTCGCTAAGATTCTTTTGGCCATCCCTTAGAACGACTTTTGTCCCAATTTATCATTTATCTTTCGCGAAACATTTATCTTTACGCAAAATTTTCACCATCCTCTTCTATATCATTGTAAATTATACTTTTGATATTCAAGAAGTTAAAAGTAGAAATCTACGAAATTTGTTGCAAAACTTTTATTCGTCTTCAAATTTTATTGAAATTAAAAAAAATGCATAAATTAAAATTTTGTTTTTTCATCTTTTTTATATATATAATCCTGAAGCAGCCATGGACTACGGATCTCGTGAGCTACATTTGCTACATTTGGCCACCGTATGTCAATTATAGTTTGCACATGTCAATTATAGTTTGCACATGTCAATTATAGAAAGGTTCTGTTTGACATTGTCTGCTCACAGCATCCTACCTCCATTTGTTCCTCCATTTTCTGAGGTCTTTATGGCACACTGTTCATAACCCTATTCGCCAATCTATAATTATTCATACGGGCAACATGGCCAAATCAACAGAGTCTCTCTCTGCACAATATGCTGCTGAAAGGAGGTTGCCGACTACTTTGCCTAACCTCATCATTAGTTACAAAGTCAAACCACTTAATGCTCAAGATACTGTGTAAGCATCTAGAATCAAAGGCATCAAGAACCAAATTATTATACAATCTAATTTTAGGCTTTAGGTGTATATGTCTATTTCTCCACACTCTCCTTCTTAAAAGTCCCAGCAACAGCCCTATTCGTCTGTTCATCTCATGCCGTAGATCTTCAGTGTCTGTTACATAGTTCGCAAGAAAATTAAACAGTGACACTTGTTCAAGGGTACAACCATTCAGATTAATTGAAGCACCATCTGCCTCTACATAAGCCTCTACATCACTACTTAAGTTTTCTCTCTGTTTATCAAAAAACTCATAGATATGTTTTAGTTGGTCAACCTTCTCAGGTGAATATAAAATATATAAAAATATTCATTGCAAAATAATAGCTATTATATTAATCAATAAAATAAACTATTATTTTAAAAAAATTTTCATGGATATTTTCTGATCTGCTTCGAAAACTTTGGATTCTCAAAAGTCTGCCGTGCGCTGTAAAAGGATTGAAAGCACAATTCACAGAGGATGCCATTGGCTCACCTTTTCTAATCAATGTATCAATCTGAGCTTCAAAGAGGACTTCCATTAGCTCACGTTTTATAATCAGTACACCAATCTGGGCTTCCAAGAGGATTTCCATTTGCTCGCGTTTTGTAGTCAATGTAGCAACCTGAACTTCAGAGAGTTTCACCAGGAACACTAAACTTCGGTTAACGTCCTATCCGCCTGGCTCTATTGGCCCAAGGTTTGTAGTCGATGTATAAATCTTAGGTTCAAAGAGGATTTCCATTGGCTGAAGTTTTCTGCTCAGTGCAGCAATCTCAGCTTCAAGGAGTATTTCAATTTTCACAATATTTTAGCCAATGTAGCATTCTGAGCTTCAAAATGGATTTCCATTAGCTCACGTTGTATAGTCAGTACATCAGTCTGGGCTTCCAAGAGGATTTCTATTGGCTCACGTTTTGTAGTCAATGTAGCAATCTGAGCAACAAAGAGTTTCACCAGGAACACTAAACTCCGGTTAACGTCCCATCCGCCTGCCTCTATTGGCTCAAGTTTTATAGTCGATGTACAAATCTTATTTCCATTGCCTCAAGTTTTCTAAGTCAGTGCACCAGTTTTTCAAAGAGGATTTTCGTTAGCTCACGTTTTATAGTCAATACAGAAATCTTAGCTTTAAGGAGTATTTCCATTTTCACAATTTTTAGCCAATGTAGTAATGTGAGCTTCAAAGAGGATTTCCATTGCCTAAAGTTTTGTAGACAGTGCAGCACTCTGAGCTTTAAAGAGGATCTCCATTTTGAGTCTTTGTAGTCAGTGCAGCAATCTGAGCTTCAAAGAGGATCTCCATTTGCTGAGTCTTTGTAGTCAGTACAGCAGTCTGAGCTTCAAAGAGGATCCCCATTTGCTGAGTCTCTGTAGTAAGTGCAGCAGTCTGAGCTTCAAAGAGGATCTCCATTTGCTGAGTCTTTGTAGTCAGTGCAGCAGTCTGAGCTTCAAAGACGATCCCCATTTGCTGAAGTTTTGTAGTCAGTGCAGCAGTCTGAGCTTCAAAGAGGATCCCAATTTGCTGAGGCCTTGTAGTCAGTGCAGCACTCTGAGCTTCAAAGAGGATCTCCATTTGCTGAGTCTTTGTAGTCAGTGCAGCAGTCTGAGCTTCAAAGAGGATCTCCATTAGCTGAGTCTTTGTAGTCAGTGCAGCAGTCTGAGCTTCAAAGAGGATCCCCATTTGCTGAAGCTTTGTAATCAGTGCAGCAGTCTGAGCTTCAAAGAGGATCCCAATTTGCTGAGGCCTTGTAGTCAGTGCAGCACTCTGAGCTTCAAAGACGATCCCCATTTGCTGAGTCTTTGTAGTCAGTGCAGCAGTCCGAGCTTCAAAGAGGATCCCCATTTGCTGAGGCTTTGTAGTCAGTGCAGCGGTCTGAGCTTTAAAGAAGATCCCCATTTGCTGAGTCTTTGTAGTCAGTGCAGCAGTCTGAGCTTCAAAGAGGATCTCCATTAGCTGAGTCTTTGTAGTCAGTGCAGCAGTCTGAGCTTCAAAGAGGATCTCCATTTGCTGAGGCTTTGTAGTCAGTGCAGCAGTCTGAGCTTCAAAGATGATCCCCATTTGCTGAGGCTTTGTAGTCAGTGCAGCAGTCTGAGCTTCAAAGAGGATCCCCATTTGCTGAGGCTTTGTAGTCAGTGCAGCAGTCTGAGCTTCAAAGAGGATCTCCATTTGCTGAGGCTTTGCAGTAAGTGTAGTAGTCTGAGCTTCAAAGAGGATCCCCATTTGCTGAGTCTTTGTAGTCAGTGTAGTAGTCTGAGCTTCAAAGAGGATCCCCATTTGCTGAGTCTTTGTAGTCAGTGCAGCAGTCCGAGCTTCAAAGAGGATCCCCATTTGCTGAGGCTTTGTAGTCAGTGCAGCGGTCTGAGCTTCAAAGAAGATCCCCATTTGCTGAGTCTTTGTAGTCAGTGCAGCAGTCTGAGCTTCAAAGAGGATCTCCATTAGCTGAGTCTTTGTAGTCAGTGCAGCAGTCTGAGATTCAAAGAGGATCCCCATTTGCTGAGGCCTTGTAGTCAGTGCATCAGTCTGAGCTTCAAAGAGGATCTCCATTTGCTGAGGCTTTGTAGTCAATGCAGCAGTCTGAGCTTCAAAGAGGATCCCCATTTGCTGAAGTTTTGTAGTCAGTGCAGCAGTCTGAGCTTCAAAGAGGATCTCCATTTGCTGAGGCTTTGTAGTCAGTGCAGCAGTCTGAGCTTCAAAGAGGATCCCCATTTGCTGAGGCTTTGTAGTCAATGCAGCAGTTTGAGCTTCAAAGAGGATCCCCATTTGCTGAGTCTTTGTAGTCAGTGCAGCAGTCTGAGCTTCAAAGAGATATCTCCATTTGCTGAGGCTTTGTAGTCAGTGCAGCAGTCTGAGCTTCAAAGAGGATCCCCATTTGCTGAGTCTTTGTAGTCAGTGCATAGCTCTGAGCTTCTAAGAGGATTTGTATTGACTTATGCTTTGTAGTCAATATATCAATCTGAACTTCAATGAGGATTTCTATTTGCTCGCGCTTTCTAGTAAATTTAACAATCTGAGGTTCAGAGACGATTTCTATTTTTTTAAATTTTATAGCGAGTGCAAGAATTTGAGCTTCCATTTGGTTAATATCAAATGATTAGAGAAATATTAAGGAGACTTCTCCTAAGCTCACTTGTCTGCCATGAATCCGATCTTTAAGAGACAAAGATAATTAACTGTGTATTGTGATGTATCCGAAGATATTTTAGTAAATCTTTACGGAAGCGGAACGGTTCCTTTTTCTCGTGAGAAGAGAAGGTTTTCTGTCTCTGACGTAGAGGTCATGTTGCAGTTGATTCGTCGATGAATCAGGGAATTGTTCTTTGAATCGTTTTTTAACAAACGCACCCACGAGCTTCGTCGCTTCCGTTTCAAAGGTCTTATCATCGGTGATGTGACGTAATGGAAATTTTGTAGCAGCCGACAAATATGCGATGATAATGAATCCGCGATTCTATTTGCTTCACCAACTGATCAGGATTAGCTGTTTAAAATCCAAAGAAAAGCTTTCTTAGCAGATTAGTGACCATTTCTGTACAAAATATGATTTAAACGTGAACAGGAAGAGTTAAAAAAGGATTTAAAGATCAGGAGATGAATTGAAATAATCAGATAAATGCGAATCATCTGCAGTTCTCCCTTTGTAGTGTTCCGTCTTCGATAGAATTCTGAGATTCGCTTTTGTGAAATAACTTGGAAAGAATGTAAAGTTAGTAATCTTAATTAAGTCTAATTTACCAATAACTTTTAACTTCAGCAACCTTTACATGACTCCCAAAACGATTCCGAACTCTTTAAGGAAAAGCAGTCACACGATATTACGTGTGAGTCCTTTTGAGAAGAACGCTTTAACTGATAAATCGAACGCTTCACTAATTAGGTGATATTTACAATTATTTTCATTGTACGATATGTACAGTTAGCTAGTGATCACGAGTTGGCGGAATTGTCTCTGACTTTCAGAAGTGTATCATTCTACCCTTGAGAAGATGTCTCTTACAGGCAGCAATTGATTAACATCGATTAACTCAACTCCCCAGGAGAAGTTAATGAGGCGATATTTTATTCTCATCTCACCTTCCTTCTCATGATCGCTCTCCCCCCTCTCCCCCCTCTCCCTCCCTAAATACCATCCGGCATAGAAACCTTCAGCTTCAACAGTATTGACAAACTCGCCACACTCCGAGAGCTCGAAAACCACAACTGACTCACTTTTCGAATTCTCTGACTTATCTCCTCGTGCTGCTGCATTTCTTCATCCAGCCGCTCCTTGCGCATTCCAAGCACGAGAGATGAAACATTGGCTCGGACCTCAAGTGAACGAGGCGATTAGTTTGTCACAAACGAGGCCGCCCACATTCCTCCCTTGCTTGGTGCAGAGATGCCAAAGAGCCAACATAGAAACTGTTGCATGAGAAAGAAATATATCGATATTTGCAATGAGATATCAGATGGGGACAAAGACTCGCACTCGTCAAGAGCACCCACCATCAATCAAAATGGGTTTTCCCATAAATCAGACAACTGAGATATATATATATTTTCTTGCAACAAGCTCATTTCCGAAAATAAGCTGAAGCAAAAAATAAGTACGTTCCTTGTTCTGTTTCTTAATCGATTGTGGCGTTTTTCTTGTCCCTCAGCTGCGAACAAGTATGATCCGACCAGAACCCCAATGTCACAACCGCTGCTCCAGTCAAGTTCATAAACAACTTGAAGAAAATCCAAATTTTTCCTTATCAATGTTGCTACTGCTTGATCTGAATCTACTTGCATCGGATGTTAGATGCATTTAGCCGGAACCTGAAGATATCGACTAACGTCAGAAATCGCCTGATGTCGAGATTAACACCTAATGAGCGGTAACACGAATAAAAATAATTCTATCGCGTAAGTAAAAGCTTGGACTTCAGAATAAAAGAAAAAAGTAATCTTGTGCATCGAGACATTAAACAAAACAACGGATTTCTTTACTTGAAGGGCGCTCCAGTCTCGTGATCTGCAGTGCCCAGGTTCGAGTGTGGAATCTGCCAGCAACTGATATTTTTCTCCGCCGACCCTGTCCTCAATAAGAAAGGGAACAACGACGAACTTTAAAAAGTTTGCTGTCCATTCAGTGGGACATTCAGCCGTGGCTCCGTGTGTAGGAGAGCTGCTGCTCATGCTAAAGAATAACCGCTGGATGACTTCGACAGGAGTCTACCATCTATCTCCCTCCCTCCCAACTTTCTCTGAGCTTTCCAGGTATTTTCCACGTGGCCATTTTACCCACTGAGTGAACAAAATTGCCATTCAGAAGTAAAATACCCCAACAACAAGTTATTTATAGACATAAGTGAGTACTGAGTAGCATTTGTTGACAAACGTAAATTTCTCTTTTAAAAAAGCATTCGTGCTATTTCCACAAACCATGTAAGTGAACGAAGGATGCAACAAGGTTCAACATATCCACTTTGTACGGAAAGGTGAAACTGCATTAAATGGATATCTGACGCCACTCTGGGTTGTACTACGGCGGTTGGTCATGGTCGAGCCGCTTTGGCTGCATTTCAAACTACGGCCCCGTTGATCGTCAGATATCCGGGCAAGCTCTTGCAGACATTACGGACAAGGAGCATGAAACGATAAGAGGACACTTTTAACTCTCCTCATTTGAGGCTTTTCCCTTTATCCGGCCTCCTTTACAGCTCTGTCTGTGCATTATTAATTCATGGTAGATTATTTCCTGTTTGTTAATGTCGCGTGACTTCTTATAATTAAGGAATAGAAATATACCTATTCTTTAATGATAATAAATATGAATGTATAAAATTATTTGTTGACAAACGTAAATTTCCTTGCATAACAATATGTTCTACCCCCATCTTAAATAAATGTCCACTCAAGCAGCTACTTGCCACAGAGTTACGCATGCTTTACCTCGAGAGATATACCTTTGAAAATCACGAATCCAACCATTTATAAATTTGCTTATGCTGTAAATTTTTTCCAGTTAGTTTTAAACAGGAAAAATTACTTGATTTTCCTGACTGTTTTAGATTTTTAATTTACTTTCACTCTCATTACCATAAAGGTTTGTTCCTCAGATAGTTAATTTTCAATTTGGCATTGCGTTTATCAAAATCTGTAAATTTTCCAGTTTTATGTCTTGGTAGTATACATGCATCATCTACTACACATTTTAGAGAGCTTCTTCAAGAACAGTTCTTAAATGCTATGAGCTAGGACTGCTACATTTGGTGTATATCATCATCTCGTCGTAACTCAGTGCATCATGAGTGTTTGGACCCATGAAATATAGACCCGACACAAAAAACGGACTAATCACATACAATGTATTTGTCACGGCTGCTCTGATACTGATATAGCAAGTATGTTTATTCTTCTACGGCGTAATGACGTTCGCACGTGTGAAAAATAAATTCCCTCTGAAGCAGCTGCTTGCCACAGAGGTCTGACAGGAGCCTGTCAGTTTATATAGCAGAAGGTCTGTAAGAAAGGCGAGCCCTCAGCAGAAAGAAGCACCAACATCCTTGCTTTACTCGGGACTCGAACCCAGGTCCCTTTGATCAGTAGCCAAGCGCGTTAACCACTCCGCCACGGGACATCTCCTCTACTTATCTATTGCTAAAAATTAAAAGTTTTACTTTACTACACTAGTTAGAATAGTTTCCGATAATTTTCAAAAGAGATTTAAAATCTGAAATAAAAAAAGTGCTTTCTTCATATTTGAAAAGTTGAGTTTAAATTACGAGACTGAAGATGTATTTAACGATAATTAAGAATATTTAACTCGTTTATTTTTGCACAATAAATATAATTCTCTTGGAAATGAAATCACTTACGATATTACTCTATATTGCATTCAGTCACTTTTCCCACCAATTGGTTGCAAAATCGGAGCAAACATAACAACTGCAGGTTTACGATTCAGTTCATAATTGGCTCTTAAAATCTATTAACCTGTATATTTCATATTTCTCTGTTTAAATTGAATCAGTGGACTTTTAAGAAATAGGAAAAAAAATATTAATTGAAATGAATATTGGGTAAAGAAAAAATAATGGGACGGAAATTCGCCTCTGTTGAACTAGTCTCTTTTCGTCATATATAACAATTTCAAAAATCTCCATCAGGAATCAATTAAAGATATGGTGTTGTGAAGTGGGGGGGGAGTAGGTTGATGCCTCTTTATCCTCTCACGGGGTTAATCATCACAAGAACTGAGATTATAAAATTGCCCTTCTGGAAACATCCTTAGAACAACAGTTTCCATCATATTCAAAATTTCAGTCATCCACGTGACAAGAGAATCCTTCCCAGCTGTCATCATTTCACAACTTCATTCACCCCATGAGATTTATATAGTTTTAATTTGGAGATAGCCAAAGTAACTTCAGAATGTGGTAGAGGACCATCCTTAAAACCAGTAATGAATCTATCTTCATTATTAACAAATAACTTCATTTACCCCATGAGATTTATATAGTTTTAATTTGGAGATAGCCAAAGTAACTTCAGAATGTGGTAGAGGACCATCCTTAAAACCAGTAATGAATCTATCTTCATTATTAACAAATAACTTCATTTACCCCATGAGATTTATATAGTTTTAATTTGGAGATAGCCAAAGTAACTTCAGAATGTGGTAGAGGACCATCCTTAAAACCAGTAATGAATCTATCTTCATTATTAACAAATAACTTCATTTACCCCATGAGATTTATACAGTTTTAATTTGGAGATAGCCAAAGTAACTTCAGAATGTGGTAGAGGACCATCCTTAAAACCAGTAATGAATCTATCTTCATTATTAACAAATAACTTCATTTACCCCATGAGATTTATATAGTTTTAATTTGGAGATAGCCAAAGTAACTTCAGAATGTGGTAGAGGACCATCCTTAAAACCAGTAATGAATCTATCTTCATTATTAACAACTTAATCACCTTGTTCAGGACAAAACTCGAATGATCAATGTAACTGATCTTGCCATGAGAGCATCATCACTTTCGATTGCTTCTACGTCTTTATATAAAGTAAATAGAGTTTAGTCTTCTATATTCCATATTAGCATTGATTGTGAAATCTTTATTGTGTTGTTAGATATCATCAATTGCCTACATCGTTTGTCGAAGTAAAATAAAACGTTATTTCCTGTAAACAAATCCTTTTTAATTACATGTCGTAACGTTTCCCTTCGATTGGTGACCGCAGCAGATCATCATCAGCAGTGGCTGGGCAACAGAGGCTGCGAAAATTATTCCAAAATGTCGTCCAATTTAGCCGTAACGGAATGAATTCCCCTTTGCCCCTTTTTAATTCTTCGTGTTACGGGCTCACTCTTTCGAACTTTAACTAAATTATTTGATAGCAAAATTAATGTTATTTGGAAAGACATATGTACTAAAAAAGTTTCGTAGAAAGCGAAAATTCTTGAATTACATCATTATAAATGCTAAGAGTAATTAATTAATAAAAAAAAGAAAATACCTAAACAATCAGCATCTGAGTTATGTTATTTTAAAATTACTAAAGATTTAAAGGCTAGAATTTAATAAAAAGAAATTATTTATCTGATTCGTTTATTTATATTTTTTACAATTAGAAGAAAAAAATAGAAGTTTAAATTCTGACTTAGTCCGAGCAAGGATTCGCCTCTATCTTCTGATCTCTATCCAAATTTGATTTCTCATTTTCAGCCTCGTCTGTGTGCTGGTCAATGGAAGGGATAGAGGCGCTCAAATATGAGAATCGAACCCAAGCATAACTATTCAGTAATCGTCCATATTGAGGAGGAGAAGTGCAAAAAAAAATTTTTTTTTTTCGTTTCCAAAATGATGATATGACAACCAGCGGGTTTCACCTTTGATATATGTTGGCCAATGTTTTACAAGGAAACTATTTGGATGGTTTGTGCGAAGAGGACGATGCAATGTGAAGGCGTTCTGTATTTGCTCCTCCGGATCACGAGGCAGTGGATTAGATCGTTTGTTGGGCAAATCCAACACCAACTGTTGTTATGAAGGAAGCCAATGCTGTCCTCTGGCACACTTGTTCAAGAATCCGCAACTTTCTTTCGGTACTGAAAGAAATCCCTCTGTCTTTTTCCACTGGGCTTCGTCCTATTTTGGAGGTTGCATTATGTGAATCCATCAGGTGAAGGATAGAGCCAAGCGATAAATGGGATGCCCATCAGTCCCGCTGAAGCTAAAAATAGTGCATGTGGCAGTCTCTGGCAGAAAGCCTACTACTATGAGCAGGTGGATAGGGAAGTATGTGTTGGGGGGGGGGGGGGGGGATGTGGTGCGCTAGAGTAGACAAGATCATCCATCATAGAGTCCAAACTGGAGGTGGGCTTTTCAGTAAAGCATCTCTGGATGGGAAAAATATTCCTGTAATGCTGTGCTAGAATTTTCCACGAGCGTTTTATTACGTCGCTTAATTTTACCTAATTAGAGAGGCGAAAAGCGTAATCGATATTTTATTCGTGAATCAGGATGAAGATAGTTGTTGGTGTGACTTTCTTAATCGAGAAAATTGCCAGATGCTCGGATAATGATTTCATTCTCATCACGAACGGTAAAAGAAACTGAGTTCATTTTAGTGGTTCGATTTCAACCGACGAGTTTCGATACTTTAAGCTTTGAATCGCTTTGTTTACTACGAAGTGATCTTCTTGGGTTTACGAATACTAAGAATGTCAATTTTTGTGTGTGTGATCTTTGTTCAGTTTGAATCCACAAATAATTCGTAGCTATAAACTTATCATATTGATTTTCATCAGGTCTTTACAAAACTAAAGTGTGACGGTTTGAAATACAAAAGGTCGTGGGGTACAAAGGTTATCCAGGTGATGAGACGTTGCTTGCCTAAATCATTAAGGACAGATGGAATGGGGTGAGCGATGACTTCCGAAATTTCACTGATGCTCAGGATTAAAGGATAATATATGAAAGGATGCATAACTCAAAATGGTTTTCAGCAAGTGCAACTATATGTTGCATGGACAGATATTGTGACACGACTAAGGGCACAGTGAGCATGACGAATTCGTGAAATAAGCATGTTGGATTTGGGAGGCAGGAGATGTGAATAAGGCAGGGATTCTCAAACATTTTGATTCTGCGATCTCCTAGAATTGTAAATAATTTTTTGTGACCTCGTCACACTTTCCTATAATCTAGGATCTACTTAGAAAAATCAAATGAATTCATTATGTTCTTCAGGACATTGTGACCTCCTTCCAAGCTGCTCGGGAGCCACACTTTGTGACCTCCTTCCAAGCTGCTCGGGAGCCACACTTTGTGACCTCCTTCCAAGCTGCTCGGGAGCCACACTTTGTGACCTCTTTCCAAGCTGCTCGGGAGTCACCCTTTCAGGGCTCCTATAATAAGGCACATGAGGGGACGCGTTCTCACACTATTGAAGAGGTTTTGTGGTGATGAAGTCATACTCATCCACAGGAGCAAATCTGAGCTCATGGAGAGTGGTGGAGCGGTTTGACGTCTTCATTTACGTTCAACTGGATTCATATCCGTGATCTGGCAGGTCTTTCTCTCTCATGGATATCTTCACTCTGACGGAAATCGTCGACCACGTGAGTCCTAGGGGGATTCGCCTTACCGTCCATAATGTTAAGAGCTGGATCGAGTTAAACCCTGAAAAGCGTTACATAGGGCCCAAGATCGCCTCTCTTATTACGCTCAGCAGTCAGAATACCTCCCTGAAGCTGTGATGCCTGTGTGGCCAGTCATCATGATCTGCTTTCGATGTTGCAGAGGTTGCGGCGAATTTCTCGTTTTCTCGAGATGAATGCAGGTCGAGAATCGGTGTTCAAACTGGATCTGGACTCATCTGTAAAGAGCACATTTGCTCACTGGTCTAGACTCAAAAAGTGATGTTGTCTGCACCACGTTAAACATCCTCTTCTGTTGGGAGGGAGGAGACGACACAACTCATTGAACATCGTGCATACAGACCTCATTCATGCAGCCTCCTGTTCACAATATATCCTGAAAGTGTCTTCGCTGTGGCCACTGACAGTTCGAGAGGCAGTCGGGATGGCTATCGTTTCCCTATAAGCAGATAGCCGGTTTCCTGGAAAGATTTGGCCCTGGGACGGCCTCGTTCTGGTCTCCAACTAAACCATGCTGTTCCAACATCTCCTAGAACAGAAGGATGTACAACAAAGTTATAATATTAGCATAAGTAGTCCTGAAAATCTAGACATTTCTTATATATTGATTTTTATTATTATTATTATTGAAGAATTTTAATACTAATCTTTATATTAATGCTTATTTATAAATATACATTTTTTAAATTATTTGTAAGTATTAGCGTGATCATAACGCTAATACATACGAATAATTTTTTTTTCTTAAAAAGGTGTATTTGTAAGTTGACATTGGTATAGAGATTAGTATTAAAATTCACCATCAATAATAATAGAAATCAATATATATTGGAAATGCTTAGATTTTCAGGACAGCGTATGCTAATGTTATAACTTTGTTGTATGGCCTTCTGTTCCAGGAGATGTCGACTCTTCTGACAGTTGAAACCATCTCCAAATTCTTGAGAAGACATTTTAAGGTACATTTTATTTCTTGGATAACAGAGCACAGGATCGACCTCTACCCTGCGAAACGCTCCGATACTTTTTTTCTTTTTCGCATGATGAAATCAAGTTAACGTCAGTCTACTTGATTTCATCATGCGAAACGTTCCAATCTGACTAGAACGCCAGTTATTCCAGTCAGTTCCAGGCTGACTGGAAAGGAAGTGAGTGGTACCGCAGCCAACCGCTCTTCCGTTGCAGCCCTAATTTGCATGTTCGTGGTCGTATCAGTTAAACGTACAGACATTTCGTATTTTCTTCTTCCACTTTGCATAATTTATACGTATACATTTCGCGTCATTCTCTTACATAATTTTCGAGATACGACATTTTCTTTTAATTCCGAGCACCACATTGTGTTACATTCAGTCTAACTGTAACGAAATACAAAGATGTATCTCAACTGAAATATTTAACAGCAGCGATGCTCTTTCTGCCAAGAATATTCCGTAAGAGCCTTCATCTCACTATTTAATTGATGAAAGTGCACTTTTAACACATTTGCACGTGACATTCACTGAAATTAAACTATCGCATTTGCTTATCAGAACGTGCAAAAGAACGGTCACACTTAGCCAGCTAATGTAGCAGAACCACAGTTTCAATGCACTAGATGTTCAGTATCGAGCGGCAAGTTTTCGATCTTGCAGGTATCTCTCATAATTAGATTCTGCTGAGCTCAAGTTACCACAGAACTGAAGTCAAGTGCCGACCGATATCACTCAATAGAAGAAGATTTCGATTTTATCTCCCCATTGACGACAACCCTTCACCTGCATATCTGAAGGCATCCTTCAACTTTATGCCAACATCCCTGGCTGGGTGGGGAAGCGCTGAACCCCGCTCCATGTTGTAGCAGGCCATGGGCTGGCAGGAAGCCAGTCTCCCACCTTCCTTTCATTCTGCTTCTGTCGGACTATTTTCAGCATCCGCTACGACAACACGTAACATACTCCGGCGCTTGTTAAAACAAGCAAGTCACGACGACATCTGAACTCAGGAATGAAGCAAAACTCGGAACTCCACCTCCTCGAGCAGTAGGGTGCCGTAACTGTTAAGTCACTTTCAACCCTGCTCTGAGATGACATCACAGAAGGTGTCGAAATAATGGGGAAGAAACGAAAGCTACGGAAATAAAAGCACAGCTTAACAAACTTCAACTTAACACACACTTAACACACTTCAAAGCGCGGGGAAAACAAGAGGAATAATCGAAAACTTTTTACAAGTCCTTGACATCCATTACTCAGCAAAATGATAAACCCAGTGACGATTAAAATGTTGTTTCGAAAGTAATGCTAGGTTTTCTTTTCTCTTTAATGTTCGTTGTCAAAACTGAATCAAAAAATTGCTTAACCCATTTAATCGATGAGATCATTTAATCGATGAAATCACGTGAGTGACGAAACAAAGAAAACAATCTCATGTAGAAAGAAATACTTCCCTTAGAATTATGATAATTTGGGGGGAGCTTATGATACATATATTAAACCGCTAGAGGGAGTCCAAAACCATATATAATTAGGTTGATGCTAAGAAAGAGAAGAATAGAAAGTATAATTCAGGATTATGAAATCTTGGGCATCTTGCAAGTGAGAAAACTATATATTTTTATTGTAAACAAACATGTGATGAAAAATTGGAATGAACAAAACATCGGAGCCTTTGCGGTTAATACTAGATTATCCAAAAACTTATTATTGGAAGAGCGTTTTGAAACAAAGAATATTATTAGCAGGCATTACATTTATATATTCCCAAGATTATTTAATTTTATTCCAAATTATATAAAGGATGTAAGAAACATAAATGAACTTGTTAAAGAACTTAGAAAATGGATATTAGAGCTAAACTTAGAAACTGTTAAATTTTTATTTAAAAAAAAGAATTATATGGAAACATAAAATGTTTAATTATTCCTTAAATATTAATGATCATGCCAAATGTATGAACATGATTTTTATTTATAAATCCCGCAAACGAGAGTTTTACTCGTGTGGGATGATCCTATTATATAAGGTGAATGGTAATGTTACTGTAATGGCAAAAATACAGGAGAAAATTTTACAATACCAAATAACTTTGATTGTAAGAAATGAAATGCATAAAGTTATATATATATGTAATACATAAACAAGCTTATTTGTATCATAGAAAAAAGAGTAGTTCTTTTAATTATAACTCTGTAGCAACCATACACTGTATATGTGCATAAAACAGAAAATAAACTTACTTAACAAAGTTATTCAATATAAATCGTAATAAAATAAAACTGAAGTTATTTTCGTAATAGATAACAACTAATAAAAACATTAATAGAAATGAGAACGGCACAGAGGTCCATTTTGAACGTTGCTTTGAGAAACTGCTTCTCTCGTCGTCGTCCCCCCCCCCCACCGACACACACACACACCACGTCACTGCATCTACTTACCTTTTAAAATGAATTGGAAAAATAATTGGAATTTATTAGCAAATTCTAATGAGCACGAATAAGAAAAGAAACGTAATTATAAGAAGAAAATTTTAACGAAAAGCAAGAATTGCTCCCATTAGTAGAAAATTCCAGTAGAAAAATAATTTTCATGTTTTTCTTTTTAGGGGGAGAGAAAACAAGTCATGGGGGAGTAGATTTTAATGACCCCCTATCACTCCCCACGTCACAAGCTTTCATTTGACATACAACTTGTTACGCTCCGCCCTCGCGGTCAAAAGGTATAGTACAAAAATCCTTCACCTATTTTCCCCATTTTTGGGGGAAGAAAGCATGGGGGGCATTCTTTTGAAAACTGTGACCCTCCCCTTCTCACAAGCTTTCATTTGAGGCATTTGATGACGGCTTAACGACCCTTCCGACGGACGGCGGCCTTTCCGAGCCCATCGGTGTCCCCTACTGACCGTGGGCAGGGTGAAGAGTTTTGCGGAGATAACTCCCAACGCTGGCCCAGCTCGGACTCGAACCTTGGAAACTTCAGATTACGTGGCTGGCGCGCTACCGATGAGCCATCCCCGCCCGACCCGGGTAGAGCTTCCATATTTATTAAAAGAGTTTATGTGCTATGGAATTGATGAACCTATTGGGAGATGATGATTTAGCTGTATATATAATGTTTATAGATTATGAATGATTAAATTATTTGAATACTTTTTACCCATCTGTATAAGTATTTGTTTTCAACTCGTAATCCTTTATTTCCGTTGAAGAGTGAAGCGCAATCTGGCGAGGTAATCTCTGGTCGAGAGGAGAGAGATTTTCGCACCTGAGGGGAAAATGGGATGCGAAAGGAGGAAGTCGGTCTGCTGGGATACAGATGCTCTCCTCACGAGGAGAGAAGAGGATGAAAATCAGTCGAAGCATCTGTTCGGAGGAAATCAGCCTCCTCCGTTACGATGGTAACAGCGGGGAAGGCATCGACACCTCCCGCTGCCTGGGATGAATGCCAGATTGCTAAGGCGATAGCTGCTTCCTGGTGTCCACGGAGGTCGATAGATTGTTGGTCTCGAAGCTCCCCGGCCCCCCGTGAAGGCGAAATAGCCGATTGGCTTGAAATACGAGCCATCGCTGGTACGAGCCTTGTCTTAGGTGGCGTTGCAGTGGAATGCTGATAAAAACCTGAAAGGGAAATCGAGAAGGGGGAGCAAGACTCTCAAGTGGCGATTGATTCGCTCTTCGAGTGGGGCACGAGCTGCCCGCTCTCTCGCGCAAAGGAACGTTTCCTGAATAGGTCGGAGAGGAGAACGAACCATTTCATTGACGGGGCAGTCATTCAGCTTCGTAAGCACACTGCCAAACATTAGGCCAATGAAAGAACTTTCCGAATCTTTTGGTAGGGAACCGAACTCAGCCCATTGGAAACGGCGGGATGTAGGTATTTCACTTCTCTGAAGTGTGAAGGTTTTGGGGCGGTAATGCTTGCAACACGTTACAATGAAGACTGCCACTCCGTTGATTAGTTGTTTCGGACTTTTTTATAGTTTTCCAGGTGTGGATGCGAAATAAATTTCCGTTCTTGTTCAGTTGCAGTCATCAACTTTTGTCGTCAGGAGTTGGGAATTTTCAGTTGTTTTTAAAGACAAAATAAAAAATTTTCAGGTGAAACTGCTCGTATCATCGTTCCACCGTTCTCGATTTGTGGTGAGTATATCTCCAGAATTAAGAATGATTTTTTTATTTGAAATTATTGAAAGGAGAACCAAATATATTTCAGAGCATCAGAAACTGCTGAAACTTTGAATCTCTTATTTCGTTATATCTTCATTCTGACCTCTTTTACCTCAGAGGTTACGTTTCCCCAAGCCAATATGCGACTGTAAGGGATGTTCCGCTTGTTGAAGATCTGATTCAGATATTCGATAGATGCAGAAGAGGGGAATCAGGAGGATCGAATCTATGGCCAGCAGAAATATTTAATCTTTCTTGTCACCACTCGCTGTGGTGGTTGTCTTAAGACTAGTCCCCATCCTGGTTCGTGAAGCACTTTTAAGCATTTCGTAGCATCCAGGTTTTGAAGCTCCCCTGGTTAAAGATCTGACGGCTGGAGCGAGATTCATTCAGCATGTATGCAGATCTTAACAGCGATTCAACAAGTGAGGAAGCGGGAAGGCTCCGTCGCGAACGATCGCAATTAAAGGTCATTCAGAGTTTAAAAACCAAACAAAAAAGGGTATATTTAAGATGTGCTCCAAAATGACTTTCGATATGTAGACTGTGTTTTCTGTTGCACGATGGTTCTGCTTGCCATTTCGTATTCATCTGCCTGTGAAAAAGATCGACAGATACCATGCCACAAGGAATCGAAAGCTAGGCTTAGAAGAGAATAGCGATCATCGAAGAAACGAAGAGTTGATGGCCACGTGGAATGAGACCTTGACAGCGCCACCGTGCCAACAATCAAGGAAAAAATCGTGACTAGCAGGTGGAATGACATTGTTTCGAAAGAAATCATCAGCAGCGAGAGAAAGGAAGATTTTTTAATCTTCAAAATGAACCCTTGACCTGTAAGAAGTGCTCTTAAAGAAGGAAGAAGCACCAATGGCTGGAAAGGGAAAATCCTTATAGGAAGGTTCCCGATTCCTTTACCAAGAAGGTTTTTTTCTTCCAAAGTGCCCTCCAGGTTCGTGATCTAAGGGGTGGTAGGGTCAATTCGCAACTGATTCTGCCCCTTCCCCCTTTCTATGCTCCTGTGGGCAGCGTCAGAGGTCTGCCACCTACAGACGAACCAAGGACCTTCATAAATTGTAGGACAAAGCAAATATTTTAAAATTAAACTTTCAGTTATTTTACTTTATGAGAAAATGAAAATGATTATTTATTTTTGTTCTGTAGGAATGTTAATTGCATTTTTATAATTGCCTTGCTTCTCGATGTCTTATTCTTCATATCCCATGCCAATTGCGCCTCTGAGCGTCTCACTCCGCAATCACTTTAGAATTTCTGTCATTTCATTCTGCAGACTAAATTGCTCTTTAATTTAGCACAGAACGTGACCTCTGGAAAAGGTGACCTCTGGAAAAGGTTCTCAAGTCCACTCTTTCTTTTATCGATTAAGAAAGAGTTGGATCTTTTACGAGCTTCCTTCTTCGAAGAGCAAGGGGGCACAACTCTTGCCAGTCTCCATCTCTTCGCCGTGCTCTTGTGCAGCGCTCAGGAGCAATGCGGAGAGTGGCGACTCGGCTGTCCTTACTCGTGTCACGTGAACAGTTGAAAGTTATATTGTTTTATGTTGCGGCATTTTAAAGTTGCCTTCATTAATATATAATTTTTATTTCTCTTATATATACTTATAATTTGAATAATTAATCGGGAATCCTTTTTGTAATCACAACCATTTTAAGTGATCACAGATAACTCGCTGTAAAGACTGCCAACAAATTCCGTCTAGCTCTTTTAATGTGGATTGTTGTGAATTGGTAGGAACTTGAAGTGTTTTCATCTCAGCGATACTTTTTTTTTGTTGCCAGAACGTCGTACCAATTAGTTCCACTACTAATTTAGCCACAACGGTTTAAATATTTATTCTGCTCTTTGGAAGAACCCAACTAGACTTTAGCAGTTTGATTCATGATTATTTTACTGCTCTGCAATTCGGAATGAATTTTGCAAAACGAGCAGTACTGCTAAATATTCCACATCTGCTTTAAATACCGAGGGAATGTTGTTGACGAACGAGCTTTATATAGCTAGTACAGTGCTCAAAAGATTCTCGGGCAGCTATGACTAAATGGGCACAAAAACATACGAAATGGTTTAATTGGCTTTACATAGTGGAACAGAGCAGGATGTTTGCGATGTACTTAACAGAATGTGAATGACATTTTAGAAGGCACCTTAGAAGAAGAGGCGCAGAATGGACAGAATGAAGCACTGAAATCTCAAAAGCGAGCATATTCCCCAGTAGGTCTTCTCCCCCCCCCCCCCCCAGCATCTAACGACATCTGTGGACCTACTATCCATGCTTTCAAATAAGTTTATTCATCTCAGCATGCTGAACATGTTTCCAGATTCTTCAAAGGGTTGAAATTAACTCTGGGTGGACAGCCTAGCGATGGCGGGGCATGCATATTAATATTATCCTGCATAAATCTGACCCCAGAACCAATCGCCTCTGAAAACAGACGTAACTCAGAAGGAATAATTTGGTCTCTTTAGAAGATATCATTCAGTTTTACGAAGGATGAAAACGAGATTGATTAGGTTGCCTCAACAGATTCTTGCACACATCCTCAGAAGAGCGTTCAGTGTATGCATCTACTTCTTGGATATGCTGGAGACAGAAAGAGGGGGCAGAGACCCTCCGTGCACGTTCCCTTACTGTCAATTAGTCTGTAAACAGAACCTGGATTCGTCACTGAAATGTACGGACGACCAATGATCTGGAGCCCATGCACAGTGCTCAAGAGCGAATTGCCATCGCTCTGCATGTGAGGTGGCAACGTGACCCTGATGGTTTCATTGCTAAAGTTCTTGATCCCCAGAAGATGGCAAGGTCATTGAGCCCCTGTGTGATGCCTCCAAGGTCACAAAATAATAATATCCGTTGGAAGTAAGGCGCGGACGTCCAGTACGGTGTTAGTTCATGGCATGCGAAGAAGAAGATCTCTGTCTCCACTTCCACATTCTACTTATTACACTCTGGGGCACGATGAGCGATTGGGCAACGTCCGCCGATCTTCACCCTCTTTCAAGCATCATCTCTCTGTTGCCATGCAGCACACTGCTTAGTCTCGAGGGTTGTGTTGTTTTACCTCTGATGGCCAGGTCACGAGGACCCCGAGGTCTCACAAAAGGTTGGGGAGAGGGGATCCACTGGACACTTGTTATGGGATGGCCTTGGCGGGAGGATACCATCGTTAGGAGACAAAGGGTAACCTACCGTCAAGGCCATCCACCGCGTTCTTTAATGTGCACAGGATTTCCCACTCACGGGGCCACGTCTTTAAGTCCCATCTGAGGGACGGCGATGTCCCTACTAACCGAGAGCAGGGCGGGAAGTTTAGCTGAGATAAATCTCAAATGAGCTGGGACTCGGACCTGAGGAGCCTGACGCTGTCGTCGATTGAACCATCCCCGCACCATTCAGTCTCCAGACATCTCGCCGCATCTACATTGACTCCAGATATTTCTTATCAATTAAGCAGCTGCGTGAGCACCGTGCTGCTCGTGTCTGCGAAAATTCATGCTTAACCTCTGTTCGATGTTCCCTCCTCCTTCCAACACAAAGCAATTGCGTGTCGTCGTGTTTCTAGCGGAATTCGACCGGCTTTGAGCCATGTCACGAGATGCGTCAGGGTCGTGCGGGCATATTGAAAAAAAAAGAATCAAATGCTCTGCAGAAATAGGGAGGAGGGAACTTTCGTAACGGTGATAGCGCACGAGGTAAAACCGTACTTCGACACTTGTTAAACACATTCTAATTATTTCAGTGTCAATTTTGGGTTAATTAAATCCGCTGAAATCCTCCCCACACTCTTCCGTGCACTCTTAGAAACGGAAACGAGTGAACCAACCTTTAGATGGACACGTGCCCTTATGCAATGCGTCTGCTGCGGATGCGTCACAAAAGGAAAAAGGTTGCAAACGAAAGTTGAAGAATGGGATGTTTACAAAAGAAGATGGAGCTATCCGTGATGAACCGAGTGCCAAGTGAAGAGGGGGAGGTGGGGTGTCTCGGTGCCATCACTGGGAGACAAAATCTTTTTGACTTCGCATAAATAACATTCAGTTAATATGCGATGATACTTCTCCCGAAACTCGATGCTGAAGAACGGGGAAGTGCCATCACTTCCTGAGCGGCAAGAGGTCACCTCTCACAAAGGAAGTGTTACCTCACGTGCAGTGGTAATGGGTAGGACTGGAGGGAAGCCAAAGCCCACTTTTGTGTTGGCAACAATCAAACAGAATTAGGAACTGAAATTTCTTCTTTATTCGGTGCACACGAAAGCAGTTGGTTGACCTTCCTTTGCCCTCTCTGTGCCCCATGGCTCCCTCTACAGGATCGCTGGGAGCGGTGCTGTCGACGCTCCCATTACACTCCACTGAGATACGAAACTAACGAATCCGCTACAGATCAAAACTTCTTCAACGGATGTTGCAACGCGATTCATTCCACTTAAAAAAAGATGGATTCTTTTCGACCCTTTCAAAAGCAAATTAGCAGCAAGTATTCCTCACCAAAGGTTAAACGCTTTTCAGCACTGAATCAACATCAGAAGCGATTTTATTGTTAACCCATACCATCAATCAAGCCAACTTTCGTTGAATTCTTCAGTTACCTACTTTATAACTAGACGAGTCAACCGGTGAGTGTTTGGACTGTGGGTGTCTTTCGTCCCGCAGATCTCTCGTCCGAATCGATCTCCCTTGCACTGCACGCGAATGAGGAAGAAACGGAATCTCGAGTCATTAAATGGGAGCGAGAGAAAGATTTCTAATGGAATTTTTCAATTTTTTTAAGGTTAGGGCGCGACCACCTGTTAAGGTCAATGGAGAATCTGGTCAGGAACCCTGCGACAGCGAATAGAATAATTTGAATCGGAAACTATCGTCAGAGAGCATCGAATTCAAAAATATCTACATCTCCATTCTTCAGCAGTATTTAGTTCAATCTCGAAAGAACTGCGAAAATGCTCGAGCGTTTAACAGAAAATTTTTAAATATTTTCATCAGAATTTGAAAATTCGAAGAATCGTTATAGAAATAACTCAAATTACATTCATTTTAATAAAGAGCTTGATGTTTAAAAGTGTGCTGTGGGTTTTACGTATCAATTTTGATATTTAGGATAATGCTATATTTTTTTTTATGACTTATATGTCGTTTTTCTGCTGAGGGCCTGCCATCCTCTCAGACCTTCTACTGTGGCATATAAACTGACAGGCTCCTGTCAGACCTCTGTGGCAAGCAGCTGCTTGAGGGGGTATTTATTTTTTATTATTTATATGTATCAATTAGGTTTATAGTATCATTTTTGAGATATATCTTTCGAATGCCACATGACTCTTGTTTAATTTTCTATATTTTGTAATTCTTTGTATGTTGAATGCAAACTGTTCTCCAGCTGAATCAGCTTCGAGATTTCTGTGGATGCTTCAAAATTAAGATTGATCTCATTCATTCGTATCAACATCGTTCAATAAAAATGAAAATGTTACGTAATTCCTTGTTTCGAAAGGCATGTTTAAGCCCCCCCCCACCCCAATGCAAAGGATAACAAGCAACCTGATACAACATTTGAACATAACCACTACCACCCATCATACTGTCAACTGCCTTAACAGTTTTCAATTCCCAAGTGCACACATACGGGAACACTAACCGCAAAACTATTATTAATTAATATCAAAATATTAAATAAAATGCATTTTCGATCTAGGGACCTGGGTTCGAGCCCCGGGTAAGGCATGGTTGTGCGTGTTGTTTTTCTGCTGAGGTCTTGCCATCCTCTCAGACCTTCGACTATGGCATATAAACTGACAGGCTCCTGTCAGACCTCTGTGGCAAGCAGCTGCTTGAGGGGGTATTTATTATTTTTATTTTTCGAAAATTGGTCCTAATGTAATATATTTACAATAAAATGGATTTTATTTTGCATTTCAGTTTTATTTTGTGTTTTTTTTTTAATTATTTCATTATTTAAAAAAAATTTTTTTTTGCATCGAACGATATTTATTCCAGCCCAAATAAGAATAATGTCGTAAATTAATCATGTTTGGAAAGGGTTAATCTTTAGATTCGAACATCTGTTCATCTTCGCCCCGTGTATGCACACAAAAGTGAAATCTCCCTTTGAGCAGAAGCATTGACAGGGAACACATAGATCAGATGAGGGATGAGCAGAAAGGCAACGCAGAGAGATAGCGAGACCTCCTATCCAGGCCCTAATTGGATCAGTAGCAAAGCGCGCTTCTCATCATCCAATAGGGTTTCTTTAAACAATTAAGGAAATGGAAATGACATTATTTGCATTTCCCATACGTTGAAGAATTATCCTTTTCGCATTGGCTGCCATGAATTTGTTCTACCTCTCACCCCCCTGCACCACCCTTTAAAATTTGGGGAAGGCTTTTAAAAGTCAGAACCATTTCAAATTTTTCGTTGTATCCACCGCTACTCTATGCAGCTTTAAGTTTGGGTTTTTCATTCATCTGTCAGAATCAAAGCACTGAATTAATTCGACGTCAGATAGACTTTCACCTCCTGCTTCTCCCTTTACCACCCTGCACTTAAAAAAACGAATTGCTCGCTCTGCAGTTTAACGAAATAGGATACTTTTTATTCTTTCCGAATGAACTGGTGATTGGGAATGGAAGCAGAAGACTAGGTATATCTCGTGACAGATTTCACGTGTTCTTCCAATAGATTGCTTTTTTTATAATAAAGAGGTAGCGGAATTTTAGAATTAAAACGAAATTTTTATTGAAATGTTTTATAGAGGCGCTTCTCCGTATGTAAATAAGTCTCAAAATTCCATTTCAATATTATTCTCCCAACGACATGAGATGAATCTCAGAATCTTAATCTTTTACAGCATTTAAAGCTTTTCCTCTCCAGATTGCGTCACGTGAAAGAAGGAATTGCATTTATCGGTGATTGTCTTGTGCGAAAGATATTGAACGCAGGGGCGTAGCTATGGGGGGGGGCAGGAGGGGGAGGCTTCCCCCCAGTGTTAATCGGAGTTGGCAAAATTCGAAGCGACTCCAGATCAATTACCAAAATTGGGATTTTTTTTGTTTTGTAAAATTAAGAGAAGTTAGCAATATCTAGGGCAGTTGGCAAAATTCGAAGCCACCTGGTATAAAATACAGGGGAGTTGTGAAAATTGGGATGGCTTTGTAAAATTAAAGAGTGTTGTCAAAATCGAGACAACTTGTCAAATTCTTGGGGAGTTGATAAAATCGAGACAACTTGGGAAAATCTTGGCGAGTTGGCGAAATCTAGGCAACTTGGCAAAATCCAGGGTAGTTGGCCAAATTGAGGTAACTTAGCAAAATGCACTGGTTTCCATCATCATCATCATCATCCTCATGCAGACATGGGCTACGGAGGTTCAACCAGACCGTGCAATTTAGTTCTCCAAGCAAGTCTGTCCTGAGCTACATCTACTGCATCTGGCCACTGCACACCAATTCTAGCAAGGTCCTGTTTGACATTGTCTGCCCACCGCATCCTAGGTCTCCCCCTCTTCTGAGGCCATTAGGCACACTGTTCATAACCCTATTCGCCAAACTATTTATAATGTTCATAACCCTATTCGCCAATTTATTTATCTTTTATATAATATTTTTCATACGGGCAACATGGTTGGTTGGTTGGTTGGTTGTTTTGGATTTAATGGCGCATTAGCAACTCAGGCTATAATGCGCCAAACGCGGGCAACATGGCCAAACCAACGGAGTCTCTCTCTGCACAATATGCTGCTTAAAGGAGGTTGCAAACTCCTTTGCCTAACTTCATCATTAGTTACAAAGTTGAACCACCTAATGCCCAAGATACTGCGTAAGCATCTGGAATAAAAAGCATCTAGTTTCCTGTTATCTTGTTTACACTGCGTCCAGGTTTCACTACCATAACTAACCCTAAAAAGAACCAAACTATTATACAGTCTCATTTTAGTCTTTATGTGTATATGCCTATTTCTCCACAATCTCCATAGATTCTTAAAAGTCCCTGGCAGCAATCCCTATTCGTCTGTTAATCTCATGCCGCACATCACCAGTATCTGTTACATAACTCCCAAGATAATTAAACTGTGACACCTGCTCTAGACTGCAACCATTCAGATTAAATGAATCACAGCCTGCCTGACCAATTTTCATCACTGTAGTTTTCTCTCTGTTTATAACCAAACCTCTATTCTACTACCAGTTTCATCACCAGCTTGAATGAAAGAGTTCACATCGTCAACAACATTTGTCAAAAGGGCTAAATCATCAGCATAATCTAAATCAGAAATTTTCGTATCTCCAGTCCATTTAAGGCCAAAATCTTTCCCTTGAAGTGAATTTCGCATAACATAATCAATAACCAAACTAAAATGAAAAGGAGACAAAATGCACCCTTGTCGAACACCAGAAGTAATGCTAAACCAATTGCTACAAGCCTTACCAACTCTCACACACGACTCAGTGTTATTATAGAGAGCTTTCATTATGGTAACTAATTTGTCTGGTATACCATATGTTTTCAAAATCAACCACAAATTATGACGATCAACAGAGTCGAAAGCCTTTTTGAAATCAACAAAGCTAGCAACCAAAGGTTTCTGAAACTCTAAACATTTCTGAAGAATCTGCCTAAGTGAAAATATCTGATCCACACATCCCCTACCACTTCTGAATCCACATTGCTCATCACGCAATTGCCTGTCAACCAGATTCTTAATTCTAGTAAACACAATCATGGAAAGAACTTTACCTGGAGAAGAGAGTAGGCTGATACCCCTATAGTTATCACAAGAACTACGATCACCTTTTTTGAAAATAGGGATAACAATAGCTCTGGTAAAATCCTTAGGAACCATGCCTTTATCATAAAAGATATTCAGAATTTCAGTCATCCAAGTGGTAACCGAAACATTCCCACCTCTGAACATTTCCGTAGTCATTTCATGCACCCCTGGGGATTTATGAAGTTTAAGTTAACAAACAGCCAAAATAACTTCAGATTGTATTTTAGGGCCAACATTAAAACCACCAATGCATTTATCATCATTACAAACAATGGGAGTAGAACTAACCACATTGTTTAGAACATCACTGAAATGCTCAGCCCACCTAGCCATGACAGAATCCTCACCTTCTATAACCTTACCTTGTTTATCCTTCAATTCCTGTATACCTGTCCATTTTCTACCACACAAAACATTAACTATCTGGTACAGCTCTCTGCGGTAGTGCTGCCTAACTGCTTCCTCAGCTTTGTCAGCCAAGCCATCAAGCCAAAGATTCTTATCAGTAGCTAACTGATCCTTTACACGTTTATTAAGCTCTCTGTAATCCTTTCTATTAGGGGTAGTAGGGTACTGATTAAGGACATTCCTGCAGTTCCTTCTTTCTGAAATAAGCTCAAGTGCCTTATCACTTAAATAATTCTGTCTCCTCTGCTCCTTTTTTCCTAAAAGAGTACTGTTAGTTTCCAAAAAAGCCTGTTTAAAATGATCCCATTTTTCCTCAACTTCAGTATTAAGCAAACCATGACTGTCATAATGACTAAGTAACCTATCATGGTAAGCTTTAGCTATAACGGGGTCTTTCAGAGCTTCAGTATTAAAAGTAAATTTTTTAACCCTAGCACAACACTTTTTAAATTTAAGTTGCAAGGCACTTTTAACAAGGTAATGGTCAGATCCAATTTCTGCTCCCCTATATGCCCTGGTATTCCTAACAGAACTAGCCCATTTGCTGTTAATTAATATGTAATCAATCATATTCTTATGCAGCCCATCAGGTGAAACCCATGTGTACTTATGTATGTCGTGGTGCTTGTAAGAAGTGTTAGTTATTCTGAATCCATTGAGTTTACTTAACTGTAGGAGACGTTGCCCATTGCCATTGCAGCTACCAATACCAAAAGGGCCTATTACTCCTCCACAAAGGTCAGAGTCAGTACCAACTTTGGCATTGAAGTCACCTAGAACAAGGGTAATATCTCCTTTCTTGACAGAATTCAAAATATCATGAAGTTGTCCGTAAAACCTATCCTTCTCATCCTCATCGGCATCCTCAGTGGGGGCATAACAGCAGATAACATTCAAGTCTTTAACGCTTGTCTGAAATTTTGCTGTAAGAAACCTTTCATTAATGCACTCATATCCTAGAAGAGCATCACTAGCGTGTCTGCTGGGAAGCAGACCTACGACTTGGTGATGCTTATTGTCGTCCCTCCCTGAAAAGAGAAATTTAAAATTATTTTTAAGAATCTGACCTTTATCTGTCCGTCTGGTCTCTTGCAAGCCGATAATATCTAAATTATAACGGTAGAATTCTTGTGTGAGGACATCAAGAGAAAAAGCTCTGTGCAGAGTCCTCACATTCCAACTACCTATGGAGAGAAAATGGTTAGTGGGATGTTTAAAGAAACTATGTTTATTGAGAGAGGGAATGCCGACAATATCAAACAGCCCCCTAATCGCAGACATGGGGCAAATACCCGTTCCCCCAAATACCGTTCCCCCACCACTAGAGACTGAAGCCATCTACACTGGAAGACTTCCTCCAATGTAGAATTTGATGATGCCAGTAGAAGCAAAGAGTTCAAGTGCCTGTGATGACCTCTGCTCAGGATTATCCACCAGCTGATAAACATATCCTGTGAATCTATTCACTTGGGGCTGTCAATCCACAAACAGAAAACACAGTGAAAGATTTTTCCTCCACAGAACCCCACCAGTGCAGCAAAATCAGGATCCATAATCAAGCTCAGAGCCATAATTCCATTCAGGTTGGTAAATATGGCCAGTACCAAGACCCTGTGTGGTTGACCACTCCTCAGCAGGGCAGAAAAAAAAAAAGAAAAGTAGCCATAGTTGTCCAGATTAGTAGGCCACACTAATCTGGCAGCCCTCTCCTTCCGTTCACTTCCACAAGAGAGTATCTCTTTTGAAAGGTACTAACGGCTGAGATGGCGGGGTTGGACATTAGGTGCTAGGCCTTGCTGGTTCTATGCATCATTACAGGGGATTGGTGCAGTGACTACCTAGCTACCATTTACAGTTACAATTACTTAATTTATTTCGATAAATTAAGAAAATATGAGAAAAATCGCGATAATTCGCCGAAAAGTTCTGCGATCTCACCAAATTTGTTCATGTACCAGTAAAGTAATGCCGAGTGAGCATATCGTATGCAAATTAGTCTAGGTTGCGTCAATTTGCGTAATCGGGCGCTGCATAAAAACGGGTGTTTTGGAGTGGATCGTTATTTTGTGTTGTAAATGTGAGTAAAGATATTCGAAATAGCCATTTTGTAGGAATGACCTCGAGACATCATTTGTCAATGAACTGCGGTGGAGAATTATTGGCCGGCTCGAAGCAGGCCAAAGTCAGTCAGATGTGGCACGATGGCTGAATGTGAGTCCATCTGTGGTCCGTAGACAGTGGAATCAATATTTTAGCACGGAATATTTGCCGCTGGGACTTTTAAGAATCTATGGAGAGTATGCAAAAATAGTCGTCAAAAAAACCTGATTTTGAAGCCTCAAGGAGGGGGAATATAATCCCTTCCCCCATTTGGGTCCGCCGCTGAAGAGATATTAGATTTCTTACCTTTCTAAGACATCCTGTAATCAATATGACGTAGTATCCAGAGCTAACCTTCTTGATATTGCAATTTCTACTAATTTAATTTCTCGCCTTATTTTTTTTAAGCTATCTGTCAGTTTTCAGCGAATGCCGTCATTCAGTTCACCTGATTGTATCCACTAACCGTCCAATAGCTGTAATTGACCAACACTCCTCCATTTAGAGTTACTAAGTGACATTTTAAAGGGAGACAATTTTTTTCGCTTTTGAGTCTCGTCTTTTCCATGACCGAAGACAAAAATAAACCCGAGCTGAGCGAAAGATATTAAAAATTGCTAATTTTTAATATCGCATTATTTTTAATAAAATTGCTGAGCGAAAGATATTAAAAACGCTTAATTTTATCCCTCTTTCGTTACAAGAAGAGGCTTAAAATTGCGCAAAATTAGGCTTACTTATAAAGCATAATACATATCATTATTTCGTTGTTGTTTTGTGTATTTCTTTTGGTAAAGCAAAATGAATCTCCTTGGTATATTAATTCCATTTTACTTGATTTGATCTTACACATTCTTTGCCCACCAGCATTTGAATATCCGTTTTGTAATAGATCATCGTAGTGAGGGCCAGATCTAGGGTAGCATCTTCCCCAATTCACCCCAATGAGGGCCAGATCTAGGGTAGCATCTTCCCCCATCCATCCCAACACACACACACACTTTGAGAATGCTAGTAAAAGAAATGGTGATCAAAATAATTAATCTTTCGCGTATTTCACACATTTTTCAAGAATTTGTTTTTAAAAACCTCTAAAATGAAGGGGGAAATTATACGCTGAAATGGAAATCCAGTCCCCCTCCCCCTAACCTTTTTCCTTCGAGATTGCATCGCTTTCCTCCCCCCCCCCCCCACCTCCCACCCCCACCCTTCCTGGTCGTATGCATCACAGTACAGTTCTCAAATATGAAAAATTTCCGTTCTCTGCACATAGTTCTTGTTTAAATGGGTTTTGAAGTACCGTTCAGAGGTGCTCTGTTCTAACGTACAGTTCGTGCTACCAAACGCCTCTCCCTGTCCAGCAGAGTCTATTTCCTCCCCTATTTGCCACGATTGAAGGGCTTTTTTTTTTATTGAGACCGTTACCATTCTCCATACAGTTGGGATATTGTGCCCCTATGATTTTCTTCTGGGTTCCATCACCTCCGTTAAGGATGCTCCTGCTCATCGCACTCCAATGATGAGCCAGCCCCCCTTTAGAAGTTAGTCTGATCAGTCTTTTTACCCATGTTGCACTTTGCTTTACATCATGCCTTTACGTCTTTTATACGACCTCGTTTTGACGTAGAATGTTTATGGCAGTAACAAAGTGTGCATACATTGGCACGTTTAATGGTTCTCCGCTCGCAATGCTCGCAGCTAACCAGACTTCGTTTATTTCATGTTTAGCCAATTTTTAAAAGTTCCAGAATGAAATGAACAACGAAATGAGTAACATTCGAGTTGCTTTTCCTTTCTCTTTCGCGAAAGACAAGTTCACATTTGGCTCTTTGTTTTTTCCCTAATTTAACTCTTTCACGCAGAGTAAATGCGCAATCTGAAAGAGACATTTCAAACCCACCGAACTCCTTTCTCTTCATCCTAAAAAGTCCTAAAAATCCTTCCTAGAAAGCGATGTGGTCAATGACCGGCAATTATCCGCGAGTGTCGAGTCCGTTATCGAGTGTTCCAAGTTTCGCCACCTGAGACTTGTCAGCACTTCTTCGTCCTGCAAGGAACAGAGAGTGCCGTTAAGTTTGTTTCCCTCCGACCCACAACGTGGCGAAATGCCAAACTGCACTTTCCGTTTTTGCAACTCCCTGCACGTCTCATTACTCAACTGTCTTTTCTTCCGTACGCTTTCTGTCCACGGTAGCGAGCCCCTAAATAGCAACCCAAACATTCTCTCTTTCGCTCACTCCTTTTCATTAAATAAGGCGCTTATATATCTCGGCACAGCTACTTGCTCCAATACACAACAGATCCCCTTTGCCATCCATTTCATTAAATAAGGCGCTTATACATAACGGTAGACCTGCTTGCTCCGATACAGAAGAGATCTCCATTGCCATCCTTTTCATTAAATAAGACGCTTATAGATAACGGTAGACCTGCTTGCTCCGATACAGAAGAGATCTCCATTGCCATCCTTTTCATTAAATAAGACGCGTATAGATAACGGTAGACCTGCTTGCTCCGATACAGAAGAGATCTCCATTCCCATCCTTTTCATCAAATAAGATGCTGATAGATAACGGTAGACCTACTTGCTCCGATACAGAAGAGATCTCCATTGCCATCCTTTTCATTAAATAAAACGCTTATAGATAACTGTAGACCTGCTTGCTCCGATACAGAAGAGATCTCCATTCCCATCCTTTTCATCAAATAAGATGCTGATAGATAACGGTAGACCTACTTGCTCCGATACAGAAGAGATCTCCATTGCCATCCTTTTCATTAAATAAGACGCTTATAGATAACGGTAGACCTGCTTGCTCCGATACAGAAGAGATCTCCATTCCCATCCTTTTCATCAAATAAGATGCTGATAGATAACGGTAGACCTACTTGCTCCGATACAGAAGAGATCTCCATTGCCATCCTTTTCATTAAATAAGACGATTATATATAACTGTAGACCTGCTTGCTCCGATACAGAAGAGATCTCCATTGCCATCCTTTTCATTAAATAAGACGCTTATAGATAACGGTAGACCTGTTTGCTCCGATACAGAAGAGATCTCCATTGCCATCCTTTTCATTAAATAAGACGCTTATAGATAACGGTAGACCTGCTTGCTCCGATACAGAAGAGATCTCCATTCCCATCCTTTTCATCAAATAAGATGCTGATAGATAACGGTAGACCTACTTGCTCCGATACAGAAGAGATCTCCATTGCCATCCTTTTCATTAAATAAGGCGCTTATACATAACGGTAGACCTGCTTGATCCGATACAGAAGAGATCTCCATTGCCATCCTTTTCATTAAATAAGACGCTTATAGATAACTGTAGACCTGCTTGCTCCGATACAGAAGAGATCTCCATTGCCATCCTTTTCATTAAATAAGACGCTTATAGATAACTGTAGACCTGCTTGCTCCGATACAGAAGAGATCTCCATTGCCATTTTTTTCATTAAATAAGACACGTTTAAATAACTGTAGACCTGCTTGCTCCGATACAGAAGAGATCTCCATTGCCATCCTTTTCATTAAACCTGCTTGCTCCGATACAGAAGAGATCTCCATTCCCATCCTTTTCATCAAATAAGATGCTTATAGATAACGGTAGACCTGCTTGCTCCGATACAGAAGAGATCTCCATTGCCATCCTTTTCATTAAATAAGACGCTTATATATAACGATAGACCTGCATGCTCCGATACAGAAGAGATCTCCATTGCCATCCTTTTCATCAAATAAGATGCTTATAGATAACGGGAGACCTGCTTGTTCCAATACACAACAGATCCCCTTTGCCATCCTTTTCATTAAATAAGGCGCTTATACATAACGGTAGACCTGCTTGCTCCGATACAGAAGAGATCTCCATTGCCATCCTTTTCATTAAATAAGACGCTTATAGATAACTGTAGACCTGCTTGCTCCAATACACAACAGATCCACTTTGCCATCCTTTTCATTAAATAATGCGCTTATACATAACGGTAGACCTGCTTGCTCCGATACAGAAGAGATCTCCATTGCCATCCTATTCATTAAATAAGAAGCTTATAGATAACGGTAGACCTGCTTGCTCCGATACAGAAGAGATCTTCATTGCCATCCTTTTCATTAAATAAGGCGCTTATATATCTCGGCACAGCTACTTGCTCCAATACACAACAGATCCCCTTTGCCATCCATTTCATTAAATAAGGCGCTTATACATAACGGTAGACCTGCTTGCTCCGATGCAGAAGAGATCTCCATTGCCATCCTTTTCATTAAATAAGACGCTTATAGATAACTGTAGACCTGCTTGCTCCGATACAGAAGAGATCTTCATTGCCATCCTTTTCATTAAATAAGACGCTTATAGATAACGGTAGACCTGCTTGCTCCGATACAGAAGAGATCTCCATTGCCATCCTTTTCATTAAATAAGACGCTTATAGATAACTGTAGACTTGCTTGCTCCAATACACAACAGATCCCCTTTGCCATCCTTTTCATTAAATAAGGTGCTTATACATAACGGTAGTCCTGCTTGCTCCGATACAGAAGAGATCTCCATTGCCATCCTTTTCATTAAATAAGACGCTTATAGATAACTGTAGACCTGCCTTCTCCGATACAGTAGAGATCTCCATTGCCATCCTTTTCATTAAATAAGACGCTTATAGATAACGATAGACTTGCTTGCTCCGATACAGAAGAGATCTCCATTGCCATCCTTTTCATTAAATAAGACGATTATATATAACTGTAGACCTGCTTGCTCCGATACAGAAGAGATCTCCATTGCCATCCTTTTCATTAAATAAGGCGCTTATATATCTCGGCACAGCTACTTGCTCCAATACACAACAGATCCCCTTTGCCATCCATTTCATTAAATAAGGCGCTTATACATAACGGTAGACCTGCTTGCTCCGATGCAGAAAAGATCTCCATTGCCATCCTTTTCATTAAATAAGACGCTTATAGATAACTGTAGACCTGCTTGCTCCGATACAGAAGAGATCTTCATTGCCATCCTTTTCATTAAATAAGACGCTTATAGATAACGGTAGACCTGCTTGCTCCGATACAGAAGAGATCTCCATTGCCATCCTTTTCATTAAATAAGACGCTTATAGATAACTGTAGACTTGCTTGCTCCAATACACAACAGATCCACTTTGCCATCCTTTTCATTAAATAAGGTGCTTATACATAACGGTAGTCCTGCTTGCTCCGATACAGAAGAGATCTCCATTGCCATCCTTTTCATTAAATAAGACGCTTATAGATAACTGTAGACCTGCCTTCTCCGATACAGTAGAGATCTCCATTGCCATCCTTTTCATTAAATAAGACGCTTATAGATAACGATAGACCTGCTTGCTCCGATACGGAAGAGCAACTAGCAGTCAACTCGCAAGTTCTTCGTGATTCCTCTCTTAAGCATGCGCAGATATCTTCGACGAACAGATTGGAAGCGACATCCCGATGCATGTCTTCGATGACACGATCCTTGGGTTGCTCGTTTATTTCCCCTGCGTAACCTCACGAAAAGATTCTCCTGACCCCTTTGTCCTCTGCGTTATGTACCTTTTTTCCTCTTCTACTGGAATCAGCATAACAAGTGAATGTTGCGATTAATTATAAGTTATAATATGTAATATAATTTTAAATAAAAATTTAATAATATGTTATAATTATTTAGCTGTGTTTTTCTCATCCTAAAACGAAAAAAAAAATTACTAAACGCAGAAATGAGTGCACGTGTCCCTCGGCGATTTACACGTTCATCAGTTCACGTGGTTTTTGTTGTACACGGCTAAGAAAATTCAGCAAATTTCGGTGTACAATAACAGAATCGATTTTACATTTTAAGGATCGATTTTTTTTTCGTAGATATATTATGATGTAGCAATGACATAGCCCAAGAGAGATTATTATGATCTAAAAGTAAAAAAAAACAACATTTAAATGTTTTAATTGATATCATTTATTTTCAAGATGAAATAAAAAAACCTTATATTAAAAAATTGTCATCTGTAACAAGTTATATTTATATGCTTTCGCTAAATTTATATTCTTTCCATTTTCAATGCAATCTGTCTCGCGACATCATAATGAAAAGAAGCCTGTTTTGATTCGGCAGCGAGATCTGAATTTTCTAAACCCAATTTTTTAGACTAGTAAAAAACTACGTTTTATCTCGTTTATAGCAACAAGTTTAATTTAGTGTAACTGTAAATGGTAGCTAGGTAGTCACTGGAAGGAGAGCTATGCACCAATCCCCTGTGATGATGCATAGAACCGGCCAGGTTTAGCACCTAATGTCCGACCACGCCTTCTCATGATGCAGACCGTTAGTACCTTTCAAAAGAGATACTCTCTTGTGAAAGTGAACGGAAGAGGAGGGCTGCCAGATTAGTGTGGCCTACTGATCTGGACAACTATGGCTACTTTTCTTTTTTTTTTCTACCCTGCTGAGGAGTGGTCAAGCCACACAGGGTCCTGGTGCTGACCATATGCACCAACGTGAATGGAATAATGGTTCTGAGCTTGACCAAATATACTTTTCTGCAATTATTCATTAATCCATTTCTAATTGTTCTCTCCCATTCCTACTGCCTCCTTCGTTGTTTTCTATCTCTCTTAAAGATGTCGTTGATCTTGTTCCCAGGATCTCTTGCCCAAAACAACTTCTACTGAAGAGAGGCGACTCTTCATCCTCCTTCAATGCGCATTTTGAACTTTGTAATGAACTCTGGAGAAACTGTTTCGTTAAGCAGCAGATCTGCCTGGCTGGCGCTGTTTTTCAAAAGTGGATTCAAACTAAGATACGACCAAACTCCTGGCGTTAGATTCTCTTTGGCCAAAATCTTTTCGCAAAACTATTATATCTCTCGGAGTTGCGATGAATATTCAAAACAAGTCATTTCTGATGTATGAAAATTAACAGATTACTGTCACGCTCGGTGTTTCGTACACAATGATAAACAAATATGCAAGGTCATCTGAATTTGAATTCAATCCTAGATTTCGGCCTTTAATTCATTGGCATCGGAGGACGCTTCTGCACATAATTGGGCCCTGCATGCCAAATTCTCGGAAATACTTTCCATCATGTTGTCAGTAATCCTTAAATTAACTAGAGGATATTGATTTCCATTTCGTGGTGCGCGTGTTGTCTCTTTCCTTGATTGATAGATACGAGTCCGGAGTGACAAATCCACAGATCTTGAGGATTGGAGAAAGGATTGCTCGAAATCAGCCGATACAGGCAGGAGTGCTTAATTGCAATTCCGAATTACAGTTGAGATGCATGAGCTTGGAAATTTCCTTAAGCTGATGCGAGACAACTTCTGAAGTCGGTTGCTGCCCACTGCTAATGAAGAAAAGAAGATTCCATTTTAATTTGGTGTCAGCTTTCGATATTGTGTTTCGTGAATCGGTTTTCCCATCTCGCATCGTCGCTTTCCTTTCTGATCAGTCTCTTCTACGAAGGCGCCGACGGAGCCGCTTCCTTGACGAATGAGAGGAGAGATATGTAAATGCGCACTCAGTGGTCAAGTGGGTTTCGCGGAAAAAGAATTGGGTGGAAAATATTTGCTCGGAGGACGAAGGGCAGATTTCTCGTGCGAGGAGGGAAGGCAATCTGCCAACAGCAGACCTCAGCGATGGCAGCGGAACCGATGACGGCAGGGAAGGAAGACGAACGAGACAATGAATTGGTATCGGTGCCTCCTTGTAAATAGACCAGCGAAAGCCAGAACGATTAGAGCTCGATAATCCGGATCCTAATAATTTGGAATTCGCGATATTTCTCACACTGCCAAGTGACTCAGCCAATGATTAGAATAATAATTTATCTCCATTCTTTCATGAATAGGTATAACTTGATGCATATCCTTCACAGGTAATTGTAAAATATTAAATATCAATCAGAAAACGAATCTTGAAAGAATTCGTATTCTGACAGCAAATTTAAATAATCTTTGCTCTTGATAGTATTTTGTAAGGTATCTTTGTTGAAGTCCCCTATTATATAAACATTTTTAAGTTTAATACTATATAAAAAATCCTTAAATACTACTAAATATTCTTGAATTGTAAATTAAAAGAAAAAAAACATTGTGTGCTCTATAGAACACTGTAATTCATATATCACCTCAATTATCAGAAATAGCCAAAAGTTGAACTGTTTTCAGTTCTAGGTTAGAGAGCAAATCTACAATATTTTTGCCATCAATAAGTGCCCATCCCTCGCATTTTCTTGCTTCTCCAATAATGAAAAGAGGAATCTGTTTCATGCAGAGAAATCTCGTCTTCTTTCCCAAAGGAATTTCGGTTGAATAATAAAATGTCTTGATTTTACGTAAAAGCAGTAATATTCATTATTGCCCAATACTTATCATATTGCAGTGAAACACCCGCTACCAAAACAAGAAAATCATTTAAATCATTTATTAGATTCACTATTATCACATGATTACAGTATCATTTTTATATTCGACCATGTTCTACTAAGTGGAGTTAAGTATTTCTTATTTAATTTCTTATTCTCCTGATTTTCTTCTCAAATCTATTCTATCCATCTTGATCAAGGTAAATTGTAAATTAAAGTTTTTTTATAAATTCTCTCACTCCATAATCCATAAAGCAATTTTTTGTGTAGCGAGTAAAATTTACAAATTTTGAAAAATTTGTAGTTTTTATTGATAAGGCCAGCATTAAAATTTTTCGCTTCCTTTTCTTCCGTCATTTTTAATATCTATACGTTTCACCTTCTAAACTAGATATCTTGCAAATAACCTTCGGGAAATAAAGTATCCAAGGAAATTGTCCTGTAGACAAGAAATACTTGAAATACTTAGCTGAAAGAGATTGGTTGCCCTGATTGGGATTCCACTCAGGGCAACCAATTTTTATTCAGCTAATTGCCCTCATTAGATCTTTATTTTCTTTCTTCAGGAATACCAATAATCTTTAGATTTAGATTTATTAAATACAGTAGAATCGCAAATTTCGCCAATTCCATTTCTTGCAATATCTCCCGAGATTTTTCTCGCAATCTTGCTGCCACGTCAATTTCAAATCTGTCGCACCGAGAGGAAGCAACTCCACGAGTTCGACGATTTTGGGGGCTATTCTCTTTCTCGTGTGCTTAGAATTATTACTGTGCTTAGGTTCCTCGCCCATTGTATTAATAGCTGCATTGCATTCGGTTCTTTCACCTCTTAGCGGGAGGCTCAGTTGGTAGCGCGCCAGGCTCATAATCTGCAGTTCCCAGGTTCGAGTCCCAGCTGGGCCAGAATTGAGATTCATCTCCGCAACACTTCTCGCCCTGCCCTCGGCCAGTAGGGGACACCGATGGGCTTGGAAAGACTGCCCTCCGTCGGATGGGACGTAAAGCCGTGGTCCTGTGTGCGTTAGAGCTATACACTCTGCGAGTCAAAGAACACGCTGGATTGCCTTGACGGGAGGCTACCATCTATCTCCCAACAATGTTCCAGTGGGTCCCCTCCCCCAACCTTCTCTGAGCCTTCGGGGTCCTTGTGGCCTGGCCATTTAGCCCATGGTGTTCAAAAAAGTGCCGCTCAGAGGTAAAACAACCCAACCTCTTAGCGGCACTTTTTTTTGCACACAATGGGTAAAATGACCAGGTCACAAGGACCCCAAGGTTTGAGAGAAAGCTGGGGAAGAGAACCCACAAGACAGTTGTTAGGGAAGAGATGGAAGCCTCGCGTCGAGGATATGGTTCCAAGGTGCGCATGATATGATTCCCCTGCACACGGGACCACGGCTTAACGTCTCATCCAACAGACGATGCAATTCCCAAGTGCATCGGTGTCCCCTACTGGCCAATCTCGGGGTGGGGGTTTGGCGGAGATAAATCTTAACCCTGGCTCAGTTGAACTCGAACCTAGGAACTACAGATTACGAGACCGACGCTCTGTGAGCTGAGACAAGCCTCACAACTTATTTCGTTGGGAACTTAATGAAGAAATTTAGTAACTTTAAACTTTATTCGCAAAATTCCACTTACTTGACAGTTGAGAAGACAAAACCCTCGCTTACGTTTCGACTCTATTGTTGCCATTTATAATGTCATCTTCGAAATTTAATATTCTTCTATTCCTCTTATAATATCAGTGTCTTGTTTTACATTAATATTCTTATTTATTATATACGCTTCTTCTACTTTAATTCTTTCCCTTCATCATTTAAGTTCTGCTTAATACCTTGTTTGCGTTCTAAAATTACCTTTTCCAAATATTCATACTTTTCATGAGAAAGTTCATCAAGTTTTAAACATTTGTGTTAAAATCGATATTTTCAAGGACTTCTTCATTTCTCTTGTAGATGATAGAATTTTCATTCAAGTTTTTATTCACTGATGACCTTCTTGATTCACTTTCGCGTGACCTTGATTGATTTCGAATTCATCGTTCTTTCATCGTACCTTTCTGATTTCCTTACTTCACTTGTTACCAGGCCATTGTTGCCATTGTTGCTGTTGAAACTCTTAAAACCTGTCCATTTGCATCCGATTTCTCATTTTTGGATAAATTGATTCAGAAATTCTTGCCACACACATTCTAAATCATAGCTTAAAGGATTTGTGAGATTTGATCGTTTGTGAGATATCGTGGGAGAAGTTTTAAACTCTATCTTGAGAGCAGGAGGAGGGGGGGGGTGTACCAGGAAGTGTAGCTCTATCACTGAGTGGTACCTGTACAAAATTCGACGCTCAACAGACTTTGAATCGGATAATCCAAGGTCGGTTAATCGAGGTTACTCTGTATCGCAACAATTTGTCCCCCCCCCGTCATTTTCTGGCTAACCCCTGGTTGTATTATATTTTCCTCAGAGCTTCGGGCAGCCACTAAAACGGTTCCTGAATTCCACACAACACAGTTGGTTTAAAAACTCTTAAGCCCTCGCGTGAAGCATTTTAAGGATGAAATTTGACGGTGGTTCATTCCTTTGTGCGGGACTGATTTCACAAAAGAAAACTGAAACAAAAAGGGAGCACCCGAGAGAAGTAAAAATATCGTAAAAATAAAATTAAAAAAATTCTTCAAATATTGTTTTTTCTCTATCACGTGCGCAGCATTTGGCTCGTGATTCTTCTTTTCCGAATCTGTTGAACTGAATTTTGCGCGATTCTTCCTTCCCTTGCTTCAGAGGTCGTGTCCACCCGCAGATGACCACACAACGACTAAGTGCTTTCCTTCTTAGCCACTCTGCTGACGTGCCAAGTGTGCGAAAGCCAAGGCTTCTCCATCCGTCCTCTCGCATCATTCCTCGATGGCAACTTAGTGCAGACACTTCCCACGTGATACGACTTCCACCGAGTTTCTCTGTCCTAATCCTCTTTTCGTCTGCTCTCCCCCCCATCTCTGTTGTCCCTTTCTGCTGCGATGATAATAACTCTCAATCAATCATCGGATTCAATTACAGAAACCAGACGCGCACATTCAGTTTATTAAATATTTTCATCCGCCAGGGAGAGCCACTTTCTTTACAACAGTTCACTTGCTTCCTTGTAATACGTTCTTTCCATCTTTGAAGTCTGTTCTTCACTTTACGTAAACCGGTAATTTCATTTGTTCTCAATTATTATTTAAATTTCCTAAAATGTCAGACAATCCAGTTTTTGAAATATCTTTGATAATCTGATCTACAGTTGAAATAATGCGATGTTGAAAATGAGATGTTAACAAACCAGATTCCTGAACACAACGCCTCCTCTCTATCAAAAAAACCTTCTTTTTCACCCTTTCTGTAAATTTCTTCATTTTAAAATGACAACACTTGAGCTCCCCCACCCCCGGAGTCAGTTTGAATTTCGTGCGATGCAGAAGAAAGAGAAGAAATTTAAAACATTGCCTGACGAACCCATTGCTCCAATGAATAATCAGAATGCATAAACTGTTCAACGTTTCCGACTCCCGGGCCCTAAGTCTCAAGGAAAGCGTTGGAGCTAATTGTTTTGTCTCCCTTTTCTCCAGGTCTGCTCTTAGTTATTAATGATTCATTTAGCTAAAGTGGATGTGATTTTATAGTATTTGAAGATCATTTTATTGAAAAAATTGAGCTGAAAAAGTTTCATCCTCTCCCCTCCCCAACAATATTCCCTCGCTACGCCCCTGGGTGCAGATTTCGAAGACAGAAGTATCCTCTCTTTCCACCCACCAAAGGCACAGATGACAAAGATAGAAGCATACCTTCTCCACCCATCGTGTGCACAGATTCTAAAGAGAGAAGCATCCCCTCTCCACCCATCGTGCGTACAGATTCTAAGGAGAGAAGCATCCCCTCTCCACCCATCGTGCGTACAGATTCTAAGGAGGGAAGCATCCCCTCTCCACCCATCGTGCGTACAGATTCTAAGGAGGGAAGCATCCCCTCTCCACCCATCGTGTGTACAGATTCTAAGGAGAGAAGCATCCCCTCTCCACCCATCGTGTGTACAGATTCTAAGGAGGGAAGCATCCCCTCTCCACCCATCGTGTGTACAGATTCTAAGGAGAGAAGCATCCCCTCTCCACCCATCGTGCGTACAGATTCTAAGGAGAGAAGCATCCCCTCTCCACCCATCGTGCGTACAGATTCTAAGGAGGGAAGCATCCCCTCTCCACCCATCGTGTGTACAGATTCTAAGGAGGGAAGCATCCCCTCTCCACCCATCGTTTGTACAGATTCTAAGGATGGAAGCATCCCCTCTCCACCCATCGTGTGTACAGATTCTAAGGAGGGAAGCATCCCCTCTCCACCCATCGTGTGCACAGATTCTTAGGAGAGAAGCATCCCCTCTCCACCCATCGTGCGCATAGATTCTAAGGAGAGATGCATCCCCTCTCCACCCATCGTGCGCACAGATTCTAAGGAGAGATGCATCCCCTCTCCACCCATCGTGCGCACAGATTCTAAGGAGAGATGCATCCCCTCTCCACCCATCGTTTGTACAGATTCTAAGGAGAGAAGCATCCCCTCTCCACCCATCGTTTGTACAGATTCTAAGGATGGAAGCATCCCCTCTCCACCCATCGTGTGTACAGATTCTAAGGAGGGAAGCATCCCCTCTCCACCCATCGTGTGTACAGATTCTAAGGAGGGAAGCATCCCCTCTCCACCCATCGTGTGCACAGATTCTAAGGAGAGAAGCATCCCCTCTCCACCCATCGTGCGTACAGATTCTAAGGAGGGAAGCATCCCCTCTCCACCCATCGTGCGTACAGATTCTAAGGAGAGAAGCATCCCCTCTCCACCCATCGTGTGTACAGATTCTAAGGAGAGAAGCATCCCCTCTCCACCCATCGTGTGTACAGATTCTAAGGAGAGAAGCATCCCCTCTCCACCCATCGTGTGTACAGATTCTAAGGAGGGAAGCATCCCCTCTCCACCCATCGTTTGTACAGATTCTAAGGATGGAAGCATCCCCTCTCCACCCATCGTGTGTACAGATTCTAAGGAGGGAAGCATCCCCTCTCCACCCATCGTGTGCACAGATTCTAAGGAGAGAAGCATCCCCTCTCCACCCATCGTGTGCACAGATTCTAAGGAGAGATGCTTCCCCTCTCCACCCATCGTGCGCACAGATTCTAAGGAGAGATGCATCCCCTCTCCACCTATCGTGTGCACAGATTCTAAGGAGAGAAGCATCACCTCTCCACCCATCGTGTGTACAGATTCTAAGGAGAGAAGCATCCCCTCTCCACCCATCGTGTGTACAGATTCTAAGGAGGGAAGCATCCCCTCTCCACCCATCGTGTGCACAGATTCTAAGGAGAGAAGCATCCCCTCTCCACCCATCGTGCGCACAGATTCTAAGGAGAGATGCATCCTCTCTCCACCCATCGTGTGCACAGATTCTAAGGAGAGAAGCATCCCCTCTCCACCCATCGTGCGCATAGATTCTAAGGAGAGATGCATCCCCTCTCCACCCATCGTGCGCACAGATTCTAAGGAGAGATGCATCCCCTCTCCACCCATCGTGCGCACAGATTCTAAGGAGAGATGCATCCCCTCTCCACCCATCGTTTGTACAGATTCTAAGGAGAGAAGCATCCCCTCTCCACCCATCGTTTGTACAGATTCTAAGGATGGAAGCATCCCCTCTCCACCCATCGTGTGTACAGATTCTAAGGAGGGAAGCATCCCCTCTCCACCCATCGTGTGTACAGATTCTAAGGAGGGAAGCATCCCCTCTCCACCCATCGTGTGCACAGATTCTAAGGAGAGAAGCATCCCCTCTCCACCCATCGTGCGTACAGATTCTAAGGAGGGAAGCATCCCCTCTCCACCCATCGTGCGTACAGATTCTAAGGAGAGAAGCATCCCCTCTCCACCCATCGTGTGTACAGATTCTAAGGAGAGAAGCATCCCCTCTCCACCCATCGTGTGTACAGATTCTAAGGAGAGAAGCATCCCCTCTCCACCCATCGTGTGTACAGATTCTAAGGAGGGAAGCATCCCCTCTCCACCCATCGTTTGTACAGATTCTAAGGTTGGAAGCATCCACTCTCCACCCATCGTGTGTACAGATTCTAAGGAGGGAAGCATCCCCTCTCCACCCATCGTGTGCACAGATTCTAAGGAGAGAAGCATCCCCTCTCCACCCATCGTGTGCACAGATTCTAAGGAGAGATGCTTCCCCTCTCCACCCATCGTGCGCACAGATTCTAAGGAGAGATGCATCCCCTCTCCACCTATCGTGTGCACAGATTCTAAGGAGAGAAGCATCACCTCTCCACCCATCGTGTGTACAGATTCTAAGGAGAGAAGCATCCCCTCTCCACCCATCGTGTGTACAGATTCTAAGGAGGGAAGCATCCCCTCTCCACCCATCGTGTGCACAGATTCTAAGGAGAGAAGCATCCCCTCTCCACCCATCGTGCGCACAGATTCTAAGGAGAGATGCATCCCCTCTCCACCCATCGTGTGCACAGATTCTAAGGAGAGAAGCATCCCCTCTCCACCCATCGTGCGCATAGATTCTAAGGAGAGATGCATCCCCTCTCCACCCATCGTGCGCACAGATTCTAAGGAGAGATGCATCCCCTCTCCACCCATCGTGCGCACAGATTCTAAGGAGAGATGCATCCCCTCTCCACCCATCGTTTGTACAGATTCTAAGGAGAGAAGCATCCCCTCTCCACCCATCGTTTGTACAGATTCTAAGGATGGAAGCATCCCCTCTCCACCCATCGTGTGTACAGATTCTAAGGAGGGAAGCATCCCCTCTCCACCCATCGTGTGTACAGATTCTAAGGAGGGAAGCATCCCCTCTCCACCCATCGTGTGCACAGATTCTAAGGAGAGAAGCATCCCCTCTCCACCCATCGTGCGTACAGATTCTAAGGAGGGAAGCATCCCCTCTCCACCCATCGTGCGTACAGATTCTAAGGAGAGAAGCATCCCCTCTCCACCCATCGTGTGTACAGATTCTAAGGAGAGAAGCATCCCCTCTCCACCCATCGTGTGTACAGATTCTAAGGAGAGAAGCATCCCCTCTCCACCCATCGTGTGTACAGATTCTAAGGAGGGAAGCATCCCCTCTCCACCCATCGTTTGTACAGATTCTAAGGATGGAAGCATCCACTCTCCACCCATCGTGTGTACAGATTCTAAGGAGGGAAGCATCCCCTCTCAACCCATCGTGTGCACAGATTCTAAGGAGAGAAGCATCCCCTCTCCACCCATCGTGTGCACAGATTCTAAGGAGAGATGCTTCCCCTCTCCACCCATCGTGCGCACAGATTCTAAGGAGAGATGCATCCCCTCTCCACCTATCGTGTGCACAGATTCTAAGGAGAGAAGCATCACCTCTCCACCCATCGTGTGTACAGATTCTAAGGAGAGAAGCATCCCCTCTCCACCCATCGTGTGTACAGATTCTAAGGATGGAAGCATCCCCTCTCCACCCATCGTGTGCACAGATTCTAAGGAGAGAAGCATCCCCTCTCCACCCATCGTGCGCACAGATTCTAAGGAGAGATGCTTCCCCTCTTCACCCATCGTGTGCACAGATTCTAAGGAGAGAAGCATCCCCTCTCCACCCATCGTGTGCACAGATTCTAAGGAGAGATGCTTCCCCTCTCCACCCATCGTGTGCACAGATTCTAAGGAGAGAAGCATCCCCTCTCCACCCATCGTGCGCACAGATTCTAAGGAGAGATGCATCCCCTCTCCACCCATCGTGCGCACAGATTCTAAGGAGAGATGCATCCCCTCTCCACCCATCGTGCGCACAGATTCTAAGGAGAGATGCTTCCCCTCTCCACCCATCGTGCGCACAGATTCTAAGGAGAGATGCATCCCCTCTCCACCTATCGTGTGCACAGATTCTAAGGAGAGAAGCATCCCCTCTCCACCCATCGTGCGCACAGATTCTAAGGAGAGATGCATCCCCTCTCCACCCATCGTGCGCACAGATTCTAAGGAGAGATGCATCCCCTCTCCACCTATCGTGTGCACAGATTCTAAGGAGAGAAGCATCCCCTCTCCACCCATCGTGTGCACAGATTCTAAGGAGAGAAGCATCCCCTCTCCACCCATCGTGTGTACAGATTCTAAGGAGGGAAGCATCCCCTCTCCACCCATCGTGTGCACAGATTCTAAGGAGAGAAGCATCCCCTCTCCACCCATCGTGCGCACAGATTCTAAGGAGAGATGCATCCCCTCTCCACCCATCGTGCGTACAGATTCTAAGGAGAGAAGCATCCCCTCTCCACCCATCGTGTGTACAGATTCTAAGGAGGGAAGCATCCCCTCTCCACCCATCGTGTGTACAGATTCTAAAGATGGAAGCATCCCCTCTCCACCCATCGTGTGTACAGATTCTAAGGAGGGAAGCATCCCCTCTCCACTCATCGTTTGTACAGATTCTAAGGATGGAAGCATCCCCTCTCCACCCATCGTGTGTACAGATTCTAAGGAGGGAAGCATCCCCTCTCCACCCATCGTGTGCACAGATTCTAAGGAGCGAAGCATCCCTTCTCCACCCATCGTGTGCACAGATTCTAAGGAGAGATGCATCCCCTCTCCACCCATCGTGCGCACAGATTCTAAGGAGAGATGCATCCCCTCTCCACCTATCGTGTGCACAGATTCTAAGGAGAGAAGCATCCCCTCTCCACCCATCGTGTGTACAGATTCTAAGGAGAGAAGCATCCCCTCTCCACCCATCGTGTGTACAGATTCTAAGGAGGGAAGCATCCCCTCTCCACCCATCGTTTGTACAGATTCTAAGGATGGAAGCATCCCCTCTCCACCCATCGTGTGTACAGATTCTAAGGAGGGAAGCATCCCCTCTCCACCCATCGTGTGCACAGATTCTAAGGAGAGAAGCATCCCCTCTCCACCCATCGTGTGCACAGATTCTAAGGAGAGATGCTTCCCCTCTCCACCCATCGTGCGCACAGATTCTAAGGAGAGATGCATCCCCTCTCCACCTATCGTGTGCACAGATTCTAAGGAGAGAAGCATCACCTCTCCACCCATCGTGTGTACAGATTCTAAGGAGAGAAGCATCCCCTCTCCACCCATCGTGTGTACAGATTCTAAGGAGGGAAGCATCCCCTCTCCACCCATCGTGTGCACAGATTCTAAGGAGAGAAGCATCCCCTCTCCACCCATCGTGCGCACAGATTCTAAGGAGAGATGCATCCCCTCTCCACCCATCGTGTGCACAGATTCTAAGGAGAGAAGCATCCCCTCTCCACCCATCGTGCGCATAGATTCTAAGGAGAGATGCATCCCCTCTCCACCCATCGTGCGCACAGATTCTAAGGAGAGATGCATCCCCTCTCCACCCATCGTGCGCACAGATTCTAAGGAGAGATGCATCCCCTCTCCACCCATCGTTTGTACAGATTCTAAGGAGAGAAGCATCCCCTCTCCACCCATCGTTTGTACAGATTCTAAGGATGGAAGCATCCCCTCTCCACCCATCGTGTGTACAGATTCTAAGGAGGGAAGCATCCCCTCTCCACCCATCGTGTGTACAGATTCTAAGGAGGGAAGCATCCCCTCTCCACCCATCGTGTGCACAGATTCTAAGGAGAGAAGCATCCCCTCTCCACCCATCGTGCGTACAGATTCTAAGGAGGGAAGCATCCCCTCTCCACCCATCGTGCGTACAGATTCTAAGGAGAGAAGCATCCCCTCTCCACCCATCGTGTGTACAGATTCTAAGGAGAGAAGCATCCCCTCTCCACCCATCGTGTGCACAGATTCTAAGGAGAGAAGCATCCCCTCTCCACCCATCGTGCGTACAGATTCTAAGGAGGGAAGCATCCCCTCTCCACCCATCGTGCGTACAGATTCTAAGGAGAGAAGCATCCCCTCTCCACCCATCGTGTGTACAGATTCTAAGGAGAGAAGCATCCCCTCTCCACCCATCGTGTGTACAGATTCTAAGGAGAGAAGCATCCCCTCTCCACCCATCGTGTGTACAGATTCTAAGGAGGGAAGCATCCCCTCTCCACCCATCGTTTGTACAGATTCTAAGGATGGAAGCATCCCCTCTCCACCCATCGTGTGTACAGATTCTAAGGAGGGAAGCATCCCCTCTCCACCCATCGTGTGCACAGATTCTAAGGAGAGAAGCATCCCCTCTCCACCCATCGTGTGCACAGATTCTAAGGAGAGATGCTTCCCCTCTCCACCCATCGTGCGCACAGATTCTAAGGAGAGATGCATCCCCTCTCCACCTATCGTGTGCACAGATTCTAAGGAGAGAAGCATCACCTCTCCACCCATCGTGTGTACAGATTCTAAGGAGAGAAGCATCCCCTCTCCACCCATCGTGTGTACAGATTCTAAGGAGGGAAGCATCCCCTCTCCACCCATCGTGTGCACAGATTCTAAGGAGAGAAGCATCCCCTCTCCACCCATCGTGCGCACAGATTCTAAGGAGAGATGCATCCCCTCTCCACCCATCGTGTGCACAGATTCTAAGGAGAGAAGCATCCCCTCTCCACCCATCGTGCGCATAGATTCTAAGGAGAGATGCATCCCCTCTCCACCCATCGTGCGCACAGATTCTAAGGAGAGATGCATCCCCTCTCTACCCATCGTGCGCACAGATTCTAAGGAGAGATGCATCCCCTCTCCACCCATCGTTTGTACAGATTCTAAGGAGAGAAGCATCCCCTCTCCACCCATCGTTTGTACAGATTCTAAGGATGGAAGCATCCCCTCTCCACCCATCGTGTGTACAGATTCTAAGGAGGGAAGCATCCCCTCTCCACCCATCGTGTGTACAGATTCTAAGGAGGGAAGCATCCCCTCTCCACCCATCGTGTGCACAGATTCTAAGGAGAGAAGCATCCCCTCTCCACCCATCGTGCGTACAGATTCTAAGGAGGGAAGCATCCCCTCTCCACCCATCGTGCGTACAGATTCTAAGGAGAGAAGCATCCCCTCTCCACCCATCGTGTGTACAGATTCTAAGGAGAGAAGCATCCCCTCTCCACCCATCGTGTGCACAGATTCTAAGGAGAGAAGCATCCCCTCTCCACCCATCGTGCGTACAGATTCTAAGGAGGGAAGCATCCCCTCTCCACCCATCGTGCGTACAGATTCTAAGGAGAGAAGCATCCCCTCTCCACCCATCGTGTGTACAGATTCTAAGGAGAGAAGCATCCCCTCTCCACCCATCGTGTGTACAGATTCTAAGGAGAGAAGCATCCCCTCTCCACCCATCGTGTGTACAGATTCTAAGGAGGGAAGCATCCCCTCTCCACCCATCGTTTGTACAGATTCTAAGGATGGAAGCATCCCCTCTCCACCCATCGTGTGTACAGATTCTAAGGAGGGAAGCATCCCCTCTCCACCCATCGTGTGCACAGATTCTAAGGAGAGAAGCATCCCCTCTCCACCCATCGTGTGCACAGATTCTAAGGAGAGATGCTTCCCCTCTCCACCCATCGTGCGCACAGATTCTAAGGAGAGATGCATCCCCTCTCCACCTATCGTGTGCACAGATTCTAAGGAGAGAAGCATCACCTCTCCACCCATCGTGTGTACAGATTCTAAGGAGAGAAGCATCCCCTCTCCACCCATCGTGTGTACAGATTCTAAGGAGGGAAGCATCCCCTCTCCACCCATCGTGTGCACAGATTCTAAGGAGAGAAGCATCCCCTCTCCACCCATCGTGCGCACAGATTCTAAGGAGAGATGCATCCCCTCTCCACCCATCGTGTGCACAGATTCTAAGGAGAGAAGCATCCCCTCTCCACCCATCGTGCGCATAGATTCTAAGGAGAGATGCATCCCCTCTCCACCCATCGTGCGCACAGATTCTAAGGAGAGATGCATCCCCTCTCCACCCATCGTGCGCACAGATTCTAAGGAGAGATGCATCCCCTCTCCACCCATCGTTTGTACAGATTCTAAGGAGAGAAGCATCCCCTCTCCACCCATCGTTTGTACAGATTCTAAGGATGGAAGCATCCCCTCTCCACCCATCGTGTGTACAGATTCTAAGGAGGGAAGCATCCCCTCTCCACCCATCGTGTGTACAGATTCTAAGGAGGGAAGCATCCCCTCTCCACCCATCGTGTGCACAGATTCTAAGGAGAGAAGCATCCCCTCTCCACCCATCGTGCGTACAGATTCTAAGGAGGGAAGCATCCCCTCTCCACCCATCGTGCGTACAGATTCTAAGGAGAGAAGCATCCCCTCTCCACCCATCGTGTGTACAGATTCTAAGGAGAGAAGCATCCCCTCTCCACCCATCGTGTGTACAGATTCTAAGGAGAGAAGCATCCCCTCTCCACCCATCGTGTGTACAGATTCTAAGGAGGGAAGCATCCCCTCTCCACCCATCGTTTGTACAGATTCTAAGGATGGAAGCGTCCACTCTCCACCCATCGTGTGTACAGATTCTAAGGAGGGAAGCATCCCCTCTCCACCCATCGTGTGCACAGATTCTAAGGAGAGAAGCATCCCCTCTCCACCCATCGTGTGCACAGATTCTAAGGAGAGATGCTTCCCCTCTCCACCCATCGTGCGCACAGATTCTAAGGAGAGATGCATCCCCTCTCCACCTATCGTGTGCACAGATTCTAAGGAGAGAAGCATCACCTCTCCACCCATCGTGTGTACAGATTCTAAGGAGAGAAGCATCCCCTCTCCACCCATCGTGTGTACAGATTCTAAGGATGGAAGCATCCCCTCTCCACCCATCGTGTGCACAGATTCTAAGGAGAGAAGCATCCCCTCTCCACCCATCGTGCGCACAGATTCTAAGGAGAGATGCTTCCCCTCTTCACCCATCGTGTGCACAGATTCTAAGGAGAGAAGCATCCCCTCTCCACCCATCGTGTGCACAGATTCTAAGGAGAGATGCTTCCCCTCTCCACCCATCGTGTGCACAGATTCTAAGGAGAGAAGCATCCCCTCTCCACCCATCGTGCGCACAGATTCTAAGGAGAGCAGCATCCCCTCTCCACCCATCGTGCGCACAGATTCTAAGGAGAGATGCATCCCCTCTCCACCCATCGTGCGCACAGATTCTAAGGAGAGATGCATCCCCTCTCCACCCATCGTGCGCACAGATTCTAAGGAGAGATGCATCCCCTCTCCACCCATCGTGCGCACAGATTCTAAGGAGAGATGCTTCCCCTCTCCACCCATCGTGCGCACAGATTCTAAGGAGAGATGCATCCCCTCTCCACCTATCGTGTGCACAGATTCTAAGGAGAGAAGCATCCCCTCTCCACCCATCGTGCGCACAGATTCTAAGGAGAGATGCATCCCCTCTCCACCCATCGTGCGCACAGATTCTAAGGAGAGATGCATCCACCTCTCCACCCATCGTGCGTACAGATTCTAAGGAGAGAAGCATCCCCTCTCCACCCATCGTGTGTACAGATTCTAAGGAGGGAAGCATCCCCTCTCCACCCATCGTGTGTACAGATTCTAAAGATGGAAGCATCCCCTCTCCACCCATCGTGTGTACAGATTCTAAGGAGGGAAGCATCCCCTCTCCACCCATCGTGTGTACAGATTCTAAAGATGGAAGCATCCCCTCTCCACCCATCGTGTGTACAGATTCTAAGGAGGGAAGCATCCCCTCTCCACCCATCGTTTGTACAGATTCTAAGGATGGAAGCATCCCCTCTCCACCCATCGTGTGTACAGATTCTAAGGAGGGAAGCATCCCCTCTCCACCCATCGTGTGCACAGATTCTAAGGAGCGAAGCATCCCTTCTCCACCCATCGTGTGCACAGATTCTAAGGAGAGATGCATCCCCTCTCCACCCATCGTGCGCACAGATTCTAAGGAGAGATGCATTCCCTCTCCACCCATCGTGTGCACAGATTCTAAGGAGAGAAGCATCCCCTCTCCACCCATCGTGTGTACAGATTCTAAGGAGAGAAGCATCCCCTCTCCACCCATCGTGTGTACAGATTTTAAGGAGGGAAGCATCCCCTCTCCACCCATCGTTTGTACAGATTCTAAGGATGGAAGCATCCCCTCTCCACCCATCGTGTGTACAGATTCTAAGGAGGGAAGCATCCCCTCTCCACCCATCGTGTGCACAGATTCTAAGGAGAGAAGCATCCCCTCTCCACCCATCGTGCGCACAGATTCTAAGGAGAGATGCATCCCCTCTCCACCTATCGTGTGCACAGATTCTAAGGAGAGAAGCATCCCCTCTCCGCCCATCGTGCGCACAGATTCTAAGGAGAGATGCATCCCCTCTCCACCCATCGTGCGCACAGATTCTAAGGAGAGATGCATCCCCTCTCCACCTATCGTGTGCACAGATTCTAAGGAGAGAAGCATCCCCTCTCCACCCATCGTGCGCACAGATTCTAAGGATAGATGCATCCCCTCTCCACCCATCGTGCGCACAGATTCTAAGGAGAGATGCATCCCTTCTCCACCTATCGTGTGCACAGATTCTAAGGAGAGAAGCATCCCCTCTCCACCCATCGTGCGCACAGATTCTAAGGAGAGATGCATCCCCTCTCCACCCATCGTGCGCACAGATTCTAAGGAGAGATGCATCCCCTCTAAACCTATCGTGTGCACAGATTCTAAGGAGAGAAGCATCCCCTCTCCACCCATCGTGGGCACAGATTCTAAGGAGAGAAGCATCCCCTCTCCACCCATCGTGTGTACAGATTCTAAGGAGGGAATCATCCCCTCTCCACCCATCGTTTGTACAGATTCTAAGGATGGAAGCATCCCCTCTCCACCCATCGTGTGTACAGATTCTAAGGAGGGAAGCATCCCCTCTCCATCCATCGTGTGCACAGATTCTAAGGAGAGAAGCATCCCCTCTCCACCCATCGTGCGCACAGATTCTAAGGAGAGATGCATCCCCTCTCCACCCATCGTGCGCACAGATTATAAGGAGAGATGCATCCCCTCTCCACCTATCGTGTGCACAGATTCTAAAGAGAGAAGCATCACCTCTCCACCCATCGTGTGTACAGATTCTAAGGAGAGAAGCATCCCCTCTCCACCCATCGTGTGTACAGATTCTAAGGAGAGAAGCATCCCCTCTCCACCCATCGTGTGTACAGATTCTAAGGAGAGAAGCATCCCCTCTCCACCCATCGTGTGTACAGATTCTAAGGAGAGAAGCATCCCCTCTCCACCCATCGTGTGTACAGATTCTAAGGAGAGAATTATCTCCTCTCCACCCGTCGTGTGTACAGATTCTAAAGAGAGAAGCATCCCCTCTCCATCCACCATGTGTGCAGATTCTAAAGAGGTAAGTATCTCCGCTCCATCTACCAAGAGTACAGATTAAAAAGAGGGAAGTATCCCCTCTCAACCCACCAAGGGCGCAGATTTCAAAGAGGGAAGTGACCCAATCTCAACCCACCAAGGGCGCAGATTACAAAGAGGGAAGTATCCCCTCTCAACCCACCAAGGGCGCAGATGACAAAGAGTGAAATATCCCCTCTCAACCCACCAAGGGCGCAGATTTCAAAGAGGGAAGTGTCCCCTCTCTCCCTGCTTCAAGGGCACAGATGGCAAAAGATAGATGTATCCCCTCTCCATACATCAAGGGCGCAGATTAAAAAGAGGGAAGTATCCCCTCTCTACCCACCAAGGGCGCAGATTACAAAGAGAGAAGTATCCCCTCTCAACCTACATGGGTACAGATTACAAAGAGGGAAGTATCCCCTACCAACCCACCAAGGGCGCAGATTATTAGGAGGTCAGTATTCCCTCTCAACCCACCAAGGGCGCAGATTTCAAAGAGGGAAGTGTCCCCTCTCTCCCCGCGTCAAGGGCACAGATGGCAAAAGATAGATGTATCCCCTCTCCATACATCAAGGGCGCAGATTAAAAAGAGGGAAGTATCCCCTCTCTACCCACCAAGGGCGCAGATTACAAAGAGAGAAGTATCCCCTCTCAACCTACAAGGGTACAGATTACAAAGAGGGAAGTATCCCCTCCCAACCCACCAAGGGCGCAGATTATTAGGAGGTAAGTATTCCCTCTCATCCCACCAAGGGCGCAGATTTCAAAGAGGGAAGTGTCCCCTCTCTCCCCGCGTCAAGGGCACAGATGGCAAAAGATAGATGTATCCCCTCTCCATACATCAAGGGCGCAGATTAAAAAGAGGGAAGTATCCCCTCTCTACCCACCAAGGGCGCAGATTACAAAGAGAGAAGTATCCCCTCTCAACCTACAAGGCTACAGATTACAAAGAGGGAAGTATCCCCTCCCAACCCACCAAGGGCGCAGATTATTAGGAGGTCAGTATTCCCTCTCTACCCACCAAGGGCGCAGATTTCAAAGAGGGAAGTGTCCCCTCTCTCCCCGCGTCAAGGGCACAGATGGCAAAAGATAGATGTATCCCCTCTCCATACATCAAGGGCGCAGATTAAAAAGAGGGAAGTATCCCCTCTCTACCCACCAAGGGCGCAGATTACAAAGAGAGAAGTATCCCCTCTCAACCTACAAGGCTACAGATTACAAAGAGGGAAGTATCCCCTCCCAACCCACCAAGGGCGCAGATTATTAGGAGGTCAGTATTCCCTCTCTACCCACCAAGGGCGCAGATTTCAAAGAGGGAAGTGTCCCCTCTCTCCCCGCGTCAAGGGCACAGATGGCAAAAGATAGATGTATCCCCTCTCCATACATCAAGGGCGCAGATTAAAAAGAGGGAAGTATCCCCTCTCTACCCACCAAGGGCGCAGATTACAAAGAGAGAAGTATCCCCTCTCAACCTACATGGGTACAGATTACAAAGAGGGAAGTATCCCCTACCAACCCACCAAGGGCGCAGATTATTAGGAGGTCAGTATTCCCTCTCAACCCACCAAGGGCGCAGATTTCAAAGAGGGAAGTGTCCCCTCTCTCCCCGCGTCAAGGGCACAGATGGCAAAAGATAGATGTATCCCCTCTCCATACATCAAGGGCGCAGATTAAAAAGAGGGAAGTATCCCCTCTCTACCCACCAAGGGCGCAGATTACAAAGAGAGAAGTATCCCCTCTCAACCTACAAGGGTACAGATTACAAAGAGGGAAGTATCCCCTCCCAACCCACCAAGGGCGCAGATTATTAGGAGGTAAGTATTCCCTCTCATCCCACCAAGGGCGCAGATTTCAAAGAGGGAAGTGTCCCCTCTCTCCCCGCGTCAAGGGCACAGATGGCAAAAGATAGATGTATCCCCTCTCCATACATCAAGGGCGCAGATTAAAAAGAGGGAAGTATCCCCTCTCTACCCACCAAGGGCGCAGATTACAAAGAGAGAAGTATCCCCTCTCAACCTACAAGGCTACAGATTACAAAGAGGGAAGTATCCCCTCCCAACCCACCAAGGGCGCAGATTATTAGGAGGTAAGTATTCCCTCTCATCCCACCAAGGGCGCAGATTTCAAAGAGGGAAGTGTCCCCTCTCTCCCCGCGTCAAGGGCACAGATGGCAAAAGATAGATGTATCCCCTCTCCATACATCAAGGGCGCAGATTAAAAAGAGGGAAGTATCCCCTCTCTACCCACCAAGGGCGCAGATTACAAAGAGAGAAGTATCCCCTCTCAACCTACAAGGCTACAGATTACAAAGAGGGAAGTATCCCCTCCCAACCCACCAAGGGCGCAGATTATTAGGAGGTCAGTATTCCCTCTCTACCCACCAAGGGCGCAGATTTCAAAGAGGGAAGTGTCCCCTCTCTCCCCGCGTCAAGGGCACAGATGGCAAAAGATAGATGTATCCCCTCTCCATACATCAAGGGCGCAGATTAAAAAGAGGGAAGTATCCCCTCTCTACCCACCAAGGGCGCAGATTACAAAGAGAGAAGTATCCCCTCTCAACCTACAAGGCTACAGATTACAAAGAGGGAAGTATCCCCTCCCAACCCACCAAGGGCGCAGATTATTAGGAGGTCAGTATTCCCTCTCTACCCACCAAGGGCGCAGATTTCAAAGAGGGAAGTGTCCCCTCTCTCCCCGCGTCAAGGGCACAGATGGCAAAAGATAGATGTATCCCCTCTCCATACATCAAGGGCGCAGATTAAAAAGAGGGAAGTATCCCCTCTCTACCCACCAAGGGCGCAGATTACAAAGAGAGAAGTATCCCCTCTCAACCTACAAGGCTACAGATTACAAAGAGGGAAGTATCCCCTCCCAACCCACCAAGGGCGCAGATTATTAGGAGGTAAGTATTCCCTCACAACCCACCAAGGGCGCAGATTAAAAAGAGGGAAGTATCCCCTCTCTACCCACCAAGGGCGCAGATTACAAAGAGAGAAGTATCCCCTCTCAACCTACATGGGTACAGATTACAAAGAGGGAAGTATCCCCTACCAACCCACCAAGGGCGCAGATTATTAGGAGGTCAGTATTCCCTCTCAACCCACCAAGGGCGCAGATTTCAAAGAGGGAAGTGTCCCCTCTCTCCCCGCGTCAAGGGCACAGATGGCAAAAGATAGATGTATCCCCTCTCCATACATCAAGGGCGCAGATTAAAAAGAGGGAAGTATCCCCTCTCTACCCACCAAGGGCGCAGATTACAAAGAGAGAAGTATCCCCTCTCAACCTACAAGGGTACAGATTACAAAGAGGGAAGTATCCCCTCCCAACCCACCAAGGGCGCAGATTATTAGGAGGTAAGTATTCCCTCTCATCCCACCAAGGGCGCAGATTTCAAAGAGGGAAGTGTCCCCTCTCTCCCCGCGTCAAGGGCACAGATGGCAAAAGATAGATGTATCCCCTCTCCATACATCAAGGGCGCAGATTAAAAAGAGGGAAGTATCCCCTCTCTACCCACCAAGGGCGCAGATTACAAAGAGAGAAGTATCCCCTCTCAACCTACAAGGCTACAGATTACAAAGAGGGAAGTATCCCCTCCCAACCCACCAAGGGCGCAGATTATTAGGAGGTAAGTATTCCCTCTCTACCCACCAAGGGCGCAGATTTCAAAGAGGGAAGTGTCCCCTCTCTCCCCGCGTCAAGGGCACAGATGGCAAAAGATAGATGTATCCCCTCTCCATACATCAAGGGCGCAGATTAAAAAGAGGGAAGTATCCCCTCTCTACCCACCAAGGGCGCAGATTACAAAGAGAGAAGTATCCCCTCTCAACCTACAAGGGTACAGATTACAAAGAGGGAAGTATCCCCTCCCAACCCACCAAGGGCGCAGATTATTAGGAGGTAAGTATTCCCTCTCATCCCACCAAGGGCGCAGATTTCAAAGAGGGAAGTGTCCCCTCTCTCCCCGCGTCAAGGGCACAGATGGCAAAAGATAGATGTATCCCCTCTCCATACATCAAGGGCGCAGATTAAAAAGAGGGAAGTATCCCCTCTCTACCCACCAAGGGCGCAGATTACAAAGAGAGAAGTATCCCCTCTCAACCTACAAGGCTACAGATTACAAAGAGGGAAGTATCCCCTCCCAACCCACCAAGGGCGCAGATTATTAGGAGGTCAGTATTCCCTCTCTACCCACCAAGGGCGCAGATTTCAAAGAGGGAAGTGTCCCCTCTCTCCCCGCGTCAAGGGCACAGATGGCAAAAGATAGATGTATCCCCTCTCCATACATCAAGGGCGCAGATTAAAAAGAGGGAAGTATCCCCTCTCTACCCACCAAGGGCGCAGATTACAAAGAGAGAAGTATCCCCTCTCAACCTACAAGGCTACAGATTACAAAGAGGGAAGTATCCCCTCCCAACCCACCAAGGGCGCAGATTATTAGGAGGTAAGTATTCCCTCACAACCCACCAAGGGCGCAGATTTCAAAGAGAGAGTGTCCCTTCTCTACCCACCAAGGGCGCAGATTTCAAAGAGGGAAGTGTCCCCTCTCTCCCCGCGTTAAGGGCACAGATGGCAAAAGATAGATGTATTCCCTCTCCATACACCAAGGGCATAAGTGATAAAGAGAAAAGTATCCTTCTGCACCCACCAGTGGAATAGGTGACAAAGAGAATGGTGTCTCCCCTCCATTCACCAAGAGCACAGATGATAAAGAACGCTCTGGCATGTATCTCGAGAGTCGTGGGTCCGCATTCCGCACCGTTGGCAATAGTTTTTCCTCCATAATCATTTAGGTGAAGAGGGAAGTTCCTTTCTCCCCCCCACAAAAGGAAATTTCTCCCCTCAGCAAACGCCATGGTGGTAATTGGGTCACGCGACGGAGAGATAACCCACTGTGTTGTAGATTCTTGATCTTGAAAGAAACGATCGCATTCCCGTCTTTCTTCGCCCCCGAGTGAACAGATGCAGCTCCGCCCACCTCGCGGAGCCGCACGAAGGCATTGCCACCACTTCCGCTCCGTAACAAGTGCGACGAGTCTATTTCTGTCGACTCTTCGCTTCCCTCCCCGAGAGAGAACTGTCGAGAGTTGTGACTGTTGCTGCTATCTCAGCAGAAACAGAGTTTTCGGGATCTCCATTTTTCCTTCGTTGTCAATGCTCAGAGGAATGTTGCCAGGCATCTTCGTCTTTCGCTTTCCAGATAACTGCCATCCGATAATATGGAAAAATAAGGTCCCCATTATAACCTCACTCTTCTCTTGCCAAGCGATGCTCCATTAATCTTTGCGCAATCTGAGGTCAAGGAGCACAAGTGCCTTCACTTCATTTCGTAACGGACAACCTGGCGAAAGGTTAATAAAGGTCATCTTGCTGTGCAGCTGACGACGAATCAGTGTGCCAAGATGCCATGCCTGCAGCCAGCTGTTGCCCTGCATTGCAGCACTCTCCCCTAGCATCAGAATTCAAAAAGGGATTGCTAAAGTCATTTGTAACATTCCGTGGTTATTTTTTTTTGGTTGCCATTAACACGTTAAAAATATTCTTCGTGAAAATTAGAGCTTAAGGCAGTGGTATCGTAAAATAGATGAGGCTATCTCCCTCATTTCATGATTTAATGCTTCGTGCATTTTTCTGTTTCAGGAATAATCGGGACGTTCAATATTTCTTATCAGAATTTAACTTCAAATGATGGAGCTTTGTGGATTCTGCATTCGCTTCATATAAGTGAAATGTTGTCAAAAGAGATCGAAAACAACTTTGTTTTTTTGGAAAAAAATTCTTAGACTTTCTGTGGCCTCGTTTCGACCTTATCTTGAGTTCAAATGGCAAGTCGTCTCAAGTGAAACAAAACTACATCATATCTGCTCCGGCGGATATGGGATGCTGATATGCAGAGAAAGTGAAGTTTTCATGTGCCCAATTTTGAACCCTTTAACAATACTAATTCGTACTAATGGGTGATTGGAAAATGCCCTTGTATATTAAATATGTCATCGTGATGCATTATTAGCCATGTAGAACACAAAACGAATTTGTCATTTATGAAAAAGTTTCGTTTTCTCATCCTCTAGGGTTAAGGGGCAAATCAGTCATTGTGTTACGCTCACCCCTCAGTTGGAGACGCACTGATTGGTGAATGTTTTTGTCGCGTGGTGTTTTCTTCCCTTCACTAACTGTTAACGATTATATCGGATAGCAAAGAAAAATGGCGCAGTAACCTAAGCCCTCCCCTTGCGCAGGAGGTGTATCAATTTGGTGAATAAATTCAATGCTCACTCTGGTTCTGCAAAAGCATAACAAAAAGATTTAATGTTTAATTTTTTCATTGTGGGATAAACTGTCCTAATTTCGATAGATTCAATGCACACTAATTTTCTATTTGTAGGCACTGCCGAGACTCAATTTATCTTGTAACTTAGACGTGAGATAAATAACGCTGAAGCAGAAGGAAAAGGGGAGGGGCTGCGTACCTAATGCGTTCAGAGTGTACCCTCGAAAGTCCTGCTGCTGCTGCTGTCCGCCATTACCGTGTCCGTGGTGCCAGAGCGTTCTGCGAGGACGGCCGGGGTGCGGAAGCTATGCGGGGGGAGGGGCCTCTGATTCCTTCGGTGGGTTAACAGATTTATCGGTGTCTCTGACGCCTCGAAGAATCAGGAGTCCCTTATGTCCGGTGGGGGCTTTAATCGCATGAAGTCACTCTCCACTACGCCTGACTGCTTCCCTTCATTAGGTTGGAAGTGTGTTTGCTTGCATCACTTGGATTCTGCTTGCAGCAATCGACATCCACGCCTCTTACAACATCCCACTCGGTTGCTGTATCGCGGCCCTCAGCCTCGATCCATATCGTTGTCTGGCACAGTCTCCTGAATCTCGAGATCTACATCCCTCCATTCCCATCAAGCTGGCTTCTGAGACTCAACTGACCATAAGATTCAGCCTTCTGACTACTCTAAATCTTTGTTTTAAATTGAGCTGTAAGAAATCTTTCATTAATGCCCTCATATCCTAGAAGAGCATCACCGACGTGTCTGCTGAGAAGCTAACCTACACCTTGGAGATGATTTCCATCCTCCCTCCCAGAAAGGAGAAATTCAAAGTTCTTTTTAAGTATCTGACCTTTATCTGTCCATCTGGTCTATTGCAAGCCGAGAATATCTAAATTTTAACGGTGGAATTCGTGTGTGAGGTCATCAAGAGAATAATCTCTATGCAACGTCCTCACATTCCATGTCCCTGTGGGAAAAATTGATTTATAGATTTTTAAAGGAACTAGGCTTACTGAGAGAGATATGGCCAGCAATATCAAATAGCCCCTTAATTACAGGCATAGGGCAAAGACCTATTCCCCCCACCGCTAAAGGCTGAAGCCACCCATGCTAGAGAGAACTTCAGGCACCCCCTTTACAACGGACCTTTTCAAGAACCAGAAACCGACCAGCCGGGCCTCTGATCAGGATTATCCACCAGATGATAAAAGATATCCTGTGCCTCTGTTCACTTAGGGCTGGCAACCCATAGGCAAACAGAAAAAGCACAAGAGTAGATTTTCACTCAACAGGGACCCACTAGTGCACCAGAGTCCTGGGGCCATTATCAAATTGCTGAAAACTGAAAGTCATAAGACAGTCCAGTGGTTTAAGATAGCACCAGGACCACATGAAATTAACCGTTCTTCAGCAGGGCAGAAAAGAAAAAGGTCTTGAAGACCATATTAATAGACCACATTGATCTGGCAACCGTTCCATTCCCTTCCAGATTTTTTCCCTCTTTTGAAGTACGAGAAGGCGAAGTAGGATTTTAGGTTTTAGGCCTGGCAGGATTAGAGGCATCATTAGAGGGAGAAATGAAAAGATCCGGCGTGCAAAAGAAATCCACAAACTTTAACAAGAGGTTGAATATTGTTAAAGGAAATGAAAAAAATCTTAATTCAGCAATCGAAAGAAGTCATATTCAAGAAATACTCGAAGCTAGGAATTCGAAACAACTTCTGCAGTTAAAGAATTGGTAAGAATACGCTCAAGGTTTTTTGCAAATTCTTTGTTAAAACTTCCAAGATTTCAAAGCAGTTCCAATTGTATTAATATTTCACCCTAAATTAACATTTTTCAAAGGAAAATTTAGTCGGATTTCATCTTGATCAGAAAAAAATTCTGAAAGCAACAGGAATCCAAAACGAATACGTTCTCGTTGATCTTGAGAATATTCTCCTGAAGATCGCCACAAATCAGAGATTTCTGAGTTTAAAGACTTATGGGGAAAGTATCGTAGATTCCTATCTGGATAATACTGATATAAGACTCACAAAATATTTGTGGGCATTTCCCCCAAATAAGGGAAATCTTTTCAGGTTCCCTTACCCAAAATAGCGAAATCTTTGTCTAAAGCATTTTTCTTAGGAGGAGGGCGCAAATGCTGTTTCGTCAAACCGCAGAGATCTTCAATATTAATAAGCATTTGCTACAACACCTATCATTCAAATCGTTACATATTCCATTTAAAAAAAAAACTTTTATCTTTGTTACAGGCTAGAGAAGATGGTGAGCAGAAACTGTTGATACTATTCACGGATATCTTCCTTAGCAAAAATCCAGGTTACATCCCCATGAGTGTGCTTCACGTGTTCATCACGCATTAAGGGTCCTCATGAACATTGTTATAGCTTTCTCATAATTCTTACTATACCACATGATGCATTGTCTCAGACGTTATTTTTGCAATATGACGCATGAGGAGGACGCTTGCGCAATAACTGTTGCACAAACTTTCTCAATCTGAACCAAGAGTGCAGTTGATACTTCTCGATGCGCAGACGAATCAACTGGAAAACATCGGATCCTGAAGAGCTATCGGTGAGATTGTCCTGAGGCAATAGCCAAAATCTCGTTCTGAGCAAATAGTCAAACCTCGTCCTGAGGCAATAGTCAAACCTTGTCCTGAGGCAGTAGCCAAAACCTCGTTCTCAGGCAATAGTCAGAACCTCGTCCTGAGACAATAGGCAAAATCTCGTTCTCAGGCATTAGTCAAAACCTCGTTCTCAGGCATTAGTCAAAACCTTGTCCTGTGGCAATAGGCAAAACCTCATTCTGAGGCAATAGTCAGAACCTCGTCCTGAGGCAATAGTCAAACCTCGTCCTGAGGCAATAGTCAAACCTTGTCCTGAGGCAATAGTCAGAACATCGTCCTGAGGCAATAGTCAAATCTTGTCCTGAGGCAATAGCCAAAACCTCGTTCTCAGGCAATAGTCAGAACCTCGTCCTGAGACAATAGGCAAAATCTCGTTCTCAGGCATTAGTCAAAACCTCGTTCTCAGGCATTAGTCAAACCTTGTCCTGTGGCAATAGGCAAAACTTTATTCTGAGGCAATAGTCAGAACATTGTCCTGTGGCAATAGGCAAAACCTCGTTCTGAGGCAATAGTCAGAACCTTGTCCTAGTGGCAATAGGCAAAACCTCATTCTGAGCAATAGTCAAAACCTTGTCCTGTGGATTGGTTGAAGCTGTGCAAAAATCCTCAAACTGTGGCAATAGTCAAAACCTTGTCCTGTGGCAATAGTCAAAACCTCGTTCTGAGGCAATAGTCAGAATCTTGTCCTGTGGCAATAGGCAAAATCGCGTTCTCAGGCATTAGTCAAAACCTCGTTCTCATGCATTAGTCAAAACCTTGTCCTGTGGCAATGGGCAAAACCTCATTCTGAGGCAATAGCCAAAACCTTGTTCTCAGGCAATAGTCAGAACCTCGTCCTGAAACAATAAGCAAAATCTCGTTCTCAGGCATTAGTCAAAACCTCGTTCTCAGGCATTAGTCGAAATCTGGTCCTGTGGCAATAGGCAAAACCTCATTCTGATGCAATAGTCAAAACCTCGTTCTGAGGCAATAGTCAGAACCTTGTCCTGTGGCAATAGCCAAAACCTCATTCTGAGTCAATAGCCAAAACCTCGTTCTGAGGCAATAGTCAGAACCTCGTCCTGAGACAATAGGCAAAATCTCGTTCTCAGGCATTAATCAAAACCTCGTTCTCAGGCATTAGTCAAAACCTTGTCCTGTGGCAATGGGCAAAACCTCATTCTGGGGCAATAGCCAAAACCTTGTTCTCAGGCAATAGTCAGAACCTCGTCCTGAAACAATAGGCAAAATCTCGTTCTCAGGCATTAGTCAAAACCTGGTCCTGTGGCAATAGGCAAAACCTCATTCTAAGGCAATAGTCAGAACCTCGTCCTGAGACAATACGCAAAATCTCGTTCTCAGGCATTAGTCAAAACCTTGTCCTGTGGCAATGGGCAAAACCTCATTCTGAGGCAATAGCCAAAACCTTGTTCTCAGGCAATAGTCAGAACCTCGTCCTGAAACAATAGGCAAAACCTCGTTCTCAGGCATTAGTCAAAACCTCGTTCTGAGGCAATAGTCAGAAACTTGTCCTGTGGCAATAGGCAAAACCTCATTCTGAGTCAATAGCCAAAACCTCGTTCTCAGGCAATAGTCAGAACCTCGTCCTGAGACAATAGGCAAAATCTCGTTCTCAGGCATTAGTCAAAACCTCGTTCTCAGGCATTAGTCAAACCTTGTCCTGTGGCAATAGGCAAAACTTTATTCTGAGGCAATAGTCAGAACATTGTCCTGTGGCAATAGGCAAAACCTCGTTCTGAGGCAATAGTCCGAACCTTGTCCTGTGGCAATAGGCAAAACCTCATTCTGAGCAATAGTCAAAACCTTGTCCTGTGGATTGGTTGAAGCTGTGCAAAAATCCTCAAACTGTGGCAATAGTCAAAACCTTGTCCTGTGGCAATAGTCAAAACCTCGTTCTGAGGCAATAGTCAGAATCTTGTCCTGTGGCAATAGGCAAAATCGCCATTCTCAGGCATTAGTCAAAACCTCGTTCTCAGGCATTAGTCAAAACCTTGCCCTGTGGCAATGGGCAAAACCTCATTCTGAGGCAATAGCCAAAACCTTGTTCTCAGGCAATAGTCAGAATCTCGTCCTGAAACAATAGGCAAAATCTCGTTCTCAGGCATTAGTCAAAACCTCGTTCTCAGGCATTAGTCAAAATCTGGTCCTGTGGCAATAGGCAAAACCTCATTCTGATGCAATAGTCAAAACCTCGTTCTGAGGCAATAGTCAGAACCTTGTCCTGTGGCAATAGCCAAAACCTCATTCTGAGTCAATAGCCAAAACCTCGTTCTGAGGCAATAGTCAGAACCTCGTCCTGAGACAATAGGCAAAATCTCGTTCTCAGGCATTAATCAAAACCTCGTTCTCAGGCATTAGTCAAAACCTTGTCCTGTGGCAATGGGCAAAACCTCATTGTGAGGCAATAGCCAAAACCTTGTTCTCAGGCAATAGTCAGAACCTCGTCCTGAAACAATAGGCAAAATCTCGTTCTCAGGCATTAATCAAAACCTGGTCCTGTGGCAATAGGCAAAACCTCATTCTGAGGCAACAGTCAAAACTTCGTTCTGAGGCAATAGTCAGAACCTCGTCCTGAGACAATAATCGAAATTCATACTGATCTAATAGTCAAACCTTGTCCTGAGGCAATAGTCAAAACCTCGTTCTGAGGCAATAATCAAACCTCATCCTGATGCAATAGTCAAACCTTGTCCTGAGGCAATAGACAATACCTCGTCCTGAGGCAATAATCAAACCTCATCCTGATGCAATAGTCAAACCTTGTCCTGAGGCAATAGTCAAAACCTCGTTCTGAGGCAAAATATCAGACCCTTTTCCTGTGGCAATAGGCAAAACCTCATTCTGAGGCAATAGCCAAAACCTCGTTCTGAGGCAATAGTCAGAACCTCATCCTGAGACAATAGGCAAAACATCGTCCAGAGGCAATTATCAAACCTTGTCCTGAGACAATAGCCAAAACCTCATTCTGAGACAATAGTCAAACCTAGTCCTGAGGCTATAGTCAAACCTTGTCCTGAGGCAATAGCCAAAACCTCGTTCTCTGGCAATAGTCAAACCTCGTCCTGAGGCAATAATCAAACTTTGTCCTGAGACAATAGGCAAAATCTCGTTCTCAGGCATTAGTCAAAACCTCATTCTGAGGCAATAGTCAAACCTTGTCCTGAGGCAATAGCCGAAACCTCGTTCTCAGGCAACAGTCAGAACCTTGTCCTGAGACAATAGGCGAAATCTCGTTCTGAGTCAATGGACAAAACATCGTTCTGAGGCAATAGTCAGAACCTCATCCTGAGACAATAGGCAAAACATCGTCCAGAGGCAATAGTCAAACCTTGTCCTGAGGCAATAGCCAAAACCTCATTCTGAGACAATAGTCAAACCTCGTCCTGAGGCAATAGCCAAAACTTCATTCTGAGACAATAGTCAAACCTCATCATGAGGCAATAGTCAAACCTTGTCCTGAGGCAATAGCCGAAACCTCGTTCTCAGGCAACAGTCAGAACCTTGTCCTGTGGCAATAGGCAAAACCTCATTCTGAGGCAATAGTCAAAACCTCGTTCTGAGGCAATAGTCAGAACCTCATCCTGAGACAATAGGCAAAACATCGTCCAGAGGCAATAGTCAAACCTTGTCCTGAGGCAATAGCCAAAACCTCATTCTGAGACAATAGTCAAACCTTGTCCTGAGGCAAGAGCCAAAACCTCATTCTGAGACAATAGTCAAACCTCGTCCTGAGGCAATAGTCAAACCTTGTCCTCAGGCAATAGCCAAAACCTCGTTCTCTGGCAATAGTCAAACCTTGTCCTGAGGCAATGGCCAAAACCTCGTTCTCTGGCAATAGCCAAAACCTCGTTCTCAGGCAACAGTCAGAACCTTGTCCTGAGACAATAGGCAAAACCTCATTCTGAGGCAATAGTCAAACCTCGTCGTGAGGCAATTGTCAAACCTTGTCCTGAGGCAATAGCCAAAACCTCGTTCTCTGGCAATAGTCAAACCTCGTCCTGAGGCAATAGCCAAAACCTTGTCCTGAGGCAATAACCAAAACCTCATTCTGTGACAATAGTCAAACCTTGTCCTGAGGCAATAGCCAAAACCTCGTTCTCTGGCAATAGTCAAACTTCGTCCTGAGGCAATAGCCAAAACCTCATTCTGAGAAAATAGTCAAACCTTGTCCTGAGGCAATAGCCAAAACCTCGTTCTCTGGCAATAGTTAAACTTTGTCCTGAGGTAATAGCCAAAACCTTGTCCTGAGGCAATAACCAAAACCTCGTTCTGAGGCAATAGTCAAACCTCGTCCTGGGGCAATAGTCAAACCTTGTCCTGAGGCAATAGCCAAAACCTCGTCCTGAGGCAATAGTAAAACCTTGTCCTGAGGCAATAGTCAAACCTCGTCCAGAGGCAATAGTCAACCCTTGTCCTGAGGCAATAACCAAAACCTCGTTCTGAGGCAATAGTCAAACCTCGTCCTGAGCAACTGTCAAACCTTGTCCTGAGGCAATAGCCAAAACCTCGTTCTCAGGCAACAGTCAGAACCTTGTCCTGTGGCAATAGGCAAAACCGTGTCCTGGTGCAGTCAATAATCAACCAATTTCGCGTTGCTGCCCATTGCCCCTTAGCAACTGTTGATGCCATCTTCAGTCTTTTGCAAAAAAACAATTCCAAACTTCCCGAAGACCTTTCTCTGTCCTTCAGTCCCAGTGTAAATGCTTCTTACTTACGAGACCCTTTCAACCAAGGAAAAGTGTCTCGTGATGCAATGCTTGGACATTATCGACACTCCAGCACTGAAAATTTGTCGTCTCTGAATAACTGGTGCTGGCAATCGTGCTTTCACAACTCGATGATTAGCAACACTCTGGCGACAGGGTTTCAAAAAGGTTTTTTCTCTTCTCATTGTTGAATCTTTGTGTCAGAGATTTTGAGAAACATTTTTCTCTTACGAAGTCACAAAGACCCCAAGCCTAAGAGTATGATTGATTGGGAAAGAAGCCAACTCTTAAATGTGCACAAGATAATCGGATTAATGAAGGATAATCACGAATCTATGTTCTCACTGAAGGATGGAAGCTCTTCAACTTCATCTTGAAGAATAGATGGCCTTCCCGAGTTTATCTTTCAAGGTTGAAGGATCTTCCTGAGTCTTATCTTTGAAGGTCGAATAGCCTTCCTGAAACTTATCTTTGAAGGTCGAAGAGCCTTTCTGAGTTTTGTCTTTGAAAATCGAAGAGCCTTCCTGAAATTTATATTTGAAGGTCGAAGAGCCTTCCTGAGTCTTATCTTTGAAGGTTGAAGAGCCTTCCTGAGTCTTATCTTTGAAGGTCGAAGAGCCTTTCTGAGTCTTATCTTTGAAGGTCGAATAGCCTTCCTGAAACTTATCTTTGAAGGTCGAAGAGCCTTTCTGAGTTTTGTCTTTGAAAATCGAAGAGCCTTCCTGAAATTTATATTTGAAGGTCGAAGAGCCTTCCTGAAATTTATATTTGAAGGTCGAAGAGCCTTCCTGAGTCTTATCTTTGAAGGTCGAAGAGCCTTCCTGAGTCTTATCTTTGAAAGTCGAAGAGCCTTCCTGAATCTTTGAAGGTCGAAGAGCTTTCCTGAATCTTGAAATTCCAAAGATAGACTCAGAAGGGCTCTTCAAATAAATGGTTAGAGAACTTTCCCCACCTCATAAATGATGGACAGAGTGAAATCCTTTTCCAGGCTATCATTAAAGGACTGCCTTTGCAAGTCCAACGTTAAGTAATGGAGGGCCTTCCTACGCATACCGTTACAAAATGGAAGATCTGTTAGAAACTGTCGTTGAAGAATTGGAGACCTTCCCAAGCCCATTTTTTCACCTTTCTCAGATGAGAACTATCGAGATTCTATTTTTTTAACATTGTACAATCGCTGTTGTTTTGACAATCACTGCCGGAAGTGATCAGGTTGTAGAAATATGACTGCTTTTGAGAATGGATGTGATATTTTCGTTTCTCTTGTTATTCATTTGAGAAGAGTGAAGTGATTCAGATTGATGTTCCGATTTGAATATACATTAACATAATTCATATTATTGCTTTTATTTCAATTAATAGCAATTCAGATGAATGCTTTCCTGCTGAATAAACCGATGCGTAGAGAGAGAGAAATTGTTTCGCCGTCACGAGCATTAACGTCAATGTCTTCCGCTTCGATTGCAACGAAAACTTGTCTGCCCTGAAATGACAGGTCTCAAGAAAGTGTTTCTATTTTCTGTGGCCATGGAATCGGGAGACTCCATAGAAGATGGTTTCGGAACTGAATGTCTAAATCTCTCTCTCACAAGTTATCATTAATTAGAAGTTTTTTTGAAGTTTCAAGCAATGAAAAGGCCAAGCGCATTCTCTTGCTGAATCACGAGGCATATTTTCCACTCTCTCTGTTAAGATTCGTATTTTTCTAGTCTTATTCCCAGTGCTACATTTTGCATCATACATCTAACACCATCCCGCACACAATTCTCTCTCTGATGGTGATTCCTTTACAGCTGTTTCCTTAAGCCCACAGACACGTGTCTCCCACGAGTGCTGGCGCAATTGAGGACTTCTCACGCGAGTTGCTCATTGTCATGCAAGCCCCATCTTCCGTGCTGCGACTGAAGAAAGCGTCTGAAAACGAAATAAATGGAAACTGCTTCGGAGGAAGAAAGCGAGATAATTGGGAGGACTCTCTCATTTCCGGTGGACACTTAAAACGCATAACCATCTAGATAACATTAGAATCGTTTGGCGATACAGGAGAAGGAAATATTAAGTTCCATTGCTTGAAACTGTGCGCTCAGGAATCATCCATAACATACACATCAGGAATATAATGATCCGAATGACGTTACGTTCCCTGGTGGTCAAACATTCCGACGGATTTGACATTCCAGTGTTCAATTTTATGTCTCACTGTGGACACTTAACTGCTCTGAGTTCTGCTATGACTCTTTTGGGGAGTATCATTCTGTGAAACGTTTTCATCTACTTTAGCAACTGTTCCAAAAATTCACCAAAGCAGTGACGTGAATAAAACATATTTTTTTCAATTTGGTGTAGTAAATGTTCTAAGGCAACAGGGACTTCACCTGTGTGCTATTATTGTTGAATTTCTCACTCGTGATATTTCACCGACGTCACAAAAATACATCTTTCTGCGGACAATTTTTCTGTTCTATTCAGAGCAGATAGATGGAGACACGATCAGCTTCCGATTGGGGAATTAACTCTACAGTCTACCGTTGGTCTATAAATGGTAGCTAATGGTAACACTGGAAACAGAGCTATGCACCAAACCCCTTTGATGATGCATAGAACCGGCCAGGCCTAGCACCTAATGTCCGACCCCACCTTCTCGTGGTGCAGACCGTTAGTACCTTTCAAAAGAGATACGCTCTTGTGGAAGTGAAAGGAACGGGAGGGCTGCCAGATTAGTGTGGCCTACTAATCTGGACAACTATGGCTACTTTTCTTTTTTTTCTACCCTGCTGAGGAGTGGTCAACCACACAGGGTCCTGGTGCTGACCATATAAACCCACTGGACTGGACTGATATATGGCTGTGAGCTTGATTATGGATCCTGATTTTGCTGCACTGGTGGGCTTCTGTGGAGGGAAAATCTTCCGCTGTGTTTTCTGTTTGTTTGTGGGTTGACAGCCCCAAGTGAATAGATTCACAGGATATGTTTATCAGCTGGTGGATAATCCTGATCTGAGGTCATCGCAGGCACCTGAACTCTTTGCTTCTATTGGCATCGTCAAATTCTACATTGGAGGAAGTCTTCCAGTGTAGATGGCTTAAGGAACCAAGGAAAATGGTTGAGAAATTAACTGCGACTGCACTATTATTCATTATTAACCTTGAATAAAAAAAAAATACCCCCTCAAGCAGCTGCTTGCCACAGAGGTCTGACAGGAGACTGTCAGTTTATATGCCATAGTAGGAGGTCTGAGAGGATGGCAGGACATCAGCAGAAAAACGACACATATATCCATGCCTTACCCGGGGCTCCAACCCAGGTCCCGTAGATCAGTAGCCAAGCGTGCTAACCACTCGACCACGGGACGGCTTAACCTTGAATATTGGTATTCAATTTTATATAACAATTTTTAAAATTCTCGTGTGTTAGGAGTGCTGGCAGCTATAAAACTAATAATTTTTGTCACAAGCGCTTGTTTTCTTGCAAAGTACTTCCTGCTGAACAAGACAACGAAATTCAGTCAAAGACCGCTGAACTTCTTTCACAAGAAATTTCCCAAATTCAACCTATTTCCCATTCCTAGTTTTGGGGCCTCATCGGTTGTAATCGACGCTTTGTATCTTAATGTCGATTTAAACGAATTCATTTTTAATTCATTCATAATATCAAGTCCTGAGGGTTGTCTCTCACTCAGTGTTATTAGTTTAATACTGCATCATAATATTTCCAAGAAGATAACAAATTCCAGTTGCCCCTGTGATGTGACATTTCTCCGTTAAAATAAAGCAACTGGAAACTTCTCTGCAAATTTCAAACCCGTTAAGAGTTCGTTTCAAACGTCTTTGTTTCATTCTAAATTTCTGTCTTTGACGGTGTTATTACTTATTGCGAATTCATTTTCAGCATCAGTTGCTGTGTGAGAGCTTGTCGCAGTTCGCCATTACTGCTGCCCTACTGCTCTCAGCCCTTACGCTCCTTGCCACCTAGCCATTCAGCCCAAGGTGAGCAAACCAAACAGTAATACTAAGCAGGGATGGAGGTAATGAGTTTTCAGAACTCTCCGGAATCGGTAAAAAATGGACATGGCGACGTTAAGCAATACATAAAAAACTTGTTTAAAAGTTCAGGAATTTTTACCACACATGTTATAAAGGAGTGGACATACAGACAGTGGATATGTTATCTGTCGTTAATTATATAGAATCCGAAAAAGTAAAAAAAAAAAAAATATTTTGGAACAAGGGATGTAGCGTTTCAATCCCTCCCCCCGATTTATAGCCCCTAAGAGGTCTAAATCGGACTGACGCGTGGGCATGTAATTAGCTCAAAATATATTTGTGTTCCCTTCATTACTCCTTCCTAAGAAGAATATTCTTCTGTTTCTTGCATTAACACTTCCTAAAAAGAAATCTCCTCCTGTCTTAATCCTTTATAAGGAAAATACGGACTCAAGAAGCAGCAGCGACTATTTATCTCATCATTTGGTTCACCCTGAAAATTTTGGGTCCAGAAAAGATTCGTTCGGACGCATTGATTCTTAAGTAGAAAGAAATCTCTCGCTTTCTGTATATTAGTGACGTCAGCATTCGAAGTTCCCAAGTGCAGCATGAATTGGAAAATTTCCCTCGGAGCAGGAATCAACATCGGTGTCATAAAGAAAAACGAAACTCTTTTAAAAAGCTTAATCTACCAGAGAGCATGTTGGGAAAAAAGAGGAGGGCCGGAGGAATAAATTACCTGTTTCTGTTCCCAGAAAAGAAAAAATGCGAAGGGCAAAGTCAGCTGAAAGATATAAAGTAGAAACTGTTGGCAACAGAGCCTTCGCGCAAGAAGAGCGAAAACTCTTGATTGCTCTTAATTTTATTAAAGCTCCAGTTTCGGGACCCTCTCTTCATCCCTTTCACGTGACATCGAAAGAGGCATCCGACGCCTCGTCCCTTGCACTTCAAAACTTGATTTTTATAAAGCCATCGCTTTCGCTTTTATGTCCAAGCAATTATTTGGCAACCTTGACTTCGGCACATAAATTGTTTTTAATGCTATTCACTTTATCGAAAGAGTCAAATGCGCTTATTTTCATCGCTAACTTTCGTTTTTTCTTATTCACTTTATCGAAAGAGTCAAATGCGTTTATTTTCATCGTTAACTTTCGTTTTTTCTCGAGTTCTCTCTTTCTCTCATCGGATACAAGAATTTTTTTAACATTTCGAATAGGAATATATCCTCCTTTAAATGAATCTGTTTTAAATATCTATGTATGAAAAGCATGTTTCTGTCGAAAAGAAAACTACATTTTTAAACTTTATTCTGCAGATTAAGGTTTAATTTTTGTAGTTTTAATATTTGAATGTTTCATTTCATTTTATTTTTTTTTGCAGAAGTCTGTATAGCAACGATCTTCCTTTTCGTTCTCCAGATGTCTCTAGGTGAGCAAAAACTTTTTATTTCCTTAATTATTACAAAAAAAATTAAAGTTAATACATCAGAATATTTTACGTTCAATATATGCTATTTCAAATTATTGAAATTGCAGATATTTGCTTCAGAAATAAAACTGTTTTTTAAACTAAAATGAAAACGACGCAATGCCTCCAAGAGTTGCAGACGCTTTGAACGCGATAAAAATGGACGCCCCAGAGCGTAAATTTTCATAAAATTGAAAACATTTATAAGCCTTTATGATGATTTCTTTCACGTGCAAGTATATTTGTGAGCGTATACCTAATCAAGATTGAAAGAACATTTTCAAAGTGTTGAAAAAATAATGCCCAAAATAACCGAAACATAATTTTATAAGCGCAAAATCTTAACACTATATTAAATCTGAAATAAAAGAAATTTTTATTGAAAGAATGAATTTTTGTTATTCTTTCAATTTGAAAATAAATAAATAAATACCCCCTCAAGCAGCTGCTTGCCACAGAGGTCTGACAGGAGCCTGTCAGTTTATATGCCATAGTAGAAGGTCTGTGAGGATGGCAGGACCTCAGCAAAGAAACAACATACACATCCATGCCTTATCCGGGGCTCGAACCCAGGTCCCTTAGATCATCCCCCCCCCCCATCTCGAACCCACGCCCCTTAGATCCAAGCGCGCTAACCACTCGGCCACGGGACGGCTAAAAAAAAACCTTCCGATGCCGGGAATCGAACCCGGGCCTCCTGGATGAGAGCCAGGTATCCTAACCACTAGACCACAGCGGATCAATTTGAAAGCACAGTTCGATATATTTTTTCATTCCTATTGTCTCCACTCGTTCCCGGATCAAACAGTAAATAAATAAAATAAAACAAAGGAGAAAGAAGAAAGAAGGTTAGGAGAATATAACTGGATCGAGCTGTAATGAACCGGGACCCTTTCCTGGTGTAAAATGTTTCCCTTCGTTTCAGTGGTCTTTAAAAGATCTCTTGAGAAATATGTACAATATATATTTAAAAGGAATCCCCTCTCAAGCATCTGCTTGCCACAGAGATCTGACAGGAGCTTGTCAGTTGAATGCGCCATAGTAGAAGGTCTGTGAGGAAGGAGACGAGACCTCAGCATCCGTGCCTTATCAGGGGATCGAACCCAGGTCCCTTATATCAGCAGCCAAGGGTGCTAATAACTCTTTTTCCAACCCCCCCCCTTGACCCCCCCTACTCCTCTAATTAGAATTTTCTGAATCCTCCATTGCATCATGTCTTAATATCTTTTGCATAACGAATTTTAAGAGCTAAATATCTCGTGCCATCCCACATTTCGTTCTGCCACCTTCATGTATCATGAAGTTCATTTTCAATTTTTTTTTCCGTGGGGCTTTTTATTCTGCATTTTTTTAAAACTTCACTCAGGTGCAAAAGTTAAGTTAGATGTCGGCTTCCTTTACATACTTCGAAAAATCTGTGGCATTGAAAAAACGAAAACTGATCTCCTCGTGCGATGTGGACTCTGTTGATCGTCATAATTTGTGGTTGATTGTGTGATCATATGGTATACCAGACAAGTTAGTTAACATTATGAAAGCTCTCTATAATAACACTGAGTCGTGTGTGAGAGTTAGTAAGTCTTGTAGCAATTGGTTTAGCGTTACTTCTGGTGTTCGACAAGGGTGCATTTTGTCTCCTTTTCTCTTTAGCTTGGTTATATTGATTATGTTATGCGAAATTCACTTCAAGGGAAAGATTTTGGCCTTAAATGGGCTGGAGATACGAAAATTTCTGATTTAGATTATGCTGATGATTTAGCCCTTTTGGCAAATGATGTTGATGAGATGAACTCTTTCATTCGAGCTGTTGATGAGACTGGTAGTAGAGTAGGTTTGGTTATAAACAGAGAGAAAACTAAAGTGATGAAAATTGGTCAGGCAATTTGTGATTCAGTTCATCTGAAAGGTTGCAGTCTTGAGCAGGTGTCACAGTTTAATTATCTTGGGAGCTATCTAACAGATAATGGTGATGTGCGGCATGAGATAATAGATGAATAGAAAATAGGGATTGCTGCCGGGACTTTTAAGAATCTATGGAGATTGTGGAGAAATAGGTGTATACACCTAAAGACTAAAATTAGACTGTATAATAGTTTGGTTCTTTCTAGGGTTAGTTATGGTAGTGAAACTTGGACGCTGTGTAAACAAGATAACAGGAAACTAGATGCTTACGTAGTATCTTGGGTATTAGGTGGTTCAACTTTGTAACTAATGATGAGGTTAGGCAAAGGAGTTTGCAACCACCTTTAAGCAGCATATTGTGCAGATAGAGACTCCGTTGGTTTGGCCATGTTGCCCGTATGAATAATAATAGATTGGCGAATAGGGTTATGAACAGTATGCCTAAAAGCCTCAGAAAGAGAGGGAGACCTAGGATGCGGTGGCCAGACAATGTCAAACAGGACCTTGTTAGAATTGGTGTGCAGTGGCCGGATTCAGCAGATGTAGCTCAGGACAGATATGCTTGGAGAATTAAACTGCGCGGTCTGGTTGGACCTCCGTAGCCCATGGCTGCTTGAGGATGATGATGATGATGTAAATTGCACATATTGAGATTACAAAAAATAGTAACTTTTGCAACAAGAGAATTAATTTAGCATTCACGATTTGCACTTACATTATATTATTTCACGGTTAATAGTAAATTATATTTATATTCTAGTCATGGGTTCAAGAAATTTAAAAAAATACAAAAAAAGGAAAATACCTTAATTTTAATTTAAAACACGTTATGAGTTTATACAAAAAGGAGGACATTTCATTTTTCCAAAATTCCGGAAGGACCCGAGATGAGATAGGAGGATGTATGATAACCTCAGTAAGGCGGGACTTTTCGACTTTAAATTTTCATCGAAACATAGATCGGTTCGATGTTTCCATTGAGTTATTAGTTCGGCAGTCGCTTATTGGCGCCAATAATCCATGGAAGTGCAAACTTACCTTTTTTGGGAATTAAATTAGGGATTAACAATCTTTCCAACAACTCTCTGTTCTGCTATTCACAGATTAAAAGCAATGCACATTTTAATATATAAAGTCTACAACAAAGGAAAAAGTGTTGAGTTTTTTTTTTTACTTTTTATTTTCCCAAAATGAGCTCAATTGCCAGTTCACAAAGACCCCGAGGGCTCAGAGAGAGGTCGAGGAGGTGGACACCCACTGGGCACCTGTTGGGAGAGGGGTGACAGCCTCCCGTCGAGTCCATCCAGCGTGTTCTTTAACTTGCACAGGCTGCGGCTCTCCCGCACACGGAGACACGGCGTTATACCCCACTCTGCCATTGGTGTTTCCTTTCTGACCGATTTTGCGGAGATAAATCTGAATGGTGGGCCAGGTGGGACTCGAACCAAAGGAGAAAGAAACGTCGACCTAAATTAGCCCTCGAAATATAGAGAACCATCGTTAGAACACGCTGGGCTGATGCATGAGTGCTCAAATGCCTCTTTTGGTAATTGATTTGATCGGACCTAATATAGTTTTTGATGTATGTAGAGAATTGAAGAAGTGTAGAAGGAGAGACAATCGCAATACTGATGACAGGACAAACGACCACGCCATCACGGGGTTCGAAGTTCGGAATCCGTGAACTTCGGAGTCTCACAGATTCCGAAGAGACAGATCCAATTCACAGAGAGGTCATGTGATAGCACTGTGCCACTGAATCGGCCTGCTGAGGTTCACTCTCGGCCATCGTATCTGTACCAATCGCATCGCTGGCTTCGGCTGCGATGCTTCATAGAATGTGACATTTTCGACACCTCGAATGCTGAGCGCTTCTTGGCTGCCTCTAGGGAAGAGGAAATCTTAGAATTGCGCCAGGCCAACATTTCCATCGCTTCCTGGCTCATGTAAATGTTCCGCGAGTGGAACAGCTGCAAAAGAAAGCGCAGGTGGAGCCAAAGAGGTCGGAGGGAAGAGAAAGCGCCCTCTTATTAATTTGCACCTCAGAGACGTTCCAAGATTGTGAACCATTGAGACTCCCCGCCCCCATCCAAAAATGTTTGGAACGCCAGGCTTCATCTGTCAGATTGTGTTCTGCCAAGAGAAAACAACCCCGATGCTATCTGGGCGGAGGCAGGGGTCGGTGCCAGCAGTTAATTACTGCTCCTCGTGCGGTGATCCGCTCTCGCCCAGAGTACTTCGTGCCTTCATTGTACGAACGAGCCAGGAATAGGATAATGCGTCTCGAAATGACACGCGCGGCGTCTGCTGCAGCTTAAAACTCCTTTGTACGACGTCTCGAGTCAGCTGTGTTGCGGACTCCGTCCAAATCTTCCGAACGCGGCGGCGGCGGGAGGAACGCCACGGACCGAAACCCTTTGCCACGGGCAGCACAGATCGTGCGTGGCCCCATGCGCTTCGTCAGCTTTTGTAGCAGTCGTGCACGGAAGTGGCGCTGGCAACTGCGATGCCACGAACAAAGACAGATCGCATCGCCCATGCGCAAGAACAGACGGAGCCGAGAGTTCAGTGTTGTGACGGGTGTCGGTATCAACAAATGCAGACTAGATCAAGAGATGGAGTTCAGAAGAAGCGATGGGGCTTCTCTTCTGTGGGGATATCCCTTCTTTTGTACGGTTATCTTTTTTTTCTGTGGAGATATCCCTTCTTCTGTGCAGTTATCTTTTTTCTGAGGAGATATCCTTTCTTTTGCAGAGGAAGATTTTCACTCATGGCATGCAGCAAATGCAGATTCACAGCTGGGTGTTATTCTTCAATGCCAGTACATCCAATTGGGAATAAAAAATAAATGGAAACAACCCCCATCCCTCTGTGACGTCATTTAGAACCTTTGTTGTCTCTTAAAGTATTCCATTCTTTTTATTACTCCTTTTTTGTTTACAATTATCACAGTATTCTTACACGTGGAGCAAAAATTCTGAAATCTGCTCCCCCCCCCCACAGTTGATGCTTATGGATTTATGAACTAATAATGATACGTATTTTTATCACATAAATATCATAACTACAAAGCATATAATATATAGAAGAAAAAATATTACCTCTATCGCACTTCTGCGAGAAAAGTGGCATAAGACAAAAATCACTCATTTTCTCAGCAGCAAAAAACACGATGAATGGAAAATGTCAGAATTCTTAGAGAAGAAAAGGACCAGTGCTTCCATCTAGTGGGCTACTGTCGAACTTACTTTGGTGATGTCATTTTTCAACTTGGAACATTCGCCGTTTGTTTTGTTTTTTTTGGAAAATAGAATTTCTTTCTTTTTTTTACTTGTGAGATATAATGATAAAGAAATCACAAAAGGGAAATCACGAAAAATAATTATTATGTTTAAATATCATGTGATTTTTTTATATAGATTTTTGTAAATATGTGACCATCGTAGGTGGCCGAGTGATTGGCTCTGAGAGCCGAGCTAGATGTGATGTGGATGTTTCTTGTTTTGTTTTTCTGTTGAGATCTGCCCTTACTCGCAGGTCTCTGTTGTGTCTTAAACTGACAAGCTCCTGTCAGACGTCATTTATTTTTCATTTATCTCTCTATTTATATATATTTAATTAGAAATGTATTTATAACACTATCTAACGAATTACTGATATCTTGAAAAACTGAAAAGACACAGTTTTTGAAGAAATTTAATTTTTCATTAAAAAAAATACTGGCTCGTGCTTCCAGCTTTGCACCCGAAGCATGTGGCCTCACTTTTGTTACTGTCCTGAATTATCCTGACCTTGAGCAAAGTCTATTTCGTTTACGAAGCATTGACTGAATCCAGATGCTTTCCGAGAATTTCTCCCCAAAAATAAAGATCAACTACACACACCTGCCACTGAATTAGAAACCTTTATGCAGATGTACGTAAACGTCACTTGCGCAGCGTATATGCAAAATACTTGGTCACGTCCATCACCATGTGATCTAAACAACTATTTAAGACTGCTGCTCGTCAGTAATCGTTAGTAGTGTTGATCCGTGGCCACGTGTTGATCCCAATGGGAAACACAAAGGATCTTTCGGGTTCAATAAAGGGGCTTATTGTGGGTGCCCGTCTGGCTCGAGCGACGATTTTAAAAACAGCAGAGCTGACTGGTTTCTCAAAAGGTGAGATATCTCGAGTTGTTAATCAGTAGAAAAATAACCCACATTGCTTGTCTAAGAGGCGTAAGTGTGGCGCAATGACAATCTATCAGGAACGAGATCGCCGTCGTCTGAGAAGGCTTGTACGGAGAAACAGGACTTCCTGTGTGCAGCAATTGATCGAAGCATTCAATGAAGGCTGTTCCCGACCCATGTCTCAGCGAACTATGCGCAGGGAATTGAAGAGGATCGGTATTAGAAGTCGCATGCCTATACAGAAACCACTGATTTCTGCGAAGAACCGGAAAGTTCATCTACATTGGTGCCCGGAACCCGCGACTGGACACTGGAAGACTGGAAAAAAGTCATGTGGTTCAATGAGTCACGGTACACCTTGTTCTGTACCTACGGTAGGCAGAAAGTTTGGTGGGAACCCAATGAAGCAATGGACCCAGCTTCCTTGTAAATACAGCTCAAGGTTCTGGAGGCGGTGTCATGGTGTGGGGCACGTTCTGTTGATACAGAATGGGTCCCCGAATATTGCTGAATGGTCGGGTTTCCTCCAAGGATTATCTGAGCATTGTTGCCGATCAAGTTCATCCAACAACGTTGACTTTTTATCCAAGAGGTGACGGCTGTTTCATGGACGACAACGCTACTGTCCATTGCGCAAGATGTGTTCAGCAGGGTTCAACAAACAGGACAGCGACTTCCACCATCTTCTCTAGCCCCAACAAAGCCCGGATCTGAACCCCATTGAGAATGTATGGGACATGTTAGAAAAACAGATCCGGGAGCAGAGTCCTCTTCCGTCAAATCTGAGCCGGTTAAAGGACACTCCAACACCTTGTGGAATCTATTGCCAAACCGCATACGTGCTGTAATTCGGGCTAAACGAGGTTCAACTCAGTATTGAATAAAGATTTCTGTTTCAGTGGCCAGTGTGTGCATTCGAAACTGATTAAAATATTAATATCCATCTGAGCCGTCCCGTGGCCGAGTGCTTAGCGCGCTTGGCTACTGATCTATGGGACCTGGGTTCGAGCCCCGGGTAAGGCATGGCTGTTTGTGTCGTTTTTCTGCTGAGGTCCTGCCATCCTCTCAGACCTTCTACTGTGGCATATAAACTGACAGGCTCCTGTCAGACCTCTGTGGCAAGCAGCTGCTTGAGGGGGTATTTATTTTTTTTTTATTTAAAGTTAACTCCGCAGAACGAATAATCCTATTTCACTCTCAGTGAGTCGCAAGTCTTAGTGTCGATTACCACCTATTGTTATTTTCAAACAAAAAATTTTGATTATTGGGTAACATAGAGAAAAATGGTCTCAACCCAAAAGAAAAAAATGTTTTCTTGCGATGCTTCTGAACAATGGAGGCAAAGGCTTTGAACCTAGAACAGCGTTTAAAGTCCGAACTAGTGTCGTTAAGTTCGAATGCAATGCACGACGGCCTACGGGACCATTTGGCCCACTGTCCACTGGATTCACCTCCACTACACATCTCTGAGCCTACGGGACGATTTGGCCCACTGTCCGCTGGATTCACCTCTACTACACATCTGTGAGCCTACGGGACCATTTGGCCCACTGTCCGCTGGATTCACCTCCACTACACATCTGTGAGCCTACGGGACCATTTGGCCCACTGTCCGCTGGATTCACCTCCACTACACATCTCTGAGCCTACGGGACCATTTGGCCCACTGTCGCTGGATTCACCTCCACTACACATCTCTGAGCCTACGGGACGATTTGGCCCACTGTCCGCTGGATTCACCTCTACTACACATCTGTGAGCCTACGGGACCATTTGGCCCACTGTCCGCTGGTTCACCTCCACCACACATCTCTGAGCCTACGGGACCATTTGGCCCACTGTCCGCTGGATTCACCTCCACTACACATCTCTGAGCCTACGGGACCATTTGGCCCACTGTCCGCTGGATTCACCTCCACTACACATCTGTGAGCCTACGGGACCATTTGGCCCACTGTCGCTGGATTCACCTCCACTACACATCTCTGAGCCTACGGGACGATTTGGCCCACTGTCCGCTGGATTCACCTCTACTACACATCTGTGAGCCTACGGGACCATTTGGCCCACTGTCCGCTGGATTCACCTCCACTACACATCTCTGAGCCTACGGGACCATTTGGCCCACTGTCCGCTGGATTCACCTCCACTACACATCTGTGAGCCTACGGGACCATTTGGCCCACTGTCGCTGGATTCACCTCCACTACACATCTCTGAGCCTACGGGACCATTTGGCCCACTGTCCGCTGGATTCACCTCCACTACACATCTGTGAGCCTACGGGACCATTTGGCCCACTGTCCGCTGGATTCACCTCCACTACACATCTGTGAGCCTACGGGACCATTTGGCCCACTGTCGCTGGATTCACCTCCACTACACATCTCTGAGCCTACGGGACAATTTGGCCCACTGTCCGCTGGATTCACCTCTACTACACATCTGTGAGCCTACGGGACCATTTGGCCCACTGTCGCTGGATTCACCTCCACTACACATCTGTGAGCCTACGGGACCATTTGGCCCACTGTCGCTGGATTCACCTCCACTACACATCTCTGAGCCTACGGGACCATTTGGCCCACTGTCGCTGGATTCACCTCCACTACACATCTCTGAGCCTACGGGACGATTTGGCCCACTGTCGCTGGATTCACCTCCACTACACATCTCTGAGCCTACGGGACCATTTGGCCCACTGTGGCTGGATTCACCTCCACTACACATCTCTGAGCCTACGGGACCATTTGGCCCACTGTCGCTGGATTCACCTCCACTACACATCTGTGAGCCTACGGGACCATTTGGCCCACTGTCCGCTGGATTCACCTCCACTACACATCTGTGAGCCTACGGGACCATTTGGCCCACTGTCCGCTGGTTCACCTCCACCACACATCTCTGAGCCTACGGGACCACTTGGCCCACTGTCCGCTGGATTCACCTCCACCACACGTCTCTGAGCCTACGGGACCACTTGGCCCACTGTCCGCTGGATTCACCTCCACCACACATATCTGAGCCTACGGGACCACTTGGCCCACTGTCCGCTGGATTCACCTCCACCACACATCTCTGAGCCTACGGGACCACTTGGTCCGCTGGATTCACCTCCACCACACATCTCTGAGCCCACGGGACCATTTGATCCGCTGGATTCACCTCCACCACACATCTCTGAGCCTACGGGACCATTTGTCCCACTGTCCACTGGATTCACCTCCACCACACATCTCTGAGCCTACGGACCATTTGTCCCACTGTCCGCTGGATTCACCTCCACCACACATCTCTGAGCCTACGGACCATTTGTCCCACTGTCCGCTGGATTCACCTCCACTACACATCTCTGAGCCTACGGGACCATTTGGCCCACTGTCGCTGGATTCACCTCCACTACACATCTGTGAGCCTACGGGACCATTTGGCCCACTGTCCGCTGGATTCACCTCCACTACACATCTGTGAGCCTACGGGACCATTTGGCCCACTGTCGCTGGATTCACCTCCACTACACATCTCTGAGCCTACGGGACGATTTGGCCCACTGTCGCCGGATTCACCTCCACTACACATCTCTGAGCCTACGGGACCATTTGGCCCACTGTCGCTGGATTCACCTCCACTACACATCTCTGAGCCTACGGGACGATTTGGCCCACTGTCGCTGGATTCACCTCCACTACACATCTGTGAGCCTACAAGACCATTTGGCCCACTGTCGCTGGATTCACCTCCACTACACATCTCTGAGCCTACGTGACCATTTGGCCCACTGTCGCTGGATTCACCTCCACCACACATCTCTGAGCCTACGGGACCACTTGGTCCGCTGGATTCACCTCCACCACACATCTGTGAGCCTACGGGACCATTTGGCCCACTGTCGCTGGATTCACCTCCACTACACATCTCTGAGCCTACGTGACCATTTGGCCCACTGTCGCTGGATTCACCTCCACCACACATCTCTGAGCCTACGGGACCACTTGGTCCGCTGGATTCACCTCCACCACACATCTCTGAGCCTACGGACCATTTGTCCCACTGTCCACTGGATTCACCTCCACCACACATCTCTGAGCCTACGGACCATTTGTCCCACTGTCCACTGGATTCACCTCCACTACACATCTCTGAGCCTACGGGACCATTTGGCCCACTGTCGCTGGATTCACCTCCACTACACATCTGTGAGCCTACGGGACCATTTGGCCCACTGTCCGCTGGATTCACCTCCACTACACATCTGTGAGCCTACGGGACCACTTGGCCCACTGTCCGCTGGATTCACCTCCACCACACATCTCTGAGACTACGGGACCATTTGTCCCACTGTCCACTGGATTCACCTCCACCACACATCTCTGAGCCTACGGACCATTTGTCCCACTGTCCGCTGGATTCACCTCCACCACACATCTCTGAGCCTACGGACCATTTGTCCCACTGTCCGCTGGATTCACCTCCACCACACATCTCTGAGCCTACGGACCATTTGTCCCACTGTCCACTGGATTCACCTCCACTACACATCTCTGAGCCTACGGGACCATTTGGCCCACTGTCGCTGGATTCACCTCCACTACACATCTGTGAGCCTACGGGACCATTTGGCCCACTGTCCGCTGGATTCACCTCCACTACACATCTGTGAGCCTACGGGACCATTTGGCCCACTGTCGTTGGATTCACCTCCACTACACATCTCTGAGCCTACGGGACCATTTGGCCCACTGTCTGCTGGATTCACCTCCACTACACATCTGTGAGCCTACGGGACCATTTGGCCCACTGTCGCTGGATTCACCTCCACTACACATCTCTGAGCCTACGGGACGATTTGGCCCACTGTCGCTGGATTCACCTCCACTACACATCTGTGAGCCTACGGGACCATTTGGCCCACTGTCACTGGATTCACCTCCACTACACATCTCTGAGCCTACGTGACCATTTGGCCCACTGTCGCTGGATTCACCTCCACCACACATCTCTGAGCCTACGGGACCACTTGGTCCGCTGGATTCACCTCCACCACACATCTCTGAGCCCACGGGACCATTTGATCCGCTGGATTCACCTCCACCACACATCTCTGAGCCTACGGGACCATTTGTCCCACTGTCCACTGGATTCACCTCCACCACACATCTCTGAGCCTACGGACCATTTGTCCCACTGTCCGCTGGATTCACCTCCACCACACATCTCTGAGCCTACGGACCATTTGTCCCACTGTCCACTGGATTCACCTCCACTACACATCTCTGAGCCTACGGGACCATTTGGCCCACTGTCGCTGGATTCACCTCCACTACACATCTGTGAGCCTACGGGACCATTTGGCCCACTGTCGCTGGATTCACCTCCACTACACATCTCTGAGCCTACGGGACCATTTGGCCCACTGTCGCTGGATTCACCTCCACTACACATCTGTGAGCCTACGGGACCATTTGGCCCACTGTCCGCTGGATTCACCTCCACTACACATCTGTGAGCCTACGGGACCATTTGGCCCACTGTCGCTGGATTCACCTCCACTACACATCTCTGAGCCTACGGGACCATTTGGCCCACTGTCGCTGGATTCACCTCCACTACACATCTCTGAGCCTACGGGACCATTTGGCCCACTGTCGCTGGATTCACCTCCACTACACATCTGTGAGCCTACGGGACCATTTGGCCCACTGTCCGCTGGATTCACCTCCACTACACATCTGTGAGCCTACGGGACCATTTGGCCCACTGTCCGCTGGTTCACCTCCACCACACATCTCTGAGCCTACGGGACCACTTGGCCCACTGTCCGCTGGATTCACCTCCACCACACGTCTCTGAGCCTACGGGACCACTTGGCCCACTGTCCGCTGGATTCACCTCCACCACACATATCTGAGCCTACGGGACCACTTGGCCCACTGTCCGCTGGATTCACCTCCACCACACATCTCTGAGCCTACGGGACCACTTGGTCCGCTGGATTCACCTCCACCACACATCTCTGAGCCTACGGGACCATTTGTCCCACTGTCCACTGGATTCACCTCCACCACACATCTCTGAGCCTACGGACCATTTGTCCCACTGTCCGCTGGATTCACCTCCACCACACATCTCTGAGCCTACGGACCATTTGTCCCACTGTCCACTGGATTCACCTCCACTACACATCTCTGAGCCTACGGGACGATTTGGTCCACTGTCGCTGGATTCACCTCCACTACACATCTGTGAGCCTACGGGACCATTTGGCCCACTGTCGCTGGATTCACCTCCACTACACATCTCTGAGCCTACGGGACCATTTGGCCCACTGTCGCTGGATTCACCTCCACTACACATCTGTGAGCCTACGGGACCATTTGGCCCACTGTCCGCTGGATTCACCTCCACTACACATCTGTGAGCCTACGGGACCATTTGGCCCACTGTCGCTGGATTCACCTCCACTACACATCTCTGAGCCTACGGGACCATTTGGCCCACTGTCCGCTGGATTCACCTCCACTACACATCTGTGAGCCTACGGGACCATTTGGCCCACTGTCGCTGGATTCACCTCCACTACACATCTCTGAGCCTACGGGACGATTTGGCCCACTGTCGCTGGATTCACCTCCACTACACATCTGTGAGCCTACGGCACCATTTGGCCCACTGTCGCTGGATTCACCTCCACTACACATCTCTGAGCCTACGGGACCATTTGGCCCACTGTCGCTGGATTCACCTCCACTACACATCTGTGAGCCTACGGGACCATTTGGCCCACTGTCCGCTGGATTCACCTCCACTACACATCTGTGAGCCTACGGGACCATTTGGCCCACTGTCCGCTGGTTCACCTCCACCACACATCTCTGAGCCTACGGGACCACTTGGCCCACTGTCCGCTGGATTCACCTCCACCACACATCTCTGAGCCTACGGGACCACTTGGTCCGCTGGATTCACCTCCACCACACATCTCTGAGCCCACGGGACCATTTGATCCGCTGGATTCACCTCCACCACACATCTCTGAGCCTACGGGACCATTTGTCCCACTGTCCACTGGATTCACCTCCACCACACATCTCTGAGCCTACGGGACCATTTGTCCCACTGTCCACTGGATTCACCTCCACCACACATCTCTGAGCCCACGGGACCATTTGATCCGCTGGATTCACCTCCACCACACATCTCTGAGCCTACGGGACCATTTGTCCCACTGTCCGCTGGATTCACCTCCACCACACATCTCTGAGCCTACGGACCATTTGTCCCACTGTCCACTTGATTCACCTCCACCACACATCTCTGAACCTACGGGACCATTTGGCCCACTGCTTGTAAAAGAAGCGCTGCTTAGAGATAAACTCAACCCTTTCTTCTTTCTGATAGAAGCGCCACCTTTAAGTCCTTTTTTGAATCGTTGTAAAACAGATCGACAGTTATGGTCGACTGCTAATAACAATGGGAAACCTGAACTTCAAACTTATTCATTTGACCTCACTCAGTGAAACACTCAGTGACTTCAAAAACGGAATTATCACTCACCAAATTACTGACTGACTCACATGCCGAGGGAAGAAAATGAAATAGCATACGAAATAGAGTAGGCTATGTGAACAAATAAATGATATAACAATTACGGAAAAGCAATAGCAAGTACTCAGGGACTGAAAATTAAATATTTTTGGAATATTTGAATATCTGTTTCATGATATTTTGTAAGGAGAGCAGAAATTGTTCCTCTTGTGAAACCCAAAATATTCTCGGGTCACTGATCATCAACTCTCTGTGTCAAACCACGAAATGAAATTTTATATCGAAACAAATTATTTAAAAAAAGCTAACATTCTAAGACTGTAATACTATCGCTTCTTAATCCACAAAAAGTATTTTTAACACGAGATATCAAAATTCTTTTTGCTCTTTTCTTCCTTACGATAGATCTCTCTTATCGATCATATCTTTTTTTCTAATCAGACTCAGGCAGTCTATAATGAAAAAAATTCTTACAGAGAATACAAGAGTTAGCGCTGAGGAACAGAGCATTCATTCAAACTCACGCACAGACACGAGGGAAATGTTACCTAAAGGCTATCATCATACTCTTCTATCAGTTAAAAGACTAATACTGGAAATACTTGTGAAACGCAGGACACCTCATCTTCCTTTTAATCAGCAGAAACTATTCAAGAAAACTAACTTCATAATAATTCTGTTATAGAGTCGTGTCGAATGAAGAAGGTCTGAGAAATTTTAAGACGGATGAAGGGATTGCGACACTTAATCATCTCGCCTCTGCTAGAGGAGATCGCCTAAATGAATCTCGCCTCTGCTGGAGGAGATCGCCTAAATGAATCTTGCCTCTGCTGGAGGAGATCTCCTAAATGAATCTCGCCTCTGCTAGAGGAGATCGCCTAAATGAATCTCGCCTCTGCTGGAGGAGATCGCCTAAATGAATCTCGCCTCTGCTGGAGGAGATCGCCTAAATGAATCTCGCCTCTGCTAGAGGAGATCGCCTAAATGAATCTCGCCTCTGCTGGAGGAGATCGCCTAAATGAATCTTGCCTCTGCTGGAGGAGATCTCCTAAATGAATCTCGCCTCTGCTGGAGGAGATCGCCTAAATGAATCTCGCCTCTGCTGGAGGAGATCGCCTAAATGAATCTTGCCTCTGCTGGAGGAGATCTCCTAAATGAATCTCGCCTCTGCTGGAGGAGATCGCCTAAATGAATCTCGCCTCTGCTGGAGGAGATCGCCTAAATGAACCTCGCCTCTGCTGGAGGAGATCACCTAAATGAACCTCGCCTCTGCTGGAGGAGATCACCTAAATGAACCTCGCCTCTGCTGGAGGAGATCGCCGAAATGAATCTCGCCTCTGCTGTAGGAGATCGTCGAAATGAATCTCGCCTCTGCTGGAGGAGATCGCCTAAATGAATCTCGCCTCTGCTGTAGGAGATCGCCTAAATGAATCTCGCCACTGCTGGAGGAGATCGCCTAAATGAATCTCGCCTCTGCTAGAGGAGATCGCCTAAATGAATCTCGCCTCTGCTGGAGGAGATCGCCTAAATGAACCTCGCCTCTGGTGGAGGAGATCGCCTAAATGAATCTCGCCTCTGCTGGAGGAGATCGCCTAAATTAATCTCGCCTCTGCTGGAGGAGATCGCCTAAATGAACCTCGCCTCTGCTGGAGGAGATCGCCTAAATGAACCTCGCCTCTGCTGGAGGAGATCACCTAAATGAACCTCGCCTCTGCTGGAGGAGATCACCTAAATGAACCTCGCCTCTGCTGGAGGAGATCGCCGAAATGAATCTCGCCTCTGCTGTAGGAGATCGTCGAAATGAATCTCGCCTCTGCTGGAGGAGATCGCCTAAATGAATCTCGCCTCTGCTGTAGGAGATCGCCTAAATGAATCTCGCCACTGCTGGAGGAGATCGCCTAAATGAATCTCGCCTCTGCTAGAGGAGATCGCCTAAATGAATCTCGCCTCTGCTGGAGGAGATCGCCTAAATGAACCTCGCCTCTGGTGGAGGAGATCGCCTAAATGAATCTCGCCTCTGCTGGAGGAGATCGCCTAAATTAATCTCGCCTCTGCTGGAGGAGATCGCCTAAATGAACCTCGCCTCTGCTGGAGGAGATCGCCTAAATGAATCTCGCCTCTGCTGGAGGAGATCGCCTAAATGAATCTCGCCTCTGCTGGAGGAGATCGCCTAAATGAATCTCGCCTCTGCTAGAGGAGATCGCCTAAATGAATCTCGCCTCTGCTGGAGGAGATCGCCTAAATGAATCTCGCCTCTGCTGGAGGAGATCGCCTAAATGAATCTCGCCTCTGCTGGAGGAGATCGCCTAAATTAATCTCGCCTCTGCTGGAGGAGATCGCCTAAATGAACCTCGCCTCTGCTGGAGGAGATCGCCTAAATGAACCTCGCCTCTGCTGGAGGAGATCGCCTAAATGAATCTCGCCACTGCTGGAGGAGATCGCCTAAATGAATCTCGCCTCTGCTAGAGGAGATCGCCTAAATGAATCTCGCCTCTGCTGGAGGAGATCGCCTAAATGAATCTCGCCTCTGCTGGAGGAGATCGCCTAAATGAATCTCGCCTCTGCTGGAGGAGATCGCCTAAATGAATCTCGCCTCTGCTGGAGGAGATCGCCTAAATTAATCTCGCCTCTGCTGGAGGAGATCGCCTAAATGAACCTCGCCTCTGCTGGAGGAGTTCGCCTAAATGAACCTCGCCTCTGCTGGAGGAGATCGCCTAAATGAATCTCGCCTCTGCTGGAGGAGATCGCCTAAATGAATCTCGCCTCTGCTGGAGGAGATCGCCTAAATTAATCTCGCCTCTGCTGGAGGAGATCGCCTAAATGAACCTCGCCTCTGCTGGAGGAGTTCGCCTAAATGAACCTCGCCTCTGCTGGAGGAGATCGCCTAAATGAATCTCGCCTCTGCTGGAGGAGATCGCCTAAATGAACCTCGCCTCTGCTGGAGGAGTTCGCCTAAATGAACCTCGCCTCTGCTGGAGGAGATCGCCTAAATGAATCTCGCCTCTGCTGGAGGAGATCGCCTAAATGAATCTCGCCTCTGCTGGAGGAGATCGCCTAAATTAATCTCGCCTCTGCTGGAGGAGATCGCCTAAATGAACCTCGCCTCTGCTGGAGGAGTTCGCCTAAATGAACCTCGCCTCTGCTGGAGGAGATCGCCTAAATGAATCTCGCCTCTGCTGGAGGAGATCGCCTAAATGAACCTCGCCTCTGCTGGAGGAGATCGCCTAAATGAATCTCGCCACTGCTGGAGGAGATCGCCTAAATGAATCTCGCCTCTGCTAGAGAAGATCGCCTAAATGAATCTCGCCCCTGCTGGAGGAGATCGCCTAAATGAACCTCGCCTCTTGTGGAGGAGATCGCCTAAATGAACTTCGCAAGCACTTATCTGACTAGACTCTCACATGTCTCTTAGAAAAGCGTCAATGTGATATTTTTACAAAGCCTGATGGGTAAACACTGCAATAACGATGATTACAAGTATTTGGTACGGGGACATCGCAATATACTAGGCACTTGGCGGGAAAATTTGAGTTGGTTGGCATTTTTGATGAAAGAGCATTAAAAACATCTGAAAAAAATTTTTCGCTAACGCGGTGGCAATCGAACCTGCAACTCTGTACATACATGCCAGAGCGCTGTACTGTTAAACGACGCATCAGACGCTAAAATCTTCCAGAATAAGACCTATAAATATTTCACTGAGATGTGGCGGACCTTGCGCCATCTATACTTCAGGAGAGGAAACTTTTCCGATTGTTGCCAATGATTTAGATGTTAATGGATAGGTCAATCACGCTTAAGCGTTTATTATTAAAAATCCGTTTCTGTTGAAATCTATTTTTACAAGTAATCTGTGTATTTACTTATAGATGGATTAACGAAAAGAATTTAAAAATACTACACTGAAATGTTTAAAGTTCCTAACGTTGAAATAAATCAAAAACTCATCTTCTGTGAATCGCAGACTATTCTCGCACATGAAGGTTGTTAGACTCAGTATAAATTCTCCTCTCATTCACACTCAGAAATGACTGCAGTACCTATTTCAAAAGTTTTGATCTATTCATCGGAACAGCGTCTGTCTTGCGAATATTTATTACTAATCGATCATTTAGTTTTTTTCATTTACGATAGAGAAGGAATCTCCTCGTGGCTTTTGCATGCCATCTAATACATGCCCTACTAAACCCAAAGTCGCTGCTGACCACTAAACTCAGTTAGAGCTAACACACAACGTTTTCCCTGATGGAACAGTGACCCTAGTCAGTAGGTCAAGGTTCATCGCTGAGCCTATGAGTTGGATTATACTGTATAAAAAAAGGAAAGAAAAGGGAAAATAAACAGATAAAAAGAAAAAGAAAAAAAGAAAAAGTATATAAAAAAGGAATGAATATATAAATAAATATATAAATGAAAATAAAAGATAATTTATAGAAATTAGTAATCATTAAATGTGCTCTGAATGAGTTTGTGATTGGGTGGATTCCTGATCACAAGACTATTCAGTTTGGGATTTGATCAATCAATCCATCGTTGACATGTGTTAGTGCCCCATAGCGCTCATCCTGAACCGTTGTAAGTCTTGGTCTACCCTTCACATGTGAGCGACTAAGTTTCTGTCTCTTGGTACCTTCTCCACAGAAAAATTTAATAACTATGGTCTTTGTAAAAAAGAAATTAATTTAATATTAAAAATTAAAACAAACTCAACAATTACCAAATCATTATTATATAGAATGAAAAAATCAGACACTCCAACATGTGATAAACCTGACACACCTGTTGCCCTGGCAACATCACTCTGTATTCGGTCTGATTCCGCCATCCCGACCACTTTTAAGGACATCCATATTCCTTCTGGGTGACATATTGTTACAGCAATAAATCAGCTCGAATAGAAACAGAATTCGCTGACGACGAATTCTGTTTCTATTCGAATTTTGTTATACGATTACAAGTTTTCAGTTCTTGTATCTTATACGAATTATATGTGGTCACATGCTATTGCATCATGACTCCCCCCGACCTCATCTGCACGTACCTTTCGTTTCTGTTTTCGCCGATTGTTTCTTCAATATCGCTTTTTACGAATTATGCTCACCTTTGGGACACCGGTGAATTTTAGATAAAGCCAAGATTATTATGCTTTGTTGCATAAAATGCAAATGTTTGATTCAGACGATTTTCTTTCATTTTTCTGCTGAATACGCATAAAACGTTTACCGAAAGGTTGGACATAACGTGTAAATTTTATTCCTTAAAGGAATCAGGACAGACTTCGGGAGAGTGAGTTCTGTCTCTCAGCCAGGAAGGAGAGCACTAGCTAGCAGGGAAATCACGATCCGTTTTTATTGGTTGAAAGATAGAGAACAAAAAAAATCCGGGCTATTCCTTTAAGTAGTTATATATCAAATTTCAGCAAATATTTTATAAAACTTCTTTGCAGAGTCCCCCCCCCCTTCCTATCAGTACGCCTCTGAGGAAGAGATAGCGAGAAGAGAGATAAATTTTTCACGGGGGGTGGGGATCGTTAGTAAATGAGTATTACATCGAATGAAATCTTGCGACGTAGCGGGAAATGTGTGTACTGTCTCTTTTAGAAGTTTAAGACCCAAACAACACCAGGTAGGTCTCATACTCTTGTAAAAGTAATGAAAACAGCACTGGGACTATCTCTGATCATAAGTGGATCGCCATTTTAATTCGTGTAGATAACTACTGATATAAAAATATTAATTTTTCCCCCTCTCTTTTTCAGCGAAAAGCCTCGGCAGCCTCGAGATTGTATCCCTCACTGACTCAGCAGATCAAGAAAAGAAATGTTTTAATTTCTCCTTAGGCAACAGAGAAAAGAAGGAATTTTTTAGTCCAAATTATCCCAACAATTATCCAAACAATACAAAATGCACATTGCAAATAAGTGGTAAGCAATTTCCAAATTTTAAATTTTCTCTTTACAAATAGCGATGTTTGTGTTTCTTCGTCTTCCCCAGGCCTCATAAACCTGATCCGCCTATTCTTAGCATCATCTTGAAATTTTAAATTTTACTACAAAGTAAAAAATGGGAAACGTAAGAGGCCTAGCATTAACGGTGGATTTTTTTTAATAATTAAAGCTAGAACATATTAGAGTGCAAATATTTCCAGATACGAGTTTGTGTACGTTCTGATAAGAACGCCTTTTACCTTTTCAGAAAAATATCCGCGAAGCTCTCTCATAAGGCACGGAAGCGCTCAAATATTTCACGAACTCTAAAATAATTCATAAAAAATCTCCTGTTTTGCTTCTGGGAGTTGAATGAATTCCCACCAGAGAGCGATGTGGTATCATTATTCCCTTCAGAGTTTATGAGATGAGTGTCTGAAGAGGAAAGTTGAAGGATCAAAATCAATGAATTGGTTTTGTGAAAACATAATATCTTAGAGATTCATTCTGTGAAATCCAAAACTTTTCAAACGTAAACATTGCCAAATGGAATAATGCTTATTAGAGAGAGCAAAACTTATTTCTTCACAAGGAAGGAAAAAAGAATTAATTTATTCAGAAGGAGACTGTCTTAGATCTGAGATCATTTTTCTGGCACATTCTGTAGCAAAAAACGTTCACAATTCCCAGAGTGTTTGCAAATACTTCATTTTTGAATCTCACAGCTTATGGCACACACCTTACACAAAGTCTGGGCCCTCGTCACTCCTTCTGCGAAGAGAATGTCGTACCACTGGTTGGAATGGCTGCGGACTCTGTAACGACGGTTGGAAGAGTTGAAAAGTTCATCAGATACAAAGCCCACGCTGGTGAAACTTCCTCTAGTTTACCTGGATATTCTTTTGTCTGGATGTATAGGCTAATTAAAAAGTTTGCTCCAGGTGTGCTAGTGCAAATGGATTCTCCTATGGTGTGAAATTTTTAGAGTTTCATGAGACTTTGCCCCTATAATCCACTTGTCTGTAAATGGCTTGGATTGGGTTGTTTTACCACTGAGTGGCACTTTTTTGCATACCATGGGCTAAATGGCCAGGTCACATGGACCCCGAAGGCTCAGAGAAGGTTGGGGGAGGGGTCCCACTGGAACAGCTGTTGGGAGACAGATGGTGGTCTCCCGTCAAGGCCATCCAGCGTGTTCTTTAACGTGCACAGGGTATGGCTCTCCCGCACACGGTACCACGGCTTAACGTACCATCCGACGGGCGGCGGCCTTTCCAAGCCCATCTGTGTCCCCTACTGACCGTGGGCAGGGCGGAGAATTTTTGCGGAGATAAATCTCAACGCTGACCCAGCTGGGACTCGAACCTGGGAACTACAGATTACGAGCCTGTCGCGCTACCGACTGAGCCACCCCCGCCCCCGTGTAAATGTCAGCTAGGTATAAACTGGAAAGAGAATCGTATACCAATCCCCAGTGTGTATGCATAGAACAGGCCAGACCTAGCACCAAATGTCTGCACCCGTCTTCTTGTGGTGCAGACCGTAAGTACCTTTTAAAAGAGATATTCTCTTTTGGAAGGGAATGGATTGGGATGGCAGCCAAATCAGTGTGGCCTATTGATCTTGTCATCTATTACCACTTTTTTTTTCCTTTTTTTTTCTTCCCTCCTCAGAAGTAGTGAACTTCGCAGGATTCTTTATACCCATTAGACTACGATAGTTTATGGATTTGAGCATAATTATGGATCCTGGACTTGCTGCACTGGTGGGCCTCTGTTGAAGGAGAATGTGCCGCTGTGTTTTTCTATTTGCTTGTGGGTTGTCTGCCCTAAATGAACAGAGGCATGGGATACCTGTTAATAAAAATTAAAGACTTGAATATTTTCTGTTGTTACCTCCTACCAGACGATTCTGATGAGCCATTTTGGTACCTACGATGAATCCTCGCTTAGCTAGTTGGGCACCGCCAATCCTAAACTGAAGTGATGTGTCTCAGGCAGGTCATATGGCTCTTGAAAAGGTAGTGCCCCTTATTCTCTTGATGTCCTCACGCAGGAATTCCAACATTATAATCTAGATATTCAAGAGCATGCAAGAGACCAGATGGAGAGCTAAAGGTGAAATACTTAAAAATAATTTTAAATTTCTCTTTACAGTAGCGAGGGAGGATGGAAAGATCTCCGAGGTGTAGGTTGGCTTTGCAGCAGATACGCCAGTGATGCTCTTCTAGGATGTTACTGCATTAATAAAAGATTTCTTACCTCAAAATTTAAAATAAAAATTAAAGACTTGATGTTGTCTGTTGTTACGCCCTACCAGACGATTCTTGTGAGCCATTTTGAATTCTGTGAAGAAAGGAGATATTTCTCTTGTACTCTCAAGCACTTCAATGCTAAAATTGGTACTGACCTTTAGGAAGGAGTTTAGGTTCCTTTAGCACTGGTAGTTGCAATGCCAATGGGGAACGTCTCCTACATCAGTCAGGTAAGTAAACTTAACGGTTGGCGAATAACGAACGCATACTACAAACACAGAATCAGTTATAAATACACATGGATTTCACCTGATGTGTTGCACAGAAATATGATATATTATATTTTAATTAACAACAAATGGGTTAGTTCGGTTAGGAATACCAGATCATATAGGGCAGCTGAAATTGGGTCTGACCATTACCTAGTCAAAATGTCTTGCAACTAAAGCTTAAGAAATGTTGTGCTTTAGCTTAAGAAATGTTGTGCTTTAGCTTTGTCTTAAGAAATGTTGTGCTTTAGCTTAAGCTTGTGGTGCAATGGTGTGATGTTAAAAGAATTACTTTTAACAGTGAAACTTCGAAAAATCCAGATGTAGCCAAAGCATACCATGATAAGAAAATTAGTCATTATGACAATCGTGGTTTGCTTACAACTGAAGTTGAGGAAGAATGGGACCATTTTAAACAAGCTTTTCTTGAAACCAACAGTACTCTTTTGGGTAAAAGGGAACAGAGGAAAGAAAATTATTTGAGTGATAAGGGTATGGAACTTATTTCTGAAAGAATGAGGTGCAGGATTAATATGAATCAAAACCCTGCTAGCCCTAACAGACAGCATTACAGTAAGCTTAATAAACGTGTAAATGATCAATTAACAGCTGATAACAATCTTTGCTTGACATCTTGGCTGACAAAGCAGAGGAAGCAGTTAGACAGCACATCATGGAGTTGTACCATATAGTTAACGTTTTGTGTGGTAGAAAACGGACAGGTATACAGGGATTGAAGGATAAACAAGGTAAGGTTATAGAAGGTGAGGATTCTCTCATGGCTAGGTGGGCTGAGTATTTCAGTGATGTTCTAAACAATGTGGTTAGTTCTACTCCCATTGTTTGCAATGATGATAGATTCATTGGTGGTTTTAATGTTGGCCCTATAACACATTCCGAAGTCACTTTGGCTATCTCTAAATTAAAACTGCATAAATCCCTAGGATTGGCTAAAATCACCATTGAAATGCTTAGATCTGGAACCACTTCTGTTACCACGTGGTTCACTAAAATTTTGGAGATTTTTTATGATAAAGGTGTTCTTCCTAAAGATTTTGCTATAGCTATCATTGCCCCTATTTTAAAAAAAATGATCGCAGTTCTTGTGAAAATTATAGGGGAATTAATTTACTTTCTGTTCCTTTCATGATTATACAGGGAGATTCAAAACTTATCGTTCAAATTTCGTGGGGAGGCAGGGAATACGTCAGGAAACCGATTTCACATAGGAAAGTATGTCCGCAAACGTCATCTACATGAACAAAATGGACAAGTACAGTTACACAAGGAAACAGTACAGTTAAGTGGTAACGAATGTGACTTTTATTCCAACAAGGTAAAGTACTGATGACAGCGGGAGTGGTCGGGCGAGCTGTACACTGGTTGGGTACACACAGCGCCCTCTACATACGCATGCGTACATTTGCGGACATACTTTCCTATGTGAAATCGGTTTCCTGACGTATTCCCTACCTCCCCACGAAATTTGAACGATAAGTTTTGAATCACCCTGTATGTAATAAAATTTTGAATTTTGTTGATGGATAGCTGCGTGTTGAACAGTGTGGATCCAGAAGTGGTAGGGGATGTATCGATCAAATATTTTCCCTTAGGCAGATTCTTGAGAAATGTTTAGAGTTTCAGAAACCTTTGGTTGCTAGCTTTGGTAATTTCAAAAAAGCTTTCACTCTGCTATTCGTGATACTCTTTGATTGATCGTGAGAATGAAAGCTCTCTATAATAACACTGAATCGTGCACGAGAGTTCGTAATGCTTGTAGCGATTGCTTTCGCATTGCTAGTGGATTTAGGCAAGGGTGCATTTTGTCTCCTTTTCTCTTTTGTTTGCTTATTGATTATGTTATGCGAAATTGTTTGCAAGGAAAATATTCTGCCCTTAAATGGTCTAGAGATTTCAAAATTTTTGATTTAGAATATGCGGATGATTTGGCCCTGTTGCCTAATGATGTTGATGAGATGAATTCATTCATTAGGGCTGTTGATGAGACTGGTAATATAGAGTAGGTTTGATGATAAGCAGAGAAAAAAACTAGTGATGAAAATTGATCAGGCAGATGGTGCTTCAGTTGCTTTGAATGGCTGTACTATTGAGCAAGTGTCTCAGTTTAATTATCTTGGGAGCTATGTAACAGATACTGGTGATGTGCGGCATGAGATAAATAGAAGAATAGGGATTGCCGCTGGAACTTTTAAGAATCGAAGAAATCTGTGGAAAAATAGCTATTGTACAACTAATTAGGTATGGTAGTAAAACATGGACCCTTCGTAAGCAGGATAACAGGAAACTTGATGCCTTGGATTCTAGATGCTTGTGCAATATCTTGGGCATTAGGTGGTTTGATTCGTAAGTAATGATGAGGTTAGAAGAAGGAGTCATCAGCCTCCTTTGAGCAGGATTTTGTGCAGAGAGATACTGCCTTGGTTTGACCATGTTGCCCGTATGCATAGCTTTCAGATTGGTAAATAGGATTATGAGCAGTATACCCAAAGGCTTCGGGAAAAAAGGGAGACCAAGTATGCGATGGGCAGTCAATGTCAAACAGAACCTTGCTACAATTGGCCTACAGTGGTCAAATGCTGTAGTTGTAGCTCAGGACAGACAGGTGGGGAGGGCAAAATTATATAGTCTCGTAGGACCTCCGTAGCTCATGGCTGCATGAGGATTTTAGATGTCCACATATTGGTCCACCTTTTGCTTCAGAGCAGAAGCCAGACGCCTTGGTAAGGACTCAATGAGGTGTTGAAAACACGGAGATGGTGTTGCTGCCCATGAACCTAGCACCTAGTATGTGGCCACGGTCATACTCACGTATGTTGCTGCCTTACCCATGATTACTTTTCCGTGACTGGTTTCCAATGCTTCGAGGCCTGCTCTATTTTTAAGCATTGCCAGTTTCAGTGCCCCATGTGACTGGACGCAATACTTCTGCTTTGTATATTTTTATCGGGGGGGGGGGGGTATATAATCATACAATGTCAAACAGGACCTTGTTAGAATTGGTGTGCAGTGGCAGGATGCCACAGATGTAGCTCAGGACAGATACGCTTGGAGAATTAAACTGCACGGTCTCCGTAGCCCGTGGCTGCTTGAGGATGATGATGATGATATAATCATTAGTCATTCAGTGTATAATCCACATAGATAAACATTGTTCTGAATATTTAATGCCATGTGTAAAAAGATGGTTTAAATGGAAATGGATTTTGATTTAAATGTAAACGGTCGCCTTAGACAAAGACTCCACTGATGAAACATCATCTTCATCTAATCGATAGCAGATATTTTTTCTGTGGATGTCAAAGGATCACTTAAGAAGTCGAGTGCAGCAGTTGGAGTGGAAACTGATTCATATGAAGAGAAACATTCAGTTTCAAATGAATCATTTCTTCATATGAAGAGAAACATTCAGTTTCGAATGAATCATTTCATACAAAGACTCCTTTTCGCGCATCATATAGAAACAGAGACGGATCTTGGAGGTCGGGGAGTAGATAACTATCCTTTCATACTGAAATATATCTAATTATCATTTGCTATTGTATTACATCTAATTAGCCTTTGTTGTGTAGTGCATACAACAATTCTTTCGTACTGTAGTACATCTAATTATTCCTTCATCTTTTAGTACATATACTTATTCTTTCGTACTCTTGTGCATCTAATTACCCTTTCTTATTGTAGCAATAACTCTGGTTTTTCAAGTAGAACCTGATTGTCCTATTGATCGTAAATGTTGAAATGGCCAATTTGTACCAAGATTGCTCAAAAATATTTCCTTCCTCCCCCTCCTTGATATGTGAAATGGATATTATTGCCATGCAGTTGTTTTAGTAAAAGTAGACTCTTCGATGGGTGGGAAATTTTTTAATGATCATCTGATATTAAGTTGCCTCCAATTTTATTAAAAGTGAGATATTTGCAACGGGACGTTTTATGAAAATATTGATCTTCTTGAAACCTTTGTTTTACCACACCTAGATATTTTTTCCTGTGGATACCCTTAAAGATGCAAGATCCCTCCTGTTGTGCAAGAGGACGCCAGATTATTCTCTGATGGAGAACGTTGAAATAAAAGTCCTGCTCGTAGAAGTTCTATCTGATGATTGGTGATCTGATTGGTGTAGTCTCCCTAGTTATTCTTTCCTATGGGTGCAGGGTTCCATGAAGCAAGTTGCTCTAACTGTTGTTCGAGTAAAGACCAACTTTCCTATTAGTACGAAAAGCGTGATAATAGATGGCGCCACTGGTGAATCAAACAGGAAAAGCTTATACAGGGTGAGTCAAAACTCTTGGGCCAAACTTTAAGAGGTGATAAAACACACCTAAACAAGCACTTTTCATCATACAATGCATGGTCGGAAATCAAACGGTGAAGCGCTAGAGGTCGCTTTCCAGTGAACACTTATAAGCGCTGGTTTTCGCACTTGTCATTTCTACCGTGGATTGCAGAACAGATGGATTGTTTCACGAATCAGGAGAAGGCAGACATGCATTTCACGTATGGAGTTGTGGACGGGAATGCCAGGGAAGCCCAAAGACTCTACAGGGAGCGCTTTCCGACCAGACGTGTGCATGATCGTAAAACCTTTCAGCAATTGCACCGGTATCTGTGCGAAACAGGCTCCTTTGTCAGTGGCTTGCAGGATACAGGACGCCACGGAAATTCTACGTAGGGTTGGAGATCGTCCCCGAATGTAGCATGGGAGCAATTTCCCATGCCGCAAGTGTGCCCCAATCGACGGTGTGGCCAGTTCTACGAGACGAACGATTACACCCCTACCATGCACAGAGGGTGCACACCTTGACACCTGCAGATTATCGGCCTCGTGTGGATTTTGCACAGTGGTTCCTGCAGCAGCGCAACTGGACTTTGATGCACGTCTTATTCACTGACGAATGCACCTTTACATGTGAGGGTATTTTTCATACCCACAATTCTCATGTGTGGGTCACCAGAAAACCTCACGCCATACGTCCACATTCGTACCAGTGGCGTTTCTCCATAAATGTTTGGGCTGGGATCCTCCCTGACCATTTGATTGGCCCATACCTTCTGCCAGCCCGACTGAAAGGGAGAACGTACCTCGTATTTTTACAAGAAGTCTTGCCAGAATTACTGAACCCTGTTTCAGCAAACATTCAAACATGTATGTGGTTTCAACACAACAGAGCGCCACCCCATTTCAGCGTGGATGTACGGAAAGCCTTGGATGCAACATTTCCAGGACGATGGATTGGTCGGGGTGGTCCCATCGCTTGGCCGCCACGATCGCACAATCTCTCATGTCTGGACTTTTTGCTATGGGGCCATATGAAAAGCCTCATCTGCGATAGCCCCATCGATTCCAATGAGGACCTTGTTGCCAGGATTTCTATTGCCACTGCCGCTGTACGAGAAATGCCTGGTGTTTTCGCCCATGTACGCCGATCACTACGTCGAAGGTGTGAAGCCTGCATTAATATTGGTGGTCGCTCTTTTGAGCAGTTTCTGGAATTTGTTCAATAAAATTCTGTACTTTCTAAAAATTAAGATTCACTCAAAATTCAGAATTAAGAATTTCTAAAAACTAAAATTCTGTATTTTCTGCAATTGTTTCAAACCTTTTCTGTCATTCTTGTTTCTTCATTTCCTGACATAGTAACTGCTAACCCCTAGCGCTTCACCGCTTGAGCTCCGACCACGCATTGTATGAGGAAAAGTGCTTGTTTAGGTGTGTTCTATCACCCCTTAAAGTTTGGCCATGAATTTTGAATCACCCTGTATGTCACTTAGTTGTAGAGTGAGTCAGCTCCTCGGTGGTCTAGCAGTTCAGATGCCCAGGATGCTTCTGGTCAGCCGGTATCATCTGGGTTCCTCGGTGGTCTAGCGGTTCAGATGCCCAGCATGCTTCTGGTCAGCTGGTATCATCTGTGCTCCTCGGTGGTCTAGCGGTTCAGATGCCCAGCATGCTTCTGGTCAGCCGGTATCTTCTGAGCAGTTCAGATGCCCAGCATGCTTCTGGTCAGCTGGTATCTTCTGAGCAGTTCAGATGCCCAGCATTCTTCTGGTCAGCCGGTATCGTCTGGATACCTGGGTTCGAATCCCAGTCAGAACAAGCAATTTTTTCCAACTCATTTTTCCGAGTAAAGAATCATATTGTGCAAACTCCGATTTGTGAAAAGTTTCCCGTCAAATGAGAGTTCTCTGATTGATACATGTTGGTCTCGGTTGGCTGCCATTATACGAGTGCGAATGAGAATCACGTGGTTCAAGATATATGTTTCAGAAGTTTGCTTCATGCAAAATCCCACTCGATGAAATTTTCTTTAATTAGTCTACCTATATATTAATCCCTGTGAATTTAGTGTCCTTTTTTCCAAGTACAGTTATGTGTGGAAAATCACGCACAGGCGCTCACTGCACTGAAGTCCTATAACAGGGGTAATTAAGTGAAATGCACGGTGACGAAAGTACTCTGCCCGAGCACTTTCCATTTCTCCCTACGTTTTCGGTAAATAGCGAATGATACAGTGATTTTCACGTGAAATAAATATTAATATGCCTAAATTGTGTTGTACTTGCGGTTTTATTTTAAAAAACTTGAATAATAAATAAGACGTAGAGTTATTGTCTAATGTAGGTGTTCTCAACGTGGGGTACGCTGTAAAATGTTTTGGGGTACGCCGTAAAAGCTCAAAAGTCGCTAGATATATGTTATATATATGTGTGTTTTATTTTATTCTCATTGTTATACTATAACTATAGTTTTATCTATCTATACAAGGGGTACGCCAATTACATACACATTTCCAGGGGGTACGTGAAGCATGAAAGGTTGAGAACCACTGCTCTAGTTCAACGTTTATCTCGTTTTCACAGAAAACGAGGTTATAGTGTCGGCTTTGTTGTGTGTAGACATCGAACTTTTTTGTTTATAGAGATAAAAAATTCTTTTGTGTTGGATAGGTATTGATGAAATATTACGATATGCACTTTCCGAATCTGAATACCCGTATGAAGGCAAATGTAAGACCATATAACTACTTCACTATAAAATTCCAAACTTTCAAGTGAATACTACAACGATGAATTAATGATAGAAATATGAAATTTGGGTGGTTTCCATTCGAAATAATGAAATAATTAGAAAACTCTTTTTTAGTTGGATTGCTACTAATGAAATATAATTCGCATTTTTCAAATATTTAGGTAGTTTTACTAAACGTATCTTTATAGATCGTTGCGTATCGAAACGGCAGAGCTGTAATCGAGTTTTTCAAAAGAGGTAACTTTTCAAGAGATATTCCTCTGACGGCAATAATCTACCGCTTTTTCCCGAAAGATGTGTGGAAAATGCAACATTTTAAATTTAAGAATTAAAAGACCTTTATGTTATATAATTACTAATAATGTATTGTTTACATTTTTCCTATCATCCGCCAGCTCAAATTAAAATTGTGAAGGAGTGAAAAAGAAGGTAAAGGAAAATCTTAATTCTCTTTAAAAACGAGATTCTCATATGCGCCAGAGGCGATGTGCATTCTAGTTTTAAACTAATTTTAGTTCTTAAAATTGAAAGCAAATATTTCAGAAAGAAAAGTAAACTTTTCACTTGTATTTAAAAAAATTATCCCTTGAGTGTTCTAAACCCAGATGCCAAATTAAGCATTTGTTTTCGAATAACGTGTGTCGGAGATTCAAAGCAACTTCTAAAATTCCTCAAGTGAATGGAATCCTCCTGACGATCGTTCAAGTTTCACTTGCATCAAGAGCAGCGGCGAATTCTTTCAAGTCAGAAACTGAATGTTATCACGTAGCTAGGGAGCATGTTGTTAAATGCTACCACTTAAATAAATGGCGATATTTTTTCAAATGGATTTGGTTAACCAATGTTTTCGAATAATTAATGCTCTACTAATCTAATATGAAGATACCATTCCTTGCTCTGTCTGCTGCCCCAAACACCACCACATAATCGATTCAATAGGAGCAATATTTTGCAGTGCTTAAATAATTTCCAAGCCTTCTCGCTGGTACAGTGGAATCGCCTTGCCTCGCCATAACACTGCAGCCACTGGAATCCGGCTGCGAACCCTGGGTGGTGTCATGTCAGCTTATCGTGTGCTCGCCTTGTATGAGAAGGCCTGTACAAGTTAGAAATAGCTTCAAGGACTCTCATCGACAAATCTCGTTGTAACAAAAAATAATAACGTACCAACATATGTCTGAGCTTTTAAAACTTTTGTTAGACGATAAAATAACAGGAACGTTTATCAGATTCTGTATTATGGTACTCCACTAGCATAATGTAAGGTGATTAATTGGTCAAATTTATGTTTCTAAACATTTTTCATGAATTTACATTAATAAAATAATATGAATTTTTAATTCCCCCACCGATTCAACCTTCAAACTTGTTACTTAACTTAAACTTAACTTTTAAACTTGTTACTTGTTACTTAAACTGTAAACTTGTTTACAAACTTGTTACGGGGGTGAGGTTGCCAAATTGCCGCCATTAAATCGCCTTCCGTGGTCCTCAGAAATGCTAGAATTTTAATTCAGCAAAATATAAAATTGTTTACAAAAATATATTTAAGAGACGAAAGTAGAAATCATGAATCTCTACGCATCTCACAACAAATTGAGTTACAGTTAACATAAGAATTTGAAAATCACGAATCTATTTTTCCAGTTCTGCCTCTAGAGATAATTAAGACCGAACCCAGACATCTAGGAGGACGGGAACGTGCATTGTTCATGAACACTCCTCGATAATATTCCGGCAAATATTTTTTTCCGGTACCGCATACCGGCGCGTACCGGCTTACTTTCACCACTACTGTCGTCTCAAACAAGTTGGCTCAAGGTGTACAGTGGCGGTCATAAGGAGGGGGGGGGGGGGCATGGGGGCTACGGCTCGCTCCAAGAAATCTGCAAGTTTTTCATTTCAACAGCCAGCCAGCCAATTTCTCTTCCAAGAAGGCAAACCCTTGACGCCTTCAATATCCCATATCAAGGCATAGAGAGGATTTTGTACTCAGAAATGACACTTTTCACTACAAATGCCTTCGTATGGCCCCCTCCAGGAATGAGATTGATGACCGTCCCTGATGGTGTATAAGTGAAAATGGACTTCATATGGCCTCTAGTATTCAAAGTGTCATCTCATAAAAAGATCTCGTTAATAAACCTTTCCGTTCATTTCCATCTAGATGTTATATCCTGTGAATGCTCAGTGCTCGACAGTTTCACCCCAGTAAAAGAGCGCAGACTCGAGACTGACTCTGCTATGGATGGGAAACATTCAAATAAAAATCTTATACTTTCTTTATCCTACTTTTTTTCGCCCCTTCTCGCACTACTCCCTGTGGCCAAGTTGCACCTGCCTAGTTTCGGCACTGATTCTGCGCAACTCACAATCTGGAAAACATCAGATATATATTTCGGAAAAACTGACAATTTAGTAATTTTGAAACAAAGAATTCGCTTTCGTACTGATTTCCTAATTCGAAAATAAAGTAATTACTATACAGTGATGAAATATAAAGGAACTTTTTTGAGTATAATGTATTAGTTCTAGTTCACTAGCAGCGAAAATAATTGTAACTTACCAAAATAGGCTTTGTGTTGGGCTTAAAAGTTTCCACAGACCACTTACTGACAGCAGATATTTGCGCAAGGGTTTCTTCGAGAAGTCTTTCAAGTGCTGCCATCTACCGCCACATTTCGCAATGCAATTCATTGGAATGAATTGTCTTCTCGAAAATGGGTCAATTAAAATCGAGGATAATAATGGACATTTGACATAATTCACTTACTACAATCGCATTATGCCTACTACAACTGAAACTGAAAGGGAAATAGCTTACTTTTTAAATATTTTATCTATTCTTATTTCCTTACGACTAAATTTAAAAGAGGAGATTTTTTTTTTCCAAAAATCAATAATTTTTTTTTTATTATCATTTCTTTATCGAGAACATTTTTGAAACTAAATAAATAACTAAAATTTTTAAAACTCAAAATTAAATTTTCAGTAGAACTTGTATCATATTAAATTAACGTTTACAGAGCTAAATTGCAACTCCTTAAACCTATTTGTTGTATCTTGCTTGCTTTCAGTCGCATGTCGATGATTATTGGAGAGAGACGGGGGGTGGGTGCTGGTGGTGAGGGGGGGGGGGCGGTTGCGCACAAACTAGGATTTTTTTTTTGTGTGTGCATCACTTGAGATGTTAAATGGAAGGAGAGCTGTGAATTATTCTTCTGTTGGGTTGTTTTACCTCTGATCGGAACTCTTTTTATCCACAATGTACTAAATGACCAGATTACAAGGACCCCGAAGACACAGAGAAGGTTGGTGGAGGGACCCACTGGAACAGCTGTTGGGAACAGATGGCAGCCTCTCATCAGAGCCATCCAGCGTGATCTTTGATCTACATATTCCCTACCACTTCTGAATCCACATTGCTCTCAACCAGATTCTTGATTCTATAAAGCACAATCATGCAAAGAACTTTCCCTGGAACAGAAAGTAGGCTGATACCCCTATAGTTATCACAAAATCTGCAATCACCTTTTTTGAAAATAGGGATAATAATAGCTCTGGTAAATCCTTAGCAATGCCTTTACCATAAAAGATATTCAAAATTTCAGTCATCCAAGTGGTAACCGAAACATTCCCAGCTCTAAGCATTTCCGCAGTAATTTCATCTACCCTGGGGATTTATGAAGTTTAAGTTTAGAAACAGCCAAAAAACTTCAGATTGTGTTATAGGGCCAACATTAAAACCACCAATGAATCTATCACCATTGCAAACAATGGGAGTAGAACTAACCACATTGTTTAGAACATCACTGAAATGCTCAGCCCACCTAGTCATGACAGAATCCTCCCCTTCTATAACCTTACCTTGTTTATCCTTCAATCCTTGTATGCCTGTTTGTTTTTTACCACACAAAACATTAACTATCTGGTACAGCTCTCTGCTGTTGTGCTGTCTAACTGCTTCCTCGGCTTTGTCAGCCAAGATGTCAAGCAAAGATTGTTATCAGCTGTTAATTGATCATTTACACGTTTATTAAGCTTACTGTAATGCTGTCTGTTAGGGCTAGCAGGGTTTTGATTCATATTAATCCTGCACCTCATTCTTTCAGAAATAAGTTTCATAGCCTTATCACTCAAAAAATTTTGTTTCCTCTGTTCCCTTTTACCCAAAAGAGTACTATTAGTTTCAAGAAAAGCTAGTTTAAAATGGTCCCATTCATCCTCAACTTCAGTAGTAAGCAAACCATGACTGTCAAAATGACTAAGTAACCTCTCATGGTAAGCTTTAGCTAAAATTGGGTCTTTTAGAGCTTCAGTGTTAAAGGTAACTTTTTTAACCTTAGCACAACACTTCAGTTTCAGTTGCAATATACTTTTAACAAGGTGTTTTCCATCTTCCCTCCAAGAAAAGAGAAATTTAAGATTATTTTTAAGTATCTGACAGGATACGTTTTATCAGCTTGTGGATAATCCTGATCTGATGCATTAGGATGGTTTGAAATTTATAGTTGTGTAAGCACGATAACTGAAAACTTGATGCCTTTGATCCTATATGCTTACGCAGTTCCTTGGGCATTAGGATGGTTTGACCTTTACAGTTGTGTAAGCACGATAACTGGAAACTTGATGCTTTTGATCTATGCTTACGCAGTTCCTTGGGCATTAGGATGGTTTGACCTTTATAGTTGTGTAAGCACGATAACTGAAAACTTGATGCCTTTGATCCTACATGCTTACGCAGTTCCTTGGGCATTAGGATGGTTTGACCTTTATAGTTGTGTAAGCACGATAACTGAAAACTTGATGCCTTTGATCCTATATGCTTACGCAGTTCCTTGGGCATTAGGATGGTTTGACCTTTATAGTTGTGTAAGCACGATAACTGGAAACTTGATGCTTTTGATCTATGCTTACGCAGTTCCTTGGGCATTAGGATGGTTTGACCTTTATAGTTGTGTAAGCACGATAACTGAAAACTTGATGCCTTTGATCCTATATGCTTACGCAGTTCCTTGGGCATTAGGATGGTTTGACCTTTATAGTTGTGTAAGCACGATAACTGGAAACTTGATGCCTTTGATCCTATATGCTTACGCAGTTCCTTGGGCATTAAGTTGGTTTGACCTCTATAGTTGTGTAAGCAAGATAACTGGAAACTTGATGCCTTTGATCCTATATGCTTACACAGTTCCTTGGACATTAGGATGGTTTGACCTTTATAGTTGTGTAAGCACGATAGCTGTAAACTTGATGCCTTTGATCCTATATGCTTACGCAGTTCCTTGGGCATTAGGATGGTTTGACCTTTATAGTTGTGTTAGCACGATAACTGGAAATTTGATGCCTTTGATCCTATATGCTTATGCAGTTCCTTGGGCAATAGGATGGTTTGACCTTTATAGTTGTGTAAGCACGATAACTGTAAACTTCATGCCTTTGATCCTAATGCTTACGCAGTTCCTTGTGCATTAGGATGGTTTGACCTTTATAGTTGTGTAAGCACAATAACTGAAAACTTGATGCCTTTGATCCTATGTGCTTACGCAGTTCCTTCAGCCTTAGGATGGTTTGACCTTCATAGTTGTGTAAGCACGATAACTGGAAACTTGATGCTTTTGATCTATGCTTACGCAGTTCCTTGGGCATTAGGATGGTTTGACCTTTATAGTTGTGTAAGCACGATAACTGGAAACTTGATGCTTTTGATCTATGCTTACGCAGTTCCTTGGGCATTAGGATGGTTTGACCTTTATAGTTGTGTAAGCACGATAACTGAAAACTTGATGCCTTTGATCCTACATGCTTACGCAGTTCCTTGGGCATTAGGATGGTTTGACCTTCATAGTTGTGTAAGCACGATAACTGAAAACTTGATGCCTTTGATCCTATATGCTTACGCAGTTCCTTGGTCATTGGGATGGTTTGACCTTTATAGTTGTGTTAGCGCGATAACTGGACACTTGATGCCTTTGATCCTATATGCTTACGCAGTTCCTTGGGTATTAGGATGGTTTGACATTTATAGTTGCGTAAGCACGATAACTGGAAATTTCATGCCTTTGATCCTATATGCTTACGCAGTTCCTTGGGCATTAGGATGGTTTGACCTTTATAGTTGTGTAAGCACGATAACTGAAAACTTGATGCCTTTGATCCTATATGCTTACGCAGTTCCTTGGGCATTAGGTTGGTTTGACCTTTATAGTTGTGTAAGAACGATAACTGGAAACTCGATGCCTTTGATCCTATATGCTTACGCAGTTCCTTGGGCATTAGGATGGTTTGACCTTTATAGTTGTGTAAGCACGATAACTGAAAACTTGATGCCTTTGATTATATATGCTTACGCAGTTCCTTGGGCATTAGGATGGTTTGACCTTTATAGTTGTGTAAGCACGATAACTGGAAACTTGATGCTTTGATCTATGCTTACGCAGTTCCTTGGGCATTAGGATGGTTTGACCTTTATAGTTGTGTAAGCACGATAACTGAAAACTTGATGCCTTTGATCCTACATGCTTACGCAGTTCCTTGGGCATTAGGATGGTTTGACCTTTATAGTTGTGTAAGCAAGATAACTGAAAACTTGATGCCTTTGATCCTATATGCTTACACAGTTCCTTGGGCATTAGGATGGTTTGATCTTTATAGTTGTGTAAGCACGATATCTGAAAACTTGATGCCTTTGATTATATATGCTTACGCAGTTCCTTGTGCATTAGGATGGTTTGACCTTTATAGTTATGTAAGTACGATAACTGGAAACTTGATGCCTTTGATCCTATATGGTTACGCAGTTTCTTGTGCATTAGGATGGTTTTAACTTTATAGTTGTGTAAGCACGATAACTGGAAACTTGCTGCCTTTGATCCTATATGCTTACGCAGTTCCTTGGGCATTAGGATGGTTTGACCTTTATAGTTGTGTAAGCACAATAACTAAAATCTTGATGCCTTTGATCCTATATGCTTACGCAGTTTCTTGTGCATTAGGATGGTTTCACCTTTATAGTTGTGTAAGCACGATAACTGAAAACTTGATGCCTTTGATCCTATATGCTTACACAGTTCCTTGGGCATTAGGATGGTTTGATCTTTATAGTTGTGTAAGCACGATATCTGAAAACTTGATGCCTTTGATTATATATGCTTACGCAGTTCCTTGTGCATTAGGATGGTTTGACCTTTATAGTTATGTAAGTACGATAACTGGAAACTTGATGCCTTTGATCCTATATGGTTACGCAGTTTCTTGTGCATTAGGATGGTTTGACCTTTATAGTTGTGTAAGCACGATAACTGGAAACTTGATGCCTTTAATCCTATATGCTTACGCAATTCCTTGGGCATTAGGATGGTTTTTCCTTTACAGTTGTGTAAGCACGATAACTGGAAACTTGATACCTTTGATCCTATATGCTTACGCAGTTCCTTGGGCATTAGGATGGTTTGATCTTTATAGTTGTGTAACTACGATAACTGGAAACTTGATGCCTTTGATCCTATATGGTTACGCAGTTTCTTGTGCATTAGGATGGTTTGACCTTTATAGTTGTGTAAGCACGATAACTGGAAACTTGATGCCTTTGATCCGATATGCTTACACAATTCCTTGGGCATTAGGATGGTTTGACCTTTATAGTTGTGTAAGCACGATAACTGGAAACTTGATGCCTTTGATCCCATATGCTTACGCAGTTCCTTGGGCATTAGGATGGTTTGACCTTTATAGTTGTGTAAGCACGATAACTGGAAACTTGATGCCTTTGGTCCTATATGCTTACGCAGTTCCTTGGGCATTAGGATGGTTTGATCTTTATAGTTGTGTAAGCACGATAACTGGAAACTTGATGCCTTTAATCCTATATGCTTACGCAGTTCCTTGGGCATTAGGATGGTTTGATCTTTATAGTTGTGTAAGCACGATAACTGGAAACTTGATGCCTTTGATCCCATATGCTTACGCAGTTCCTTGGGCCTTAGGATGGTGTGACTTTATAGTTGGTAAGCACGATAACTGGAAACTTGATGCCTTTGATCCTATATGCTTACGCAGTTCCTTGGGCATTAGGATGGTTTGATCTTTATAGTTGTGTAAGCACGATAACTGGAAACTTGATGCCTTTGATCCTATATGCTTACGCAGTTCCTTGTGCCTTAGGATGGTTTGACCTTTATAGTTGTGTAAGCACGATAACTGAAAACTTGATGCCTTTGATCCTATATGCTTACACAGTTCCTTGGGCATTAGGTTGGTTTGATCTTTATAGTTGTGTAAGCACGATAGCTGGAGACTTGATGCCTTTGTTCCTATATGCTTACGCAGTTCCTTGGGCATTAGGATGGTTTGACGTTTATAGTTGTGTAAGCACGATAACTGAAAACTTGATGCCTTTGATCCTATATGCTTACACAGTTCCTTGGGCATTAGGATGGTTTGATCTTTATAGTTGTGTAAGCACGATATCTGAAAACTTGATGCCTTTGATCCTATATGCTTACGTAGTTCCTTGTGCATTAGGATGGTTTGACCTTTATAGTTATGTAAGTACGATAACTGGAAACTTGATGCCTTTGATCCTATATGGTTACGCAGTTTCTTGTGCATTAGGATGGTTTGACCTTTATAGTTGTGTAAGCACGATAACTGAAAACTTGATACCTTTTATCCTATATGCTTACGCAATTCGTTGTGCATTAGGATGGTTTGACTTTTATAGTTGTGTAAGCATGATAACTGAAAACTTGATGCCTTTGATCCTATATGCTTACGCAGTTCCTTGGGCATTAGGATGGTTTGACCTTTATAGTTGTGTAATCACGATAACTGAAAACTTAATGCCTTTGATCCTATATGCTTATGCATTTCCTTGTGCATTAGGATGGTTTGACCTTTATAGTTGTGTTAGCACGATAACTGAAAACTTGATGCCTTTGATCCTATATGCTTACACAGTTCCTTGGGCATTAGGATGGTTTGATCTTTATAGTTGTGTAAGCACGATATCTGAAAACTTGATGCCTTTGATCCTATATGCTTACGTAGTTCCTTGTGCATTAGGATGGTTTGACCTTTATAGTTATGTAAGTACGATAACTGGAAACTTGATGCCTTTGATCCTATATGGTTACGCAGTTTCTTGTGCATTAGGATGGTTTGACCTTTATAGTTGTGTAAGCACGATAACTGGAAACTTGATGCCTTTAATCCTATATGCTTACGCAATTCCTTGGGCATTAGGATGGTTTTTCCTTTATAGTTGTGTAAGCACGATAACTGGAAACTTGATGCCTTTGATCCTATATGCTTACGCAGTTCCTTGGGCATTAGGATGGTTTGATCTTTATAGTTGTGTAAGTACGATAACTGGAAACTTGATGCCTTTGATCCTATATGGTTACGCAGTTTCTTGTGCATTAGGATGGTTTGACCTTTATAGTTGTGTTAGCACGATAACTGAAAACTTGATGCCTTTGATCCAATATGCTTACGCAATTCCTTGGGCTTTAGGATGGTTTGACCTTTATAGATGTGTAAGCACGATAACTGGAAACTTGATGCCTTTGATCCCATATGCTTACGCAGTTCCTTGGGCATTAGGATGGTTTGACCTTTATAGTTGTGTAAGCACGATAACTGGAAACTTGATGCCTTTGATCCTATATGCTTACGCAGTTCCTTGGGCATTAGGATGGTTTGATCTTTATAGTTGTGTAAGCACGATAACTGGAAACTTGATGCCTTTAATCCTATATGCTTACGCAGTTCCTTGGGCATTAGGATGGTTTGATCTTTATAGTTGTGTAAGCACGATAACTGGAAACTTGATGCCTTTGATCCCATATGCTTACGCAGTTCCTTGGGCCTTAGGATGGTGTGACTTTATAGTTGTGTAAGCACGATAACTGGAAACTTGATGCCTTTGATCCTATATGCTTACGCAGTTCCTTGGGCATTAGGATGGTTTGATCTTTATAGTTGTGTAAGCACGATAACTGGAAACTTGATGCCTTTGATCCTATATGCTTACGCAGTTCCTTGTGCCTTAGGATGGTTTGACCTTTATAGTTGTGTAAGCACGATAACTGAAAACTTGATGCCTTTGATCCTATATGCTTACACAGTTCCTTGGGCATTAGGTTGGTTTGATCTTTATAGTTGTGTAAGCACGATAGCTGGAGACTTGATGCCTTTGTTCCTATATGCTTACGCAGTTCCTTGGGCATTAGAATGGTTTGACCTTTATAGTTGTGTAAGCACGATAACTGTAAACTTGATGCCTTTGATCCTATATGCTTACGCAGTTCCTTGGGCATTAGGATGGTTTGACGTTTATAGTTGTGTAAGCACGATAACTGAAAACTTGATGCCTTTGATCCTATATGCTTACGCAGTTCCTTGGGCATTAGGATGGTTTGACCTTTATAGTTGTGTAAGCACGATAACTGGAAACTTGCTGCCTTTGATCCTATAGCTTACGCAGTTCCTTGGGCATTAGGATGGTTTGACCTTTATAGTTGTGTAAGCACGATAACTGAAAACTTGATACCTTTTATCCTATATGCTTACGCAATTCGTTGTGCATTAGGATGGTTTGACTTTTATAGTTGTGTAAGCATGATAACTGAAAACTTGATGCCTTTGATCCTATATGCTTACGCAGTTCCTTGGGCATTAGGATGGTTTGACCTTTATAGTTGTGTAATCACGATAACTGAAAACTTAATGCCTTTGATCCTATATGCTTACGCAGTTCCTTGTGCATTAGGATGGTTTGACCTTTATAGTTGTGTTAGCACGATAACTGAAAACTTGATGCCTTTGATCCTATATGCTTACGCAGTTCCTTGGGCATTAGGATGGTTTGACCTTTATAGTTGTGTGAGCACGATAACTGTAAACTTGATGCCTTTGATCCTATATGCTTACGCAGTTCCTTGGGCATTAGGATGGTTTGACCTTTATAGTTGTGTAAGCACGATAACTGGAAATTTTATGCCTTTGATCCTATATGTTTACGCAGTTCCTTGGGCATTAGGATAGTTTCACTTTGTAAGTAATGATGTCGTTATGCAAAGGAGTCGGCAACCACTCCGGAGAGTGAATTGGTTTGGCCATGTTGCCAGATGCAGCACTACAGATATGAAGCTATCTGTAGTGCTGGATCTGGCAACATGTCATTTTTTCAGAGGTTAGGTATTAAAGGTAAAATTTTTAAATCTAGCACAACACTTTTTAAGTTTAAGTTGCAAGGTACTTTTAACAAGGTAATGGTCAGATCCAATTTCAGCTCCCCTCTATGCCCTGAATATAGGGGAGATACTTCCTCAGTGGGGGCATAACAGCAGATAACATTCAAGTCTTTAATGCTTGTCTGAAATTTTGCTGTAAGAAACCTTTCATTAATGCACTCATATCCTAGAAGAGCATCACTAGCATGTCTGCTGAGCAGCAGACCCACGCCTTTGTGATGCTTATTGTCGTCCCTCGCTGAAAAGAGAAATTTAAGATTATTTTTAAGAATCTGACCTTTATCTGTCCATCTGGTCTCTTGCAAGCCGAGAATATCTAAATTATAATGGCGGAATTCTTGTGTGAGGACATCAAGAGAAAAAGCTCTGTGCAGAGTCCTCACATTCCAACTACCTATGTAGAGAAAATGGTTAGTGGGATGTTTAAAGAAACTATGTTTATTGAGAGAGGGAATGCCGACAATATCAAACAGCACCCTAATCGCAGACATGGGCAAAGACCCGTTCCCCCACCACTAGAGACTGAAGCCATCTACACTGGAAGACTTCCTCCAATGTAGAATTTGACGATGCCAATAGAAGCAAAGAGTTCAGGTGCCTGCGATGACCTCAGATCAGGATTATCCACCAGCTGATAAACATATCCTGTGAATCTATTCACTTGGGGCTGTAAACCCACAAACGAACAGAAAACAGCGGAAGATTTTCCCTCCACAGAAGCCCACCAGTGCAGCAAAATCAGGATCCATAATCAAACTCAGAGCCATATATCTGTCCAGTCCAGTGGGTTTATATGGTCAGCACCAGGACCCTGTGTGGTTGAGCACTCTTCAGCAGGGTAGGAAAAAAAGAAAAGTAGCCATAGTTGTCCAGATCAGTAGGCCACACTAATCTGGCATCCCTCCCCTTCCGTTCACTTCCACAAGAGAGTATCTCTTTTGAACGGTACTAACGGTCTGCACCACGAGAAGGCGGGGTCGGACATTAGGTGCTAGGTCTGGCCGGTTCTATGCATCATCACAGGGGATTGGTGCATAGCTCTCCTTCCAGTGACTACCTAGCTATCATTTACAGACAAAAATAGGGGACGTAAATTTTAAGAGGTTGATTTCAACCAATTATATCTCAAATTAAAGTTTGTGACGTCAAGAATGTCGTCATCTCCCTCTTTCCTCCCTGCAAAAAAAAGATGGGGAGGATTTAACGTTGGTCGAGCTTTACGAATCGTAGGTCTAATGAAAGCACATGAGGAGTATCAATTTCCTCCTCCGAAAATTCTTGTGTTCTTGTACTTTGGAACGTGTTGCAGATCGTAGGTCAGGCTCCGGCAGGGATAAGATTTCGGCTTGGGCAAAATTATTAAAAAAATTCGGATGAAAATTGAAGTACATGAACTGAAAGATCCGAAACCGTTAAATCCCTGATTGGGTTTCGTTTCATTTTCTGCGCCACTTTGGATTATTTTCTTTATTAGATGAGAGTTTGTGCAGAAATAGAAATTATTTAACATGTTCTGAAGACGTCTAAAGTACGAAGTGATGACGTCATTGCAAATGTTTTTCTATTTTTAGCCCCATTCAACCATGTGGTGCAACTAGATTTCCGGGACCAGTTTCATCTCGAAGACTCTCCAGAATGCAAAGATGACAAGTTAGAGGTTCGAGACGGACCGTACGGCAACTCCGTGCTTATCGACACCTTTTGCGGGCACACTTTCCCTCGCATCATCACCTCATCGGATCGCTACCTCTGGCTCCAATTCACATCCGATGAAAGCATCGAGTACTCCGGATTTCGAGCCGTATACGAGTTCAAGAAACTCAATGGTAAGAAACAATTTAGAGCGGTGTTTCGCCAACTTCCTTTGCTTGAGTTTCATTTGCGCCTCCTTACCGCCGTTAGTCGGGAAAAAATGTACTTTACCATCTTCACTGTTTATTATAATAAAATAATTTTTTATTGTATATATTTAAATAATCGATACTTCGTTTCTAAGTAGCAAAGAAAAGTTTTAAAGACAAAATATATAGCAGCCTCATAAGATCTGCTAACAAAAAATATTCTGATAGCTGGCAATTGATTCATTGTGATTCTTGTGGCTGATACAAACTTTCAAGTTTTTCGTTATTTATTGTTAAGTGTACTGAAAACTGAACGCACTGTCCCTGGAATGTTTATTAAAATTAATAAAATAAGTTTGAAATGAAATTGACAAATATGAATTTTACATCTCATTCGTAATATTTTATTCTGGCATTTAAGATTCGGTGGCTCCCCTCAGAAACCTATTGTGTCGTCTTAATGTTCCGCTTTTTGCATGTGGCCCACGTTGATAACCATTGATTCAAACCAATGAAAATAGTTCAGTTCCCTCGTTCATTATTAGAAAGATCACTTCTTTAAATAGGTTCACTCTATGTCCAAGAAAACACTCAGTTGTTTCAGAATCACTAGGGCACACTGAACTACTTGGCACACCTTGAAGCGGAGAGTGAAGCCGTCTGAGACAGCGCGAATATTCGTCATAGTAACGGATGATGCCTCTCTGCCCAACATAGGAGACACAAAAGAGGGAATGTAACTCATGGCTTCACAGGAGTTCTTGGATAGTGGGAATAGAAGGAGGAGGAGGAAAAGAGGAAATCGTCGTTGAAGAGGTTGGAATGGTGAGAGCATATGTTCCGGAGAGATGGACGGTGAATTGGAGAATCGTTGCTCGTGTTGGCATCTGGGCAAGAACCTGTGATGTCATCAGTGATTGCGAGAAGCTACCGCAATTATCGAGCAGACATCGATCACGGCAAAGTGATAAGAAACTGATTCGGAGATAGGCTTCAGGGAATCCTTTGATAAAAATCCTTGAGACAGGCTTCAGGGAATCCTTCGAGAATTTCAATTATGATCAGGAGTATTATACTAACGGCAACGAAGCAACCGATATCCAGGATACCACTGTCAGAGGAATGAGACAGGGAGGGTGGTGGATCCCTTCACTCATCACTGCCCTTCAGTATTGAAATGGTGCTCAGATACAACTTCATTCGGGGTGAAGATACATCTTCACATGAGTGGAATGATGAATTGCGCCGTGTCCTTCAGTGACGAATGCCTTTTCTTTGTGCCAGTGAGGGACATATTCGAGTATATATGTACTCATGGGTTTCACCCGATGGGCTGCATAAGAATATGATTGATTATATATTAATTAACAGCAAATGGGCTAGTTCTGTTAGGAATACCAGGTCATATAGGGGAGCTGAAATTGGATCTGACCATTAGCTTGTTAAAAGTGTCTTGCAACTTAAACTTAACTTTTAATACTGACGCTCTGAACGACCAGTTATAGCCAGAGCTTACCATGATAGGTTACTTAATAATTATGACAGTCATGGTATGCTTACTACTGAAGTTGAGGAAGAATGTGATCATTTTAAAAAGGTTTTTTAGGAAACTAACAGTACTCTTTTAGGGAAAAAGGAGCAGAGGAGACAGAATTATTTGAGTGATAAGACACTTGAGCTTATTTCAGAAAGAAAGAACTGCAGGAATGTCCTTAATCAATACCCTACTAGGCCTAATAGAAAGCATTACAGAGAACTTAATAAACTTGTAAAGGATCAGTTAGCTGCTGATAAGAATCTTTGGCTTGATGGCTTGGCTGACAAAGCCGAGGAAGCAGTTAGACAGCACAACAACGGAGAGCTGTACCAGATAGGTAATGTTTTGTGTGGTAGAAAACGAACAGGTATACAGGGATTGAAGGATAAACAAGGTAAGGTTATAGAAGGTGAGGATTCTGTCATGGCTAGGTGGGCTGAGCATTTTAATGATGTTCTAAACAATGCGGTTAGTTCTACTCCCATTGTTTGTAATTATGATAAATGCATTGGTGGCTTTAATGCTAGCCTTATAACACAATCTCAAGTTATTTTGGCTATTTCTAAACTGAAACTTCATAATTCCCCAGGAGTAGATGAAATTACTACAGAAATGCTTAGAGCTGGGAATGTTTCGGTTACCACTTGGATGACTGAAATTTTCAATATCTTTTATGATAAAGGCATGGTTCGTAAGGATTTTACCAGTGCTTAACAGAATTAGGAATCTGGTTGACAGTCAATTGCGTGATGAGCAATGTGGATTCAGAAGTGGTAGGGGATGTGTGGATCAGATATTTTCACTTAGGCAGATTCTTGAGAAATGTTTAGAGTTTCAGAAACCTTTGGTTGCTAGCTTTGTTGATTTCAAAAAGGCTTTTGACTCTGTTGATCGTCATATTTTGTGGTTGATTGTGAGATCATATGGTATACCAAACAAATTAGTTAACATAATGAAAGCTCTCTATAATAACACTGAGTTGTGTGTGAGAGAGTTGGTAAGGCTTGTAGCAATTGGTTTAGCATTACTTCTGGTGTTCGACAAGGATGCATTTTGTCTCCTTTTCTCTTTAGTTTGGTTATTGATTATGTTATGCGAAATTCACTTAAAGGGAAAGAATATGGCCTTAAATGGGCTTGAGATACGAAAATTTCTGATTTATATTATGCTGATGATTTAGCCCTTTTGGCAAATGATGTGGATGAGATGAACTCTTTCATTCGAACTGTTGATGAAACTGGTAGTAGAGTAGGTTTGATTTTAAACAGAGAGAAAACTAAAGTGATGAAATTTGGTCAGGCAGGCTGTGAGTCAGTTAATCTGAATAGTTGTAGTCTTGAGCAGGTGTCACAGTTTAATTATCTTGGTAGCTATGTAACAGATAATGGTGATGTGCGGCATGAGATTAACAGACGGATAGGGATTGCTGCTGGGACTTTTAGGAATCTATGGAGAGTGTGGAGAAATAGGGGTATATACCTAAAGACTAAAATTAGACTGTATAATAGTTTGGTTCTTTCTAGGGTTAGTTGTGGTAGTGAAACTTGGACACTTTGTAAACAAGATAACAGGAAACTAGATGCTTTTGATTCCAGATGCTTACGCAGTATCTTGGGCATTAGGTGGTTCAACTTTGTAACTAATGATAAGGTTAGGCAAAGGAGTTTGCAATCTCCTTTAAGCAGCGTATTGTGCAGAGAGAGAGAGACTCCGTTGGTTTGGCCATGTTGCCCGTATGAATAATTATAGATTGGTGAATAGGGTTATGAACAGTGTGCCTAAAGGCCTCAGAAAGAGGGCGAGACCTAGGATGCGGTGGGCAGACAATGTCAAACAGGACCTTATTTGAATTGGTGTACAGTGGCCAGATGCAGCAGATGTAGCTCAGTACAGACTTGCTTGGAGATCTAAATTGCACGGTCTGGTTGGACCTTCGTAGCCCATGGCTGCTTGAGGATGATGATGATGATAATCTGTAGTTCAAGAACGCTGCATTGTTGAAATGGCGAAGAGCAACTATCACCATTTAGTATGAGTTGCATTTCTTCAACTCATACTAATAACAGTTTGATGACATATGATTCCACTGATTCGCGCAATTTTGGTCGATAGTGAGATCTTATGAAAAGTTAATTAATATAACTTTATTCATTAAATATATGTTAATTAATTATATGTATAAAGACTAATAACACTGAGGATAAGGTTTATGAGGGTTAGTGAAACTTGCACTCATTGGTTTAGCATTAAACTGCAATTACAGAAAACGGCATTTCGTTGTGTTCATATTACATAGTAGGTTTTTATCTAAATTATTACAAATATATTTTAACTAAAAATCTCAATATTTGTTGTATTGTTGGCTTCTTCTCTTGGTTTGCCATTTATCCGTCGTCCCCTACTGGCTGTTATAGGCGTTTAGTCGTCTCTTCCTACTGGCTATTACAGGTGCTTCATTGTTTCCTCCTATTCGCTGTTATATGCACTTCGTTGTCTCCTATAGGCGCTTCGTTGTCTTCTCCCACTAGCTGTTGTAGGCACTTCGTTGTCTCCTCCTACTAGCTGTTATAGGTCCTTCGTTGTCTCCTCCTACTAGCTGTTATAGGTCCTTCGTTGTCTCCTCCTACTTGCTGTTATAGGTCCTTCGTTGTTTCCTCCTACTAGCTGTTATAGGTCCTTCGTTGTTTCCTCCTACTAGCTGTTATAGGTCCTTCGTTGTTTCCTCCTACTAGCTGTTATAGGCGCTTCGTTGTGTCCTCCTACTGGCTGTTATAGGTCCTTCGTTGTTTCCTCCTACTAGCTGTTATAGGTCCTTCGTTGTTTCCTCCTACTAGCTGTTGTAGGTCCTTCGTTGTTTCCTCCTACTAGCTGTTATAGGTCCTTCGTTGTTTCCTCCTGCTAGCTGTTATAGGTCCTTCGTTGTTTCCTCCTACTGGCTGTTATAGGTCCTTCGTTGTTTCCTCCTACTAGCTGTTATAGGTCCTTCGTTGTTTCCTCCTACTAGCTGTTATAGGTCCTTCGTTGTTTCCTCCTACTAGCTGTTATAGGTCCTTCATTGTTTCCTCCTACTAGCTGTTACAGGTGCTTCGTTGTGTCCTCCTACTAGCTGTTATAGGTCCTTCGTTGTTTCCTCCTACTAGCTGTTATAGGTCCTTCGTTGTTTCCTCCTACTAGCTGTTATAGGTCTTCGTTGTTTCCTCCTACTAGCTGTTATAGGTCCTTCGTTGTTTCCTCCTACTAGCTGTTATAGGTCCTTCGTTGTGTCCTCCTACTGGCTGTTATAGGTCCTTCCTTGTTTCCTCCTACTAGCTGTTATAGGTCCTTCATTGTTTCCTTCTACTAGCTATTATAGGTCCTTCGTTGTTTCCTCCTACTAGCTGTTATAGGTCCTTCGTTGTTTCCTCCTACTAGCTGTTATAGGTCCTTCGTTGTTTCCTCCTACTAGCTGTTATAGGTCTTCGTTGTTTCCTCCTACTAGCTGTTATAGGTCCTTCGTTGTTTCCTCCTACTAGCTGTTATAGGTCCTTCGTTGTGTCCTCCTACTGGCTGTTATAGGTCCTTCCTTGTTTCCTCCTACTAGCTGTTATAGGTCCTTCATTGTTTCCTTCTACTAGCTATTATAGGTCCTTCGTTGTTTCCTCCTACTAGCTGTTATAGGTCCTTCGTTGTTTCCTCCTACTAGCTGTTATAGGTCCTTCGTTGTTTCCTCCTACTAGCTGTTATAGGTCCTTCGTTGTTTCCTCCTACTAGCTGTTATAGGTCCTTCGTTGTTTCCTCCTACTAGCTGTTATAGGTGCTTCGTCATCTCTTCCTACTGGCCGTTATAGGCGCTTCGTTTTCTCCTCCTACTAGCTGTTGTAGGCACTTCGTTGTTTCCTCCTATTGGCTGTTATAGGTCCTTCGTTCCTCCTCCTACTGTCTGTTATAGGTGCTTCCTCATCTCTTCCTATTGGCCGTTAGAGGCGCTTCGTTTTCTCCTCCTACTAGCTGTTGTAGGCACTTCGTTGTTTAGCTGAGTTCTCCCAGGCACTTGAATTTCTCTCAAGTCTCTCTCGCCGAAATTCTTTTTCTCTCTTCCAAAGGTTAAGAAAAGTTTTACATTAGAATTTGTTTTTCAGAATTCTGAAGAAATATATTTTCCCGCTTGATGATGTGGAAACTATTTTCATTAAAATTCTAGAACTGTCTCTCTCTATATATATATAGCAAAGTTGTTGAATGTTTTGTTAACTATTGAACTTTTTTAATAAAAATCGTAGTTTCTTGTATACTAAAAAATTTATTCGCATTTTTATTTTGTTCTAGAATTATTTTGCTTCTGTTTTTGTCTTTCTTCAATGTGACATCTGATGTTCGCAATTTAAACTGTTTGTGTTTGGAGATTTCACGAACGAGACCAGTCTTCTGGGATAACGAAATGTGTTTCGCGCTATTAAACGTTACATGAAAAAAAAATGCTCCAACTGTTTGATAATTAAGCTCTCACCAACTTTGAGCCACGGGCAGCAGCTGGAGAGCTGCCGAGAGTTACGACTTCAGCACCCACAGCAAGGATGACAGAAGACCTATTGGTTCCCTTGATTCGCCAGGTGCTGCCCAGACATTCCTAATTGGTTCCCTTGATTCGCCAAGTGCTGCCCAGACATTCCTATTCTTTATTTTGATGAAAGTAATTTTGAATTAATTTCAATATTATGCATAGTTTGAACACGATAATACGGTACTATGAAAGCGGCGATTTCATTACTTAAAATAAAATACTGTACACACATAGACTGCTCGACATTTAAATCTCCCCCCCCCCCCAGCAGGAGTGATGCGATTTGCATACAGATCAACATATTAGTGCAGGCGAATGATATATGCAAATTATTAGCTTTCAGCGACTAATACATGTTATCTCTGAAGGATGTCAGAGGACGAACGCTGAGTGGCTAAGCCAAGTGCTTTGGAGATATACGAAAAGCTGTTGATATCAGATATTGGGGACAAAGTGTAGAAGATGTCATGGCAACCTTTCCACCAACCTTATAAGCAGCTGTATGCATTTGACCGTCATCTCCTCACTGTATCCGCACATACGTGAGTTCTGATGCAACGACAGTTGAACGCAAATGATCTCAAGAACGTACCCAGGGTCATTGCCTCAGGAGATGCAACTGCAGCTTGCCTCAGGAGGTGCAACTGCAGCTACCATTCAACGAACTGTAACTGCTGCCAAGGAAGTTTTCATCGGGACTCGGACCACTGCCATGAGATTGGCAGACACAGGGCTGTGGGTCTGGTAGCTGTTACTTAGACGTCCTTTGACCATGCACCACAGTCACGCTCAGCTAGTCTGGTGTCGAACTAGTGTTACCTGAAATGAAGAATGGCAACATGTCTCATCAGTGGCACTCCCCAGTGATGAGACATGTTGCCATTCTTCATTCCCTGTTCTACCTAGGAGCCGATGATCGTTGCATCCTCGTCTGAAGACGATCTCTAAAGGTACACTTCTTGCCCCCCCCCCCCGTGGGAGTGCTCTCTAGGGGAACTGTAAGCTATCACTGCAGAACACCATTGGTATTGTTGCACACTCCCAGAGAGTGAATCACATGAACTTAGGCCGAGGTCCGATCAAAAAGGGGTTACGCAGTGTAGCTCTATACTGCTGAACAAGAATTTATGAAGAAGAGGTAACTGTGGGATTGGGGCCGAAAATCTCCCTTCCCCTGCAAGAATTATATCCCATCAGTATACCTGGGCACCGATAATGATTACTAAATAACTACTCACCACCTAGAAGAAATCAACACTGAGCTTCAGCATCTCACAGAGATGAACGATGGGGCTTCGGCAGTTTAATGGCCTCTCTCACCTTTTCTGTTAGCTGGTCACTTGGCTCGGCAAGGCTCTTTTCACTGAGCAAATAACCAAACTCTGAATGGATGATGCAAGTGGGGCAAATTGGGTAAAACGAACAAATATGAATTTATTTAACTACTAAATGGCAGATGCTGTCCTGAAAACAATTGTAGTGGCAACCTGAACACAGTGGCTTATTTTGGAACTGCCAAGACAACATGAAATTCGCTCCTATCAGTAGTAGCTATCCTAACCTATTCAAACAAAATTATTATTAAGGTGAGCAAGGCATTGAAGGGAGCGCCTGCCAACTGAATCCAATTCTGTCAGTTTCGAATCACGTACGAAAGAAGCCTTAAATAATCGGCAGCTCACACAGGAGAGGATCCAATAACTTTCTCCATTGCAGTATATTCACTTTTCACTCATCACACTTTCATGGGTTTCACTGGTTCGCAACGAAGGTATTGAGGCTAATGATAACTGCTTATTGTCCTCCAGCAAAGAAGGGAGAGAAGAAGAATTCCATTCTTTTTTCTCCCAGGTTGATTGGCAAAAGCTGTGACAGTGCGACAAGCGGAGAACTGAGTGACTCGCCAGGGCTCTGGCACTGATACTGGCACAAAATTCTTTGCTTTACAAGTTACACTGAACAGCCAAATCATTGTGACCACCTGTCTAATATGATGTTGGTCCTCCACGTGCCACCAAAACAGCTCTTACCCGGCAAGGCACGAACACTACAAGATTTCTGAAGGTGTCTTGTGGTATCTGGTACCAACACGTCACCAGCAGATCCTTTAACTCTTGTAAGTTACGTGGTTGAGCGGCCGCAGATCGGATATGCTGTTCCAACATAAACCACAGATGCTCAATTGGATTGATATTTGTGGCCAGGGCAACACCTGGAAGTCTTCCTCATGTTCCACGAACCATTCTCGAACGATCCGGGCAGTATGGCATGGCACATTATCCTGCTGAAAGAAGGCACTACTAGAGAGATATACCGTTGCCATGAAAGGATGTACCTAGTCTGCAATATATTTAGGTAGGTGGTAGAAGTCATAGTTTCCTACACATGAATGACTGGACCCAGGATTTCCCAGCGATACATTACCCAAAGCATTACACTTCTTCCACCAGCTTGTTTTCGTCCCATGGTGCATCCTGGTGCCAACACTTCCCTAGATAAACAACGTACACATACCCGGCCATCCACATGGTGCAACAGGAAACGAGATTCATAGAACCAGACACCCTTTTCCCAATCATTCAAGGTCCAGTTTCAATGCTCACATGCCCATTGTAGGTACTTTCGATGGTGAACCAAGGTTAGCATGGGCACTTGGAGCAGCCCTCAGCTGCACAGCCCCATTTTCAGCAGAGTTCGAAGTATTGTGTGTTGTGACACATTACTCCCATCATCAGCATTCAAATTACATGTGAGTTCCACCACAGTATCTCTTCTGTTGGCTCGTCCCATAAGGGATAGCCTTTGCTCACCTCTAGTATCGATGAGTCATGGTAGGCCCACACCTTGCCGGTGGTTCGTTGTTTTTTCCTCCTCGGACCACTTTTTGAAGATACTAATCACGGCTGACCAGACAAGCCTTGCCGTCTTCGAAATGCTCTGGCCCAGTTGTCTAACCATTACAATTTGGCCTTTATCAAACTCACTTAAGTCCTTTCCCATCTGAAGAACAAGAATAACACTGAATAGAGCTCAGTGTCAGGTGTTACTTGTACCGTTTCATGACCTTCACATGCGCTTTGCATTTGCTTCGATTTTCATAAAGACACGCTGGTCATAATGTTTTGGCTCTTCAGCGTATGATGTAGTAGTACGCAGTTAGTAAATAGCCCTTCTGCGGGAAGCAAGAAGATAATTCCGAGGCACTCCACATCCACAATTAGATGAATTGTTTCGACTACCCTAATCACTGGGGTGCCATAGTCTTTTCGTTTCTCAATGGATCCAGTTCTGTTTGCTAACGGAGTTGGCCTTCACTAAGACGTTTGGATAGAAGGGCCTGCAATTTATGTTGTGTTTGGATAGAAGGGCCTGCAATTATGTTTGGATAGAACGGCCTGCATATTAATGTGTGAATAGAAAAAATGTTTGGATAGAAGGGCCTGCAATTATTGAATTGAATAAGTTAATTTCACCCAAGGATAATTATATTGGTACAAAAAACACAGACAAGTTCACAGGTGAAAAGGGGGAACATAAAAAGCCATTGCTTTTGAATAAACGTTTCCTGAAATACATCATCATCATCATCACCATCCTCAAGCAGCCATGGCCTACGGAGGTCCAACCAGACCGCGCAGTTTAATTCTCCAAGCAAGTCTATCCTGAGCTACATCTACTGCATCTGGCCACTGCACACCAATTCTAACAAGATCCTGTTTGACATTGTCTGCCCACCGCATCCTAGGTCTCCCCTTCTTTCTGAGGCCTTTAGGCACACTGTTCATAACCCTGTTCACCAATCTATAATTATTCATACGGGCAACATGGCCAAACCAATGGAGTCTCTCTCTGCACAATATGCTGCTTAAAGGAGGTTGCAAACTCCTTTGCCTAACATCATCATTAGTTACAAAGTTGAACCACCTAATGCCCAAGATACTGCGTAAGCATCTGGAATCTAAAGCATCTAGTTTCCTGTTATCTTGTTTACAAAGTGTCCAAGTTTCACTACCATACTTAACCCTACAAAGAACCAAACTATTATACAGTCTAATTTTAGTCTTTTGGTGTATACCCCTATTTCTCCGCACTCTCCATGGATTCTTAAAAGTCCCAGCAGCAATCCTTACCCGTCTGTTAATCTCATGCCGCACATCACCATTATCTGTTACATAGCTCCCAAGATAATTAAACTGTGACACCTGCTCAAGACTGCAACCATTCAGATTAACTGAATCACAGCCTGCCTGACCAATTTTCATCACTTTAGTTTTCTCTCTGTTTATAACCAAACCTACTCTACTACCAGTCTCATCAACAGCTCGAATGAAAGAGTTCATCTCATCAACATCATTTGTCAAAAGGGCTAAATCATCAGCATAATCTAAGTCAGAAATTTTAGTATCTCTAGTCCATTTAAGGCCAAAATCTTTCCCTTGAAGTGAATTTCGCATAACATAATCAATAACCAAACTAAAGAGAAAAGGAGACAAAATGCACCCTTGTCGAACACCAGAAGTAATGCTAAACCAATTGCTACAAGCCTTACGAACTCTCACGCACAACTCAGTATTATTACAGAAAGCTTTCATTATGTTAACTAATTTGTCTGGTATACAATATGATCGCACAATCAACCACAAATTATGACGATCAACAGAGTCGAAAGCCTTTTTGAAATCAACAAATCTAGCAACCAAAGGTTTCTGAAACTCTAAACATTTCTCAAGAATCTGCCTAAGTGAAAATATCTGATCCACACATCCCCTACCACTTCTGAATCCACATTGCTCATCACGCAATTGACTGTCAACCAGATTCTTAATTCTATTAAGCACAATCATGGAAAGAACTTTACCTGGAAGAGAGTAGGCTGATACCCCTATAGTGATCACAAGAACTGCGATCACCTTTTTTGAAAATAGGGATAACAATAGCTCTGGTAAAATCCTTAGGAACCATGCCTTTATCATAAAAGATATTGAAAATTTCAGTCATCCAAGTGGTAACTGAAACATTTCCAGCTCTAAGCATTTCTGTAGTAATTTCATCTACCCCTGGGGATTTATGTAGTTTAAGTTTAGAAATAGCCAAAATAACTTCAGATTGTGTTATAGGGCCAACATTAAAACCACCAATGCATCTATCATAATTGCAAACAATGGGAGTAGAACTAACTACATTGTTTAGAACATCACTGAAATGCTCAGCCCACCTAGCCATGACAGAATCCTCACCTTCTATAACCTACGTTGTTTATCCTTCAATCCCTGTATGCCTGCCAGTTTTCTACCACACAAAACATTAACTATCTGATACAGCTCTCTGCTGTTGTGCTGTCTAACTGCTTCCTCGGCTTTGTCAGCCAAGCCATCAAGCCAAAGATTCTTATCAACAGCTAATTGATCCTTTACACGTTTATTAAGTTCTCTGTAATGCTTTCTATTAGGACTAGTAGGGTATTGATTAAGGACATTCCTGCAGTTCTTTCTTTCTGAAATAAGCTCAAGTACCTTATTACTCAAATAATTCTGTCTCCTCTGCTCCATTTTTCCTAAAAGAGTACTGTTAGTTTCCAAAAAAGCCTGTTTAAAATGGTTCCATTCTTCCTCAACTTCAGTAGTGAGCATACCATGACTGTCATAATTATTAAGTAACCTATCATGGTAAGCTTTGGCTATAACTGGGTCGTTCAGAGCATCAGTATTAAAAGTAAATTTTTTAAATTTAGCACAACACTTTTTAAGTTTAAGTTGCAAGACACTTTTAACAAGCTAATGGTCAGATCCAATTTCAGCTCCCCTATATGACCTGGTATTCCTAACAGAACTAGCCCATTTGCTGTTCTGAGAATATGATTATATATGATATATGTCCATAAGAATATGATTGATTATAATTAATATATAATCAATCATATTCTTATGCAGCCCATCGGGCGAAACCCATGTGTACTTATGTATGTCGCGGTGTTTGTAATAAGCGTTAGTTATTCTGAAACCATTGAGTTTACTTACCTGTAGGAGATGTTGCCCATTGCCATAGCTGCTACCAGTACCAAAAGGGCCTATTACTCCTCCCCAAAGTTCAGAGTCAGTACCAACTTTGGCATTGAAGTCACCTAGAACAAGGGTAATATCTCCTTTCTTGACAGAATTTAAAATATCCTGAAGTTGTCCGTAAAACCTCTCCTTCTCATCCTCATCGGCATCCTCAGTGGGGGTATAACAGCAGATAACATTCAAGTCTTTAACGCTTGTCTGAAATTTTGCTGTAAGAAACCTTTCATTAATGCACTCATATCCAGAAGAGCATCGCTAGCGTGTCTGCTGAGAAGCAGTCCCACGCCTTGGTGATGCTTATTGTCGTCCCTCCCTGAAAAGAGAAATTTAAGATTATTTTTAAGAATCTGACCTTTATCTGTCCATCTGGTCTCTTGCAAGCCGAGAATATCTAAATTATAATGGTGGAATTCTTGTGTGAGGACATCAAGAGAAAAAGCTCTGTGCAGAGTCCTCACATTCCAACTACCTATGGAGAGAAAATGGTTAGTGCGATGTTTAGAGAAACTATGTTTATTGAGAGAGGGAATGACGACAATATCAAACAGCCCCCTAATCGCAGACATGGGGCAAAGACCCGTTCTCCCACCACTAAAGGCTGAAGCCATCTACACTGGAAGACTTCCTCCAATGTAGAATTTGACGATGCCAGTAGAAGCAAAGAGTTCAGGTGATTGCGATGACCTCTGCTCAGGATTATCCACCAGCTGATAAACATATCCTGTGAATCTATTCACTTGGGGCTGTCAACCCACAAACAAACAGAAAACACAGCGGAAGATTTTCCCTCCACAGAAGCCCACCAGTGCAGCAAAATCAGGATCCATAATCAAGCTCACAGCCATATATCTGTCCAGTCCAGTGGGTTTATATGGTCAGCACCAGGACCCTGTGTGTTTGACCACTCCTCAGCAGTGTAGAAAAAAAAGAAAAGTAGCCATAGTAGTCCAGATCAGTAGGCCACACTATCTGGCAGCTCTCTCCTTCCGTTCACAAGCGAGTATCTCTTTTGAAAGAAACTTAGAAAACTTCCCTGAAATACAGTTCGATTTAAAATATTACAGGTGACTTTAATTTATACATTTATTTGAGCACATGAATTTTTATGGTCTGACTCTATCATTGACTGATAATAAGCATAGTTTATATTTATATTTAAAAGTTCTATATTGTTCCATTACAGCAGTATCCTCTGGAATCTCGTCATTCCAAATCTTAATACTAATGTACCGTATTGATCTCTGGCCTATAGATTTCTTATAAAAGGGCAACATGATCTTGTTCTTAAGTCGGGTATCATAACTGAAAGTCTTCGTTCTTTCTAAGCAGCAATAAAGTTCAGAGTACTCTATCGTTTTATTCTTCACTCTGTACACAAAATTCTCCATATCATATTTGTAAACATTAATTATATATTTAGTATTCGATTTTCTGCCATCAAGTGTTGTACCGGATTTCTGTAATTTAATTTTAGAGTATATCTCATGATTCCCTTTTGCAGACAAAATGAACTATTCAAATTGACTGAACTAGTGTCTCATTTTTTGGACCTTTGATGAAAACCTTGACTTAATTCAATCCAGACTTCAAGATACAATGAACAAACTTAACTCTTACTGTGATAATTGGAATCTAAAAATAGCAACTGAAAAAACTACTATATCATATTTTCACAAATATAAAAAATTACCAGCAGACTTCATAATAAAATTAAACAATCTTAATCTAAACATAACAAATAAATTTAAATTCTTAGGAATAGATCTGGACTATAAATTGATATGGACACCACATACAGAATCAGCAAAAAACAAAGCCAAAAAATTATTTAATTATCTAAGATATTTAGGTGGTTCAAAATGGGGTTGTTCATTAATAATTTTCTTTTACTTTACAATTCTATGATCTTACCAAAATTTACATTTGGAATTGAACTAATAAACACTATTTCAAACACAAAAATGAAACAACTAGAAAAGCTTCAAATAAAAATCGTAAAATTTTGCCTGAGACTTTTCCAGAGTACAAACAATTTTAATGTGTATTCTGAAACAGCTATTCCACCATTAAGCATAAAGAAAGAATATTTACTAACTAATCTATTATTTAGAATACCATCAAAAAATAAAAACCACCCAATAATTGAATAAATACTCAATCAATACCAAGACATCACAATAAACTCATTCCCTAAAAAAATATATAATTATTTCTATGATTAATAACCAAACCAGTGGAGAACATCTCCCACCAATTCCATATTGGACAACATCATTTCCAATTTTAGAAACCAACATCCCTGGAATAGACTCAAAAAAAAAACATTAGACACTAAATCATTAAAATCCTTGTCAGAAAGTATCATATATACTAAATACAAAAATTATATACACATTTACACAGACGGCTCACTAAGCAATGACAAACAAACTCTATCAGGTGCATTTCATTGTCCAATTGAAAAATATGAAAACATGTTTAAATTCTCAACCCAAAATCCAGTCATAACTGCTGAACTAACAGCTATAGTGTTAGCTATCAACTGGGCTTTAAAATTTCATAATAATAAAATAGTCATTTTTTACAGACAGCAAAACTTCAATAGACATCATATATCATGATCCCATGAAGAGTAATTTTAAAATCTTCCTAAATGACATTCTACTGTTAACCAAACAACATATTTCACAAAACAATATTCTGAACATACAATGGGTACCTGCTCATGTTGGACTCATACCTAATGAGAAAGCAGATGAACTTGCAAAATCAGCAAAAAACATAACTAAAACTATGAAAACACTATTCCTGAAGTCAATTTTCAAAAAATAAAATAAAACTTTAATTTTCAAGGACACACAAAAATGGCATGACATACATGCAGAAAACACACACAGATGTGAAATATCAAGTTTTATTCAGAAATTTAATAATTATGGACTGCAAAAGAAAGAAAGAAATTTAATATTAAAGATAAAAGCAAACTTAGCCCTCACAAAATCTACTCTTTATAAGATGAAAAAAACTGATAATCCAATGTGTGAAAACTGCAATGATGACAATGAACTTTTCCAAGACATATTAGTAATTGCATAATCAAGCAGTGTGCCATTCACATTTGTTAATCTAGTTGGTTTGTCATTTGGTGTAATCATGTAATCTCTAAAATCCAAAACATTCTTATCTGTACAATTGAGTAGATCTAAATTGTAGTCTCCTACAATTGTGAAACTCGAATAAATATTCTGTAATTTATCAAAATTTGTTTCCATAACTTGTAGAAAATATTCAAAATTACTATCTGGTGGTCGGTACACTGCTCCTATCACCATTGTATCAGTCTTAATACAGATCATTTCAATGCTGTTGTGAAGTATCATTCAGGGAGTCACATATGTCATAATTAATTCCATTCAATGAATAGATTGCAACGCCGCCTCCTCTTCTGTTGATTCTTCCTAGATTGGCGGACTCATATCCTTCAATATGTAACGTCTCACCATTTGCTAACCAAGTTTATGAAAATGCCAAAAAATTGAACTGATGTCCCACGATTTCCAGTGCTGACAATATTCCATCTGAGTTTGATTTTAAGCTTCTAGAATTCATATAAAACAAAGTTGAGATTCCTCTACAGCAGACTATCACTCTAGTACAATCCTCTAAAGATAGATATATTTCAGATAGTCAGGGAAGAATTTACTTGCTTCTTCTGTTTCTAAATTTCTGTTTGCTCTAGGGCTCCCCAGAGGACGCTGCTCGAACTCGTAGACCACCAAAAGTTGTCAACTTCTCTCGTTGTGTCTTCTCTCTCTCACCCTTCTTTGTCTTTCCTGTCCCGAAGTATATGCACTGATGACGTCGTGGTTGCTTTTCCGGTGATCTCCACACCTGCTCTTCTGCTTGCCCCTTTTGATTTCTGAGGCGTGGGGGAGGCATAGGGAATGACCCTCTGTGTCTTTTTGCAATATTTGGTCGACTCATTGAAAGAGACATAGATCCCTGCCTGTCCCAAGTTGACAAACGTATACTTGGCCCCATTGTTATAGGATGCATTCAATGTACAGTTGCGACTCCACATCCACTGGCATCGTTTTTGTTCCATTCTATTTTCTTCAGGAGGCGCCACCGTTGTTATCACCGTTCCTTTACTTTGCTAACTTAGCTCCTTGTTTATGGAAGCCGTTTTCAACAACATTCATTCTTTCTAGCATGGTGTTGACGTTTGAACCCGCAGTTGTTGTTGACTTTCTTGCTGTTGCGTACATGACCAAAACAATGGCGAAAATGGTTTGATCTTGGCCAGGGAACCGTACCCCTCCACTCAAGTTGCGTGAGGATACAAATCAGAATGCAACTCTATGTGTAATCAGTAATGTGAAGCATTGCTGATGTCCTATCGCCTGTTGCACATTTCTGGTGGGTATTCGTAATGTCATCTTCCAGCAAGTTAACGCTCAGTCACATGCTGCAGCCATCTTCAGGGGACATCTACAAGGCACCCAGACTATGCCAGCCATGCCCCATCGAGCATGTTTCAGACATGGATGCACATTTTTCATGCCATTCATCTGATATGCCATTCGTCTGATATGCCATTCATATCATATGCCATTCGTCTGATATGCCATTCATATCATATGCCATTCGTCTGATATGCCATTCATATCATATGCCATTCGTCTGATATATTTCAGAAGATTCCGTCCCCTCCTTATGGGTCGTATAATTTTAATGTCGAGCAGTGTAGGCATTGTTTTCAGTATATTATTTTTATGCAGTATATTGTTTAGCATATTATTTTCAATAAGGTGTGCTTATTTTTTACCATATTATTTTTAGGCAGAATTTTTTTGTCGTTTTGCATTGAAGCTGTTAGAGGAATGCGAATAAAGAATCGAAGTTAAAATATTGTCTCTTTTTTTCCATTTCAGGTAATCCAAAGCCGGAAATTCATGGTAAGCATTTTATTTATAAGGAAATCTCGGAAGGGACAAAAATTCAGCCAACTATATAAACTATTTTTATATATTTGTTAGAAGATATTATATAATAATAATTTAAATTTTCTGTGGTATTGTACGAGATATAAAAGCTTTCATTATGTCGAATTTTTTATGCGCTGTACTATAATTAAACTTTTTTAAATCTTACTATTGAAAAGAAATATGAACATAAATATTAAAGGGGAAAACTCTTAGCTGCGATGCAACTTTTAGACGTTACAGTGGTCTTGAACGAATTCGAACCCCACCACCTTGGCGAAGAATAGACGAGGAATATCTGCATTAATACATTAAAGAAATCAAATCTTCATTTTATCCTGCTAAATATTTTCTGTAGAAATAGGAATATTATAGCTTATTCAATGCAATAAAATAAGAATTTTTAAATTAATGAATAAGAGTATTTTTCAATCTAAAGAGCATCATTAACCAACATAAGGTAAACCACCTAGGGTAAATCGAAACTTGGGCGTTGGATTTGCAACGCGCAATAAAATGGATTTGTCCGCAGCAAACTGCGATCTTCAGAATGAGGCTACTTCCAGATGGAGAATTTTTCTTTGAATATAAGCAAAAGTTGAGTCAGAAGTAGATTGGTCTTAGATAGTGGAAGAGATAATAAATAAGAAGATTCTGGCCAAATGTTTCTATTGAAACTGACCATAGTGCCCAATGTTGGAAACAGGAGTTTTGAACTAGGGGTACGGCAAAATTCGTCCATTCTATATTCCCCGCATCCCAAATAAAAAAATAAATAAAAATTACGATTTACTCGAACTAACAATGAAAGTTGTAGGCCAAAGTGGAGGGCAGCGTGTGAGCGTTTTATTTCCTCACTTTAGTTTTTCATCAGCTAGTTTTTTTTAGCCCATCGCTTCCACCATTGACAATGCCAATGGAAAGGTTTCAGCATGATAAGAATAAAGAGACTTTGGCATCATAAAGAAATTCTACTATTTTTCCACCATTTTTTCAGTTATTTTAATTTTGTATGAGAACTTGCCATTTTTTTTCTTTTTGTGTCACTCTATTCAAAATTACTGTATATATAATTATTAACACAGATATATTAGCGATGTTGCTTACATTTCCTTTATCTCTCAATTAAATATAAATCCGGATGAATTTTCCGTCCTTTCAAGTCACAAGCCAAAAATGTAAACTTTCATCGAAATGTTTACAGTTTCAATTTTTCTTTTTTCCTTTAACGTTATATGGGAAGAGAAATTCCTTGCCAATAGTTGTTTTCTGTCAGACCGTGTCTCTCAAGATAACGTAACTGATTTCAAAAAATAAGAGTTACGATTCCTATACCAATTTGCAGGGCCCAATTTCCCCCCTAAGGCGCGTTAAGCACTTGCCTAGGGACGCCAGGATTCAAGTGTTCGATTTGGTTTATTTACGTAGCAGTAAAATTATTCTTAGAAGGAATAAAAAAGAACTAGTTGCAAATAACCATGGTTGAAGAGAATTCAAAGAACTCTTTTTTTCCTGCCAAATCGAAAGGAAATGTTTAAAGAATATGGATTTTCGAAGATAAACATTAGACATTGGTTTCTATTGAAAAAAAAACAAATGAAAAGAGGCGATATCGTAAAACTCTAACGATAAAAATGCAGCAGTCATATATAGTTGCAGTGGCTTTAAAGGACAGTACTGTATTTTAGGTCATTGTCCTATATATTTATAAAAAAATTCATAAACACTCTTTTGCCTTATATTTTTTTTGTTCTTTAAAAGTCCTGTATTTTTGATACCAAAAAACATTCAGTCTGGTAACTAATTTTGATGAATTTTTTTTATTATTATTGATGTAAATGAAGAATTTTTGAGAATTATAGTAATTTTTTTGCTTTTAAGAAAATTAATGTTTGGAAATAATTTTTTGCGTTATTTTAGAGCTTTTAGGATATTTATTACTTTTCGAGGATACCTCTACTAGACGTAGCAAAAATTTAATAGTATCATGACAGAAATTGACGAAATAGTATTAAGGACAAAAATTTCCCGAAAATATATTTTTCAATGTGTTCTATATTTTCCTAAAAAAAAAATAGTCACCTTATGCATAGTGTGCAAAATACGAGGCGCGATCGAGTTATGGTTTGCAAACGAATGGCGCTGGCAGCGGTGTATGCAAATCAGTAGAGCATTGAGAGCTGGCAGCGGTATATGCAAATCAGTAGAGCATTGAGAGCTGTCTTTTCGAAGCTGTTCTACGAAGTACGAGGTGGAGTTTTCAAGACAGCAGATTTATTGGATATGTCTACCAGACATCGTTTATCGGAAGAAGTACGGTTACGAGCTATAGGTCTACTCTAGGCAGGCCAAAGTTAGTGATGTTGCCAGATCGCTTTCTGTGAATCGTTCAGTGGAGTAATAGACTTTGGCAGAGATTCCAACAAGTATAGAGTGCATCCAAATGATTCAATAATGGACAAGAGAGAACAACCCCAAGGGAGGACTTCTGCCTAGTTTTATACGCCCGGAGGAACAAGATGTCAACACCAAATCAACTGTGATCAGACCGCACATCAGTGAGTGAAATGGCGATACCCATTACCACTTTATACCAAAGACTTCATGAGTAGGGCTGCCAGTGACCCAATGGCATAAGAGAAACTCTCTAAACTGGTGCAGACATTACATCAACTGGACCCAGGAGCAATGGTGGTCCGTGTTCTTCATGAATGAATCAGGATGTACCTTCCAGAGCGATTCACAGCTCAGTTGATATGGAGGAAACCAGGAATTTCTATCGTGACATAAATATTGGAGAATGGGCTTGACAGCTAAACATCATGATTAGTGCACCTGATTTATTATTAGAAAATTATTGGGAAACACCAGATTCATATTAGTGAATCTGATGCTTCTTAAACCTCACCTGTTCTGCCCAAGATCAGGTGGCCAGTCAGGCCGGCATCAGGAGCAACAGCTTGCAAAATGTCATTGCCAAGTTTGCCACGCACATCTGGTCTGCTATGCTGGTTCCATACGAGGACTTGCAGCAGCGTTTTTCGATCGAGCTCCAGACACAGTGGCAGGGAGCTTGTTCAGAGCAGATTGCAAATCATTGAGATCAGGCGTCTTGTCAAATCACGACAGTCATGTTTTCACAAATATCACAAGCAGGAAGTTGTACTTGCTCGGCTCGGCATATCACGAAATTATACATCAACCAAATTTTTAATTCTATTAAGCACAATCATGCAAAAAAACTTTACTTGGAACAGAAAATAGGCTGATAACCCTTTAATTATCACAAGAACTGCGATTACCTTTTATAAAAATAGGGATAATAATAGCTCTGGTAAAATCCTGAGCAATAATGTCTTTATCATAAAAGATATTTACAATTTCAGTCAACCATGTTATAAGAAAAACTTTCCAGTTCCGAATTTCAGTAATAATTTCATCTAACTCTAAGTATTTACGTAGTTTAAGTTTAGAAATAGCCAAAATAACTTCAAACTGTGATATATGGCCAACATTAAAGCCAGCAATGCATCTATCATCATTGCAAACAATGGGAGTAGAACTAACCACACTGCTTAGAACATCTGTGAAATGCTCAGCCCACCCAACCATGACAGAATCCTTACCTTCAATAACCTTACCATGTTTATCCTTCAATCCCTCTATACCTGTCCATTTCTTCTGACACAAAATATTAACTATCTGGTAGAGCACTCTGCTTTTAAGCTGTCTAGCTGCTTCCTCAGCTTTGTCATCCAAGCCATCAAGCCAAAGATTATCATCTGCTAAATGATCCTTTAAACGTTTATTAAGCTCTTTGTAACGCTCTCTGTTAGGACTATTAGGGTATTGATTAACGATATTCTTGCAGTTCTTCCTTTCCGAAATAAGCTCAAGTGCCTTATCACTCAAATAATTTTTTCCTCTTCTGATCCTTTTTTTTCTAAAAGAGTACTGTTTAAAATGGTCCCATTGTTCCTCAACTTCAGTAGTAAGCAAATCATGACTGTCATATGACTATGTAACCTATCATGGTAAGCTTTGGCTATAACTGGGTCTTTCAGAGCTTCACAATTAAAGGTAAATTTTTTAACCTTAGCACAACACTTCTTAAGTTTAAGTTGCAAGACACTTTTAACAAGGTAATGATCAGATCAAATTTCAGCTCTCCTGTATGACCTGTTATTCCTAACAGAACTATCCCATTTGATGTTAATTAATATATAATCGATCATATTCTTATGCAACCAATCTGGCGAAACCCACGTGTGCATATGTATGTCGCAGTGTTTGTTATTAGTGTTAGTTGTTCTCAAACCATTAGGTTTACTTACCTGCGGATGACGTTGTCCATTGCCATTCCAGCTACCGATACCAAAGATACTTATCACCCCTCCTCTAAAGTCATAGTCAGTACCAACTTTAGCATTGAAGGCGCTTAGGACAAGGGTAATATTTCCTTTCTTGACAGAATTCAAAATATCCTGAAGTTGTCTGTAAAAAATCTATCTTTCTCATCCACATTGGCGTCCTTGGTGGGGCCATAACAACAGAAAATATTCAAGTCTTTAATTCTTGTTTGAAATTAGCTGTAGGAAACTTTTCATTAATCCTCTCATATCCTAGAAGAGCATCACTAGCGTGTCTGTTCAGAAGATTGGATATGCTTATTATCTTTCCTCCCTTAAACAAGAACTTCAAAATTACACTGGGCAACAAATTTTCATAAAAGTAAGGCCTCTGAGATAAAAGTAGTTATTTCTTGAAGATTTCAAGGTGCTGAACACGAATATGACAATGAAAATGCAAAATTAGCTACGATTTCTGAGAAATCCGCAATAGTTTCTTATATAATAAAGTAATACGAACATATGGCATGTATTGGTAAAACTCGACTTCCGTCGTCGCTTTGCCCGTCTGCTCAGCTGCTCAGGATCATCTCTGGCGAACGTCCAACAGTAGTCAGCCAAATTGAAGTGGACCAGTTTCACTGATATGTTGCAATGTCCTGGTGAAAACGATCACCGTGCTCATCACTAACCATGCTGCAGTTGTTGGGGAAGAAATCTAAGTGGGAATGGAGAAAGTGGATCTTTAAGGACATATTGCAGCCAAGTTTGTGATACAGAGACAACATGTCCTTAACCAGTTTCTTGTAGTTGTCAGCCCTGACATTCCCGAGGAATTTAGTTGACACCAGACGAAACGCGTCCCAAGACTTTTCTAGTCACCCTGAAGCAGGTTGTTGAACATCTGGCCTCTGAACAGCTAGCAGATCTGAGGACCCACAAAAATCCCTCTTTAATTTTCGCTCTGGTGAGTCGAGGGAATTTGTCAACCAAGTACTTGAAAGCTGATGCAGTCCATTCCATGGTTTTTACAAAGTTTTTCATCACACCAAGTTTGACGGTATCAGGATTTTGTGCATTTCTCCCAGTGCTGGGTGTTCCACATTCTTCTCTCCGACCTTCAGAGATTTCCTCTGAGGCCAGTTTCTCTTCACGTAGTGCAAAGTCTTTGCTCGGCTGTCCCATTCGCATGCGGAAGAGCAGTACTTCGTATATCCCTTTATCTCCGCAAAATTCCCCCGCCCTGCCCACGGTCAGTAGGGGACACCGATGGACTTGGAAAGGCCGCCGTCCGTCGGATGGGACGTTAAGCCGTGGCCCCGTGTGCGGGAGAGCCATACCCTGTGCACGTTAAAGAACACGCTGGATGGCCTTGACGGGAGGCTACCATCTGTCTCCCAACAGCTGTTCCAGTGGGTCCCCTCCCCCAACCTTCTCTGAGCCTTCGGGGTCCATGTGACCTGGCCATTTAGCCCATGGTGTGCAAAAAAGTGCCGCTCAGAGGTAAAACAACCCAACCCAACTCGTATATCCCAGCTGTAGACCCATCAGCAGAGCCACTATCTTCAAGTCACAACACAGATGCCAGCCATATTTACTGCATTGAAGACAGTTCAACAGCTGTTTTAGGTTGTCATAGGTTTCTTTCATGTAGGCAGCATGTCTGACCGGAATGGATGGAAGTCGATGTCCATTATGCAGCAACACCAACTTGAGACTCAATTTCCATGAGTCTATGAATAGTCACCATTCTTGAGGGTCATGTTTGATACTGAGGGCCTTCATCAGGCCATCTACATCGGAGCAGAACACAAGGTCATCTTCCTTTCTGAAGTAAGGTGCAAACTGCTCATGACGAATCCCAAACGAATTCACTCGGACATTTTCCTTGAGAAGATTCTATTGTTTATGTCTTGATCCAAGTAACTCTGCTTTGCCCTTGGATAGCTCTAGATCGCGAACAAGATCGTACATTTCTTCTTTGGTTAGAATGTATGGCCCAGATGATGCACTGTGGCAGACATATGGATCATCAGCGGACACTGAAGTCTGCGAAGAACTCCACGTCGGTTCGCCTCTCTCCTAATCATCTGAATCGATGGAAAATTCTTTTGAAGGTTCGGGAACGGGTAGTCCTTCACCGTGCAGAACTGGTTGGAGAGCAGATTGTATATTCGGGTATGCTCTTGTCCACTTCTTTTTCTTTGTGATGCCTCCTGAAACAGGAGACATTACAAGGTAGCAGTCATTTCATTCCATGTATCATCATTGCCTGCAGAAGTAGCAGTCATTTGTGTGATTGTTTTGCTCTGTCCATACCATAGGAAAAGCAAACAGCATCGCCACTTTTTCACCTTTCAGCCACTTCGGAAGATTTCTTGCACAGGTACTGCAGCATATGTGTGGGGCCCAGGCCTTGTCCTGGTTCCCGATCTTGGATCCAAAATGAAACTCATACACTGCTTTCACTAATGGAGCGATGGTCCTTTTCCGGCTTGCAAACGGCACTTTCCCGCAAATGTATCTGCACACTTAACACAGTTACGAAGCATCACTGCTGCTGGATTAAAACTGCAAGCATCACTTGTGTTGTATTTATGACTGAGGGGTAAATGGGAGTCGCTCAATAGAATAGCTATGTTGACTTAATACCAACTGACAACCATGCACAAATCAGTGCTTGCCCCTGTGGATGTCTTCTCTGATTGGGAACACTTAATCTGACCTTTCCACCTTGGCCATCCTGACTGGGCAACCATAGTCAGTATTGCCCTCAGCTTCACTAAAGTACGCAAGCCCGCTCACCACGACAAGGTGGTTCCCTTCGAGGGGATAAATAGGCACATAGGAAAAATTGTCGAGGCGGATGGGATCCGAACCCACAACCTCCTGATAACGTATCAAGTTCTCTAACCACGGAGCTACCTGCCCCTGATGACCAGTGGCCAGTAGCTCAGCGTCAAGAGCACCTGACTTGTCATCAGGAGGTGGTGAGTTCGGGTTCCAGCCCGACTCACGATAATTTTGTGTACTCACTGACATTAGCAAACCTCAACAGTATAATTGTGGTTAAATACCTTATAAAGAAATATTTGTTTTCTGAAATACACTCTATGATCAAAAGTATCTGGACATTCGCTCATCCAAAATCTCCTTGTAATAGAAAAAGAATTATTATCGCGTTAGTCCACCCTTTATTGCTATCACAGCCTCCACTCTGTGGAGATGACTTTCCAATAATTTTGGTACGATGCTGCGGAATTGCTTGCCATTGTGCCATTTATTATTAGTAAAGCAAGTAAGTGATGTCAGGTGGTTCGGTCTCGCTTGCAGTCGGCGTTCAAATTCATCACAAAGGTTTCCATGGGGTTGAGATGAGGGCTATGCACAGGACAGGCAAGTTCTTCCACACCCATCGCGTCAAACCATTCTTGCACAGTCTTCGCTTTGTGGAGGAAACTGTTGTCATAGTGTTGGGAGCAGAGAATTGTCAAGAATGTCATTATAGGCCATGACACTCAGAGTCCCTTTCACTGGAACTAGGAGACCCAGCCCGAACCATGAAAAACAGCCCCAGAACATGATGCCTCCTCCACGAAACTTCACAGTTGGCATAGCACAGGCCACATGGTGAAGCATTCATCATTCCAGAGAATGCGGTTCCACTGCTCAAGATGCCACTGGAGCCGTGCTTTACACTACGCCAACCGACACTTGGCATTGATCTTGTTTGTGTTAGGCTTATGTGCTGCTGCTTGGCAGTGGAAATTCATTTCTTGCAGCTCGTGATGAACTGTTATAGTGCTGGCGTTGCTTCCAGAGGCATTTTAGAACTCGGTGGTGAGTGTTGCAACCGAGGACAGGCGATTTTATCGCACCACCCGCTCCAGCACTCGGCAGTCCCGCTCTGTTATTTTACGTATCCTAGCAGTTCACATTTGCACTGTTGTTGCTCCTAGGCGTTTCCACTTCACAATAACATCACTTACAGTTAATCGGGCAGCTGCAGCAGGGCCGAAATGTCCCGAACTAGCTTGTTGCTAAGGTGGCATCCTATGACCGTGCCATGTTGAGAGACACTGAGCTCTGTCGTACAGCTCATTCTCCTGTTCATGCATATATATGAGGCTTGCCAGGCCACTTACGTCCTTTTATACCTGTTTGGGCCATGGCTGTGACGTATATGAGCGAATCCACTACTTAGAAGGGGTGTCCAGATACTTTTCATCAGATAGCGTATTTTTCTCTTCTCCATTCAATATGTGAAAACGATTCAACGATTTTTCTTATTAATATTAATTCAGGTTTAAATATTTTATTCTATATTACAGAAATGTCACTGGGGCCTCGCTACTGTGGCTTCTAATGACCAGCTAGGGTTTCAAATAATAATTTGTTTTACATTCTAGGAGATAAAACAAACGTCCTCAACTCTGCAACGAATCTAATTTTAATATTAAAGCATTATTCAGAGTGAGTCCTTTAAAAAAATTATTTAATAATTTTAAAAAAATTATTTTTCATTTAAAATTTCATATGGTGAACATGAGGATCTCGTTTTCAAAGAGAATGAGGTTTTTCGTTTACCGACTTTTGCACTCTTCAAAAGTTTTAATTCGAACTGACAGATAATTGGGGAAATGCAAATAGTAGTATTTTATTAGTACTTTTAAAGTTTAAGTATTATTTCTCTTTTATTCCTTATGATGAAAAAGTTCCTTTTAGCCACACTGCTCGGAGAAAAGGAAGCAGACTTGCTTCTCAGTGGAATATCTCTTAGCACTATTCCATCGAAATTCAAAATTTCTACAATAAACATATCGCTTGCAATATTTGTTAAAAGTTTCACATTTTCCATATTTAATACCCTCTAACGATGTAAACTGAAACTACGTAAGAATTTGAAAATAGCGAATTTTAATATTTGATGAGTACCAATTTAACTAAAAGAGAATTTTCCGATTTTCCTTAAAACAACACAATTATGTTTCATACCCAACCCTCATAACTTTCACATTCAACATCGGAATTTTAAACTTCTATCGTGAATATGTTTGCAATATTCGTTTAAAATTTCAAAATCTTCAAATTTTTCCACCGTTAGAAGGTGCGATTTAAACTTTTGGGAAATTTGGAAAGTCCTAATCGTAATGTTTCATCAACACCTACCAACTCCAAAAGAAATTTTAATTTGCCTCTAAAAACAAAAGAGATCCACAGGATTACAGACAGACGACAAAGTGGAGAGAGAAGCGAACTATATTCGCTCTGACATAACATTTAACGATCTGAGGTGGGAGTCTTTGCTACCGGACGGAAGCCTGTCTCGTGATTGTGACGCTAGAATAGAGCATGAGCACCCGTTGTGATGAAGTCATCGAAACGTGACATCTCTCAAAAATTTGAAATCGATCACCAAAGTTTAAAAAACATCCTCGTGATTTCCGTCAGATGGTAGCATCGTTTGCGGTAACAAACGAATGGTAGCTATTCAGGAAGTCCAACGAATTTTAAAAATTGACTCAAATATCGTTTATCCATTCGCACTTGTAGCCATTTTAAAATATTTTTACCCTTTTCAGAGTGTTTATACCACAGATTTGGACCTGCTGGAATCATACGCAAAGCTGACATTGAAGAATCTCGATATATCTACTCGAAAAATTATAGCGTACCTATCGACTGTACATGGAGCATCACTGCACAAACAGGATGGAAGGTGAGTGCCCGTCGATTCAACAACACCACTGCTCAGTAGGAGCTTTTAATCTTTCTAAAGATACAGAACACTTCCTTTGATAAGCATTATTACACTGAATGGACAAATTATTGTTTGCACCTACCTAATAACCTGTTGCTCCCCCATTTGCTCACAACGCCCATGAAGCGAGGATTGCCTGTTGTAGAGCATTCACATCGTTGGCGGGCTCGAACAAATCTTTCCAGTTCGTCCCACAAATTCTCAATGTGGTTGAGGTCCGGTGATCGAGGGGGGCATTCGAGTGTGGTTTACTCCCTTGAATGCTCCTGTAGCCCATTGGTTGCCACTCAGAAAGTAGGCGGTGCGGCATTATCCTGGTGTGGAAAGAGAATCGTTAAGAACGGGTGATGATGGTCGGCAAGGATGTTCCCATACCTTGTGCTGGTGACAGACTCTCGACGGGTACGAGGGGCCCCAAGGAAGCCCATGTAAATGCACCCCAAACTTTATGACCTCAACTTGGCAAGCTGGGTCCATCACTTCATGTGGTTTACGCCACACACACTCTCCCATTAGCGTGATAAAGATGAAACCGTGATTCATCAGACTACATAACGTGTTTACAGTTGCGATAGACCTTTGCAAACTGCAGCCTAATCTTTCTGTGTCTTGCAGTCAACAAGGGAACACGATGCAGACGTCGACTGCATAGCCTATTTTTTCCATGGTACGATGGATAGTCTATGAGCATAAGCTTGTGGATGCGCCCTCATTCAATTCCAACATTATGTGCTCCACAGTAGCCAGGCGATTCCTTGTAACGATGTAGGGAAGTCTGTGCTCACTTCGAGAGTCAATTAAACGTTTATGTCCACCTTTCCCTCGCTGGTTGGAACTGTGCCGTATTTCATTTTGTCTTGGTAGACATGTGCGACCAAGGTATGACGTGGAAATCACAATGGTTCAGCAGTTGTGGTGAATGAACAACCTGCCTTCCTCGCGCCTAGTATCTGACCACAGTCAAACTCATTTACGTCATTGCCTTTATTCATGAATACTTCTCCGTGACTGGTTTCCACTGCTTAAAGACCTGCTCTATTTATAGGTATTGCCAGTTTCAGCGTCCCACGTGCAATTTGTCCATTCAATGTATTTCTTCCGAATTCATATTTAATTGCTTACTCCCAGAACTTTTATATTTCAAATTTTTTTCTCTTTAAAAAAAGGTAGTAGAATAGAAATAAAACTTATACTCGGTATATAATTAAAAACTGTTTCGATATTCTCGAAAAATGACAAAACAATATATTAAATTGTTGTCCGTTCCTGTTAGCCTTTTGGAGACAGTTCTCCTGTCAAACTTTAAAACCTAAAAGACAATGAGTCCACCAGAATTCACATTTGTCCTGTTTATAATCCCTTTTACTCTACACCTATCACGAGCTGGGAAGGGGGACACTCCCACCTAATAAATCCCCAGCTCCAACCATATTCTCAGTAATGCCTGCTGTAATAACACAACTCTCACCCATTATCGGCTTAGCTACTTTCGCACTCTGAACTTAAAGGAAAGAAAATATCTGCTGCCGCTGCTGCACCATCCTTTGTCCACGTTATCTTTTCTGGGAAAACTGCTGTAACAGCCGTCTTCAAAAGGTTATTGCTAACCTGACACCACATTACACTACTTCCCCACTGGACCATGGCATCCAGTGAAGCAGATAGACGCGTTCTCCTTCTGGTATATATATATAATTCTGTGGTATAACGCTACGATAATTTAGTGTGTTTATTTCGTACATCAGTCCTGATTAAAACGTCTTTCACAAATACAAGGGTGTTCAAAGGAAAAGAGGGCAAGCCCTATATCTTGTTAATAGACTGACCGATCTTTGTCTTCACAGAGCCAAACGGGTATACACGACGGAACACATCAATACCAAATCAATGACAGGTATAGGCTTGAAAGTGATAGATGTTGCTGGAAATCCTGCATTCATTCTACTATTGATTGATTTTCTGAACCATGGTGACACGAATCTATGGGCATTTGATTTTTTTCTTCTTTTTGGTATAGTTCTTCAATTCTTCTTTTGTATGACAACGTCGCTCCTATACTGCCCAAGATAAGAATAACAACGTTGAACAAGTATCCCTGGAACATTCTCCCTGCAATTTTGGCATTTCTCCCCATTAGATTTTCAAATTAATTTCTGCACATCTTAAAAACCCCACGAAAAGAAGGAAGTTGAAGTTGGACTCAGACCTCTTCATGCACCAGCCAAAGTCGTTCTAGAAAACAGGATATATCTTTTTTTCGAATTTGATGTTGGGAGAAATATCTCAATCAAAACGTATCACTTATTCCAACAGATCAACAAATAATTCAACTTTCATTTCGAATTTGTCCACTTTTCATTTCTACGACCCTTATATTTTCATCTAAGAAAGACGATACATTGTATTTCGAATATCATGTTGGAACAAATATCATAATCAATAAGTATCACTTATTTCAACTTCGATCAATAAATTATTCACTCTTCATTTCTGATTTCTCCATTTCTTGTTTGAACTATCCTTATATTTTAATCTATCGATGTATCTCTATAGAAATGTTTTCACCAAAGTACAAAAATTTGACGTAACGTCGATGAAAGTCATGAGATGATTCTTTGTGATGACGATGAAACTCTTCTGAAAGAGAATCTAGTTCATAATAATACATAAGTTGTCTATAACTAAATCATCCTCGTCAGTAGCGCAAGCACCTTATGTAAGTGCAAACAAGGAGTTTTACTGAAATGCATCAAATATCTAATACAACCATAAAATGTATGTAAAATGCTAAAGTTGAATTGCCAAATTCGATCCTAAAATAGCATGCACAAAAAATGTTCCTCATTAGTTATGGGAGAATCTCTCACTGCGGTGGGTCATTTGGTTCTAAGGAACAGAAGGGTAAAGGATGAAACGGAAGTGGAAGCCGAGACAGGGATAGTTTCGTAACATTTTTTAACCGGGCTTCGGCTCTGAAACAAAAGAGCTGCGCCGGGCATCGCCGATTACAAAGGCCTGCTAAAATCTATCCCATTTAAATTTACCAGTTGCAGTTTCTTTGAAAATGCCCATATTGAGTTACTCCACTCTGAAAAATGAGTAGCTGCATCTTCCTGGAAATGGACCTATTACTGAGGACTAAAAATGGCTCTGGACAAATGCAGCGCTCCGAAAATAGCCCCATGCAAACGTATCAGTTTCAATGCCCTGAAATGGGCTGTGAGAAAATGCACGAGTTGCATTGTCATAAAAATGGCCTTATGCATAGAGATAGTAAGAATTCCCACCAATAAGGTGTTATTGCAACTACTGGAAAAATGAGGCCTTATTGTCCAGATTCAAAATGATAATCTTTACGTGTAAACTTTATAAAGTTACTTGTTTAGCCTTAAGTTGGCCAATCTGATTTGATGTATTTTTTTTCTCTATGTAGCAAGTACTTGATCATCTGTTTTAAATTATAAATGTATTTGTCTATGAATAGGGATGATAAACAGAAATTCCCCTTAAAGAAAACAAGGAGTTTTATTTAAGAGACATTTACAGACTCTGATCCCTTTTTTCTTTCTAGATATATATGAACTTTCTTAATTTCAAGTTGGAGAGCCCCAATGACTGCGACCTAAATTTCATGGAGATATATTCTGACACCCGAAGCACCGCCAGTCTCATCGTCCACTTCTGCGGCACGACAGCAGAACCTCAGAAATCACCAACTAATATAGCCCACATCCGTCTCTTCACCGACACGAAAGCGTACAACAACACTAATTTTGAAATCCATTACACAGCTTACAGAGAACTCGAGAAAGAGGGTAAGTATCACCAGACACTTTTGCCGAACATAGGGCAACATTGAAACAATCGAATAACTCTAATAATCATAGTCGAGACTGAATAATAAGGGCACACATCAATGAACTACTACGACTTGAGATGTGGTATAAATTAACTTTTCTAATACGAAAAATACCTATAGACTAAAATACAGCTTCCCTGATGTGATGATCACTACGTCAGAAAACTTAAAAAGTCCCAAGGGCACCATTGGTTTCTCCGAAGAGCCATTTGAAGGCTCAAGACAAATCGGTCTTTAACGGACGTAGACAAATTATTTGCTATAGGCTTTAGACATTGAAAAGGACATTATTTCAAATGATAGAATCTGTTTTCAGAAGATCAACTGAATCGTTCTAAACCACAGTGGACGAACGTTTTTTCTAAAATCAGATCTGTAACAATTTTAGAAGCCTATAAACCTTCTGCCATTACCACAATGGATCAAGTCATCATTATTCCAATCTCAGTGAGTGGTCAACAGTCAAAAATCTTGAACTGTGCTTTCATGTTGTTCATCATCTGAAAACATCACTTATCTCGAAACGTAAATTTCTGATTTAGTTCCCTCTGTTTTTGGAGATCCAATTAGAAACCATCGAAAAATTATAAAATGTAAATGAAAATAATAAGCTTGCCGTATCAATCTCTGGTGTGAAAGAAAGAGTTCCGAGAGCATTACATGTGACTCTATGAGGAGGCAATAAAAAAAAATTTCATCCTGCAGATGATGACGCACAAATGGTCACTTAATACTCTAGTTACTACGCTATCCATCGAAGATAAAAAAAATTGGACGAATAGCGAGGTAAGTTATCTCACAGGAATTCATGCAGTCTGAGCTAAGGTTTACAGAACATTGACATTTCATTTGAATACCGTTTCTTTTTTCTCTCTTTCGACCAACATAGCCGTAGGAGCGGCACATGAACCCTTCCATCCACCATCTGACCATTTCATAACACTAACTGGAAAACCATTTTTAATCAATTAAAGTATTTAAATAAGAATATTTTCGAAATTGTTTTCCCGGATGAGAACTTGTAATATATTTGCAGTTAATAAAGGAATATTTTATTTTTCAATTTAATTTCTTTTTTTCACTATTTTTTATCACATTTTTTGCGCGAAATATTTTTATTCGGGTCCACGTTATAACGAATGGCAGTGCAGAGTTAGAGGAGAACATTTCAGCAACTCGTTTGGAATCTCTATATTCTATAATTGGAATCTATCTTTCGAAGATGACGAAAATCGCCTAAGCCAATGCCTCTTCTTTTGTCGTTTGGTATTGCTTGGACATTGCTTTGACAGAGGAAGGTCAAACGGAAGCTATTAATAGATCAACTCCATTCTCAAAATTGTAACAGATGATTACAAAAAGTAATTTGTGTCCAAAATCAGTCGAAAATTTAGAGAAAATAAAACATTCGTCTGCCTAAGTAATCTTTAAAGAATAACGGGAGTGTTAAAATCCGCTATCGTTCGTTGCTGTTGGTATTTTATTAGTTTTCATTTTGTTATATTTTTATTATATTTGTGAAAAACTTTCCAACGTTGTGTTATCTTAATATTAAAATGTTTTCTATAAAGTTCTTTGAAAGTATTCAGTTGTGTGTCTGTTGTCACAGCTGTGTACGACGTGATTGCAAGCGCTAACGTACATTTGATTGCCACAATGTAATAACGTCACTTATCTCCGATACAGAGAAATGCCATCCGGGGACCGAATTCAACTGCGGAGATCAAACGTGCATTAATAAAAGTCTGAAGTGTGACGGCCAATTCGATTGTAAATATCTTTATGACGAGGATCCAAAACTTTGTGACAAAGGTAAATATAAATGTTCAACTCTGAAATCCATTTCTATTAAAACTTAACACGATTTTTATATTGAGAGAAAGAGACATTAATGAGTCAAAGAGAACATTTCTATTTTCTCTTCATTCCCGTTGAAAAAATTCGTTGAATTAACCCTTACCCCCTCCGCTGCCGAGATGGGACCAGATCACGTGGAGACGTAGACGTTATAAGTATCACGAGTTAGTGGGTGGAGTTATGCACCCTGGGTATATATTATATAATGAAATGAAAACTCGCGACTTCTTTGATTTGTCATCGCACTGCTCAATGATTCCCATTATCAGCTCACAATCACTATAAGTCAACATTCCACTAAACTTCATTTCCTAAGCTCCAATTCTTTTATACCATTTCATCAGCTAAAACTGCTTGTCTTGAACCAAAAGGATAATTTAAATGTCGGATATTTTCTCTGAGAGTTTATGGTACCTACCCTGTTACCTTGAGTTTCTGATATATGGACAAAACAAATGATATTCAGCAATGGAGATTATCTGAATACCACGTTATTCGACAGAACTTTAAAATACCACTTATCCTGACTTTTAAATAATACTCTATCACGACTGTGATATGTAATACGAGACATTCTCACTAATTCTAAAAAAATATAGAAATAGAACTATTTTAAACGTTTTCCAGTTGAAGAATTTTGATCTTTTGTTATTTGCGCTCATGTATTCCTTTGTTGCGGCAATTGTCTGTAAAAAAAATGGGAATATACTGAACCAAATGGAAATGAATTAATTTCCTGAAGTTCTTCCCTTTATGTAGACGAGAATGGAGGATGGCGAGGTGGTCACGATCCCTGCCATTCCTCCACCCCCATCCCGGAGGCACCCAAGGAAAAACGTTAAGAATGGTTTGATTCGATTATAAATAGCGAAGTGTTAAACATCTTTCCTTATTTTTTATTATTTTGCAATTTTTTATTCCTTTGGAAAAACTTCTAATTCCTTAAATGTGTTGCTTTGTGTTGCATTTTACACCTTGTGCCATTTCAATTGCAGTCCAGAAATGATTCCAATAAAAAATTAAAATGACCCAAAAAATCAATCGAAGTTTTAGCGCATATCAAAAATTCTTCTCTTAAGTATTCTTTAAGGAAAAATCTAAATTTTAAAAACCTCTATCTCTAATTGCGGCTCTGAAAGACAGTTTTAGCCCATTAGATTAGGGGTTTTCAACGTGGAGAGCCGTGAGAGTTCAAAAGTCGATTACCCAGTAAAATGTTTGTAATTTTACAAGATTTGTTAAATTGTTTATCGATATATGTAATTTATGAATACAAAATTTAATGTGTATATATGTTTTATTTTATTCCCATTGTTATACTATAACTTTAGATTTATCTCTCTATATAAGGGATACGCCAGTTACATACACATTTCCAGGGGGTACGTGAAGCATAAAAGGTTGAGAACCACTGCATTAGATGTTTTCGTGGTGAAAATATTTCAATATTCACCAGAAAAAATTCACCATTTCTTTATTTTTATAAATGCGTGATATAAATATTATTATAAAAAGAATGTCATACCTTTATTTCGTGATGAAATGGAAAAGATTTCATTAAAAGATAAAGGTATAACATTCGTTTTACTGTGTGCCGTATGCGAAACATGAAGGGGCGGGTTTGGCTCAGTCGGTAGCGCGCCAGTCTCATAATCTCCATTTCCCAAGTTCGAGTCACAACTGGACCAGCGTTGGGAGTTATCTCCGCAAAACTCCCCGCCCTGCCCTCGGTCAGTAAGGGACACCGATGGGCTTGGAAAGGCCATAGTCCGTCCATCGGATGGGACATTAAGCCGTGGCCCCGTGTGCCGGAGAGCCACACCCTGTGCACGTTAAAAAAACACGCTGGATGGCCTTGACGGGAGACTGCCATCTGTCTCCTAACAGCTGTTCCAGTGGGTCCCTTCCCCCATCTCTTCTCTAAGCCTTCGGGGTTCAAATTTGGTTATAAAATATAAATATTTGTAAATAAATTATTAATAAATGTAAATAAAACGAAATATATGTATTTTAATATTGTTAGGGGAAAAGTATAGAGATCTTAGAGATTTATTCTATCATATGAGTGATTGTAAGTTTTTCCAACAAGATAAAATTGGGTCTTTAAACTGTGCTTTCCCAAAGATTAAAATTACTAAAACAATGAAATATTTAGGAGTTAATTTCCACTGTTATCTAACTTGGCATGATCTTCTTTCAAAAAGTATGATCATGTTCAAAACTTAGTATTAAAAATCAAACAAATAATTCCCAAGATGTATCTTTTAAGAGATAATACGAATATAAAAATTTTAAAGAACATATGTTATGCATTAATCTATTCCAGAATACAGTATGGAATTCTAATTTGGGGAGAAGCATCTCCATGTTGGTTGAATCAATTGCAACAATTGCAAAAATATATAGTAAAGATTATGACATTTAAAAAAAGTACGACTCGTCTGAGCAAAGTTTCAAAAAACTTGAAATACTCAACTTAAAACAAATACACCGAATGGTTTTATCGAAGCATGTATTTCATAATAAGGACAAATTTGATGTAGTGGTTAATAAATATTTTACAAGAGCGGTAGTGGCTCAGGATTTTTGCATTCCAAAACCAAACAAAGAGTTATTCAAAAAATATTATGGATATAGTGGCTTAAAACTATTCAACTCAATGTCAGATAACATGAAAATTATAAATAATAAAATACATTTCTCTAAAAGAACTAAAAAAATGGTTACTGAACGGTGGAGATTGCGACTGATGTTTTATTTAATGTATTAACTGATTGCATTGAAATGAGATATGAGCAGTAGGAGATAAATTTATATATTACAGAGGCTGAAATTGCTATTTTTCTGTTTATATATTTAAATATATTGATGTATGAAGAGTGCAGGATATATATGTTTTGTAAATATCCACTTGCATGTTAAATAGTAACTCTTGTGGAACTTGATTGTGTATTAGCTATGTATTTAAATATTGTGCAAATAAATTGAATTAAATTGAATTGTGAGCTGGATATTCAGCCCAATGTGTGCAAAAAAGGGCAACTCAGAGGTAAAACAACCAACAATAATAGATATGATATAATATGGAAAAGTAACACAAATTTTCAAAAACATGTTTGTAAACCAGTTCTGTTTGAAACATTCGGTTCTATAATACACTGCTCATAAAAATTAGGGGACATTTCAAAATGAATATGAAGCGATAAAAAAAGAAGCATTTGAATAATTTTTTATTAAACAAGAACATTAGAAAAGCAAACGACAAGTCAAAGAAAGTTGTTCGATTATGCAAATGAGATGCAAACTCAATTGTCGTGATTGAGTAGCAAGTGACATATTGGTGGGGATGAACAGAAGCATGTCAAACTGGACGAGAGTGTCACACATTGACTGTTCAGTAGGGTGTATGGTCACCCAAGACTGCCAAAACACACTGACAGCGATGGGGCATGCACAGGATGAGAATGTCCAGCAGTTCTTGTGGGATCCTCTGCCACTCTTACTCCAGGGCAACTTCCAGCTCAAGAAGTGTTGTGGGAGGCATTGGACGGTTTGCCAGACGTCTTTCCAGTGCATCCCAAGCATGTTCAATGGGATTCAGGTCTGGAGAATGTGAAGGCCAGTCCATGCGTTCGATTCCTGCCTCCTGAAGCATGTTGTTGACGAGATGCGCACGATGGGGCCTTGCATTATCGTCCATGAAAAGAAAGTTGTTTCCAACTGATCCAGCATAGGGTGGCACTATAGGGTGCAGGACCTCATATCGATATCTGACAGCAGTCAGCGATCCGTTTCTGATGACGTGGAGGTCGGTACGACCACCAATGCTGATGCCAGCCCACACCATGATTCCACCACCACCGAAGGAGTCCCTTTCTCGCATGAAACGTGGATTCTCCCGTGTTCCTCGTTCACGCCAGATCAGGACACGATGATTGTCAGGCTGCAGACTGAACCGTGACTCATCAGAGAAGAGGACAGTTGACCACTCATCACAGGTCCAATGACGATGCTCATCAGCCCACCTTCTATGGGTTCTACGGTGTTCAGCAGATAACGGAATGCATACCATTGGTCGCCGGGCATGCAGTCCAACACGATGGAGCCGATTTCGTATGGTCTGGGTGCATATCCGTCGTCTAGTGGCAGCAAGAAACTGTCCCCGCAGCTCTGTTGCATTGCTGCGCCTGTTCCTTCTTGCCAATAAGGTCAAGTAGTGGTCATCTCTTGCTGTTGTGGCAGATGGGCGACCCTGCCCTCGTCTTCTTCGTACTGTGCCAGTCTCTTGAAAGCGATTCCACAGTCTGCTAATCACGCTTTGGGATGTTCCAAATGCTGTTGCCACTGTCGTCTGTGTTTGACCAGCTTCAAGACGTCCTATGGCTCTCCAGGCTTCCCATTCGGGCAAATCGTGTTGCAGGGGCATTGCAAGGGCTGGGAAATTGTAGGATGTGCACTTTCAAGATCAGGGAACGTGCAGATACTCCAGTACTTTCAACCTTTTGTATAGTGCATTTTCACCAATGAAATAAAAGTTGGTTTTGTATCTCATTTGCATAATCAAAAAACTTTCTTTAACTTGTTTGCTTTTCTGATGTTCTTGTTTAATAAAAAAAATTCAAATACTTCTTTTTTTTATCGTTTCATATTCATTTTGAAATATCCCCTAATTTTTGTGAGCAGTGTATATTCTGCTTTGTTTTGCAAGTGAAACAGTACAAGGCGTCAAGTAAATTACAGTTATGCTTGTTGCAAATGAAGCACAATGTTTGTTTTATTGTCATTTATAGATGGACAAAATTAACATTGCTTATGTTTGACACCAATAACACTTGTAGAATTTTCTTTTTCTTCTCCGTGTGTTCTTCCCTTCATCCTATTTAAATATAACATGCTTCGTCATTTCATGGTTTGTATTTTCTGGAGCTGATGTGAAATGCAAAAGTAATTTTCCTAGTTCAAAAATTAATCTTTTAGCCAACTTATTCTCATTCCACTTTCGATTTCTGTTTTCCCTAAAACAAATGTATTGTAAACAGAAATGACGAACATATTGTAGAGAATTAACAGAGACCAATTTTTCTTTTACAAATATTCCCACCAAAAAGCTGATGAAGAGTATCTACTTCCCCCTTAGTTGCATTGTAATCAAGAATCCATTGTCAATGCTAGTCAGCCCTGCTACTTACAACCCAATCATTGTGCAGTGTACTCGTGAGAATGACATTTTTGCCTTTCTTAGGAATACAGCTCACTTTCTGGGAATAGTCAAGTGTGAAATGAAAAGCCCATCAATTCCAATGAATCGGACTGAGGACTGTAGGTATCATCAGTAGGAATGGGACTCTCATTATTTCTCTTGAATTATTTCTCTTTAACTATTGCTGTGTCTTCAGTAAAATAAAAAAGTGGGGCTAAACACTTCTTTGTCGTTCATTTGCTCAGGTTCGTTGGTTGTTTCCACCTCTGAGCCGCACCTTTTTGGCACACATTGGACTCAATATCCAGCTCCCAAGGCTCAGAGAAGGTGCAACAGCTGTCCACTGGAGAGCTGTTGCAACCTTCGGCAACCTTCTCTGACACTTGACACCAACAGCTGTCCACTGGACAGCTGTTGGACCTCCCGTCAAGGCCATACGATGTGATCTTTAACGTGCACATGGTATGGCTTTCCCCCACACGGGGCTATGGCTTAACGTCCCATCCGATGGACGGCGGTCTACCAAGCTCATCTGTGTCTCCTACTGACCGAGGGCAGGGCGAAGAGTTTTGCGGATATAAATCTCTACCCTGGCGCAGGTGGGACTCGAATCTGGGAACTGCAGGCGTGCTACCGACCAACACATCTCCTGCCCCATTTGCTCATTTAGTCAGTGTTCATTGATTCCTATTGGCCTGTAGCTGAGGCAGTTTTCGTTTCAAGAGCAGTTGTCCCATGTTATAGGAGGTATAGAAGTTATGACACGTAACATGCGTGACTATCCTTACGGGTTGATTTTACTTTGCTCTTGCTCCTGGTTCTCTGCGTAAATTTTTGACTTCAGAACATATAGCATTTGACTATCATATAATGTCCATTTTTTTATTCCATATTCAGAGGTTTGAGTCGGAATATATTGTTTGATAACACACTTGTTACGAAACCCAACGATTTGTCGTCTCACCATATCATTCTCGTCCGTGTCATATAATTTTCGAAAGATTTCCATCCACTTCTCCCAAATATCTCTCGTAGTAGGAAGTTGATCTGCGCATGTTCTCTCTTGAAGGTCAGCTTTATTATCAAAGCAGACTACTCGAGATACAAAATATTTCAACAGAAAATGTTACTCTAAATATATGTCGACCGTATTAATATATGGTACACTATCCTCCTGTTGTATTGGAAACGCTCTGTGGTACATTCTTACGCCATCGTTGCCACCGCAGTTAGCGATCTTCTCGGCTATGAGACACAGATGGCTGGCGGATGTTGTCGTCTATTGCGCTCGTTGTTATCCGGTGGCAACCGGCACAGTTCCATGGCAGTTCAGCTTTAATGATCAGTGAACAGTCTTCTTGACTTAGCAAAATAAATTGCGTCTTCTTGTATGGAAACATAGAAGCATGATTGAAAAATAGATGACTGTCGGGAATGATAAAAAAAAAAAGGATGATAGAAATCGGGAACATCTTTAATAACCATTTTTTGAAAAAGTGTGACTGAAGACAATTTAAAGATCTGAAATATATTTCAACCTAAATTAAACTAATAAATAAACCTAAGTAAAACAACCCTAAATAGAAAACGAATCTTTAACAATATTCGTTCTCTATTTGGAGTTAAGGAAATTAGATTATTTAACAGCAATAATTCCAATATAATTAATTGCTCTCAAAAGTTAATAACAGACATGAAAAATAATAATAAATAAAAATTAATAAAGAAATTCTATGGTAATTTATATCGAATTACTGTAGAATTTCTATTATATGATATGAGAAATTATTATAATCTTGCTATTAAAATTAAATTCGATTGAATTAAAACACCAGATCTTTAATCTTTTTACCAACTATGTTAATAATCATAATGAAAAAAATAAAAATATAATTTTTATATTAAGTAGTGATTCACATTTTATCCCTTCCAAAAAATATTTAATTTCACTTGGCCTAAATACAGTTTTCAGTTTACTAAGAAACTTTTTCTTGCAGTTATTCAACAAAAAGTCTGTTTTTTCTTTCTCTCTTTTGATTGATTCTAAAATTTTTATTCTGCTGTATCAATTTTCATTTGTTTATTTCGCTGCTTTTGCTTTGATCGCAATCTTATTTGCAAATCAGAGATTTTCTCCTCGACTTTATTTAAGTTTTTAGAGCAATTTGAAACTACTGCTGTAATTTTCTAATGCGTAGACTATGACCCACTGACATAAGTTTTTATTCCCATCACTCAGTACAGTATAAACCAATGTCTTTAAATTATCAATTACCTGAGATAATGCAACGTTTTTACTGGGTACACTGTCGTGGTTTTCAGAGCGATCGGTTTCTTATTCCAATGATCATTTAGTTTGCGAGATAACAATCGTTAGGTCAGAGTAAAATCGGTCATAGTAACAACACTGAATTTATTATATGACGGTTTTTTTTTTAAATCTGAAATGGCATTATCATTTAGTGTACGTTTATAGTTAGTCCTAAGAGTGATCTTTCAATTTAAATTTGAATCTGCTCTATACGATATATCTATGTATATCTCCGTAATTGTTTTGGAAATTAGGTGTTAGGTAATTCCCTTAATAATGCTATTTTCGAAAATAAATTGAACCAGAATCTGGGAACACAAATTTCGCTGAAAAAAATATAATAGTGGGGGCCATGAACGTTGGCAGGAATTCAGTCCTCTCCACCGGTGAAGAGGGAAGACAAAACAGCAAATCAATGTTTCGTTCATTAATAAGCGCAGTAGCGAATACAGCAGTCACTCGCGCATACATCAACTCTAATGCAACTAAGGATGAACAAAAAGAAAATGAGAGCAACTTATTATTTATCTAATAAAAGGAAACGTCTCTGACAGTCATAACTCATCGGGAAATCAACATATACGCTCCAAATTTTCAGATAATGTCTCTAATTGTGGTCCAGATTGCAGTGCCAAATATCAGGTCGAAAGTTCAAAACGGTGGCATGCTAGAAGCAAAAATATTTACCATTCTATTCCTACTGGAAACGAGAATCGCTGTCAAATATACTGTTGCCATTTACTGCTCCTTAACTGTGAAAGTAAACAGTTAAATTAACATTTAAAGCTGATGCCGTTGCCAGATTCCCCACATTTCCAAAGGCATTGTTGAGGCATTCCATTGCAGCTAGGGACTTGATTTCCTAATCAAATAATGGGGTCGGGCAGGGGGAACCCGCCTACGAAATTTGCGACTTTTCTGTGAAATACGTAGGGAATTACAGAATGCCAAAATCTGACGAAATAAATATCTCAATCGTTTGCGACGGGCTCTTAGAGCGCGCGCCGAGTCAGAAATGACCTTTGCAACACCGGGAAATTCTTCGTGTTCAAACTGTGATAAAATGACGGTGGTGGGGGGGGGGGGGAAATACTCACAAAACTAACCTTTAGTGCAGGAAACAATAGAATATGAAGATTAAAAGTGAGACACGAGCTGTCACAATTTGTGTAGAAACGAAGCCACGAGTCAAGTGGAAACCTGATTTTTAAACAATCACCGGGCCACACGGGGGACGCTGTGCAGGAAATTTTAACCATACGGACGAATATCACGGGAGCCATAGAGCGGCAAAATCTGCAGTAACGGAAATAAAAATCTCGATAGCCTGCGCAGAAACTAAGCCACGGGCTATGAGAGCTCAACAAAGACGCTTTACGTCAACAAAGATCCAAGCCAACACCGGGCAAATTTCTTCATGTTGAAAATCTGTACTAAAGTGTCGCGGGGGGGGGGGGACTTACAAAATTTACCTTTAGTGCAGTGAAAATAAGAATATACGTATTAGAATTGACACCCGGGCAGCGCCGGGTACGTTCAGCTAGTTAAAAATAAACGTAAAAGAAGTATTTTCGGATTAATGAATATAAGCTTTCGGGAAAAAAAAATCGAAACGGCATTCATTGTGATACAACCGATACATTATTATTATTCAACATAAATTAATTTTTCGATCATTTTTTTCCTGCAGAGCAACTTGTCCTCTCGCCATCCGCCGACTCTCATCACTTGAGTACAATATTCTTCAAGTAAAGTTGACTAGACTAGGATAAGGTACATAGTCCAAATGAAATGCAGCCGAGTTTCAGTTCAAGGTATCAATCCTTTCTCAACGTGTAGCATTAATTAAAAACGAAAGGTTCGTTTATTACCTCCCTTCCTATTGCTTTTGGCTTTGGCAGTTGTCGGTTGGTCGGTTTGTGGATTTGACAAAACGTGTTCCACCATGTCTTTCGAACGCGATGGAGAAACTTTATGATTTATGTCCCAAATGAAAGCTTCTGAGGCAGGGAATGTCATAGGATATAAAAATTGACCCCCTGCATTCTTTCCCTCTAAAAAATGGGAGGTCTGTATATGGTAGCTAGGCATAAACTGGAAGGAGAGCTGTGTACCAATCCCCAGTGATGGTGCACAGAACCGGCCAAGTCTAGCGCCTAATGTTCGACCCCGCCTTCTCGTGCGGCAGACCTTTGGTACCTTTCAAAAAAGATATTCTTTTTTGGAAGGGAACGGAAGGGGAGGGTTGCCAGTTCAGTATGGCCTACTAATCTGATCATCTGTGGCTACTTTTTTCTTTTTTTTTTCCAACCTTGCTGAGGAGTAGTCAACTTCACAGGGTCCTGGTGCTAACCACTTATACCTAGTAGACTGGATTGTTTATGGATTTGAGCTTGATTTTGGATCATGGACTTGCTGCACTGGTGGGCCTCTGTTGAGGGAGAATCTGCTGCTGTGTTTTCTGTTTGCTTCTGGGTTGCCAGCCCTAAGTGAACAGAGGCATGGAATACCTTATATCAGCTGGTGGATAATCCTAATCAGAGGCCATCGCAGGTACCTTGAACCTCATTTAGCTAGTTGGACATCGTCAAGCCTAAACTGGAGTAATGTGTCTCAGGCAGGCCATATGGCTCTTGAAAAAGTCCACTTGAAAAGATATTGCCAGACGTTCCTACCAGCATTGGTGACTTCAGTCTTTAGTGGAGGAGGAACAGATCTTTGCCCCATGCCTGCAATCAGGGGGCTGTTTGATATTGTTGGCCCTACCTATCTCAATAAACCTAGTTTCTTTAAAAATCCTACTAATCATTTTCTCTCTGCAGGAACGTGAGGACATTACATAGAGATTATTCTCTTGATGTCCTGATACAGGAATTCCAGCGCTATAACCTAGATATTCTAGGTTTGCAAAACACCAGATGGACAGGAAAAAGTGAGATACTTAAAAATAACTTTAAATTTCTCTTTTCAGGGAGGGAGGATAGAAAGCATCTTCAAGATGTAGGTTTGCTTCTCAGCAGACATGCCAGTGATGCTCTTCTAGGATATGATTGCATTAATAAAAGATTTCTTACAGCAAAATTTAAAACAAAAATTAAAGACATGAATGTCATCTGTTTTTATGCCCCCACAGAGGATTATGATGAGAACGAGAAGGATACGTTTTACAGCCAGCTACAGGATATTTTGAATTCTATGAAGAAAGGAGACATTTCTCTTGTGCTAGGTGACTTGAATGCTAAAGTTGGTACTGACTCTGACCTTTGGGCAGGAGTTTTAGGTCCCTTTGGCATTGGTAGTTCCAATGGCAATGGGCAACGTCTGCTACAGGTAAGTAAACTTAATGGTTTCAGAATAACTAACACTTATTAAAAACACCGCGACATACATAAGTACACATGGGATTCACCTGATGGGCTGCATAAAAATATGATTGATTATATATTAATTAACAGGAAATGGGCCAGTTCAGTTAGGAATACCAGATCATACAGGGGAGCCGAAAGAGGGTCTGACCATTACCTGGTCAAAAGTGTTTTGCAGCTGAAGCTTAAGAAATGTTGTGCTAAGGTTAAGAAAATTACCTTCAACACTGAAGGTCTGAAAGATCCAGATATAGCCAAAGCATACCATGATAGGCTACTTAGTCATTATGACAATCGTGGTTTGCTACTGCTGAAGTTGAGAAAGAATGGGATCAGTTTAAATAGAATTTTCTTGAAACCAACAGTACTCTTTTGGGTAAAAGGAAACAGAGGAAACAAAATTATCTGAGTGATAAGGCTATGGAACTTATTTCTGGAAGAAGGAAGTGCAGGATTAATATGAATCAATACCCTACTAGCCCTAACAGAAGGCATTACAACGAGCTTAATAAACGTGTCAAAGATCAGTTAACAGCTGATAAGAATCTTTGGCTTGATAGATTGTCTGATATAGCAGAGGGAGCAGTTAGACAGCACAACAGCAGGGGGTTGTACCAGATTGTAAATGTTTTATGTGGGAAGAAACAGACAGATACACAGGAATTGAAGGATAAACATGTCAGTGTGGTTGAAGGTGAGGATTCTGTGATGGCTAGGTGGACTGAGCATTTCAGAGATGTTCTAAATAATGTGATTATTTCTACTCCCATTGTTTGTAATGAGGATAGATGTATTACTGGCTTTTATGATGGCCCTATATCACATTCCGAAGTCGCATTGGCCATCTCTAAATTAAAACTGCATAAATCCCCAGGGGTGGACGAAATCACCACTGAAATGCTTAGGGCAGGGAACATTTGTGTTGTCACATGGCTGACTGAAATTTTGAATATTTTTATGATAAAGATGTTGTTCCTAAGGATTTTACTAGAGCTATCATTGCCCAATTTTTAAAAAAGGTGATCGCAGTTTTTGTGATAATTATAGGGGAATTAGTTTACTTTCTATTCCAGGTAAAGTTCTTTGCATGATTATGCTTAATAGAATTAAGAATTTGGTTCATGGACAACTGCTTGATGAACAGTGTGGATTCAGATGTGGTAGGGGATGTATTGATCAAATATTTTCACTTAGGCAGATTCTTGAGAAATGTTTAGAGTTTCAGAAGCCTGTATTTGCTAGCTTTATAGATTTCAAAAAGGCTTTTGACTCTGTTGATCGACATAATTTGTGGTTGATTGTTTAGATCATATGGAATACCTGATAAATTAGTAGTGTAATGAGAGCTCTCTTTAATAACACTGAGTCATGTGTGAGAGTTGGTACGTCTTGTACGATTGGTTTAGCATTGCTAGTGGAGTTAGACAAGGGTGCATTTTGACTCCTTTTCTCTTTAGTTTAGTTATTGATTATGTAATGCGAAATTCTTTGCAAGGGAAATATTTTGGCCCTAAATGGTCTAGAGATGTCAAAATTTCTGATTTAGATTATGCAGATGATTTGGCCTTGTTGGCTAATGATGTTGATGAGATGAATTCGTTCATTAGGGCTGTTGATGAGACTGGTAATAGAGTAGGTTTGGTGCTAAACAAAAAAAAACTAAAGTGATGAAAATTGGTCAAGCAGATGGTGCTTCAGTTGCTTTGAATGGCTGTACTATTGATCAAGAGTCTCAGTTTAATTATCTTGGGAGCTATGTAACAAATACTGGTGATGTGCGGCATGAGATAAATAGAAAAGTAGGGATTGCCGCTGAGACTTTTAAGAATCTATGGAGAGTATGCAAAAATAATTGTATACACCTAAAGACTAAAATTAGGCTGTATAATAGTTTGGTTCATTCTAAGGTTAGTTATGATAGCGAAACATGGACCCTTTGAGCCTTCGGGGTCCATGTGACCTGGCCATTTAGCCCATTGTGTGCAAAAAAGTGCCGCTCAGAGATAAAACAGCCCAACCCAACGTATCTCAAATTAAAGCTTGTGATGTCTCCAATGTCGTGGTCTACCTCAAACGGGATTTCAAAAGGGGGTTAAATGTGTTCGATGTTTATGAGTCGTATATCAAAGTTTTGGAAGGTAAGTGTTTTTAGTGATAAAAAAACTATAAATTAAAAAATTTAAAAATTACATATCTTTTTATAGGACCCTAAAAAGTAGGAAATAAAGCTAAGCATATCGATGGTGCATTCGGTCCCTGAGTTCGTATTCGCTACGAAGGAAGATTGAGCGCCGATTGATGTACTCGGCAAGATGACCGGCTCCCTATCTTCACAGACAACTTCGAGCTCCGTCACAAGCTAAATTTTATTTATTGGTAATTTTGAATAAATAAGTAGAAAATGAATAATATCCTTTGACTACAATTTCAACAAAGAATTTTAGTAATAAAACTCAGTTTCTGGTAATAAAAATAAGCATCCTGCAGACATGCAACAGAAAAGAAGAATTAAATACATTTTTTTTTACCGTGAGAAATGGTAGAACCTGTCGAAAAGAGTCAAAAAACAAAGGAGCATTAAACAACGCATTTTTTCAGCTTCTGTTCATGTTCAAAGATGATTTTTTCCCCCTGGTGAAAAGGTGTCAAATTTCTGATGTCAGTGTTGTGGTATTCACTCTCATTCATATGTCGAATTTCCATCACGGATAGATAATTTGCAATCGTTATTTCAAATTTTGCGAATTTTCAGATTTCGCTCCCTCTAAAGGTCGAAACTTAAACTATGGAACGATTCTGAAGAGATGACACCTGATATGACATTAATACCTATCGGAACCTAAAAGAATTTTTCATTTCTCTCTGAAAAGAAAAACTCTGAATGGCTGCAAGATAGAGAGAGTGGGTTATTTTCGGAAATGATGTAAAATGTGATTTTTCTACGTATATAACTTCAAAGTGCCGAAAGTTTCTTCAGAGAAAGCAACATCATTCCAGTGAACGTTTCCGTCACTACAATAATGATAATAACATTAGGAGCTACAACTCAAGAAATGAAGCAGCCATTTGAAGTGAGAGTTGTTTTTCGTGTGGTAGCTTTAATGTCGTTATCATCTTTCGCTATTTTCGAAATCCCCTATTATATTTAACAACAATTTTTTAGGTTTTTGCAGATTTAATTTTATGTTTTAATACTTTATCACATGACAAGAAGGCCCCGCAAATATACGCACCGGTTCTGTGAGTTTTAAACTAAGTTTTTGAATTTTTGGTTTTAGTGAAAATTGTGATGTAATCGGTTTGTGTATAGAGAGAAAATATGAGCGAAGAAATCTGTGGGTAAAAAGAAGTATCTGTGACGTATTATTATTTTATTTTCTTAAAACTTTGATGAAAAGGTATGTGTGATAAAGTGAAAAACAATTATGGATCAAGAAAATTTAAATCGTTGGTAATATTTTTTGGGAGATAAAATTTCAATTTTCTGTGAAAAATAGTATTCAGAAAACACTGAATTTTCTTTAAATTGATACAGTGAAAAAAAAGGTGAAGAAATCTGTTGGGTAAAAAATATTTATGTCATTTTTTTATTTTAAATGAAAAGCTGTTTTATTGGAAGATGATGAAACGTTTCTCAGACTGGGTGGTAAAATGAATCTGGAATTATCGTTTTTTCGAATTTCAGATTAAATTTTTGGAAGATATTTGAAGTTTGGTTTTAGCGAAATGAAATGGAAAAATGTGGCGTTATCGTACTTACACGTACAACTTACACTCCAAAAAAAAAGAAAACAGAAAAAAAAATATTAATTTTATATTTTTTTTTATTTGAAGAACTTTAAAATTTTGGCTTCACAAATTAAAAAAATTCCAGTTGCAATCAAAACCTAACTTTCTTTCCTTTAACTTTATATCCTTCCGAAATGTAATGTCTTCTTAACATTCCTCCACCTTCTAAACAGTTAATGAAAAAATAAATCCCCCCTCAAGGAGCTGCTTGCCACAGAGGTCTGACAGGAGCCTGTCAGTTTATGTGCCATAGTAGGATGTCAGTGAGGATGGCAGGCCCTCAGCAGGGCACAAGATATAAATTCTGCCATTCCTCTCGTTTCTTCCCCCACCTTCCACCAAAATTCCAATTAACTTACAGGTCACAAGAATGACCTCTCCCCTGTTTTGATTTTTAAAAAAAACATTCAATTTCAATCATCAATATTCTAGATACAATTGTAATTGAAGTCCCCTCGGTTGTTAATTAACTTGATTCCGCTGTTCGATTCCGCGATCACCGTGGATACCAGATGATTGGCTGACCAGGAAACCAACTCGAAATATTTAACGGCTGAGATCCGTGTTCATGGTCTTAACATCAAACGAACACACTGTGTATTTATGGACTTACACCAACAGATGAATTTCATACCATTTTGTTGCATCAATTTTTACTGTGTTGTAACTTCTTTTTTTGTCTTTCCCCACAGTCCCCTTGGCCGGAATGGTATTGACATCGAAACACATGATCATCATCCTGGTTGTTTTCTTCGCTTTGGTGATTGCCATGTGTGCTTCAATCTCGATCTCTTGCTACAACAAAATCAAGGAACGCCAGTCGGCCGAGGAGACGTACAAGCAGCGTCGATCGAAAGAAGCGTCCGTCGAAGGCAACGTCGACCGATCCGTGGCAGGCAGCCCTGATCGAGCTCTTGAGGCTGCCTTGGCAAATCAAGCTGCTAAGATTGGGGCACAACGGAACACAACTTCTCAATTGCTTGACTACGATGATGATTCCGATGACGGATGTTATGTTCCAGAAATAGACTTGAATGTCTTCCGGAAATACCCGAATGGTGGAGGAAACATTTCTCGAGCAACGGAGAGTCGTTCCCCTTCCCGTGGCATCCCCCAACCCGAGATTCGCAAACAGCATCATCCTTTGACGAGTGATCGCAGGGACAGCATCCAAAGTGAAACGATCGTGGCACCCCCTCCTCCTCCTCTACCTCTGCACCTGAAGGATCGCAGAGACATCAACCAACCACCCCCTTATAGAGACGTTGCCGGACGTATAGCGATGGGCCCAGAGAAAAGTCACGGTGAGCGAAGGGTCGAGCCGAGTGCAAAACCTGACATGGACAGGATTGCAAAAGCACCAGAAACGCTTCCGCAGCAGCGAAGTTTTGGTCGCTGGCCACCTGAGAACAGAACGGGACAAGCCAAAGGGCTTTCTGACATCAGACCTGTTGGAGGTGGGCTTCCCAGAGGAGCTGCAGACATCGAAGGAGTACGACCTGCTCCACCCAGGGGACCCCTAGAGGCTGGAGTATCAAGGGCCGGCTTCTTCAGAAGTCCCCCTGAAGTAGGGATGTCCCGTTCTCCAATGACAAGAGGAAACATTGACAGTCCAAGAGGTCCGCTGGCACGAAGCAGTGAGCGAGGGCCAGCACCTGCGAAGAGCATTCAGAATTATTCTGACAGTCCTTATGTCAGGGATCCTAGGGCCAACACTTATCGCAACTTCAAAAATTCGCCGAATCCAGATGAAGGAGAGTTAGAGGCGCCTCATCAGTTTCGGGCCCAAGCAGTAATTGAGAGCAGCGACCTGCCTCGACCAGGTAGTGTGGAATCTAGTCAGTCTGCCCCAGATGTCATCGCGCAACATTGACACGCCTCGACATTAGATTTACATTCAATAGAATACTGACGTTGCCAGTCAAGCATTCGATATGTTTGGTTCTCTTGGCAATCCCAGACTATTGCTGATATGTTGTACGAATAGTTCGGATGATGAAATAGGAGTAAACATGAGTAAAGACTTCCATGAATGAATCTCAGGCAGAACTTTTTTTTTTCACTTTACGTAACAAATTCTGATGTATGATCGTTATGGTATCAATGTACAGTTTGTTCTATGTTCACAGTCCTCATTGTAAAATCGTCTCGTGTTTATGGCTCGATCCACCTGAAGTGTCTTGACGCACTGATGCACAGTTCTGAACACCGAAGTCATTTCTGCACAGCAGCAGTATCGTTTCAAATTTCCACATTTCCTTCGTCATTCATTCGTTTGTTTCGTTCATTTAAAAATTTTCATTGCGTCATTTATTGATTTGCATAAAATAAGCTCAAATGAGAAAAAGGTGCTCTGTATATTGTTTATTTATGTACTTGTTCACTGTTCAACTCCCTGAAAAACTGAAATAAGCTATACGAGTAAAAGAAAATTTTCTCGTAGTTAATAAATGTACGTTTTCGGTTAATTTTTTTAACTGATTATACGTTTTTACGGTAATTCCTCCCAGGTGACTGAAGATATTGATAAATTGCCTAATTATCGTGTATAAAAAAAGAGCTTTATGTGGCAATGGATCCTGTCAGCAGCTGATCTCCGCTTAAGGCTCCATTGGCCAATGAGAAATGCTCGGCACATTGTGCCTTCCTGCTCTGCTTGTTAACGAAAAAGCTTATCCTAAGCTACACACCGTAGAGGCCTTCACATATCACAAAAGAAGATTGGAAACAACTCAGTGATGGATGTGACATTTCAATGAAATTGAGAACTCCTTCATATTGTGCCTGTTCTTCAAGGAATTTAGAAGGCGAAGAGAAAATAGAAAAGTTCAAAACACTTCTCTGCAGAGAGCAGGAAAAGCAAACTGTTCTCTCAACGCTTTGTACACCAATTAGAGTAACACTGGCATGAAATATCAGCGCCACTATAACTGGACATTTAACCCCCCCCCCCTCCTCCGCCAAAAAGTACTGAAGCGAAATGTTATAAAAAAAAAGGAAATAAAACTGTATCAGACGAAGAATATTCTGAAACTGATTTGTAGGCGACAGATGTTAAAACTAAATATTAATTAAAACTGTTATGTATAAGCCAAATTTTTGTCTGTGAAATAATTCTAGAATCATTGGACGTGATGCTGGAATGTAATAAACAGCTTGACACTCAACGGTCTGTGACTGTAATTGTTCCATCAGATGAAGCCATTTTCAGCCATCTTAGATGATCCGATCCGAGACCTCAGAAGATTGACTATTTCTGGGCCAGACACATGATTTCGTCGCCAGTGACGTCTCGCCCTAAGGAGCACATGCACCACTTGGAATACATAATTACAAAATAAAAAAAAAATCAATAATAGTTATTCTCCCATTTAGAAAATTATTTATTATTACTTCTACTGCTTCTTATTTATGTAAGGGAAGAATGATGAAGTATATTTTGTCGACGCCGAAGACCCGACACGAACAGAAATCCTAATTCTTCAGTATCAGTGTCCAGTGGGAACTTACACCGACGTTTAGTATCCTTTATTATGCAAATCACATCAGGTGACAGAGCGCTGTCTATGGAGATTTTAATAGAGGATGTGTGCACACGTGCAACATAAAGTGATTGTTGGGTGGCGTCAACATGATGGCATCACCAAAAATCTGTTCTGAAAGTGATTCAATAAAGAGGAAAAATTCGCGTGTTAATTCAGAGCCTATGAAGGCTACCATTAATAGATGCAAGTTTCTGACTTCCTCCTAGCCCCAATTAACTAATATAACAGAGCCCTTTAAGTGGATTTAGGATGCTTTGAAAGTATATCATCATCATCCTCAAGCAGCCATGGGCTACGGAGGTCCGACCAGACCGTACAATTTAGTGCTCCAACTGATTCTTTTATTTGAAAGTCTAATCTACTGAAAACCACATTTCGTATGAAATTTTCATTGTCTTCCAGAGACTGTGTCGAGATGACATTAGCATCGAAATATGTACTTTATTTAGAAAGAAAGTTGTTGCCACTTATTAACGATATGATAATTGCTAATAAATACCAATAATTTTGCTTCTAAATAAGATATATATTTATCAGTATGAATTATTATAAAGATTAGTATAAAAGTATACCACTGATAATAATAAAAATAAATATATAAGAAATGTCTAGATTATAGGCCTACCTATGATGACGTCATAATTTGGTCTACCGGCCTTGTGTTATCGGAGATATTGATACGAGCCCATGTGATTCCATGGTCCATTTCTCCCCGGTTGGTTTTTCTTAAATTAGAAACAGAAACGACTTACCAGAACTGCCTTGCAAGGTGAGGTCGTATGGAGAAAGATCACACCTGTTGTCGGTCTGATTGAGTCAATTTCGGTGCTCTTATCTTCTGTTAAAGAGACGAAAATAATAAATATAAATAAATACCCCCTCAAGCAGCTGCTTGCCACAGAGGTCTGACCGCAGCCTGTCAGTTTATATGTCATAGTAGAAGGTCTGAGAGGATGGCAGGACCTCAGCAGAAAAACAACACACACATCCATGCCTTACCCAGGACTCGAACCCAGGTCCCTTAGATCAGTAGCCAAGCGCGCTAACTACTCGGCCACGTGACTGCAAAAGAGACGAAACACGATGCTAATAAAATCTCGGAAATTAAATTTTACTCTTCCCCACCCCCCAAAAAATGTTGATGAAATTGTTTAAGGTCGTTTAAAAATTTAAAACTTAATTATACAGTGTTTTGACGAATAACAGTCATTCTGAAAAGTAATGTAAAGAAAAGCCCAACTCTTCAGTGCAGCTCATTCCGATGGGAATTTGCCATTCAAATGAAATCTGGTTGTACAAAATAATATTTTTCAGAGGTGAAAGAAAGCGAACACGAAATAAGCATCTTTAAACCTATTTCTATATCATTATTAATATCTCCTATAAATACCTGTACACTGCATTCCCATTGAAATCGCCAGCAGGGCCTCTCAGAGGGAAGGAAGGTGGAGGGGGGAAGAAAGGCCACCTGACCTCGGCCTCACTCTCAAAGGGTGTTAATCTTTTGATATTATATACAACAGTGAAACGTGTGATTTAGTGAAAGATATAATATTTTAATTGACGAGCCTAGGAAAAAGATATGTATGTTTGTATTCCTGTGTAGTCTTACTCCGCTGGTTGTAGCCTTATAGGCAAACTTTCTTTAGAGCGCATTATATCAACTGTTTTCAGCTACTTGAGGAGTAAATTGTGGATTTTTATCAAATTGAAATCAAAAACTGTCGTAAATAATAACGAAAATGAATTTTTATTTTGGCTAAGGGTCTCAAACGTTGAAAATGGCCCAAGCCTCAGTGAACATGGCGCCAAATCACGAAGACTGCGCGTATGATGCTAATCGCTTTCAAAATTATCACCTCAGAGTAAGCAGACAAAAACGAAATGTTAGGAAGGAATCGAATTTAGACGAAGTCAGCTAAGAGAGAGAAATATGCTGCTACTGAAAGGTTGTTCTTAGTGTTGCCACTGAAAGGATCGCGCTGAAATGGGAAGAGTTTTTCGTGACCGAAGCATCATTTCGTGATTAAAAAGACTCCAAACATCAGATGATGTGAAAGTGGGAAATGCTAAAGATTAAAGCTGAAACAGTTTTGGAAAGGAAATTCCACGTGTTAATGAGACATTCTAGTTAGAAGCTAAGTACCATCTCGGTAATCTGAACACCAAATAATCCGAACGGTTTGATAGTAAGATGAGGTAAATAAAGGAAAAAGGAGAAACCAGGAGTGGGAAAAAGATTCTAATGGAATGAAAAGTTTCTTCACCAATGCTTGCTTTTAAATTGCAATAACAAAGAAAATGGAATGTAAGCATTACGAATCTCGCAACCAGGTGCGTAGCGAAGGATTATGGATTATGGTTGGGGGGGAAGAAATCAAAAATTTTCCAACTCGAAATTCAAATTTTGGCAACTGAGCAAACAAACTTACTTAGATTTGTCGCTCCGTGGGGGGGAGGCAAATTTCACAACTCTCGAACATTTTTGCCATTTGAAAATTTGCCAACGAGCCGTAATTTTCACAGAAATAATCCCAATATTTACATCTCGTCTGAATTGTAGCAAGTCAGTGTTGTGAATTTTCCTTTAGTTTGGCCAACTCTCCTTAATTTCACAAAAGCAATCCCAATCTTTACATCTCTCCTAAATTTCCCAAGTCAGTTCAAAATTTTCAAACTCCCCAAGATTTTGCCAAGTTTTCTCGATTTTAGTCAACTACACTGAATTTCACAAACCCAATCCCAATTATCACAACTCGCCCTTATTTTCTAAGTGGATTCGAATTTTGCCAACTGCCCTATATTTTAAGTTTCCTCAATTGGACCAACTCACCTTAATTTCACAAGAAAGGCACAATTTTCACAACTCCCCTGTATTTTACCAAGTGGCTTCCAATTTTGCCAACTCCCCTTGATTTTGCCAAGAGTTCTCGGTTTTTCCAACTCTCCTTAATTTCACAAAACCAATCCCAATTTTTACAACTCACCTGTACTTTACCAAGTGGTTTCCAGTTTTGCCAACTTCCCTAAATTTTGCCAAGAGTTCTCGGTTTTTACAACTCTCCTTAATTTCACAAAAACAATTCCAATTTTCACAAATCGCCCGTATTTTACCAAGTGGATTCGAATTTTGCCAACTGCCCTAGATTTTGCCAAGTTTCCTTGATCTCGCCACAATTTTACAGAAAAAAATCCCAATTTTTACATCTTACCTGATTTTTGAAAAGTCACTCTGAATTTTGCCAACTCTCCTAGATATTGCGAAGTTGCCTCGATTTTGCCAACACGCCATAATTTTACAGAAAAAACATTGAAATTTTTCATCTCACCTGAATTTTATCAACTCTCCACGATTTTGCCAAGTCTCTCCGAATTTTGCCAATTTCCTAAGATTTTGCCAAGCTGTCCCGATTTTGCCAACTCACCTGTATTTTACAAAGTGGCTTCGAATTTTGCCAACTGCTCTAAATTTTGCCATCTCTCCATTTTCAAAACTGACCTAGAATTGCCAAGTTGCCTCGATTTTGGCAACTACCCTTAATTTTCCAAAAAAATTACAAATTTTCACAACTCACCTAGATTTTACGAAGTCGCTTCGGATTTTGCCAACTCCGAGTTACTTTGGGGGGGAGCCTCCCCCCCCCATTCCCCCATGGCTACGCCCCTGCTCGCAACAGTAAAAAATTCCATTCTTGCATACTTGTTATTTCGGGTAAAGTATACCGAGTGCAATTCCATATTCCTCATTTCATCACTCGGAAGTCACGTGGGACTCACATGACTGAACAAATGTACAACCGCTCGTTACGCGCCTCCAGAAAAACTGAATCGAGGGGAAAAAATTGCTGTGTAATAAGTGTTAGTTATTCTGAAACCATTGAGTTTCCTTACCTATAGGAGACGTTGCCCATTGCCATTGCAGCTACCAATACCAAAAGGGCCTATCACTCCTCCCCAAAGGTCAGAGTCAGTACCAACTTTGGCATTGAAGTCACCTAGAACAAGGGCAATATCTCCTTTCTTGACAGAATTCAAAATATATATTGAAATTGTCCATAAAAACTATCCTTCTCATCCTCATCGGCATCCTCAGTGGGGGCATAACAGCAGATAACATTCAAGTCTTTAACGCTTGTCTGAAATTTTGCTGTAAGAAACCTTTCATTAATGCACTCATATCCTAGAAGAGCATCACTGGCGTGTCTGCTGAGAAGCAGACCCACGCCTTGGTGATGTTTATTATCGTTCCTCCCTGAAAAGAGAAATTTAAGATTATTTTTAAAAATCTGACCTTTTTCTGTCCATCTGGTCTCTTGCAAGCCGAGAATATCTAAATTATAACGGTGAAATTCTTGTGTGAGAACATCAAGAGAATAAGCTCTGTGCAGAGTCCTCACATTCCAACTACCTATTGAGAGAAAATGGTTAGTGGGATGTTAAAGTAATCAGTAACCAAGGGTGCTAACCACTCTGCCGTCCCTTGGCCGAGTGGTTAGCACCCTTGGTTACTGATCTAAGAGATCTAGGTTTGAACCCCAGGTAAGGCATGGATATGTGTATTGTTTTTCTGCTGAGGTCCTGCCATCCTCACAGATTTTCTACTATGCATATAAACTGACAGGCTCCTGTCAGACCTCTGTGGCAAGCAGTTGCTTGAAGGAGTATTTACTTATTATTTTTATTTTTATTATATATTTATTGAGAGACAGAATGCCGACAATATCAAACAGCCCCCTAATCTCAGGCATGGACCAAAGACCCGTTTTGGCATTGAAGTCACCTAGAACAAGGCCCCACCACTAAAGGCTGAAGCCATCCACACTGGAAAACTTTCTCCAATGTAGAATTTCTATTTATTATATAGTATAATATAACAACGAAACTCAGAGCATATTATATGAATGTAAAATTTATTTTAGAATAAACTTATTGAAGTTACAAAATCTTTTATGTCAAAACGTTTATATATTTTAATATAAAAAGTTTTAGAGAATTTTAAGGGAAACATTTTTCCCTTCCTTCCTTGGACAGTTCACCACTGATATCGACGTAGTTGAAAACTAATTATTAGACATGAAAAGATTTCCTAGTGTGTTTCATGTTTTTCTATGTCAAAATAATATTAAAATAAAAAAATTACATTTGTATAGACCCAGTTGTTTATTTGTATCAGAGCACTGCCTATAGTTAGTTTTCAAATATTTCAATGCTACGAAAATTTTCAATATTTTCAATGCTTCAAATATTTCAATACGTAACTTTCGAGTTTCAAATTCCCAGAAATTTCCTGTGCTTCCTGTTATCAGGGTATTAGCAGACCTTGATAACTGATGATATCGAAATTATGAAATTTTAATAAAATAATTCAGTCTCTCACAACTCTAAAAGACGCCAAGGAACCAGGAATTTTTTTTTAGAATCTTCTCTCTATTCCAATCCTGCATCTTATTTGGATTACTATTTTCGGACAGTTGAAAGATTCTGTTTCCCTAAGATCTCACATCACCCAGTTGGATGCCTAATATGGACCTCCTCCTCCGAGCCTCTCTCCACTGCAAACCAATGGAGAACGTTAAGGTAAGCCTTGAGAGCTGTTTTTGTATGGGGCAAAAGAATATTACCCCGAGCCCCGCACAGTTCTGGGTCTTTTCCTCCCCTAGTCAGCTACAGCAGAGCGTCAGAGAAAACTAAGCTAGATAGAGCCCACCCCAGCTGTTTATAAAACCCAGCCGCCACACTTGCCTTTGGATTTTCCCCTTAGTTCTGCTCTTTAACTGCGACATCTGAGCTTCCAAATTCATGTTTTAAAGTCTGCCCTCCTTTTAAATATTATTTCTCCAAGTATTATTTCTCCCTAGACGAGGATTTCCTGAAGCCTTTTGGGGACGGACTTTCTTTCCTGGAGGAGGAGGGATTTATTTTGCTTCAGGTAAATATCACTTTCAAGAACTTGGGGCCAAACTTCAGATATCATTGAATCTAGAATTCTTTGTGGAAAAACTAGAACTAGTCTCAATCTGTTTAGACCTAATTAGCCAACAACTTTTAGCAGCAGTGTTAGATCTATTCTCTACTTTTTACAAAACTTTTACTAAACTTTGTTTGTTAACTAAAACTTCAGAATTAATTGAATCTTTATTCTGAACTAAATAAGAATCACCGTCCCACCTATCTACAGGAAGTATCTGAAAAAAGCTAAAAGTCAAAGTCAAACACTTACGATCCCGACCTTCGAGTGACCAAACCGTTGCTTCCCTCATAACATTCCATTACCCTTTCAAAACTTTTAGATGCATCTAACTACAATGTATTTGAATGTAGCGCAATATATTTGTACCAGTTTAATGCCTTTAATTTGTTCTTTAAAACCCGCAGTTAAATTAAACATTAAATTATCAGTAGTTATTATGGTAATAATCGGAACAGTAAAACAATCAAGAAGATAAAAATTAATTCAGCAAATGTGCATTGGGTCAATTAGTCTTAGAGGCATCTGAACGTGAAAGGGCATGATCACGTTCGCTGGCAGAAGAATACTGCAAAACTATTCATACATAATTTGGTATGGGAAAGCCGGACATAGAAAAAAAATATCTTCTCAAGCGGCTGCTTGCCACAGATTTCTGACAGGAGCCTCTCAGTGTAATGTGGCATAGAGAAGATCTGTCAGGAAGCTGAGACCTTAGCAGAAAGACAACACAACATCCATGCCTTGGATTAAAGTAACTTGGTTTCGAGCCCTGTGCCAGGGCTCGAACCCAGGCCCCTTTGATCAGTAGCCAAGAATCCTAACCACTTGGTCACAGGATGGTTGGGCAAAAGGAAAAATAGTAATTTCGTTTCGTTTTCCAAAAAATTGTACAAATGATTACACCTACCTTCGACCAATTACTGAACGAATGGTCTTATTCTAGCAGCTTCTAGCAGTTAGCGAGAAAGGTATGAAAATGTGCAATCTATAAAGCGGCCAGAAAAAAAAGCGGCATTCATAAAAACCATATCTTCTGGGTGAACATGGAAAATGGAATTTATGCTGTGCGATATGATTATCAATAAAATAACAATAATGAGAGGTTTTTCATATGCTCCTAGCTCAGAAATTTTCCTGACAAATTGGTGCTTCTGTTTATTATACAGTGTAATATAACATGAAAATTCAAACAATATTATATAAATGTAAAATTACGTGAGAATAAACTTATTAAAGTTCTGAAAATACTTTTATGCCAAAAATCCTTTTACACTTATATTTTTTTAAAATACTTTTTAGAATTTTAAGAGCAGCACTGCTTTTCTTGATTCCATGGATGCTTTGAAACTGCTTCAATTTCCCTAAAACTTCATCTGTGAAGGCAATTGTATTATTGTGGATTCTACTGAAATCTGGGCAGCATCAAGGTCCTTCTGTGGGCACATGAGCTCATGTGTGTGTGCCTGGAGGAGACATGTTTATGGACGTCGATATTCCCATGATCCAGCATTTTTTCTTGATTTGCTAGAACCGGGATGGAGATGGTCGATTTGTGGGAATGTAGCCATTCTTCTGAGTCACTTTTCTCCATTCTAGCTCATACCCCTCAACACCAACTTAAAGGTGGTAGCCATCTGTCTGTTTATCGAATTTTCATTGACTGTATGTTGTCTACATTTCATCTAGTAACGTCATCTACACGATGACTTTGATGACCTCATAACACAGCTGCAGGCCCCCTATCTTCTCAAGGGGACTTCAATAGACACAGTCCTCTTTGGCACTGTACTGACACCAATGGGAGGGGTGAGATCCTTGAGCAGTGGCTTGAGAATACTTTGATCTTCTTGGTGAACTCTAATGTTTGTACATACTTTCACTCCTAAAACCTCACGTTACTTCCACTCATATTACCATCTGCTCTTCCTCAATCCTACCTCTTTATTCGGGAGCACCAGGATAACTATCATGGAAGCGATCACCCCTGTGGTGTGTACATTCTCCTGAGAGGGCCTTGCGACTCTTCACGCGTTTTTTGGTGGAGGTCGAGCTGAGTGGCATGGTTTTGAACTACTCTGTGTGTCTGACAAACATCCAGTCATCCAGGAGCAACCAATGTTGCAGTGGTGGAGATGACAGATTGTATAGTCCAAGCATCCATCCCACCGACTTCCATACTACATCCTTACTTTCCTAAATCGCGGTGAAATTCTGATTACACCACTGTTCAGCCGGTAAAGCTCAGAACATGGATTGGGGGAGGGGGATTTCAGAGATATCAGACATCCTCTAACATAGAAACATTCGAATGGACCAGAGCAAAAGCCAATTACGTCCAGCTAGAAGGATTCTTCAATCAAGTACACTTTATCTATTACCATACAACCACTTCTAAGGTTTTCTGAGATAAAGTCTGGAGGATGGTTGATAATGACTCATCCCACTCGTTGTCCATCCTGCAGCACAATGGACAGGCAGTTCCTGATCCCAAGCAATTGCCAACAACTTGGGGGATAATTTTCACCCATCTCTTCCTCTTCTGCATCTTTCCATGAGTTTCTGGCCCAGAAGAACAAAGTCAAACGCTCTCCACTCCGTTTCCATTCAAATGGCCTGTAACCTACTACAGGTCATTGTGGTGGACTACAGGTCATTCATGATGGAGATGCTGTGCCTTGCTCTGCACTCTTGCTCCTGCTGTCATCTTGCAGTCTGGCCAGTGTCCATTATGGCATGATACAACAGCTCACTCTATCAATTAATGATCGACAGTTCCAACTTTTCAATCGCTTTTTTCTCAAGCCGCAGTTTTCAGATTCTTGGTGGAAGGTGGCCTTCTCCAATCCAGGAAAGGATCCTGAGATTTCTTGAAATTGTTGTCTTTTTTTTTTGCGTTGGTGAGCTGTGTGTACAAGGTATAGGAAAGAATGGTCAATACCAGATTCATCTGGTATTTTAGCGACCAACAACCTTTTTCCAACACTCAATGTGCCTTTTGCACCCAGCGGTCAACTCTTGACCACCAGATCTGCCTCCAAATGGCGATTAGGAATCTTGGGGCCTCACCATTGTTCATGATCTCTATGCCTTCGGCTTCAGAAGTCAAATGTCAATCTTCATTTCTGAATTTTTATTTCCTCTTTCTTTCTGTGTCCATGTTGGCAATAGTCTATCACAGTTAGTCACAAGGCTGCATATTGAGTATTATGCTTTTGCTGCCAAAATTAGTTCTGTTACTAGACAACTTTCTCCAATTGCAGATAATGGCCTCTGTGTTGATGATTTTAGCATTTTTTTTTTTCTTACAGCATGAGGGTCATTGAATGGCAACTGCAAACCACCCTGAACAATATCTTGGTTTGGGCAACGGCAAACAGGTTTTAGTGCTCACCACAGAACACCTCTTGTGTGCAGTTTTGCCACAAGTGTAATCTTGGACACGACCTGCAGATCATTAATTCTTTCATTGCTGTTTTGGCAGTGACCGAGTTTCTCGGTCTAATCTACCACCGTAATTAACCTTTTTATCCCATGTTCGTCATCTCGGGTCCAAGTGTACATGGGCATTCAATATCCTCAACTTCCTCTCTTTTCTTTCCTGGGGAGCAGACATATTTATTGCTCCACATCTACCATGCACTTGTCTATTCAAAACTGGAGTATGCAACCCAGGTTTATGATTCTACCAGTCATTAGGTTTTCAGGATGCTGGAACCTCTTCACTGTCAGGTCCTCTGTGTGTACGTGGGAGACCTGCACCTCCCTGGTCCAGGATGCTTATGTCGTATTAATGAACCATCTTTATCTCTGCACCATCAGCAGTTGTCCCTACAGTATGCATCTAAATTATAATTGCTCAGCGGGAAACTACAAACATGTATATATGTATGTACATACATGTATGTATGTATGTATGTATGTATGTATGTATGTATGTATGTATGTATGTATGTATGTATGTATGTATGTATGTATGTATGCATGCATGCATGTTTGTATGTGTGTGTTTGCATGTTTGTGTGTTTGCATGTATGCATGTTTTTATGTGTGTGTGTATACATGCATGCATGCATGTATACACACACACATACAAACAAACAAAATCCTCATGCAGCCATTGGCTACTTGGGCCCTACCAGACTGTGTAATTTTCCTTTCCAAACATGTCTGTCCTGAGCTACAGCTGCTGCATTTAGCCACTCTAGGCCAATTCTAAAAAGGTCCTGTTTGACATTGTCTGCCCATCGTATCCTCGGTATCCCCCTTTTTCTGAAACCCTTAGGTACACTGTTCATCAAGCCAAAGATTCTTATCAGCTACTAACTGATCCTTTATGCAATTATTAAGCTCTTTGTAACACTTTCTGTTAGGAAATAGAGTATTGATTAAGGACATTTCTGCGGTTCTTTCTTTCCAAAATATGCTCCAGTGCCTTATCACTCAAATAATTTTGCCTCCTCTTCTCCCTTTTTTCTAAAAGAGCACTTTTAGTTTCAAGAAAAGCCTGTTTAAAATGTTCCCATTCTCCCACAAATTCAGGAGTAAGCAAACCATGATTTTCATAATGACTAAATAACTTATCATGGTAAGCTTTAGCTATAACTGGTCTTTAAGAGCTTCATTGTTAAAGGTAACTTTTTTAACCTTAGCACAACACTTCTTAAGGTTAAATTGCAAGATGCTTTTCACCAAGTAAAGATAAGACAATATAGGCTTCCCAGTATTATCTGTTATTCTTAACCGAATTGGCCCGTTTGCTGTAAATTAATACATAATTGATCATATTCCTATGCAACTCATCAGGCGAAATTCATGTCCGTTTATATATATGTCCCAGTATTTGCAGTACACATTAGTTATTGGGATCAAATTGAATGTTTACCAAATTAAACTCTGAAACCCTTGCACTGTACTCCAAAAAAAATGAATATCAGAAATAGTTGCTAGATACTAAATGATGATAGATCGAAAAACGAAATTTGCGTCACTAAAATAATAACGGTTCCTATTTATTTAGTAATGCCTGTATTTTAAATACTATGGTTATACCGAATTTAGTAAATGTTCACCAAATGTATAACACTAAATTTACGCAATAATACTGTCAACACTTTACTGATTCGTTCTTACTTGGCCTCCGCTCATTAGAGGCGTATTTTATAATACTGACGACGGAGTCATTAGATACGAATAGTAGAACTCAAAGCACAGAGATGGGATACAAAAATTCGTATTCATGAAATTCACCACTTTATGATTTCGTTCTCACTTGGCCTTCGCTCATCAGGGGCGTTTTTTATAATGCGGCAGGCGGTGTACTGTTCATCTATAGATAGAATACCTTAATAATACCATTCAGAAAAAAAGAAAAAGTACAATGTACTGGCTGTTCCAATTCCGAAACAGCCAATACGCCATACTTTTCTAAGGGCCACACTTCGACCAGAGCCCGCCAGTTGGGAAACAAAAAGTTTTTTTAGTGGCAAATAATATAATAGAGTAACAAGAAGTAAATATCTAGTTAAGACTTTAAGATTAAATATGGTGTAAAATTTGGTGAACATTTACTATTTTTGGAAAACGAAAGTATTTTTTGTGTGCATATTTTCATTAAATTTGGTAAGCAGTTAAACACAAGCCTTAGTTATTCTCAAGCTGTTTAATTTACATCCTGTAGGAGATATTCCCCATTGCTATTGGAACTACCAATGCCAAAGGACCCTAACACCTCTGATCAAAGTGGGTGGGATGGCTCAATCGGTAGCACGCCAGGCTCAAAATCTGCTGTTCCCAGGTTCGAGTCCAAGCTGGATCAGCATTGAGATTTATCTCCCTAAAAAATTCGCCCCCTGCCCATATTCAGTAGGCGAGAATGATGGGCTTGGATAGACTGGCGTGTGTCAGATAGGACATTAAGCTATGGACCCATGTATGGGAGAATCATATCCTGTGCACATTAAAGTAAACACTGGATGGCTTTGACGGGACACTACCATCGTTATCCCAACAGCTGCCTCAGTAGGTCCCCTCCCTCAACCATTTCTGAGCTTTCAGGGTTCTTGTGACCTGGTCATTTAACCCATGGTGTGCAAAAAAGTGCCACTCAGAGGTAAAACAAACCAACCCAACAACACCCCTGATCCAAGGTCAGCGTCAGTACCAACTAGCATTGAAGTCACCTAACACAAGAGAAATATCTCCTTTCTTGACAGAGTTCAAAATATCCTGAAGCTGTCTGTAAAACTGTATCCTTATCATTCTCATCAGAGTCCTCTGAGGGGGCATAACAACAGAATAAATCTTTAATTTTTGTTTTAAATTTAGCTGTAAGAAATATTTTATTAATGCAGTCATATCGTAGAAAAGCATCACTGGCATGCCAGCTGAGAAGCAAATCTACACCTTACAGGTGCTTTTCCATCCTCCCTACTTTGAAAATAGAAATTTAAAATTATTTTTAAATATCTGACCTTTACCTATTCCTCTGGCTTCTTGCAAGCTGAGAAGATATATATGTTATTCCGCCTATCCTCGTCACATTTAGTGTATAAAACATCCATTGATACATAGGTTCTAACAGATTAGTATCTGGTGTGTGCAAAACGTTACATTAATTTGACTTATGCAGTTTTTATCAACTCAGCTATAATTTAATATACTTTTTTTTAAATATATTTTTTATTTACATAAATATATTTTTTTATGCATAAAAATCAAAATTTTCAATATACATATACCATAATTTAACCTCTTTTTTTTAATCCTAGTGTTAGTTATATTTCCTTTCTTTTTGGTAAATTATTAAAGATTTTAGGACCAGAAAAACCAAAATATCTTTTAAAAAATTCCTTACTGGGTTTAGGAATAAACAGTATTTCATTTTCCATAGATCTCGTATTATAAGAGTTTTCAACTGTATTAAACATGTGAATTTTTTTATGCATAAAAATCAAAATTTTCAATATACATATTTGTTCAACATTTAACAAGTTAAGATCTAAAATCTTTGATAAGACTATCATATTTTCTTTTAAATGTTATTGCTTTCAATGTATATGCTTTTCACCAAGTAAAGATAAGACAACATAGGCTCCCCAGTATTACCTGGTATTCTTAACCGAATTGGTCCATTTGCGTAAATTAATACAAAATCGATAATATTCCTATGCAACCCATCAGGCGAAATCCATGTGTATTTATATATGTATATGTCCCAGTATTTGCAGTACGTATTATTTATTCTCAAGCGGTTAAATTTACATACCTGTAGGAGATATTCCCCATTGCTATTGGAACTACCAATGCCAAAGGGACCTAACACCACTGATCAAAGGGGGTGGGGTGGGGTGGCTCAGTCGGTAGCACGCCAGGCTCATAATCTGCTGTTCCCAGGTTCGAGTCCCAACTGGATCAGCATGGAGATTTATCTCCCTAAAAATTCGCCCCCTGCCCATGTTCAGTAGGCAAGATAGACTGTCGTGTGTTAGATAGGAATTAATTAATTCAATACATATTTATTATTTGTTTTATTAACTTTAAATAATTTTCATATGTTCCTCCCCAGATAGTTATTCCATATTCAATTCTAGAGTAAATGAATGCAACATTAACTTTTTTCAATGTACAACTTCTTAAATTCTTCATTCATAAATATCCTTCTTCAGCAAAAGAATATTGCAACCAAATTCAAGCACATCATCTCAGGAAAGTTTAGGCTTGTTGAACCTGCCATAGTGAAATCAAGATTTTTTCTAAGTAACAATGTCTTCGATTATTGGTTGCACTTGTAGAATCATCCAATCAAATGTCACTGGCTCATCCCAAATGGTAACTTGGCTCCTGCAGTTCATCATTATTGGATTTCAGCACATGCGGCTTTGTGTCATCACCAGTGGCGGCTCGTCATTAGGAGCCAGAGGGGCCAACCCCTACCAAAAATTTTGTAATATACAAGGTGATTCAAAACTCTTGGCCCAAACTTTAAGGGGTGATAAAGCACACCTAAACAAGCACTTTTCGTCGTACAATGCATGGTCGGAACTCAAGCGGTGAAGCGCTAGAGGACGCTTTCCAGTGAACAGTTATAAGCGCTGGTTTTCGCACTTGTCGTCATTTCTACCGTGAATTGCAGAACGGATGGATTGTTTCACGAATCAGGAGAGGCGGACATGCATTTCACGTACAGAGCTGCGGATGGGAATGCAAGGATACCCAAAGACTGTACTGGGAGTACTTTCTGACCAGACGCGCGCCTGATCGTAAAACCTTTCAGCGATTGCACCGGTATCTGTGCGAAACGGGCTCCTTTGTCAGTGGCTTACAGGATACAGGGTGCGCAAGGAATGTGAGGATGCCATGTGTTACAGAGGAAATTCGACATAGGGTTGGAGATCGTCCTGAATGTAGCATGTGAGCAATTTCTCATACCGTAAGTGTGCTCCAATCGATGGTGTGGCCAGTTCTACCAGACGAACGATTACACCCCTACCATGCACAAAGGATGCATGCCTTGACACTTGCAGATTATCGGCCTCGTGTGGATTTTGCACAGTGGTTCCTGCAGCAGACTGCAGTGCAACCGGACTTTGATGCACATGTCTTATTCACTGACGAATGCACCTTTACACGTGAGGGCATTTTTAATTCCCACAATTCACATGTGTGGGCCACCAGTAATCCTCACGCCATACGTCCACATTCGTACGAATGGCGTTTCTCCATAAATGTTTGGGCTGGAATCCTCCATGACCATTTGATTGGCCCACATCTTCTGCCAGCCCGACTGAAAAGGAGAATGTACCTCATATTTTCACAAGAATTCTTGCCAGAATTACTGAACCCTGTTCCAGTAAACATTCAAACACGTGTGTGGTTCCAACACGACGGAGCACCACCCCATTTCAGCGTGGATGTGCAGAACGCCTTGGATGCAACATTTCCAGGATGATGGATTGGTCGGGGTGATCCCATCGCTTGGCTGCCCCAATCGCCCGATCTCTCATGTCTGGACTTTCTGATATGGGGCCATATGAAAAGCCTCATCTACGATAGCCCCATCGATTCCAATGAGGACCTTGTTGCCAGGATTTCTTTTGCCGCTGCCGTTGTACGAGAAATGCCTGGTGTTTTCGCCCATGTACGCCGATCACTACGTCGAAGGTGTGAAGCCTGCATTATTGTTGGCGGTCGCTCTTTTGAGCAGTTTCTGTAATTTGTTCAGTAAAATTCTGTACTTTCTGTTCTGTAATTTGTTCAATAAAATTCTGTACTTTCTGTTTTGTAATTTCTGCAATTGTGTCAAACCTGTTCTGTCATTCTTGTGTTTCTTTATTTCCTGACACAGTAACTGCTAACCCCCAGCGCTTCACCGCTTGAGTTCCGACTATGCAATGTATGACGAAAAGTGTTTGTTTAGATGAGTTCCATCACTTCTCTAAAATATCTTGCCCATTTTATTACATTTAAATAAGCATTTAGTGAAGTAATACACTAAAAACACTCTTACACGCCTTAATTATCAGCACGAAATATTATGAGAAAGCTTTAAGTCCCGGCCACACCCCAGAGTCTAATTTCTCGAACCCTCCCATGAACTAAATTCTCGACCACCACTCCCCGGAACTAAACCTGGGGTGCATGCCTGACATAAGCCACAATATATATATATGCAAATTTTATTACAAGTAAATACATTTGTTCTTTTCCAGTAGAATCGATGTTCCTCTTTTCACCGAGGGGAGAACTGGAGTCAGCGGAGAAAATCGCCGACGTTGCCCACTGCCATCTGAGATATCACTGCTCCTACCTAGTTGGTTTCTCTATATACAATATTATGCTGGCTCCACCTATTTAGAAACTCAAGAATCGTTACTGGTCATCGCTATAACAGATGATGCTAAGATTCCAGATGGTGGCCGCTGCGTTAAAAATTCATATTCATTTATGTAACATGGCAAATAATAATTACTAAACGAATATAAAAATGATGTGTTGGTTTAGATTTGACAAATATTGAATAACAAATTTGAAATTCATTTTTCGTCAAAAGTTATAAATAATCGGATATAAGGGCGCGGGAGGCACGGCTCCCTTGCCCCTTTGATACGATTCTGGACATAACTATTCTGTCCCAGTGACAAAAGCTTGCAATTAGAAAATCGGGCTTCGAAGATGTTTTTCCTAACCTAGGAATTGATTGTAATGGGTTCTGCATGAAATGAATGCGAAGCACATTGATGCATCATGAAATGAATGCAAAGCGCACTGAGGGAATAAAAGTAGGGGGGAGATGTCAAAGTATAACGATGCTTTGTATCCTATGGTAATACCCACAATATAAGGTTTCATTTGGCACAAAACTATTTACGAGAGGCAACAGCATGCAGAAGACATATAAACAATAAAAATTATCTTATTTTTCTTTGTTGGGATAGATGGGAGAAAAAGGTGAAAATATTTATATGGCATATAACTCTTCACAACTAAACTTTCATTTCTTGCAGAACGTATTAGAATCAAATCCCAGGTTAGGAAAAACATCTTTGACACTTCAGTGGCAAACATCATGTGAAAGCACTAGGAAATTAATATTTTGAAAAGGTTTTCAACTCTTAAATATATTTCTGTATTAAGAAGTACCTACGCGGTAATTACCTTGACACCTTTGGGTGCTATTTTCGAAGAAAATATCTTCAAATAATGATTTCGTAGCATGTATATCGAGTTAACAAATACATGTGCTTGAGTTACGTTTCCGTTACGTTGCCCAACTATTCGGCCATGATAATAGCTCTTTATTGTTCCATGGCGTCCAATGGTGCATGCATAGGAGTTTTGTCTCTAGTATGTATAGAACTCTATGGTATTTTCTTTTGTGTTTTACACCTCTTTAGTGGCGGGGATGGGTCAGTCGGTAGCACTCCAGGCTCGTAATATACATTTCTAAGGTTAGAGTTCCTCCTGGGCCAGCAATTAGATTGATTTAGCTCCCCAAACTTCCTTTCCAGCCCTCAGTTAGTAGGAGACACTGGTGGGCTTGGAAAAGCAGCTCTCCATCAGATAGAATGTTAAGCTGTGACCCGTGTGGACGAGAGCCTTACTCTGTGCCCATTGCAGAATATGATGAATGGCCTTGGCCAGAGGTTACCATATGTCTCCCAATAACTGTCCAGTGAGACTTCTCCCCCAACCTTCTCTGAGCCCTCGGGGTCCTCGTGACCTGGCCATTTAGCTCAATGTTTGCAAAAAAAATGCCTCTCAGAGGTAAAGCAATCCAACTTAACCCTTACACCTTGTTAGACTCTGCATGGCCTTGTGACATAAAACCCCAAGCAATAAACAAACTATGTTATTGTTGCTTGGTCAGTATGGTAGTGTCATGCAAGAAAACATTTTTCTCAAAAGTCCCAAACTTTTTTACCTTCTTTTAAATCAATGTTTCAAATAATACCTGTCCACTTTTCATTTGAATGACCTTTATATTTGCTGAAAGCAGTTTTAAGTTATGTACACTTTTGTCAACCATTCTTTAATTTTGAGCACAGGTATATAGCTAAACGCTGCTTATATTTTTACTTCGTAGTTGACAAGCTTCATCCTTTTTCTTGCTTCAATTGGTACGAGTTATGACTTAATTTAATTTCCATTTCGCCTTCGAAGCCCGATTTTCTAATTGTTTGACCAGTGCGTATTGCAAGTTAAGACACTGCTATGAACATCGCATTTCGATGGCAACTGGCTACACTAATGAAAGGGGTTCTCTTCCGTAGTACCACGGAACACACCGGCGTGTTTTAGCGGTGATAATTTTCTAAGGTTATTGTTAGTCGAGCAACGAGGGTAATTATCTACTTGGCAAGTGAACAACGGAGGTTAGTGATTCTGTTCATAAAAATTATATTCACATTGAGTAGTGTAAAGAAATTAAATTACATTTGTTCGATCTAAAGGTCGAGTACTTTCCACACAAACTGTAGATGGCGTAATTTTCATTAGACCAAGTCTTGGTTCGTATTCTTAACCTCGATAACCTATAATTGCTTACCGCGACAAAAAGAAATGACACCGAAATGAAATAATGTTAAACATAACACTTTGCATTTTATTATAGTAGATATTTATAAAATGTTTTGACGATATGTGTTGTGGGACTTTGAACTCCAAAGGAATTTATTGTATTCACCTGAACAATAATTCACTGAATCGAAGTTTTCTGTCTGACTAGCTTTGAATAAACTTTTCTTGTCTGATGACTTGTGAATAAAATGCAACCGTTCTTTTTGTGTGACACATCGATTATGGTCATTTAATGTATAAATAAAAGGTTTATTTACAAATTAAAAAATAGCTAATCAATAGAGAAGTAATATATAGAACAAGGTAATCGAATTGAAAATGTGTAAATCGTTTTCTATCTTAGCTTGGACAAAAACTTCAGAATATTTTATAGTGTTTGAATATATGGAAAATCGTATTAAGTAGCAGTATTTTTTTCATTAGGATTAGCCCACATTGGTCTCCCAATCACTTTGGGGGCAAAAAAAACATCCTAAACTAATGCCATTATATATATATAATATTTACATAAAATTAATATGCTTGCATAATTTTAATCTAAATGTTAAGCATATTTTCTGATTATAAGCTTTTATTTCAATGCCATACCTAGAAAATTTAATGGGCTTGAGTACAGTATGGAAGTTTTGACATAATTGAGTTAAATTTCCTTGGATTGCCATATGTTACTTATATTCACAAAGGTTTTTCATTTTCTATTCAATATAACAAAATTCATTGGTGTCAGTGTATGGTGGATGTTTAAGAGAATCAAGCTATTCCATTTGCAGCGTATCTTGGGCATATTTAAATGCCGGAGGGTAAAATATTCATCACATGTGAAAGAACTTGCTAGTAGTATTAACAGCAAATATTTGGATAACTGTTAAAATTACAATAAGTTAATTACTCCCAAAGCACTTGCTTTCAGTGGGGTTTGGGTCAATCGGTAGCGTGCCAGGCTTGAGTACCTACTATGCCAGCATTTAGATTTATCTCTGATAATACCACCCCCACCCTGTGCGAAAAGCAATACTGGTAACCTTGAAAAGGATTCTGTATTCAGAATGGGACATTAAGCCATGCTTCTGTGACAGAAGAGTCCATTTCCTAGGTATAGTGGTCTAAATATAATGGTGCAACTGTACCCAAGTAGAAAGGGAGCCATGCCTGCCAGTCTTCCCCCCTCTCTATATCAATCCATTTGGGAATTTCATCTCTCACATTCCCATTTAACTAGTAATTTTGTCATCAAATTCCGTTATCAGTGTTGTAGTAGAATGTTACTAATAACAAGACTTCTTGAATTCCATATCTCTTCTTCTTAAATAGTTATGTAGCTAAATTAATTTCAATCAATACTACCATAAGAACATTATCACTGTCTCTAAAAGCAATAGTTTCTCTTCTTCATATTTTGTAAGTTATGTAACAAATTTTTAAAACATAACTTTTTATTTGTACCCAGTTATTGTACCCAGGCCAACATGTACCTTGTTATACTACTGTTTTGCATGTTAAATAACATGCTGAATAACAGGAGGCTTCTATCTCCTAACAGCTGTTCATTTGGTTTCCTTTTCTGACTTCTGAGCATGGAGTTCTTATGGCCTGACCAGTTAGTCCATTATATGCAAAATAAAGCCACTTAAGATAAAGTAACAAAGATCATAACAGGAGACATTGCACTAATGCTCAAAGGTTTAGCAGGAAATGTAAAAATCTTCATATCTTGTGCAGTAATGAAAATAATAAAATTCAGATTTTTTACATTAAAAAAAGGTGCAGAGTTCAAATCTTCACACCAAATTTGCATTAACCTTTTCTCTGCCATAGCAGCTGAAACTGCAAGTAGGATGTAGTGAAGAGGAAGGAATAGCATTGACTGGACAAATCCATTTAGAATCTGCTGTTTTGGGACGTTATGGTACTGAAAGGGTTAAGCACAGCTCCACATACGAAATGGATGGGTATAAAAAGCAGCTTATTCATTATGTGCACATTGATTAGTGTTAGAGTCGATGAATGACATCCAAGATAGCCAAATGTTTGATAATGGCTGGAAGAAAACGTTTGAGTGAAGAAAGGAGGGAGAGCAATTGGGAGGCTTGAGGCCAATGTCAGTCAGGTAGCCAGATGGCTATATGTGAATTGTAGCATTTGTAAGCCACTTTTTGAATTGATTTCATATAAGCCATACCATCTGTAGAAGACATGTTCTTGGATGTCCAAGGGCCACATCAACTAGGGATGACCATTATCTGCTCCCCACATGCAAGGCACCATAGAACCCATACAGCATGCCAGTTCACTGCATCCACAGGATGGGCTGTATTCTGGCAAACTGTCCACAATGCTTCATCTTTATGCAAGATTAACATTTGTGTGTGCCCCTTTAACATCTGTCCAGTGCAGAGCTGGATTGAATTGTCTTGACAGGTAATATAATGAATGACAAAACCCAGATGCTCCGCAATTCAGACTGCACTACATCTATCGGGATAATGCCATGTTGATTTCATATAAGCCATACCATCTGTAGAAGACATGTTCTTGGATGTCCAAGGGCCACATCAACTAGGGATGACCATTATCTGCTCCCCACATGCAAGGCACCATAGAACCCATACAGCATGCCAGTTCACTGCATCCACAGGATGGGCTGTATTCTGGCAAACTGTCCACAATGCTTCATCTTTATGCAAGATTAACATTTGTGTGTGCCCCTTTAACATCTGTCCAGTGCAGAGCTGGATTGAATTGTCTTGACAGGTAATATAATGAATGACAAAACCCAGATGCTCCGCAATTCAGACTGCACTACATCTATCGGGATAATGCCATGTTTACCACTATCCACTGTCAGTGCTGAACAGTACTAAAGAAGTAAAGTCCAGCATTCGCCAAAACCTAACTATAATCTTCTTCCTGGGTCGCCACAAACAAGGATATTGAGCCATGACACCAGAATTGTCTTGACAACTGGACTCGATAGGGCAATGTGTTCACTGATGAATCCCGATTTAGTCTGCAAACTGAATCCCGACAACTATTGGTCTGGAGACTGCCTGGAACTGGATATCATCCCATTAACATCCAGGAAAGAGAGTTTTGGAGGTGATGGCATGGGCAGGCATCACTTGCAATGGCAGCACAAACCTTCATATCTTCCAAGGAACAATTATAACTGTTGTAAGGTGTTACAATGAAATCCTTGAATCTTATGTTTATCCATTTCTTGCAGCAATTACATGTTAATGGACAATACTCACAGAGCTCATTTTGTGGACCAGTACTTTGAGAGTAAACCATAAACTTGTATGGACTCATCTTCCCAATTACCTGACTTAAATCCAATAGAACATGGTTTGAGACACTCTAAGATGACACATTGATGGTTGCAATACACCTCCCAGGACCAATAGCTCTGAACTGCACTCATACATGAATGGCAAATACTCCCTTGAACACTTATTGACAATCCTGATTTGCAGCATAAATTGTGTATCCTGCATCACTGCCTGAAGTGATCAATTATAACATACTTTTAATATAGTGTGTGAACTTTTAAATGTCATTTTCAAGTGATGATTTTCTAATTTGCAGGTTTTATCTTATTTGCATTTGTTTTTCTGGTGTTAGTGTGATATGTGATCATAGACTTCATGTACGTTTCATTGAAATCCAGTGAAGAACTTTGTAATTCATGTTTTGCATTTATTGCTTAACTTTTCAGCACCAGTGTATTATAATGCATCATGAATGGTGAATAGATGCATATTCAAGGGGAGAGCTTGAGTACTAAAGCACCCCTCTTAAATCTTTGAAAGATTGTAAATGGAAAATTATAAATTGTTTGCAGGCACTGTTCATAGTTTTAGGGAAAACTGTGTTGAGTGAAAAAGATATTAAAGAAGTTGCAGCTTGTCAATATATAAGAAATGGCCATGTCTTAACTCTTAGTTTTAATCTATAGCCACAAAAAGAATAAACATGAAGTAAGACACTGATCAGCAGGCAATGAAATAATCATTGCCTGCTGATCAGATAATTTGTGAACATTTGGTTTTTCTGAGTCACTAGCAAAGATTGCTTAGTTCAAAATAAGGTAAATCACCTTGTGATTAAAAGAAAGCAAGTATCTTTTACATAAACTGCTTTAAATACTTATACAAAAAAGACACAATCCCCACCCCTCCAATGCAATGTGTTGACCAATGGTACTGTATGTAGCATGTTAGATTGAGGCTATTATAAAAAAAAATTTTGAGTTAAGCACCCCTTCCCACCCTCTTAAACAATCTTGGCTGTGCCCCTGATCATAATGTATTTGCCAATCTTAACAACAGCATGTATGATCCCATATGCCATTTTTAGTAGTGTATCTCAGAAAAATTTCTGATTTCAATTGGAGCTAAAATGGAATAGAGAAATTGTTTCTCTCTAGGTATGATTAACAAGGTTAAAATCAAATCTAAAATTCTTGGGAAGGGAGAAGGAGGGGGGGGGGGGATCAAGCTTATGATCTGTAGTTTCCAGATTGGAGGCCCACTTGGGCAAGTGTTGAGCTTTATCTCTGCAAAACCTCCCACAATGAAAAAGACTGCTCAGAAATCAAAATAACTTGAAGTTTTCTGTCATTGAGCAATAAATTTTTTAGGCTTGTTCTTTAAACTATTTGCATGTTAAAGGTTTTTAGGAGAAAACTCAGCTTTTCAGAACAAGAGCAGTACTCTGTCTTCAGTGAAGTGACACTATTTAATGACATTAGGGCTGGGCTGTTAGAACTTCTTTCCACGTCGTGAAGGGTTATTCCACTGTCTTGGTTGCAGGTGGGGATGGGCGAGGTCATTATTTCACAAGCATAATGGACGATGATTCCATAATAAGGGGATGTACATATTAGCAGTGTGGCATGCTCCCAATCTGAGGCTGCTGTGTGTTATATTACCAGCTCGACAGTGTGTTATATTACCAGCTCGACAGTCGTTAGCTTGTTTGGCTGACATTGGTCTGATTCTATTGTTGTTTTAGTTCTGATGATTAAAAGCCCTAATGTCACCAAATGGTGTCACTTAACTAAAGGCTGAGTGTTGTCCTTGCTCCAAAAAACTTCCGAGTTTTCTCCTAAAAACTTTTAACATGCAAATAGTTTGAAGGGTAAACTTAAAAAAAATTCATTGCTAAATGATAGAGAACTTTAAGTTATTTAAAAAAAAACTCGCCCTGCCCTTGGTTGGGACACTGCTAGGCTTGGAAAAGCTACCATCCATCGGATGGGACATTAAACTATTGCCCCATGTATAGGACAGCCATTCCCTATGCATGTTAACCCTTCTAATGTCCAGCCTGAAAAACTGGTTTCTATCCACAGGCCAAGCTATTTTCTCCCTATACTCAGCCAAAAAAAAATTCAATTTAGAACTTTTTTGCCAAATGATTAATGAAAGGAATCTAGCACCTAATGTCCGACCCTGCCTTCTCGTAGTGCAGGCCGTTAGTACCTTTCAAAAGGGATATTCTCTTTTGGAAGGGAATGGAAGGGGAGGGCTGCCAGTTCAGTATGGCCTACTGATCTGGTCATCTATGGCCACTTTTTTCTTTTTTTTCAAACCCTGCTGAGGAGTGGTCAACTTCATGGGTCCTGGTGCTGACCATTTATACCTACTAGACTGGACTTGTTTATGGACTTGCTGCACTGGTGGGCCTCTGTTGAGGGAGAGTCTGCCGCTGTGTTTTCTGTTTGCTTCTGGGTTGCCAGCCCTAAGTGAACAGAGGCATTGGATACCTTATATCAGCTGGTGGATAATCCTAATCAGAGGCCATCGCAGGTACCTGAACCTTACTTAGCTATTTGGGCATCGTCATGCCTAAGCTGGAGTAATGTGTCTCAGGCAGGCCATATGGCTCTTGAAAAAGTCCACTTGAAAAGATGGTGCCTGAAGTTCCTACCAGCATCGGTGACTTCAGCCTTTAGCGGACGAGGAACAGGTCTTTGCCCCATGCCTGCGATCAGGGGGCTGTTTGATATTGTTGGCCCTACCAATCTCAATAAACCTAATTTCTTTAAAAATCCTACTAATCATTTTCTCTGCAGGAACGTGGAACGTGAGGACATTACAAAGAGATTATTCTCTTGATGTCCTCATGCAGGAATTCCAGCACTATAACCTAGATATTCTAGGCTTGCAAGAGACCAGATGGACAGGTAAAGGTGAGATACTTAAAAATAACTTTAAATTTCTCTTTACAGGGAGGGAGGATGGAAAGCATCACCAAGGCGTGGGTCTGCTGCTCAGCAGACATGCTAGTGATGCTCTTCTAGGATATGAGTGCATTAATGAAAGGTTTCTTACAGCAAAATTTCATGCATTTCAATAGCATTAAAGACTTGAATGTTATCTGCTGTTATGCCCCCACTGAAGATGCTGATGAGGATGAGAAGGATTAATTTTTATGGACAACTTCAGGATATTTTTAATTCTGTCAAGAAAGGAGATATTACCCTTGTTCTTGGTGACTTCAATGCCAAAGTTGGTACTGACTCTGACCTTTGGGGAAGGGTGATTGGCCCTTTTGGTATTGGTAGCTGCAATGGCAATGGGCAACGTCTCCTACAGGTAAGTAAACTCAATGGTTTCAGAATAACTAACATATTATAAACACCGCGACATACATAAATACACATGGGTTTCACCTGATGGGCTGCATAGGAATATGATTGATTATATATTAATTAACAGGGCTAGTTTTGTTAGAAATACCAGGGCATATAGGGGAGCTGAAATTGGATCTGGCCATTACCTTGTTAAAAGTGTCTTGCAACTTAAACTTAAAAAGTGTTGTGCTAGGGTTAAAAAATTTACCTTTAATACTGAAGCTCTGAATGACCCAGTTATAGCCAAAGCTTACCATGATAGGTTACTTAGTCATTATGACAGTCATGGTATGCTTACTACTGAACTTGACGAAGAATGGGACCATTTTAAACAGGCTTTTTTGGAAACTAACAGTACTCTTTTAGGGAAAAAGGAGCAGAGGAGACAGAATTATTTAAGTGATAAGGCACTTGAGCTTATTTCAGAAAGAAGGAACTGCAGGAATGTCCTTAATCAATACCCTACTAGTCCTAATAGAAAGCATTACAGAGAGCTTAATAAACGTGTAAAGGATCAGTTAGCTGCTGATAAGAATCTTTGGCTTGATGGCTTGGCTGACAAAGCCAAGGAAGCAGTTAGACAGCACAACAGCAGAGAGCTGTATCAGATAGTTAATGTTTTGTGTGGTAGAAAACGAACAGGCATACAGGAATTGAAGGATAAACAAGGTAAGGTTACAGAAGGTGAGGATTCTGTCATGGCTAGGTGGGCTGAGCATTTCAGTGATGTTCTAAACAATGTAGTTAGTTCTACTCCCATTGTTTGCAATGATGATAGATGCATTGGTGGCTTTAATGTTGGCCCTCTAACACAATCTGAAGTTAGTTTGGCTATTTCTAAACTTCATAAATCCCCAGGGGTGGATGAAATTACTACGGAAATGCTTAGAGCTGGGAATGTTTCACTTACCATTTGGATGACTGAAATTTTGAATAACTTTTATGATAAAGGCATGGTTCCTAAGGATTTTACCAGAGCTATTGTTATCCCTATTTTCAAAAAAGGTGATCGCAGTTCTTGTGATAACTATAGGGGTATCAGGCTACTCTCTGTTCCAGGTAAAGTTCTTTCCATGATTGTGCTTAATAGAATTAAGAATCTGGTTGACAGGCAATTGCGTGATGAGCAATGTGGATTCAGAAGTGGTAGGGGATGTGTAGATCAGATATTTTCACTGAGGCAGATTCTTGAGAAATGTTTAGAGTTTCAGAAACCTTTAGTTGCTAGCTTTGTTGATTACAAAAAGGCTTTCGACTCTGTTGATCGTCATAATTTGTGTTGATTGTGAGATCATATGGTATACCAGACAAGTTAGTTAACATAATGAAAGCTCTCTATAATAACACTGAGTCATGTGTGAGAGTTGGTAAGTCTTGTAGCAATTGGTTTAGCATTACTTCTGGTGTTCGACAAGGGTGCATTTTGTCTCCTTTTCTCTTTAGTTTGGTTGTTGATTATGTAATGCGAAATTCACTTCAAGGGAAAGATTTTGGCCTTAAATGGGCTGGAGATGCGAAAATTTCTGATTTAGATTATGCTGATGATTTAGCCCTTTTGGCAAACTATGTGGATGAGATGAACTCTTTCATTCGAGCTGTTGATGAGACTGGTAGTAGAGTAGGTTTGGTTATAAACAGAGAGAAAACTAAAGTGATGAAAATTGGTCAGGCAGGTTGTGATTCAGTTAATCTGAATGGTTGCAGTCTTGAGCAGGTGTCACAGTTTAATTACCTTGGGAGCTACGTAACTGATACTGGTGATGTGCGGCATGAGATTAACAGACAAATAGGTATTGCTGCCGGGACTTTTAAGAATCTATGGAGATTGTGGAGAAATAGGCGTATACACCTAAAGACTAAAATTAGACTGTATAATAGTTTGGTTCTTTCTAGGGTTAGTTATGGTAGTGAAACTTGGACGCTGTGTAATGAGGACATCAAGATAACAGGAAACTAGATGCTTACGTAGTATCTTGGGTATTAGGTGGTTCAACTTTGTAACTAATGATGAGGTTAGGCAAAGGAGTTTGCAACCTCCTTTCAGCAGCATATTGTGCAGAGAGAGACTCCGCTGGTTTGGCCATGTTGCCCGTATGGATAATTATAGATTGGCGAATAGGGTTATGAACAGTGTGCCTAGAGGCCTCAGAAGGAGGGGGAGACATAGGATGCGGTGGGCAGACAATGTCAAACAGGACCTTGTTAGAATTGGTGTGCAGTGGCCAGATGCAGTAGATGTAGCTCAAGGTAGACTTGCTTGAGAACTAAATTGCATGGTCTGGTTGGACCTCCATAGCCCATGGCTGCTTGAGGAGGAGGATGATGATTTAAATTATCTTGTTTTTAAAACACTACTACTCTAGTCTTTTTAGTTTGTTTTGGTTTAAGTTTGCCAATAGAAGAAAATTGGCATTGTATATTTGCATAAATGACCAAATAATTTTGAAAACAATAAAACGTATAAGTAATGATAAAAATCATCATCCTCAAGCCGCCATGGGCTACAGATGTACAACCAGACTCTGCAATTTAGTTCTCCAAGCAAGTCTGTCCTCAGCTACATCTGCTGCATCCAGCCACTGCACACCAATTCTAACAAGGTCCTGTTTGACATTGTCTGCCCACTGCATCCTAGGTCTCCCCCTCTTTCTGAGGCCTTTAGGCACACTGTTCATAACCCTATTCATCATCATCATCCTCAAGCAGCCATGGGCTACGGAGGTCCAACCAGACCGTGCAATTTAGTTCTCCAAGCAAATCTATCCTGAGCTACATCTACTGCATCTGGCCACTGCACACCAATTCTAACAAGGTCCTGTTTGACATTGTCTGCCCACTGCATCCTAGGTCTCCCCTTCTTTCTGAGGCCTTTAGGCACGCTGTTCATAACCTTATTCGCCAATTTATAATTATTCATACGGGCAACATGGCCAAACCAACGGAGTCTCTCTCTACACAATATGCTGCTTAAAGGAGGTTTAAAACTCCTTTGCCTAACCTCATCATTAGTTACAAAGTTGAACCACCTAATGCCCAAGATACTACGTAAGCATCAGGAATCAAAAGCATCTAGTTTCCTGTTATCTTGTTTACAAAGTGTCCAAGTTTCACTACCATAACTAACCCTAGAAAGAACCAAACTATTATACAGTCTAATTTTAGTCTTTAGGTGTATACGCCTATTTCTCCACACTCTCCATAAATTCTTAAAAGTCCCGGCAGCAATCCCTATTCGTCTGTTAATCTCATGCTGCACATCACCATTATCTGTTACATAGCTCCCAAGATAATTAAACTGTGACACCTGCTCAAGATTGCAACCATTCAGATTAACTGAATCACAGTCTGACTTACCAATTTTCATCACTTTAGTTTTCTCTCTGTTTATGATCAAACGTAATAGCTCGAATGAAAGAGTTCATCTCATCAAAAATAAAAAATACCCTCTCAAGCAGCTGCTTGCCACAGAGGTCTGATAGGAGCCTGTCAGTTTATATGCCATAGTAGAAGGTCTGAGAGGATGGCAGGACCTCAGCAGAAAAACGACACATACATCCATGCCTTACCCGGGGCTCGAACCCAGGTCCCTTAGATCACTACCCAAGCGCGCTAACCACTCGGCCATGGGACGGCTTCATCTCATCAGCATAATCTAAATCAGAAATTTTTGCATTACACCCTTGTCGAACACCAGACGTAATGCTAAACCAATTGCTACAAGACTTGCCAACTCTCACACATGACTCAGTGTTATTATAGAGAGCTTTCATTATGTTAACTAACTTGTCTGGTATACCATATGATCTCACAATCAACCACAAATTATGACGATCAATGGAGTCGAAAGCCTTTTTGAAATCAACAAAGCAGCAACCAAAGGTTTCTGAAACTCTAAACATTTCTCAAGAATCTGCCTAAGTGAAAATATCTGATCTACACATCCCCTACCACTTTTGAATCCACATTGCTCATCACGCAATTGCCTGTCAACCAGATTCTTAATTCTATTAAGCACAATCACGGAAAGAACTTTACCTGGAACAGAGAATAGGCTGATACCCCTATAGTTATCACAAGAACTGCGATCACCTTTTTTGAAAATAGGGATAATAATAGCTCTGGTAAAATCTTTAGGAACCATGCCTTTATCATAAAAGTTATTCAAAATTTCAGTCATCCAAGTGGTAACAGAAACATTCCCAGCTCTGAGCATTTCTGTAGTAATTTCATCTACCCCTGGGGATTTATGAAGTTTAAGTTTAGAAACAGCCAAAATAACTTCAGATTGTGTTAGAGGGCCAACATTAAAGCCACCAATGCATCTATCATCATTGCAAACAATGGGAGTAGAACTAACTACATTGTTTAGAACATCACAGAAATGCTCAGCCCACCTAGCCATGACAGAATCCTCACCTTCTATAACCTTACCTTGTTTATCCTTCAATCCCTGTATGCCTGTCCTTTTTCTACCACATAAAACATTAACTATCTGGTACAGCTCTCTGCTGTTGTGCTGCCTAACTGCTTCCTCAGCTTTGTCAGCCCAGCTATCAAGCCAAAGATTCTTATCAGTAGCTAACTGATCCTTTACACATTTATTAAGCTCTCTGTAATCTTTTCTATTAGGACTAGTAGGGTACTGATTAAGGACATTCCTGCAGTTCCTTCTTTCTGAAATAAGCTCAATTGCCTTATCACTTAAATAATTCTGCCTCCTCTGCTCCTTTTTTCCTAAAAGAGTACTGTTAGTTTCCAAAAAAGCCTGTTTAAAATGGCCCCATTCTTCATCAACTTCAGTATTAAGCAAACCATGACTGTCATAATGACTAAGTAACCTATCATGGTAAGTTTCAGCTATAACTGGATCTTTCAGAGTTTCAGCATTAAAGGTAAATTTTTTAACCCTAACACAACACTTTTAAAGTTTAAGGTGCAAGACACTTTTAACAAGGTAATGGTCAGATCCAATTTCAGCTCCCCTATATGCCCTGGTATTTCTAACAGAGCTAGCCCATTTGCTGTTAATTAATATATAATCAAATATTTCTATGAGCTGATCAAGTGAAACCCATGTGTATTTATGTATGTCACGGTGTTTGTAATATGTGTTAGCTATTCTGAAACCATTGAGTTTACTTACCTGTAGGAGACGTTGCCCATTGCCATTGCAGCTACCAATACCAAAAGGGCCAATCACCCCTCCCCAAAGGTCAGAGTCAGTACCAACTTTGGCATTGAAGTCACCAAGAACAAGGGTAATATCTCCTTTCTTGACAGAATTAAAAATATCCTGAAGTTGTCCGTAAAACCTATCCTTCTCATCCTCATCAGCAGATAACATTCAAGTCTTTAATGCTATTGAAATGCATGAAAAATGCATGAAATTTTGCTGTAAGAAACCTTTCATTAATGCACTCATATCCTAGAAGAGCATCACTAGCATGTCTGCTGAGCAGCAGACCCACGCCTTGGTGATGCTTTCCATCCTCCCACCCTGTAAAGAGAAATTTAAAGTTATTTTTAAGTATCTCACCTTTACCTGTCCATCTGGTCTCTTGCAAGCCTATAGAATATCTAGGTTATAGCGCTGGAATTCCTGCATGAGGACATCAAGAGAATAATCTCTATGTAATGTCCTCACGTTCCTGCAGAGAGAAAAGGATTAGTAGGATTTTTAAAGAAATTAGGTTTATTGAGATTATGAGTAGGGCCAACAATATCAAACAGCCCCCTGATCGCAGGCATGGGGCAAAGATCTGTTCCTCCTCTGCTAAAGGCTGAAGTCACCGATGCTGGTAGGAACTTCAGGCACCACCTTTTCAAGAGCCACGTGGCCTGCCTGAGACACATTACTCCAGTTGACGATGCCCAACTAGCTAAGTAAGGTTCAGGTACCTGCGATGGCCTCTGATTAGGATTATCCACCCGCTGATATAAGGTATCCCATGCCTCTGTTCACTTAGGGCTGGCAACCCAGAAGCAAACAGAAAACACAGCGGCAGACTCTCCCTCAACAGAGGCCCACCAGTGCAGCAAGTCCAGGATCAATAATCAAGCTCAAATCCATAAACAAGTCCAGTCTAGTAGATATAAATGGTCAGCACCAGGACCCTGTGAATTTGACCACTCCTCAGCAGGGTTGCAAAAAAAGAAAGTGGCCATAGATGACCAGATCAGCAGGCCATACTGAACTGGCAGCCCTCCCTTTCTGTTCCCTTCCAAAAGAGAATATCTCTTTTGAAAGGTACTAATGGTCTGCACCACGAGAAGGCGGGGTCTGACATTAGGTGCTAGACCTGGCCGGTTCTGTGCATCATCACTAGGGATTGGTACACAGCTCTCCTAACTATCTATTACATGTCTCTGCTGTTGTGCTGTCTAGCTGCTTCCTTGACTTTGTCAGTCAAGTCATCAAGCCAAAGATTCTTATCAGCAGCTAACTGATCCTTAACATGTTTATTAAGCTCTCTGTAATGCTTTCTATTAGGACTAGTAGGTTATTGATTAAGGACATTCCTACAGTTCTTTCTTTCAGAAATAAGCTAAAGTGCCTTATCACTCAAATAATTCTGCCTTCTCTGCTCCTTTTTCCCTAAAAGAGTACTGTTAGTTTCCAAAAAAGCCTGTTTAAAATGGTCCCATTCTTCCTCAACTTCAGTAGTAAGCATACCATGACTGTCATAATGACTAAGTAACCTATCATGGTAAGCTTTGGCTATAACTGGGTCTTTCAGAGCGTCAGTATTAAAAGTAAATTTTTTAACCCTATCGCAACACTTTTTAAGTTTAAGTTGCAACACACTTTTAACAAGGTAATGGTCAGATCCAATTTCAGATCCCCTATATGCCCTGGTATTCCTAACACAACTAGCCCATTTGCTGTTAATTAATATATAATCAATCATATTCTTATGCAGTCCATCAGGTGAAACCCATGTGTATGTATGTATGTTGCGGTGTTTGTAATAAGTGTTAGTTATTCTGAAATCATTGAGTTTACTTACCTGTAGGAGACGTTGCCCATTGCAGCTCCCAATACCAAAAGGGCCTATTAATCCTTCCCAAAGGTCATAGTCGGTACCAACTTTGGCATTGAAGTCACCAAGAACAAGGGTAATATCTCCTTTCTTGACAGAATTCAAAATATCCGTAAGTTGTCCGTAAAACATATCCTTCTCATCCTCATCGGCATCCTCTGGGGGCATAACAGCAGATATCATTCAAGTCTTTAACGCTTGTCTGAAATTTTGCTATAAGAAACCTTTCATTACTGCACTGATATCCTAGAAGAGCATCACTAGCATGTCTGATGAGAAGCAGACCCATGCCTTGGTGATGTTTATTATCTTCCCTCCATAAAAAGATTTAAGATTATTTTTAAGAATCTGTCCATCTGGTCTCTTGCAGGCCGAGAAATCTAAATTATAACGGTGGAATTCTTGTGTGAGGACATCAAGAGAAAAAGCTCTGATCAGAGTCCTCACATTCCAACTACCTATGGAGATAAAAGGGTTAGTGCGATGTTTAAAGAAACTGTTTCTTGAGAGAGGGAATGGTGACAATATCAAACAGCCCCCTAATCCCAGACATGGGGCAAAGACCCATTCCCCTATCACTAAAGGCTGAAGCCATCTACAATGGAAGACTCTCCAATGTAGAATTTGACAATGCCAGTAGAAGCAAAGAGTTCAGGTGCCTGCAATGACCCCTGCTCAGGATTATCCACCAGCTGATAAGCATATTCTGTGAATCTATTCCCTTGGGGCTCTCAATCCACAAACAAACAGAAAACACAATAGAAGATTTTTCCCTCCACAGAGGCCCACCAGTGCAGATAATTCAGGATCCATAATCAAGCTCAGAGCCTTAATTCAGTCCAGTGGGTTTATATGGTCAGTACCTGGACTCTGTGTGGTTGACCACTCCTCAGCAGGGTAGAAAAAAAGAAAAGTAGCCAGAGTTGTCCAAATCAGTAGGCCACACTAATCTGGCAGCTCTCTCCTTTCGTTCACTTCCACAAGCGAGTATCTCTTTTGAAAGGTACTAACTGTATGCACCATGAGAAGGTGGGGTCGGACATTAGGTGCTAGGCCTTGCTGGTTCTCTATGCATCATCACAGGGGATTGGTACATAGATCTCCTTCCAGTGACTACCTATCTACCATTTACAGACGAGAAAAATTTACTTCAATATAGATATATTGTTCATATAGATATCCCACCTGGCTCAAGACACTTTTTCCTCTAAAAAAATTAGATTGATATAAGAGTGGTATTTTCCTAATCTGTGAACCAGAGAAGTAGATAATATTCATATTTAATATACAGGGTGTCTCAAAAATATAGGTACAAACTTTTAAGTGAGGTAGATAACATCTAAAGGAATGAGAATTGCATAGGAACCCATAACTGAAAACTTCATGGAAAAGTGGTAGCAGAGGTACAAGATCTGAAAGGTCACAAGACAGTGATTAATGAGAAAACGTTTATTGGACATAATTATTACAAATGGCGTACTAGATGATACATTTCATAATGTTACAGCAAATACTTGAAGTTTCCACCATGAGACACGATGCATGCGTGACACTGGAGGATTGATTGCCAGACATGGTCGAACACACCTGGAGTTTCTTTGATAGTAGCAGCAGCGTAGACGAGCCTTGCCACGAGATCCATGTCAGACTCCACAGGCGATTCATACACGGTAGCTTTGAGGGCCCCCCACAGAAAGAAATCAATGCTCATTAAATCAGGTGAGCATGGGGGCCAGGCAACTGGTCCAGCACGCCCAATCCATTGTTGCCCAAAAGACATGTTCAAATGCGCACGAACATGCCTTCCATAATGGGGAGGCACCCCATCATGTTGAAACCACATGTTGCATCTCACATTTGCTGGAACATGGGCAAGTAAGCCTGGTAGAACCTGTTGCAGAAAGATCAGATACTTCGCGTAGGTCATGTGGGATGGTAAAAGGTATGGCCCGACTAAGTAGTCGCCGATCAAACCTGCCCACACGTTTACTGCAAAATGATGTTGTGCCGCATGGGTGCATATACCGTGGGGGTTCTCGTGAGCCCACAAATGCGCATTATGCTGATTGAATACACCATCCTGAGTGAAACTGACCTCATCAGTAAACAAAACATAAGCTGGGAAATTCACATCTTGGGCACTTTCTTGGAGATACCACTGCGCAAAACGCACACTTGCAGGATGATCTGCGGGGAGAAGTAACTGAACCCTTTGGAGATGACGGGTGTAAGGACTCGCCGTGCAAAACATGCTGTACATTGCAACGAGACACTCCTAAGGCAGAGGCAACAGCACATGTGCTGGTACTAGGATTAGTCTCCGCGGCATCCAACACACTTTCTTCCATAGCAAAGTACGTGTCGATCGTGGCCTGCCCTGACTTCTGCTACCTCTTAATGACCCATAATCACACAAATTTTGATGCACATGTGCAAACGGTGGCCCTGTACAGTCCGTGTGGGAAGCATTCTTGAAACATTCGTTGAGCAGCTCGTCCATTGCCCTCAGCTATTCCATACACTAAGTGCATGTCTGCCAGCTCCCTGTTCGAATACCTTTGCATGCTCTACTACCTCTCAAATGAGGAAATCCAAAATTTCCCCTCTAGTGCACTGATGAACAGTGCCGCCTATTGACTTACTGTGACATTTCCGGTTATGGGTTCCTATGCAATTCTCCTTCCTTTAGATGTTATCTACCACCCCTAAAAGTTTGTACCTATATTTTTGAGACACCTTGTATAGTTCATACTATTTCTGTCATTACTTAAATCAGTGATTCCCAACCTTTTCTGGACCATCGCCCCCTTTAGAAGAGAACAAAAATTTCAACGCCCCCCTAGTCCATAATAGTTAATTTTATCTGAAATATTAAAATATAGTTGCATATTATCTGTCCTAATTTATCTGTTTATTTATCTATTAAAAATCATAAAGCAGAAATTAATAAAACAACCAACAACCAAATTGTTTATTAAAATTTTAAAAATAAACACAGAATCAATAAGAAATAAAAAAAAATGAGATAAACACAAAATTAATAATAAATAAAAAATTAATGAGATGGTTGAGGCTGGTGGAGTGTTAACAATTTGTTAATGTCGGGTTCCAATTTCGTTAACATCAATCACAGATCGCCACTTCAATGATGTGTAGTATGTTCCTCTTCTTTGACAGTAAATTAGCTACTGCACTGAATCCACACTCAACCATATCATCATCATCATCATCAACCTCAAGCAGCCATGGGCTACGGAGGTCCAACCAGACCGTGCAATTTAGTTCTCCAAGCAAGTCTATCCTGAGCTACATCTACTGCATCTGGCCACTGCACACCAATTTTAACAAGGTCCTGTTAGCCATATAGGACGAAGGAAATGCGATTAAAAATTTCTGTACTATTGTCCACAATCCAGGGTAGAGAACTGGTATTGATTTTTGAAGCCAGAACTCTTGGTATCCATGTTTGAATTTTACTTTGAGTCCTTCGTTAGTCGTGAGTTCTAAGAGTTCCTCTTCCAAATTTGATGATTCTTCAGTATCTGTGTTTGCGAAAGGATCTAAAACCCAACTCGGTATATTCATGTTTAAAATATCTTGGAAACGCTCCGTAAAATCAACATGAAGAACTTCCAAGTGTTGGCAGTAAGTAAGTAAATCTTCCGGTTTTGCAGAGACTGCTGATAATGTGGGAAAGTGGTTGTATTCACCTTTACCTAGATTTCATTTGAATAGAAGACGTTTTCCCGCAAAAGCAGCTATGACGTTTTTTGTTTTAATTAAATTCAACTCATCACCTTGCAATTGTAAATTAACTTGATTAAATATTTTAAACAGGTCTGTCAAATAAGCGATGTCATTTTTTGATGTAATCAGATTTTCGTGCAATTTTTCGTCTCTGTCTTCAAGAAAGTCCAGTACTGAGTCAAATAGATTGAAAAAACGATTCAGACAAACACCTTTAGAGAGCCAACGTACTTCTGTGTGCAGCAGCAAGCGATTGTAATCTTCGTCATTTTCATTACAAAGCTTACCAAATAATCGGTCATTCAATGACTTGCTTCTAATCTTATTGATTGCTTTAATAACGTAATGGAGCAACGTATGCAGACATTCATTCAAATTTTTTGCAACCAAATGCTGATGATGAATAATACAATGTACAGCGAGTACATTTGGTACTGCTTGTTTCAAATGCGCTATGAAACCCTTATGACGCCCTGTCATTGCTGGAGCACCATCAGTAGCAGCATTCAAAATATTGCAAATAGGAATTTCTTTCTCTTGAAAAAACTTTTGCATGGTATTAAATATAGATTCTCCCTTTGTATCAGATGCCAAATTTTTAGCAAATAATAACTCTTCATGAATTTTTTTCTTCTTTTATAAATCGTACGTATGATAAGAGTAGAGTTTCGTTATTTGGTAGAGTTGATTCATCGAGTTGAATGGAAAATTTGCAAGTCTTTAAGTAATCACATAATGATATTTCAACTTCTTTTGCCATTTCATCTATTCTTTGCACTGAATTATTACTGAAAGGAAGTTTTTTGATGATATCTGACGGTGTCTTATGATGAAGAACAGTTTTTAATATCTCTTTGACTGCCGGCAAAATTAATTCCTCGCCAATTGTGTGTGGTTTTCCTGCTTTTGCGATTAACAATGAAACGTTATATGAGGCTCGTAGTCCATCATCATCTTGTTTAGAAGACGACGCAAAAAGGTTTGACATAGTTGGCTGTTTTAAATATTGCTTTTCCAGTTCTTGAAAATAGGATAAATCTTTGTTCTTCTTATCAGCATGCATTTTATTTAAATGCTCTTATAGCCTAGAAGGTTTCATAGCTTCATTTGAAAAAACTTTTCGGCAAATTAAATACATAGGTAATGATTGGTTTGTAGGAGAGTACGTAAATTCATATTTCAAATACTCAATACTGTACTGCTGGCATTTCTTTTTAGATGTAGATTCAGACATTTTCAAATACAAATTAACTTCTCAACAGATTTATAGATAGTTATAAAAATAATGTTTATAATGACTTCTAACACTTATCACTCACGACTATTTATCACGGCGAAGCACATAAAAATAATTAAACATTCCTAGAGCTATCGCTTTTATAGATTTGATTTTGTGCACGCATTAACTTGTATGTTTGCGATGCCATCTCACTTGCTCCGTAAACAAGTCATTTCAAGCTCCCATATTCTTGTCGAAACATGTTAAATTGCATGAACCGCGGCGTGTTTGCCTACCAACTTGCAAGGACTTGTCACCGTCAATCTATTCTAAACTAAAACAAATTAGGTATAGGTGTACCTAATGCTAATTTAAAAATGCTTATTAACGTGATAACAATAAGATAATTTACATAAATAGATAAAATATTTATTCATGAAAACAGGTATTTTCAAAGTATTTTATTATATTAAAAAAAATTATAAAAAAATATTAAATATAATAAATTTATTATTATATTATTATTGCATCAAGGTTGATTTGCCTATCAGGACAGACACACATGCTTGCTTGCTCAACGTTACAGTTTTCTGAGACATCCGTTGCCGGCTTTCTCATCTCGCCACACATGTCCAACATAATAAGCCTGATATAGTAGTGCATGTTAAGGTATTGAATGAGATTACAATTATTGAAGTAGGAATAACATCTCAGGATAACCTGCAGACAGTAGAGGTTGAAAAGAAGAGGAAGTATGATCTGCTGGCTAATGAGTTGAGCCTAATTCACAAGTGTAATGTTAATATTATACCTTATGTTCTGACGTGGGATGGTATTGTAACTACATACCATAAAGCATGCTCAAAGCGACTTGGAGTGGGAAAACATATTGAAGTTTATATCCAATCTGTGATCTTGAAGTGAACTTTTGAGAGCATCTCAATCGACTTCAGACGTACCAGTACGCTAGTAGACGGTAGCAGGGAACTGATTGTCCAAAATGCAGTTGAAAAGCTGTACATGATGGATGGGGTAGTGGATGACCAGAATCACCAGGAAGACACCACAGAATAGAAGAGATAAAAGGTTGTCACACAAAATTCCATTAAATTTATTTATTTATTTGACTGCCCCTCTTGACTGCCTCAACGCCCCCCATTTGCCTCTGGATCCGCTACCGCCCCCAAGGAAAGCTCCGGCGCCTACTGGGGGCGGTATCGTCCCCGATGGGAATCTATGACTTAGATCTTTCATTTATTTAATTTTTTCAAAATTAGTTGATCATTTATGCAAACATCATGCTGACTTTTTTTGTATTTGCAAACTTTAACTTTAAGGTTGTAGTGTTACAAAAATTTATTTTGCTTTAACCCTTCCAGTGTCCAGCCTGAAAAACTGGTTTCTACCCAGAGGTCAAGCTATTTTCTCCATATACTCAGTCAAAAAGATTCAATTTAGAACATTTTTGCCAAATAATTAATGAAAGGAATTATGGCATGTTATATGCCAAATTACGCATTTAATTCTGGATTTTCTGAAAGTATAATATTTAGCAAAAAAAAAAAGACTACTAGTTATATTTTAATAGAACATTTTTAGTCAGTAAAAAATATATCTGGCAATACAAATTAAAATTTATTTTAAAAACACTTAACTTCACTCGAAGGTTTTTTTTTTTCACTATAGGGATGCAGCAACTCGAATTTGTTTTGGTAAAAAGTTGATGAAATTTTTTACAACTAACAAAAAGAAATTTATACATAAGCAACTTAAAATCAAACTCATCTTCACTGTTACTAATTTCATCATTTGGCTCCATTTTTATAACCACTAAAAACAGACTAAGTTTAAAATAATAATTTTAATTAAACAGTGTTGTACTATGAAATGTACATGGACAATAGATTTTCACATGTAAAATGTAAAGAGGAAAGATATCTGTTTATAAAGCAGTTATTGTCGCCATTCGAGTTGCTGCATCAAACCAAGTGGCGACTGAGGGTCGCCACTCGATAAATTTTTTCACCAGCTGTGGCTAATTGCAAAGGATTAATAGATAGAAATGATTATAAAGCACATGAATAGAAGGGCTATTTATTTCTGAATAACAAAAAAAAGTAATTTTCCTGTTTAAAGTAAACATTTCTTCCGTTTTGTATTTTTTTCTCCGTACCATACTTTGAGAAAAGTCCAGGCTTGTTGCAGAACCCAATAAACAAGTCAGCTTTTTAGAATATTTTTTATAAATAACTAATGAACGATCATGTTATATACCAAATTAAAGAGAATAATTCTGAATTTTATTAAAAGTAAAAAATTTGAACATTCTTGGCTATTGATCTAAGGGACCTGGGTTCGAGCCCCGGGTAAGGCATGGCTGTTTGTGTCGTTTTTCAGCTGAGGGCCTGCCATCCTCTCAGACCTCTGTGGTAAGCAGCTGCTTGAGGAGGTATTTATTTTTATATGTAGAAACATTAATTTTAATGACTTTTTTTATAGTGGTATACCAAAAAGTAGGTGCATATTTCATAATTACTTCCATTTTTAAAAAATAGTATTTTGTTAATTATCAGGAAATTTTAGAAACTTAGGAAAAATTTATTGATAAATAAAATTGTAATTGTAGAAAAATAGTTCGAATCAAACTTCTGGGCTTAAATTATGGGATTGTTTCAGCATAAGGTAATGTTAATAAATTGGCAATACCTTATATCACTTCTAAGGAATAGCAATCGGGTGGCTTTAACAAATTATATATGTCATAGTTTAATAAAGTATGCATCAAATGAAAAAAGAAAATATTTATCAAGTGTGAATTTATATATTTTTATAAGATATGTATTAAAAAATTAAACTAATTTTTATTTTTTTTAAATCAATTTTTTTTTTACTAAAACTGGATATATACCTCCTTGGCCTCTCGTTTCGAATTCTGCAAATGTATACAGATGTCCTGGACACCGGAAGGTTAAAAGCAAGATAATTTAAAACTGGATAATGAGCTGTGGAGAAATTTAAAATATTTAAAAGCAAACAATTTATTTTAACCACTGAGCTACTATCAGCTACAGTAGTAGAATAGTTGTAGGCGAAGTTGAACTTTTGACAAACAACAGTAAAACTTGATTTAAATATTGCAAATTCTGCATACAAGTTATTAAAATGAAATTGGGAAATTCATTACTTTAATTGAAAATAGTACTAAGTCTTATTCAAAAATCAATTTTTAGCTATAATGCCCTAATCAGATGTCTTCTAAAGTAGCTACCATAAGTCATATTTGCCTAATGATTTAATTTTCAGTCACTTCAAATTATTCATTCTAATTGCAGTATCTATTTGAGAAGCAATATAAATAATTCTATAATGTATACGATATCTACCTTCTGAATCTGAGAAAAGTCGCAATTCATGTGAATTACTACCAGAGTCAATGAAATATTTTAGAAAATGCTCATTATTTTCTGGTTCAACTTGATAATAATCATTGGACTATTTGGAGAACATATATTTATCTTTCTAAAACTATATTTCATTAACAAAATGTAATAAACACATCAGTGCTTTCTGAATGCAATATATAAATAGCTATCTGTATAGTCTTAACAAGATGGGAATAGGGGCTTCACAAGCCCAAATTTACCTTTTGATATTGGGTGTATATCGATAGTCTTTAACACTTGCGCAGTAAAAGTTTCAAAATAAAGCGTGATGTTTGCCTATTGATACCATGCTGCTATGATGTTGGCAATACGTGATCAAAGAAATATTGATTTTTTCCCCCTCTTCATATTTCTTTTGTAAAAGATAGGTAATGGATAAAAATAATTTTGAAACACTAAAGTAGTTTTTATTGCTAAATATATTAAAATGTAGCAGAAACATATATGGCTGTATTTTCTTGCAAATCACTGAAATTCTCCAATAAAAAAATGTTTCTTTGACATCTGATTGGTTTATTGAGAGCACATTTGGATATATTTTTTAGTAAATAACTGCTCACTAGAGTCAACTAATATGATAGTGGTAGGATACTGAGCTTTGCCTTTTGCTCTCAGGCACTGTGCTAATGGCAGTTTGAGCAAGAAGAAAGGGTTATTTTCTGATTGGTCATGTTGAGGAATAAAATGAAAAACTTCCATTTTATTTAGGAGCTCTGAAATGTCTGTTTTGCATATATATATAAATAAAAGTTAGTTCAAACTGTGATATATTTAAAATATTCTATTTTTTATGGTGCTTTGTGAACTGCATTTTCAAGGTTGTGGCAGCATAATGTTTAAATTAGTAGTTCTCAAACTTTTTCACTTGTGACCCCCCCCCCCCCCCTAACTGTTGATGGAATTCTTCGTGTCCATTTTTTATGGTTGGTGGAATTTGTCCCATACATTCTTTTACTTTGAAAGTAACTTGGATTGAGGTTAGAATATTCTCACAGCAGAATGCTCTGGACTAGGGGTTCTCAATGTGGGGTGAGCGGTAAAAATTTTTGGGGTACACTGTGAAAGCTCAAAAGTTGCCAGATATACAGTTGTATCAATAATTTGACCTATCATAGTATATGTATGGTAGGTAGTCATATAATTCTGATACGACTGCGTATGCTATATATATATATGTTTTATTTTATTCCCATTGTTATACTATAGGTTTATACAAGGGGTATGCCAGTTACATACACATTTCCAGGGGGTATGTGAAGCATGAAAGGTTGAGAACCACTGCTCTAGACAGCAGTATAGGTGCAGCACCAGAACATTGTGGTAAATTAAGGTGCCTGCAGTGGCTAATTGAAGAACCAAGGGAGAGAAGTTTGTGTGAATTAGCTTGGAACACACTGCAGGGTAAAAGAGTAGTGGGGGGCTTAAGGTGAGTATTTTCATGTAGTATAGGATATGTTACTATCACTCTCTTGTTGGAGAGGCATAACAGAGTGGGAGAGAGTGCAGGAAAAAAATTTGTGATTTAGTTAGTGAAGTGACCATTTATAACATATTGAATAGTAACCCTCATTTTTACAATGAATGAAGTAGATTGGTTTATGCATTACACATTCAATTATATCCAGCTGCCTTTTAAGGTATTCGTGAGCAACAGTTTTAGAAATGCTGATTTAAATATTAAATTGTTAGTATTATGCTTGTTGTTTGGCAGTGACATTCCTATTAAATATTTGAATAACACTTTGCTTAATTTAAGCAAAATTTACAACATGTATGAAACAAGTTCTGTCTTACTAAACATTCAATCACTATTAAGCTTCTTAAATAACAGGATGAAGATAGGTTGTATAGCAAAAATTGTCTTGAGCTGGGTGGGATCTGAACCCATTACCTCTTGATGGCATGACAGGTGCTCTGACCAGTGATCAATCTTTCCTTTGCTACTATGTTATGCTACATACCACCTGGTCAATCACTGTCTTTGAGTGCATTTGGAGGCTGTATCTTCAGAGCTATCCCAGGCATGTGCATGTCTCCCCTCCCGAGCTTCCTGGCTATAATTTTTTTGGCGAGAAAATCTTATTCTCTTATGCTATGATCACTAGTTCCTTGTATTTAGCCAAATTCACTTTCATCATTGCAATTTCACAGCACATAATTGATTTACTAAGTATTTAATCCTTATTAAGCTGTTTGAGTAACAGAATTAAGATGTTACTTAACATCCTGTGAAATCATTTGTTTAAATTTGAGGTACTAGTGATCATACTAGAAGTGAAGCTGATTCACTCACAAAAGAAAATCAGTCGAGAAGCTCTTGGAGCAAGGCTGGTCTTGTGCACATGCTTGCAATGGCTCTGAAGAAATTGTCCTCAAATGCACTTCAAGACAGTGATGGCGACCTTCAGTGGGCCAGATGTGGATTTTTGAAAGTTCTGCAGGCCAGAACCTTACTTATTACATTAAACACTCTAAATTTACCCCCACACACGTCCAGTGCCCTGAGTAGATAATGAGTAAATGATTAATTATTCATTTATGCCTATATTTCAAAAAAGAATATTTTCTTTTTATAATTTTAATGAAAAAGCTTTTATTGTTAATTAAAATTAGGATTAAATATACAAGAAACTGAAAATAAACTGCATAACTGGATAAAAAGTAAACACATTTTAATGGTTTTAATATCTACTCCCCATGCAATAACCACTAATAAAGCTGCTTTAGAAACATTGGTATCTTTCAAGAGCCAAAGAAAAATATTCAAATTTCAACCTAGCTCTATAAAGGTATTTTCTACATTAGCAGTAAGTTCATCGATACACCTGATTAGGTTGCTGTGGGATAAACTTATCATTTCTTTTCTGAACAAAACACACCAAAAACTGTTGGCAGGACTCCTTTACAATTTCACCATCAGAATAATTTTTGTAATATTTTGAAATTTTCTCACTGATAACAAAACGTACACTTACAATGGCATTGGAGTCTTCAGATCTTTGGGTAAATATATTTTGCTTGTTTTAATGCAGCCATGGGTTTCTCAAACGTTTTGTTTCCATGCTGGCATTGATAACACTGTTATACAAAAAAAAATCTTTTTTCTAAGTAAAAGTTGCATGATTCTTAAAGGTTTTTTTAGTGCAGACTTCAGATCTGTGCTTAGATGTTTTCTATCAGGGATAGTTTTCAAGTTAGACTATTTTTAATTCCTAGATTTACAATGAATAATAATAGGGGAAAAAAGAGATTATTCTTATCATCCTTAGTATTAAAATAATTATAGATTTATACAGAAAAATTTTCAGAATATTATACAGAATAATTAAATAACAAAAATACCAAATGTAAATCATTTTTTTTTCTTTTGTTTATCTGTGCTGTCTCTTGAGATTTCAACAAAAATCAGCTAACATTGTAGGCATCCACTTCCCTTTATATCGCTTTTCAATTGTCGAAATATCATCTTTGTGAAACCTCTCACCATGTTCATCGGAGACATCACTGCAGCTTTCCAGAAAGTAGTCCAGATGTGAATGTAGGAAGTACACTTTCAAAGATATGTTACATCCTAAATCCCGATATGCATGTAGCATCTGGTTTGCTATTTCTTTATAATCTTTAGACCTCTTTTTTCCAAGAAAATTGTAACTTTCTTAAAACATGTCCAAGCAAGTTTCTCTTTCTCTGTTAAAGATTCGTCAAATTTCACATCTTTCTTCAGCTGTTTTATTTGAGGGCCAACAAATATGTCCTCTTTTATCTTTGCTTCTGAAAGATGGGGAGGGGGGGATTTTGTTAGGTAGACAAATCCTCTACCATATTTACCCACTGCCTTTAAATCCCCACATATTTTCCAATTGAAATCTGTATATTTAATGGATTTGAGCATTATATCCAGAATCTCGTATGATTCTTTTGCCATACTAGCATAGGCAACTGGAACAGAAGGCATTAAATTACCATTATGTAGTAAAACTGACTTCAAGCTAGTTTTGGATGCATCTATAAAGAACCTCCAATTCCGTGGGTCATGAGTAAAGCCTAAAGCTGTCATCAAACTGGCAATATCATTACAGAAAGTCAATTTACCATCATGTGCAACAAAATCAAATGCAACACAATTCCATTCTCTATTTCTATATAAAGTTATACTTGTACTAGGTTGGAGAAGATTCCATTCTTGCAACCTAGAGCCCAGCAGTTCAGCATTTTGTTTACTTAGCCCTAGATCACAAACCAAATTGTTCAGGTCTGCCTGTGTTAAAAAATGTGGAGTTAAATCCATGGTAACCTTGTAGGAAGGATCACTTCTTTCTAGAGGTAATTCATGTGCCTCACTCTCTTCATCAGTACTTTCTTCATCTTCTGTTTCCTGGCTTGGAGTTAGTGAAACTGGCAAAGTTTTAGGATGTGGTACTGGCCGTATTTGCAGAAGATAAGTTGGCATAATCGATATGTCTCTTACATTTTCTGCTGGTAAAGCCCTGGATACTAGTTATGCAGAAGTAGCAATCTGTGGAATGGTCTCTTGGTTCCCTTCATTTCATAGATACAGCAAATAACATGGTGTTACCTTTACCCTTCCACCAGTTTATTAATTTCACATAGCAAGTTGTTCAACATATTTGAGGGGCCCACTGCTTATCCTGATCTATTTTACATCCAAAGTAATGTTTGTATGCTCTCTTTATTATAGGTGACATTTTTTTCTTGTCTTACAAAGGTGAACTCTCCACAAATATAACAGAAGTTGTCTGCCTTATTTTGACATTTTCGGCTTTTGTATTCTAGAAAATGTTAGGACATTTTCTAGAATACAAAAGAAAAAAAATAACAGAAGTATTAACAAACCTGTCATGTTAACTACACAAATATTGTCATAAAATATCTTTACATACCCTAGATTCCACAAATATCTTGTCATTTACACGTTTTTAAAGTAAACTACAGAGGCAGAGCAGACTAGTAGTTATCTAAACTATGAATAGAATAACATTGTTGCCAACATGTGAGTATAAACTATTGCAAACAAGTCAGTGTTGCCAACTTTTTTTATATACATTTCCTGATTTTTCATTCCCCAAGTAATAGTATGAAATTTATGTGTTATATCTCCATAACTCTAAAACTAGCCCTGATGGGCCGATTCTGATCTCAGATTTCAATTTCCCACACCAAAATACTTTAGGAACACATCAGTTAACCAAAGAAAATTTTCCCTTGTAGAACAGTGTAACCTTCATAATTAGAATGTTTACCTCCAATATAGTGTCTACTTGAAAGAAAGCTGAGCAGTTTAATCTGGAGCTGAGTGGTACATTCAGGAAACTTGATCTACCCCATGGGCAAATTCTGCGACGTGGTCATGTTACTTCTATACCCATCAGCAGCCAATAGTGATTCAATACTTGTAAATCAATGATTAACTGTGAATTCATTTGTCTAAAAGTTCTGTCTTAAGCTATAAACAAAGTTCGTAATTTAAATTTAGTCCGTCCCATGGCTGAGTGGTTAACGCGCTTGGCTACTGATCTAAGGGACCTGGGTTCGAGCCCCGGGTAAGGCATGGATGTGTGTGTCATTATTCTGCTGAGGTCCTGCCATCGTCTCAGATCTTCTACTGTGGCATATAAACGGACAGGCTCCTGTCAGACCTCTGTGGCAAACAGCTGTTTGAGGGGATATTTATTTTTTATTTTTTTTTTTAAATTAAATTTAGGTTACTAAAGAACACTTTCAAAACTAGTGTAAAAGGTCAATTGGGAAGGAAAGAAAAGTTGCTATTCCACAAAGTACTTTAAGAGTAAGAGATAAAAAAAATTTAATTATTTTTGTAGCAACATTTGCAGACCACTTGAAAAGTTTTAGCAGGCCATGGATTGCCCTGTATATGATATAACATCATATACTGCAAATATGTATGGCTGGTATATAGCATAACATCAGCAGCCACAGCACCTGGCTCAAGACAATGTTTCTTCTATACCCACCAGCAGCCATAGTGATTCAATACTTGTAAATCAATGATTAACTGTGAATTCATTTGTCTAAAAGTTCTGTCTTAAACTCTAAACAAATTTGTGTTAAACTGCATTGAACATGCAAGTGAAACAATCATATAAAGCTCCAACTTGGGAGCTTTGTTATTTTATGTTCAGTACTTTAGCTGTTGAACTTTAAATACATATTTTAGTTGTGTGGCAAAAAAAAAAGCCCTAAAATGATTCTTTTACATGGAGAGATAATAGATGCAGGCCGAAGTTAGGCAAATGCAAGTCACTACTACAGATTATGAAACCAATTTCAAAATACCTGAAATGTGTAATGAAGACCCATCCAAGTTTTTTAGGGTCACTCCTACACCAGATATTAAGTGATCCTAACTGCAAAGCACAGGAACTTGGTTCAGAGCTTGCAGCATCCACATATATCACTTTTTATTATCTTGTGTTTGTCTGGTTGAAACTGGGTTATGAATTTCTGATTTACATTTCTACCCATAATACAATGTGGTGATAACTAGATCTCTTCATCAGACCTTCAGTCTCTACAAACTTTCCACACACACTACTGTCGTTAATGTTGATGAACTATCTTTTTAACTATCAGAAGTTGCCCCCTGTAGTACCCTTGCAAGTTGCAACTTTTATCATGTAAGTCAAAATTGGCTGAAAGAGATTCCATTTATCACATATTAACAATGAATAAAGAGTGCACGTGATCACAAAAATATTTGGATATATGGATAACATTGTGCCACAACATCTTACTATCAAGCTTGTAAATTTGCTCAATTGTGCAGAGCTATGGCAGGTAAGCTACAGTGATAAAAATTTCTATGTTTTTGTAGCAGTTTAAACAAGAAAACATTTTTCACTTTTTCCTTTCTCTAGGTGCAAGTCATGGTCATGGAAACACCAAGTCCGCAATGTGTAGGTAGAGAGTTTGTTCGCCAGTATTACACATTGTTAAACAAAGCACCACTGCATCTGCATAGGTTAGTTTTATGTTCTTTAAACTATAACAGTTTTTACTAATAATATATCATCAGTATTTAAAGTGACTATAATCTTATTTCATGTCACATTCATTTGAGCTTATCCTATTGAACTTCTGTATGTTTTTTTAAAGCTCTGATATATACCTAGTTGTTCCTTCATACCTTATACTGTTCTTAAATGGTAAATAAGTTTGCTAATTTGTTGGGATCTTCTTTGCACATGTTCTTTAAACCACAGCAACTTTTCTCCTAAAAGCAAGCTCCTGTACATGATGAGGGGATCATCCTCTGTAGGTCCATCTGGTTCAAGTATCTTCACGAGGTCCTTAACACTTGCCTGCATGTTTGCCATGCGCTGCAACATGTGTCCCTGGAAAAGAGGATTCTAATAGTTGCTCAGGTGGCCTCTTCTGTCTCACCAAACTCATGCCTAGTGGTGTCCTCTTTGACCTGACTTGCCATAGCAGCCTATTTGTCATGGGGATGAATAGCACTTTAGAGGACCACCGCTGCATTCTGCTTTGGCCTCTGCTACTAGGTTTAACTGCGCAGTGTGTTCCCTGTCTGGGCACAGGTTGTGAGATTCCTTATCTTCATGGTACACAAGATTTGCACCCCTTTGTTTGGGATTGGTTCCCATGCAGCCTTGACATCCCCACATTAGGCTCCACAGTGGGTGGGGACTGTAGTGTAACACCATCAATAATCATTCAAATAAAATGCCTGATAGGAATTCAGGTGACAGGCAATAAATCTAATTGCCAACAGTTTTCAATTTTTAAGTTTGAGCATGAATAGTGATAAATTTAGATTTAGTGAAAGCACTGAAATATAAATCTTAAGCAATTAATCTTAACACAATATCCATAAAATATAACAGTTTATTCAAATCACAGAATCAACCAAATACAGGTCAGGAAATGCTGACACAAGTCAAACATCTTAAAACAAGCTGATACATACTTTATCTCACACACTGATCTCTCATACGCTCTTACTACTGGCTCTCTCCACTCTAGAGCTCCACTATACTGAACTTAACACTACTTCTTTAACCTTTCCAGGGTCTGCATCAATTATATATGTTGACAGAATCCAAAATCAGAGGCCCAAGACAGCTATATCATTTTTAGTACGTGAAACTTCAATTTTTTTAAATGTGAATCAAAGTTTGAAAAATTTCATTACATATATCTTATAAAAATGCATAATTCAAACTCGAAAAAATATTACTTTTTCCATTTGATGAATATTAAGTAGTAAAAACAGTAAAATTGCTTGGCCTCTGGATGTAAACCAGTTTTTCAGGCTGGACCCTGGAAAGGTTAAGAACTCTACTGACACATGTCTGCAGTCATGTGTCAATGAGCCACATCTGCATAACTGATCATCTGTCATGGATGATGCAAGCAATTGTGACCTTGGCACTCGCAGTGCTGGCTGCAGTTAGTAACGCTCAACCGAAACAAGTTGATGCAACTCAAAGCTGTCAGAAGGGAAACAGTGGATGGTTCAAATTAAAACGTAAGGCTCCCAAATAATAATTATAATGTAAATAAAGTAGCTGGTTAGGTAACCCAAATGTGAAAGTGAACCATCACAACAGGCAGTGAAATCTTTAAAATTTTAATGATGAAAATTTTTAATCATTCTCAAAATAATTGATCTGCCTCAAGTGCAAAACAGGCTCACTGTGAAAGGCCTATCTTCCTTTTTTTTTTCCCCAATCAATTTCTCATCATTAGAGGTATTTTTTTTTCTTTTTGCAATAAAAACAAAATTGTTAAAAAAATTATCAGTTTTTCTGGCATCCCAAAATATACACAAGTGGAAATTGAAAAAAGAATACCATTAACAATTGAAGTGTAATCTATGAAATTTATTTAGTAGAAATAACTTGTTGAGAAAGAACAGTAATCACATGGGTGAAGTGATTCAATGTTTATTTTACCTTTTAATGAATATTACATTTTACAGAAGGCACATTTTGATAAGGTGTTGAACCTCCTCAAGCAACAATGCAAGCTTCCAATCTGGCATGCAATCGGTCGTACAAATGCTGGATATCACGCTGAGGGATACCATTCCATGCGCTTTCATCTTGGATGCATAATTCAGCGATGGTCATTGTCTGCGGAAGAGTCTTTGTCCGATCCAGTCCCAGGCATGCTTGATTGGAGACATGTCCAGAGAGCATGCTGGCCAAGAGAGTTGGTGCACTGCCTGAAGAGCATGTTGAGTTGCCCTAGTGTAGTGTAGGTGGGCGTTATCCTGCTGGAATATCTCATTTGGGATTACACTCAAATATGGCAGGATGGCTGGCTGTACGATGTCATTGACGTACGTATTGTTATTCAGTGTATCCTGTACAAACACCAGACATACGAGAGTGATAGCTAATCGCTCCCCACATCATGATGCCCTGTATGTCGCTGGCGGATGAACGATAGAAGCCGCTCACCTTGTTGCCTTCGGACACGTAAAATACCATCAGACGCTCCTAAGCAGAATCAGCTTTCATCACTGAAGACCAGAGACTGCCATTCTTCCCTCCAATGAACTCGTTCTTGAAACCACTGCAAACGTGTTTGACAGTGACAAGGTGACAGTGGTAACTGTGCCAGCAGCACTCGTGCTCATAGTTCTGCTTCCAAAAGTTTTGCTTATTGTTCTTGTAGACACCCTTGGTATGACAGAGGATCAAATTTGTGATGCTGTAGCCGTCCGCCCTGCTACTACTGCCCTCCTGATATGCCGATCCTCTCGTTCGATTGTAACTCTGCGTTGCTTGGAACCACGTCTGCGAGTGTGCAAATGCTCTTCTGACCATGGATGCTGCCATCGTACCACTGCTGATATCTCTCGTCCAGCACAGTGTGCAATTTGACAAAAAGAAAAACCTGCTTCCCGAAGACACTATACGACCTCACTCAAACTCCATTAACTGAACAAAGGTTGCATGCCTGCATAATCCAGGCATGATAGCTTCTTCAAAGAGCACTGCACAACATGACACAAGACAAATAACTTCTTTCTTCATGCTCTAGTCCAGGCATGGCCAACTGTTTTTGCCCCCGGGCCGGATTGGAAAAAAAATATTTTCACGGGCCGGATTGGAAAATAAAATATTTTCACAGGCCGGATGAAATATTAAAATTGAAAAATGTTAAGCAAAACATTTATTTCTTTAAGTAAACAAAATTTTATTATGAAATTTGTTTATGAATAATTGTAAGTAAAGCAATACAACAAATTAACATAATAACTAATGCGACGTGTTGAGGCGGTTTGCATCGCTTATTATTTTTTTAATATCTGGTTCTATACTTGTAGTAGCTATTCTTAACACAGCCTCCAAATGTAAATCATTCAATCTTGATCTTGTTGTACTTTTATTTAGATTCATTAAAGAAAAGGTTTGTTCACAAATATAAGTTGAGCTAAAGATTACTAAATACGTCTTGGCAAGTTTTTTTAAATTTCCATATTTTTCGTTATTCAATTGCTTATAAAAATTACACAAATTTTCTTGCTCTTCTCGATATTTCTCATGTAATAATTCATCACATTGTAAATTAATTATTTCTAATTGTATATCAACAGGAACGTCATCAACTTGTACAGAAAATGGATTTCGGATAATAGATAAAATTTTATCAATTTTTTTGAAGCAATCGAATCTCTGCTCGAAATCTGTCATTAGTGCAAGGATGTTTTTATTAAATGTTTTTAACCTTTTCTTTTAAAATATTTGCTTAGGTCATTCGTTTATTACTCATTCGTTTCTCTTACGGGCGGACGACGTACCTAAGTGTGAGTTTTGTGACACCATTTTAACCATCAAACACATTTTAATATCGTGTCCATGTTTTAACTTTGAACGGCGTTTGTTTTTTAATTTTCATGATTTTACGTCCGAGCCCCTTACACTCGGACATTTGTTAGCTGATCATTGTTGTTTTAACGCTGTCTTTCAATTTTTACAATTTACAGGTTATTTTACTCGTCTATAATTTTACTCTACTGATTGTTTACACCTGGTTACTTTTATTTGTACAAAATATTTCTACATTTGTTTATTGTTATTCACTGCTTGTTATTTTATTATTCTACATTTGTCTCGTTAAATTCCTAGTTTATTTTTAAAAATTGGTTGAGGGTTCCATGACTTTTATCTTTTTACATCTTGGACATTCGTTTGGCGCATTATAGCCTTAGTTGCTAATGCGCCATTAAACCCTAAACAACCAACTTTTAAAATATTTAAAGATATGGTCTGTAACGTTGGAAAATGATCAAATTTACATTCAGCCAGAATTGTAGAAAAAAGGCTAAGCTTCATTTTAAAAGCTCTTAATTTCTGTATTAAATCATGAGCAAATAAATTTTTTCCTTGTATACATGTGTTAAATTCGTTCAAATGTGTGAGAATATCCAAAGAAAATGCTAAATCACAAATCCAATTATCTAATAATTCAGGAAAATCCTCATTTTCTTTAAGCATTAAAAATATTTTTATTTCCTCTTGAAGGTCCCACACACGTCTTAAAACTTTTCCCAAACTTAACCAACGGATTTTATTGTGATATAGTACATCTAAATGACTGGTATTTAGTTCTTCAAGGAGATCAATAAATTGCCTGTGATTTAATCCTTTTGATCGTAGGAAATTCACTAATTTCACAACTACATTTGTAACATGATCGATTTTTAAAATATTTTTGCACTATGCAAAAATATTTTACTCACCTGCTGGCAACGTCGCTTGAACATCGAGTGCAGATGAGTATAAAAGTTTTAATTCTTTATAACGGAATCTTTTTTAAAAAATATAAAAGTATCGAGAATTCATTCGATTAATTACTAGAAGTTAAATGTTAATATTGAAAAATTGTTCGCGGGCCACATAAATTCATTACGCGGGCCGTATGTTGGCCATGCCTGCTCTAGTCCTTAAATATGTGCTGTGTACATTTGTGTGTTGTCGTCCTCAGTGACATCATTATTTCATCCAATGACTTTTGATCTTGTGTCACAGTTTCTGCTGCCCTTAACTATTAACATATAATATGACATTTCTACAGCAATTCCTTCTGGATGTTTTTTTCAATTTCTGCCAATGTATTAAACTCATGAGATACATAATGCATTTAGTAGTATTGTCAATTCCATGCAGTAATGTACCAGGAAAGTTGTATAAAATATATATTGTTCTTGAAATAATAGGATCTCACAGATAGACCTGGTGGCAGTATGTTAGATAAATATAAAGGAAAAATTGTTATTAGCCAGGTGGAATCTGAACCCACGATCTCCTGATAACATGCCAGGTGCTCTGGCTACTGGTAGCACAGTGGTCAGAGCACCTAACAGGTTATCAGGAGATGGTAGGTTCAGATCCCATCCAACTAATGACAAGTTTTCCTCTTATATTTATCTAACATATATCATTCTAGAGTATTATTCTGTTAAAAACCTAAAATTATGAATGGTAAATAAAGAAAAGAGTTGAACATTTTTCTATGCCTTCAGCAAGCAAATATTGAAATAACTTACGTAATTCTGAATAAGAACTTTGCTATAAGAAATTGTATCATTTTCATGTCAATTTTTGTGCAATTTATAAGCTTCATATCAGCAAACATTCTTAAATTGAACCTTGATACGTCGAAGAATATCTGTATGTAATAATAATGAAATTTAGATCAAAGTATTAAACTTAATATCATCATCATCAAGCAGCCATGGGCTACAGAGGTCCAACCAGATTGTGCAATTTAGTTCTCCAAGAATATCTATTCCTGTCCACTCTACATCAGTTCTAAATAAGGTCCTCCTGTTTCAAATTGTCTGCCTGCTCATCCTAGGCCTCCCCCTGCTTCTGAGGCCTTTAGGCACATTGTTCATAACCCAATTCCCTAATCTATAATTTGCATACAGGCAACATGGCCAAACCAATGGAGCCTCTCCCTCGACAATATGCTGCTCAAAGGATGTTGCTGATTCCTTTGCCAAACCTCTTCATTGCTTACAAAATTGAACAGCCTTACCACGTCTGCACTTCTTGGGCACGTCACTCGCAGACATGCCCAAGATACTGTGTAATCATCTAGAATCAAGAGCATCAAGGCACTTGAGCTAAAATAAGCTCATGTCTTATCACTCAAATTTTGTCTCCTCTGCTCCTTTTTCCTAAAAGAGTACTGTTAGTTTCAAGAAAAGCTGGTTTAAAACGGTCCCATTCTTCAACTTCAGTAGTAAGTAAACCATGACTGTTATGACTAAGTAACCTATCATGGTAAGCTTTAGCTATAACTGGGTCTTTCAGTGTTAAAGGCAACTTTTTTAACCTTAGCACAACACTTCTTACACCTTCCAGGGTCAAGGACGTCTATAGACATTTTTTGTACAACAGATGAAACTTCGATTTAAAAAATAAAAAATTGCCGTTTGAAAATATTCTTATGTATATCTTTTAAAATATGTAACTGAAGGTTGAAAAATATTTGCTTTTTTCATTTGATGCATATTTTATTAAACTAAAATATAATTTCATCTGATTGCCATATTTTGGGAGTGTTACATGGTATTGCCGGTTTGTTTGTTAACGTTACTCTGTATTGAAGCAATCACCTCATTTAAGCTCACAAGTTTGATTTGAACTATTTATTTTCAACATATTTTTCCTTAAATTTTAAAAAAATTTAAAGATTCAAAAAAGAAAATCTAAAAATTAACAAAAACGAAATGTTATTTTTAAAAGTAGAAGATTTTGGAAGTAATTATGAAATATGTACCTATTATTTTTGGTACACCACTGTAAAAGTGTTATTAAAATTAATAGTTTACTATAATGCTCATATATTTTACTTCAATAAAATTCAGAATTAAATACTCTTTAATTTGGTATATAACATGACCTATTTCTGTTGATTAGTTATTTATTAAAAATATTTTAAAGTTGACTTGTTTATTGGACTCTGCAACAAGCCTGGACTTTTCTCAAAGTATGGTATGGAGGAAAAAATTACAAAGCAGTAGAAATGTTTACCTGAAAGAAGTTTTTTTTTGTTGTTATTCAGAAATAGCTTTTCTATTCATATTTCTCTACAAAAAAAAGTCCTATTAAAATAAAAACTAGTTGTTTTTAAGGCACTTGAGCTTATTTCGGAAAACAAAGTACCAACTTCAATATGCTGAAAACCCAATGGTTCATGCGCACCTTGACAATGTATGCAACACGGAGATACCACCCCTTCCTGCGGCATGGAATCGCCTGTTGCATCAACAGCCAAGCGCGCGCACACACCCGTCAGTCAATGTCGCTATACACATGCACAGATACGACTATTTAGCCGGATGACAAACATTTAACACCGACAGCCTGAAGATGCCATAGGAAAGAGTGGCAAAACATGTAGCATTAGTAATGAGACTTATTCTTTTTAGAAAGTTTTTATGGTTGGCTATTGCTTTTACCATGTGAATTTTCTTGATGTGTTTCCTTTAAAGTTTAAATGTTCAAATAGTGAGGATAGTGCAATTATGAACTTTGTACCAGTGTAAGCCTAAACATCCTATTCCTATGATGGATTAACAACTTTAGGTGAAGAAACAATTTTAAGCAGAACTGCATATAGTCAACTAATGCAACTTTATAAAGACTGGTAGCATAAGATATAACAGCTTCAGCTAACTTCATTGAGTTATGTTAATAAATGCACGTGTACCAGCCCAAAAAGGAACTGCTTTTATAATAGAACCATCACTCAAAAAGAATGTAGATGTCAACTATAAGTGCTGACTGCAATCTTAACAACTATACGAAAGAAGGATGTACCATCTAATAGCCACCGTATACAGCGTGTGTTAAAAATAGTGCTCAATCTTAAGGACTGGTAGCATTCAGCTAAACATCGCCAACAAATCCAACTGGTTGTGCCAAATAATGCAACTGTACCAGCCTCAAGAATACTGGTAAATACCCTTATATGGTTTTCTTTCACTCTAATTTGATTGTAAAAAGCATTATGTAGAGTAGAATAGTAACATAGGGTGTCAATGGAACATCAAAAGTTCCGAACTGCTATGCCAATAGGGCAGGTTTTTTGTGTAGCTAATTATTGGAATCTCTAAATTTGGAAATATTTTAGTTTAAGGATCTCTGATAATTTATGTGTAACAGCATTATCATGAAAATATTAAATTGTTACCAAAGTAGCTGTGTCTAACATCATTTTATTAATAAGCCTTGACATCATTTAGGTAGGAAGTATTTGAGTAAAAAAATTTAAGTATTTAAAAAAGTACATAGTTTTATCTAATGAAAAGTATGCATTTTTGCTCTCAGCCTTTTTTTTTTTGCATGTACTAGTGGTTTAATTCTGTGAGTGCTTATGGTGAAAATTTATTTTTCAGTTGATTTATTTTCATAGTAGAATTAATATTCCCAATTATATGAGGGGCGGGGATGGCTCAGTCGGTAGCGCGCCAGGCTCGTAATCTGTAGTTCCCAGGTTCGAGTCCCAGCTGGGTCAGCATTGAGATTTATCTCCGCAAAATTCCCTGCCCTGCCCACTGTCAGTAGGGGACACCGATGGGCTTGGAAAGACCGCCGTCCGTCGTATGGGACGTTAAGCCGTGGCCCCGTGTGTGGGAGAGCCATACCCTGTGCACGTTAAAGAACACGCTGAATGGCCTTGACAGGAGGCTACCATCTGTCTCCCAACAGCTGTTCCAGTGGGTCCCCTCCCCCAACCTTCTCTGAGCCTTCGGGGTCCATGTGACCTGGCCATTTAGCCCATTGTGTGCAAAAAAGTGCCGCTCAGAGGTAAAACAACCCAATTATATGAAAAGTGCATTTTTAGCATGATTATTTCCAAAGAATGAGGATTTAAAATCAGTCACTCCATTCCAAATTGGAATGGGCACACCACTGGTATTTCGTGTGAAGAGTTTAAACCAAAATGTTATTCCCCCTTCTCCTTGTATTGATTAAGATTGAACAATATTACTCTGTTGTACAAGCTTTAACTACAAATATATATATATAAAAAATTTCAGTTCGAGTCAGAGAACCAGAGTGTCATATACATTATTTTCACTAGAACTTGTGGCTTCCTCAAGAAGAGCTTAACTCTACAGTTGTCAAATATGAAGTATATTTTAGCCTTCAATAGGTGTTGAAAATTCAACAGCTGCCACTTCTAAGGTTTAAACCATTACCCCCCCTCCCCCCAATATAGTTGAACTGTAACTTGAAAGAAAAACCCTAATTGTGATATGGTTTTAATTCCAAAAGTAGATGTGTTTATTCAAACATGGAGCAGAGTATGATTTGAAGAATAATGTTTAACACATTTGTAAACGTTCATGACCATTGGACAAATAAGTTTGAAAATGTAGATTTGAGTAGATTACGTTCTTGAATTTATCTATAGTGATATTAGTGATATAGTATCTATAGTGAGGTGCGTATTATGCATAGTTTAGTCATTTCACAGCTTCAAATTTCGATAGTGGACAATATCAGTAAATATTCCAGCTTCCGTAATTCTTTGAATGCTGGACAAATATTGTTTTAAATACTTCTGATCCTGCTGTTTAAATTATCTGATGTATTATAAATGTTTAATACCTTTACTATTCCAGATTTTACAGTCATAATTCTTCATTTCTTCATGGAGGGCTTGACAGACCTGGGCAAGAGACTAAACCTGTTGTTGGTCAACAAGTAAGTGTGCTTCATAGGAAGTTTTGCTCAAAGCTATTTTTATGTCACATTTTCTTGATGTGGATACCAGATAAAGAACTTGTCAGCTTTTCAGTATTGGTGCTTAATGTGTGTCTTCTTTTTTGATGGTTTATCCTGTGCCTACTAAATCATCAGCATAATCTAAATCAGAAATTTTCGTATCTCCAGCCCATTTAAGGCCAAAATCTTTCCTTTGAAATTAATTTCGCATAACATAATCAATAACCAAAGAGAAAAGGAGACAAAATGCACCCTTATCGAACATCAGAAGTAATGCTAAACCAATTGCTACAAGCCTTACCAACTCAGTGTTATTATAGAGAGCTTTCATTATGTTAACTAACTTGTCTGGTATACCATATGATTTCACAATCAACCACAAATTATGACGATCAAGAGAGTCGATAGCCTTTTTTAAAATCAACAAAGCTAGCAACCAAAGGTTTCTGAATCTCTAAACATTTCTCAAAAATCTGCCTAAGTGAAAATATCTGATCCACACATCCCCTACCACTTCTGAATCCACATCGCTCATCATGCAATTGCCTGTCAACTAGATTCTTAATTCTATTAAGCACAATCATGGAAAGAACTTTACTTGGAACAGAGAGTAGGCTGATACCCCTATAGTTATCACAAGAACTGCGATCACCTTTTTTGAAAATAGGGATAACAATCTGCTATCTGGTAAAATCCTTAGGAACCATCCTTTGTGATAAAAGATATTCAAAATTTCAGTCAACCAAGTGGTAACCGAAACATTCCCAGCTCTAATCATTTCCATGGTATTTTCATCTACCCGAAGAAAAAAATTCACATCGTTTAGAGAGAAAAAAAAGCCGCCAAGGGAGTGTTTTTTTTTCTATTTCATAACCAGTTTAGAAAATCCCATGAATGGGAGGAAGCACAAGTCACTTTGTATAACACTGGCCGTATTTAAAATATATGATACTGAAAAGAATCATTAAAAGAAATAAAAATCATATTTCAGGTTGAATATTATTTGGGAGAAAAGTTCTTTTCAATAAATATATAATTTAACTATTTTTATTCATCGGGTTTTCCAAAATGAAGCATTAATTGTATAGTGAGATCTTTTTTTTCACCATAGTACATTGGAAAAGATTTATTAAAATCAAAATGCTTGTAAATTTGTTTATATTATTTATTTTCATAAAATTTGTAATTAAATTCTGTTTAATTTGGTATACAGGGTGATTCAGAATTCATCATCAATATTTAGTGGGGAGGAAGGGAATAAGAAAAGAAAGAGATTTCACATAGGAAAGTATGGGGGCAGACGAACGCATGGTGGTGTAGAGGGCGCTGTGTGTACACACCTCTCATACAGAAGCACAGCTGTTTGACGCGTGCAGTCAGTTGTCATTCGACAAGGTGAATTTGCAGAAGTAACATGAACCGGTATACGTGGAATGAATGTGCAGATATGCATGTAACTTACGGTGCGGCAGGAGAAAGATGTCTTCGAGCCAGGCAATTGTATGCAGCGCGCTTCCCAAACCGCCGTGTGCCACAGCATCAAATGTTTTCACGTATTCATCGCCAACTGCGTGAAACAGGATCGTTTGCTGCTAGTAATGTTAATCAAGGGAGGCGCAGATCGGCACGGACAGTAGCAGTAGAGGAAGCTGTCCTACAGGAAATCGAGGAACAACCTGGTGCTAGCACACGAGGTATGGCTAGGCAGTTTGGAATTTCGCAAGCAATAGCGTGGCGGATATTACACGATGAAGGGTTACATCCGTTTCATCTGCAAAGAGTGCAATTATTGGCAGCAGACGACCATCCCAAGCGTGTTATTTTTTGTCAGTGGTTCATGCAGAGAACAGCCGTTGATCCCAATTTCCCAACGTATGTTCTTTTCACCGATGAGGCGTTGTTCACTCGAGAGGGTGTCTTCAACACACACAATTGGCATGTGTGGGCTCATCAGAACCCACACGGTACAAGACCTGGAGCTGCGCAACAACGTTTTGCTGTCAATGTGTGGACTGGGATTGTCGGTGACTGTTTGTTGGGCCCGTATTTACTACCATCCCGTTTGGACGGTGCCAAGTACCTAACATTTCTTCAGACTGTGTTACTGGATCTTCTGAACGAGGTTCCTGATGGTAGTCTCCGGCGAATGTGGTTCCAGCATGACGGCACTCCTGCACATTTCGCAAATGCTGTGCGTGCTTACCTACGCAGACAGTTTGGTGGTCAATGGATTGGCCGCGGTGGACCGGTTTCTTGGCCACCACGTTCACCGGATTTATCTCCAATCGATTTCTTTGTATGGGGTGCAATGAAAAACATGGTGTACGAGACCCCTGTTGATAGTGATATGGATCTTGTAGCATGCATATCAGTTGCTGCCTCAAACATCCGGGAAATGCCAGGCATCTTCCACAGGGTCCGGCTGTCCATGCAACGCCGTTGTGAGTCATGCATTCTACACATGGTCGGCAGTTCGAGCACCTCTTGTAAGTCTGTACAATCAATGCAAAGAAATGTTACATGTAAGATAATAAATGTTTTTTCCTTGCCACTTCCTTCTTATGTGTTCTTTCCATCATTGAACTGGGGTCATTTTGCCCTACTACATGGCATATGCGCCCATGCTTTCCTATGTGAAATCTCCTTCGTTTCTTATTACCTACCTCCCCACCAAATATTGATGATGAATTCTGAATCACCCTGTATATAAACATGAACCTATTTCGGTTGATAGGTTATTTTTTTAAAGAATTCTAAAGTTGACTTCTTTATCTGACTCAGCACAATTGGCTAAAAGTCTGGAATTTTTTCAAAGTATAGTATGCAGAAAAAAAATTTCAAAATGAGCAAAATATTTACTTGAAATCAAAAAAATAATTTTTTTTCATTATTCAGAATTAAATTCCTTTCCATTCATGTGCATTAAAATCATTTCTGTCTTAGTTTTTTTTTTTAAATAAATTTTTGTTTCGCTAGATGCATTTTTTTTCTACATGACTCTAAGAAATTCCTACTGAAATAAAACAAGTAGTCTTTTTTGTTAAATACTTTTAGAATATCCAGAATTAAATGCTGATTAATTTGGTATATAACATGCCATAATTCCTTTCATTAGTTATTTGGCAAAATAGTTTTATAGTTAATTTTTTTTTTGGCTGATTATAGGGAGAAAATAGTATGGCCTTTGGATGGAAACCAGTTTTTCAGGTTGGACACTGGAAGGGTTAATAGAGCTTACGTCGAAATTTTAATATTTTTCTTTGGCTCTTGAAAAGTACTGATATTTGTAGCACAGCCTAAATTGTGGTATTGTATGTGGAGTTAATGTTAATTTCCATTAAAATGCTTTTAATTTTTATCTAATTACACTGTTTACTTTATATTTAATTCTAATTTTAATTAAAATAATAGTTTTTTCATTAAAATTAAAAAAGTACATGTTCCTTTTTCAAGTATATAGGCATATCTGAAAATTTAAATGTTTACGCATATTGTGAACTCGGGGCATTGGAATGAAGGTGGTGGGGGTTAAGTTTAGAGTGTTTAATGCAATAAGTAAGGATCTGGCCCACTGATGAGAAAAGGTTGTCTGTCCCTGCTTTATAGCATTGGTTCAATACTTTCTGGTATTAAATGTTCTTATAATTCCTGTAACTGATTAAAACTTTAAAGAAATATTTCTCTTGTAAACTTGTTAGAAATAAAAGGAATTGAAGGCCTTGCAGCAATAACGAGTCAGCTCCACTTTCTGCCATGAAGGAGGTAGCTCCAGGAGCTGCCTCTTTATTTCACTAAACCTAAAACATATGCAGCTCCAGCTGTTGGAAACCAAGGTAACTACCACTCAAAGCTGGCTCCTTCTTTCACCAAATAAAATGCCATATTTTTCTTTACAGGATAACACATATAAATGAGTAACAATTGGAGTTGCCTCCTTTTTGCTGCAAGCCCCTCAATTTTATAAGCATGTGCACATTTTCCATAATTATTTCTGATTTTTGGAGCTTTATAATAATTGAGACATTGAAGTCTTGTGTATTTATTATGTTTAGTTTCATTTTTTATATGTATTATCAAAAACGTTATTTAAAATTAATGTGCATTTATAGAGATTTGGTAAGGTAACAATTTGAGATAATTTAGTCTCTTTGTTAACATTTTAAGTGATTATATTTATTAGAATAATATCTTTTGCTGTAAATGACTGCAGTTTTTAATTTTTTTTTTATTGTGTCTTCTGTGAATGATTTTTCTATACTCAGACCTCTGTGGCAAGCAGCTGCTTGAGGGGGGTATATATATATATTACTATAGATTACAAATTGATTTGTAGAACATAACCATGTATCTGAATTTACAATGTATCTTAATTTTGTAATTTTCATTGCACGTAATTCAATTTTTCAACAATATATCTTATATGTCAATTCTATCTAAACAATCTATAAAAATACCTAGGTATTGTAATGAAACTAAACTGGAACAAACGTGACATTGAAAAAGTATATGACCCGGCATGGAGATTCTCCATACCTTCGCTTGAGAGATCGCATGTCAATATTCATATCAAATTTTTTGTCTTAGCATTCGTTTTGTGTCTATATTGGTAACACTGTTGCAGCCTTTCCCCAAGACCAGGGGGTACCACAAGGCTGCATCCTGAGTTTCGCTTTTCACTGTCAAGATCAATTTCATTACCTGACAACTTAGCATCTTTTGATCATCATCCAGTATGAGGGTCATTCAATGACAACTGCAAACTGCCCTGAACAATCTCACGGTTTGGGCAACGGCCATTGGGTTTTGGTTCTCCCCATAGAAGTGCTTGCTTGCACTTTTGCCGCAAGTGTAATCATCTGGATCCAGAGCTGCAGCTTGGGAATACCACCATTCAATTTGTGGCAGAGACGTAGTTTCTTGGTCTCATCATCGACATGAAATTGGGCATTTTACTGCACATTCGACATCTCAGGTGCAAGTGGCATTGAACATCCTCAAGGTCCTCTCTCTCTCTTGGGGGGTGGATCGATATTCTTTGCTCCACCTGTATCATGCACTTGTCCAGTTGAAACTGGACTACGGATCCCAGGTGTATGACTCCACCCAGGATTCGGTGAAGGTGAGGTGAACAAATCATCATTATATATTCGCTGTCAGCAGTTTTTCTTATAATATGTTCAAAATTGTGATCCCTGCCAGGCCATCCCACTTGGGACTGTTTTTGGCTCTCAGTGAAAAATGTTATACCAGAATTGGCCGACTGCCATTCATCCTTTCAATTTGCTGCCTCTCAGACCTCAACATCAGTCTCAATAGCGTTGCCAGTTGACAGCTGAGCCACTTCCACCATGGCTCACTGTTTCCCCTTCCTGCTACTTTTCTCTTTGCAGAACGAGGAAAGCCTTTACAACTGGCTGCATGTACCAGCAACACTTCACCAGCTACCATGCTGAGTATCCAGACTTCTTGCCCATCTTCACAGATGGCTCGAAGTCTGGCACATCAGTGGGATTAGCCATGGTCTGCAATGATAGTATCACAGCAGACCAGATCCCACAGTAGTGTTCTGTGTTCACTGTAGAGTTGTATGCTATCCAGGTGAATGAAGGAAGGGTGGTGCCACTCTGTGAGGAAGCATTTCTTGATGGTCATTGGCTAGGCATTTTGACATCACAGTGGGGAGACAAAGGTAAACAGAGCGTATAGAAGCGTATGGTAAGATAGATTTCTGTTGGCAGAAAAGTATGAAATTACAATTAGTATTTTTTTAAATATCTTAGGTCTATCTGACTATCAGGGAAATATTTATTGCTGTAGATAAGCATTCAGCAGCTGCTCATTAGGTACAGTTCCATGTTATGTCAATAATAACTAAGATATAGAACTCGGGAACATCTTAAGCAATAATTTTTTAAAAAAAGGTGACTGAAGACAATTTAAAGATCTGAAATCTATTTCAACATAAATAACACTGATTTCCATAAATTAAAGAAAAATGAGAAAAATCGTGATAATTCACCAAAAAACTGCAATTCTCATTAAACGTGTTCATGTAGCCAGTAAAGTAATGCCGAGTGAGCACATCATATGCAAATTAGTCTGGGTTGCGTAATCGGATTGTGGAATAAAAATGTGTGTTTTGGATTGGATTGTTATTTTGTGTTGTAAATGTGAGTAAAGAAATTCAAAATAGCCATTTTGTAGGAATGACCTTGAGACATCATTTGCCAAAATGAACTGCGGTGGAGAGCTATTGACCGGCTCAGAGCAGGCCAAAGTTAGTCAGACATGGCATGATCACTGAATGCGAGTCTTCTGTGGTCTGTAGACTGTGGAATCAATTTCTTAGCACGGATTCCGCATCTCGGAGGTTTAGCCGAGGAAAGGCTAGAGTTATGACCGCTGTACAAGAACGATATCTGCAATTAACAGCATGAAAGAGCAGGACATCTATTCCCTCTCAGCTACTATCCTCTCACAGCAGACACTGGGAGGATTGTATCAGCTTCTACTGTGCATAGAAGGCTTCATGAGGGAGGTCTACTCTAGAAGGCTAGTAATTTTTTATGCCCCTCACGTCACAAGAGAGAGCAGTTGAATTGGGCATGCGTGCATGTTAACTGGACAGAAGAGCAATGGAGATCCATACTGTTCACAGATGAGTTCAGATATTGCTTGCAGAGTGATTCCGGACATTGATATGGAGAGAACGAGGTGCCCACTATCATTCCATTAACATCCGTCAAAGAGACGGTTATGATGGAGGTAGCATGTCTGTTTGGGGTGGCATTTCCTTAGGTAGACGAACAGACCTCTGTGTTGATGAGTGGGAACTTCAATGCTCAAAGATATAGAGTGACATCCTAGACCCTTATGCACGTCCTTACACTGGTGCAGTAGGTGAAACATTTATCGTTCAAGATGATAATGCTCATCCACACAGAGCTCAACTAGTAGAACAATACTTTCAAGAGGAGACCATTATGTGCATGCAGTGGCCAGTTCAATCTCCTGACCTAAATCCGATTGAGCATGTGTGGAATGCTCTAGGGAAACGTGTTGCTGCCCTCAACCCACCACCTGAAACAAAGAGGGAGCGTATTACTGCTTTAAAGGAACAATGGTTGTTGCTCCCTGCTGAGCTGATTCACAACGTCGTAAACAGCATGGAACATCGCTGTTGTACCTTGCTGTAAGGGGTGACCACACTCCTTATTAAAGAACTTTGCCCATTGCATTCTGACACCTCGTTTTTGGACAAGCTCCTGTGTTATTTTTTGACGAAAAATGTTTTTAGTGTAAAATATTTTATGCCATTCTGAAACAATCATTGTAATTCATGTTTTCATCATATTTCATTAAAATCATTCATTTAGTTTTTTGTTTATCACAATTTTTCTTAACTTTCCTTAATTTATGGAAACCAGTGTAAAACAACTCTAAACCTTTAACAATATTCGTTATCTATTTAGAGTTAAGGAAATTGACTATTTAACAGCAATAATCCCAATTTAAGTAATTGCTTTCAAAAGTTCGTAATAAATATAAATAAAAATAATAAAAATTAATGAAGAAATTCTTTGGTGATTTATATCGAATTACTGTGGAATTTGTATGTGATGGTCTTAGAAATTATGATCTTACTCTTAAAATTAAATTTAATCGAATTAAAACACCAAATCTTTATTTCAACATTTTACCAACTATGTTAATAATCATAATGAAAATAATAAAAATATATGTTTTATATTAATTGTAAGTAGTAGTTCAAATTTTATCCCTTCCAAAAAATATTTAATGTGACGTAATGTAAATACAGTTTTTAATTTATTAAGAAATTTTTTCCTCGATAATTCAATGAAAAGTCTGCTATTTTTTTTCTCTTGTTTTGAGTAATTCTGAAATTTTTGTTCTGCTCTATCAATTTTTATTTATGTTTATTCCACTGGTTTCACTTTGATCGTAATCTTGTTTGCAAATCAGAAATTTTTCCCTTCACTTTATTTAGTTTTTAATAGCAATTTGAAACTGCTGCTGTAATTTTCTAATGCATAGTATATGATGCACTAACATAAGCTTTTATTCCCTTGAGTATAAGCAGAGTACCCACAGTATAAGCCAATGTTTTTAAGTTATCAATTACCTAACATAATGCTACTTTTTTATTGTACACTGTCTTGGTTTTCAAAGCTATCGGTTTCTTATTCCAATGATCATTTAGTCATTTGCGAGATAACAATATTTTGATCAGAGTAGAATCGGTCATCATAACAAGACTGATAATAAATAATGAAATAAGCTTGACGTATTCAATCAAGTAGCAAATCAGCACTTTAGCATCGATTTAAATCTTAGAGGAAAAATTTTCTTGAGCCGGATACAATCCCAGGACCTCCTGATAACATGTCGGATGCTCTGGACTGCTGAGCTACCGGCTGCCTATCTTGATCAGCAGCTGACTCGGTGTGCATCGAATTTATTGTCATGCTGACAATGCAGCACCTACTTCATACTATTTTTTTGCTTCTAATTCAAATGTTTATGAAACATCGTTTTTATTGTTCTTTGAAGGATTACTCATGTAGTTGCTACTGCACAGTTATGATAAAAAGAAGCATAAATTAGCTGAAAGATTTCACAAAGAGAAATTTGCCAAATGAATAGCAAAGAAAGACACGAAAGAACATATGATTATGTAAGTACATTAGCTGAGCTCTCCACTGTGATGTCATTGTGCACACCCTCTCAGCAACACTCGAATGACCTTGTTAAAACATAGCCTTGTGGTGTTAACTTAATATATACTCACCTTGCATGCTATCAGCCTTGAACCACATAGTGGCTAAACCCTCATAATCTCTGCCTGCTTTACACCCATTTGCTTAACTCACTACAGACTTTGATCTCGGTGAGGTATTGACCTCACCCTGTTCTGTCCAAGATCCATCAGCAGCTCCATAGTCTGGCAGTCACAACCACCCTTGTCTTCTGTTAGGTACCCAGTCATATCGGGATCAGGAGCAATGACTTGACAGATGCTGCTGCCAGGTTGGCTGTGCTCATTTCTAACTTTCCACTGCCAGTTCCATATGTGGACTTCCAACGGTGTTTTTTTTTTTTCACTGAGCTCCAGGCCACAGTGGCAGTGATCTTGGTTGGAACAGATTGGTAGCAAACTTTTCGAGATGAAGCTATTGTCAAACTGCTTCATCAGATGGCAGTCATGCTTTTGCAGAAATCACTAGGAGGAAGTTGTACTTGCTTGGCTTCACTTAGGCTGTCATTTCTCACTCATTAATTTCTTCTACAAACAAACGACAAAACTTAAGTGTGTTTTGTGACACCATTTTAACCATTAAACATATTTTAGTCAATAGTACCGTTTTTGCTTTAGCTTTACAGTTTTACATTCAAACCCTTTACAGTAGGATATTTTTTATCTGATGACTCGTTTTTAACCTGTTTTTTTATTTTTTTCATTTTTTCTTATTTTATTGGTTATTTTACACATCTTTAATGTTTTTTGTTTTCTGACATTTATTCCATTGGTTCTATACACCCTTTGGTGTTTTTTCTGTTTTACACTAGTTGACTCTTTTTACCCTAGTGTTTATACCTATTGTTTCTTCTATCTTTTCCATTTTTGTTGCTTTCATCCTGTTTGTGTGTGACTTTTAACTTTGGTTGTGGATTTTGTCTTTTACCTTTTTATTTACCCTTGTTTGATGTAACATAGCCTTTGTTGTTCTTGTGCCATAAAACCCCTAACAAACAACCAATCAGTTCTCGTATCTCAAGCTAATTTAAAGCCTGGATGATGGTTAAGTACTTTTTTGACCTGCTGCTGCTGTTAACAGTTCTCACATTCCAGGCAGTGTGACAGCAATGTCCTAATTGACTGGGTATGTTTTTGCCTTACACATTGTTGTGACATTCTGTGAATGTTACTACTGCTATGCTAACTAAACCAAATGTTACATCCAATATCATGGTGCCCGCTGCTCTGGTTGCACTTCTGGCTGTATTGCATCATGTCTGCAATGAGTTCATTGGGAGTTAAAATAATTTGCATTTCTTTCCATGTTGTAAATACATGCCCAATTTCAGACGAATCCATCTACTCCTTCTTGGCGGAGAAATTTCTCTTGAAAAGTGTATTTTACAAACATATTAGACCATAAACTGGAGTTAAAATATATGTATAACTTTTGCATTCACATTAACTCTTGCATACCTCACTCTCAAAAGAGAACTGGCAGACATCATAATTGCCATTTATTCATAAAAGTAGGAGTCAAGAGCAATGGTGCAACTATAGCAGGTAAATCTGGTGGCCAAAAATGACTACTGACAAACAGTATGAACTATGCATACATAATATTATTTACAATATATACAATCAAGGATTTTAGACTTCACTTTGATCTCACACATTAAAAGTGTTTGCAGAGAGAGACTATTCTGTAAGACTCGCACTTAACAAATTTGCCCAGACTATCTTCTCTTTAAAATTATTCCATTCTCCTCAGTCATCGTACATGAGGATGAGAAGGATGGTTGGATTGTTTTTCCTCTGAGCAACACTTTTTTGCACATAATGGGCTAAATGTTCAGGTCACAGGGGCTCGGAGAAGGTTGGGAGGGGACCCACTGGGCAGCTGTTATCCTTCTGTCGAGGCCAGCCAACATGTTCTTAAGTGCATAGGGTGACAAAGAACATGTTAAGCCGTGGCCCCATGTTCTCCCATACATGGGCCATGGCTTAACATCCAATCCGATGGATGGCAGCATTTTCAAGCCCATTTATGTCCCCTACTGACTGAGGGTAGGGCAAGAAGTTTTGCAGAGATAAATCTCAATGATGGCCTGGCCAGGACTCAAACCTGGGAACTACAGATTAGAAGTCTGGCATGATACCGACTCAGCCACACCTGCCCAATGAGAAAGAGGGGAATGCACACTGGGTCAAATTTAATGATATGAACTATCGATGTTTTTATCACCTATGTTTTCTAACAACAATCAATACTATTGATAGTTTGTTTAGTGTTGCCAACTTATAGAAATGAACTTTTTTCTTTATGTTTAACTAATAATTTTTTTCTATTAAATAAGTACTAATATACATATTGAATAAGTAATACACATAATAAAACAATTTGGAAAGCAGAACAAATTTAAACTAATATTGAGTTTCAGCTAGAAACTTCATATTTAAGTGGTAAAGTGTGGCAGTTAAGATGTTTACAATGACAGCTGTCACTTGCTTCGTCTATAATTGGGAGGGTCTACTGAACTCTAAATGTTGCTACAATAAAGAAAATAAAATTCTTTAATTGTGAATATTTTTTCTATTCCTGACTTTGGATAGAGTGGCCAACAAACCCGCAAGTGTTTAAAAATTTCTGTCATGAAGAGAAAAATTTGGGGAAAGAAGGGAAAACAATTTAAAACATCTGGAAGACCATGGTAGTAATTTGCTCTTCTTGCACTTGCTGCAAATTGGAAGCCTCCCACCAGGAGCTTATAAAAAGAATTAAGGTATTTTAGATTGCTAATTTTTGGGTTGGTTTGTTGTTCTAAATTGGCTAAATTACCAGGTAACAAGGGACCCCAAGGGCTCAGAAAAGTTTGAGGGAAGGGCACCCACTGAACAACTGTTTAAAAACTGATGCTAACCTTCCATCAAAGACCATCCAGGGTGTTCTTTAATGTGCATGGGGTATGGCTCTACCTCGCACAGGGCCACATCTTAACATCCTACCTGATGAACAGCAGCCTTTCTAAGCTCATTGGTATTCCCCTACTGACCAAGGGCTGTGTGGAATGTTTCGTAGAGATGAACACAGCCAACTGGGACTTAAACCTTGGAATTGCCGATTATGAGTTTGGTACACCACTGACTGAACCAACCCCTCCCCCTTACTGATGAGGATTCTGGTGGTTCTGTAATGGTGTGGAGTGCTTTCTTGCTGCGTGGTTTGAGTGCACTTATTCATTAGAAAGCAAGATTAATGCCAATTGCCATTGATAATTCATTAGAAAGAAACTTTAATGCCAGTTGCCATTGACATTCCTGAGTGATCATCTGTGAAAGAAAATGGTTTAATTTTGAAACAACTCATTGAGAAAGAAAGACAGCAATATCAACAGCTCTCTAATTTCAGGCATGGAGCAAAGATCTGAGCCACCTATAAAATTAATCAACCGTGCTAGTAAGAACATTGGATTACCAGCAAACTTATCTGGTGACATATTAGTACAGTTTGGTGATGTTGCTACAATCAAGAGTAAGGTACTTCAGATGTTGTCTGATCAGGATCATCTACCAGCTGATGTAAAGTATCCTGCGTATATGTTTACTTGGGGCCAGCAACCTAGTCAGATAGGAAACACAGCGGTATTCAAGGATACAATATTCCATATCACAGCCAATAGATGGACTAGTTAATTTAAATGGTTTTGTTGCATCAAGACCCTGTGAAGGTGACCTCTTGTCAGCAGGATAGAAAATGTCAACATAATCTATACATGGCAGCCTTTTCCCTTCAGAGCAGATATCTGCTATGGAGTGTATTAGCAGCTTGCATCACATCGCCAAGAATGCAGAATTAGACTTCAGTTGCTTGTTTTTTAGAATTTCAATGCTTGTCTATTTTACATTCTTTAGAATCTCAGCTTTCAGATTGTAATTGTAATTTATGAAATTGAAAAGTATACTTGGGCTGAATTTTTTAGAACAACCCATTTATCTCAGGTTCCTGAATTTGTATTTGAGAAACTTAATTTTTTTTTATACTTAATATTTTTATACAAAAATATGTAGCATTTATTTTGATATTTTCTTTGATATGATTATATATTTGATTACAGGAAATACATCAGAAAATCATGCAGTTAAATTTTCGAGACTGCCATGCAAAGATCAGACAGGTAGACAGCCATGAAACTTTGGGAAATGGTGTTGTTGTTCAGGCAAGTAAATGAAATATTTCTGTCATATATTTCAAATCTTCGAATGATGTTTTATTTTTGAACCACATGCTAGAAGCTGAATAAGTTCAGAAGACCTCACTCAAGTTAGGGTTATATTCCTAAAAATTGGTGCAAAGGGCCAGTCTGTGATTCACAAGCTTAAAACTCTATGTGAAAGGGGGTTAGGAACCAACACTCAAAATACACACTCTTACACACTCAACACTATACATCATATTAGAACGAGTAATATTTATAGCATTGTATATTTCAGCTTACTCTACACCAAAAACCTGAAAAGGGTGTTTTTAAGTTGCATTAGTGTAAAAAATTAAATAATATTTTGGTATGACTTAATTATGTTGAATGAGATTAGAAGGTTGTCAGTGTTAACAAGAGGCAACAAAGACTTCTAAGAACTTGCAAAAGTTTGCAGAGTGTTGGTAGAAATGTGATGCTAGCAGGTTTGAGGGGCAGGGTGGCTCAGTTGGTAGTGTGCCAGGCTCGTAATCTGTAGTTCCCAGGTTCGAGTCCCAGCTGGGTCAGCGTTGAGATTTATCTCCGCAAAATTCACCGCCCTGCCCACAGTCAGTAGGGGACACCGATGGGTTTGGAAAGGCCGCCGTCCGTCGGATGGGACATTAAGCTGTGGCCCCATGTATGGGAGAGCCATACCCTGTGCACGTTAAAGAACACGCTGGATGGCCTTGACGGGAGGCTACCATCTGTCTCCCAACAGCTGTTCCAGTGGGTCCCCTCCCCCAACCTTCTCTGAGCCTTCGGGGTCCATGTGACCTGGCCATTTAGCCCATGGTGTGCAAAAAAGTGCCGCTCAGAGGTAAAACAACCCAACCTCGCAGGTTTGAACCATTTAATTATAAGGAAATTAAAGACTGTTCTCTTCATTGCTTAGCAAGTAAAGCTCATGGGATTTGCATAGCTACCAATTGATCCTAACATTTTTTTTTTTAAATTAGTCCTTTGTTTAAGAAAATATGCTAGCAAATTTTAGGCCCCACCATTTTGGGGCGGGGGTGGCTCAGTTGGTAGCGCGCCAGGCTCGTAATCTGTAGTTCCCAGGTTCGAGTCCCAGCTGGGTCAGCGTTGAGATTTATCTCCGCAAAATTCCCCGCCCTGCCCACGGTCAGTAGGGGACACCGATGGGCTTGGAAAGGCCGCCGTCCGTCGGATGGGACGTTAAGCCGTGGCCCCGTGTGCGGGAGAGCCATACCCTGTGCACGTTAAAGAACACGCTGGATGGCCTTGACGGGAGGCTACCATCTGTCTCCCAACAGCTGTTCCAGTGGGTCCCCTCCCCCAACCTTCTCTGAGCCTTCGGGGTCCATGTGACCTGGCCATTTAGCCCATGGTGTGCAAAAAAGTGCCGCTCAGAGGTAAAACAACCCAGCCCCCCACCATTTAATTTTACAAGAGGAAATGGTAATAAAAGCAAAGAATTGTTTTCATTTTGGCTCTTTAATTGCATTAATGATGCAGCTTTGTTCCTACTTCTTAATCTGTTCCAAGTATTCACCAGACTAAAGCAATGAAGATCAGATAGGACCTAACTGACCATTTCCAGACAAAACACTAGAAATAAGTTGCACCAAAATTCTTTTACAGAGTTGATATTAGTATGATTTACAGTTAGATTTCATATTAGTTGTCTAGAGCAGGAAGTTGAAAGGTGAAAATTTGTATCTAAATAGGTGTATACAATATCAACCTATTCTGCACTCTCCCTACTCTAAACAACTAATATCAAATCAGTTTATTTAGAACTCCTGTTATTTGAATAAAACTGAGTCGTGTGTGAGAGTTGGTAAGGCTTGTAGCAATTGGTTTAGCATTTCTTCTGATGTTCTCAAGGGTGCATTTTGTCTCCTTTTCTCTTTAGTTTGGTTATTGATTATGTTATGCGAAACTCACTGTAAGGAAAAGATTTTGGCCTTAAATGGTGTTGAGATACTAAAATTTCTGATTTAGATTATGCTGTGATTTAGCCCTTTTGGCCAATGATGTTGATGAGATGAACTCTTTCATTCAAGCTGTTGATGAGACTGGTACTAGGTAGGTTTGGTTATAAACAGAAAGAAAACTAAAGTGATGAAAATTGGTCAGACAGGCTGTGATTCAGTTAATCTGAATGGTTGCAGTCTTGAGCAGGTGTCACAGTTTAATTATCTTGGGAGTTATGCAACAGATGTGCAGGTGATGTGCAGCATGAGATTAACAGAAGGATAGGGATTGCTGCGGAGACTTTTAAGAATCTATGGAGAGTGTGGAGAAATAGGTGCATATGCCTAAAGTTAACACTAAAAGTTTAAATAGTTTGGTTCTTTCTAGGGTTAGTTATGGTAGTGAAACTTCGACACTTTGTAAACTAGATAATAGGAAACTAGATGCTTATGCAGTATCTTGGGCATTAGGTAGTTCAACTTTGTAACTAATGATGAGGTTAGGCAAAGGAGTTGGCAACCTCCTTTAAACAGCATTTGTTCAGAGAGAGACTCTGTTTGTTTGTCCATATTGCCTGTATGGATAATTATAGATTGGTGAATAGGGTTATGAATAGTGTGCCTAAAGGCCTCAGAAAGAGGGGGAGACCTAGGATGCGGTGAGCAGACATTGTCAAACAGGACCTTGGTGTGCAGTGGCCAGATGTAGCTCAGGATAGACATGCTTGGAGAACTAAATTGCATGGTCTGGATGGACCTCCGTAGCCCATGGCTGCTTGAGGAGGACTGTAGTAATTTTATCTCCCCTGGGGATTTATGAAGTTTAAGTTTAGAAATAGCCAAAATAACTTCAGATCATGTCATAGGGCCAACATTAAAGCCACCAATGCATTTGTCATCATTGCAAACAATGGGAGTAGAACTAACCACATTGTTTAGAACATCACTGAAATGCCCAACCCACCTAGCCATGACAGAATCCTCACCTTCTATAACCTTACCTTGTTTATCCTTCAATCCCTGTATGCCTTTCCGTTTTCTACCACACAAAACATTAACTATATGGTACAGCTCTCTGCTGTTGTGCTGTCTAACTGCTTTTGCTTTGTCAGCCAAGCCATCCAGCCAAAGATTCTTATCAGCAGCTAACTGGTCCTTAACATTTATTAGGTTCTCTGTATTAGGATTAGTACTTTGGCATATAAACTGACAGGCTCTTGTCAGACCGCTGTGGCAAGCAGCTGCTTGAGGGGTATTTATTTATTATTTAAGGGTATTGATTAAGGACATTCCTGCAGTTCTTTCTTTCCGGAATAAGCTCAAGAGTACTGTTAGTGTCCAAAAAAGGCTGTTTAAAATGATCCCATTCTTCCTCAACTTCAGTAGTAAGCATCCATGACTGTCATAATGACTAAGTAACGTATCATGGTAAGCTTTGGCTATAACTGGGTCTTTCAGAGCTTCGGTATTAAAAGTAAATTTTTTAACCCTAGCACACTTTTTAAGTTTAAGTTGCAAGACACTTTTGACAAGATAATGGTCAGATTCAATTTCAGCTCCCCTATATGACCTGGTATTCCTAACAGAACTAGTCCATTTGCTGTTAATATATAATTAATCATATTCTTATGCAGCCCGTCGGGGGAAACCCATGTGTACTTACGTATGTCGCAGTGTTTGTAATAAGTGTTAGTTATTCTGAACCATTGAGTTTACTTACCTGTAGGAGATGTTGCCCATTGCCATTGCAGCTACCAATACCAAAAGGACCTATTAATCCTGACCAAAGGTCAGAGTCAGTACCAACTTTGGCATTGAAGTCACCTATAACAAGGGTAATATCTCCTTTCTTGACAGAATTCAAAATATCCTGAAGTTGTTCATAAAACCTATCCTTCTCATCCTCATCGGCATCGTCAGTGGGGTCATAACAGCAGATAACATTCAAGTCTTTAATGCTTGTCTGAAATTTTTCTGTAAGAAACCTTTCATTAATGCACTCATATCCTAGAAGAGCATCACTGGCATGTCTGCTGAGAAGCAGACCCACGCTTTAGTGATGCTTATTGTCGCCCCTCCCTGAAAAGAGAAATTTAAGATTATTTTTAAGAATCTTACCTTTATCTGTCCATCTGGTCTCTTTCAAGCCAAGAATATCTAATTTATAATGGTGTAATTCTTCTGTGAGGACATCAAGAGAAAAAGCTCTGTGCAGAGCCCTCACATTCCAACTACTTATGGAGAGAAAATGGTTAGTGGGATGTTTAAAAAAACTGTTTATTGAGAGAGGGAACGCCGACAATATCAAACAGCCCCCTAATTGCAGACATTGGGCAAAGACCCATTCTCCCACCACTAAAGGCTGAAGCCATCTACACTGGAAGACTTCCTCCATTGTAGAATTTGACGATGCGAATAGAAACAAAGAGTTCAGGTGCCTGCGATGACCTCTGCTCAGGATTATCCACCAGCTGATAAACATATCCTATGAATCTGTTCACTTGGGGCTGTCAACCCACAAACAGAAAACACAGAGGAAGATTTTCCCTCCACAGAAGCCCACCAGTGCAGCAAAATCAGGATCCATAATCAAGTTCAGAGCCAGAATTCCATTCAGGTTGGTATGTATGGTCAGTACCAGGACCCTGTGTGGTTGACCACTCTTCAGCAGGGTAGAAAAAAAAAGTAGCCATAGTTGTCCAGATCAGTAGGCCACACTAATCTGGCAGCCCTCCCCTTCTGTTCAGTTCCACAAGAGAGTATCTCTTTTGAAAGGTACTAAACGGTCTGCACCACTGGGCGACATAAATGCCACATATATTCCAACATTGTATTTCATCTCTCTGTGCCACTAACAAGTTAATGTCAACTTGCAACAGAAACCCCACCAAGAATATTTGGGAATTCATAATAGCGTAGACTGTACTACCCACTACAGGACAATATACCCAACTATATATCAGATATCAACCTAAGAAAAAATAAAAGGTAATTTTGTAGGTAATAATTCCAATTAATTGTCTCAGCATTTCTGACCATTATAGTGATGTAGGGTAATTTTATTACTTTTAAATCTGCACTGCCACTATCAACAATCGAAAGAGCTTTAAAAAAAAATCAGTGGATTCAGTCACAGCAGGCATTGGTTGCTGTTCCCTCTATATTTTAACGTTTAACTTTTGCAGTATTTTAATAAATATATTATTAATCAGTGAATGATATCTACATATTGCTAATTAATTATCAGTCACTAAATTAAATTTTGTTAATATCAAAAAGTGCATGCCACAGACTGCACTGCAAAAATGTAAATAAACTGATTTGGTCTACTGTTGTCAGATAGGAAATTTATTTTGTAATCATTTAATGGATGGTGTAAAATTAGACTGATAATACAGTAGTTTGGTAATAAAAGGAGTAATCTCGTGATGAAAATTGGTCTGATAGGTGGTGCTTCAATTCTTTTTAATTATTGCATCCTTGTGCAAATATCTCTGTTAATTTTCTTTGGAAGTTGTGTAACAGATATTGGTAATGTTTGCCATGACAACCATTGAACTATAAAACAACATCAAAAATGGAATAACTCACCTTGCACAGCTTTACATACCTGTAATTTAGAATAGTTTTGTGCACATTTACTTTATAATATCAAAGCTACTAACCTTGTTGGTTACCAATATTTGTGCACTCAGAAATTATTCATGAAATGTAAAAGAACATGATATATATAATATTTTACCTTGCATGGCATTTACCTTCTTAAAATTATCATACAATGTCAACTTCTATCTCATAAGTAATCTCATTCTATAGAAATATAGAACTGTGTATTCTTATGTCAAGGAGATACTTCTGCCATTGGCACCCACTTTGAAAAATCTTGTTACCTCAGATCCTAATACTTCACTGTTACCATTTATGTTGGATCTTACTGCATCATTCTGGTTGTGTTTTAATTATATGCATTGTTGTAGTTTTATTAAATTTACTATTTAACATAGAAAAGCATGAAACACATTTAGGGAATCTTTCCATGTGTAATAATCAGCATTCAGCTAAGTTAACATAGTTCTTGTAAATGAAATGTGTCATGCACTGACTGGTACTGGAAGTGATTGCTAGATACTAAGTTTGTGTAGAAACTTTTGTTCCTAATGTAAGAAATTTATAACTCAGAATTGTGCATAGTTTTGCTTTTGTTAGTATTCACGAATTACTTTTTAGTGAACATATATTGCACATGACGATAGTGATTTAAATAGCATTTTTTTTTATGTAGACCCCAATGGTAGGACTTGTATCTTACTTTTCCTATTCAAACAAGGTTTGCTTATACCAGTGTTTTCCAGGAATGCATCTCTTAGCACTGTGGTTCTCAACTTTTATGCTTCACATACCCCTTGGAAATGTATATGTACCTGACAGACATTTGCCCTTGTATAGATAGATAAAACTATATAGTATAACAATGGGAATAAAATAAAACATATATATATAACATATCTAGCAACTTTTGAGCTCTCACAGCGTACCCAAAAAATTTTTACCATGTACCCCACGTTGAGAACCCCTATCTTAGTATAAGCCATGTCGTATTTTTATTAAAAATCCAATAAATACATAGTTGAACTTGATATAATTATATTTTGCCATTAATAATTATATTTTGCCAATAATAATTTGCCATTAATAGAATACATAGTTGAACTTGAAATTAGTTTAATTCTAAAATTCTAAATGCAAATCAAGAAATAAAGGACTGAAATATCAAAGTGGCATGCAAATCAAGAAATAGAGGACTGAAATATCAAAGTGGCAGGGAAGTTTAAAATAGTTCATATAAGAAATTCTGCCATGTTTCAAAAATGAGAAATTACACAAGTTTGTTAATTTTGTTATTGAATTTTCAAAAGACAATGGGACAGTTTATATCAGGGCTACTAAAGTAGCTATTTAAGATATATATATATATTCTATGGCAGTTGAAAAATTCTGAATAAATGAAAACAGAAGTGTTCTTCTGAAAACAAACTGAAAAAAAATGGATGAAAATTGTAAAACATTACATGTATGCATACAGACACAGACAGATATTTGCCCACTCTAGGCCAATTCTAGTAAGGTCCTCTTTGACATAGTCTTTCCTTTGCATTCTGGTCTCCTTTCCTTGAAGCCATTAGGCACATTGTTCATAATCGTACTCACCACTCTGCATTATTTTGGCCACGTTTCCCATATGCATACTGCAGAACTGCAGTCTCTATCCCATTATGCTGCTCAAAGGAGGTTTCAGACTCCTCTTTTCTAACCTCATCATTACTTGCAAGGTCAAAGCACCTAATGCCCAAGATACTGCGTAAACATCTGGAATCAAAGACATCAGATTTCCTGCTTAAAAAGTCCCATGTTTCACTACCATAAGGAAAAGACATAAAAGATTTTTTAAAAATAACAGGCATTAAAATTATACTAGCAGACAAAACTGATCAAATAGTGCTTATTGATAAAGATCATAACACCAAAATATGTAAAACTTTGAAAGAATTAAAATGACATAAAATCACTAACAACCCTATATCTAATACACTACAGAAATTAACAAAATTAAGAAATGATCCATCCTATCTATCGAAATCTTTAAAGCCTGCACACACCCCATGTACCCAGGTATACCACAAATGTTTGTAAAAATTAAACTGCATAAATCCAATCAGCCTTTCAGACCTCTAATCTCAAAGAGGAAATTGCCAACATATAAACTTGAGCATGCACTCTACCACTTTTTTAAAACCTTCCTTGTCACCTATAAATATGCTGCTAGCACAGCAAAGATGTCATCAGAACCATCCTAAACACCCCTATTTCCTCATATACAACCATGCATTCATTTGACACTGTTTCACTATACCCTAGTACACCAATGTTGTGCAAAGTGTTGGATGGAATGATGCAACTGAAAATATGGTCTCATGGTGCCAGATCTACAATGCAAGAGTACTTGAACATACAATTATGCCTTCAACCTAGCCACCTCATCCAACTGGTTTATGCTAAATGGTGAAACCTGGGTTCAGATGAAGGGGCATACCATGGCCTACCTTCTTTCCAGACTAATGGCTGATGTAGTAATGAAACGTGTAGAAGAAACGGTCCTGGCTAAATGTAAACTAAAACCAATGTTATATCTATATTAAATAAACGATATTTTAATATTCTAGGACCACAGCTAGGAGGAATTATATGAATTTTTCATCATCCTCAAGCAGCCATGGGCTACATAGGTCCAACCAGACCGTGCAATTTAGTTCTCCAAGCAAGTCTGTCCACTGCACACCAATTCTAATAAGGTCCTGTTTGACATTGTCTGCCCACTGCATCCAAGGTATCCCCCTCTTTCCGAGGCCTTTAAGCACACTGTTCATAACCCTATTTGCCAGTCTATAATTATTCATATGGGCAACATGACCAAACCAACGGAGTCTCTCTCTGCACAATATGCTGCTTAAAGGAGGTTGCAAACTCCTTTGCCTAACCTCATCATTAGTTACAAAGTTGAACCACCTAATGCCCAAGATACTGCATAAGCATCTAGTTTCCTGTTATCTTGTTTACAAAGTGTCGAAGTTTCACTACCATAACTAACCCTAGAAAGAACCAAACTATTTAAACTTTTAGTGTTAACTTTAGGCATATGCACCTATTTCTCCACACTCTCCATAGATTCTTAAAAGTCTCCGCAGCAATCCCTATTCGTCTGTTAATCTCATGCCGCACATCACCATTATCTGTTACATAGCTCCCAAGATAATTAAACTGTGACACCTGCTCAAGACTGCAACCATTCAGATTAACTGAATCACAGCCTGCCTGACCAATTTTCATCACTTTAGTTTTCTCTCTGTTTATAACCAAACCTACTCTACTACCAGTCTCATCAACAGCTCGAATGAAAGAGTTCATCTCATCAACATCATTGGCCAAAAGGGCTAAATCAGAAATTTTAGTATCTCCACACCATTTAAGGCCAAAATCTTTTCCTCGCAGTGAGTGTCGCATAACATAATCAATAACCAAACTAAAGAGAAAAGGAGACAAAATGCACCCTTGAGAACATCAGAAATGCTAAACCAAGAGTGGTCAACCACACAGGGTCCTGACCATACAAACCAACTGGACTGAATTAAGGCTCTGAGCTTGATTATGGAACTTGAATTTGCTGCACTGGTGGGCTTCTGTGGAGGGAAAATTTCTGCCGTTTTCTGTTTGTGGGTTGACAGCCCCAAATGAATAGATTCACAGGATATGTTTATCAGCTGGTGGATAATCCTGAGCAGAGGTCATCACATGCACCTGAACTCTTTACTTCTACTGGCATCGTCAAATTCTACATTGGAGGAAGTCTTCCACTGTAGATGGATTCAGCCTTAAGTGATGTTGGAAAGGGTCTTTGCCCCATGTCTGCGATTAGAGGGCTGTTTGATATTGTCAGCATTCCCTCTCTCAATAAACATAGTTTCTTCAAACATCCCACTAACCATTTTCTCACCATAGGTAGTTGGAATGTGAGGACTCTGCACAGAGCTTTTTCTCTTGATATTCTCTCACAAGAATTCCACCATTATAATTTAGATATTCTTGGCTTGAAAGAAACCAGATTAACGAACGCCAGATTCTTAAAAATAATCTTAAATTTCTCTTTTCAGGGAGGGAAGACAATAAACATCACCAAGGTGTGGGTCTGCTTCTTAGCAGACACGCTAGTGATGTTCTTCTAGGATATGAGTACATTAATGAAAGGTTTCTTACAGCAAATTTTCAGACAGGTGTTAAAGGCTAGAATGTTATCTGCTGTTATGCCCCCACTGAGGATGCCAATGAGGATGAGAAGGATAGGTTTTACAGACAACTTCAGGATATTTTGAATTCTGTGAAGAAAGGAGATGTTATCCTTGTTCTTGGTGACTTCTGTGCCTAACCTCATCATTACTTACAAAGTACCAGAACTTAAGTACAAAGTTGAAACAGAAGTACAAAGTTGGTACTGACTCTGACCTTTGGGAAGGAGTGATAGACCCTCTTGGTATTGGTAGCTGTAATGGCAATGGGCAACATCTCCTACAGGTAAGTAAACTCAATGGTTTCAGAATAACTAACACTTATTACAAACACCGCGACATACATAAGTACACATGGGTTTCACCTGATGGGCTGCATAAGAATATGATTGATTACATATTAATTAACAGCAAATGGGCTAGTTCTGTTAGAAATATCAGGGCATATAGGGGAGCTGAAATTGGATCTGACCATTATCTTGTTAAAAGTGTCTTGCAACTTAAACTTAAAAAGTGTTGTGCTAGGGTTAAAAAAAATTACTTTTAATACTGAAGCTCTGAAAGACTCAGTTATAGCCAAAGCTTACCATGATAGGTTACTTAGTCATTATGATAGTCATGGTATGCTTACTACTGAAGTTGAAGAATGGGATCATTTTAAACAGGCTTTTTTGGACACTAACAGTACTCTTTTAGGAAAAAAGGAGCAGAAGAGACAGAATTATCTGAGTGATAAGGCACTTGGGCTTATTTCGGAAAGAAAGAACTGCAGGAATGTCCTTAATCAGTACCCTACTAGTCCTAATAGAAAGCATTACAGAGAACTTAATAAACGTGTAAAAGATTAGTTAGCTGCTGATAAGAATCTTTGGCTTGGCTGACAAAGCCGAGGAAGCAGTTAGACAGCACAACAACAGAGAGCTGTACAAGATAGTTAATGTTTTATGTGGTAGAAAACGGACAGGCATACAAGGATAAGATTATAGAAGGTGAGTATTCTGTCATGGCTAGGTGGGCTGAACATTTCAGTGATGTTCTAAACAATGTGGTTAGTTCTACTCCCATTGTTTGCAATGATGATAGATGCATTGGTGGCTTTAATGTTGACCCTATAACACAATCTGAAGTTATTTTGGCTGTTTCTAAACTTAAACTTCATAAATCCCCAGTAGTAGATGAAATTACTATGGAAATGCTTAGAGCTGGGAATGTTTCGGTTACCACTTGGATGACTGAAATTTTGAATACCTTTTATGATAAAGGCATGGTTCCTAAGGATTTTACCAGAACTATTATCCCTATTTTCAAAAAAGTGATCGCAGTTCTTGCGATAGGGGTATCAGCCTACTCTCTGCATCAGTGGACAGTGACAACTACCACCAAAGCTACTGGACTGAGTGAACCACAGCAACCAAGCATGGCCCTTGCTAGCAAATACTTGCGAGTGTACCAGCGAAGGGCTAATCCCCCATAGTGGTAAATATAGCAATTAAGCCTTTAACTGTATGATATGTGAAATGTACTATTGTTACTGGATCGTTTTAGCATCTCAAGTTGCAGACACAGGAGACATAACTCTCCTAACAGTGATATTGTGAAATAAATCTGTTATTATTACTCACTCATAACGATTTATACAGTTTAATTTTAGTCTTTAGGTATATATTCCTATTTCTCCACACTCACCATAGATTCTTAAAAATCCCAACAGCAATCCTTGTTTGTCTGTTTATCTTAAGCAACCCATCACCAGTATCTGTTACGTGGCTCCCGAGATAATTAAACTGAGACACTAGCTCAGGAGTGCATCTGTTCAAAATAACTGAAGCTCTATCTTATTGATTCAATATTCATCCTTTAGTTTTCTCTGCTTATCACCAGACTTATTCTAGCACCAGTCTCATCAAAAGTCCCAATGAAAGAATTCATCTCATCAAAATCATCTTCAAATTCTGAATCACAAATTTTGAAATTTCTAGACCTTTTGAGGCCAAAATCTTCCCCTTGCAAAGAATTGCGCATAGCATAATCATAACTAAAGAGAAAAGAAGACAAAATGCACCCTTATCTAACTACATTGGCAATGCTAAACTAATTGCTACAAGCCTTGCTTACTAACTTGTCAGGTTAATATTATAACGATCAACAGTCATTAGAGCCATTAATGCATATATCCTCATTTACAAACAACTTTGGAGTAGAAATAAGTACATTGTTTAGAACATATCTTAAATGCTCAACCCACCTAGCTGTGACAGAATCTTCTCCTTCAATGACCATATCATGTTTAGTCTTCAATCCTTATATGCCAGCCTGTTCCCATACAAAGATTAATACTCTGGTACAACTCCCTGTTGTTATACCATCTAACTGTTTCCTGCTTTGTCAGCAAAGCTCTAAAGCCACTGATTCTTATCAGCTCTTAACTGATCCTTTACATATTTATTAAACTCATTGTAATGCTGCTCATTATGACCAGTAAGGTGTCCATTCATACTATTCTTGCACTTTCCTTACTTTAGAAATGGGTTCCATAGCCTTTTCACTCAAATAACTTTTTTTCCTCTGTTCCTTTTTACCCAAAGAATGGGGCTTGGGTGGCTCAATTGGTAGCATGCCAGGCTAATAATCAGCAATTCCCAGGTTCAAGTCCCAGCTGGGCCAGTATTGAGATTTATCTCTGCAAAACTCCCCGCCCTCAATAGGGGATACCAGTGTACTTGGAAAGACCACCATGCATTGGATGGGACGTTAAGTCGTGACCTGTGTGCAAGGAGAGCTGTGCGTGTTAAAAAAACATGCTTGGATGGCCTTGATAGGAGGCTACCATCAGTCTCCTAATAGTTGTCCAATGGGTCCTTTTCACCAAACCTGAGCCCTCTAGGTTCTTGTGACCTGGTCATTTAGCTCATTAAAATAAAAATAAATAAATACCCCCTCAAGCAGCTGCTTGCCACAGAGGTCTGACAGGAGCCTGTCAGTTTATATGCCACAGTAGAAGATCTGAGAGGATGGCAGGACCTCAGCAGAAAAACAACACAAACATCCATGCCTTACCCAGGGCTCGAACCCAGGTCCCGTAGATCAGTAGCCAAGCGCGCTAACCACTCGGCCACGGGACGGCTTTAGCTCATTATTGTGCAAAAAAGTGCCGCTCAGAGGTAAAACAACCAAACCCAATCCCCTCTACCATAAAGCAATATTAAGGTTTGATGCCTCAACATTTCTACCCCCCCCCCCCAAACTTCTAAGTGAAAAGAGCTAAGATGTCCAAATGTGACACACAGCTTCTCTTATCTTAACTGACAACAAACTAAGGGTTTTGCCCTTCTACTATAAGTTTCTTCTCCCTCCTCCAAAAAGCTTTGCCTAACCTATAAGTGATAGATATTAATATAAGGTTCACTATCCTCCTGTTTTGTTGAAAGCCTGCTATGGTATATTCCTTCTTACTTGGTGTTTGTTTTCACCACAGTTAGGGGTCTCCTCGGTCTCTGGCATGGGTGATAGATGGCTTACTGGTGTTACTGGGCCGTTGCCTATTCCACTCCTCGGGGGTGGCTCAGTCGGTAGCGCGCCAGGCTCGTAATCTGTAGTTCCCAGGTTCGAGTCCCAGCTGGGTCAGCGTTGAGATTTTTCTCTGCCCTGCCCATGGTCAGTAGGGGACACCGATGGGCTTGGAAAGGCCACCGTCCGTCCATCGGATGGGACTTTAAGCCGTGGCCCCGTGTGCGGGAGAGCCATACCCTGTGCACGTTAAAGAACATGCTGGATGGCCTTGACGGGAGACTACCATCTGTCTCCCAACAGCTGTTCCAGTGGGTCCCCTCCCCCAACCTTCTCTGAGCCTTTGGGGTCCATGTGACCTTGCCATTTAGCCCATGGTGTGCAAAAAAGTGCCGCTCAGAGGTAAAACAACCCAAATCTATTCCACTCCTTGTTATCACTGGTTCATGGCACAGCTCCTCAGCAGTTCAATGTTATGAACAATGAACAAAAGTCATCTAACACAGTGATTCCCAACATTTTTCACCAGAGGACCAGATTCCCAAATCTCATTTGAGTTGCAGATACCCACTACACATTTAAGAGTTTAGTGACTTAAATTAAAATCCGCAATAACTAAGGTCTACTCATTTGCAAGATGTACTAGATGTTAAAAAACAGTATCACGTGATAAATTAGATTAAAGATGAAAATTTTTATATTATTGACAATCCAGTCACGGACCACAGTTTGGGAAACATTGATCTAATACACACAGATTCAAGATAGTAGATCAAATTTTACTTCATATTAGGAAATATAAAGATATGTTTTGGATCATTCTTCATCTGTGACCACTGTGAATACAGAAGGGTGTGAGGGTGCACAGAAACAACTCGTAGAAAGATCAACAACTATATTTGGGTTGTGGAAGATGAACTGGATCCCTGAAACCTCCCACAATACTTTCATTTAAAGATGGGGAAGTTCATAATTTTTTTTCAATTCCCAAGGAATGGTAGTCATGGACATCTTGCTTGAAAAAATGACTATAAATGGCCAATACTATTTTGTCCAAAATGAGCATTTCAAGTGTTCTCCTTTGTGACAATGCGCACAAAACCCAAGTTACAGCCTATTTGGAGCAGCAAAAAATCAAACATTGCCCCATCATGCATATCCACCCAATCTTGCACAATGTGATTCTTGGTTGTTTCCAAAAATTGAAAAGGAACTTGCTAAAGTCTTTTTCAAGGGTCAAGACCATGTAAAATGCATTCATTCAAAGTTTTGGAGTATTCCCCAACAAAAAATTTTTGAAAATTCCCCAACAGGAGTACTACCAAGCATTTCAGAATTGCCATAGACATTTGCGACTTTGCATAGATGCTGGAGGGGAGTACTTTCAAAGGGAGTAAAGGTTTTGTTGAGGTAAGTGCAATGGGTTTTGTTATGCAGATGCATGTCAGTAGCTTATTGAATGTCCCTTTAAAAGCAGAGAAAAGTTTTTGCCCCTTCCTCCCGTGTTGGTAGTCAGATTTTTCTTAATTTCTCCATCCTTTACGGAATTTAAAATATGTTCACTGATTTTCAGTGAAGTAGAAATCAGATCAAAGGGTCAGTATCAGTCATCCAAAGTCTTCACACAACTGTGGTGTGAGAAACTTTTTAACCCTTTATTGTTCTTACCATATGAATAAGCCAAATCTGAAATTTTCAGCATTCAAATGAGCAAAAACTACATGATCTGCAGATGAACCAACCCACTGAACGATAGATGTGCAATTCTCAACCACAAGGATTTTGGAAGTTTCTTAATCTCTGACCACCTCACCTTGGTGTTTTAAGGTAAGCCTCCTCTGCTTTGAAGTATTGAGATGAAGGGAGTAATCCCATTTGCAATTAGTTGTCCAGAGTGGGGGAAGGTTCAAGTTGTATACATCCCCTAATTACACCCATTTTGGTATGATCTGTGGTCTGCAACTATGCAAGTGGCTTACCAGGTGTTCTGTCTGGAAATGGTCAGGAGAAAATGAAAATAGATTTTCTCTGACCTGCAGGGCTTTGGTATAGTTCAGCCCATTGGCACAGGGACATAGTCACATCTTTATTGCAGTAAAAGAGTTAAAAATCTTTCCTTTTATTAGCATTTTCTTTTGGAAAAAAGATGGAAATACTTCAAAATTTTGATAAAATCCAAAAAAAAAAACATGTCGGCTCTGTATATTAGAGTTAAATTAAAAAGCCAAACCATGTTGGGTAAATTTGCTATTTTAGACCCTATTACTAGATTATCCTCTTATATTTCTACTAGTTTTATTGTGTAATATCGGAAATATGAAGCAACTTATATTTTATATTCATTATGCAATAGCATAAATGATCAATTACAGTAAAAAAAATCTAGAAAAGGCATATGATGAAAACTTGCTCACAAAGTTTATTTCAGGTTTTTGTTTGGGTTGTGATTATTGCTATAAAGCAAGAGTCCCCTTCATTTTGGAGAGGTGCATTCTTTCATATATCATAAGTGAATTAACATGCAAGTATTGCATTCATAGTTTTGCATTTTAATATACTCAATATGTGAAAATTTTATGATGAAGTTTATAAATGAATATACTTGTATTACATTTGTTAGCTTCACAAGCTATTGTTGAGTGGCTGTTTTCAGTTCTGAAGTTCATTTATAATGACCTAAGATTTTGAATTATTTATTTGGAGGCTATTCTCTTCCTAGATACGAGTTTGAAAATTCAAGGGATATCTAAAATATTTGATCTTAGACAAAAATATTTATATTTCATCTTACTAGTGATGATATTTTGTCTGTAGGTAATTGATCTAGTTTGAAGTTTCTGTTGTGTGCTTTGATGTAATTGATGAGCAAAACATAAATAAATCAATGAAACTGAGCTTTAATTTAAAAATTTGTACTACATTCAGATTTTATTTTGAATAAAGCTGAAAACATATGAAATATGAAGCTCTATTAAAAATGATTAGTTGAAATTTCATTTTTTGGCTGGAGCCAAGCTCTAAAGCCCACTGAGGAACTTTGGCATCATCTTTACAAGTTACACTTTAAGGTCTTTCAACCTGTAGGCAAACAGAAAACTCAGCATTTTTTTTTTTCAATAGAAGCCCACCTGTGCAACTAGTCCAAGATCCGCTCAAGCTCAAAGCCATCAGTCTAATGGGTATAAATGGTCGGCACCAGGATCCTGTAAAGTTGACCACTCTTTTTATCAGGCTGAAAGAAATGAAAAGTGGGCATTACTGATCAGATGCCACTCTGATTTGGTAGCCATTCACTTTCAGAAGAGAATATCTCTTTTGAAAGGTACTAATGGCCTTCATCACAAGAAGGTGAGGTTGGGTTTTAGATACTAGACCTGGCCAGTTCTGTGCATCATCACTGGGGATTAGTACACAGCTCTCCAGTGTATTCCTAGCTACCAGTCCCAGACCATTAACCCTTCCAATATCCAGCCTGAAAAGCAGGTTTCCATCCAGAGGCCAAGCTATTTTCTCCCTACGCTCAGCCAAAAAATACTAACTTAAGAACTTTTTTGCCAGTATGCCAAATTAATCAGCATTTAATTCTGGATTTTCTGAAAATAAAGTATTTAACAAAAAAGACTTTTATTTTAATAGGACTTAAAGAAAAGTCCTATTACTGATTACAATGCATATGAATAGAATGACTATATATTTCTGAATAACAAAAAAATAGTTTTTTTGGTTTTAAGTAATTTTTTTTTCTCGGTACCATACTTTGAGAAAATTCCAAACTTTTAGCCAATTGTGCTGAGTCACATAAACAAGTCAACTTTAGAATTTTTTTAAAAAATAACCAATCAACGGAAATAGGTCATGTTATATACCAAATAAAACAAATTTGTAAGCATATTGATTTTAATAAGCCTTTTTCAATGTGATATGGTGAAAAAAAAAAAGATCGCACTATAGAATTAAGGTTTCATTATAGAAAACCTGCTGAATAAAAATAGTTAAATTATATATTTATTGAAAGGAAATTTCTTCCCGAATAATATAATCTTCAACCTGAAATATGATTTATATTTCTTTTAATGATTCTTTTCAGTATCATACATATTGAACACATTCAGTGTTGTACAACGTGGCTTGAACTTCTCACATTCATGGGACTTTCTGAACTGGTTATGAAATAGAAAAAATACTTCCTTGACTGCTTTTTTTTTTTTGGCTAAACATTATGAATTTTTTTCTCTGGGCGTTGAAGTTTGTTGATCTTGGCTAAGTACAGAAAGGTTTGTGCACCAAAGCCAAGAAAACCGCATTATGTTGTCTGTGTCACACAGCCAAGGTATTGAGGGGGAGGGGGTGCCTTTAAAAACATTCAATATAAACATAAAAACTCATAATTTTTAAGAAAAATTATATTTTTCTAGAGCTGGGGTGAAACTTTCTACATGAGTTTAGTGGAGGGGACACCTTCCCGAAATTTTGATGGCTATGGCTGATTTCCACAGCAAGAAAGTCTGTTTTGCTTCCATATCCAATACATTCATTTTCAGAAAACAATACAAGCTCAAAGTTTTTTTACTAAAAGAGCAAGAAATATTACATATAACTTAATGGGATGTTAAAATATCCGCAACAACTTTTAAGCTGGCCTCTGATATAGCATAACTCAGAAAGATCGACAAATAAGCCGATCAAAAGATGGTTAACGGAAATAAATCTACAGAAATTAATTTGCTTCCATATCCAAGACCTCATTTATTTTCAGCAAATGATACTAGATCAAAGGTTTACTGGAAAAGTAATAAATGATAAAATAAAAATTAACACATAGCCTAATGCAATGTTAAAATATCCACAGCAACAAGTTGTAGGCCTGCCATACAATGTAGCATAACTATGAAAAATACTTATTAATCGGCCAAAAGATCGCTAATGTCCGAAAATAACTACTGAAATGAAAACTAAGGTTTAAATATAAAATAAAATACTAACTTTACAAAGGGTATCCAATATGCTGGACCAAAACTGTGAGCAACACTTATTGTACATGGAACCGGATATTGCATGTGTCAACCATCTGTCTCTTGTTTGCCTCAGTAAAACATAACTAATTAAATGCAGGTGCAACCAGAATTTCTAAGGATGTGTTTACTTCCAGTTTCGATTTTAAGGTGGGAAAGATGCATAGAATGCTGGGAAAAATGATAAAAATAGGTTTGACAGAAAAGAGTGTGAAACCGGGGGGGGGGGGTACTATTTTGTAATTACTTCCAAAGTCTATCGTTTTAAAAAAAAATAGCAGTTTATTTGTTATTTTTTAAGAGATATTCCAAAATTTAAGGAAAATTTTGTTGATAATACTTCAAAGCAAACTTGTGAGCTTAAGTCGGAAGGTTGCTTCAGCAAATAGGAACGTTAACAAGCAAATTGGCAATACCGTTTAGTGCTTCTAAGAAATGGTAATCGGATGGCTTTATAAAATTATTTATATTGTAGTTTATAAAATATAAATCAAATTAAAAACAAAATATTATTTTTGAGGCTTGAATTATATATTTTTATATGATATATATATATCTAAAAATTGCAATGCAATTTTTATTTTAAAAAAAATAGCTTTTTTAATATAAAAATGAATACAATTGTACTGGGATTAGGTGGACTCAGGTGAAGAATCATCCAACTTTTATAGTACCCCAGTTGTGGTTTTTGAGTCACAAATGCAAATTTTGTCTGGTCAAGTTATTTTTGGGTGTCCTATGGCCTTGTAATCTATTTTATTGACACACAATATGTAATGTTGATTATTTCAGTTATCAGTGAGATATTAAACAGTTTGAGAATTATGCTCAGCTTTGGACACTAATATATGGTAAGGGTCATTCAAACCAAAAGTGTGTAACCCTATATCTGGGAAATGGACTGAGTGACCATTGTGCACTCACACAGGGGAGTGGTTATACATAGGAGTAACTCAACTGAATTAGTAGCAAGTATTGGCTTCAGTGTGATAGATGTTTTAGATTCCAGACAAATTCCACATGGAATCATCTAAAGTTGAATGATGTACTGTATGCTATCATTTCAATTTGACTATCAGAGCCTGCTGTTGATAGTTGTTCTGTACCTCCAAAAAATGTGAGAAGAATAGAGTTGGAAGTAAGATGAAGAGGTGAAGTGCATTGTCTGATACTTCCCCATGCATTAGCCAAAGTTGCTCTAGGAAAGAGGATACCATGTTGCAACAAATGTCTCAATGGTCATGGGGAATTTGAATATGTCAAATGTTTTATGCTTCATTTCCAGCTTGTCCAAATTTTTATTTGGGGTGGCTCAGTTGGTAGCATGCCAGCATTGAGATTTATCTCAGCAAAACTCCCTGTCCTCAGTCATTAGGGGATATAAGTTTGGAAAGTCCACCGTCTGTTGGATGGAATGTTAAGCCATGGTCCCATGTGTGGGAGAACCATAGAACGCAATGGATGGCCTTGACGAGAGGCTACCATCCATCTCCCAGTAGCTGTCCAGTGGTTCTCCCACTCCCACCTTCTCTGAGCTCTCAGTCCTTGTAACCTGGCCACTTAGCCTATTGTGTGCAAAAAAAAAGTGCTGCTCAGAAGTAAAACAATCCAACCCACCTTTTATTTGAGCAGCCCTTATATGTTAATTATTTTGGCCCATCAGTTTTTTTGTAACTAATTTTTGTCTTGCTTTACAACATCACTTAAAAAATATCATTAAAATTATATATATATATATAAAATCCAGAATTGCTTAATTTTGTATACAATATGGCATATTTCAGTTAATTAGTTACTTTGCAAAATGTAGCTCTAAAAATTTTTTTGCCTGACACAGTCCAAGAATTTCTAAGCCCATGAATTCATTCCATTTTTTCTGGCTGGGCATTGCAATGGTTAAGCAAATTAGTGTTGAAAAGATTATATAAATGATTTGTACACAGTGGAATATGATAATGGGATGGAAGGTCTCCCAAGACATTTGAAAACCATTTTAAGGAACGGGATAGATTAGTTATATATCAGGACAAAGTCATCCCAGGACCATAACTATTCAGGACAACCACTGTTTCACAAACTATTAGCAGCCACAGGCACAACAGTTAAAGACATACTATGTACCGAAGATGTTGCATGAGGAAGTTATATATGCACAAAAAAGTCAACAATTTCATGTTCCCTTCACTTTCAACAGAAGAATTCATTTAACATGGATGCAAGCATATTTATTATACACTACAAGAAATAAAAAATGCAAGACTTGCAAGAAGTTATGCAAGATAGGGGTGGGTGGGTATTATATGGAAATGATTAAATTTTGCAGGACGGTTGAAACAATGGGACATTTGCAAGCTGAAGTCACAGGTGTGGAGCAGTCAAACACAGATAAAGGCAACCAAAGCTCCCTGGTTGACAAAACATTGTGGAAATTGTTCTAAACCGCTATAAGCCGTTAGAGGTCGACAGCCTTTCCAACAGTAGACTTTGAGCATGGAATAATAATTGGCCTTAGCTGAAGCTGGTTTGTCGTAGAGATGTGGCCAACCTTGTTGGCCACAATCCTAGCACCATCATACACATATGGCTCCAGTTGGTTCAAGAAGGATCCAGTACACTCCCACAAGGATCAGGAAGATGATGTATGACCATGGAGCAACAGGACCACCATTTGCGATGCATGGCATTGCATCGCAGATTTTCGACTGGAACACAAATGACTGCAAAGGGACTGGCAACAGATAATACATGGAATACCTACCAGGCAGATGTAAAAACAGGCTTTTACAATCTTTGTTGCAAGCCTATCATCCGGCACTGCATTTGCCCCTCACATCTGACGACATGCAAGCATGTCTTCAGTGTGTCTCCTCAGACAGAACTTGAATGAACAAGAGTGGATACCTTGGTGTTTAGTGATGAATCTCGTTTTTGTCTTGGTCAGCATGACAATAGACAACATGTTCGCCATCATCCAGGGGAAAGGAACATCACCCAGTGTGTGTGTGTGACATCACAGCTCCAGCAACTGGTGTCTTGGTGTGGGGTGCCATTTGTCAAACATCTCAGTCAGAACTGGTCATCATAAGGGGATCTCTAACTGCCCAATGATATGTTGTCAACATTTTGTAGCCAGTGGCTGTCACATTTGTTCAGCAGCACGGAACCTTTACCAGCAAGATAATGCCCATCTCCAACAACCTGCAGTAGTCTGCAGTATCTACATAAGCAAAACGTTCAGGTACTACCATAGCCATCACACTCTCCAGATCTTTCACTTGTTGAACACATCTGGGACATGTGGGCCGACAGCTCCAACACCCAAGAGATGCCCCAAACACTGTCACTGAAATGGAACAGCAACTTGCACCATTTGGTGTTCTATCCCTCAGGAGGACAATAAAAAGCTGTATGATAGCCTTTCCCACTGTGTTCATGAATGCATTGCTGTGCCAGATGGTTCAACATCATACTAATTATACTATACCACTTACTGGGTAGGTAAAGTGATAATTTTCCATATTTTTTTGGATAATGTAATCAATCGCACATCTCAGTGTATACTAACAGCTGCCTTCGTTTCAATAAGATGGCATTAATCCTTCCAGGTGTTGCATTTTTTTTCCTGTAGTGTATTTGGAGCCCCCAAGCACTGGAAAAATTTACTCTTCACAGATGAGTCGAGATCATTTTTAACCAATTCTTGACCTTGGTTCATCTGGAGAGAACAAGATACCATACCTGCTATATCATTATAGCAAGGAGCCATTTTAATTGGTGATTGTATGATAATCTGATCTGACATCACGATGACTGATACACAAGCATCAATGTATTCAAGGCACTGTGACTGTTCAGCAATATGGTGATATTTTTGCATCCTTTGCTTGTGCAAAGCTTTTAAGAGGTGCTTGTGGCAGCCTTTGCCATGTGAGTAACAATTCAATGCTTAAGATTCTATCCTTAGCTAGTTGTTAGGATGTTGGTCCTTCCATGTGAATGGTACCAGTTTCGAGACTCGGCAAGGTCCAGTATTAATCAAAATTTCTCCCAGCATGTAAATGGCAAAAGAAATAAAATGAACCCTGTGAGTTAGTATGATTTGATGAGTAGTTAAATTTAGAATTTGAAAAGGGGGATTTTATTTAAGTTGTCACCCAAGAAATAGCTGCATGGCCATTTTAGAATATGTTTAACTGTAAGTTATAGTTGATTAATGGATAAATGAATCCTAGTTAAGGTGCATTGTTTCCAGATGACTCCTGATTGGACCATAAAACCCAAACGACCAGCCAACCCATGATTGGATTGGAGATTGAAGTTCCCTAGTGCATGTATGGCTTTGTATTGATAGGTTCAGAAAAATTAACTAGAATGAAATTTGGCATTTCACATGCTCTCTGCCCTGATTTTAATATGGATAATAATGCCTATCCTCTTGCAGTCAAGAGTCTCTGTGAAAATTAAGATATTTATTGGATGGAGTCAATTGCCCTGGGGAAGGAAACTGCAGGACACCAGAACCCTCCATGAGCTCAGGTGTGTTATTGCTGAGAAGTGAATTTCTTACCAAACATGTCGTAAATTAATTGCTTTATCAACAGTAAGAATGCTTCACGTGAGTTGTAAGGCTGTTACAGGTGATCATATGCATTATTAACATCTGTCCTCTCATTCCAGCACCTCCATTATGGGAACTGGTGCTTATTACACAGTTTGCCATTATTCCACTTGTTCTTATTCCATTATTTTGCAAACTTTTGTCCATTATCTTTTAATTTTGAACTCCAATTACATTGGGCAACACACAAAAAGGCTTTGAAATGAAAATTTCGAGGTGCTGAACACGAAAATAACAATAAAAATTTGTCAATTGGCTCTTTTTAGGAGAGACAGAGATGGTCATGTACAAATGACTCGGTCTGCATTGAGTACATAGGTAACCATTTTGCAACACTGTATTTTAAACTCAAGATTGAAACATATTGCATTGTATTGTATCAGCCCGCCATACACACAACCCCCGGAGGTATTGCATCATTGTCTAATGCAGTGTAATTGAGTCATGACATTGCAACTTTACTATCGTGGACAAAAGACAATGCCATTGTTGTAAGCGGCATCTCATAGGGCGAGCAACTCCCATTTACCCCTGTGTCATAAGTACAACACAAGCAGTTTTAATCCTTGCAGTTTTAATCCAGCAGTAGTGATGCCTCGTAATTGTGTTAATAGTGCCGATACATTTGTGGGGAAGTGATGTTTGCAAGCCAGAAAAGGGCCATCACTCCAATAGTGAAAGCGGCGTATTGGTTTTATTTTGGATGCAAGATCGGGGACAAGGCCTGGGCCCCACACATATGCTGCAGTACGCATGCAAGAAATCTTCTGAAGTGGCTGAAAGGCGAAAAAGTGAAGATGCCATTTGCTTTTCCTATGGTTTGGAGAGAGCCAAGCAGTCATGCAAATGACTGCTACTTCTGCATGGTTACACCTGTTTGTGGAGTCACAAGGAAAAAGAAGTGGACAGTAGCTTACCTGAATATATAATCTCTCCGACCAGTTCCCCGCAGCAAAGGCCTTCCCATTCTCGAACCTACAAAAGAATTTGCCATCGATTCAGACGATGAAGAGGGAGGCAAACCGACATAGGGTTCTCTGCAGCCTTTGGTGTCTAATGATGATCCATATATCTGCTGTCATCTGCACCACACATTCTCACTGAAGAAGAAATGAGCGATATTATTCGCGATCTGGAGCTGTCCAAGGCCAAAGCAGAGTTACTTGGATCAAGACATAAACAATGGAATCTTCTCAAGGAAAATGTCTGAGCGACTTCATTTCGAATTTGTCATGAGCAGTTTGTGCCTTATTTCAGAAAGAAAGATAACCTTGTGTTCTGCTCTGATATAGATGGCCTTATGAAGGCCCTCAGAATGAAACATGACCCTCGAGAACGGTGACTATTCATAGACTCCTCGAAATTGAGTCTCAAGGCAATGTTGCTGCATAATGGAAATCGACTTCCATCCATTCTGGTTAGACACACTGTCTACATTAAAGAAACCTAAGGCCACCTAGAACAGCTGTTGAACTGTCTTCAATATAGCAAGTATGGCGGCATCTCTGTTGTGACTTGAAGGTAGTGGCTCTCTTGATGGGTCTGCAGCTGGGATATACGAAGTACTGCTATTTCTTATGTGAATGGGACAGCCAAGCAAAGACTTTGCACTACGTGAAGAGAAACTGGCCTCAGAGGAAATCTCTGAAGGTGGAGAGAAGAATGTGGAACACCCAGCACTGGCATAAACTCACAAAATCTTGCCACTAATCCACAAAATCCTGCTACATCAAACACGGTGTAATGAAAAGCTTCGTAAAAGCCATGGACTGGACTGCATCAGCTTTCAAGTATTTGGCTGACAAATTCCCTCGACTCAGCGAAGCAAAAATTAAAGAGGGAATTTTTGTGGGTCCTGAGATCCACAAGCTGTTCAGAGACCAGATATTCAACAACATGCTTCAGGGTGACGAGAAAAGGCTTGGGATGTGTTTCATCTAGTGTCAACTAAATTCCTCGGGAATGTCAGGGCAGACAACTACAAGAAACTGGTTAAGGACATGTCTCTGTATCACAAACTTGGCTGCAATATGTCCTTAAAGATCCATTTTCTCCATTCTCACTTAGATTTCTACCCCGACAACTGTGGCATGGTTAGTAATGAGCACGGTGAGCGTTTTCACCAAGACAATGCAGTGATGAAGAAATAATACCAGGGAAACTGGTCCACTTCAATGTTGGCTGACTACTGTTGAGCGCTCACCAGAGATTATCCTGAGCAGCTATACAAGAGACAGGCAAAGCGACGGTGGAAGTAGAAGCGGAGTTTTACCGATACATGTCATATATAAGTATTACTCTATTATATAAGAAACTATTACGGATTTCTCAGAAATCGTAGCCAATTTTGCATTTTCATTGTCATATCCCATATTCATGTTCAGCACCTTGAAATCTACTTTTATGAAAATTTGTTGCCCAGTGTTATTTAGCATCAAAAATTCTCAACTCATTGCCAGTTACAATAAATACATTCCCAAGATTCTAGGGAATGCTTTTAAAATCATTTAATATAAACATAAAACTCGTATTATTTTTCTTTTCTTTTCTGTTAGGAGGGGAGTGAAATGTTCAAAGTAAGTTTAGGTGGGGGGGGTGAAACCCTTCTCAAAATGCCCTCCCACACAAGGACTGATTCTGTGCCAAGGAAGTCCATTTTGCTTCCTTATCCAATACTTCATTCATTTTCAGAAAACTGTACAAGTTCAAATTTTTTACTAAAAATCTGTGAAGAAATAACAGAAAAATTACATGTAATCTAATGGGATGTTAAATAAAATATCTGCAATCACTTTTAAGTTGGCATTGGGTTTAGCATAGTAAGATTGGAAAATCAGCCGACCGAAAGATTGCTAACTTATGGAAATAAATCTACAGAAATGAATTTGCTTCTGCATGTTAGAAGTGTCTTGCAACTTACTCTTAAGAAGTGTTGTGCTAAAGTTAAAAAATTTATCATTAATTCTGAAGCTCTGGAAGACCCAGTTATAACTAAAGCTTACCATGATAGGTTACTTAATCATTATGACAGTCATGGTTTGCTTCCTAGTGAAGTTGAGGAAGAATGGGACCATTTTAAACAGGCTTTTTTGGAAACCAACAGTACTCTTTTAGGAAAAAAGTAGCAGAGGAGGCAGAATTATTTTAGTGATAAGGCACTTGAGCTTATTTCAGAAAGAAAGAATTGCAGGAATGTTCTTAATCAGTACCCTAATAGTCCTAATAGAAAACATTACAGAGAGCGTAATAAATTTGTAAAGCAGTGGTTCTCAACCTTTTATGCTTCACGTACCCCCTGGAAATGTGTATGTAACTGACATCACCCTTGTATAGATAGATAAAACTGTAGTTATAGTATTAAGAAAAATGCCCCCTCAAGTAGCTGCTTACCACAGAGGTCTGACAGGAGCCTGTCAGTTCATATGCCACTGTAGAAGGTCTGTGAGGATGGCAGGACCTCGGCAGAAAAACACCACATACATCCATGTCTTACCTGGGACTCGAACCCAGGTCCCATACATCAGTAGCCAAGTGTGCTAACCACTCTGCCACTGGACAGCTTAATAACAATGGGAATAAAACAAAACATATATTGATAAATACAAAAAATGACATAAACAATTTAACATCTTATAAAATTATAAACATTTTACTCGGTAATCAGAAAAATGGTTGCGCTTGTTTATTCTTGCACATTCATCGATGGTTGGGGTTATCTTTCTAAGGTAGAGTTCGCAAGTCATCTTCAACATCCGCCTGTTCCTATATTTATTTTTTAAAGCAGTTAAAGATGAAAAACTAGACTCGCATAAATAAGTTGTGAAAGGTAACAAATATTTGACTACAATTCTTCACAGAGTCTGATATTCCTTCTCCACTCCAATCACTAATCAATGACTTTTTGGAATGAATGCTTTTTAAACTATTCTCACAAGATATCTCAATCAACTCTTCTTTATTGGACAATGGAAGCTTACATTTTTCCAAATCGTACGTGAAGGGGTCTTGCATCCATTCTTGTGTTTCATCAGAGTGTGTAAAATACTGCCTTATAAGAGTTTTAAGAGTGCTTAAGTGAATATTTCTTGTCTGATGTCTTTAAAGTCTGCAATTGTTTGCACATTTTCTTTAAGAAATGAATTTAGTCGCCGAAATTGGTTGCAGCTCTTTTTAATTCTGTTTTCTCAGAGAAATTTTCTTTATTACATACTTTTGAGCTCTCACAGCATACCCAAAAAAAATTTACCATGTACCCCACATTGAGAACCCCTATTGTAAAGGATCAGTTAGCTGTTGATAAGAATCTTTAGCTTGATGGTTTGGCTGACAAAGCTGAGGAAGCAGTTAGACAGCTCAACAGCAGAGAGCTGTAACAGATTGTTAATGTTTTGCATGGTAGAAAATGAACAGGTATACAAGGATTGAAGGATAAACAAGGTAAAGTCATAGAAGGTAACGATGTAACGCTCCAAACAAATGCAAAATACTTGAAGTTTTTATGCTCCGGATAGCTTAGACGGGCGCCAGGCAATAATTAACAAATTGCCAAAAGTAGAATAAGTTGATAATAAGTTGATTTAGGGTTCAAATACCAGCGAGCGTTCATGAGTAAGAATCAAAATGATTGTCAAATAATATGAAATATAAAAAAAAAAATCCTTAATTCTCATTGCTCAAGAGAAAAAAACTGTACAGACTCAAAATGTTTTAAATATAACAAAACAGATTTATTTCCAAAATAATTCAACTCACCAAGACATCAATGAAGAAAACATAACTCCTACTCCTGTGCTACACGCACTGTGCTTGGTGCTACGCACCTTGTGCTCGTGCACTCACTTGTGCTTGTGCTTATGCTTCTGCTTTTGACAATGAGCCGGCGCATGCCGGGAAAGACATTTGCATACTGTGACGAACGACGCAAGAGGGGGCATGTCCTTGGCACGCGCTTTAACGGTGCAGTCGGAAGATCGGAGTTGCGGAGGCAGTTATGCGCAACTCCTAGAAACTTGGAAACGAGTGCTGCGATGCCAAAAAGGAAATAAAAAATCCCCAAAATGATAAATATAACGTAAATTAAACAAAACTGGTTAAGGTAAAGCAAAAGTGAACGGTGGGGCATCACAACTCCCCCTTCCAAAGGGAGTTAAAAGATTTGACCTAACAAATTTTGAGGAGCAAATTTGAATAAAGGACACATCTTACGTCATTTACACATGGCTGAACATAAATAAGTAAAAGTATGCTAGCACAAATTTTGATATGACGAACTATTCTCACTTTGACACAATTTTCCAGCACAACCAAAGGTACCTCCTCCCTTTTCCTCCTGACAAAAATATGTAATTAACAGCTAACCTAGTGTACTTACGTACCAGTGGCTGTGACAGTTAACTGTATACTAGCATCGGTCTAACTAGTATCACATTCTGATACAAACTCGAAATTGGCATATCTTGAACTGTACAGAAAAAATAGGTTAATTAACTCCTAATCTTCCTTAGATTCTAAATGTTAAATACATGAAAAGAGAAAAAAATTCATTACAGTTGTGTTAGCAACTTCCACTTTTCCCCTAACCACAAAAAAGTATGTGACAGCTAAATCTTCACCTAAATCACATAAAAAAAAAAAACGGGTATTCGAACACCGTTATCTCCTCCTAATTACATTCAAATACGCAAAGCTAAGAAAATTCAAAATTTACAAACAAGCGGGAATGTAATCATCCACTAATTCTTCTTCTATTCACAGAAATCGCGATCTAGCTGAAATAAAAAATCATTAGTTACCTCCCCCTTCAGAGCTAACGTCCCCCTCCCAAAGGAGTTATGCTGGTAACAACTCGGTTATCAGACTAGGCCATTTGGGGACAGCTCCAAAAAGGTACACAAAAAAAACACAAAATTCTGCAGTCATCATCATGGTCATCATCTATATATATATATACCAATAAATACTGCCAATGTCATCCCAAAAATTACGTATCATTGACACATAAATATCACTGATGACACTGAACAGATTTAAACACATATACATAAATCGTATCTAAGAATAAAGAAAAAAGAGTGTGAATAATTTATAATATACGATGATAACATTTCATCGAATAACTTTTACATGAATCCTCCTTTTTTTTTTTACATAAATTCACTTTGGAATGCACGATATTTTACAATACAAATTCTTAAACATAAAAAATATTAAATTACTAATTCTCTTTCACTCTTCTCATTCATATCCAGAAACATTTTACAATTTCTAAACTTTCAATATCGACTTACAAAATTTTCAGCTATCAGTCAGCTGAAACGAAAAAATCTACAAAAATACATTTTAACTCACGTAAATAACTAGAACCTCGATGAACAAGAATGCAAAAAAAAATTCTATTCACAGAGTATAAACTCGAACTACAATAAATTCACTTTTCAAAAATAAATATCGAACTCTAAAGTTTCAACAAGAAATTAAACATCGCTAACTATATAATTCACAAGGCTTCTTCTTCGTCTTCATCTATTCCAGAAAAAAAAAGAACATTTTATAACTCAATCAAGTGCCAAGTGAAAGAAAAATATACTTTAATTTCATTGTTGGCACTCCGTGGCGATAAATCATCTAGTCCGTTTCCGATAACATCCTTCCGTCGTCGTTGGGTGGCTTCACGTAAAGTTGTTACTGAAGATCTCGTTCAAGTCAAGTCGTCACTGTAGATCTCTCTCGTGACGTCATCTTCCCGATGTTCGCTGCCGGTTGTCGATCTGCAGGCTCTGGTCGTTTCGTTGGCTTTTCGTTGCTCCATGCGGATTTTTGAAGAACCTTTTCTCGTACTTTCTAGGCCTATTGGTGTCCGCCTCCAAATGACGCTTTAATAGTTGAGGACCTCCAGACTTGTCAGGAATACTTGCGGTCGGCACAACTTCTTGGTTGGCTTTTTCTTCACTTAAATCAGACTCAAAATTATTTTCATTGTTATTACTTTCTTTTAAAACTTCTACTTTAAAAACCTTTTCAAAAATGGCTTTCTCATTCGGTTGTTCTACTTCACAAACTTCGTTATTTAAACTTTCATTATTTGCACTAACCGAACATTTTATAGGTGCTTCTGAAATAATCTGTTCTGGACCACAAGGTAAGTCAAAAAGTCCACGGGAACGCGACTGCACTGTCAATTGACATTCGTCATTATTTTCGTCGCAAACTTGTTCCTTAGCAAACTGAAGATCGACTTCTGTATCGTTTTGATCTGTTACTTTAGTTACTTCGTGGCAATCAGTAACAAAAGGTAAAGCCATAGTGGCAAGGCATAACTCCTGAGAGGGCTTTTCTTGAGGAACTTTGGCCTCTTGCTTCAAAGATCCCGATGAAAGTTTCCCGAATTTTCATTCCTTTGATAGCAGTCTTTCTCAGTATGTCCTAGTCGGCCACAAAAATTACAGTTGGGGGTTTCTCTAATGTGTTTAAACAAAGTTTTAGGTCTAGTGTTATGGTTCGAAGCTTGACGTGGCAAAAAATCTCTACTAAGTTCATATTCCATAGTTCTGGGCGCGTTCAGTGCAAATTTTCAGGACCATGTAAATTCCGGTCGTGCGGGAGTCATTCTACACAACTCAACCTGATATCGCTGCTTTGGCGGGAATGGCATCCATTGTTGTTTAAGTGTATTTGCTGCAGATTCTCTTCTTGCAGTGTATTGCCGAGCCAATTTGACTAACTCTGCAATTGAATTTACATTTCGTACTTCTAGGAATTCTCTAATGGGCAAAACAATTGAGACAAAATGCAATTTACGATATCAATTTCAGCGGCATCAGCATCGTACAGCTGGTATAACTCTACTGTACCCCACATAAATTTTTCTATGTCATCTCTTTCCATTTGTCTTCGTGAAAACAACTCTGTAGCTAGTTCTGTAAAATCATTATAAGCCGGATATATATCCATGATTTCGTTTTTAAATTCTTCCCAAAGTTCTATGTCGTGACGACATCCTATGTTATTCCACCATTGCTTAGCACATCCAATTAGGCAAGATACTGCTAAAACAACTTTTTTGTTGCTTGGCACTTCATGTAAACGGAAGTGCTCCTCCATGGACTTGACAAATGTCCACGATGACGGACATTTCGAACCGTCGAACCTTATCTCAGGTAAAGGCCAATTAACATATGGACTACAGTTAATGGATGGGTTGGCAAATCGTCATTGTGGCGGTTGAAAATACTCTTTTCTATCGCTTGCTTCTGACGGAACAGAAAATGGAACCTTACGTTCAAAGTTTCTTCGTTGGTGAACTGACGTAGCATTGTCAGCAAATTTAGGGGTTGTTGTCGTTCCCCTTTTCTCCCGATTATCATCAAGCAGATGTATTAGCACTTTTGCTTCCATCATTACATCTTGCAATCTACCCTTTACTCTTTCTATGTCGGGAGTCATTATGGCGGAATCGGCCATATTGTTAGTAGACATGTTTAGCGGTCTCCCGAAATTTTGAATTTTGGAAATTTTGAAAACCTTTTTTAATCTTGAGCAGCGCTCAAAGGTACTGCTATACAACAATACTAAAGCTATAACTAAGCTTTACAAAAATATAAATTTGCTTATAAAAAAAATTTTTCTTATTGTCCTACGTACTTGTGTGCCCGGACACTTCTAATCATTACATACAACAAATATCTTAAATATTCAGCAATATCTACGCTGAAACTTCAGTACCTTTGAATAATGCACAAAAAATGTTAAGCTACTTGCTCAACAAAAATTTTCGGCTTAAGCTGCCGTTAAATCTACAACTAGTACATACAACTACTGAGCTCAAAAAATTGCTATCTTTGACAATCATACAAAATTTATCCACAAATATATATACTATCTTTAAATACTGGCGAGTCCCTGTTCGCTGCGCCACTTCTTTTATTTGACTCTGTAATGCTCCAAACAAATGCAAAATACTTGAAGTTTTTATGCTCCAGATAGCTTAGACGGGTGCCAGGCAATAATTAACAAATTGCCAAAAGTAGAATAAGTTGATAATAAGTTGATTTAGGGTTCAAATACCAGCGAGCGTTCATGAGTAAGAATCAAAATGATTGTCAAGTAATATGAAATATAAAAAAAAAAATCCTTAATTCGCGTTGCTCAAGAGAAAAAAACTGTACAGACTCAAAATGTTTTAAATATAACAAAACAGATTTATTTCCAAAATAATTCAACTCACCAAGACATCAATGAAGAAAACATAACTCCTACTCCTGTGCTACACGCACTGTGCTTGGTGCTACGCACCTTGTGCTCGTGCACTCACTTGTGCTTATGCTTATGCTTCTGCTTTTGACAATGAGCCGGCGCATGCCGGGAAAGACATTTGCATACTATGACAAACGACGCAAGCTATGACACAAGAAGGGGCGTGTCCTTGGCACGCGCTTTAACGGTACAGTCGGAAGATCGGAGTTGCGGCGCATGCACAACTCCTAGAAACTTGGAAATGAGTGCTGCGATGCCAAAAAGGAAATAAAAAATCCCCAAAATGATAAATATAACGTAAATTAAACAAAACTGGTTAAGGTAAAGCAAAAGTGAACGGTGGGGCATCACAACGATTCTGTCATGGCTAGGTGGGCTGAGCATTTCAGTGATGTTCTAAACATTGTGTTTAGTTATGCTCTCATTGTAATGATGATAGATGCATTGGTGGCTTTAACGTTAGCCCTATAACACAGTCTGAAGTTATTTTGGTTATTTCTAAACTTAAATATGTAAATCCCCGGGGATAGATGAAATTACTACGGAAATGCTTAGAGTTGGGAGTGTTTCGATTAACACATGGATGACTGAAATTTTGAAAATCTTTTATGATAAAGGCATGGTTCCTAAAGATTTTACCAGAGCTATTATTATCCCCATTTTCAAAAAAGGTGATCGCAGTTCTTGTGATAACTTTAAGGGTATCATCCTACTCCAGGTTAAGTTCTATGCATGCTTGTTCATAATAGAATTAAGAATCTGGTTGACAGTCAATTGCATGATGAGCAATATGGATTCAGAAATGGTAGGGGATGTGTGGATCAGATATTTTCACGCAGGCAGATTCTTGAGAAATTTTAAATTTTCAGAAACTTTGCTATATTTCTTGATTTCAAAAAGGCTTTCAACTCTGTTGATCATCATAATTTGTGGTTGATTGTGAGGTTGTATGGTATACCAGATAAGTTAGCATAATTAAAGCTCTCTGAGAGTTGATAAGACTTGTGGCAATTGGTTTAGCATTACTTCTGATGTTCGACAAGCGTGCATTTTGTCTCCTTTTCTTTTTAGTTTGGCTATTGATTATGTTATGCGAAATTCACTTCAAGGGAAAGATTTTGGCCTTAAGTGGACTGGAGATACGAAAATTTCTGATTTAGATTATGCTGATGATTTAGCCCTTTTGGCAAATGATATTGATAAGATGAACTCTTTCGTTCGAGCTGTTAATGAAACTGGTAGTAGAGTAGGTTTGGTTATAAACAGTGAGAAAACTAAAGTGATGAAAATTGGTCAGGCAGGCTGTGATTCAGTTAATCTGAATGGTTGCAGTCTTGAGCAGGTGTCACAGTTTAATTATCTTGGGAGCTATGTAACAGATAATGGTGATGTGCGGCATGAGATTAACAGACGAATAGGGATTGCTGCCGGGACTTTTAAGAATCTAGGGAGAGTGTTGAGAAATAGGCGTATACACCTAAAGACTAAAATTAGACTGTATTACAGTTTGGTTCTTTCTAGGGTTAGTTATGGTAGTGAAACTTGGACACTTTGTAAACAAGATAACAGGAAATTAGATGCTTTTGATTCCAGATGCTTATGCAGTATCTTGGGCATTAGGTGGTTCAACTTTGTAACTAATGATGAGGTTAGGCAAAGGAGTTGTCAACCTCCTTTAAGCAGCATATTGTGCAGAGAGAGACTCCGCTAGTTTGGCCATGTTGCATGTATAGATAATTATAGCTTGGCAAATAGGTTATGAACAGTGTGCCTAAAGGCCTCAGAAAGCGGGGGAGACCTAGGATGCGGTGGGTGGACAATGTCAAACAGGACCTTGTTAGGGTTGGTGTGCAGTGGCTGGATGTAGCCTAAGAAAGGTGTTTTTACTTGCAGTTTTGATTTTAAGAATGGGAAAGACCATAGTATGCTGGGATAAGTGACAAAAAAAATTCTGCAATTTATGACAGAAAAGAATGTAAAACTGGAAATAAAATTGTGGTATAAACTTTGTAATTACTTCCTAAAATCTTCCATTTTTAAAAATAACATTTTTGTTTGTCAATTTTCAGAAGATTTTCGAAACTTCAATTAAAAAATAAAAATTTCTTGATAATACTTCAAATCAAACTTGTGAGCTTAAATCAGGTGTTTGCTTCAGACAAAAGTAACATTACGAACAAATCAGTAATACTGATAGTGTTTCTGAGAAATAATCAGATGACTTTAACAAGTCGTTTATATTTTAATTTAATAAAATTTGCATCAAATGAAAAAGCAAAGTATTTTTTATGAATTATGTTTTTTTTTATAAGATACAGTGAAGTGCCATTGAATTAAGGATAGCAACCTAGTAAATGTTGGACCCCTCTGGCCCTGATAACGGCCGCCACATGACGAGGCAAGGACTCCACAAGCTTGCGTAAATGTTCCACATGTATGGTGACCCATGCATCCTCCAGAGCTGTCGTCGCTGATGGGATACACGCCCAAACACTCTGCTCGACAGTATCCCAAAGAATTTCGATGGGATTTAAATCTGGGCTTCTAGGTGACCAATTCATTATTTCGAAATCAGCAGAATACTCCTGCTACCATGCAGTAGCCAACCTGGTCCTGTGAGATGAACAGTTGTCTTGCTGGTAGACGCCATCTCCATTAAGATGCATGATGCCCATAAATGGGTGTAAATGATCAGCAATGAGTTCTACGTACTGGAATGCATTGAGAGTCGGTACACGTACGAAAGGTCCCACAGACGTCCACCTGAAGACACACCAGGCTATCACTGAACCGCCACCAGCTTGTACTGTTCCAACCTGACATGCAGGATCCATGGCTTCATGGGGTTGGCACCATACCCTCAGTCTCCCATCAGTGTGATGAAGTTTAAATCGTGATTCATCACTCCAGGCTATCCGTTGCCAATTTTTGATGGTCCAGTTTCGATATTATTTAGCCCAGGCAAGGTGGTGAGCCTGGTATTGTGCCTTTAGAAGTGGAACTCTCGTAGGTCGGCAGCTTTTGAAGCTGAGACGATGAAGTGAGCATTGCACAGTCAGTGACTTCCCGACTGGAATCTGCGTTCAGATGGGAGGTTATTTCAGATAATGTATGGCCCCTATCAGTCCCTACGATGCGAGTCAGACGGTGAAGCCCATGATCATTCAAGGCTGGTTGTCCTTTGCAGTTTGTTTGGGTGCTTGTTTTTTTACCAGAATTTTCATATTCCCGGAACACTTGAAACTGTGGTATGAGAAAATCCAAGTTTGTTGACAATTTCGGAGATCGAGCATCCCATTCATCGGCCACCTACAATCTGCCTGCTGTCAAATGCATTAAATCCCATGCCTTTCCCATTACGCTTCTCACGACGAATGCTTGGGGAAGCCAAAGCTGACAGCTATACGTGACCAGAGTTTCAGCCACTCATGCGCGCAAATGTGGGACTTGCAGTACTGAATTTGCATAATGTCTCCTATCGTAATTCAATGGCACTTCAGTGTATATATAAGAAACTTTTAAAACTACAATTTTTTTATTTTTAAATCCATTTTTTTATTAAAAATATATACATACATCCTCTGTTTCTCATTACCGATTCTGTGAACGTATATATACAAATTTGGACACTGGAAGAATTAATGATTTGCTTTAAAAACAAATATCGTCCCGTGGCCGAGTGGTTAGCACGCTTGACTACTGATCTAAGGGACCTGGGTTCGAGCCCCGGATTAGGCATGGATGTGTGTGTCGTTTTTCTGCTGAGGTCCTGCCATCCTCTCAGACCTTCTACTGTGGCATATAAACTGACAGGCTCCTGTCAGACCTCTGTGGCAAGCAGCTGCTTGAGGGGGTATTTATTTATTTTTATTTTTTTATGTTTAAATTTATAGTCTATAAATACCATAGGCATATTAGTTTACACTTGCCTAAGTTTCAAGAAATTTAATTGAATATTTTTTTTTCCAAACATTTGATAAAGGTGTGAAAATAATGATCAGAGTGACTTACTGTGATGAAAAAGGCTTGGATCAGAGCCCCAGTTAAAAGATATGGATAGTTCTTATGTTGTCTTTCTGTTTGTCTCGCCTTCTCTACAATGTATTACACTGAAAAGTTGTATTTAGACCCCTGTGGCAAGTAGCTGCTGCTTGACAGGTAATTTGTTTTTTATGCATTATTAAAAGTGTATAGATAACTTCAATTGATCAAGAGTCAAATTTGGATGGGTGGTCTTGCATTTTTAACTTCATCCTGCTTTTCAATTCTCTCATCACTTCATTTAGATACTTTAGGAAAAAAATTCTGTTATACTAATAATACCCATACAAGATACCATGTAACTTTTTGCACCCTAATGTTGGTGAAATTTAAATATTAATTGAAATTTGAAGACTCTGTGTAAAACATTTCTTTTTTATAGGTGACTGGTGAGTTGTCAAACAATGGTCAGCCAATGAGAAGGTTTATGCAGACATTTGTTTTAGCTCCTCAGTCTCCCAAAAAGTACTATGTGCGGAATGATATATTTCGCTATCAAGATGAGATATTTAATGAAGATGATGAAGTGGATAATGATAATGCTCTAACAGGTAGGTATGCTTAATGAGTTATTTATAAAACAGGCCTATCCAACCCAAACTTAATGAAGAGCCACAAGGAAAGCAACTATATTCATAAGGAGCCACAGGAAAAATTCTCTCCTAAAAAAGAAAGCATATATTTTTAATGTGTTATGAATAAAAAAAAATATGGAATAAAGAAAATACCTTAAAATTGGACTACGGATTGTTGTCGTGAGATTACATGTCACATCATATGCATCCCCAGGCAGACAGGAACTCTTGCAGACCAATGACTTACCCAAATTATCTCGGGGCATGTGTCAATTGGAACAGTTTGCCAGTTATTTTGTGTTGCACCATGTTTCAGCACTGCATGTGATTTACACAAAATATAATCGCTCTTGCCACTTTTGCATTTGGTTGACAACAATAGAAATGCAGTGGGCTGTTGATACTCTTATCAGTGGACCCAGGGCATGCTACAAAAACAGTCCCAAACTATAACACTACTGCCTCCAGCCTGCCAAACACCAATGTTGGGTGCATCCTGGTGCCATGGCCCTATGTTTCTTTCTCCAAATACAAGCACACCCAGGAGCCTAATGGGGTTGGAAATAAGATTCATCTGACCAGGTGAGAAATTTTCACATTGGTGGTCCGATGTTAGTGCTAGTGTGACCATGCAATACCACTTAGAGCTGGAAGCTAACTGCCTTCGGAATATGTCACAACAATGGCTGTTCCTAGTAGGCCACATCACAGATGCCTGTGAAACATTACTTCATTAGTGTAGGCAAAAGTTGAGTGTGTTCAAGAGAGAGACCACATGTAAAATACAGGGGTTTGTCAAAATAATGGGAACACTGATGGCAATTGACAGACAATGCACAAAATAATGGGAACACTGACAGCAATTGACAGGCAATGCACTGTATGCACATCACAGGCACAGGTGAAACAGCTGCTGTGATGTAATTGTCGACAGTGTCAGATCTCAGTGACCTCCAAAAAGGCATGATCAATGGTTTGCATCTTGCAGGAGCTTCAGTAGCCATAAAGGTGGAAATAGTAGGTGTAATGCAATTCATCCTTGCATTGTGCGAAACTTGTCAAGTTGTTTGCTGAACATGAGGATGAGCTGCAGATCTCGGTGACCTCCAAAAAGGCATGATCAATGGTGCACATCTTGCAGGAGCTTCAGTAGCCTTAATGGTAGAAATAGTAGGTGTAACATAAGGAACTGTATCGAAGATTATGACTACCTATCAAAAGGGCAAGGTGTTGCCTTCAAACATGCAAATTATGGATGCCATGTGAAGTTATCAGATAAGATAGGTGAACATTGGTGGCATGGATTATACAATAGAAGCACAGGACCACGGCACCACAAATAGCAGCAGAGTTGAATGCCAGTCAGAATGATCCCCCATTTCCATCAAAACAGTTCATCGGGAACTTCATCATGCCATTATTTATGGCTGTGCTGCAATTCACAATCCTCTGATTACCAACATCAGTGCAACAAAACGTGTAATGTGTGCAAAGCACATAACTGGGATGCTAAAGACTGGCAACGTGTCACTAGTCTGATGAATCATGCTACATATTGTTTCCCCCAACTGGTAGAGTTTGTTTGTCTAAAACCTGCAGAAGCCTACCACTACGTTTGTTTCCAACTGTGAAGCATGGAGGTGGATCCTTGATGCTGTGGGGTGCCATATCATGGCATTCCTTAGGGTATTAGTTATTCTCCGGGGTCATGTCACATCTTCAATGTACGAATCCATTCTTGGGGGACAACCTGCACCCAATGTTGCAGGCATTGTTTCCTAATGACCATCCCTGGTTTCAAATGGATAATTCACCCTTGCGTTGTGCGAAACTTGTCAAGTTGTTTGCTGAACATGAGGATGAGCTGCAGCAGCTACCCTGGCTACCTCAATATTATTGAACATTTGTGGGAATATCTGGAGTCCAAGGTCATACCACACTTTCTACATCCAGCATCACTGGCACAGTTGGGCCATATTTTACAGAAAGATTGGTCCCACATTCCATTACAGTATGCGCATGACTTGTATAAGTCTATTCCACGTTGAATTGCATCTGTGCTGAATGCCCAAGGTGGGCCTACTACTTATTAATAACATGTTCCCCGCAAACAGTATGTGTTTCCATTATTTTGATAAAATCTGTAAGTACTGGATAAGTTTCAGTGTAAAAGGTAAGATGAGTTATTTACATACCAGGTTTTCGTATGATTTATAGAAATACCAAATTTCACATAAGGATTTCTCTCTTAACATTCCAACTCCTCTGAAAAAATAATCAAGCCTTGCCTTTAATAGAAGCTGATTTTGAAAATGATTCTTTTTTTGCTATGAAACTATATAAATATTTTCAATAATGGTTAACCCTGGAAGGATTAACCATTATACTGATTTATGAAGAGAGACCCAGCTATTTTTTTTTTACTATGATTAGATTAACTTTAGAACTCTTTTGCTAAATAACTAATGAAAGGATTGAAGAGATTTTTTTTTTGACGTATTTATTTATATACTAGCAGATTTACTAGGTGTTGCTCGGGTCTGAAACTTTCTAAAATGTAAGAGTGTCCCAAGTTCGAGTCCAAGCTGAGTCAGCGTTGAGATTTATCTCAACGCTGACCCAGCTGGCATCCGCAAAACTCCATGCCCCCTGCCCATGGTCTGTAGGGGACACCAATGGGCTTGGATAGTCTGCTTTCGTCGGATGAGATATTAAGCTGTAGCTCCGTGTGCAGGAAAGCCATATCATGTGCATGTTAAAGGACACACTGGATGGCCTTGATGAGAGATTATCTGTTTCCCAACAGTTGTTCCAATGGGCAATTCCACCTTCTCTGAGCCTTTGGGGTCCTTGTGACCTGGCCATTTAGCACATCATGTTCAAAAAAAGTGCCACTCAAAGGTAAAACAACCCAACCTCCCCCTTCAGTTAAAATTTTCTCCCTCTCTTTTAGGGGAGAAAAGAAACGGACATACACTGGCAGAAATTGAAAATTAAACAATTGAAGCATAATCTATGAGATTTATTTAGTAGAAACAACTTGTTGAGAAAGGACAGTGATCAGAAGTGTGAAGTGAATCAATGTTTATTTTACCTTTTAATGAGTATAACATTTTACAGAAGTCACATTTTACTAAGGTGTTGAAACTCCTAGAATAGCAATACAAGCTTCCAATCTGGTATGCAATCGGTCGTACAAATGCTGGATATCACACTGGGAGGATACCATTCCATACGGGACACATAACTCAGCGATAGTTGTTGCGTGCTGTGATCCACGGAAGAGTCTTTGTCTGATCTAGTCTCAGACATGCTTGATTGAAAACAAGTCCGGAGAGCGTGCTGGCCAAGGGAGTTGGTACACTGACTGAAGAACATGTTGAGTTGCCTGAGTGGAGTGTGGGCAGGTGTTATCCTGCTGGAATATCGCATTTGGGATTACACTCAAATATGGCAGAATGACCGCTGTACGATGTTGCTGATGTACGTATTGCTATTCATTCAGTGTACCCTGTACAAACACCAGATATGTATAAGAGTAATAGCTAATCGCTCCCCACACCGTGATGCCTAGCATGGGCCTGTGTGTCGCTGGTGGATGCACAGTGGAAGAAGCTGCTCACCTTGTCGCCTTCGGATGCGTAAAAGACTATCAGACGTTCCTAAACAGAATCGGCTTTCATCGTTGAAGACCACAGACTGCCATTTTTCCTTCCAGTGAACTCATTCTTGACACCACTGCAAACATGTTCGACAGTGACAAAGTGAAAGTGGTAACCGTGTCCATAGTCTTGCTTCCGAAAAACGATTGCTTATCATTCTTGTAGACACCCTTGTATGACAGAGGATCAGATTTGTGACACTGCAGCCATCTGCTCTGCCACCACCACCATCCTGATATGCCAATCCTCTCATGCATCTGTAACTCTGTTGCCCGGAACCACATCTGCGAGTGTGCAAATGCTCTTCTGTCAGATTGCAATGCTCTCCCTGATTCTGAGCATTGCAATGCTGCAAATGCTCTCCCGTTCAGATTGCAAAAAAAAATTAAAAATTTGTTAAAAGTGAATAAAAGGTCATGCTCTGCTTATTAAAATGCACTTATGCATTTCACTGCAGTTTAATGTAATTAATACTACTTGTGGTTTAGTCTGTTTGTATTACCTCTTCATATTAATTTAATTGACATTACTGATAATAAATATTTTAACTTCCTTATCTCTAAACAGTGACTGAATATTGTTGAAATTTGTGACTGAGAGTGACCGAGATATTTAATTTTCTCCAGCATCATTTGTCATTAAAAAGCTGATTTAGAGCCTCTGATTCTTAATTGAAATAAAGAATTTCTGTTAAAATAAGGTGGGCTGTTCCAAATAAAATTATCACTGAATATTTGTCCAGCTTATTCAGAAGCAGTAAAGCAGCCATATTTTTGGAATGGGGTCACTTAAATCATACCATTTTGGTTAATGTAAATTGAATGGGCAAATTATTATAAAAATCTACGTAATAACCTGTTACGTCAACTTTTTGCGCTCACAGCAGCAGCTAGATGTCTTGGTAAGGTAAAGACGGAGGTTTGATTTGCTGCCCATGAAGCAAAGATCACCTGTTGTAGAGCATCCATAGTTGTTGGTGGGATGGAACAGAACTTTCCAATTCATTCTCACAAATTCTCAATGGGGTTGTGGTCCGGTGATTGAGGGATCCATTCAAGTGTGGTAAATTCACTTGAATTATCCTGGAGCTAATTGGTCACCACTAGGGAAGTATGCGGTGTGACATTGTCCTGTTGAAAGATGACATCATGGTGTGGAAAGAGAATCGTTATGAATGGTTGGCAAGGATGTTCACCTACTTTGTTCTGGTGATGGAGGTCTCGACAGGTACAAGGAGCCCCCAAGGCAGCCCATGTAAATGCACCCCAAACTGTTACACCGCCTCCACTTGCCTGTATGACCCACACTTGGTAAGCTAGGTCCATTGCTTTGTGTGGTTTATGCCACATGTGCACCCTCCCATCGGCGTGATGGAGTTGACTAGATTACATTCGTCAGACTAGATTACATGTTTCCAGTCCTCTGTACTCCAGTTGCAATAGGCCTTTGCAAGCTGCAACCTAATCTTTCGGTGGCTTGCAGTCAAGGGGACACATTGTAAACATTGGCTGTCGTAGCCTATTTTTTACATGGTATGACAGATAGTCTGTGCATAAGCTTGTGGACACATCTTCATTCAATTCTGACGTTATCTGCTCTATGGTAGCCATGCGATTCCCTTATAAAGATATACCATCTGTCTCCCAACAGCTATTCCAGTGGGTCCCCTCCCCCAACCTTCTCTGAGCCTTCGGGGTCCATGTGACCTGGCCATTTAGCCCATGATGTGCAAAAAAATGCTGCTCAGAAGTAAAATAACCCAACCCGATGTTCTTGCTCCTCCTCTACTGTTCACTTGTCCAGTTGAAAGTGGACTACGGATCCCATTTATACAATTCTTCCCAGGATTCATTGTGAAGGTGCTGGACCCTCTCCACCATCAGCCCTATTTGTCCTTTAGGTTTGCATGTCCAAGGCTACTTTAGAGACCCAGACATCAGTCTCGATAGCATTGCCCAGTCGACAACCAAGCCACTTCCACCATGGCTCGCTGTTTCTCCTTCCTGTGACTTTTTGCAGGACTTTACATCAGATTGCATGTACTTGCAACTCTTTGTCAATCACCATGCTGGCCATCTGTGAAGTGATACTATCATTGCAAACCAGATCCCACAGCAGTGTTCCATCTTCATTGCAAAGTTGCATGCACTCAGCCATAGACCATATTGTGGCTAAGCATCATCAGTGTGTGCTTTACACTGGTTTGTTACATGCTTTGATCTTGGTGAGGCCTCACCCTCTTCTATCCAAGATCTGCTGGCAGCTCCATCATCTCACAATCACAACCACCATTCTCTTCTATTGGGTGCACGCTCATGTTGGCATTAGGGGCAATTACTTGGTAGATCTGCTATCAAGTTGGCCACGCCCCTGTTTGACATCTGCCAAACACTGTGGCAGAGATCTGGGTCTGAATAATTCAGTAACAAACTTTTTGAGATCAAACCCATTGTCAAACTGTGGAGTCATGTTTTCGCAGGAATCACAAGGAGGAAGTTATACTTGCTCAGCTCTGCCTAGATAATTTTTTATTTCTCATTCATTTCTTCTTTGGGCAGATGACGAACCTAAGTGCAAGTTTTGTGACACCATTTAACCATAAAACATATTTTAACTGCATGTCCTGCTTTTTAACCTTGAATCTCATATTTATTTTAACTTTCACAATTTTATGTTGGAGCTCCTTACTCTCAGATATCTTTTATCTGATAACTCTTTTATACTAGCTGTTTTTGCCTATTTATGCTTTACAGTGTATTTTAACTATATCTGATTTTATGTATTTATTGTATTTATTGGTTTTAGCTGACTGGCTTGATTTTATTTTTCTCCATCTTTTTCTACTTGTTTCTGCATTTGTTTTGTGTTGCTTTTGTACCTTTTTTACATTTCTACTATTTTTAACTTTTGGTTGAGGGGTCTATAACTTTTACCTTATTTCATCATGTGTTTGGCACAACATGGCCTCAGTTGCTCTTGTGCCATTAAACCCCAAACCACAATCAACCTCAAATTATGACAATTAGGAGTCAGAAACCTTTTTGAAATCTACAAAATTCTTAAGCACAAGTTTCAAATTTTTATTCAGATATTTTTTTTTTTCAGATTATTCAGGATATTAATTCAAAGAACTTTACCTAGAGCAGAAAGAAAACTGATTCCTCTATAATTATCATAAGAACTATAATCACCATTCTTGAAATAAGGGATAATAATCACTTATGAAATTCTTACTCTAAACAACACCTTTATCATAAAATATATGGGGAAGAGGTTACTCTGTCAGTATCATGACAGTCTTGAAATTTGCAGTTCCCAGGTTCAAGTCCCAACTGGGCCAGCATTTGAAATTATTTCTCAAACCACCCTGCCATGGCCACAGTCAGTTGGGGACACCGATGGGCTTGGAAAGGCTGTCATCAATCAGATGGGACATTAAGCTGTGGCCATGTGTACGGTGGAGAGAGCCATACTTGGTGCACATTAAGATAACACCGGATGGTTTTGATGGGAGGCTATTATCATGTCTCCCAACAACTTCTAGTGAGTCTCCTCCCCAACCCTCCCTGAGCCTTCAGGATCCTTATGACCTGTTCATTTATCCCGTTGTGTGCAAAAAAAACTGCCACCAAGAGGTAAAACAACCCAACTAACTGGGAAGGAAGTTAGAAGAGTTAACGAATACTGAATTTTAGTGTTGCTCCAACAAGTATCAGTTGGTAGCGCACCAACTCATCTGCAGTTCCTAGGTTCTAGTCCCAGCTGGATCAGCATTGAGATTTATCTCCACAACTCCCCACCCTACCTTCAGTCAGCAGGGGATACCAATGGGCTTGGAAATGATGGCATTCATCAGATGTGGCCCTTGCATGCATGCAACTCTGTGCATGTTAAAGAACAAGTTTGATGCATTGGTGGGGAGCTACCATCTGTTCCAGTAGATCCCCTCCCCCCACATTTGAGCCTTCAGAGTCTTTGTGACCTGGCCATTAAATCCACTGTGTGCAAATAAGTGCCATTCAGAGGTGCCAAAAAGTATCTCTTTTTGACAGAAAGTTAGGGAGTTGTGTGAAATACTTCAGCACTAACTGCTGCAACCTGAGTAGTAAAGATTGGTTGTCTGTTTGCTAAATTGACATCAACTTCACAGGAAATGCAAAAAGTTTTTGACTTTACTATCAATATTTGACTATATTTGGTTTTTCTGTGTAAAACTTTGTTATGTCTGCTGAGCAATAACTCAAAGAATGTTAATAATAGTGCTTTTGGAGCACTAAATGTATTTAAATATATTTGAGCCTATTTTGATAATGGACTAATTAATTTTTTTAATATATTTTCTTAACAATAAGCATGTATATATTAAATTTAGTTACCAAATTACTGTGTTTTCATGCTTCTTAAAGCAGGAACTTTACAGAAAACAGGTACATAACATTACTATGGACCACAAGCACAATTTGTCATATTCTCTTATTGGATGTTGAAAAATATAGACTCTCTGCAAGATAATGTAGTTACATAATCCATGCATCACTTTCTAAGATAAGGGAATACTGCCTGTTGTTGCTAATGTTTAAATTGTATTATAAGTGAATGGTATAACCAAAAAACATTTTATGCAAAAAAATAAAACTTCTTATATGTAATAGGTTTTATGATTTTCACCCATTTACTTTTCATAGTTCATTTTAAAAAAGGGATGGTGGTTCAGTCAGTATTGCACCAGACTCTTAATTTGCAGTTCCCAGGTTCAACAAAATATATTATTTCCACAAAACTCCCTGTCCTACCCTCAGTCAGTAGGGGCCACTTACAGGCTTGGATGGGACATTAAGCTTGTGTCCCTGTGTGCTGGAGAGAGCTATACCCTGTGCACATTAAAGAACACCTGGATGGCCTTGATGGGAGGCTACTGTCTGTCTCCCAACAGCTGCTGAGTGGGTTCCCAACCTTAGAGATTTTGGGGTATTTGTGACCTGGCCATTTAGCTCACTGTGTGCAAAAAGAAAGTTCTGCTCAGTAATAAAACAGCCCAACCATCTATCCTTGGGGATTTATGTAGTTTTAATTTAGAGATAGCCAAACTAACCACATTATTTGGAACATCTCTGAAATGTTCAGCCTACCTACTTGTGACAGAATCCTCTCTTTCAATAGCCTTACCATTTATCCCTCAGTCCTTATATACCAGTCAATAATCCCTATGGAAAGAAATAATCTGTTACAAATCTTTTCTCTAAATATAAACACTGAAATCTTTTAATAATACCACTTAAAGCTCTTTTTTTTAACATTCTTGTTATTTTAATCTAATTTAGTCTTTTTTGTTTTTGTTTTCCTTTTTTCTCTCTGGGTCAGAGCACACAATTTTTGGCCTTTACATCTGTTGCAATATGTTTTTATTGAGATTCTTTACACTTTTGTAATCTTTTTTTATATGTACTGTTCACTCACTCTTTGGATGCACGTTCCTTGACTTTTTCCTTTTGTTTGGTGCTTGAGTTGCTGATGCCTCTAGAAATATTTCTTCTGGTACCTATGTCTGTACTCTAAGTTGGATGTAGTAAGATTTGATATAATTTGCAAGCAGAAAGAGTGACTGCAAGAAAGGTATGGGAACTTAAAATGCTGTGATGCATAATAGATGGGTTTCCTGTTCCCTTTTAAGTTTCAACAAAATTTCTCTGTTTATATCTGTGTGATATTAGCCACTCACTGTACAATACCCTTGTATACTGTTGATAAATTATATAATCAGTATTGAATAATATGATCATTGCTTTACCTACTTTTACTTTTTTTTAAAGGTTGGTGAAATTTGTGTTTTACACTGTTCTATTTATTATTGAATTACAGTGGTATATCTATGACTCATCTTCTTTACCCCTTTGGTTATTGGCATGCCCTCCACTAACCGCAAAAATGCTACCTGTACGTAACACCGAGAGAAAAAAAAATGTTCACGACTATACATAAATGGTGACCAGGTGTGTATTTTTTTTTTTTGGGGGGGGGGGGGGATAGTGCTAAAGCATCCTATTACACTGGTTTCCACAAATTAGGGAAAAATGAGAAAAATTGTGATAATTCACCAAAAAATGTGCAATCCTCACCAAACTTGTTCAATGCAACCAGTAAAATAATGCCGAGTGAGCATATCGTATGCCAATTAGTCTAGGTTGCATCAATTTGCATAATCGGATAGTGGCATAAAAATGGGTGATTTGGAGTAGATCGTTATTTTGTGTTGTAAATGTGAGTAAAGAAATTCAAAATAGCCATTATGTAGCAATGGCCTCGAGACATCATTTGCCAAATGAACTGTGGTGTTAAGCTATTGGCCTGCTCAAAGCATGCGAAAGTGAGTCGGACATTGCACAATGGCTGAATGTGTGAGTAATTCTGTGATCCATAGACTGTGGAATCAATTTCTTAGCACTGATTCCGCATCTCAGAGGTTTAGCTGAGGAAGGACTAGAGTTATGACCATATCTGTGATTAACAGCCCGAAGGAGCAGGACGTCTACTCCCTCTCAGCTACAATCCTCTCTTGCAGCAGCCACTTGGGAGGATTGTATCAGCTTCTACTGTGTATAGAAGGCTTCATGAGGGAGGTCTGTACACTAGAAGGCCAGTAATTTGTATACCTGTCATGTCACAGGAGAGATTGGTTGAATTGGGCATGCACGCATGTTAGCTGGACAGAAGAGGTTTGTACTCTACATAGATGAGTCCAGATATTGCTTGCAGGGTGATTCTGGACATAGTTTGATATGGGGAGAACGGAGTACTCACTATCATCCCAGAAACATATATAAATATATGGACAGAAACATATATACATATATGAATATATGTAATCAGGACGAAAGAGACTGTTATGGTGGAGGTAGCATGCGTGTTTGGGGTGGCATTTCCTTAGGTGGATGCACAGACCTTTTTGTGTTGATGAGTAGGAACCTCAATGCTCAAAGGTATAGAGATTACTCCTGAATCTTTATGGATGTCCTTATGCTGGTGCAATAGGTGAAACATTCATCTTACAAGACGACAGCACTTGCTCAACTAGTGGAACAATACTTTCAAGAGGCAATCATTATGCGAATGGAGTGGCCAGCTCAATCTCCTGACCTAAATCTGATTGAGCATATATGGGATGCTCTAGAGAGATGTGTTGCTGTCCTCAACCTGCCACCTGAAACCAATGGTAGCTTATTACTGTTTTAAAGGAACAGTGGTCGTTACTCCTACTGAGCTGATTCACAACATCATAAACAGCATGGGTCATTGGTGTCATGCTTGCATTGCTGTAAGGGGTGACCACACTCCTTATTAAAGAATTTTGCCCACTGCATTCTGACACCTCATATTTGGACAAGTTGCTGTGTTATTTTTTAAAGAACAATTTTTCTAGTGTAATATATTTTATGCCATTCTGAAACTGACATTGTAATTCATGTTTCCATCAAATTTCATTAAAATCATTCATATAGTTTTTTGTTTATCATAATTTTTCTGAGTTTTCCTTAATTTATGGAAACCAGTGTATATCTTTGAAAGACATGGTTCAAGAGTTGAGGAAAATGCCATGTTAACTGAAATTGAGTAAAAAGATACTAAAGCAGTTGCATGCTAAAGAAACCCTTTTTTTTATGTTTGTGCTGCCCATAGCTACTGATGACAGATAAATTTGTAAAGAGAAAAAAACTTATTAAGGACAAGACATCCAGCTTCGTTGAAGCAAATTCTCAATAAAGTTTTATTGTTTCACCTTATTTTTTTGTGTATGTTATACATAAAAAAAAAATTTGCAGCCCACCATTTCATTTTTGTGGAAGAAAAATGGTCTTCAGCTAAATGTTTGCCCAGGCCTGCTCTAAATTCTTCTCTAATTCATTTTGCACTCAATAATTGCGATACAATGCATCTAAAAATTGCTGGTTCTGTGGCCATCTTGTTTTGCCATTCATGATCACCCATTTTGTAATGATTAACCTGGCTATCTTACTTTATATGTAGCTGCATTTAATGTTAATAAACTTTAAATATTTATAGATGTTGATTCAGAAGAACAAAGCAATCCTAAGAACGTTACTGACTCATTACAAGATGAAGATGGCGTGGGCTATTATGATAATGAAATAGTCAGGTAATTTTTCATGTTTTCATAGATGTAAATATTATACACAAGAGTGGAAAACATTTCTAAAGTGAAAAAAAAATATTTTTTCCTGTAATCAGGATCTTAACAAATGAAGTCATTAACAAATATTGTTTTGGTGCAGTTTTCAACAAAATTCACACTGAAATTTAATTTATTCATCCTGAAGTGAAGTGGTGGATGGTTCTATATGAATTCTTATGTGCAATGTGTCTTTTTCAACCTGGGTAAGGCATGGATGTATGTCGTTTTTCTGCTGAGGTCCCGCTATCCTCTCAGACCTTTTACTGTGGCGTATAAACTGACTGGCTCCTGTCAGACCTCTGTGGCAAGCAGCTGCTTGAGGGGGTATTTTTTATTATTACCCTCATACCTACCCCATATTCTGAAGGGGGAAAATTAGAATGACCAAAACTTCAGTTTGTATTAGGGATAGGTTCATGAAAATTGTGAGGCAAATTGATTATAATGTTTCCCTTAAGAAATAACTTATATTTGGCACTACAACAATCCCATATTTATTCCAATTCTGCCACACAAATAATGTAAACAGCATTAATATTAGAAGAGAATAGAGCTGTAGATAAATGGCACTGAGCAAAGAGCACCCAGTGCTCTGTTGGGAGGTCATGGGTTCGTATCCCACCCAGTACAAGACAATTTTCCCCATATACCTAATATTAGCAGAATAAAACAGCAAAGATAGTGGCTTCAAATAAAAATGTAGATAAATAATTTTGCATATTGTGTTGTAAAAAAAAGTTGCAAAAAATTTATAAAAATATATATTTAATATAAATGTTTGCATGTTCTGACTTGAGAAGTGATGTTTCTCTGAGACATTTAATTAAATGCATTTTGAGCAACTAACTGGATATTCCAATAAGTTCCTCATTGCACCATTAGCATTGGTAGTAACTGTATATTAGAGCTATAATTCTTAACTTAGGGTTCTTTTGCAGCATAAAAGTTCTCAAGTTTAAATGAAAAAAGAAGCATATTACCACCGATAAAAAGTGATCTGCTTGTTGGCTCACTCAGAAGAGCTATTGATGGCACTAGTTGTAGATGTCACTCATCATTTGTTTTTTACAGAAATTCTGGATACCAGTCCTTTTCTGTAGAACTCGCAAAATTTGAAACCTGTTGAGTAGTTGATAGCTTGTTGCCTCATTGATAAACTGTTGATATCATCATATTGAGTTATCATAGTTGCCACATAGCAGCAAGTTTAATTTTCCAAATAAATGGTGATTTATGCCAACTTTCTTATCAAACGAGGACTAAGTTGGTTTTCAGTCTTATTCAAGCAGCATTTAATTTAAACTTTAACTTAAATGAAAGTTAAAACCTTTCAAGACAGTGGTAACATGTTTTACCTTGCCTTGTGTGAAACTTCATCTGGCAAAGTTTACAGCTGATGATAGGTAATTTATGAGACTCCATTTGCAGTGGTTTGTATCACTAAGGCTTTGTCTTCATGTAAGAGCAGATTCCATGCTACTGGGAGGGGCATGGAACATAGTATTACAGATGTTCTTGTGCAAATTTATTATGTTTTTTAAGTAATTTAACATATTTGGGTGTGTGGGGGAGGGCTGTTATTAAAGTAATATGTAATATATTCATTTTTAATTGTTTAGTTTTGTTTACTGTTAAACTAAAATTATTTGGATAAAGTAGTGATTGGCTGGCCACCATGGCATTAAAAAACAATCTTTGATCTAGGGTTCTGTTTATTTTACCTACATATCTGCTTTTCCCTTCTAATTTATTTTCAGAGTTAGTTATTTCTACATTGTAGATGCCTCCCATAAATTTTTTGGAGCAGGGGGGACTCAGTTGGTAGTGCGCCAAGCTCATAATCTGCAGTTCCCGGGTTCAAGTCCCGTTGATCCAGCATTGAGATTTATTTCTGCAAAACTCCCCACCCTGCCCATGGTCAATAGGGGGCAGGATATCAGTTGGCTTAAAAAGTCTGTCGTCCATCAAATGGGAAGTTAAGTTGTGTGTGGGAGAGCCATACCTTGTGTATGTTAAAAAACACCTGGATGGCCTTGACGTGAATCGTCCTTGACTTGAAGCTATCGTCTTTCTCCCAACAGCTGTCCAGTGGGTTCCCGTCACCAAACTCTCTGAGCATTCAGGGTCCTTGTTACCTGGCCATTTAGCCCAGTGTATACAAAAAATAAAGTGCCAGTCAGAAGTAAAACAACCCAACTCTCCCCGTAGGTTTATCTGAATCATTTATTTTTTAAATATTATTTTTGTTATTGTGTACAGTAGAGTTAATTTGCATTTTGCAAAGATATTTTTAGTGATTATGATAATCCCTAAATATGTGGAAAGCTGTAGAGGTGTATTGTTGCTTTTACTGCCTTGGGCTGGTGTGGGTTATGATTCCTTACTTAAGTTATATTTAACTGTATTATGAATTTTATTTATAAATTTAGTAGAATATCATGTTTGGCTTATATAAAGTTTAGGTCATTTTTTAAGCGTCTTTTCAGAACAATAGCAGTGGGCCCTTGTGAAGTAAGCATTTATTGCCAATATCTTATAGTTTGTGGTATGTGCTGAATTTTGTGGGATAATAATAGTGGTAAATGTTATGAAAACTGCTGTTTTACATTTATTTGGATTTGTTGCATGTAATATGTCTATATCTGGTAACTGATCGTTTACCTTTGACTCATTTGTGGACTTAATTGAGGGTAAAATGCTATAAATGTTATGATTAACCCTTCCAGGGTCCAACCTGAAAAACTGACTTACATCCAGGGGTTCAGCTATTTTGTCACTCTGATCAGGCAAAAAAAAATTTTAATTTTGAACTTTTTTTGCTAAATAATTATTGAAAGGAATTATGGTGTGTTATATGTCAAATTAATTAGCATTTTATTTTGGATTTTCTGAAAATAAAATATTTAACAAAAAATGACTAGTTTTATTTTAATGGGACTTTTATAGTCACTTAGTAAAAAAAATGCATCTGGGAAACAAAATTTATTTGAAAAAAACAAATTGACAGAAATGATTAAAATTCACATGAATAGAATAGCTAAATATTTCTAAAGAACAATTATTTTCTTCTTTCAAGTAAATATTTCTCCCTTCTAATTTTTTCTCTTTACGAGAATTTTTATTTAAAAATTACCAATCAAATGGAGTAGGTCATGCTCTATATACCAAATTAAACAGAATTTAATTCCAAATATAAAAAAAAAAATTGAGACAGATTTTACAAGAATATCGATTTTAATAAGCCTTTTTTAATGTGATATGGTGAAAAAAAAATAGATTGAACTAGACAATTCTTAATTTTGGAAAACCTGATGAATAAAAATAATTAAATTATATGTTAATTGAAAGGAAATTACCTCATGAATAATATAATATTAACCTAAAACATGAGTTTTATTTCTTTTAATGGTTCTTTTCAGTATCCTATATTTTAAATACGGTCAGTATTATACAAAGTGGCTTGGAACTTCTCACATTCACAGGGTTTTTTTACTGGTTATGAAATAGGAAAAAAACTTTCTTGGCTACCTTTTTTGCTAAACATTATGAATTTTTTCTTTGGGTGTTGAAGATTGGCAATCATGGCTAAATGCAGAAAATTTGTGTTCAAAAGCAAAAAAAAAAATGTTATATCATCACAGTGGCACAACCAAGATACTAGGGAGTGCTTTTGAAATCATTTAATATAAACATAAAACTTTTTTTTTTAATGAAATTTTTTCTGGGAGGAGGGAGTGAAACGTTCAAAGTGAATTTAGGGGAGGGAGTGTAAGAAAAAAATTCTCAAAATTGCCCTCCCACACGAGGACTGATTCTGTGCCAAGGAAGTCTAAACTATCTACAGCAACAAGTAGTAGTGGCCATCTGATGTAGCATAACTTTGAAAAATCAATCCTTATCCATTGGCAAAAAGATCAGTAATTTACAAAAATAAAAACACAGGTTTTAAATATACAATAGTAAATGCTAACTTTACAAATGGTATCCAATATACTGGACCAAAATTGTAAACAATCCATTGTGGAACCACTTATAACACAGAGAACAGAGATAGCATGTGCTACTCACCTGCCTCTTGTGCAGCGAGCCATAACATAATTGAGTGCAGCTACACCGTCTTTGGAACCTAAGAAGGATGTTTTCACTTCCAGTTTTGATTTTAAGAGTGGGAAAGATGCATAGAATGCTAGTAAGAAATGATAAAAATAATTCTGGGAATACTGAAATAGGTTTATGTGGAAAAAAGTGTAAAATGGGGGGGGGGGGAATAGCACTGCATACTTTGAAATTATTTTCAAAATGTTTTTTTAAATGTTTTTTTGTTGATAACAGTTCAAATCAAACTTGTGAGGTTAAATCAGAAAGTTTCTTCAGCAACAAGGAACATTAGCAAGCAAATCGGTAATGCTGTTTAGTGCTTCTAAGAAATAGCAATCAGGTGACTTTATCAAATTATTTATATTGTAGTGTAATAAAATATGCATCAAATTAAAAAAGAAAATATTATTTTTCAAGCTTGAATTGCATAGTTTTAAAAGATAGTCTAAGAAAATTTTCAGATGGCAATTTTTGGGGGAAAAAAAGAAGTTTCATGTGTTGTACAAAACAACACATGAAATGTCAATGAGAGGTCAAGGATATCAATAGACATCATTCAGATTCTGTCAACATTTATGTTCGACGGTGACTCGGGAAGGGTTAAACTAAAAAATTCACATACAGGGTGATCCTAGATAATTATTACACCATCAATGTAACTTAAATACAATGATTAAACTAGTTGCCTGTAATGCCATATCTTTTACTTGGTCTTATAACAACAATGCCAATGAGTTCAGAGAGATGAGATCCCATTGGGATCACATCTCCCTGGACACATGGTCATCCATTAGCATATAGTTTTTGCTACCATTGCTTTAATGAATCAATGGAAATAGTAAGATTCATTGGAATATTCAGTCAATTGCTCTGGTTAATCTCATGAAAGCAGTGATGGCACAGCTATCAATTTGACATTCTTCAGAGGTGGTAGACAAGTGTCCAGAGTCTGCTGAATAGCATTTATTCTACTACCCCATATAACTTTGCTTTATAGTAATGGTGCTGTTGACTACTGTCAATGGCACTTCTACCATGAATTTTTGGCTGATTCCAATTTAGTTAACCCTTCCAGTGTCCAATGTTATATATATATAACTTATAAAAATATATAATTCAGGCTTCAAAAATAATATTTTGGTTTTTAATTTGATGCATATTTTATTAAACTACAATATAATTTTATAAAGCCATCTGATTGCCATTTCTTAGAAGCACTAAACAGTATTGCGATTTGCTTGTTAATGTTCCTATTTGCTGAAGCAACATTGTGATTTATGCTCACAAGTTTGATCTGAGTTATTATCAACAAATCTTTCCTTAAATTTTTGAAAATCTCCTAAAAATTAGCAAAAAACTGCTATTTTTAAAAATGATAGATTTTGGAAGTAATTACAAAATAAGTACCACAATTAATTTTTCCATTTCACATTCTTTTCTGTCATAATAAACCTATTTCAGTATTCTCAAGTTGTTTTTATCATTTTTCCCAGCATCCTTCAAATCAAAACAAAGTAAAACACATCTTTCTTAGAAATTCTGGTTGCACCTGCATTTAATTAGTTATGCTTCACTGAGTCAAACAAGACACAGATGGCTGACACATACTATCTCTGTTCCTTGTTATATAAGTGGCTCCCACATTGTTCACAATTTTGGTGCAGCATATTGGATATAAATAAATAAATAAATACCCCCCTCAAGCAGCTGCTTGCCACAGAGGTCTGACAGGAGCCTGTCAGTTTATATGCCACAGTAGGAGATCTGAGAGGATGGCAGGACCTCAGCAGAAAACAACACGAACATCCATGCCTTACCCGGGGCTCGAACCCAGGTCCCGTAAATCAGTAGCCAAGCGCGCTAACCACTCGGCCATGGGACGGCTAGCATATTGGATACCCTTTGTAAAGTTAGTGTTTTTTTATATTTAAACCTTGGTTAGTTTTCATTTTAATAGATTTATTTTCAGAAATTAGCGATCTTTTGGCCAATCGATAAGTATTGATTTTTTCATAGTTATGTTATGTCGTATGGCTGACCTACAACCTGTTGCTGTGGATATTTTAACATCACATTAGGCTATAGTTATTTTTTATTTTATTATTTATTACTTTTCCAGTAAAACTTTGATATAGTATTATTTTCTGAAAATAAATGAGGTCTTGGATATGAATGCAAATTCATTTTTGTATATTTACTTCCGTTGGTTAGCGATCTTCAATCGGCTGATTTATCGACCTTTCCAAGTTATGCTAGATCGGAGGCCAGCTTAAAAGTTGTTTAAGATATTTTAACATCCCATTAGGTTATATGTAATTTTTCTTTTATTATTTCTCGATTTTTTTTAATAAAAAAAACTGAGCTTACACAGTTTTCCAAAATTGAATGTCTTGGATACTGAAGCAAAATAGACTTCCTTGCTATGGAAATCGCCATCATTTGGGAGGGCAAATTCGGGAAGGGCTGGTCCTTGATGCACAAACTTTTCTGCACTTAGCCAAGATTGCCAAACTTCAACACCCAAAGAAAAAAATTCATAATGTTTAGTAAAAAAAAGGCAGCCAAGGAATGTTTTTTTCGATTTCGTAACCAGTTCAGAAAATCCCGTGAATGTGAGAAAGCCAAGTCACATTGTATAACACTGGCAGTGTTTAAAATATATGATACTGAAAAGAAACATTAAAGAAATGAAAATTATATTTCAGGTTGAATTTCAGGAGTATTATTCGGGAGGAAATTTTCTTTCAATATATATATAATTTAACTATTTTTATTCAGCAGGTTTTCCAAAATGAAGCCTTAATTGTATAGTGCGATCTTTTTCTTTTCATCATATCATATTGAAAAAGGCTTATTAAAATCAATATGCTTGCAAATTTGTTTATATTATTTATTTTCATAAAATTCGTAATTAAATTCTGTTTAATTCGGTATATAATATGACCTATTTACATTGATTGGTTATTTTTTTTTAATTCTAAAGTTGACTTGTTTATCTTACTCAGCACAGTTGACTAAAAGCCTGGAATTTTCTCAAAGTAGGTACCAAGAAAAAAATGCGAAATCAGAAAAATATTTACTTAAAACCAAAAAAGTAATTTTTTTTTTTTGTTATTCAGAAATAGTCATTCTATTCATGTGCATTGTAATCATTTCTGTCTATTAGTTTTTTTTTACTACATGACTCTAAAAAAGTCCTATTAAAATAAAACATTGTCTTTTTAGTTATATACTTAATTTTCAGAAAATCAAGAATTAAATGCTGATTAATTTGGTATACAACATGCCACAATTCCTTTCATTAGTTTTTTGGCAAAAAAAGTTCTATTTTTTTTTTTAGCATAGTTAGGCTATCCCTCTAGCAGTGAGTCGTGTGATGAATCTGGTAATTATGCATGAGGATATTCAATGCTGCTGGTAGGGAGGTTACGTCAGTGATGCACGACTGTTATTTATGTATAATTTGATTCAATTCTACAGGGATAGCCTTATAAAACTAGCTTGCATCAGACAGTTCGCTGCCTGACAAAATGTTTACCTGGATTGGTTTTCCTTTTTTTTATCTTTATATTTATTTGCTTTACAGATATTTATTGTTTTTATATCTGTTGGTTTTGTCCTTTACGTTTTACTGTAGTGACTTTTAATATTGGTTATGAGTGTTTGGGTCTTTTACCCTTTTGTCTCGTTTGGCACATTATGGCCTTAGCTGCCAAAGCAGCATAAAACCCCAAACAGCTGACCAACCAATTACTGATTACATGCCAGGTGTTTTAGCAACTAAACTATCATCAGCTAACTTTTCTCCAGCAAAATGTGTACTATAAATCTTTCTAAAATTGAGTTTTTTCAAAATATTCAACAATTTTTTTGGCAAAAATGTTTTTTAATTCTTTTATGTTTACAAGTAATTCTGTGTCTCTATTACTGATTCTTGCTTTAATAAACCTGTTAGCATGGTTGACTAATTATTCATCATCCTATATGTGTAACTAGGTTAGCAGTACCCAATCATAGTGCCATGAGCAACAAAAGTTGGGTATTTTGCAGTTACAGTTTACTGGAGAAAAAGCTGCTAATCATTTAATAGTTTGAACACCTGGCATGTAATCAGGAAAGTCAGTTCATGTCCCACTCAGGTGAAACTTTTTTTTTACCACAAAAAATATTTCTTGAATTCTATTTTTGCAGGTGATCTTGTACTTCTGCAATTGGTCTTTTTTTTTTCTGTATCACAAAAACATGCTGGAAACTTTTTTTCCATTTGTAAAGAGAATAATGCTCTCAAAATCTTTAAGAAAAGTTGCATAAATTTGAAACAGATATTAAAATTAACTTTGAAATGCACCATTTTAAACAAAAATGCATTTTTAATCACTGATATTTTTCATTTAATTAAACATAATAAAATTAGCATTTACAGATATGCTGGATAGAGTTAGCTACAATAACATGATGTATGTGATTTACAAAAGATAAATTTCCTATTTTTTGTTCAAATATTAAAATATTTTGTTTATATATATATATGTTTATTATATTATTTTATATCTGTTTTGCAAAGTTGTGCCATGGTGACCTAACAGATGCAGTTGTCTTGAAAGTGGTGGAAATAGAAAATGGGTCATAATTTGCCAGGGATTCATAGTGGGATATCTTGGTGTATATACAAGTAAATATGAAATATACATCCCACATTTGAATACAGTTGAGTTTTCCTAAAGTGCAGTGGAAATTGAATGTCTGTTTCTTCTAGAAACTCAAGTTATAATTTTAGATTCTGCATATACTTCTTGACTTTGAAGAGCAAAGTGTTTTGTTCCCACAGATTATGTATTATAAAATGAAAGTTGCATTCCAAATGAGTTTTGTGCAAAATGTGTAATAAGAGATGCATTATCTGTTGAAAGATTATTACTCTCATCTAATATGCATGGTGCAATCCAAAAGTTCCCAGTCTTACTGCATATAATGCCATTTAGGCATAGTTCTGACTTCTGCTGCTAGATATTGCAAGCCTACTCCTTTCTCAAGCACTTTGCAAGTTTCTTGTTGACAGTTAGAACCAAGCCTTCTTTATGACGCATTTTAGTGTGTTTGTGCCACTTTACAATATTTTTTAACAGAAAAATATTGTAAAGTGGCACAAACACACTAAAATGCCTCATATGCTTATATTCCTCAGTACAATGCCTCTGCATGAAAGAAATGCTCATTTGTATCAAGTTTTGTTTCAGAGTCAGTTAAACTGCGAATCTCTGAAGCAGTTTAACTGAGTCTGAAGATTGCAAAAGTTTTGGTCAGCCCTCAACAAGCTGAGCAAACTCTGTGGAGAAAGTGCATCAGTCCATCCATGAAGACCATCAATGAATATTTAATTATAATCTATGGAATTGTTGAACTAATGTATGGATTGTGCCAACAGATCCTAATGAAAGAACTCAAAATAAGTTGGATTGCTGCCAAATTTATGCCTCGACTGCTGGCTGAGGACCAAATATAATATCAGCTTGTGTGCAGGGGCCTTCAGGAAGAAGTCAATAGGACAGAAATTTCCTTTCTAAAGTCGTATGGTAACAAAATCTGGGTTTATGGTAATGACACAGAAACAAAGCAACAATCGTTGCAGTGGAAGAATTCTCCTTCGCTGCAACCAAATAAAGCAAGGCAGGTTAAGAGCATGCTGATTTGTTTCTTTGATGTGGAGAGAATTGTGCAGAAGGAATTTGTTCCTACTGGCCAGACAGTGAATCAACTCTATTAGATTGAGGTGCTTGAAGTATTTAAGGGAAAGTGTGAGGCTGATACACCCAGAAAAATGGGCCACACAGGACTTGGTGAAGCATCATGACAATGTACTGGCCCCACACAGCTACTGCCTTTGTTCAGTAGTTTTTGGCTAAAAATATCATGGCTATGGTCCATTTACTCACCAGACCTTACCCCCAGTAACTTCTTCCTGTTCCCCAAGATGAAGTTCCACCTTAAGGGTCAATGTGATTCAGGCAAAATCAACGGAGGTGCTGAGCAATATCTCAAAACAGGAGTTTCAGATATGTTTTAAGCAGTGGGAAAAGTGCAGGACTTACTTATTTAGCTCTGAAAGGGACTACTTTGAAGGAGGATAATAGTGTTGATACTTTTGGATTACACTTTGTATATATCAGATTTAGAGGAACAGTTGTCATGACAGGTTGGATGCAAACTATTCCTGACAGTATATGCCAATTGTTAATTGCCATTGCATTTTGTAATCCTTCAATATGCTCTCTTGACTTTGGGCAAATCTGCTGGGTTAGAGATTCTGTTTTTCATTACTGCATAGTTAATTTTTACTTGTGTGTTTTGTATTGATTTGTTTGCATTTCAACAAAGAAACTATACTTTTACTCTTATTAGAGAGATACTATCCCAATCTATTTTGATACTTTTTCTAATGATATTTCATATTGTTTTACGGGCTTGAATAGTAAAAATAATAAAAAAAAATACCCATTGGGCGTATGTTCCTGCTTTAGCCATAACTGTTGTTTAGTTCTTTGCAGAGTGTTGATTTCTCTGAGAAGTACTAAAATATTGGCAGAATTCTGCTCTCAGGACTGTTAGTTTGTATTTTGAGTGGATGTAGAGATTTTATGATGTACACCAAAACATTAGAAGTTTTTTGAAAGACTGTTCCAAGTTAAAAAAATTTAATATAAAATCTATGAACTTATTTTTGATTGTATTGATATTCAATTTGAGAACATATGGAATCATACTTGTTCAGAAATTGAAAGTATTGCAAATTTTTTTATCATCAAATTGCAGAATCCAACAGCCCATTATCAGTGAACTTTCCATGAAGAAAACTATGTGGTACTTAAATTTTAATTTAATACACACAATCTTTAGCTGTACAGTATTTAAAACCAATCCTATTCTCCCAATATGATTGTATAGGGGTTATCATAATAAAAATATTGACACATTGAAAAATATTAGAAATATTACCAGTTCAACCGATTGGGCCGGCCCATTGGGATTGTTCCAATTCTTCCAGATGATGTTCGTCCCAATATACATTCCATCCTGGATCAACTCTATTGCATTGTTAACTGATAACGTTTTGGCTTAGTTATCAACTGAAGATGTGTCACACTGATGATATAATTGTGCTTTTCCTGTTAAGTTGAGGCTGGCACAGTCATTTAATATATTCACTTCAATGCATTACACCTTCTTCGTAGCAGTCTTTCCATCAAGATGCTCCATATTTAAGTTACCAGTCTTTCCTGATATTATAACTATTTAACAAGAGCACTTATTTTTAAATGACCATATTGACATTACTGATTTCTCCTTTTCTCATTATAGGAAGAGTAAAATAATTGACTAAATCATGACTCTTTAGTGAGTTTTAATAATGCATAATATATTTAACATTTAACCATTAAAACCTTCACTCAAAATATTAAATACTTTGCAACAAACTACTACATCACAATGCATTTCACCATATTATTACTAGCCTTGGGGCTTCCCCAAGGTGCAAATGCAGTCCCACTTAACTGCCGACCTCGTATACCAGTCTCTCTCTCTCTTGTTATAGGTTAGCTGTGCAGCTAGTTGCTCACACAGCAGGAGGTTCCAAGCCACGGGTACGGTTGGTATCTCGGTATTACATATGGACATTTTTATGTAAATTTATTAAGTGTTTCGGTGTACTGTAGTTGGAATTTGGATGGAGGTGCGGTTAATGGTGTATATTGTGTTAAATTCATTTTTATATTTTCTAATATTATCTGTGACAATGCTGTATTAGGTTTCTTGTTTTTTATATCACTGTTATGCTGGGACACGTTGATAATGTCTTCCCGAAGTAATTATTTTTCCCTGCTAATTTATTACCTGGGTCATCTATATTTATATTGTACACCTCCCTCCCCTGTAGTTATAAGTTTGTCTCAATCAATTAATACCAATCTTTTAATCGTATTGGGTATCGTATGTGCTACTACCATTTAATATTTTTTTTAATATTATTAAGTGTTTTAGCCCAATACCAGCAACATTATTAAAGTTAAGCGAATTAAAAAATGCCCCATTTTTACCTAACAGTATTGTTAAAAAATTTATCCAGACATTCTGCGATTTTTCTCTAAAAATCAAGTTGCCTAAAGATGATAAACCTTTCCGCCCGTTAGTAAACAAATCACCAACTTATAACTTGGAACGAGCTCTATTTGACTTTTTTCACCCACAAACTATATAGTAACATCATATTTAGAAGCTGCAGATAGAATTAAAACAGTACAAATTAAAATAACAACTATCCATTCCCTGGATGTTGTATTGCTTTATCTTAACACACCAAGGTTGGATGCGGCTAAAAGCTGAATGGTTGAATCTAGCTAGACCCACAGCCCCGGAATACTTTAGTGTTCACGAGGCCCTAGCTCTTGCCTGCCATTAATTCAAACTGGTTCGTGGTTGGTGGTCAGGCATGGGTTCAGACTGAGGGCATTACAAAAGGATTCCATCTGTTAGGACTCATGGTTGATGCCATTATGCGCCATGTTGAGCATACACATTACAACGTACACCACTTAAGCCAACACTATCTTCAGTATGTGGATGATGTGTTGATTTTTTGGGACCACCTTGTAACTTAATTAAACACACTCATTGATATGCTTAATAATATTTTATCATCTATTAAATTCACCCATGAATCAGAGAATAATGGGGAATTGCTTTATTTAGATATTAGGATCAAAAAGAAATGCCAAGGTGTGATTTAGAAGTTTATTGCAAAGTATCGTTTATATTTCCTTATAATTCCACGCACCCCATACATTATAAAAAAAATCTACAATTTATCCATATTTCCTAAGAGCCTATCAATATAGTACAACATCTAAGGCATTGCAATGTGAATTAAAATTTATATATAAAATAGCTGAAGATGCTGGTTATCCTAGAAATTTAGTAAATGATTAAATAATAAAGCTAAATTCCAAAACAGTAAAATCTCACAACCCACCCCTAATCAACAAAAGGATATTAAGAATTATACGTATAGCTTCCCATACATATACAAAAGGAATAACTAAAACACTTGGCAATATTTTTAAAAAATATTAAATGATCGAGACAAACTTATAACTACTGGGGGGGGGGGGGGGAGTATAGTATAAATATAAATGACCCAGAGCAGGAAAAGATAATTACATCAGGAAGACATAAGATCAGCATATGTCCCAGCATAACAGTGATATTAAAAACAAGAAACCTAATACAGCATTGTCACAGGTAATATTAGAAAATAATGCAAAAATGAATAAAATACAATACATATTCCTGTCAAACCTCTGTGGCAAGCAGCTGCTTGAGGGTTTTTTTTTTTATACACTGTTAACTGCACATCCAACCAAATTCCAACTACAGTACAATGAAACACTTTTAATAAATTTACATAAAATATCCGTATGTAATACCGAGATACCAACCGTACCCTCGGCTTGAACCTCCTGCTGTGTGAGCAACAAGCTGCACAGTTAACCTATAACGAGAGAGATGGGTATATAATGAGGTCGGCAGTTAAGTAGGACTGTATTTGCACCTTGAGGAATATTTTATGAGTGAAGGTTTTAATGGTTAAATGTTAAATATATTATGCATTATTAAAACTCATTCAGGAGTCATGTTTTAGTCAATTTACTCTCCCTATAATGAGAAAAGGGGAAATCACTAATATCAATATGGAATATGGTCATTTAAAAATAAGTGCTCCTGTTAAATAGTTATAATTTCTGGAAAGACTGCTACGAACAAGGTGTAAGGTGTAATTGGATTGGAATGTATATTGGGACGAACATCATCTGGGAGAATTGGAATAGCAAGGGCCAGCCCAATCAGTTGAACTGGTAATATTTCTAATATATTTTTACATTGTGTCAATTTTTTTTAATTAAAAGTTGATGTTAAGCTTAATTGTAGCTTAAAGAGATATCATATGTATTGCACATGTGACAATATAGTTGGATCAAATGTTATGATTAACCCTTATGCAATCATATTGGGAGAATAGGATTGATTTTAAATACTGTACAGGTATAGATCGTGTATGTTAAATTGATATGTAGTAGCTGTGATTGTAATCTTTAGCTGTGTTTTAGGGCATTTCAGCTTATCCAGAAATTGTGTTTGCAATAAATATTGAGATAAATTTGGATAAACTCTACACATTTGGCAAATAAAAAGCCGCTAAAAATTGCCTAAAATAACGCCTACATGTGACATAAAAGAGAATGTTCATAGCGTAACAGGAAATCTTGATCTGCAGCCAGTACCTCAGTGGTCCAGAGCACCTGACATGTTATCAGGAGGTCGTGGGTTCATATCCCAACCGGCTCAGACAATTTTTCCTCTAAAATTGAAATCGACGCCAAAAGTGCCTATTTATTACTGGATTGTGTTGGCATATTGGGAATTTCGATATAAGCCCACCCATTCCTCTGCTTCTTTTTAATATAGTTCATTACCAATTATTTTGTCATAGTAGATAAGACAAAGGTAATTTGAATAAAGTTTTTATTAATCATGCCTTCTAAAAGGTCATTCATCTAAAATTAAATTTGTTTATGTATATGAACAATAACTTAATGTTTTTCAAAGGAATGGCTCAGTACATGGATCAGAATCTGTGAACAAATTTGTTGCACCACAACCACCTAGAGATGTTAGTCCACAGCCAGAAGATGTTGAGTCTGCTAAATCTGATTGGGAAGAGGATGAGGAAGAAGAGGAGGAGGAGGAGGAGGAAGAAGAAGAAGAAGAGGAGGAGGAAGAGGAGGAAGGAATTCCTATTGAGAGAACACCTGAAGATGCTACAGTACCAGAAGCATTAGAACACACTCCCAGTGTACCACAAGGTAAATTTTATGTAGATGCTAAAGGCTATCTTCATATCTGTGATAAAATTAAAGAAAAGCCATTTCTCGAAAATTAGTAAAATTCATTTTATCCTTCCTATTTTTGAATCAAAATTTTTTTACTTGTTTTCTTGCTTTTCAAAAAATAGAACTGACTTACCTTTTTTGTTTTCAGTATGATGTTATAGTAAAACAGTACATATTAATAGGCTGTATGTTTGAATTGGGTAATTTAAATATTAAAATCCAACATTTTCAGTAAATTAATGTACACTCTGCTAATCATCATCATCCTCAAGCAGCGATGGGGTACGGGGGTCTAACCAGACCATGCAATTTAGTTCTCCAAGCATATCTGTCTTGAGATACATCTGCTGCATCTGACCACTGCACACCAATTCTAACAAGATCCTGTATGACATTGTCTGCCCACTGCTTTCTAGGTCTCCCCCTGTTTCTGAGGCCTTCAGGCACACTGTTCATAAACCTATTTGCCAATCTATAATTATCCATACGGGGCAACATGGCCAAACCAGTGGAGTCTCTCTCTGCACAATATGCTGCTTAGGAGGTTGCTGACTCCTTTGCATAACCTCATAATTACTTACGAAGTTGAACCAACTAATGCCCAAGATACTGCAAAAGCATCAAGTTTCTGGTCAACTTGCTTACAAAGCATCCAAGTTTTCATTATCATAACTAACCCTAGACAGAACCAAACTATTATACAGTCTAATTTTAGTTTTTAAGTGTATACACCTGTTTCTCCACACTCTCCATAGATTCTTAAAAGTCCCGGCAGCAATCCCTATCCGTCTGTTAATCTCATGCCGCACATCACCAGTATCTGTGTTACATAGCTCCCAAGATAATTAAACTGAGATACCTGCTCATGGAACCATTCAGATTAAGTGAACCACAGCCTGCCTGACCAATTTTCATCACTTTAGTTTTCTCTCTACTACCAGTCTCATCAACAGCTCGAATGAAAGAGTTCATCTCATCAACATCATCGTATCTCCAGATCATTTAAGGCCAAAATCTTTCCCATGCAGTGAATTTCACATAACATATAATTAATAACCAAACTGAAGAGAAAAGGATATAAAATGCACCCTTGTCGAACATCAGAAGGAGCTAAACCAATTGTTACAAGCTTTACCAACTTTCACACACAACTCGGTGTGTTATTGTAGAGAGCTTTCATTATGTTAACTAACTTGGCTGGTTTGCCATATGATCTCACAATCAACCACAAATTATGACAATTAACAGAGTCGAAAGCCTTTCTAAAATCAAATCTAGCAAACAAAGTCTCTGAAACTCTAAACATTTCTCAAGAATGTGCCTGAATCCTTACCACTTCTGAATCCACATTATTCATCATGCTATTGCCTGTCAACCAGATTCTTAATTCTATTAACCACAGTCATGCAAAGAACTAAACCTGAAACAAAGTAGGCTGATACCCCTATAAGGTATCACAAGAACTGTGATAACCTTGTTTTAAAAAAATAGGGATAATAATAACTGAAGTAGAATCCTTAGGAACAATGCCTTTATCATAAAAGATATTTTAAATTTCAGTCATCCATGTGGTAACCGAAACATATCCAGCTCTAAGCATTTCCGTAGTAATTTCATCTGCTGGGGATTGGGGCGGGGGTGGCTCATAATATCTGCAGTTCCCAGGTTCAAGTCCCAGCTGAGTCAGTGTTAAGATTTATCTCCACAAAACTCCACCTTGCCCAGGTCAGTAGGGGACATCGAAGGGCTTGGAAAGGCCGCCATCCATTGGATGGGACGTAAAGCTGTGGCCCCATGTGTGGGAGAGCCATACCAACACCACCTAGAGGAGAAGGCCGTACCACTCATTTGTGACGTCCCCATTACTGGACCGGACTGCCGGCAGAATAGATTGAGAGAGCTTATCCTTGTTAATAGAACTTCCCATTTAGATTTTGAATATTCACTAATAAATCATTAAAATAATTTGTTTTCATATAATTTAAAAAAAACCACTTTTTTTCTAAAAAAAATTTTAGAGATAACTTTTTTTTTGCTTTGATTAGTATTGATAAACCATTAATTACCGTTTCCAATTATACAGATAGCTTTAAATTATTATTCAGATAGTAACACTCTTTAAATGTTCGGAAATTTCAAAACTTTTAACTAATTTTGCAAACGATTGATTAATATATTGAACAACTCTAAATTTTCACTCTTAAAGGATTCTAGAAGTGTGAAATATATTTAGAAAAAAAACTACTTGTTACAAAATACCACAGATATCTATTTTTTTCACAAATATGTATGTATATATATATAAGGTCTAAAACATTATTTAATGAAAACAGTATGTTTCAATATTGCATATGTTAAGAAAAACAACCAACAAATTCCACATTAAAAAAATACTTTTATTTACAATCTGTTACAATCTGAGAAAACAAATATATATAGAATACACATTACAATGAAACAAATATTTCATATCATTGTTTACTTTATTTTTAAGAAAATTGTGCAATTAAAACAGGAAAATTCACCAATCATGTGGGAGAATTTTTAAGCAATATGAAGGAACTTAATATTGTGCAATACTATTTAAATTGAAAAGGAAAATTTTATGATATTCCATTCATCCCAGTTGAACAATTGCTGATTTTTTTTTTTTAAATAGTTTAATAATGAAAGCTGTTTTTAAAATGCATCACATTAATAAAAACTGTTTCTAGGACAACTATGAGTTTTAGATAAAAAGAAAAGAAAAACTGCTTTCCCAAACTTTTTCACCCTAATGCATATTAAAACTGATTTCTTCACATAACATAGAATTTTTTATCCTTTTTGCTATCATAATAAACTTTAATAATAGAAAAAAAAATTCTGAAGTAACATGAAAGCAACGTCTAAATACATGTGGTCAAAAGGTTTGAACAGATTCAAAATGCAACAGAAATATAAAATACAATGAGTATCATACAATGTAAAGGTCACATTGAAATATCCATATACACTCAGTGATTATGAAACCTAATTCCATGTTATATCAATGGAAAGCTAATTTCAAAGCTATGTAACTTTTAAAAATGAGCTTTTATGAAAAAAAAATGAAATGAAGATCAATTAAAGATCTCAATCTATGTTCGTTAAAAATTAAAGAATTATGGAAACTGGGATATTTAATATGAACAATGGCTGTTTAAAATATTGATCTGGGAAGTAGTTGAAATAAGTTAATCTCAAAACAGTATCCCATATTGAATTTTATTAGCATAGTTTTAGCAGAAAATGTAACAATTATTTAAATTTTCACCAACTTTGCAGAATGCGCATTACTGTTTAAGATGTTGATATAAAATGTCCCTTCAAACAGCTGCTTACAACAGAGGTCTGACATGAGCCTGTAAGTTTATACGCCATAGTAGGTCTGTGAGGATGGCGGAAACCCGGCAGAAAAACAACACGAACAACCATGCCTTACCTAGGGCTCGAACCCAGGTTAGTAACCAAGTGAAGCCTCTTTAAATACTAAAAGAATATTATTGGAATATAGAAAATTAAGATAGATTTTTAACATATATATTCAGTCATATTTTCCCATGAAATGTTTATTTTAGAAATTACAAAGCTTTGAAATTATCTTTCCATTGACATAACATGGGATTGGGTGGTCATAATTAACAGAGTGTATATGGGGTAGTTTCATGGCAGCAAACACAGAATTTAAAATATTTATGATAACAATACATTTGTACATACATGTAATAAGAAAAGATTTAACTTGTAAAATTTGCAGCTATATATATAATTAGTAGAATTGTAGCATCATCAGCAACTTAGATTTAATGACATTGCAAAACTTGAATTACATAAAAATAAAGTACTACAAGCAATATATATCAACTATTAAACATTTTACTAACATTGAATAGATAGAATTAGCATCTAAAATTTTCTTATATTTTTATAGAGGTCAAGCTGTTTCATACTCCAAATGTGCAAATCAAATTGAAGTATTAAAAAAATATCTAGATGTCATTTACATAAAGGTTGATGAAGTCACAAAAATAAACTACACCAGTAGGCTCTTAATAAGATTCCTTCCCAAAGGCAAGTCGATAAAGTAACTTTAAATTTGTATGGTGTCAAAAATATACAGAACAGAAAAAAATGTTTTGGTATTTTGTAAAGAGCATATACTTAACATGTATGGAAACATATAAAAAAAAACATTATTCTAATCTTGACCTTCTGCAGAATTTTTTAAATTTAAGTCGTTAACTATTATGCATATCTTAACTGCCATATCTGATGAAGATACTTTCAAATGCTAAGAGCAACAGGATATATTTCCTTTATAAACAGATAATCTTACACTAAAATTTTAATATTACTAGAACTCACTATCAGTGTGAAACCAATTATTAACAAAGAACTTGGAAGAAGAAAATATGTATCAGAACCAGTACAAGGTTTCTAATAACATAGTCAATCATCTCCCTCCAAGCAGAAACTGACATCACCAATGATACAGAAAACCTTATTGATCTGTTGACCAGGCTAGTTTATAGGCATATCAAACACCCATTGGCAATCACTATTAGAAATTTAAAAAATCCTACATTTGCAAGGCAGCAGAAGCCACAAGATATGCATATTATTAAAGAAAATCAAGGAATAAATTAACTTCTGAAATCTCCCATGGCTTTTACAAAAACCAAAGATTGACACTTAAGTTTTCTACTTATAATGTTCTCAATTTAAAGTAATGAAGGTAAAATAATATTCAGAAAATTCTATTTGCAGTTTAATGAGTTTCAGTTGATCATTTCATCCAGAAACTGGTGGTATATGTTCTTACAGAAAATTATAAATTTCAAACCCCCACTAAATACATGTATAACAGAAGCAATGAAATGGATTGGAAAAAAAATCATATACTGTCACATACTGCATCCAGTACTGAATAGCTGTCCAAACAAAAGCATCCACCCCAAGTATTTGATACATTGATTAAAAAAAATTTAAAGACAACCAAAAATATAATTTATCTTCAGGAGTCCAGCCATAAGAGTATAGTGGGAAGCAAAACTGTTGTGGAATTGGCAAAAGATCACTCAAAAGTAACACTAAACACAAAATTAAGAAAAAACCTACTGACAAGTGCAGGTAGAGATTCCCTTTGATCACAGATTTAGCCACAAAAGTCATGTTAAATCAGTAAAATAAATCTAGTAGACCCTGTACAGTAGCAGAATATAGTTAAAGGAACTGAAAATAGCTATTGCAGCTTGTGTGCAATAAAATTTCCACTAAAATATTGCAAAATGTTTGACAATAAAGTTAACCAGTTTTTATGTCTAAAAAACAATGGTTGAAACAATAGCACACCATTCCAAAGTGTTTTCCACCATTGTACTTATTGGGCTATAATTATTTAAAAGTGGGTCTATGATGTTATGGAGACTTTTCCATTACAATGTATCATTACTTTCCAAAAGGCTTCATGCTAACTGATGAAAATGACAACCAGCTATTTTTACCTCCCTCCAAATTTGATATTTCTTAACCTTCTTTTTAACATTAGGTACTTTAAGGTACTTACAGACTAGTCAAGTACACAAGCAGATGGTCAATCCAAAGACTCATGTAATATGAAAAATCAAAAAGCATGCTTCATAGAAGATCCATGTTCAATTACTGGCTCAAAGCCTGTGGAAATTGTTTTCCAGATATTAAAGATGAATGAAGATTAATAATTTCTTTATTTAATTATCTTTATTTACCAGTTTAAAAGAAATTATCTGCATTGGGTGAAATTAAGACATTGGATTCACGACTCAATAAAATATTTGCTTAAAAATATCAGCCACTGATATCAAATTTGCAACATGATTGAGATTACCAAACATAAATTTTTGAATTATATTAAATCTCATGAGTAATTTTTAAGGTGTGTTAGACAATCAGCATTTTGACTTTCACACAATATCAAATTGTATAAAAATCTGAATATAATTTTTCTCAAAGTGAAAGTAACATAAACAAATTAATCTACAATACCTCATTGATTTACTAACATTTAATCACTATCAAACTCCTTAAGTATTATGATGATAATGAGTATAGTGGAAAAATTATCTTGAGCCAGGTGAGATCCAAACACATAACCACCAGACGTAGGGTTACTCGATGCCAGTGTTATAAAAGGAGGACAAAAGAGCTAGAAATGGAGGACATGCTTTCTTTGTGAAATAAAATAAGTTTTTTCGTACTAAGTTTTTTGCCAAGTACTAACAGTTGAGTCAAAAAAAGAAACAATACTCATTAAATATACTATAAAATATATGATGTGGTGATTTTTATTCCTATTTAATAAGCAATCAAAGGTTATTGCTCCTAAAGTGTCATAATGATTAGTAACTATGCACTGTCATAAAAGGTAAACTTTCTGTTACTTCAAACTCTGACTGAGGTAGTGGTCAGCAATGATTTCAGTTTTGGCAGGGCATGCTCTTGTATGAGAAGGCTCCTATAAACTAGTAGTTCCTTAATTACTGCAGTCTTTTATGTTGCAAAAAAAAAACCTGCTATCAACTTTCACAGTTCCATCTATACATGGTTGGAAGTAAAAGTTTTCTAAAGCTCATAATTCTTCAATCTGACATGTAAATTGTACATATTGAGATTAGAGAGAATAGTAACTTTTACAAAGTCAGTAGAGTTAATTTAGCATTCATGATTTTCATTTACAATAAATTATTTCATGGTTAACAATAAATGTTATTATAGTCACAAGTTCAAGAAATTTAGAAAAGTACAAAAAATGAGTGCTTTAATTTTAGTTTGAAACATGTTATGAATTTACACAAAAAGGACATTTCATGCATTTTCAAAATTCTGAGAGGAGATGAGGTGAAAAAGTATGGTTAGTAAAGTAAGTAAAGGACATAAGGTAACCCAACCATGAGGTCATGAGTTTCAGATCCCACCTGATTCAAAAAATTTTTTCTTCTGCACCAATTGTCATCGTGATATTTACACAACTTAACAGCAATGAAATGCTTAGTAAAAGTACAGCATAAAGGCTAATCTTGAACAATTGGTTTAACTAAAGTTTCAAGTTGCCTTTTTTTGTTTCTAGCACTTGTTACAATGTTATCATTTTTTTGGGGGGCACAATAATTTTTTTTAAATATATTTGTGGATGCTTTAAGGACGTGTCTTAAAAGTACTTCAACAGTATGTCCATTACCACAGTGGTCATATAGCAAACATTCCCTTTCCATCAGTATCTGGAATGTAATATCTGCCACTAAACTTCTTTGGTTTTGCACTTTTAAAAATAAATCCTCAGATTCTTTGGATAAGAGCTTTTTGATAACAATGTACAGGTAACCCCCGTTCATCGCGAAGGATACGTTCTGGACATGGTCGCGATAAGCAAAATTTCGCGATCAACGGGGGATTTACAAAAAATCATTTTAAAATTCGAAAAAATACTTTATTAATAAAATAAATATTATTAATAACAAAAAATGTCATACATAACACAATTCATTCATTTTGTTCCGCTTTGCTTACAGCACTCACTCGCTCGTAATCTTCGTCGTTTTCTTCCAAGAACTCCATGCATTGATTGTGAAGAGAAAGGGCCTTTTCAATGATTTTGACACTTAACTTTCGCATGGGAACAAGTTCCGAGACGTCATTTTCTTGGGACAAAGTATGGCAGTCCATTTCCTGCAGCTCTTCATTAGTTAAGGGTTCGCCGTGTGATTTTAACAAAGTCTGAATATCATCTACATCAACACCTTCGATGACATTTTGAATATCATTTTCATAATTGATGAGATCTTCAACAATTTCTCTGAGCAACCTTTTCCAAACACCCTTCATACACGACTGGGTGACTTCATTCCACACTTCATCGATGTTTCTAACAGCTTTCATAATATTAAATTGTTTCCACCAAACTCGCATGGCATCTCTACCACCTCCATCAGTTTCTTCAATGAGTTGGCACATCTTTTTTCTTAAATAATAGGCTTTGAATGCTGCTATTGCGCCTTGATCCATAGGCTGTAAGATGGAAGTGGTATTGTGCGGGAGAGCCATACCCTGTGCACGTTAAAGAACACGCTGGATGGCCTTGACGGGAGGCTACCGTCTGTCTCCCAACAGCTGTTCCAGTGGGTCCCCTCCCCCAACCTTCTCTGAGCCTTCGGGGTCCTTGTGCCCTGGCCATTTAGCCCATGGTGTGCAAAAAAGTGCCGCTCAGAGGTAAAACAACCAACCAATGGAAGTGGTATTCGGAGGTAAGAATACCACTTCAATGGGAAAATCAGTGCACAGGGTCTCAAGTTCCATAGGATGTCCCGGCGCGTTGTCCAACACCAAAAGAGCTCGAGGTTCAACTCCAATATCCTCGCAATATTTTTTTATTGCTGGGCAGAAACAAGTTTTAAACCAGTCCATAAATAAATTTTGTGTCATCCAAGCCTTAGGGTTACTTCACCAAAAAACCGGTAAATTGTTTTTAGAATAACCTTTCATGGCACGAGGAGTTTCTGATTGATAAATCAACAATGGTTTCAATTTTAATTCTCCTGATTCATTTCCACCGAGAAGAAGAGTTTAGACGATCCTTGGCTGCTTTAAATCCAGAAGCAGTCTTCTCCTGCATGGAAATAAACGTACGTGTTGGCATTTGTCAGTCCCGTCTCATCTACATTAAAAATTAAATTTGGTGGATAATTTCCCCTTTCCACAATTTCACGGAACTCCATTGGATATGATGCTGATTCTACATCTGCACTAGCCGATTCGCCAAGCATTTTAAGGCTATGCAGGTTTGATCATTTTCTAAACCGATCAAACCAACCTTTGCTTGCTTTAAAAACTTCTCCTCCTCCATTTTGAGATTTTAAATGATCCCAAAGATTAAGTGATTTAGGTCCTCTATCCATTTGCTTAATAAATTTTACATTTCTGTCATCAAAAAACTTCTGGTTCGTGAAACTTTCGTCGTTGTAATTGGAGTAACACTTTCGCCAGCCTTTTTAATTTTGTCTTTTTGTTGCACAATTGATCGCACTGTAGACTCAGGCAATTTGAAATCCCTTCCTACAACTGTAAATTTACCACCACTTTCTATCCTTTCTATAATTTTTAGTTTCTTTTCTAAAGTCACTACATTGCGAATTTTCTTAACCGATTTTTGACATTGTCTTTTTGACATTTTAAAATTACGAAGGGATAAAAAAATATGTAGTCAATTTAATTAGCGTGCGTTTGACACTGCAGCTAAGATTACACTGAAGGATAGACCCAAATGATGCACTGGCTCAACCGTACCAGGCACCAGCGTACGGCGTTCTTTTGTCTCACCCACGCTCGTAACTTTACGTTATGTACATGTGTATGATGTGATTGAGCGAGAAAGAAAGTTAGCACGCACGTGCAACCATTCATTTTGACTTTTCCTCGCATGTTTCAAAGCCCGACAAGTGATGAGACAAAAAAAAGATCGCGATATAACGAATCCGCACTCACCGGGGTCGCGATGAATGGGGGTTACCTGTAGTTATAGGATACAGTTTGAACAATATCTTGATGGGGATAGAGTAAACTGCCTCTATCCATGCTCTTTATGCAAGAATATGTGTCGCCTACATCCAACATTTTATCGACTGTTAAACTTGTCCTGCATGATTCGCATTGGACTTTCCTCAACCACTTATAAATGCAGTAGCCTGCAAGGTAAGTTATTAAGGGGCAAAATGTGAATTTGATTTAAATCATCTGTAGTTACTTTGAGTGATTTAAAAACCATTTTAAAAGTTTCATTGTTATTTATTTCATCTAAGTCTTCAGGTTCTTCAAAGTTATTTACCTCTATTTTGCCAAACTTTGATGATTCAATTATCAATGGCAGATGATCTTGAATTCTCAATTTAGTTTCCGATTCAAAATTTTGAACAATGGATACATGATACTGAGATCCTGACAGTCGACGATATTTACCAAATCTCTCTTCTAATTTATCTGTTTCTATTTTCCCTGGTACCTAAGTGCGAGTTTTGTGACACCATTTTAACTGTTAAACATATTTTAATTCATTGTCCAGCTTTTAATCTTGAATGCAAAATGTATTTTACTTTCCACAATTTTATGGCTGAGCCTCTTGCACTCAGCCATCTTTTATCTGATGAATCGTTTTTAACTCCTATTTTCGACTTTTTACGTTTTACTGGTTATTTTACACGTATTTGATTTTTACTCTGTTTCCTAGTTTTTATTTACTCTTGTTTGTGATTTTAAATAGGTCCTATACACCCATTTTTATTGTTAACTTCTACACTTGTTGTTACTTTTTAGTCTTTCTTACTTATCGTTTTTGTGCCGTTTTGTTTGTGTTCGTTTAACTTTGGTTGTGGGTTATGAGACTTTTATCCCTTTTTAACGTTTGTTTGACGCAATATAGCCTTAGTTGCTGTTGCGCCAATAAACCCCAAACAACCAACCATTTTCCCTGGAAGAAAATAATTTAACTTTAGTTCTTCGAAACAATACCGAGAAATTTCAAGGATAGCATATGTTGTATGTGTTAATGCTGCATGGGTATCTTTTGAGAGCATACCAGTTGAACAATTTTTTTCTTTCCAAACATCAAGCCAAGTTAGAAAATTTTCAAGAAATATTCGTCTCTCATCATTTTCATCTGCTGTTAGTGGTTCTTGATATTTGCTGTTTAATCCATTTCCTTTAAATGGAGTTTTAACATTAACAATTTCAAACCATGTGCATATGATATCTATGAAATTCGCAGTAGAATTCAAATCTAATAAATTGTGCTTTTTTCCCATTTCAACAAGACCTTTTTGAACAAACCTATTGAAAATCTTCAGTGCCAAGCTCACATTTTGCCTTTCTAAATTGCTGGGATTCAAGGCTTTCATTGTTAGGCCATAACCATATTTTAATAGCACTGTGCTATTTTCTCCACTTTCTAACTGATACATTTTTTTTAAAGTGAGGAATGATGATGTCAGGATTTTTTCTTGACCCCCAGATGTAATAAATTCTGGGTAAAAGAAACATTGACCACAATTTTTCTAGTTAAGCCAATTATTCCTTATACATTTCAGTAAATGCACAGAATCAGTAGAAAAAAATAATGGTCTTGATGCATCAGCAGGATGTTTATAAACTATAGACATTTGAGGAGGAGATGAAAAAAAAAAGACATATCCTTTCTATTTATGGCATTGTCACTGACAACAACAAATATCCTAAATCCTATGTTTTCCAATGCAATAATAATTTTCTTTAGAAAAATAAATAAATTATCTGCAGTTAACTTGGAAACTGGCAGAATGTGTACAACATCTTTATATTTGGATTCAATGCTATGCAGCATAAACACATAAGCGGTTGTAGCAGCATTAACAGCATTATATGATGCTCCAAGAATGCTGCCACCTTTATATTCAAAGAAAGGTTTCATATGGATTTCATACATCATTAAAATGACATTAGAATCACATGGTTTTAACAAAGAAAACTTACACTTAATGTAATTTAAAAAGCCATTTTCAGTTTGTTCAAATTTTGGATTTCTTTGATACCTTGAGCATAATCTCTGAAGTGTACTAGGATGTGGCACAATAAAATTTTTGGATGACATTAAAAATTTATATGCATGAGGAGAAATTGAATACAATAAAGCAAAAAATATTACTGTATCAGAAGTATACCTACGACTCTTTTTTGCAAAACAGAAGTGTTAGCTGTTCGCACAAAAATCCAATTACACACTTCATTTCCTCATCAACATATTGTTTTAATTTGCTCATCATACTGTGCAAAACATGTACAGTTCTCATTTCATTTTCATCACATTCAGACTGACACCAAAGTGAATTAACATTTTCAATACGTGATGAAAGCTAATTAATATTAATTATTTTAGGTATGCATTTTTTACCTAAATGTGACAAAAATGTATTACCAAAATAAACTTTTACTTTAAGTTCAGCAGTAATTAAAACAGATGCGACAATGAATGGAGCAGAATCTAATACTATCAATGAAAATATAACAAGATCCTGTTTCTTGATAACAGACCAAGATTCAGGATAACTCACCAAGTTTAGTTTCTCCTGTAGTTCACCTAAAGTAGAAAAGTTCATTTTTTTATCATAAATTTCTTTTTCTTTGACACTTTCAGATAGTACTTTGCAAAGTGCTTCATTTTCTTGTTGAAGTCTCTTATCAACAGGGCTGTCTCTACTGTTGCAGTGTGTAGACAAATATGAAGGCAGCCTGGAAAGAGACGGGGGTGATGGAGTTCGGTGCTAATCTTGGATACTTTAGAGGTGCAGAAAGCTTTCTCCCAGTTTTCATGTCAAACATGCTGGTTTCTCTTTTAACATCAGATGGTGCAAAGTGGAGTTCACACACCTATGTAAGCAACGGAAATATTGAGAATATGTACAAAAAACCTGTGATGAATGATAAACACTAAAACAAAAGTCCAAACACCGAGAATACTGTTCATCATACACTAAAGAAATTTATTCAGAACTGAAGACTTTTTTTTCCTTTGAAAGTAAAAAATATAATTTTGTTCAAAATAATTCTACAATCAGTATATTTTTAAGATTTCAATCAAAATCCATGGTTGAAGAAATTAATTCCCCTAAGAAGTGCACCTAGTTATTCTACCAGTAAGCTAGTTTTTCTCAATATTTCTAGCCCTTCATTTATCATATAGAGTTCAGCTTGAAAGATAATGCTAACCATTTAATAGCATTCCACTGCTAGTACTAACCATAAAGTGCTATTGGTAATGCCATTAAAAAGTGATAATATAAAATTGAATGCGAAAAATCACACTGAGCTGAAAATAATTTGAAACAAACTCTTATGAATGAATGCTTAAAGGTTTGAAATATTCCAGTCCAGGAATTGAGCCTGAAAACAACTCCAGTAATAAGTATATTATTTCAGACAATTTCGTCTTACTGCGATTTTCAGCACATTAGGTATAAATTTGTTTATATAGACAGCAACTGGCATATTAATGCTGAAAGGTATTAGGAATTGATTGGTCAGGAAATTTACTGTTGTCGACAGTTTCTACAATAAACTTTTACCATTACGTATCGGTAAAATCAAAATGCCTCAAATTTTTGTGATAATTTTTGGATTCCTTCAGTTGTAAAATCCAAACCAGTTGACAGTACAGAGGATAAACTTTGAAGTTAACTTGAAAACAATATTGTATGCATTTGTGGTGTTTAACATATTTATATTCACATAATAGGTGAAATGACAGATATCCCCTCAAATATTCTCTAATATGATTGTAGAATACGTTTGTAACAAAATTAAAACAAAATCTGCAGTCACATGCAATAAAGATATGACAGTAGACTGTTATACCATTATTATAATATACCTGACTTATCTCATTTTACAATGAGAGTGATTGGAAATATATGCACTTTTAATTACTCCTTTGAAAGTAAAAAAATTCTTTAACTTTACTATTAAATCCTTTTTCAAAATATCCTTTCATTTATTAATCCATATGTACGCTAGATGTAGCCCACCCATTATTTAATATCCACTATAACTTGACCTGATTTCAGAGATATAATTATGCAGATTAATTTAATGCTGAAAATTATTAGGAATTGATTGGTCAGGAAGTTTACTGTTGTCGACAGTTTCTACAATGAACTTTTACTGTTACCTGTCCTGCTTTTATTAAAAAATAGCTGATGTGTGAGGTAGGCAAAACTTCAGCAGGAAAATAATACCTCTTCACAAAACCATCTCTAGGCTTTGAACCTGGGTCTAATTTGTTCCAAGTATACTAGTAATAACACCAAAATAATTTCTAATACTTATGCAGAGATTTTGTATTTAAAAGTAGGTTTTCCCATGATCTTGCCTTTGGCTCATATATGTATTTCAAGTTTAACAATATTATATTAACTTGTACAAGATATACTTGAACTCTATGGATATATAAATATAGTGATGTAACATTAGACCCTGAAACTACCCCAACAAAAAAGTACCAATTTCTTAACTTACTACTGTAATCTATTAAATAAAAAGTCTGGTCACTGAAATATTCTTTTCTATTTAAGCATTTTAATATGTACATTCAACATTTTTTATTCCAGCATATTAGGTTCCTTACTTAATAAAAATAACGTCAAATTAATCCATACAAGATCAATGATATTATATATGTATATTATACAAACGTAACATACAATAGTTAAAACGATAATTTTTACTTCAGAAGTTCATAAATATGACAACAGATATTAATACAGGGCTTGTAAATGGTAGCTAGGCGTAAACTGGAAGAGCTGTGTACCAATCTCCAGTGATGATGCACAGAACCGGCCAGGTCTAGCACCTAATGTCCGACCCCGCCTTCTCGTGGTGCAGGCCGTTAGTACCTTTCAAAAGAGATATTCTCTTTTGGAAGGGAATGGAAGGGGAGGGCTGCCAGTTCAGTATGGCCTACTGATCTGGTCATCTATGGCCACTTTTTTTCTTTTTTTTCAACCCTGCTGAGGAGTGGTCAACTTCACAGGGTCCTGGTGCTGACCATTTATACCTACTAGACTGGACTTGTTTATGGATTTGAGCTTGATTATGGATCCTGGACTTGCTGCACTGATGGGCCTCTGCTGAGGGAGAGTCTGCCGCTGTGTTTTCTGTTTGCTTCTGAGTTGCCAGCTCTAAGTGAACAGAGGCATGGGATACCTTATATCAGCTGGTGGATAATCCTAATCAGAGGCCATCGCAGGTACCTGAACCTTACTTTGCTAGTTGGGCATCGTCAAGCCTAAACTGGAGTAATGTGTCTCAGGCAGGCCATATGGTTCTTGAAAAAGTCCACTTGAAAAGGTGGTGCCTGAAGTTCCTACCAGCATCGGTGACTTCAGCCTTTAGCAGAGGAGAAACAGGTCTTTGCCCCATGCCTGCGATCAGGGGGCTGTTTGATATTGTTGGCCCTACCAATCTCAATAAACCTAATTTCTTTAAAAATCCTACTAATCATTTTCTCTCTGCAGGAACGTGAGGACATTACATAGAGATTATTCTCTTGATGTCCTCATGCAGGAATTCCAGCACTATAACCTAGATATTCTAGGCTTGCAAGAGACCAGATGGACAGGTAAAGGTGAGATACTTAAAACTAACTTTAAATTTCCCTTTACAGGGAGGGAGGATGGAAAGCATCACCAAGGCGTGGGTCTGCTGCTCAGCAGACATGCTAGTGATGCTCTTCTAGGATATGAGTGCATTAATGAAAGGTTTCTTACAGCAAAATTTCAGACAAGCATTAAAGACTTGAATGTTATCTGCTGTTATGCCCACACTGAGGATTCTGATGAGGATGAGAAGGATAGGTTTTACAGACAACTTCAGGATATTTTGAATTCTGTCAAGAAAGGAGATATTACCCTTGTTCTTGGTGACTTCAATGCCGAAGTTGGTACCGACTCTGACCTTTGGGGAGGAGTAATAGGCCCTTTTGGTATTGGTAGCTGCAATGGCAATGGGCAACGTCTCCTACAGGTAAGTAAACTAAATGGTTTCAGAATAACTAACACATATTACAAACACCGCGACATACATAAATACACATGGGTTTCACCTGATGGGCTGCATAAGAATATGATTGATTATATATTAACAGCAAATGGGCTAGTTCTGTTAGAAATACCAGGGCATATAGGGGAGCTGAAATTGGATCTGACCATTACCTTGTTAAAAGTGTCTTGCAACTTAAACTTAAAAAGTGTTGTGCTAGGGTTAAAAAATTTACCTTTAATACTGAAGCTCTGAAAGACCCAGTTATAGCTAAAGCTTACCATGATAGGTTACTTAGTCATTATGACAGTCATGGTTTGCTTAATACTGAAGTTGAGGAAGAATGAGGCCATTTTAAACAGGCTTTTTTGGAAACTAACAGTACTCTTTTAGGGAAAAAGGAGCAGAGGAGGCAGAATTATTTAAGTGATAAGGCACTTGAGCTTATTTCAGAAAGAAGGAACTGCATGAATGTCCTTAATCAGTACCCTACTAGTCCTAATAGAAAGCATTACAAAGAACTTAATAAACGTGTAAAGAATCAGTTAACTACTGATAAGAATCTTTGGCTTGGCTGACAAAGCTGAGGAAGCAGTTAGACAGCACAACAGCAGAGAGCTGTACCAGATAGTTAATGTTTTGTGTGGTAGAAAACGAACAGGTATACAGGGATTGAAGGATAAACAAGGCAAGGTTATTGAAGGTGAGGATTCTGTCATGGCTAGGTGGGCTGAGCATTTCAGTGATGTTCTAAACAATGTGGTTAGTTCTACTCCCATCGTTTGCAATGATGATAGATGCATTGTTGGCTTTAATGTTGGCCCTATAACACAATCTGAAGTTAGTTTGGCTATTTCTAAACTTCATAAATCCCCAGGGGTGGATGAAATTACTACGGAAATGCTTAGAGCTGGGAATGTTTCTGTTACCATTTGGATGACTGAAATTTTGAATAACTTTTATGATAAAGGCATGGTTCCTAAAGATTTTACCAGAGCTATTATTATTCCTATTTTCAAAAAAGATGATCGCAGTTCTTGTGATAACTATAGGGGTATCAGCCTACTCTCCGTTCCAGGTAAAGTTCTTTCCATGATTGTGCTTAATAGAATTAAGAATCTGGTTGACAGGCAATTGTGTGATGAGCAATGTGGATTCAGAAATGGTAGGGGATGTGTAGATCAGATATTTTCACTTAGGCAGATTCTTGAGAAATGTTTAGAGTTTCAGAAACCTTTGGTTGCTAGCTTTGTTGATTTCAAAAAGGCTTTCGACTCTGTTGATCGTCATAATTTGTGGTTGATTGTGAGATCATATGGTATACCAGACAAGTTAGTTAACATAATGAAAGCTCTCTATAATAACACTGAGTCGTGTGTGAGAGTTGGTAAGTCTTGTAGCAATTGGTTTAGCATTATGTCTGGTGTTCGACAAGGGTGCATTTTGTCTCCTTTTCTCTTTAGTTTGGTTGTTGATTATGTTATGCGAAATTCACTTCAAAGGAAAGCTTTTGGCCTTAAATGGGCTGGAGATACGAAAATTTCTGATTTAGATTATGCTGATGATTTAGCCCTTTTGGCAAATGATGTTGATGAGATGAACTCTTTCATTCGAACTGTTGATGAGACTGGTAGTACAATAGGTTTGGTTATAAACAGAGAGAAAACTAAAGTGATGAAAATTGGTCAGGCAGGTTGTGATTCAGTTAATCTGAATGGTTGCAGTCTTGAGCAGGTGTCACAGTTTAATTACCTTGGGAGCTGCATAACTGATACTGGTGATGTGCAGCATGAGATTAACAGACGAATAGGTATTGCTGCCGGGACTTTTAAGAATCTATGGAGATTGTGGAGAAATAGGTGTATGCACCTAAAGACTAAAATTAGACTGTATAATAGTTTGGTTCTTTCTAGGGTTAGTTATGGTAGTGAAACTTGGACACTTTGTAAACAAGATAACAGGAAACTAGATGCTTTTGATTCCAGATGCTTATGCAGTATCTTGGGCATTAGGTGGTTCAACTTTGTAACTAATGATGAGGTTAGGCAAAGGAGTCTGCAACCTCCTTTAAGCAGCATATTGTTCAGAGAAAGACTCCGCTGGTTTGGCCATGTTGCCCGTATGGATAATTATAGATTGGCGAATAGGGTTATGAACAGTGTGCCTGGAGGCCTCAGAAGGAGGAGACCTAGGATGCGGTGGGCAGACAATGTCAAACAGGACCTTGTTAGAATTGGTGTACAGTGGCCGGATGCAGCAGATGTAGCTCAGGACAGATATGCTTGGAGAATTAAACTGCGCGGTCTGGTTGGACCTCCGTTGCCCATGGCTGCTTGAGGATGATGATGATGATGATTAATACAGAATAAAGTTCTTACCTTGGATGCTTTTGTTGGACAGAAGTTTTGCCTTGGTATTGAACGAATCCATTTCTGTCACAAATCGATATCTTCTTGAAATTTAAAAACTGAGAATATTTTTTCCCCATCTTAATTGCTCCTGCACTGAGGAACGCAGCAGCGTGATGGCATTTCGCTAAAAAAAATGACAATTAAAATGCATTTCGCTAAAAAAAAATGACATATTAAGAACAAAATATTTTGTGCACACACCAAATCAAACGCGGCAAAACTAGTTAAACACTAACCAAACAAGATGGAGGCGGCGCTACTAGAATACCACGTTCTCCTGTGTTGCCTAAGTTAACTATGGGTCGACTAAAATTGACATCAGAATCGCTTCACCGACTGGTAGGGCCTTCTTCTCTAGGTGGTGTTGGTAAGGGCACGTTAAAGTGTGCACGCTAAAGAACACGCTGGATTGCCTTGACGGGAGATTACCATCTGTCTCCCAACATCCCTTCGTGTGGGTCCGTTCCCCCCAACCTTCTCAGAGCCTTTGGGGTCCTTGTGAACTGGCCATTTAGCCTATGGTGTGCAAAAAAAGTGCCGCTCAGAGGTTAAACCCTATGGATTTATGTAGTTTAAGTTTAGAAATAACCAAAATAACTTCAGACTGTATTATAGGGCCAACATTAAAGCCATCAATGCATCTATCATCATTACAATGAGAGCAGAATTAACCACAATGTTTAGAACATCACTGAAATGCTCAGCCCACCTAGCCATGACAGAATCCTCACCTTCTATAACCTTGTTTATCCTTCAATCCCAGTATACCTGTCCTACAAACAAAATGTTAACTATCTGGTACAGCTCTCTGCTGTTGTGCTGTCTAACTGCTTCCTTGGCTTTGTCAGCCAAGCCATCAAGCCAAAGATTCTTATCAGCAGCTAACTGATCCTTTACACATTTATTAAGCTCTCTGTAATGCTTTCTATTAGGACTAGTAGGGTATTGATTAAGGACATTCCTGCAGTTCTTTCTTTCTGAAATAAGCTCAAGTGCCTTATCACTCAGATAATTCTGCCTCCTCTGCTCCTTTTTTCCTAAAAGAGTACTGTTAGTGTCCAAAAAAAAGCCTGTTTAAAATGATCACATTCTTCCTCAACTTCAGTAGTAAGCATACCATGACTGTCATAATGACTGAGTAACCTATCATGGTAAGCTTTGGCTATAACTGGGTCATTCAGAGCTTCAGTATTAAAGGTAAAATTTTTAACCTTAGCACAACACTTTTTAAGTTGCAAGATACTTTTAACAATGTAATGGTCAGATCCAATTTTAGCTCCCCTATATGACCTGGTATTCCTAACAGAACTAGCCCATTTGCTGTTAATTAATATATAATCAATCATATTCTTATGCAGTCCATCAGGCGAAACCCATGTGTACTTATGTATATCACGGTGTTTGTAATAAGTGTTAGTTATTCTGAAACCATTGAGTTTACTTACCTATAGGAGACGTTGCCCATTGCCATTGCAGCTACCAATACCAAAAGGGACTATCACTCCTCCCCAAAGGTCAGAGTCAGTACCAACTTTGGCATTGAAGTCACCTAGAACAAGGGAAATATCTCCTTTTTTGACAGAATTCAAAATATCCTGAAATTGTCTGTAAAACCTAGTTTCAGTCTTGGAATATTTATAAACATGTATAATTGACTGGCAATCACAGTCATATTACTTCTGCAATAGGTGAAGGTTTTTGTTGTCTGAACTGTCGCTTACTGTCAATAGAGAATAGCTTCAGCTTTCCTTTCATCTGTATTTATATCAAGATCATCCTTTTCCTTAATTGCCCAAAATTTTTGAAATATATGTTTTCTGGATTTTAATCTGACTTACAAGATAATGTTCTAAGTAATTGTCTTAGGTAATATTTAATAGTAATCCTAATATCACATGACGAATAATCCTCAGCATCTATTACTGTTTATAATCAGTGTTTGACGTTAATGGAAATAGCACTTATTACCAATAAAAAAAATATTGCTTGCCACAGTAACCGTTAAAAAAAGTTAACTGCACAGACATTTTGTTATATTGGACATGCCCTTGATACCAAATTTAATTCCACGATAATGCTGTGTTACAGTTTTAAACCTCAGATGTTAACTATTTTCCATGCATAGAGGGGTGCTTTACAATATCAAGGACCTTAACAGACCCTTTTTTTTGCCCCTAAGGCAAACTTAACATCCATATACCATAAATTTTTACATTATAGTATACAACTTAACTCTAAAGGTAATCTTCACAAGTAAAGATAACTAGTGTCACTAGTATTTGAAATGAACATATTTACTATTTTTCTCATATGCTGGTACTGTTGCATTTACAGCTGTTGTTACTTTGCTGCTGTTGATACTATTAATGTTACCAGTCCTTATCTGTTTTCTCGATATCTTAGCATGCTCTGTACGTATGAAGTGAATACAAGATAACTCATTGCCTTTCACATAATAGCTGGACCTCTACTGACACTGGTACTTGGGCATTCATTTTTGTTAAGCCAACTGCTAGCTACAATAGATGTTCCTGGTAGTTTCAGTTCACTTTCAGTACTAGCTGTTAACACTGCTGTACATTTATATACGACTTTGCACATTCTCCCTTTGGAGTACGAAAAACATAGATCAACGGAAAAATGATGTTATTTGCTCACAATAAGATGACACCAGGTCAAAATAGCACTGTCCTCCTAGCTTGGAAAAATTATACAACTCATTGCAAGAGTTCAAAAGGAACCCAATGCCAAGTTTAAAAGGCAACACAACTGTTTAAAAACATTTAAAAAACGAGAACCAGCCTCTATGGCTCATGCGTTGCGTGAGCCGTAGAGGATGAATAGATACACGAAAATCGTATTTCTGTGAAACTATTGTATACAGAAAGCCTTCGTACATACCTAATTACATACCCGCTGATTCAGCGCACCCCATGAAATATTAAAAAGCTAGTATTATGCTACACTACATTAGAGCTCACAGATATTGTTCAGAAAAGAAAACATTTCAAGAAGAAATACAATATATTCAGCAAACAAAGCAGGTTACGATTTAAAATTGTTGCAAAAATGGGAAAAAGCAAGGAAACGCAACTGCAACCCCAGCAAATCCAAAATAAAAACCAATATGCCACCAGTTTTCCATATTTAAAAATATAACAAAAACTCTGGAAAATACTTTAGGTAAATATAATAACTTTACCTAACACCATTACTCACTCCATAAAAAATCTTGTGATAAATGACAGAGATCATAACCCCCCCCCCCCCCCCCCCAAGGGTGGAACTTACGATATTAATATTCATGACCCTACCAATGTATTGGGAGGCAAAAATAAATACATAGGCAAGACTTATCGGCAATATGAAACCCATATGCATGAGTACTACACAGATATAATTAAAAATAATCCGACTACAGCATTAGCTAAAACAATATACAAATAGATAAGATTAATTTTAAACCCTGTATGGCCCCAAAAATAAGGTTTCAGCTGCAATACGCTGAAATGTTAATTCATAAACACCTCAATGTATGCAACACGGAGATCCCACACCTTCCGTCGGCGTGGAATCTCCTGTTGCATCAACCATCGAGAATGTGCACGCACAACCAATAGCTGCAGTTGGAAGGGAGTGGAGACAACTATTTAAACCAACGTATTCACCGTCGCCAATCACACGCCTGAAGATGTCACATAGTTGAAAGTGGAGAAATGCGTTATGTGAGCCATAGAGGCCGGTTCTCGTTTTTTAAATGTTTTTAAACAGTTGTGTTGCCTTTTAAAGTTGGCATTGGGTTCCTTTTGAACTCTTGCAATTAGTTGTAAAATTTTTCCAAGCTAGGAGGACAGTACTATATTGACCTGGTGTCATCTTATTGTGAGCAAATAACATCATTTTTCCGTTGATCTATGTTTTTCATACTCCAAAGGGAGAATTTGCAAAGTCGTATATAAATGTACAGCAGTGTTAACAGCTAGTACTGAAAGTGAACTGAAACTACCAGGAACATCTATTGTAGATAGCAGTTGGCTTAACAAAAACGAATACCCAAGTACCAGTGTCAGCAGAGGTCCAACTATTATGTGAAAGACAATGAGTTATCTTGTGTTTACTTCATACATACAGAGCGTGCTAAGATATCGAGAAAACAGATAAGGACTGGTAGCATTAATAGTATCAACAACAGCTGTAAATGCAATTGTACCAGCATATGAGAAAAACGGTAAATATGTTCACTTCAATTACTAGTGACTCTAGTTATCTTTACTTGTGAAGATTACCTTTAGAGTTAAGTTGTATACTATAATGTAAAAATTTATGGTATATGGGTCGTTAAGTATGCCTTAGGGGCAAAAAAAAGGGTCTGTTAAGGCCCTTGATATTGTAAAGCATTCCTCTATGCATGGAAAATAGTTAACATCTGAGGTTTAAAACTGTATCGCAGCATTATTGTGGAATTAAATGTGGTATACTTGTAGCTGTGTTTAGAATTATTTAAATGCCCTTGATTTTCACTTATGTGGAGGAGAGTACAAAAAGAAACTATTACATTTGAATAAACCATAAATGAAATATCACTCAATTAAACAATTTTGTGGTGGTATTGCAAAACAATTGTAAATTACGAAACAGTGAGTAATAGATAATTGTGCCAAGTGCTTAAGTGTTCTCAGTTCAATGAAAACAAAGTCCTTTTTTTAATTTAATCTGAAAGTAATCAAATTTTAAAAACAAAATTATATCTTGATTTATTCATTGAAATCAGGCTTGGATCTAGAAAAAATTGGGGGGGGGGGGGAGAGATGACAAAAAACAATGAAGCCAGAAAAATATAGGAGTGGGGGGGAAAGAGACTGGATTTCTAATGCAATATAATATTTCCCCTTCATTTTACAGGTCTTTAAAAAATTTCTTGAAAGATGCATGAAATATAAATAAGTTTAATAATTTGTTGGCTCAATCAGAAAGGAATACACCGATGGGCTTGGAAAGCCTGCTGTCCATCGGAAGGGGTGTAAAGCCATAGCCCCTTGTGCAAGAGAGCTGCACCCTGTGCTCATTAAAGAACACCCTCGTCTGTTCTTGTTTAAATGGGTTTTGAAATACCCTCACACAGTGTGATCTCTTACACGATTCACCCCATAGTGGACTGGTTTAAAGTATATACAGGGATGGGCGAGTTCTTCGATTAAGAAGAGCCACATAAAATATTTTTCATACATTTTTGAATGTTCAAGAGCCACACAAAATATTATTTTAAAATTGTATTTATAAATAATAAAAAATATAACTATATAGTAGTCCTACTCACCAAAGCAGAATATGTTTAACCTCTGCTCATTGAAGACTGAGTCTTCATTTTTGCTGTTAATAGTTTAAAATCCGGCTGGTAGGATGTCAAAACTGTTGTTCTAAGAAGCTCAAAGAGGTGGCTGTTAGTGAGGATAGCACGGTGCTTTGACTTGACAAATTTCATTACAGAGAAGAGAGATTTGCAGCAGTGAGTTGTCCTAAAAACATAGAGTAGTCGGAAGCCAATTTTCTGAAGATTGTGATACTTTGCTTCTGGAATTTGTTTCCAAAGTCAGTTACTTTGTTATGTTCCGCTACCGCTGCAAACGCGCAACTTTTGTGTACTGCATGAAGAGTGATGGCACAATCATCCATACTTGTTTAAAACAAGTTTTGGTTGTGTTCTTTCTAAATATTACGAGGCACAGTAGGATCAAACTCTTAATAAAACACGAATAAATACTGTACAGAGTTATGTATACATCAAATGTAATACTCAATGCGATGCACTGGTGAATCGTAGCGGAATTGGGCATCGAGACTTATTGTACATTATTTATTCGTGTTTTATTAAAGGATTTTGGTTGTTTTCATTTTCTTCGTATTCTATTGAAAATAGCGCTTTCTATGGTATACTTCTGAGTTTTATACCTCTCAGGTCTATGGGAAGCCTACCATTTCCTCTCCAAGATCTAAGGGTTAAAATAAAATTTTAGGAATTAGTAATGAAACTCAATATTGTCTCAAGGAGCCGCACAGAGTAGCTTCATTAGCCACATGCAGCTCGGGAGTTACAGTTTGCCCTCCTTTGGTATATAGGGTTGCATTCTGATTGTATTGGGGGTGGAGGTGGCTCATTCAGTAGTACGCCAGCCTCGTAATCTGCAGTTCTCAGGTTCGAATCCCAGCTGGATCAGCGTTCAGATTTATCTCCACAAAACTCCCTGCCCTGACCACGGTCAGTAGGGGACACTGATGGGCTTGGAAAGGCCGCTGTCTGTCAGATGGGACGTTAAGCCATATCCCCGTGTGTGGGGGAGCCATACCCTGTGCACGTTAAAGAACACACTGGATGGCCTTGATGAGAGGCTATCATCTGTCTCCCAACAGCTGTTCCAGTGGGTCCCCTCCCCCAACCTTCTCTGAGCCTTCGGGGTCCTTGTGACCTGGCCATTTAGCCCATTGTGTGCAAAAAAGTGCCGCTCAGAGGTAAAACAACCAACCAAAATCTGATTGGATTGTGCTGGAACTGTTTTACATGACCTAATATTAAGTGGAGTTAACTGCAAAGAAAATATTTTGGACTTAACCCTTCCAGTGTCCAGCCTGAAAAACTGGTTTACATCAAGAGGCCAAGCTATTTCCTCCTTATGCTCAGCCAAAAAATATTAACTTTGGAACTTTTCTTTGCCAAATAACTAATGAAAGGAATTATGGCATGTTATGTGCCAAATTAATCAGTTTTAATTCTGGATTTTCTGAAAATGAAATATTTAAAAAAACTAAATTTTTTTTCTATGGGACCTTTTTTTTTAGAGTCCTGTAATAAAAAAATGCATCTTGCAATGCAGATAAAAATTTATTTAAAAAAAATAATAGACAGAAATGATTATAATACACATGAATAAATGGCTATTTATTTCTGAATAATAATAAAAAATTCATGGTACCATACTTTGAAAAAAGTCTAGGCTTTTAGCCAATTGTACTGTCACATAAGTCAGTTTTAGAATTTGTTTTAAAAAATAACCAATCAACTTAAATAGGTAATGCTGTATACCAAATTAAATAGATTTTAACTCCAAATCTTATGAAAATAAAGCATTTTAACAAATTTACAAGCATATTATCTATATAATAAAAGGAAGTGTCTGTCTGTCTGTGGCAGCCATAACTCATTGGGAAATCTACTTGCATGCTCCAAATTTTCACAGAATGTTTCTTGTTGTGGTCCGGATTGCAGTGCCAAATTTCAGGTCAAAAGTCCAAAAGGGTGGCTTGCTAGAAGCAAAAATATTTGCCATGCTATTCTTACGGGAAATGAGAATCACTGTCAAATTTAGGTGGTTTAACTTTGTAACCAATGATGAGGTTAGGCAAAGGAATCTGCAACCTCCTTTAAGCAGCATATTGTACAGAGAGAGACTCCATTCGTTTGGCCATGATGCTTGTATGGATAATTATAGATTGGCGAATAGGGTATGAACAGAGTTCCTAAAGGTCTCAGAAATAAGGGGAGACCTAGGATGCGGTGGGTGGACAATGTCAAACAGGACCTGGTTAGAATTGGTGTGCAGGGACAGATGTAGCTCAGGACAGATATGCTTGGAGAACTAAATTGCATTCTGGTTGGACCTCCGTGCCCATGGTTGCTTGAGGATGATGATGATTTATTTCTTCCTAACTGTGAACGTTAAGAGTTAAAATAACATTTAAAACTTCTGCTGCAAATCTGCTTCCATTGCCAGATAAAATTGCCAGATCTAAAAGCATTATTGAAGCATTCCATTGCATATAGGGCCCTGATTTTCTAACCAAATAATACTTTTTCACTGTGATATAGTGAAAAAATAGATAGGACTATAAATTTTAATTTATAGTCCATAGGACTTAATGTTATAAAACGTGTTAAATAAAAACTGTTAAATTACATGTTAATTGAAAGTAAAATTTTTACTCAATAATATTATTTTTACCTGAAACATTTTTATTTCTTTTAATGATTCTTTTCATTGTTATACATTTTAAAGCATGGATGAGCATTATATGACTTGGATTGCTCACCTTAATGGGTTTTTCTGTCCAGTTTATGAAATGGGGGAACACTTTTTAGACTGCATTTTTTTTTTACAAAATTTTTTTTTTTTTCTTTGGGTATTGAATTTGGGGTCTCTTGGCTAAATGCCAAACAGTTAGTGCACCAAAGCAATAAAAAAAACATTGTCAGAATAGCACTGCCAAGTTACTTGGGAGGGGTAAAATCTTAAACCATTGAATATAAATTTGAAACTGATAATTTTTTTAATGAAACTTGTCTGGTGGGGGGGGGGAGGTAAAACCTATACCGAAATTGCCTTCCCACAGAAGGACTGATTTCTGTGCCAAGGAAGCCCTTTTTTCTTCCATATCCAAGATGATTTTTCAGGAAAATATACAAAATCAAAGTTCATTTACTGGAAAACAAAGAAATAATAAAGGGAAAAAATTGCATATTAACCTAATGTGATGTTAATAAAATATCCACAGCAGCAAGTTGTAAGCTGGCCATCCAATGTAGCATAACTCTGAAAAATCAATAATTATCGATCAACCAAAAGGTCGCTAATATAAGGAAATAAGGTAAATCTGCAGAAATGAAAACTATGGTTTAATTGTATTAAAAAAAAAGGAAATAAATACTTAGTTTATGCAGGGATTTTATAATTCAATTTGTTGGGAGGAAGTTTTTTACTTAAATCATCCATGTAAAAACGTGCCGTGCCAAGGAAATCCATTTTGCTTCTGTATCAAAGACTTGTTTATTTTCAAGAAATGATACAAAATCAAAGTTTTTTTTTTTTTACTTGAAAGCGAAACAATAATAAAAGAAAAATTAGCATATAACCTAATGTAATATTAAGTCAAATATCCACAGCTACAAGTTGTAAACTCAATAGAAAGATCGGGAATTTAGTGGAATAAATGTGCAGAAATGAAGGTTAAATATAAAAGTATAACTACATATATGGTGAATTTATCCAAAGTTTGTTTTAAACAATCCATTTCATAGTCTGTTGACTGCCACATATGCAAGCAATTAACTTGGGACATTACTCTCCCTGCAGTTTCACTGTAACTAAGGCTCTAACAATAACAGTTCTGGCCTCCTTCTGGGTAATGAATTTCTTTTAATTTTTAGCTTTACTTATACATCAAAGAGTCAAAACGTTATGACCACCTGCCTAATATGATATTGGTCCTCCGCATGCCGCCAAAACAAGCTCTTACACAATGAGGCGTGGACACTACAAGATTTCTAAAGGTGTCTTGTGGTATCTTGTACGAACACATTACCAGCAGATCTTTTAACTCTTGAAAGTTACATGGTTGAGCTATCGTAGATCAGATATGTTGGTAAATGGCACAAACCACAGATGCTCGATTGGATTGATGTCTGGGGAATTTGGAGACCAGGGGAATACCTGGAAGTCTTCATGTTCTGTGAACCATTCTCGAACAATCCGGGCAGTGTAGCATGGCACATTATCCTACTGAAAGAAGGCACTACTAGAGGGGAATACTGTTGCCATGAAAGTATGTACCTGATCTGCAATGATGTGTAGGTAGGTGGTAGACATCATAGTTTCCTGCACATGAATGACTGGACCCAGGGTTTCACAGCAGAACATTGCCCAAAACATTACACTTCCTGCACTGGCTTGTTTTTGTCCCACAGTGCATCCTGAGGCCAACACTTCCACAAGTAAACAACGCACATGTACCTTATCTTCCACATAGTACAACAGGAAACTAGATTCATCGGACCAGACGACCTTCCAATCATTCAAGGTCCTGTTTTGATGGTGAACCAAGGTTAGCATGGGCATTTGGTGCGGCCTACATTTTTAGCAGGGCTCGATGTACTGTGTGTTGTAGCACATTACTCCTGTCACCAGCATTCCAATTACAGGTGAGTAGCACCACAGTATCCCCTGTGTTGGCTCTTACGATATGGGATTGCCATTGCTCACCTCTGGCATCAATGAGCCATGGTCGGCCCATATCTTGCTGGAGGTTCATGGTTTTTCACTCCATTTTTAAGGTACTAATCATGCTGGTCGTGAGTACCCTGTTGTAAGCCTTGCTGTCTCAGAAATGCTCTGAGCCAGTCATCTGGCCATTAGAATTAGGCCTTTGTTAAACTCATTTCTCCAGTCTGCTGCCTTTCCCATCTGAAGAACAAGAATAACACTGAGTAACAGAGCTCACTATCGAGTGTTTTTTATACGATTTCATGACCTTCACATGTGCCTTTGTTTGCTTTCAGTAGCTTCGATTTGCATAAAGACGTGCTGGTCATGATGTTTTGGCTCTTTGGTGTATAATAAATATTATAAATGAATAAATTTTATAACTATACACCAAGTGAAAAAATTTGGTGCATGCAGCCTCTTCTGCTTCTGAACTTTATATATATGTAAAAATTTTATTACACATTATATATTCTTTCCCAAGCCAATCAATATTCCTTTTCTGGCTATTGGCAAAGAAAATCACAGTTCAGGCTGAAGTTGGGACTCAAACCTGCAAGTATTGAACTGCGCATTTATCACATTACCATATGAGAATTACTGCTACTGCATAATTGGTTACTCTATGCATATAATTATATTGGTACCAGCTATTTAGTAACTTAGGAGCTGCCATTGCTGATCATTCATTTTTACTGTCTGTTTTTGCATTTTTGAAATTTATTGGTTATTTTACTCCTTTTGATCTTTTGCACACGTGTGTATTTTTATAATTGTTGATTTTTGTCTATTATACCACTGTTTTACAATTGTTGGTTTTTTTAATGCAGATTCTTCCCACCCATTTGTTCACTTGTTGTTACCTTGTTTGGAGCATTATATATAGCCTCAGTTGCTGATGCACCATAAAACTCCAAACATAGTTGTGTCTTAGTAGTTATGTTAGCTGACTAATGTATGCATTTAAAACCTTTTGCCTGTATGAAACCAGCAAGATATAAGCAAAGGTTTATGATGTGCATATTCTCATTATGAAGGTCAGCATTAGTGTTATTAGTCTTAGAGTGTATGGTATTTTTTTAAAGTAATTAATTTGTTTTGTTGAAGTAAATAATAAATTTAATGAAATATATTTTTTTTCCTTAGAGCCTAAAACATATGCTAATATGGTGAGCAAAAATACAGCATCAGGATGTGTTACCAGCATAGCTATATCTTCCTCTACAACTTCTCCAATCTCTTCCCATCCACCAGTTCAGAAGACAGAAACTCCCACTGCTTTTCATAAGCCAGAAGGCATATCTGCTCCTACCCATCTTTCGACCACTCCACAGTCTACTACTTTTGGACAACAGCCTCATCGTTTATCTCGTCCAAGGATTAGTTCAGGTAGAGGCATATCAAGATTTGATGGAAGGGATCTTCCTGCAAGGTCACCAGATGATTTTGATGGGGAAAAAAGGAAACCTCCTTTTATTCATTATCCTGATTCTCAACAGCTGTTCGTTGGAAATTTGACACATTCCATTACAGAAGATGACTTAAAACAACATTTTATGCAATATGGCAATGTGTTAGATATGAGAATAAATACTAAACAGACTCAAAAAATTGGAGGTGGAAAAGTGCCAGTAAGTCTAAATTTTGAAGAAAAAAAATTAAATACTTGTGATAAATGTTCAAACCTTCTATTTCTACTCATTTATGAATAACCAACCATAACATGAGAAATCAGCATGCACACTTCAAATTTTCAGAGAATGTTTCTGGTTGTGGTCTGGATTGCAGTGCCAAATTTCAAGTCGAAAGTCAAAACCGGGGGGCTTGCTAGAACAAAAATATTTACCATGCTATTCCTATGAGAATCTGTCAGATTTATTGTTGCCATTTACTACTTCCTAACTGTGAACTTCAAGAATTAAAATAGTGTTTAAATCTGCTGCTGTTTCCAGATTCCCCACATTCCAAAGGCATTATTTGGACTATATATATCAGGTCCCTAGCTACTATATAAAATCAGGTCCCTAGCTGCAAGGGAATGTTTTTTTATACCACTGTTTTACAATTGTTGGTTTTTTTAATTGCAGCTAGGGACCTGATTTTCTAACCCAACATGGGGTTAGGCAGGTGGAACCCGCCTACAAAATTCGTGACCTTTAAGGTGAAATACATTGGGAATTACAGAATGCCAAAATCTGATGAAATAAATATCTTGATTGTTTGCCACGGGCTCTGAGAGAGAGCACTATCTCAGCAATGACCTTTGCAACACCGGGAAACTCTTTGTCTTCAAACTGTGATAAAATGTTTGGGGGCGGGGGCTACTCACTAACCTTTAGTGCAGGAAACAACAGAATATGCAGATTAAAAGTGAGACATGAGCTCTCCCAATTTGTGTAGAAACGAAGCCACGGGCCAAGTGGGAACCTGACTTTTAAACCAGTCACTGGGGCACATGAGAACTGCTGTGCAGGAAATTTGGACCATGCAGTCAAGTATCACGGGAGCCATAGGGCAGAAAAATCTGTTGTAACGGAAATAAAAATCTTGATGGTTTAGGTAGAAACTAAGCCACAGGCTATAAGAGCTTGCTGACGTCAGCAATGACCCAAGCAAACACGAAGAAATTTTCTTCATGGTGAATCTGTGCCAAAATATGTCTGGGGGTGGGATAGTAGTTATAGCATTTGCCTTTAGTGCAGTGAAAATAAGAATATACAGAATAAAAGTGACACCAGGGAGAACTGGGTTACAGTTCAGCTAGTTAGTAGTAAAAACTGTCAAGGTACAGGTAGAGCAGATATTGCAAAATGGCATTAAAGTGAAGTTTGTATATATTCTTTTAAGGATGTTAGATATATATCTGGTATTGAATATCAATTTCTATATTACTATAGAAAAGAATCCAACAAGGTAGATGGTGCACATAAGACTTATTACTAGCCCAGATGGTCAGTGTCATAGATGGTGTATAGCTTTTATGAGCAAAACAACTGTTCTGACATGGTGGTCTATTATATCTGCCAACATTACTATATCAAGGTCTGCTAACATGACTTTGTTACCTTATCCCATTCTAGAGTTGTGTAGTTATAGATGCAAGTAAATTCAAAATTAGAAATTAATATTTTATATATTCTATCATACAGTAACTAAACTTCTGCTTAGCCTTCAGTGACTAGTGATTAGTCTTAATGAAACTGGTACCACAAGTCTAGGATGGGCTAAGGTAAGTCATGTTAGCAGACCTTGATAAGGTAACATTGTCAGATAGACCACCATGTTTTGCCACCCAGTTTAGCTTATAAAAATTATACACCATCTATGACACTGGCTCTGGGTTAGTAATGCGTATTATGACACTTATAAACAATCATTGAACTGTTAAATCTTCAAAATCAATTATTTGCCTTGCACTGCAATTACCCTGGCTTAGATATCCTTATAATCTTGTCAACATAGCATCTACCTTGTTGAATTCTTTTCTATGGTTATATAGAAACTGTTACTCGGTACTTAATAAATGTGTCATCCTTAAGAGAATGTATGCAAACATCACTTGAATGCTATTTTGGCCTTCATTTTGTAATATCTGCTCTACCTATATTTTGACACTTTATTGGTTAATATTACTGTTAGTAGAAATGATGCTGTATAATCTATGTTTTAATTATATACAGTTTATAGAGTCTTGTTAAATTTATGATGTCTACCCTTTGGTTTAAAGTTTTATATATTCAAAAGAGTAGGTTTTAAAATAAACTATATAATTGTATGTTTTTAACTAATACAGTATTTTTCTTTGTGCATTATCTTATATATTAGTTTACATAAAATGGCAACTGCAAATTCTAACATAATATGAAGACTTACAGACCCATTTTAAATATGGTTATCAATTAAAAAAGCTTTTTTTTGCACTGTATAAGTGAGAAATATAAAAAATTCTAGAATTTGAAAAGTAAAAAATTCTGTAAAGATTAAAAAAAAGTTATATACATACTTGAATGATAATTTTTTTTATTTTTTTTTTGTATATTTATTTGTGACATATAGGACAAAGACGAATCCTAGAAGCTACTCCTAGCTTTTACAGGCCTTCTCATACAAGGACCTGCCCTACTAAGACCAAAGTCACTGCCTCAGTTAGAGCTAACACAACAAAGTTTGCCTTGCTGGAACAGGGACTAGCTCCCTAACCACTATGCCAGTTAAGCCATTTTCTTCATTAAAAGCTTCGAAAGCATTGGAAGTTCAGTTAGTGAAAGAGAAATTCAGAAGGCATCCTTTCAGAAAAAATTACTGATCAACATCACTTACCAACAAATTAAAATTTATAACACTTCCATTGTTTTATAGATGCTTATGTTAGATTCATCCACTTTGTTTGCAGTCAAAGTCATGCTGAAAGAACATTTTTTTTATTAGAGGAATTCAGCGATTTGCATGAAAGTATGGCCATATAGGTTTTTTAGTATATTTTTTGTAATTTAAAACTGTTTCAAAGTTTCTGAATTATTTTTATCTGTTCTTGGATATAGTTCGTGGGGAGGGGAATCATTTAGCATGTGATCGGTGCATAGTGACGAACATCTGGTTTTGGTTTGAAGCTTTAGTGCATATGTTCAATCCAAAAGATTCATCTTCACATTATGTTCCTCAAGTACGTATATTGCTTCTCAAACATATACTGCAAGTTCTAGCATCTCCCAAAATGGCTGTCCTCCTAGACCTTTCACACACAACCTTTTCAAGGGTTTACCAAGAGTGGTGTGAAAAGCAAAACTACCGGTGATTGGCATTTCTGTGGATGAAAACAGCTTATGGATCAGAGGGATCAAAGGAGACTGGCGAGAATCATGCAAGAGAACAGGCAGGCCACAACCAGGCAAATCACAGTAGAATTATGCAGAAGGTCACCTCTGAATGCACCATATAGTGGGCAACAACAGCTGCCGACCATGTTGAGTGTCAATGTTGTCAGTAAAGAATATGAAAGGGTGTCTCCAGTGGGTGCAAGAGACCATTGAAGACTGGAAAAAGGTAACCTGATCAGACAAATCAATATTCCTTTTACCTGATGCTGATGGGAGGTCAGAATTTGGTGCAAGCAACATAGGCCATATAGCCATCTTATCTGGTGTCAACAGTACAGGATGGTGTGGGGAATGTTTTCCTGAAATATATTAGGCCCCCTGATACCCATCGAAGGACATCTGAATGCCACGGCATATTTGAGCATCATTGCTGATCTAGTTCATCGCTTCATGGCTACAGTTTATCCTCACGCAGAATTGGCACATTCAGCATAATAATGCACCTGCTCACAAGGGACATATCTTCACTGAATGATTCCTGGACCATGCCGACGAATTTTCCTTACTTCATTGGCCTGCACAGTCCCCATATCTAAATTCTATCTAACATCTTTGGAATGAGGTAGTAAGGGCTGTTCGCAGCAAGACTTTCCCACTGTCCAATTTATAGCAACTGTGCGACACAATCATTTCTGCATTGTACAACATTCCTGCACATGGCATGCAACATCTTGTGAGTTCCATGCCCTGATGAATTTGGGCTGTTCTGAATACCAAAGGAGATGCAACATGCTACTAGTTAGGTGAACCTAATAAACTGGCCTCTCAGTATACAGTAAAACTTGGCAATTTAAAAAAAATGCCTGTAATATTTTACTTTTCTATTTTCTTAAATTTTTGTTATTTTATTAACCACAATTGAAATGCATTTCCAGTATAAGGCATATCCTGTACCTGTAAATGGTAGCTAGGCGTAAACTGGAAGGAGAGCTGTGTACCAATCCCTAGTGATGATGCACAGAACCGGCCAGGTCTAGCACCTAATGTCCGACCCTGCCTTCTCGTGGTGCAGGCCGTTAGTACCTTTCAAAAGAGATACTCTCTTTTGGAAGGGAACGGAAGGGGAGGGCTGCCAGTTCAGTATGGCCTGCTGATCTGGTCATCTACGGCCACTTTCTTCTTTTTTTTTCAACCCTGCTGAGGAGTGGTCAACTTCACAGGGTCCTGGTGCTGACCATTTATACCTACTAGACTGGACTTGTTTATGGATTTGAGCTTGATTATGGATCCTGGACTTGCTGCACTGGTGGGCCTCTGTTGAGGGAGAGTCTGCCGCTGTGTTTTCTGTTTGCTTCTGGGTTGCCAGCTCTAAGTGAACAGAGGCATGGGATACCTTATATCAGCTGGTGGATAATCCTAATCAGAGGCCATCGCAGGTACCTGAACCTTACTTTGCTAGTTGGGCATCGTCAAGCCTAAACTGGAGTAATGCGTCTCAGGCAGGCCATGTGGCTCTTGAAAAAGTCCACTTGAAAAGGTGGTGCCTGAAGTTCCTACCAGCATCGGTGACTTCAGCCTTTAGCGGAGGAGGAACGGGTCTTTGCCCCATGCCTGCGATCAGGGGGCTGTTTGATATTGTTGGCCCTACCAATCTCAATAAACCTAATTTCTTTCAAAATCCTACTAATCATTTTCTTTCTGCAGGAACGTGGAACGTGAGGACATTACATAGAGATTATTCTCTTGATGTCCTCATGCAGGAATAACAGCGCTATAACCTAGATATTCTTGGCTTGCAAGAGACCAGATGGACAGGTAAAGGTGAGATACTTAAAAATAGCTTTAAATTTCTCTTTACAGGGAGGGAGGATGGAAAGCATCACCAAGGCGTGGGTCTGCTGCTCAGCAGACATGCTAGTGATGCTCTTCTAGGATATGAGTGCATTAATGAAAGGTTTCTTACAGCAAAATTTCAGACAAGCATTAAAAACTTGAATGTTATCTGCTGTTATGCCCCCACTGAGGATGCTGATGAGGATGAGAAGGATAGGTTTTACGGACAACTTCAGGACATTTTGAATTCTGTCAAGAAAGGAGATATTACCCTTGTTCTTGGTGACTTCAATGCCAAAGTTGGTACCGACTCTGACCTTTGGGGAGGAGTAATAGGTCCTTTTGGTATTGGTAGCTGCAATGGCAATGGGCAACGTCTCCTACAGGTAAGTAAACTCAATGGTTTCAGAATAACTAACACATATTACAAACACCGTGACATACATAAATACACATGGGTTTCACCTGATGGGCTGCATAGGAATATGATTGATTATATATTAATTAACAGCAAATGGGCTAGTTCTGTTAGAAATACCAGGGCATATAGGGGAGCTGAAATTGGATCTGACCATTACCTTGTTAAAAGTGTCTTGCAACTTAAACTTAAAAAGTGTTGTGCTAGAGTTAAAAAATTTACCTTTAATACTGAAGCTCTGAATGACCCAGTTATAGCTAAAGCTTACCATGATAGGTTACTTAGTCATTATGACGGTCATGGTTTGCTTAATACCGAAGTTGAGGAAGAATGGGGCCATTTTAAACAGGCTTTTTTGGAAACTAACAGTACTCTTTTAGGAAAAAAGGAGCAGAGGAGGCAGAATTATTTAAGTGACAAGGCAATTGAGCTTATTTCAGAAAGAAGGAATTGCAGGAATGTCCTTAATCAGTACCCTACTAGTCCTAATAGAAAAGATTACAGAGAGCTTAATAAACGTGTAAAGGATCAGTTAGCTACTGATAAAAATCTTTGGCTTGATAGCTTGGCTGACAAAGCTGAGGAAGCGGTTAGGCAGCACAACAGCAGAGAGCTGTACCAGATAGTTAATGTTTTATGTGGTAGAAAACGGACAGGCATACAGGGATTGAAGGATAAACAAGGTAAGGTTATAGAAGGTGAGGATTCTCTCATGGCTAGGTGGGCTGAGCATTTCAGTGATGTTCTAAACAATGTGGTTAGTTCTACTCCCATTGTTTGTAATGATGATAGATGCATTGGCAGCTTTAATGTTGGCCCTATAACACAATCTGAAGTTAGTTTGGCTATCTCTAAACTGAAACTTCATAAATCCCCAGGGGTAGATGAAATTAGTACAGAAATGCTCAGAGCTGGGAATGTTTTGGTTATCACTTGGATGACTGAAATTTTGAATAACTTTTATGATAAAGGCATGGTTCCTAAAGATTTTACTAGAGCTATTATTATCCCTATTTTCAAAAAAGGTGATCGCAGTTCTTGTGATAACTATAGGGGTATCAGCCTACTCTCTGTTCCAGGTAAAGTTCTTTCCATGATTGTGCTTAATAGAATTAAGAATCTGGTTGACAGGCAATTGCGTGATGAGCAATGTGGATTCAGAAGTGGTAGGGGATGTGTAGATCAGATATTTTCACTCAGGCAGATTCTTGAGAAATGTTTAGAGTTTCAGAAACCTTTGGTTGCTAGCTTTGTTGATTTCAAAAAGGCTTTCGACTCTGTTGATCGTCATAATTTGTGGTTGATTGTGAGATCATATGGTATACCAGACAAGTTAGTTAACATAATGAAAGCTCTCTATAATAACACTGAGTCATGTGTGAGAGTTGGTAAGTCTTGTAGCAATTGGTTTAGCATTACTTCTGGTGTTCGACAAGGGTGCATTTTGTCTCCTTTTCTCTTTAGTTTGGTTGTTGATTATGTTATGCGAAATTCACTTCAAGGGAAAGCTTTTGGCCTTAAATGGGCTGGAGATACGAAAATTTCTGATTTAGATTATGCTGATGATTTAGCCCTTTTGGCAAATGATGTTGATGAGATGAACTCTTTCATTCGAACTGTTGATGAGACTGGGAGTACAGTAGGTTTGGTTATAAACAGAGAGAAAACTAAAGTGATGAAAATTGGTCAGGCAGGTTGTGATTCAGTTAATCTGAATGGTTGCAGTCTTGAGCAGGTGTCACAGTTTAATTATCTTGGGAGCTATGTAACTGATACTGGTGATGTGCGGCATGAGATTAACAGACGAATAGGTATTGCTGCCGGGACTTTTAAGAATCTATGGAGATTGTGGAGAAATAGGCGTATACACCTAAAGACTAAAATTAGACTGTATAATAGTTTGGTTCTTTCTAGGGTTAGTTATGGTAGTGAAACTTGGACACTTTGTAAACAAGATAACAGGAAACTAGATGCTTTTGATTCTAGATGCTTACGCAGTATCTTGGGTATTAGGTGGTTTAACTTTGTAACTAATGATGAGGTTAGGCAAAGGAGTCTGCAACCTCCTTTAAGCAGCATATTGTGCAGAGAGAGACTCCGCTGGTTTGGCCATGTTGCCCGTATGGATAATTATAGATTGGCGAATAGGGTTATGAACAGTGTGCCTAGAGGCTTCAGAAGGAGGGGGAGACCTAGGATGCGGTGGGCAGACAATGTCAAACAGGACCTTGTTAGAATTGGTGTGCAGTGGCCGGATGCAGCAGATGTGGCTCAGGACAGATATGCTTGGAGAAGTAAACTGCGTGGTCTGGTTGGACCTCCGTAGCCCATGGCTGCTTGAGGATGATGATGATGATGTACCTGTTGATCTGTTATTTGGCAAGAAATTCTAAAGTTCGTTTGACTGAATACAATTGGCAGTTAGTGTGACTTTTCTCAAAGTACCCCAAAAAGCCAAAACATTATGACCAGCACGTCTTTATGCAAATTGAAGCAACTGCAGGTAAATGATGGCGCATGTGAAGGTCATGAAACAGTATAAATAACACCTGATACCAAACTCTGTTAATCAGTGTTATTCTTGTTCTTCAGATAGGAAAGGCAGCAGACTAAGTGAGGACAAAGGACAAATTGTAATGGCCAGACAGCTGAGTTAGAGCATTTTCAAGATGACAAGGCTTGTTTTGTCCGACTAGGAAAAAAATACAAACCACCGGCAAGGTGTGGGCTGACCACGACTCATCAATGCTAGAGGTGAGCGAAGGCTATTCCATATGGTACAAGCCAACAGAAGAGATACTGTGGTGCAAATCACACTTAATTTTGAATGCTGGTGACAGAAGTAATGTGTCACAAACCCACAGTACATCGAACCCTGCTGAAAATGGGGCTGCGTAGCTTCAGGCCACTCCAAGTGCCCATGCTAACCTCTGTTCGCTGTCAAAAGTGCCTACAATGGGCATGCAAGCATCAAAATTGGACCTTGAATGATTGGAAGGTCATCTGGTTCGATGAATCTCGTTTCCTGTTGCACCATATGGATTATAGGGTACATGTTCGTCGTTTACATGGGGAAGTGTTGGGATGCACCGTGGGACAAAAACAAGCCAGTGTAGGAAGTGTAATGTTTTGGGCAATGTTCTGCTGGGAAACCCTGGGTCCAGTTGTTCATGTGCAGGAAACTAGGATGTCTATCACCTACCTAAACATTATTGCAGATCAGATACATACACTCATGGCGACAGTATTTCCCTCTAGTAGTGCCTTCTTTCAGCAAGATAATGTGCCATGCTACACTGCCCGGATTGTTCGAGAATGGTTCACAGAACATGACTTCCAGGTATTCCCCTGTCTCCAAATTGAACCTTCAGCAAGATATGGGCCGACAATGGCTCATTGATGCTAGAGGTGAGCGAAGGCAATCCCATATCGTAAGAGCCAACACAGGGGATACTGTGGTGCTACTCACCTGTAATTGGAATGCTGGTGACAGGAGTAATGTGCTACAACACACAGTACATCGAGCCCTGCTAAAAATGCAGGCCGCACCAAATGCCCATGCTAACCTTGGTTCACCATCAAAACAGGACCTTGAATGATTGGAAGGTCGTCTGGTCCGATGAATCTAGTTTCCTGTTGTACTATGTGGAAGATAAGGTACATGTGCGTTGTTTACTTGTGGAAGTGTTGGCCTCAGGATGCACTGTGGGACAAAAACAAGCCAGTGCAGGAAGTGTAATGTTTTGGGCAATGTTCTGCTGTGAAACCCTGGGTCCAGTCATTCATGTGCAGGAAACTATGATGTCTACCACCTACCTACACATCATTGCAGATCAGGTACATACTTTCATGGCAACAGTATTCCCCTCTAGTAGTGCCTTCTTTCAGTAGGATAATGTGCCATGCTACACTGCCCGAATTGTTCGAGAATGGTTCACTGAACATGAAGACTTCCAGGTATTCCCCTGGTCTCCAAATTACCCAGACATCAATCCAATCGAGCATCTGTGGTTTGTGCCATTTAACAACATATCTGATCTGCGATAGCTCAACCATGTAACTTTCAAGAGTTAAAAGATCTGCTGGTAATGTGTTCGTACAAGATACCACAAGACACCTTTAGATATCTTGTAGCATCCATACCTCACAGTGTAAGAGCTGTTTTGGCTTTTCAGTGTATATCACTGAGAAAAAAAATTACTGAAAAAGAATAAATTTGTTTCAAGTAAAGAATTTATTTTTCTGTTCTTCATCAATATATTTTCTTTCCATTCATATGCATTATAATTATTCTAGTCCAATCATTGTTGTTGTTTTTTGTTTTTTGTTTTTTTTCTGTATATATAATTTTTTACTTTCACTGGCAGATCCTTTTTTGTACTATGTCATTTTCTAAAATCTTTTATTAAAATGTATGCAAGTTTCATTTTTTGTTAATTTTTTTATTTACATAAAATTTAGAATTGTAATCTGTCATGAGTTCATATCCCACCTGGCTCAAGACAATTTTTTCTCTAAAATATTTGATATTTACAGTGAACTAAGAGTTATTTACCTGTCCAGAGTTGAATGCTGCTAAATTTGGTACACAGGCCTACTCCGGTCATATGACATGTTAGGTTCCAGACCACCGTCATATAGTGAATCATTGCCTTTTATTTTCACTTGTAGATGCATGTAATAGTTAAATAAATTTTTACCTATCTTTCCATTGCTTTTAGCTTGACATTTGTCAGTTTATGGATTTTTTTAAAACAGTTGTTCTACTAGATCTTTTTAATGTAATGGAGAAACTTAATAATTTATGTGTTAAATGAAAGCTTTTTGATGTGGGGAATGTCATAGGCTATAAAAAATAGATCCCCCCCCCATGTTTTCTTTCATTATATCTTCAGAACATAAGTGCCAAAAGTAATGAGCTGTGCATCAAATGAAAGCTTTTGGTGTCAAGAGTGTCATAAACTAAGAAAAAATTGACCCCCATGCTTTCTTCCCCATGAAAAGGGGAAACATGAAAAATATTATTCCTCTATATCTGCAGAATGCAAGTGCTGAAAGTAACAGGCTATACATAAAAGGAAAGCTTCTGATGCAGGAATGCCATAGGCATGAAAACGATTGTTCCCCTATATCTGCTAAATGCGAGTGCGGAAAACGACAAGCTATTCGTCAAATGACAGCTTGTGATGCAGGGAGTGTCATAGGCTATAAAATATTATCCCCATGCTTCCCCCCTAAAAAGGGGGGAATATGAAAAATATTGTTCTGTTATATATCTAGAATGCCAGTGCCAAAAATAACCAGCTCTACGTCAAATGAAAGCTTGTGACACAGGGAGTGTCATAGGCTATTAAAAATTGATCTCGCATGCTTTCTTCTTCCCACTGAAAAAATGTGAAAGTCGTTCTCCCATATCTTCCCGGACACCAGGGCCTACTGTTACAAGTTAGGTGTCAATTGAAAGCTCATATGATGACCATTGTAAATGATTTCAAATTTTGCCCCCGTTACTCTCCCCCCTGGTAAAAGGTGTGGTGGGTTTTCACAGGGTTAGACTTTAATGAGTCCTATCTCAAATTCAAACTTGTGACATCTCCAATATCATGAGCTATCTCAAACATGACTCTAGAAGGGCAAGAAAATGTGGTTGATATTTGTGGGACATATATCAAATGAAAGTTTTTGAAAGTAGGTAGGTGTTTTTAGTGACAAAAAAAATATAAATAAGTTAAAAATTTTAAAAATACCTATCTTCATACACAGTCATATCAGAGTAATATGACCATCCACAGAATCACAGTGTACCCGCCCAGGTGCATCACAGTGCACATGACAAGGTCGACCACACGGATATATAAGCGGCTGGCCAGGAGAGATGAGCCATAGTGCATAGCATGAGAAAAATGGGCAGGGGTATTGATTTGATGGACGTCAAAAAGGAATGATCATTGGCTACTGTGCCATGGGTGGAAGCATCTCAGAAACAGCAGACTTCGTGGGTTGTTCGTGAGGTGCTGTAGTAAGGGTGTACCAAGAATATACCTCCAGACGTCATAAATGTGGAGCCCCAAAAGCCATCAACCCCAGAGGAGAACATTGCCTCCGTCGACTGATAAAGGACAATCGACGCACAACAGTGCAGCAATTGACCACTCAAATGAACGCTGGGGCACTCAGGTACGTGTCCCCGATAACAGTAGAGCGAACCCTGTTACACGTGGGTCTCCAGAGTTGATGTTGCGTAAAGGAACCCATGTTAACCAAGGTCCATCGGCAACAACGCCTGCAGTTCGTACGGGATTACCATCATTGGACAGTGGAAGACTGGAAAAGGGTTGCCTTCTCTGACGAATCAGAAGTGGTGGATACGGTGTCAGGCACACGAGAACCAACACTCGGGACACACTTGTTTTTGTTGGTCAAGTACAGGCCGGCTGTGTTCGTGTCTGGGAGATGTTTTCCTGGTATGACCTGAGACCGCTGGTACCACTGGATGGGTCTCTGAATGCCAATGGCTACCTGTTCATCCTCACTCACTCTCCTCCTCCTCCCCCCCCCCCCCCCCCCCCCCCCCCCCCCCCCCCCCCCCCCCCGAGTGGGACCTCCTTGACGAGGGGGGGCTTACGGTCGCCTGACCTCAATCCCATAGAGCACTTGTGGGACCATTTGGATTGACAAGTTCAGCGTGCAGACCCACAACTATGTCATCTCTTGATCCTCCGTGCTTTTCTGGAGTCTGAATGGGTACATGTCTCTGGCAACCTTCCAGGGCATCATTTTGCATCCATGCCACACCATCTCGCTGCTGTCATCGGGCCAAGGGTAGTTATTCCCATTTTTATGTAGGTGGTCATATTATTCTGATATGACTGTGTATATGCATCCTAAAACGTAGAAAATAAACCCTAAGCATTTTGATAGTGCTATCAGTCACTAAGTTTGTATCCACTTCAATGGAAGATAGAGCACCGATTTACCTACTCAACAAGATTGCCAGTGCCCTAGCTTCCTTTGAAGTGGATCAAACTTAGCGGCTGATTGCACCATCGATGTAAAAAGAAATGAATAGCCCCTAAAGCAGCTGCTTGTCATAAAGGTCTGACAGGAGTCTATCAGTTAAATATGTCATAAATGCTTTATTTTCTACTTTTTAAGGCATATGTAGGAAGCTATTTTTTTTATTAAGCAGTCATTAATGTTGGTAACTGATATAAATAAGACATTGCATTAACAAGAAATGTAACTTGTGGTACTGCTGTCGGTCACTGACATGGAGTGCATTTTTACTATGCAGTTGTCTTGCTTTAGCTGACTAGTTGATTCGTGGCAGCGTCATGTTAAAACTGTCATATAAGCGAATGCAGTGTCACATATGGACATCTGTCATAATTGAAAATCGTCATATAAGCGGATCATCGTAAAGCGAGGCCTTGCTATATAAAACATTTCCTTTCATTAATTGACAAAAATGTAATATGAATAAAGCATTGCATTAACAAGAAATGTGGCTTGGAGCACTGCTATCAGTCACTAATGTGGAGCGTATTTTTACTCTGCAATTGTTTCACTTGACCTGGCTTTAGTTGATTCATGGCAGCATCATGTTGCTAAAACTGTGAAATGAGTGAGTGCAGTGTCATGTAAATGGACATCGGCCATAATTGAAAATTGTCAATGAAAACCTTCAAATGAAGGTTGAGGTAGACTACAACATTAGAGACATCACAAACTTTAATTTGAGATATGACTCATTATAGTAAACCCCCGTGAAAATCCCCCCCCCTCCACACACACACACACATTCATTTTATAAGGGGAAATAGTGGCGAAATAGTTTACGACAGTCATTATGCGAGCTTTCATTTGACACCTAACTCGTAGCTGTAGGCATTCGCATTCTGATGATATATAATAGAATGACTTTCAGATTTCCCATTTTTAGGGGGGGAGAAAGCATGGGGGTCATTTTATATATATATATATAGCTTATGACACTCCCCACATCACAAACTTTAATTTGGCACATAGCTCATTACTTTCCATACTCACAGTCAGGAGATATAGAGAAACAATCTTTTTCACACTGTCCCTCATTTTTAGGGGGAAGAAAGCACAGGGGGTAAATTTTTCATAGCCCATGGCATTTCCAGTGTCAGAAGCTTTCATTCAACATATAGCTTGTTACTTTTGGCATTTGTGTTCTGGAGATATAGTGGAGCAAATATTTTGCATTTCCCCTTTTTATAGAGCAGAAGAAAGAATGGGGAGTCAATTTTTTTTATAGCCTACGATATTCCCCACATCACCAACTTTCATTTGACACATGGCTGGTTACTTTCCACACTCGCATTCAGGAGATATATGAGAACAATCATTTTTATTTTCCCCCTTTTTTAGAGGGGAAGGAAGCATGGGGGTAATTTTATTATAACCTATGGCATTCCCTGTGTCAGAAGTTTTTCATTCGACACATAGCTTGTTACTTTCTGCACTTGCATTCAGGAGGTATAGAGGAACGATCATTTTCACATTGTTCCCATTTTAGGGGGAAAGAAAGGATGGGGGGGTCATTTTTTTTTTGTAGCCTGTGAGATTTCCTGCATCAGAAGCTTTCATTCAGCATATAGTTTGTTACTTTTGGCCTTTGCATTCTGGAGATGCAGCTTAAGAATAGTTTTCACATTTTGCCTTTTTTAGGAGGAAAGACAGCACTGGGAGTCAATTTTTTTACAGCCTATGATACTCCCTGTCTCGCAAGCTTTTTTATTTGGCACATAAATTATTAAGTTTCTCCATTGCGTTTGAAAGATAAGTTGGTTTGTGGATTGTCAAATCCACAAACCAACCAACAAGTGTCAAAGCTAAAAGCAATAGGAAGATGGGTAAAAAAAAAGCCTTGTGCAATATGGTGTTTCAGGCTAGGCATTATGAGGGTTAAGCAACATCCAGTGGTGAAGCATGACTTTTGGAATAGGGGAAGCAATTTTCAAAGCATTGCTCATATTAAAAGCCATTTTGATACTTGGGTTTCCAAATAATTGAACCACAACACCTTTCTGGTATGTTTTCAAATCATTAAACCAGAACACCATTCCGTTACTTGAATTTTCTGAATAATTGGAGCAGAATTCTGTTCCAGTACTTGATGTTCCCAGATTACTGATTGCTCAATAATTTTAAAAGCAAATATTTGTGTTGGGTTTTTTACCCATGAGCAGGATTTTTTTTTTGCATACAATGAGCTAAATGGCCAGATCACAAGGGCTCAGAGGGTTAGGGGGAGAGGACCCACTGGATAGCCGTTGAGAGACCTCCATCAGATAGTAGCCTCCCATCAATGCTATCCAGCATGTTCTTTAATGTGCACAGGGTATGGCTCTCCCATACATGGGAGCCACTGCTTAATGTCTCATCCAGTGGACTGTGTCCTTTCCAAGCCCACACTTTTTCCTCAAGTCTCTACTGACTGAGGGCAGGGTGGAGGTAAATCTCAACACTGACCAAGTGGGACTCGAACTTGGGAACTGCAGTAAATATTTCTGTAATATGGTATATATTTATATATATAATGTAGTAGCAAGAAGGGGGATTGAAGGGTTTAATCATACCATCTTTGGGGAATTTGTTTTTAAGAAATCATTTCATCAATTTTAATTAACATAAATACTAACAAAATCTATAAAAAAAAATTCCAATATTTTTTTATGTTGTCTATGCCACAGGTTATAATACAATATGTAAGAATGTGCATAATTCCTAAACTATACTATTTCCTTGTTCTATTAGAATTTAATCTGATTATCATTGTGCTGTAGAATAAAAGCATTATTAAAAAATGCAGAATAATTCATCCAATATTGAGTTGTATAACAAATATCTGTGGAAGATGCATAATTTTTTTCTCAGGCAGACATTGGCACACAGAACAGCTTTATCTTTGCTAAGAAAAAGTGCAAATGATATTTTGATGACTTTAGAATTGGCAGATTTATAGAAATTTATAATATTGAAGGAGACCTAGTGAGATGGCTTGTAAAGTATCACTTAGGTGTGGCTGTTTCAAAATTGAACATAGCTGACAAAAATTTATTTTAATCTGACTTATTTTAGGAAATAATAAATTACCCCTTCAGGTAGCCTACTGCTTGTCACAAAGGTCTGACAGGAGCCTGTCAGTATATAATATGCAAATAGAAAATTAATGAGGAAGGTGAAACCTCAACAGAAGGACAACACAAGAAAGAAAACATGGCTTCGATTATTGATTATCCATGGATTATCCATTGGTTCGATTATCCATGACTTGAATCCAGGTCTCTTTGATTATTAGCCAAGTACGGTAGCCACTCAATTACAATGTTTTTAGCCTATGTTGAATACATTCAACTATTGTAGAAAAGCACCATATGTTGCTGTATTCAAATTGTATTACAAGTAAATAGTGTAACCAAAAAAATGTTTTTAATGCAAAAACCAGAATTAATAATAAAATTCTGTGTGTAATAGGTTTCATGATTTCACTCATCTTAATCTGCAGTTCTGAGGTTCAAGTCTCATTTGGGCTAGCACTGAGATTTATTTGCACAAAACTCTCCATCCTTCCCTCAGTGGAGCGGGGGTGGCTCAGTCGGTAGCGCGCCAGGCTCGTAATCTGTAGTTCCCAGGTTCGAGTCCCAGCTGGGTCAGCATTGAGATTTATCTCCGCAAAATTCCCCGCCCTGCCCACGGTCAGTAGGGGACACCGATGGGCTTGGAACGGCCGCCGTCCGTCGGATGGGACGTTAAGCCGTGGCCCCGTGTGCGGGAGAGCCATACCCTGTGCACGTTAAAGAACACGCTGGATGGCCTTGACGGGAGGCTACCATCTCTTCCAACAGCTGTTCCAGTGGGTCCCCTCCCCCAACCTTCTCTGAGCCTTCGGGGTCCATGTGACCTGGCCATTTAGCCCATGGTGTGCAAAAAAGTGCCGCTCGGAGGTAAAACAACCCAATCCTTCCCTCAGTCACGAGACACATATGAGCTTGAAAAAGCCACCTCCATTGGATGGGACATTAAACAGTGACCTATATGCAAGAGAGCCATGCCCTGTACACATTAAAGAACATGCTCAATGTCTTTGGCCTCCTGACAGCTGTCCAGTGGGTGCTTGTGATGTTACCATTTAGCCCATTGTGTGCAAAAAAATGCCACAGATTATTTTTTGAATAAATAATGGTATATCGAAGCATTCAATAGATTCTAAGAGTATTATTGTGCATATATATTATGTAAATTAATTTTAATAATTTTTGTGTATTTTATAATTTGTTTCATACCTAATCTAACTTCGTCAATCAATCTTTTTTATCCCATAGAATTTTGGCTTTATTGTTTTTGATGATTCCGAAGCAGTACAGAGGGTACTGAAAGAAAGAGTGAGTTATTTTTGTTTTAATATGATAAAAGACTGATATTTTCCATTTACAAAAACTGAAATATGTGAAGTGTATCAATAAATGTTTTGTGGAAAATTTTTGCCAACATATAGGACTTGAACCTGCATCTTAATACTTTCTGAGATTTTCAGCATCTGCAACAGTCTGTAAATAGTAGCTAGGTAGTTACTGGAAGGAGAGCTATGCACCAGTCCCCTGTGATGATGCATAGAACCAGCCAGTTCTCAGCAGGCATGCTAGTGATGCTCTTCTAGTATATGAGTGCATTGTTGAATGTTATCTGCTGTTATGTCCCCACTTATGATGAGGATGAGAAGGATAGGTTTTACAAACAACTTCAAGATATTTTGAATTCTTTAAAAAATAAAGGAGATACTACCATTGTTCTAGGTGACTTCAGTGCCAAAGTTGGTACTGACTCTGACCTTTGGGGAAGGGTGATAGGCCCTTTTGGTATTGGTAGCTGCAATGGGCAATGTCTCCTACAGGTAAGTAAATGGTTTCAGAATAACTAACAGCAATTACAAATACTGCAACATACATAAGTACACACAAGTTTCACCAGATGGACTGCATCATAAGAATATGATAGATTATGTATTAATTAACAGCAAATGGGCTAGTTCTGTTAGGAATACCAGGGCATATAGGGGAGCTGAAATTGGATCTGACCATTACCTTGTTAAAAAGTATCTTGCAACTTAAACTTAAGAAGTGTTTTGCTAAGGTTAAAAAATTTACCTTAAATACTGAAGTTCTGAAAGACCCAGTTATAGCTAAAGCTTACCATGATAAGTTACTTAGTCATTATGACAGTCATGGCTTGCTTACTACTGAAGTTGAGGAAGAATGGAACCGTTTTAAACAGGCTTTTCTTGAAACTAACAGTACTCTTTTAAGAAAAAAGGAGCAGATGAGGCAGAATTGTTTTAGAGATAAGGCACTTGAGCTTATTTCAGAAAGAAAGAACTGTAGGAATGTCCTTAATCAGTACCCTACTAGTCCTAATAGAAAGCATTACAGAGAGCTTAATAAACATGTAAAAGATCAGTTAGCTGCTGATAAGAATCTTTGGCTTGATGGTTTGGTTGACAAAGCCGAGGAAGCAGTTAGACAGCACAACAGCAGAGAGCTGTACCAGAGAGTTAATGTTTTGTGTGGTAGAAAACGGACAGGTATACAGGGATTGAAGGATAAACAAGGTAAGGTTATAGAAGGTGAGGATTCTGTCATGGCTAGGTGGGCTGAGCATTTTAATGATGTTCTAAACAATGTGGTTAGTTCTACTCCCATTGTTTGTAATTATGATAAATGCATTGGTGGCTTTAATGTTGGCCCTATAACACAATCTGAAGTTATTTTGGCTGTTTCTAAACTTAAACTTCATAAATCCCCAGGGGTAGATGAAATTACTACTGAAATGCTTAGAGCTGGAAATGTTTCGGTTACCACTTGGATGACTGAAATTCTGAATATCTTTTATGATAAAGGCATGGTTCCTAAGGATTTTACCAGAGCTATTATTATCCCTATTGTTTTAAAAGCTGAACGCAGTTCTTGAGATAACTTTAAGGGTATCAGCCCACTTTCTGTTCCAGATAAAGTTTTTTGCATGATTGTGCTTAAAGTTCCAATGTTCAACCTGAAAAACAGGTTTCCATTCAGAGGCCAATCTTATTTTCTCACTGTGCTCAACCAAAAAACACTTCAACTTTAGAACTTTTTTGCCAAATAACTAATGAAAGGAATTATGGCAATGTTGTATGCCAAATTAATTAGCATATAATTCTGGGTTTTCTGTAAATAAAGTATTTAACAAAAATGACTTTTTTACAGTCTTAGTAAAAAAATACATCTGGCGACAGAAATGATTGCAATGCATATTAAAATAGAATAATTATATTTCTGAATAACAAAAAAAATTTTTTTTTTTATTGTAGTAAATATTTCTCTCGTTTTGTAATTTTTTTTTCTGTACCATACTTTGAGAAAATCCTGGGCTTTTAGCCTATTGTGCTGAGTCAAACAGGTCGACTTTAGAATTTTTTTAAAAAATAACCAATCAATGGAAATAGGACATGTTATATACCAAATTTAAAAGAATTTAATTGCGAATTTTATTAAAATAAATAATATAGACAAATTTACAAGTGTATAGATTTTAATGCGCCTTTTTCAAAATGATATGATGAGAAAAAAGATCGCACTATGCAATTAAGGCTTCATTTTGGAAAACCTGATGAATAAAAATAGTTAAATTACATATTTATCGAAAAGACATTTCCTCCCGAATAATATAACATTCAACCTGAAATAAGATTTTATTTCTTTTTAATGATTCTTTTCAGTATCGTATATTTTAAATACAGCCAGTGTTATACAAAGTGACTTTAACTTCTCGCATATTGAGATTTTCGGAACTGGTTATGAAATAGAAAAAAATTTTCTTGGTTGCTTTCTTTTGCTAAACATTATGAATTTTTTCTTTGTGTGTTGAAGTTGGTGATCTTGGGTAAGTGCAGAAAGTTTTGTGCACCGAAGAAAAAAGGTGTGTTTTATCGTCTGTGTGGCACAGCCAAGGTACTGGGGGGGGGGGGGGGGTTGATTTTAAAATAATTCAATGTAAACATAAAAACTCATAATTTAAAAAACAAAAATTCTAGAGGCGGGTGTGAAACTTTCTATGTGAGTTTGGCGGGGGATTTCACGTCTTTCTGAAATTGCCCTTCCACATGACAGCCGATTTCCATATAGCAAGTAAGTCTATTTTGCTTCCATATCCAAGATATTTGTTTCTGTTTTAATTAACTTTTGGGTAAATTTTGAAAACGAGTTGAAAAATATTAGTTGTCCTGATTGGGATTCGAACCCAGGTCTCCCAGAAGCATGCCAGGCACCTTAACCACAAGACTACTGAGGTCTAGCAGTTAAGACTCCTAGCATGCTTCTGGAAGACCTGGTTTCGAATCCTAGTCAAGTACAACCAATTTTTTTCAACTTAATTTTTCAAGTGTTCCTTGTCTACAGGATTTTTCCTGTGATAATTTATTACTGACTTGCAATTTTGCTGTAATGTTTCGGCTCTTTTAAATACTAAACAAATAATATTTAAAAATAAATATTTAGAGATTTGAGATCATCAGTTTATCTTCAATGAAATTTTCCCATAAAAAGCTTATTTCCAAAGTTAAAGAGCTTTGGATGTGGTTTTTCTATTCACATAACATAGAACTGAAAAACAGGTTTCCATCCAGGAACCAAGCTATTTTCTCACTATGCTCAGCCAAAAAAAATTTAACTTTAGAACTTTTTTGCCAAATAACTAATGAAAGGAATTATGGCATGTTGTATACCAAATTAGTCAGCATTTAATTCTGGATTTTCTGAAAATCAAGTATTTAACAAAAAAGACAATGTTTTATTTTAATAGGACTTTTTAAATTCATGTATAAAAAAAATGCAACTAGCAACACAAATAAAAAATTATATAAAAAAAAACTAATAGACAGAAATGATTACAATGAACATGAATAGAATGACTATATATTTCTGAATAACAAAAAAATTACTTTTTTGGTTTTAAGTAAATATTTTTCTCGTTACCATACTTTGTGAAAATTCCATGCTTTTAGCTAACTGTGTGAGTCAGATAAGCAAGTCAACTTTAGAATTTTTTTTAAAAAATAACAAATCAATGGAAATAGGTTGTATTATATACCAAATTAAGCAGAATTTAATTACAAATTTTATGAAAATAAATAATATGAATAAATTTTCAAGCATGTTGATTTTAATAAGCCTTTTTCAATGTGATATGGGGGGGGGGGAAAAATCACACTTATACAATTAAGGATTTATTTTGGAAAACCTGATGAATAAAAATAGTTAAATTATATATTTATTGAAATGAAATTTTCTCCCAAATAATATGTTCTTTTAATGATTCTTTTCAGTATTGTATATTTTAAACCCTTCCAGTGTTACACAACGTGACTTGACCTTCTCACATTCACAGGATTTTCTGAACTGGTTATGAAATAGAAAAAAAAAAACTTCCTTGGCTGCTTTTTTTTACTAAACATTATGAATTTTTTCTTTGACTATTGAAGTTTGGTGATCTTGGCTAATTACAGAAAGGTTTGTGCACCAAGGACCAGTCCTTCCCGAAATTGTCTCCCAAATGATGGCCGAATACTGTAGCATGGAAGTTCAAGATCAAAGTTTTACTGGAAAAGTAATAAATAATAAAATAAAAATTAACATGTTGTTTAGTGCAATGTTAAAATATCCACAGCAACAAGTTGTAGGCTGGCCATATGATGTGGCATAACTATGAAAAATCAATACTGATCAATTGGCCAAAAGATCACAAATTTACAAAAATAAATCTACTGAAATGAAAACTAAAGTTTAACCTTTTGCACTCCATAGGTGACGCTACGGCGACATACTAATACTATTTAAGAAGTAAATACTAACTTTACAAAGGGTATCCAATATGCAGGTCCAAAACACTGGGAGCCACTTTCAGCACACGGAAGAGAGGAAGCATGTGTCAGCCATCTGCCTCTTGTTTGCCTTGGTGAAATATAACTAAATGCAGCTGCAACCAGAATTTCTAAGAAGGATGTGTTTACTTCCAGTTTCGATTTTAAGAGCAGGAAAATGCTGGGAAAAAGTGATAAAAATAATTTGGGAATACTGAAATAGGTTTGTGACAGAAAAGAGTGTGAAATGGGGAAGAAGTGACGATATGTATTTTGTAATTAAAATAGCAGTTTTTTTTTTTTGTTAATTTTTAGGAGGTTTTCGAAAATTAAGGAAAATTTTGTTGATAATATAGTTCAATTCAAACTTGTGGGCTTAAATGAGAAGATTGCTTCAGCAAATAGGAACGTTAACAAGCAAATTATCAATACTGTTCAGTGCTTCTAAGAAATAACAATCAGGTGACTTTATAAAATTATTTATATCAGTTTAATAAAATGTCATCAAATGAAAAAATAACATTATTTTTGAAGCCTGAATTATATATTTTTATAAGATATGTATTAAAAAAAATTCAACGCAATTTTTATTTTTAAAAAAGTTTTTTTTTTTTAAACTAAACGGATACATACATCCTTGGCCTCTCAATTCGGATTCTCTGAACATATATAGACAACATGGACACTGGAAGGTTTAATAGAATTAAGAATCTGGTTGACAGGCAGTTACGTTATGAGCAAAGTGGGTTCCAAAGTGGTTGGTTATGTGTAGATTGGATATTTTCACTCAGGCAGATTCTTGAGAAATATTTAGAGTTTCAGAAACCTTTAGATGCTAGCTTTTTTGATTTCAAAAAGACTTTAAACTCTGTTGATTGTCATAATTTGTGGTTGATTGTGAGATCATATGGCATACCAGACAAGTTAGTTAACATAATGAAAGCTCTCAATAATAACACTGAGTCATGTGTGAGAGTTGGTAAGGCTTGTAGCAATTGGTTTAGCATTACTTCTGGTGGTCTGCATTTCTGGATAATTGACCATCTGATATGCATTTTGTCCCCTTTCCTCTTTAGTTTGGTTATTGATTATGTTATGCGAAATTTGTTGCAAAGGAAAGATTTTGACTTTAAATGGGCTGGAGGTACGAAAATTTCTGATTTAGATTTTGCTGATGGTTTAGCCCTTTTGGCAAATGATGTTGATGAGATGAACTCTTTCATTCGAACTATTGATGAGACTGGTAGTAGAGTAGGTTTGGTTATAAACAGAGAGAAAACTAAAGTGATGAAAATTGGTCAGGCAGGCTGTTATTCAGTTAATCTGAATGGTTGCAGTCTTGAGCAGGTGTCACAATTTGATTTTCTTGGGAGCTATGTACAACAGATACTGGTAATATGGAGCATGAGATTAATAGACTAATAGGGATTGCTGCAGGGACTTTTAAGAATCTGTGGAGAGTGTGGAGAAATAGGCATATACACCTAAACGGGAAAAAAATTGGATTGTATAACAGTTTGGTTCTCTCTAAAGTTAGTTATGGTAGTGAAACTTAGATGCTTTGTAAACAAGATAACAGGAAACTTGATGCTAGATGCTTACGCAGCATTTTGGATATAAGGTAGTTCAACTTTGTAAGTAATGAGGTTAGCAACTTCTTTAAGCAGCATATTGTGCAGAGAGACTCGGTTGGTTTGGCCATGTTGCCCATATGGATAATTATAGATTAGCGAATAAAGTTATGAACAGTGTGTCTAAAGGCCTCAGAAAGAGGGACCTCACCTAGGATGCAGTGGGCAATGTCAAACAGGACCTTGTTAGAATTGGTGTTCAGTGACCAGATGCAGGAGATATAGCCAGGACAGATATGCTGGAGAACTAAATTGCATGGTCTGGTTGGACCTCTGTAGCCTATGGCTGCTTGAGGAGGAGGATGCACGTGTACCTGCAGCTCCATTGCACTGTACACATGGACTTCTTGCCTGTCTTCACAGCTGGATCAAAGTCCTGGACATCAGTGGGATCTGCCTTTATTTGCTATGATACTATTATTCCAATTCAGATTCCATTGCAGTGTTCCATATTCATTGCAGAGCTGCATGCTGTCAGTCTTACTTTGGACCACATAATGGTAAGCATCATTATCACTGTGTGCTTAAACCCAACTTGCTTAACTCGTTACAAGCATTGATCTTGGTGAAGCCTCGACCTGTTCTATCCACGATCTGCTAGCAGCTCCATCATCTGACAACCACAACAACCATTCCCTTTTGGATGCTTGATCATGTTGGCATCAGGGACAATGACTGCAGATGCCCCTTACAAGTGTGCAACCCCCCTGTATGGCTCTCCATTGCCAACCCCATACTTATACTTGTGGCAATATTTTTCCCCCAATCTCAGGGCACAGTGGCAAAGATCTTGTTCAGAACAGGTTGCCAACAGACCTTTTTGAGACATGAATTCACATGTCATCATTGATTTAATGTATAAATATGCACTATCAAGCTGTTTTTAAGTAACAGGATAAAAGTGGGTGTAGAGGAAAAATTTCTTGAGCCCACAACTTCCTGATGACATAAGTGCTCTCACTGCTGAGCTAACTGTGCTGATCAATCTCTCCTTTACTGCTGATGTGTGCACTCAAAAGATAGTGATTGACCAAATGGAGTATAGCACAACAGTGGTAGAGGAGAGATTGATCAGTACCGGTTACTCACTGGTCAGAGCACCTGGCATGTCATCAGGAGGTCACGGGTTTGGATCCCACCCGAGTCAAAACAATTTTTCCTCATCCATCTGTATCCTATTACTTAAAAACAGCTTGATAGTGGATAAAATTCATTAAAAAAGACCTTTTTGTGACTGAGGTTCATCGTTTTTTACAAGAATCACAAGGAACAAATAGTACTTTCTCTGGCTCTGCTTAGGCCATTTTATCATACATTCTTCAAAAAATTAAGTGCAAATTTTGTGACACCTTTTTAACTATAGTTTTTGCAGAGAGTAGCGTTAACAAACAAATCGGCAATACTCTATAGCACTTCTAAGAAATGGCAATCAGATGGCTCTAAAGGATCCCAAGATTCCTTCAAATTATTGTCCCATTGCTTTGATGAGCTGTGTGTGCAAGGTGTTGGAAAGAATGGTAAATGCCAGGCTCATCTGGTATTTGGGACACCACAACCTTTTCTCTAACACCCAGTGTGACTTTCTCATGCAATGGCCAACACTTGATCATCTGATATGCCTTGAATCAGCTATCAGAAATTCATTTTTAAAACGAGAGCACCCGGTATCCATTTTCTTTGACATTGAAAAAGCATATGACACAGGTTCCATTTGGCTTGTGAGGTCACGTGCCAATCTTCATTACCAACTTCCTTTCCCTTCATTCTTTTTGATTCTGCATTGGCAAAAATCTTCCACAGCCTCATCCTCAAGAACCGCAGAATTATCTGAGTGATAAGGCACTTGAACTTATTTCAGAAAGAAAGAACTGCAGGAATGTCCTTAATCAATACCCTACTAGTACTAATAGAAAGCATTACAGAGAGCTTAATAAACGTGTAAAGGATCAGTTAGCTGCTGATAAGAATCTTTGGCTTGATGGTTTGGTTGACAAAGCCGAGGAAGCAGTTAGACAGCACAACAGCAGAGAGCTGTACCAGAGAGTTAATGTTTTGTGTGGTAGAAAACGGACAGGTATACAGGGATTGAAGGATAAACAAGGTAAGGTTATAGAAGGTGAGGATTCTGTCATGGCTAGGTGGGCTGAGCATTTTAATGATGTTCTAAACAATGTGGTTAGTTCTACTCCCATTGTTTGTAATTATGATAAATGCATTGGTGGCTTTAATGTTGGCCCTATAACACAATCTGAAGTTATTTTGGCTGTTTCTAAACTTAAACTTCATAAATCCCCAGGGGTAGATAAAATTACTACCGAAATGCTTAGAGCTGGAAATGTTTCGGTTACCACTTGGATGACTGAAATTCTGAATATCTTTTATGATAAAGGCATGGTTCCTAAGGATTTTACCAGAGCTATTGTTATCCCTATTTTCAAAAAAGGTGATCGCAGTTCTTGTGATAACTATAGGGGTATTAGCCTACTCTCTGTTCCAGGTAAAGTTCTTTCCATGATTGTGCTTAATAGAATTAAGAATCTGGTTGACAGTCAATTGCGTGATGAGCAATGTGGATTCAGAAGTGGTAGGGGATGTGTAGATCAGATATTTTCACTTAGGCAGATTCTTGAGAAATGTTTAGAGTTTCAGAAACCTTTGGTTGCTAGCTTTGTTGATTTCAAAAAGGCTTTCGATTCTGTTGATCGTCATAATTTGTGGTTGATTGTGAAATCATATGGTATACCAGACAAGTTAGTTACCATAATGAAAGCTCTCTATAATAACACTGAGTCGTGTGTGAGAGTTGGTAAGGCTTGTAGCAATTGGTTTAGCATTACTTCTGATGTTCGACAAGGGTGCATTTTGTCTCCTTTTCTCTTTAGTTTGGTTATTGATTATGTTATGCGAAATTCACTTCAAGGGAAAGATTTTGGCCTTAAATGGGCTGGAGATACGAAAATTTCTGATTTAGATTATGCTGATGATTTAGCCCTTTTGGCAAATGATGTTGATGAGATGAACTCTTTCATTCGAGCTGTTGATGAGACTGGTAGTAGAGTAGGTTTTGTTATAGAGAGAAACTAAAGTGATGAAAATTGGTCAGGCAAGTTGTGATTCAGTTAATCTGAATGGTTGCAGTCTTGAGCAGGTGTCACAGTTTAATTACCTTGGGAGCTATGTAACAGATACTGGTGATGTGCGGCATGAGATTAACAGACGAATAGGGATTGCTGCTGGGACTTTTAAGAATATGGAGTGTGTGGAGAAATAGGCGTATACACCTAAAGACTAAAATTAGACTGTATAATAGTTTGGTTCTTTCTAGGGTTAGTTATGGTAGTGAAACTTGGACGCTTTGAAAACAAAATAACAGGACACTAGATGCTTTTGATTCTAGATGCTTAAACATTATCTTGGGTATTAGGTGGTTCAACTTTGTAACTAATGATGAGATTAGGCAAAGGAGTCTGCAACCTCCTTTAAGCAGCATATTGTGCAGAGAGACTCCGTTGGTTTGGCCATGTTGCCCGTATGAATAATTATAGATTGGCGAATAGGGTTATGAACAGTGTGCCTAAAGGCCTCAGAAAGAAGGGGAGACCTAGGATGCGGTGGGCAGACAATGTCAAACAGGACCTTGTTAGAATTGGTGTGCAGTGGCCAGATGCAGTAGATGTAGCTCAGGATAGACTTGCTTGGAAAACTAAATTGCATGGTCTGGTTGGACCTCCGTAGCCCATGGCTGCTTGAGGATGATGATGTTATACTTTACAATGTCAAGATTAATTCTATTACTAGACAACTTCCTCTGACTAGGCAATGCTCTCTATGTTAATGATTTTAGCATTTTTTGCTCTTCTGAGGTATGAGGGTCATGGAAAGACAACTGCAAATTGCCCTGAACTATCTTTCGGTTTGGACAATGGGTTTTGGTTCTCACAAAAGACCACTTGTGTGCACTTTGCCACGAGCATAATCTTCATCTGGACCCTGAGCTATGGCTTGGAGATAACATAATTCAAGTTGTGGAAGAGATCAGGTTTCTGTTTCATCTTTGAAAGGAAATTGACCGTTTTACCACACATATGTCATATGAGGTCCAAGATATGCAGGCATTGAACATTGTCACAGTTCTTTTTTTCTGGGAGCAGATCAGTGCTTTTTTATTCCACTGGTACCATACACTTATCAGGTTAAAACTATACTATGGATCCGAGGTGTACAATTCCACCTGGGATTCGGTGGTGAAGGTGTTGGACCCTCTCCACCATCAGGTTTTCTATGTTTACACGGTGGCCTTCCACACGTCACCTGTCCAGTTTTAACATTGAGACCGGTAAACCCTCTTTATCTCTTCACCGTTACCAGTTGTTTCTTACAATATGCCTCTAAATTGATATCCCTGCCATCCCACTTGGGACTGCATTTTTAGTCTGAAGTGAGAAATGTTCTCCACTAATCACCCAGCTGCCATTCGTCCTTTTTTTTTTGCATGTCCAAGGTTACCTCAGATACATTAACACCAGTCTTCAGAAAGGGGAAACAGTGAACATGGTGGAAGTGACTTGGCTGTAGACTGTGCAATGGCACAGTCTACAGCCAAGTCACTTCCACCATGTTCACTGTTTCCCCTTTCTGTGTTTTTCCCTTTGTAGGACAGGAATGGCCTTTATACCTAATTGTGTACTGGCAACTCTTTGCCAACCATCAGACTTCTTGCCTATCTTCACAGATGGCTCAAAGTCTGGCACATCAATGGGTTGTTTGTTATTTTCAAGTTGTACTTTTGGTTTTCATGTTTTGCATGAAATTTTCAAGTTGTTTCTTTTGGTTTTTTTTTTTGTGACTTTTTTTGTGAATTCAATGATCATCATCTGAATCTGAAATGATCATCGTCTGCTTGTGAATCATTGCAGACCAGATCCCACTGCAGAAATGCATGCTTTACACTGACTTGCTTAGCTAGCTACAGACTTTGATATCGGTGCAGCCCAGACCTCACCTTATTCTGTTCTAGATCCACCAGCAGCTCTATTGTCTGGCAGCTACAACAATATTCTCTTCTGTTGGGTGCTGGTTCACTGCATCAGGAGCAATGACTTGGCAGATGCTGCAAGTTGGCCATACCCTTGTACAGCTCTCCACTGCCGTTCCATATCTGCACTTCTGGCAGCATTTTGCCATCGAGCTCAGGGTGCAGTGGCAGAGATCTTGGTCAGAGCAGCTTGCAAACAAGCTCTTTGAGATCAAACCTAATGTCAAACCCAGTAATGTTTTACATGAAATTTTCAAGTTGTACTTGCTCCATGTAGGTCATTCATATATTACACATTCGTTTCATTTACAGGCAGACAATGAACCTAAGTGCGAGTTTTGATATGTTTTAACTGTCAAACATGTTTTAATTTCTTGTCCATGTTTTAGCTTTGAACACCTTATGTTTTTTAGCTTTCACGATTTTACTTCTGAGCCTCTTACACTTGCAAAATTTTTTGTCAAATATTTCAATTTTACCACCTGTTATTGCATATTTACAATATACTGGATATTTTATTATACTCTAATTTTACATTCTCCTTTTGTGTTCTTTCTGGGGTTTTTTTTTACTCTTTTTTTTAAACCTTGGTTAATTTTATTTTATTTTTCTCTTTGTATCATTGTTTTACTTATACACTCATTTGTTGTTGTTTTACCGTTTTTGTCTTTTGGTTTTTTTTTTTTTTGTGACTATTAACTGCTTTAAAGATATATAATGAGAAAACTGCTTAATCTTACACGGCCTGCATTTTGTTTTAAATTGGCTTCTATTAATAACTTTCTTTTTATTTTAAGTGTGATTAATTTGTTTTTTTCTTTGTTTTTTCCTCAAATTCTAGCCCATATACTTCAATGATCATCGTCTGAATGTTGAGGAAAAGAAGAGACCCAAGGATGGACGAATATCTTCAGGTGATAATCGAATTGGACCTGCCCGTGGTGGAATGCCTGCTCGTGGTGGATTAGGTGGTCGGGGCAGCCGTGGGGGAATAATTGGACCACAAGGAACAGGCAGAGGTGATAACAGAGGAGGTGGTAGAGGTGGAAGTTACATGCCACGACGCTAGCATAAAGTTAAAATATTTGAAACTTTATGGTTAGTTCATGATATACAGTCCACACTGATTGTGTATTGGACTGTTGGTGCCTGAATAGAATGCTTATCAGTCACCCTTTCATTTTGATTTTTCTCTACCAAGCTTTCTGGTTTCATTTGCTGGACTCTGCTGTTATAACAACAGCATATTATAAAAAGAATGTAAATAAGAAAAAATATATTGTTGTTTTGTTCTGTTGGAGCATGGCAGCATAATTTCTTCTATGATTTATACTTCCAAAAAATACTGTATACACAAGTTTGCCAAACTAAGGTTTTCATGCATTCTGACATTCACCTTGTAAATTATGTAACTTTTTCAAACGATACGTTAATATGCATCAAGCATGTTATCACATGGAGCTTCAAATGTCAGTGACATTAGAGCCAGCATAAATACCAAATAACTTTCTTTTACTAGTTCATCTTTTGTACTTGATCACAGAAGACACCATTTGTGATAGTTTTTGAAGAAATTGTCCATCAGTACATAATATAAATGTGATTTTTTGGACATTAAACTGGTGCTCACTTTGATCTCATCTTTGTACCATATTCATAATGTGTATTGCCAGTGAAGCTGCTACTTAAAGACACTCCAGGTAGTTTTGCTGTTCTAAATATTTACTAAGAGGCATTGTGTCAGTTGTTTAAATTAAAAATAAGAATTGAACATTCTTATATTGCATACAATGTCTACCTCATATGTTTGCAGAAAACTAATTATTTACTAAAACATCATCATGAAGCAAAAAATTGATAAATCTTAAAATAAAATTGTAAAATTTCTGACTTGAAAGCATCAGAGCCAGGCTTTTTGCTGTGTAAGTTTGTGATTGTGGATCTGTGCAACACAAATTTGTTAATGATTTAGTTTTCTAAAGGCTTCACATATTGCAGAACTATAAAAATGTTCTATATTCTACCTACTGGTTGAATGAGTAATTTCTACCATTTCTGAAAAGCATACAGAGAAATTGAAAGTATGATAGGATTAACTTGCTTCAGAGTTAGTCTATATAGTCGAAACTCATTAGTCAGTATCAAACATTTAATGTGCAATTAATTGTTTAAGTGTTACTTTAAAAATATAATCTAATGCAGTGTAAGAGAAAGTATTTGCTTTAAAGTTTCCTCATTTCAAGAGAATACTATCATAATGCCTTCATTCTTTTTTATTGAATGAATTGCATTACTGTGATACAAGATACAGCATGTACTTCCTTTTTTTCTCTCTCTCTCTGATCTGTTGAATCTGGTTTTAACTAGTATTGGACTTTATTTCAGATCAAAAACTTAAGTGGGAAATGAGATAAAATTCAGGTTTAAGAATTAAGTTGTTAAAAATATTTTTAAAGTTGCAGGTGTAATTTAATATATGTTGTTTGCCTTTTTTTTTTGCTGGCACCCTATAAGTTTTTATATATATGTATAGTAGAGGAGAAAGTGAAATTAATTTTTAATTAGTTTTGATGATAGCATTGCCTGGTATCTTGAAGAAATCATACAAATATTTAAATGTCCTTTAGAAATTAAAAGTAACGTGTAAACTGAATAAAAACATTTTTCTTTCAACCAATAGATGATCATGTGAGCAACTTGAATTTTATTATTTTTTTAATGTTAAAATGTTTAGCAACCAAGACTAAGCTAAACTGTATTGGCAGTGACAAAACTATCAAAGTTAGACAACTTTGCAAGTCATTTTATGTATGGATGCTTAAAGATTGAGAAATAAAAATTGAATAATAATTATGCATAATTTTATTTTTCCAAGCCAGTCAAAATAAACAGTAAGGTGTGTTTGACTTTATACCACACATTTCTGCTCTACTGTAATAGAATTAAATGAAAAAAATGTACAGTTTGTTGCATACATTTGCATTGCTTTACATTTTGGTCCAAATTTCTGAACTAAGACAAAAAATTGCGCTTAAAATTAGTTTTTGCTCACTGAAGTTCTGGTACACTGTTAGTGCTAAAAGCTTAAAGGAATTAGGCTATAGTTACAATACTCAAGGAGAGCATTTGTAGCCAATCTGAAGTGGTCATCTAAACAAACTAGATGTTTTAGGTATCTTGGGAAGTTTTAAACTTGCAGTATTTACACTGTATTTATTGCTTAAAATTCCTGGCCATGGTATAATTTCAGATATTTAAGCAATAAAAGCATAAACCAGGTGCCAACTCTGTTGTAGGCTTCTTGTTAAAAAAATTTATTTGCACTCCTTCAGAATGCTATATTGTATTAAATATCATTCATCTTACACTAGGTATTCTAAGTTTTAGGAAATGTATTCAGGTTCTAAGAGCTGCTAAATATTCAGTTTTATTTTTTATTCTTTAAATACAAAATCATAAGCTAAAACATGTTCCCATGATATTATTATTTTAATCCCCTGCTCTCAGTTATTAAAAGCATTTTGAATGTTTGTTGATTAATAAGTCATTGTCTATACAGTAGGAAATACTTTTAGTCCAATAGAATTTGAGAAATTGATTTTTTATTTTGAAATATATATATATATTCATGAAAATTTTATTTAATCATTTAAGGTGTTGAATCCAAGCCTATCATTATTGCCTAATTAAGTAGAATTGTTTGGTACAAAGCTGACAATAGTGTATCTATTGCACTATCTAGATAATTTCAGAATCATTTTTAATCTACTGCTTAAAATGTCTAAAAAAATTATAAAATTGTTACAATGTAAAGATAAATAGAATTATTTATTTAATAGTTACTTAAATATAAGAACTAATATTATACTAGTTTTGAAAGTTAAAATAATCAGTACTTTTTTTTATATTTTTTTAAGCAAGTGATGTCTTATGGTAACTTGCAGGTACAGATAACTTGCAACACTTTTTTTAGACAACTTCGAAAACATCTATGCCATTTCTCCCAGTTTATACCCCATGAGTTTCATTAAGTTATGGGAGGGAATAGGCCCAGTGTGAGATTTGGGCAAGTTAAATAGCCCCCAAGCCTGAAAAGGTTGGACACCATAGTATTAAGTTATGATGACAACTAGTAGAACTGAGAACATTGCAGTTCTGTACTAATAGGCTTTTTGTTTCGAGTAGTACAAAATGCTCCATACAGGAATGTAATGGAAAAACCTACTGAAGTAATTTTTTGTGACATAATCAATAGGGCTAATGTGTGCAATTGAATAACTCACTACAGTGCAGAGGAGACTGAAACTTAGTTTTTCTTCCAAAAATGTTATGTATATAATTTATTATAGAAGAAACCAAAATATGCTATTTCTGTATCTTTTGTACATTTTCTGCAAAGTGTTCTTTATATTGCTTAAAATATTCGCTTTGTTTGATATTACATTCTAACCTTTTAAAGAAGTTTAAAATAAGTTGAATAGTTCATAAATTAAGTATGGATTAAAAGATATTCTCTGTCATATTTCTGGCTTATTCTATAATAGAAGATGTAGGGCAGAAAATTTTGCATTATATTTTTTGTTGCATTTTTTTCCTTGAAAATCTGTTATCATAAATTAATTGAAGGGTATTTCCTTGAAGTAATTTAAGTGCCAATAGTTAGTTTTCAGAAATGCAAGAAAGCATTGATATAAAGTTTAGTATTTCTTGCATAATTATGTTTTTAGTTGTAAGGTTAAACTCTTAAAATATCGGTATGAAAAAAAATCTAGAATGCTCATTTTTGTTATACAAATTATGATCAAAATTCGGTTATAATTCAAGTGCCATTTGTAATTTTACTAGGAGTGATATATAATGCAGAGGTTGATTTATGGTCCATATATCAACCTCTGCATGACTGCCTGAAAACGAATTTGGGGGGCCCTTCTACACATACACTATATGATCAAAAATATTCGTACATTTGTTCATCCACAATCTTCTGATAATAGGAAAGGAATTAATATTGCATTGGTCTACCCTTTGTTGTCACAGCCTCCACTCTACAGGGAAGGCTTTCCACTAGATTTTGGTGCTCACCTGCCATTCTGCCACAAGGACATTAATGAGGCTGATCACTGTCTGGCAGTTCGGCATGGCTTGCAGTCTGTGTTCCATGGGCAGTCAAGTTCTCCCACACCCGTCTAATCAAACCATTCCTGCATGGTCCTTGCTGTGTGGATGGTGGGGGGGGGGGCATTGTCATGTTGGTACAAGAAAGGATCTTCATTGAACTGTTGCCATAAAGTTGGAAGCACAGATATGTCAAGAATGTCAATTATAAGCCATGGCATTCAAATTCTCATTTGGAACTAGCCCAAACCATGAAAAACCGCCTCAAAGCATGATGCTTCCTCCACCAAACTTCGCAGTTGGCACAACACAATCAAGCAGGTAGCATTCACCTGGCATTCTTCACACTCAAACTCATCCGTTGGACTGCCACATGGTGAAACACGATTCATCACTCCAGAGAAAGTGGTTCCATTGCTCAAGAGTCCACAGCTTTACACCACTCCAACCGAAGCTTGCTATTGATGTTAGGCTTGTGTGCGACTGCTCGGCTATTGAAATCCATTCCCTGCAGCTTGTGACAAACTGTTATGGTGCTGGCATTGCTTCCAGAGGCATTTTGAAACTGTGGTGAGTGTTGCCACTGAGGACAGGCAATTTTTGTTGTACATCCGTGCACTGTTTTTGCTCCTAGGCATTTGCACTTCACAATAACATCACTTATGATTGATCAGAGCAGCTGCAGCAGGGCCAAAATGTCCCGAACTGACTTGTTGCTAAGGTGGCATCCTATGACCATGCTATGTTGAAAGTCACTGAGCTCTGCCATACTTCCCATTCTCCTGTTCATGAATGTCTATTAGGTTTGCCAGGCCACATGCATCCTTTTATACCTGCTTGGGCCATGACTTTGTGTATATGGGCAAATCCACTACTCAGAGGGGGGTGTCCAGAGACTTTTGATCAGATAGTGTATCTCTAAATCCATTCCTGTGTATATGCCATCTCCCACTGTCACCATGGAGATTTATAGTGCTCTCTTGTATCATCTATCATACAGGCCTATTATACATTGTTTCTTGTAAATCTGTGGTACTTTAGTGCAAAGTATTAAATGTTGGCAGATTTCATTGGCCTGTAATTCTGCAGATAATTCGCTGATTGCTCCCATATTTGATATACCAGTTCCCCCTATATTTGACCATGTTGGATTAAAAGATTATTTCCCTATCTGGCATAGGTTGGGATTAATACTGTTGCAAATGTTATAAATATCTGGGAGCTTCTGTAGCCTTGGCTGCATTGTGAAGTTATCAATGGAGAACAGAGGTACGTTTTGTGGGAAAAAGTTTCGCCAACGTGCGGAATTTGAACCCGCGTCTCTACAGATGCATGCCAGAGTATTCTGAAGCTGGCTCTGCCCTGTGATTTCAGCTCCATCTATAGTTTGGAACTGCAACTATTTTAGGTTGTGCTGAGTAAGATATAAAATAAGTCGTTTCATGCTACAACGTCAACATAACTTTGTGGATGCTATTTATTGATTAAATTCTTTGTATTAATGTATGTGTCGTATTCTTTAGAGCATGAAATCTGAAAATATTCATGGTAGAAAGATAACGACGGAGCAGCTGCAGTAGGGCCGAAATGTCCCGAACTGACTTGTTGCTAAAGTGGCATCCTATGACCGTGCCATGTTGAAAGTCACTGAGCTCTGCCAGTGACTTCCAACAGTCCCTTCTCCTGTTCATGCATGTCTATTAGGTTTGCCAGGCCACATACATCCTTTATACCTGATTACAAATCATTTTGTAATTTTTTTTTAACATAATGGATCAATGTTTCAGATTTTCAAAAAAGTTCATCCTTTTAAATACAGGAAAAGTTTATTTTTTCATTCCAGAAAATTGCAGCGGCACTGTATGTTGATGTAGGGCTTGGCCAAGTTATGACAAGACAACCATAGAAACTTGTGCCACTTCATCAGGTCTTGAAGAGTTGCTGTCATTTTAACAAATTTGGATATCCCATATTGCCTTAAAAATAAAGTCCCTACCTATAACATAACTATAACCTTAAACCATTTGACCCCCCCCCCCCCCCCATTTTTAGAGTTTATTGTTTGGTACACCTTCCAACCCACACCTGTGTACTTCCCAAATATTTATCCTACTTGCCACGCAATAAACCATTGTTCTGTTGAACATTGAAGTCTATTTGTGGTAGCACCAGATTTCGAATGTAAAACCACATTTATTTTTCTATTTTATGGGGTTTGGCTCAAGGGACCCATTGGATTTCAACAGTAAATTTTCTGCATTAACCCTTTCCGTGTCAGAGCCATAATAATCGTTTTCATCTTTCGAATTCTAGTGACCGGTGATGTAGGTTTCGTTCCCGTAGTACAAAGTTGTAAAAAAAATTCCTAATAGAAATCTGAATTTTTTTTTCAGCGTTTCTACTATTATCGGAAATAATATATAAATCTCTTATATATTTTTACCTGTTGATGCAGTTTGCGAAAATTGCGTTAAAGTTTAAAAATAAATCTATTTGAGTCTGCAGTGAACATACGCGTATATTTAGTCACTAAATACCTTCAAGTAGCGACGATTTAGTTATGCTTTTATTCTGCTGTACCGTATATAGATTATCGATCAGTTGTGATTCACGATAGTTTGGACTATACTACTATTAGAGTTGTAATGCTTTCTAAACTTTTAACATAGAGATATTGATTTTATCACTACCGGAAATTCCGTCATCCGGAAACTATGCACGTTGGCCTTCGTCATTGTTTTGGCAGACTTACGATTTTAAAGACTTTTACCTTAGTGCTTTTAAATTTTATTGTTTCTCAAATAGATACTGTGATTATAAACAATAATTGAAACGATCGAAAACGAAACCAATAGTGATCTATAATGGCGGTCGGAAGAACATTAGGATTACTCAAAGTACGATTTTGAAAAGATAGGACTTTATTTATCAATACTTTTAATTACATTTCAACCAATTAAGGTCAGGAAATTACAATTTTTACTCGGTTTCTGCCAGAATTTTTGAATTAAATTTTTCTTTAGCAGTTATGCGGCTTCATAATAAAGGGACTCATTTTCAATAAAATAATATAGAAAAAGAGCTAAAGTCAAAAAAAAAAATCTTTAAAAAAATTAATTTGCATTTTTTTTCTTCGAATTTTTGCTATTAAGCACAATTTAAAGCTCTTTTAATATATAATGCGACATATTTCCGTTTATTAGTTGTTACTTCAGGATGAGGTTCTAAGGTGTTTTATTTTCTGAAGACACTTTAAAATAAATCTGGCCACCATAGTGAGTTTGGTTTCAGAAACCCGACACTGTAAGGGTTAAAACTCCTAGTCTCTCAACCTGTGATACAACCTGATTGGGAAACATGAATTTGTCCCCCCCCCTCTCTTTTTTAGTGTGCTGGGCACTAATTGATTTTTAAAAAAAACTACCTTATTCACAGTAGCACATAGAACAGTTTCCATGAAATATTTTATATTTGTCACACTTATATTTTTTCTACTGACACTTACTCTTTTAGTGAATAGATAAAAACTAGACAGTTCAAATTCATAATTGGCTGTTTTATCAGGTAATTATCCTTTATAGGCACCTTTATTAACATATATAGACCTTTGAAAATTAAGAAAGATGTATGGGTGTTAGAAAAGAAATTAAACTAATTTCACATAATCCAAACTAATAATTAACCATCATTTGAATTGCCTCTAGGATAATCAGAATTTTTATTCCATCTGGTGGAGTACAAGTGGAACTTTATGAAATTTGGTGGACGAAATTTTGTTTCCTAAGGAAAGAAACAAATGTTTTCCATCTTAATTTTATTAGCCTATTTTTTCTGAAAATTGGCAGAAGTGTCTCCTATAAATAGCAAATCCACAGAGTTTCTTGTTGACTTTGAAGTCAATAAATAGTCCAGTGTTCTAGACCACTGAACTGGTTCAGTCTTTTTGCCGCTAATGTGACCTATCAATCTCTTGCCATTGTCGCTGCTGGTGAATGCTGGAAAATGATGGAAGGCAACTTCTTAATGTTGCACTTTGTAAGATGTAAATAAGTAGGTAAAACATTATTAATTATTTAATTACTTAGTGCAACATTAAGAAGTTTGTCTTCCAAAATCATAGATGGCGCCAGCAGCAATAAAGACTGAGCCAGCGTTAGTTAAGTGTTTTTAGAACACTGGCATGGATATGGAGAGATGTGGGTTCGAATTTTGCACTTTGTTAAAACTCATTTTTCCTCAAAACTACTTATTGATTCTCCGTTGAAAACCCTTTCTCCTATTTTCAACTCTCAGCCCTTTAGTTCCTTTTCGCCTGCGGTTATGTGCACAACACTATCAATCTGTGTATTTAAAAAAAATGAAAATTAATATATCTTATTTTAAAATTTTATATCTTATTAATATATCTTTTCTTTGGAAACTGACAGAAAAGAAATACTAATTCCAAGATAGTGTACTACAGTCCCATCAGAACATCTATGTTATGATGCCATTTTATAATCAAATTCTGAAAGAACTTATTTTCTGTGGAAGTTTTATGTTGTAGTTAACAGTACATTAAAAAATCAAACATTTTAAGCTTTGTAATAATACTAATAATATTATAGATTCTGTTCATAATCTAATAACTTTTTACAGTAATTCTTTCATACTGACAGCAGTTTATTGATATAAATACAGAAACTTATGCTCATAACTGAGAATTTTCTTATAAAGTGCAATGCCTTAGTAATTTCAAATGCTTTGTTTTTTCTTAAATTTTAAACAATGTAAGAGAAGTGCAAAGTTTTATAGACATTTAAAAATACCTCTTAAGCAACTATGCTACGTGTACTGTAGCCCATGTGGATACAGATAGGAGGGAGTTCAATAGTGTCTAAAGCCAGAGGAAAAAAGTATATTACTATTTTTGTATTTTGGTTGATGTAAGCCAATGAAATATCTGTGGGGGAGAGAGGAGGGAACTCTATAGTTACACTACTTTGGGCCTTTGTATCAAAATTAAGCACCCTGAGCTGTTTTCAATCTGCCAAAAAAATTCGGGGATTTTTTCTTTTGGTTAATTTTCCATCCCTTAAATAGTCTGGCACAGTTCATCAGGCCTCTTGAATTTGCTATTGCTCCAACAGACCATACTAGCTAAGGGTTAAAAGCTTCGTGTGCCCAAGTAATTTTTTTTTTCTGTTTTGCAATTAGGTTCCGCTCGTTCATTAAGGCCACCTGAAGCACTGCCCCGCCATAAATAATTGTATTTCAAATTTAGTATTTGTCATATATAAATCATATTTTTATATTCATTTTGTAATCATTAGTACTTTGCGAACCAGGGCTACGTCGACTGATTTCGTATTGTCAATGGGTATTTTAACACAAGGGCCACCTCCCAAAGGTCCCACCTCCAAATGAGGGGCTGCCAACTCTTGTTAGGCAGCCCCTCATTGGTGGCTAATTTCATCATGATGTTTTCACCTCCCGGAATCTTAGCATTATCTATTATAGCGGTGACTCAAATGCGCATGCACTGAAATACAGTAGAAAAACCGTAGGAGGTTACCATTTTGTAGTCGCCCATGACATTGACTTAGCTGATTCTGCCAGCCGATAGGCGAAGGTCGTGTTACTTTGCAAATATCTTGATTGTGGCAGGCCCAACTAGCCTAAAATATCCTGACGTGTTTGAACTGGGTTGCCAATTTTTAATTTTCCCTAAGGAAGGATACTTGGGTATGAAGAGCTTAAGAACAGCATTAGATATGAAATGAGTTGAACATTTGGTTTGGTGTACAAGAGAATGTTAATAATAAATTTTAATATATCGTAAGCAATGCATAATTCTCCCCTTTTGGACCTGCAACCTTCAAGGTCTTCTGTTCCGATCCCAGCTCTCTCGTAGTTTATTATATCACTTTTTTTGACAATTCGTTGTAAAATAAATTAATGTTGTAAATTAAATATAACTAAATAGGCAACTTTTGAAGTGATAATTTACAACGAGTAATTCAGTTTGTTAAATATAATTGGAACGGAGTCAAAAAAAATGTAAACCTATATATTAGTTATAATTTTTAGGAATAGTTTCTAAACTTCCATTAGAATGGAGAGGAAAAATGCATATATATAGATAATTATTACAGTGAGACGATAAAATACTGAATTGAAGTAGGTCAGAGTATTTTTTCGAATTTTTTTTTTTTGCTAATGCGTTTTGGGAATAGCTGTGAAAGAATATATGCATTAGAAAATGTCTTTCAGCCCTATTTTGTTCAATATGAAGCATCTACTCAATTTTTCCCCCTACATTCGGGCTCTGCTTGTAGTGCCCCATCAAAAATTTTAGTCGCGAGCCGCCGCTATTTGTAACTTAGTAATTTAAAAAATTCACCCTTTAAATCATTAGATCACAATCTTTAACAAGAGAATGGTATCAAAAAATATATTGATATGGTTGGGAATATCCTTAACCCTTTTATGAATATGCATGTATACTCGTAAAAATTATGTATATGAGTATGCTTGTATCACACATTCATTCCCACCTATCCCAATATAAGAGTATGCTCTTGGAATAGGTGGGAGCAGCACAGCATAATATAATTCAAACAATGTACCTTTTACATGATTGGTTGGTAGGTAACTGCATGTAAAATTATAAATGGAAAAACGATGAAATTTTTGAAAAAAAAAATAAGAAATTGTAACTGAGAATTTCCGTTTTAATGACATTAGAAAAAAATTCTGAAGATTCTTTTTGTGTTTGTGAATGGATCGTATTGTAGTACTCAAATCAACAAAAAACCTTATTAGTACATGATCAGTTTCTTCAGTATTCAAGTCTTGGTTCAACTATAATATATGCCAGTTATAAATATTTTTAAGCAATTGATCTTTGTAACTACGTAGAATTGGCAGTTTCTTGGATAATGAACATAAGTATTTATTAATTTCATGTGTATATGTATAAAGCCAGTATAAAATTTCACCGTAGCATGAATAAGTAAAGAAACTGGATGAATAAAAAACCTTTTAATGTTTTGAGAATAATAAATAAATTCCAGCAATTTAATTTTGTTGAAATAATGATATATAAAAGAAAATGAAGAGAACTGATATGAAATTTATACCTGAAAAACAAATGTGCCACAATATCTGCAGTGCACCAACCTACTCTGTAGCAGTGTTTTACATTATAATTATGTAAATAAATTTAGATCTTGTATGAACCCTCTTTGCTCTGTGTTGGACTCTTATAATTTGGGTGACTAAAAGAATTTGACTACGATAAGAAATATTTTTCTGAAAGCTTTTAAATTTCTAAAATAATTTACTCATGTTGTGAACGTCGTTCTTGCCAAGACGTGAATTTAATTTGGTTCTGAAAAATTCTATTAATGCTCTTAACGATTTATTCACTTAACATGGATTTGTCGATCTCGGCGACACTAGTGGAAATGAAATAGAATTAGGCTGGAGATGCGCGCCCTACTGTTACGGGCGGCTTTCTCATTTAGTTTCGTATTTTCTGCCCAGCGTTTTATTTTTTGTTTAGATTATAATCCAAGGTAAAAAAATTCTATATTATTGTGATGAACCATTCTGTGTAACATTATTGAGCTGAAATCGAATTTCTTTTTAGGCAATTTCTATTTTGTTACGGTATGGCCGAGTGGTTAGCGCGCTTGGCTACTGATCTAAGGGACCTGGGTTCGAGTCCCGGGTAAGGCATGGATGTAAGTGTCGTTTTTCTGCCGAGGTCCTGCCATCCTCTCAGACCTTCTACTATGGCATATAAATTGACAGGCTCCTGTCAGACCTCTGTGACAAGCAGCTGCTTGAGGGGGTATTTATTTTTTTTTATATTTATTTTATTGTTGGTACTTGAAAGGCATTTTTTATACGTTATATATAAATTACTTATCCTTTTGACAAAAACATTCCATACGAAATAGCATTTTTCACCTAAGATGAAATCTTATTTTCATCATCCCTTTACATTTAAGCAAGTTTTTCATCCATTACCAGCACTAAAATAAAAATACTAAAAACGAAAAAGTGTTACTTTATTATTAGCATTAAAATCAGTTTTCGAATCGGGAAAACAAAGCCGCGTAGGATAATGCTTTGGAAATCGTGGCAGAGAAACCGGTGATCAGACTGCTGTTACTACATGAAACAGCTTAGTATACATGAATATTCTTTGACATTGCTACAATTCCATAAATAAAACAGTTGAAAAATGCTTGCCTAAATAAGTTCCAAGTTAATGCTATAAATAAATATTTTTAAAAAAAATCTCCCCTAAGCAGCTGCTTTAGGCAAGCATGCCGTAGTAGGTCAGCGAGGATGGCAGGACCTCAGTAGAAAAACACTAACATCCATGCCATACTCGGAGCTCTAACCCAGGTCCGATTTAGATAAGTAGCCAACCACTCGGCCAGGGCTCTCTAGTTAAAATTAGCCTTCGTTATAAGGCAGCCTACACCAATATCGTAAGGCCGGGGTGGCTCAGTCGGTAGCGCGCCAGGTTCGTAATCTGTAGTTCCCAGGTTCGATTCCCAGCTGGGTCAGCGTTGAGATTTATCTTCGCAAAAATTCCCGCCATGCCCACTGTCAGTAGCGGATACCGATGGGCTTGGAAAGTCCGTCGGATCCCCGTGTATGGGAGAGCCATACCCTGTGCACGTTAAAGAACACGCTGGATGGCCTTGGCGGGAGGTTACCATCTGTCTCCCAACAGCTGTTCCAGTGGGTCCCCTCCCCCAACCTTCTCTGAGCCTTCGGGCTCCTTGTGACCTGGCCATTTAGCCCATGGTGTGCAAAAAAGTGCCGCTCAGAGGTAAAACAACCCAACCGATATCGTAAGCTTTAGACACGTGCGTTCAACGAGCTCACTCGAGACGCACACCCATCGACGGCAGGTACGAACCGAGTAATTAGATACCGATTTGCCAGCGTCTCCTTTGAATGCTTGGCAACATGTAAACAACTTTCTGCCGCAAGAGGGCAGTAGCTATGGGTGACAGATCGCAAGCTCTCGTTATACATACACTATGTAAAGTAAATGAGGTATTCACCAAGATTATATATTTTGAGCTTCTTGGAGAAATATTACAGTAAACTTAAGAAATATACAAATTGGTGGTTGGTTTTCGAGATACATATCTGTGTATTCATCCCAAATTCAAAGAGCCCTCATTGCGGAACAATTGCAGTGAAACACTAAAATTAGAGTTGAGCGACTCGTAAGAAACGGTAAATTCATTTAAACGAATTTATGCAACGTAAAATCAAAATACTTAAATTTTCAAAACCTTAAGGATTCCCAACGTGGGGTATACCGTGAGAGCTCAAAAGTCGCTAGATCTAATAAAAAATAACCATTGTTATGCTATATAGTTTTATCTATCTGAGGTCCTGCCATCCTCTCAGATCTACTTTGGCATATAAACTGACAGGCTCCTGTCAGACCTCTGTGGCAAGCAGCTGCTTGAGGGGGTATTTATTTATACAAGAGGTACGCCAGTTACATGCACATTTCCAGGGGGTACGTGAAGCGTAAAAGGTTGGGAATCGCTGCATTAGATTATTCATTTAATGCAATATAAACAACCCAAAAGCATTCGCTTATCTAGGTTGTTATAGTTAGCATTTCATGAAATAAAAAGTTCACATTAATTACAACCTAATGATCCACAGAAGATGGAATGTGACAAACTATAATGTTCTCGCATTTTAACAAATATAAAAATGAGAATTTTCATTTGAAAAACACATTTTCTACATACAGTACAAGAAAGAGTACAACAATAAAAATTTTAATCCTGACTACTGACATAAGGGACCTGGGTTCGAGCCCTGGGTAAGGCATGGATGTATGTGTTGTTTTTCTCCTGAGGTCCTGCCATCCTCTCAGATCCTTCTACTGTGGTATATAAACTGACAGGCTCCTGTCAGACCTCTGTGGCAAGCAGCTGCTTGAGGGGGTTTTTATTTTATAACTCAAGTCGAGTGTATTGCGAAAGAGAAAACTTCAATTTTTTTCTTAAAGATAAATACTCCAATACAATTTCGAAGTTCACTAGATAACAGATTAAGCATTTTTGGTGCAAAATATAAAGCATCTGCAATTCCTTTTTTACAAGTGGAACTACATATTTTCTGTCATCTAAACGAAAATTATAAATACTTTTAATTAAAAAAATGACTGCTTATAAATCGTAATCATCCTCAAGCAGCCATGGCCTACGGAGGTCCAACCAGACCGTGCATTTTAGTTCTCCAAGAAAGTCCTGAGCTGCATCCGGCCATTGCACATGAATTCTAACACGGTCCTGTTTGACATTGCCCACCGCATCCTAGGTCGCTGCCTCTTTCTGACACCTTTAGGCGCACTGTTCATAACCCTATTCGCCAATCAATAATTATTTATACGGGCAACATGGCCAAACCAACCGAGTCTCTGCACAATATGCTGCTTAAAGGAGGTTGCCGACTCCTTTGCCTAACCTCATTAGTTACAAAGTTGAACCACCTAATGCCAAAGATACTACGTAAACATCTAGTTTCCTGTTGTTTATAAAGTGTTCCAAGTTTCACTACCATAACTAAACTGTGATACAGTCTAATTTTAGTGTATAAGTGTATACGCCTATTTCTCCATAGATTCTTAGAAGTCCCGGCAGGCAACAATCCCTATTCGTCTGTTAATCTCGTGCTGCACATCACCAGTATCTGTTACAAAGCACCCAAGATAAACGTGACACCTGCTCAAGACTGCAACCATTCAGATTAACTGAATCACAGCCTGTCTGACCAATTTTCATCACTTTAGTTTTCTCTCTGTTTATAACCAAACCTACTCTACTACCAGTCTCATCAACAGCTCGAATGAAAGAGTTCATCTCATCAACATCATTTGCCAAAAGGGCTAAATCATCAGCATAATCTAAATCAGAAATTTTCGTATCTCCAGCCCATTTAAGGCCAAAATCTTTCCCTTGAAGTGAATTTCGCATAACATAATCAACAACCAAACTAAAGAGAAAAGGAGACAAAATGCACCCTTGTCGAACACCAGAAGTAATGCTAAACCAATTGCTACAAGACTTACCAACTCTCACACACGACTCGGTGTTATTATAGAGAGCTTTCATTATGTTAACTAACTTGTCAGGTATACCACATGATCTCACAATCAACCACAAATTATACAAAAACCTTTTTGAAATCAATTCTGAAACTCTAAACATTTCTTAAGAATCTGCCTAAGTGAAAATATCTGATCCACACATCCCCTACCACTTCTGAATCCACATTGCTCATCACGCAATTGCCTGTCAACCAGATTCTTAATTCTATAAAGCACAATCATGCAAAGAACTTTACCTGGAACAGAGAGTAGGCTGATACCCCTATAGTTTTCACAAGAACTGCGATTACCTTTTTGGAAAATAGGAATAATAATAATAGCTGTGGTAAAGTCCTTAGGAACCTTGTCATAAAAGATTCAAAATTTCAGTCATCCAAGTAGTAACCGAAACATTCCCAGCTCTAAGCATTTCTTTTCTAATTTCGTCTACCCCTGAGGAATTATGAAGTTTAAGTTTAAAAATAGCCAAAATAACTTCAGATTGTGTTATAGAGTCAACATTAAAGCCACCAATGCATCTATCATCATTACAAACAATGGGAGTAGAACTAACCCAATTGTTTAGAACATCACTGAAATGCTCAGCCCACCTAGCCATGACAGAATCCTCACTTATAACCTTACCTTGTTTATCCTTCAATCCCTGTATACCTGTTCGTTTTCTACCACACAAAACATTAACTATCTGGTACAGCTCTCTACTGTTGTGTCTTAACAGCTTTGTCAGCCAAGACATCAAGCCAAAGATTCTTAGCTAACTTATCCTTTGCACGTTTATTAAGCTCTCTGTAATGCCTTCTATTAGGACTAGTAGGGTATTGATTAAGGACATTCCTGCAGTTCTGAAATAAGCTAAGTGTCTTATCGCTCAAATAGTTCTGTCTCCTCTGCTCCTTTATAAATATGAACTTTCAATTTATAAACAAACAAGTGACTGAAGGGCAGCTCTTTTGAATTGTGTTTTCCATTTTGATACTTCCATGAGATATCTTTTTAGTAACTTATTTTTTTGAAGGGCAGTCAATGGTTTCAGGGTTTAAGTAGTACCTTTTACGCAACATTGCTCTAAGTTTTTGATTAACTTTTGAACGTGTGGCCTCTAATTCAGATTCCTAAATATTTCATCCACTCTATTAATAGACAGACAGCAACAGCCTTTATTAATATCACAATTACTTTCATACATTTTAACCACATTAAAATTATCAATAATATCAAATTCATTTTTAGAGTGTACAATATATATTTCGTTTTAGATAAATTTGGTATTAGCTTATTTATTTTGAACTATATTTCAGTATCTGTTAAATTATTATACTTTGTAGGTCAGCAAGAATTTCTGCTGTAAATGTAATAGCAGTATCATCGGCAAAACTACTTCTTACCATTGATTTTAATGAGCAGAAATCATTGATAAAAATTAAAAAGAGAATTGGCCCTAAGACAGAGCTCTAAGGGACTCCTTGTTTTATTTCCAACTCGGAGCTAAAAGTTCCATTAATCTTCACAGTTTGTATTCTATTGCATAAATAACTCTAAAACCATTTGAGAGCAACGCCTCTGACTCCAATATATTCCAATTTATGTAATAAGTTCTTTTTGGAAACAGTGTCAAATGCTTTTTATATTTGAAAAAAAAATAGTTGAGGTATTTAATTATTGCCAATAGACTCGTAAACATGTTTAGTGTAGCTTATAATATCTTCTGTTTTTATTCTCTCTGAAACCAAATTATATATCGTAGTAGAAAGCATTACCTATTATCAGTCGTTTTTCCAGAATGTTTCCAAAGAGCAGAAGAATAGTTGTAGATATATATTTTGAAAGAGTATAATTTTTCCTTTTTTTGTAAATAGGAATCACGACCGTTTTTTTTAATCTATCAGGAAATACACCACTTGCAAGTGATGAATTAAAAATGTATGTCAATGGAGTAACAATATGATTAAATAATTTTTTTGGAATTGGAGTGAAGCCATCATCCCTTGGACTCTTATTTTCCTTAATATGATTAGAGGTATCTCGAATCTCTTCTTCAGCATTTGGAGTTTAAAAAAAATGGAATTGCTATTCTTAGTAATATAATTACGGTATTTAAATTATAGTTCACTTTTTTCCACTATCATTGTCTGGAATATGAATTAAAATGATTAGCAATTTTCGCAGTGTTATTACTTTCTATTGGATCAGCATTTGGAAAGACAGAAAATTTGGTCAGACAGGTTTAGATTCCTTTTTATTAATCTATTAAATTATTCATAAATTTCCATTGCTTTCTACTGTTGCCATTGCGTTTGAGGAATTCTGTCCTACAATAATTATTTTTAGCAGATTTCAATGAAGCATTAAGTCTTTTTTTAATTATTATGCAATTATCTTTGTGAGGATATTTTTTATGCTTCTTATATAATTTACCTTTTAATTTAATATCTATTTTCATATCATCTGTTATCCATGGATTTTTACTTCTATTGTTAGTTTTTTTAATAGTATATTGTTTAGCATCTTCGACCAATTCAGAGAATTTATCAATAAACAATTTGTAGCATAAATTAACATCATTAGTTTCTTTAAGTTCTTCCCATCTACAATTTATTAGTTTTCTCTTAATGCTACGAAATTTGTTTTATACACTACATTTGGAACTATTGTCTGATCTTCGTTCCTCTTTTTGATTATATATGCACAGTCGTATCAGAATATGACTAAAATAAAAAAAAATAAATACCCCCTCAAGCAGCTGCTTACCACAGAGGTCTGACAGGAGCCTGTCAGTTTATATGCCATAGTAGAAGGTCTGAGAGGATGGCAGGACCTCAGCAGAAAACAACACGAACATCCATGCCTTACCCGGGGCTCGAACCCAGGTCCCTTAGATCAGTAGCCAAGTGCGCTAACCACTCGGCCACGGGACCTACCTAATAATAGGAATAACCACCCTTGGCCCGGATGACGGTGACGAGACAGTGTGGCATGAACGCAATGAGGCCCTGGAAGGTTGCCAGAGGCACACTTGCCCATTAGGACTCCAGCAAAGCACGGAGGTCCTGGAGATGTTGATGTTGGTCCACACGGCGAACCTGTCGATCCAAATTGTCCCACAAGTGCTCTGTGGGATTGAGGTCGAGCGATTTTGAAGCCCAAGGGAGAACGGAAACATCGCTTTCGTGTTCCTGCAACCAGTCACGCACCACCTTAACGACATGGCTGGGCGCATTGTCCTGTTGGTAGACACCATCACCTCCAGAGTAAACGTCCAACATGAAGGGATGCATGTGGTCAGCGACATCACAGGTCGAATGGACAGGTAGCCATTGGTATTCAGGGACCCATCCAGTGTCCCAGGTCATATCAGGAAAACATCCCCCAGGACTGCACTTGACCGACAAGCTTGTCCAGGTGTTGGTTCTTGTGTGTCAGATGCTGAATCCGCCTTCGTTCGTTACTTCTGTGGAGTAGAAACCTCGATTCTTTGAAGAAAACCTTTTTTCCACTGTCCAATGACGGTAGTCCCGTGTGAACTGCAGGTGTTGTTTCCGATGGACCTTGGTTAACATGGGCGCCTTTACACATCGTTGACTCCTGAAATATTAATATTTTTGTGGGGGAAAAATTCACCGAAATACGGGATTCGAACCCGCATCTCTCCAGAAACATGCCAGAGTATTCTAACCAGTTGAACTAATGCTGTCTCAGTCTTTTTTCCCAGTAATAATGACTATCACTCTTCCCATGGATATTGGGCACTACCTTTTGCGCCATCTATTATCTAGGGTTGCAGCTATTTCTTTTTTAGTCATGCTATTTAACGTTATTATTGGTTTAAACAATATTTCATAATCCCAGTGTTACCTGTAGACGTTTAAACGTCTCTAAATCAATAAATGTTTTCTTGTGAAAAAGCCAGCGTTAGTTCAACAGGTTAGAATACTCTGGAATGTTTCTGGAGAGATGCGGATTTTAATCCCGTATTTCGGTGAATTTTTTTTTCCACAAAAATATTATTTACATTTTATAAATCCCCATCAGTTGGAAATTCCAGTGTTATAGAGTGCTAAAGGCGGTAAATAAAAACTCGAAAGGGTTTTTATTTAGCAGTGGAAATAAGTTGGAAAATACTAAATCTTTAAATAAATATCACATCTGTTTTTGGTATAAACTTAAATTTTTGGTCATAGAGTGTAATGATCAACTGGTTTACACTAATAGTAATAATTTGTTCTGTTGGTAAAATCAACTTTTCTGCTTGAAGAGATAAATGAAAATGGTTTTTTGCACATTACAGGTACTAATAAAATATTAATAGTTTATTTTCTCAATTATACAGTAGTACGAATTTCCACTGTCATAGGGTACTGAAAGTGTAAAATAACTCATATTGCCTTTGGCGCACATGGCAATCTCATTTTCAAAGAGTGAATTTCTTCCTTTGCGTACTTTTTTACTCCTTAAAAGTTTTAATTATGGATGTTCGTGTTGTTTCTCTGTTGAGGTCCTGCCATCCTCATGGACCTTTTACTATGGCGTATAAACTGTCAGACCTCTGTATAAGCAGCTGCTTGAGGAGTTATTTATTTTTTAATGTATGATGGGGGGAAATGCACTTTGTAGTATTTTATTAGTAATTATAAAACATAAAATGTATTTGTCTTTTAGTTCTTAAATTTTAAACTTTGCTTTTCTCTCTCTCCTCTGGAAATAGTGGGAAGATCATTGCTGTTAGTGGAATTTCTACCATAAACAGATCACTTGAAACATTCGTTAAAAGTTTTGCAGTTCCGATATTTAGTGATCTCTAATGACTTTAATTAAAACTACCTTTGAAAATGCGAATTACATTTCATTAGTAACGAACAAAAAAAGATTTCCAGTTATCTCTTAACACGAAACCGTTCCGTTTCTTACATACCTTGGGCTTAGGGTCAACTCATTGTTGTCAATGGAATTATCAAGACTGTCACATTCCAACCCAAAAAGAATTTTTAATTTATCTCTAAAAATATACAATTTTCTGTTAAAAAAATAGTTCATTCACCCCCCCCCCCCCCCCTGGTTCTAAAGGGTCTAGTGATTGTTGCCAATGGTAACTTCGTAACCTTCACATTTCAACACCAAAATGTCAAATTTCTAACAACTACATCGTTTGGAATATTCGTTTGATATTTTGGAATTTTCAACTGTTTCCACCGTTAGAGGGCGCCGTTATATCATTGGTGATATTCGAAAAATGAAAATTGTATTATATCGTTAATACCTATCTAACACAAAAATAATTTTTTATTTATCTGTATAAACAAAAAAAGTTCGATATCTACAGACGAACATACAACAAAGCGAAATTATATCTTTTAAAAAAAAAACCTAAAATTTACTTTTCCTTTTTTAGCTGTTTACTAAAGTGCTTCCAATCGTGAGAACTGAAATCTGTATCAAATATTACCCTACCCTTTTCCGGAATCCATAGGTATCCGTGCCATACCATTCAGTAATATACGTTAAACAATCCGAGCGAAGACAAAACATGGCGTCCATTTTGAGATGGCCAACCTCTACCTATATAGTGCTTCTAGGTTGTGGTAGTGGTCCTGTATAGGAGTAGTAGTAAAACATTATCTTCCTTCTTCTGAACCACTTTGTAAGAAGGACCTTGGCCCCTCTATCATCTGGTCCATAAGCAAATTCAATTTTGGGAGCTGAATTCAACCAATGGTTGGGACCATCCCAGGAAAAGCCAGCGACCCTACATGTCGGTGAGCAGGCATGTGGCCGCAGGCAACCTGGTGAAGGAAGCAGTTAATAAAAAAGAGAGTGTAGATTGTTCAGAGAGAAGAGAGTGTAGATGTATCAGTGCCATGTCAGAGGTGGAGGAGAGAAGTTGGGCTTAAAAGTTCTTCCGGGGACATGTGGTTGAATTTTGCAGTGATCTGTGGCCTGTGTTGGCTGGTGGGTGTCAAAGCTGTTAGCGTTTGTTAAGGCCAATAGTTAAAACGCTGGATTTCTCCCCATCTAAAGAAGGGGCGTTCTGAGTGCAAAAGTGGGCAGTGGGGAAAGGTGCATGGAATAGAAAAGAAATTAGCTGTCTAACTTAATTCCTCTCGAGGGGGTGAATGATAATAATTTTTTCCTAAAATTTCCGCCCTACAGAAAAATTGTCAGGGGGGAGTGAAAGTTGGTGGTGGGATGGGGGGTGGGGAATGAGCCTATAAAAATATTGAGTGAATTGATAAAAAATTAAAAGGTGGGGGACAGTAATTGTGTTTAGGTAGGTTAACATTAGTGTGTTGGTAGCAATGCAGTGAAAGTAATGCGAAGGGATTGAAAGCCCAAAAAGGCTTAGCTTTGTTTGATGTCTGGAGTTTTGGAAAAAATTCAAAAAAGATTTTATAGGGGGGGGGGTGAGTGCTCAGATGCTTAGATAATCAATAAACGAGGTGTAGGGAGTAGTTAGATTGTGTTTTGGGAGCTTGGGGGTGTCTCGTAAGTTGGGTAGGACAGGGCCCCCACATCCTGAAGCGGGCCCCCCTACCTACCGCTAAGGTTAAGGGCCGCGTGTTGCCCTACAGAATTTAGGATAAAGTAAGGCAGTGTAAATGATGACACATAAGTAATACTTATATTTTAAAAAAAAACTATATGGATTTACATAATAAAAACTTACAATAATATCAAAAATTATCTCAAAGTATATTTTCTAGCTTTGGTCGTCGCCAATTTTTAAATAATTTCAGTAAAATCTGATTGCTTAGCTAAATCATTTTCGATTCACAAAATTGCTAGATGATTAATTCGCTCTTGACTAGTTGTGCATTTGAGCTGAAGAAACAGTAACTGTTACTGTTACAAAACAGTTTAATGGCGAGGCAGATATTGACAAATATACCTTGCAGTTTTTTGTCGGAAATTGCGTTCAGAAGTCTAATCGGGCTTCTTTCAGTGACGAAAACTGTCTTGTGAATACTTTTAAGGTGAAGGATTTCGTGCAGTAAGTCACAGTAATCACAAAGATAAAGCAAAAAGTCGGTATGATGAGAGGATCATGTAATGTGCCTAATAAAATAATTAATTATAGTTGGATATACGAAACAAAAGTCAATATTTTATAAAGTAGCTTTTTGTCTTCTGTTCCATCTCACTTAGCTGGCCGAACCACGCCTGACCCCCAGGCTAGAGCCCTGTCAACCCCTTGTGGGGGCCATGGGTAGGAATGTAAGTAGAGCTATGTTGCCCTGTTTGGGTATAAGCCAAAAAAAGCATGTGAAATTTGGCACATTTGTTGTGTGAGTGAGAACTCACTGAAATGGTGATGTGGATTATTTGTGTGATGTTATGGGAGTGGAAATATTGTTTATGATATAGGGTAGGTGTAGAAATTACACATTTTAAAAAAATCCAAATTTTGATTTGTTAGTTCATTGGTATGAGGTAGCTGGTTGAAGTTCCAATCAAGAAATCATGAATGATGACTGCACAACATGTAGGAATGTGCAGAATGTTGTCCAAAATGCATCTTTTTTGTCCTATAATGGATTTTTTATGTCCTAACGGATCTTTTTGGCATCTGGATCTTTTAGTTGTCCAAAGGATCTTTTAATAAGGTGAAGAAAGGAATTTCATTGAAGAGAGCTGGTCAGGAGGGGGTCAGAGGAAGCTACCAATGCTGTGTATATAGTGTGCTAGTGCTTGGAAGTGGGCTCTTGTGTGTTTATTAGTGGGATTTAGTGTTGATTGTGTGGTATGTGTGTTGACTCCAAGTGTAGCAAGTTTGTGATAGAGAGTGTGTTTTTGTGTATTGTATAATGTACAGTGTAGGAGGAAGTGGGGTATGTCCTCTATCACTTGGCAGAGTGCAGAGTGTATTTTTTTTTATGACAAAGAGGTCTTTGTTGATGTTGGCTCTGCCTGTTCGGAGTCTGTGGATTGCAGTTTGGGCTCTTCTGGGTAGAAAGTTTAGGTGTAGAGTGTTGGGGTGGGTGAAATGGTGGCTCTGAATGTGTTTTTAAGGGAAGTGTCATGGGTACAAGTTTGGGACTAGATAGTGTAAAAAATTTTGATGCAGATTCTTTTGTGATTGTTCTGTGGTAATTAGGGGTTGGGAGTGTATGGCCTTGTTTTGCTAATGTATCAGCAGTCTCATTGTGGGTGATGTTGCAATGAGATGGTATCCAATAGAAATTGATTGTGTTTCCTTTGGGGAGGAAGTTGTGTGTAAATTTTTGGATGTGGTAAAAGGAGTAATGTTGAGAGTGTTCATTAGTTGTTTTGTTTATGTGTTGTAGGGCAGGGATATTAGAGTCTGTGATTATGTTTAGGTGTTGTTTATTGAGGTGGGATGCTCATTCTAGTGCCATGTATATTGCTGCGATTTCTGTGGATGTGCTATTTTCAGTATGGTTTAGTCGTATGATATGTGAGAATTTAGGGGAGGTGGAGTGGAATGCAGCTGAGCCAGTGGTGGTGTGTGGTATATGTCAGTCATCTGTGTAAATTGTGAGATCTGTGGTGGGCAGGTGGTTGATAAGTTGGTCTGCTGTTGTCTTAAGCTCAATGATGTGGTGTGCTTTTTTGTTTGTGATGTGGGGAAGGGTGAGGTGGATGTTAGGTTTTTTAATTTGCCAATAAGGTAGGTTGTGCTTGGGTTTAAAAGGTTTAATTTGTTTCCATGTGGTATATGAGGGGTGTTGTTTGATGATTTTAGCAGTGATTGTGGAATTTGTGTCATTTTCAATTCTATTTGTAGTGTGTGAGTAGGATTGTAGTGCTTAAGTTTGATGTAGAGTTTGTGAGTGAGGTAGTGCCTTTTAATGTTGAGGGGCCTCTGCCCAGGTGACAAGGTTTGGGCAGCCAGCTTTGAGGCCCAGGGCTAGTCTTATAGTTCTTTTTCAAATTTGTGAAGTTGTGTGGGTGAATCAGTGTTGAGTGCTGGGAGGCCATATTCCAGTCTGGAGTTGAGAAATGCTTTAATGAAGGTGAGCATTGCTTTATCACTGCCCCCCCCCCCAGGTGGTCCTTGTGATGGCTGTGAGGATGTTGATTGCTCTGTTACATGTGGTTTTTCTGTTACTGATATGTTGTTTCCATGTTAGCTTGCAGTCTGTAGTAAGCCCTAAGTATTTGTAGTGAGTGACAGTGGGTATGTTGCAGTTGTTAATTGTGAGATGGGGGAATTGTTGGGTAGGTGTTTGCGAGTAATGGATAGTACCACAGATTTAGGTGCAGAGATGGCTAGTCCCCATTTGTTGGTAAAGTCAAGGACCTTGTTGACTGCATTTTGTATGCTGGTTTGTATGGTTTCGATATTTTTTCCTGTGGTCCAGAGTACTATATCATCAGCAAAGATGGAGCACTTAATTTCTTCTGTGAAAATTGAAGGGAGGTCATATAGTAAGATGTTAAATAATGTAGGGGAGACCACACTGCCTTCTGGAAGTCCCCTGTTAATTTTGTGTGGGTCAGAAAGGATAGTCCCCAGCTTGACTTTTATATTTCTGTGTGTGAGGAAATTTGTGAAGAAATGAAAAATGTTTCCTGTGACGCCTAATTGGTGAAGTTTATACAGTATGTTGGTGTGTGAGGCAGTATCAAAAGCAGAGGTGAGGTCTAGAAAGACACAGTATAAAATTTCTTTTTTCTTGAGAGCAAGTTCTCATGAAGTGATGAAGTCAAAGAAATTGTCTGTGGTGGACATGTGCTCTCTGAATCCAGTTTGGCAAATGGGGAGTGTTTTGGTTATGTGGAGGAAATATTTTAATCTTGACAGCACCATTCTTTCTAGAACTTTGAGTACACATGAGGTGAGTGCTATTGACGTCCTATATAGGAAGAGGTTGGCAAACGGCGATGTCGATTTCTATTGGTTGTTGTTGTCGCATGTCTCATGGGCGCCATTTCTGTGCATCGATTGTCGATTAGCTCTGTGATAGTTACAGGTAAAATGTATACGTGTATTGGTTCTATACTGAATTAGATCGCTGTGTTATAACCTAAATTGCTTATTATATTCCTCCTTTGTTTTCCTTGATAAACATAAAGTATTAAGCTTGTTAAAATTCCAAATTGTGCAGCTTTCGGCTGCACTAATTCTGCAAAGATAGGGAAATTGATGAAAGCTTTCCCAAAAGATCGCACTAGAAGAAGTATCTGGGCAGCTAAAGTGAAACGGAAATTCTGGAAATCAACAGATTATTCTCATTTATGTGAGGTAGGTTGAATTTAATTATATCTTTAAAAAAACAGTTATTCTCAATATTTGAATCTCTCTACTGCTGAATATTCGGATAATATTACTAATACATTCCGAATAGTTTGTAAACTTCAACAACATTATTGTAAAAATCTATTTTTAAAGTTCCCTTACTAAAATGAATGCTGTGTTAGAAATTTGTGTAATCATTCAATTAATTTTGAAAATGTTAAACAGCAACGTTTGTTGCTAAATGTTTTCAACTTAATAACTCTAAATATTAAAAGAATGTTGAAAATCGAGAAATTGCGCGAGATCTTCAATTCATTTCTAGTGACATTTTTTAAAAAAACTTGTTTTCGCAGTTAAGAAAATTTGGATGTAATTTTCCATTTACATGGCATGTAAATGTCGGGAAACTTTTTATAAAATATTGTATGTAATCAAACATATTCCAAGTTATTTATCTTGAAACAAATAATTAAAATAATATAAACAACCCAAATCTGAACAGAGTACTTCTTGCTCTTCATGCGCTAAACTACATGCTATATTCAAACAATTTCATTAGTATTGTTATCTCCACAAAATAATGGGGCGGGGATGAATCAGTTGGTAGCGTGCTAGGCTCATAATCTGCAGTTCACAGGTTTGAGTCCCAGCTGGGTCAATGTTGAGATTTATCTCCGCAAAACTCTCTGCCCGCAGTCAGTAGGGGACACTGATGGGCTTTGAGATGAGGCCGTCATCTGTCGGATGGGACGTTAAGCCATGGCTCCATGTGCTGGAGAGCCATACTCTTTGCACATTAAAGAACACACTGGATATCTTGATGAGAGGCTACCATCTGCCTTCAAAACTGTTCCAGTGGGTCCTCTCCCCCCAACCTTCTCTGAGCCTTCGGGGGTCCTTGTGACATGGCCATTTAGCCCATGGTGTGCAAAAAAATTGTCGCTCAGAGGTAAAACAATCCACCCATGAAATGATAATTTGATTATGGGCAATCGGCAAAGGTCATTGAAAAGCAAATGAATTAGATTTTTTAAAATATGTGTTCATGAGAGTTCTAATTATCTTTTGATATCTCGTTTTCAGGATCACTTTGATACATCTCAATGGGAGAAAATTCGATTTGATGGACAAAGGAAGTTAAAAAATTCACAGTGCCAACCGTATTTTTACATTGCCCAGTATCAAAGGCACGTAAAATCCCTCCCAGAAGAAACCATGTAAATGAAGCTCTTGAAGAAGCAAGGGTTTATACGGATCATAATTATTGTAAAAGAAACTTTTTGGAGGCTGAAGAAACGAGTTATAATTTTACTTCATTTAATAACACTTTACTAGTGAACACTGGTAATAGGGAAAATATCACAGATTGCGTCATAAATGAAGTTAATGTTGATGATCTGTTGGCAATTAATTCATATGGTGACATATCTGAACAGGGTAGAGGCGGGGGTGGCTTAGTCGGTAGCGCCGCATGCTCGTAATCTGCAGTTCCCAGGTTCGAGTCCCAGCTGGGTCAGTGTTGAGATTTATCCCCACAAAGATCCCCGCCCTGCCCACAGTCAGTAGGGCACCCTGATGGGCTTGGAAAGACCACCGTCCATAGGATGGGACGTTAAGCACGTGGCTCCGTGTGCGGGAGAGCCGTACCCTGTGCACGTTAAAGAACATGCTGGATGGCCTTGACGTGAGGTTACATCTATCTCCCAACAGCTATTCCAGTTGGCTCCCTCCCCCAACTTACTCTGAGCCTTCGGGGTCGATGTGACCTGGACATTTAGCCCATGGTGGGCAAAAAAGTGTCGCTCAGAGGTAAAACAACCCAACCCAAATCTGAACACAGTACTTCTTGCTCTTTGAGCGCTAAACTACAGGCTGAGCGTTCTAGGCTACTGGTCAAAGGGACCAAGGTTCGAGCTCCGGGTAAGACATGGATGTTTAGGTTGTATTCTTCTGAGGTCCCACCATCCTCACTGATCTCCTAATATGGCATATTAAACTGACAGGCTCCTGTCAGACCTCTGTGACAAGCAGCTGCTTAAGGTGTATTTATTTGTATTATTATAGTGTAATAAAGAAAAAAAATTCATTTAAAATGTTCTAGTTCTGCGTATATATATAGCATAATTTTGACAGATTTCAGAATATGTAAAAATATTTTTATAAAGCTTGCTTATACTATAAGTGTTCAACTATTATTTTTGAATAGAATTTGAATATTAATTTTGTAAAAGCATAAGTAAGAGCCCAAATTAAAAATATTGCCATGTCGTTTCAGGAATGTTAAGCATTTTTACTTTTTAAGTAAATATTTAATATCTGGGACTGAATGTTGAAAGAACAGTTATTGCTTTAATTTTTATTAATTTAAGTAATTCTTATTAACTTAATAGTCAGTAAATATTACTATAAAATACTGAGAACAGAAAGCATTTCCATGATTTTTAAGTAACAAAATCTTATTCCAGAGTTGCTCCGTCCTCATGTGTGTGTGTTGACGAAGCTAGATAATCAGTCAGCTAGCCTAACTGACGCACTCGCATAGCACAGACATGGCGCCCATGAACGCCGTTTGCCAACCTCTCCCTATATAGGACCACTAGATTGTGGAGTGTTTGAGCGCCCGGAATATTTTCCATAGGAGTGCCTAGAAAAAGTGGAAATTTAGTAGCCATGTACTCTATCATTGTTGGCCAAGTCATGTGAAGCTCTTTTCATTTGCAGCCATTGAGCTATATACGGAACTGGAGCTTATGCTTAACTGCATGAAATTATAGGAACGTATTAGAAATCAATAAAGTGCAATTATAATAAATTATAATGTTTCACATAAAATGAAATTATTTTTTACTATATTTAAAATACAAAAAATGGTGTAAAAATGATGTTAGGCGATTTTTGATTAAATTAATCCACTTATTATCGGATTAAAATTCAACATTAGCCAAATGGAAATAAAATATTTTTTATTAAAAATTTTTAATATATAAAATACGAAAAAAAATTTATTAAGTGTATCAAGAAATTTGTTAATATAAAAAAAAAGCCTTCACATGAAAAAGACAGAATAAAAGTATCTAAAATTAATCTTTCAACATTTATAAATATCTATATATCAGTCTTTAATATTTTTGATTTCTCAAAAAAAGGATGCATATTTTACTGGTAGTTCAAGCTTTGAAAACTTTGAAGCAGTTTCTTCTATTGAGTGCTTATGATTGATCCCGAATCTGAAACATAGCATTATTTGATTGCGAAAAAAACATTTTTTTTGATAAATGTTTTAGGTAAAATACTTTCGAAGGCTATCCATTACAGTAGTAGTTCTCAACGTGGGGGTACCCATGAGAGCTGAAAAGTCGCTAGATCTAATAACAAAGTCGTCAAGTTGGCAGCACTGCTATTGATTAATTTCTGAGAACTGAATGACAAAGCGCGGCGCTGTAAAATGTTTATAATTTTATAAGATTTGTTAAATAGTTTATGCCATTTTTTGTGTTTATCGATGTATGTAATTTATGAATACAAAATTTAATGTATATATATATGTGTTTTATTTTATTCCCATTGTTTTGTAAATGGTAGATAGGTAGTCACTGGAAGGAGAGCTATGCTCCAATTCCCTGTGATGAGGCATAGAACCTGCCAGGCCTAGAGGCCCTATATAGGTAGAGGAGTAGTATCGTCACACCCGGGGAATCCCCCACTAGTGCTTTCCCCTATGACGTCACCGACCACGCCCCTATGACGTCACCGACCACGCATCCTATGACGCAACATGGCGTAATCATTACATAATCATTACGAAACGGGCCACGCCCCTTTATTAATAATTCCTCCCCTTTATTAAACCCCCCTCCCCCCCTCAGTGGCGCCATCTGTTGACAGTGAGAAGTACTATTTTCCCAAAAAACCCCTATTTTTATTCCAATTCTTCGATTTTTGATTTCCCCCTTTATAAAAAAATTCCTCCCCCTTATGGAAAAAAACCCCTGGCGCCATCTGGTGCCTGTGAGGAACACTAATTCTCCAAAAACCCTTATTTTAATTCTTTGATTTCCCCCTCCTATTAAAAATTACTCCCCCCTATTAAAAATTTCTTCCCCCTTATGAAAAAACCCTGATGCCTTCTGTTGACAATGAAGAGTACTATTTTCGGAAAAACCTCCTTATTTTAACTCTAATTCCCGATTTTTCTTTATTTTGTCCCAATGGTTGACCTATATTTTAAGCCCTCCCCCTTATGAAAAACCCTCTGGTTGACCATTTTAAGGCCCCACTCCTTCACTCGGCTGATGCAAGTCTCAGAATAATTGCATGGAACGATTGACTGGTCTTAGAATAATTGTACAGAAAGGAATGATACAAAATTCCCTAGTAATTAAACACTCATCAAATTCCCTTACCTCTATTAAAAATCATCCTACAGTTGAAACTCATTTTACTCTTACTGCTTCCATAGAAAATACCATAGGGTGAAATTAATAATGGTTTAAATTATTCGTAGGGATGGCATGTTAAATCTGCTTTTAGAACACATGTCTGCAGTGGAAAAATTTTCAAACTCCGTTAATCAACTCCCTAGTAATTAAACACTCATCAAAATATTCCTCACCTTTATTAAAATCACTCCATGGTCGAAATAAAAATCAGTTTTTCTGTAGATGTGTTTCACCGGAAAAAAAAAAAAAATCGTCCCTCGCTCTGTGGATTCCGTCCGACTGTCTTGGGTTCCCGGACTATACCGTGTACTTGCTGTGGCTTAGATGCAGGTCAGATTTTTCAGATATTATAGCATTCTTTATAACTAGCTTTTTCTATGTATTTCTTACATCAAAACCAACACTACCACTGAACTCTTTTGAATGCTGATCTCAAATTGTAAATCAAACTCACAAAGCTGTATTTATCCCACCAAGACGGCTAAACGATTTTCTTATAATTAAAATTCCCTAGTAATTAAACACTCGTCAAAATATTCCTCACCTTTATTAAAATCACTCCACGGTCGAAATAAAAATCAGTTTTTCTATAGATGTGTTTCACCAGAAAAAAAAAAAATCGTCCCTCGCTCTGTGGATTCCAGGACGCACGGGAATACGCCGTGTACTTGCTGTGGCTTAGCTGCGGGTCAAACATTTCAGATATTAACCTAGCTTTTTCTTACATCAAAGCCAACACTAGCACTGAACTCTTTTGAATGTAGATTTCAAATTGTAAATCAACTCACAGAGTTGTATTTATTCCTTAGTAATTAAAACCCTTTGCTATTCATTTAGCCAGGACGACTAAACGATTCCTTTATAATTAAAATTCCCTGCTATTAAACTCCCTAGTAATTAAACACTCATCAAAATTCCCTTACCTTTATTTAAAAAAAAAAAACAGTTTTCTGTAGAGGCGTTTTATCGAAAAAAAAAAAAAAACTTCTCCTCGGCAACGAGAGTCGAACGCGCTACCCAAGCTTCACTCTGTGAACTCCTAACAAGAACCAACCTGCAATGGAAAAGGCATTCCTGAAGTCGTACGTGGAGTCATGCCCACACGTGTCCGTTTACCGGTCAGGTAGCAACGAAACATCTCCTGACACAATCGCCCTGGGAGGTTGAGTGTCCAGCGCTCAGTGTGGTGACTCATACGATGTTGTTCTCTGAGGGTAGGTGACGTCACAACACGGGGAAAGTAACGTGGAGTGACCAGCGAGTGACACGTATCAGAAGACTGAGCACTGGGGATGTTTAACCTTCAGTATAATTTTACACAGTGTGTTAGGATTAACAACTCTTATAGCATAGTTATTGCGGGTAGGCTCCCTCTCCCACTTTTAAAATTTAGATCTTACACCGACAGTCTTTTCATATACGTATTTTTATAACCATTTTAAAACCAACACTTATTTCTTTTATCCCTAGCGATTACTGGTTGTTGCATTTTTTATTAGAAGAAACCCTACCCCTGCAGTAACAGCCCCCGCAGAAAATAAAAAAATGCTATCGGGCGAAAAATTAATAAAATCTGATTTTATTCGTCGTGATGAAAAATATTGATGGGGTAATAGGTTCGACTTAAAAGACTTCGTGTTCGGATCCTCACCACGGACAACCTCTCGCTGAAGGACGGTTAAACCCTACGAAATTATTCCAAACTGGGAATCACAAGGTTTTTATTGACGAATGAATCTTGGACCTGTACTGCTTCCGTACATCGTGAAAACCCACTCACAGCCTTGATCCGTGTTCCCAATTTCCTTTACTAAGTCACTTCAAAAAACATTGTGATTGCAAAAGTATGACTAATAGTTTTATTACGCCACGTTTTAAAAATACTTATTACTGCTGTATCCGCGGTACGGGAGAGTAACACTGTTCGAAGAAAAATCAGGTAAAACAGTTTTAAAAAAAAAATCGTTTTCTCCGTCGTTTGCGTATGTCTCATCACGCTGGTGAAACCGGGTGAAAAAATATTTTTTTTTTTTTGTACGAGGTAGAATGTTAAAAGTACGTCGCGTGCAAAAACTTTAGTTCCATCACGAATGCACATTAATAGAGTAGGGAGGTCGTAGTTTAATACTTCAGCTATAAAAAAATAATACAATGTCTCACACACACCTCTCAACTTGTCTACACTAATCCGCTGAAATTTCATTTGCAACGGAGGCTGATACTTCGAATCCGCTATATGTTCCGGAGCTGCAGTGGAATGCATGGCCCCTGCTGAATGCTACGCTATCAGAAGTCCATGTGGCTGTCACGTTCTCCAAGCGCTCAGAATATTACTATACTTATAACTGATCTAAAGTCCGTTTTAATCAATACTTATTTCTTTCAACTCTGCGACTATTGGGCCGGCACATTTTCACTAGAAGGACCGCCTCACAGTGGCAATCCCGCAGAAAAAATTAATAAAAGGAAAAAATCTGATTTTATTCCTCCTGATGAAAAATATTGAAGGTAATAGGGTCGACCTAAAAGGCCCGTGTTCGGATCCTTGCCCCGAATGGTTTTTAACAAAAGTCCTACGAAATTAAAAACTATCCCGTTACACGACGGCGTTGTTTAAAAATACTTATTACGATTGTATCCTCAGCAAATTCTTTCCTAGGAAGTAACGCTACTCGATGCAGTCCCAGTTACATGCTTTTACCGGGTAAAGACTGTGCGCCAGAATGTTAAAAGTAGAATTCATACGTTTCCGTAAAAAAAAAAAAAAAAAAAAACTTTAGTTCCTGCTGAAAGGAGTATGGTTCGATTCAGGAAGAATAGGATTTGACCTCGTGCATTAGAAAAGGGAACAAATCCGTCCCTGGTGTCATTTGTTAGGTGGTAGTATTAGTATCCTTATACAAGCTCACTTCAAATTTTCATATGACATTCTGGGGTTGAGTTTCAACCTTTTTATTTTTTCCAACCGCGATAATGCGCAGTTTTCTGCGGAACGCGAGCGACTTCGACGCCAAGGACGACCCGCACTAAACGATACGACCGTGCACTAGAAAACCGTGAACGGACTTGTGTGAAACGTAATGTACAGAGCTTGACAACAGTAATATAGACTTGGATCCTCGCTCACTATACTATCATAACCCTCGAGAAATTATCAAATATGAATAGACCTCTGTAAAGTTCCGACTCCACAATCTTCTGAGTTCATTCCCCGGTCGATGCGATCAGGATCACAAGGGATGTTTTACACATTCAACGACTTTTTCTGACATTCGCTAATCAAAGTGTCTATCTACACATCAGACTTGTCATTACATCGACAAACTACCTGTCCATAGGCTGAGTAAGCATTTAGAATGAAAGATTGAGTCTGCTTCACGACACAGATTCGTAAAACGCTCATTAATTATTTTGTGAGAGAAAGCATGCATAAAGTTCAAACACTAATACATCTTCCCTTTCTAATAAACCATACGATCAAAGTAGATAAATTGCAAGCATCATCGGATCTGATTCCGTATATCTGCTTATGACGAAAATCTCACAATAACCTATTCAGTACTTTAACCCCCCGATACAATATGTGACTAGGTCGTTTAACTAAATTACGTGCATAAACGAAAATGTAAAGGGATATCTGTAAATTCGCACAACGGGATAGGTGAATATTTTCACAATTCTTTTGAAGGCAGAATAACTGTGACGAGAGAGAAAGTATAAAAATGCAGTGGGATGGCTGTAAAAACAACAGATTACAGCGCAAATACTGTAAGATAGAAAAAACGACTATTAACAAGTGTCATATAAGGAGCGACCGATAAAAGTCACACCGTAGCAGAAGGAGTAATACAGGAAAAATCATAAAATATTAACCCCCCCCCCTCCCCCACGCTGGTAAATCACTGTCCATTGCGTACACACGGATGAATATCACAAAAATACTTTGCATATAGTAAAGAACCACCGAAGTTTGGAAATTTAAAATCTGAAAACTCACTTTTTATAGTATTTCCGTGAAAAGTCACCCCCCAGAAACGAGATCTAGCTCTGTCGCCAGTTATTCCAGCGTACTATCTCTTTTCAGCACGTTTGAATAAGTGCATGTGAAGGTGGCTAGCTGCAGACACAAGCTTTTCGACAAAGATAGGATGTTTCACTACAATCTAACACGGAGATGTCTGTTAAGTTATTTTTTCCTCCTATTTCTACACTAGTGTCGAAGTCTTAGAACAAGTGGTTCGGGTTAGCACACGTTTTTGATATTATCTTGTTTGGCAATCTGAAAGAACACTGTCTGTGGAACATTACCCCCCTGCAAGCTAGTACTAATTACTTTACGATTCTGAGGGACGAAGGTTGAAATCGTTGGCAGATATTTTTCAGAAATATGTAATCAACCATAGTGTTCGGATATTTGATCCATAGTAAGACATGAACGATGTTTACCTGTCATCAGCGACCCCTTCTACGGATCGTATGAGAGGTAATTGTTACGACAATTAGCTACGTGAAGTCGTGTTTATTTTTAAAAGCAAAGACACACTAATTACCGACTAGCTAGAGAACGATATATTAACCTACTAAAGTTTGATTTTAACGATCAGATAGTGTATATATCATCACTTTTTTAGTTCATAATAATATTCCAACTTTTAAAGGAAATATTGTCTCGTTATAAGCGATTATATACAAAGAAATACACACTCTATACTTTAAATCTATAGAGACAACGATCACTATCCCAGGAACACATCTGTGAAATATCACCACATTTTTGTTTTTAACGTACGGTTGAATCGTTCTACGATGCTAGCTTTGGTTTCCCATCCCTTTCTTTTACACCCACCCGATATAAAACATTCGACCCAACATAGCTTGCTAGCTGTGAGAGGTCTTGATACAGAGAACAATATTAACACTTCTAAGGCTGACCTTAAAATCCCCGTTAACTATACAAAAGAAATCACATTGACAAAAATATCAGAGACATTCATATTTATTTACATTAAGGTCACATTAATATTTAGTTCGTACATACCAGTTCACCGTGCACCTCTTTTAGTACTGTTGCAAAGTTCAATTTAGACATAAACGCGACATTAGCAGGACGTAGTTCGATACATGATTCTTCCACAAAACTTACGGCAATATCAGTTAGATTAACGTTTCTTACCACTTCGGGGAAATAATCGTAAGCTGATTCAGCGTTTATGGTGAGGCACGAATGGCGAAGTTGACTCGGATGATCCACTTCACACCCGAAACAGTTCTTACGTAGCAGCGTAAACAGTTCTTTTCGGAGATCTGTTTTCAAAGTCCGCTTTAAACAGTCCATAAGCTTTACGAAATCACTGCTGTCTTGTTCAAGGGGTCGATCGTTAGATGGTGGGCTTCGAGGAAGATTTGCCGCTAATTCTACCTTCCGCACTGCATTCCAAAATTTACCGTTTTCAAACTTCACTGTAGGTGATTGGATCGCATAAATCTGTCAACCGATGCCACTGTTCGACGCTGAGCCGAACCGATGACGAAAATACAAGTCCTCCGTCACGGGGGATGCTTTTTTTAATGACCACGCCGTGTCCACCTTTGAGCACGACGAGGCAAACCATAGCGTCCAGTTCATACTCGCCGTATTCGACATCTTCGAACGCTTCGACGATTGTAGACGCATACGAAACCAGTCCATGCCACTGCTCTTCAGACAGCATCACACCGTCCTTTGTAGGATATAGTTTTAACGAGTCATCACTCTGGAACACACGTATGTGCACTTTAGGATATGACCGATATTCACAAACGCTCGCAAACAAATCCGATCCGAGTTGAAACATATGGCTATCATCATCTCTAACAGCAAGTCGCTTCGCAGGAAGATCACCATCGGTCAGGGAACGTTTAGCACAAGCCATAGCAAGTCGATACTGGAAAAAATAATGCCTTACAGCCCGTCGAAGGGTAATACTTATACCTTAAACCTGTGACGTGTCCCTGTAACTCCATCCCATTGGTCGAGATCTGGTAGATTTGCCATCTCTTAGTAAACATGATGACGTCTACAAATATTTACGAGCCTGTATAGACGTGCTTTCGAAATATGCATGTGGTGCTCCTTTAAAACGGAAATCGTGGGAGCTTTTGATCACAAAAACCTTTCAGAATATCTCTGAAATTACAAACAGATAAGGGGGGTTGAATTCATTAACAGAGTATTTCAAAAGTATCTTAAAAACACACTCATAATGAAACCAAAGCTAGCATCGTAGAACGATTCAACCGTACGTTAAAAACAAAAACGTGGTGATATTTCACAGGTGTGTTCCATGGAGGCGCCACTGAGGGGGAAAGGGGGGTGTTTTAATAAGGGGAGTGGCCTGTTACGTAATGATTACGTAATGAATACGTAACAGGCCACTCCCCTTATTAAAACACCCCCTTTCCCCCTCAGTGGCGCCTCCATGGAACACACCTGTGAAATATCACCACGTTTTTGTTTTTAACGTACGGTTGAATCGTTCTACGATGCTAGCTTTGGTTTCATTATGAGTGTGTTTTTAAGATACTTTTGAAATACTCTGTTAATGAATTCAACCCCCCTTATCTGTTTGTAATTTCAGAGATATTCTGAAAGGTTTTTGTGATCAAAAGCTCCCACGATTTCCGTTTTAAAGGAGCACCACATGCATATTTCGAAAGCACGTCTATACAGGCTCGTAAATATTTGTAGACGTCATCATGTTTACTAAGAGATGGCAAATCTACCAGATCTCGACCAATGGGATGGAGTTACAGGGACACGTCACAGGTTTAAGGTATAAGTATTACCCTTCGACGGGCTGTAAGGCATTATTTTTTCCAGTATCGACTTGCTATGGCTTGTGCTAAACGTTCCCTGACCGATGGTGATCTTCCTGCGAAGCGACTTGCTGTTAGAGATGATGATAGCCATATGTTTCAACTCGGATCGGATTTGTTTGCGAGCGTTTGTGAATATCGGTCATATCCTAAAGTGCACATACGTGTGTTCCAGAGTGATGACTCGTTAAAACTATATCCTACAAAGGACGGTGTGATGCTGTCTGAAGAGCAGTGGCATGGACTGGTTTCGTATGCGTCTACAATCGTCGAAGCGTTCGAAGATGTCGAATACGGCGAGTATGAACTGGACGCTATGGTTTGCCTCGTCGTGCTCAAAGGTGGACACGGCGTGGTCATTAAAAAAAGCATCCCCCGTGACGGAGGACTTGTATTTTCGTCATCGGTTCGGCTCAGCGTCGAACAGTGGCATCGGTTGACAGATTTATGCGATCCAATCACCTACAGTGAAGTTTGAAAACGGTAAATTTTGGAATGCAGTGCGGAAGGTAGAATTAGCGGCAAATCTTCCTCGAAGCCCACCATCTAACGATCGACCCCTTGAACAAGACAGCAGTGATTTCGTAAAGCTTATGGACTGTTTAAAGCGGACTTTGAAAACAGATCTCCGAAAAGAACTGTTTACGCTGCTACGTAAGAACTGTTTCGGGTGTGAAGTGGATCATCCGAGTCAACTTCGCCATTCGTGCCTCACCATAAACGCTGAATCAGCTTACGATTATTTCCCCGAAGTGGTAAGAAACGTTAATCTAACTGATATTGCCGTAAGTTTTGTGGAAGAATCATGTATCGAACTACGTCCTGCTAATGTCGCGTTTATGTCTAAATTGAACTTTGCAACAGTACTAAAAGAGGTGCACGGTGAACTGGTATGTACGAACTAAATATTAATGTGACCTTAATGTAAATAAATATGAATGTCTCTGATATTTTTGTCAATGTGATTTCTTTTGTATAGTTAACGGGGATTTTAAGGTCAGCCTTAGAAGTGTTAATATTGTTCTCTGTATCAAGACCTCTCACAGCTAGCAAGCTATGTTGGGTCGAATGTTTTATATCGGGTGGGTGTAAAAGAAAGGGATGGGAAACCAAAGCTAGCATCGTAGAACGATTCAACCGTACGTTAAAAACAAAAATGTGGTGATATTTCACAGATGTGTTCCTGGGATAGTGATCGTTGTCTCTATAGATTTAAAGTATAGAGTGTGTATTTCTTTGTATATAATCGCTTATAACGAGACAATATTTCCTTTAAAAGTTGGAATATTATTATGAACTAAAAAAGTGATGATATATACACTATCTGATCGTTAAAATCAAACTTTAGTAGGTTAATATATCGTTCTCTAGCTAGTCGGTAATTAGTGTGTCTTTGCTTTTAAAAATAAACACGACTTCACGTAGCTAATTGTCGTAACAATTACCTCTCATACGATCCGTAGAAGGGGTCGCTGATGACAGGTAAACATCGTTCATGTCTTACTATGGATCAAATATCCGAACACTATGGTTGATTACATATTTCTGAAAAATATCTGCCAACGATTTCAACCTTCGTCCCTCAGAATCGTAAAGTAATTAGTACTAGCTTGCAGGGGGGTAATGTTCCACAGACAGTGTTCTTTCAGATTGCCAAACAAGATAATATCAAAAACGTGTGCTAACCCGAACCACTTGTTCTAAGACTTCGACACTAGTGTAGAAATAGGAGGAAAAAATAACTTAACAGACATCTCCGTGTTAGATTGTAGTGAAACATCCTATCTTTGTCGAAAAGCTTGTGTCTGCAGCTAGCCACCTTCACATGCACTTATTCAAACGTGCTGAAAAGAGATAGTACGCTGGAATAACTGGCGACAGAGCTAGATCTCGTTTCTGGGGGGTGACTTTTCACGGAAATACTATAAAAAGTGAGTTTTCAGATTTTAAATTTCCAAACTTCGGTGGTTCTTTACTATATGCAAAGTATTTTTGTGATATTCATCCGTGTGTACGCAATGGACAGTGATTTACCAGCGTGGGGGAGGGGGGGGGGTTAATATTTTATGATTTTTCCTGTATTACTCCTTCTGCTACGGTGTGACTTTTATCGGTCGCTCCTTATATGACACTTGTTAATAGTCGTTTTTTCTATCTTACAGTATTTGCGCTGTAATCTGTTGTTTTTACAGCCATCCCACTGCATTTTTATACTTTCTCTCTCGTCACAGTTATTCTGCCTTCAAAAGAATTGTGAAAATATTCACCTATCCCGTTGTGCGAATTTACAGATATCCCTTTACATTTTCGTTTATGCACGTAATTTAGTTAAACGACCTAGTCACATATTGTATCGGGGGGTTAAAGTACTGAATAGGTTATTGTGAGATTTTCGTCATAAGCAGATATACGGAATCAGATCCGATGATGCTTGCAATTTATCTACTTTGATCGTATGGTTTATTAGAAAGGGAAGATGTATTAGTGTTTGAACTTTATGCATGCTTTCTCTCACAAAATAATTAATGAGCGTTTTACGAATCTGTGTCGTGAAGCAGACTCAATCTTTCATTCTAAATGCTTACTCAGCCTATGGACAGGTAGTTTGTCGATGTAATGACAAGTCTGATGTGTAGATAGACACTTTGATTAGCGAATGTCAGAAAAAGTCGTTGAATGTGTAAAACATCCCTTGTGATCCTGATCGCATCGACCGGGGAATGAACTCAGAAGATTGTGGAGTCGGAACTTTACAGAGGTCTATTCATATTTGATAATTTCTCGAGGGTTATGATAGTATAGTGAGCGAGGATCCAAGTCTATATTACTGTTGTCAAGCTCTGTACATTACGTTTCACACAAGTCCGTTCACGGTTTTCTAGTGCACGGTCGTATCGTTTAGTGCGGGTCGTCCTTGGCGTCGAAGTCGCTCGCGTTCCGCAGAAAACTGCGCATTATCGCGGTTGGAAAAAATAAAAAGGTTGAAACTCAACCCCAGAATGTCATATGAAAATTTGAAGTGAGCTTGTATAAGGATACTAATACTACCACCTAACAAATGACACCAGGGACGGATTTGTTCCCTTTTCTAATGCACGAGGTCAAATCCTATTCTTCCTGAATCGAACCATACTCCTTTCAGCAGGAACTAAAGTTTTTTTTTTTTTTTTACGGAAACGTATGAATTCTACTTTTAACATTCTGGCGCACAGTCTTTACCCGGTAAAAGCATGTAACTGGGACTGCATCGAGTAGCGTTACTTCCTAGGAAAGAATTTGCTGAGGATACAATCGTAATAAGTATTTTTAAACAACGCCGTCGTGTAACGGGATAGTTTTTAATTTCGTAGGACTTTTGTTAAAAACCATTCGGGGCAAGGATCCGAACACGGGCCTTTTAGGTCGACCCTATTACCTTCAATATTTTTCATCAGGAGGAATAAAATCAGATTTTTTCCTTTTATTAATTTTTTCTGCGGGATTGCCACTGTGAGGCGGTCCTTCTAGTGAAAATGTGCCGGCCCAATAGTCGCAGAGTTGAAAGAAATAAGTATTGATTAAAACGGACTTTAGATCAGTTATAAGTATAGTAATATTCTGAGCGCTTGGAGAACGTGACAGCCACATGGACTTCTGATAGCGTAGCATTCAGCAGGGGCCATGCATTCCACTGCAGCTCCGGAACATATAGCGGATTCGAAGTATCAGCCTCCGTTGCAAATGAAATTTCAGCGGATTAGTGTAGACAAGTTGAGAGGTGTGTGTGAGACATTGTATTATTTTTTTATAGCTGAAGTATTAAACTACGACCTCCCTACTCTATTAATGTGCATTCGTGATGGAACTAAAGTTTTTGCACGCGACGTACTTTTAACATTCTACCTCGTACAAAAAAAAAAAATATTTTTTCACCCGGTTTCACCAGCGTGATGAGACATACGCAAACGACGGAGAAAACGATTTTTTTTTTAAAACTGTTTTACCTGATTTTTCTTCGAACAGTGTTACTCTCCCGTACCGCGGATACAGCAGTAATAAGTATTTTTAAAACGTGGCGTAATAAAACTATTAGTCATACTTTTGCAATCACAATGTTTTTTGAAGTGACTTAGTAAAGGAAATTGGGAACACGGATCAAGGCTGTGAGTGGGTTTTCACGATGTACGGAAGCAGTACAGGTCCAAGATTCATTCGTCAATAAAAACCTTGTGATTCCCAGTTTGGAATAATTTCGTAGGGTTTAACCGTCCTTCAGCGAGAGGTTGTCCGTGGTGAGGATCCGAACACGAAGTCTTTTAAGTCGAACCTATTACCCCATCAATATTTTTCATCACAACGAATAAAATCAGATTTTATTAATTTTTCGCCCGATAGCATTTTTTTATTTTCTGCGGGGGCTGTTACTGCAGGGGTAGGGTTTCTTATAATAAAAAATGCAACAACCAGTAATCGCTAGGGATAAAAGAAATAAGTGTTGGTTTTAAAATGGTTATAAAAATACGTATATGAAAAGACTGTCGGTGTAAGATCTAAATTTTAAAAGTGGGAGAGGGAGCCTACCCGCAATAACTATGCTATAAGAGTTGTTAATCCTAACACACTGTGTAAAATTATACTGAAGGTTAAACATCCCCAGTGCTCAGTCTTCTGATACGTGTCACTCGCTGGTCACTCCACGTTACTTTCCCCGTGTTGTGACGTCACCTACCCTCAGAGAACAACATCGTATGAGTCACCACACTGAGCGCTGGACACTCAACCTCCCAGGGCGATTGTGTCAGGAGATGTTTCGTTGCTACCTGACCGGTAAACGGACACGTGTGGGCATGACTCCACGTACGACTTCAGGAATGCCTTTTCCATTGCAGGTTGGTTCTTGTTAGGAGTTCACAGAGTGAAGCTTGGGTAGCGCGTTCGACTCTCGTTGCCGAGGAGAAGTTTTTTTTTTTTTTCGATAAAACGCCTCTACAGAAAACTGTTTTTTTTTTAAATAAAGGTAAGGGAATTTTGATGAGTGTTTAATTACTAGGGAGTTTAATAGCAGGGAATTTTAATTATAAAGGAATCGTTTAGTCGTCCTGGCTAAATGAATAGCAAAGGGTTTTAATTACTAAGGAATAAATACAACTCTGTGAGTTGATTTACAATTTGAGATCTGCATTCAAAAGAGTTCAGTGCTAGTGTTGGCTTTGATGTAAGAAAAATCTAGGTTAATATCTGAAATGTTTGACCCACAGCTAAGCCACAGCAAGTACACGGCGTATTCCCGTGCGTCCTGGAATCCACAGAGCGAGGGACGATTTTTTTTTTTTTCTGGTGAAACACATCTACAGAAAAACTGATTTTTATTTCGACCGTGGAGTGATTTTAATAAAGGTGAGGAATATTTTGACGAGTGTTTAATTACTAGGGAATTTTAATTATAAGAAAATCGTTTAGCCGTCTTGGTGGGATAAATACAGCTTTGTGAGTTTGATTTACAATTTGAGATCAGCATTCAAAAGAGTTCAGTGGTAGTGTTGGTTTTGATGTAAGAAATACATAGAAAAAGCTAGTTATAAAGAATGCTATAATATCTGAAAAATCTGACCTGCATCTAAGCCATAGCAAGTACACGGTATAGTCCGGGAACCCAAGACAGTCGGACGGAATCCACAGAGCGAGGGACGATTTTTTTTTTTTTTCCGGTGAAACACATCTACAGAAAAACTGATTTTTATTTCGACCATGGAGTGATTTTAATAAAGGTGAGGAATATTTTGATGAGTGTTTAATTACTAGGGAGTTGATTAACGGAGTTTGAAAATTTTTCCACTGCAGACATGTGTTCTAAAAGCAGATTTAACATGCCATCCCTACGAATAATTTAAACCATTATTAATTTCACCCTATGGTATTTTCTATGGAAGCAGTAAGAGTAAAATGAGTTTCAACTGTAGGATGATTTTTAATAGAGGTAAGGGAATTTGATGAGTGTTTAATTACTAGGGAATTTTGTATCATTCCTTTCTGTACAATTATTCTAAGACCAGTCAATCGTTCCATGCAATTATTCTGAGACTTGCATCAGCCGAGTGAAGGAGTGGGGCCTTAAAATGGTCAACCAGAGGGTTTTTCATAAGGGGGAGGGCTTAAAATATAGGTCAACCATTGGGACAAAATAAAGAAAAATCGGGAATTAGAGTTAAAATAAGGAGGTTTTTCCGAAAATAGTACTCTTCATTGTCAACAGAAGGCATCAGGGTTTTTTCATAAGGGGGAAGAAATTTTTAATAGGGGGGAGTAATTTTTAATAGGAGGGGGAAATCATATAATTAAAATAAGGGTTTTTGGAGAATTAGTGTTCCTCACAGGCACCAGATGGCGCCAGGGGTTTTTTCATAAGGGGGGAGGAATTTTTTTATAAAGGGGGAAATCAAAAATCGAAGAATTGGAATAAAAATAGGGGTTTTTTGGGAAAATAGTACTTCTCACTGTCAACAGATGGCGCCACTGAGGGGGGGAGGGGGGTTTAATAAAGGGGAGGAATTATTAATAAAGGGGCGTGGCCCGTTTCGTAATGATTATGTAATGATTACGCCATGTTGCGTCATAGGGGGCGTGGTCGGTGACGTCATAGGGGGGGAAAGCACTAGTGGGGGATTCCCCGGGTGTGACGATACTACTTAGAGGTTTGGCATCTCAAAATTGGATGCCATGTTTTGTCGTCGCTCGGATTGTCTAGCTTGCATACCTGAATGGTATTACACGAATACTTATGGATTCATGAAAAGGTAGGGTAATATTTGATAGAGATTTCAGTGTTCATGATTGGAATCACTTTAGAAAACGGCTAAAAAACGGAAAAGTAAATTTTACGGCTTTTTTGTTTTCTTTAAAAAAAAGATATGATTTCGTTTTGTTATCTTGTCCGTCTGTAGACATCGAACTTTTTTGTTTAAACAGAAAAATAAAAAATTCTTTTGTGTTAGATAGGAATTAATATATTACGATTTGCATTTTTCGAATCTCCCAAAAGTTATAACTGCGCCCTCTAACGGTGGAAAAATTTGAATATTCCAAAGGATGTAGTTATGTTAGAAGTTTAAAATTTTGGTGTTGAAATGTCAAGTTTACGAAGTTGTCATTGGCAACAATCACTTGATCCTTTAGACCCAGGGGGGAGGTGAATGTAACTTTTTTTGCTTTAACAGAAAACTGTATGTTTTTAGAGAAAAATTAAAAATTATTTTTAGGTTGGTCAGGTATTGATGAAATATTACAATTTGCATTTTGCGAATTTCCCAAAAGCTAAAACTACGCCCTCTAACGGTGGAAAAAAAATCGAAACTACCAAAAATTTAAAACGAGTATTGCAAACAATGTAGTTATGCTATAAATTTGAAATTTTGGTCGTGGAATGTGACAGTCTTGAAAATTCCATTGACAACAATGAGTTTACCCTAAGCCCAAGGTAGGGAAGAAACGGAACGGTTTTGTTTTAAGAGATAATTGGAAATCTTTTTTTTTTGTTCGTTACTAATGAAATGTAATTCGCATTTTCAAAGGTAGTTTTAATTAAAGTCATTAGAGATCACTAAATATCGGAACTTCAAAACTTTTAACGGATGTTTCAAGTGATCTCTTTATGGTAGAGATTTCGGTAAAATAAACAATTAATATTTTATTAGTACCTGTAATGTGCAAGAAAAGTTTTTCATTTATCTCTTAAAGCAGAAAAGTTGCATTTTACCAATGGGACAAATCATTACTATTAGGGTAAACCACTTGATCAATACACTCTATGAACAAAAACTTAAGTTTCTAGCAAAAATAGATCGTTTGCAATATTTATTTAAAGATTTGGTATTTTCCAGCTTCTTCCGCCGCTAGAGGTCGCCTTTCGAGTTTTTATTTACCGTCTTTAGCACTCTCTAACACTAGAAATTGCGGTTGATGGGGATTCGAAAAACGTAAATATAAATATTTTTGTGGAAAAAAAATTCGCAGACATACGGGATTCGAACCTGCAGCTTTCCAGAAATATGCCAGAACATTCTAACCTGTTGAACTAAAGTCGACTTTTTTCACAAAAAGCATTTACTGATTTATAGACGTTTAAACGTCTACAGGTAATGCTGATTTATTATTAAATATTGTTAAAATCATTAATATTTTGTTAGTGTCTGTAAAACAACAACAACAAAAAAAACATTGTTTCGTATATCTCTTCAAAAAGGTTTCATTTTCGCTCCCCCCCCCCCCGGCTTTTGGGTAAGATGGCAAAACCTTGTTGACGTTGTAAACCTTCTGACCATAACACTCGACTCCAAAATTTCAGATTTCCAGTGTAAATAGTTTGCTTGTAATATTCGTTTGAAATTTTAGCATTTTCCATCTTTTCCCACCGCTGGAGAGCGCTATTGGAAATTTTCAAAATTGCCAATCACAATATTTATTCGACACCTATCCAACCCAAAAAGAATTTTTCATTTAGCCCTAAAAGTAAAAAGATTGATTGTCTATTGACGGAGAGACAGGTGGAAAGATAGATGGACAGACAACAGTTAACAGAGAGACGGACAGACAGACAAACAAATACTGTCATAGGCAGACGACAAAGTGAAAACATTAGCTCGTTTTTCAAACGAACCTTAAAAGAAATTATTTGTTGGTTTTCAGTTAGCTCGTTTCACTTTGCAGCCGTTTGCCGTCTTCTGATAGAGTTTCTCAGGGAAAAATATTCATTAAATTATTTGAGTGAAATTTTTACACCCAAATGCAGCGCAGTGAGGCATTACTAAAATATAACAACTTTTATAGACGAAAATAGTTGTAGAAATATATAAAACTATAACAACTGAGAAGTTTTAACTTTGTACATACACTAACTCATAGGCTTTCGTCTCACGATACCACAAAACATGGCGTCCGTAAACCACGTGACTCAATCAACCAATGGCATTGAAGGGGCCAAGGTCCCTTTTACAAAATGGTCCAGTTTTTAAAGAAGGATGTTAGACTCAACATTCTCAAATCAATCACAAGAGCTAGCTGGGGTGCAAGTGACAGGCGATGATTACGCTTATTAAAACCATATTAAAACCATACAAACCAGAGCCATCAGACTTGCACTGGGTCTTAAAACTGGCTGCCCAAACTTGGCCACATGGGCAGAAGCCAACATGCTTCCCCTCGACAACATCAGACACAAACTCACCTGCAAACACTACGTCAAATTAAAGCATCTAAACCCCAACCACCCCACTAAAAATAGAATTGAGTCTCCTACCAACACATCTCCCACGGCACAAATCACAAAGCAGCACCCACTATATTCAACATGGAGAAAAATCAAACCTTTCAACCATAGATACACAATCCCTATTGGACTATTAAAAAACCCTCCATAAATCTCACACTACCACACATCATCCAAAAATATAAACACCTCCCACAAGAACTAAAATTTGCAGCGGAACAACTCATCACAAACATTCCTACCACAGACCTCATTATATTTACAGATGGCTACAACAGCCCACACACAAATGGTTCTGCTGCCTTCCACTCTACCCAACCAATTTTCTCACATATAATCAAAATGAACCATGCAGAAAACAGTACTGCTACAAAGCTAGCTGCAATACATATGGCTTTGGAATTGTCCTCCACACAAAATACACACAGCATACATATTATCACTGACTCAAAATCTGCCTTACACAGCATCAACAAAAATTACATACAACCTATCACAAAATTACTCTCTTTTCCATATTCACAGAAATTCACACAATATAATTGCCACTCACAAAACACTAACATTCCACTGGATACCCTCTCATTGTAACATAACCCATAATGACACTGCTGACCACCTTGCTAAACAAGTACATAATATCCCTACACCTAATTATCACACCCCTGAGACATATAATAATCACCTAATAGTAATCAACAAATTCTTTCACTCCACATGGACACAAAACTGTATCCAATACGGTCATCCATACGGTCCCAACGGGTCTTTGCCCCATGTCTGCGATTAGGGGGCTGTTTGATATTGTCGGCATTCACTCTCTCAATAAACATAGTTTCTTTAAACATCCCACTAACCATTTTCTCTCCATAGGTAGTTGGAATGTGAGGACTCTACACAGAGCTTTTTCTCTTGATGTCCTTACACAAGAATTCCACCATTATAATTTAGATATTCTCGGCTTGCAAGAGACCAGATGGACAGATAAAGGTCAGATTCTTAAAAATAATCTTAAATTTCTGTTTTCAGGGAGGGACGAAAATAAGCATCACCAAGGCGTAGGTCTGTTTCTCAGCACACAAGTCAGTGATACTCTTCTAGTATATGAGTGCATTAATGAAAGGTTTCTTACAGTAAAATTTCAGACAAGCGTTAAAGACTTGAATGTTATCTGCTGTTAGACCCCCACTTAGGATGCCGATGAGGATGAGAAGGATAGGTTTTACGGACAATTTCAGGATATTTTAAATTCTGTCAAGAAAGGAGATATTACCCTTGTTCTATGTGACTTCAATGCCAAAGTTGGTACTGACTCTGACCTTTCTTTGGGGAGGAGTAATAGGCCCTTTTGGTATTGGTAGCTGCAATGGCAATGGGCAATGTCTCCTACAGGTAAGTAAACTCAATGGATTCAGAATAACTAACACTTATTACACACACCCCGATATACATAAGTACACATGGGTTTCGCCTGATGGACTGCATAAGAATATGATTGATTATATATTAATTAACAGCAAATGGGGTAGTTCTGTTAGGAATACCAGGTCATATAGCGGAGCTAAAATTGGAACTGACCATTACCTTGTTAAAAGTGTGTTGCAACTTAAACTTAAAAAGTGTTGTGCTAGGGTTAAAAAATTTACTTTTAATACTGAAGCTCTGAATGACCTAGTTATAGCCAAATCTTACCATGATAGGTTACTTAGTCGTCATGACAGTCGTAGTTTGCTCACTACTGAAGCTGAGGAAGAATGGGGCCATTTCAAACAAGTTTTTTTGGAAACAAACAGTACTCGTTTAGGAAAAAAGGAGCAGAGGAGACAGAATTATTTAAGTGATTATTTATTAAGGCACTTGAGCTTATTTCAGAAAGAAAGAACTGCAGGAATGTTCTTAATCAATACCGTACTAGTCCTAATAGAAAGCATTACAGAGAACTTAATAAACGTGTAAAAGATCAGTTAGTTGCTGATGAGAATCTTTGGCTTGATGGCTTGGCTGACAAAGCCGAGGAAGCAGTTAGACAGCACAACAGCAGAGAGCTGTACCAGATAGTTAATGTTTTGTGTGGTAGAAAACGGACAGGTATAAAGGGATTGAGGGATAAACAAGGTAAGGTTATAGAAGGTGAGGATTCTGTCATGGCTAGGTGGGCTTAGCATTTCAGTGATTTTCTAAACCAATGTGGTTAGTTCTACTCCTATTGTTTGTAATGATGACAGTTGTATTACTGGCTTTGTGTTGGCCCTATAACACAGTCTGAAGTTATTTTGGCTGTTTCTAAACTTAAACTACCTAAATCCCTAGGGGTAGATGAAATTGCTACTGAAATGCTTAGAGCTGGAAATGTTTTCGTTACCTCATGGATGACTGAAAGTTTAAATATCTTTTATGTTAAAGGCATGGTCCTAAAGATTTTACAAGAACTATTATTATCCCTATTTTTAAAAAAAAGGTGATTACAGTTCTTGTGATAACTATAGAGGTATCAACTATTTTCTGTTCCAGGTAAAGTTCTTTGCATGATTCTGCGTAATAGAATTAAGAATCTGGTTGACAGGCAATTGCGTGATGAGCAATCTGGATTCAGAAGTGGTAGGGAATGGGTAGATCAAATATTTTAACTCATGCAGATTCTTGAGAAATGTTTAGAGTTTCAGAAACCTTTGGTTGCTAGCTTTGTTGATTTCAAAAAGGCTTTTGACTCTGTTGATCGTCATAATTTGTGGTTGATTGTGAGATCATATGGTATACCAGACAAGTTAGTTAACATAATGAAAGCTCTCTATAATAACACTGAGTCGTGTGTGAGAGTTGGTAAGGCTTGTAGCAATTGGTTTAGTACATTCCATGATGATGCTTAATAGAATTAAGAATGTGGTTGACAGTCAATTGCGTGATGAACAATATGGATTCAGAAGTGGTAGGAGATTTGTGGATCAGATATTTTCACTTAGGCAGATTCTTGAGAAATGTTTAGAGTTTCAGAAACCATTCGTTGCTAGCTTTGTTGATTTCAAAAAAGCTTTCTACTCTGTTGATCGTCATAATTTGTGGTTGATTGTGAAATCATATGGTATACCAGACAAGTTAGTTAACATAATGAAAGCTCTCTATAATAACACTGAGTCGTGTGTGAGAGTTGGTAAGGCTTGTAGCAATTGGTTTAGCATTACTTCTGGTGTTCGACAAGGGTGCATTTTGTCTCCTTTTCTCTTTAGTTTGGTTTTTGATTATGTTATACGAAATTCACTCCAAGGGAAAGATTTTGGCCTTAAATGGACTGGAGATACGAAAATTTCTGATTTAGATTATGCTGATGATTTAGCTCTTTTGGCAAATGATGTTGACGAGATGAACTCTTTCAATAAGGCTGTTGATGAAATTGGTAGTAGAGTAGGTTTGGTTATAAACAAAGAGAAAACTAAAGTGATGAAAATTGTTCAGGCAAGCTGTGATTCAGTTAATCTGAATGGTTGCAGTCTCCTTGAGTATAAATGGTGCTGTCTCAGTCACGTCTCAGGAAGAAGATTTATAAGGTCATATTCTGAAAGAATTCATTGTTCGACACGTGGTGCAATGATAGCGCGCTCTGGCATGAATCTGGAGAGATGCGGGTTTGATTCCCGCCTTGGCGGCGATGAATTTTTGTCATAATCTATTACTTAATGTTTGCACAGTATTCCCTGTTAAGATAGACATCATTCACTTTGGATTGATTTTTAATTATATCTTAATCAAAATCAATAATCATTGCTCAAGAAAAAAAATAGTAAAGTCAAAATATTCATATTGCAGTTTATTTCCAAAAAATTCATGACTCGCCATATAAACTGATGAATGCTGAATAGTCTGAGCAAATAAAAGCTCATTTGAACATCTCCAAAACTGACAAACTTCTCAGCTAACATCATTCTCTCTCACTAACATTTTCTCATTTTGACTATCTCCACTATCATTACTGACTCTGTGACCTAACATCACTTAGTATACATGTGGCGTGTGTTGCATGCTGGGAAAATCATTTGCATAATCTGATCACACGCTCGCACTAGCTATGATGCAACAGGGTCATGTCCTAAACATTATGATAGCGGCTGTCAATCAAAAGTCAGTGTTGCGCATGCGCAACTCCTTTAGCAAATTATGAGGAAAAATGGTGGCCAACTGAAAATAATCCCTAAATGATAAATATAATGTAAATGAAGTAAAACTGACTAAGGAAAAGTAAAAGTGATTGGGTGGACCATCATAGTCTACTTTGAGCAGTTCAATCACTTAAGTGCAGCACTAAAGGCCATATGCCTTGGTAAACAGAAAACAGATTTTCATCTGTTCCAATCCCTGAACAATTTCATTTCAGAAAGGAAGTTTTGGAATGATGAGGTAAATATATGCAGCACACTGCACTTTTGCTACACATGGCTACTACATTACTGCCATCTGTGTCTTGCCTGGCCATAAACTAGTAAATTGCACAAATAAGTTTATGGTGTCATTTCAGTGTGGGAAAGTGCCATTGAATGTTGGGATGAAAGAAAGAAAGAAAATGAAAAGAAAGTTTTTTGAAAATTACGTTAAGTTTTCGTTCTTAGGAAGAATCTAATCATGTCTAATCATTGTTAGTGAAACCTAATGAAATCCAATCATATTAGTCGAATTAATAGCTATAAAAATATTATATTTAATAAAAAAAAGTAAAACTATTAGTTAACAGATCGTGTTATTTCTAGACTTTTTTTTAAAGTAAGTATTTTGTTTGATACTATATTTTAAAGAAAACAGAAACTCCTTTGTTTATTAAGGCATGTAAACACAATACTAAACAAAAACGGTTTCTGCATGATTTACATGCTGGCGGCCATGTAAAAGGTGGGCATTAATGACCTTACCTTAATTTCTGACTGGGGGCGCTGTAGCACAGCGGTAACTCCCTCTATCTCGTTGGTTGACAGCATGGGTGTGATGGAAAGTTGCGGTTCATACATGGCTTTATTAATTCAGCTGTATTTGTGAAATATCTGGTATGTGAACTGTGCGTTACAATTTCCTATGTACACTTGCTTTAGTGCTAAAAATAGATATATTTTTATTAATTCGATATACGCTATTCTAAGCATGTGGACGACAGTAAAAAATGGATTTTTTTTCTTGGCAAATGTCGGTTTCAAAGAATAAAGATGGCGGCCATAGGAGGTGACGTCCTGTGTCTGGTAAATTGATAACCGGAATAATTTTGATCTTTATTTTGCATGGAAATCAATTAATGATCATATTAATTTAGAGTAATTTAACAGCCCTTTGATGTTAATTATTGTTTTATGAATTAAGATGAAACTAATACGTATAATTCAAAACATCGCACGACGCGGACTATGGCGTGCTTCATCGATTCCGCGACAGCTGACCCGACTTCATACCTCGTCAAGGTCGAGGCAATTCCTATAGAGCGGACAGAAAACCGATTTTGGCATCGTGGCGATTGATTCTAGTTCACCGTAGCGAAGAGGACTACTAGGGAAACTATCCGCCGCTTCCGAGGGAGCATGCGCAGTTCCACAGCTCCAAATATAGTCTCATTTTAAATACAACGATTAAAAATAATGTTAAATTTGATTAATAAACCATTAATGAACATTTCAATGAAGTTAATCATGAATTGATATCATGATGTGGTTGAATCGCATTAAAGAGCGTAAAATAGCAACGGTTTGTCATTTGTGACACGACGGGACCGGCATTTTAACGGTAGTGGCCTGGCTTCGGCAAGCAGCAGGGGAAGCGACCAAAGCGGCATACACGGCTTCGGCAAGCAGCAGGGGAAGCGACCAACAGCGGCATACACGCGTGGTGTGCGATATTTGAATTAATAAAACAATAATGAACACAAAAAAAAATGCAATGCAACCTAAAACAATGAATAAAAGAACAAGAACGATTGGCGACGAATATATAGATCGGAACGAAAGATCTACTTGGAAAGAAAACTGGATTCGGTCTGCTTATTCTCAGGTCTGGCTTTTTGGGCAAAAGTGCATGGTCCGAGGACCGATTTTTATTTACATATATTTGACGGTGGTCATAGTAGTTTACATCAGGTACCAGATGAATTGCTGGCATCATTTGCTAGTTTCTATTTCGATTTGGTATTTAATACAGATCCTAATAATTCATTTATTAATTAATTAATGGTACAATAATAGTTTTGTGATGTTATTATTTATTCTAATTAAACAGAAATTTTGATAATGCAAAAACATACGATGTAGGCTATGGTGTGCCTGCACCAAATGTGCTGTAAACTGTTGCTTTCCCTGCCACTTTCCTTCAGCAGCATCTACTGTTAAAAAAAAAGGTCCCCATTGTGGCACTTTTGCATGGCACAGGCTAGTCAGATCTGCCACAAGCCATCATTTTCCCAGTTCGTGCTGATAGTAGCATATACCTGTAAATTAACGATCCCAGCAATTCAGGGGTGCCTGCAGCATAGCTCAGGGGTACTGTTTTAATTACTGGTTGCATCCCCTAGGGGGAATTGGTTTTGATTTCGATTTGTGAGCATAGTGTGTTTATAAGTGCAATATAATAAGTGCAAGGCTATAGGCCATATCTTTGTTTGAAGCAATATCAGAACCAATTCTAAAGAGAAAGGACGTTGTCGTCGTCTAGGGGCTCCCTCCTTGGAGGAGGGTCTAACACTCTCTCGGACAAGTAAAATATAACTGCCTAGTGTGAACCCCAGGGTACCAGGTAGCGATGACTGATGAAGTAAGTGATGTAAATGTAATGGCCTCTCAAGAGAAGAGTGCCAGCATGAGAACAAGTGAACTGTTCAATGAATTGGACTCTATCTTGAACAGTAGTGCTAGCAAAGTAACTAAACAGTAAGGTGCTGAAATTAGAAGTCTGTTCAGTAGGCTACAAGATGTACATGAACAAGAGTTGAAAATCGGCAACCTCGAGGGCAGGTTGTCTGAAAGAGAAACAGGTGCCAAAAGTAAGGCAACAGTCACAAAAAGTTACGCAGAAGTGACAAAAAGGTCATTGATGCCAAAACCAAAGAAACGAGATCAACAACATATTATGTTGATATATCTTCAAGATGAGAATCGGAGTTCGGAAGAACTCAAGAAGGATCTGTTAAAGAATTTAGATCCAACTAAGTTAAAGATTGGCATAAAGAATGTCAAAAAGATTGGAAAAGGTGGTGTATTAATAGAAAGTACCGATGAATTCGATAAGAAGATACTGAAAAATGGAATACAAAGGAATACAGTACTAAAAGACAAATGTGCGGCAAGAGAGCCCAAAATGAAATTGCCACAAATCATAATATATGATGTTGATGGTGACTTTGAAAAGGATGCTTTAGTAGATAGAATAAAAGCACAAAACGTTGCTTTTACAGATGCCTCAATGGAGGTGAAGTTCTTGATAAAGGGTAAGAATAATAAGAAGCACTGGATAGTGCAAGTTGACTCAGAAAGCTTTAAAGTGTTTATGAAAGAGAAAAAAGTCAATGTAGGTTGGTCTCGATTAAATGTCAAAAAATACCTAAAGGTAATAAGGTGTTTTAAGTGCAATAAATTTGGTCATTTCCAGACCAAATGCACAGATCAGAATTGTGGCAAATGTGGTCAGAAAGACCACAAACATTGGGAATGTAAAGAAACAGTTTTAAAATGTGTAAACTGCAAGGCAGCTAATGACAAATACTGATTAAAGCTAGATGTCCAGCACTCAAGTCTGGACATGGACTGTTCATGTTACAGAAGAGAGCTCGAGTTATTAGTCAAGCGCGTACGATACTGAGATGCACTTGTCTAAAACAGTTCAAATAAATTTACACCATGCCAAAGCTGCAACAAATAGATTGGTCTGGTACATGGAAGAAAAAGACTTTGATATAGCATTGGTGCAAGAACCTTATGTTTATAAGGATAAAATAAGAGGTTTCCCAGCGGGCTGGAGAATCTTTGGAGCATCTCACCCACTGCCAAGAAGTGCAATTGTGATTGGAAAATGAAATATAAGTGCTACAGAAATCCACACATCTAGAAATGTAGTAGTTACGATTGAGAAAGGTGGTCGAAAGTGTGTTGATTTTGATGTACTGTCCACCAAAAGATTCGCTGGAGGATAACTTCCAAATTATCTCTAATATGGTTCAGATCTACCCTGACTGGGACATAGTCATGGGAGGGGATTTTAATCAAGCAGCAATCTCTGGGGTCCTCGGAGGGAGGACCAGAGATGGAAGGAAGTCCTGGAATTTATTAACCAAAATGGATTTTCAATCGTAAATGATCCGAATAGCGATCCAACTTTCACCAGCAGTCTAGGCACTAGCTGGATTGATGTAACTTTACATAGTCTTATCAGGACTTAGTCCTAGAATGGACAGTGGAAGATGAAATCAGTTGTAGTGATCATGCGTATATTAGTTTCTCTCTGAATCTTGTGAATACAACCACAAGTTTAAAACAAAGATATTCTATTAAGAATCTTGATTGGATAGAATTCCGAAAGGAACTTTCAGAAAAGTTCTTAACTAGGTCCTCAATAGAGGTCGAACAGCAAAAAGACAGATGAATATATAGTAAATATAACGAAATTACAGAAAATATGTAGTGATAATCAGAAGGAGAATAACCGAGAAGTGAACTCAGGTTATAGAAAAGTCCCCTGGTAGAATAAAGAATTGACTAAGCTTAGAAAGGAAGTCAAAAATAGAAGACTAAAATATCAGCGATGTTATACAGATGAAAGACAAAGAAAGAACTTAAGAGCAGAATTTAAGTTATGGGAGGCTAAATATAAAAAGGATATAAACACAGCTAAAAATAATAGCTGGAGAAAACTATGTGATGAAGTTTCACAAGAAAAACCTTTTGGTGTACATTTTAAGGTTGCAAAAGAGGCAATAAGAGGAACTTTTAAACTCTGAACAATTGTGCAAGAAGACTGTTCTCTAATGAAAAATGTGAGGGAATCCTTAAACAGTCTACTTGAATATCACTTCCCATTGGATAAAAGGAAAGAAGATAATGAATATCATAGGAATATTAGAAATAGATCAAGGAGACCTGTAAACATAGAAGATGACAGCCTATTTACTATAATAGAAGTCAAAGAAGTTCTGGAATCAATGAATAAGGGTAAAGTGCCAGGATTGGATGGGCTTTCCCTGGAAATAATACATGAACTCTTTGAGGTAAATAGAAGCTGGTTTGTAAGCATTGAGAGAGGAATTTTTCCAGATAGCTGGAAAGTAGCAGAACTTATTCTCTTTAATGAAGAAGGAAAATATAGGAAAAGTCCTTCTGCATATAGACCAATATGTTTGTTATCATCATGGAGCAAAGTGCTGGATAAACTGTTGACTAATAGATTAAGCTTCTTTCTACACAGTAATGGAAAATTGAATCCAAACCAATTTGGATTTATTCCAGGCAAAAGCACGACGATGGCTATTTCAAAGTTGATGGCTATCATAGATGAGAATAAAGTGCTAAAGATGCACACGTGTGTGATATCTCTAGATGTGAAAGGGGCATTTAATAACGTTTGGTGGCCCTTTCTACTAGATGAACTGAGAAGACATAAATGCCCAAAGAACATATTTAAAGTCTTCAGTAGCTATCTTTCAAAGAGAAGAATAATAATTAAAGATGGAGAGATAGAAATCTCCAGACAATATTACAAAGGCTATCCACAGGGGTCTAATTCAGGACCCCTGTTATGGAATATTGTAGCAGACTCTGCTTTAAATATTATAACAAAGGAAGGTACACAGATTAAAGTTTATGCTGACGATGTAATAGTTATTGTCTCGGCTTCATGGAGACATATACTGGAACAAGATTGTCGAAAAGTGTTAGCAGACCTAGAAAATTGGGCTGAAAGAATGAGGCTTGAATTTAGTCCAGAAAAGACAAACATTATAGTATTTCCCAAAGAAGGGAAAATGAAAAGGCTTCCGAATCTAAGGTTTAAAGATAGACCAGTGAAAACAGTCAAGGTTCTGAAATACCTAGGAGTGTGGCTGGACGATAAAAGAAACTGGCTATGCCATTTAAATAATGTTAAAGACAGATGTGCTAGAATATTGAATGCCCTACACAGAATGTCAACCAGGATATAGGGGCTAAAAGGAACAGTTAAGAAAGAATTATATAAGAGGGGCATTGAAAGGATAGTAACCTATGCCTGTGGGGCATGGTGGCCCCAAGGTGGGACTGTGAGAATAACACAGAAATTACAACAGATCCAAAGACTAGCCCTCTTGGGTATAACAAGATGTTTTAAAATGACATCAACATCTGTGCTTCAGGTTCTAGCAGGAACACTACCACTAGAAATGATTATAGAACAAGAAGCAGCGATATATAGAAGTTTTACACTAAAACAAAACGTAGAACTCTGGTAAAAGTTAATAGAAAGTAATCATATTGAAAACCAAATCACAAAATGGGTAATACACCCAGCTAAACAAACTCAAATAAGGTGGGACAAGATCCCGCAAGAGGATTCAAATAATGACACAAGAATATTTACAGATGGATCCAGAATGGATGAGCACACTGGAACATCATGTGCATCTATAAAGGTGCAAGTTCAATAATTCAAAATGAATATAGACTGTCAAATTCAGCTACTGTTTTTCAAGCTGAAATCTTTGCAATATTAAAAGCTGTACAATGGTTTGCTACCATCAGTTCAGATCAAGAAGTGGACTTGTACTCAGACAGTCAGTCTGCACTATATACGCTGCAGAGAATAAAACACAAAAATCCAACAGTGGATAGAATTAATAATATTTTAATAGAACTTGAAGAAGGCAGGAAGATAAACTTTCATTGGGTTAAAAGCCATCTAGGTTGTCCAGGAAACGAGCTGGCAGATGATCATGCAAAGAGAGCATGCAGAAAGATACAAGTTGATGTTGAAGTACCTATTTCTAAAGATGGTCTTAAGACACGATTAAGACAAAAAAGTATCAAGATATGGCAATCTAAATGGGAGCAAGAGGATACAATAGGAAGATACATGTACAGATTTATAAAGAAAGTATCTCTTAAAAGAATATCGACAGACTTTTACTCAAATCAAGTCTTTACAAATCATGGCAATTTCCCAAAGTATTTTAATAGGTTTGATATAAAAAAGTGCTCGTGTGTTTGTGGCTCCCGAGAAGTGGGGGCCCTTCACTACATTTTTGATTGTCCCTGGTTACTGAATATAAGGGGAAATAACTTGGTGATAATTGCTTGTGATAGATTAAATCTTCTTTGGGAATTATTGGATATCAGATCTCAAGTTAGAGACATAATGAGATATGTTTATGATAATACTCAGAACGTTATATTAATAGACTATAGGGAGGAGACTGGTTCTCCTCCTACCGCAGGAGGGGACTGAGTTCTCCTTCTGCTGTTATGAATAGATTTTATTAAAATATGATGTGTCGGTATCTCAAAGGAAAACTAGAAGAAGATCGTACATAAAGACTAATGGGAGGGGATAAGTCTCCCCTCCTACAGTGATGATGAGAAGATTACAATATCAAGAAATGTGTCATGAAGTTTGAAGTCCGAAAACTTCAAAAGTCAAGTGTTATTATATTTAAATGAAAATGTTATATATATTATTTATTATTTGTAAAGGGTACTAAGCAGTACTCTAAGTGTATATATTGTACATATGTTTTGTTAAATAAAGAGAAAGATGTAAAAGAAAAATTATGGTGTTCTTCCAGCGGACAGGGGGTTCGTTGGGGAACAAAATTTTAGAGTAGCTCCGATTAGCCTGTAGTACCGTATTTGGCGGGGCAGGCATCATTTAATATTAGAGAGTCTTACTGGTCGCTTAGGGAACTAGGGAATTTGCAATAATGTACACGACTCTGGAGCACAGAGTGTTGTTTTCACACGGTCCCTCATCACATGTCGAATTCTTGCGCCAAAGGCAAAATCTGTTCCTGCTGACTTTTCCATTGTTACCTAGCCATTTCCCTGTTAATGTATTATTTATGAACTTTAATTGGTTTGCTAATTATTTTGTGTTGTTTATTAATATCTAATAGCATTACGACATTATTGTCACTATTTATTTTGCAGTTATAGTGATTATCAGTGATGAAGCATGACTTTTGAGTAGGGGAAGCAATTACCAGAAGCAGTATTACAACTAAATCAGAACTCCACTCTGATAATTGACATTTCCAAATCACTGAACTGGAACACTGTTCTGGTATTCAGTGTTTGCGAATCACTAACTGTAATGTCATTCTGGCACTGGAGTTTTCAAATCACTGAACCAGAATGCCGTTCTGGCACTAGATGTTTCCGAATCACTGAACTATTGACAATCTGGTACTTGATGTTTCCTAATCCATGAGTTAAAATAGTTCTATACTTTTTAAATCAAATATTATTAAAAATAGTATTATGCATTGCTTCTTTTCTCTGAAAAAATGTGGGGATACTTTGGCTTTGCAACAATGTTATTTTGAGAGTCGAGGAGGTTCATAAAATCACCGAAGTGCATGAAAGAAGTTGACAATATATTTTAATATAATTTCATTTTATTTACTGGGTAGTTAGAATAAAAGTACAATTAATATTGCAAAAAAAAAAAGTTAACGAAATCACCTTCAGAAAAGACGTATAACAAACTCCAAATTTGAGTCGTGTTCTGAGGAATATCGATTTTGTTCTTTGCTTTTGGTGTTGACACTGTGCAATTGTGATCCAGCCAAAAATGGGAAGAAGAAAAATATCATGAACTGTACATTAAAAAACTTTTATTAACAAATTCTCAACTCAAAGATAATAATTAAATTTTATTTTTATACAGATGAAAATAGGTGGGGATATGGGGCATATCTGTATTCCTCAGAAAAAAAAAAGCTTTTGTATTTATATACAGGTATTGGACAGGAAAATGGAAACGGTTCCATGTTCTCTCAATAGGATATCACATTCAGAGTTCAATAACTTCAATATGATTTTAAAGAAAAATATCTAAAGATAAAGATCTTAATAAAATCTGTATGAATCTCAGATTTTGAACAATATTTGTTCAGTATTCAAAGTGTTATGAATGCTGGAATATATTTAACAGGCTAAAAAAAAATTGACCCCAAAATTTAAAACAGGTTAAGAGATCAGATATTATAGTTGACTTTAAAGGGTGCATTGCACCCATTATTGGTATCTTTTAATGTGTTAATGGAAATTTGGGGTCAACATATTTTTGTAGCCTGTTAAATATTAAAGTGTTCATAACAATCTGGATTTAGGCAGATATGATTGAGGTCTTTATCTTTAGACATATTTTATACTAAAAATCATATTGAAAAAGTTATTGAGTTCTGAATGTGATTATTTATTGATGTAACATTCCATTTTTCAGATCAGTACCTATATATATATAACTATGAGTTACCATAACAGAGGAGGGGGACTGAGCGAGCAATCTCCCTCTCATTCAGGAAATTTATTTTTAAGAAATCATTTATTCATCAACATCCCGATGGACTAATGGTTAGCTTGCTTGGCTATTGATTTTAGAAACTTGAGTTCAAGTCCTCCATAAAAAAAAAAGGATATTTTGATGACAGGCTCCTATAAGATTTATGTCTGCGAAAAAAACCCTCATCTGCTTGAGGAGTGTTTTATTTATTTGTTCATCAACTTGCATTAATAAAAATAACAATTTTTGGAAAACCTAATAATTAGAGGTATAATGATGATAAACATAAAATTATAAGGAGAGACTGACTCCACACATTTAATAACTATCAAAGAGATGCTGTAAAGAAGATGCTAGAAGAAAGTGTAATATAATATGACTTATTAGTGAAATTTTCTATTATAAAACTTATTTAAGTGATTTGCTAGTTTTGACTAACACTATCTCTGTTAAGTGGTGTCGCACTGTTTGAACAACCTGTGCACCCCCTAAGAAACAAATGATGTTAAATAATTAATGCCTCCATTACCCAGACTAGCATTCTCAAGGGGGAGGGCATGGTCCTCTGCAACCCCCACTGCTAGACAGGCAAACAAAATTATTTTATAATAGTGTTGCCAATATTACATGATCAGTGAAGATCTGCTCACAAGCAAGCTGATACAATGTAAAAATGTAAAAGGAAAAAAAAATGGTAAAAAACCTCTAACATAAGACGAGCTGAGTCATGAGTCAAGCAGTAAAAAGAAAAAAAATAATGGTGTGGCAAAATAGTTCAACTGAAATAATTAATAAATCAATTAAAGCTCATAAATTAACAGTCAGTCATCACAATCAGTCATTAACAGGAAAATGACTGGGCAACAATGGAAAAATACAGTGGGAATGGAGGAATCGATTTTGGCTTTGCTGTGAGAATTCGACACGTGGTGAGGGACTGTGGTGAAAGCAGGACTGTGCTGCAGAGTCAGGTCCACTATTGCACATTTCCTAATGCACACTCTGTGACTGGTAGTTAAACCAGTTGCCCAAGCAATGCTGCAGGTTCTCCCAAAGGCTGCTGAGTGTGCATACTGCACACTAATAATATTGTAATGTTATTAATAAAGCCTTAAAGAACAACCCACATACTTAGTAAACCAGTGAAAGTATATAATGAATAAACTAACAATGAAATAGTGAAGTTATATTGAATAAGTTCAGCAGGAACTGAGGAACCGATTTTAGCTTCATGGCATTTGCGATGGAGCTTTCCCTGCTGCTGACTATGGTGGTAGAAATGCTGTAGCCCATTTCACGATTCGATGATTTCACATTAACTTTATATTTTAATTAATAAAAGAATAATTAACATCAAAGAACTGGTAATGCACCCTGATTTGATTAATAATCGAACAAGTAGTCTGATTGTTTCCTAGCGGTATAAAGATTGAAAAATAGTAGAAAAAACTTGGTTTTGTCTGCTTGACCCTACGTAGTTTGGTCACTAAGGACTTAATTTACTAGTATATGCTGCTGGCGACATGTGGAGTGACAGCTAGCGGCAGAGCTGGTGCAGGCAGTCCATAGCTGTGCATTGTGCGATGTTTTTGTATTATCCAAAATTTTGGTTTGATTATTGGAATAAAACAATAATTAGCATCACAAAAATATTAACACACCATTAATTGGTAAATGAACAACAGTTGCTGAAGTGTTGTTTTACAATTGCTAAAGTTTGTTTTAATAATGAAATTGTGAGTCACACACAAGAGATTGATGTGTGGTGAGGGATCAGAGTCGGGTCTGCTATCTTAAAAACCAATCTTGCTTTCGATGATCGTTGCAGACACGCCGCGACTCTCATGACACGAAAACATCACACGACACCATAGCCCACATCATGCGATGTTTTTGTACCCTGAGCAATGCTGAATATGAAACTACCTTCAATGAATGAAAACTATCTGAATTAGTTTTATTTTAATTAATTAAACAATAATATCAGAAAACTATCAATTCACCATACATTAATTAGTAATCAAACAAGTACAATCATTAATTGATTTCTGTGCAAAATAAAGATCGAAAAACTAGCAATCTGCCTTTTAGTGGTTAGCATAACAGGCATGTACCAAGATATTTGGTTTCGAATCTTACTCACAGCAAAACCAATTTTTTTCAGCTTATTATTTCATGAGTTCCATGTCTACATCTCCAGTATTCTTTACTACTGAATTAAGACCATAATGAAATATAAAACTATGGAAATAAAAATAAGGTAGTTCTGTAGAAATAAAAATGAAATTTTAATTATAAAAGTATAAATAAAATATTAACTGAATTGAAAAGATATCTAAATGCTTTTATTAATTTATTGGGTTGATGCAAAAATATAGGAAAAAAAGTGAACCATGCATTTCCCATTGTCAAGAAATATGCAGTGAGCTTGTAAAAATGTAAAAGATAGTGCATGCATAAGTCTGATATCTAATGATGTTCTGTATCTATGTTTGTTCCATACAGGAATTTTACAATAGTGACTCAAGATGTGTGTATTCATTCCATCATGCTGTATGAATTCTGAAATGGTGTCTTGTGTCCAAGAGTGTTTGCATAAACTGCGCAAAGCTTATGGGGACAAAGTAATCTCTAAAAGTACCTATTACTGGTGCTATGTCAAGTTCCAGTCAGGTGACTTTCAGCCCAGAAACAAACCTCAAAGTGGCCAGTGGAGTTGAATGATAACCATTTAAAGGAATGAAAATCCATATAAAAAAGGAACAAAAATCCACATTGGATATCCAGGGAAAATTCAGAGCTGCTGAACACCAATCAGTCCTCTGTCATTTGACATCTGCAAAAACTGGTTTATTTGTCAAAACCAGATACCTCAATCTCACATCAGTAGTTGTCACAGCAGAACATGGAGCTCTCTATACTGCATGTGCTTCATTGCTTGCTTGACAAAAGGCCAATGGTTTTCTTGACAGATGATTGGAGGGGATGAATTCAAAGCTGCTGGACACCATGTCCTGTTTGTGATGTTATCCATAAAAGATCATGGTGTCAAGCAGGAGTATTGTCCTAGGTTATAGCAGAACTGGAACTTTATAAGGTGCTGTTCTGTTGTTGGTGGGATTGCCAAGGTATCATCCACTATGAGCTTTTAAACTGGTCCCAAACAATCAACTTGGATATCTTGTAATGCTTCAAAAGTTTTTAAACATTTTCTCTTTGGATCTTTTGACTGATCCAAATTAAATTAAAACTCTAGAGAGCATATCAGCTGCCAGGCAATATTAACTTGCTGAATAAAGTTAAATGAGGGTTTGTTGGGTATACTGGTGTTAGTAGTCACAAAGAATTCAAGATTTTCAAATTTTAAAGTTATATCTTAATAGATTCTGAAAAAAAATTCATCGCTGCTACGGCGGGAATCGAACCTGCATCTCTCCAGATTCATGCCAGAGCGTGCTACCATTGCACCACGCGTCGGACAACGAACTCTTTCAGAATATGACTTTATAAATCTTCTTTCTGAGACGTGACTGAGACAGCGCCATCTATACTCAAGGAGATGCAACTTTTCATTGTTGCATTTAATTATCAGATGTTAATGAGAAGGTCGCTAATGCTAAGACGTTAATATATAATTAAAAATACATCCAAAGTGAATGCATAGTATTCCCTGTTAAGATAGACATCAAACATTAATTTTTGGATTCTGAAAAAAATTAATTGCCACCACGGCAGGAATTGAATGTAGTTATGGAGTTAGAAATATTTTTGTAATGACTTTAGTCGCAGAATGCCATTATCATTTTAATGTAGTCTGTGGAGTTGAGTTCTGTGAGTCAGTAGGTGTGTATGGATATAAAGAAAACCTGGTACTGCAGCATATTAATATGATTAGGTTATAGGTAGGAGTGAGTAGGTGTATTAACCTTTTAACTCCCAGGAATTTTCAGAAAAGGGTAGAGGGTTATTTGAAGACAGGAATAGCACTGTTTAGATGAATCTATTTCAGATTTCAGCCATTTTGGGTCATTATTGGTGTTAAAAGGTTAATGTACACAATTAGTTCTGATAAGTGGTTGATTTCATTCACTGATATGGTATGGGAAATTTGACATGTAATCATATATTTTCAGAATTTTTTTGAGTGTGCTGGTTGCTGCTGATCTGTTAATGGAAAATATAAGTGAATGTGAAAAATTTTGTTGTAATTTTTATCCTCATGTTTGAATGAATTTTGCTTATTAATTGGGGAGTGTGGTGTGTTTTCATAAAGGGAAAATTTTTGGTTTAGACATTTAATAAATAGATTTAGATAACATCAAAACATTTTTCAGATATGTGTCTTTTACCCATTGGGTTATTTAACACCTGGTGCTGTTTTTCTAGTGTGGATCTATGGTACATTTTTGTGATTCTTTTAACCCTTTGAATTATTTAACCTGAGGGCTTTTTTTGGGTGCAGATCAGTGGTGCTAAATGGTTTGGAGATCCGAAAATTTCTGATTCATATTATGCTGATGATTTAGCCCTGTTGGCAAATGATGTTGATGAGATGAACTCTTTCATTCGAGCTGTTGATGAGACTGGTAGTAGAGTAGGTTTGGTTATAAATAGAGAGAAAACTAAAGTGATGAAAATTGGTCAGGCAGGCTGTGATTCAGTTAATCTGAATGGTTGCAGTCTTGAGCAGGTGTCACAGTTTAATTATTTTGGGAGCTATGTAACAGATACTGGTGATGTATGGCCTAAGATAAACAAATGAATAGGGATTGCTACTGGGACTTTTAAGAATCTATGGAGAGTGTGGAGAAATAGGCGTATACACCTAAAGACTAAAGTTAGGCTGTATAATAGTTTGGTTCTTTCTAGGGTTAGTTATGGTAGTGAAACTTGGATGCTTTTCGAACAAGATAACACGAAACTTGATGCTTTTGATTCTAGATGCTTATGCAGTATTTTGGGCATTAGGTGGTTCAACTTTGTAACTGATGATGAGGTCAGGCAAAGGAGTCGGCAACCTCATTTAAGCAGCATATTGTGCAGAGAGACACTCCATTGGTTTGGCCATTTTGCCCATATGGATAATTATAAAATAGCGAATACGGTTATGAACAGTGTACCTAAAGGCCTCAGAAAAAGGGGGAGACCTAGGATGCAGTGGGCAATGTCAAACAGGACCTTGTAAGAATTGGTGTGCAGTGGCCAGTTGCAGAAGATGTAGCTCAGGACAGATGCTTGGAGCACTAAATTGCATGGTCTGGTTGAACCTTCATAGCCCAGGATGCTTGAGGATGATGATGTATTTTTAAATTTCTTTTCACATTATTTAAACAATTTAAGTATGATTAAAAATGTTAGTAATGTTTTAAAAACATTTACTCTAAATGAAATGTGAATGAGAATGATATACTAAAATTTTTTATTGTCACATGTATTAGCAGTTGCACAAAATGATGCTCTTAATTTTCATTAAAAGTCAATTTCAAAACTTTGTTTCTAATAATTTTTGTGAGAAAAGTGACCATAAAAGCTGCAGGTTCAGTTATTTGTTAGAAATATTCATATTATATTTTTTCATAATATGAATATAAAAGTGCAAATAATACTCAATAATAATAAAAATTGAAATAAGAGTTTAAAAAAAAAATCTGTTGTGAACAGAACTAAGAAAAAAAAGTTTGCCGAAGACCAAGCTTAGAACTACCTATGGTGGCGTCATGACTTCGTCCATTGGAATTCTGTTGTAAGATGTGTTTAACACCCATAGGTGTTTAAAACCCATGCCCTAATAAGGTATAGGATAGTGTACACAAAAGGAAAAGTACTATTTGTAATGGTATATATAAAATTTCAGTCATTATGGGCATTAAAGTGTTTAATGTAAACCAAATTTCAAACTTTGTTTCTTTTTAGACAAAAATGATAAACCCACATTTTAGTAACAGCATCAATTCTTTTGCACATTTTAAGGAATTGAATTCTCAGGACCCTATCTTACACTAGGGAATATAATGTAGGGTAATAGTAAATTTTATTTGTTGTGATTTCAGTTCTGTACTACCCTAAAACATGCATAGAGTATATTAACATTTCATATTACACCTTAATAGGTTTTCGAAGCACTTTCAATTGTATAATGACATCACAGGAGGATAAGAGTGATTCATCTGACAGCTATGGTGAATTTATAACCAGTGAGACTCCAGAAGATAAGGTATTATTTTTTATTGAATAAAAATGTTAATAAAATCATCGTCGTCATCATCCTCAAGGACCTCCGTAGCCCTCGGCTACGGAGGTCCAACCAGACCGTGCAATTTAGTTCTCCAAGCAAGTCTGTTCTGAGTTACATCTACTGCATCTGGCCACTGCACACCAATTTTATAAGGTCCTGTTTGAAACCTTGTCTGCCCACTGCATCCTAGGTCTCCCCCTCTTTCTGAGTCCTTAAGGCACACTGTTCATTATCCATACGGGCAACATGGCCAAACCAACAGAGTCTCTCTCTGCACAATATGCTACTTAAAGGAGGTTGCAGACTCCTTTGCCTAACCTCATCATTAGTTACAAAGTTAAACCACCTAACACCCAAGATACTACATAAGCATCCAGAATCAAAAGCATCTAGTTTCCTGTTATCTTGTTTACACAGTGTCCAAATTGCACTACCATAACTAACCCTAGACAGAAGCAAACTATTATACAGTCTAATTTTAGTCTTTAGTTGTATATGCCTATTTCTCCACACTCTCCATAGATTCTTAAGAGTCCCGGCAGCAATCCCTATTTGTCTGTTAATCTCATGCCACACATCACCATTATCTGTTACATAGCTCCCAAGATAATTAAACTGTGACACCTCCTCAAGACTGCAACCATTCAAATTAACTGAATCACAGCCTGCCTGACCAATTTTCATCACTCTAGTTTTCTCTCTGTTTATAACCAAACCTACTCTACTACCAGTTTCATCAACAGCCCTAATGAAAGAGTTCATCTCATCAACATCATTTGCCAAAAGGGCTAAATCATCAGCATAATCTAAATCAGAAATTTTCGTATCTCCAGTCCATTTAAGGCCAAAGTCTTTCCCTTGGAGTGAATTTCGTATAACATAATCAAAAACCAAAGAGAAAAGGAGACAAAATGCACCTTTGTCGAACACCAGAAGTAATGCTAAACCAATTGCTACAAGCCTTACCAACTCTCACACACGACTCAGTGTTATTATAGAGAGCTTTCATTACGTTAACTAACTTGTCTGGTATACCATATGATTTCACAATCAACCACAAATTATGACAATCAACAGAGTCGAAAGCCTTTTGAAATCAACAAAGATAGCAACCTTTCTGAAACTCTAAACATTTCTCAAGAATCTGCCTAAGTGAAAATATCTGATCCACACATCCCCTACCACTTCTGAATCCACGTTGCTCATCATGCAATTGACTGTCAACCAGATTCTTAATTCTATTAAGCACAATCGTGGAAAGAACTTTACCTGGAACAGAGAGAGAGTAGGCTGATATTCCTATAGTTATCGCAAGAACTGCAATCACCTTTTTTGAAAATAGAGATAACAATAGCTCTGGTAAAATCCTTAGGGACCATGCCTTTATCATAAAAGATATTCAGAATTTCAGTCATCCAAGTGGTAACCAAAACATTCCCAGCTCTAAGCATTTCCGTAGTAATTTCATCTACCACTGGGGATTTATGTAGTTTAAGTTTAGAAACAGCCAAAATAACTTCAGGTTGTGTTATAGGGCCAACATTAAAGCCATCAATGCATCTTCATCATTGCAAACAATGGGAGTAGAACTAACCATATTGTTTAGAATATCACTGAAATGCTCAGCCCACCTAGCCATGACAGAATCCTCACCTTCTATAACCTTACCTTGTTTATCCTTCAATCCCTGTATACCTGTCCGTTTTCTACCACACAAAACATTAATTATCTGGTACAGCTATCTGCTGTTGTGGTCTGTAACTGCTTCCTCAGCTTTGTCAGCCAAACCATCAAGCCAAAGATTCTTATCAGCAGTTAACTGATGTTTTACACGTTTATTAAGTTCTCGTTTATTAAGTTCTCGTAATGCTTTCTATTAGGACTAGTAGGGTATTGATTAAGGACATCCCTGCCGTTCTTTCTTTCTGAAGTAAACTCAAGTGCCTTATCACTCAGATAATTCGTCTTTTCTGCACCTTTTTTCCTAAAAGAGTACTGTTAGTGTCCAAAAAAGTCTGTTTAAACTGATCCCATTCTTCCTAACTTCAGTAGTAGGCATACGATGACTGTCATAATGACTAAGTAACCTGTCATGGTAAGCTTTGGCTATAACTGGGTCTTCCAGAGCTTCAGTATTAAAAGTAAATTTTTTAACCCTAGAAGAACACTTTTTAAGTTTAAGTTGCAAGACACTTTTACCGAGATAATGATCAGATCCAATTTCAGCTCCCCTATATGACCTGGTATTCCTAACAGAACTAGCCCATTTGCTGTTAATTAATATATAATCAATCATATTCTTATGCAGCCCATCGGGTGAAACCCATGTGTACTTATGAATGTTGTGGTGTTTGTAATAAGTGTTAGTTATTGTGAAACCATTGAGTTTACTTACCTGTAGGAGACGTTGCCCATTGCAGCTCCCAATACCAAAAGGGCCTATTACTTCTCCCCAAAGGTCAGAGTCAGTACCAACTTTGGCATTGAAGTCACCAAGAACAAGGGTAATATCTCCTTTCTTGACAGAATTCAAAATATCCTGAAGTTGTCCGTAAAACCTATCCTTCTCATCGGCATCCTCAGTGGGGGCATAACAACAGATAACATTGAAGCCTTTAATGCTTGTCTGAAATTTTGCTGCAAGAAACCTTTCATTGATGCACTCATATCCTAGAAGAGCATCACTAGCATGTCTGCTGAGAAGCAGACCCACACCTTGGTGATGCTTATTCGTTCCTCCCTGAAAAGAGAAATTTAAGATTATTTTTAAGAATCTGACCTTTATCTGTCCATCTGGTCTCTTGCAAGCCGAGAATATCTAAATTATAATTGTGGAATTCTTGTGTGAGGACATCAAAAGAAAAAGCTCTGTGCAGAGTCCTCACATTCCAACTGCCTATGGAGAGAAAATGGTTAGTGGGATGTTTAAAGAAACTATGTTTATTGAGAGAGGGAATGCCAAATTTATTTAAGCACGTATTCTGTCTCACGACACTACACATGCGTGGCAAGAGAAGCCTGGAAGTAGAAGATGAAGTTTGTCTCAGGAGACCAGTAGGGACTTTGAGTATGGGTGGTTTAAAAGGGTGCAGAGTGCAGGCAGGGTTAAAAAACGAAGATAAAAACGAAGCGAAAACACCTCCTGGTCTTGAAGAGAGTCCCGGACCCGGCAGACAAGCCAGCCTATGTCCCTCAAGTGTGCCCTGACATGGGCACTCTCGATGGACACCGTGACCACATCGCCTGCTACCTCATTGATCGCCTGGGAGCTCCTGAGTTCGTTAGCGAACCCTTCCATAATTGGGCACCTGAGGATATAGTGCCTGGCATATGGACCCCCACAGCCGCAGTAACTGTGGGTAGCGATCTTAAACCGCTCCAGATATTTGGAGAAACTTCCATGTCCTGTCAGGACCTGGGTCAAATAGTGGTCAGAGGACATCAGGGATAGACGGACCCTTTTCAATAATGTCTTTGTTTGAAGACCATTCTCGGTCGTATCCCAGAGCCGCTGCCACTCAGTGATTTCTCTTCGACATAGTATAGACTTCAGGGTAGTTTTTGAAGTCTTTACCCCTAGCGCAGGTTGAGTATTATTACCTGCTGTGCAGGCCAGTTGGTCTGCCCGCTCGTTCCCCTCATGACGTTATGTGTGCCTTGATTCAGGAGGATGCTCTGGGCATGTTCTGATTGCCCAGGATGCACTTGATTTCGTTAACTATTTGATGCCTGTTGGACTGTCCATGTACAGCCGGATGTCGCTGTTATGACCGCCGTCATTGAGGATCCATTTAAAGGCCTCTCTGATGGCGAGCAGCTCTGCTTGGAAGGCTGAGCCATTATTTGAAACCTTCCTATTATAGTCGTACACCTTGGCTCCTTGACTGTAGACAGTGTAGGCTAAGCCCACACCAACCTCGCTCTTGGAACCATCAGTGTATATCTCAATTCCTAATCCTGATGGTAACTCTGTGGACCATGACACACTGTCTTCTGGTGGGATGGAGATCCCACTTAGCAGTATTCGTCTCGTAATCCTCAGGGTCATTCTGAACTCCAAGGAATGTTGCTTTCTCCTTAGCCTGCAGGACTCTAAAAATGGTCGCTTCTTTGTCGACCATCAAAAATAGCTAAGGGATCCCTACTAACACTAGGAGGGCATTTGTAGATGTGGTGGTATAGGCCCTGGTGATTTGCAGTAAAGCCGGTTGTTGGGCTGCAATTAGCTTTCTACACGTAATGGAGTGGTCCATCGGGTGCCACCAAGCGCCCGCTCCATAGGTTAGGATCTGCTTCGTGCCCCTGAGATAAATTTCTTTGAGGACTTACTTCTGAGTCCCCATGAGACGCGAGCCATTCGCCCCAGTTTGCACATGACATTTGTGCACTTTACTTTGAGATCCTGCAAGTGTGGGATCCAGCTCATCCTCTCATCCAGAGTGATCCCCAAGTACTTAATAGTTGTCTTATGGTGGATATTTTTGCCATGTAATTTAAAAATTGGGTTCCTCTTTTTGAGGACACCGTCTTTGGCTTCAATTATGGCTGTTGTCTTTGCAAAGCTGAACCCAAGCTTATTGCGCAGACACCATCCTTCTAGTACAGACAATGCTGCATTTCCAGCAGTCTCCAGTCTCGCTCTGGAGGGTGCCGTTATAACAAGCAGCATATCATCAGCATAAGCCTGGAGCCAGACGCCCTCTGGTAGGTCAACTCCAGGGCAGTATCGGCGACCAAGTTCCAGAGGAACGGCCCACTGCACGAACCCTGTGGGCAGCCTCTTTCCAAGTTTCTTGAGGCTGTCCCGCTAGCATGGGAGTAGTTGACCATCCTCTCACTGAGGTAATTGGCCACTAGAACAAAGATGTTCCTAGGACAAGAACAATCTTTTAGCCTACTAAGAATAGCAGGCCACCAGACATTGTCGAAGGCGCCCGTCATGTTCAAGGCTATGAGAGAGGTATGCATCTTGTGCATCTTGTTCACCTTAATAATGTCCACCACTTGTTTGATCGCTGCAGTGGTGGACTGATCTGTCCTGAACCCAAATTGCTTAGCATTCAGGAATCTGTTCTTAGAGCAATGGAAATACATTCTGTTCATCAGGAGTTTATCGAGTATTTTACCCAACACCGGCAGCAGACATATTGGTCTGTATGATCTTGCTTCTGCCGGATCCCTGCCTGCCTTATTGAAAAGGACCAGGTCGGTCTGTTTTCAGGCTTGTAGGAAAATTCCCAGTTTCAAACAGATGTTGAAGAGCTGGGTGAACAGATCTTTGTGTTCATTAAACACCTGAGACAATATCTCCACAGTCAGACCATCATACCCCGGGGCTTTACCCCGAGCCACATCTTTGATCACCTCTCCCACTTCCTCTTTTGTGAACGGAATGTCATCATCCGTGTCTGGTGGTAACCTACTATATTCCCGTAGGAGTTGATGTTGAGTATCATCAGAGCTCCTGTCATCTGTCGGGAATAGATTATCTAATAAAACCTGGATTGTTTCGCCAAAGGAGCAGGTCTTGGACCTGTCTTCTTTGCGAACATATTCAATTTCCAGGGGTTTAATGTCCTTCCCCGTAGCCAGCTTGTACTGCAGAGTTAAATGGGTTCTGTGCAGAGACATCTCTACAAAACTTCTGCCAAGAGGTCAGCTGTGCTTGGCGTATAGCGAGCTTATACTCTGTCTGTTACTTCCTGTATATTTCCTCTCTGGAGCTTCTGTCTCCATTGCGGCACCATTGGTACCTTTTTCTAAGAGCTCTGACTCGTTTTCTCTTAACACTGAACTCAGTTGTCCACCAGGGCACCAATCTACTGCCTGTGTTGGGTTGCTTCTTAAACCCAAAGGTTGTCTCGCATCCAGAGCTTAAACAATCCGTCGGATCTCTGAGAATGTTATTTAGAGATTCACAATCGCCAATATTACTGATTCACTGGCTGATCTCTGCCAGTCCCGGTGCAACAAATGCACAAGTTTGCACCAGTCAGGAGTCCGGACCACTGCAAACTTTTTTACATAGTGTAGGGGAGGTGTTGTTCCACCCACAAGGAACACGATATAGTTATGGTCGCTGTTAGTGACCTTGTTGCTAACGCACCAATCCTGGATCAGAGGAAACATCCGAGGCATTACCAGGGTCAAGTCGATCCAACTCTGACCATGAGGGCCATGAAAAGTAGCTGGTGTATCCCAATCATTTAATAAAAATAGATCAGCAGAGTTGATAAAATCCAGATAATTAGGATAGTATTGAAGTTCCTGTTAGAATTTAAGTTAAAATATTAATATAAAGTGTACATAAAATTCTGAAAGGAAGCCAGGAAAAGTCATGGGGTCATTGACATTAAATCCTAGAGGGAAGCTAAGAGATATTGGAGGGAGGGGGGGAATGTTTATAGGGAAGCTAAGGAGAGACAGGGAGGAGGCACTAAATCATACTATAATAATAGAAAAAAATAAAAAAAAAAATCTCTCAAGCAGCTGTTTGCCACAGAGGTCTGACAGGAGCCTGTCAGTTTATTTGACATAGTAGAAGGTCTGAGATGATGGCAGGACCTCAGCAGAAAAATGACACATACATCCATGCCTTACCCAGGGTTCAAACCCAGGTTCCTTAGGTCAGTAGCCAAGTGTGCTAACCACTAAGCCATAGGAAAGCTATAATAATAGTACAGATAGAAATTATTTTATATTTTAAGGTGTAGACATTAAATCCTAGAGGGAAGTGAAGAGATATTAGGGGGAGGGAGTGTATGGGGAAGCTAATGAGAGATGGTGGGGGTGGGAGGGGGAATAAAGCATATTGTAATAATGGTACAGATAGAAATTATTTTGGTTTTTTATTTAATGTCCATTCCCGTGGCCGAGTGGTTAGCACGCTTGGCTACTAATCTAAGGGACCTGGGTTCGAGTCCCGGAATTTAGGCATGGATGTGTGTGTCGTTTTTCTACTGAGGTCCTGCCATCCTCTCAGATCTCCTACTGTGGCATATAAACTGACAGGCTCCTGTCAGACCTCTGTGGCAAGCAGCTGCTTGAGGGGGTATTTATTTTTTTATTTATTTTTTTATGATCTGTGGACAGCAGGTGAGAGTAGTTATGGGGAAAGGAAATATTTCTTTAAATAATAAAGGTCCAGTTAGAATTTATTTCCATTTATTGTATTTATGTACAGTAATTTCTAAAAGGAAGAATTATTTCTGTTTGTGCTATTGAATCGGTTAGAGTGTATTATAAATTATTTTATTTAGTGCATATTATTTTAAAGGGAAGATAATGGAAGTTAAAGAAGAATGTTGATGATCTTGGCTCATGCTGACAAGGTCCTAGTTAAGTGCATACCTACCAAAAGCACTTCCTGTTTGGGCTTCTATGAATGGGGATTAAGAAGGTTGGGGAGGGCGTGAGTGGCTTGCATCATGAGCTGCTTGCTGAGGTAGGTAAGGGGGGGGGGATCAAAAGGAATATGGACTTTTTTGGAGTTTTTGCTGGGAGAGTGTCTATCTTTAAGAGAAATTCATTTGGGGATGCTAAGAAAAGTTCGTAAATCTAACTATAGATGTACAAATGCCTGCTATAATACAAATACGTCTACAGTTACAGTACGATACAAATATTATTTATTAGAAATATACATATTAAGCATTTTTCACATATATATTTTGATTTTTTCAGACAAAGAAAAATTTAATAGGACATAGGGCAAAAGATATATATTTAGTAGCTACATGAAATGCATTGTTTTATATTTTTTGTTTTTAAAGAATTTCTAGACACAATAAAAAGTGTAATAAAGGACAATACCACAAGGCATGGGACAATACAGATATAATAATTAGCTTTGTTAGTAAACATCACATACACTATTTTTGTATTTTTAATATTTTTATATGGTTTTTTTAGGATTTATATACACAGACAATAAAGAATGTAACAGGAACACACTGGACAGGACAAACAATACAGATTTAGTTTATAGCTTTATTAGTAAAGTTACATAAGACACACTGTTTTTGCATTTGAATTTTTTTATTTTAAATAATATTTTTGATGTATTTTTTTTTAGGATATTTTATACACATAAACACTAATAGAACACAGAAGAACATAAAAACAAACACAAAAGAACAGCACAAGAAAGAGAACACAGAAGAGTTTCATTATTTTAGATAAAGCCTCCTGTTTTTGTGATGGTCCCTCTGCCACATTTCGCCATGATCCCGTGCAGACTGCCACTGGGGTCGAGTGTCGTGGGTGTGGAAAAAAGGGAAATAAGGGAGAAGAAAAAAGAAATTATAGTGACAGTAGAAGCAGGATGTTGGGGGGGGGGGAGAATGCATTTTGATATTATGAAGTTCGTGTTGCAGTCTGATTATGGAATTTTTATTTACTGTAATGAGTTTAAAATTATAGTAAAGAAAGCAAAAGTGAGGTATTTGGAGTGATGCTGGTGTGACCTTGCTACACTATCAAGGGTCAGAGTTCAGTGCATGTGTACTGAGAGCACTTCATTTCAGCTTCTGGAAAAGGGATTTAAAGCAGCTGTGTGGGGAGGAATGGCTGAGTATTCAGAGTTGCTTCTCAGGGGTGTGGGAGAAAAGGAATGCGCACCTGTGAAGCCTGTGCTAAGAGGTTGCTGTTTGTCCTAAGGAGGAAGCTGGATGAAGCATGGAAAGACACTGAAGACTTCAAACTATAGATATTTTACAATTATACAATATGGGACAGACACTACATGTGATTTTTAAAATCATTTATGTAAACTTTATATCTTTTCCTGATTTCATGTGGCAATAAACATTAAAGAGCATAACAAGAATGTACTGGACAAGAAAAATATTTGGTCTGTAAATGGTAACTAGGTAGTCACTGGAAGGAGAGCTATGCACCAATCCCCTGTGATGATGCATAGAACCGGCCAGGCCTAGCACCTAATGTCCGACCCCGCCTTCTCGTGGTGCGGACCGTTAGTAACTTTCAAAAGAGATACTCTCTTGTGGAAGTGAACGGAAGGGGAGGGCTGCCAGATTAGTGTGGCCTACTGATCTGGACAACTATGGCTACTTTTCTTTTTTTTTCTACCCTGCTGAGGAATCGTCAACCACACAGCATCCTGGTGCTGACCATATAAACCTACTGGACTGGACAGATATATGGCTCTGAGCTTGATTATGGATCCTGATTTTGCTGCACTGGTGGGCTTCTGTGGAGGGAAAATCTTCCGCTGTGTTTTCCGTTTGTTTGTGGGTTGACAGCCCCAAGTGAATAGATTCACAGGATATGTTTATCAGCTGGTGGATAATCCTGAGCAGAAGTCATCGCAGGCACCTGAACTCTTTGCTTCTATTGGCATCGTCAAATTCTACATTGGAGGAAGTCTTCCATTGTAGATGGCTTCAGCCTTTAGTAGTGGGGGAACGGGTCTTTGCCCAATGTCTGCGATTAGGGGGCTGTTTGATATTGTCGGCATTCCCTCTCTCAATAAACATAGTTTCTTTAAGCATCCCACTAACCATTTTCTCTCCATAGGTAGTTGGAATGTGAGGACTCTGCACAGAGCTTTTTCTCTTGATGTCCTCACACAAGAATTCCACCGTTATAATTTAGATATTCTCGGCTTGCAAGAGACCAGATGGACAGATAAAGGTCAGATTCTTAAAAATAATCTTAAATTTCTCTTTTCAGGGAGGGACAACAATAAGCATCACCAAGGTGTGGGTCTGCTTCTCAGCAGACACGCTAGCGATGCTCTTCTAGGATATGAGTGCATTAATGAACGGTTTCTTACAGCAAAATTTCAGACAAGCGTTAAAGACTTGAATGTTATCTGCTGTTATGCCCCCACTGAGGATGCCGATGAGGATGAGAAGGATAGGTTTTATGAACAACTTCAGGATATTTTGAATTCTGTCAAGAAAGGAGATATTACCCTTGTTCTTGGTGACTTCAATGCCAAAGATGGTACTGACTCTGACCTTTGGGGAGGAGTAATAGGCCCTTTTGGTATTGGGAGCTGCAATGGGCAACGTCTCCTACAGGTAAGTAAACTCAATGGATTCAGAATAACTAATACTTATTACAAACACCACGACATACATAAGTACACATGGGTTTCACCTGATGGGCTGCATAAGAATATGATTGATTACATATTAATTAACAGCAAATGGGCTAGTTCTGTTAGGAATACCAGGGCATATAGGGGAGCTGAAATTGGATCTTGTTAAAAGTGTGTTGCAACTTAAACTTAAAAAGTGTTGTGCTAGGGTTAAAAAATTTACTTTTAATACTGAAGCTCTGAAAGATCCAGTTATAGCCAAAGCTTACCGTGATAGGTTACTTAGTCATTATGACAGTCATGGTTTGCTTACTACTGAAGTTGAGGAAGAATGGGATCATTTTAAACAGGCTTTTTTGGACACTAACAGTACTCTTTTAGGAAAAAAGGAGCAGAAGAGGCAGAATTATCTGAGTGATAAGGCACTTGAGCGTATTTCGGAAAGAAAGAACTGCAGGAATGCCCTTAATCAATACCCTACTAGTCCTAATAGAAAGCATTACAGAGACCTTAATAAACTTGTAAAGGATCAGTTAGCTGCTGATAAGAATCTTTGGCTTGATGGTTTGGCTGACAAAGCCGAGGAAGCAGTTAGACAGCACAACAGCAGAGAGCTGTACCAGATAGTTAATGTTTTGTGTGGTAGAAAACGGACAGGCATAAAAGGATTGAAGGATAAACAAGGTAAGGTTATAGAAGGGGAGGATTCTGTCATGGCTAGGTGGGCTGAGCATTTCAGTGATGTTCTAAACAATGTAGTTAGTTCTACTCCCATTGTTTGCAATGATGATAGATGCATTGGTGGCTTTAATGTTGGCCCTATAACACAATCTGAAGTTATTTTGGCTGTTTCTAAACTTAAACTTCATAAATCCCCAGGGGTAGATGAAATTACTACAGAAATGCTTAGAGCTGGGAATGTTTCGGTTACCACTTGGATGACTGAAATTCTGAATATCTTTTATGATAAAGGCATGGTGCCTAAGGATTTTACCAGAGCTATTGTTATCCCTATTTTCAAAAAAGGTGATTGCAGTTCTTGTGATAACTATAGGGGTATCAGCCTACTCTCTGTTCCAGGTAAAGTTCTTTCCATAATTGTGCTTAATAGAATTAAGAATCTGGTTGACAGTCAATTGCGTGATGAGCAATGTGGATTCAGAAGTGGTAGGGGATGTGTGGATCAGATATTTTCACTTAGGCAGATTCTTGAGAAATGTTTAGAGTTTCAGAAACCTTTGGTTGCTAGCTTTGTTGATTTCAAAAAGGCTTTCGACTCTGTTGATCGTCATAATTTGTGGTTGATTGTGAGATCATATAGTATACCAGACAAGTTAGTTATCATTATGAAAGCTCTCTATAATAACACTGAGTCATGTGTGAGAGTTGGTAAGGCTTGTAGCAATTGGTTTAGCATTACTTCTGGTGTTCGACAAGGGTGCATTTTGTCTCCTTTTCTCTTTAGCTTGGTTATTGATTATGTTATGCGAAATTCACTTCAAGGGAAAGATTTTGGCCTTAAATGGGCTGGAGATACGAAAATTTCTGATTTAGATTATGCTGATGATTTAGCCCTTTTGGCAAATGATGTTGATGAGATGAACTCTTTCATTCGAGCTGTTGATGAGACTGGTAGTAGAGTAGGTTTTGTTATAGAGAGAAACTAAAGTGATGAAAATTGGTCAGGCAAGTTGTGATTCAGTTAATCTGAATGGTTGCAGTCTTGAGCAGGTGTCACAGTTTAATTATCTTGGGAGCTATGTAACAGATAATGGTGATGTGCGGCATGAGATTAACAGACGAATAGGGATTGCTGCCGGGACTTTTAAGAACCTATGGAGAGTGTGGAGAAATAGGCGTATACACCTAATGACTAAAATTAGGCTGTATAATAATAGTTTGGTTCTTTCTAGGGTTAGTTATGGTATGGACGCTTTGTAAACAAAATAACAGGAAACTAGATGCTTTTGATTCCAGATGCTTACGCAGTATCTTGGGCATTAGGTGGTTCAACTTTGTAACTAATGATGAGGTTTGGCAAAGGAGTCTGCAACCTCCTTTAAGCAGCATATTGTGCAGAGAGAGACTCCGTTGGTTTGGCCATGTTGCCCGTATGAATAATTATAGATTGGCGAATAGGGTTATGAACAGTGTGCCTAAAGGCCTCAGAAAGAAGGGGAGACCTAGGATGCGGTGGGCAGACAATGTCAAACAGGACCTTGTTAGAATTGGTGTGCAGTGGCCAGATGCAGTAGATGTAGCTCAGGATAGACTTGCTTGGAGAACTAAATTGCACGGTCTGGTTGGACCTCCGTAGCCCATGGCTGCTTGAGTATGATGATGATGATGATGATGAATAGAGCTTTGTTAGTAACAAGTATTTAACATATTTTTTTATAATTTTAGATTTTTATAAATTAAAAAGTTTTTAATTTTATAAGCGCAGAACATAGACAGTAGGATGACACAGCACAAGGCTGTTACAACTATGTTAATAAAAATTAGATGTACACAGTGCAGTAATTAAAATTAAAGATATTTAATTATCTATGACACTGTTAAATGTTTTTAAGCACTTCAACACATGGTCTATGCTATCCACTATCAATCATAGTCCATGTGTTGAAGTGCTTAAAAACATTTAACAGTGTCATAGAGAATTAAATAGCTTTAATTTTTTACAACTATGTTAGTTACAAATATTTAACTTGCACTATTTTTGTGATTTTTTTTTTTTTGCTTTTGTATATATATTTATAGATTTTTGATATTTAAGCACACATAAACAAGAGGACATCACAGGACAAGGGACATAACAAGACAGAGACATGTGAACTAATAGCCAAGACAGAAACCTGATATTTTTTTTTTATCCTTTTTATTCAATTGTTGGACTGGGATAACTGCCTGGTTACCATATCCAGCCCCTTGAAGCTTTAATATGGAAGTGCCCTACCACCACAGTTTACCGTGATCCTATCCTGTTTGCCACATGGGATTGAAAGGTGTAATTAGAGAGGTCGATTGTATGTCTGAAAGGTATCTGGTGTTGTGCTGTAGTCTTGATAGTTTTCTGTTAGTGTCTTCATGGCTTTTGAGATGAAGACTTGGCTTTCCTTAGAGATTAATGGTAATTGGTTCTTTAATTTCATTATGCAGTATTCCAGAAGGTAATGTTTGTTATTGCCTTGTCTACTGCATCTGCAGAGAGTTTTCCTATTCTTGTAAAATGTTCTGGGAATTTACCATGACCTGTTAAGATCTGATTCATGTAATGGTTGAAGTAGCTATTTGTTTCTTTAACTGTTATGTATGCAGTATGTATGCATATAACATTCTGCCTTTTTCTCTTTTATCCCATAATCTCTACCATTCCTCTATTACTTTTTTTCCTGTATTTTCTCTTAACATAGCTGAAAATAGAGGGACGTTATCCGATCTAATTTATTTGCAGCTTTGGCTTTAGAATCTGCAGTTTTATTACCTTCATAATTAACTTGGGCCTTGATCCAGTGTAATGTGATATTTCTGTTATTTTTTATTCTAATGTATCTTCTTTTTATATTTATCATCTGATTTCTGTTGCTCCTATTCCTTAAGACTTGTAATGCTGAAAGGCAGTCGCTATATATGTTATCATATTTTTCTTTTAAATTTTTGACATAATCTAGGGATTTCAAAATAGCATAAACTTCTGCCTAATAATTGATGGAGTTGTTAGAAATCAAAATTTTTCTGAGTGCATGTTTATTTCATTTTACATGGTGATGAATTCTGCGCCTACTCTATTGTTATCTTTTGAGCAATCTGTAAAAATCACGATTCCTGAGTCTGTTGCATGTTTCTGTCGAAACGGATAATTATTTTGTGAGCTGGGTGGGTCATCCATGGATCCTCTGGTTTTTCCGATTTCTGTGCTAAGATGTTTTCATCTAATAGTTTAGCGTCTTCCTTTAGTAGCATTAATTTAAAGAGATTATATTCATCCAGAGCATTGAGATCAGCGGGGATTAATCCTCCAGGATTAGAGCCGCTTATGTCGAGACTGTACAATAAGCTCTGCTGATAAGGAGTGCTGGCTGGCACTGAGCACGAAGAATACAGCTTTCCAGCTTCCTGTAATCTTTGACTCCGATCCTTTCCATAATCCTTTCCAAGCTTCTTTTATTAATCTGTTTCAGAATGTTTCTCCTCTTGTCATATAGTTCTCTGCGCTGATCGTCAACTATTACCCCTAAAACTTTAATTTCTGTGACTTGTTTCATGGTTTTGTTTTCTATTTTAAAAGTCTGAGGTCTTGCCATTCTCTTCTGCTGAGCTATCGTCATTGACTTTTTTCTGTACTAAATTTGAGTTTATTCGATTCACTCCAGGCAGTTAATTTCTCTATTGCTTTTTTACCCAATTCTTCGAGTTTTCTCATTTTTCCTCCTATTATTAAGAGTAGATCATCAGAATAGGCCTGAACTTTGACATTTTCTGGAAATTCAGTGTTGAGTTCTTTACCCATTATAACATTCCACAAGAGGGGACTAGAGCAAGAGCCTTGTGGACATCCTCTTCTAATATTTTTTGCATATTCAAAGGTATTTATTTGGTATACAATTTTCCTGTCAATGAAATAACTAGCTACTAATTTGTATATATTCTCTGGACATTTTTTCTTACTTAGCTTTTGCAAAATAACATCACTTTGTATTTTTTTCTCTCAATGTTAGTTGGGAGTTAAACCAGGGACTTTTTTCCTTACATCTGATGTTCTTTCTTTTAAGTGCTTATTGCTAGCTGCAGATATTAGATCTGTGATTGATTTGACAAAGTCGTCGAGGTTGTGAGTGGTCTTTATATTTTTTATTTGGTCTTCCAATACTGTTTATTGTTTTGTAATATCTTGTGCAATCTTGGAAATTCCTTTTGTTGTTAGTCTGTATCTAATGCTATTTGGTGTGTCTGTTTGGCTTCCAGGTACCTGTGATTGCTTAGCAAGTTTTCTTCTAAGACATCCCAATTATTTATTTCATTTTCAATGCTTTTGCAGGATATAGTTAGGTTGATCCAGCTTTTTCCCTGTTGACTGTTTCAAATGTTGGGGGTTAGTGTTGGTCATTAATTTTTCTCAAGTTCTTTCTAAGAATGAAATCGATGTCTCCTTTTTCTTCTGTCAGTGGGTTACCCAATATGGTATGTTTGGCATTGAAATCTCCATTTATTATAATTTTTTTATTCTTGAATCTATCAATGAAGTTTTTCAATTCTTCTAAATGTGCTTGGATATCTTTTGAGGCTGGAAAATAAACTATAATTATAATGATAGAGGTTAGAGTATCTCTTTGATCACAATTATATTTGTAGTTTTGTGGAGGGTGATGAGATCAATCGATTTTGTGGTCGCTATTATCGCTACTTTCCCATTGGGAGCATGTGCCGAGGTCCAGTGTAGTGGCAATTCTGCAAGTCTTCCATCGCTTGTATATGGTTCTTACATACATATTATATCAGGTTTAGGATCGGGCTTGATGTGATCTAATAGGGTTCTTAGGTTGGCAGTTGCTGTCTTTGATCTACCAGTGTTTATCTGCAGTAAAGACCATTATTGATTGGGTTCTTGCTGACTATCCATAGGTCATGCGAGATCGTATATGTTCTACTTCCCTTGTGTGGCAGGGACAGGATTGATCCATTGCTCTAGGTATTGTGTCGTACAGTGTCTTGAACTTGATGTTTGCTTCTATACAGTTCACACATTTCATCCTTCATGTGGGGCAGTCTCTCTAGCTATGCTCTTCAGCACAGTTGGAGCATATCTGAACCTTACTAGTGCAGTTCTTCTGTATGTGGCCATACCTATAACATTTAAAACATTGTGGGATTAATATACTCCTTACTCCATTCTATATTCAACTTACCTGTATTCATGACGCTGCATTAGGTTTTAGACTCTCAATCGTAGGCGATATGCTTGTCTCTCTTTCTCATAAGGCTGAACTTGAATACCATTCCTGGGGTGGGTGTGGCTCAGTCGGTAGCGCACCAGGCTCGTAATCTATAGTTCCCAGGTTCAAGTTCCAGCTGGGACTTGAACTATCCAGCGTTGAGATTTATTTCCGCAAAACTCCCCGCCCTGCCCACAGTTAGTAGGGGACACCGATGGGCTTGGAAAGGCCGCTGTCCGTCAGGTGGGACGTTAAGCTGTGGCCCCGTGTGCGGGAGAGCCATACCCTGTGCACGTTAAAGAACATGCTAGATGGCCTTGATGGGAGGCTACCATCTGTCTCCCAACAGCTGTTCCAGTGGGTCCCCTCACCCAACCTGAGTCTTTGGGGTCCATGTGAACTGGCCATTTAGCCCATGGTGTGCAAAACAAGTGCCGCTCAGAGGTAAAACAACCTAACCCAATGCCATTCCTGTTATTGCATCCTCTACATCATTCTGCTCTTGTATGCAGGTCTTGACATCTTTAGGATCCATTATTATGGGGATGTCATGGATGATTACCTTCGGCTTGATGGGGATTGGCTGTCTGGCATTACACTTCACTTTCAGCTGAGCATCATCATTGATCTTGGACTTCAGCTTTGCAACATGAATCAGATGTTCCAGTTCAATGGCCAGGCCCTTGTTCTGGATCTTCCTTACTGCTTAATTCCAACGTCTAAAGCCTTAGGGTTGGTGGAATCCTTCAATGTTTTCTTCAATTCCTTGGATGTTGATATGCTCTCTTCTGTTGGGAATACTAACAGAATATTACTTGGGCTAGAACTGAGCTGTGGTTTACTTACCAGTTGGTTGGGCTGCAACTTGTGCATAGCTTACCTTACTTTTAGTTTCCAAAGCCTTGGCGTATCCTTGAAGCTCAGAGATCTGAATTTGTTGTTTCATTAATATGCAGTGCATCTGTTGATATGTGCATCCCTTAAGTCCTTTGCCATATCCTTGGTGATCTTTTTGATTGAGTTAATGATTAACTCTTCCAGCTGCCTTTGGATTGCATATGCCTGAGTCAAAGAAAATATCAGCTAAGAGGCTCTTGTGACTGGTCATGTGCACATATTTGAGAGAGTCCCCAAATGCTCTCAAAAGACAGTTATTGACTAGATGGTGTATAGCATAACATCAGCAGTGGAGGAGAGAGATTGATCAGTGGCCTGTAGCTCAGTGGGCAGAGCACCTGAAATGTAATCAGGAGGTCGTGGGCTCAGATCCCACTCTCTCTCAAGACAAGTTTTCCACCCATCTTCATCCTGTTACATAAAAAAGCTGGATAGTGGATAGATACTCAGTAAAGTGTAATCAGTTATAATACTATAAAATCACAGTGTATATATCATAAATTTAATAAAATCTCTATAACACTATATATAATTTAAACACAGCAGAATGAGACAGTACAATCCAACATGAATAGCAACAGTAAAGTATTGCATTTAGTTAACAAGATATTGTAAAATGGGTGCCAATTTAAAGAATTACATATGTAAATCTTTCTTGATAAGATATCTTATGTGCCAATGGCACATAAGATAAGTAAATATTTCTTACAGGTACAGTGTTATCTCCTTTGCCTAGAATATACTTTTCTCTATATAGATATGATTGCTATATATATTTATATAAATATGATGCACCTTTTAGCTAAGGTAAACACCTTTGCAAGTTGAGATCTTACATATCAATTATTTTATGTCAGTACTTCCAAGGGGTGAACTATGATATTATATAGTGAAGGTGCACAAAACTATTTTTAAGTTGAAGGTAAGTATGCAATGCAAGGCAAATTACTGTATATGGTTATGTTGCTCTACAGTTCGAGGATAGTTTTTTTACATTCATGGACATCGTTAATCAAGAATGTCAGTAGCATTGATGTGTGAACTGTTCAAGTGATCTAAATGTGTGAACTGTTCAAAGTGAATGATCTGCATCATCATCATCATCCTCAAGCAGCCATGGGCTACGGAGGTACCAGACCGTGCAATTTAGATCTCCAAGCAAGTCTGTCCTGAGCTACATCTACTGCATCTGGCCACTGCACACCAATTCTAACAAGGTCCTGTTTGACATTGTCTGCCCACTGCATCCTATGTCTCCCCCTCTTTCTGAGGCCTTTAGGCACATTGTTCATAACCCTATTCGCCAATCTATAATTATTCATACGGGCAACATGACGAAACCAACGGAGTCTTACTCTGCACAATATGCTGCTTAAAGGAGGTTGCAAACTCCTTTGCCTAACCTCATCATTAGTTACAAAGTTGAACCACCTAATACCCAAGATACTATGTAAGCATCTAGAATCAAAAGCATCTAGTTTCCTGTTATCTTAGTTTCCTGTTATCTTGTTTCCTGTTATCTTGTTACACTGTACCTATTCATGTTGGTTTCCTGTTACCAAGTTTCACTACCATAACTAACCCTAGAAAGAACCAAACTATTATACAGTCTAATTTTAGTCTTTAGTTATATATTCCTATTTCTCCACACTCTCCATAGATTCTTAAAAGTCCCGGCAGCAATCCCTTTTCGTCTGTTAATCTCATGCTGCACATCACCATTATCTGTTACATAGCTCCCAAGATAATTAAACTGTGACACCTGCTCTAGACTGCCACCATTCAGATTAACTGAATCACAGCCTGCCTGACCAATTTTCATCACTCTAGTTTTCTCTCTGTTTATAACCAAACCTACTCTACTACCAGTTTCATCAACAGCTCGAATGAAAGAGTTCATCTCATCAACATCATTTGCCAAAAGGGCTAAATCATCAGCATAATCTAAATCAGAAATTTCCGTATCTCCAGTCCATTTAAGACCAAAATCTCTCCATTGAAATGAATTTTGCATAACATAATCAATAACCAAACTAAAGAGAAAAGGAGACAAAATGCACCCTTGTCGAACACCAGAAGTAATGCTAAACCAATTGCTACAAGCCTTACCAACTTAACCCTAGAACAACACTTTTTAAGTTTAAGTTGCAAGACACTTTTAACAAGGTAATGGTCAAATCCAATTTCAGCTCCCCTATATGGCCTGGTATTCCTAACAGAACTAGTCCATTTGCTCTTAATTAATATATAATCAATCATATTCGTATGCAGCCCATCGGGTGAAACCCATGTGTACTTATGAATGTCGCGATGTTTGTAAAAAGTGTTAGTTATTGTGAAACCATTGAGTTTACTTACCTGTAGGAGACGTTGCCCATTGCAGCTACCAATACCAAAAGGGCCTATTACTTCTCCCCAAAGGTCAGAGTCAGTACCAACTTTGGCATTGAAGTCACCTATAACAAGGGTAATATCTCCTTCCTTGACAGAATTCAAAATATCCTGAAGTTGTCCATAAAACCTATCCTACTCATCCTCATTGGCATTCTCAGTGGGGGCATTACAGCAGATAACATTCAAGTCTTTAAAGCTTGTCTGAAATTTTGCTGTAAGAAACCTTTCATTAATGCACTCATATCCTGGAAGAGCATCGCTAGCATGTCTGCTGAGAATCAGACCCCCACCTTGGTGATGCTTATTATCTTTCCTCCCTGAAAAGAGAAATTTAAGATTATTTTTATGAATCTGACTTTTGTCCATCTGGTCTCTTACAGGCCGAGAATATCTAAATTATACAGGTGGAATTCTTGTGTGAGGACATCAAGAGAAGAAACTCTGTGCAAAGTCCTCACATTCCAACTACCTATGGAGAGAAAATGGTAAGTGGGATGTGTAAAGAAACTGTTTATTGAGAGAGGGAATACTGACAATATCAAACAGCCCCCTAATCGCAGACATGGGGGCAAAGACCCGCTCCCCCACCACTGAAGGCTAAAGCCATCTACACTGGAAGACTTCCTCCAATGTAGAATTGGACGATGCCAGTAGAAGCAAATAGTTCAGGTGCCTGCGATGACCTCTGCTGAGGATTATCCACCAGCTGATAAACATATCCTGTGCATCTTTTCACTTGGGGGTGTCAACCCACAAAGAGAAAACACAGCAGAAGATTTTCCCTCCACAGAAGCCCATCAGTGCAGCAAAATCAGGATCCATAATCAGCTCAGAGCCGTAATTCCATTCAGGTTGGTATATATGGTCAGCACCAGGACCCTGGGTGGTTGACCACTCCTCAGCAGGGTAGGAAAAAAAAGAAAAGTAGCCATAGATGTCCAGATCAGTAGGCCACACTAATCTGGCAGCCCTCCCCTTCCGTTCACTTCCACAAGAGAGTATCTCTTCTGAAAGGTACTAACGGTCTGCACCACGAGAAGGAGGGGGCGAACATTAGGTGCTCGGCCTGGCCAGTTCTATGCATCATCACGGGATTGGTGCATAGCTCTCCTTCCAGTGACTACCTAGCTACCATTTACAGACCATGATCAGCATAACCTGACCAAAATATCTTACCTAGATCAATTTACCTGACCTATTTCAGTGCCAAGGTTTGCTTACCTATCCTATTCCTTATTAATTTCCTTAACTCTTCCAGTGTCCAGTCTGAAAAAATGGTTTACCTCCAGAGGTTAAGCTATTTTCTCTATGCTCAGCCAAAAAAATTTCAGTTCAGAACTTTTTTGCCAAATAACTAATGAAAGGAATTATGACATGTTTTATGCCAACTTAATCAGCATTTAATTCTTGATTTTCTGAAAATAAAATATTTGACAAAAAGATGACTTGTTTTATTTCAATGGGACTTTTTTTAGAGTCATGTAGTAAAAAAAAAAATGCATCTATCAATGCAAATTTTATATTTACATTTGCAATAAAGCCTTGTGTGAGATTGTTTTCTGTAATCTATAGAATATGTCTATATCCAAGAAAATTTTTTAATGTTTTGATTTTTTTTTTTAAATCTTCAATTGTGATTGGAAACAAGATTAAGTGACTTATCTTGTATAATGTCCATTAATTTCTTTATTAAGAAATTTAAAGAAAAAGTCTGTTATATCACCATCATCCAGATCAGATAGTTTGAATGTATTATTTTATAATACAATGGCTTATTTAGATTTTTCCTTATAGTTGGATTGATTACCTAGATTAAACTGATTAATTATTTCTAAATTATCATCTTCCATGGAGTATGAATCTGAGTTCTGAGTTATAATCGTCATCAGATTTTTGATTATTTTTGGAATTTTGGCAATTTATCAAATCTAGCAAAAATTTTATTTGTCTGTAGTAATTGAGATCATTTACTGATAAAGATCTTTGTATATGCAACAATTTCATTTTAGTAATATGCTTGGCTAATTAACTGGATTGTCCTTTATCTGTAGATTTAATAGGAATTCCTGGTGTGTGTTTTTTTAGTCTTTGTTTTACCCATTGCTCCAAGCAGACAAAATCTACAATCCACAATAGTTCAGGAAAGAGAATCAATCCTCAGGAAAAACAGGAACAAACAAAACAAAAATATTGTTAACAGTGACCATAACTTGGTGTCAGCTTTGTTCCATGGACAGCAAGCACAAAAAGCCGTAAAATTAGTAAAGTAGGCTTAGCTTCACCTACAGTAAATTATTAATTAAAAGTTAAACATTCACACAAAAACTTCTGCAGAGAACAAAATGAAACAAACCTATACAATTACAAGTTATTAAAAACAAATTACATCTGTAAGAAATCTTGCAATATAATTATTCAGGAACTTGCGAATTTCACTTCTGACAACAATTCTTGTTGCCAGAGTGGGGCTGGGGTGGCTCAGTCGGTTGTGTGCCAGGCTCGCAATCTGTAGTTCCCAGGTTTGAGTCCCAGCTGGGTCAGCGTTGAGATTTATCTCTGCAAAATCCCCTGCACGGTCAGTAGGGGACACCGATGGGCTTGGAAAGGCCGCCATCCATCAGATGGGACATTAAGCAGTGGCCCCGTGTGCGGAAGAGCCATACCCTGTGCACGTTAAAGAACACACTGGATGGCTTTAACGCAAGGTTATCTCTGTCTCCCAACAGCTGTTCCAGTGGGTGTCCTCCCCCAACTTCCTCCGAGCCTTCGGGGTCCATGTGACCTGGCCATTTAGCCCATGGTGTGCAAAAAAGTATTGCTCAGAGGTAAAACAACCCAACCTTGTTGCCAGATCTTCTCCAATACAAAGAATGCAAGGTTCCAATAGAACTGCAACCTCCTTGGATGATGACCCCTAGTCAGAGGTCGAAATATTAAGTTATTTATTCACGAGTAAGCGAAGTTATTTCTCTTCAGTTCCAATGGATATTAATCTACCTATTCTCAGACAGCCATGAATGCAATTATTATTAGATAATTTTTTTGAGGTTTGCAAAATTAACCTGTATCTGCTTCCAATAGTATCAACGTAGATAAAAGAATTGACATAATTCATATTACGGGGGAGTCGTATTTTACTTAAATATTGATTAAACTCTACTTTCTTGGTATATACTAAATAATCACCACTTTGTAAGTCGATTTAGTTTTAGAGGAAAAATTGTCTTGAGCTGGGTGGGATGCAAACCCACAATCTCCTGACAACATGTCAGGTGCTCTGGACCACTGAGCTACCGGCCGCCGATCAAGATCTCCTCTAATTGATGATATGAACATTCTCAACCTACAATACATATTCCATTATGTCACATATAGGTGCTGTTCTGGTGATCTTAGCCACAATCAGCAGATAAATGCTGTATAGATGGAAAGTATATCTTACAAGTGTACAATTGATTAAATATTGGTTATTTAGTATATACCAGCCGTCCCATGGCCGAATGGTTAGTGCGCTTGGCTACTGATCTAAGGGACCTGGGTTCGAGCCCCGGATAAGGCATGGATGTATGTGTCGTTTTTCTGCTGAGGTCCTGCCATCCTCTCAGACCTTCTATTCTGTCATATAAACTGACAGGCTCCTGTCAGACCTCTGTGGCAAGCAGCTGCTTGAAGGGGTATTTATTATATATTTATATTTTTAGTATATACCAAGAAAGTCGAGTTTAATCAATTATATACTTGTAAGATATACTTTCCATCTACGGCATTTATCTGCTGATTGTGGCTAAGTGGTGATTATTTAGTCATATTTTACAATGGATTACATTCCTGGAGATGCAATTGTAAAGTGAATCAACATAAAATGAGTCCATTTTATTATGTAATTAAGGGGATGCATACATGGCTTACATTTATTTAAACTAAAATGCACCTTCCATGGCCTATTTATTGATAAAAATAATTATTTTTAAGACTTACAAATTTTAATTAATTTATTTGCCACTGTGTCCCCCTGGTTTGATGTTCTTCGACAGTGGCAAAAGGATGCATGGAAGGCTTTATCAGTTATTTGATGAGTCCCTGGCTGAGGATAATCAGGATTTCCAGGAGTCTTTTTCAGTTTTGTTAAATAAAGAAAGCAGTGTTAGCTGCTTTGTTTTATTCCTTCTCTCCTGCAGGATATCAGAATAAAGGCTGTCATTTTTATCCTCTAACTTTTAGTTATGCATGATGTTTGGTAGCACTTTTAATAGGCACTCTTGCACTTTTATGTCCAGACTTGGGGGCGTGTTTAAGTTCAGATTTGATTTGCACTCCACAAATTAAAGAGAAAATAATACACACACAAAAACACACACAATTTAATTATCCAATGCACTGATTAGCTTCACAATATGGTGTATTTATTGTGTATGTATGGTGATTAGTTACCTTGGTAACCTGGCCTTTTCACCTATAGTGTGCATCCTAAGAGGAAAAGTTGCCATGACAACTAATAACCTCAGCTGTTAAAGCAGGAAATAGCACAAAAGTTCCACGGAAACCTAATTTTTAGGGATTTCTTTTAACCCATCGTATAAGCAAATTGTCATAAATGAAAAGCTATAAAATGTGACCACCCCTATATAAACTAAAGATTATGATTTTTTCCATATATAATTAAATGTTGTGTATACTATTATATTTATCCATATACATTTTTTTTTCATTACAGAATTGAACAAATAAATTTTAAGATGAAATAAAATACAGGGTGTACCATTTAAAATGCAACCTAATACTGTGTACAAAATATATTCTCAAAGTTATTGGGGATATAAATGTAATAAACAAAATTCAGTACAATTAAAACATGCAGAAAATGCCCTTCAACCTGTTGAAGGCAAGCATGCACCTTTTCTACAGCATTTCCTGCAACTCTTTGAAGAATTTGATGGTCAAGGCTGACATTAGCATGTTAAGTTCCTTCAGGTTTTGTAGATTATTGCGATAGACTCATTCTTTAAGATATATCCTCAGAAAAGAAAGTCAGATGGTGGTCAAAGACTTCCTGCAAATGCACTCATCAAAGAAGTCTTGCAAGAAAGCTGTTGTGTTTGTGGTATATGCAGTTGTTCATCATGCTGAAACCAGCAATCCCTTTCATTCACTTCCAGCAAAGCAATGAATTGGCTCAAAAGATTCCACTCTGCTCAAGACAAGTGTTCCACCCATCTTCATCCTGTTACATAAAAAAGCTGGATAGTGGATAGATACTCAATAAAGTGTAATCAGTTATAATACTATAAAATCACAGTGTATGTATCAAAAATTTAATAAAAACTCTATAACACTATATATAATTTAATATTAAACACAGCAGAATGATTATTATTAATCTGATATTAATGATTAATATTGAACACAGCAGAATGATTATTATTAATAGATTATTATTAAACACAGCAGAATGAGACAGTACAATCCAACAGGAATAGCAACAGTAAAGTATCTGCATTTAGTTAACAAAATATTGTAAAATGGGTGCCGATGGCCCATAAGGTATGTAAATCATTCTTTCAGGTACAGCGCTATCTCCTTTACCTAGGATATACTTTTCTATATTTATATAGATACGATTGCTATATATATATTTATATAGATATGATGCACCTTTTAGCTAAGATAAACGCCTTTGCGAGTTATATAAATTATGTCAGTACTGCATTAATTGTATCCTCAAAGAAACAATCGCCCTAATTTTTTGGGGGTACCATGCACCACACACCAGTTTTAAATAGATGTATACAGTTTCATTCACTGCATGTGGGTCATCACAAACTACTGCAAATGATTGAATGTAATATAGGAATAGGCACACATTCCTCTTTGAATAAACCTTGTTGTCGATTGCATACCTACAGTACAACTACTATCCAGCAGTAGCTGAGAAAAGATGACCTTGTACGGAATAGGACAAAGAATGTTTGAAGAGTACAGTATGTGTGGGAAGAGCTTCTTATTTCTGTTCCATCATGTATTTTTTCATTATTTAAACAGCCCTGACCACTTCAGGATATATTGAATTCTGTCAAGAAAGGAGATATTACCCTTGTTCTAGGTGACTTCAATGGCAAAGTTGTTACTGACTCTGACCTTTGAAGAGGGGTTATAGGCCCTTTTGGTATTGGTAGCTGCAATGGCAATGCCTCCTACAGGTAAGTAAACTTAATGGTTTCAGAATAACTAACACTTATTGCAAACACCATGACATACATAAGTACACACGGGTTTCACCAGATGGGCTGCATATGATTGATTATATATTAATTAACAACAAGTGGGCTAGTTGTGTTAGGAATATCAGATCATATAGGGAAGCTGAAATTGGATCTGACCATTACCTTGCTAAAAATGTCTTGTAACTTAACCTTAAGAAGTGTTATGCTAAGGTAAAAAATTTACCTTTAATTCTGAAGTTCTGAAAGACCCAGTTATAGCAAAAGCTTGCCACGATTGGTTACTTAGTTATTATGACAGTCATTGTTTGCTAATTACTGAAGTTGGGAAGGATGGGGCCATTTTAAAAGGTTTTTCATGATATTAATCATGCTTTTTTAAGAAAAAAGAAGGAGGCAAAATTATTTGAGGGATAAGCCACTTTAAGTTATTTCTGAAAGAAAGAATTTCATGAATGCCCTTCATCAGTACCCTACTGGTATTGATTAAAGGCCTACTAGTCCTAATAGAAAGGATTACAGAGAGCTTAATAAATATGTGAAGGATCAGTTAGCTGCTGATAAGAATCTTTGGCTTGATGGTTTGGCTGATAAAGCCGACGAAGCAGTTAGACAGCACAACAGCAGAGAGCTGTACCAGATAGTTAATGTTTTGTGTGGTAGAAAACGGACAGGTATAAAGGGATTGAGGGATAAACAAGGTAAGGTTATAGAAGGTGAGGATTCTGTCATGGCTAGGTGGGCTTAGCATTTCAGTGATTTTCTAAACCAATGTGGTTAGTTCTACTCCTATTGTTTGTAATGATGACAGATGTATTACTGGCTGTGTTGACCCTATAACAGTCTGAAGTTATTTTGGCTGTTTCTAAACTTAAACTACCTAAATCCCTAGGGGTAGATGAAATTGCTACTGAAATGCTTAGAGCTGGAAATGTTTTCGTTACCTCATGGATGACTGAAAGTTTAAATATCTTTTATGTTAAAGGCATGGTCCTAAAGATTTTACAAGAACTATTATTATCCCTATTTTTAAAAAAAAGGTGATTACAGTTCTTGTGATAACTATAGAGGTATCAACTATTTTCTGTTCCAGGTAAAGTTCTTTGCATGATTCTGCGTAATAGAATTAAGAATCTGGTTGACAGGCAATTGTGTGATGAGCAATCTGGATTCAGAAGTGGTAGGGAATGGGTAGATCAAATATTTTAACTCATGCAGATTCTTGAGAAATGTTTAGAGTTTCAGAAACCTTTGGTTACTAAATTTCAAAAAGGCTTTTGACCATGTTGATCACCATAATTTGTTGTTGATTGTGAAAATGTATGCCATACCAGACAAGTTATTTAATGTAATGAAAGCTCTTTGTAATAAAATTGAGTCGTGTGTGAGAGTTGGTAAGGCTTGCAGCAATTGGTTTAGCATTGCTTTTGGTGTTTGACAAGGGTGCATTATGTCTCCTTTTCACTTTAATTTGGTTATTGATTATGTTATGCAAAATTCACTGCAAGGAAAAGATTTTGGTCATAAATGGTCTGGAGATCTAAAAATTTCCGATTCAGATTATGCTGATGATTTAGCCCTTTTGGCAAATGATGTTGATGAGATGAACTCTTTCATTCAAGCTGTTGATGAGACTGGTAGTATAGTAGGTTTGGTTATAAACAGAGAGAAAACTAAAGTGATGAAAATTGGTCAGGCAGGCTGTGATTCAGTTAATCTGAATGGTTGCAGTCTTGAGCAGGTGTCACAGTTTAATTATCGTGGGAGCTATGTAACAGATAATGGTGATGTGCAGCATGAGATTAACAGACGGATAGGGATTGCTGCTGGGATTTTTAAGAATCTATGGAGAGTGTAGAGAAACAGGCATATACACCTAAAGACTAAAATTAGACTGTATAATAGTTTGGTTCTTTCTAGTGTTAGTTATGATAGTGAAACTAGGATGCTTTGTAAACAAGATAACAGGAAACTTTATGCTTTTGATTGTAGATTCTTATGCAGTATCTTAGACAATTGATTCAACTTTTTAAGTAATGAAGTTAGGCAAAGGAGTCAGCAACCTCCTATACGAGTATATATACTATGCTGAGTATAGTATATACTCACTCTTCATTTGTTGGTTTGTCAGTTTGTGTGTTTGTCAAAACAGTTGTTCCACTATATCTTTCAAATACGATGGACAAATTTAATGATTTACGTGTAAAATGGAACTTGTTATATGGGAGTGCCACAGACTATAAAAATTTTACCCCCCCCCCCCATCTTACCTGAAAAAGAGGAATATGAAAATGATCGTTCCACTATAGATTTGGAATGCAAGGACCCAAAATATGGGCTACGTGTCAAATGAAAGTTTGTGACATGGTGAATGTCACAGGTTATAAAATCCTCCCATCCTTTCTTCTGCTCTTCAAAGAAGGGGGAAAATATATGAAAGATTATTCTATGGCATCTTCCAGAAGTTTAGAATTAGGTGTCAAATGAAAGCTCATATGAATGTCTATGTTTACGAGTTATATTGGGTTGTTGCAAATGAAATGGCCGATGAATAACGTCAGGTTTCTACTGGTTGTGGAAGAAAGCAAGCACTGAGGTTTATACAATTTTTTATGTCATGTGGCAACGTAGGGTGATGCAATTGTAGTATTTGTTTCGTTCAACAAGCATTAAACATTGAATACTACCGACATCAAGTCATTCATGGAACCCAGTCAGTTAAGGTTGCTATATCTTTAGGAGTTCAAATTGGGAAATTCTACAGTGGCTGCAGTAAAAAACATCAATAAAGCATTCGGTGGAGGAACAACTAACGAGACATCCACTCATCATTGGTTTGCAAAATTTCGCTCAGGAGATTTGAGGCTACAAAACGAACCCCGTGGCCATCATCCTTCCTCCATTGATTTGAATGAATTGAAGGATTTGATCAAAACAGATCTACGACAAACTGTATGAGAGATCACCCAGACACTAAATGTGCACTTTTCAACTGTTTCACAGCACTTGGCAATAATAGGAAAAGTAAGGAAGCTTGACAAGTGGGTGCCTCACGAACTCGCTGATGAAAACAATGCATGGCGTTTGGAAGTGTGCTCTTCTCTCTTAAGAAGTAAAGAAGAAAGGTTCCTGCAACGAATTGTGACTGTGGATGAGAAGTGGATATTCTACGACAATCGTACACATTCGTCGCAGTGGTTAGGAGTGAAAGACTCTCCAGAAAGGACTCCAAAGGCACCTTTGCATCCAAAGAAGATGTTGTTTACTCTATGGTGGTCTTCTGCTGGTGTTATTCACTACTCATTCCTTCCACAAGATGAAACGATAAATGCAGCTTGATATTGTACAGATATGCGGCAAATGCATGACATTGTGCCTTAAGCAACCAGCACTTGTGAACAGACATGGAGTCCTATTGCTTCAGGATAATGCCCGACCACATATAGCAGTGTCAACCATACAGCAAATCAACAGTTTGGGATATGAATGGGATAAAAATTTGAGATTGTCCTTAAAATCGGCCATTTCATTTGCAACAACCCGATATATCAAATGAAAGTTTTTGAAGGTAAATGTTTTTAGTTTTAGACAAAGAAAAAAAATATAAATTAAAAAAACTAACTACCGATATGCACACAAAAAGTAGAAAATAAACCTAAAGCATACTGATGATGCAATCAGTTACTGAATTCATATTCTCTTTAAAGGAAGATAAGGTACTGATTTGCCTATTCAGGCCAACTCCCTATCATCCTTTGAACTGAATGTGAATTCAGTGACTGATTGTGCATATTGATATGCTTTAGTGTTATTTTCTACTTTTTAGGTCATATATAGGAAGATACACATTTTTTTTTTAATTTTTTGATTTGTATTGTTTTATTTGCAGTAATCATGTACATGAGTATTATATGATGTAATTTGTTTTGTTTTTTTTAACTTTTACAGATCCTGCTTCAGCCTTTTAATTATATACAACAAGTTCCTGGCAAACAAATACGGACTAAATTGACCAAGGTATTGATTTCAATAAGTATGAATGATTTCTATTTAATGTCAAAGTTTAAAAATATAACCTATTTTAGATATTATATAGTAAAAATGTTGCACATTTTCTTGTGAAATATTGTTAAGATCTATTCACATATCCTTACTTTGTGAAGGTATAAAAGCTTATTTCTCTCTTCTTTGACTTCTGAAATAAACAGTAACTTAAATGATGTTTAACACTGAGCTTATGAAGGTCAGCTTACTGAACAGGATATTGAAATGTTTCGTGTGTAGGACTACTGTAACATCATAGCAGACCAGATCCCACTGTAGTGTTCCATCTTCACTGCAGAGTTACGCACTATCAGTCTTTGTCATGGACCACACAGCAGCTAAATATTATTGTTAGTGTATGCTTTAAACTGACTTTCCCCTTGGTGTGAGCTTCTGTCCATGATGAGGGGACCACCCTGTGAAAATTTTATTTGTTCGGGTACCTTCACAAGGTCCTAAAAGCTTGCCTGAATGTTTGACATGTGCAGGGACTCGTGTCTTTGGAAAGGAGGATCATGGTAGTTGCTCAGGGGTCTTCATCTGCTCTCAGCTTATGAGTGGCTTATGACTGGCTTATAACAATGGATGAGATAGTATCTCCCAGCTTATGATGCTATCTCGTCCATTGTTTGGCCAGTCTTGCCATTGGGGGAGCCTGTTTCTTGCAGGGCTGGGCAGCACATTTGGGGGTATCTTCTGTGCACTGCTTTGGACTCTGCTTCAGGTAAGTGGGAGGTCCTGGAATGTCCCCTCCAGGATCAGTGGGCTGGATCTCCTAGAGCCAACTATGCTATGTGGTGAGTGCCTTTGCCATATCCTAGTATAGGTTTACAAGTTTCCACACATGTTTTCTTTCCTTTTACTTGTATAACTTTATTTTGTGAGGGCAATTTGGTTCCTTACACTTTTATTTTTTTGCTTATTTCATTTTGTGCATACTAGGATGAGTTCCCCACACTTCTCTTTTCTTTTTCCTTTTGTGAGATTTTAGCTAACTGGCTCTGTGTGTATAGTGCCTGCAAAGCTCTGGCACCCCAGTTGGGAATCCTATTGTTGGGCTCTGTGGTGGGTGGAGACCATGGGCACTGAACCCATAATTCTGCAACTGTGAAATCGCAAAACTTCAATTGCAACTGTGAAATCAACCTCTGCTGCTAACAGGACTAAACATGAGCTCCCATCTTATTTTTGTCTTCATTGTCTGTGCCTGTTTTATCATCCATGTGTTTCCTGATTATCCATTCCATGGGTGATTAGGTAATTGGATATACCCCCCCCCCCCCTTTTTTTTTATCAGTAAGGGTTTGGAGGATCTTGCAGACTACCGAAGAGCCAAAACATTATGACCCTAATATGATGTTGGACCTACATATGCCACCAAAACAGCTCTTACCTGGTGAGGCATGGACACTACAAGATTTCTAATGGTGTCTTGTGGTATCTGGTACCAACACATTACCAGGAGAGCCTTTAATTCTTGTAAGTTGAGCCATCACAGATCGGATATGCTGTTCCAACACAAACCACAGATGCTCAATTGGATTGCTGTCTGAGGAATTCGGAGGCCAGGGCAATACCTGGAAGTCTTCCTCATGTTCTGCACACCATTCTCAAACAATTAGGCAGTGTGGCATCCTGCTGAAAGAAGGCACTAGAGAGGAATACTGTTGCCATGAAGGGATGTACTTGGTCTGCAATTATGTTTAGGTAGGTGGTAGACGTTACAGTTTCCTGCACATGAATGACTGGACCAGGGTTTCCCAGCAGAACATTGCCAAAAGCATTACACTTCCCTCACCAGCTTGTTTGCATTCCACAGTGCATCCTGGTGCACATTTCTCCAGGTAAATGATGCACACATACCTGGCCATCCACATGGTACAACAGGAAAAGAGATTCATCAGACCAGATGACCTTCTTCCATCATTCAAGGTTCAGTTTTGATGCTCGCGTGCCCATTGTAGGCACTTTCGAGGTGAACTGAGGTTAGTATGGGCATTCGGAGCAGCCTGCATTTCAATTCGGATGCAACCCCATTTTCAGCAGCATCCGATGTACTGTGTGTTTTGACACATTACTCCCATCACCAGCATTCAAATTATGAGTGAGTTCGCCACAGTATCCCTTCTGTTGGCTTGTATCATACGGTATAGCCTTCGCTCATCTCTAGCATCGACGAGCCATGGTCAGCCCATGCCTTGCCAGCAGTTAGTTGTTCTTCCCTCCTCGGACCACTTTTTGAAAATACCAACCATGGCTGACCATCTCAGAAATATTCTAACCCAGTCGTCTGGCCATTACAATTTGATGTTTGTCAAACTCACCTGTCTGCTGTCTTCCCCATCTGAAGAACAACACTGAATAACAGAGCTCAGTATTAGGTGTTATTTATATCATTTTGTGACCTTCACATGTGCCTTCGTTTACCTGCAGTTGCTTGGATTTGCATGCTGGTCATAATATTTTGGCTGTTTCGTGTGTATATCCAAGCCTCTGCTCTGTTTCCAGTGCCAGAGATATGGTCATGCCCACACAGCTTGCTGGGGTAGGCCTACCTGTGCTCTCTGTGGGGGTGATCCTGCATGCACAGCTGAGATGAGGCCAATCCAATACATTATTGTGCCTGTCCGAAATGGAAGGTGAAGAAAGAGGTTCAGCATGTGAAAATGATACAAAATATCACATATCTGGAAGTGAGAAAGAGAGTAACACCACTTCCTCCACCTGGCAAACTTAGCTATGCCAGTGGCTGCTGGAAAGCCTATCATTCTCATTGTGTCTGTGGTGATGCAAACTGACATCAGTGTTCCACCATCGGAGTCTTTCTTTCCAGCCACAAGATACCTCTTGCAGCAGGTGAAACCGAAGTTGGGATCTGCCTTGATATCGACTCTGGTTTCAATTTCTGTTTCAGTGCCCTCTTCTCTGGGACGGGTGCTCAGTTGGTAGTGTGCCAGGCTCGTAATCTGCAGTTACCAGGTTCGAATCCCAGCTGTGCCAGCATTGAGATTTGTCTCTGTAAAATTCTTCACCCTGCCTCCTGTCAGTAGGAGACATGGATGGGCTTGGAAAGGCCACTGTCCATTGGATTGGATGTTAAGCCATGGCCCCATGTGCAAGTTAAGGAACATTCTGGTCAGCATTGATGGGAGGCTACTATCTGTCTCCCAAAAGCTGTTCCAGTTGATCCCCTCCCCCAACTTCCTCTGAGCCTTTGTGATCCTTGTGAGCTGGCCATTTAGCCCATGGTGAACAAAAAGTGCCACTCAGAAGTAAAACAACCCAACTCTGCCTTCTGTTTCCACCTCTGGAAGTCTCGCTCCTTCATGACCTTGGCTAAACCTTCTAAACTGAAGGGGCCATCCAAGGTTGAACAAAAAGACTGACCTCCACCACATATGGTGGTCTATGATCTGTCTTACCACAGAGGTCTGACAGGAGCCTGTCAGTTCATATGCCAAAGTAGAAGGTCTGAGAGGATGGCAGGACCTCAGCCAAAAATTGACACATCCATGCCTTACTGGGGCTCGAACCCAGGTCCCTTATATCAGTAGCCAAGCGCGCAAACCACTTGACCATGGGGCGGAGATGGTTAAATTAAACAGAAGCATCGCACTTCCAGTCCCCTTAGACATGAGATGGCCACATTCCTACAATGGAATTGTCATGGGTTCCAAAGGAATCTTGACAACATCAAGGTCTTCCTGAGGGCACACAAGCTTATCTGCATGTACCTGCAGGAGATATACTTGCAGCCAGTCACAGATCCTACGATTTTGCACTTTGTCTCATTTGCCAGGACTGGGATGCAGATGGACCAGTTCAGAGAGGTGTTGCCATCCTCATGAACAACCATTCTCCATTCTAGGTAATACCCCTCACCTCAAAAATAATTCCAGGTGTATTGAAATAGTTTTAATCCTTGAAGTGTCAGATCTCTGAAACTGTGGAACAGAGAGTAGGCTGATACCCCTATAGTTAACACAAGAACTACGGTCACTTTTTTGGAAAATGGGGATAATAACAACTCTGGTAAAATCCTTAGAAACAACACCTTTATCATAAAAAATATTCAAAATTTCAGTCATACAAGTGGTAACCGAAACATTCTCAACTGTAAGCATTTCTATACTAATTTCATCTACCCCTGGGGATTTATGAAGTTTAAGTTTAGAAACAGCCAAAATAACTTCAGACTGTGTTATATAGGGCCAACACTAAAGCCAGTAATGCATCTGTCATCATTACAAACAATGGGAGTAGAACTAACCACATTGGTTAAGAAAATCACTGAAATGCTAAGCCCATCTAGCCATGACAGAATCCTCACTTTCTATAACTTACCTTGTTTATACTTCAATCCCTGTATACCTGTCCGTTTTCTACCACATAAAACATTAACTATCTGGTACAGCTCTCTGCTGTTGTGCTGCCTAACTGCTTCCTCAACTTTCTCAGCCAAGTCATCAAGCCAAAGATTCTTATCAGCAGCTAACTGATCCTTTATATGTTTATTAAGCTCTCTGTAATTCTTTCTATTGGGACTAGTAGGGTATTGATTAAGGACATTCCTGCAGTTCTTTCTTTCTGAAACAAGCTCAATGCCTTTTCATTCAAATAATTCTGCCTCCTCTGCTCCTTTTTTCTTAAAAGAGTATGTTAGTTTCCAAAAATGCCTGCTTAAAACGGCCCCATTCTTCCTCAACTTCAGTAGTAGGCAAACCATGACTGTCATAATTACTAAGTAACCTATCATGGTAAGCTTTAGCTATAACTGGGTCTTTCAGAATTTCAGTATTAAAGGTAAAATTTTTTAACCCTAGCACAACACATTTTAAGTTGCAAGACACTTTTAACTAGGTAATGGTCAGATCAAATTTCAGCTCCCCTATATGCCCTGGTATTCCTAACAGAACTAGCCCATTTGCTGTTAATTAATATGTAATCAATCATATTCTTATGCAGCCCATCAGGTGAAACCCATGTGTACTTATGTATGTCGCGGTGTTTGTAATAAGTGTTAGTTATTCTGAATCCATTGAGTTTACTTACCTGTAGGAGACGTTGCCCATTGCCATTGCAGCTACCAATACCAAAAGGGCCTATTACTCCTCCCCAAAGGTCAGAGTCAGTACCAACTTTGACATTGAAGTCACCAAGAACAAGGGTAATATCTCCTTTCTTGATAGAATTCAAAATATCCTGATGTCTGTAAAACCTATCCTTCTCATCCTCATTGGCATCCTCAGTGGGGGCATAACAGAAGATAACGTTCAAGTCTTTAACGCTTGTCTGAAATTTTGCTGTAAGAAACCTTTCATTAATGCACTCATATCCTGGAAGAGCATCGCTAGCGTGTCTGCTGAGAATCAGACCCACACCTTGGTGATGCTTATTATCTTTCCTCCCTGAAAAGAGAAATTTAAGGTTATTTTTATGAATCTGACTTTTGTCCATCTGGTCTCTTGCAGGCCGAGAAGCTGTTGGCTCGCACCATAATTGATAGTCTTGGCTCACCTCTAACATCAATAAGCCGTGGTCAACCCACACCTTGCTGGCGTTCGTGGTTTCCCCCCCCCCCCCCTCAAACCACTTTTGGAAGGTAATAAACACAGCTGCCCGTGAGCATCCCACAAGCATTTGCCATCTCGGAAATGCTCTAACTCAGTCGTCTGGCCATTACAATTTGGCCTTTGTCAAACTCGCTTCAGTCCACTGACTTTCCCATCTGAAGAACAAAAATAACACTTTAAATTGAAGAGACATTTTCGACATATTTAACCCTTCCAGTGTCCACATCGTCTGTATACATTCAGAGAATCTAAATTGAGAGGCCAAGGGCATATGTATACTATTTTAGCACAACAAAAAAAAAAAGATTTTTTAAAAATAAAAATTGCCGTTGTAATTTTTTTACATATATAACTTACAAAAAATATATAATTCAGGCTTCAAAAATAATATTTTTTAATTTGATGCTTATTTTATTATACTACAATATAAATAATTTTATAAAGCCATCTGACTGCCATTTCTTAGAAGCACTAAACGGTATTGCCGATTTGCTTGTTAACATTCCTATTTGCTGAAGCAATCTTCTGATTTAAGTTCACAAGTTTGATTTGAACTATTATCAACAAATATTTTCTTAAATTTTCGAAAATCTGAAAAGTAACAAAAAAAAAACTATTTTTAAAAAGAACAGATTTTGAAAGTAATTACAAAATATGTACTACAATTTTTTTTTCCACTTCACATTCTTTTCTGTCGCAAACCTATTTCGGTATTCTCAAGTTACTTTTATCGTTTTTCCCAGCATCCTTCAAATCGAAACTGAAAGTAAACACATCCTTCTTAGAAATTCTGGTTGCACCTGCATTTAATTAGTTATGCTTAACCAAGTCAAACAGGACGCAGATGGCTGACACATGCTATCTCTGTTCCGTGTCATATAAGTGTTTTTTACAGTTTTGGTGCAGCATATTGGATACTCTGTAAAGTTAGTATTTTTTATTTTTAAATCTTAGTTTTCATTTCAGTAGATTTATTTTCGGAAATTACCGATCTTTTGGCCGATTGATAAGTATTGATTTTTTCATAGTTATGTTGTATCGTATGACCGGCCTACAACTTGTTGCTGTGGATATTTTAACATCGCATTAGGCTGTATGTTAATTTTTATTTTATTATTTATCACTTTTCCAGTAAAACTTGGATCTAGTATCATTTTCTGAAAATAAATGAGGTATTGGATAATGGAAGCAAATTAATTTCTGTATATTTACTTCCATTAGTTAGCGATCTTCAATCGGCTGATTTATCATCTTTCCAAGTTATGCTAGATTGGAGGCCGGCTTAAAAGTTGTTGCAGATATTTTAACATCCCATTAGGTTATATGTAATTTTTCTTTTATTATTTCTTGACTTTTTAATGAAAAAAACAGCTTACACAGTTTTCCAAAATTGAATGTCTTGGATACTGAAGCAAAATAGACTTCCTTGCTATGGAAATTGGCCATCATTGGGAGGGCAATTTCAGGAAGCGGCTGGTCCTCTGTGCACAAACCTTTTTGCACTTAGCCAAGATCGCCAAACTTCAACACCCGAAGAAAAAATTCATAATGTTTAGTAAAAAAAAGCAGCCAAGGAATTTTTTTTTTCTATTTCGTAACCAGTTCAGAAAATCCCATGAATGTGAGAAGGCCAAGTCACGTTGTATAACACTGGCGGTGTTTAAAATATACAATACTGAAAAGAAGCATTATAGAAATGAAAATTGTATTTCAGGTTGAATATTATATTATTCAGGAGGAAATTTCCTTCTGATAAATATATAATTTAACTATTTTTATTCAGCAGGTTTTCCAAAATGAAGCCTTAATTGTATAATGCGATCTTCTTCTTTTCACCATATCATATTGAAAAAGGCTTATTAAAATCAATATACTTGCAAATTTCTTTATATTATTTATTTTCATAAAATTTGTAATTAAATTCTGTTTATTTGGTATATAACATGATCTATTTCCATTGATTGGTTATTTTTTTAATTCTAAAGTTGACTTGTTTATTTGACTCGGCACAGTTGGCTAAAAGCCTGGAATTTTATCAAAGTACGGTACCGAGAAAAAAATTACAAAACGAGAAAAATATTTACTTAAAACCAAAAAAGTAATTTTTTTGTTATTCAGAAATATATAGTCATTCTATTTATGTGCATTGTAATCATTTCTGTCTATTAGTTTTTTTAAATATTTATTTGTGTTGCCAGATGCATTCTTTTACTTCATGTAGTAAATAACAAATAGAATTATTTTAATAGGACTTTTTTAGAGTCAAACATATCTTTTTTGTTAAATACTTGATTTTCAGAAAACCAAAATTAAATGCTGATTAATTTGGTATGCAACATACCATAATTCCTTTCATTAGTTATTTGGCAACAAATTTCTAAAGTTAGTTTTTTTGGCTGAGCATAGTGAGAAAACAGCTTGGCCCCTGGATGGAAACTGTTTTTCAGTCTGAAGGGTTAATGGGTATTAAGGAAGATATCACTCTGAAGTTAATGGCAATCAATTTTTAGAGGAAAAATTGTCTTGAGCTGGGTGGGATATGAACCCACAACCTCCTGATAACATGTCAGATGATCTGGACCTCAGAGCTACCAGCCACCAATCAAGATCTCCTCTAATTGATGCTACTAACATTCTACCAGCAGTACATAATTCTCCATGCCTCATGAAGGTATCTGTCACAGCTGCTCTCGGCCTCAAGAAACAATGGCAAGCATGTCATGAAGATTGTATGTACATTCAGAGCTCCTGACATGTTATTGGGAGGTCGTGGGTTCATATCCCTACAGTCTCAAGACAATTTTCCTCTAAAAATTGATTGACGTTAACTTCAGAGTAATATCGTCCTTAAGAATAACAATGATTAACAGAGCTCAGTATCAGGTGTTATTTATACCATTTCATGACCACATGTGCCATCGTTTACCTGCAGTTGCTTCGATTTGCATAAAGATGCGCTGGTCATAATGTTTTGGCTCTTTGGTGTATTTCAGTCATGGGGGAAAAAAACTACTGGCATTCTCCCTTTGATGCTAATAACGATTGAGCAAGACTTCATCAATGGCAATATCCAGTGGTGGGACACTCGGGACCAAAACTAGATAAGTACCTCATACAGGTTTGAATTAGTACAATTCAGACATTCCCGAGGAAAGAAATGAGGTTCAAGTACTTTTCCCTCTCGGTGGCTTCCATATAGGAATGGTACAGTAACCATGATTAAAAAAAAAAACTGATGAAAATGTAAAAAAATTAAGCTTTTAGATGAAAAAACAAAACCACATGCAATATACACTGTATAATCGAGAATGACCTAATATCACTTCCTGCCAGTGCTATCTTCTTTAAACAAGAAACAAGCAAAAGTAGGGTGGCAGTGCCACCTACAACTCTGGACTTTGAAAACTGAATATGCACTTTTTGGTTTCATGAGTAAGACTGTAGACTAATCTCAGTTGGTTATATCAATAGTCATTTATGTAAAGAAAAATGCTGCTTGAATTTTACCATGATGACAAAACACCATATCTAAAATATACCTATATCTTTGCCAAATATACCATGACATACAATAATAAAATATATTCGAATAAGTAATATATAGAACAATATATACTTCATATTTTTTGTTTAATAATTAAATGGTAAGGAATTGCATAGAGTACTGTTACAAAGTATTTGCTACATCGTACAACTCTCTGTTGTTGCTTTCCAGCTGCTGCTTTGTCAGTCTACCAAGCCAGAATTTTTAACTAATCGCAAACTTACTACTAAGCTCTATAAAATGCAGTCTGTTAAGATGGGTTGGGTTGTTTTACCTCTGAGTGGCACATTTTTGCACACCATGGGCTAAATGGCCAGGTCACATGGACCCCAAAGGCTCAGAGAAAGTTGGGGGAGGGGACCCACTAGAACAGCTGTTGGGAGACAGATGGTAGCCTCCCATCATGGCCATCCAGTGTGTTCTTTAACGTGCACAGAGCATGACTCCCCCACACATTGGGCCACGGCTTAACATCCCATCAGACAGAAGGTGTCCTTTCCAAGCCCATCTGTGTCCTCTACTGACCAAGGGCGGGGACAGTCTGTTAAGAGTAGTATGTTGCAAGAATAGGCTGCTTAAAATGTCCTGCTCTTTATCAACCTCATCTCTAAATAAACCATGGTTATCATAATAACAGAGTATATTATCATTACAAGCTTCAACTTTGCAGATCTTTCAGAGCTTCAGTGTTAAAAGTAGTTCTTTTAATCTTAGCAAAACATCTCTGAAGTTTCCGTTGCAAAACATTTTTACAATGCAATGGTCTGACTCAATTTCAGCCACCTTATTTGACCTGGCATTCCTATTAGAAATAGCCCATTTATTGTTAATACATAATCAAACATTCTTATACAAATATTCACATGAAACCCCATCATATGAACATTGTCATAATAGCGATAGAGCTAGCTAATATTTATAAATATCCCAACATTATATACGTTGTAAACTTAACTGCCAAGTGGCATGTAGTGCTGGACATAAGGTGGCGTATTCATGTTTTAAAAGGATTTAGAGAAATATTGCTTCTTTCTGGTACCTTGCCAAAATCAGACTCAAACTGCTAAACTTAAATAACAATAAAAACAGATTTATTACTTTATCAGGATACATTAACAATTGTCAGGTTTCGCACTATTTCCAACTTTTACAAATAAACCTAACTGCTTGATGATACCCACATCCTTATGTAGTGTCACCAGCACTGAACTCGCTGAGCAAAAAGCAAAGAAGAAATCCTGAAGTTCCTCTTCTTCGTTATTTTTAACCTTTCTTTATATACAAGGCTTCCTTTGTCCCTTCTTCCCTCACTATTGACTCTGTCCAGCTCTGCATGTGCAATCAGCATAGCTGATTCGTAGTGAAATGCAGGTAGGGCTGTTCTGCTCCTACAGGTATTAAAAAAAAAAGTAGGGGAACACATACTGTCCTAACTGACATGGCAGATCCTGACAGTACCTCAGTATTATATATATATATTTATATATAACCCAATATCCCAACATAGCTAGTAGTTATAAATATCCTAGCAAATGAGGTGTTATTTATTCTCAAACCATTGAATTTACTTAACTGTAGAACACATTCACCATTGCTACAGCAACTATTACCCTTACGGTGTCGCAGCCTGAAGAACAGCTTTCATCTTTCCAATTCTAGTGATTGGAGAGTGAAGTTCTGCTCCTGTAGTACATCATCATCCTCAAGCAGCCATGGTCTACGGAGATCCAACCAGACCGTGCAATTTAGTTCTTCAAGCAAGTCGATCCTGAGCTACATCTACTGCATCTGGCCACTGCACACCAATTCTAACAAGGTCCTGTTTGACATTGTCTGCCCACCATATCCTAATGCCTCCCCCTCTTTCTGAGGCCTTTAGGCACACTGTTCATAACCCTATTCGCCAATCTATAATTATTCATACGGGCAACATGGCGAAACCAACGGAGTCTCTCTCTGCACAATATGCTGCTTAAAGGAGGTTGCAAACTCCTTTGCCTAACCTCATCATTAGTTACAAAGTTGAACCACCTAATGCCCAAGATACTGCGTAAGCATCTGGAATCAAAAGCATCTAGTTTCCTGTTATCTTGTTTACAAAGTGTCCAAGTTTCACTACCATAACTAACCCTAGAAAGAACCAAACTGTTTATACAGTCTAATTTTAGTCTTTAGGTGTATACGCCTATTTCTCCACACTCTCCATAGATTCTTAAAAGTCCCGGCAGCAATCCCTATTCGTCTGTTAATCCATGCCGCACATCACCATTATCTGTTACATAGCTCCCAAGATAATTAAACTGTGACACCTGCTCAAGACTGCAACCATTCAGATTAACTGAATCACAGCCTGCCTGACCAATTTTCATTACTCTAGTTTTCTCTCTGTTTATAACCAAACCTACTCTACTACCAGTCTCATCAACAGCCCTAATGAAAGAGTTCATCTCATCAACATCATTTGCCAAAAGGGCTAAATCATCAGCATAATCTAAATCAGAAATTTTCGTATCTCCAGTCCATTTAAGGCCAAAATATTTCCCTTGAAGTGAATTTCGCACAATATAAACACATAATCAACAATCAAACTAAAGAGAAAAGGAGACAAAATGCACCTTTGTCGAACACCAGTAGTAATGCTAAACCAATTGCTACAAGCCTTACCAACTCTCACACACGACTCAGTGTTATTATAGAGAGCTTTCATTATGTTAACTAACTCGTCTGGTATACCATATGATCTCACAATCAACCACAAATTATGACGATCAACAGAGTCGAAAGCTTTTTTGAAATCAACAAAGCTAGCAACGAATGGTTTCGGAAACTCTAAACATTTCTCAAGAATCTGCCTAAGTGAAAATATCTGATCCACAAATCCCCTACCACTTCTCAATCCACATTGCTCATCACTCAATTGACTGTCAACCAGATTTTTAATTCTATTAAGCACAATCATGGAAAAAACTTTACCTGGAACAGAGAGTAGGCTGATACCCCTATAGCTATCACAAGAACTGCGATCACCTTTTTTGAAAATAGGGATAACAATAGCTCTGATAAAATCCTTAGGGACCATTCCCATATCATAAAAGATATTCAAAATTTCAGTCATCCAAGTGGTAACCGAAACATTCCCAGCTCTAAGCATTTCTATAGTAATTTTATCTCCCCTGGGGATTTATGATGTTTAAGTTTAGAAATAGCCAAAATAACTTCAGGTTGTGTTATAGGGCCAACATTAAAGCCATCAATGCATCTTCATCATTGCAAACAATGGGAATAGAACTAACCACATTGTTTAGAATATCACTGAAATGCTCAGCCCACCTAGCCATGACAGAATCCTCACCTTCTATAACCTTACCTTGTTTATCCTTCAATCCCTGTATACCTGTCCGTTTTCTAGCACACAAAACATTAATTATCTGGTACAGCTATCTGCTGTTGTGCTCTCTAACTGCTTCCTCGGCTTTGTCAGCCAAGTCATCAAGCCAAAGATTCTTATCAGCAGCTAACTGATCTTTTACATGTTTATTAAGTTCTCTGTAATGCTTTCTATTAGGACTAGTAGGGTATTGATTAAGGACATTCCTGCAGTTCTTTCTTTCCGAAATAAGCCCAAGTGCCTTATCACTCATAATTCTGTCTCTTCTGCTCCTTTTTTCCTAAAAGAGTACTGTTAGTGTCCAAAAAAGCCTGTTTAAAATGATCCCATTCTTCCTCAACTTCAGTAGTAAGCATACCATGACTGTCATAATGACTAAGTATACTATCATGATAAGCTTTAGCTATAACTGGGTCTTTCAGAGCTTCAGTATTAAAAGTAAATTTTTTAACCCTAGCACAACACTTTTAACAAGGTAATGGTCAGATCCAATTTCAGCTCCCTGGTATTCCTAACAGAACTAGCCCATTTGCTGTTAATTAATATATAACCAATCATATTCTTATGCAGCCCATCGGGTGAAACCCATGTGTACTTGTGTATGTCGCGGTGTTTGTTATAAGTGTTAGTTATTCTGAATCCATTGAGTTTACTTACCTGTAGGAGACGTTGCCCATTGCCATTTGGAGCTACCAATACCAAAAGGGCCTATTACTTCTCCCCAAAGGTCAGAGTCAGTACCAACTTTGGCATTGAAGTCACCAAGAACGAGGGTAATATCTCCTTTCTTGACAGAATTCAAAATATCCTGAAGTTGTCCATAAAACCTATCCTTCTAATCCTCATCGGCATCCTCAGTGGAGGCATAACAGCAGATAACAACATTCAAGTCTTTAATGTTTGTCTGAAATTTTGCTGTAAGAAACCTTTCATTAATGCACTCATATCCTAGAAGAGCATCGCTAGCGTGTCTGCTGAGAAGCAGACCCACGCCTTGGTGATGCTTATTGTCGTCCCTCCCTGAAAAGAGAAATTTAAGATTATTTTTAAGAATCTGACCTTTATCTGTCCATCTGGTCTCTTGCAAGCCAAGAATATCTAAATTATAATGGTGGAATTCTTGTGTGAGGACATCAAGAGAAAAAGCTCTGTGCAGAGTCATCACATTCCAACTACCTATGGAGAGAAAATGGTTAGTGGGATGTTTAAAGAAACTATGTTTATTGGGAGAGGGAATGCCAACAATATCAAACAGCCCCTTAATCGCAGCCATGGGGCAAAGACCCGTTCCCCCACCACTAAAGGCTGAAGCCATCTACACAGGAAGACTTCCTCCAATGTAGAATTTGACGATTTTTCTAATATTAATATCAAAAATAACATATAAATCTAGGATGTATATTTTTTACCTGTTGATTCTGCTTGAAAAAATTATGAAAAACTTTAAAAACAGATCTATTTGAGTCTACTGTGAACATAAAGAGCATCAAGCAGCATTGATTTAGTTTATGCTTTTATTCTGCTGTCCCATACTTAGATTATCGATCAGTTGCATTTCTACGTATTTCATGCTATTTATAGATCTACTAGAATTGTAATGCTTTCTAAGCTTTTAACTTAATGATATTTTTTTTTACTACTGGAAACTGTATCATTTGGGAACTATGCACATTGGTTTCGATCAATATTTTAGCTGACTTCTATTTTAAAGATTTTTTTTTTATTTACTTTAATGCTTCCAAAATGATTTTTTATTGCTTCTCAAATTGATACTGTACAATAATTAATTGGAAACGATCAAAAGTGAAACTGCTAATGATCTATAATGGCAGCAATCAACTCTGTGTAATCCTAATGCAACAAAGCATTAGGATTACTTAGAGTGCAATTTTTAAACGGTAGGGCTTTATTTATTAATATTTTTAATTACATTTAAAGGATATAAACAAATTACAGTCAGGAAATCACGATTTTTAACCAAAATTTCTACTGGAATTTTAAAATTAAACTTTTCCATAGCAGTTATGCAGCTTCATAAATAAAGTGACTCATTCTCAAATTTTGTGCATCGATCAAACTTTAAATGCTTTGAAACATTTTTTTGAACTTTTGATCAGTGTATTGTTCACAGTCCTCAGTCAACAGATGGCACTGCTCAAGAAGCATATGACATCGAAGTGTAAAGTATGACATAGGAACATAACCGTTGGTTGTTGGTGGCCTGTGGTTCTTTGATTTGTTTCTTTTGGGAAGGTAATGTTAAGTCATGTGTGTGATTTGATGTGAATGTGACATTATGTTGCTTTTTTTCGCCATTTTTTCTGGATAACTCCTTGGGATAACATGCCGAAATAGTTAGAAGTAAGTGTATATGCATGATATATTTAATGAGGAATTTTTAATGATAGGCAGAATAGGAGTAATTCATATGTTCCCATTGTTTTTTCAATATTTGGTTAAAATACAGAAAATAGTAAATTATTTAAGATATTTTGGAGCTGAAATTATTTAATATTAGGAAGGTTGTTGTAAGTGTTAGTCAACTGTTTTATAATGTTATGGCCACTTCATTTGAAAGTGGGAGTTCGGTAGCTTTTTGTGGCTATGTGTATGGGGAAATGTTTTTTTGTAAGTTTTTTTTTGTAGTGAGGGACATTTGAAGGGTAAGGAAAGAGTGGTTAGAAGCAGTTAGAATTACTTTAAATTTTTTTCTGTTTAGTATGATGTAGTGTTTTGTTGTGAGTGTGGAAGGAAATAGGAAAAGTTTAGAATGTGGAGAAATTAAGGGGTAAAAATGATAGTATGGGGTGTTATGATTTTAGGAAAATAGTTTTTGGTGTAATGTACAAAGTGAGTTTTCAAAAGATTCTACTAATGCAGTGTGTGTGGAGTATGTTTAGTGGAGTATGTTTAGGGGAAAGAACGTTGGAAGTTTTTCCATGTGGGACTGAACATGGTGGTAGTCACAAACACGTGTATTTTGTTATAGTAGTTTGGGATGAATTGATTATTAGTAGTTATATATACACTGAAGTGCCATTGAATTAGGGATAGCAACTTAATAATGTGTTGGACCCCCTCTGCCCCTGATAATGGCTGCCACACAAGGCAAGGACTCCACAAGCTTGCATAAATGTTCCACAGGTATGGCGACCACAATTCTCTCAAGGTCGTCACTGATGGGACACAGAGGCCCGAACACTCTGCTCGACGGTATCCCAAAGGTTTTCGGTGGGATTTAAATCTGGGCTTCTAGGTGGCCAATTCATTATTTCGACCAGTAATAGGCACTTTTTGACGACGATTTCAATTTTAGAGGAAAAATTATCTTGAGCCAGGTGGGATATGAACCCACGACCTCCTGATAACATGTCAGGTGCTCTGGACCACTGAGCTACCGGCCACCGATCAAGATCTTCTCTAATTAATGCTATGAACATTCCCTTTATGTCACCTATAGGCGTTATTTTAGGCAATTTTTAGCCCTAGCGGCTTTCTATTTTGCCAATAGATGGAAAGCATGTCTTACAAGTATGCTAATGATAATAAATATTGAGATAAACTCAGATAAACTCAATGGTTCAGCATCCAGTAATAAATAGGCACTTTGACGTCGATATCAATTTTAGAGGAAAAATTGTCTGAGCCGGGTGGGATACGAACCCACAACCTCCAGATTAGACTTTCTTGCTACGGAAATCAGCGGTCACGTGGGAGGGCAATTTCGGGAAGGCTTCCCATCTGTTACACTCACGTAGAAAGTTTCACCCACCCACCCCTCCAGAAATATACAAGTTTTTAAATTATAAGTTTTTATGTTTATATCAAATGATTTTGAAGGCAACCCCCTAGTACCTTGGCTGTACCACACAGACGATACTCCGCTGTTTTGCTTTGGTGCACAGGTCTGTAAAAGGTAGATAGGTAGTCACTGGAAGGAGAGCCATGCACCAATCCCCTGTGATGATGCATAGAAATGGCCAGGCCAAGCACCTAATGTCCGACTCCACCTTCTCGCGGTGCAAGCCGTTAGTACCTTTCAAAAGAGATACTCTCTTGTGGAAGTGAACAGAACGAGATGGCTGCCAGTTTAGTGCAGCCTATTGATCTACACAACAATGGCAACTTTTTTTTTACTCTGCTCAAGAGTGGCCTACCACACAGGGTCCTGGTGCTGACCATATATACCAACCTGAACGGATTTATGGCTATGAATTTGATTATGGATCCTTAATTTGCTGCACTGGTGGGCTTCTGTGGAGGGAAAATATTCCACTGTGTTTTCTGTTTGTTTGTGGGTTGAAAGCCCCAAGTGAATAGATTCACAGGATAAGTTTATCAGCTGGTGGATAATCCTGAGCAGAAGTCATCGCAGGCACCTGAACTCTTTGCTTCTATTGGCATCGTCAAATTCTACATTGGAGGAAGTCTTCCAGTGTAGATGGCTTCAGCCTTTAGTGGTGGGGGAATGGGTCTTTGCCCCATGTCTGCTATTAGGGGGCTGTTTGATATTGTCGGCATTCCCTTTCTCAATAAACATAGTTTCTTTAAGCATCCCACTAACCATTTTCTCCCCATAAGGTAGTTGGAATGTGAGGACTCTGCACAGAGCTTTTTCTCTTGATGTCCTCACACAAGAATTCCACCTTTATCTTGTAGTGTCCATGCCTCGCCAGGTAAGAGCTGTTTTGTCGTCATGTAGAGGACCAACATCATATTAGGCAGGTGGTCATAATGTTTTGGCTCTTTGGTGTATATCTATTTGGTGTCCTATCTTTCTTTGAATAATATGAATTGAGCAAATGATATTACCATTGGCAATATGTTTTATTTTTTCCTATCCAGGTCTCATAAGAGAATAAGAGTTTTTTAATTTACACACTTTATTTTTTTGCTTTCTATTGACAACTGTGGGAATTTTTACTTTTTTAAATAATGGTGGGAGGTACACTCTAAACCTTTTCTGGAAAAAGGAAGAGTGATAGAAAATATTAATTTTAGAATATAACATTATCTCTGTTTTAAGTATTGTAGTATGAGAAATTCGTGATGGTAACAGCATATTATAATGATTGACAAGATAGTAGTATATTATTTAAATAAAATTGTTTTTGCATGCTATTACAATATTTATGTTTTGCATAAAATGGCAATAAGAAGCATTTTTTTACTAACAAATTAAGTGGTATAATTAATATTTTACAATAAAAAAGTTAGTATTGAGGTTTAAATGGCCAAAAGATGATTTTTATCAACAGAAGAGATTTAGAACCTACATTTAGTAGGATACCAAGATTGAAGTTGTTTCTAAAGATTGTTTCTAAGATTGGTAAGTTGTTTCTAAGCAATTATTGTGAAATTTATTTCAGAGCAGTGGGGTATAGTTAAATGTAGTAAAACTAACACAGTGAACAAAAGATATTGATTTTTTCCCATTGTTGGTAGTACTTAGGCAGTATACTGCATTTCTCATTTCTCAATGTAAACATTAGTGACTATAGTGTGGTTGTACACAATCTGGTGACAAATAAGCAAACCACAGCCAGAAAACCTATATGCGAGATCAAAAGCAGTTTCCACTTGTGAGCAGGCCTGTTGCTAATCCTAATTAGTTGGCTGTGCTATTAATAAGGAATGAATGAACTTACTACAAAAGTCTTGGTTTCACACTCTGTTTTGCTCATTTTGTCATTGATAAAGACTAAGTTTTTATTTCTCTTTAGAATTTTTTATTTTTAATTAGCTGACATAATATTGTAATGTAGAATAAATGTTGCTCATTTAATGTCTAATTTCAGGCTTTCAATTATTGGCTAAATATTCCTCTTAATAAATGTCATGTAATTGGAGAAGTAGTTCAGATGTTACATAATGCAAGTCTTCTGTAAGTATTTTTAATAGTAATGGTTTGCATTGTGCCATTAGAGTTAATACCTGTCTCACTTTTATTATCCTTGTCTCATACTTTGCTTCAATCCTAAAATAACCCACCTTTTGGAAAATGTAAAATAGTGATATAGTACTAATTACCTTTTTAATTTTTTAAGCAACAGAATTGTATTTATTTTTTTAAAAATTTTCTAAGAATGTATTTATTTTTTATTTAACTTTCATATTTCATGTGTTTTATCTAGAAAAAAATTCATACATTGCAGTGGTGTGACTTTTTAGTTTTAAAAAAGAATTAGAATTGGGTTGACTTGGTAATAACCTTACCTGAATTTTCAACTGAAACTTTGCAACTTTAGTTTTAATTTGTACAATTCACAAGAACAGACATACAGAAAATATTCCATATTTATGGCAACCTCCTTTTTCCTTTTCATATTCGTGGTGTTTTTTTAATGAGTAACCTTGCAAACCACAGAGCTTTACTGGAGTTAGAGTTTTATTGTATTCATCTGTCACCTGACCACCAACTGCTTCCAGCTAATCCTGTTATTTACACACACAGACTATGGGGATCGCAACTATTACCACAATATGGACTCAACACATTTTAAATTAAATATCTGTCAGTCATGTAGGTCCACCAAAAATAATCACAAGAAATAATAAACAAATTTTAAATTTAGTATTCATTATTTGTTATATCTAAATAAACATATTTTTTATATTCATTATGTAATCATTATTTGTTACGTAGACAATCACAGCATTTACTCTACAAATCAGTGCTGTGTTGTATGCTTCAATTAATGCAATATGAATTTTGCCATTATGACCACAGCCTGGAATCTTAACATTATCTATTATATTGATAACAAATATATATGCACCAAAACAGAATAGTGATGAACTGTAGGAGGTGGGTCACCATTTTGGAGTGGCTCGTGACTGATTCAACCAATGCAACCATTAGTTGAAGTGTTGTTATTTAGTGAAAATTCCCATTTGACTGTGCCTTGCTCAATATGCCTAAACATTTCCTGGTAAGATGTGTTAGAAATAAATTTGAAATATGCACTGGGTTGCCAACTTTTTATTTTGCCAAGAAAGGATGTTTCTATATGAAAAGTTTAAAAAGAACATTAGATATGAAAATATAAAATATTAAATATTTGATCTACAACAGAATTTTAATAGTATACTTTAAAATGACAATTAGTTATGTTTCTTAGCTCTGTTGGCTATGTGTAGTTTTGTTTTTGACTTGCAACTCCCATGTCTCTGATTTGATACCAACCACTCCTGTAATAGTTTTTTTTATAATTAACCTCCTCAAGCAGCTGCTTGCCACAGAGGTCTTACAGGAGCCTGTCGGTTTATACGCCATAGTAGAAGTAGAAGTAGTAGAAGTTGAGAGGATGGCAGGACCTCAGCAGAGAAACATCACATACATCATGGCTTACCCAGGGCTCGAACCCAGGTCCCTTAGATCAGTAGCCAAGTGCACTAATGACCCTGCCATGGGACGGCTGATATTAATATTGTAAATTAAATATAACCAAAATAAACATCTGTTTAAGTGATAATTTACTATAAGTAATTTAGTTTATAATAATAAATATAATTTATAATCAGAAGGGAGTCAAAAAAAGAAATTTAACCTGTATGTTAGACATAATTTTCACATATAATTTTTTAAAATACCACTAGAATGGAGGGGAAAAATAAATATATAGTTAATAATTACAGCGGAGAGGCAAAATACTGAACTGAAGTAGAAAGGACAAGAATGCCTTCCCAAGCTTTTGAAATTCTTCTTTAAATAATGTGTTTCTAGAATAGTTGGAAAAAAAAAAATGAAAGAATATATGCATTAATGGAACATTTTGTCAGTCCAATTTAGTTCAATATCAGGCATCTCCCCAAAACGTTTTCCTACATCCAGGTCCTGCCTGTGCTAGGCAAAGTGACCTCCAAAACTTTTAGTGATGAGCTGCCACTGCTTACTATGGAGTCTGCCACACAGGTCAACAGTGCAGTAGATGGATCTTAGCAAATTAATCTGAATTACATATTAACAGAGCTGCCAATATCTCTAATTATTTTGGATTTTATCTGAATTTTGGGTTTTTCTGTTTTGCTCCTCTTTATAAGAAAATTTACTCTGAAGTTTTCATTTTACAAAAGAAAATGGTAGTGAAAGAGAAGAACTGTTTTTGTTTTAGCTCTTTAACCCTGAAAGTGCCAAGCTTCTAAAACCTAGTCTCATTCTGGCAGCTAAGTTAAATTTTGAAATGTTGAGAAAATGGAACACATCTTGAGAACCTCATCCTGAGGTAACTAATGAAGGGAAAATGTCATTTTATATATGAAAAAACAGCATTTAATTGTAATTATTAAAATGGCAAAAGTTTGAAGGAAAAAAAGTAAGTTAAATTTTTAAGCATTTTTTTTAAACATAGCAAAAATTTTACTGTATTTTGTCCCATTTTTACTTCAGTGAAATTAAAAAAACAAACTATTTTTTCAGTTTGTTTTCTGAACTATTTTATTATTTAATATAAACATTTAATATTTCTATTAATACTTAAATCTTTCATTTATTTACTTTTTTTTCTAAATTATTTTGTCATTTATGGAAACAATGCATATGCTTAGATTTTTGGTGATTGGCAGACTTCAAGCCTAATGAAAAGTGTCATAAAAATTAATTTTGCTTTAAAAACAAAATAATTTAAAAAGTGAAAAATATATTAAAAAATTGATAAAGAACTGTAAAAAAAGTATTTCAAAGCTTTAAAGTTTAAATGAAACATTGAAATTAAGAATGAATCATTTTAGTAGGAAGCTGCATAACTGCTACAGAAAAGTGTATTTAAACATTTGGTTAAAAAAATCACAATTTCCAAATGTTAATTAGTATGTTTGGTTAAAATGCAATTACAAAAGTATTGCTAAAATAAGACCTACCTTTTTAAAATTTGCACCTTTAGGCTAATTGCTTAATTGTATGATTCTTCCGATATCCACCATTTGAGATCACTAATGGTTTTATTTTCAATCACTTTAAATTAATAGTGCTTTATAATGTATGTGTCATTTTTCTGCTGAGGTCCTGCCATCCTCTCAGACCTTCTATGGCATATAAACTGACAGGCTCTTATCAGACCTCTGTGGCAAGCAGCTGCTTGAGGGGGTATTTATTTATTTTTTTATTTATAATCACAATAGATATTTGAGAAACAATAAAAAAATTCCAAAAGCACCAGAGTAAACAGTCTTTAAAATCAAAAGTCTGATAAAATGTTGACCAAAACCGATATGTGTAGTTCCTGGATGCTGCAACTTATGGTAGTAATAAAATCAATATCTTACGCTAAAAGTTTAGTTAGCATTACAACTCTGATACAGAAAATGATAAGTAGGTCAGAATACTGGAAACAGCAAATGATTGATAAATTAGGTATGGCAGAGTAAAGGCATAAACTATTTGATGCTATTTATGGTGAGTTAGCATCAGCATATGATCACTGCAAGCTCAAATAGATACATAGTAGGGCCACAACTTCCATTAACATTGACATCCAATATTCTCAGGAACTGATTTACCTTCCATAAGCGCTTTTAAGGACTGACGACATTTGTAGGAACTGATGGTTTTCTAATACAGCTGGGAACAAAGAATGGATGGAAATTTCCAGATGTTGGGTGGAGTTTTGATCAATCAGCATGCAGAACATCACTCATATGATCTTGTACGATTGTTCTCAACCAATCAACATCTTTGTTATTGTTCAGCATAACATCCCTGCTTTCTTTTTGAAATAAATAAGGGACATTGGTAATATTTGTTTATCTTCTGTTTGATGCAGTTGTTCAGTGTAAAAGAGTGTATTTTTATTATTATAATTAAATTGTGGTTACTTTTGAATTGCCATCTAAGACCACCATTATGCCACCATCAATTACCATCAATCACTTGAAGTCTAAGGTAAATGCTAATTTTTGGGGTTTTTTTATTTTGAGATGTTTTATAACTATTTATTAAATAATCTGTATTAAACAGTCATTTTTAATGTAAAAATCAAGTATAACATGTAAGAAATACCCATTTTATGTTTTTTCTTGTATCAGTGTGTTTTTGGTTTCAGCTTACAATGTTTTTAATATACCACAAATTTTATGGAATGAATTACCATTGGTTGTTGGGGGCCCCACTGTATTTATAAACCTTATAATATTTTTAAGCAGTATCAACAGGCAAAAACTATATATCATAGACTGAAATGTTTTTTTCAACATTTGATTAGTCCCTTTTTACATTGTAAAAGCACCAAATTCAAAATATTTTTATATATTACAATTTCTTTATAATGGTGAAGGCTGGCTTAGACGACAATCCCTTGGCTGGGTTGATGACATTATCTTCAATGCGTTTTTTTTTTCTTTTTTTAGAGAACATTAATGTTATGGATGTTACATATACCAATCCTTTCACTTTTGTAGTGGTACTTCTTAAGGAAGTTTGTTGGTGTATGCTCCTTTTCTTTTTCATCCAGAATAGATTGCCCACTTTTGGATATTTCCTGCGAGCACTGCTTGGCTGATTACTACTTTCAGATGTTACACTGGAAAGAGCTTTTCCACTTTTTGGATGGTATAGCCCGAAAATTGTGGTGATCTTTTCTTTTTAGGGTCATTATCAAGAACTATTTAAACGTTTTAACATTTAATCAACTAAAACTTATAAAGTGTTTAAAAACACTAATTCTAAAAAAAGCAGGAGTTGCAACACGATTCGTGCCTGACCAGCTTGGGACTTCCTCAGGCTAATGAGCAATTGTGATGGACTTTTTATGTGGATCCCTTGGTGTTAAAGTTGCTCTGCACCTGACATGCATGTGCAGCAGGAAATTTCATGCCTCTGGCAGGGGTGGGATCTCCATGTTGCAGATGATATCCTTATTGAAATTAATCGTTGTTTTCTGCGTATTATAGTTGAAATTTTGTTGCAGGGGCTGTGAGTGGTTTGTGAATTAGATTTTATGCTAAAGCTTTAAGTTTTTATTCTATTATGCTTTGTGCTAATGCCCTGTTTAGTTTTTTACTTTTTATATCTTGTTTATGCTCTGTTATCCATTGCTCGTGTGTTCGATAAGTTTTTCCTATATATCTATTTTTTCCCCTCTATTTTCAGTTTCAGGGATTTCTTTATTATAGACTCCTTCTGTTGGAGGAAGTTTATCGCAATTATTTAATATCAGTTTTTTAATACTATTGTTTATAGTGAAATGGGACTTACTCATATTTTTTAATGCATTACCCAAAGTTTGGGATACTCTAGGTATATATGGGAAACTGTGAACATATTTGTTTTTCTTCTTATTGAGTTGGGAGGGGGGAGGTTGTGAGTTTTGCTGGCTGTTATATTTAGTGTCTTTTGGATTTTATTGTCCAATTTGGAGGGATAACCAGCTGCTTTCACTACTTCTTGTATGAATCTCAATTCTTTATTCAATATACTTTTATTAGTGGAGTACTTAAATGTTCTAAGAAAATATAGGTCAATGCTGCTTTCTTATAACTTAGGGGGTGGGTTGAAGTAAATAAATTCTTTAGGAATGCAAGTAGGCTTTTGATATACTGCAGTTGTACATCTAGGGATGGTCTTTTTAATTAAAATATCCAATAATGGCAGTTCTTGATTTTCTGCCTCATGTGTAAATTTTACACATGAGAGAGTAATAATATATGACCATTGAATGCTTCAGTTAATTTTTTCAGCTCTTGTATAGGGTGATCTCAAAAAATTAAAATGCCTTTGATGTAATGAACATAGAAGGATAGTTTATGTGTTGCTTTTTGCAAAGCTGTATATTCCACGTATCTCATAACAACATCATCCATGAGTCCAGAGAGTGGGGATCCCATTGACACCCCATCTCTATGAACCCATGCCCGGCCATTGGTGACAAACCAGCTGGAGTTGGCCAGGTCCATGGCCACGTGTATACTGAAGTACTCTTGGGCTGTGAGCCTGGCCTCCTTCAACCACTCAGCTTGAGCTGCATCCAAAATTGGTGTATTGTGCTAGAGCGATACAACATCCAATGGAAATGAATGGCTGTTGTCTCCTTAACCTGTGTCTGTCATATGATGGAAACTGCCTCATAACATGAGGTTAGGATAGGTTGTGTGGATGGAAATAAGGTGAGAAGAACTCAAAGAGAGCCCTTTTTAAGTTATATAATGGTGAGTTTCTTTTACCAACAAGATGTGTAAATGGCCTATTATCCTTTTGTAATTTTATCTTAACAAGGAGTTGTGGTATATTAGGGTATATGAGGAGTGTACAAGCTTTCGCTATGCTTATAGGCAGAAAAAGGTCACTCCTTAATTCTCTTAGTTTATTAAATACCTTAGGAATTATCTAAGGTTTAGGTTATTATCTAAGGTTTGCATTTTAGATCTTCTATTAGATTTAGTTTTACCTCATGGCCTCTTATCACCATTTGTTCTGTTTCATTTGCTAAAATTATTTTAATTTATGGGTTATTCTTCAAATTATTAAGTATTTTAATTTTTTTATTTTCTTTTTGCTGCTGATATTTTATACTACTGTACATTTTAAAACTTTCTTTGTCTTTAAACATTGGAGGAATTTTTTAATCATTTGTTCAATTTGAGGGATTAATTCTATCATATCTGGTATGGTGGCATTATAAGCAAATTTTGCACCCTGTTGCAATATTCACTTCTGGTTGTTGTCCATTGACAACTGGACAAGTTCAGGTATTTTGCTATATATAAGTGGTTAAAGTTAGCACCTGTTTCGGGTTCTACTATATGTGCATTCCTATGTTGTTTCTTTAAATTCTCTAATATAATTTTACGTTTTGTAGTAATTTTTTTGGTGTTTATCTCTATAATAAATTTTTCCCATTATTTGATTTAAACTACCGGGGTTTATCTGTTTTGTAAGTTTTAAATGTTCATTATAAGCTACTTTTTCTTTTGCTCTAATTTCTGTTCTAACCTTCCTAATTACTTTAGCAAACATTTTCTTTTCTACTATTCCTAATGTGTATTTTAAATAACTGTCTTATCTTCTTTTAGGTATTACTAAGAATTTTGATATAACATATTTTCTACAATCAGTTAAAAACTTGAGATTAAATAGGGTTTTATTTAGAGAGACACTTACTTTCAAAAATTTCTTGGCCTCCATTTAGTGGCTTGTGCAGTATTTAATCATGCACAATACATAAAAGGATATTCAAACCATAGGAAAATGAATTTAATAATTCACGATATTGCTGTATTACAGTTTGAAATCGATCTTGAGTAGGCCTAATTACTACATTTCATTGTTTTTATTTCCTTCTAGAGCAGTGTCTACAGCGATATTAGCATAAATATCTTAAGTCCCTTTTTACATTGTAAAGGCACCAAATTCAAATATATTTTTATATATTACTATTTATTTATAATGGTGAAGGCTGGCTTAGATGACAGTCCCTTGGCTGGGTTGATGACATTATCTTCAATGCCGGTTTTTGTTTTCTTTCTTTTTTTTTAGAGAACATTAATGTTATGGATGTTACATATATGAATTCTTTCACTTTTATAATGGTACTTCTTGAGGTAGTTTGTTGGTGTATGTTCCTTTTCTTTTTCATCCAGGATAGATTGCGCACTTTTGGATATTTCCTACGAGCACTACTTGGCTGATTACTACTTTTAGATGTTACACTGGAAAGAGCTTTTCTACTTTTTGTATGGTATAGCCTGAAAATTGTGGCCATCTTTTCTTTTTAGGGTCATTAATCAAGAACTATTTAAACGTTTAACATTTAATCAACTAAAACTTTTAAAGAGTTTTAAAACACTAACTCTAAAAAAGAACATTTTAGAATATATGTCACTAGAATCAGGAAAGTGAAAAGAGTAAACCCAGCTTGGACATGCAAAGGGTTAATTGCATTAAAGGTGAGCTTCTGTCCTCACTTCTTAATCTGTGCTTACCCAAAGTACTCATCTTCATACTAATGCCTTGAAGATCAGATAAGACTAGCTGACCATTTTTAGACAAAACACTAGACAAAGGTTACATCTAAAATCTTTTAGAGTTCAAGGCTAGAAATTTTTATCTAAATGATTGTATGCAATTGAACCTATTCCCACTCTCCCTGCTCTGACTAATTTGCACAGTTACATTACTTAGAACCTTTGTGCCTTGAAGCTTCAATGTGATGGAGGTCACACTCACAGGTCACACACAACAGGGAAGCTTAATACACTATGAGTATTAAATGCACTCATAGTGCATTAGGCTTCCCTGTTGTGTGCATCATGATTGGCATTGCAAAGGGTCTCATGCATGTTGATTGTTATCTGGGTTGGCACATCTGCATTTTTTGTGGGTGGGAGTGGCAAAGTTAATATTGCACCAGGTTCATAATCTGCAGTTCCCAGGTTCAAGTTCCATCTGTGCCAGCTTGAGATTTATCTTTGCAAAACTCCCCACCCTCCCCTCCGTCAGTAGGGGCCATTGATGAACTTGGAAAGGCTGCCATTCATCTGATGGGATGTAAAGCCATGGCCCCATGTGTGGGAGAGCCACACTCTGTGCATAGTAAGGAACACACTGAATGGCCTTCATGAGAGGTTATTATCTGTCTCCTAACAGCTGTCCAGTGGGTCCCATTTCTCCAACATTCTCTTAGCTCTCAGAGTCCTTGTGACCCGGCCATTTAGCCCACTGTGTGCAAAAAAAAGTGACATTCAGAGGTAATGTTAGCATTGGTAATGTTATAAACCTAACCTGGAGTTTTTTGCTCAGTTTTAAGGCTGGAAATTCCAAATTTGATTATCCATGAATCTGTTTATACACAAGTCTATACAGTAGTTCCTATTGCTTTTGCTAATACAGGTAGTCCTTGACTTACGACGGGGTTCCATTCCAACATCTCCGTCGTAAGTCGATTTGGACGTTAGTTGAGCACTACCTGTATTTACCTTTAAAAAGATTACAAAATTTTATAATTTTAGATAAGCATTCAAATTATTTATTATCATGAAAATAGGTACACATTCATATTTATCAAATTATAGTAAATTATTTCTGGAGATTGGGGGTGGATTTTCTAATAAAAAAGTTGGTTAGTGTTGTCTGTTTGGTCTTTTTCTTTTTTTCATCATAGATTTCATGATAACATCTGACTGCTTCTCGAATTTGCCTATTGACTTTGGCAAAGCGATCTGTGTCTTGATCCATATTCTCGAGCAGCTGAGCCCTTGATTTAGTGTAGAAAATACTTCAGCTAATCCTTTTACAGTAAATTTTTTGATAGTTTCTCTCCATCTTCCTCATGATTCCTTTCTTCTTCCACAAGTCTTTTTCAAAATTAATTAAGTCATGAGCAGTCAATTCCTCTTCTTTGTGATCTACCAATTCTTCTATATCAGTGACATCAATTTCTAGATTCAGCTTCTTTGCAATTTCAATGGTTTCTTCACCAATTTGTTCCTCTATACTATTCTCATTGTACTCTTTGAGCACCTCCAGTGGTAGTAACTTCTTACAAATTCCTTGCATACATTGTTCCGATACTTCCTCCCATGAAGTTCCAATGTTCTGGACATTGTAATTTTAACAAAAATCGTGTAATGTTATAGCATTGCTGTCCATTGCTCTCAATGCCTGAGCAAATGCAATTCTTAGATAATATGTCTTGAAGGTGGCAATTGAACCTTGATCCATGGGTTGGAATAAAGTTGTTGTATTCAACAGTAGATACACCACATTTACATTTTGATTTAGATCACGGATGTGAACAGGATGCCCTGGAGCATTGTCAATTAGTAATAGAATTTTAAAAGGAATGTTTTTTTCAAGACAGTAGTTGCATACTTCTGGAATAAAACAATTTGCGAACCAGTCTTTGAATAAAACAATCGTCATCCAGGCCGTAGAATTACTTCTGTTGTAAACTGACATTGTTTTTGTCAATGTTTTTCAAAGCTCTGGGGTTCTCTGAACGGTAAACAAGAAATGGTTTTAATTTGAAACTAGCAGCATTGCCTCCTAAAAGTAGAATTATCCTATCATTAAATGCCTTAAAACCAGGCGCTGATGTAGCTTCTCTATGAAGGCAAGTTCGTTTCGGCATTTTTTCCAGAACAGTCCGGTTTCGTCTACATTAAAAATCTGCTCTGGCAAATATCCTTAATCTTCCACCATTTCTTTCAGATCATTCTTGAAATTTTCAGCAGCTTCAAAATCTGAACTAGCAGCTTCTCCAGTTATCCACATGTTGTGCAAGTTAAATCAGCGTTTGAACCGATAAAACCAACCTTTACTCGTATTAAATGCATGTTCGCCGCTTTCATTCCCTTGTTGTTTAGTTATATTGTCAAATAGGCTGCATGCTTTCATTTGAATCAAGAATAAACTGAGAGGAATGCTCTTGTTCATCTGATCATCTGTCCAAATCATTAGGAGCTTCTCCATTTCATGAATTGGTCCTGCTCTCTTCATTAAAATTGTGCATTTCACATTAACTGCCCCTTTAACTGCCTCCATTATTCTTAATTTGTCTTTAATTATTGTGGAAACAGTTGAATGTGATAGTCCTTTTTCTCATGCTATTTCACTGACTTTCTTTCCTTATGAGCTTGAATGATATTCATTTTAACTTCCATACTTAATGCTTTCCTTGACTTCTTTTTTGGTGCTGAAATTTTCATCGGTAGTATTACTTCTCTTACTAGACATGATAGGGATATGTAGAACTAGAGACAATGGGAGAAATGAATGATTTAGCTTCAGACGAGCAACTAATGCAAGACGTATAAAGCAGACGTTAAAATTCAAGACGTTAAAAAGTTTTAAGTAAAAACGTTTGCATACACAGCAATGTGCTGTGTATGTATACATTTTTACTTAAAACTTTTAAAAAAATTGACCTCTGTAAGTGCGGATTGTCGTAAGTCGAGTACATCATAAATCAAGGATTACCTGCATTTAAAGTATGTGTCTGCCTCTTGATCATAGACAGGAACATTGAAAAAAGAAATTGCTGTCTCTGATCATAGATGGATGGTGCCATCATGACACATGCAGGATCATTTTTGTGATAAAAAATGAGTTTGCCAATACTCAGGCCGTGAATCCATGTCTCTCCAAATTCATGCCAGAGTGTTTAACCACTAAACTAGAATTAGCTTGTCATCCCACATGTGTTGCTAGTAGCACCATATGTTGCACAGGTGTAGCAGCATTATTTTCCAGTGTTGCTCTGATATGATGTAAATAAGGAAATCACTTCATGCTCAAGACTTATTAATGAAATAACCAATTTATTGACTACTGTGTCAACAGTAAACTCTGTGAAATTAAAATCTTTAATTCTCTATGACATTGTTAAATGTTTTTAAGCACTTCAACAAATGTTCTATGCTATCAAATATCAAGTTATTTAGGGGAATTTAATTTTTTATGGTACTAATGACAGAGTTTACTCATTGATTGCTGTGTATGCAGGCTTTGTGAACCAGATTTTCAAGGTCATGGCAGAGTAAGGTTTAAGTAAATGAACAAATAAAAATCCTAAACACACACTAAACTTAGTTAATTTATTAATCTGCTCAAGAAGAAAAAGATTAGATCAAATTAATATCAATAAAGTAAACTGTTTATGCAAATCAGACTCAAAAATACTGGTCAGTGGAAACTGACAGAAATCAATCCTGGCCAAACAAGCTGATGTAAATACAAAGCTAAGCCTCTGAGCTTTCACCCCTCTCCTACTGACACTCACTGAACTAGAACTCCATTCTAATAATAACTGCTTCTTAAGAATGCTGTCTGACATGTATCTGCAATAATGTTTCAGTGAATCATATTTGCATAACTGATCGTGGGATCATGGATAATGTAAGGCAAGTGTGGCCTTGGAAGTGGCAGTTAGTGTAACTGAACCAAAAGAATTGTTGCAACTCATAACTGATTGAAGGGAGAATGGCAGCTGGTTAAAAAAAAAAGGTAAGGCCCCCAAATAAAAATTGTAATGTAAATAAAATAACTGCTTAGTTAAAGCAAAAGTGAAGATGAACCATCACAACTCCCCCTCCCAAAGGGAGTGAAACATAGACCTAACAAAATTTGATGAGTTGATTCAGCATTGTACTTTATCCCTCTTCTTCTCATTGTACAAAATAATGTAGTGATTCAAGACTTTTTCTAAATTCCTAATCACTTTCAAACTTCATTCCATGTTAGGGTCATTCTATCAGAAATAAACACACATTTTTTCAAATGTTCAAAAGCCTCACAGAATCCCTTTACCATCAGTGACTTTATCAGTTCTACCTCAGTTGCACACTCTTGATTTTTTTTAATCATTCATTTATTTAAACAATTACAAATAAATCATTTCTGTTTACAGATGTCCTGCAAAGCTAACACCTTATCTGCAGGAGAGAATAATACATTGACATAATATATTACACCTTCTTTCTGCCTTAATCTACTAATCTTAATACACTTGCTTCATGTTGCATTATTATATACTATTTTACTATTTTAGCTGAATACTTCAACATTAAATAATTTACTCTCTTTACTAAAATTTTTACACTTTTTTTAATTTCGAATATTTCATAAATAACATTGGGATTTTAATATTCATCTTTACACTACATAATTTGTTAGGCCCCCAAATAATATTCTAATATATTTTTAAAAATCTAATTTGTGTTTTAATTCTTTGAAAGAACTTACAGATAGCAGTTCCCTTGGTAAGAGATTGAAAATGTAGGCAATTTTATAGCTACTTGTGCACTTTCAATAGTTATTTGTAAACAGGGTCCAAATGAATTAAAAATCATCCAGTTGGTTTTATTGCTATTTAGGTAAAGTTTGTTATAGTTTAATCATTGTTTAATAATATTATAGTATTTTGTATTTTATTTTAGCCTCCCCATGGCTAACGCACTTCACTACTGATCAAAGGGACCTGGGTCTAGTGGTGGAGCTAGCGATGCGAGAACTTTGAGGTTTTCTAATCCTTTCCTACAGGTTGATTCTGCATGGGGGTTTAAATGTATTCTAGGAAGGCATCTAACTTCCCAGTATGCTTCCTCAAAACATGCAATGGCATTGGGGTTGCACTTGAAAGGTAAATACTAGATTCATCTGGTATTTTAGAGCACAACAACTTTCTTTCAAACATGCAATGGGGCTTTTCAGAGTCATTGGTGTACTTTAGATTATCTGGTCTGCCTTTCAGTGGTGATCAAGATTCCATTTTTATGTCGAGAGCACCTGGTGTCAATTTTCTTTGATATTGTGAAAATATTTGACACAGCATGGTGATTTTGTATTCTTCGTGACCTCTTTGGCTTGCGAGGCCACAATCTAATCTTCATTGTCAATTTTTCTTCCTTCCCGATCTTTTTGAATCTCTGTCATCAATACTCTGTCATTGTCTTACCCTCAAGAACTTGGAGTACCTCAAGGCTGCATCTTGAATGTTATGCTTTTTGTTTTCAAGATAAATTCTATCATTAGAAAACTTCTTACTATAGACAATGCCTTCCACATCAATTATTTTAGCATTTTTTACTCTTCATTCAGCATCAGGGTCATTGAAAGATAACTGCAAACAGCCCCCTGAAGAATTTCTCAGTTTTGGTAATGGCAAAGGATAAAAGAACATAAAACGGATATCAGCTAAAAGAAAAATAATGCATCATTAGCAAGAATAGCACAACAATTTTTTCACACTCTATTTTCGAAAACATTGAAATTATTGCAGTGCCCCCCACTGGATCTATGTAAAACAACTTATAATTTACAAAAACAGAAGCAGTGTATGCAATAAAGAGATAGGCAACCCCATTACCCGTGGAAATCATAAATTGATCAAGAAAAAGAAAAACAGTCAGCTGGTAAATATCAGGCTCCAGCATCCACACAACAACAACCTTACTACCCTAATAGAGTAATCAACCTCTGTATTAGTGGTCAAGCACAAATTGCTTAACACACAGTGCAAATGTGCATGTGCCAGACTCTGAAAATATAAACTCCAACTTCAAAGCCTATCAGCCATTAAACTCTGAAGAAGAGTAAAGTTCACTTGAAACATGTTGATTTATCAATAATTACTTAAAGCATATGTTAAGGTATAGCCATCCCATGGCCGAGTGGTTAGCACTCTTGGCTACTGATCTAAGGGACCTGGGTATGGCATGGATGTATGCGTCATTTTTCTGCTGTGGTCCCACAATCCTCTCAGACCTTCTATTATGGCATATAAACTGACAGGCTCCTGTCAGACCTCTGTGGTGAGCAGCTGCTTGAGGGGGTATATATTTTTTATTTATATGTTAACTGAGTTACAGGATGAGAAATGCAGAGTGACTAACCTAAATCCCCACACTTCCCGATGTGTGCCAAATACAAGACAATGACTAATATGACAGTGGGGACAAGTGGAGACATTGAAGCTTTCCAATCAATACACAGGCACCACAGAGTTAATCTAGCTGTAAGAGGCATCTGGAACCATAAGAAGCCACGGAGGCAACGATGCTGCTTAAGCTGAAGATACATAAGTATCAACTTCTCATTCATTAACCTCCTTGATGTGGCTTAGTTTTTGGAAGTCTTTTGTACAGTGAAAAATCACAGCTGTATCATAGCTTATAATTGATTCTAGTGAAAAGAACTGATGCAAAAAGAACATATCTTAGTGTTATATGTACAATAATTAAAAAAGACAACAATATTATTTGAAACAGATTGATAACAAGCTCTTTGAGCTCAAACCTATTGGCAATCCTTGGCAGTCATCTCTATGAAGGAATCGCAAGGAGGAAGTTATATATGCTTGGATTTGCATAAGTCATAGATTTATTATGCATTCTTCTACAGGTAGAGAACAATTCTATTTGCCACTTCTGTAGAAGAACATTCTATTTGTGGGACTGTTTTAACTATTAAACACGTTTTAATTCAATGCATTGTTTTTAACTGTGAACAACATCTTTATTTCAGTTCTCAACATTTGCCATCTTGAGCCCCTTACACTCAGACACCTTTTATCCACTCTTTTTTACCTATCTTTCTATTGCTTTTTCTCATCTGTCAGTTTGTTTGTCAAAACAGTTGTTCCATCATATCTTTCGAGCACGATGGATAAACGTAATGATTTGTGTCGAATGCTTGTGACGAGAGAGTGTCGTATTCTATAAAAGATTTCCCCAATGCTTTCTCTCCACCCCCCACCCCCAAATAAAAAAAATTATAAAATGATTGTTCCACTATATTTTCAGAATGTGAGGGCCTAAAATAATGGGCTATATGTCAAATGAAAGCTTGTGACATGGGAAATGTCACCTCTTATAAACATCTCCCCCATGATTTCTTATCTCCCCTCCCCTCAAAAAGGAAGAAATGTGAGTATTGTTTTACTATACCTTTCAAATGTGAAGGCCAAACATAAGTTGTATATCAAATGAAAGCTTGTGATATGGAGATATATATACTGTCCCCCATTACATTCTTTCCTCCTACAAAAGGGAAATGTGAAAAAAAGTCATTCTCCTACTGTATGTGACAATTACAAAAGTCTACTATAAAGAGCTAGGTGTCAAAAGAAAGTTCATTTGCAGAACATTTTAAATCACTTGGAATTTTGTCCCCCCCCCCCCCCCTCTTCCTGAAGAGCCCTGAATTTTTTGGAGGTCGACTCCAATGAGTTATATCTTAAAGCTCCTCCCTTCCAGATAGGTGATCAATATTTATGAATCAAATTGTCTATCAAATGAAAGTTTCTGAAGATAGGTATTTTTTTGCTTTGTAGGACAAAGGAAAAAATATTGGTGACAACAGTTTGAGCCAAAATACAGCAGTATGAGGTTTTCTAATCCTTTCTTACTAATCCTTACCACATTGTTGTGGTAAATAAACCATTTCTCCTTTGGGATTCTGGTCATTTTTCATGAATTGCAATGAAGTTTAGTTTGAAGGACTTATGAATAAGGTTTTTCATTGATTGTTGACTCCATGGCATAAAGTGTGTTTAATACACTTTATGCCATGCATACAAGACACCTTTGCGATAAAAAACACCAGAACCATTTCTTTCCTGGCTGACTTAATAGCCTGAACTTTCATAGGCTGTGGCAACCTTGAGTGCTACCTTTCGCTGGATTGGCATTTTGTTTTTGGATTATAGTGGAAAATTTTTCTCTTTTCCAGACACAATATGCTATAAGAACTTCTTCCTCAAACTTTGCCAACCACTTCCAACACGCATCAATATTCTTTTATTCAGGGCTCAGGTTGTGTGGGATCCAGCAAGCACAAATTCTTGACACTTTCAAGTGCGCCTTCACTATTACATGAGCACTACTATAAGAAAGACCCTTACTGCTAGTGCATGGATTGTTATTTTTGCAGTCTGATCTTAGATGATGTGTTGCACACTGATGTTTGCACACTTCTTCCACAACTGTGCACCACTTAAGCCTCATTGAACACAGTATCATATCACATACTATTGCTCAGTTTCCAGATCAGCTGTAGACTGAAAAAAAATCATACACACGAAAACGAACACCTTTCCAAAGTGAGAAAACAACAGATATTGACTGCCTATTATTCTGCTGTTACTTGCAACCATATCGCAATGTGTTTCAACGACTCCATGCCTTTGAAGAGTTGCTTCATATCATCATTCATCTTTAAAGAGTTACCACATATCATGTATTAAGTTGTATATGAGAATCTACTAATTGTTTGTAATGACAGTCCACAAATCAAATGATAAACTTGTATATTTTTGAGGTACTGCATGGTAGTAATTTCTAAACCGATAACCAGCTGGGTCAGCGTTGAGATTTATCTCCGCAAAATTCCCCGCCCTGCCCCCGGTCAGTAGGGGACACCGATGAGCTTGGAAGGCCGCCGTCCGTCGGATGGGACGTTAAGCCGTGACCCCGTGTGCGGGAGAGACATACCCTGTGCACGTTAAAGAACACGCTGGATGGCCTTGATGGGGGCTGCCATCTGTCTCCCAACAGCTGTTCCAGTATGTCCCCTCCCCCAACCTTCTCTGAGCCTTCGGGGTCCATGTGACCTGGCCATTTAGCCCATGGTGTGCAAAAAAGTGCCGCTCAGAGGTAAAACAACCCAATCTAAACTGATAAACAGTATTGCCTCACTCAGAAAATTGAACTTTTCAAATAATTTCATACTCAACAGAGTTGTTTGGATATAATTTATTAGGCATTGGTAACTGCATAGCAAAAGAAAATTACTTAAAATAATTGTAATCACAGCCAATTGCATAAGATTTAATATTCTCACGATAGTGCTGTTATACATCGAAACCACAGATAGTGACTCTCTTCCAAGCTAAGAGGAGTGCTTAACATTATGTGATTAAACAGAAATGTGCCCTAATGGCTTACTAATTCTGAACATAAAATAACACTTGAGTAGTTTTACCTTTTTCATACACAGTTGATGTTAACTGTAGTTGTTGTTAGAGTGTAGCTGTTATTTAGCAGTAACCCATTATTTCAGTACTGCTAGACTTTGATATACTCATGTTCTTATGGAAGACACAGCATTTTTTAACTGAATTTGCGATGTTATTTGCAAATACAAGATGACATAAGTAGGTGAGCACTATCCTCCATACTTGGGTAATTTCACCATCTTTAAAACTCAATTAAAAGAGCATTTAAAAGTACAGCTAAGGCTGACCTCAAACATAACTTTTGAAAAAGAGAATCGGCCCCTTCGGCCTACACGATGCGTTTCACCACCCATATTCATGTGGCATTATCAGGCGTGTGATGGTAACTGTAGATGCTATCAGTTAAATAGTCATCTCATCCTGCCAAGCAGCTGATGCAGCCTAATGGGTATGCGTGCACACTCTCAATTGCTGATGCAACAGAAGATTCCACGCTGAAGGGAGGGGTGGGATCTCTGTGTTGCATACATTATCAAGATGTTCATGAATCATCAAAGTTTCTGCATATTGCAGCTGAAACTTGGTTGAGGGGGGGGGGGGCATTAAGCTTAAAGGGCTTTTAACTCCATAAAAATTATGGAGTTAAAAGAGTATAATATGTGTAATAGCATTTATGTTCAGAATTAGTAAGCCACTAGGGCAACATTTCTGTTTAATCATATAATGTTAAGCACTCCTCTTAGCTTGGAAGAGTCACTATCTGTGGTTTTGATGTATAACAGCGCTATTGTGAGAATATTAAATCTTAAAAGAAAAACAAGGACAAACTGTATGGTGGGTCTGAGTTGTACAAAAAATGTGCATATATTAAGAATCTTTTAAACAGTGAAAAAATATTATTTTATGCATTATTTAATAAAGTTATTAATTAACACATTTTGTGAGATTTATATATTTAAAGAACATTTTATTATGGGCAAAATAAATACACTCATCCCTCAAATTATAGTATAGACAGGTTCTGGGATATCATCATGTAAATCGAAACTGTGCAAATAGAATCCAGCAACCTATAGAAAAAAGGGGATGGGTTGCAAAAAAAAAAATCCTTGTTATGAATAAAGCATGCATTGAAAGTTTTATTCATACATATTATCTTAAATTTCAATTCAGCACCATTCACGGGTGTATATTATCTGTTTGTGGTTAGTTACGATCTTTTGAAATGAACACGCGCATTGAAAATCCCACTGAATGTGAAGTTCGATCAGTTATCCTATTGGCATTCATCAGAGACTTGTTCAAGTGGTGGAGAAGGTGTTATGAATGAATCCAGTGTCAGAAAGTGGTGCATAATGTTTAAAAATGGAAGAACAAACATTCATGACAGGAGCAGTCAGGACGCCCCTCTCTCGTTATGGACGCTGCCCGTACTCTGCCTGGAAGACAAAGGAGCTGCTTGATGAGTTTCACTGGAAAGTTTTTGAGCATTCACCTTACAGCCTGGACTTGGCACCATCGGACTACCACTTGTTTCCCAATTTAAAGCAGTTCTTTGGTGGACAACATTTTGATGATGATGATGATGATGCACTAAAGGAGGCTGTTATGGACTGGCTGAAAGGACAGGCAGCAGAGTTCTATGAGGAAGGGATACTTAAACTTATCCCAAGATATGACAAGTGCTTCAGGGTGAACTATGTAGAAAAATAGGCTAAGTTATCAGTTAAAAATTGTAAATAAAATATTTGAAAAATTTAAAAGTATATAGCTTTTATAACCAAATGTTCTTTACTTTCTAAATGACCCTCATATTTTATACATTGCAAAAAATTTATAATTGAAAAAAATCGTATTAATTTCATAACTGTTTTTCGAATTGCCATTCCATGTTCTGGATTAAAATTAAAAAAATCATTATTCTTTATTCAAATAAAGTTAATGTTATTTAAAAAATACAGTACAATATAAAAATTTTCCAGGGGGTGGAGGTGGGTGAAGCTCAGTTGTAGCCCACCAGGCTCATAATCTGCAGTTCCCATATTCTCATTCCACATGGGCCAGCATTTAGATTTATTTCCACTAAACCCCCACCCTGCTTTCAGGGAGAAAGGAGACACCAATGGACTTGGAAAACCCGTTGTCTGTCTGATAGTATGTTAAGCTGTGGTCCCATCTGCAGTAGAGCCATACCTGTACATATTAAAGAACACTGAATGATCTTGATGGAAGTAATAATTGTATTCATGGCTGTCTTAGAATAGTTAGTATATTATGATTTAAAAAAACTTAAGACCAGGATTCACTTACTTGTGAGTAATTTTCCTAATATTTCTGCTCCTGACTTGGGTCGTCTTCCGAGGAGGGTTGGAAGGTCAACCTTTTCTAGTCCCTCGGGGTCCTTGTCACTTGGCTATTTAGCCCATTGTGTGAAAAAAAGTGCTTCTCAGTGGTAAACAACCCAACCCATGCCAGATCTAGAAAAAACTAATACAGGGGAAAGAACTGGAATTAATTTCCAGTATAAAATTTTTCTCTTTGTTTTAGTGGTATTTAAAAATTTTCCAAAATTATCTTGGAAAATATGTAATATGTATTTAATATTTCTCTGCCCCCTTTTCCATCATTAACATTCTCAAGATGGCCTTCCATCACCAGTGCATGACAAGCTAGCCACACTAGAATTGCTGCACTCGCTCACATGTCACTTCAGGTTAAAATTCAGCTCATGCTAATCAAGTAAGAAAAAGTACTATACTTTGGCTATTAATAATGTGAATATTGGAATAATGATATGCAACTTGTTGCAATCTTTTGGAGCAGTGTTTCAGCAGATGTAGTGGTATACAAATATTCATTGTCTTGAGCTTGTCACAATTTAATTTGTTATATTTTCTCTCTCGGACTTCACAAACTGCATTGAACGTTTGATTCATTTATTGGGAAAAACAACAGAGACTATAAATTATCATTTAATAATGTAAAACTTTAAACATGTTTGTACACTTTACATTGATGTTAAATATAATGCCTGTTGAATGAGTTGCAGTCCAGAATTATTTTCAGATCCCCAAATAGTTTTAAGGTAGATCCTTCTTACAGGTGTTGAGAACAGGGCAGATGTTGCAATTTAGTTGACACAGTACAGTTTTCTTACATATGTCTTTAAAATGAGGTACCACTGTAAAAAAAGACGGTCTACTTATGTATTTGGTTTTCAGATAAGTGTAAGAAGAAAATGTTTTCTTGCACAAATAGCCTAATTGAAAATGACAATAAAAATATCTTACCGATAACATAGCAAAGTCAAACAATAAACCATAATTTAGAATGGTTTCCCTGGTGAATAATATGTATTTCTGCAAAACAAGCATTCTACTGTTTACACCTTTTTAATATTGCATATAAATAAAAATGTTTCATTTTATTTTTAATTATAGACACCATTACTAATATTTTGCTGTGAACACCCTGAAAAGTTTCACGAACCACAGTTTGGGAACCACTGTTCAGTAGTGTTCAAATTGATAAGATGGCCACTCCATCCACTGTATAGCATCCTTTACAGTTTGTATGTTGCTTTTAACTTTGGTTGTGGATTCAATGTCTTTTATTTATTTATCGATGTTTGGTGCAATATAGCATGTTGCTCTTGCACCATAAAACCCCAACCAATCCACCACCACTATGGTGTTGCTCTGTGTTCTCTGACATTAGAAGGTTGGTAACAAGTTCCTTGCTCTCTCCAGATTAAAACTTGACAAGAACAATTCTTTGATGAAGAGCACATGCAACAATTGTTCTGGGATCAGGTCATGATGTTGATTGCACCACATTAGTCAGGCTCACCTGTGGGAACAATTTAGGGGAATTCTAGCTGTCATCTGGCATAGAGCCATTTCTTGTAAAGCCTTCTGTAAACAGTTTGCCTCAATACTTCCTCTCAGTGACTGCAGAAAACTCCAGAAAGATGCTGAACAGGAAATAAGTGTCAGAGAATCAGAGCTAGCTTTTATAGCACTTCTGATTTGCTTTTGGAGTTCTGTATGCATTTTATCTGGTCAAATGATTTTTGTGGGAGGCATATGACCTTATGTATATATTTTGTTTCATTAATACATGAAATGTAATGTTAATAATTTGAGTTGTTTTTGAGATATTTAAAAGTTTGGGAATTACACATTCTGTAACACTGAAATTGCAGCACACAGAAGTGGTAGGAAAATTCAGCTGATATTCATGTATGGAGCAGTGTTGGAGACAAGGAAGACGTGATTAAGTTTTCAAAACTAATAAACGATTTTATACCAGTAAAATAAGGTACATCAATAGGAAGTACAACTACTGCTCTTGGCAATACATTGAGCAATGCATTGTAGCAGTGAGTCATAGAGATTGTTGATAGCCTCCTGCAGCACTGTACACCATGCTTTCAGTACCTGGTCTTGCAAGGCAGCAGTTTTCTGCACTGGTTGTGGGTGAGTGTTGAATTGGCATCCAACCATCCTTGTACATATTCAATGGGGACAAATCCAGGGATCTTGCTGGCAACTCCAGGATGTTGACAGTGTATAGATGTTCTCTGGTGATGTTTGCTGGTGCCTGTTATCTTGCCGAAACATGCTGCTAGGCACTGCTCTTATGAAAGGAATATCAACAATATCCAGGATATGTTCCACATACTGCTGAATTGTCAAACTCTGTAAGGAACACTAGAAGTGATCAGTTGTCATAAGCTGATTTCTCCCCTGACCATAATGCCTGCCTTTTGTGCTGTATGATTGCACTTCATTGATTCTGCAAAATCTGGATTGTAATTATTGTTTTAAGACAGTAGTTTTAAAGAAGCTCTGCAGAACTACCAGTGATAGTACTGCATGGCATGTTGTGCTAGTAGAAATTATGTGAATCTCAACTTACTAGTTTCCTGTTATAATTATAGAAGGGAATTTTTGGTCTTCTGGACCATTTGTTCTGGTTGCCTGTTTGAAGCTGGATGTCTAGGTGGAATCAGGACATCTAAAATTCCATTCTTTTCCAGAAAGAGTTGAAACTCCGACAATACGAAATCAGTACTATTGTTGGACACAACATCAGGTATACCATGAATAGCAAATAATGTTCATAGGGCTTCTGTTATGTACTTGGAGTCGGTTGATTTTACCTTGATGACTTCCAGTCACTTTGAGTAGGAGTCAACTACAATAAGAAAAATGGCACCCTGAAATAATCTTATGTTCAGTGTGTAGTTGAGACCATGGTTTCTTCTTCCACTCTCAGGAGTAGGTTTGGATCCTTGGCAATGAATGTCTGGTCTGCTGGCAATTATTACATGCCTGAACAGTAGCTATAATTTGCTTGCTAATTCCAGTCCACCAAACCTAATCCATGCAAGAGCCAATAGTGTGCACAATTCTTTAATGTGTGCTATGAAGCATGACCAAAATGTGCTCCTTAGAAGCTTTAGGAATGAAAATGTGATTGCCCCCACATCAGGCACCTCTGTGAGCTGACAATTAATGTTGTTGGGTAAATGAATTCTTTGCTCTTTTTCTCTGCTGGCCCATTCCCTCCATACCCAGTTGAGGACACGGTACAGGATAGGATATTTTGCTGTCATACAGGTGATGTTCCCTTATCAAGTAGATGATGAAGAGGTTCTGTGATAGTTGCCTTGTAAGAAAGTGTGATAGAAACTCGCAAGAAAGATTGCAGTTCTTTTTTAGGTAGGTGTAGCTGCTTCCTGGCTTTAATCTGTCTTTTGTAGTCTGAATACTATTCATTCGCAAATTTTTGCCTTGAGGATTGGATTTAGTGTGGCAAATTCATTTCATTATATATATATCGGGAAACTTGGATAAGATTCTTTCTAACACCGATTCTCCTATAAGGTGAACACCCATTAGATTCCTAGAGGTTTGAACCAGTTTGTGCCTAAGAGACTTTTTGGTGTCCTTGACTCAAGATGAGGAGTAACAGTTCTTCATTGAATGTGCCTTGTTTACTTTGACATGGCATTAACCAATGATATCTACAGGTTGTTTGTTGTAGTATCTCAAAACATAAGGCAACTGCAATAAATGTGGAGGTCTTCCCTGGCAAGAGCTTATTAAGTGTATTGTTATCAAATAATAGTACTCTTGCTCCTGAATATACCTCCATGATACAAGGTGATCCATTGATGAGGACAGTTGTTTGTAGATCTGAGTTATCACAGTTGCATATTAGGAGATTTGTAAATGGTAAACACTTGACTGTTCTTCTGCAACTGTCTCAACTAAATGTATCTTGTCAGGACGAGATGTTCAGTCGCAAATTTTTGTCTTGAGGATTGGATTTGGTGTGACAAATTCATTTTATTTTCTTACAGATGTAACACTCACTTCTTGGATGGCTTCATCTCCCCATTTATATGATTGATTTTGTCCAGATCTCACACTTCCCTTGGTTGGACATTGAGACTTACCCTCAGAGTTGATATGGCATTGTTCATGAAAGACAGGATAACAGAGATATTTTCTGAGCCCTTTCATCTACATATTAGCCACTTAGTTTCAATGGCAATTGCCTTCTCTTGAGCCTATGTGAACATTAAGGATGTTTTTGCCATTAGACAGTATTGAAGTGTTTCATCCTTCATGCCACACACTTGATCATGCAACATGACATCTAAATGATTTCCAAAATTACGGTGTTCTGCTAACTTTCTTTGTCTTACAGCACAAGCTGAAATTCCTTTATCTAGACATTGGTTTTGGTGATAAAACAGGAATCTTTGAAAAATTTCTGACGGTTGCTGTGAGAAACGTGCCTTGACTAATTGCATTATCTTGTCATAGGGCTTGTCTGTAGGAGTGGAAGGTGCAAAACAAGAGAACAATATTGTTTGTGTCTTGCCCCACATGCATACTTAAAAATACTGATATCTTTTCATTTCAGCATCCATTGTTAGCATGAAGGTCGCATTCTAAACATTCATGATGGCATCCCATGCTGCAAGCTGTGCAACGTAAAATTTCTCCAAGATACTGAAAGCACCTATTTTCTGCTTTAATATAATAATGGAGCTAATTATTTGATTTCACTGAAATTACAGTGGATACTTACAAAAGCCCACTTTTATCAATGAAAAGGAAACAAGAATGTTCCACTGAACTACGATCTTCAGAATATAATAGTTCAAATCACAATCCACATTGCCACTTAAATGCATTTCTGTCACACTCTCTGACTAAGCCAATGTAGTCATTATAACCAATTTTATTACAATGGAAACTTGCAAACCATCGGCAGCAGAAGAGCATCTTAACAACCTTAGTCATCAGCATTTGTACATCGAGCTTTGCATGACTGCTCTAGTGCATAATGTCAAACTAGAACCAAACTAAACAGTTTATTAATTTTTTTAACTAATCTTGCCATCTAGTAGCAGGAAAGTTGGGACATGTTTTAGTAATACATAACAATTTTCTTAGCAATCAGGTGGGGATGGCTCAGAGGTGTCTACCCAGGCTGCAGTTCCCAGGTTCAAGTCCCAATGGCCAAATGTTGTACTTTTTAATTACTTCAAAATCTTTTGTACAGATATTTATTTGTCGGGAACAGAACTTTTAATCCAGGTACTGTCCCCAGAAAATGGGGACATTTGGTCACTCTAGTTATAATTAATATTTGTAACTTTTGTTTCCTAAATAGTTGCTTCTATTTTTTTGGTAATAAAAAGTGCTATTTTTTAAATTGATGTTGCATTTGTGGAGAAAAGATGATTGGACTTGGTATTTTTAATATTTGTTGTAGGATTGATGATATTGAAGACAATTCAAGATTACGTCGTGGTATTCCAGTAGCACATCACATATTTGGGATCGCAAGCACTATCAATTCTGCTAATTATGTATATTTTTTAGGATTAGAAAAGACATTAAAACTTGGACACTCTATGGCAACAACAGTATTTACTGGTATGTATATAGTTTTAAGGTAATAAATATTAGCTTATCAGTTTATTAGTGAAAATAGCTGACATTAATGCATAACAATTCAGAATTATTTATTCTTACTATGTAATGTCAAATATTAATATTAATAAATTTACTTTTTGTAAAGTATCATGATTGGAAAATTGTCTTAAATATATAGTTGTTTCCCCATCAATGACTAATCAATTATTCTATTAGCTTCTTTCAAAATTTTACAGCTCCATGAAAATGAAGCAGTTAATTACAGGAAATATAAACTGAAAACCAGTAATGACTGCAGCTAAAAAGGCATGGAAGATTGAAAATAGCTTAGCATTAAGAAGAAACAATAATGGTGATATGGGCACTTATATGAAAGTGGCATAAATATAACCTAGAAGATAGTCAGACTTTCATAGGAGTTTTACAAATCTTTATTAAAAGTAATTTTCACCTATTTGGATGGGAATGCATTAAAACTGAAGTCCAAACATTCATTAAAAACGAAATGCAATATCCTAAGTTTCTTGAGAGATCACAGAATTTCTCCTGAGAAATACATATGAAAATAGAACACTTATTGGTAGCATGTGTGCTATTAAAGAAAGGTTGTTTTCACTTATATGACATGACTTCAAATTACTAGTTTTTTTTTATGATGATCTTTGTAGGTTTGATTAAGGTAAGGTCATTTTAGTTTGATTAAGGCCAGAAATATCTGAATTTCCATTAATTGACTTTCTATAAATGATGACAGAAAATGTTTTCAGTTATATATCATTATTTTGAGGTTCGTTTGATACCTTAATTTTTTTGCCTAAAATTTATGGATATATGAGTGTACAGTTTTCTTTGTTCAGCTTGGTTAAACTGGAAGGAAAAAAATGTGGCCTTCATCTGGAATTTTTTTTCTGTGTCAAAGTCGTGCTATTAGTTTCTCACATGGCAAATATAGGAGGTGGCAAACCTGCATGCTAGTGTTTAGCAAATGCTTGTTTACTGTGGAAAACTGTCCTTAATTCTTCCAGTAAGTTATGAAATGAAATATATACTGCGATTTTTTTTTTCCACCTTATTACTCTGACCAGTAAGGATTTCAGTCTCGCATGCATTGTTACTATTTCCTCAATTGTTAGCTCATGACCAGTGGGGTCCCCTTTGGCTCATCTTGCCATTGGGGAACCTGTTCATCACGGGCTGGGCAGTGATTTCGAGGACTGCTGCTGTACACTGCTTTGGCCTCTGCGTTATAAACAGGAAGCCCTGGGGTGGCCCCCTCAAGATAAGTCAGCTGGTAGGCTGGACCTGCTAGGCCAACTATGCAGTCTTGCCCATGTTTTAGTACAAATTAATGAGTTTTCCCACACATTATTTTTCTTTTGAATTCTCTTTATTTTGTGAGGACAGTTTGGTTCCTCGTGCATTTCTTTTATTTTTTTGGTTGTTTGATATTGTGAGGACTTGAGTGAGTTCCTTATTTTCTCTTTTCTTTTTCCTTTCGTTTATTTGTGAGAGCTTGTTTCACTGGCTGTGTGGGTATAGTGCCCATGCAGCCCTTGTGCTCGATTGTGTATCTTCTTGTTGGGCTCCGTGATAGGTGGGGACCACAGGCACTGAACCACAATTCAAAAGCCACGAGTTCTAAAATTGAGAATGCTTGTGTCAGTGCCCCAAACAGGGCTCATCATGAGCCCCCATTTTCTTCATCTCAATCTTCATTGTCGTCTTCATCATTGTCTGTTCCTTTGTCTACTTGATTACTGATCTTCGATTCCACAGGTGACTGGAAACATGTCCCTCTTTTTCATAATAAAAGATTGGAGAGTCTTGTAGGAGTTCTGAAATCAGTCAGGCACCTAAGATCTGGTAACTTGCTGGTAGAAACTGTTTGCTCAAAACATTCAGAGCTCCTCCTAAAGGCTATAGCTTTGGTGGGCTGTCTGTCTCTGTGATGTTCCATAAATCACCTAATTCTTCCTGTGGTGTGATATCTGAGTGGAGCCTCCTCAAGGTTTTCTGAGGAGGAAATCCTCTCAGAGTTCTCATCCCAAGGAGTGACAGTAGTCCACCAGGTTTTCCAACACCATGATGGGAAGTTAGTACCCACCCAGTTACTAATTCTTACTCTTGACATGCCATGCCTACCGACTGCCATCAAGGCAGATTACATTCACTGCAAGGTACAGCAGAACATTCCAAACCCTCTGTGCTGTTTCCCATGCTAGAGGTACAACCATTCTACAGAGCTTGCCAGGTCACACCCACCTGTGCTGGTTGTGGCAGTCAGGATTGCCTTAATCCTGACTGCCACAATTGATATGGCAAGCTGCGTGAACTGTAGTGGCGATCATCCAGCATTCTACCATGACTACTGTCCAAAGTAGCTGGAGGAAAAAGAGGTACAATGCCTCAAAACTGTTAATAACATCTATCCCAAGGTACAAGAACTCACTGCCCCACCTGGAAAGGTTTTCTATGCAGTGATCAAAAAGACCATCATTGCAATGGCTTCTGTGGTGGTGCAGACCAATATCAGCATCCTACCATCTGAATCTTTCTCACCCGCTGCCAAGCACCTCCTGACACAAGCAAAAACCACAATCGGTGTCAGTTTCTAAATCAACTACAGTTTCTTTTCCTGCTTCAGTGCCTTCCTCTGCCACCTCAGGAAGGCCACCTCCATCATGACCACAAACAGTGAGACCTTCCAAATCTAAGTGGCTCCCACTGGGGCCAAAGGAAAAGACGCTGACTCTTCTTCGAGCAGCAGTCTCAGACCATATTCCTCGAATGACTCTGAGGATGTGGATATAGAAACCATTCCCAATTTTCCTAAACTGTTGGTGGAGATGGTAAAAATAAATTGGAAATTGTTGCCTGACCATTCTCCTAAGACCTGAGATAGCACCACTCCTACAATGGAATTGTCATGGATTCCAGATCCCATCTGCATTGGTCTGCAATGTGCGTGCAAGAGACATACTTGCATACAGCCTACGATCCTATGTTCTGGCACTTCTCTTTCATTCACCAGGACCCTCTAACTTTGAAGCTTTCAAGCATGCCAGGGCAAAAGCTGTGTGTCTGGAGCCAGAGCTAGAAGGAATCTTTGATCAAATATACATCTTCTATCAAATCACCCACAAGACCAGTTATGTGGTCATGTGGGATAAAGTCTGGAAGATGGGTGGGAATTACACATCCCACTCTTTATCATTCCTTGAGCACAATGGACAGGAAATTGCTGATCCCCAAGCAATTGCCAACACTCGTGGAGAATCTTTTTTCCTTCATCTCCTTCTCATCTTCTTATTCTGCCAAATTTATGGACCTAAAGAGCAAAGTACTGCTGTGAATAGCTTGTAGTAAGACTAAGCTTGCACTCAAATGGCCTGGAGCCTTACAACAGGCCATTCACAGTGGAGGAGCTGTACCTTGCTCTGCACTCTTCTTGTGCATCTGCCATCTGGCTAGACAATGTCCATTATGCCATGCTCCAACATCTTTCTCCATCGAGTAAGGATCAGCTGCTCCAACTTTTGCATTTTCCTTGAGAAGTTTCTGTGCTCATGGCGGGAAGCCATCATCTTGGTCTTTCCAAAGGCAGGAAAGGATCCCAAGATTCCTTCCAATTACCATCCCATTGCATTTGACAAGCACTGTGTGCAAGGTGATGGAAAGAATGGTAAATGTCAGACTCATCTGGTATTTAGAACACCAGAACCTTCTTTCCAATACTCAGTGTGGCTTTTTGAAGCCAATGATCTACCTAGACCACCTGATCTGCCTTTAATCAGCAATCAGGAATTTTACATAGAGTGCATCAGTTATCAATATTCTTCGACATTGAGAAAGCATACAATACAGAGTAGAGATTTGGCATTCTTCATGACTTCTGCAGCTTCAGCTTGTGAGGTCACATGCTAATCTGCATCTCCAACTTTCAATCATCTTGCACTTTTTTTGTTCCTGTTGTCAACATTCTGTCGCAACCTTTTCTCCAAGAAAAGGGGGTGCCATAAATTCACCTCCAGGCCATTCGAGTTCTGAGTGTTACACTTTTCGATGTCAAGATCAATTTCATTACTCAACAACTTTCTCTGATTATAGCCATTTCTCTCTATGTTGATGATTTTAGCATATTTTGCTTTTTGTCCAGCATGAGGGTCATTGAGCGACAACTGCAAATTGCTCTAAACAGTCGCTAGGTTTGGGTGACAGCCAATAGGCTTCGATTCTGCCCACAGAAGAACACTAGTGTGCACTTTTGCCCCAAGCATAATCTTCATCTGGACCCCAATATGCAGCTTGGCGGTACCATTATTTCAGTTGTGGAGGAGACAAAGTTTCTTGGACTCATCTTCAACTGGAAATTGACCTTTTTACCACAGATATGATTTACCACATATTGACCTTTTTACCACAGTCAAGATCAATTTCATTACTCAACAACTTTTTCTGATTATAGCCATTTCTCTCTATGTTGATGATTTTAGCATATTTTGCTTTTTGTCCAGCATGAGGGTCATTGAGCGACAACTGCAAATTGCTCTAAACAGTCGCTAGGTTTGGGTGACAGCCAATGGGCTTCGATTCTGCCCACAGAAGAACACTAGTGTGCACTTTTGCCCCAAGCATAATCTTCATCTGGACCCCAATATGCAGCTTGGCAGTACCATTATTTCAGTTGTGGAGGAGATAAAGTTTCTTGGACTCATCTTCAACTGGAAATTGACCTTTTTACCACAGATATGTCATTTCAGTTACTAGTGTACACTGGCATTGAACATCATCAATATCCTTTCCTCCCTCTCTTGGGGAATGGACCAGTGTTCTTTGCCCCATCTGCACCATGTACTTATCTGGTTGAAACTAGACTATGTATCCCAGATGTACGATTCCATCTGGATTCAGTGGTGAAAGTGCTGGAACCTCTACATTATCAGACTTCCATGTTTGCATGGGTGCCTTCTGCACCTCATTGGTTCGGAGTCTTTATGTTGAAACTGACAAACTGTTTTTATCTATTCGCCATAAACAGTTGTCCCTGCAGTATTCATCAGAATTGCAGTTGCTGCTGGGCCATCCCACTTGGGACTGCATTTTTAGTCCTCAGAAGGAAATGCTTTACCAGAATCGCCCAACTGTCATTCCTTTTGGTTTGTGTGCCCATGGCTACTTCAGAGCCCATCACTCTTGATAGCATTTCCCAGTCAACAGCCAAGCCACTTCCACTGTTTTCTCTTCCTGTAACTTCTTTCTTTGCAGGAATGGGAAGGTCTTTACACTTGATAGTATGTATCAGCAACTCTTTTCCAGTCACAGTGCTGAACATCCAGACTTCATGCCCATCTTCACAGATGGCTCAAAGTCCAGCAGATCAATGGGATTATCTATGATCTGCTGTGATACTATCATTCCTGACCATATTCCACAGCAGTGTTCCATCTTCACTGCCGAGTTGCAGGCTTTGATCTTGGTGAGGCATTGACCTCACCCTCTTCTTTCCAAGATTGGCCTGCAGCTCCATTCTCTGTCAGCCACGACCACCATTCTCTTCTGTTGGGTGCCTGGTCATGTGATTAGGTGCAATGACTTGGGAAACTGTTGCCAAGTCAGCCACAGCTGTGCCATACTCTCCACTGCCAGTTCGATAGGTGAACTTACAGCAGTGTTTTTCCACCAAGCTCCAGGTACAGTGGAGCGATCTTGGCCAGAACAGATTGGTAACAAACTGTTTGAAATCAAGCCTATTGTCAAACTGTGGCAGTCATATTTCAAATTAGAATGCATATTTTAATTCATAGGAATGATAAGTAAGAAGTTGTACTTGCTCAGCTCCAATTAGGTTGTTTGTTTATTACTTATTCGTTTCTTTTACGGGTGGATGACGACGAATCTAAGTGCAAATTTGCAAATTTTGTGACACTATTTTAACCATTAAGCATATTTTAATAGATTATATCGCTTTAAGCTTGAACACTGTCTATATTTTAGTTTACATGATTTTATTTTTGAGCTCTTTACACTTGGACATCTTTTATCGGATGACTTGTTTTTAACCTAAATTTTTTGAATTTTTACATTATACAGGATATTTTAACCATTTATATTTATACTTTGTTGTTTATACTTTGTTAACCAACCAGCCATTTGATGTTGCATAATGCCCAAAAATCAATAATAATTTTTGAAAATAAAGTAAATCTACATAAGTTAAAGCAAAGGTTTAATTGTAAAAATGGAAATAAAATACTAACCTTACAAAGGGAGATTATATCCAATATGTGGGGAGAAAGTATTTGCTCTTAAATTTTCCATGTAAATAACTACTATGGAGCCACAACAAACTGCTCTCCCCACTCTTGCATGTGTGAGGGAGCAATTAGAACACCTGTGACTTCATCTCCTGGAACACCATGTGCTGCAGCCAGTCTTGTAGAAAATCTAGCTATTGAAGACCTTTTTATTTTTTAGTTATAGTTTCGATTTGAAGAGTGGGGAAAGACAGAGTACTGGGATGAATTATACAAATAATAAAAAATAATTCAAAGAATAATGTAATAGGTTTAGGCAGAAAAAGGTGTAAAGTAGTGGATGGGGGGGGGGGATCTTATAATTACTTCCAAAATTTTCTGTTTTTTAAAAATAGCAACTTTTTGTTAATTTTCACATTTTTGAAACTAGAGAAAAAAATTATTGATAATAGTTCAAAACAAACTTATGAGCTTAAATCAGAAGGTTGTTCAGCAAAGCGTAACATTAACAAACAAATCAGCAATACCGTATAGCACTACTAAGATATGCCAAACAGATGGCTTTAGCAAATTATTTATATTGTAGTTCAACAAAAGTGTGCATCAAATGAAAAAATAATTTTTTTATGAACTAGAATGCATATTTTAAAAGATATATGTAAGAAAATTTTCAAATGGCAATTTCTATTTTTTAAAAATTGAAGTTTTTTGGTTGTACTAAAAATGTACATAGACATCTTGGGCCTCTCATTTTGGATTGTGTCAATGTCTATGTTCCTCTTGATCCCTGGAAGGGTTAACAGTTTCATGAACTGCTTCAACCTCAAACTTCTTTATTCATTCTTTCATCTTTTTCTTTTGCTTATGTAATTAAAATTACTGTGAAATTATATAGTGCATATGTACTATTAATTATATATTGTACATCATCATTATTAGCTTATTAAAATAATATTACCTAGCAATATATTTGTAATATTCCTATTAACACAAGAGCATATAAATGCATATAAGTAAATGTACAAATTATTTAAGAACATAATTTTGGCAACATTGACACTCAACTTTACATACTGAAAACAAAGATACTTCTTCATTGAAATTCTCCCACCACATCCAGTCAAGTGATGTCTGCTGGGCATGCAAGAGTCCGTCAGCCAATTGGGTATGTCCACATCTTCTGCACGCGGCCGAAACTTCTTGACCACTGCAGTCCTTAGGCACATTCTCACCCCCTGCCCCCAACGGAACTGGCTCCGATGCCCTTGCTAGACGAAGAGGTCTGTCACAATAGTGCTCATGGCTCCCCCCCCCCCCTTCGCCCTAGCTTGATCGAGCCCTTACAATGAGGTTAGAAGAAAGAGTTAGCAACCTCATTTGAATAGCATATTGTGCAAAGAGAGACTGCATTGGTTTGGCCATGTTTCCATTATGCATAGCTACAGAGTGGTGAATAGTATTTTGAACAGCATGCCTAAAGCAAATTTTTGAGCAGCATGCCTCAGGAAATGGGGGAGACCTAGGATGAGCTGTGCAGATAAAGTCAAACAAGCCCTTTCTGGAATTGACCTTCAGTGGCCAAATGCTGTAGCTCAGGACAGACATATCTGGAGAAAAAAATTACCGTTTGGTAGGATCTCCGTGTCCCATGGCTGCATGAGAATTTTGTGTGTATGTGTGCTTGCATGTATGCATGCATTCAATCATTCATTCATTTTTGACTTTGAAAATAACACTGAGGTTAAGCGAAGGAATAGGGAGCCTCCTTTGAGAATTTGATGTTGTACAGAGACTGTGTTGGTTTGATGATGTTGCCTGTATGGATAACTGTAGATTATTGAATAGGGGTTATGAACATTGTACTTACAGGCCTCAGAAAAAAGGAGTGGGGATGGAGAGCTAAATTACGCTGTTTAGGTTTACCTCTGTAGCCTGTTGGCTTCTTGAGGATTTCAGATGGTGACTGATCACCTAACAAAAACTAAGTACTGAATTTTGACAACCTTATGTGTTTGAGACGCAGCAAATTATTTCCAGTTATCCCCACAGATGAGTTTGCAAATTTTTGCCTTGAGTGAGATATCCTTAACTTTTTCTGTTCAAGATTCGCCAGAAACTGTTATCTGTATGCAAACATTAGCTAATTCTACTGACTATCTGGAACCAGAGGCAAGACTTTGGCTGCAGCCAGGATCGGCTTTAACCGTCTGGCAATCAATTACTGACTGTTTTCATATGGATTTATGGCAGTATTTTCCTATAAAGCTCTTGACAAGTGACAGACATTTTGATCAGAACAAACTGCTCCAAATTAATCTTGTCAATCTGGGTTAGTGTTGTTTTCACACCTCTCGTTAGGAGGAACTGGGATTTGCTGGCTTCACATAGATAATTTTTTTATACATAATCTTCTTTCAGTGTGGACCAAAGTCTCACAATGCTTTTCCTCTCTTAATTTGGCCTCCTTGCCACTCTTGACATTTTCTTTAGGTTCTTCTCTTAGCTCATGCCCATTACCATTATTTTCCTCCATCATTTTGAATCCTTTGCTGCCTACCTAATGAGTAACATTAACAATTTTCTTGGGGTCAGTCAAGTATGTGCAGATTCACATACTCTGAGCTTGTGTACTTTGCAACTCTACTGTATATGAAAATGATAAAATTTGCATGTGCAGTGCTCAGTACATATCCTAGTTGTAAATGCCTAACCTTGGGTAGTTTTCTCATTTCTGCACATATATGTATATCCACTGCTTGTCAAAAGTTAAGCACAAATCATTAAAATGCCATTATCTCTAAATATATTTGGATCCATTTAATCAAATTTCACAGGAAGCTCCAAAGATAATGTACTGATTAGTCATGAAAATTTGAGCCAAAATTACACTGGTTTTTATAAATTAAGGAAAATCCCGATGTTAAGTCAATGGAAAGTTAAGGTCAAAGCTCTATAACTTCTGAAATAAGTTTTTTTGTTTTGAAAAATGTGATTGCAGATAAAGATCTCAATCATATAAATCAATATCTCGATTTTCCAAAATATTCATTCAGTATTTAATGAGTTATGCAAGTTTGAATATTTAGCGATAACAATGCCAGCCACAAAAATTGACTTAAGAAATTAAAACTTAGTAATAAGCATTGTATCAAAGTGTTTAATAAAATAAGTTTGTATTTTAGAACTTTGTGTAAAGAATTCTTTCACTCTTTTTCAGTTTTGTATAAGTTTCTTAAGACTGGCATTGCTGTTGTTAAATATTCAAACTTCCATAACTCGTTAAATAAAAAAATAAAAATAAATCCCCCCTCAAGCAGCTGCTTGCCACAGAGGTCTGACAGGAGCCTGTCAGTTTATATGCCAAAGTAAAAGATCTGAGAGGATGGCAGGACCTCAGCAGAAAAACAACACATACATCCATGCCTTACCCGGGGCTCGAACCCAGGTCCCGTAGATCAGTACTGAACGAATATTGTTGAAAATCGAGATATTGATTTATTTGATTTGAGATCTTTATCTGTAAATACATTTTTCAAAAAAAAAAATATTTTAAAAGTTATAAAATTTTTACGTTAGTTTCCCATTGACCTAACATAGGGATTTTTCCTAAATTTATGAAAACCAGTGTATTTACATATACCCTTAAATAAATAAAAATAAAATAAATACCCCCTCAAGCAGCTGCTTGCCACAGAGGTCTGACAGGAGGCTGTCAGTTTATATGCCAAAGTAGAAGGTCTGAGAGGATGGCAGGACCTCAGCAGAAAATGACACATGCATCCATGCCTTATCCAGGGTTTGAACCCAGGTCCCTGAGATCAGTAGCCAAGCGTGCTAACCATTCAGCCACGGGACAGCTATACCCTTAAAAAAAGAGAAATTTTTTAAAAAAGGGGGGTAATTTTGAATGCAAAATATGCAGTCAATGGGCTGTGTTATTATATCCTATTATTTTAATACAACAAAGAAATTTTCGAAAATTAATATAATCAATATTTCATTTTCTTTAGATTAACAATTTTATCCCCCCCCCCTCCCGAATATATTAATGCAAGCCTAACAATGTTCATCCATGCCCTCAATAAGATAATCTAGAAAATGGAAAGGAATAAAGTCCACTGAACCATATGAATCAATTATGTCTTGGCGACGTTGGTGGAGGGGTTTTAACCCTTACCATGCCAGAACTTAAAAACTAAATTGTACCTGATGGACAGGCTTTTTTTTTTCTACTGTTCTTAGTCAAAAAAGTGAACTTTGGAACTTTTTATGCCAGAATGAATGGAATTATTGCATGTTATATGCCAAATTAATCAGCATTTCAGATTTTCATCAGATTTTATAGAAATAAAATATTTAACAAAAAAGAGAACTAGTTTTATTTTAATAGGGCTCTTTTTAGAGTAATCTAGTAAAAAAATGTGTTTAGCAATGCAAATAAAAATTAAAAAAAAACAATAGATAAAAAAATTGTAATGCATATCAATAGAAAGGCTATTTGTTTATGAAGAAGAGGAAAATAAATTTTTACCTAAATCACGAAAATTACTTTGTTTTTAGAAATTTTTCCTTATACTATATTTTGAAAAAAGTGTAGGCTTTTTGTCAACTGTGTCCAGTCAATTAAACAAGTCAACTTTACAATTAAAAACACACCTTCAGCAGAAATAGGTCATGTTATATACCAAAATAAGCAGAATTTAATTTGAATTTTATAAAAAGAATTAACAAAAAAATAATCTTTTTTGTTTTAATAGGAATTTTTTGGGGTGATGTAAAACAGATCCATCAGTGCAATTAACAATTTTTTTTTTTAAACTAATAGACCAAACTAATAATCATAACATATAAATATAAATAAGGTTCTATGTAACTTGGGAATTCTTTTTACCTGAATTACTCTTTGTATTTCTTCTCTGTGTGAAATGCTTTGAAGCATGGTCCACTTTTGCACAGGGCCATTCCATATTATTTGCATTCATAAGAATTTTCTGCTCTGCACCTTGCTGTTGAACACACATTCTGCTTGGCTGACATTTCTGGTGTGATTTGGGGATTTTTCTAAATGAACATAAATAAGATACAGTATACAGAAAACTAACATATGCCCCAAACATCATCCCAAAGAAATAAATAATAGTTATAAAAAAGAAATTGTCTTCATCTAAGAAAGCATTAAAATCAGAATTAAATTATATATATATATACAATAGGAAACCAATCAGGTTACTCTAATAAGTATTTGTCAAAAATGCAAAAGAAAATTAAATATAAAATTAAATTAGCTTTGCAACCTTTTCCTATGCAAATTTCAGAATAAAATGCTAAATATGCTATCTCTTTCCCATATATTCTAGAAATTTTGAATATACTGAAAAACAAAACCTTAAACAAATGTAAATATAACAGTACCTGTAACCATATTAAACAGGGCCGGATTAACCATTAAGCAAAATAAGCAAGTGCTTAGGGCATCAGGAGAAAGGGGGCACCACAAAAATACACAGAAAAAAATTAAGACTTTTTAAACAAAAAATTTCACGAACAGCTAAATATTTTAGTACCCATTTTTTTTTTTGTAAAAAACAGGCAACATTGACTTGCAACTAGAACCACATTCCTTCCATGGACGAAACTGTAAAATCTAACCCCCTCCCTTGACCTTCAGCCTGCTTCACACTGAATAAATGGTGGCTGTCTCCCTCTCTTTAACAACTTCTCATAACAGCACGGGTATGTTGGCAAGTAGCCAGCAAGTTTACTCTAAATGGAGCCAATGCATTCAAGCACATAGTTAATAGTTGGGACTCCAGTCAAAAGTGACAGAAAAAGTTACAGAAAACGTCACTTCAACTCGCCGCGAATGGTAAGCTACATTTGTGTTATTGGTAGTTTAGTTGTTTCAGAATATAATTGGCTACTTAAGAATATGTAAGGGAAATGTTTCTGTATGAGAATTCTATTCCTGGAACTGCACTATATAAATAAACATCTCATAACGACAAAAAGTTTTGACTGCAAGCTGTAACAATATTTTAAAACCACCAAAATTAATTATAGTCCCATGATTAAAAATAATGCTTACAGTTGATTGGTCATTCATAATATACTATAAAAAAAATAAATACCCCCTCAAGCAGCTGCTTGCCACAGAGGTCTGACAGGAGCCTGTCAGTTTATATGCCACAGTAGAAGGTCTGAGAGGATGGCAGGACCTCAGCAGAAAAACGACACAAACAGCCATGCCTTATTGGGGCTCGAACCCAGGTCCCGTAGATCAGTAGCCAAGCGCGCTAACCACTCGGCCACGGGACGGCTAATATACTATGAACATGGAAAATTTTCGAAAGTTGGTGTTTATAATTGGCAGGTTTTAGTGTAGTTTATAAATTATGTTAATCAGAATCAGGGTCGCATTTTGCTTGTTAACAATTGGGCAGCATACATACGATCTTTACAGTATCTGACAGACGTCCTCCATAATAATAGTTTGTCTTTAATTATAATTTTTTTTTCAAAATTAATTTTTAAGTATATTTCAGTGTTTTAAAATTTTTAAATGTAATAAATAAAGTACCCCAAAATTAAGAATTAACGAAAAAAGAATACATTTTTAACACATTTTGTAAAATAAACACACAGTATATAATAATACTTTGATCAATATAAATTATTAAGCATCAATCAGTATCATATGAAATTGAATTTTATCAGTATAATTTTCTTTTTAGTCAGTTAAATTATATGTTTCGTCAGTATAAACAATAAAATTACAGTAATATTTATGTCAGCGAAATTAACTATTAAAAATGGAACTAAACATTATAAAACGATAAACTAATTATCAATTAATCTAATCAAGATATCGTGTTCGTGTAAATTTAAAAATTTCCTTAAAATTAGTCCTGACGTGAGATAATGACAGTTTTTGTTATTAAGTATTTGACATTTAACCATCTATTTTAAATACTGATAAATTGTTAAGTTTTTTGTACAGATCATTGTAATACTAACCATAAACTGTATTTAAAATACTGATCAGAAAATTTAATGTCATTATTCATCTATAATTCGAAAAGAAAAAGCATTTCTTATATGTTTGTGTTATAAAACATCGGGCGAAAAATATGAAGCAGCTACAAAAGAAATGCTACCAGATGTGGATTACAAGCTAACTCAAAAATGTAACAGAAAGAAGGTACCCAATGATGGTGATGGCCAGAAGTACACCTGAATGCGAGAAATTTCGCATAAATACTTGTTATACAATTATTGATACACTACAAACAGATGAGAAGAAGAGGAGAGGTATATAAAGTAATAGCAGAGAGATTTTCAATACTAAATGATGTGCCACCTAATGTCACCTTATCATCTGAAAGTGAAAGGTATTTTCAGGGTTGTGAAAAGCTGATTAATGCTTAACAGAGGGCTTGATAATTTTGCAGCTGAGCTTCAGCAGTTTCATTCTTATGTGCGGCATAAATTTAGTACAACAAAAACTGTAAAAACAAAATTCACTCATGCAGAACTTTATAAAATAATTGTAGAAGATAATATTGAGTGTGCCTTTCCAAATGTTAATATTGGATTCCACATATTCTTAACATTAATGATTACCAATTGCTCAGCTGAGCATTCATTTTCTCAGTTAAAGTATATAAAAAAAAATCTCAACAGAACAATTATGCAATAAGGCAGGCTTGATGCTTTATCTCTACTAAGTATAGAAGCAGATGTGTTACATAAAATTAGTTTTGAGGATGTGATCAAAGACTTTGCTACTAGAAAAAGTAGGAGAAAACTTTTTTTAAAAAAATAAAGTGGGTGTTTACAAATATAAATATTATATTCTATCTTAAGTGTAAGTGGGGCGGGGGTGGCTCAGTCGGTAGCGCGCCAGGCTCGTAATCTGTAGTTCCCAGGTTCGAGTCCCAGCTGGGTCAGCGTTGAGATTTATCTCCGCAAAATTTCCCCGCCCTGCCCACGGTCAGTAGGGGACACCGATGGGCTTGGAAAGGCCATCCGTCGGTTGACCGATTGGCCATCTGTGGGATGGGACGTTAAGCCATGGCCCCGTGTGTGGGAGAGCCATACCCTGTGCACGTTAAAGAACACGCTGGATTGCCTTGACGAGAGGCTACCATCTGTCTCCCAACAGCTGTTCCAGTGGGTCCCCTCCCCCAACCTTCTCTGAGCCTTCGGGGTCCTTGTGGCCTGGCCATTTAGCCCATGGCGTGCAAAAAAGTGCCGCTCAGAGGTACAACAATCCAATCTTAAGTGTAAGTTTTGTTTAGAACAATAAAATTTTATTTTACGGCTTATATTTATTGATATTTTGAATATTGAGTTAGATAAATACGGGGGCACCAAAATCGTTTAAGTGCTTAGGGCCTCTAAAAGCCTTAATCTGGACCTGATATTAAATAATGATAAATGATTAATAAATAATGACAGAGATGAAAATTAACTTAAGGGAGGAGTATTTTTAATTGAAATTGAAGATCTGGATAATAAATGGGAAAATAAAATAAAGTATGCAGGAAAAACTTACTAACAGATGGCAGCATGATTAAAAGAACATTAATATGACGTACAGAACAACCTAAGGAACACTGCTTTAGCACAAACTATATTAAATAAACTATATTGAAACCTAAAATAATTGCTTCTTCAATCACAAGTCTCTATTAAATTACTTAGAAAATTTAATAATTTATTTAAAGCAAAATATTTTATGTAATACAGATATTAATCCAGTAACATCAAGATTGAAAGAACTCTTAAGTCACCTGACATTTGAGTCATTGAACTCCTTCTAGGGGGTTGAATCCTTAAAAATTGAATACCGCTTGAGAAATCATGTTTGATGAAACATGCATTATAATGGGTCCTTCCAGTGTATTAAGTTTATGAATCTTTTGTTGCATCTTATTGATTTTAACATTTGGATGTATTAATTTATGATCAAAGATCTTGAGAGCAAATCTGTTTTTGATATTGGCTAATATACCCATTGAAATAGAAGAGTTATTAAATGGACCATCTACAAACCAACTCGACAGACCAGCAATTAAATATCAACCTGAAAATTTTAGACACATCTCATCAAGAAATTTTGTAATTAAAATCAACATGGACTCTACTGTTACCATCTTAAGTCTGTAATAACATCAAGGCAGCATAAAAAAGACATCAACATCAGATGACTAGTGTTCAATATTGCATAATCAATAATAAGTGACTCTTGATTGAGTGTGCCAGCAATTTCAAGATGTTGCAAGATTGACCGGTACAAGAGATGGTATTAATCTCTCTTATTAAAACAAAAATTTTAATATATTTAATAGTAATATATTTATTAGTTAAAATTATATTTATTGCAAAATTGTTAATTGAATGCAATGTTTCAAACTACCATATATTGCTTCAAGGCAATAGATTGAAAATTAAGTACCTGAACAGATGTAGCCCACTAAACATGTTTGTTTGATTATGTATGAATTAAATATGTAAATATTCTCACTATGATTAAGAAATTTTTACTTAATAAAAAAAATTAAAAATCTAATGGTAATTTAGATTTTTTTTGCCAAGACTACTGGAAAAATTATGTCTATTGGCAAAGCAGAATAATCTGCTAATGTAACTTTGAACCATCTCATAATGTAATCATTGCTTACATCAGTTTTTATCAGAATCACTGAAATTTCACTTGGGAGTCAGGAAAACCCAAGAATTCTCTTCCTTCCCAGAATCTGAAAAAGAGCTGTTCAATATCTTCCTAATTTAAATTGGTAATATATGCTTTGAATCAGGGAACCCATGAAATTCTTCTGAATCACTATCAGAGTCAATGAAATATTTTAGAAAAAACTCACAATTTCCCAGTTCAACTTCATGTAGGAATAAAACTAAAATGAAGCAAAAAAAAATCTATGGCTATATTTTTGTGCAAAGAACTGGAATCCTCCAATAAAATAAAAATCCCCTTGGTATCTTGACTTCATTTCATTGAGAATACAGATTGGCATATTTTTAGTAAATAAGTCATTTAACTCTCTGTCAGCTGATTGGGGAGTGGGATAAATTTAGCCAATGGCAATGCCATGTCCTGCACTGTGCTAATGGGACTTTGATCAAGAGAAACTGCTTTTTATTTTCTAATATATCAAGTTGGTGAATAAATTGAAAAAATTGGCATTATTTAGGAGCTCTGAAATGTCTATTATATATAAATATATAAAAGCTCAAAATGCAATACTTTTGTGGTACTAATGATGGAATTTATTATTTATAGCCATATATATATATGAGCTTTGTCAACTGGATTTTACCCACTGTGGCATCATAAGGTAAAATCTACCAGCATTGTTTCTCCAGGACAACCCATGGACCTTCTATCTGGTTAAGATCAAGTGAGAATACAGACCACTCCATTTATTGGATACCTTATTCCTCAAGATATTGGTTGTTATTCTTGCTTTATGTGGACAGGCATTATTGTTCATTAAGAGGAAATCTCCATCTACTAGGTCTTGACATAAGGATCAAAAATCTCATCTAGACATCTCAGAGCATTCACAGAATCTTCATCAAACCAGACATCAGTTATGCCACACAATTAAAATCCAGCCCACACAGTCAGAATTCCACCACCAATTGCACTTTTGTCAGTGATGCTATGGGGATGGCTATGGGTTCCTGACTGTCTCCAGATGTACACGTCTGCTGTCTGATTGAGAAATTTTTGATTCATCTATGAATAAGATGTGATTTCATTGTTCTTGGGTCTAGGCTACATGATTGGGACACCATACAAGAGATTCTCTGTGTCTTAAGGGACATATAAAATGAGTTGACAGAAATTTAGTTCAGCATTGTAAAGCCTTCTGCTTGAGACAAATGCCTCACTTCCTGTGGCTTCAATGAAGTCTGAACTTTTTCTTTGAGGTATCATGAATCAGTTAGTTATTCCAGATTGACAATGAAGTATTTCAATTTATAATGGCTGAGTATCTATGAAAGTACTCTTTTTATGTAGGGTATCTATGTAATGCATTCCATGATGTTATACAGGATTTAGGTGTTGATTAATGGTAAATACTCAGTAATACCTTTTGATATAGAATCGAAGAAATACTTTGAGAAATAATTTAATTTCTCCAGTGAGTGAGATTCAAATCCATTTCTCCCAGTTACATGCCAAGTGTTTTATAAAGAGGTAATTATTTAACTTCAGAACACATGGCATGTAACTGAACATGAGTTTAAATGTGATTTGATGTTATACAGGATTTAGGTGTTGATTAATGGTAAATACTCAGTAATACCTTTTGATATAGAATCGAAGAAATACTTTGAGAAATAATTTAATTTCTCCAGTGAGTGAGATTCAAATCCATTTCTCCCAGTTACATGCCAAGTGTTTTATAAAGAGGTAATTATTTAACTTCAGAACACATGGCATGTAACTGAACATGAGTTTAAATCCCACACATCAGCAAAATTCATTTCTTCTGAAAAAAATGTATCTTAGATGTTAAATCATTAATTTTTCCATACTACATGTTAAATTACCTAGGTATATTAAAAATCTTTTATTTGTATCTAACAGTTATGTTTTAGTTACATTTTGGTGATCCATGCTTAACTTTTGAGGAACAGTGTATATCATTTTCAGTGTAATGTAGAATTTCAAAAGTTTATATACTCATTATTAAAACTTTCATTCAAAGACCTATCATTGAAACAACATTAAAAAAATGTCCTGTGGACATATGACAGAATTTTTCTCTAAATAAGAAAGCTTAGTGAAGCAGAAACATCTTTTTGTAATTCTGAACAGCCTGTTTTACATTTTTAAAGTGGTTGAAAAAGGATACAAGTCCATGGTCTCGGTAATGGTTTTTTTTTTTCAGTAATGAGAAGTTAGTCTTCTTCTTTCATATTTAGCATCTCCATGATTTTAATTTGCCAAGAAATGTCAAAAAAAGTCTTAAATTCATTGAAGCTTCGTATATTTAATGTTTAACTTTCACTGTATTAGATGAAATTTCGTGCATCTAATTTTTGAAGTGATTTGTCTATCAGCCTTTTCTCATCTTTCCAATGTCTTGAAAAATTATTCACACAATTTTCCTACATTGCTGCAAACTTCAGTACTTCTGTAACTCTCCAATATTTCTGAGTTCCCTCATTTAAGAATCATATTAATCCTCCATTTCTTCCAGTTCTCAGGAATCATCCCTTGTACACCAGAGAAGCAGAAAGCTGACAGCACAGGAGTAATGACCTGATCTGAAGGAAGGTTTTGAGAAAATCATAAAGTAGTCACCAGTAGTCAAGCAAGTTTTAATTATCTGTAACCTGCATCATGCTAATGTTGTGTAAGCATAAAGTGGTTCATATTTAACCTCGGAATAATGCCTTACAACATTAAGAACTTAGTCTTGCCCTCACAAAGCAATTCAATAAATTGAAAGTGAGTTGCATCTTTTGCAACCATCAATTTGTAACTGCATATTAAAAATGTAATAAAAGAGTGCATGGCATCAGACAATCTAATAATGTTCATCTCAGTATAAGTTTATGCAATTTTGTAATTGGGTTGGTTGTTTTAAACGAATGTTCAATAATTTTGCAAAGTGTGTTTGGATAAGGGGGGCATTAAAATTTCTGTTTTCCCTGCTAAACAGCTTTAGTCATAATTGAATTGAAATGGTCATATTGCATTTAAATGGTGTTAAAATATATCTATTACATAGGAATGTATGTCACATCAAACCACTTCAAATCTAATGCTGAAACCAGTCCAAAATTTTCTACAGCTCTAGTACTATTTTCTAACTTAATATTCTCCATTCTATAGAAACTAACTTTAATTTCAAAAGAGTTGGATGAGAATGAATATACAAGAAAAGAGAGTTGAATTTCAATTTAATCCATAATAGTGTTGGAAAAATGTGTTTTTCAAGCTTTAGTTAATTCAGTATTCACTATAAAAGTATACAATATAAGTTACAATACAAAAAAGACAAAATTAATTTTTACTGTCTTAAAACCAAGGGGCTTTAGGGTAGTCACCCAGGTTTTGAAAGCTAGTATTGTGAAAAATTCCCTTTTATCACTATAGATTTGTTATAAAATTTAAGTATGCTGTCAAATGTATTCTTTGCTCATTAATGTTTTTTGCTATGTGAACCTTTGTATTTAGTATGGAGCAAATCAGGAACAAAATTTAATTGCATTATAATATTATAAATTAATTTCAGAAATTCTGAAAAATGTCTTCAAATAAGGAGACCATCAAAATTTCAATTTTTCCACACTAAACTTCTTTACTCAATAATTGATTGCGTGGTTTAAACATTAAATTATATTCACAAATTTACCTGTTGACTTTAACATCAATAAATCAATAAATATTTCCACAAAAATGTATATTGAATTGCATGGTACTAATATACCACTAGAGTCAATAATTTCGTGGATTACAGCTACTGTGAACGCCTTTGACATAGTTGTGGTACCTTATACACATCTGCTTTCAAAGTAATCTCCCCCAACTACAGTGCACTTCTACTAGCATTGGTGCAATTGCTGGAAACAGTCCTGAAAAACGTTTTTTGGAATCAACCAAAGAGCTTGTATTGCAGTTGTGATAACTTCCTGTGCTGAAGAGAACCTACACCCATGAAACTGGTTTTTCACATGGGGAAATGTAAAAAATCACAAGGTGTGAAATCAGGGGAGTGTGAAGGATGTGGCAACACCATGGTATTTTGCTGAGCCAGCTCACTTTGGAGAAGAACAGATTTTTGTGCTGGGGCATTATTATATAGCAGAAGCCAATTCTTGTTTGGCCACAAGTCAGGACTTTTCCAATGAATTGATTGGCATAGAATGCGCAGGATATTCACATATCATTCCTTGTTAACAGTAAGTATCAGGGATGAACTACATGTGCACAATTCCCAAACAGCCAGAAAACACTTATAAACATGACTTTGCCTTTTGACCTATCCTGATGGCATCTTTTGCATCGCGAGGATGGAGATTTTCATGTAGCCGAATCGCACTTCAGTTGCAGATCAAAAAGGAAGCACCATGTTTAATAACTCATTATGATGCATTGGCTTCAACTTTCATTATGATGATTCATCACTCATTATGGTGTGTTGGTTCAAAGGGTGTCTTTATCAGCATTGTCTATGAGGTCACCACAAATGGTCATGCAGTCTTGATATTGGTCCTCATTCAGAAAGTGGGGAACAAAGTGTTGTGCTACACGAGACATGTTGAGCTCTTCATTGAGACTTGCTTGAGCTGCCATGGCTTATCCCTGTTACAGCAGCGATATCATCAATGGTTTGAGAATGGTTTTCGTGTACCACACAAATCGTGTTTTCCGTTCTCCCAGTTCTAGAGTGATGTGTGTATCGTCATCCAGACTATCCCTACCTTATGTGAAACATTTGTACCACTACTGCTCATGGCTTCTTCACCATACATTCATTTTTAAAAAAGATGTAAAATTCGTTTTTAAATCAATGGTGTGTAGAATGTCTTGTGCTGAACAATATTTTGGATATAAGAATATATTTGTCATCTGTATGGTTGCCTGTATGTAAACATTCAGCGTTTTTAGAGATAAAAAAATAATTTTTGAGTTGAATAGGTATAGATGAAATATTGGTTACAGAGAACATGAGTTGTGACCTTCACTTTCTGAATAACTCTCATAGTGCTCTCTAATGATGGAAAATAGCAAAACTTAGTGAATATTGCACAGATATATTTATGCTAGAAATTTGGATTTTTGGTAAGAGTGTGAAGGCCAAAAGGTTTACATTGGCAATATAGATTTTTTTTCTCCCTGACTTTGGGTGGTGTTAAAATGCAACCTTATTGTTTTAAGAGAAAAATGAAAAATTCTTTTTGCATTTTATAAGTTCTAATAAAATATTATTAGCATTTTCCCAGTTGATTAGTTCTAATTTGCATTATTAGAGAATGCTAAAAGTGGAAAATAAAAAAAACTTACGTTTTCACTTTGAAAATGTACATTCCATATTCACCAGAAGCAATATGTTATTCTTCTACCGTACTTCTAAATAAATCAATAATCAAATAAATCGTACAATCATGTTCTTTTATTTTTTCTTATAGTAAAGTTTTTGTCTTTTGCATTTGACAATAAATTGAAAAAATGCTGTAAAAAAAGTAGAGCAGAACTTTTTACGACCCAACCAAAAAAGCCCCAGTTTTTTATAGCATACAACCTACATGTAGATATGCTGAACAGCTGTTGAAAGTTTTGCATAAATAATTTCTGTATTTCTTGAGTTTATTAGCTGACATGCATACATAGTACACAAAAAATTAAGGATATCTATCTCAACTTGTGTATATGTAATACACATGTTTTTTATTTTGTGTTTTGGGCAAGTTTTGCAATCACTAATAGGCTGAATTTTACATGCAACAGAACTAAGTGTTACTTAAATATGTATTGTTGAAAGGAATCTGGCCAGCAGGAAATACAGGTAGCCTGAAGATATGCGATTTTTGAGAAAGTACCATTTTCTCACCATCTGTTCAGTTAAGATTTTGCACATCTCATCCTCAGGCTAATCTTTAGCCTTTGTCAAAAAATCAAGTACCTAGGCTTTTTTTTTCTGAAGTGTTATTGTGGCCTCAGACACAAATCTCCTTTTATTATGTGCAATTGTTTTTGTATTTACAATTAGCCTTGTTCTTAGTCACTGATAACACTAATTTTTTGCCATTATAGCTAAGTGTTGCTATAAAAATATGTAGTCTAATTAAAATATCTGTAAAATTTTTGTGTAAGAACTATCTATAGTTGAATATAATAGTGAAATTAAAAACATCTGAAGAATATGAAATTCCACTGATTTTTTTAGTTTTACTCTGATTCTTCTATCTTAAATACTGATAAAACATAATGATAATGGACAAAAATGCACATAACTCAAAGTAGTTTTAAGCAAACAATTAAAGATCACATGAAAAGGGGTGGGAGTGGCTCAATCAGTAGCATGCCAGGCTCATAATCTGCAGTTCCCAGGTTCAAATCCCAGCTGAATCAGTGTTGAGATTTGTCTCCATAAAACTCCCTGCCTTGCCCACGGTCAGTAGAGGACACCAATGAGCTTGGAAAGGCCGCCATGCATCAGATGGGATGTAAAGCCGGTGGCCCTATGTGTGGGAGAGCCATATCCTGTGCACATTAAATAACACTGGATGGCCTTGATGGGAGACTACCATCTGTCTTCCAACAGCTGTTCCAGTGGGTCCCTTCCCCAAACCCTCTCTGAGCCTTTGGGGTCCTTGTTACCTGGCCTTTTAGCCCATGGTGTGCAAAAAAGTGCCGCTCAGAGGTAAAACAACCCAAAGTCACATGAAAAAATACTGTGACCTGATTTAGAACCTGCTAGTGGGATAAGGATGAAATTATATATTATACATAAATGCTGCACAGAGAGCACGAGTTCCCATAATGGAAATGTTGAATTGAAATTGGAGATATAAATATGGCATATGATCATACCTGACAATCATACAATGCATCAAGTAGTTGATGAGACTGTTAACCCTTACAGTGTCGAGTTTCTGAAACTGAACTTGCTGAGGTGGCCAAATTTATTTTAGTGTTTTGAGAAAATGAACAACTTTAAAATCTCATCCTGAGTAATGAATGGAAATATGTCATGTTATATACCAAAAGAATGAGTATTAATTGTGCTTAATAATATGGCAAAAATTGGAAGAAAAAAAAATTCTAAGATAAATTTTAAGCTTTTTTTAAAACGTTGCAAAACTTCCATTTTATCTTTAGTTCGAGTGGTTAGCATTCTTAGCTATTAATCTACTGGACCTGGGTTCAAGCCCTGGGTAAAGCATTGATGTGTGTGTTGTTTTTCTGCTGGTTAAATCAGCAGAAAAACAACACACACATCCTCACAGACCCTTCTACTATGGCATATAAACTGACAGGCACCTGCCAGACCTCTGTGGCAAGCAGCTGCTTGAGGGGGTATTTTTAAAAAAATTTAAAAACCTATATATTTCCCATTTTTTCTATATTTTATTATCACAATGTAAACATTTCATAATATTTCTATTAATGCTTAAAGCTTTCATTTATTTAGTTTTTTGTAAAATATTTAGTCATGTATGTAAATGCATATTCTTAGACTTTTGACAATCAGCAGACTCTAAGCCTAAGAAAAGCAGTTCCATAAAAAAAAAAAACATTTTGCTTTAAAAAAAGGTAATTTAAATAAAAATTGAAAATATATGAGAAAAGTAATAAAGAACTGTGAAAAAATTCAATTAATGTTTAAAAGTGTTTAAAATTTAATTGAAGCACTGAATTTGAAAATGAGTAGCTTTATTGTGATGCTGTATAACTGCTATGTAAAAGTTCTAAAATTCCAGCAGAAATTTTTGGTTGGGAATTACAATTTTTTTTATCTTAATTAGTTTATTTGGTTGAAATGTAATTAAAAGTATTGATGCATAAAGCCCTTCCTTTTAAAAATCACTCTGAGTAATTCTAATGTTTTTCTGATTGCCACCATTATAGATCACTAGCAGTTTCGTTTTTTGATCATTTCTAATTATTTTTTATAATTGCAGTATTCATTTGAGAAGCAATAAAAAATAATTTTAGAAGTATTAGAGTAAAAATACTTTTAAGTTGAAAGTCTGCTAAAATATTGATCAAAAGCTGATGTGTGTAGTTCCCAGATGATGCAATTTCCAGTGGTAATAAAATCTATCTTTACATTAAAAGTTAGAAACTATTACAACTCTAACAGAGCTATAAATAGCCCAAGCTACCAGAAATAATCGATTGATAATCTGTATTCAGTACATCAGTATGAAAGTATAAACAAAATCTTCACTATAATGCTATTTACAATGACTGAACATGCACATCCATTCACTGCAGAGTCAAATTTATATTTAAACTTTATCATTATTTTTCAAGTGAAGTTTTCCAAATAGAAATTTGATTAGAAACATTTGAAAAAAATTCAGATTTCTATTCGGAAAATTTTCTTTTATAACCTTGTATTTCAGGAATGAAATTTGCATCTGCTGGCACTGGAATTTGAAAGATGAAAATGATTATTAGGGCTCTGACACAGAAAGGGTTAATGAGGTTTTGTTGTATAAAGCTCATTTCTTTACAAGAGCAAATCTGAGCTCAAGGAAGGATTCTGGAAGAGGACTGGCATTTAGCAGTTCCTTACCCTAGGGCAAGGGTGGCCAACACATAGCTTGCAAAGACCATTTGATTTTCTGCATGTTTTAGCTGTACAGGCCAAACAGAGTAATGCGATTATTGTGTTGCTATGTTATTTATAAGGAACTTAAATAATTTTTGTATGAATAATATGGCAAAAAATTGGATAATATATTTTTTTTAATTATATGTTAAAAGTATTTGAGTGAAATTTAGGCCATCATATACAATTTTGACTCTTTTATGTGCAGGTATTAAACTAGGTGGCTCACAAAACCTTCAATTGTCAAAGTGGTTCATGGTAGGTCATTGTTGGACACTTTTTCCCTAGGACATCCATACACATGTGTTTAAATGGAATTAGCTCCATGATTCTGGCTGGCCACTCCATTCTGTGAATATTTTCACTTTCAAGGAAATTGTTTGCCTTGAAAGTACTATGGAGAGAAGTATTATTGTCCATAAAGATTAAATCAGCACTGAGAACATCTCTGTAAAAGCTTCATAATAGTACATAAGAATTCCATCTCTGTTGAGCATTCAGAATACATCCCTGAGAGATCTGAAATTCTGTGTGGCTAGTCATCATGATGTTCAGACTATCACTAAAATGGTCCCATTCTCTGATTATAAGCACTATTGTGGTGAGTACCTTGTTCACTGCATATATAAACACACATAAATAACATCTGAACAGAAATAAGTCATATTATATAACAAAGGAAAGAATATTTAATTGGGATTAAGAAAATCTCAAAAATTAAAAGATCAGTAAATAAAATTTTGTAAGCATTTTTTAAAGAAAATTGCAAGGATTTGCAGTATTTTTTTATTGAAAAGACAAAAAATGCAGCAAATCCTTGCAATTTTCTTTAGTAAATAAAATTTTGTAAGCATTTTTTAATCTTTTAATTTTTGAGATTTTCTTAATCCCAATTAAATATTCTTTCCTTTGTTATATAATATGACTTATTTCTGTTCAGATGTTATTTATCAAAACATCTGAACAAAATTAAAATTAAAAGATTTACAAAAAATTGATTTTACCATATTTTCTGCAGTATTTTGCTATCTTAATATATATAATTCATAATATTTACCTCATTACTTAAATATTTCATTTATGCAATTGTTTCAAAATTATTTGGTGGTTTATGCAAACAATGCACAATACCAATTTTTTTTTTCCAATCAACAAACTTGAAGGTAACAGTGTTACAAAAATTTATGTTCTCTGAAACAAGATTATTTAACTGAAAACTGAAAAATAACTAACAAGGGATAAGAGCCATGAAGAAATTAAATAAGAATATTTCAAAGCAAATATAGTTTATTTTGACCTCTGAAATTTGAGATCAAATCCTTACAGATCAATTTGCATTATATACTGGATACTGCAGGAGAACACTTGATATAGAAATTACAAATTCTGAATGCTAGTTATGAAATTACTGCAATTTAATTTAAAAAGGTACTAAAAAGTCCTAACAAAAAATTTGATTTTTAAATGATATGTCCTAATCAGATGTCTCCTAAAGTAGCTACCATTTTAAGTCGCATATGCCTAATGATTTAATTTTTGGTCAAGCTCCAAATAATAATTATTTCTAATTGCATTATACATTGGTCAGCCAATACATTAAAATCAACTCTGTGTTATGCAAAGAAGTGTGCCTGTGCAGCCAATCTGAGTCACTTGCCAAGGTCGTAAGCAGTATTTCGTTTCATCTCAACGTGGGAAAAGCAAAGGATTTATCCGATTTTGACAATGGCCAGATCGTTATTGCAAAATGCCTTGGTAAGAACATCTCTGAAACAGCAATGCTGAGAGGCTGTTCACACTATGCAGTAGTTAGTACCTATCAAAGATGGTCCGAAACAGGTGACACTTCGAGCCGTCAACAAGACAAGGGCCGGTCACGCCTCATTGATGCCAGAGGTCAGCGTAGGCTATTTCATCTTGTTCGCAGTAGCAGTGCTACTGTGGTTGACAATACTCATAATTTCAATTGTGGTAAAGGGCCCAATGTGCAGTCATGGTACCAAATATCAAGTGACACCTACCAACATCTCATTGAATCTATGCTTCAATGGGTAAGAACTATTTTATCGATGAGAGGAGGACCTGCATCATATTAGGTAGGTGGTTTTAATGTTTTGGCTGATTGGTATATATTTGAGAAGCAATATAAATAATTCTAAAAGTAGTTGAAATATTACCATTCAGAAGCTGAGAAAAGTGAGAATTCATGTGAATCACTGTTTCAATGAAATATTGTAGTTTAGAAAAAAAGATTTTTGTGATGATAATAATATCCATTATGATTAATATTCACATGATGTGTGGTTGTCGATCCCTATTTTATACTCTAAAAACCATATTTCATCAGCAAAAGAAAATGCAAAAACACTTTGGTACTTTCTGAAATATTCGTTCTAAACAGTCTAGCCTGAACACTAAGTTTGAAATCTAAACGAGATATTTGCTGATCAATATCGTGCTCCTGTGATGTTGCCAATCACTTCATCAAAACTTTATATATATATATATTCAACCAACCAATATCGATTTTTCTCTTCATATTCCATTCCTAAAAGGTATCTGATAATAGATAAAAATAATTTAGAAACACTAATGGCTGAGTGGTTAGCGCGCTTGGCTACTAATCTAAGGGATCTGGGTTCGAGCCCCGGGTAAGGCATGGTTGTATGTGTTGTTTTTCTGCTGATGTCCTGCCATCCTCACAGACCTTCTACTATGGCATATAAACTGACAGACTCCTGTCAGACCTCTGTGGCAAGCAGCTGCTTGAGGGGTATTTTTTTTAAATAGTTTTTAATTACAAAATATACTAAAATGATGCAAAAAAAAAACACATTGGGCTATATTTTCGTAGAATCACTAAAAACCTCTAATAAAACAAGGTTCCCTTCTTATATGACTTCATTTTATTGAGAACATAAGATGATCAGATGTTGCAAAATAACTAACTCGCTGGAGCTCTCGGCCAGATAGTGGGGGACTGTTCTAAATATTGAACAGCAGCTACAGCAAAGGCATGTGCTAATTAATAGCAGTTTGGGCAAAAATGCTTTTTATTTTCTGACACATCAAGTTAAGAAACAAATTGAAAAAATTATCATTTTTAGGAGATATGAAATGTCTATTTTACACATATATATAAATAAAAAAAGTTAGTTCAAACTTTATATATTTTTATGGTACTAAAGACTGATTTGATGGTGCATGGCCATCCATGCAGGTTTCATGAACCTGATTTTATAGGTTGTGGCAGTGTAAGGATTAAATATGGATGCAAGAGGCCAGTTTCATCAAACAAGGTATGTCAAGAATTTCATAGAGCTGGATATCACAGTCAAGTTTCACTTCACAAGGCCACTCATCATGCCTGTCAATGTACATCATCATGTCCAGTGGTGCAAAGAGTACAAGCAGGGAAAGAATGTGATATGATCTAACAACTCATCCTACACTTTGTTTGCAACAAATGGATAAGTGCATGTGTTGTGCCACCTGCCCATCCACATAGCCTATGTGGTTCACTTGAGTAGCATGAGACTGAAATGTTTTGCATGCCTTTGCCACCACAGTCATCAAATATCAACCTCGTGGAAAATCTATTAGAATCTTCTGGAATGACATCTCAGGTAGCATTTTCCAGCTCCATCGAAAGCAGGAATTGATCATGTCTCTTGTTGACGAATGGTGTCATATCCCTCCTGCTGACTTTCAGATACTGGTAGACTCTATGGCACACAATGTATAAAGCCTGTATTGGACTTGGTGACAGTCCAACACCATATTAGTGATTTTACATTGCTGTTTTTTTTTCTCCCATTACCTGTATTTCCTTTCATATGTAAATTTTTATTTCTGAATTATGAACTCTCTGTACCTCAAGAGTTTTAGCTATATTATTCTTCAGTGTTCGTTTTTGTTAGAGATGTCATTGTAAATATGCATGCTTGTGTTCAAAGTAGTGTGCAGTAAATCTCTAAGGACCCCTAAATCAGATGATGAAACACATCTGATTTAGTTACTGTGTTCTGTACATCATAGATTATTTTTACTTCAGTAGCAGTTGACATAGTGAACCATTAATTCTTACCACTAACCATTCTGATGTCACTTTGGCTATCTCTACATTAGAACTGTATAAACCCCAGGGGTGACCCCATGAAACCCCTGGAAACCCCATGAAATCACCACTGAAATGCTAAGAAGGGAAACATTTGTGTTATCACATGGCTGGCTGAAATTTTGAATATTTTTCATGATAAAGGTGATTATTATCTTTATTTTTAAAAAAGGTGACTTTAGTGCATGTGATAATTATAGGAAAATTAGTTTACTTTCAGTTCTAGATAAAGTGTTTTGCATGATTATACTTAATAGAATTAAGAATTTGGTTGATAGACAACTGTGTGAAGAACAGTGTGCATTCAGAAGTGGTGGGGGATATATTGATCAAATAATTTCACTTAGGCAGATTCTTGAGAAATGTTTAGAGTTTGAGAAACCTGTGATTACTAGCTTTATATATTTCAAAAAGGCTTTTGACTCTGTTGATTGTCATAATTTATGGTTGATCCGGAGAACGTATGGCATACCTGACAAGTTGGTTAGCATAGTGAAAGCTCTCTATAATAACACTGAGTCATGTGTAATAGTTGGTAAGGCTTGTAGCAATTAGTTTGCCATTTTGTCTTCTTTTTTCTCTGTAGTTTGGTTCTTGATTATGTTATGAGAAATTCTTTGCAAGAGAAAGATTTTGGCTTTAAATGGTCTAAAGATTTCAAAATTTCTGATTTAGATTATGCAGATGATTTGGCCATGTTAACTAATGATGTTGATGAGTCTAATGATGTTCTTTCATTAAAGCTATTGATGAAACTGGTAATAGAGTAGGTTTGGTGATAAACAGAAAACACTAAATTGATGAAAATTGGTCAGGCAGATAATGCTTGTTTCTTTGAATGTGTGCACTCTTGAGCAAACATTTCAGTTTAATTTTCTTGGGAGCTATGTAACAGATACTGATGATGTGTTGCATGAGATAAATAGACGAATAGGGATTGCCACTGGGACTTTCAAGAACCTATGGAGAGTGTGGAAAAAAGGTGAAGACCAAAATTAAGGGTCTTTCTAAGGTTAATAATGTTAGCAAAACCTGGACCCCTTGTAAAGCAGGATAATAAGAAACTTGATGCTTTTGATTCTAGATGCTTGCACAGTATCTTGAACATTAGGTGGTTTTTGTAAGCAATGATGAGGTTAGAAGAAGGAGTCATCAACCTCATTTGAGGAACATTTTATGTAGAGAGAAACTGCATTGGTTTGACCATGTTGCATGTATGTATAGCTGCAGATTGGCAAACAGGATTATGAACAGTGTGCCTAAAGGCTTCAGGAAAAGGGGGAGACCTAAGATCCAATGGGTGGACAATGTCAAACAGGATCTTGCTAGAATTGGTCTACAGTGGCCACATGCAGCAGCTACAGCTCAGAACAGATATGTCTGGAGAGGAAAATTACAATCTGGTAGCCCCCTTGGTGCAATCACCTGTCCTTAGTGTGGTGATCAGCCTGTGAAGTTTACTCTAGCTTGTGTGCTTTCATGGGATCCTGAATGCTCGCCCACATGTTTGCACTGCATATATACCAATGTCCCATGAAAAGAGGATCCTGGCAGTTGCCCAGGGGTCCCTGTCTAGTCTCCTCAGCTCACGACTAGCGGGGTCCCCTTTGGCCCATCTTGCCATTGGGGACCCTGTTCATTGCAGGGCCACTGCTACACACTGCAAAATTCCCTGCCCTGCCCACGGTCAGTAGGGGACACCGATGGGCTTGAAAAGGCCGCCGTCCGTCGGATGGGACGTTAAGCCGTGGCCCCATGTGTGGGAGAGCCATACCCTGTGCACATTAAAGAACACGCTGGATGGCCTAGAGGGGAGACTATCATCTGTCTCCCAACAGCTGTTCCAGTGGGTCCCCTCCCCCAACCTTCTCTGAGCCTTCGGGGTCCATGTGACCTGGCCATTTAGCCCATGGTGTGCAAAAAAGTGCCGCTCAGAGGTAAAACAACCCAAACAAACAACGCTACACACTGCTTTGGCCTCTGCTTCAGGTAAATGGGAGGTCCTGGAGTGGTCCATTCAAGTATCAATTGGCTGGTGGGCTGAACTTGCTAGGGCCAACTGGCAGTAGGTGAGTGCCTTGCCCATATCCAGGCAACGGTTTGGGAATTTCCCCACACATTTACTAATTTTGTAGTTTTCTTTTGTGAGGGCAGCTTGATTTTCACACTTTTTTTGCTTATTTTATTTTTAGGACTTGAGTGCATTTCTCACATTTCTCTTTTCCTTTTTATTTGGTTGTGAGGGCTTCCCCTTGTTGAACTCTGTGGTGGTTGGTGACAACAGGCACTGAAACACCCTAAAACAACCATGAATTCCATTAAAGGATATTTATCAGCTAATGCCACCAAGAGGGCTTGCCAAGAGGACACCCCCAAGGACTCTCAATTCCTTCCGGGGTGTGATCTCCGAGTTGGGCCACCTTGAGGTTTCGGAGAAGGAAATCCTCGGAGTTGTCATCCCAGGGAGTGATTGCAGTCCATCGGGTTTCACAACACCATGATGGGAAGTTAATACCCACCCGGATACTAATCCTTATTTTAAATGCACCACACCTGCCTACTTCCATCAAGGCAGGGTACTTACATTGTGGCCGTATATACCAAACTCTCTGCATTGTTTTCAATACCACAGGTATGGCCATGCTTGCACAGCTTGCCTGGGCAAACCCACCTGTGCTCAATGTGGCAACCAGTATCACCTCGATCCTGACTGCACAACAGAAAAGGCACACTGTGTAAATTGTAGTGGCAAAAACATCTGGTTTACTCTTGCAGTTGCTCAAAGTGGCTGGAAGAGAAGGAGGTACAGCACCTGAAAATGCTGAGCAACATCTCTTGTCCAGAGGCGAGGAAGCTCACTACACTGCCTGCCCTGCTTGGCAAGGTCTCCTATGCCAGAGTGGTGATTGGTAAGCCTATCATTGCGATGGCTTCCATGTCGATTAAGATACATATATCAGTGTACCATTGTCTGAATCTTTCTCGCCTGCTGTGAAGTACCTCTTGATGCAGGCGAAACCATGGTTGTTGTCAACATTGACATCAACACCACATCTATTCCTGCATCTGTCCCTTCTACTACCTCCTCCAGAAGGCCCCCTCTATCTGGACTCCAGACAGCCAGACCATCCAAACCTAAGGGCCCTCCACCAGGGCATAAAAAAGAAAGTTTTATCTCCTCATTTGGTGGTTTGGATCCATGTCCCTCAGACGACTCTGAGGACATAGATACTGACTGCCTGCTGGCAACTAAAAAATAATTACAAGTTATCTGCCAATTCTTCTAAGACCTGAGATGGCCACACTCCTACACTGGAATTGTCGTGTATTCCAGAAGAATATTGACGACACCAAGGTCCTCTTGAGGGTACATGAGATCATCTGCATGTGCCTGCAGGAGACATACCTGCAGAAGCCAGCAATCCCACTCTCCGGCACTTCTCTCTCGTTTGTTGGGACTGGGATGGAGATAGTCCAGCTCGCGGGGGGTGCCACCATTCTTGTGTGCAACCATTCTCCATTCCAGGTTGTGTCCCTCACCACCAACTTAGAGATTACCATCCATCTCTTTGTGGGATTTTCGTTGACTGTCTTCTCCGTTTACCTACCACCCTGAAGTATTGTGTTTCAGGATGACCTTGATCATCTTGTTTATCAGTTACCATTCCCCTTCCTCATCATGAGGGACTTCAACAGACACAGATCCCTTTGGGACAATGCTGACACCAATGAGAGGGGTGGAGTCCTGTAGCAGTGGCTTCTGGATCCATCACTCTAATTGCTGAACACCGGTGACAACACCTACTTCCACTCCCTGACCCACACATCAATCCTGACTTCCAGTCAGTGATTCAGTGGTGGAGGTGACAGACTATCATCCACGCAGCTGCCTTGACCTGGTTTCGAAAACTGTGGTGGAATCCCAACTGCACCCAGCTCGTAAGGCTGAGAACAAGGATTGGGTGGGAGTGGGGTCGGAGATATCCAATATCCCCCAACCTTGGAACATTCAAATGCACTAGGATGAAAGTCCATTTCATCTGTTGCCAGAGCCAGAAGGAAGCTGGATCAAATATACATCATCTGTCACCCACATGAACAGTTCTAAGGTAGTGTGGGATAAAGTCCAGAAGATGGGTGGGAACTACACGTCCCACTTATTATTGATCCTGGAGCAAATGGACAGGCAATTGCTGATCCCTACGGAATTGCCGACAGTGGGGGAGTCCTCCTACGTCTCTTTTTCATCTTGATATTCTCCAGAGCTTCTGGTCCTGAAGAGCAAGGCTGAAGGCTCTCCCCTGTCCTTCCACTCGAATGGCCTGGAGCCTTATAGCAGGCCATAGACCACCTGATCTACCTCAATTCGGCGATCAGGAATTTGTTTTTACACAGAGAGCACCTAGTGTCAATATTTTTTGAGTTTGACAAAGCGTGGAGATATGCTATTCTTCTTTACCGCCATAATTTTGGCTTGAACTGTCATATACTGATCTTCTCATAATTTTTCGAGTTTGTGCGACAACATTGTCACAGCCTTCCCCCCCCCCCCCCCCAAGACCAAGGGGTACCACAAGGCTGCATCCTGAGGTGTTATATGCTTTTCACTGTCAAGATAAGTTCCATAGCATGACAATTTCCTCCAAGTGTAGACAATACCCTCTATGTTGATGACTTTAGCATCTTTTTCTCGTCGTCGAACTGAGTGTCATTGAACGACAACTGCAAACTGCCCTGAACAATATCTCTGTTTGGGCTATGGGTAGTGGATTTCAGTTTTCCCTGCAGAAGACAACTTGGGTGAACTTTTGTTGCAAGCATAATCTTCATCTGGACCTTGAGCTGTTGCTTGTGGGTACCACCATTCCAGTTGTAGCAGAGACCAAGTTTCTTGGTAGTTCCAGTTGTAGCAGAGACCAAGTTTCCAAGTATATTTGACCTCATATTCGACATCTCACATCCAAGTGCACATGGGCATTGAACATCCTCAAGGTCCTCTCCTCCCTTGCTTGGGGGCAGACTGATGTTCATTGCTCTGCTTGTACCATGCAGTTGTCTGGTCGAAACTGGACTACGGATCCCAGGTGTATGACTCCACCCAGGATTCTGTGGTGAAGGTTCTGGACTAACTCCGTCATCAGGCCCTCCATGTTTACATGGGGGCCATCGTTATCTATTTGCCATTAGCAGTTGTATGCAGTATTCAGCAAAATTGTAATCCCTGCCAGACCATCACACTTGGGACTGCATTTTTTGTCCTCAGTTGGAAATGCTTTACACTTATCAGCTGGCTGCCATTTGTCCTTTCAGTTTGAGTGTCCAAGATTACCTGCAAGACATTAACACCAGTCTCAATCGCATTTCACAGTTGACAAGTGAGCTGCTACCACCATGGCTCGCAGTTTCCCCTTACAACTTTTTGCAGGACAGGTAAGGCCTTTATGCCCAATTGTGTATCAGCAACTTTTTGCCAGCCATTATGCTGAGCATCCGAACTTCTTGCCTGTGCCTTCATGAATGGCTTTGAAGTCTGGCACATCAGTGGGATCAATGTGTGATGTAATCGTTATAGACTAGATCGTACGGCAGTGTTCCATCTTCACTTCAGAGTTGCATGCTATCAGCATTGCCTTGGATCACATAACAGCTAAGTGTCATTGCCAGTGTGTCCCTACACTGACTTGCTTAGCTCGTTATAGGCTTTGATCTCGGTGAGGTATCGGCTTTACTCTGTTCTTTCAGAGATCCTCCAACAGCTCCGTCATCTGGCAGCCACCACCATGATTCTCTTCTGTTCAGTGCCTGGCTGTGTCGGGATCAAGGGTAATGATTTGGATTTTATAGATAACTTTGGGAGTTGGAAGATGCTGCTGCCAACTCTGACTCTCTGCTACTGGTTCCATACATGGACTTCTGACAGTGTTTCTCCACTGAGCTCCAGGTACAGTGGCAGAGATCTTGATCTGAAGAGGTTGGTAACAAGCTTTTCGAGATAAAGCCCATTGTCGAACCATGGCAGTCTTGTTTTCATAGTATTCACAAGGAGGAACTTGTACTTGCTTGGCTCCTCTTAGCTCATTTGTTTATCACTCATTCATTTCTTCAGGCAGATGATGAACCTAAATATGAATTTTGTGACATCATTAAACATATTTTAATCACTTGTTCTGCTTTTAGCCATCCCGTGGCCGAGTGGTTAGCATGCTTGTCTACTGATTTAAGGGACCTGGGTTCGAGCCCCGGGTAAGTCATGGATGTATATGTCGTTTTTCTGCTGAGGTCCTGCCATCCTCTCAGACCTACTATTGCATATAAACTGACAGGCTCCTGTCAGACCTCTGTGACAAGCAGCTGCTTGAGGGGGTATTTATTATTTTATTTTTTTATTTGTTCTGCTTTTACTCTTGAATTCCTTATCTATTTTAACTTCCATAATTTTATGGCTGAGTCCCTTACACTTGGCCATTTTTTTTATCTGATGACTATGTTTTAACACTGCTTTTGAGTTTTTATGTTTTACTGGCTATTTTACATGTCTGTGATATTTTAACTCTTTCAATGTTTAGACTTGTTTCTTATTTGGGTCCTATACATCCATTGTTGGTTTTCCAGTTTTACACTTGTTGATTCCTTTTACAATAGTTTTTTAAATATATTGCTTTAAATAATTTTTTAAATATATTAATTGTTTTTACTTTTCCTTCTTGTGCCATTTCTTTTTTTGTGTGTTAATTTTAGCTTTAGTTGTGGATTCAAATGTCTTTTACCTTTTATTTACCCTTGTTTGGTGCATTATGCCTAAGCTTCCAATGTGCCATAAAAACCCCAAACCAACCAACAACAGTCTTGTAAGACCTTTGTATCCATGGCTGCATGAGGATTTTGTGTGTATTGTAGGTATGTAAGTATGTAAGTAACCATATTGATTGTCACACTTCTGCTTAGTAATTTGCAACTTAATATGGAAAAACAAGAGCTTGCCATATGATATTTCTGGACAAACTAGTGATAAAAAATCGTGATAAGAGCTCTTTCTTTTCTGGCAGCTGAACCTTGTGGCCTTTTGTGTTCTGTGTTGGGGGACTTAGTAGCTTGCCAGGCTCATAATCTGCCATTTACAGGTTTGAGTCCTAATTGTGCCTGCATTGAGAATTTTCTCCACTAACTCCCATTATGCCCTCAGTGAAAAAGGGCGCACTATTGGTCTTGGAAAGGCCACCATCCATTGGATGGGAGGTTAAGCCTTGGTCCTATGTACAGGATAGCCATATCCTTTGTACATTAACACGCATGATGGCCTTAATGGGAGGCTTCCATCTGTTTTCTAACAGCTGTCCAGTGGATCCCCTACCCAAACATTCTCTGAGCCTTTGGGGTTCTTGTGACCTGGCCATTTAGTGCAGAGTGGAAAAAATGTGCCATTCAGAGGTAAAACAATCTGACTTTATGTGTATATTGAGTCTGTTCTATAGTGGAGGATTAACCCATTGTAAGTATAACACTCTAACATTTAAGAACATCTGTTGAAGATCATAGTAAGGTTATATGCCATTCTTACTTGCAGTCAACACTTTTAATGGAGGATTAAAGCCTCCTCTTCCCCTGTCATTAGGAAATCCCTAGAGCAGTTCAGTATCAGTCAAATAAAGCTATTATTAAGGGATGTAATTATATGTTACTTAGAAAATTCTTATTCATGTTAGTAGAAGTAAAAAAAACAACACAGTAATGCAGTTTGACTAAAAATATGTTGCAATATGAGAATTATATATATATATTGTTCAAAGGATATTTGGGTGAGATTATGCAAGAACTGGTGCTTGTAGCAAGTTATACAGAAATTATTTGAGAAAAAGTTACTGGTGAATTGATCTGAGGATATTTTAGCCTAATTATGTTGTTTATTTACACTGAGAGGCCAAAAGTCACAGGAATAGAAGTTAAAATAGAACTAGTGCACTGTACTCCTAACTGATGCATTGGATGTCAGTTGCAGAATGGCACTGCAGTAGCTTACAAACTCAAGATTCATTTCGGAGTAGTAGTTAATTCAGCATGGTTGTACGTTGTGTGTTGTCTGATTTTGAATGTGGCTTGATTGTCGGTGCCAAAAGGATGGGTCATGCAATATCAGAGATCGTGCAGAAATTCAGTTTTCCCAGTTCTACAGTGTCAAGAGTTTATCGTCAGTATTCTATTGATGGCATTTCCACACATGTAAACCAGCGAATGGGACAGCCACTTGCAATTGACGAACGGAACTCGCATCAGCTGTCACGAATGGCAACAACCAACAGACAGACTACAGTGCATGAAATCACTGCCAATTTGAATGTGGCCAAACAAAATGTTTCTGAAAGGACTGTCTGTCGCCACTTGCACTCCATCGGATTTGGTAGCCGAAGACCCAATCGTGTCCCATTGCTTACACATCGTCACAGAGCTCAACGACTGGAATGGGCATTGAAGACATTGAAATTGGACAGTAGAACAGTGGCATTTGGTAGCATGGTCCAGTGAATCAAGGTTCCAGTTGTTTTGCGCTGACAGGCATGCTAGATTGTGTCATAGACCCCGTGAAGCCATGGACCCTTCCTGTCTGCAAGGTACTATTCAGGCTGGAGGCAGCTCTGTAATGGTGTGGGGCGTGTTCATGTGGTCTACATTGGGCTCTCTCATCTGTTTGGAGCAATCGCTGACAGATATGAGATATGTGGACATTCTCGCAGATCACCTGCACCCCTTCATGACTCGCGAGCACCCTGATGGTGAAGAGGTATTCCAACAAGATAATGCAACATGTCACCAGTCTTTGGTTGCTAGGAGGTGGATCGAGGAACATCCACGGACTTTACCACCATGAATTGGCCCCCACTGTCCCCCGATATGAACTCCTTGGAGCATCTGTGGGTCACAATGAAAACAAGTTTACAATCCATGAATCCAGCACCATCCAATGCAACAAGATTATGGTCTACACTGAAGGATATGTGTGCTACCATCCTTGCAGAATAGTACTGGCAACTCATTGACTCTGTACCTTGATGTGTGGCTGCACTGCTGAGGGCTCAAGGAGGACCAACCTGTTATTAGACATGTATCCCATGACTTTTGGCCTCTCAGTGTATGCATACATATAAATTATTTGAAGGAAGATCTCTAATGGAGCACTAACTAAAAATTAGTGAAGATTAATACCAGTTAAAAAGCGAATCAACAATGTAGTATAGAAATGATTGCACTATTATTTTTGTTGTTATATTTGTTATATACTTTGTGAACCTGACATTTTTCAAATATTAGTTGCTCTAGTTAAGAAAAAGTGGAATTGATATTTTATTTATGTGCAATACTAATATATTAAGTAGAAACTTAAAACTAATATATTTTGTTTCAAGAACAACTTCTGGAGCTCCATCGTGGTCAAGGGATGGAAATCTATTGGCGGGATAACTTTATTTGCCCAACTGAAGATGAATATAAAGAAATGGTTAAAAAGAGTAAGCCTCCACTTTTTTTAATTCATCTTCTCTTAGCATACAATGTCAAAGACACAACTGGAATTTTATTTCTTAGCATTTGATTTATTTATTACTTTTAAATTTAACATTTTATTGACAGTTGATGCTACTATAATTTTGGCACATTTTCTACAACAGTCAAATTATAATAACTTAGACATGACTAAAAAATATTTCAAATATTTATAACTTGTTTGCTTCTAATTTATTTTATAAATGTAAAGAATACAAATATCACTATTTTTCAGACTGTTCATGACATGACAATATGAATATACAGTATAGGAAGATAAGTCATCCTAACATAAGTGTTCAGAAATGTGACACACAATCAAAATTCATTTATTACATATAAATAAGCCCTATACTCTATATGAAATTGATATACACAACATAACTGACATGAAATTTTATTATGTTTGACCTTAACTAGATTATCTAGATGTAATAGGGAAGAGACAAATTGTTAAATTACAGATGGCATGGGAGAGTACATTTAGAATTACTCATGATAATGAGTTCATGTACATGGTGAGGAGGACTACCCACTGAATGTTCTGCTTGAATCTTAGGAGGGACTTAACTTCAGGTGTGGGGGTTGGCTCATTTGATAGTGTTGCCATCCTTGTAATCTACAGTTCCCAGGTTTGAGTCCCATCTTTGCCACTGTTGAGATTTATCTCCACTAAAACTCTTTCCTTATACGTGGTCAATAGGGGACACAGAGGGGCTTGGGAAGCCCACTGTCTGTCAGATGAGATGTATTTTTCTCTCGATTCTGCCTCTGCTGCAAAGAGATTTTGACCTGAGTTTCCATTCTCGTCATCTACTCCTTCATCTTCTTCCTCACACTCATCTTCATTGTCTGCTTCTGTTCCTTGGTTCCTGATCATCCATTCAACAGGTGATCAGGTAATTGTGTAATATCACATAAATGTAATGTCACATAAAAGTGTTTAATCATATACTTAAAATGCAAAATTCATGACTTTGAACATAGTTTAATAGTTTTGTTGATCTTGTGAAGCTGGAAGGAACATCTGAAATAATTTATCAGACTTCAGTGTTGGTGCTTGAAAAAAATGGTTTCAATAAGAAATATTTACATGAAACCATTATTGGATTTTGTACAGAGATGCCAGTGTACTGCTAGGGAGAAAATCTGGAGTTTCAGCCAAAATTTTAGAAATATTTCCAAACGTTTCAATTGGCATTGTAAGTCACCATATTCAATTATCTCTGGATGATGCAATAAAAAATGTAAATCAGGTAAATCACTTTAAATCTTTTCTTGATAAACTTTATGTTTACAACATACATCAAATAAACATCAGAGAGAATTATATAATATAATTAAAGAGCTGGGAATTGAAATAATGAAAATTGGAAAACTATTTTGATCTAGATGGGCAGACTGTAGTGCTAAAAGCTGCAGAAGCAGTTTGAAAAATGTATCAAGCCTTGTGTATTCACTTTAATAGAAATTGTGAAATGGGAGTAGTTAAACATAAAATGCAAAGCTCTGTGGATTGAATGTGAATAAAAATTAAGCCAACTAATTAAATAGGACATTCCAATAAACGATTTTCGTGACTTAGTCAATAATAGAGATACTGAATATATAAAAGGCTCAGACAGTATTATAAGGACTAGGAAACTTTTGAATATTATTGCAGTTAGTTCAGTAGAAAGCTGAGAGAGGATTCACCATCATGAACAGTATCATTGACGTTAAGAGAAATTCTCTACTTATTGAGACTACAAGTCGCCTAATGACTATCAGTTTAACGAGGAAGTACTGGAATAGTTTCATGCAGTTCCCTATGTCAAATCATGGCATAGACAGGAGCATAATTTAACTAGTTACAGCCATGTCAAACATAATGTCAAACTGACAATTTCTAAATATCAACAGATGCTTTGGAAATTATTAGAATGATTTGATGAACAATTTGTGTTTTGATAAGCAGTTTAATAAAACATATAGTTTATTTTATTTACATCATAAAAAGGTAATTTCACATATGTACATTCCTTACACACTCATGCATGCTTGCACACATTTTTTTATTTTTGAAATATATTAATTTATATACTGTGATACTCTCTTGTGGAAGTGAATGGAAGGGGAGGGCTGCCGGATTAGTGTGACCTACTGATCTGGACCTGGACAACTATGGCTACTTTACTTTTTTTTTTCTACCCTGCTGAGGAGTGGTCAACCACACAGGGTCCTGGTGCTGACCATATAAACCTACTGGATTGGACTGAAATAAGACTCTGAGCTTGATTATGGATCCTGATTTTGCTGCACTGGTGGGCTTCTGTGGAGGGAAAATCTTCCGCTGTGTTTTCTGTTTGTTTGTGGGTTGACAGCCCCAAGTGAATAGATTCACACGATATGTTTATCAGCTGGTGGATAACCTGAGCAGAGATCATTGCAGGCACCTGAACTCTTTGCTCCTACTCATCATCATCATCATCCTCAAGCAGCCATGGGCTACAAAGGTCCAACCAGACGGTGCAATTTAGTTCTCCAAGCACGTCTATCCTGAGCTACATCTACTGCATCTGGCCACTGCACACCAATTCTAACAAGGTCCTGTTTGACATTGTCCGCCCAACCGCATCCTAGGTCTCCCCTTCTTTCTGAGGCCTTTAGGCACACTGTTCATAACCCTATTCGCCAATCTATAATTATTCATACGGGCAACATGGCCAAACCAACGGAGTCTCTCTCTGCACAATATGCTGCTTAAAGGAGGTTGCAAACTCCTTTGCCTAACCTCATCATTAGTTACAAAGTTGAACCATCTAATGCCCAAGATACTACGTAAGCATCTGGAATCAAAAGCATCTAGTTTCCTGTTATCATGTTTACAAAGTGTCCAAGTTTCACTACCATAACTAACCCTAGAAAGAACCAAACTATTATTATACAGCCTAATTTTAGTCATTAGGTGTATACGCCTATTTCTCCACACTCTCCATAGATTCTTAAAAGTCCTGGCAGCAATCCCTATTCGTCTGTTAATCTCATGCCGCACATCACCATTATCTGTTACATAGCTCCCAAGATATTTAAACTGTGACACCTGCTCAAGACTGCAACCATTCAGATTAACTGAATCACAGCCTGCCTGACCAATTTTTATTACTTTAGATTTCTCTCTGTTTATAACCAAACCTACCTACTACCAGTCTCATCAACAGCTCGAATGAAAGAGTTCATCTCATCAACATCATTTGCCAAAAGGGCTAAATCATCAGCATAATCTAAATCAGAAATTTTCGTATCTCCAGCCCATTTAAGGCCAAAATCTTTCCCTTGAAGTGAATTTCGCATAACATAATCAATAACCAAACTAAAGAGAAAAGGAGACAAAATGCACCCTTGTCGAACACCAGAAGTAATGCTAAACCAATTGCTACAAGCCTTACCAACTCTCACACACAACTCAGTGTTATTATAGAGAGCTTTCATTATGTTAACTAACTTGTCTGGTATACCATATGAAATCACAATCAACGACAAATTATGACGATCAACAGAGTCGAAAGCCTTTTTGAAATCAACAAAGCTAGCAACCAAAGGTTTCTGAAACTGTAAACATTTCTCAAGAATCTGCCTAAGTGAAAATATCTGATCCACACATCCCCTACCACTTCTGAATCCACATTGCTCATCACGCAATTGACTGTCAACCAGATTCTTAATTCTATTAAGCACAATCATGGAAAGAACTTTACCTGGAACAGAGAGTAGGCTGATACCCCTATAGTTATCACAAGAACTGCGATCACCTTTTTTGAAAATAGGGATGACAATAGCTCTCGTAAAATCCTTAGGAACCATGCCTTTATCATAAAAGATATTCAGAATTTCAGTCATCCAAGTGGTAACCGAAACATTTCCAGCTCTAAGCATTTCGGTAGTAATTTCATCTACCACTGGGGATTTATGAAGTTTAAGTTTAGAAACAGCCAAAATAACTTCAGATTGTGTTGTAGGGCCAACATTAAAGCCACCAATGCATCTATCATCATTGCAAACAATGGGAATAGAACTAACCACATTGTTTAGAACATCACTGAAATGCTCAGCCCACCTAGCCATGACAGAATCCTCACCTTCTATAACCTTACCTTGTTTATCCTTCAATCCCTGTATACCTGTCCATTTTCTACCACAAGAAAACATTAACTCTCTGGTACAGCTCTCTGCTGTTGTGCTGTCTAACTGCTTCCTCGGCTTTGTCAGCCAAACTATCAAACCAAAGATTCTTATCAGCAGCTAACTGATCTTTTACACGTTTATTAAGTTCTCTGTAATGCTTTCTATTAGGACTAGTAGGGTATTGATTAAGGACATTCCTGCAGTTCTTTCTTTCCAAAATAAGCTCAAGTGCCTTCATCATCATCATCATCATCATCATCATCCTCAAGCAGCCATGGGCTACGGAGGTCCAACTAGACCGTGCAATTTAGTTCTCCAAGCAAGTCTATCCTGAGCTACATCTACTGCATCTGGCCACTGCACACCAATTTTAACAAGGTCCTGTTTGACATTGTCAGCCCACCTCATCCTAGGTCTCCCCTTCTTTCTGAGGCCTTTAGGCACACTGTTCATAACACTATTCGCCAATCTATAATTATTCATACGGGCAACATGGCCAAACCAACGGAGTCTCTCTCTGCACAATATGCTGCTTAAAGGAGGTTGCAAACTCCTTTGCCTAACCTCATCATTAGTTGCAAAGTTGAACCACCTAATGCCCAAGATACTGCGTAAGCATCTGGAATCAAAAGCATCTAGTTTCCTGTTATCTTGCTTACAAAGTGTCCAAGTTTCACTACCATAACTAACCCTAGAAAGAACCAAACTATTATACAGTCTAATTTTAGTCTTTAGTTATATATTCCTATTTCTCCACACTCTCCATAGATTCTTAAAAGTCCCGGCAGCAATCCCTTTTCGTCTGTTAATCTCATGCTGCACATCACCATTATCTGTTACATAGCTCCCAAGATAATTAAACTGTGACACCTGCTCAAGACTGCAACCATTCAGATTAACTGAATCACAGCCTGCCTGACCAATTTTCATCACTTTAGTTTTCTCTCTGTTTATAACCAAACCTACTCTACTACCAGTCTCATCAACAGCTCGAATGGAAGAGTTCATCTCATCAACATCATCCGCCAAAAGGGCCAAATCATCAGCATAATCTAAATCAGAAATTTTCGTATCTCCAGCCCATTTAAAGCCAAAATCCTTCCCTTGAAGTGAATTTCGCATAACATAATCAATAACCAAACTAAAGAGAAAAGGAGACAAAATGCACCCTTGTCGAACACCAGAAGTAATGCTAAACCAATTGCTACAAGCCTTACCAACTCTCACACATGACTCAGTGTTATTATAGAGAGCTTTCATTATATTAACTAACTTATCACTCAGATAATTCTGTCTCTTCTGCTCCTTTTTTCCTAAACGAGTACTGTTAGTGTCCAAAAAAGCCTGTTTAAAATGATCCCATTCTTCCTCAACTTCAGTAGTAAGCATACCATGACTGTCATAATGACTAAGTAACCTATCATGGTAAGCTTTGGCTATAACTGGGTCTTTCAGAGCTTCAGTATTAAGAGCAAATTTTTTAACCCCAGCACAACACTTTTTAAGTTTAAGTTGCAAGACACTTTTAACTAGGTAATGGTCAGATCCAATTTCAGCTCCCCTATATGCCCTGGTATTTCTAACAGAACTAGCCCATTTGCTGTTAATTAATATATAATCAATCATATTCCTATGCAGCCTATCAGGTGAAACCCATATATATTTATGTATGTCGCGGTGTTTGTAATATGTGTTAGTTATTCTGAAACCATTGAGTTTACTTACCTGCAGGAGACGCTGCCCATTGCCATTGCAGCTACCAATACCAATCACCCCTCCCCAAAGGTCAGAGTCAGTACCAACTTTGGCATTGAAGTCACCAAGAACAACGGTAATATTACTCCTTTCTTGACAGAATTCAAAATATCCTGAAGTTGTCCATAAAACCTATCCTTCTCATCCTCATCGGCATCCTCAGTGGGGGCATAACAGGAGATAACATTCAAGTCTTTAATGCTTGTCTGAAATTTTGCTGTAAGAAACCTTTCATTAATGCACTCATATCCTAGAAGAGTATCACTAGCGTGTCTGCTGAGAAGCCTTGGTGATGCTTATTTATCACCAAGACCCACGCCTCGGTGATGCTTATTGTCGTCCCTCCCTGAAAAGAGAAATTTAATATTATTTTTAAGAATCTGACCTTTATCTGTCCATCTGGTCTCTTGCAAGCCGAGAATATCTAAATTATAATGGTGGAATTCTTGTGTGAGGACATCAAGAGAAAAAGCTCTGTGCAGAGTCCTCACATTCCAACTACCTATGGAGAGAAAATGGTTAGTGGGATGTTTAAAGAAACTGTTTATTGGGAGAGGGAATGCCGACAATATCAAACAGCCCCCTAATCGCAGCCATGGGGCAAAGACCCGTTCCCCCACCACTAAAGGCTGAAGCCATCTACACAGGAAGACTTCCTCCAATGTAGAATTTGACGATGCCAATAGAAGCAAAGAGTTCAGGTGCCTGCGATGACCTCTGCTCAGGATTATCCACCATAACTGATAAACATATCCTGTGAATCTATTCACTTGGGGCTGTCAACCCACAAACAAACAGAAAATACAGCGGAAGATTTTCTCTCCACAGAAGCCCAGCAGTGCAGCAAAATCAGGATCCATAATCAAGCTCAGAGCCATATATCTGTCCAGTGGGTTTATGTGGTCAGCACCAGAACCCTGTTTGGTTGACCACTCCTCAGCAGTGTAGAAAAAATAGAGAAGTAGTCATAGTTGTCCAGATTAGTAGGCCACACTAATCTGGCAGCCCTCCCCTTCCGTTCACTTCCACAAGAGAGTATCTCTTTTGAAAGGTACTAACGGTCTGCACCACAAGAAGGCGGGTGCTAGGCCTGGCCGGTTCTATGCATCATCACAGGAGATTGGTGCATAGCTCTCCTTCCAGTGACTACGTAGCTACCATTTACAGATAATTATAATAATAATTATAATAATAGCTCTGATAAAATTCTTAAGAACCATGCCTTTATCATAAAAGATATTCAAAATTTTAGTCATCCATGAGGTTACCAAAACATTTCCAGCTTTAAGGATTACAGTAGTAATTTCATCTGTGCCTGAGGATTTATTTCATTTAAGTTTAAAAATAACCAAAATAACTTCAGATTGTGTTATAGGGCCAACATTAAAGCCAGTAATGCATCTGTCATCATTACAAACAATGGGAGTAGAACTAATTACATTATTTAGAACATCATTGAAATGCTCAGCCCATCTAGCCATGACAGAATACTCACCTTTTATAACCTTACCTTGTCTATCCTTCAATCCCTGTATACTTGTCCATTTTCTACCACACAAAACATTAACTATCTGGTACAGCTCTCTGCTGTTGTGCTGTCTAACTGCTTCCTCGGCTTTATCAGCCAAGCCATCAAGTCAAAGATTCTTATCAGCAGCTAACTTATCCTTTACATGTTTATGAAGCTCTCTGTAATCCTTTCTATTAGGACTTGTAGGGTATTGATTAAGGACATTCCTGCAGTTCTTCCTTTCCAAAATAAGCTCCAGTGCCTTATCACTCAAATAATTCTGCCTCCTCTGCTCCCTTTTACCTAAAAGAGCACTGTTAGTTTCAAGAAAAGCTTGTTTAAAATGATCCCATTCTTCCTCAACTTCAGTAATAAGGAAGCCATGACTGTCATAATGACTAAGTAAGATATTATGGTAAGCTTAGTTATAATTGGGTCTTTCAGAGCTTCAGAATTAAAGGTAAATATTTTAACCCTAGCACAACACTTTTTAAGTTTAAGTTGCAACACACTTTTAACAAGGTAATGGTCAGATCCAATTTCAGCTCCCCTATATATGACCTGGTATTCCTAACAGAACTAGCCCATTTGCTGTTACACTGCTGGCCATTAAAAGTGCAACATGAGGAAGAACTCATCAGATTGTCCCAAATATGCAAGATGGGTAGCCCATGGGAGAGCATGTAAATGATTCAAAGCACAGCGCATACACACATCATGTGTGACAGTGATGCCCTCTGGAAGTGGTATAAGGGGTGATTACAAAGGGTCAGTGTAAAGCACTGGAATTGTGTTTGCTCGCAGTTTTTGCATACTAAAGGATCGAGTGTGTCCTTCAAAGAACACAGCATCCATCTGACCAAGTTTCCGAATTTGATCAAGGGAGAATTGAGGGATTAAGGGAAGGCGGATTATCGTCCGAGATAGTGGTGCTCATATTGGGCAGAATGCTGCCACAGTGATGAGAATATGGCGCCAGTGGGTAGAGGAGGAACGAACTTACCGACATGAGGGATCTCAATGGCCCTGTCACACAAACAAACAAGAGGACAGACATTTTGTGTGCTTGGCTTTGAATGATCATACAGCCACATCAAACACCTTAGCTCAACAGTTAGGGTGTGTTGCACATCAACCAGTGTCCGCATGTATTTTTCGATGTCATCTGCAGCATCAAGGCATCTTTGCTAGGCAGCAGTTGATTTGGCTACTATTGACTGTACAAAATAGTCGTATGTGACTGCAGTGGTGCCAAGAATGTCATGCATGGGTGTGTGAATGGCATCGCATTATCTTTTCAGATGAATCCCACTTCAGTGTGCAGCACCATGATGGACAAATCCGTATCTGGTGGTACTACTGCGACAGGCTCAGTGAGAGATGCATGATGCAGCATCATACAAGTCCGGCCCCTGGTGTTTTGGTATGGGATGCCACTGGACTCTCACAGGCATGTGCCTTGTATGCATTACCAGTACTTTGAACAGCCAGCTTTACATCACTGAGGTGTTGGAGCCTGTGGCCGTTACTTATCTTCAGGGGCTCTCTGGTGCCATTTACCAACAGGACAATGCTCGACCACGTGTGGCATACATCATTCAACAATTCCTGGATAATCGCCATGTGACACTTCTGCCTTGACCTACACATTCACCGGATCTGTTCCCAATTGAACATGTCTGGTCTATGATCTCCCAATGACTAGCACACCAGACACCAGCAGCTGCTACAACACATGAACTTTGGCTATGTATCAAAAACTACATGGACTGACATTCCCCAAACACATCCAACGTCTCATCCTCTCAATGTCGGACTGTGTAGCAGTGGTTATTGCCGCTCGTGGTGGCTGCACAAGATACTGATTTCTTTGTATTCCACAAGTTTAACTGAGTTGTATTTGTAATCATTTGATTCTTGTAACAAAAGTTACGTATTCACTAAATATAGCTTTGATATATCTCGTCTTTCCTGGTGTTGCACTTTTAATGGCCAGCAATGTAATTAGTAATAATCATATTCTTATGCAGCTCATCTGGTAAAATCCATGTGTACTTATGTATGTTGCAGTGTTTGTAATAAGTGTTAGTTATTCTGAAACCATTGAGTTTACTTACCTGTATGAGACGTTGCCCATTGCCATTGCAGCTACCAATGCCAAAAGGGCCTATCACTCCTCCCCAAAGTTCACAGTCAGTACCAACTTTGGCATTGAAGTCCCTAGAACAAGGGTAATATCTCCTTTCTTGACAGAATTCAAAATATCCTGAAGTTGTCGGTAAAACCTTTACTTCTCATCCTCATCAGCATCCTCAGTGGGGGGATAACAGCAGATAACATTCAAGTTTTTAATGCTTGTCTGAAATTTTGCTGTAAGAAACCTTTCATTAATGCATTGATGTCTTAGAAGAGCATCACTGGCATGTCTGCTGAGAAGCAGACCTATGCCTTGATGATGCTTATTATTGTCCCTCCCTGAAACCTCGGTGTGAGCGCCTGTACGTGGTGAGGGGGACCACCTTGTGAAGGTTCCGCTGGCTCGGTTACCTTCACAGGGTCCTAAATGCTCGCCCGCATGTTTGCCGTGCGCGGAGACCCGTGTCCCGGGAAAAAGGGGATCCTGGTAGTTGCTCGGAGGTCCCCGTCTTCTCTCCTCAGCTCATGACTGGCATGGTCCCCATTGGCCGTCTTGCCATTGGGGAGCCTGTCTGTCGCAGGGCTGGGCAGCGGATTCCGGGGCCTCTGCTATACACTGCTTTGGCCTCTGCTTCCGGTAAACGGGAGCTCCTGGGGTGGCCCCCCCAGGAGCAATCACCTGTTGGGCAGGTCCTGCTAGGGTCAACCGTGCAGAGCGGTGAGTAACCTTGCCCACGGTCCAGGTACAGGTTTGCAAGTTTCCTCACAGATTATTTTCTTTTTGTCGTTATCCTTTCTTTGTGAGGCCAGTTTGGCCATTCACAATTTTTCTTATTTTACGCTTTGTTTGATTTGTGTAGAATGTTTTTGTTCTGCACATTTCTCTTTTTATTTTCCTTCTATTTATTTGTGAGGGCTTGGCTCACTGTCTGTGTGGGTATAGTGCCTGCGTAGCCCTGGCGCCCGACTGGGCGTCCCCTTGTTGGGGTCTGTGGAGGGTGGGGACAGCGGGCACTGAACCACACAAAACAAAACATGAGAGAGAATGATGAAAATGCGATCACTGCCAACAAGAGCGCTCGACCTGAGCCCCCATCTTCCTCATCTTTGTTATCACCGCCGTTGTCTTCTTTGTCTGTGTCTTCACTCCCAAAGTTCTTGATCATCCACTCCACGGGTGATCAGGTACTTGGGGACATGTCCCCATTTTTCATGAATAAAGGTCTGAAAGGTCTTGCGGGAGAGCCGAAATCCGTAAAGCACCTACGATCTGGCGACTTGCAGGTTGAGACCACTTGTTCCAAACACTCGGAATTGCTCCTGAAAGTTAAAGAAATTGGTGGGGTGGCTGTCGAAGTCACTCCCCATAAAACTTTGAATTCCTCTTGGGGTGTGATCACCGAGTGTGGCCTCCTCAAAGTCACTGAGGAAATCCTCTCAGAGCTCACACCTCAAGGAGTAACAGCGGTCCACCGGGTTTCGACACGCCGTGATGGGAAATTGGCACGCACCCGGGTGCTGATTGTGACATTTATCACGCCACGCCTGCCTTCTTCCATCAAGGCAGGTTACTTACATTGTGAGGTTCGGCCATATATCCCAAACCCTCTGCGCTGTTTTCAGTGTCAGATATACGGTCATGCCTCCACAGCATGCAGGGGCAAGCCCACCTGTGCTCGCTGTGACAGTAAGGATCATCTCGATCCTGACTGCACAGCAGAAAAGGCATGCTGTGTGAACTGCAGTGTTGAACATCCGGTGTACTCCTGCGACTGTCCGAAGTGGAAGGAGGAAAAGGAGGTACAAAGGCTGAAAGTTATTAACAACATCACATACGCTGAAGAGAGAAAGCTTGCTGCATTGCCCGCACCACCTGGCAAGGTTTCCTATGCCAGTGCAGTCATTGGGAAGCCCATCGTTCCAATGACTTCGGTGGCAGTGCAGACCGACATCAGTGTACCACCAACTGAGTCTCGCCCGCAGCCAAGTACCTCCTCACGCAGGCAAAACCGAGGGTGGTGTCGACTTCGACATCAACCCTGGTTTCCATTCCTGCAACCCAGCCTTCCACCTCCACCGGAAGGCCTCCTCCTCCCTGTCCACAGACAGCAAGACCTTCCAAACCTAAGGGGCCCCCACCGGGGTCAAAAAAGAAATTGATCACTCCTCCTCAAAGGGTGGTCACTGATCCATGCCCCTCGGACGATTCCGAAGACATGGATACTGACCGCCCACTATTCACTAAACCGTCCTCTGCGGCGGTTAAGTTGAATAGGAATTCGTCGTCCGCCCACTCTTCTAAGTCCTGAGATGGCCACACTCCTACAATGGAATTGTCATGGATTCCAGAGGAATCTTGACGACATCAAGGCCCTCCTTCATGCACACCAGCCCATCTGTGTGTGCCTGCAGGAGACATACTTGCAGCCAGTAACAGATCCCACGATCCGGCACTTTTCACTAGTTCGCCGGGACCGGGATGGAGACGGTCCAGCTCGCGGGGGTGTCGCCATCCTCGTGAGCAACCATTCTCCATTCCAGGTCGTACCCCTCACTACCAACTTAGAGGCGGTAGCCATCCGTCTCTTCGTGGGGTTCTCGCTGACTGTCTGCCCTGTATATCTTCCACCTGGGAGCATCGTCTTCCAGGAAGACCTTGATGATCTCGTCTCGCAACTGCCATCCCCCTTCCTCATTATGGAGGACCTCAATGGACACAGTCCACTTTGGGGCAGTGCTGACACTAACAGGAGGGGCGGGGTCCAGGAACAGTGGCTCCTGGGTCCTTCTCTCTCCCTGTTGAATACCGGTGTCAGTACTTACTTTCACTCCCCGACCCGCTCTTTCACTGCCATTGACCTTACCATCTGCTCTTCCTCGATCCTTCCACTTTTTACATGGGAGGTCGAGGACAACCCCTACGGAAGCGATCACCTCCCCATGGTGTGCACCATCTCCCGTGGGGGGCCTTGCAGCCCTTCACACCTCTCGCGGTGGAGGCTCGATCGGGCTGACTGGGGTGGTTTCAAGCTGCTCTCTGAACTCGATGACCACTCTGTCAGCCAGTAGCCCATCAATGTCGTAGTGGCGGAGATAACAGACTGTATCGTAGATGCAGCTGCATCAACAATTCCTCAAACTTCAACATGGTTTCCTTGCTTTCCGAAACCGTGGTGGAATCCAGATTGCACCACAGCTCGTAAGGCTCATCAGAACAAGGCTTGGGGGGTGTTTCGGAGATATCCAACCTCGAAAAGTTCAAACGCGCCAGGGCGAAAGCTCGTTTCGTTCGACGCCAGAGCCAGAAGAAATCTTGGATCAAGTATACATCTTTTATCACTCGCATGACCAGTTTTAAGGTTGTGTGGGATAAAGTCCAGATAATGGGTGGGAACTACACGTCCCACTCGTTATTGATCCTGGAGCACAATGGACAGGCAATTGCCGACACTCTGGGGGAGTCATTCTCCTCCATCTCTTCATCTTCCTCTTACTCCCCCGAGTTTCTGGCCCAGAAGGGCAGGGTGGAAAACTCTCCACTGTCTTTCCACTCGAATGGCCTGGAGCCTTACAACAGGCCATTCACAGCGGAGGAGCTTCACCTTGCTCTGCACTCTTCTCGTGCCTCTGCTGTCAGGCCGGACAATGTCCATTATGCCATGCTCCAACATCTTTCCCCATCGAGTAAGGATCGGCTGCTCCATCTCTTCAATCGCATTTTTCTCGAGGAGCAGTTTCTGGACCCCTGGCGGTAGGCCATTATCTTGGCCTTCCCGAAGCCAGGCAAAGATCCCAAGATTCCTTCCAATTATTGTCCTATTGCGTTGATGAGCTGCATGTGCAAGGTGTTGGAAAGAATGATAAATGCCAGACTCCTCTGGTATTTAGAACACCACAACCTTCTTTCCAACACCCAGTGTGGCTTTCGCAGGCAACGGTCAACTCTTGACCATCTGATACGCCTCGAATCGGCTATCAGAAACTCATTTTTACGTAGAGAGCACCTGGTGTCAATTTTCTTCGACATCGAAAAAGCTTACGACACGGCTTGGAGATTCGGCATTCTTCGTGACCTCCACAGTTTCGGCTTGAGAGGTCACATGCCGATCTTCATCTCCAACTTCTTATCGACATATTCTTTTCGTGTCCGTGTCGGTAACTCTGTTGCGGCCGTACCCCCAAGAACAGGGGTGCCACAAGGCTGCGTGCTGAGTGTTATGCTTTTCGCTGTCAAGATTAATTCTATTACTAGACAACTTCCTCCATCAGTAGGCAATGCCCTCTATGTTGATGACTTTAGCATCTTTTGCTCTTTGTCCAGCATGAGGGTCATTGAAAGACAACTGCAAATTGCCCTGAACAATCTTTTAGTTTGGGCGACGGCAAACGGATTTCAGTTCTCCCCACAGAAGACCTCTTGTGTGCACTTTTGCCACAAGCGTAATCTTCATCTGGATCCCAAGCTGCGGCTCGGGGGTAACATCATTCCAGTTGTGGTGGAGACCAAGTTTCTCTGTCTCATATTCGATCGGAAATTGACCTTTTTACCACACATACGTCATCTCAGGTCCAAGTGCATGTGGGCATTGAACATCGTCAAGGTCCTCTCCTCCCTTTCTTGGGGGGCGGACTGATGTTCTTTGCTCCGCCTCTACCGTGCACGTGTCCGATCGAAACTGGACTACGGATCCCAGGGGTATGACTCCGCCCTGGATTCGGTGGTGAAGGTGCTGCACCCCCTCCATCACCAGGCCCTCCGTGTTTGCACGGGAGCCTTCCGCACCCTCACCGGTGCAGTCTTTACGTTGAGACCGACAAACCTTCCTTATCTCTTCGCCTTCAGCAGTTGTCCCTACAATATGCGTCTAAATTGCGATCCCTGCCTGGCCATCCCACTTGGGATTGTGTTTTCAGTCCGAAGTGGGAAATGCTTTACACAAATCGGCCGACTGACATTCGTCCTTTTGGTTTGCGTGTCCGAGGTTACCTCAGAGACATTAACATCAGTCTCGATAGCATTGCACAGTCGACAGCTGAGCCACTTCCACCTTGGCTCGCTGTTTCCCCTTCCTGCGATTTTTCCCTGTGCAGGACGGGGAAGGCCTTTACACCCGACTGTGTGTACCGGCAACTCTTTGCCAGCCATTGTGCTGACTACCTGGACATCTTGCCTGTCTTCACAGATGGCTCAAAATCCAGCACATCATTGGGATCGGCCATGGTCTGCTATGATGTAATCATTGCAGACCAGATCCCACTGCAGTGTTCCATCTTCACTGCAGAGTTGCACGCTATCAGCCTCGCCTTGGACCACGTGGCGACTAAGCATCATCGGTGAGGCATCGGCCTCACCCAGTTCTTACTAAGATCTGCCAGCAGCTACATCGTCTGGCAGCCACGCCACCATCCATTTCTGTTGGGTGCCCGGTCACGTCGGGATTAGGGGCAACGACTTGGCAGACGCTGCTGCCAAGTCAGCCACGCCCCTGTCCGACTCTCCGTTTGCCGGTTCCATATCTGGATTTCCAGCAGCGTTTTACCACCGAGCTCCAGGCACAGTGGCAGAGATCTTGGTCAGAACAGCTTACGAACAAGCTATTTGAGATCAAACCTATCATCAAACCATGACTGTCTTGTTACTGCAGGAATCACAAGGAGGAAGTTGTACTTGCTCGGCTCCGCTTAGGTAATTCGTTTATTGCTCATTCGTTTCTTTTACGGGTGGACGACGAACCTAAGTGTGAGTTTTGTGACACCTTTTTAACGATCAAACATATTTTAATTGAATGTCATTGTTTTAACCTTGAAAGATGCATGTTTTTTAACTTTCACGATTTTACATCCGAGCCCCTTACACTCGGACATCTTTTATCAGATCATTGTTGTTTTAACGCTGTTTTTCACTTTTTAAAATATACTGGATATTTTACTCGTCTATAGTTTTATTTGAATGTATAACCCAGGTCGCTTACACCTGGGTTCTTTTTATATTTATTACACATTTATACATTTGTTTCTTGTTGACTATGTTTCCTTTTATTGTTTTACATTTTTTGTATGTGTGTTTATAGTCAATTTTTAAATTTGGTTGTGGGCCTTATGACTTTTAGTATTTATTTAGACATTAGTTTGGCGCATTATAGCCTGAGATGCTAATGTGCCATTAAACCCGAAACAACAACAACAACCCTCCCTGAAAAGAGAAATTTAAGATTATTTTTAAGAATCTGACCTTTATCTGTCCATCTGGTCTCTTTGCAAGCCAAGAATATCTAAATTATAATGGTGGAATTCTTGTGTGAGGACATCAAGAGAAAAAGCTCTGTGCAGAGTCCTCGCATTCCAACTAACTACCTATGGAGAGAAAATGGTTAGTGGGATGTGTAAAGGAACTATGTTTATTGAGAGAGGGAATGCCGATAATGTCAAACAGCCCCCTAATCGCAGGCATTGGGCAAAAACCCATTCCCCCGCTACAAAAGGCTAAAGCCATCTTCACTGGAAGACTTCCTCCAATGAGGAATTTGACGATGCCTGTTGAAGTAAGAGTTCAGGTACCTGCGATGGATCCTAAGCCTAAGATTATCCACCAGCTGATAAAACATATCCTGTGGATCTATTCACCTGGAGCTGTCAACCCACAAACAAACACAAAATACAATGGGAGATTTTCCTTTCACAGAAGACCACCTGTGCAGCAAATTCGAGATTCATAATCAAGCTCAGAGCCATAATTCCATTCAGGTTGGTTCCATTCAAGGACCACGATTCTGTTCAGGTTGGTATATATGGTCAGTACCAGGACCCTGTGTGGTTGACCACTCCTCAACTAGGTAGAAAAAAAAAGTATCCACAGTTGTCCAGATCAGTAGGCCACACTGGTTTTGCAGCCCTCCCCTCCCCTTTCACAAGAGAGTATCTCTTTTGAAAAGTACCAGTGTCCTGCACCGTGAGAAGGCAGGGTCGGACATAAGGTGCTAGGCCTGGCCAGTTTTATGCATCATCACAGGGGATTGGTGCATAGCTCTCTTTCTAATAACTACCTAGCTATCATTTACGGACCTACACAATTTTGCATGTTGTCTTTGTGCAGGGGCCATGCTATTCTTCTCTGTATCATTCGAATTTTAGTAAGTGTACTTCCAAAGCAAGTACTAGTGACAGGACCAGGTATCAGTTAACAGTTGCAGTTAACTTCATATGTCTAGCACTGCTATTGTTATATGTTGAAACTTTGATAACTCTCTAAATACTGAATAAATATTGTTGAAAATGGATATATAGATAGAAATGATTTAAATCTTTAGTTTACCTTTAGTCACATTTTCCCATAAAACGTTTATTTTAAAATTTATAGGACTTCAAAGTTGGTCCCATTGACAACATGGGATGGGAGCGATCATATTTCAATTATCACTCAGCATATAGTTGTTGTAGAAAAAATAAATTAAAAAAAGAAACATCAATGTTGTTTACTTTTTAACAGCCAAAGTTAGTTCAAAGAACATTATACATACAAGGATTCTTATACCTCATTCAGCCTAAAAAACCCAGAAGATAATAGATATACCATCCCAACAAAGCCCACCATCACCACTCCAACATTCCAAAGATAACAGCTATCCACTACAGACATTTGTGTTATCCACAATGTACAAAGGACACCAGACTCTGCAGCTGAAACCCCTCAAGACATAGGTAGCAATCCAAGTCATTTGAGACAAAACAATCAGCAGAGAGAACTTCACCAAGAAAAAAAAAAACTTGTACAGAAAAAAAAAACCCAGATGAAATCAAATAAAACTAAATGCTGGAAATAAATATATATATATATGTAAAACAATAAAGCCCTAGAATATAAAAAAATCAAAATGAAAAGAACAAAGTAAATTATACTAAAATAGAAAATAAAGCTACAGAAAGCAATAATTAGACAAAAATTGCAACACACAGATAAAAAACAGAAATTATCATGAAGACAACATAAAATACAATCACAAAATATCAAATATGAAGCAACATGAAGAAAAGTAATGTACATGAAAACAAAACGTCAAGCAACATGAAGAAACCAACATCCAAATAATTCTAAACACAGCCAGTAAGGTAAAAGTTTAGTAAAATCACAATAATAGCTGTACAATAAATTGTATAAAGTTACCTATTTTCAAACATAAGGAGTGCTTACAAAATATCATTGTAATGCTTATATTACAATTATATTTGATCCAAACATTAACAATCAATCTAAGTGATACCTTATATTTACATAAAGTATGCTAGGTTAGTTGACAAAAATATATTGATATTTACCAGTGAGAGTTGCTGGTGCCTCCATTAACTAAATGTTCTGATGTAAATATATGATTTGCAGCACTTGCTTCTATATCAGTGGTGTATATCACAGATGGATCCACAAAATGCACTTTCATTACTGTTTGAGACATAGATGCGTACTTTTAAACATTTTAAAACCAATAACAGTAGTATAAAAACAGGATAAAAATGCTTTCATACCCCTGCCTCCGATGTTAAGACAGTGAACATTTTTTCGGCACTCCAACAGTTAATTTGAGTTACACGCGTTTCTCTGTAGTTACATATTATGGCGTCATCAGGCTCTAGTGGTGTCAATAGTGGCATGTTACTTATACGTATCCCAGTTCATACATAGTTAATCATGTGATATTACGTAATGCTTGATGGGTGTTTAGGAGAAGGTTCCATGCAGATGGAATGGGTGCTATGTCACTATTGTATAAATTATGACGTGTATGGATTAGCATCTTTTCGGTGTAATTCAGTTGGAATTTAGTCCTTGGAGCAATTAAGGGTTTGTATTCTACTTTATTTGAATTTTATTTTCTATTATAGTTTGAGCATAAGCTATGTTTGGAATTTGTTTATTTAAATCAGATTAATGCTCTTTCATGTGATCGGCGTATTGTCTATGGGTTTTACCTATGTATTTATTCTTTCCATCAAGTAAATTTAAGGGGTCAAGTATATTGAGTTGATAAACTCCACCAGTGGGTAATTTTGTGTCTCGATCATTAATTAGTAAGTTTTTAATTGTATTGTTAACTGTTGTCGTTAATACAATATTATTTTTTTTTAATGTAGTATGTAATGTTTTCGAAATGCCTGTCATATAAGGAAAACTGTGTGCATAGGTTTGTTGTTTTACATCTTGATTTGGAATTGGCTGAGAGTTTTTTTAGACAATGAATTTAGCATTATGTTGCCATCTTTTTAATTGTTGCATGGTATATATATATGTGTGTGTTTGCATTCTTCAACATCAAAGATTGCTCACAAAGTCTGACACGACAATTATATGTCATGTTAAACATCTAATGTGCCTATGCAAGTAGATGCACCAGCAACTCTCACTGGTAAATATCAATATATTTTTGTCAACTAACCTAGTATTCTTTATGTAAATATAAGGTATCACTTAGATTGATTGATAATGTTTGGATCAAATATAATTGTAATATAAGCATTACAATGATATTTTTTTTTTTTGCACTCCTTATGTTTGAAAATAGGTAATTTTGTACAATTTATTGTACAGCTATTATTGTGATTTTAGAAACCAACGTAAAACACAAAAGCAAAACATGAAAAACTCGGAACAAATAGGCCAATTCCCCCACTCCCCTACTTTAAATCTTTCCTGCTATTTTCCAATTATCACTAAATTAGCCATCAATTTCTTTACTTATCAATGCTTTAAATTTTGGCTGAGATAGGTCATAACCTAAAATTTGGCATGGAAGAATACTGTAAACTAAAAGGAACTGTACTTGTCTAGATCATTTATAAAACAAGTACTTTATTCTGCCCAACTTAAAACTGAACCTTCTGTCTGCTCTCTTCCCAGACTCCCCCCCCCCCCCCCCCCCCCAGCTTACAGTAATTTCTCAGTGAAAAACCAGAAAGAGACATGATCAAGGAATACATCCTCTGGCTGCCTCTCAATATTTCTCAGTTCCCAAGCTTTCAGTAAAATATTGGTCAAACAAATTTTTATCTAGCAAAATTCTCTTGAACAAATGCTCATTTCAAACAAATTTCTGCCAAACAAAATTCTGTTTCGAACAAATTTCCGTCAAACAAATGACACTAAACCACTAGAAGTGGCCAAAGGCAGCAGCTGTAGCTCAAAACAGACATGTCTGGAGAACAAATTTCCATGGTCTGTTAGGATCTCCATACTCATAGCTACATGAGCATTTTGTATGTCTATGTATTTTCACAAATTTTTTTTCTTGTTCTTGAATTATACTCATTTTTGGATGCTGCTGGAAGGTTTTGAAACTAATGTAGTATCTAGAAATTTTAAACTTCTACTTAATATATTTATTTATTTGCCATAGATCTAACAAAGTTTTTGTACTATTATTCAGAATATTGATAATATAAAAGTTGTTAAAGGTATCTTAATGCAAAAGGTATCTAATGCAAGTAAAGTCAAAATATTTATAGTACTAGATTAATGTAAGTTTGATTTGCAGACAATTGCATTGGCTTGCAATTAAGAAATGTTCATTTTAGTGAAATATAAAAAAAATGAGAGAAATAACTTCTATTAAAAACCTACGACGCATTTTCTTTTTCTTTAGAAACAGGTGGTCTTTTTGGTCTTGGGGTACGACTGATGCAACTATTTAGTCAGAGTAAAAGGTATTTTAAATTATTTATTTAAGATATTATTATTTAAATTTATTAGTATACTTAATTATTTATTATGTTAGAATAGTAATTTAGCTTATAGTATGAATTATTGTTTTCTGGACAACAAGCTTAACCTAACCTTTCCAGTGTCCAGCCTGAAAAACAGGTTTCCATCCAGACACCAATCAATTTTCTCCCTATGCTCAGCCAAAAAAACTAACTTTAGAACTTTTTTGCCAAATAACTAGTGAAAGGGATTATGGCATGTTGTATGACAAATTAATCAGTATTCTGGATTTTTTGTAAATAAAGTATTTAACAAAAAAGATATGTTTTATTTTAATAGAACTTTTTTAGAGTCATGTAGTAAAAAAATGCATCTGGCAACACAAATAAAAATTTATTGAAAAAAAAAAAACTCATAGAAATGATTACAACGCACATGATTAGAATGACTATATATTTCTGAATAACAAAACATTTTTTTTTTACTTTAAGTAAATATTTTTCTTGTTTTGTAATTTTTTTCTCGGTACCAACTTTGAGAAAATTCCAGGCTTTTAACCAATTGTGCTGAGTCACATAAACAAGTCAACTTTAGAATTAAAAAAAATAATCAATGGAAATTGGTCATGTTATTATATATCAAATTAAACAGAATTTAATTACGAATTTTATTAAAATAAATAATATAAACAAATATGCAAGCATATTGATTTTAATAAGCCTTTTTCAATGTGATATAATGAAAAAAAAAATCGAACTATGCAATTAAGGCTCCATTTTGGTAAACCTGCTGAATAAAAATAGTTAAATTATATATTTATCGAAAGGAAATTTCCTCCCGAATAATATAATATTCAACCTGAAATATAATTTTTATTTCTTTTAATGATTCTTTTCAGTATCATATATTTTAAACACAGCCAGTGTTATACAACTTGACTTGGGCTTCTCATATTCACTGGATTTTCTGAACTGGTTATGAAATGGAAAATATCTTCCTTGGCTTCTTTTTTTGCTAAACATTATGAATTTTTTCTTTGGGTGTTGAGGTTTGGCGATCTTGGCTAAGTGCAGAATGGTTTGTGCACCAAAGCAAAAAGATAAACAGCATTATATCATCTGTGTGGCACAGCCAAGGTACTAGGTGGGGGGGGGGGGGGCCTTTAAAATCATTCAATATAAACATAAAATCTCATAATTTTAAAAAACGTATATTTTTCTAGAGGGGGTGGGTGAAACTTTCTACATGAGTGTAGCGGAGGGGAAGCCTTCCTGAAATTGCCTTCCAATATGACAGCTGATTTCTGTAGCAAGGAAGTCTATTTTGCTTCCATATCCAAGACTCATTTTCAGAAAACGGTACAAGCTCAAATTTTTTTAGTAAAAAAGCAAGAAATAAAAGAAAATTTACATATAACCTAATGGGATGTTAAATAAAATGTCCACAACAACTTTTAAGCCAGCCTCCAATCTAGCATAACTCGGAAAGATCAATAAATCAGCCGATCGAAAGATAAATAATAGGATAAAGACAAATGACACCAAACCACTAGAAGTGGCCAAAGGCAGCAGCTGTAGCTCAAAACAGACATGTATGGAGAACAAATTTCCATGGTCATATCATTTTCATTCCATGGTCATATAATACATAGACATACAAAATACTCATAGCTATATGAGCATTTTGTATGTCTATGTATTTTCAGAAATTTTTTTTCTTGTTCTTGAATTATACTCATTTTTGGATGCTGCTGGAAGGTTTTGAAACTAATGTAGTATCTAGAAATTTTAAACTTCTACTTAATATATTTATTTATTTGCCATAGATCTAACAAAGTTTTTGTACTATTATTCAGAATATTGATAATATAAAAGTTGTTAAAGGTATCTTAATGCAAAAGGTATCTAATGCAAGTAAAGTCAAAATATTTATAGTACTAGATTAATGTAAGTTTGATTTGCAGACAATTGCATTGGCTTGCAATTAAGAAATGTTCATTATAGTGAAATATAAAAAAAATATGAGAGAAATAACTTCTATTAAAAACCTTATGACACATTTTCTTTTTCTTTAGAAACATGTGGTCTTTTTGGTCTTGGGGTATGACTGATGGGGCAGCAGGGGGTTGTACTGGATAATTTCTTGTGAGCGAAGAAACTGAGAGGTACATAAGGATTTAGGGATAAACGTAGTAAGCTAGTTGAAGGAGATATTCAAAACAATGTGATTTTTTTACTTTCATTTTTTGTAATGAGGATAGATGCATTTAATGGAATCAGAATAGATGCAACTGATGGAAGTAAATCTACAGAAATTAATTTGCTTCCATATCCAAGACCTCATTTATTTTCAGAAAATGATACTAGATCAAAGTTATACTGGAAAAGTAATAAATAATAAAATTAAAATTAACACATATCCTAATGCGATGTTAAAATATCCACAGCAACAAGTTGTAGGCCTGGATATGATGTAGCCTAGCTATGAAAAAAAATCAATACTTATCGATCAGTCAAATGATCGCTAATTTCCAAAAATAAACTACTGAAATGAAAACTAAGATTTAAATATAAAAAGATAAATACTAGCTTTACAAAGGGTATCCAATATGCTGGACCAAAACTGTAAACAACACTTATAGCACATGCAACGGAGATTGCATGTGTCAGCCATCAGCATCTTGTTTACCTCAGTGAAGCATAACTAATTAAATGCAGCTGCAACCAGAATTTCTAAAAAGGATGTGTTTACTTTCAGTTTCGATTTGAAGGATGCTGTGTAAAATGATAAAAATAACTTGGGAATACTGAAATAGGTTTGTGACAGAAAAGAGTGTGAAATGGGAAAAAAAATTGCGGTACGTATTTTGCAATTTCTTCCAAAATCTATTGTTTTTAAAAATAGCAGTTATTTTTAGGAGATTTTCGAAAATTTAAGTAAATATTTGTTGATAATAGTTCAAATCAAACTCGTGAGCTTAAATCAGAAGGTTGCTTCAGCAAATAGGAGCGTTAACAAGCAAATCGGCAATACCGTCTAGTGCTTCTAAGAAATGGCAATCAGATAGCTTTATAAAATTATTTATATTGTAATTTAAAAAAATATGCATCAAATTGAAAAACAAAATATTATTTTTCAAGCCTGAATTATCTATTTTTATAAGATATATATGTAAAAAAAATTACAGCGGGAATTTTTATTTTTTTTTTGTTGTACTGAAAACGGATACATATGTCCTTGGCTTCTCAATTCAGATTCTCCAAACGTATACAGATGACATGGACACTAGAAGGGTTAATAAACGTGTTAAGAATCACTTAACAGCTGATAACAATAATTGACTTGATAGCTTGGATGATGAAGCAGAAGAAGCAGTTAGACAGCATAACAGCAGGGGGTTGTACTAGATTGTTAATGTCTTGTGTGGGAAGAAACTGAGAGGTGCATAAGGATTTAGGGATAAACATAGCAAGCTAGTTAAAGGAGGTGTTCAAAACAATGTGATTTTTTTACACCCATTGTTTGTAATGAGGATAGCTGCATTTCTGGCTTTAATGATGGTTATTTGTAAAACTCGATAATAGCTGTGCCGTTTCATATTTAGTGATTGTTAAGTATTTAGTTAACTACTAAATATTTGAAAAATGCTTTAGTATCAATCAAACTAAAAAAAGAGTTTTCTAATTATCATTTTCATTGTTTCCAATTAAAACTTCATGACGTTCACTTCCCTATAACAAAATTTCATATTTCTATCATTAATGCATCATTGTAATAAAGGTGTTGTTTCTAAGGATTTTACTAGAGCTATTATTGTCCCAATTTTTAAAAAAGGTGATCACAGTTCTTGTGATAATTATAGGGGAATTAGTTTATTTTCTGTTCCAGGTAAAGTTTTTTGTATGATTATACTTAATAGAATTAAGAATTTGGTTGATGGACAACTGTGTGATGATGAGACAACTGCGTAGATTCAGAAGTGGTAGGGGATGTGTATATAAGATATTTTCATTTAGGCAGATCCTTGTATACAGTTACAGAAACCTGTGATTACTAGCTTTATAGATTTCAAAAAGACTTTTGACTCTGTTGATCGTTAGATCGTATAGAATACCTGATAAGTTACTATAATGAAAGTTCTCTATAATAACACTGAGTCGTGTGTGAGTTGGTAAGGTTTGTAGCGATTGGTATAGCATTCCTAGTGGAGTTGGACAAGGGTGCATTTTGTGTCCTTTTCTCTTTAGTTTGGTTATTGATTATGGTATGAGAAATTCTTTGCAAGGGAAAGATTTTGGTCTTAAATGTTCAAGACATTTCAGGCTTGGGTTATGCAGATGATTTGTCCCTATTGGCTAATGCTGTTGATCATTGATGAGATGAATTCTTTCATTAGGACTGTTGATGAGACTGGTGATAGAGTAGATTTGGTGATAAACAGAGAAAAATCTGAAGTGATGAAAATTGGTCAGGTAGGTGGTGCTTCAGTTTCTTTGAATGGCTACACTTTTGAGCAAGTGTCTCAGTTTAATTATCTTGGGAGCTATGTAACAGATACTGGTGATGTGTGGTATGAGATAAATAGAAGAATAGGAATTGCCGCTGGGGAGAGTGTCGAAAAATAGGTGTATACCTAAAAAACTAAAATTAGGCTGTATAATAGTTTGGTTCTTTCCAAGATTAGTTATAGTAGTGAAATCTTGACCCTTTGTAAGTAAGATAAGAATAAACTTGATGCTGCTGATGACCTAAAAACCTAAAATTAGGCTGTATAACAGTTTAGTTCTTTCCAAGATTAGTTATAGTAGTGAAATCTTGACCCTTTGTAAGTAAGATAAGAATAAACTTGATGCTGCTGATTCTAAATGCTTGCATAGTATCTTAGGCATTAGGTGGTTTGACTTTTTAAGTAATGATGAGCTTAGAAGAAGGAGTCGTCAACCTCCTTTGAGCAACATTTTGTACAGAGAGAGACTGTGTGACACTCTCACCTTTTTTCAAACTCCAAATTCCAAATTTCAAACATATTGAAAAAACAAATGTGACTTCATTATTTAAATCTCTCAAATGAACCTAAAATATACTCAACAAATCCTTTTCAGATATCTTCTCAAATCATCTCTACAAATCTCAGGGTTCAACATCTTCAATGGTGAGGCCACATGTTACAATGTGAAGTAGAAGGGAGCCTTCTGAAGACACATAACCATACTAATTTTTATTCAGGTTACATACTTGTGACTATCCTTTTCTTTTTACAGGGTGAGTTCTGATACTGTCTTCTTGATTTGTGCTGCCATCTAGGCACAGAGCAGGGAACCAATATATGAATTCAACTCATTAAGTTTCGTCAAAAAATTCTTGCATTATGAGAGAACTCTCTTCCGAATCTCCAAACATCACTGCTTATCAGCCAAATCAGACTTGGACAGCTCTGCTCAGAGAAGAGAATGCATCATTCCGAGATGAGGCTTCCCACTGTTGGGATCGAACTTGGAACCCTGAGGGAAGTTGGCAACCACTACTGAGATGTGATGACTTAATCCACAATGCAAAAAAGATAGCCACAAAGGACGTCGTTAAGATTAAGTACACATGTGTTCTCTGTCGTGATGGAAGACTGTTGCAACTGTATTAGTTTGGTCATGTTGCTCGTATGTATAGCTGCAGAATGGCAAACAAGATTATGAACAGTGTGTCTTAAGGCTTCAGGAAAAGGGGAAGATGTAGGATATGATGGGCAGACAATGTCAAAAAGGACGTGCTAGAATTGGCCTACAGTGGCCAAATTGAACAGCTCTAGGTCAGAACAGATGAGTTCCTTAGTAGCCAAGCATGCTAACCATTCAGACACGGTTTGGAAATTAATTATTCACATGGAGTGACTCATTTTATGTATAAATAAATGTACATTAACACATCTACATATGTAATTATAAATTTTCAGTCATGCAGATGAAAACTGTAAAATGATCATAAAATAATGATAGTCCTGTGTTGTTGATTAACCCTTTCAGTGTCCAGTCATATGTATACATTGACGAAATTTGAAACAAGAGAGTAAGGGTATATGCATCCATTTTTAGTACAGCATAAAAGAAATAGATTTTTAGAAAATTAAAAATTACCATTAGAAAATTTATGTATATATATATAAGTATCTTATAAAATAAAAAGCTTCAAAAATAATATTTTATTTTTTTATTTGAAGCATATTTTATTAAACTACAATTTAAATGATTTGTTAAAGCCATCTGATCACCATTTGTTAGAACTGATATACAGAGTTGCTGATTTATTTATTAACATTACTCTGTGCTGAAGTAACCCCCTGATTTAAGCTCACAAGTTTGATTTGAACTATTATCAAAATTTTCCTAAAAGTTTTGAAAATATGCTGAAAAATTAATTTAAAAAATGCTATTTTTAAAAATGGAAGATTTTAGAAGCAATTGTCCATTAATTTTCTTTTTTACACTCTTTTCTGCCTTAAACCTATTTTAATATCCCTAGAAGTATTTTTTTTTTATCATTTATATCATTTATCCTAGCATTGGTCTGTAAATGGTAGCTAGGTAGCCACTGGAAAGAGAGCTATACACCAATCCCCTGTGATGATGCATAGAACCAGCCAGGCCTAGCACCTAATGTCCGACCCCTCCTTCTCGTGTTGCAGGTCATTAGTACCTTTCAAAAGAGATACTCTCTTGTGGAAGTGAATGGAAGGGGACAGATTAGTGTGGCCTACTGATCTGGACAACTATGGCTACTTTTCTTTCTTTTTTTTTTTCTGCCCTGCTGAGGAGTGGTCAACCACACAGGGTTTTGGTACTGGCCATATTTACCAACCTGAATGGAATTATGGCTCTAAGCTTGATTATGGATCCTGATTTTGCTCCACTGGTGGGGTTCTGTGGAGGAAAAATCTTTCACTGTGTTTTCTGTTTGTGGGTTGACAGCCCCAAGTGAATAGATTCACAGGATATGTTTATCAGCTGGTGGATAATCCTGAGCAGAGGTCATCACAGGCACTTGAACTCTTTGCTTCTACTGGCATCATCAAATTCTACATTGGAGGAAGTCTTCCAGTGTAGATGGCTTCAGTCTCTAGTGGTGGGAGAACGGGTCTTTGCCCCATGTCTGCGATTAGGGTGCTGTTTGATATTGTCGGCATTCCCTCTCTCAATAAACATAATTTCTTTAATCATCCCACTAACCATTTTCTCTCCATAGGTAGTTGGAATGTGAGGACTCTGCACAGAGCTTTTTCTTTTGATGTCCTCACACAAGAATTCCACTGTTATAATTTAGATATTCTCGGCCTGCAAGAGACCAGATGGACAAATAAAGGTCAGATTCTTAAAAATAATCTCAAATTTATCTTTTCAGGGAAGGAAGACAATAAACATCACCAAGGCGTGGGTCTGCTTCTCAGCAGACACGCTAGTGATGCTCTTCTAGGATATGAGTGCATTAATAAAAGGTTTCTTACAGCAAAATTTCAGACAAGTGTTAAAGACTCGAATGTTATCTGCTGTTATGCCCCCACTGAGGATGCCGATGAGGATGAGAAGGATAGGTTTTATGAACAACTTCAGGATATTTTGAATTCTGTCAAGAAAGGAGATATTACCCTTGTTCTTGGTGACTTCAATGCCAAAGTTGGTACTGGCTCTGACCTTTGGGGAGGAGTAATAGGCCCTTTTGGTATTGGTAGCTGCAATGGCAATGTCTCCTATAGGTAAGTAAACTCAGTGGTTTCGGAATAAGTAACACTTATTACAAACACCGCGACATACATAAGTACACATGGGTTTCACCTGATGGGCTGCATAAGAATATGATTGATTATATATTAACAGCAAATGGGCTAGTTCTGTTAGGAATACCAGGTCATTTAGGGGAGCTGAAATTGGATCTGACCATTATCTTGTTAAAAGTGTCTTGCAACTTAAACTTAAAAAGTGTTGTGCTAGGGTTAAAAAAATTACTTTTGATACTGAAGCTCTGAAAGATCCAGTTATAGCCAAAGCTTACCATGATAGGTTACTTAGTCATTATGACAGTCATGGTATGCTTTACTGCTGAAGTTGAGGAAGAATGGGATCATTTTAAACGGGCTTTTATGGACACTAACAGTACTCTTTTAAGAAAAAAGGAGCAGAAGAGGCAGAATTATCTGAGTGATAAGGCACTTGAGCTTATTTCAGAAAGAAAGAACTGCAGGAATGTCCTTAATCAATACTCTACTAGTCCTAATAGAAAGCATTGCAGAGCACTTAATAAATGTGTAAAAGATCAGTTAGCTGCTGATAAAAATCTTTGACTGACAAAGCCAAGGAAGCAGTTAGACAGCACCACAGCCGAGAGCTGTACCAGATAGTTAATGTTTTGTGTGGTAGAAAATGGACAGGTATACAGGGATTGAAGGATAAACAAGGTAAGGTTATAGAAGGTGAGGATTCTGTCATGGCTAGGTGGGCTGAGCATTTCAGTGATATTCTAAATAATATGGTTAGTTCTATTCCCATTGTTTGAAATGATGATAGATGCATTGGTGGCTTTAATGTTGGCCCTATAACACAATCTGAAGTTATTTTGGATGTTTCTAAACTTAAACTACATAAATCCCCAGGAGTACATGAAATTACTACAGAAATACTTAGAGCTGGAAATGTTTCGGTTACCACTTGGATGACTGAAATTCTGAATATCTTTTATGATAATGGCATTATTCCTACGGATTTTTACCAGAGCTATTTTTATCCCTATTTTCAAAAAAGGAGATCACTGTTCTTGTGATAACTATAGGGGTATCAGCCTACTCTCTGTTCCAGGGAAAGTTCTTTCCATGATTGTGCTTAATAGAATTAAGAATCTGGTTGACAGTCAATTGTGTGATGAGCAATGTGGATTCAGAAGTGGTAGGGGATGTGTGGATCAGATATTTTCACTTAGGCAGATTCTTGAAAAATGTTTGGAGTTTCAGAAACGTTTGGTTGCTACCTTTTGTTGATTTCAAAAAGGCTTTCAACTCTGTTGATCGCCATAATTTGTGGTGATTGTGAGATCATATGGTATCCCTGACAAGTTAGTTAACATAATGAAAGCTCTCTATAATAACACTGTGGGAGAGTCATATGTGAGAGTTGGTAAGGCTTGTAGCAATTGGTTTAGCATTACTTCTGGTGTTTGACAAGGGTGCATTTTGTCTCCTTTTCTCTTGAACTTGGTTATTGATTATGTTATGCAAAATTCATTTCAAGGGAAAGATTTTGGCCTTAAATGGACTGGAGATACGAAAATTTCTGATTTAGATTATGCTGATGATTTAGCCCTTTTGGCAAATGATATTGATGAGATGAACTCTTTCGTTCGAGCTGTTAATGAAACTGGTAGTAGAGTAGGTTTGGTTATAAACAGTGAGAAAACTAAAGTGATGAAAATTGGTCAGGCAGGCTGTGATTCAGTTAATCTGAATGGTTGCAGTCTTGAGCAGGTGTCACAGTTTAATTTTCTTGGGAGCTATGTAACAGATACTGGTGATGTGCAGCATGAGATTAACAGACGAATAGGGATTTCTGCCTGGACTTTTAGGAATCTATGGAGAGTGTGGAGAAATAGGCGTATTCACCTAAAGACTAAAATTAGACTGTATAATAGTTTGGTTCTTTCTAGGGTTAGTTATGGTAGTGAAACTTGGACACTTTGTAAACAAGATAACAGGAAACTAGATGCTTTTGATTCCAGATGCTTATGCAGTATCTTGGGCATTAGGTGGTTCAACTTTGCAACTAATGATGAGGTTAGGTAAAGGAGTTTGCAACCTCCTTTAAGCAGCATATTGTGCAGAGAGAGACTCCGTTGGTTTGGCCATGTTGCCCATATGAATAATTTTAGATTGGCGAATAGGGTTATGAACAGTGTGCCTAAAGGCCTCAGAAAGAAGGGGAGACTTAGGATGTGGTGGGCAGACAATACCAAACTGGACCTTGTTAGAATTGGTGTGCAGTGGTCAGATGCAGTAGATGTAGCTCAGGATAGACTTGCTTGGAGAACTAAATTGCACGGTCTGGTTGGATCTCTGTAGCCCATGGCTGCTTGAGGATGATGATGATAATTTTTTTTTCACCACCACCACAGGAGAGATACCTTTAGTAGACTGAAAACTGAATTGAAAAAATATTTGGGAATTTCAAATTAGCCGAATATTTATTATGTGTTGTGTTTTATGAATTTATTTGATGTATACCATCCGTCCCGTGGCCGAGTGGTTAGCACGCTTGGCTACTGATGTAAGGGACCTGGGTTCGAGCCCCGGGTAAGGCATGGATGTTCGTGTTGTTTTCTGCTGAGGTCCTGCCATCCTCTCAGATCTCCTACTGTGGCATATAAACTGACAGGCTCCTGTCAGACCTCTGTGGCAAGCAGCTGCTTGAGGGGGTATTTATTTATTTATTTTTTTATACCATTTTTATGGCTGAATGACCTATGTTTAATTTAATTCATTTTTCTGCAAAGAAATTATTTAGCTTTGTGGATCAAATGGTAAATGTACTGTATTCTTTACTTTTATGGGAAAAAAATCCCTTTTTAAGAAAAAAAGTAATGTTTATTAAACTAACGAACAGATGCTGTCCTGCAGATGATTGCAGACTAATTTGTAAACAAGCAGCTTCCTTGATTGAGAAAACACATTATGGCACTGGCACAAAAAAAGCAATGAACTTGACTTAAATAAAAGTACATGCTAACTACACTAGTTTAAGGTGAGCAAAACAGTGAGCCAGCCTACCTCATTCCATACCAAAAGTTGGGTTACTACTGCAGTCATTGAAGTGGCCCATCACAGTCTCACAGCTGGAGGGGGGGGGGGGAGCTAACCCATCCTGCATGGCTTGTAATTAACTTAAATGTTTTTGTCGTCAAGTAGGGGCTGTTTTTGGACAGTCACAGGAATGCTGTTCTCTAATTCTGCTACTGACTTTTACTGTGTGTGTGTATATGGGGGGGGGGGGGTGATACTGGTCAGTGAATGGCATATCTGCAGAGCTAAGAGCTAATGTCCAGGCACATCATGGATTTGGATATACTAATCTTCCAAAAGCCCTTTTCTTGCTGACAAAAATCCATGTTTGTTTAGTAAAAACTACTAAATACTCACACTAGATTTCTCTCCTTGTCAGCAAAGGGAACTGGTAGCTGATGAGGAAAATTCTCACTCAAGCTATGGAGGGGTATTGGGCTTTGGTCAAAGACCACATTACCTAAGCTCTAAAATGGCTAAAACAACTCATTGCTTGATGTACATCACACACAACTTCACTCTGCAAATTTCTAGTCTGCTCTCCATGGCCTCCCTTCGGTAACAACCTTGCAGATCATGACTTCAATTGTTTTCCATTTCTACCCATTTTAATTAATTTCGAGAATCAGACCAATTGTCTTGGTGCCATACTCAAGGGTCATTTGCAATGCAACTGGCTCTCATAGAGCCATTTTCTTCATGCTGTCTTGTCTTCACTGTGACTTATTGTATTTCATACTCTTGGTTTCAATATTTAGATTCTGTTGTTCTGATTCCAGAAATGCTTTGTAGTACTGTCTGATATACAGGTAATGGACAGAAAAATAGAAACACCAAGGTTTGAGGAAAGCCTTCAGTTCATGTTAAGTTTCAGCATCTATTTGCCACTTGACAAAGGCATGAAACATGCAAATGACATCCCAGCATGCTTAGTATCATGTCTGTGAAGGCAAATCTGATGTAACTGCATGTAATTTTTGGTACCATATCATCAAGAAAAGACCTTGAAAGGGACATTATTGTTGGAGTGTGTTTGGCAGGAGCTTCAGTCACTAAGACAACTGAACTTGCTAATGATTCATTCATTTTCCATGGTTATGTCTGTATGGGAATATAAAGGGAAGACATCATCTGCAGAAGGTAATAGTGGGCAAAAGTTCATACTCCAGAATCAGGATATTCAAGTGTTAATACGATGTGCAAAGCAAAACCGGCAAGCTACAATGCACAAATTTAAATGTAGGATGCAAGAAGCCAGTTTTGTCAGAAACAGTATGTGAATTCCATAGAGCTAGACAAAACAGTCGAGTTGCACTTTACAAGCCACTCATCACACCTGTCAATGTTTGTCATCCTGTCCAGTGGTGCAAAGAGCACAAGCAATGAAGAATTGAGCATTGGAGGAAAGTGATATGGTCTGACGAATCATTCTACACTTTGTTTTGGACAAATGGATGAGTGCATGTGTGGTGCTAACTGAAGGAAGTTTACAACTCTTATTGCTTATTTCCTACTGTTAAGGGTGGCTCTGACTGTTCTGTAATGGTACAGGGTGTTTACTTGTGGAATTGTTTGGGTGCACTCATTCTGTTAGAAGGCAAGATTACTGCCAATCATTATTTGACAGTCCTGAATGATCATCTTCATTCAGTGGTAATGACATTTTTTTCATGAAGAGAGCTGCCTTTCAGGATAACAATGCTTAAAAATATTTAATTCATGATTATGCTGTAATCATGTTAACCGTAATTAATAGCTCTTGAGCAAGATTATTCTACATTTAGCTTATTACTATTCACATAGTCAAGTCATGAGTATTTTTCACTATGGTATAATATCACTTAAGGATACTTTTAATCCTTACGAAATGTTCCCAAGTAAATACAATGGTTTCCATAAATTAAGGAAAAATGAGAAAAATTATGATAATTCATCAAAAAATTGTGCGATCCTCACCAAACTTGTTCATGTAACCAGTAATGTCGAGTGAGCATATCATATGCAAATTAGTCTAGGTTGCGTCAATTTTCGTAATCCAATAGCAGCATAAAAATGGGTGTTTTGGATTGGATTGTTATTTTGTGTTGCAAATGTGAGTAAAGAAATTTGAAATAGCTATTATGTAGGAATGACCTCGAGACATAATTTGCCATATGAACTGCGGTGGAGAGCTATTGGCTGACTCGAAACACGCCAAAGTCAGTCAGATGTGGCACAATGGCTGAATGTGAGTCCTATGGTTCATAGACTGGAATCAATTTCTTATCACGGATTCTGCATCTCTGAGGTTTAACTGAGGAAGGGTTAGAATTATGACCGTTGTACAAGACTGATATCTGTGATTAACAGCACAAAGGAGCATGACATCTACTCCCTCTCAGCTAAGATCCTCTCTTGCAGCAGCCACTGGGAGTGTTGTATCTGCTTCTTCTGTGCATAGAAGACTTCATGAGGGAGGTCTGTATGCTAGAAGGCCAGTAATTTGTATGCCTCTCATGTGATGTCACAGGAGAGAGCAATTGAATTGGGTGTGAATGCTTGTTAACTGGACAGAAGAGCAATGGAAGTCTGTACTCTTCACAGACGAGTCCAAATATTTCTTGCAGGGTTATTCCCAACATTGATATGGGGAGAACGAGGTACCCACTATCATCCCAATAACATCCGTCAGAGAGACAGTTGCAGTGGAGGTAGCCTGTGTGAATTTTAAACTTGTTTGGGGTGTCATTTCCTTTAAGTAGATGCACAGATATCTATGTGTTTGGGGTGGCATTTCCTTAGGTAGACACACAGACCTCTATGTGTTGACAAGTGGGAACCTCAATGCTCAAAGGTATAGAGATGACATCCTAATCTTATGTATGTCCTTACTCTGGTGCAATAGGTGAAACATTCATCTTACAAGATAATAACGCTCATCATCCACACAGAGCTCAACTAGTGGAACAATACTTTCAAGAGGAGACCATTATACGTATGGAGTGGCCAGCTTGATCTCCCAACCTAAATCCAATTGAGCATGTTTGGGATGCTCTAGGGAGATGTGTTGCTACCCTTAACCCACCACCTGAAACTAAAGGGTAGCTTATTACTGCTTTAAAGGAACAATAGTCATTACTCTGTACTGAGCTGATTCACAACATCATAAACAGCATGGAACATTGCTGTCATGCCTACGTATGACGGCGATGTTCCATACTGTTTATGGTGAGAGTTAGTAAGCATATTGGCCTGAATGACTTATTGGGTTTCCTACTTTTCTTTTAGTTATCTTATATGGGAGTGAAAACTGGTTTTCTTTCGATATTTCTTTGTAAAAAGTATTCCAAGAAGTTTTTCTACTGAAATTTATTAATCTTCTGTAAATTGCCACTTGTTTCTTGTAATCGGTTTTTCTGATTTTCCTTTCTCTCTCACTGACTTATGATGTTTGATACCAGATACCAAGAACTTTGCCCATGCATTCTGATTTGGACAAGTTCCTGTAAATGTTATTTTTTGACAAAAAATGTTTCTAGTGTAAAATATTTTATGCCTTTCTGAAACTAGCATTGTAATTCATGTTTTCATCAAATTTCATTAAAATCATTCATATAGTTTTTTGTTTATCATAATTTTTTTGAGTTTTCCTTAATTTATGGAAGCCAGTGTAGATGGAAATTAGTACCATTTTCAGGTATCTTCAAAACTTCTTATGCTGGCTCAGCCAGTCATGCTATTATCTTTACATTGTTCTTGCAAGGGCCTTGCATCAAGGATTTTAAATTGGTTGATCTCTTACTGACAGCTGCTGCAAATATATAGCATTATGTTTATCACTTGATATTTAATACCAGATACCAGTCCAAGTTTTTCACTGTAGAACTGTCCATAAGGTCATTTACCACTAACTAATGCTGGTTATGTTGTGCATTCCTTATAACTCATACTGCAGAAGTAAGTTTCTCAAACAGCCCCATCTTACAATCAAACATCTTAAAACGACTCAACAAACTTAAATTTCAACTCAACAAACGTTAAAAGTTATAGACTCTAACATTGCAATTTAAAAGACTGACCATCCTCTCCATGTGGTGACATGTTTCTCCCTGACACCAGTGGGACTTCTGGCACTATACCACCCGATGTTACCGCTTTAAATAAGAATCTCCCTCTATCAGTAGTTTTGGTTTTCACCATGCTGCTTGCACAGCAGAAGGATGGAAGTTCTTCTGCTGTGCGATGCAGTATTATTTGACGACATTTGCAGTATTTATTTGGAGGTGCAGCTATGGCTTTATATGTTAAATTCTCTATTTGCAAATGATTTTGAAGAATTGTTTTTGATAGAACTGTATTAATTTTTTTATTTTTTATATCCTGATGTTCTAATAGGCACTGTTCATATGTTCTGTATGTTTTTCCTATATATTGATTTCACCAAAACATGGACACTCCTTGGTGCGACTTCCTGTCCGTGGTGAGGGGACCACCCTGTGAAGGTTCCACTGGCTTGGGTACCTTCACAGGGTCCTGAACACTTGCCCGCATGTTTGCCATGTGCGGAGACCAGTGTCCCTGGAAAGGAAGATCCTGGCAGTTGCTTGGGGGTCCCTGTCTTCTCTCTGTTCATGACTGGTGACTGTTTTGCCATTGGGGGAACCTGTCTGTCGCAGGGCCTGGCAGCGATTTTGGGGGCCACTGCTACACACTGCTTTGGCCTCTGTTCAAGTAAATGGGAGGTCCTGGGTCAGCCCTCTCAGGATCAATCAGCTAGTGGGCAGGTCCTGCTAGGGTCAACTATGCAGATCAATGAGTAACCTCGCCCATGTCCAGGTAACAGTTTGTGAGTTTCCCCACACATTCACTAATTTTATATTTTTCTTTCTTTTGTGAGGCCAGTTCTCTCCTCACACTTTATTAATTTTTTTGCTTATTTTCTTTTGTGGGAATTCGAATGAGTTTCTCACCATTTCTCTTTTTTTTTTCCTTTTGTTTCATTGTGAGGGCTTGGATCACTGGCTGTGTGGGTATGGTGCCTGGGCAGCTCTGGTGCCCGATTGGGCATGCCCTTGTTGGACTCCGTGGTGGGTGGGGACAACGGGCACGGAACCACCAAAAACAACCATGAGTTTAACTCATAATTCACCAGCCAATGCCACTTAGAAAGCTCGCCATGAACTCCCATCTTCTTTGTCTTTGGCATTGTCTTCATGTGTGTCTCTGTTTTTGAGTTGAGGTTCCTGGTCATCCACTATACAGGTGATCAGGTGCTTGGAGACATGTCCCGCTCTTTCATAAACAAGGGTTTGAAAGGTCTTGCGGGAGAACTGAAATCTGTCAAGCGCCTAAGATCTGGTGATTTGCAGGTGGAAACTGCCTGCTAAAAACATTCGGAGCTACTCTTAAATGTCACAGCGATTAGTGGAGTGGCAGTCGGAATCACTCCACACAAGATGCTCAATTCCTCCCGAGGCGTGATCTCCGAGTGGGGCCTCCTCAAAGTTTCTGAGGAGGAAATCCTCTCAGAGCTTTCAGCCCAGGGAGTGATAGCAGTTCAGTGGGTCCACACGCCATGATGGAAAGTTAGTACCCACCCAGGTACTAATACTTACTTTCAACACGCCACGCCTGCCTTCTTCCATCAAGGCAGAATATTTACATTGCAAGGTACAGCCATTTATACCAAACCCTTTGCGTTGTTTTCAATGCCAGAGGTTTGGCCACTCTCTGCACAATTCACGTACAGAGGTGCAATAAAAATTAGACCATAATGCTACCTAACCATATTGACAGTAAATTATTGGCACTGCCCAAAAATCGAAAGTTCCAAAATTAGAGATATGAATGAACTGACAGATTTGGATAATATTATAGTAATCTAGATGATAGGTATTCTCTCTGCTGCTTCGCAGCCTTAATGTCAGTGTTCTGTAAGGCCTCAGCCAGCACACAAAGGTGGCCTTTGGTGCTATCCATAAGATGTAGTACTGTCCTGTGTAGTGGAACATTGGATGGCATACTCAAGCATGCTGGATCATACTCAAGCATGCATGGATCATACTCAAGCATGCTGGGGCAAGCTCACCTGTGCTCGTTGTGGAAGTCAGAATCATCTTGAACCTGACTGCACAGCAGAAAAGGCATGCTGTGTAAATTGCCAAAGCAGACATCTGGCATACTCTCACAACTGTCCAAAGTGGCTGGTGGAGAAAGAGGTACAGTGCCTAAAGACCCTCCATAACATCAGTTATCCAGAGGCGAGGAAACTCGCTGCACTCCCCTCCCCCCCCACCTGGCAAGGTCTCCTATGCCGGTGCAGTCATCAGAAAGCCTGTCATTGAGATGGCTTCCATAGCAGTGCAGACTGACATCAGCTTCCCACCGGCTGAATCTTTCTCACCTGCTGCATAGTACCTCTTGACCCAGATGAAGCTGCAGTCAGTGTCGATCTCAACATCAACTCCGGTTTCTATTCCTGCGTCTGTGCCTTCCACTTCCACTTCTTGAAGGCCTCCTCCATCCCACCCACAGACAGCAAGACCTTCCAAGCCCAAGGGGCCCCCACCAGGGCCCAAAAAGACGATTATAACACCTTATTCGGCGGTCTCTGATCCGTTTCACTCGGACAACTCCGAGGACAAGGACACAGACTGCACCATTTTTCCAAAACCGTCATTGGCTATGGTTAAAATAAATCATAAGTCATCCTCCAATTCTTCCAAGACCTGAGGTGGCCACACTCCTACAATGGAACTGTCGTGGATTCCAGAGGAATATTGACGACATCAAGGTCTTCCTGAGGGCACATGAATCACTATGCATGTGCCTTCAGGAGACATACTTGCAGACAGCCAATGATCCCACTATCCGGCACTTCTCTCTTGTTCACTGGGACCGGGATGGAGATGGTCCATCTCGCGGGGGTGTCACCATCCTCGTGAGCAACCATTCTCTATTCCAGGTCATTCCCCTCAACTCTGACTTAGAGGTGGTTGCCATCTGCCTCTTTGTACGATTTTTGTTGACTGTCTGTTCAGTCTATCTACCACCCGGAAGTATCGTTTTCCAGGATGACCTCGTCTCACAGCTGCCATCCCCCTTCCTCATCATGGGGGATTTCAACGGGCACAGTCCACTCTGGGGCAGTTCTGGCATCAGTGGATGGATCCTGGAGCAGTGGTGTGGAAAATGGATGGATCCTGGAGCAGTGGCTCCTGAATCCATCGCTCTCCCTGTTGAACACCGGTGTCAGTACATACTTTCACTCCCCAACCTGCACATTCACTGCCATTGATCTCACTATCTGCTCCTCCTCGATCCTTCCACTCTTTATATGGGAGGTCGAGGACAATCCATATAGAAGTGATCACCTTCCCGTGATATGCACCATCTTCTGTGGGGGACCTTGCAGCCCTTCATGTGTATCCCAGTGGAGGCTTGATCAGGCTGACTGGAGTGGCTTCGAGCTCCTTTCTGAGCTCGATGACCACTCTGTCAGCCAGGAGCCAATCAATGTTTCAGTGGTGGAGATGACTGACTACATCATCCATGCGGCTGCCTCTACTATTCCTCAGACCCTTGACTCAGTTTCCACGGTTCCCAAAACCATGGTAAAATCCTGATTGCACTGTAGCTCATAAGGCTCAGAACAAGGCTTGGGGGGTGTTTCGGAGATATCCAACATCCCCTAACCTTGAAGCATTCAAACGTGCCAGGGCGAAAGCCCATTTTGTTCAGTGCAAGAGTCAGAAGGAATCTTGGATCAAATATATATGTCTTTTATCACCGCACGACCAGTTCTTAGTCATGTGGGATAAGGTCCAGAAAATGGATGGAAAATACACGTCCCACTCATTATCGATCCTGGAGCACAATGGACAGGCAATTTCTGATTCTCAAGCAATTGCCAACACTCTGGAGGAGTCATTTTCCTCCATCTCTTCTTTATTCTCCTACTTCACTGTGTTTCTGGCCCAGAACAGTAAGGCCAAATGTTCTCCACTGTCCTTCCATTTGAATAGTCTGGAATCTTACAACAAGCCATTTACAGCGGAGGAGCTTCGCCTTGCTCTGCACTCACACATTCGCTGTTGGGCCAGACAATGTCCATTATGCTATGCTCCAACATCTCTCACTGTCGAGTAAGGATCAGATGCTCCGACTCTTCAACCTTATTTTCATTAAGGAGCAGTTTCCAGACTCCTGGTGGGAGGTCATTGTCTTGGCCTTCCCCAAGCCAGGCAAAGACCCCAAGATTTCTTTGAATTATCATCCAATTGTGTTGACGAGCTGCATCTGTAAAGTGTTGGAAAGAATGGTAAATACCAGGCCAGCCTGGTATTTGGAACATCATGGCCTTCTTTCCAACACCCAATGTGACTTTCGCAGTCACAGGTCTACTTTAGACCACCTGATCCACCTCGAATCGACGATCAAAAATTCCTTTTTACGTTGAGAGCACCTGATGTCCATTTTCTTTGACATCAAAAAAGTTTACGACACAGCATGGAGATTTGGCATTCTTTGTGACCTTCATAGCTTCAGTTTGTGAGGTCACATTCCGATCTTCATCGCAAATTTTTTATTTTCTCATAATTTTTGAGTTCATGTCATTCCACTCAGGCCACAGTAATTTTTTTAACTATTTCATGAGTATCAGGTCTACAGAACATTTTCTGTAATACTTTATTACTATATTAGATCAATTTTATACCCAGATGTTGGGAAAGCTCATTTCCATTGTTTCATAGGTCTAGAGGTCAAAATTTTACGAGTGATCAACTGCTTCAATTGAAAAGAAAAAGTGGTGTTTATTAGATGCATGGCGTACTAAAAAATAAGTAACTCTTTCTTTATTTTTTGTGCTTAAATGTATATTTCATTTTTAAGTACTTTTGAGAGTATTTCTGATAACAAATTTACGAATGTATAATGATTTTTTTGGCTGTCCCTTCAAATTCATTATAAGTGGGTTGGACTATAATATAAAAAACATACTGTATTGATCTTGTCTTTTTCATAAATATGTTTTAAAAATCTGCTAATGTTAATTCTTATTGTTACAGTGATTTTACCAAAATAATAGGCATAATGGGTCTATATTTCCAGATAAGAGATGATTATGCAAATCTGAAATCTCAAGAGGTATGACAATTACAGAATTTTTTGCTTTTGGTTCATCATTTTTATTAATGAATATAATCGATATCTGGATGTTATGTAAGGGAATAAATGACATATAAAATCAGCCTTTCTGTAAAATATCTTGCAGTTAAATTCGATCAGGCAGTTAAGCCTAAGAATTACTGTACCCTGTTCCACCTTAGTTGTTACTTAGGGTTAAGATATGACACAAGCATATTTTCTGTAGTAGTGCATGCATAAAAAGATATAATTGGTTATGGTTATTTTTAAGCACTTATTAAGCACCTGGAAGTTAAAAGTGATGGAGATTTATTTTGCTCACAGAAGGCATTGAACATTAATATATGGTTAAGCATAGTAGCATTGCATTTTTTGCTGTAGTGGAATAAATGTAACAGTTGCCAATAATTAGATTCCACAGAAGAGCAATATTGATAGTGAATTTTTAATTCTCTTAATGACTTAAAAATAATTCCAAATGAACTAGTGTGTATTTTTTCAAACTGTTCAATTGCATCTTTCTACAATAGGTTGTAGTTTTTTAATATGTAGAGGGTGATTAAAAAGTTATACAACCCACAATAAACACATATTTTGTGAGGTTAATGTTAATCATATATAAAATTAAGGGATCAAATTAAATGTTTACCAAATTAAACTCTGAACCCCTAGCACTGTACTCCAAAAAAAAAAAATAATGAATATCAAAAATAGTTGTTAGATACCAAATGATGATAGATTGAAAGATGAAATTTGCGTCACTAAAATAACAACAGTTCCTATTGTTTTAGTAATGCCTGTATTTTAAATACTATGGTTATACCGAATTTAGTAAATGTTCACCAAATGTATAACACTAAATTTACGTGACAATACTGCCAAAATATATATTCACTTTTGCAATTATTGTAAACACTTTGTTAAAAAAAACTATTATTACGTCAAATTATTATTTAGCTGGCATAACTATAATCCCCGCCCTCAAACGCTTCCACATGCCTCACCCTTCCGCGCACCTCTCCCTTCCTTGACGTCCCACTTCATGTGAATGCCAAATCAGTTGAGCTAAGCGAAACTGATGTGGCATTCACATGAATACGGACATAATTACGATAAGGGGGACATAATTACGATAAGGGGGTATTTTTTTGAGCCATGTATACTACGATGATGGATGAAAGTTTAGCAGGACTGAGTAGCGCTCCAGATGAAGTTCCACTGCTTCGTTCTTCTTTGGAGTCGGAGAGAGATGATGATGCTGACACAGTACAGCTGAAAAAATGATGGAAGCAAGGTAAAATTTGGTTATTTGAGAGAAATTTTTCAAATATTCAAAGCTCAGAAGAATTCATTATAAATGAGAATGTATGGTCTTTTCACAAATGTCATTGTACTGAAGAGGGTGTAAAGAGGTATTATCGCTGTAATAAAGTAAAGAGCCGGTCTATTCAATGTTCAGCTGCACTTTATTTATTGTTTGATGCATCGAGTGATGACATAATATTTTTTCGAACTGAAAAAAGTCACAATCATGAAAATTCCGAGTTGCAATCGAAATATGGATTGAGTAATGAGACAAAAAAGAAATAGACAAATTGTTTGAATTGCGTCTGAAACCTAAATCTATTTTGAGCAATTTGGGCAAAATAAAAGGACTGACTCTGCCATCTATGACACAATTGAACAATTATCTTAAAATCTTACGAAAAAATAAGTATGATTCTGCAGTAATATGCTTAGGAGAACTCGAATTATGGTTAATAACCAACTCACAAATACCTGATGATGATCACCAAGTTTTTGTCACTGCCTACGAAGTTTCCAAAGACGACTCTAATCCAAGCTTCCAGTTTATGTTATCGACTACATATTTAATTGGTCTATCATGCCAATGCAAATGCACTTTGACACGATTTACAAGCTCATATGGCAAGGATTTCCGGTATTGATAGTTGGAACTACAGACAGAGTTAAACACTTCCACTCCTTTGGCCTAGCTGTTACAACAACAGAACAAACAAAAGACTTTGTGTTTTTATTTGAAACTTTAAAGAATACTGTTCTCTCCTTGTATTCATACGACTTGTAAAGTTTTGGTGTGTGACGCAGCCAAAAGTATTCAAATTGCGTTTGCGCAAGTATTCGGCCAGGATACAATTATACGAATGTGCTGGGCACACTCTAAAAAGTAGATCCAAACACGAGTTTAGCAGTCTGTGCAAGAGAAGTCCCAGAAGGACATACTAAAAGATATGTGCTTCAATAAAGGAAGTTTTTGACCGAGCCTGTGAAAAATTTCTAGATAAATGGAAAGACGAAAAATTATTTTTATCTTACTTTGAAGATGAATGGCTGATTCAAAATAGTTTTTGGTATTTGGGCGCAGCACCGGGGACACCTGCTACAAACAATGCTTTGGAGGCTTTTAACAGAATAATAAAAGACAAAGGTACACTTCGTGAGTGTCATCCTCTTGCTCAATTCTTAGTCATTGCTTCAGATATGGTCAAGGATTGGTCTAATGAGTATTTCATAAACAGTGAGAGACATTTTTCCCAGCTGCCAACAGTGTCTTTGAAGATGTGGACAAAAGCTTATCAGTGGGCCAAATTGTCAAAACGGGTGCCGTTAAAGAATAGCACTGAATTGAAGTGGTGTTACAGAATTCCAGGTGGTGACACATTGGAATGTGAAACTTATGACAATCCCTGGGAAACGTTCAATGAGTACAAGGAACAACATTTTAGCAAGTGGGAAGTAGAATTATCATAAGACAAGACTGAATGGCTTAATGGCACATGCAGTTGCTCAAAGTGTCTCAGAGATTACATTTGTAAACATTTAGTTGAGTTAGCAATTTGCCTGAAATATGTTGAACCACACCTGCTGAAGCAAGGAATGTACCAGTCGGGGGGAAAAATGTAAAAGAGGACGGCCAGCAAAATCAAAGAAAGCCTTACTAATTCAATAATTACTTATTTCTCATTTATTATGTGATTTTATTTTTTTATAATTAGTGAGACTGATTTCTATATCATGATTATTATAATAAAACTTTAACACATTAAAAGTTTAGTTTTCAATGTTTTAACTTAACACCTATAAAGTGTTTACAGGTAACTGCAGGCAGGTATATAGGTATTACTACTGTTATTTTTTGGTCAGAAAAAGAACTTTAGATTTAAACATGAATTATTGATTTTAATTTCAGTTCCATTATCATAAGAAATAACATAATTATGATTACATTTTCATTGTTTTAAAATTGTTTTAAAAATATGTAGTCTTAAGTTTGGTAAATATTATTTTGCTTACAAATGATAAGAGACTAACAAGAAGTCAATATCTGGTTATTGATTAAAAATTAGATATCGTCTAAAATTTGGTGAACATTTAGTATTTTTAGGAGACAAAAAAATTTTTTTAGTGGCAAATAATATAATAGAGTAACAAGAAGTAAATATCTAGTTAACACTTTAAGATTAAATATGGTCTAAAATTTGGTGAACATTTACTCTTTTTGGAACATGAAAGTTTTTTTTGTATGCATATTTTCATTAAATTTGGTAAGCAGTTAAACACAAGCCTAAAATTAAACAGCTACAATCATAGTTATAATCTGACCTAACAAATGAAGAATATGTCATTATAACATGTTGAAAATGGCCTCTTTATTCATGCATGCAGGCTTGAGCTCTTTTCACCACTTTTGAAGACACCTTGTGAAGCACCTAAAGACTGATGTTTGCAATTGCTGTTGTAATGTTCTTGAGTTATTCAGTGTGTGAAGATTATTTTGATACACAACTCCTCTGAGGTACTTCCAGAGGAAAATATCTAAAGGTGACAAATCCAGTGGTCTTGGGAGCCACAAGCTTTTAGACATGAGATGAAAAACTGAAAAACTCTTGCAAAAACTGCATGGTTTCATTTGATGTGGGCATTGTCTTGCTGCGACCAACAGTCATGTTCATCAACCTGAAGGAGTGCATGAACACTGTGATGATGCCTTGGTATACTGCACTATTCACCTTTGTCTAAAAGAAAATGTGTCCCATTATGCATTGACATGATACTGCACACCACACTTTTTTTTATATACATACAGAGTTAAATGGCTGTACATGAAAAACATGGATTTTTTTGGAGGATAAAATCCAATTGTTTTGACTATTTCCATACCCATTTAGATGGAACCAAGCTTCGTCACTGAAAAAAAACTATCAAATTGCACTATTCAGTGTTCTTTAACAAATGACCAAAGCCATTGTCAGTAGACTATGTGTTCTTCTTTATTTGGGTTCTCCAGTTCTTGGACTGAGTACACACAATATGGACAAAGCTGTAACTGTCTTGCAGCTTTATGAGCACTTCTGTACAATATTCCTGCTTGCACTGCAAGTTTCATGATGTTTTTGTAGGGAACTACTGCAGTGCTCTCTGCATGTCATCCAATTTAGTGTCAAACAACATGGTAAGTCTCCTGGACTGTCTTGTCAGCAACAGATGCTGTTTCCTATAAATGTTTCACTTATCTGGCTATCATCGACTTCTGAGGGGCTGTAGCAATGTGATATTTCTTTCAAAACTAGAATATGAATGACTACCAAAATAATGTTTGAAAATGAAAACTTGATATCCCTGGGAAAAAGACATTTCACTTACTCTATGGACAAAGCTACACTGACAACATCATATATCTATTACACTGCAGTTAGCCTCTTTGATAATTTTCAGTAGTCTTATGGGGCCATCTAGTGGGAGGGAGAACAATTATAGGAGCTGCTTGGTGGGGGGGGGGGTATTTATATGCTTTTAAATATGTTTAAAAAATTATTAATCTTGAAATTTTAGCATTTTAATTTTCTTTGCATATTAATAAAATAATATTTATATTATTTTCAGTATTCAATAAAGTGATACTATGTAGAGTTACTTACCATCATTAAATTTTGTATAAAATACAAATAATTACAGTTAACTTCATCAAATAAACATTTCTTATGCACGTGCATCAACCTCGAAATAGCTAGATTTTATAAATTCAAAAAGACCATTGGACTTAGTTGAAATAAGAAGTGTAATTATTTTTAATGCCTTTTGAGAGCAGAGGTTGTTAAAATGAAAGTAGATGAATATTTTTTTAACGTTGTTAGCATTTGTTTGTGTTTAGAAATAAAAGCTTTGCCAGGTCACACAATAACAAATTTGCTAGAACTAAGAAGTGAAAATTTTCATTACAGTTGCATGTTATTCCTGCCTGGATCATTAATATAACAGGATGTTTATTCCTCATGCAGTTATATTAATAAACAATATATGAAATAATAACTGGAAAAAAAAAGGTTTTTTTCATGAGTGGGATTCTAATTCATGAGTGAGTTTGATTCTGTCGAGAAGCAGACAACTATGTTGTCTCATGGAAATGGAATTTAATATTTGTTACTCACACTCATGACATTATATCAATAACTCAGTGGTAAAGTGTAACATTCCAGAGATTATTAACTTTTCAAATTGGACCTTTCGTCTGATCCAAATTTATTCAAAATTCCGGATATCTTTGTTGGGCACCAGGCAATTTTAACTTGCCAAATAAAGTTGAAGTAGGGTTTGTTATGTATATGGTGTTACTTATTGAGTAAGAATTCAAAAAGGATTGTCAAGTTTAATTAAAGTGTAAATCTAATCAAAAATCAATTTATGTTGCTCAAGAGAAAAATAGCAAAGATTCAAAAGTTTTTAAAACAAAGTTCAAAAAATTTCAAAAACTCGCCAGATTCATTTGATGAATATAAAAGTTGGAGTACTAGCAATTATCTAAATCTCTACTACATCTCCATTAACTATACTACACTCATTCTAACTTATTCTCAACTATTTCTGACTCTTACATCTCTACTACTCACTACACAAAAACTAACTCTGTTACCTAATGTCACTTAGTTATAACATGCAGTGTACAAATCCGGCACGTGTCTGTTGCACGGCAGTAAAACATATGAATAATCTGACAATGACGCAAGACTAGTAATGTCCTATACATGTGCATTAGCGGCTGACAATCAAAAGTCAGAGTTGAGCATGCGCAACTTCTTCGGCTCAGAAACGAGAATTACGATGTCCAAAAAATGAAATAATCCCCAAAATGTATAACATAAATAAAGTAAAAGTGAATGGGTGGATCATCACAAATGTTCTGTAGACATGGAATACATGAAATAATAAGCTGAAAAAAAATTTATTTTGCCATGAGTGGAATTCAAATCCATCTCATGCTCTTAAAGTGATAGAAGTTTGTGGTTCAAGATGGGTTGGGAAAAGCTGCAGACAATATTAACTGGATATCATGGACAAGCAGGAGGCTTTCATCTGTGTGCTAACAGTTGTTCAACTGTCCCCTTTCCCCTACCCATATATATTCCTTTGAAATCATTGGGATATGGCCATTTAACCCATTGTGGGCACGAAAGTGATTCTCAGAGGTAGAATAACCTTGGTCTAAGAATGGATCAGATACTTCCAATTAAGCTCTGTTGATAAATGCAAATTCTGATTCATATCTGCCACTAATGTCTCTAAGAGGTTTATGGACATAAGAATAGGTGTAAATGAACATTTAATCCACATCAATAAGAAGTTATTGTATGAAGCAAAGCAGTTCAAGGTTAAACACAGCTATAAATTTGTATGGACAAAAGAAGGTAAAATTTTTATCAGGAAAAGTGAGAACAGTAGAGTTATTAGAAGGAGAAATAAACATAACTTATTAACTGTTTAGAGTTTGTAAATGGCATTTACATTAGATCCTTTTTCTTTTGAATTTAATACTAATTCATGTGATTTCCAAATTTCTAATATATATATATACAGGGTGTTTCAAAAAGGACGCAATTCCTAAATATAAGAGAGGAGAACTTACATGCATGTACATTTTATGCCATAATATTAGTCAGTTGGCATTACTGAACTGAAGGTTAACAGCCATTAGCAGTTGAAATGACCTTGTCACGCACTAGTCTCACTCAAGCATTCATTCCTTTGTGCTCTGTCAGCTATGTCATTTTCCAAAAACGAACGTGTATTTATTGTTGAGACTTATTGTGCATATACAAATCTTATAGACGTGTGAGAGAGGGGTTTGAGTTGAAAGTTTCCTCAGTCTGCAGTTCCCAACAAGTCGACAATATCTCATTTGATTGATAAATTTCGTGACACTGGGTCCATATAGTAGCGAAAGAGCCCATGCCGGCCATCACTGTTAACTGCCAAAATTCTTGATGATGTGTCTCAGCGTTTAACTCACTCACCCAGAAAATCTCTTACAAAGTTATCTTCACAGGTTGGACTGTCACTGGCTACTGTTTCAGGGCTACAAAGAAGTTAAAAATTCATGCCTACCACATTGGTGTCATTCATAAACTGAAAGAACCAGACCATGAAAAACGTTTGGGGTGCTGTTGTTGGTTTCATTCTTTTGTTGATAAAAATGGAATTGAGGTATTGGACCGTCTTTATTTCAGTGACGAGGCATGGTTTCACTTGGATGGGTATGTGAACAGTCAAAACAGTCGAATATGGAGCAGTTAAAATCCTCACACTTTTCACGAATGACCATTACATGCACGGAAAATTGGTGCTTAATGTGCAATTTCCCATCGTCGTGTGATAGGACCTTTATTTTTTGACTCAACAGATCCCCAGATCTTACTCCTCCAGATTTTTTCCTTTGGGGATATCTAAAATGTGTAGTGTTTCAAAACAATCCTCATACACTTGAAGACTTGAAGTCTAACATTGAGAGATTTTAAACATAAGAAAACAAACATTACGAAAGGTGGCTGCAAATATCATGAAATGGGTACGATCCTGCATCCAGGTTGTAGGAAATCACTTTCAACATATGTTGTAAAGGTAGATATATGTCTAATTTGCATCTTTTGAAATTTGTGTCTTTTGTCAAGTTTAAATAGGAAAATACAATAGAGGATTTCATCTTTTTTGAAACACCCTGTATAAATCACTTACTGTCTTACAAAGTGATAAAGACTTATTGTATTTTTTAATAATAATTATTCTAACTGCAATAATGTTTTTCATTTCAATATTAGAAGCTTGATGGCACATTTTCAGGAATTGTTGGTAATTTTACATATGGTTGAAAATATCATTGATATTTTGGTACTAAGGGAGATTTGGGTGAAGGAAGAAGAATTGTTTTCTTATAAAGTGGATGGCCATGTTAAGTTACACAATTGTAGGGAATATAATAAATCAGGGGGTATTGTAATATGTGAAAAAAACTAAGTTTAGTTTTATCAATTTTAATATCTGGATGCAATGTGCTGAATGCAGTAATGAATTTAATAAGGTTAGCAAAATAAATCTGTTGCTCTGTATCGATCATATAAATTTTTGGTTAGTGCTTTTGTAATTGAATTGGAAGTTATTTTAAGAAATAACATAAAACTAGTATAATTATTGGTGATATAAATATAGATATCCTACAGAATAATCAAAGTGACCACATTATTTAAATACTTTACTTGAATTTGGCTTTTTTTCCCTTTAATTTCAGAGAGAACAAAAAATTCTAATGGTACTAAAACTTGCATTGATCATATTTTCATTCGGATAGATCATGATTTCAACATGTTTAAAAGTGCAATATCTGTTAATGATATTACTTATCATTTTCCAATTATTTTAAAAATACATATTTTAAAAATGAAAAAAACATTAACCATACTCTAATGTCTGTAAGGAATATATTGTATTTCCTATACAGAATAGGGAAACAGTATAAAGAATCTTGCATTATCTTTATAGACAACGATGATTTAAATGCAACTCTTGATCATTTCAATAGGAAGATAAATTTTGAAATAATTAAGACTACAGTGCTGTATAAATCAATAGATTTAAGAAGATAAGCAAAGGAAACTTTCTTTGGATCACTCCAAAATTAATTAAATTTAAAGTCAGAGATAGGCATGTAAGAAATATAAAAAGCACCATTTCATTCAAGTATTTTAAAGTTCAATATATAGATTTAAAAAGATTTAGGAATTATGATAAAAAAAGTTAAGGAATTATGATCTGAATATTAAAATGAATTCTCTCAATGTTTAGGTAATTTTAGGAAAGAATGGGAATCTGTAAATCCCATTATAGGTAAAAATAAAAAGGATGATTACCTGCCTGTCAGTTATGAACTTACCAGGTTTGGCTTCTGAGTTTAACATATTAATAACACTGGGCAACACACAAAAAAGGCTTTGAAATGAAAATAGCCAATCTTTACTAATTTCGAGGTGCTGAACACTAAAATGACAAATAAAATTTGTCGATTGGCTCATGTTTAGGAGAGAGATGGTCATGTATAAATGACTCAGTCCGCATTGAATACAGAGATAACCATTTCACAACGCTGTATTTTAAACTCCAGATTGCAACATATTGTGTTGTATTGCATCAGCCTCTCATACACACAACCCCCTGGAGGTATTGCATCATTGTCTGATGCAATGTAGTTGAGTCATGACATTGCGACTGTACCATCACAGACAAAAGATAATGCAATCGTTAGTTGTAAGCAACGTCTTGTAGGGTGAGGAAGTCTTGAGCAACTCCCATTTACTCCTGAGTTATAAGTACAACACAAGTGATCATTGCAGTTTTAATACAGCAATAGTAATGCCTCGTAACTTTGTTAATAGTACAGATACATTTTGTTACATTTGTGGGGAAGTGACATTTGCAAGCCAGAAAAGGGACATCACTCCAATAGTGCAAGCAGCATACAAGTTTTATTTTGGATGCAAGATCAAGGACCAGGACAAGACCTGGGCCCCCACACATATGCTGCAGTATGTGTGCTAAAAATATTCCAAAGTGACTGAAAGGCAAAAAAGTGGCAATGCAGTTTGCTGTTCCTATGATTTGGAGAGAGCCAAGTAATCACACAAATGACTGCTGAACAATCATTTGCGTGAACAGTAAATGACTACTGCAGAAACAGGTGGAACCTTGCAGAAGTCTGCTGGTTCCACTTGTTTCTGGAGACATCATAAAGAAAAAGAAGTGGACAATAGCATACCCGAATATACAATCTGCTCTCCACCAGTTCCGCACAGCGAAGCCTTCCCGTTCCTCAAAAAGAATTTTCCATCGATTCAGATGATGAGGAGGGAGGCAAACCTATGTCAGGTTCTTCGCAGCCTTCGGTGTCTAATGATGATCCTTAAGTCTGCCACGGTGCATCATTTGTGCCACACATTCTCACCAAAGAAGAAATGAACAATCTTCATCGCAATCTGGAGCTGTCTAAGGGCCAAAACAGAGTTACTTGGATCAAGACTTAAACGATGAAATCTTCTGAAGGAAAATGTCCAAGTGACTTCATTTCGAACTCATCATGAGCAGTTTGCGCTTTACTTCAGAAATGAAGATGACCTTGTGTTCTGCTCTGATACAGATGGCCTGTTGAATGCCCTCGGAATTAAACATGACCCTCAAGAATGACAACTATTCATAGACTCCTTGAAATTGAGTCTCAAGGTGGTGTTGCTGCATAATGGAAATCGACTTCCATCCATTCTGGTCAGGCATGCTGTCTACATGAAAGAAACCTACTACAACCTAAAACAGCTGTTGAACTGTTTTCAATACAGCAAGTATGGCATCTCTGTTGTCACTTGAATGTAGTGGCTCTTGTTGATGGGTCTGCAGCTGGGATATATGAAGTACTGCTGTTTCTAATGTGCCAGCTGAACAAAGACTTTGCACTACATGAAGAGAAACTGGCCTCCAAGGAAATCTCTGAAGGTCGGAGAGAGGAATGTGGAACACCCAGCACTGGCAGAAATGCACAAAATCCTGCTACCATCCTACACATCAAACTCTGCGTGATGAAAAACTTCGTAAAAGCCATGGACTGGACTGCATCAGATTTCAAGTACTTAGCTGACAAATTCCCTCAACTCAGTGAAGCAAAAATTAAAGAGGGAATTTTTGTGGGTCCTCAGATCCACAAACTGTTCGACAACCTGCTTCAGGGTGACAAGAAAAAGGCTTGGAATGTGTTTCATGTGGTGCAACTAAATTCCTCGGAAATGTCAGGGCAGACAACTACAAGAAACTGGTTAAGGACATGTTGTCTATGTATCACAAATTTGGCTGCAATATGTCCTTAAAGATCCACTTTCTCCATTCCCACTTAGATTTCTTCCTCTACAACTGCAGCATGGTTAGTAATGAGCACAGTGAACGTTTTCACCAGGACATTGCAACGATTGAGAAACGATACCAGTGAAACTGGTCCACTTAAATGTTTGCTGACTACTGTTGGACGCTTGCCAGAGATTATCCTGAGCAGCTGTATAAGCTACGGGCAAAGGGATGTTGGAAGTAGAAACGGAGTTTTACCGACACGTCATATGTACGTATTACTCTATTATATAAGAAACTATTGTGGATTTCTCAGAAATCATAGCCAATTTTGTATTTTCATTGTCATATTAGTGTTCATCACCTTGAAATCTTTAAGAAATGGCTACTTTTATCTCAGAGCCATGACTTTTATGAAAATTTATTGCCCAGTGTAATAAATACTTTTTCAGAAAATTGAACAACTCAGATTATCTAACAAGGTTAAAATATTATAAAAACTCAATATATTTGAAATTAACAAATCATAATGAAGTCCAATAATAAATAGGCGCTTTTGATGTCGATTTCAATTTTAGAGGAAAAATTGTGTGAGCTGGTTGGGATATGAACCCATGACCTCCTGATAACATGTCGGGTGCTCTGGACCACTGAGCTACCGACCGCCGATCAAGATTTCCTCTAATTAACGCTATGAACATTCCCTTTTATGTCACATGTAGGCATTATTTTAGGCAATTTTTTAACCCTAGTGGCTTTTTATTTGCCAATAGATGGAAAACATGCCTTACAAGTATGCTAATGATAATAAATATTGAGATAAACTCAGATATACTCGACAGTTCACATCCAGTAATAAATAGGCACTTTTGACGTTGATTTCAATTTTAGAGAAAAAATTGTGAATTGGGAAACATGCTATCAGGAGGTCATGGGTTCATATCCCACCCGGCTCAGACAATTTTTCCTCTAAAATTGAATCAACGTCAAAAGTGCCTATTTATTGCTTGATGTTGAACTGTCGAGTTTATCTGAGTTTATCTCAATATTTATTATCATATGAAGTTTTTAATACCATTCTCAGTCGTAATGATAGAAAATCAGTGGGCTGTGATAATTTTTTTGTGAATAAATTTTCTAGGAAGAAATCTAAGTGGTAATGTAGAAAGTGGATCTTTAAGGAATATTAATTCTGCAACTTTAAAATTAGTGATGAAATACCATCTTGTTTTTTAGTTAATTAATGTCTCTTTTACAGAGGAGATTTTTTTTTCATAACTTACAAATGGCTAGAGTTACTCCTGTTTTTAAAAACATGATTTTAATAATTTATCTAATTACAGGGCGATTTCTATACTACCCATTTTTTCAAAGATGATAGAGCCAATAATGAAGACTAATGGTTTTTTAACCCTTTCAGTGTCCGGCCTGAAAAACTGGTTTGCATTCAGAGACCAAGCTATTTTCTCCCTATGCTCAGCCAAAAAAGAATGTAACTCTATAACTTTTTTGCCAAATAACTAATGAAAGAAATTATGGCATATTATATGACAAATTAATCAGTATTTAGTTCTCGATTTTCAGAAAGTAAAATATTTAATGAAAATGACGACTAGTTTTTTTAATGCGACTTTTTTTTAGAGTCCTGTAGTAAAAAAAGTATCTGGCAACACAAAAATATATTTTAAAAAAACTAATAGACAGATGCAATTATAATGCACATGGATAGAATGGCTATTTACGTATTTCTGTATAGCAAAAAAATTAGGTTTATTTGAAACAAGAAAATTTTCTCCCGTTTTGTAATTTTTTCTTGGTACCATACTTTGAGAATAGCCCAGGCTTTTAGCCAATTGTTCTGAGTCAGATAAACAAGCCAAATTTAGAATTTTTTTTAAAATAACCAATGAACAGAAATAGGTCGTGTTATATACCAAATTAAACAAAATTTAGCTCCAAATCTTATGAAAATAAAAATATTAAAAAAATTACAAGCACATTAATTTTAATACAACATTTTTACATTGATATAGTGAAAAAATAGATCAGACTATGCAATTAAGGCTTAACATTGGAAAACGTTTTGAATAAAAATATTTAAATTATATATTAACTGAAAGTAAAATTCATCCCGAATTATAATATATTTACATGAAACATAATTTTTATTTCTTTTAATGATTCTTTTCAGTGTGGTACATTTTAAAGCATGAGTCAGCATTATATAAGGTGACTTGGATTGCTCATATTAATGGGTTTTTCTGTCCTGTTTATGAAATGGAGGAAGACTTTCTTTGACTGCTTTTTTTTACTAAACATTGTTTTTTTCTGTGGATGTTAAATTTTTGGTGTCTTTGCTACCTGCCAAAATATTAGTCCACCGAAGCAAAAAAAAGTATGTATCGTCAGAATTGCACAGCCAATTTACTGAGGGGGGGGGGGGGGTTAAATCTTTTTAAACTGTTTTGTGTATAAACTTGAAAACTCATAATTAATTTTTTTTTTAGTGAAGCTTTGCATGTAGGATGAGTAAAGCATCAGGAGTGTAGCATGTGGTGATGGTGGTGGGGAAAGCTTATGCTGAACATAAATGACAATCACAGCATTACCTGTTGCCTTTTTAATGTCTATAAATATTTTGTGAAAAAAATTTCACCAACATACGGGACTTGAACCCGCATCTGTCTAGAAACATGCTGAGTATTCTACTATTGAATTAATGCCAGCTCTGTCTTTTTTCCGCTAATTTAAGACTTAACTCTTCACCGAGGTTTTTAGTGCCAACTGTTGCCACTATCTACGATCTTGGGCAGCAACTATTTCTTTTTCTATTGCACTGAGTAAGATTGGAATAAATAAGTCTCTTCTTGCTATTTAGTGTTATTAATGATTTAAACACAAATGACAATCATAGCTTTACCTGTTGACATTTTAACGTCTATAAATCTATAAATATTTTGTGGAAAATTTTGAAGAGTTCAGTCTTAAATTAGTGGAAAAAACAAAGAGCTAGCATTAGTTCAATGATAGAATACTTTGGTATGTTTCTGGAAAGATGCACGTTCATGTCCCGTATGTTGCCGAAATATTTATAGATTTGTAGACATTAAAAAGTCAACAGGTAACGCTGTGATTGTCATTTATGTTTAAATCATTAATAATGCTAAGTAGCATGAAGAGACTACTATATATTTCCATCTTAGTCAATGCAATATAAAAAGGAATAGTTGCCATCCAAGATCATAGATGGCGCCAATAGTTGGCACCGAAAATCTCGAAGAGTTCAGTCTTAAACCAGTGTAAAATAGACAGAACTGGAATTAGTTCAATGGTAGAATACTCTGGCATGTTTCTGGAGAGATGCAGGTTATGAAATGGAGGAAGACTTTCTTTGACTGTTTTTTTTTTTACTAAACATTGTTTTTTTCTGTGGATGTTAAATTTTTGGTGTCTTTGCTAACTGCCAAAATTTTAGTCCACCGAAGCAAGAAAAAGTATGTATCGTCAGAATGGCACAGCCAATTTACTGAAGGGATGACCTACCTATGTCATGACTGACCCTATGTCATTGATATTTTTTCCACAAAATATTTAAGCTTATGCTGAAATTGTCCTCCCACAGAAATGCTGATTTATGTGCCAAGGAAATTTTTTTTTTGCTTCTGTATCCACGACCTCATTGATTTTCAGGAAGCAATTCAAGATCAAAGTTTTTTTTTTACTGAAAAACAAAAAAATAATAAAAATTAACATATAATAATAAAATGTAGTTAAATAAAAAGTCTATAGCAACAAGTTGTATGACGGCCATCCGTTATAGCATAACATCAAAAAATCAATCAATAGATCAACTGACCGAAAGATCGATAATTTACAGAAATAAAATAAAACTACTGAAATAAAAACTAAGGTTTAAATATAAAAAAGTAAATTACCAACTTTACAAAGGTCATCCAATTTATTGGAAAAGAATTGTAAGCATATTAGAAAGACACTGTAAACAATCTGTTATGGAGCCACTTATAACACACAGAACGGAGATAGTACCTGTGAGACATCTGCCTCCTAGGCTGCAAGACAGCTCACTGTGACCTAGTTGCAGCTGCAGCAGTGCACCGTGACCTAGCTGTACCTGCAGCAGTGCACCAAGATCTAGTTGCAGCTGCAGCCAGTATTGGAAAGCCTAAGAAAATTGTTGTTACTTACAGTTTCAATTTTAAGAACAGGAAACATTGCATAGAATGCTGAGATAAATGATAAAAATAATTATTGGAATGCTGAAATAGGTTTATGGAAGAAAAGAGTGTAAAACGAAAAAAAAGACCCGTTCGTACTTCAAAATCTACAGTTTTTAAAAATAGCATTCTTTTTGTTAATTTTCAGGAGATTTTTGAGAACTTTAAGGAAAAATTTGTTGATAATAGTTCTAATTAAACTTAGGAGTTTAACACTGTGACTGCCTTATGAATCATATATGATTCACACTTAATTTGCTCCTGGGGCCGCGTGAATCATCCGTGCTTCACATACAAATTTGTAGTTCAGGGCGCTTGAAGCACACGATTCACACTTTCAAATTTTGTTTTTAAGCAACAGATTTATAAAAATTATATAAACTTATATTGTATAGCAATTTAAGACCAATTTTAGTTGATTTAACAAAAAAAAGACATGGCCCCAAGACTCGAAAAAATTTTAACATTGCGGCAGTCAAAGTGTTAATTAAGATGGTTGCTTCAGGAAAAAGGAGAATTAACAAACAAATCGGCCATACCATATAGCACTTGTAAGAAATCACAATCAGATGGATTTAACATCATCATCCTCAAAGAGCCATGGGCTATAGATGTCCAACCAGATTGTGCAATGTAGTTCTCCAAACATATCTATCTGGCCTACATCTGCTGCATTTGGCCACTGTACATCAATTCTAACGAGGTCCTGTTTGACACTGTCTGCCCAATTCATCCTAGGTCTCCTCCTCTTTCTGAGGCATTTAGGCACACTCTTCATAACCCTATTAACCAATCTATAATTATCCATACGGGCAACATGGCCAAACCAATGGAGTCTGTCTCTGCACAATATGCTGCTTAAAGGAGGTTGCCGACTCCTTTGCCTAACCTCATCATTAGTTACAAAGTTACACCACCTAATACCCAAGACACTACATAGGCATCTAGAATCAAAAGCACCTAGTTTCCTGTTATCTAGTTTACACAGCATCCAAGTTTCACTATCATAACTAATCTTAGAAAGAACCAAACTATTATACAGTCTAATCTTAGTCTTTAGGTGTATATGCCTATTTCTACACACTCTTGATAGATTCTTAAAAAGTTCTGGCAGCAGTCTCTATTCGTCTGTTAATCTCATGCCGTACACCACCAGTATCTGCTACATAGCTCCCAAGATAATTAAACTGTCACACCTGCTCAAGACTGCAACCATTCAGATTAACTGAATCACAGCCTGCTTGACAAATTTTCATCACTTTAGTTTTCTCTCTGTTTATAACCAAACCTACTCTACTACCAGTTTCATGAACAGCTCGAATGAAAGAGTTCATCTCATCAACATCATTTGCCAAAAGGGCTAATCATCAGCATAATCTAAATCAGAAATTTTCATATCTCCAGACCATTTAAGGCCAAAATCTTTCCCTTGCAGTGATTTTCGCATAACATAACAATAACCAAACTAAAGAGGAGAGGAGACAAAATGCACCCTTGGTGAACACCAGAAGTAATGCTAAACCAATTGCTACAAGCCTTACCAACTCTCACACAATTATCAAATTCTTGATTGACTCAATGTTATTATAGAGAGCTTTCATTATGTTAACTAACTTGTCTGGTATACCATATGATCTCACAATCAACCACAAATTATGATGATCAACAGAGTCGAAAGTCTTTTTGAAATCAACAAAGGTAGCAACCAAAGGTTTCTGAAACTCTAAACATTTCTCAAGAATCTGCCTAAGTGAAAATATCTGATCTACACATCCCCTACCACTTCTGAATCCACATTGCTCATCACGCAATTGCCTGTCAACCAGATTCTTAATTCTATTGAGCACAATCATGCAAAGAACTTTCCCTGGAACAGAGAGTACGTGTTTACGAGCAGCTATGCCGATCACTATTTCGCCATTGTTCCATCTGTATCAACATTGGTGGGCAGACGTTTGAGCATTTGTTGTAATGATCTCCAATAACTCATTCTGTAAACCTCTGTCTTTCCTTCATTTCTGATTCCTCATTGTGTTTGCGGCCGCATATTCTATGACAAATATATTTGTGGGTTCGGTATGTACTACCATCTCCTCATATTTGGGCCATGAATTCAGGAACACCTTATATATTAAGATTTAACAGTTTAGAGCTCCTACATAATGCTAATGCTTCTGATTTAATATATGTAACAAATCTCTGCAATAGTTAACAGAACTGCCATAACAGTCCAAATGAGGGATTTTCTGCAGGTCATGTTCTAGTGCTAGAGTATGTAATAAATTACTGTTACCTCTAGCTAGTTGCCTGTTTTACATTAGATTTACCAGTGAATGTGTTCATTAGACAGATAGAAGTGTGCCAAGTTAATGTTTTCTTATTGGAGGTTCTAAGCTATTATTAAGAACTGCAGATTTACATTTTTTCTCTCTTTTAGTATAAAATATCTTTTATACCTTTTAAAACTGTTTAATATTTCTAAATTATTTATATTATTTGAGTGGTTAGCACGCTTGGCTACTGATCTAAGGGACCTGGGTTCGAGCCCCAGATTAGGCATGGATGTGTGTGTCATTTTTCTGCTGAGGTCCTGCCATCCTCTCAGATCTCCTACTGTGGCATATAAACTGACAGGCTCCTGTCAGACTTCTGTGGCAAACAGCTGCTTGAGGGGGTATTTATTTATTTATTTATTTTTTTATAAGCAGACACTGACCTGCAAGGGGTGCTGAGTGTCGTAGCATCACAGGTCCTTAGTGTTGTGTGTCCCTGGAACTTCATAGTGGCAGGATTATTTTTAATAATTGTTATTGTACAGAAATTTCACAGAATTGGGGAAAAAACTATTTTAAGTTTCATGTACCAGCTCTGAAAAAGAATAAGTATTGAAATCTTGAAAAAGAAACCTAATTTTTTATTGCACCTGGGCCTCCCAGCTACAATTGCATCCCTGAAAAAAATGTTCATAGATATATCTCTTATATGATATATGTGCAAAACGAAATATCGATTCTTTTTAACATTTGAGCAGCACGTAACAGTAATGAACATTTGATTTAGTGCTTATGTAGGGTGTGAGTTATTATCACAAAAGTGGAGCCATATATTTTTTTCATTTTGGAATATTTTCACTTTTAAAACTGTTTTAATGTTTCCAAATTATTTATATCACTTAACAGATATAACCACAAATATCGAACCGAAAAAATATCGAACCCAAAAATAATTTTTCATTTATCTCTTAAAACGAAAAGGAACACTGCATTCTCCTTCTCTTTGGGGCTAATGTGACAAATGCTGATACTATTGTAAACTCCTTGACCATCATATTTTACCACTGAAATTTCAAATCTCAAGTATGAATAAGTTGCATGCAATATTCATTTAAAGTTTTGCATTTTCCCACTTTTGAGCTCTGTAATATCTTGGCAGACTATCAAAAGCGGGGCGGGGGTGGCTCAGTCGGTAGCGCGCCAGGCTCGTAATCTGTAGTTCCCAGATTCGAGTCCCAGCTGGGTCAGCATTGAGATTTATCTCCGCAAAATTTCCCCGCCCTGCCCACGGTCAGTAGGGGACACTGATGGGCTTGAAAAGGCCGCCATCCGTCGGATGGGACGTTAAGCCGTGGCCCCGTGTGCGGGAGAGCCATACCCTGTGCACGTTAAAGAACACGCTGGATGGCCTTGACGGGAGGCTACCATCTGTCTCAACAGCTGTTCCAGTGGGTCCCCTCCCCCAACCTTCTCTGAGCCTTCGGGGTCCATGTGACCTGGCTATTTAGCCCATGGTGTGCAAAAAAGTGCCGCTCAGAGGTAAAACAATCCAATCCAAGCCTATCAAAAGCTACTGACAATGCTATTGGAAGATTTGGAAAATATTAATTTTATTTCTTTAGTAACTACCAAAAAAGAATTTTTAATTTATATCTGAAGTCAACAAAGTTGGATATCTACAGACAAATGGATGGATGAATAGATAGACTGAAAAAAGGTGAAAATGATAACTTTTTTTTACCACTCTACAACATATTGTAAAATGTTAGTCTGTTATAAAGAATTTTAGAATTATTTCTATTGATTTAGTAATGTGACTCTTAATTGTGGTGTACCTGTTATCATAATTATTAGCCATTTTGGCAATTCAATCTTTATTTTGTATAACTACAATAAACATACAAGTACTTATAATTTGGGAAGTAAAAATTTCTTTATAATTTTAAATTGTAGAATCAAATGCAATAAAAGAAAACTTTTATTTGCAGTATTCTGAGAATAAAAGTTATTGTGAAGACCTAACAGAAGGGAAATTTTCATTTCCAGTAATTCATGCCATCAAAAAATATCCAGATGATCCAAAAATAATTAGTATCCTTTACTTTTTCAATTGCATTTCAAACTTCTAAATTCAGGTAATACTGAAGATATAGTCTATTTTATATTTACCATATCTCTTATATTAATTTCACATTGTCACAGAAAATTTTTAAATACTTTTATAAAGGAAAGGTTTTTTTACACTTATAAATATGTTGATATAATATTTTAATCAAAAACCACTATTCTCTGTTCTGACTCATTGAAATTGAATTATCAAACACAAACAATACTTTATTAATTTTTAGCTTTAATTTTGAATTTGCAATGAAAAGGTTTTTTCTTTACAATATTGATATATTGCTCTTTGGCAACAGTATAAAATACAAATATTATAGAGAATGGCAGTAAAATATGTGAGGGTGCTGATTAATGATAAAGAAATCAAGTGATTTGTGCTGTTTAATATCTAGTAAACTCACAGTAATTTACTACAATTTAATATCACAATTATTATGTAATGAAAAGCACTATAACATCTAAATGCACAATTATGTCCTCAGTGGACATACACATCTGCAATAAATTTCAAAGCTCTAAGCTCTGATGTCATCTAAATAATATGCTCCTTTTCATACTGCGCCACTTAATTCTATACCTTTCACACTCATGAAAGTCTATTTCATAGTACTTTAAGTTGTAAAGATGACACTGTTAAATGTTTTTAAGCACTTCAACACATAGACTATGCTATCAAGTATTAAAAATATTAAGAAGATCAAAACACAACAAATACTCATGAGACACACCTGTAAACTTAGTAACCTTATAAATTCACAACAGAGATACCACACCTCAGCTCCGCATAAGCGTCTCAACCTAAGCAACAGTAACAACCCACCCTCACCAACGCCAACAAAAATTGATAATAAAAGATCCTAAAGACCATAACCACTGTCCCAAACATATAATACAGGTCGTGTTAATAACCCAAATCCTAAACCTATTCCATTCTTGAACCTCTCGTCATTAAAGCTAGTACAACAAGGGCCAATGTTTGCATACCTGTTGGTCTACCATCCCAGCACAAAATCATCCCACAGTTAGAACAAATAATAAACCCTATACCTGAACTATACCAAAACAAATTAATATTTAAATTCTACTGCAGCATTCAGGCATACAACAATATCCAGCCTGATACCAATACTCTAAACAAAATAAAAATGCTCCAAAACATGGAAAATGATAATAGTATTAAAATAATGCTTGCCAATAGAACTGATCAGTTAGTATTATTAGACGCAAATAACTACATCAGTAAATTAAAATTAACCCTTGATGAATTTCAAGCATCGGAAATCACATACGACCCACTCCCTACAAATTTAAACTGGCACACTTGAAAACTAACCCTTGTTTACCAGCAAACTTGGCCATAGCCTGCAAACCCTCATTATACCTGAATATCCCCCAGTTATTTGTCAAAATTAAATTACACAAATCTCTAAAACACTTTAGACCATTAGTTACCAAATGAAATTCTCCCACATATAACCTAGAGAAAGCACTCTGTTTTTTACCCCATATTTTCCCCCCCACACCTAGTATTATACAGTCAGGTGCAGACCTAATCAACAAACTAAAACCATGACTGTTATCCCTGATTGCACCGTACACTCATTTGACGTCATCGCACTCTACCCTAACACACCCGTACTCGATGCAAGTATGCGACAAAGCCAAATGGATTGAAGCAGCCAGACCCACATCATCATCATCCTCAAGCAGCCATGGACTATGGAGGTCCAACCACACCGTGCAATTTAGTTCTCCAAGCAAGTCTGTTTACATCTGCTGCATCTGGCCACTGCACACCAATTCTAATAAGGTCCTGTTTGACATTGTCTGCCCACCACATCCTAGGTCTCCCCCTCTTTCTGAAGCCTTTAGGCACACTGTTCATAACCCTATTCGCCAATCTATAATTATTCATACGGGCAACATGGCCAAACCAATGGAGTCTCTCTCTGCACAATATGCTGCTTAAAGGAGGTTGCAAACTCCTTTGCCTAACCTCATCATTAGTTACAAAGTTGAACCACCTAATACCCAATATACTATGTAAGCATCTAGAATCAAAAGCATCTAGTTTCCTGTTATCTTGTTTACAAAGTGTCCAAGTTTCACTACCATAACTAACCCTAGAAAGAACCAAACTATTATACAGTCTAATTTTAGTTTTTAGTTATATATGCCTATTTCTACACACTCTCCATAGATTCTTAAAAGTCCCCGCAGCAATACCTATTCGTCTGTTAATCTCATGCCGCACATCACCAGTATCAGTTACGCAGCTCCCAAGGTAATTAAACTGTGACACCTGCTCAAGACTGCAACCATTCAGATTAACTGAATCACAGCCTGCCTGACCAATTTTCATCACTCTAGTTTTCTCTCTGTTTATAACCAAACCTACTCTACTACCAGTCTCATCAGCAGCTCGAATGAAAGAGTTCATCTCATCAACATCATTTGCCAAAAGGGCTAAATCATCTGCATAATCTAAATCAGAAATTTTCGTATCTCCAGTCCATTTAAGGCCAAAATATTTCCCTTGAAGTGAATTTCGCATAACATAATCAATAACCAAGCTAAAGAGAAAAGGAGACAAAATGCACCCTTGTCGAACACCAGAAGTAATGCTAAACCAATTGCTACAAGCCTTACCAACTCTCACACACGACTCAGTGTTATTATAGAGAGCTTTCGTTATGTTAACTAACTTGTCTGGTATACCATGTGAAATCACAATCAACCACAAATTATGACGATCAGGAGAGTTGAAAGCCTTTTTGAAATCAACAAAGGTAGCAACCAAAGGTTTCTGAAACTCTAAACATTTCTCAAGAATCTGCCTAAGTGAAAATATCTGATCCACACATCCCCTACCACTTCTGAATCCACATTGCTCATCACGCAATTTCCTGTCAACCAGATTCTTAATTCTGTTAAGCACAATCATGCAAAGAACTTTCCCTGGAACAGAGAGTAGGCTGATACCCCTATTGTTATCACAAGAACTGTGATCACCTTTTTTGAAAATAGGGATAATAATAGCTCTGGTAAAATTCTTAGGAACCATGCCTTTCTCATAAAAGATATTAAAAATTTCAGTCATCCAAGTGGTAACCGAAACATTCCCACCTCTAAGCATTTCTGTAGTAATTTCATCTACCCCTGGGGATTTATGAAGTTTAAGTTTAGAAACAACCAAAATAACTTCAGATTGTGTTATAGGGCCAACATTACAGCCAGTAATGCATCTATCATCATTGCAAACAATGGGAGTAGAACTACCACATTGTTTAGAACATCACTGAAATGCTCAGCCCACCTAGCCATGACACAATCCTCACCTTCTATAACCTTTCCTTGTTTATCCTTCAATCCCAGTATACCTGTCCATTTTCTACCACACAAAACATTAACTATCTGGTACAGCTCTCTGCTGTTGTGTTGTCTAACTGCTTCGTCTGCTTTGTCAGCCAAGCCAACAAGTCAAAGATTCTTATCAACAGGTAACTGATCCTTCACATCTTTATTAAGCTCTCTGTAATCCTTTCTATTAGGACTAGTAGGATATTGATTAAGGACATTCCTGTGGTTCTTTCTTTCTGAAATAAGCTCAAGTGCCTTATCGCTCAAATAATTCTTCCTCCTCTGCTCCTTTTTCCGTAAAAGAGTACTGTTAGTTTCTGAAAAAGCCTGTTTAAAATTGTCCCATTCTTTCTCAACTTCAGTAGTAAGGAAACCATGACTGTCATAATGACTAAATTACCTATCATGGTAAGCTTTAGCTATAACTGGATCTTTCAGAGCTTCAATATTAAAGGTATATTTTTTAACCCTAGCACAACACTTTTTAAGTTTAAGTTGCAAGACACTTTTAACAAGATAATGGTCAGATCCAATTTCAGCTCTCCTATATGACCTGGTATTCCTAACAGAACTAGGGTTGGGTTGGGTTGTTTTACCTCTGAGCGGCACTTTTTTGCACGCCATGGGCTAAATGGCCAGGTCACATGGACCCCGAAGGCTCAGAGAAAGTTGGGGGAGGGGACCCACTGGAACAGCTGTTGGGAGACAGATGGTAGCCTCCCGTCAAGGCCATCCAGCGTGTTCTTTAACGTGCACAGGGTATGGCTCTCCCGCACATGGGGCCACGACTTAACGTCCCATCCGACGGACAGCGGCCTTTCCAAGCCCATCGATGTCCCGTACTGACCGTGGGCAGGGCGGGGAATTTTTGCGAAGATAAATCTCAACGCTGACCAGCTGGGACTCGAACCTGGGAACTACAGATTACGAGCCTGGTGCGCTACCGACTGAGCCACCCCCGCCCTAACAAAACTAGCCCATTTGCAGTTAATTAATATATAATCAATCATATTCTTATGTAGCTCATCTGGTGAAACCCATGTGTACTGGTGTATGGTGCAACAAGAACAAGGGTAATATCTTCTTTCTTGACAGAATTCAAAATATCCTGAAGTTGTCCATAAAACCTATCCTTCTCTTCCTCATCGGCATCCACAGTGGGGGCATTACAGCAGCTAACATTCAAGTCTTTAAAGCTTGTCTGAAATTTTGCTGTAAGAAACCTTTCATTAATGCACTCATATCCTAGAAGAGCATCACTAGCGTGTCTGCTGAAAAGCAGACCCATGCCTTGGTGATGTTTATTATCGTTCCTCCCCTGAAAAGAGAAATTTAAGATTATTTTTAATAATCTGACCTTTATCTGTCCATCTGGTCTCTTGCAAGCCAAGAATATCTCAATTATAATGGTGGAATTCTTGTGTGAGGACATCGAGAAAAAGCTCTGTGCAGAGTCCTCGCATTCCAACTACCTATGGAAAGAAAATGGTTAGTGGGATGTGTAAAGAAACTATGTTTATTGAGAGAGGGAATATCGACAATATCAAACAGCCCCCTAGTCGCAGACATGAGGCAAAGATCTGTTCCCCCATCACTAAGGGCTGAAGCCATCTACACTGGAAGACTTCCTCCAAAGTAGAATTTGACGATGCCAGTAGAAGCAAAGAATTCAGGTTCCTGCGATGACCTCTGCTCAGGAGTATCCATTAGCTGATAAACATATCCTGTGAATCTATTCACTTGGGGCTGTCAACCCACAAACATAAACAGAAAGACAGCGGAAGATTTTCCCTCCACAGAAGCCCACCAGTGCACCAAAATCAGTATCCATAATCAAGCTCAGAGCCATATATCTGTCCAGTCCAGTGGGTTTATGTGGTCAGCACCAGAACCCTGTTTGGTTGACCACTCCTCAGCAGTGTAGAAAAAATAGAGAAGTAGCCATAGTTTTCCAGATTAGAGGCCACACTAATCTGGCAGCCCTCCCCTTCCGTTCATTTCCTCAAGAGAGTATCTCTTTTGAAAGGTACTAACGGTCTGCACCACGAGAAGGCGAGGTCGGTCATTTGGTGCTAGGCCTGGCCAGTTCTATGCATCATCGTAGGGGATTGGTGCATAGCTCTCCTTCCAGTGCCTACATAACTAACCTAACTACCATTTACAGCACCTTAATATTTCAGTACACAGGAGTCCCTCGACCTGGCCACTAAAAGCGACTAGTTTCAAACCGGCGGCAAAATCTTTGTCCAAAACCAAGGTGTCCCAGTGTGCTCCTCCCTCTCTGTATTGTTGGTGGAAGTGGTTCTATGTCATGTAGAAACACAGTTTTTCATGTACGTCAAATCTGCCCACTACTTTATGCCTGATATATTGACGATATATTAATCATCTGGCAACACTTCAAATAAGAATTAAAGAAATTACTATCTGAAGAATTAAAGAAATTACTATCTCTACTGAAGAATTAAAGAAATTACTATCTGAAGAATTAAAGAAATTACTATCTCTACTGAAGAATTAAAGAAATTATTATCTGAATTTAACGCAATCCTCCCAACCAAACGGACACCTACTGTTCTTATACATCAACTTACACCGTACCTCACTAAACTATATACCTCTGTATACAGAAAACCTACATTCATACCTAACATAATAACTAGCACCTCTGCCCACCCAAACAACTACAAATTATCAACCTTCTACTCACACTTTACCAGATCCTATAAATACTGTAATATCAAGGAGCACTAAACAATGAAATAAAATAGATTTTTCAACTCTCTGAACAGGGCAGATATACCTCATACACCATCATAAAATTAAGTAATAATTGCTTAACACAGCTAGTGTGGTCTAAATTTAATACTTCACAATAATGCTGTTACACGAACTATCTTAGATGTTTGAATGCTCAAGCATAGAGAAGTGCTAAAATTAGGAATGAATTCTGGAAACTTGCCAAGTTGGTCAGCAATTCCATTATTTCAATTCATTAGTTAATGCCCATACTACTAAATTACTCTAAAAGAATCCTTTGCTCACCAAAGGTTAGTCAGATCAAGTAAACAAAGGTATTTACCAGTATCCTTGGGGCTGGTAAAGCTGCAGTGGTTTGTACTTCACAATGACATTTGAAGCAGATGTTGAGTCCATTACTACCAGTCCTTATTTGCTGCACTTTCTTGGTAGACACTTATTTCAGTAGTCACTGATGTTAGTTGTATTCATTAGTCCATTCTTGACGAGTTGCACTTCTTTCGTTTATTGTCGGTATTTATCGATGTTGAAGTGATGTTGTTTCAGTTGTAGAGACATCATTTTGTTGACCATTACTAACTTTTCGATGTGGCAGTTTGGATGTAAAGTTTGTTGTATGCTGCAAAGTTTACTTCTAGCAATATAGAATAACTTTCAACACGAGCTGCTTCAAGTTTTTATCAATCAACTAATCATGGACGGAACAGTTTCATTTGTGCAAAAACTGGTAAATGAATCGTATTTGCACTATCCTCAATACTTAAGCTTCATAATTTTAAAGATAACTTTTAAAACCCTCAATAGGCTTGATTAATTTACTTCATTACCAATAAAAAAGATAAGACCTTAAGACCTGTCAAACTAGTAGAGTGACACATTTCGCTATACATCAGTGTATAGCTTCCTCAGGCTCTCGATGTTGGCCGCCAGTTACTCCGTTATATACCCGTCTCACTGCTCAGATCGTCTGATATCGAATTACGTAATTGTGTGCTCACACATAGTCGTTGTTGCAGCAGGAGATTACATGCCGATGGCAGGGGTAGAATCTCCATGTTGCATAAATTATCCAAGTGTGTGTGGATTAATAGATTTTCTGCATATAGCAGTTGAAACTTTGTTTTTGGTGCAAGTTATGGTTTAAATTCTATTTTATTAATGTGAATATTATTTTGTATGATGGTTTGAGCTAATGCTGTTGATGGATTACCTTTTATTACATCTGTATGATGTTCATGCATTCTGGTTTCGTATTGTCTATAAGTTTTTCCGATATATTTATCTCTGCCATGGATCCTGCAAGTCAGGTCGGAACAGTACAAGCTGGTGGTGCTCAGTGATGGCCTGGGGGTGTCTTCAGTTGGACATCTGTGGGACCTTTGGTACGTGTACCAACAATTTTCAATGGATCCTGATGCAGAACTCATGGCTGACCATTTACACTCATTTATGGCCATCATGCATCCCAATGGAGATGGCATCTATCAGCAAGACAACTGTTCATCTCACAGGTCCAGGTTGGGTACTGCATGGTTGCAGGAGCATTCTGCTGACTTTCAAATAATGAATTGGCCACCTAGATGCCCAGATTTAAATCCCATTGAAAATCTTTGGGATATCGTGGAGCAGTGTTCAGGCCCGTGTCCCATAAGTGATGACCTTGAGAGAATTGTGGACAGCTCTGGAGGATGCATGGATCGCAATACCTGTGGAACATTTACACAAGCTTGTGGAGTCCTTGAGTCGTTGTGTGGCAGCCGTTTCAGGGCCAGAGGGGGTCCAACACGTTACTTGGTTGCTATCCCTAATTCAATGGCACTTCAGTGTATAACTAAATTTAATAAATCATAAACTGACTTCAAAAACTTGATAGCCCTATTAAATGAGCATGATGTAGATACAAGTCCAAGCCAACCAGTAGAATATACCAAAATGACACAAAATGTAAAGAATTTGTGTCAGTTACTGCTGATATAATTAAACAAGAATTAGTTAAGGAAATGAAAGACTCCAGTAGAGTGAGTCTTCTTCTAGATGCTTCTATAGATATTTCAGTTGAGAAAGAACTTATCCTTTATGTAAGATACGTAACAAAAAATCGGAAACTTAAAATGGCATTTGTTTCCATAATTCCTCTCCAAAATTCAACAGCTACAGGATACTTTGATGCACTAGAGAGTGAAATGGGCAAGTTTTTCTTGCCATGGAAGACTGGTGATTGGTTAGTAGGCATTGAAACAGATGGAGCAAGTAACATTCTAGGAAAAAAATAATGGGTTAGTGGTAAAAATAAAGAGAGGTATGGCAGATCTTATATCTACACACTGTATTGCATGTAAGTTGGATCTGGCTGTTTTAAATTCTATTAAAGATGTTCCTTTTGTTTCTGAAATGAATCAGTGGTAAAAAAAAATTGTATACTTGTCACCAGAATTCACCAAAAAGACTGAAAAAACTGGAAGAGTAGCAGCCATTTACAAACAAAAATTCTTAACTTCAAGTATCTGCATTCAGTAAGGGGTGTCTAATAGAGTGGGAGCATGACTGCACTTGTTAATAATTACTCTGCAGTGGTAATGTATTTGGAAAAAATAGTGAATGGAAAAGGGGATGATTCTGCAATATCAAAAGGCTTGTTAAAGAAAATGTAGACATACTTCTTTGTAATAAGAATCAATTTTCTCTTAGATTTTTTAAAGTTATTTAAGGAACTGTCATTAATTTTGCAAAAGGAAAATATGCTACTATGTGAAACAAAATACTATATGGATAATAACTTGAATTCCCTGAAAGAAATGAGAGAAGCTCCACAACATTCTGAGAGGAAATATTTAGCTAACATAAATAGTATAGGTGCAAACAAAGGTATTCAGCTAATGCATACAAAGAGTTATTTGAATATTGAATGAAAAAAAACAACAACAGATGAAGCAGTAAAGTATTTGATAAAAATGATTTAGTAAAAATGAATCAGAAATTGCTAAAGCTGTTTCGATATTTGATACGTTTATGTGGCCTGAAGATCTGGAAGGTTTTGGGAAGGGAGAAATTAAGATTTTGGGGAAACATTTTAGCGAATATTTTGATAACAATGAAAAAACAGTTTCAATAAATTTGAGGAAATAGTGGATGAGTTCAGGGTTGTGGGGAAGCATTTCAAATACAAGACCTTGAAAGATCAGTAATAAGGAGAGATTTCCATTTCTCTCAAAACTGCTTGAAATTGTAGCCATTTTACCAACAAGTACTTCATCGTGTGAGCGAGATTTTAATCAAATGAATCTAAAAAAAAGGAAGTTGAGGTCATCAATGAATTCCACCACTCTGAATGATTCATTAATGATAAATGTGAATTTCCCTTCTCTGCAGGACTTTATTCCAAATAAGTTAGTGAATAAGTGGTATTTTTGCAACCAAGAAAAGACACAATGCAGGACATTAGAGGCCCTCATGTAAATGAACTATAAATGTTAGTAGGTACATTTTAAACACATGTAAAGAAAAGGATATTTCTGAATAATTATGTATATGGTATAGTAAGAATTAAATGGTGAGCTAATCTAATAGCTTGGACACTGAATGATTCCCACTTTAGCATGCTTTTCATCAGAGGCAACATCCTATGACACATAAATAATGCTAATTTTATTGTATTTGAGTATAAATTCACACGAAATTCATCGGATATACAAATAATCAATCAACTAAGGTTGTCTACATTTCTACTTCAACTTTCAACTTTATTTTACAAATAAATATACATTTTTTTTCCTATAAACAACCCACAAGCTAAGCTTTTATAGGTTGTTGCATAAAGATACATAGAAATACACAGATATTTAAATATATTAATGTGCATACATACACACTTTAATAATTTCAAACTATCCAATGTTCAGTTATATAATTAAATGAAAAATAATTTGCAGCTTCAGAATGTAGACAACAAGATTTACTTTAGATATTATACATAAATTCAATATCCAGAAACCCCATAAGAAAAACCTTTAACTTTTTTACTTTAATCTTTAACTCCTTAACTTTAACCTTAACTTTAACATTTAACTCGACTGATACTTAACCGACTTTAACTCGTGACTGATATAGTTAAATTTCATGTGGATACCAATCCAGGTTACTTACAGGTGCAGAATCTGTTGTTGGGTGACCCAGTTCATTTGTCAAATCTTGACCCTGTTCCTGCTTAGAGATGTTAACAAAGTCCAGCAGGCACATTGTATGCATGGCATCTCTGGTGCAGTAGTTGTAATGTGCTCTAACCACTAAGTTATTACCAACTCTGTCATATATCCATTTAATTGTGATTTTTAAAACTCACTGACCTCACTCATGGTGCCATCTATGATCAGGAAAGGGAACTTATCCAATATTGCTCAACATATTCTTTATTTAATTTCTATGAACATTATTACATAAGTTGCTTTTCCTGATCTCTAGATTTTTATTCTGATGTCATGAGCAGGAAGATCAGTCAGATTTAAGTCATAACTAAGTGGATAAATGACAGCTGGTGATAGCTTAATGGTTAGAGCACCTGTCATGTAACTGGGAGGTGTGAGTTCAAATCCCATTCATCTGTGAAACTCATTTTTCCCAAACTTTCATTGCAAAATTTGTCTGAAAAATCATGTGAAACTTTTTTTTTTTGACAAAATAGTTGTCTTTTTCATGCACTCATGCACTGACCACTGTCCACTGATGTTATTATCATATCAAACAATATTTGAGGCAATCAGTTTACTTCAACTCCAAACGTAGTGATGAAAATATATAGTTATTCAAACATACCTCATTTTATGCATCTTAATCTGCAGCACTTTGCAAATACTAATAAATCCACTATTTACACTGTTGAAGTATGTTGATGTCAGTTGGATACAGAAGAAAAATTGTTTTAAGTCAGGGTGGCATGGTAGCTAGGCATAAACTGGATGGAGAGCTGTGTACCAATCTACAGTGATGATGCACAGAACCAGCCTGGTTTAGCATCTAATGTCCGACCCCGCCTTCTCGTGGTGCAGGCCGTTAGTACCTTTCAAAAGAGATATTCTCTTTTGGAACAGAACGGAAGTAGAGGGCTGCCAGTTCAGTATGGCCTACTGATATGGTCACATATGGCCACTTTTCCTTTTTTTTTTTTCAACCCTGCTGAGGAGTGGTCAACTTCATAGGGTCCTGGTGCGGACCATTTATATCTACTAGACTGAACTTGTTTATGGATTTGAGCTTGATTTTGGATCCTGGACTTGCTGCACTTCTTGTGTTTTCACGTTTGCTTCTGGGTTGCCAGCCCTAAGTGAACAGAGGCATGGGATACCTTGTATCAGCTAGTGTATAATCCTGATCAGAGGCCATTGCAGGTACCTGAACCTTACTTAGCTAGTTGGGCATCATCAGTCCTAAACTGGAGTAATGGTCTCAGGCAGGCCATATGGCTCTTGAAAAAGTCCACTTGAAAAGGTGGTGCGTGAGAAGTTCCTACTAGCATTGGTGACTTCAGCCTTTAGCTGAAGAGGAACAGGTCTTTGCCCCATGCCTGTGATCAAGAGGCTGTTTGATATTATTGGCCCTTACCTATTTCAATAAACCTAGTTTCTTTAAAAATTCTACTAACCATTTTCTCTCTGCAGAAATGGGGAATGTGAGGGTATTACATAGAGATTATTCTCTTGATATCCTCATGCAGGAATTCTGAGCACTATAACCTCTAGGTTATAGTGCTCATATATTCTAGGCTTGCAAGAGACCAGATGGACAGGTAAAGGTGAGATATTTAAAAATAACTTTAAATTTCTCTTTACTGGGAGGGAGGGTAAAGGTGAGATATTTAAAAATAACTTTAAATTTCTCTTTACTGGGAGGGAGGATGGAAAGCATCACCAAGGCGTGGGTCTGCTTCTCAGCAGACATGCTAGTGATGCTCTTCTAGGATATGAGTGCATTAATGAAAGGTTTCTTACAGCTGAATTTCACATAAGCATTAAAAACTTGAATGTTATCTGCTGTTATGCCCCCACTGAGGATGCTGATGAGGATGAGAAGGATAGGTTTTACAGACAACTTCAGGATATTTTGAATTCTGTCAAGAAAGGAGATATTACCCTTGTTCTTGGTGACTTCAGTGCCAAAGTTGGTACCGACTCTGACCTTTGGGGAGGAGTAATAGGCCCTTTTGGTATTGGTAGCTGCAATGGCAATGGGCAACGTCTCCTACAGGTAAGTAAACTCAATGGTTTCAGAATAACTAACACTTATTACAAACACCATGACATATAAGTTCACAGGGTGGGGGTGGCTCAGTCGGTAGCATGCCAGTCTCATAATCTCTAGTTCTCAGGTTCGAGTCCCAGCTATGTCAGTGTTGAGACTAATCTCAAAACTCTCTGCCCTGCCCATGGTCAGTAGGGGATGCCGATGGGTTTGGAAAGGCCATCATCTGTCGGATGGGACATTAAGCCATGGCCACGTGTGCGGGAGAGCCATACCCTGTGCACATTAAAGAACACACTGGATGGTTTTGATGGGAGGCTAACATCTGTCTCCCACAGCTGTTCCAGTGGGCCCCTCACCCAACCTTCTCTGAGCCTTCGGGGTCCTTGTGGCCTGGCCATTTTAGCCCATTGTGGGCAGGCTCACAGGTAAAACAACCCAACAACATATGAACACATGGGATTCACCTGATGGGCTGCATAATATGATTGATTATATATTAATTAACAGCAAATGGGCTAGTTCTGTTAGGAATACCAAGTCATATTGGGGAGCTAAATTGGATCTGACCATTATCTTGTTAAAAGTGTCTTGCAACTTAAACTTAAAAAGTGTTGTGCTAGGGTTAAAAAATATACCTTTAATATTAAAGCTCTGAAAGATCCAGTTATAGCTAAAGCTTACCATGATAGGTAACTTAGTCATTATGACAGTCATGGTTTCCTTACTACTGAAGTTGAGGAAGAATGGGACAATTTTAAACAGGCTTTTTTGGAAACTAACAGTACTCTTTTAGGGAAAAAGGAGCAGAGGAGGCAGAATTATTTGAGTGATAAGGCACTTGAGCTTATTTCAGAAAGAAAGAACCACAGGAATGTCCTTAATCAATATCCTACTAGTCCTAATAGAAAGGATTACAGAGAGCTTAATAAATATGTGAAGGATCAGTTAGCTGCTGATAAGAATCTTTGGCTTGATGGGTTGGCTGACAAAGCCGAGGAAGCAGTTAGACAGCACAGCAGCAGAGAGCTGTACGAGATAGTTAATGTTTTGTGTGGTAGAAAATGGACAGGTATAAAGGGATTGAGGGATAAACAAGGTAAGGTTATAGAAGGTGAGGATTCTGTCATGGCTAGATGGGCTGAGCATTTCAGTGATATTCTAAACAATGTGGTTAGTTCTACTCCCATTGTTTGCAACGATGATAGATGCATTACTGGCTTTAATGTTGGCCCTATAACACAATCTGAAGTTATTTTGGCTGTTTCTAAACTTAAACTTCATAAATCCCCAGGGGTAGATGAAATTACTACAAAAATGCTTAGAGCTGGGAATGTTTCGGTTACCACTTGGATGACTGAAATTTTTAATATCTTTTATGAGAAAGGCATGGTTCCTAAGGATTTTCCCAGAGCTATTATTATCCCTATTTTCAAAAAAGGTGATCGCAGTTCTTGTGATAACTATAGGGGTATCAGCCTACTCTCTGTTCCAGTGAAAGCTCTTTGCATGATTGTGCTTAATAGAATTAAGAATCTGGTTGACAGTCAATTGTGTGATGAGCAATGTGGATTCAGAAGTGGTAGGGGATGTGTAGATCAGATATTTTCACTTAGGCAGATACTTGATAAGTGTTTAGAGTTTCAGAAACCTTTGGTTGCTAGCTTTGTTGATTTCAAAAAGGCTTTCAACTCTGTTGATCGTCATAATTTGTGGTTGATTGTGAGATCATATGGTATACCAGACAAGTTAGTTAACATAATGAAAGCTCTCTATAATAACACTGAATCGTATGTGAGAGTTGATAAGGCTTGTAGCAATTGGTTTAGCATTACTTCTGGTGTTCGACAAGGGTGCATTTTGTCTCTTTTTTCTCTTTAGTTTGGTTATTGTTATGTTATGCGAAAATCACTGCAAGGGAAAGATTTTGGCCTTAAATAGTCTGGAGATATGAAAATTTCTGATTTAAATTATGCTGATGATTTAGCCCTTTTGGCAAATGATGTTGATGACATGAACTCTTTCATTCGAGGTGTTGATGAAACTGGTAGTAGAGTAGGTTTGGTTATAAACAGAGAGAAAACTAAAGTGATGATAATTGGTCAGGCAGGCTGTGATTCAGTTAATCTGAATGGTTACAGTCTTGAGCAGGTGTGACAGTTTAATTATCTTGGGAGCTATGTAGCAGATACTGGTGGTGTGCGGCATGAGATTAACAGACGAATAGAGACTGCTGCCAGGACTTTTTAAGAATCTATCAAGAGTGTATAGAAATAGGCATATTCACCTAAAAACTAAGATTAGACTGTATAATAATTTGGTTCTTTCTAAGATTAGTTATGATAGTGAAACTTGGACGCTGTGTAAACTAGATAACAGGAAACTAGGTGCTTTTGATTCTAGATGCCTATGTAGTATCTTGGGCATTAGGTGGTTTAACTTTGTAACTAATGATGAGGTTAGGCAATGGTGTCGGCAACCTCCTTTAAGCAGCATATTGTGCAGAGAGAGACTCCGTTGGTTTGGCCATGTTGCCCGTATGGGTAATTATAGATTGGTGAATAGGGTTATGAGCAGTGTACCTAAAGGCCACAGAAAGAGGGGGAGATCTGGGATGCAGTGGACAGACAATGTCAAACAGGACCTTACTAGAATTGGTGTGCAGTGGCCGAATGCAGCAGATGTAGCTCAGGACAGATATGCTTGGAGAATTAAACTGCACGTTTTGGTTAGACCTTCATAGCCCATGGCTTCTTGAGGATGATGGGATCTGACCCCATGAACAGAAAAACAAATGAAAAACGAAACACCTGACAAGTTATCAGGAGGTAGTGGGCTCAGATTCCACCTGGCTGAAGACAATTTTTCCTCTGTATGTGTGCCATCCCGTGGCCGAGTGGTTAGCGCACTTGGCTGCTGATCTAAGGGACCTGGGTTCGTGTCCCGGGTAAGGCATGGATGTATGTGTCGTTTTTCTACCGAGGTCCTGCCATCCTCTCAGACCTTCTACTATGGCATATAAACTGACAGGCTCCTGTCAGACCTCTGTGGCAAGCAGCTGCTTGAGGGGGTATTTATTTATTTATTTATTTTTATGTAATTGACAGCATCATACTTCAACATTCATACTTCTCATGTAAATACCTCATTTTACACCAGATCGAGTAATGCAAAAGATCTAGTTTATTAGAATTTCCTAGAATATTATTTTTCATTTATTTTTTAATAATATGTTAATTTTTGTTTATTTTTGTAATAGTTATTACTTTGTATTTATTTATCACTTATGTGTTTAATAGTACATTTTTTATTTCCTTTTAAATCTTTAACTCTATAACTAGATATAATTAGACAAAGGACATCAGATGTTGAAATAAAAAAATATGCTGTGGATCTCTTAGAAAAGTATGGTTCCTTTGAATACACTCGTAGTGTTTTGAAGGAATTGGATCAACAGTAAGTATTGATATAAAAGATATTTTTTCTTTGTAAATAAAATTTTTAAGTAATGAAGTTTCTTTGATTTGATTAGGATTTCAAATGCATGCCACTGTCTTGATATTGGGTGCTTGTATCTGGTGATAGAGAGTACCCATTAATTTAACTGTACAAACGGTTGTTCATCTACTTTCACTGGGACCTAAATTCCTGACCTGTGTATTTGTCATGCATTTCTGCCCATTTTAAACCTGTAGAGGAGGACATACAGGTAAATTGTCTTGTTTTGTCTCTCTACAGCTCTTAACTTCTGGCATTCTCTTCTGCTTCTGAAGCAGGGGTTTGTTCAGTCATTAGCACACTAAGACTCATGTTATATGGGGAAAGGAAATGAGGGCCTTACGTACATTCCCACTCCATCTTAAGTTGGCTGTGATTTTTACTAGTTTCGATTTAATAAAGCATAAAATCGTGGGCACTAGAGTCCTGATGATGTTCCACTCAGGTTTTTTAAACACTGAGTTTTACTTACTTTTAACAATAACGTAACTGACATGTATTGAAGTTTAAATATTTTTCACAATTAACATAACACATCAGTCTGTTGGTGTGGCTGAAAACATTGCTCATCACAGCATCATCTCTCTCTAAGAATGGCCTAACTGATAACGACTTTCTCACACTCTACTCAAACTTTTCTTCATAACCTCCTTTCTCTGCCCCCTCAAGACTTACTCGCTTGATAACCTCAAACTTTTCTGTCTCTCTCTTTCTCTAACCTTCTCTATCTGGGTTTTGCTCCTCACAAAAAGGTGTCATCTGCCCCTTCCATTGGTCAGCAACCACCAATCAGAAGGAGCAAAAATTAGTGGGGCTTGAGAGTTCTTTGATGTTGGGCTCTCTTCCACATGCGTCACTTACTTAACCAGGGACTCCGTGATGCCAAGGTTCTGATTGCCTCCCTGGGGATGCATCAGGTGGTAAGAGCACTTTTGCACATTGAGGCAGAGGGAAGAGTTGTCACTCACTTCTCTCAGGAGATGTCATCACCTCTTAGCAGAAGTCTGTCTTTGTAACAGGTTACAGGTGGAGGCCTAACTCCAGCCACTTTTAACGTTGGGCTGATAGCGACTGGCGCCAGCCTCCCAGAATTTGGCAGAAACGGCTTGAGTGTCTTTTGTCTTTGTGCCAACAATGGTGAACAATGAGTCATGAAGCACTTTTGATGTTCTATGTATATACAAAAATCTACACAGAACACTCATAATCTGCAGTACCCAGGTTTAAGTCCCACCTGGGCCAGGTTGAGATTTATCTCTGCTAAACCCGTACTCTGTCCTTGGTGAGAAAAGGAGCACCAGTGGGCTTGAATAGACTGCTGTCCAGCAAATAAGGCATAAAATCATGGCCCCATGTGCAAGACAGCCATATGCTGTGCATGTTAAAGAACATGCTTTATAGACCTGATAGGAGACTATCATCTGTCTCTTAACAGTCGTCCATTGGGTCCCTTCTCCAACCTTCTCTGAGTCCTTGAAGTCCTTGTGACCTAACCATTTAGCCCATTGTGTGCAAAAGAGTGCTTTACAGAGAAAAAAATCTCAACCCTGTAGAGTTTATAAAAATTATAAAGTTGTCAGTATTTTTCCACTTTAATTTCAACGAAATTTATTAAAAAATTTATTACATTGTCTTTTCTATGGTATTTCTTTATTTTTATATTAATAATTCATAATATGTAATGTTCCAATGCTGTCCCGTGGCCGAGTGGTTAGCACACTTGGTTACTGATCTAAGGGACCTGGTTCGAGCCCCGGATAAGGCATGGATGTGTATGTTGTTTTTCTGCTGAGGTCCTTCCATCCTCTCAGACCTTCTACTATGGCATATAAACTGACAGGCTCCTGTCAGACCTCTGTGGCAAGCAGCTGCTTGAAAGGGCTGCTTGACATTATATATATATATAATGTTTCTATTATTACCTAAATTTTCATTTATTTAGTTGATTAATTTCTAGTCTTGGGAACTATGAATATAATGCATATGTTTGGATTTTTTTATGATTGTCAAATTCTAAGGTTGTGGTAGCAGTGTCACAGTACTTTTATATTCCTTTAAAGCAAGATAATTTAAGCAATAAATAGCATTCACAGAGTTACCCTTTTGACTTCAATGGCTATGAAAAAATAAATATTTTTGTGCAAAAAAGTTTTGCCGATATGCGGGATTTGAACCCACGTCTTTCCAGGAACATGCCAGAATATTCTACCTAAGTGGGGAAATGATTTAGTTCAGTGGTAGAATACTCCGGCATGTTTCTGGAGAGAATAGGTTTGAATCCTGCACGTCAGCCAAACTTTTTTCTACAAAATTTTTAAGATAATTTAAATAAAAACTGAAAATTATATAACAAAAAAGATATAAAGAGTTGTAAAAAGGTTAAAAATATTTAAAAGCAAATGAAGTTTAACCCTTCCAGTGTCCAGCTTGAAAAACAAGTTTCCATCCAGGGACCAAGCTATTTTTTGCCTATGCTCAGCCAAAAAAAACTTTAACATTAGAACTTTTTTGCCAAATAACTAATGAAAGGAATTATGGCATGTTGTATACCAAATTAATCACATTTCATTCTGGATTTTCTGAAATTATAATATTTAACAAAAAAGATCATTTGTTTTATTTTAATAGGACTTTTTTAAAGTTATGTAGTAAAAATATGCATCTGGCAACACAAAAATTTATTTAAAAAAAAACTAATTGACAGAAATGATTGCAAAGCACATGAATAGAGACTATATATTTCTGAATAACAAAAAAATTACTTTTTTGGTTTTAAGTAAATATTTTTCTCGTTTTGTAATTTTTTCTCGGTCCAGTATTTTGAGAAAATTACAGGCTTTCCAACTGTGCGGAATCAGATAAACAAGTGAACTTTAGAATTAAAAAAAAATAACCAATCAACGGAAATAGGTCATGTTATACCAAATTAAACAGAATTTAATTACGAATTTTATGAAAATAAATAAACACATTTGCAAGCATATTGATTTTAATAAGCCTTTTTCATTGTGATATGATGAAAAAAAAAGATCACACTACACAATTAAGGCTTCATTTTGGAAAACCTTCTGAATGAAAATAGTTAAATTATATATTTATCGAAAGGAAATTTCCTCCCGAATAATATAATATTCAACCTGAAATATGATTATTTCTTTTAATGATTCTTTTCAGTATTGTATATTTTAAACACTGCCAGTGTTATACAACATGACTTGGCCTTCTCACATTCATGGGATTTTCTGAACTGGTTATGAAATAGAAAAAAACTTCCTTGGCTGTTTTTATTTACTAAACATTATGAATTTTTTCTTTGGGTGTTAGAGTTTGGCGATCTTGGCTAAGTGCAGAAAGGTTTGTGCACCAAGGACCAGCAATTCCCGAAATTGTCCTCCTAAGTGATGGCTGATTTCCGTAGGAAAGAAGTCTATTTTGCTTCCATATCCAAGACCTCCAATTTCAGAAAGCGGTATTTTATTAAAAAAACAAGAAATAATAAAAGAAAAATTACATATAAACTAATGGGATGTTAAATAAAATATCTGCAACAACTTTTAAGCCGGCCTCCGATCTAGAATAACTCGGAAAGATCGATAAATCTGCTGATTGAAGATCGCTAATTAATGGAAGTAAATATACAGAAATGAATTTGCTTTCATATCCAAGACCTTATATATTTTCAGAAAATGATACTATACCAAAATTTGACTGGAAAAGTAATAAATAATAAAATAAAAATTATCATGTAGCCTAATGTGATGTTAAAATATCAACAGCAACAAGTTGTAGGCCGGTCATACGATACAACATAACTATGAAAAAATCAATACTTATCAATCGGCCAAAAGATCGGTAATTTCCAAAAATAAATATACTGAAATGAAAACTAAGATTTAAAAATAAAAAATACTAACTTTACAAAGAGTATCCAATATGCTGCACCAAAACTGTAAAAAACACTTATAGGACACGGAACGGAGATAGCATGTGTCAGCCATCTGCATTATTATTTTTAGGAGATTTTCGAAAATTTAAGGAAATATTTGTTGATAATAGTTCAAATCAAACTTGTGAACTTAAATCTGAAGGTTGCTTCAGCAAATAGGAGTGTTAACAAGCAAATTGGCAATACCGTTTAATGCTTCTAAGAAATGGCAATCAGATGGCTTTATAAAATTATTTATATTGTAGTTTAATAAAATATGCATCAAATTAAAAAAAAACATCATTTTTGAAGCTTGAATTATATATTTTTATAAGTTATATATATAAAAAAATTACAATGGCAATTTTTATTTTTAAAAAATCGATTTGTTTTTTGGTTGTACTAAATTAATATACATATGCCCTGGGCCTCTCAATTCAGATTCTCATAATGTATACAGACAACATAGACACTGAAATTGTTAAAACACTTGGTGGCCTTGATAGGATATTCTCATCTCCTAACATCTGTCCAATGGATAATCTTCACCAACCTTCTCTGAGCCCTGGGGATCTTTATGATCTGGTCACTTAGCACATCATGGGCAAAATAAAGGTGTCACTTAGAGCTGAAACAACTCAACCAGTGATTACTAGAGAAGAGGGGGAAAACTGAGAAACTTGTTCAATATCACAATTCCTGTTTGATATTCCAAAAATAGAGCACCTTCGCTAACCATATTCATCACTTCAGTCTTCTCTCTTTTTAGCACCCAACCTTTGCCTGATATCACTCTGAATAATAACTTTAAAGGAAGAGTTCATGTTAACAACATCATTTGCCAAAAGGACCAAATACCATAATATATGTGAGACATACACAGTTGTATCAGAATAATATGACCACCTACCTAATAATGGCAATAACCACCCTTGGCCCGGACGACAGCTACGAGATTGTGTGGCATGGACACAATGAGGCCCTGGAAGGTTGCAATGGCAAACATGCCCATTCGGACTCCAGCAGAGCATGGAAGTTCCAGAGATGACGTGGTTGTAGATCCGCACGCTGAACCTGTCAATTCAAATGGTCCCACAAGTGCTCTATAGGATTGAGGTGGGGTGATTTCGTCAGCCAAGGAAGAATGGAGACATCACTCTCGAGTTCCTGGAACCAGTGACGCACCACCTTAGCGACATGGCAGGGCGCATTGTCCTGTTGGTAGACACTATCACCACAAGGGTAAATGTCCAACATGAAGGAATGCATGTGGTCAGTGAGAATGGACAGGTAGCCATTGGCATTCAGGGACCCATCCAGTGGTACCAGCGGTTCCAGGTTATACCAGGAAAACATCCCCCAGACATGCACATTGCCACCGCTCGCCTGTATTTGACCAACAAGTGTGTCTAGGTGTTGGTTCTTGTGTGTCTGATGCCATATCCACCACCACCCATCATTTCTGTGGAGTAGAAACCTAGATTCAACAGAGAAGGCAACCTTTTTCCACTCTTCCACTGTCCAATGGACCTTGGTTAACATGGGCGCCTTTACACTTCCTCAACTCCAGAGACCCATGCATAACAGGGTTCGCTCTACTGTTATCAGGGACATGTACCTGGGTGCCCCAGCATTCATTTGAGTGGTCAATTGCTGCACTGTTGTTCATCAATTGCTCTTTACCGGTCCACGGAGGCGACGTTCTCCTCTGGGATTGATGGCCTTTGGGGCTCCACAGTTATGACATCTGGAGGTACTCTGTGTGCCAGCAGTCCATTCTTGGTACACCCTTACTACAGCATCTCGCAAACAGCCCACGAATTCTGCTGTTTCCGAGATGCTTCCACCCTTGGCGTGGTAGCCAATGATCATTCCTTTTTAAACGTCCATCAAATCAATACCTCTGCCCATTGTGCTCATGTTACACACTATGTCTCATCTGTCCTGGCCGGCCATTTATATCTCCATGTGGTCGACTTTGTTATGTGCACTCTGTGATGTGCCTGGGTGGGTACACTTGATGCCGTGGGTGGTCATATTATTCTGATACAACTGTGTGTTCATATCTATAGACAATCTAAGGCTCCAATCTCCTCTTTGCAGTGAATTCCAAATAATCTAATTTACAATTAAACAAAAGGGAAAAGGAGACAAAAAAATGCAGTTATATCGAATTCCATAGTAATACTGCTATGGAATAGTAGTATTACTTGGCCAACTTTCATAAATGACTCGTTACAGAGAACCATTACTGTGTTACCATTTCAGTTATACAATCTGATGATAACTACAAATTATGACCATTAGCCTAATTAAAAACCATTTTTGAAGTCAACTATTAAAAGATAGACTGAGATTAGTCATAAAAAACATTATCAAAAAATTGTATATTTTTATAATTGAAAAATTACAAAAGCAATCTACTTATTGGCTAATACAATACACAGGGTGTTTCCAAAAGATCTAGTCAAACTTTGGGAGAGTGTTCTATAATACATAGTGATGAAAAAAGGTTCCTATGAACATTGGGCCGGAAACACTTCACTGCAGAATTATAGCATATTTTGAGAGTGCAAGTAAGGAAGCTGTGAGGTTAATTAGTTTTTATTCTAGTTATTAATCATCATCCTCAAGCAGCCATGGGCTACGGAGGTCCAACCAGACCATGCAATTTAGTTCTCCAAGCAAGTCTATCCTGAGCTACATCTACTGCATCTGGCCACTGCACACCAATTCTAACAAGGTCCTGTTTGACATTGTCTGCCCACTGCATCCTAGGTCTCCCCCTCTTTCTTAGGCCTTTAGGCACACTGTTCATAACCCTATTCGCCAATCTATAATTATTCATACGGGCAACATGGCCAAACCAACGGAGTCTCTCTCTGCACAGTATGCTGCTTAAAGGAGGTTGCAGACTCCTTTGCCTAACCTCATCATTAGTTACAAAATTGAACCACCTAATGCCCAAGATACTGCATAAGCATCTGGAATCAAAAGCATCTAGTTTCCTGTTATCTTGTTTACAAAGTGTCCAAGTTTCACTACCATAACTAACCCTAGAAAGAACCAAACTATTATACAGTCTAATTTTAGTCTTTAGGTGTATACGCCTATTTCACCACACTCTCCATAGATTCATAAAAGTCCCGGCAGCAATCCCTATTCGTCTGTTAATCTCACGCCGTACATCACCATTATCTGTTACATAGCTCCCAAGATAATTAAACTGTGACACCTGCTCAAGACTGCAACCATTCAGATTAACTGAATCACAGCCTGCCTGACCAATTTTCATCACTTTAGTTTTCTCTCTTTATAACCAAACCTACTCTACTACCAGTATCATCAACAGCTCGAATGAGAGTTCATCTCATCAACATCATTTGCCAAAAGGGCTAAATCATCAGCATAATCCCAATCAGAAATTTTCTTATCTCCAGTCCATTTAAGGCCAAAATATTTCCCTTGAAGTGAATTTTGCATAACATAATCAATAACCAAGCCAAAGAGAAAAAGAGACAAAATGCACCTTTGTCGAACACCAGAAGTAATGCTAAACCAATTGCTACAAGCCTTACCAACTCTCACACACGACTCAAGTGTTATTATAGAGAGCTTTCATTATGTTAACTAACTTGTCAGGTATATAATATATAATAATAAATAGTCCTCAAGCAGCTGCTTGCCACAGAGGTCTGACAGGAGCCTGTCAGTTTATATGCCACAGTAGGAGATCTGAGAGGATGGCAGGACCTCAGCAGAAAAACGACACACACATCCATGCCTGATTCCGGAGCTCGAACCCAGGTCCCTTGTCAGGTATACCATATGAAATCACAATCAACCACAAATTATGATGATTAACAGAGTCAAAAGCCTTTTTGAAATTAACAAAGCTAGCAACCAAAGGTTTCTGAAACTCTAAACATTTCTCAAGAATCTGCCTAAGTGAAAATATCTGATCCACACATCCCCTACCACTTCTGAATCCATATTGCTCATCATGCAATTGACTGTCAACCAGATTCTTAATTCTATTAAGCACAATCATGGAAAGAACTTTACCTGGAACAGAGAGTAGGCTGATACCCCTATAGTTATCACAAGAACTGAGATTACCTTTTTTGAAAATAGGGATAACAATAACTCTGGTAAAATCCTTAGGAACCATGCCTTTATCATAAAAGATATTCAGAATTTCAGTCATCCAAGTGGTAACCGAAACATTCCCAGCTCTAAGCATTTCCATAGTAATTTTATCTACCCCTGGGGATTTGTGAAGTTTAAGTTTAGAAACAGCCAAAATAACTTCAGATTGTGTTATAGAGGCAACATTAAAGCCACCAATGCATCTATCATCATTGCAAACAATGGGAGTAGAACTAACTACATTGTTTAGAACATCACTGAAATGCTCAGCCCACCTAGCCATGACAGAATCCTCCCCTTCTACAACCTTACCTTGTTTATCCTTCAATCCTTGTATACTGTCCGTTTTCTACCACACAAGACATTAACTATCTGGTACAGCTCTCAGCTGTTGTGCTGTCTAACTCCTTCCTCGGCTTTGTCAGCCGAACCATCAAGCTAAAGGTTCTTATCAGCAGCTAACTGATCTTTTACACGTTTATTAAGTTCTCTGTAATGCTTTCTATTACGACTAGTAGGGTATTGATTAAGGACATTCCTGCAGTTATTTCTTTCCGAAATAAGTTCAAGTGCCTTATCACTCAGATAATTCTGTCTCTTCTGCTCCTTTTTTTCTAAAAGAGTACTGTTAGTGTCCAAAAAAGCCTGTTTAAAATGATCCCATTCTTCCTCAACTTCAGTAGTAAGCAAACCATGACAGTCATAATGACTAAGTAACCTATCATGGTAAGCTTTGGCTATAACTGGGTCTTTCAGAGCTTCAGTATTAAAGGGAAATTTTTTAACTTTAGCACAACACTTTTCAAGTTTAAGTTGCAAGACACTTTTAACAAGGTAATGATCAGCTCCAATTTCAGCTCCTCTATATGCCCTGGTATTCCTAACAGAACTAGCCCATTTGCTGTTAATTAATATGTAATCAATCATATTCTTATGCAGCCCATCAGGTGAATCCCATGTGTACTTACGTATGTCACGGTGTTTGTAATAAGTGTTAGTTATTCTGAATCCATTGAGTTTACTTACCTGTAGGAGACGTTGCCCATTGCCATTGCAGCTACCAATACCAAAAGGACCTATTAATCCTGACCAAAGGTCAGAGTCAGTACCAACTTTGGCATTGAAGTCACCTATAACAAGGGTAATATCTCCTTTCTTGACAGAATTCAAAATATCCTGAAGTTGTTCATAAAACCTATCCTTCTCATCCTCATCGGCATCGTCAGTGGGGGCATAACAGCAGATAACATTCAAGTCTTTAATGCTTGTCTGAAATTTTGCTGTAAGAAACCTTTCATTAATGCACTCATATCCTAGAAGAGCATCACTAGCGTGTCTGCTGAGAAGCAGACCCACGCCTTTGTGATGCTTATTGTCGTCCCTCCCTGAAAAGAGAAATTTAAGATTATTTTTAAGAATCTGACCTTTATCTGTCCATCTGGTCTCTTGCAAGCCGAGAATATCTAAATTATAATGGTGGAATTCTTGTGTGAGGACATCAAGAGAAAAAGCTCTGTGCAGAGTCCTCACATTCCAACTACCTATGGAGAGAAAATGGTTAGTGGGATGTTTAAAGAAACTATGTTTATTGACAGAGGGAATGCCGACAATATCAAACAGCCCCCTAATCGCAGACATGGGGCAAAGACCTGTTCCCCCACCACTAAAGGCTGAAGCCATCTACATTAGAAGACTTCCTCCAATGTAGAATTTGACGATGCCAATAGAAGCAAAGAGTTCAGGTGCCTGCGATGACCTGTGCTCAGGATTATCCACCAGCTGGTAAACATATTCTGTGAATCTATTCACTTGGGGCTGTCAACCCACAAACAAACAGAAAAACAGTGGAAGATTTTCTCTCCACAGAAGCCCACCAGTGCACCAAAATCAGTATCCATAATCAAGCTCAGAGCCATATATCTGTCCAGTGGGTTTATGTGGTCAGCACCAGAACCCTGTTTGGTTGACCACTCCTCAGCAGTGTAGAAAAAATAGAGAAGTAGTCATAGTTGTCCAGATTAGTAGGCCACACTAATCTGGCAGCCCTCCCCTTCCGTTCATTTCCTCAAGAGAGTATATCTTTTGAAAGGTACTAACGGTCTGCACCACGAGAAGGCGGGGTCGGACATTAGGTGCTAGGCCTGGCCGGTTCTATGCATCATCACAGTGGATTGGTGCATAGCTCTCCTTCCAGTGACTACCTAGCTACCATTTACAGACCTTCTAGTTATTACAGTACACTAAGTGATACATCACCTGAGTAGCATAAACATTAACATGTCTGTATAAGAATAAATCCAGTGGATACAAATTAGGAGAGTATATAAGCCATGTAGTTGGTCCACCTCCACCAATCCAAGGATCAGGATACTGTCCTAGGCTATATAGCAGTTTATTTATTATGTATATATACTTTTTTCATAGTAGGGATTGTTGTGGAACCCTAATATATAAATAGAAAGATTCTAGGTTATGAAATTCAAAGTTTTATCTGTGACATAATCATTAATAAATTCTTAATAGCAAATATTTGTTTTCTCTTTCAATATGTGCAATTTAATTAAAATTTCTCTCAACAGAGCTAGAGAAGAAATCAGTGTGCTGGGGTGCAACTCGTACTTAATCACTGTTCTGGATGAACTGAAATTGTGGTAGTATTTAACTGGTTACCTGTGGTCAGCAGCACTTAAATTTCATTTCTTTATGTTCTTTTCTTAAAGAGTAGTAATAGTTAGCTAAAACAATTACAAAATGAGTTACAGTAATGTATGATTATTGATACAAAGCATTTCGATTGTTTTTTATAAGTTATATGTAAAAAATCAAAGTTCATATTAATTTGTGTTGTAATTCAACTGTTTAATTATCACTGAAAGAGCTAAATTGCTATAATAGTTTGGTAGAATTTCCTTGTTATTCACAAGGGTGGCTCATCCATAGTCCACCTGAGACACTGTTACACTAAATATAATCACAAGAAATAAATTAATTTCAAATTTAATATATATAATTTGTCATGTTGAAATCAACATAATATAATTTTTATATTTGTTCTCTGGTCATTATTTGTTATGTTACGTAGACAGTCACGGCATTTGCTTTGCTAATCAGGGCTACATTAGCTGCTTTATTTTATTCAACACAAATTTTTCCATTATGGCCACCACATGGAATCACAACATTAGCTCTTAGAACAATGAGAGAATTGTCCATACACTGAAATAGAATAGTGATGAACTGCAGGAAGTGGATCACCATTTTGAAGTGACCCATGACATTGATTGGCTAATTCTGTCAAAGCATTTTTTTTTTCAATTTGCTCATTAAAGAACATTTGTTAAAAGAATTAAAAAAAATATACGAAACAGATACATATAGAACAAACAAGAATAACATAACAAGGAAAGAAAGTTGGAAACAAGGAGGTAAAACTTGTCTAGATTTCAGATATAAATAAAATTCTTAAAACTTTAGTAATAGTGGTAAGTACAAGGCAAACCTAAAATGCTTTCTACTGCATAAAAATACATTTGACAATCAAGCAAAGAACACAAAAACTAAAATGTTATAATTGTATGTAGAATGAAAGATTGCATTGTGAATTTTGTATTTGAAGACAAATACTTTTCTCCATTCTGATATCATAAGGTAAAGAGTTAATTTCATCATCATCATCACCCTCAAGCAGCCATGGGCTACGGAGGTCCAACCAGACCATGCAATTTAGTTCTCCAAGCAAGTCTGTCCTGAGCTACATCTACTGCATCTGGCCACTGCACACCAATTCTAATAAGATCCTGTTTGACATTGTCTGTCCACCGCATCCTAGGTCTCCCCCTCTTTCTTAAGCCTTTAGACACACTGTTTTAACCCTATTTGCCAATCTATCATTATCCATACAAGCAACATAGCTAAACCAACAATCTCTCTCTGCACAATATTCTGCTTATAGGGGTTGCCAACTCCTTTTCCTAACCTCATCATTAGTTACAAAGTTGAACCACCTAATGCCCAAAATACTGCATAAGCATCTAAAATCAAAAGCATCTAGTTTCCTGTTATCATTTTTACAAAGTGTCCAAGTTTCACTACCATAACTAACCCTAGAAAGAATCAAACTATTATACAGTCTAATTTTAGTCTTTAGGTGTATACGCTTATTTCTCCACACTCTCCATAGATTCTTAAAATTCCCGGAAGCAATCCTTATCCGTCTGTTAATCTCATGCCGCACATCACCATTATCTGTTACATAGCTCCCAAGATAATTAAACTGTGACACCTGCTCAAGACTGCAACCATTCAGATTAATTGAATCAGAGTATGAATGACCAATTTTCATCACTTTAGTTTTCTCTCTGTTTATAACCAAACCTACTCTAGTACCAGTTTCATCAACAGTCGAATGAAAGAGTTCATCTCATCAACATCATTTGCCAAAAGGACTAAATCATCAGCATAATCTAAATCAGAAATTTTCGTATCTCCAGCCCATTTAAGGCCAAAATCTTTCCCTTGAAGTGAATTTCGCATAACATAATCAACAACCAAACTAAAGAGAAAAGCAGACAAAATGCACCCTTGTCGAACACCAGATGTAATGCTAAACCAATTGCTACAAGACTTACCAACTCACACACATGACTCAGTGTTATTATAGAGAGCTTTCATTATGTTAACTAACTTGTTTGGTATACGATATGATCTCACAATCAACCACTCAGCGTTGAGATTTATCTCCGCAAAATTCCCCGCCCTGCCACGGTCAGTGGGGACTGATGGGCTTGGAAAGGCCGTTGTCCGTCGGATGGGACGTTAAGCCGTGGCACCCTGTGCACGTTAAAGAACACGCTGGATGGCCTTGACGGGAGGCTACCATCTGTCTCCCAAGAGCTGTTCCAGTGGGTCCCCTCCCCCAACCTTCTCTGAGTTTTCGGGGTCCTTGTGACTTGGCCATTTAGCCCATGGTGTGCAAAAAATTGCCTCTCAGAGGTAAAACAACCCAACCAACACAATCAACCACAAATTATGACGATCAACAGAGTCGAAAGCCTTTTTGAAATCAACAAAGGTAGCAACCAAAGGTTTCTGAAACTCTAAACATTTCTTAAGAATCTGCCTAAGTGAAAATATTTATTCTACACAACCCCTACCACTTCTGAATCCACATTGCTCATCACGCAATTTTCTGTCAACCAGATTCTTAATTCTATTAAGCTCAATCATGCAAAGAACTTTCCCTGGAATAGAGAGTAAGCTGATACCCCTATAGTTATCACAAGAACTGCGATCACTTTTTTTTATAAAATAGGGATAATAATAGCTCTTGTAAACTCCTTAGCAACCATGCCTTTATCATAGAGGATGTTCAAAATTTCAGTCATCCAAGTGGTAACAGAAATATTTCCAGCTCTATGCATTTCTGTAGTAATTTCATCTACATCTGGGGATTAGCTAAATTAGAATTAGCTAAAAAAAATTCAGATCGTGTTAAATAAAAAAAAAATAAATACCCCCTCAAGCAGCTGCTTGCCACAGAGGTCTGACAGGAGCCTGTCAGTTCATATGCCACAGTAGGAGATCTGAGAGGATGGCAGGACCTCAGCAGAAAAACGACACACACATCCATGCCTAATTCCGGGGCTCGAACCCAGGTCCCTTATAGGGCCAATAATAAATCCACCAATGCATCTATCATCATTGCAAACAATGGGAGTAGAACTAAGCACATTGTTTAGAACATCACTGAAATGCTCAGCCCACCTAGCCATGACATAATCCTCACCTTCTACAACCTTACCTTGTTTATCCTTCAATCCTTGTATGCTTGCCCGTTTTCTACCACATAAAACATTAACTATCTGGTACAGCTCTCTGCTGTTGTGCTGTCTAACTGCTTCCTCGGCTTTGTCAGCCAAGCCATCAAGCCAAAGATTCTTATCAGGAGCTAACTGATCTTTTACACGTTTATTAAGTTCTCTGTAATGCTTTCTATTACGACTAGTAGGGTATTGATTAAGGACATTCCTGCAGTTATTTCTTTCCGAAATAAGTTCAAATGCCTTATCATTCAGATAATTCTGTCTCTTCTGCTCCTTTTTTTCTAAAAGAGTACTGTTAGTGTCCAAAAAAGCCTGTTTAAAATGATCCCATTCTTCCTCAACTTCAGTAGTAAGCAAACCATGACTGTCATAATTACTAAGTAACCTATCATGGTAAGCTTTAGCTATAACTGGATCGTTCAGAGCTTCAGTATTAAAAGTAAATTTTTTAACCCTAGCACAACACTTTTTAAGTTTAAGTTGCAAGACACTTTTAACAAGATCCAATTTCAGCTCCCCTATATGCCCTGGTATTCCTAACAGAACTAGCCCATTTGCTGTTAATTAATATGTAATCAATCATATTCTTATGCAGCCCATCAGGTGAAACCCATGTGTACTTATGTTTGTTTGCGGTGTTTGTAATAAGTGTTAGTTATTCTGAATCCATTGAGTTTACTTACCTGTAGGAGAAGTTGCCCATTGCCATTGCAGCTACCAATACCAAAAGGCCTATTAATCCTGACCAAAGGTCAGAGTCAGTACCAACTTTGGCATTGAAGTCACCTATAACAAGGGTAATATCTCCTTTCTTGACAGAATTCAAAATATCCTGAAGTTGTTCATAAAACTTATTCTCTCATCCTCATATGCAGCATCAGTGGGGGTGTGATGGTCCACCCATTCACTTTTACTTTACCTTAACCAGTTTTGCTTGATTTAAGTTATATTTATCAGTTTTCCGAGCTGCAGGAGTTGCACATGCGCAACTCAGACCTTCTCACTGTTAACCTCTAAAGCAGTGTCTCGCAAACTGTGTGCCGCGGCACAGTAGTGTGCCGCGAGAGATTTTCAAATTGACACTAGATATTCCAAAGATTTCATTTTGACTTGACTTGTGTTATCGACGTGCTTTAATATCAACATGCTTTAATAAAAATCTTTCAGATTTTATCAACTGGGATCTTGTAAGTATTTATGAAGCTTTTTCGAAATTTTGGTATTAATTTTTGATTTTTTCAAGCCCTAGAATGGGCAAATATTTAAAACAAACGCCGAGTTATGATTAATTATATTTATTATTATATTTATTTTAAATAAAATTCATTTAACGAAACCTCAATTTTCCTCTTTTTACGTAACCATCAAAAATTCTTTTTTAGGTGTGCCGCGGAAAAAAAATTAGATTCAATGTGCCGCAGAGTAAAAAGGTTTGCGAGACACTGCTCTAAAGCGCCAGTTCAAGGACGCGCCCTCTCTTGCGTCATAGCTGCGCGCTCGTCAGTTTATGTAAATGCAATGCGTGACACGGGCCGGCTTTTGTACAACGCATGATATAACAGTGACATTAGTTCACAGTGTAGTCAGAAATTGTTAGAAGTTAATAGAATGGAGAGTAGAGACCAGAGTTGTTAGTAGTGAGTAGAAGTTAGCTGGTGTAGTGAGATAGTGATGAGTCGAGATGTAGTCGACATTTTCATTTGATGTTGGTGAATTTAATTTTTGGAAATAAATTTTGTTTGTTATAGAAACTTTTGAATCTTTGCTATTTTTTCTCTTGAGCAACGTTAGTTGATAATTTTTTATTGTATTTAAAATTTAGCTTGATAATCATTTTTTTAATTCTTACTCGCTAAGTAACTCCTGCTTGTATATATTCGAACCCTATTTCAACTTATTTGGCAAGCTATTATTGCCTGGCGCCCGATTTAAGCTATCCGGAGTTTGAATAAATTGGATCAAAGGTCGAAAACTTTAAAAGTTTATAATTCTTTGGCCCGAGGGGCATAGCAGCAGATAACATTAAATCTTCAATGCTTGTCTGAAGTTTTGCTCTAAGAAACCTTTTATTATTGCACTTATATCCCAGAAGAGCATCACTTGCATGTCTGCTGACCTACACCTTGGAGACGTTTATTATCTTCCCTCCCTGAAAAGAGAAATTTAAGTTTTTTTTAAGAATCCGATCTTTATCTGTCCATCTGGTCTCTTGCAAGCCAAGAATTTTTAAATTATAACAGTGAAATTCTCTTTACCTGGAGTGAGGACATAAAGGGAATAAACTCTGTGCAGAGTTGCCACATTCCAACTTCCTATGGAGAGAAAATGATTAGTAGGATGTTTATTGAGAGAGGAATTCTGAGAATATCAAACAGCCTCCTTATCGCAGGCATGGGGCAAACACCCGTTCCCCCACCACTGAAGGCTGACGTCATCCACACTGGAAGTCTTCCTCCAATGTAGAATTTGGCAATGCCAGTAGAAGCAAAGAGTTCAGGTGCCTGCAGTGACCTCTGCTCAGGATTATCTTCCAGCTGATAAAACATATTCTGTAAATCTATTCACTTGGGTTTGACAACCCACAAACCAACAGAAAACTCGGAAGATTTTTCTCTCCACAGAAGCTCACTAGTGCAGCAAATTCAGGATCCATAATCAAGCTCAGAGCCTTATTCTAGTCCATTCTGGTAGGTTTATATGGTCAGCACCATGACCCTGTGTGGCTGACCACTCCACAGCAGGGTAGAAAAAAAAAGTAGCCATAGTTGTCCAGATTAGTAAGCTACACTAATATGGCAGCCCTCCCGTTCCATTCAATTTCACAAGAGGATATCTTTTTCGAAAGGTACTAATGACCTTACACCACGAGAAGACAGGGTCGGACATTAGGCGCTAGACCTGGCCGGTTCTGTGCATTGTCACTGGGGATTGGTACACAGCTCTCCTTCCAGTTTATGCGTAGCCATCATTTACAGAACATCTGTGATAAGAATTATGGTAATTCTTAACAAGTTTAGAAAGAACATCGATCCATTTCCTCTTATTATTTGGTAGTGAAATATTTTCACACTTGTCTTTAGAGTCCTATTGAAACATTCAACTATCTGCGCTTTGTTTACATTTCCAGTGGCGAACCATTTCACGCCGCGTTGGCTAAACAGCGCTTGAGTTTCTCTATTAATAAACTCGGTTCCCTTATCTGTTTGGAACTTGGATGGCTTAAGCTGTTGAAATATTTTGGCGAACGCCTTTGTAATCTCGCTAATAGTTTTTTTTTTAACAAGCATAGTCCAAGCGACTTTACTGAAAATGCGAATCACTGTTAAAATATAATTCGTGTTGTTATTATGTAATTTAAATTTTTGCATATCGATTAAATTTCTATGCCACTGGTCGTCCACATCAGAGACCTAAACACGTCTTGTTTTGAATTTAGTGCAGATGGGTTTATGTAAAGTGTGCACATCTTGTCCGAGAAACTTTTTTTTTACCTCTTTTTCCTTTAATCTAGTTTTGCGTATTTGATCGTTTACACCAGAAAATCGCTTCAGCGGATCATAGTAAATGGCTGACAGTATCTTATTTGTTGTGTCCTGGACTGAATCGTTTCTTTGTTTTAATGATCGGTTTGATTATGGCTTTCCAAATTCTTTCACCAAAGGTCGGATTTGGAATTTCGTCTAAGTCGCTCAACAATTCTTGGTCGGCTTCGTGTCTCTCTTCAGTTTGTGTAGATTTGCTGAACATGATGTTCTTTCAGCACGCTTTATCGACGCGAATAATACCCGGATCTCCTCGCATTAACATTTTTTCTGATTTAGTAAACGGTCCACAATACTGGTAACTAGGTTTGTGCATTTCAGATGGGTTAAACTTTTTTTGAATCCAACAGTATATCCCCACCAAATTTACCTTTCTGTTTTACAAATTTATACTTCATTGTTCGATATCACCTCTCATCATTATTCTATTATTCTTTGATTTCACATATTCAACGTTACTTGTTCAAGTTTTCTTTTACCCTTGACAGAGTACATACTTAATTTATATAGGATAATGAGTAATGATGTATCGCACGTGTTTAACGCTTGGACAAAAGGAAAAATTAAAACGTGCGTTTGTGACAAGAATCCCATATTAAGTATTGATCCTCAGAAAAACGGCAGAGATATTTGAAACTGACAGAAAAAATCTAAAACCCCACTCCTATTTCGTTTCAGTAAAACACAACTTGGCGGATTTCTTCCTTTCTTAATATCTGCAGTTGGAGCTGCGGGATATGCTGGTACTAAACTTGCACAAAACGTTCTGGGAAAAGGATTACCGCAAAGCGCAGCTGGCTTATCTAAAAATAAAAGGGAAAAGGTTTGTTCATTCCAGGAAAACAAATAGTCCAGCGATTGACAAAAAAGAGCCATTAAGTAATTTAGATACCGAAAAAATAACGACTAAACGAAAAAGGATTCAGTGGTGTATACTCTATAGATTCTTTGCCACCAAAAATATTCAAGAACGAAAATGGTATAGTAAACTTTGACATTTCCCGTGACTCAGGAACTCGTTGGGTAGCTTATTTCAATGATTCTATGTCGAGTACTTTGATCCATTCGGTTTATCACCACCAGAAGAAATAAAACACTATTTACTTACATCTTCAAAGCCGTTCGTGTATAACTCTTCGCAAATTCAAGCAAAGTACTCTAAAATGCGGTTACTGTTGCATCTATTACATTAAAAGGTGGAATAATATTGTGTTTGAACAAACTCCTAACGATCAGAATGAATTGTTGGTAACTAGCATATGAGTACTATATAGTACTACACCACATTAATAAAGATGGTACTCATAACTATCAATTCCTCTACCATTAAGGCATATAACCCCGAAGATTTGGAAATTAATTATGAAACGCCGATAACACTCGATAGTGAATACCAGTTAGCACTGATCGGTAGCAAATGTGGTATTCCTGGTACAACATCAGTGATAAAACAATAACACTCTGAAATGCTTCAATGGGATAACTTTCCCGAATGGAATGTACGTTATAGACGGATTTAATGATGTTTTGAAAAATACCTTTGGGGATCCCAGCTCTATAATACTAGAAAGCTACTTTCTCACATTAAGATGTTTTCGTTTGCAAGAGGATATAAAACAGATTTTTCAGAAGGAAAGTTGCGAGAAGTACTAAGAAAGTACTCGAAAATTATCGATGCAGCAAAAAACGAAGGAAAGTTCCCACCCAAAATAACGACCCACACAACCACAATATCCATGGAATATTCATAAGATATCCATTAGCTATCTCTGATAGCTTTTGGCTATATTTAGGATATTGTGGTTTTGTGCGGAGAGGGGTGGATCGCATTCTGATTCACTGTTCTATTGTCGAATCTTCCTATCTCAATAACCAGATCAGCGACATATACAATTTCGTGCCTCAAACACAGCACGGCAGTTTAATTGCACACATCCATTCTTCCCCATATATTTACCGCTGAATAAAACTGATTTACAATGCTAGAATGAAAGGAACCGATCAGAACAATAAAGTAATTGACTTGAACAAGCAAAACGTGACATATGTTACATATCGGAGCCAAATAAAGATACTTGGAAAGCGAATTAAAATATACTATTCCATCGCCTATCATTCGAAAAAACGAGAAAATATCCCCTGAAAGAAATATTCTTAATCTGTTAATATACGGAAATTGCCTAAAAATTAAGTATATGATGGACGTTGAAGCTAGTTAATGGAATTTGATCAAAGATTCGATGGACGATAATTCCACGACAAAATAAGAGTACTTGGAATATCGGGAAATCAATGTTCATAATCCAATATTAATAAAATCGAAATATTTACCAAAGATATGGACGTTTTTCTACACGCACACAACAGTTATATATACATCAGAGGCAAAATACTGAAATCGGATGGGAATGATGTAGTTACGGTGGTCAAAAACGAGAACATTTTGAAGAGAGCTCAATATTTTGTTGAAAACAGAAAATTGGAAGATGTTGAATTGCAAGGAGTGACGACCACAATTCACAACTTAATTGATTTTACACGGTGCTGCCACAAGTATAATGTGGATCAAAGATATGGCAGTCAGTTCAAAAATGAATAAATATTTGTACGACGGAGATGATGATAAAATGGACACAAATAATAAGAAAATTGATTTTCTACAAATGGATTTTGTATAGTCAAAATGTAAGCATATTCTTACCACTGAATAGGGTGTTTGGATTCTGCCGAGACGTGGATAAAGTGTTTCGCGGAGTGAAACATAAAACTGGAAAATAAAATGACAATGACATTATTCAGAGAATTGGAGCTATGTTGTATAAATTTAAAATATCTTGCGTATCTTGGTTTATTCCAAAAGTGGAACCATCACTATAAATACTTGCAAAACTAGAATCTCAGTTAGCAAGCGGTAATCCACGTGAAATCATTTGGGAATCGTGCAAACTGTACAAATCGGATACTCGAATTGACTCTCGTGTCAGTTGGCTGGTTACTACTAGAAATCTTGTATAGTTAGAGGCTGGCCTTCTTCTTCTTATACATCCTTCTTTCTAAGCTGGACCTATTTGTAAAGGGGGCCTCGGCCCCCTTATCATCAGGTCCATATTCTTCATTTAGGTCTGGAGATGAATTTCTGGGTTTTGAGGATGAACATTAAAAGGTACCTAACTACAATGTTCCCTAGTTAAATTTTTATGTATACATAAATAACTATAAAATTAGTACAGTAAATCTTTATGGAAATTCATGAAACAATGTGGAAATTTTTTTCCCCCTTAAAAATGTGTCTAAAAAAGGGGTGCGTCCTATACGCCGGCAAATACGGTATATTTTTTGATTTACAGGCACTAACAAAATATTAATGATTTAAACAATATTTGATAATATCAACGTTACCTGTAGACGTTTAAACGTCTATAAATTAATAAATGTTTCTCTGGAAAAAATTTCCCCGACATATGGGATTCGAACCTGCATCTCTCCAGAAACATGCCAGAGTATTCTAACCTATTGAACTAATGCCTCTGTCTTTTTCCCACTAATAATGACTATCATTCTTCCCGTGAATCGTTATGACACCATCTATGATCTCTGGTGGCAACTGTTTCTTTTTTAGTGGTCTGAGTAAGATGGAAATAAATAATGAAGTCACATCACGCTATTTAGCGTTTTTAATGATTTAAACACTTTAATAATTTCAGCATTACTTATTGACGTTTAAACGTCTATAAATCAATAAATGTTTTGTGTGAAAAAAGCCAGCATTAGTTCAACAGATTAGAATACTCTGGCATGTTTCTGGAGAGATGCGGGTTCGATTCCCGTATGTCGGCGAATTTATTTTCCAGAAAAATATTAATATTTACATTTTTCGGATCCCCATCAGTTACAATTTCCAGTGTTAGAGAGTGCTAAAGACGGTAAATTAAAACTCGAAAGGCGACTTCTAGCAGTGGAAAAAAGGTGGAAAATACCAAATCTTTAAATACAAATGGCAAACGATCTATTTTTTGCTAGAAACATAATTTTTTGGTCATAGAGTGTAATGATCAAGTAGTTTACACTAATAGTAATGATTTGTCCCATTGGTAAAATGCAACTTTTTTGCTTTAAGAGATAAATGAAAAACTTTTTTTGCACATTGCAGGTACTAATAAAATATTAGTTTATTTTCTCAATTATACAGTAGTTCTAATTTCCACTGACAGAGGGTACTGAAAGTGTAAAATAACTAGAAGAATGCATATCGCCTCTGGTGCATATGGAAATCTAATTTTCAAAGAGAATGAAGTTCTTCCTTTGCCTACTTCTTCACCCTTTAAAAGTTTTAATTATGGATGTTCGTGTTGTTTTTCTGCTGAGGTTCTGCCATCCTCATGGACCTTCTACTATGGCGTATAAACTAACAGTCTCCTGTCAGACCTATGTACAAGCAGCTGCTTGAGGGGTTATTTTTTAATGTATGATGGGGGAAATGAACATAGTAGTATTTTATTAGTAATTATAAAACATAAAGAGTATTTGTCTTTTAGTTCTTAAACTTAAAAAGTTGCTTTTCTATTGCTCCTCTAAAAATAATGGGCAAATAATTGATGTCAGTGGAATTTCTACCATAACAGAACTCTACACGTCGAAATTTCTACCATAAACACTATCTCTGATGATATAAATTAAAACTACCTTTGAAAATGCGAATTACATTTCATTAGTAACCAACTAAAAAAGAGATTTCCAATTATCTCTTAAAATAAAACCGTTCCGTTTGTTACCTACCTTGGGCTTAGGGTCAACTCACTGTTGTCAATGAAATTTTCAAGACTGCTACTTTCCACGACCAAAATTTCAAATTTCTAGCATAACTACATCGTTCGCAATATTCATTTTAAATTTTTGTGATTTTTCTCAATTTTTTCCGCCGTTAGAGAGCGCAATTATAGCTTTTGGGAAATTCGCAAAATGCAGATTGTAATATTTCATCGATACTTGTCCAACCCAAAACGAATTTTTAAATTATCTCTAAAAACATACAATTTTCTGTTAAAACAAAAAAAAAAAGTTTTATTCACCTCCCCCCTGGGTCTAAAGGGTTAAATGATTGTTGCCAATGGTAACTTCGTAACCTTCACATTTCAATACCAAAATTTTAAACTTCTAACAAAACCATCGTTTTGAATATTCGTTCGATATTTTGTAATTTTCAACTTTTTCCACCGTTAGAGGCCGCAGTTATATTTGTTGGGTTGGGTTGTTTTACCTCTGAGCGGCACTTTTTTGCACACCATGGGCTAAATGGCCAGGTCACATGGACCCCGAAGGCTCAGAGAAGGTTGGGGGAGGGGACCCACTGGAACAGCTGTTAGGAGACAGATGGTAGCCTCCCGTCAAGGCCATCCAGCGTGTTCTTTAACGTGCACAGGGTATGGCTCTCCCACACACGGGGCCACGGCTTAACGTCCCATCCGACGGACGGCGGCCTTTCCAAGCCCATCGGTGTCCCCTACTGACCGTGGGCAGGGCGGGGAATTTTGCGGAGATAAATCTCAACGCTGATCCAGCTGGGACTCGAACCTGGGAACTACAGATTACGAGCCTGGCGCGCTACCGACTGAGCCACCCCCGCCCCCCGCAGTTATATCTTTTGGGAGAATCGAAAAGTGTAAATCGTAATATATCATTAATTCCTATCTATCAGAAAAAGAATTTTTTATCTGTATAAACAAAAAAGTTCGATATCTGCAGACAGACAGACAACAAAGTGGAATTATATCTGTTTAAAAAAAAAAAGCCCTGAAATTTACTTTTCCTTTTTTAGCTGTTTTCTGAAGTGCTTCCAGTCATGAACACTGAAATCTGTATCAGATATTACCCTACCCTTTTCCGGAATCCATAAATACCGTACAATACCATTCAGTTATGCACGCACGCTAAACAATCCGAGCGACGACAAACCATGGCGTCAAATTTTCAGATGGCCAACCTCTAACTATACAGGACCTCTAGTTACTACAACTGAAAATAAATCCATACATCTTTATGTCGTCTTACAAACATCTAACCGATAAAATTGTCAAACGAAAAACAATATGGTGTTTGATCACATGTTACTAGAACGGATTCAGATCAGAGTGAATTTTAAATAGTTTCCCGAAGAAGAATTCGAGTGCAACATTGAACTCAACAGTTTAGATTATGCACGAATTTACAACAGCTTAATAGTGGAAAAAAATATTGATATTAACTCGGGTACACAAGTCAGTTACCAAGATTTTATGAAACTATCCTATATTTCACTTCCATGTCAGTTGGGTATGAAAGACCCATGATATGTCTCTCAACATTGAACACCTGTAGTTGTTACGGGCGGGGGTGGCTCAGTTGGTAGCGCGTCAGGCTCGTGATCTGTAGTTCCCAGGTTCGAGTCCCAGATGGGTCATCATTGAGATTTATCTGTGCAAAACTCCCTGCCCTGCCCATGGTCAGTAGGGGACACCGATGAGCTTGGAAAGGCCGCCATCCGTCGGATGTGATGCTAAGCTCTGGCACTGTGTGCAGAAGAGAGCCATACCCTGTCACGTTAAAGAACACACTGGATGGCCTCGATGGGAGGCTATCATGTGTCTCACAACAGCTGTTCCAGTGGGTCCCCTCCCCCAACCTTCTCTGAGCATTCGGGGTCCATGTGACCTGTCCATTTAGCCCATGGTGTGCAAAAAAGTGCCGCTCAGAGGTAATGCAACTCAACCCATGTCAGCAAATACGAATCGCGCCTATATGAATTATCAGCAACTGTTGACATCGATATATGATTCAAATTAAATAGGGCGCCAAACGAATTATATTAGGTATGTTGGTAATTGTCTCAGAACGAAGAGCAACTTTGCAACCATTAGAGGGAAAACTGCTAGTCGTTGGCTCGTCTAAAAGGTCTGAAGCCAAAGTTCAGAATAACAGATGTTTACCAACACTTTTCCGGTCGATATTCAGATATGTAGGAAAAATTAAACTGATTGCTTTGATTTCTCGAACCTTTGCCACATATCACATAATATTTGGTGCCTCAAATAATTCTGCTTTTGTAAATTTTAGCTATGAAGCATTAAATGAACGTTGTAAGAAAACATAATAAAAACGCTGTAAGAAATATAAAAAACTCGGTTCGTGACTTCACGGAGACTCGAAGACAGGATATCTTGTTTCAGCATTTCCTATACAGATAGCAATAGACAAAAGGTCTTGGTATTGACTTAGCAAGTCTTTTGAAATTCCGAAATTTCAATTGATAAAGTTTTAAATCCTTTTTCCTATAAATACGATGGTTATTCTAGCATAATAAAGTGTGAACTATAGAATGAGCTTAAAGTAAAATGCGTTAACGCGGCAAATTTGCTCCTAAATCTAACATTGCATCATAGAAAAACTGCGTGAATTTTTGGTCTATTTAAGAAATGTGAATATTGCGACTCCAGCTTTGATAGAAATGATAATTATAGCAGACATCTGAAAGATGATCATACAAAAATAGATAATGCTTTTAGAAAAACTTTTCATAATTATATGCAAAATAGATAACATAGACGTGCGGCAAGATATAAAAATGTTGCTGGTGAAAAATAATTGGAAATGTATTATTGGTATAAAAACTTGGTCAACCTCTAAAAATTACAATCGTATTGCACGTAAAATTGGCATATTGTAAAATTGGCATATTGTATAAGCAGTGGTGGCTTAGGGGATCTGAAGACCCCAGGCATGAAATTGTGGAAAGGCCATAGGAACAGAAGATTTCATTGGTTCCCAACTGTCTAGGAGTGAGTTGGTATGTTTTTGGGAAGTGGTACTCGCTAATTACTAATGCTAAATCAACATTGGTGGTCTATATCGCGGGAGGACTGTGTGTTGGTTTACCCAGGTTTGCCGTTTTTGATAATTCATATTTCCACTGATGTGGGAAGTCACCTCATCTGTCCTTAGTGTATTTTGTAGGCACATCTATGTAAGAACCACTCACAATAATCACGTGGAAGTCTGTCTGATGGTGATAACAGCTGCACCCACTAGACAGTTCATACTGTTGCCCCCCATCATATGTTGGCACTCTACATCAGAGGCTAGAATCAGATGTAATTCGCTTAAGGCATCCATGTTCCCATATTCAACGATTGACTTGAAGGATTGTCTGGTGATGAGGTGAACCGAGAATATAGCTTTTTTTGGGTGGGGGGGGGATCTGAGAATAAGACGAGTAGGGTTATTTTTTATATCTATTTTTAGTGTTGAACATATGTCACAAAAATTATACATAGACAACGATTTTGGATTTGAAAGGTATAAATGGAGTTTTCGAGGGTGAAGGGATCGTAACAACCCTCCCACCCTAGGGTCCGTCCCTGAGTTGGGTTGTTTTGCTTCTAAACTGTGGTCAAGTGTGGAATGCAGCTCCTCTGCGACATATCAGAATAATCCAATCAATGACAATTAATACAAATTTCGCAAATTCCTAAAAAAGACACTTCCTTTTGGCAGTTAACCAAGCTAAATAACCCAATCACTAGCCCTTATTAACGATTTTTCTGAGATAAGCTTAATGAATAAATGTTCTCTGCGTTACAACCCTTTTGAAAACAGTCAGCTGTTCTAAACAAGTTACAGAATTGTGTTTCATTACAATATTTTAAAATTCGAGTTGTTTTAGTATAATAGCAGATGAATGGTTATTTAAATAATGATTTATATTTTACTGCATTCTTACCTCTGTTGCAATTACCGATAAAATATTATGGCAACTAGCATATTTGAATGGTTTTTCGTAAATAGAATTTATTTCCTGAGAGATTGGAAACTATATCTGACTGTAACTTTAGGTTATGGTTTCGATTTGCAACATCTGAGAGAGATTTCTGCTTTCTCAGCCGATGAAAGTTGTTTTAAAAATTTTCCTTAATTGTGTCATCTATATTTGAAGTTTCTGTATTGTACATATCTTAATGCAAATTTTTAACGGTATTTTTACATATTTATCCTAAGTTTCTGTTTTTCTTAATTGCTTTCGGTCAGAAGTGTGTAATTAACCGCATTAGAGGAGTGTAACAATAAATAAATAAATAAATAAATACCCCCTCAAGCAGTAAAGAAATTAATTGCTTATGCTAAGCTTATACACTGAATTTGCAAGTATTATATGCACCATGCAAAGCAGAAGTATGCGTGCAATCACGTGAGACGCTGAAACTGGCAATGCCTATAAATAGAGCAGATCTTTACGCATCATGGAGGTCAGAAGGAAGAGGAGACGTATGCAATTCAGGTTGATGCTAGATCGACTGTGTGGCAGCCATGTTCTTCTATTCAAACAGCTCTAATTGTAGAAACAGAAAAATTTCTGCTCTATAAAAACTTGACGATTTGATAATTTCATATTATGGCTGTCTGTTCAGCATTCAATTGTACGAATCGCCTTTGAAAGCAGATACCATAAATTATATTTCACTATTAAATTTATCAAATTAATGCAGTAATGTCAATTAAGCAGTGGTGTCAAGAACGAGTTCATTGGCGGGAAGAATGGCAGTGTGTCGTCTTCAGTGATGAAAGCCGATTCTGCTTAGGAGCATCTGATGGTCGTTTACGCGTCTGAAGGTGCAAAATGAGCGGCTTCTTCCATCGTGTATCTGCCAGCAACACACAGGGCCCACACTAGGCATCATGGTATGGGAAGCGATTAGCTATCACTTTCGTACATGTCTGGTGTTTGTATTGGGTAGGGTACACTGAATAGCAATATATATGTCAGTGACATTGTACAGCAGGTCTTCCTGCCATATTCGAGTGTAATACCAAATGCAATATTCCAGCAGTATAACGCCCGTCCACACTCCACCCTGGCAACTCAACATGTTCTTCAGGCAGTGTGCCAACTCCCTTGGACAGCACGCTCTCTGGACTTGTCTCCAATCGAGTATGTCTGGGACTGGATCAGACAAAGTCTCTTCAATGGACAGCGGCAGGCAACGACCATGGCTTAATTATGCAACCAAATTGAAAGTGCATGGAATGGTATCCCCCAGCATGATATTGTAAAATTAAGAGGAGTTAGCATAATCTAGACAACTTGGCAAAATCTAGGGTACTTGTCAAAATCGAGGAAATTTGTAAATCTAGTGCAGTTGGGAAGATCGAGACGGCAAAATCTAGAACAATTGGCAAAATTCGAAGCCACTTAGTAAAATACAGGTCAGTTGGAAAAATCGGGACAACTTGGCAAAATCTTGGGAAGTTGGCAAAATTCGGAGTGACTTGGCAAAAATCTTTGGGAGTTGGCAAAATTCGGAGTGACTTGGCAAAATCTTGGGGGAGTTGGCAATATCGTGGGGAGTTGACAAAATTCAGGTGAGATGTAAAAATTTTTTTTTCTGTAAAATTATGGCGAGTTGACAAAATCTAGGGGAGTTGGCAAAATTATGAGTGACATGGAAAAATCAGGTGAGATGTAGATATTGGAATCTTTTTTCTGTAAAATTATGTCGTGTTCGCAAAATCAAGGCAACTTTGCAAAATCTAGGAGAGTTGGCAAATCTTGGGGAGTTGGAAAAATTCAGAGTCACTTTGAAAAAATCAGGTGAGATGTAAAAATTTCGATTTTTTTTCTGTAAAATTGTGGCTAGTTGGGAAAATCTAAAGCAGTTGGCAAAATTCCCCCCTACCAAAAACATGTCAACTAGTGTTGAAACCCGGTTTTTAAATTTTCCCCAAAAATCGAAAATGGAAAACAAAAAATTTATTTTTATTTGACTACAGTAATGTTGAATGACTTATAAATGTTTTTTACAGAAAGAGAGAGAGAAGGAGAAAGAAAAAAAATGAAAAATGAACACATTTCAAGGTAATTCAAATAATGAACAAACGCATACATGAAATTTTTTCCGTTCAAACTTTATATATTTTATATACACAGGGTGTCTCAAAAATATACGTATAAACTTTTAGGGGAGGTAGATAACATCTAAAGGAATGGGAATTGCATAGGAACCCATAACCGGAAATGTCACAGTAAGTCAATATGCGGTTGCTGTTCATCAGTGCGGTGCTTTCATCAGTGCGCTAGAGGGGAAATTTTGGATTTTCTCATTTGAGAGGTAGTCGGCTTATGAAGAGCGTGCAAAGGTATTTGAACAGGAAGCTGGCAGACATCCACTTAGACTGTACCGGGCCACCATTCATTTGCACATGCGCATCAAAATTTGTGCGATTATGGGTCATTAAGAGGTAGCAGAAGTGAGGGCAGGCCACGATCGACACGTACTTCGCTATGGAAGAAAGTGTGTTGGATGCCGTGGAGACTAATCCTAGTACCAGCACATGTGCCGTTTCCTCTGCCTTAGGAATGTATCGTTGCAGTGTACAGTGTGTTTTGCACGGCGAGTCCTTACACCCCTGTCATCTCCAGAGGGTTCAGTTACTTCTCCCTGCAGATCATCCTGCAAGTGTGCGTTTTACGCAGTGGTATCTCTAAGAAAGTGCCCAAGATTTGAATTTCCCAGCTTATGTTTTGCTTACTGATGAGGCCATTTCACTCAGGATGGTGTATTCAATCAGCACAATGTGTATTTATGGGCTCACGAGAACCCCCACGGTGTATGCACCCATGCGGCACAACATCTTTTTGCAGTAAATGTGTGGGCAGGTTTGGTCGGCGACTGCTTAGTTGGGCCATACCTTTTACCATCCTGCATGACCTCTGCGAAGTATCTGATCTTTCAGCAACAGGTTCTACCAGGATTACTTGCCCATGTTCCAGCAAATGTGAGATGCAACATGTTGTTCCAACATGATGGGGCACCTCCCCATTATGGAAGGTGTGTTCATGCACATTTGAACATGTCTTTTGGGCAATGATGGATTGGGCGTGCTGGACCACTTGCCTGGCCCCCACGCTCACCTGATTTAAAGAGCATTGATTTCTTTCTGTGGGGGGGGGGGGGGGGGGGGGCTCAAAGCTACCATGTATGAATCGCCTGTGGAGTCTGACATGGATCTCGTGGCAAGACTCGTCTGTGCTGCTGCTACTATCAAAGAAACTCCAGGTGTGTTCGACTGTGTCTGGCAATCAATGCTTCGTCGGTGTCACGCAAGCATCATGTCTCATGGAGGAGACTTCGAGCATCTGCTGTAACATTATGAAATGTATTATCTAGTACGCCATTTGTAATAATTCTGTCCAATAAATGCTTCCCCATTAATCACTGTCTTGTGTCCTTTCAGATCTTGTACCTCTGCTACCACTTTCCCATGACGTTTCTGGTTATGGGTTCCTACGCAATTCTCATTCCTTTAGATGCTATCTACCTCCCCTAAAAGATTGTACCTATATTTTTGAGACACCCTGTATAGAGAGAGAGTGAGAAAATGAACTCCAAAGTGAACAAGTCATCATTTTCTGAAATATATTGCAATGGTAATAATTTATATTTTAAATCATCATCATTATCCTGAAGCAGTCATGGGCTATGGAGGTCCAACCAGACAGTGTAATTTAGTTCTCCAAGCAAGTCTGTCTTGAGCTACATCTGCTGCATCTGGCCCCTGCACACCAATTATAACAAGGCCCTGTTTGACACTGTCTGTCCACTGCATCCTAGGTCTCCCCCTCTTTCTGAGGCCTTTAGGCACACTGCTCATAACCCTATTCGCCAATCTATAATTATCCATACGGGCAACATGGCCAAACCAGCAGAGTCTCTCTCTGCACAATATGCTGCTTAAAAGTGGTTGCCGACTTCTTTGCCTAACCTCATAATTAGTACAAAGTTATCTTCATCATCATCTTCAATATGCCCAAGATACTGCATAAGTATCTGGAATCAAAAGCGTCTAGTTGCATGTTATCTTGTTTACACAGTGTCCAAGTTTCACTACCATAACTAACCCTAGAAAGAACCAAACTATTATACAATCTAATTTTAGTCTTTAGCTGCATATGCCTATTTCTCCACAATCTCCAAAGATTCTTAAAAGTAATCCCTATTTGTCTGTTAATCTCATGCCACACGTCACCAGTATCTGTTACATAGCTCTCTAGGTAATTAAACTGTAACACCTGCTCAAGACTGCAACCATTCAGATTAACTGCCTGATCAATTTTCATCACTTTATTTTTCTCTCTGTTTATAACCAATCCTACTCTACTACAAGTCTCATAAACACACGAATGAAAGAGTTCATCTGATGAACATCATTGCCAAAAGGGCTAAATAATCAGAATAATCTAAATAAGATATTTCTGATCTCCAGACCATTTAAAGCCAAATTCTTTCCATTTCAGTGAATTTTGCGTAACATAATCAATAACCAAACGAAAGAGAAAAGGAGACAAAATGCACCCTTGTCGAACACCAGAAGTAATACTAAACCAATTACTACAAGCCTTACCAACTCTCACGCAATTATCAAATTCTTGATTGACTCAATGTTATTATAGAGAGCTTTCATTATGTTAACTAACTTGTCTGGTATACCATATGATCTCACAATCAACCACAAATTATGACGATCAATAGAGTCGAAAGCCTTTTTGAAATCAACAAAGCTAGCAACAAAAGGTTTCTGAAACTCTAAACATTTCTCAAGAATCTGCCTAAGTGAAAATATCTGATCTACACATCCCCTACCACTTGTGAATCCACATTGCTCATCACGCAATTGACTGTCAACCAGATCAATTATGCTAAATAAATCACACAAATTAAAGGTTTATTCACTTTATACTTACCAAATTAAAATGGATGTACAAATGGGATTTGTGAGGATGCCACCCCAATTAAACAATTTATTATTATGTAAGCAAATTCTTAATATTTAAATTTCTGGAGGAAACTAACGAAACATTTTAGCTGCTTATAGAGTATCATGTTTTTTCATGCCCATAATGTTTTGCGATATAAATTTTTTTTATGCAGAACTACTTTTTTCCTATCTAGGACTACTTATGGTGGAGTAATTTGGCATAAAACGGTACTATACCAATATCTTTGAACTGGGCATGTACGAAGTTATGATGCGACTCTAGTCCCCCTGTCAGTAGGGGACAATTATTTGGACTACCTTTAAAGGCTATCCTGAGCAGAGGTCATCGCAGGCACCTGAACTCTTTGTTTCTATTGGCATCGTCAAATTCTGCATTGGAGGAAGTCTTCTAATGTATATAGCTTCAGCGTTTAGTGGTGGGGGAACGGGTCTTTGCCCCATGTCTGCGATTAGGGGGCTCTTTGATATTGTCGGCATTCCCTCTCTCAATAAACATAGTTTCTTTAAACATCCCACTAACCATTTTCTCGCCATAGGTAGTTGGAATGTGAGGACTCTGCACAGAGCTTTTTCTCTTGATGTCCTCACACAAGAATTCCACCATTATAATTTAGATATTCTCGGCTTGCAAGAGGGACAGATAAAGGTCAGATTCTTAAAAATAATCTTAAATTTCTCTTTTCAGGGAGGGATGACAATAAGCATCACCAAGGCGTGGGTCTGCTTCTCAGCAGACATGCTAGTGATGCGCTTCTAGGATATGAGTGCATTAATGAAAGGTTTCTTACAGCAAAATTTCAGACAAGTGTTAAAGACTCGAATGTTATCTGCTGTTAATGCCCCCACTGAGTATGAGGATGAGAAGGATAGATTTTACAGATAACTGCAGGATATTTTGAATTCTGTCAAGAAAAGTGATATTACCCTTGTTCTTGGTGACTTCAATGCCAAAGTTGGTACTGACTCTGACCTTTGGGGAGGGGTGACAGGTCCTTTTGGTATTGGTAGCTGCAATGACAATGGGCAACGTCTCCTACAGGTAAGTAAACTCAATGGATTCAGAATAACTAACACTTATTACAAACACCGCAACATACATAAGTACACATGGGTTTCACCTGATGGGCTGCATAAGAATATGATTGATTATATATTAATTAACAGCAAATGGACTAGTTCTGTTAGGAATACTAGTTCTGTAGGGCATATAGGGGAGCTGAAATTGGATCTGACCATTACCTTGTTAAAAGTGTCTTGCAACTTAAACTTGAAGAGTGTTATGGTAGGGTTAAAAAATTTACTTTTAATACTGAAGCTCTGAAAGATCCAGTTATAGCCAAAGCTTACCATGATAGGTTACTTAGTCATTATGACAGTCATGGTATGCTTACTACTGAAGTTGAGGAAGAATGGGATCATTTTAAACAGGCTTTTTTGGACACTAATAGTACTCTTTTAGGAAAAAAGGAGCAGAAGAGACAGAATTATCTGAGTAATAATGCACTTGAGCTTATTTTGGAAAGAAAGAACTGCAGGAATGTCCTTAATCAAAACCCTTCTAATCCTAATAGAAAGCATTACAGAGAACTTAATAAATGTGTAAAAGATGAGTTAGCTGCTGATAAGAATCTTTGGATTGATGGTTTGGCTGACAAAGCCGAGGAAGCAGTTAGACAGCACAACAGCAGAGAGCTGTACCAGATAGTTAATGTTTTGTGTGGTAGAAAACGGACAGGTATACAAGGATTGAAGGATAAACAAGGTAAGGTTGTAGAAGGGGAGGATTCTGTCATGGCTAGGTTGGCTGAGCATTTCAGTGATGTTCTAAACAATGTAGTTAGTTCTACTCCCATTGTTTGCAATGATTATAGATGCATTGGTGGCTTTAATGTTGGCCCTATAACACAATCTGAAGTTATTTTGGCTATTTCTAAACTTAAACTACATAAATCCCCAGGGGTAGATGAAATTACTACAGAAATGCTTAGAGCTGGAAATGTTTCAGTTACCACTTGGATGACTGAAATTCTGAATATCTTTTATGATAAAGGCATGGTTCCTAAGGATTTTACCAGAACTATTGTTATCCCTATTTTCAAAAAAGGTGATCGCAGTTCTTGTGATAACTATAGGGGTATCAGCCTACTCTCTGTTCCAGGGAAGGTTCTTTCCATGATTTTGCTTAGTAGAATAAGGAATCTGGTTGACAGGAAATTGCGTGATGAGCAATGTGGATTCAGAAGTGGTAGGGGATGTGTGGATCAGATATTTTCACTTAGGCAGATTCTTGAGAAATGTTTAGAGTTTCAGAAACCTTTGGTTGCTACCTTTGTTGATTTCAAAAAGGCTTTCGACTCTGCTGATCGTCATAATTTGTGGTTGATTGTGAAATCATATGGTATACCAGACAAGTTAGTTAACATAATGAAAACCCTCTATAATAACACTGAGTCGTGTGTGAGAGTTGGTAAGGCTTGTAGCAATTGGTTTAGCATTACTTCTGGTGTTTGACAAGGGTGCATTTTGTCTCCTTTTCTCTTTAGCTTGGTTATTGATTATGTTATGCGAAATTCACTTCAAGGGAAAGATTTTCGCCTGAAAATGGTCTGGAGATCTAAAAATTTCCGATTCAGATTATGCTGATGATTTAGCCCTTTTGGAAAACGATGTTGATGAGATGAACTCTTTCATTCGATCTGTTGATGAGACTGGTAGTAGAGTAGGTTGGTTATAAACACGAGAGAAAACTAAAGTGATGAAGATTGGTCAGGCAGGCTGTGATTCAGTTAATCTGAATGGTTGCAGTCTTGAGCAGGTGTCACAGTTTAATTGTCTTGGGAACTATGTAACAGATAATGGTGATGTGCGGCACGAGATTAACAAACGAATAGGGATTGCTGCCGGGACTTTTAAGAATCTATGGAGATTGTGGAGAATAGTATACACCTAAAGACTAAAATTAGACTGTATAATAGTTTGGTTCTTTCTAGGGTTAGTTATGGTAGTGAAACGTGGGCACTTTGTAAACAAGATAACAGGAAACTAGATGCTTTTGATTCCAGTTGCTTACGCAGTATCTTGGGCATTAGGTGGTTCAACTTTGTAACTAATGATGAGGTTAGGCAAAGGAGTTTGCAACCTCATTTAAGCAGCATATTGTGCAGAGAGAGAGACTCCATTGGTTTGGCCATGTTGCCCGTATGAATATTTATACGTTGGCGAATAGGGTTATGAACAGTGTGCCAAAAGGCCTCAGAAAGAAGGGGAGACCTAGGATGCGGTGGGCAGACAATGTCAAACAGGACCTTGTTAGAATTGGTGTGCAGAGGCCAGATGCAGTAGATGTAGCTCAGGATAGACTTGCTTGGAGAACTAAATTGCATGATCTGGTTGGACCTCCGTAGCCCATGGCTGCTTGATGATGATGATGATGATGATGATGATGATGATGATGATGATGATGATGATGATGATGATGATGATGATGATTGCCACACTATTACTTATAGATACTATAATATCGGCTACACTACATGCACCCTAAAACAAAGGATAGACGAGCATAAATGGGACGTATAAAATTAAATAACGGGACATATAAAATTAAATGAAATAAAATTTGCTAAAATAAAATTAATGATACAAAATTCCGTGAACCACCCTTGCTAAAATCGTCCTTGATGGCAGGTAATCCTCCAATTCGACTTCGAATTCATTGTCTCCCGCTCCCACTCCAAAACTCAAGTTGCTTTCTGTGAAATCTTCGAAACTTTCACCTTCTGAGACAAATGTTAGAACTTTAACACACCCCTTCCTCCTGCAGCTTGGCGCATCTTGCTACGTGACTTCCCACCAACGGCGAACCAGCCGCATCCCTTCTCCCCGCTGCACAAGACTAATTCGGCACTTCAACTGCACAGCATTGCACCTCTGAAGCTTGTGACCAGCACATGGAAAACAGTTCACAGCTCTGCACTCTCCCTACTGAGAAGGGATTATGTCTAAGTGACACCAGTCTGTAAATGGTAACTAGGCCTAAATTGGAAGGCGAGCTGTGTACCAATACCCAGTGATGATGCAAAAAACCAGCCAGGTCTAACACCTAATGTCCGACCCGCCTTCTTGTGGTGCAGGACGTTAGTACCTTTCAAAAGAGATATTTTGTTTTGGAAGGGTACGGAAGTGGAGGACTGCCAGTTCAGTATGGCCTAGTGATCTGGTCATCTATGGACACTTTTTTATTTTTTTCCAACCCTGCTGAAGAGTGGTCAACTTCACAGTGTCTTGGAGCTGACCATTTATACTTACTAGACTGGACGTTTATGGATTTGAGCTTTATTATGGATCCTGGACTTTCTGCAATGGTGGACCTCTGTTGAGGGGGGATCTGCCACTGTGTTTTCTGTTTGCTTCTGGGTTTCCAGCCCTAAGTTAACAGAGGCATGGGATACCTTATATCAGCTGGTGGATAATCCTAATCAGAGGCCATCGCAGGTACCTGAACCTTACTTAGCTAGTTGGGCATCGTCAAGCCTTAACTGGAGTAATGTGTCTCAGACAGACCATATGGCTTTTGAAAAAGTCCAATTGAAAAGGTGGTGCCTGATGTTCCTACCAGCATCAGTGACTCAGCCTTTAGCGGAGGAGGAACAGGTCTTTGCCCCATGCCTGCGATCAGGGGACTGCTTGATATTGTTGGCCCTATCTATCTCAATAAACCTAGTTTCTTTAAAATTCCTACTACTCATTTTCCCTCTGCAGGAACGTGGAACGTGACATTATATAGAGATTATTTTCTTGATGTCCTCACGCATGAATTCCAGTGCTATAAACTAGATATTTTAGGCTTGCAAGAGACCAGATGGACAGGTAAAGGTGAGATACTTAAATATAACTTTAAATTTCTCTTTACAGGGAGGGAGGATGAAAAGAATCACCAAGGCGTGGGTCCGCTTCTCAGCAGACACACTAGTGATGCTCAGGTACGTTACTTCCTTCAGGTAAGTAAACTTAATGGTTCCAGAATAACTAACACATATTAGAAACACCGAGACATACATAAGTACAGTTGGGTTTTACCTGATGGGCTGCATAAGAATATGATTGATTATATATTAATTAACAGCAAATGGGGCTAGTTCTGTTAGGAATACCAAGTCATATAGGGGAGCTGAAAATGGATCTGATCATTACCTTGTTAAAAGTGTATTGCACCTTAAACTTTAAAAGTGTTGTGTTAGGGTTAAAAAATTTACCTTTAATGCTGAAACTCTGAAAGATCCAGTTATACCTGAAGCTTATCAAGATAGGTTACTTAGTCGTTATGACAGTCATGGTTTGCTTACTACTGAAGTTGGGGAAGAATGGGGCCATTTCAAACAGGCTTTTTTGGGAATGAACATTACTCTTTTAGGAAAAAAGGATCAGAAGAAACAGAATTATTTGAGTGATAAGGCACTTCAGCTTATTTCGGAAAGAAAGAACCACAGGAATGTCCTTAATCAATATCCTACTAGCCCTAATAGAAAGGATTACAGAGAGCTTAATAAATATGTGAAGGATCAGTTAGCTGCTGATAAGAATCTTTGGCTTGATGGCTTGGCTGACAATGCCGACGAAGCAGTTAGACAGCACAACAGCAGAGAGCTGTACCAGATAGTTAATGTTTTGTGTGGTAAAAAAACGGACAGGTATAAAGGGATTGAGGGATAAACAAGGTAAGGTTATAGAAGGTGCGGATTCTGTCATGGCTAGGTGGGCTGAGCATTTCAGTGATGTTCTAAACAATGTGTTTAGTTCTACTCCCATTGTTTGTAATGATGATAGATGCATTACTGGCTTTAATATTGGCCATATAACACAATCTGAAGTTATTTTGGCTGTTTCTAAACTTAAACTTCATAAATCCCCAGGGGTAGATGAAATTACTACAGAAATGCTTAGAGCTGGGAATGTTTCAGTTACCACTTGGATGACTGAAATTTTGAATATATTTTATGATAAAGGCATGGTTCCTAAGGATTTTACCAGAGCTATTATTATCCCTATTTTCTAAAAAAGTGATCGCAGTTCCTGTGATAACTATAGCGGTATCAGCTTACTCTCTGTTCCAGGGAAAGTTCTTTGCATGATTGTGCTTAATAGAATTAGAATCTGGTTGACAGGAAATTGCGTGATGAGCACTGTGGATTCTGAAGTGGTAGGGGATGTGTAGATCAGATATTTTTACTTAGGCAGATTCTTGAGAAATGTTTAGAGTTTTAGAAACCTTTGGTTGCTAGCTTTGTTGATTTCAAAAAGGCTTTCAACTCTGTTGATCATCATAATTTGTGGTTGATTGTGGGATCACATGGTATACCGGACAAGTTAGTTAACATAATGAAAGCTCTCTATAATAACACTGAGTCGTGTGTGAGAGTTGGTAAGCCTTGTAGCAATTGGTTTAGCATTACTTCTGGTGTTTGACAAGGGTGCATTTTGTCTCCTTTTCTCTTTAGCTTGGTTATTGATTATGTTATGCGAAATTCACTTCAAGGGAAAGATTTTCGCCTTAAAATGGTCTGGAGATCTAAAAATTTCCGATTCAGATTATGCTGATGATTTAGCCCTTTTGGAAAACGATGTTGATGAGATGAACTCTTTCATTCGATCTGTTGATGAGACTGGTAGTAGAGTAGGTTGGTTATAAACACGAGAGAAAACTAAAGTGATGAAAATTGGACAGGCTAGCTGTGATCCGGTTAATCTGAATGGTTGCAGTCTTCAGCAGGTGTCACAGTTTAATTACCTTCGAAGCTATGTAACAAATGCTGATGATGTGCGGCATGAGATTAACAGACAGATAGGGATTGCTTCTGGGACTTTTAGAATCTATGGAGAGTGTGGAGAAATATGCGTATACACATAAAGACTAAAATTAGACTGTATAATAGTTTGGTTCTTTCTAGGGTTAGTTATAGTAGGGAAACTTTGACACTGTGTAAATATGATAACAGGAGATTAGATGCTTAGCTAGTATCTTGGGTATTAGGTGGTTTAACTCTGTAACTAATGATGAGCTTAGGCAAAGGAGTCTGCAACTTCCTTTAAGCAGCATATTGTGCAGAGAGAGACTCCGTTGGTTTGGCCATGTTGCCCATATAGATAATGATAGATTGGCGAATAGGATTATGAACAGTGTGTCTAAAGGCTTCAGAAAGAGGGGGAGACCTAGGATGCGGTGGGCAGACAATGTCAAACAGGACCTTGTTAAAATTGGTGTGCAGTGGCCGGATGCAGCAGATGTAGCTCAGGACAGATATGCCAGGAGAATTATACTGCACGGTCTGGTTGGACCTCCGTAGCCCATTGCTGCTTGAGGATGATGATGATGATACCGGCAAAGCACCCAACTGCTGCTACTTAGTGACTTTTACTCCATTAGCATGCTGAAACTTCCTCTCGTCAACGAAAATGTCTGGAAAAAAAAAAAGGTATTATTTTCCTAACCTAACCTGTTACCAACTATCCGCCTATACAAGGAACTGTAAAGCTAATAAAAGCCGAATGATGCTGCCGCCCTGATGATGACTGCTGAGTACAGTCGAAAGCTTTCGGCACGGTGTAAATAGCACATCGAAACACTTGTGTCAATCAATCTAACCGTCAAAAATGCGTTATCCATTCTTATGTGTGAGTAATCATGCCGTGAAATCATTTATCAATTTACAACTATATTCTCTAATATTATTTATGGGAAGAAGGAAGGAAACAGTTCCCCATTGTTTACCTTTTTTTTTGTATAAGCGGGATTCCGCATTGCAGCATGTTGCGATGTAGTATTGATAGATCATTATGTGATTCGAATATTTTTTGTAGGCGGAATATTTTAAAAATTTCACCACTTGTTCGTAATGCAGACCTAATTTTCGATGTTTCTTGTAAATTTTTCAAAGTGTAAGTATCGACTAATGGTAATAACATAGTTAAATTATGTTTAAAAAAAGTGCAATACTCAACTAAATGACATATAAAATTAAATCTTTTAACCGTGTTACATTTGAAAATTATTATTCATTAAAATCGAAAATTTTCAAGTGTTTACACAATAATATTATTTGTTTGCAATTCATTGAAAAAATTTATTTTTCAAAGCAATTTTTTACCTAATTAAATAATTTTAACTAGTATTGCAACAGAGCTTATTGTTAAGGGAAATGCATAAGCAATAGATTTAAGCAAGATTATTTTGATATATCCAGTTTTTTAAAATGCATGAAGTGGAAAATTTGCTAAAATAAAATTAATGATTAAAAGTAATAGTTTTTAAATGCAAAGTTTATGCTACAGCAGAGAATTGACTTTAAAAGTAACTTAAAATTCTCTCATTGAGCAATAAAATTTTGAAGTTTATCTTTCAAACTTTATGCATGTTAAAAATTTTAGGAAAAAACTCTGAAGCTTTTTGGAGCAAGGTCTTCAGTGAAGTGACACTATGTGTGTCTGCTACATTTGGGGAACGATTCCGTTGTATAATGCATCAGAAAAACCATACCTTCTTTACAAGAGAGGTTCACAGAGCACCAAACAGATACCTGCTAAAACAAGCTAATGACGGTCCCCGCCGAGCTAGTAGTACAACACATGGCAACTGACTGGGAGCACGCCACACTGCTTGCACGTACATTCACTTTCTATGGAACTATAGTCTGTGAGGCTATTTAAATAATTACCTTTCCCATCCCTGCCTGCAACCAAGACACTGGAATCACCCTTCATGATGTGGAAAGAAGCTCTAAATAGTCCTAACATCACCACTTAGTATCACATCACTGAAGACAAAGTGCTGTCCTTGCTCCCAAAAGCTTTTGAGTTCTAAAAACTTTTATCATGCACATAGTTTGAAGATTAAGTTTAAAATTTTATTGTTTAATGACAGAGAATTTTAAGGTATTTTTAATTAATTTCTGAACAAGGAGGTCCTTTAATTGAGAATTGACACTTTATATGCTAGCCTTTTTATTTCAGTTACTTCTCCTGACCTACAGGGTCCCTCCTGTTATTTTGCTTTTTTTAAAGTAATGTTTTTTTTTATTGTATCAATCGACAATTTTACATAAAGTAGTTCAATTTTCATTTTTCAGTTTAGAAGGATAAAGGAGTTCTATTTAAAATATAGCTATAAGCTCCAATTTAGAACTTTGTTCCAGGGCACCCATTTAGCACTTGGCTCCAGGTCTCCCAATTGCTTAATCCGCCCTGGTTCATACATATATTTGTGCATTGTAGAATGCTGATAAACTGTTATAAACTTCCACATTCCATTAATCATATACAAATGGCTTAAGAAGAGGGGGGGGGGGGAGGGGCAACAGTGTCTACGCCACAATAAAATGAGACATTTTTACTGTCATTCCTAACACAATTTTTTAAAAGACATATTATTTGAATTAGTGAAAAATTTGAAATTTGTAACATGAAAAACAATATTATGCTCAAAGTATGCTATAGCACTATCTTTCCATGTTATGTCAATGGGATTCTAACTCCGAAGCTGTAGAACTTCTAAAATAAGCATTTAGTGGAAAACTGTGATGAAGGTAAAGATTATAGATGGGTACTAGTAGACCCATCAGAGTTAGGTTCGTTTTAAGCAGTTTGTGTATGAGTGTGTGTGTGAGAAAGTACTTGTCTCCCTACTTTGTCAGGATGTTGCTGCTATTTAGGTGGCCGATAAACAGAAACTCAGATTTTACCTTTACACACTTGATGCATTTAATAAAAAACTGTGACAAGTTAAAGATAATCCAATTTAAATCTCGATTAAATCATAAATTTGACTTTATGCTATTGAAACTTGATTTTCTTAGCTCAGAAGGATTGCATATATATGATTTGTCTCTCTTACTATCATATAGATCTCATGATTATGGTATAAAATTTTTCTGTGATGAATTAGAGAAAAATTTAAAAAGGATTTCATATAAAAATGTTTATTTTATTGGAGACATTAATATTAGTCTGTTAAAATATACAAATGAAGTCAATGAATATTTAAATATCATGAGTAAATTTGGTTTTAAACAATGTATTAACTCCCTATTATGCGAATGTAATAATGCCATTAATTGTCTAGATCATGTCTGCCTGAGTAAATCCTACTCACACTGCTTGCATATCAATCATTCATTCACATTTTACTGACAAACCTATAGTTGATTTACCCTTAGTTATGGATCTACAGATTTCCAACAAAAATACAATAACTGTACATAAATCACAGTGGGATACTAAATCAAGAAATAAATTAAATTATGTATTGTTTGAGGAATGTATGAAGAATTTGTCATTTGACAAACTTGATTACAATGACAGAGATCCAAACAAAGTATGACAAATTTTTGCAAGTGGTTACTGAACATAACTCTTTTGAGTCCTCTTTAAGATCCAACAACAGAAAGCAAAACAAAAATGTATTTCCAAAGAATTCATTGCATCAATAAATGAAAAAGAAAATTTATATAAAAAATGTAAAAGGGTTGGGTTGGATTGTTTTACCTCTGAGCAGCACTTTTTTTGCACACCATGGGCTAAATGGCCAGGTCAGAAGGCCCCCGAAGGCTCAGAGTAGGGTGGGGGGGGGGACCCATTGGAACAGCCATTGGGAGACAGATGGTAGCCTTTCAAGGCCATTCAGCATGTTTTTAATGTGCACAGGGTATGGCTCTGCTGTTCACAGGGCCATGGCTTAACATCCCTTCTGACGGATTTCCAAGCCAATCGGTATCGCCTACTGACTGTGGGTAGGGTGGGGAGTTTTGCGGAGATAAATCTCAATGCTGATGAAGCTGGGACTTGAACTTAGGAACTGCAGATTACGAACATGGCACACTACCGACTGAGCCACCCCTGCCCTAATGTAAAAGGTATCCTGGTGTTATATCTATAGAAAGGGAATACAAAGAATACTGTAAGATGCTGAAACTGAAAATGAATGAAACAAAAGAGGATTATCATAAAAAAATTTTTACAACTGTGGCAAAAATAGTAAAAAGCAATGGAATTATGTAAATGGTCTAATAGGGAATTAGTTGAAGATATCAATGAAAATTTTATTGCAACAACCTCTGGAATATTTAATACTGATGGAACAATTTGTTCATACTTTCAAAAGGATTTAATCTGGTTACAAAATTCCATGTATTTAGGAAGCTCAAATGAGACTGAAGTAGGTAGAATTATTCAGACCCTGGAAAATAATAAACTCTAGTTTTGATGGCATCACAGGTAATATGCTAAAGATCATTGCTAAGTACCATCTTCCAAGTCTCACAAGGATCATTAATATTTCTATTGAACATAGAATATTTTATGAGAAGTTAAAATTTGCCACTGTTTCACCTATTTATAAATCAGGTGATAAGAATTTGATTAGTAACTATAGACCTATTCCTATTTTACCCATTCTTTCTAAAGTTATTGAAAAAATTATGAAGCATAGACTTTTAAGTTTCTTAAAACCAATTTTTTTCTAATAAACAATTTGGGTTCTTAGAACATAAAAACACTGAACAGTGTATGTTACAATTAACACAAAAATTTACAAAAGATTGATGCCAGTAAAAAAACTACAGCAATATTTTTAGATATAAGAAAAGTTTTTGACACTGTTAATATTGCTTTATTGCTAAATAAATTATCTCATTATGGAATCAGAGATCATGCACTAAACTGGTTTAGAACATATCTTTGTAAGAGGGTTGGGTTGGGTTGTTTTACCTCTGAGCGGCACTTTTTTGCACACCATGGGCTAAATGGCCAGGTCACAAGGACCCCAAAGGCTCATAGAAGGTTGGGGGAGGGGACCCACTGGAACAGCTGTTGGGAGACAGATGGTAGCTTCCCGTCAAGGCCATCCAGCGTGTTCTTTAATGGGCACAAGGTATGGCTCTCACGCACATGGGGCCACGGCTTAACGTCCCATCTGACGGACGGCGGCCTTTCCAAGCCCCTCGGTGTCCCCTACTAACTGTGGGCAGGGCTGGGAATTTTGCGGAGATAAATCTCAATGCTTACCCAGCTGGGACTCGAACCTGGGAACTACAGGTTACAAGCCTGGCATGCTATCGACTGAGCTACCCCCACCCCTTTGTAAGAGAGAACAAGTGGTTAAGATTAATGGACATCAAAGCAATTTATTGGAAGTAAAACTAAGAAACAAACTTAATCTACCGACTTCTGGGCTCAGTTTTGGATCCAATTTTATTTTAAATTTATAATAATTATCTTTGTGAGATAAATTTAAATGGCTCACTTCTGTGTTATGCTGATGACACTGCAATTGTGTATTCCAGTGAAAATATGTCATATCTACACAAAAAAGCAAATTCATATTCTTTGAACTAAGAAATACTCAAATGGATTTTAATATTGAGTATCACAGTTCAAATTGTGCTATGATTAGATGTTCATGTTCTGAAATTGATCAAGTGAATACTATAATTTCCTTGGTGTTGATATTAATTCCAACATGAAATGGAATAATCATGCAGAAAAACTAACAACGAGACTAAGTTTAGTTTTATAGAAGTTGTATTAAAAAGGTAGTCTCTAAAGGATTTTTAAAAGATTTATACTATGCTTGGGTATATACTAGTTTACAGTATGGAATCACTAGTTGGGGAAGAGATTATTTACATAATTTACATAACATTTAAAATACCCCAAAAAATTTTAAATTAGTTTTAGGTAAGTCAAGGTTTACATATCTGGGTTTTACACTTTATCATTTCCATAATTTAAGGCAAATTTATGTATTTAAAATTATATTGCACTTATATCAACAACAATAATTGGTTACCTCAGAAAATAGTTCATGGTAAAACAAAAGAAAAGGGTTTACTATTTGATGTTTCTCTAGCCAAAAAAAAAGCATCTTGCAAAGACATTTTCTATACCTTGCACCTAAATTAATTAATGTGTTAAGTTTTGAAATATTGTTCTAAATATGTCAGATTTTGAAAACTTTCTCAGGTAATGTATATAAAAAGATTATGCTGTACATTCAGAAAAATTCCAGCATTGCCAAATTTCGTATGTAAGATACTAATAGAATCTAGATGGACTGACATGCTCCTTGATTCTAAGTGCGAAATATTTTATTTTTGTGTATTTTGAGTTTTTCTTTTCCTTTTCACATATTGTATTTAATGTATTATATGCACTTGTAATGATACTTATATGTGAATAAAATTATTATCATTTATCATCATTATTCATTTAGTATTTAAAGAGTTATGAAAGCTGGAAAATTAATATTAAATTATCTTGTTTTATAAAGATCATTCATATTTATCTAACATCAAAATAATCATTCTGCAAACTTTTAACCCTTCCCAGGTCCAGCTATTTTTTCACTCTGATCAGGCAAAAAAAACAAACTTTTTTGCCTGATAACTAATGAAAGGAATTATGGCGTGTTATATGTCAAATTAATTTGCACTTAATTAATTTTGAATTTTCTAAAAATAAAATATTTTAAGAAAGACAACTAGTTTTATTTTAATAGGAATTTTTTTTTTGAGTCGTGTAGTAAAAAAATGCATCTGGCAATGCAAAAATTTATTTAAGAAACACTAATAGATAGGAATGATTATAATGTACATGAATAGAAAAGCTATTTATTTCTGAATAACAAAAGAAAAAATGTCTTGTTTAAAGTAAATATTTCTTCTGTTTTGTAATTTTTTTCTTCTTACCATACTTCGAGAAATTGTCTGAGCCAGGTGGGATATGAACCCACGACCTCCTGATAACATGTCAGGTGCTCTGGACCACTGAGCTACTGGCCACCGATCAAGATCTCCTCTAATTAACGCTATGAACATTCCCTTTATGTCACATATAGGTGTTTAATTAGAGGAGATCTCGATCGGCAGCCGGTAGCTCAGTGGTCTAGAGCACCTGACATGTTATCAGGAGGTTGTGGGTTCATATCCCACCCGGCTCAGACAATTTTTCCTCTAAAATTGAAAGCGATGTCAAAGTGCCTATTTATTACTAGATGTTGAACTGTTGAGTTTATCTCAATATTTACTATCATTAGCATACTTGTAAGACATGCTTTCCATCTATTGGCAAATAAAAAGCCCCTAGGACTAAAAATTGCCTAAAATAACACCTATATGTGTGACATAAAGGGAATGTTCATGGCGTTAATTAGAGGAGAGCTTGATCCGCAGCCGGTAGCTCAGTGGTCCAGAGCACCTAACATGTTATCAGGAGGTCGTGGGTTTGTATCCCACCCGGCTCAGACAATTTTTCCTCTGAAATTGAAATCGATGTCAAACTGCTTATTTATTACTAGATGTTGAACTGTTGAGTTTATTTCAATATTTATTACTTTGAGAAAAGTCCAAGCTTGTTGCAGAGTCCAATATACAAGTCAACTTAGAATATTTTTAATAAATAACTAATCAACAGAAATAGGTCATGTTATATACCAAATTAAATAGAATTTAATTCTGAATTTTATTGAAATAAAAAATGAGAACATTGTAGTAACATATTAATTTTAATAACACTTTTTTTTACAATGATATACTGGAAAAATAGGTACATATTTCATAATTACTTTCAAAATCTTCCGTTTTAAAAAAACATTAGTTTTTTGTTAATTTTTGTGACATTTTTGAAAATATAAGGAAAAATATGTTGATAATAATTCAAATAAAACATGTGAGCTTAAATGAGGTGGCTTCAATGCAGAGTAAGGTTAACAAACAAATTGGCAATACTGTATAGCACTCCTAAAATATGGCAATCAGATGGCTTTATCAAATTATTTATATTTTAGTGTAATAAAATATGCATCAAATGAAAAAGAAAATGTTATTTTATAAGTTTGAATTACATATTTTATAAAAAATATATCTAACAAAATTTTCAAACGTCAATTTTGAAAAATATTGAAGTTTCATGTGTTGTACAAAACATTTCTGTAGACGTCCTTGACTGGAAGGGTTAAAATTTATATTTTATTAATTGATTTGAAGCTATACTTATATTATTTAGGTTTCAATTAATATCTGAAGTAAATTCTTATGACCCATTACTGTTGTGAAATATCCTAGGTTCCATAATTCCTTAAATACTAGATGAATGCTGTTGAAAATCAAGATTTAAATAGATAAGATTGTGATCTTTGATTTATTTTCAGTAATCATTTTCCATTAAATGAATATTTTAGAAGTTACAGAGCTTCGAAGTTAGATGCCCATTGACACAACACAGAAATTCTCTATATTTTCTTAGAGCAGTGTAACACAGTTCTGTATATTATAAAGCTATTCATCGTTTTGAACTAATGGGAATAACTTTCCCTTGCTTATAATTCCTGTAATTCCAAAATATTATTTATTCAAAAGTGATCTCTGAATTTTTTTCTAATTACTCATGTCAACGTTACATTGCCAACATATTGCTGTAGCCACCTGTCTCGCAGATCCAATTTGGCAGCTTGGCTGCCCAACTCCTGATAGTAGATGGTGCCACTGGTGAATCAAACAAGAAAGCTTATATGTCAGGAAAGCATATCTGGAGAAGATAATTATATAGTTTGGTAGACCTCCGTAGCCCATGGCTGCATGAGGGTTATGTGTGTTTGAGGACAAAATTGCACCATCGGGTTGGACCTTCTTAACCTATGGCTACTTAAGGATGGATGTGTGTATTAACCCTTCTTCCCTCACTCTCTCCATTTCAGTCTGTAGAAGATTGACTTGAATCGAAGGTGTTTCTCCCACTTGTAAAGATTTAATACTGAAATTAATTTTATCTTGAAAATGGTTAAAATTATATAGGGTGTTTTTAAATGTGTTCCATAAAAACTATTATATTTTCCCCCAATATTTCTGCATCATGAAGTTCAAAGTTGTATTGAATTTAAAAGGCTCAAATATATAGAAAATATCCTTTGTCATTATTTACAGTTTTTAACACATGCCAAATTGTGTAAACATGCTAAATTCAGTGCAATCACTATAATAATTAAAATGAAAGAAAAAAGGTTTAAAAATGTGCTGTTGTGGTAGCTAAGTGATTAGTTTGCTTGCCTGTAAATGAAAGGTACTCAGGTAAGTCTTTGATGTTTCTTGTGATGTCTTTTTGCTGAGGTCACTCATTCTTCACCTACCTTCTCTATGGCCATTGTTATGACAGGCTTCTGTCATATCTGTGGCAATAAAATATTAAGATTGCAGTAAAATTATGAGATGTAAAAGATTGGAAACCACTGATGTTAATGTGTCATTTTGCTCAAAAGAATAAAATACAAATACTTGTAGAATTATTGTACACTGAGATGCCAGTTTATTAGGTACACCTATCTAACATTGTGTTACACCTCCTTTGGCCCTCAGAACAGCTTAAATTCATCGGGGCATGTAACTTACAAGATGCTGGATGCATTGTGCAGGAATGTTGAACCATATGGAAATGATTGTGTCATACAACTGCTGGAGATTGGATGACAGCATAGTCTTGCTGTGAACAGCCCTTACCACTTCATCTTAAAAATGCTCGATAGTGTTTAGATCTGGGGATTGTGCAGGCTAATGAAGCAAGGAAAGCTCTGCATATTCCTGGAACCATTCGGTGATTATGCTTGCCTTGTGAGCAGGTGCATTATCATGTTAATTGTGTCCATCTGAGTGATTATGAACAATAGCCATGAAGGGATGAACTTAGTCAGCAATGATGTCAAATATGCAGTGGCATTCAGATCTCTTTTGATGAGTATCAGGGGGTTTATTTTGTGTCAGTAAAACATTCCCTACACAATTACACTACCAGCTTGTATTGTTGACACCAGATAAGATGGCTCCATGGCCTTATGTTGCTTGCACCAAATTCTGATCCATCAGCATGATACAAAAGGTACCTTGATTCGTGTGACCAGGTTACCTTTTTCTAGTTCTCAGTGGTCCACTGTTGATGTTCCTGTGGCCACTGAAGATGCACATTCATGTTCTTTGCTGGCAACGTTGTCACTAGACATGGTTGGTGAGTGTTGTAGCTCACCAACCATGTCTAGTAGTCATTCGGGGCAAGGTCTGATACTTGGTGCATTCGGAGATGACCTGCACACCAATGTTTAATTCTGCTGTGATTTGCCTGGTTGTAGTCTATCTGTTCATTTTTACAATTCCTGCCAGTCTTCTTTGACCCCTCTGATCCGCAAGATCAGTTTGTCCACAGGATCACCAATCACTGGTAGTTTTTAGCTTTTTGCACCATTCTCAGTAAACTCTTGAAATGGTTGTGTGTGAAAAGTCAAGTGACAGCTGTTTGGGAGGTACTAGAACAGGCATGCCTAACATCAACTACCATGCCACGTTCAGAGTCGCTCAAGTCACTCATTTTTCTCATTTTGACACAATCCAACTTTAACTGATGCTCGAAGAATAGTCTGCCTGATTGATACTGCACACCACTGTCACATTATGTATAAATGTTAGAATTACATGATGAGGGATGGTGTACTGGCATCTCAGTGTATATTTCCTGCTTAATAATCTGTAATTTTGTTCCACTGTTCCTCACTGAAATTTGTTACATAATTAACAAAAAATTTAATATTAACAGGCAACCCTATTGAAATGGGCACAACAGTATAACAGTTAATAAGAGAGTGACCAGTAAAAATGGGAACAAGAGCTGCAGCATGTAAGTTAGTTAGTTACTTCTCTGGTAGATTTAAAAAAGAAATTGTAAATGATCTCAGAAATATCGTTTATTATTACTAGGCAATGTTTTAGTTTAGTTTATCTAGGAGAGGTTAAAACTTTTTTCTTTGTTAGTGCATTTATTCAGCCTATTTACAACCTCTGACTGAAAGCTGGTGCTGTAAAATAGTTAGCTGTAAATGAGACTTTTCAACCTTTTTCTGTGGTGCGCCACATATTATTGGATTTATACCAAAGTAATGGGGAAAAAACGGGAACCACGCATTTGCTGTTGTCAGTAAATGTGCAGTGGTCTTGTAAACAATGTAAAAGACACGTCGGGCATAGCTCGACACTCAGGGCCAGATGAGAAGCTACTTCTTCTTCTTCTTTTGGTATATGAGCCTGCAAGGTTCTTCGCTGCAAGAACAATTTGTCTCCATTCTTCCCTATCCATGCCCTTTTCCTCCCAATTTGAGATATTCAATTCATCCAAGTCCCTTTGTATGCAGTCTCTCTATCTCAAGTGGATGCACCCTCTTGGCCATTTTCCACTTGGAAGGCAGATACTTTTTCTTTTTGGTTCTCTCTCTGCTTCCATCCTTTGCATGTGCCCTATCCACTGTAATTGGTTGGCTTTAATCTCACTGGTTATATTAGGAGAGCCATATTTTCCATACATTTCTACCCCTTAGTGCAAATTTTTGTCTGTGGTGAGGGGACCACCCTGTGAAGGTTTCACTGGCTTGGATACCTTCACAGGATCTCGAACGCTTGCCTGTGTGTTTGCTGTGCATGGAGACCTATGTCCTGGGAAAGGAGGATCCTGGTAGTTGCTTGGGGGTCCCCATCTCTCCTCAGCTCATGACTGGTAGGATCCCCTTTGGCCACCTTCCATTGGGGAGCCTGTCCATTACGGGGCTGGGCAGCGAATTCCAGAGCCGCTGCTACACACTACTTTGGCCTCTGCTTCCAGGACGACGGATGATTCCAAGCCTATCGGTGTCCACCTAGTTGGCAGCAGGTGGAACGTTGATGTTGGTCTGCACCACCTTGGATGTTGGTTGGTTGTTAGGGGTACAAATACTCCTTAACCAAAGTTAAAACCAAATGCTGTAAAAGGCAGAAGACAAAACCAACAAGATGTATATAACAGAAACAACAATTAAGAGGTAAAACAACAAATATGTATATATAACAATGCATAAAACTAACCTAGATGTAAATGAGCTAGGTCAGACAGCAAATAAATATCAAATCCATAAAACCATAACCTGGTAAAATAGCCTGTAAACTGTCAAAAACCAAAAATTGGAGGTAAAAAAGTATTATCTGATAAAATATGTCTGAGTGGCTCGGATGTAAAATCATGAAAAGTAAAATACAAATGACATTCGAGGTTAAAACAAGGGAGTCATACACTTGGGATCCGTAGTCCAGTTTTGACCCGACAAGTACACGGTACAGGTGGAGCAGAGAACATCAGTCAGCTCCCCATGAAGAGAGGACAGGACCTTGATGATGTTCAATGGCTGCGTGCACTTGGACCTGAGATGACGTATGTGTGATAAAAAGGTCACTTCCGATTGAAAATGAGACCAAGAAACTTGGTCACCACCACAACTGGAATGATGTTACCTCTAAGCTGTAGCTTGGGATCCAGATGAAGATTGTGCTTGTGGCAAAAGTGCACACACGTGGTCTTATGTGGGGAGAACTGAAACCCTTTTGCCATCACCCAAACTGAAAGATTGTTCAGGGCAATTTGCAGTTATCTTTCAATAATCCTCATGCTAGATGAAGGGCAAAAGATGCTAAAATCGTCAACATTGAGGGCATTGCCTACAGATGGAGGAAGTTGTCTAGTAATAGAATTAATCTTGACAGCAAAAAATGTAACACTCAGAACACAGCCTTGTGGCACCCCCTGTTCTTGGGGGTACGATAGAGTGTTGCTGACAGGGACATGAAAAGAACTTGACAATAAGAAGTTGGAGATGAAGATCTTCATCTCCAACTTCTTATTGTCAAGTCAACAACTTCTTGTGACATCTCAAATCCAACTTCTCCTTTGTGACCTCACAAGCATTCACAAAGAATTCTAAATCTCCAAGCCATGTCGTATACTTTTTTGATGTTGACGAAAATTGACACCAGCTCTCTACATAAAAATGAATTTCTGATAGCCAATTCGAGGCTTATCAGATGGTCAAGAGTTGACTGTTGCTGCAGGCAATCCTGCAATTGCTGATCCCAAACCAGTTGCCAATATTCTAGGGGAGTCTTTCTCTCCTATCTCTTCTTTATCTTCATATTCCCCTAAGTTTCTGGCCCAGAAGAGCAAGGCCGAACCCTCTATGGTGTCCTTCCATTTGAATGTCCTGGAGCCTTACAACAGGCCATTCACAGTTGAGGAGCTTTGCCGTGCTCTGCACCCTTCTCGTGCATCAGCTGTTGGGCCAGACAATGTTCATTATGCTATGTCTAACATCTCTCGGCATTGAGTAAGGATCGGCTGCTCCGACTCTTCAACAGTATTTTCATCGAGGAGCAGTTTCCGGACTCCTGGTGGGAGGCCATCGTCTTCGCCTTCCTCAAGCCAGGCAAAGATCCAAGGTTCCTTCGAATTATCGTCCAATTGCTTTGATGAACTGCATTTACAAGGCATTGGAAAGAATGGTAAATACCAGGCTGGCCTGGTATTTACCAACACCACAGCCTTCTTTCCAACACCCAGTGTGGCTTTTGCAGGCACATGCTTTGAATCGGTGATCAGGAATTCGTTTTTTCATCGAGAGCAACTGGTGTCCATTTCCTTCAACATTGAAAAAGTGTACGATGTGGCGTGGGGATTCAGCATTCTTTGTGACTTCCATAGCTTCAACTTGAGAAATCACATGCTGATCTTCGTTGCAAATTTTCATCATCTCATACTTTTCGAGTTTGTGTTGCCAACACTCTGTTGTGGCCTTTCTTCCAAGAACAGGAGTGCCACAAGGCTGTATCTTGAGTGTTACACTTTTCGCTGTCAAAATAAATTCCATTACACAGCAACTTTCTCCAACTGTAGGCAATGCCCTCTATGTTGACAACTTCAGCTTCTATTGCTCATCATCCAGCATGAGGGTCATTGAACGATAATGTGATGCCCCCTCATTCACTTTTATTTTACCTTAATCAGTTTTGCTTAATTTACGTTGTATTTATCATTTTGGGGTTTTTTATTTCCTTTTTGGCATCACAGCGCTTGTTTCCAAGAGTTAGGAGTTGCACATGTGCAACCGAACTTTCGATTGCCACCCGCTAAAGCGCGTGCACAAGGACACGCCCACTCTTGCATCATAGCTTGCGCCGCTCGTCAATTTATGCAAATGTCTTTCCCGGTGTGCAACATGACACGTGCGGGCTTTGTACCTCTTGTTATAACCTGGTGACATGTTGTCACAGTAGCAGAAGATAGTAGAGTAGAGAGAGTAGTAGAGCACAGCACAGTTTAGAGATCAGTTTTAGTTTGGAGTTTGTTGAAGACGTTTGTATTAAGAAATGAAATAGTATCTTCTTCATTGAAGTTTTGGTGAGTTTTTTGGAAATAAATTGTTTGTTATTTAAACTTTTTTGAATCTTTACTAATTTTTTCTTTTGAGCAACATTAATTGTTTTGATTAGAACTAGTATTTAAATTTTGACAATCATTTAATATTTTTGAATTCTTACTCATTAACGATCGCTGGTATTTCGAACCCTAATTAAACCTTATTTTTTGGCAATTTGTTAATTATTGCCTGGCTCCTGACTCAGCTATCTGGGGCATGAAAATAATTGGATCAGACAACTCCAAACTGCCCTGGACTGTCACTCAGTTTGGGTGATGGCCAATTGGTTTTGGTTCTCCCCACAGAAGATCACTTGCATGCACTTTTGTTGCAAGGGTAATCTTCATCTGGATCTCGAGGTGCGGCTTGAGGGTCATCATTCCAGTTGTAGTGGAGATCAAGTTTCTCAGTGTCATCTTCAACTGGAAATTGACCTTTTCACCACACATACAACATCTCAAGGTCCTCTCCTCCCTCTCTTTGGGGGCAGACCGATGTTCTTTGCTCTGCCTCTACTGTGCACTTGTCTGGTCGAAACTGGACTACGGATTCCAGGTGTACGACTGTGCCCGGGATTCAGTGGCGAAGGTGATGGACCCTCTACACCATCAGGCCCTCCGTGTTGCATAGAGGTCTTCTGCACTTCACCAGTCCAGAGTCTTTACGTTGAGACTGACGAACCTTCCTTATCTATTCGCCATCAGCAGTTGTCCCTGCAGTATGCAGCAAAATTGCAATCCCTGCCAGGTCATCCCATTTGGGACTGCATTTTCAGTCCCTGGTGAAAAATGTTATACCAGAATTGGCCGACTGCCATTCGTCCTTTCGGTTTGCGTGGCCGAGGTTACCTGCGAGACATTAACACCAGTCTCAATAGCATCACACAGTTGACAGCTGACTACTTCCCCCTTGGCTAGCTGTGATTTCTCTCTTTTCAGGACAGAGAAGGCCTTTATACCTGATTGTGTATATAAGCAACTCTTTGCCAGCCATCATGCTGAGCACCCAGACTTCTTGTCTGTCTTCACAGATGGCTCGAAGTCCGGTACATCCGTGGGATCAGCCATGGTCTGCTGTGATGTAATCATTGCAAACCAGATTCCACAGCAGTGTTCCATTTTCACTGCAAAGTTGCATGCTATAAGTCTTGCCTTGGACCACATTGCAGCTAGGCATCATTGTTGGTATGTTCTCTACACTGACTCACTTAACTTGTTACAGGCTTTGATCTTGATGAGGCATCGGCCTCACCCTGTTCTCTCCAAGATTTGCCAGCAGCTCCATCATCTGGCAGCCACCACCATGATTTTCTTCTGTTGGGTGCCTGGTCACGTCAGGATCAGGGGCAATGACTTGGTAGATGTTGCTGCCAGGTCAGCCACGCCCCTATCCTACTCTCCGTTGCTGGTTCCGTACTTGGACTTCCGGCAGTGTTTTTCCATCGAGCTATGGGCACAGTGGCAGAGATCTTGATCTGAATAGGTTGGCAACAAGCTTTTGGTGATCAAACCCATTGTCAAACTGTGGCAGTTTTGTTTTTGCAGGAATTAGAAGAGGAAGTTGTACTTGCTCAGCTCCACTTATGTCGTTCGTTTATCATTCACTCCTTTCTTCTTCAGGTGGACAACGAATATAAGTGCAAGTTTGTGACACCATTTTAACCGTTAAACATATTTTAATCGCTTGTCCTGCTTTTAACTTTGAGCGTCGTTTATATTTTACCTTACGTAATTTTATGGCTGAGCCTCTAACACTTGGCCTTATTTTATCTGATGACTTTTTTATTATCTGTCTTTACCTTTTTACACTTTACTGATTATTTTTCTAGCTTGTAATTTTATGGCTTTGTCATTTATATACTGTCCAACCTGGGTTGGTTTTCCTTTTATATCTTTATATTTATTGCTTTACACGTTTTTCTTGTTTTTGTATTTTTTATATCTGTTGGTTTTGTCCTTTACATTTTACTCTATTGACTTTTAACTTTGGTTGCAGGTCCCATGATTTTTATCTCTTTAATTTTACTGTATGCTATACGTTTGGTGCATTATGGCCTTAGTTGCTATTGTACCATTAAACCCCAACCAACCAAAGTACAATTCTAGGTTAGAGTTGTCAAGGATTGGTCCATATATTTTTCATGGGACTTTATTTTCAAACCGCTGTAATTTACCTTCATGAGCTCTTGTATTGCTCCAGGTTTCAGAGCCATGCAAAACAACTGGGTGTAAGAGTGTCTTATATATACTTTCTTTTGATCTATGTGATAATATTTTTGAGACAGTAGAGGTTGGAGTGCATGAAAGGTTTGATTTCCTGTTTTTATTCTAGCAAGAATTTCATCTTGTATAAGATTTTTATCAGTGATCTGGGTTTCAAGGTTATTGAAATGTCTAACTTGATTAAAAGGAGGTTATCCATCTGAAAATTAGCTGGGTTGTGCACATGATCTTTCCTGGTTGTTTAAGGTATTCAGTTTTGGCTTGATTTATTTTTAGTCCTACTTTTTTTTTGTTGAGTTATTTAATCTTCTGATACTTTATTTGACATCATCATGATTCAGTCCCAAAATCACCAGGAAATCTGCATAATCAAGAATTTTAATCCATTCTCTGAATTCTCCTTCCATTGTCATTCTCAGAATTTTCTCCGAAATCACATTTAAAAAATTAGGTGATAAAGCATCTCCCTATCTTTGTCCTGTAGTAATTTTAAAAGGTTTGGATTTTAATCCATTGGCCTGCACAATACCTCTACTTTCATTAATGTACATATTGATCATATTTGTTAACTTTTGTGGTATTCCAAATTCATTTAATGCATTAAGGAAGCTTGTTCTATGAATTCTATCATAAGCTTTTTGAAAGTCCACAAAAAGGTGCGATAAAGCATTTTTAAATGCCCAGTTTTTCTGCAAAATTTGTCTTAAAGTGAAAGAGAAGTTATTTATTGCAAATCAAATTTGGAAGAACAAAACAAAAAAACTAGAGGCATGCCATTGACAATACAGTCAATAGCTCTATATTCCAATGATGGATGGTTGGGCATGCTGGTGACAATGGCTTTGTGTGCTAGACGTTGGCCACCCTGTTGTAAACTGCCATTTTTGAAATTTTTCTAATTTTTCATAATTCTATACTCTGTGGAAAGAATACTGAAATATACATCGATGATTGTGAGTGAGTGACTGATGAGGTTAACATTAATTCTAGCTACAATGCAGAATGATAGAATTATGAAAACTTACACTGAAGAGTAATTCAAAATGTTGATCTGAAAAAAATGTACAAAATTCTAAATCCTTCAAATTTTGTCCTGAAACTTGTCCCAATTATTGGCAAAACTCATTTTTTCCTCAACTGTATTTCTTGGATTCTATGTCAACAGGTAATTCTGTGTATTTACTCTTGATTGATTTTTGCATTAATAATGCTTTAATATATGTGACATCCCTATTAACATCTATTCTAAGCAATAATAGAAAGTTGACATTTCTGATCATAGATGGTGCCACTGGCAACAGAGTCGTGAACTTGGGGGAGATTTAAAGTCACAAGTGTTTCAGAAATATTATTTATTTGAAAGGTTAAAAAAATAAGAGTATTAGTTTATTTTCAGTTTATTTATATATAGGGTTTTATATACACTTAAACATTGAACAATAGGACAACATAGGATGAGAAATGAACAAGCTGGTGATAATTTAGTGGTCTAGAATACCTAGCACGATACTGGCAGATATGGGTTCGTGTTCCATTCATCAGCAAAACTCATATTCGCCTTTCTTCCTATTGCTTTTGTCTTGTCATTTGTCAGTTTGTCAAACCAGTTGTTCCATCATATGTTTTAAATGCAATGGAGAAATTTAATGAGCTTGTGAAGTGTGGAGTGTTATAGGCCATAAAAATTTTACCCCCATGCTTTCTTCCTCCTTAAAAATGGGGAAATATGAAAAGTATTGTTCTGCTATATCTTTGGAATGCAAGGGCTGAAATTAATGGGCTATGTTTCAAATCAAAGATTGTGAAGTGGGGAGTGTTAATAGGCTATAAAAAAATTCATCCCCATGCTTTCTTTCTTCCTAAAATAGGGGAAATATGAAAGTATTGTTTTGCTATATCTTTCGAATGCAAGAGCCAAACATATGTGAAATGGAAGCTTGTGATGTGGGAAGTATTATGGGTTATTACAATTTATCCCCTCTTGCTTTCTTCCTCTCTAAAATGGAGAAATGGGAAAGCCTTTTTTCTACTATATCTTCTGAAGGCAAGGGTGTACAATTACAAGTTAGATGTCAAATGAAAGCTCATCATGTTTATTCTCTCCTCTGCTAAAAGGGGGGTGAAATTTTTTCCTGAGGGGGTTGGGTTGCAATTGTAATGAGGTATATCTCAAATTAAAGCTTGTGAGGTCTCCATTCTTTGCCTATCTCAAACATGACTCCAAAGAGGGAAGAAAAAATGTGATCGATGTTTAGGAGTCATATATCAAAGATTCTAATGCTAGATATTTTTTAGTGACATCATCCTATGTTGTCCTATTGTTCAATGTTTAAGTGTATATAAAACCCTATATATAAATAAACTGAAAATAAACTAATACTCTTATTTTTTTAACCTTTCAAATAAATAATATTTCTGAACACAGATTGTCAGTGGAACCTCATTACTACAACATATATTTTTCACTCCCTAACTCTTGCCTTTTTTCTCCCCCCATTCTTCATTATTTTTTTCCTCTCTCTCTCTTTACCTCTCTCACTGATGAGTTCTGTATTTTCTGGATGCCCATAAGATTAAAAATATATCTATATTTTCTAAGTGCTTTAAAGTTAAAAATATTTATTTTTAATTCTATACTTTAAAAGTCCTTCCAGCTGACCAGGACCAGATTTCTTTACTTCACAGTATTTTTCATCCACCTCCCCAGATTCTATTTCATTCAGATCATTTTTCTAGTCCTTGCGTGTCATGTACTTTTGGGAAGGATTCTGGGAAGCCAGAATTCCTCCCTGACTTGTTTCCGGCTGGCAAGCTCCTCAGTCAGGGTTGGATGAAGCTTGTTGGGGGTAGCCTCGACCTGTGACATTCCTCTCTTGGCTGCCCTTCCTCACTTTTGACTGACTGCGGGAGCTCAGGTTTCGCTGGAGCTCACATGGCTCAGCCATCCTCCTACACAGTTTGGTGTGGTTCGGTGCGAGCTCCACTCAAGTCCGTCCCTTTCCAAGTCCATACTGGCCCTGCAAACCCTTTTCCCCTTCAGTACTTAAAGCTTCCTGAGCTCAGAAACTTTTATTAAGGCTAGCATTTCCATTTTTTGCACTTGATCCCTGCTCCCTCCCCTTTCATTTTCACACTTTTTTTTAAAATTAATATATCTTTCCTTCTATTTAATTTTTTCCCCTTTATTTCCCCTATCCCTTCTATTTTTCTTTCCTTTCCTTTCATTTTTTTTATATTTTTATTCTCCTCCCCCCCTTTTTTTCCTCTCTAAATTCTTTTTCTCTTTTCTCTTTCCCCTCTCTTTTATTATATCTCTTTCCATCATTATTCCTCCCCCTTTTCCTTCCCCCTCCTTCTCTACCCATTTTCCACTCTTTCCTCTACCATCGTTCTTTTTTTTCTTCTTTGTCTGTTTATTTTTTACCCTCCTTTTTTCTTCTCTTTCTTTCTATTAGCCTCGCCCCTTTTATTCTTCTCTTTCTATTACCCCCCCTTTTTTTTTCTTTTCTTCCCCTCCCCTTTCCTTTTCCTGCCTTTTTTCCCCTCTATCCTTTGTCGTTTTTTTCCCCTTTCCTTTCTCTCTCACTTCTCTTTATTACCTCCACCACCTTTTTTTTTAAATTTTCTCATTCCCTATCTTTTTATTTTTTGTTCTATGTTATCTGTCTTTTCTCCTCTCTTTTCTTTCTTTCATTTTCTTGTTTCACATGTTCACCTCCCTCCCCCCAATCTTTCCTCACATTCTGATCTTGCCTACCACTAGCTGTGTCATGTGCTTCAATGAGGACTCAGGGGTACCTGGGTTCACATTGCTCTGCTTTTGGCCAGCCTGCTCCCCTGCCTTGGTGAGTGGTGGGGGTTGGTGGTGAGAGCCCTGGCCTGCATCACTCCTACCAAGCCAAGTTCTATCCCGCTTGAAGGCCGTGGTTATTAATTGGCCTTTTCCTTTCCCAGGCCAAGGTCCAGTGCAGTCACTGCACAGGACCTCACTGACTGTTCCCAGTGAACGCTTCTCTTTTCACATAAATATTTTGTGGAAAAAATTCTCGTTGATATATGGGACTTGAACCCACATCTCTCCAGAAACATGCCATAATATTCACGTACTTTCCTAAGAACCTTTCCTTCCCTAATTTTAAGAAAAACTAAGTTTCACAGTATAGTGATATATACTTAAGTTTGTAATTCAAAATTCAAAATTAGATTCTCAAGATTACCAAGATTGGCATATATATTTGACTGAAATTTTTAAATTTTTAGTATTGACTAATATTTAGGCAATGTATACAAAATTCAGAAAGACTTACCACTACACCTCATTGATTATACAACCAGATGAAAAGCTGATTCTATCAGCCTTAAAAGTCAAGCTCACAATAACAGGTCCTTTCTTGAGCTGTACAACTTATACGAATTATTTTACAGAAGGATTTTTTAGATAGTGGATGGGTCAAACATGGCGCCTTCTGTATAATGTAGTACTATCCTGTATAGTGGAGCATTTGGGGAGCATCATGGAATTTCAATCCCTGTCAAACCACAGCAGTCTTGTTTTTGCAGGAATTGCAAGGACGAAGTTGTACTTGCTCGGCTCCTCTTAGGTTATTCATTTATTACACATTTCCTTCCCCTTTGGGAGGACAATGAATCTAAGTGTGAGTTTTGTGCACCATTTTAACCATCAAACACATTTTAATTGATTGTATCGCTTTTAATTTTGAACTATGTTTATATTTTAGCCATCACTATTTTACATCCGAGCCCCTTACACTCGGACATCTTTTATCGGATGATGACTTTTAACCTATGTATTTGACCTTTAATGTTTTACTGGTTATTTTACTCATCTTATAGGATCCACAGAATAAAAGAAGTCTAAATATCAGAAGATAAAAACTTTAAAAAATTATTTTTTTAATCCAGCAGATTTCGGGAATAAAGCTATTTCTTGATCTGATTTGTTTCTGATCTTTTTGTTATGGTGGTTTAGTATGGTATTCAGTTGGAGGTCTTTAATTCCTAGTTCCTGTAGGTTTTCAAAAAGCCTTTTTCTTTCAGTGCTATATTCTTCACAATTTAGAAGAATGTATGGTATTGTTTCTTTGAGGTTTACAATATTGGCATTTGTCAGAGTTGGTGTTTTCATGAGTACATTATGTGTGGTTTTTCTGTTGAAGTACTACCATCCTCTCAGACTTTCCATAATGACATATAAATTGAGAGGCTCCTGACACTGTGGCAAGCAGCTCCTTGAAGGGGGTATTTATTTTTATTTATAATAAATGAAGTTTTAGAACTCTGTGCAAAGATCCAGTTTTTGCCAATTTTCTGGAAAAGTATTGGTTCGTCTGCTGTTTAAATTATATTATTCAATTTGGAGTGGCCTAATCTGAGTCTTGTGATTATAATATTGTCTGTTATTTCAGAGTTGCTCAAAGTTATTAACCTTCTATTGTTGTTTCCTGTGTTTATAAGAGTTTCAAAATTGTTTTGCAGTTCTGCTAGTGACCATAGTTGAAATTTCTCTTTGATACTGGAAAGTTAGGGTTGACCTATATAGCTAGTTGTGTTTATATCTAATGTTTTAGTTAACTTATCAGCTATCTCATTGCCAGTGAGTCCAATGCAGTTAGGATCCACTGAAATATGATTTAATTTCTTTTCTTATTTGAGTTAATATAGAGAGACCAAATAATTTCTTGGATAAATTTGTGTTGGTGAGAATTAGCTGGATCTTTGATTATCGATTCTGACCCAGTCATCTGGCCAGTACAATTTGGTCTTTATCAAACTCACTTAAGTCTGCTGACTTTCCTATCTAAAGAACAAGAATAACACTGATTAACAGAGCTCAGTATCAGGCATTATTTATACCATTTCATGACCTTCACACATGCCATTGTTTACTTGCAGTTGCTTCAATTTGCATAAAGACGTGCTGGTCATAATGTTTTGGCTCTTTGGTGTGTGTGGGCTTTCAAAATGGCTACAAGTTCAGCATCCATGGAACTGTTGCAGTTTTCATTGTTGAAGCTGTGCTCGTAATTATCTGGTGGGATATATACAGCCCCTGCTGCTTCACCTAACTCTCTGTTGAGGGCTCCATCTATGTATATATCTCTATGTTCTTTGTAGTTTTCTTCTAGGTGATTCAATGTGATTTGCAGTATTTATTTTTGCATGTATCCTTTTTCTGAGCAATTTAGATTTTTGATGCTTGTTATTATTTGTGGGTAAGGTAGTATCCATGGGGAGTGTTTTGTTATCCAATTGTATTTTCCCCCTGTGTGTTGTAGGATTTCTTTATTAGGCATATCTCTTCTTATAGTTTCTATCAGTTGTTCTCTTAAGTGGAACTTCTGTTATTTTCTGTATAAGTGAGTGGTTCTCCTGTTTACTATTCTGAGAATGTTGTTGCTGAGTGTTTCTTTTATTTTGGTGTCTAGGTCAGGTATGGATGTCTCTGCTTTGATGGATATGTTTGGACAGGAGCGTAGTTAACCTGCACATAATTTTAAGATTTTGTGTTGTGCTGCTTCCATTTTTGTTTTTTGAAATTCAGTTTTATCAATGGTTAGAACATTCCATATTCTATTTTTGGCCTTAGGATAGATTTATATAATGTGATCAAGCATTTTGGTCTACAGCCCCATGTGGTTCCTGCTATGCATTTTATCAGTTGGCTATGTTTCTGGCAGGCTGTATGTACTTGGGTTATATGATCTGACCATGTAAGTAGAGAATTGAAAATAATACTGAGGTATTTGTGTTTGATTACTTGTTGAAGAGTTTATAGATTTCCTTCTGTTCTCACAATAATGCTGGAATTTTTCTTGTGGGTTTACCGCAGCAATTTTGATGTGCCATTTATTGCAGTAATCTTGTATCATATTGAATCATCATCATTCTCAAGCAGCCATGGGCTATGGAGGTCCAACCAGATTCTGCAATTTGGTTTTCCAAACTTATCTATCCTGAGCTACATCTGCTGCATCTGGCTATTGCATATTAATTCTAACATGGTCCTGTTTGACATTGTCTGCCTACAGCATCCTAGGTCTCCCCCTCTTTTCGAGGCCTTTAGGCTCACTGTTCATAACCATATTCGCTAATCTATAACTATGCATATGAGCAAAATGGCCAAACCAACAGAGTCTCTTTCTGTACAATATGCTGCTCAAAGGAGATTGCTGACTCCTTTGCCTAACCTCATCGTTACTTATGAAGTTGACCACCTAATGCTCAAGATACTGTGTAAGCATGTAGAATCAAAACCATAAAGTTTCCTCTTATCTTGTTTACAAAGGGTCTAAGTTTCACTACCATAACTAACTCTAGAAAGAATTAAACTATTATACAGTCTAATATTAATCTTTAGGTGTATACACCTATTTCTCCAAACTCTCCATAGATTCTTAAAAATCCTGGCAGCAATCGCTATTCTATAAAGGATTTAATCACGATAATGCTGTGGTACAAAGTTAAAACATAAAACTTCCAGGGAGTAATTCTCAAACTAGGAAAGTGCTGTACATACCATTACCATATATGCTATTCTTCTGTTAATCTCATGCCGCACATCACAGTATCTGTTACATAGCTTCCAATATAATTAAACTGAGACACTTGCTCAAGAGTAGAACTATTCAGATTAATTGAACTACAACTTGCCTGACCAATTTTCATCACTTTAGTTTTCTCTCTGTTTATGACCGAGTGGTTAGCGCGCTTGGCTACTGATCTAAGGGACCTGGATTCGAGCCCCGGGTAAGGCATGGATGTGTGTGTTGTTTTTCTGCTGAGGTCCTGCCATCCTCACAGATCTTCTGCTATGGCATATAAACTGACAGGCTCCTGTCAGATCTCTGTGGCAAGCAGCTGCTTGAGGGGGTATTTATTTTGCCGTCCAGTGGCCGAGTGGTTAGCGCGCTTGGCTACTGATCTAAGGGACCCGGGTTCGAGTCCCGGGTAAGGCATGGATGTTTGTGTTATTTTTCTGCTGAGGTCCTGCCATCCTCTCAGACCTTCTACTATGGCATATAAACTGACAGGCTTCTGTCAGACCTCTGTGGCAAGCAGCTGCTTGAGGGGCATTTATTTTTTTTATTTATTTTTATCACCAAACCTATTCTACTATCAATCTGATCAACAGCTCGAATGAAAGAGTTCAAGTTCATCTCATCAACATCATTTGCCAAAAGGGTTAAATCATTAGCATAATCTAAATTAGAAATTTTCAGAGATCTCTAGACCATTTAAGCCCAAAATCTTTCCCTTGCAGTGAATTTCACATAACATAATCAATTACCAATTATTAATTAATTATAATTATTATTTATTATTAATTAATTAATATTAAAGAGAAACGGGAGAAAATGCACCCTTGTCGAATACCAATTGCTACAAGCCATGCTAACCAATTGCTACAAGCCTTACCAACTCTCAGACACTACTCAGTGTTATTATAGAGAGCTTTCATTATGTTAAATAGCTTGTCTGGTATCCCTTATGATCTCACAATCAACCACAAATTATGACAATAAATAGAATTGAAAGCCTTTCTGAAATCAACAAAGCTAGCAACCTGAGGTTTCTGAAACTCTAAACATTTCTCAAGATTCTGCCTGAATGAAAATATCTGATCTACGCATCCCCTTCCACTTCTGAATACACATAGCTCATCATGCAAATTGCATGTCAACCAGATTCTTAATTTTATTAAGCACAATAATGCAAAGAACTTTCCCTAGAACAGAGAGTAGGCTGATACCCATACAGCTATCAGAAGAACTGCAATCACCTGTTTTGAAAATAGGTATAATAATGGCTCTGGTAAAATCCTTAGGAACCATGCCTTTATCATAAAAGATATTCAAAATTTCAGTCATCCAAGTGGTAACCGAAATATTCCCAGCTCTAAGCATTTCTGTTGTAATTTTATCTACCCCTGGGAACTTATGTAGTTCAAGTTTAGAAACAGCCAAAATAACTTCAGATTGTGTTATAGGGCCAACATTAAAGCCAGCAATGCATCTATCATCATTACAAACAAAGGGAGTAGAACTATCCACATCGTTTGGAACATTGAAAGTTTCCTGTAATTTTTCTCCTAGTTTGTAGAATGAGGAATCACTACACCAAACAGCCAGGTCATCTGCATGAAGGGAAAATTTTGTCTTATTTTTATTCTATTGGTCCTATACACCCATTGTTGTTTTTTCTGTTTTATAGACATTGAATCTTTTTACCCTTGTTTTTATACATCTTGTTGTTCTGCACTTTCCTTTGTTGTGTCATTGCATTATATTCTTTCTTCTTTTGTGTATTGTTTTTAACTTTGATTGAGGGTTAAATGTCTTTTACCTTTTATTTATCTTTGTTTGGCACAGTATGTTCTCAGCTGCCATTGCACCATTAAACAGCAAATAACGAACAAACCAACCAATGAATTAGCAAGAATAATTGTCAGTATTGGCTGTTTTGATTTCCTGCAATGCATTCTATTGATTTCCAATTGTTTCTTTTAGAAGAAAATGACTTTTTAAAATTTCATTTTATTGAAAATTGTATTATTGAAAAAGCAGATTATGCTATGTAGCTTGGTTTCCAGTAATGAATTCTTGCATTTTCCCCTTGTGATATTTAGGAGGAACAGACTTTGCAAAAAATCTGCAGTAATCTAAAGTTGGATTAAAGAGGGTAGATGCAAACCCTTTATCTGAAAATGGATTAAAGAGAATACATTCAAATACTGTAGTAAGTTCATGTAATTCAGAATTAATTCGATCAGAAGGAATAGATTTTTTTTTAATTCACTGTATTCAATGTCAGATTCAAGAGTCAGTTCAAGAGACTTCCAAGGAGTGTCGAATTGTTTGCTGTAAGGCAGATATTTTAGAATTAGCATTAGTAATCCAAATTATTTCTCCTCATTTCCTTTTTTCCACCCAGTTTTCATCCACCCAATTGTCGTACCCTCCCAATTGTCTTCCACCGAGTTGTTGTCCATCCAATTGTTGTATCCCCCAATTGTTGCATCCATCAACTGCCATTTTCCCAGTTGTCATCCACCCAGTTGATTTCCACCCAATTGTCATAGACCTGTCCATTACACCATGCTTCAACCTCTCTCTCCATCGAGTAACGATCCACCACTCCAACTTTTCAATTGCATTTTACTCCAGTACCAGTTTCCAAACTTCTGATGGGAGATTATCATCCTGGCCTTATTGAAGTTAGGAAGGATCACAAGATTCCTTCCAGTTATTGTCTCATCACATTAACAAGCTGCATGTGCAAATGTTAGAAATATTTGTCAGTACCAGACTCATCTGGTATTTAGAGACCAGCAACCTTCTTTACAAACCCCATTGTGGCTTTTGCAGGCAATATTCAATCCAGAAAATATATTTAGGGAGGATGAAATATCTCTCTCCCCCACTGTATCCACCTCACTGGTCAACACTGGACCATTTGATACATCTCAAAACTGCGATCAGGAATTCTATTTTGCATTGAGAGCACCTGGTGTTAATTTGACATCGAAAAAGCATACAATGTGGTGTAAATATTTGGCATTCTTTGCGAGTAACGATGCCTTCAGTGTGACAGATAACAATCAATCTTCATTTTAAACTTATTATCTAGTTCTTTTTGTGCCCATGTTGGCAACACTCAGTTGCAGCCTCTCCCTCATGAACAAGGCTACATCTTGAGTGTTATGCTTTTTGCTGTCAAATTTAATTCTGTTATATGACAAATTTCTCCTACTGTAAGCATACCCTCTATGTTGATGATTTTATCAAATTTTACTCTTATTCCACATGAAGGTTATTGAAAGACAACTGTAGACAGCTCTCAACTATCCCTCGGTTTGGGCCAGTGGGTTTCGGTTCTCCCCATAGAAGACTGTGTGTGGTAGCAGAAGCACAGTGACAGGCCCTGCAACCCCTGCAATGCAGAGTAAGAGGCATGGTTAGGGACCCCTGCAAGAATTATATGCAACTATTTAAAGGAAGAGCCCAGAATTTTTTTTTTACCTTTGAATGAATAATAACAGATAATGAAAAATTGACTTCATTTCCTCTATTAGAAATTCCTCCCCTCGCTTCTTGTGAACTAGAATTCATCTCAAAGCCTGAGCTTGACAGTGAACTTCATTAACATAAGGCCATGACAGTTGTATAGGATGTCATTTTTTCAATCTGACTAGTGATTTTTCACAGTAAGTTTAACCTTCTGTTTAATTCTTATGACTAGAAATGTTTCCAACATTATCACTATTTTTTTAATTTCCCTATTCCTTTGTTGTTATATAATTTTTTTGGAATAGAGGGGATATGAATCATATTTAAAATAATTTAATTGAAAGAAAACAACTAAAGCAATGTTTTATGAAGAAAGTTGTAGGAATAGAGTCATTCCAAAATGTCGAATTATATATTTTGAAGTCCAAAATGTATGTCAGATATTTATTATGTACATTTTCAAAAAGTTAAAATTCAAGTATATAGCGGTGCATATTAACCCTTACATTGTCGGGTTTCTGAAACTGAATTTACTGTGGTGGCTGGATTTATTTTAAAGTGTTTTCAGAAAATAAACAGCTTTTAGAACTTCATCATGAAGTAATTAATGAATGGAAATATGTCATGTTATATACCAAAAGAAAGAGCATTTGATTATGCTTAATAAAATGGCAAAAATTCGAAGAAAAGAAATTTTTGTAATGTTTTAAAACAATACTGATAATTTTATTTCAGTATTGTTTTAAAACATTGCAAAATTTTACTGTTTTTTCAACTTTATCTTTAGTAAAATTTCAAAAATATATATGTTTTTCCTATTTTTTTGTATATTATTTTATTATCCTAATGTAAGACAACTCATAATATTTCTATTATTGCTTAGATCTTTTATTTATTTAGTTTTTTTCTAACTTTTTTACTCATTTATGCATATAATTCATATTCTTATACTTTTGACAATTGGCAAACTCCAAATGTTAATAAAGCAGTATCATAAAAAATAATTTTACTGTAAAAACAAGATAATTTAAATAAAATTTGAAAAATATATAAGAAAATTGATAAAGAATTATGGAAAAAAAATCAAGAAAATGTGTCAAAGCATTTAAAGTTTAATTGAAATATTGAATTTGAGAATGAGTTGCTTTATTATGAAGCTGTATAACTGTTATGGAAAAGTTTAATTATAAAATTCTGGCAGAAATTTTGATCAAAAATCACATTTCTTGACCTTATTTAGTTTATTTATCAAAACTTCTAATTACATTTCAACCAAATAAAGCCCTGCCTTTTAAAACTCACACTACGAGTAATCCTAATGCTTGTTCTGATTGCTGCCATTATAGATTGCTAGAAGTTTCGCTTTTGATTGTTTCTAATTAATTATTGTTATAATCACGGTATCCATTTGAGAAGCAATAAAAATAATTTTATTAGCATTAATGTAAACAAAAAAACACCTTTAAAATCGAAAGTGTGCTAAAATATTACTCAAAAACCCAGAGCCAGATTTAAACTTTTTGAGGCACTGATCTAAGGGACCTGGGTTCGAGCCTTGGGTAAGGCATGGTTGTGTGTTGTTTTTCTGCTGAGGTCCTGCCATCCTCACAGACCTACTACTTTGGCATATAAACTGACAGGCTCCTGTCAGACCACTGTGGCAAGCAGCTGCTTGAGAGGGTATTTATTTATTTTTTTTAGGTGCATATTAGATTCAAGACCCCATTTTTAAAAAAAAATATTTGGGTGTTTGGTTCAAGCAAAACATTTAAAAATGTAAAATATTTTTATTTAAAGAATTGTAGAAAAATAATTACAGAAATAATACTCAATCATAGTAAACAAAAAGTTTAGACATTACTAATAAACATTAAAATATTATTGGCATGAATTGCAGTGTACTGCCAAATTACAATATTGAATATTGCTTGACTAAAAACTTTTCAATCAAAAATCATCAAAGGGTTTTATTTATTAAACCATCAAGCAAATTATCACAATTTAAAGAATTTGTCAATTCACATTTAATAAACATTAAAGATAAATTTCACATTTTAGTTTGTGCTAGTGAATTTCTTAAATAATTTTTTATCTGCTTTAGAACTGAAAATGATCTTTTACCACTTGCATTAGCCACAGGTATGGTAAGAAATATTTTAACAATTGTTTCCACATTTGGAAATGCTGATCACGAACCCTTGTTAATTGTTTTATACATGTCCATAGGGTTGGATGTATTCTTTTTAATAAATAAAATAAAAAAATAAATACCCCCTTAAGTAGCTGCTTGCCACAGAGATCTGACAGAAACCTGTCAGTTTATATGCCATAGTACTAGTCTGTGAAGAGAAAAAGGTCGCAGAAAAACAACACAAGCATCCATGCCTTATCCGGTGTTCGAACCCAGTTAATAAAACTTAAAAATTGTTATTTCATCTTTAAATTGATTGCTGTCAGTATCATTTTTGTATATTTATATTAATTTATTAATACATAACTGAACTCTGGTTTCATTCAGAGTTTTATCAAAAAAGACATTAAACATACTTGAAATATTTTCATATGCGATACTTCTATTCATTGATTTAGTTCTGCATTCAGTGTGTCACAAATAACGTTAATTGTATTAACTGTAAATAAATCTTTGCCATGCAAAACCCTATCGTTTTCCACTGTATAATTAAGCAAAATTTGCATTTTTTTCATTCAGCATTTATCATTTTCATATTGGTTTTTCTTGTGTTAACGATGTGACTTTTATTTTGATTGATTCAAAATCGTTTCTTACCCTTAGAATAAATTCTGTTAATGATTTCAGAAAGATGATTCTTTTTAAATAGATTTATTTTTTGGGTCCTGCAAACATTTACTTGTAGCATTTAGTCTTGATAATTCTATAAATTTGTCAAAAGCAATGTTTCATAATAACCAAAATACTTCAACAGTTCCTTAGATTGTAATCGGCATTCTGGCTTTTCATTTTGCCATGATGCCATTGTAATCGAAACATTTTTAATACATTCATAATCTTTTTTTCAATGTAAGTATAGCATCAACGGTAGCTGACCATCTTGTATCACTTATTTTTTTTAAGACAAAGAGTCAGGTGATAGTCATTCATCCAGAGTGTTCCATTCATTGTGTTGATTTGGATAAGAAAGTTTATAAACAATCTACAAAGTAAAAGAATCATACTGCATTAGGACAAGATTCTGCTCATAGTTTCCAGTTAAATTTAGAGAGTGACTTGCGCAGGGAATATAAAATGCAGTGGGATTATAACTTCTAAGTCTATTTGTAATCCTGTATATTTCCCTGCCATATTAGCAGCATTATTATGTCTGATCAAATATTGATACTTTCTAATATTAATCAAGCAGCAAGACTCCCTGTTTTGTTTTAAATTGTCTTTCAGTTGATAAATTCCGTGATATTGATGTATATTGTTTATTACTAATGTAAATAAAATAGAAATATTGCATTAATTAATAGATTCTGAAAAAAATTCATCGCCGACACGGTGGGAATTGAACCCGCATTTCTACAGATTCATGCCAGAGTGTACCATTTGTTTTTCAGAATCTATTAATTAATGTTTGATGTCTATCTTAACAGGGAATACTGTGCATTCACTTTGGATTGATTTTTAATTATATATTAACATTTTAGCATTAGCCACCTCATTAACATCTGATAATCAATAGGAACAACTGGAAAAGTTGCATCTCCTTGAGTATAGATAGCGTTGTCTCAGTCACGTCTCAGTGAAGAAGATTTATAAGGTCTTATTCTGAAAAATTTCATTGTCCGACGTTTGGTATAATGGTAGTGCACTCTGGCATGAATCTGGAGAGATGCGGGTTTGATTCTCGCCATGTCAGCGATGAATTTTTTTCAGAATTAATGTTTGATGTCTATTTTAACAAGGAATACTGTGCATTCACTTTGGATTGATTTTTAAATATTGCATTCTATAACAGCTAAAAATATTATTACATTTGCAAAAAAATTATATTTAAAATAATGGATAGACTGAAAATTTTAAACCTTTTATCCTACAGCAATTTATATTTAAATATAACTTAATATAGCCAATGGCAGTACCATGCTGAAAACACTGGTTCTTCTCCAATCACCAAAGTTAAGAAGCTTTGGGCGCTGTCAGTAGTTGGGAGGGTGACCACCTGGGAACACCGCATGCAGTTGGCAAAAAATCTGCTGAGGACCCACTATCCTCACAGATCCTTTTACTATGGTGTATTAAACTGACAGGCTCCTGTCAGACCTCTGAGGCAAGCAGCTGCTTTAGGAGGTATAACTTAATAATGAATTTTTTTTAATTATTAAGTATAAAAAGTATTCATATAAAATAAAAATTCAATGCAATAAAAATATAAGACTTGAAAACCAAGGATATTACCAAATACCTAATTTTCGAAGCATATTTTGTAAAGTGGCTACCCCCCCCCCCCCCCATAAACAAACACTCACAGACAGTTGGGATCCTCTCAGATCTTTGTGGTTAGAGCCTCAGAAATTGTTTGTGCCTGAGGTTTTCAGATACCATAATTAATCACTGTGCTTGTATGCACTTTTGCTACCAGTGTCTTTTGCTACCTTTATCTGGATTTCAAGCTGCAGCTTGGGGGTCCCATCATTCCAGTTGTGGCAGAGATCAAGTTTCTTGGTCTCATTGTTGACAAATATTGATATGTTTACCTCACATACATCATTCAGGCCCAAATGCATGCAGGCATTGAACATCATCAAGGTCCTCTCCTCAGGAGCAAACTGATGTTCTTTGATTACTTTTACTGTTCACTTGTCTGGTTTAAAATGGACTAAGAATCCCAGATGTATAATCCTGCAAGGGATTCAGTGGTTAGTTGGGTTTTTGGGGTTTAATGGTGCAAGAGGAACAAAGGCTATGTTGTGCCAAACAAAAAAAAAAGTTAAATAAAACGATAAAAGCCAAGAACCCACAACCAAAGTTAAAAACTGTACACAAAGGGAGAAAAGAACAAAAATGTAAAAGACACAACAAGAAAGAAAAATGTATATTAAAAAGCAGTGTGTTTAAAGAAAGAGTTTACACTTGCTGCTTCTGTTTCAAAAGAGAAAAATACCATGGATATAGAAGTGACAGTAAGTGACAAAAACTAAAATAAATATGACATTCACAGTTAAAAGCAAGACGTTTTGATGGTTATAATGGTGTCACAAAACTCGCACTTAAGTTTGTCATCTTAACAAAGAAAAAATTAATGTGTGATAAATAAATGACTTAAGTAGAGCTGAGCAAGTACAACTTCCTCCTTGCAATTCCTGCAAAAACATGACTGTCACAGTTTGACAATAGGCTTGATCTCAAAACGCTTGTTACCAATCTGTTCTGATCAAGATCACTGCCATTGTGCCCAGAGCTCGGTGAAAAAACACTTTCAGAAGTCCACAAATGGAACTGGCAGTGGAGAGTCTGACAGAAGGGTGGTTGACTTGTCAGCAGCATCTGCCAAGTCATTGTCTCTGATTGCAATATGACTGGGCAACCAACAGAAGAGCATGGTGGTTGTGTCTGCCAGATGATGGAGTTGCTGGCAGTTATTGGAGAGAACAATGTGAGGTTCTGTTCACAGCAGACCATAGCCAATCCCACAGAAATGCAGACTTTGAGCCATCTGTGAAGATAGGCAAAAAGCCCATATGCTGAGCACAATGGCTGGCAAAGAATTGCTGGTACACATAGTCAGGGATAAAGACCTGCCCTGCCCTGCAAAAGGAAAAGTCACAGGAAGGAGAAACAGTGAGCCACAGTGGAAGTGGCTCGCTGTAGTGGCTCGCAGTGGAAAGGCAATGCTAATAAGATGATGTTTATGTCTCTGAAGTTGCTTCAGACATACAAACCAAAATTACGAAAGGCAATCGGGCAATTTGTATAAAGCATTTCCACTGAAGACTGAAAATGCAATCTGGAGTGGAATGGCCTGGCAGGGATTGTAATTTTGGCAGATACTGTAGGGAAACTGTTGTCACCAAATAGATAAAGATGATTTGTCAGACTTAAAGACTCTGCACTGGTGAGGTGTGGAATGTCCCCAAGCAGACATGTCTGATGATGGAACGGGTCCAGCACATTCACCATCCAATCCTGGTTGGAGTCTTACACCTGTGATCTGTAGTCAGTTTTGACTGGACAAGTGCACTATATGGATGGAGCAAAGAATATCAGTCCACTCCCCAAGAGAGGGATTAAAGAACCTTGAGGATGTTCAATGCCAGCCTGCACTTGGACCTGTGATGATATATGTGAGATAAATGTTCAGTTTCCAGTCAAAGATGAGGCCGAGAAAATTGATTTACTTCACAGCTGGAATGATGGTACGCCTGAGCCACAGCTCAGGGTCCAGATGAAGTTTACACTTGTGGCAAAAGTGCACACAAGCGGTCTTCTCTGGGGAGAACTGAAACTCATTGGTCATCGCCCAAGCCAAGACATTGTTCAGGACAATTTGCAGTTGTCTTTCTTTGACCCTCATACTGGATGAAGAGCAAAAGATGCTAAAATTGTCAACATAGAAGACATTGCCTATAGATGGAGAAAGTTTTCTAAGTAATAGAATTAATCTTGACAGCAGAAAGTGTAACACTCAATACACAGCCTTGTGGTACCCCTTGGTCGTGGGGGAAAGGCTGCAACAGAGTTTTACTGACATGGACATGAAAAAATTGAGAAGATAAAAATTAGAAATGAAGATCATTATGTGACCTCTCAAGCTGAAACTATGGAGGTCAAGAAGAAGCCGAATCTCCAAGCCATGAAGTATGCTTTTTCTATGTCGAAGAAAATCGACACCAGGTGCTCTCGATGTAAAAAAGAATTCCTGATCGGTGATTCGAGATGGATCAGGTGGTCTAAAGTAGATTGTTGCCTGCAAGAGCCATACTGAGTGTTGGAAAAGTTGTGGTGTTCCAAATACCAGACAGGTCTGGCATCTACCATTGTTTCCTATACCTTGTACCTACTCGATAGTGAGAAATTTTGAAGTGTGGCATAATGGACATTATCTGGCCTGATGGCAGATACGTGAGAAGTTTGCAGAGCAAGATGAAGCCCCCTGCTATGAATGGCCTGTTGTAAGGATGCAAGCCATTCGAGTGGAAAGAGAATGGAGTGTATTTAGCCTTGCTCTTCAGGTAAGAAACTCTGCACTCAGGGGAATAAGAAGATGAGGAAGAGATAGAGGAAAAAGATTCCCCCAAGAGTGTTGGTAATTGCTTGAGGATCAGCAATTGCTTGTCCATTGTGCTCTAGAATCAATAATGAATGGGACTTGTAGTTCCCACTCATCTCCCAGACTTTGTCTGACACAACCTCAGAACTGGTCTTGGGGGTGATAAAAGATTCTTTCTGGCTCTGGTGCCAGATGAAACAGGCTTTTACCTTGGCATGCTTTAAAGCTTCAGGGTTGAAGTATATCGAATATCTTTTGGGGCCAAAAATAGCCCTGTTTTTGAGCCTTACCTTATGAGCTGCTGTACAGTCAGGAGTCCATTGCAGTTTCAGAAATCATGGAAATGGATCAAGACTTGAGGAATGGTCAAGGCAGCTGCATGGATGATACAGTCTGCCATCTCCATCACAACATTGATTGGCTCCTAGTGAACTGTTGGGCAAACTTACAGAGGAGTTAGAAATCATCGTGGTCAGCCTGATCAAGTTTCCACCTTGTTATTTAGCATCTGGACTTCTTCCACCATGATACTCGTGAAGGGTTGCAAGGCCCTCTGCAGTAGATGGTATATATGATGGGGAGGTGATCTCTTCTGGAAGGGCTATCTTTGACTTCCACGTAAAGAGTGGAAGGATCAAGGAGGAGCAGATGGTGAGATCAATAGCAGTGAATGTGCAGGTCAGGGAATGAAAATAGGTACTGACACCAATGTTCAACAGGAAGAGTGAAGGATCCAGGTGCCATTGCTCGAGCACCCTACTCCTCTCTTTTGTATGATTATTTCCACAAAGTGGACTGTGTCTGTTGAAGTCCTCAGTGATGAGGAAGGGGGATGGCAGCTGTGAGATGAGGTCATCAAGGTCTTTCAGGAAAATGATACTATGGAATGGTAGATAGATGGAGGAGACAGTCAAAGAAGCTGATGGCTACCACCTCTAGAGTATTGGTGAGAGGTATGACTTGAAATGGAGAATGGTTGCTCATGAGGATGTCGACACCCCCTCAAGCTGGTCTGTCTTTATCCTGGTCCCAGCTTACCATAGAAGAGTGCTAATGCATGGGATCAATAGCTGTCTGCAAGTATGTTTTGTTCAGGCACCGCAGATGGGCTCTTGTTTCCTCAGGAGGAAAATGATGTCATCAAGATTCCTTTGGAATTCATGACATTTCCATTGTAGAAGTGTGACCATCTCAGGTGTTAGGATAATGGGTGGATAATTTTAGGAAAATTGAGGAGATCCTCAGAGACCTCAGAGTTAACTGAGGGACATGGGTCTGAGATTGCCAAACAAGCAAGGGATAATGTCTTTCTCTTGTTTGCTTGTGGGTCCCCCTTTGGTTTGGAAGGTCTGGGTTGGGAAGGTGGGGGCCTTCTAGTGCTGGAAGTAGAAGGCACCATGAACAGTAGGAGTGGAAACTATAGTTGATGTTGATGTGGACATTGACTACGGTTTTGTCTGCTGTATGGAGGTACTTTGTGGTGGGTGAGAAAGACTCAGATGGTGGGATGCTGATATCAATCTGCACCACCACTGAAGCCATCGCAATGATGGGCTTACTGATGACAGCACCATCATAGGAAACCTTGCCAGGTAGTGGCAGTGTAGAGAGCTCTCTTGCCTCAGTGTAAGTGACATTATTTGTCATCTTAAGGCATTGCACCTTTTTCTCCTCCTCCCATTTAGGACAGTCACACGAGAACACTGTTGGTCACCACTGCAGTTGACACAGGTTGCCTATGTAGATGTGCAGTCCTGCTCAGCATGAGCTACCTACCACAGCTAGTGCAAGTGGACTTACCACGGCAAGCTGTGTGGTCATGACTGTACTTCTGACATTGAAATAATGCTGGGGGTTGTGAATGTACTGTCGTATCTCACAATGCAGGTAGCCTGCCTTAATGGCAGCAGGCAGGTGAGTCATGTTAAAGGTGAGAATTTGTGTCTGGGTGGCACTAATTTACCGATGTAATGAAATCCGTTGGACTGCAGCAACTTCCTCTAGGGCTAACTGAGAGCAGAGCTACTCATGAGAAACTCTGTGGAGGCTCCACTTTCTGACCACCCCACAAGTAGATTTCTCATGCTGAAATGGGCACTCCACCAATCACTGTGACCTTCAGGAGCAACTCAGAATGTTGAGCACAAGCAGTCTCAAGAAGTCACCAGATCTTAGGCACTTAGTGAAGTTTGGATAACCCATGAGATTTTCAAAAACCTTCTGAATAAAGAATGGTGACATATCCCCAAGCACTTGATGACCTGTTGAATGGATGATCAAGAAATGTGGCACAGGTGACAGCACAGATGATGAAGACAAGGATGAAGAGCATGAAGATGGGGCCTCATGATGAGCACATTAATTACTTGAGGCAGAAGAGAATTCATTAATCAAATTCATTAATCATGGTTGGTTTATATGTGGTTCAGTGCTCATTGTCCCTACCCACAATCAGATGCCAATTGGGTGCCAGCAGCCCTAGCCCAATCAGGTGCCAGGGGTGCTGGGAACTATACCCACACAGCCAGTGAGTCAAGCTCTCACAAATAAATAAAAGAAATCCCCAAGGAACTTGCCTTAGTCCTCACAAAATTAAATAGGAGGGATGATAAAGTAAAAATGTGAGGAACTGAACTGTCCTCACAAAATAAAGATAACAGCAGAAGGGAAAAGGAAATGTTTCAGGAAGCTCTTTATCCTGTACCTGCAGGTGGATAAGGCACTCACTCTTCTTCATAGTTCATCCTAGCAGGTCAGCCCACCAGCTTATTGATCTTTTGGGGACACTGCAGCACCACCAGTTTTCCTGAAGTAGAGACCAAAGCAGTGTGTAGCAGTGGACCTGAAAATCAGTGCCCAATCCCACGATGAATAGGCTCTCCAATGACAAGACAGGCCAAAGGAGACCCCACTAGTCATGAGGAGGAGAGCAGATGGGGATCCCTGAGCAACTACCAGGATCCTTCTTTCCAGGGACATGAGCCTGTGCATAGAAAACATGCAGTCGAGTTTCATTCAGTACCCTGTGAAGGTACTCGAACCAAACGAAACCTTTACGGTAACCAAGGATGGTCCCCTCAGGATTTGATGATGATAGCCTTAGACCCACTCCACCATCAGGCTCTCCTTATGTGTGCCCTTGGGCCTTCTACACCTCACTTTTCCAGAGTCTTATGTTGAAACTAAACGGACTAACTTTATTTCTTTATCGTCAATTTGTCCCTACAGTATGCATGTAAATCGTGATCCCTGCTGTGCCATCCCACTTAGGACTACATTTTCAGTCTTAAGTGATATTTCTTTACATTAATCACCCAACTACAGTTAATCTTTTTTGGTTTGTGTGTTCGAGGCTACCTCAGAGACATTAATATCAGTTTTGATAGCGTTGCCCTTCCAGCATGGCTCACTATTTCTTTTTGCTATGATTTTTCTGTTTTGCAGAGCGAGAAAGATACTTAATTGTAATGATGCCATTTGGGATGGACATAATCTTAATGATGTCTAGGCTAGTTCCTTGGTATACACAAAGTGCTAGCTTCTTTGGGGCTACCCTTCATCATCATTGCCTCTCAGTGACACTTGGCGATTTCACTTGGGTTTGATCATTAGATTCTATCTTGAGGAAGCCTAATCTTGGCATGATGCATTCTTCTCTCAGAGCAGCATTGCCTAAGTTTGATTTGTTTGGCTGATAAGCAGTGATATTTAGATAAATTTATCTCATTTATCAGTGTTAACTGAAAATTAATGAGTCGAATTCAAATGTTGGTTCCCTGCTTGTGCCTTTTGGCAGCATGAATCAAGATGATAAAGAGAAAATGAAGAGGATTGTTAAAGTAGGGCAATAGATGGCAGCAGAAGTAAATTGACTCACCATTGAGATGAACAAGGTTGGTAAACACAAGCGTGTGATTTGAATGATAAATTTAATTGAAGTTAAAAAATAAAGTCGAGAGTAGTGCGTTACATATCTATTTAACTATAGTTGAACTAATAACCACTCAGTTACAACTATTATGCTATATTGGTTCTATCTAAACTGCTCTCCTTTTTCATGCAAAGGGGCTATAGAATATTTATAGAGATTTGAATGAAAAGTAGTATGATTACAATCTTTTGATAGCTCCCTTCCACTTCATGGTTGTATAGTATGGCTTCATATTTGTATAGATATAGAGGATTTTTAGCTTGCCAGTCCATATCTGGACTCCCATCAGTATTTTTTCACTGAGTTGTAGTTACAGTGGCAGTAATTATGGTTGGAACAAATTGCAAACAAGTTCTTTGAGATCAAGTCTATTGTCAAACCATGGAGTTGTGTTTGTTTCTTTTGAGAAAATATGAGGAGAAAGTGATAGTTGTCTGACTTCACATGGGTCACTCTTTTCTTCTATGCTGGATAATGAACTTATGTGTGAGTTTTGTGGTTCCTACAATAGCCTCCTGTACATGGTGAGGGGACTACACTCTGAGAGTTCCTCTGGTTCAGACATTCACAAGGTCCTGAATTTCACCTTCATGCTTGCCTTGCATTACAACTCATGTCTTTGGAAAGGAGAGTCTCGATAGTTGCTCAGGGGCCTCATATGATGACTAGTGGGATCCCCTTTGGCCTGTCTTTCCATTGGAGAACTTGTTTGTTATGGTAAGTGCTCAAGAGGGCTAATGCTAAACACTGATTTGGCCTCTGCTTCAGGTAAGAGGAAGGTCCTGGGGTAACCCTCCTAGGATCAATCAGCTAGTCATTATAGGGCCAGCTGTGCAATTTAGTGAATTCCTTGCCCATGTCCATGTAGAGGTTCATGAGTTTCTTTACCATGTTCATGGTACAGGATTCATTCTCCATTTCATTGTGGTCTTCCTGAAACATCTGGTTGGGCTCCAATCATTGGGATAGAGACCATGGGCAATGAACCTTTATACAATGCAAGTGGTGAAATATCATTTTTAGTTTTTAAGCAGATAAAAAATTATTTATGGAATTGATTAGCACAAATTAAAATGTTATATTTATCTTGAATATGTATTGAATCGGAATTCACCAATGCTTTAAATATATAATGATTAAACTGATTTTTTATCAAATAAACTTATAATAAAAATAAAATAAATACATCCTCAAGCAGTTGCATGTCACAAAGGTAGCATGTGAACACTCATGAGACAGCAATAAAGCTGTTTTAATTTAAGCAAAAAAGAATTCATTAAATGCTTTTGATTATCCACTCTGAATTTCATGATTTGATAGTAAACTGAAATTTATATCAAAAATTATTTAACTCTTATACATAATACATCTACTTTTTTTTTTCGACTTTGTCACTAACATTTTAAGGATACATTTCCATCATGATGGATAAGCAGAGATAAAAATTACTTCTGAGGTTGAGTAAATGATTTTTGTTTTTCATATTTTATATTTTATTGTTTCATACGATCCGACTGCTTTTGATGCCCCAATTGCTTGGCACTCTTAGTGACTGCTCAGCTTGGTCACCTCTAAGTCAGCCTTGCAAGTAACCATACTAAAAAGACCAGAATACAGCATTGCTTAGCATTGACCACTAAGCTCACCATAACAGTGCATGTATGATAAATTACTGTTTGAACATCACTGCTCCAATAAATTCTTATCATATTGTTGCAAAAAAGAGGTGACTGTTTTTATAATTTGCGATGAGTAAAGCACTTACAATGTATATTGAATAATGTTTTTAATAAATGCAAGTTAAAATATAAATGACCCATTCTTTGATGGATATGGTGTGAAGTAAATAAAAAATAAATAATTCATGGTGAGATATATTGTGGGATATATTTAATTGATTGACTGCTAATATCACAGATAGCAAAATGTATTGCCTTATTTCTTTATTATCTGGAGGTAATAAAGAATGGTTCAATCTGCCCAATTGCTGATATAGTGGTGCCTGTGGCAAATCAACAACAACAAAAAAATGTGGGAATGTTATATATCACATTGTTGAAGAATTTATATTACCCTTGTTCTAGGTGACTTCAATGCCAAAGTTGGTACTGACTCTGACCTTTGGGGAGGGATGATAGACTCTTTTGGTATTGGTAGCTGCAATGGCCAACGTCTCCTACAGGTAAGTAAACACAATGGTTTTATAATAACTAACACTTATTACAAACACTGCGACATACATAAGTACACATGGGTTTCACCTGATGGGCTGCATAAGAATATGATTGATTATATATTAATTAACAGCAAATGGGCTAGTTCTGTTAGGAATACCAGGTCATATAGAGGAGCTGAAATTGGATCTGACCATTGCCTTGTTAAAAGTGTCTTGCAACTTAAACTTTAGAAATGTTGTGCTAAGGTTAAAAATTTTACCTTTAATACTGAAGCTCTGAAAGACCCAGTTATAGCTAAAGCTTATTATGATAGGTTACTTAGTCATTATGACAGTCATGGTTTGCTTACTACTGAAGTTGAGGAAGAATGGGACCATTTTAAACAGGCTTTTTTTGCAAACTAACAGTACTCTTTTAGGGAAAAAGGAGCAGAGGAGAAAGAATTATTTGAGCAATAAGGCACTTGAGCTTATTTCAGAAAAAAAGCTGCAGGAATGTCCTTAATCAAAACCCTACTTGTCCTAATAGAAAGCATTACAGAGAGCTTAATAAACGTGTAAAGGATCACTTCATTGAACATTTTAGGGGTAAACTTCCTTTGGCAGAGCAGTACGCTAAGCCTCAGGATATCTGTATAACTCAGTAGAACAAGTTAGTACTTCCCCCAGTACGGGGGAGAAACGATCGAGCCACAAGGGCTGATCAGTTAGCTGCTGATAAGAATCTTTGGCTTGATGGCTTGGCTGACAAAGCTGAGGAAGCAGTTAAGACAGCACAACAGCAGAGAGCTGTACCAGATAGTTAATGTTTTGTGTGGTAGAAAACAGACAGGTATACAGGGATTGAAGGATAAACAAGGTAACGTTATAGAAGGTGAGAATTCTGTCATGGCTAGGTGGGCTGAGCATTTCAGTTATGTTCTGAACAATGTGGGTAGTTCTACCTCCATTGTTTGCAATGATGATAGATGCACTGGTGGCTTTAATGTTGGCCCTATAACACAATCTGAAGTTATTTTGGCTGTTTGTAAACTTAAACTTCATAAATCCCCAGGTGTAGATGAAATTACTACTGAAATGCTTAGAGCTGGGAACATTTCTGTTACCACTTTGATGAGTGAAATTTTAAATATCTTTTATGATAAAGGCATGGTTCCTAAGGATTTTACCAGACCTATTATCCCTATTTTCAAAAAAGGTGATTGCAGTTCTTGTGATAACTATAGGGGTGTCAGCCTACTCTCTGTTCCAGGGAAAGTTCTTTGCATGATTGTGCTTAATAGAATTAAGAATCTGGTTGATAGTCAATTGCGTGATGAGCAATGTGGATTCAGAAGTGGTAGGGGATGTGTGGATCAGATATTTTCACTTAGGCAGATTCTTGAGAAATGTTTAGAGTTTCAGAAACCTTTGGTTGCTAGCTTTTTTGATTTCAAAAAGGCTTTCGACTCTGTTGATCGTCATAATTTGTGGTTGATTGTGATTTCACATGGTATACCAGACAAGTTAGTTAACATAATGAAAGCTCTCTATAATAACACTGAGTCGTGTGTGAGAGTTGGTAAGGCTTGTAGCAATTGGTTTAGCATTACTTCTGGTGTTCAACAAGGGTGCATTTTGTCTCCTTTTCTCTTTAGTTTGGTTATTGATTATGTTATGCGAAATTCACTTCAAGGGAAAGATTTGGGCCTTAAATGGGCTGGAGATACGAAAATTTCTGATTTAGATTATGTTGATGATTTAGCCCTTTTGGCAAATGGTGTTGATGAGATGAACTCTTTCATTCGAGCTGTTGATGAGACTGGTAGAAGAGTAGGTTTGGTTATAAGCAGAGAGAAAACTAAAGTGATGAAAATTGGTCAGGCAGGCTGTGATTCAGTTAATCTGAATGGTTGCAGTCTTGAGCAGGTGTCACAGTTTAATTATCTTGGGAGCTATGTAACAGATAATGGTGATGTGCGGCATGAGATTAACAGACAAATAGGGATTGCTGCCGGGACTTTTAAGAATCTATGGAGAGTGTGGAGAAATAGGCGTATACACCTAAAGACTAAAATCAGACTGTATAATAGTTTGGTTCTTTCTAGGGTTAGTTATGGTAGTGAAACTTGGACACTTTGTAAACAAGATAACAGGAAACTAGATGCTTTTGATTCCAGATGCTTACGCAGTATCTTGGGCATTAGGTGGTTCAACTTTGTAACTAATGATGAGGTTAGGCAAAGGAGCTTGCAATCTCCTTTAAGCAGCTTATTGTGCAGAGAGAGACTCCGTTGGTTTGGCCATGTTGCCCGTATGAGTAATTATAGATTGGCGAATAGGGTTATGAACAGTGTGCCTAAAGGCCTCAGAAAGAAGGGGAGACCTAGGATGCGGTGGGCAGACAATGTCAAACAGGACCTTGTTAGAATTGGTGTGCAGTGGCCAGATGCAGTAGATGTAGCTCAGGATAGACTTGCTTGGAGAACTAAATTGCACGGTCTGGTTGTACCTCCGTAGCCCATGGCTGCTTGAGGATGATGATGATGATGAAGAAAACAGTTAGTGTCTGGTGGTCTAGTAGTTACGATGCCTGGCATGCTTCTGGGAGATATGGGCTCAAATCCTACTCAGAACAACCAGTTTTTTTCAACTAATTATTTGAAGGTACTTCAACTTTTAAAAGTTGGACGTAAAGGGGAAATGATCAAATTAAAAGAAAATTCTTTGCAATGAGGAATGCAGCTATAAACAGCAGCATGCTGCTGTTTATAGCTGCATTTCTCATTGCAAAGAATTATACTTTATTATATTATTATTTTATTATTAATTTTAGTTTACTATCAAATTGCAAACTGAAAGTGTAGTTCCGAATCTTTTAGTTTTGTGTATTGTCACTGTAAACTAAATGTTTGCAAGTTATAATTTTTAAGTGCATTTAAAAATTAAGTGATATTACAATTTGAAAGTGCTGAAACAGTTATCTGTAATATAAAAAATAATAATTCATAGTAATAAAAAAATAATAAATATCCCCTCAAGGAGCTGCTTGCCACAGAGGTCTGACAGGAGCCACTCAGTTTATTCACCATAGTAGAAGGTCTGTGAGGATGGAGGGACCTCAGCAGAAAAGCAACACGAATATCCATGCTTTACCCAGGGTTCGAACCCAGGTCCTTTAAATCAGTAGCCAAGTGCACTAACCACTCGGCCACAGGACCACTATGATATTAAATTTTAATATCTGTAAGGTTATATATTTAAAGAGTACTATGTTTAACAGCATCTTGTTTTAAGTTATTTTAAATATGGCTCCTTTTAATGTAAATAGTTTTACAAATGATTATACTTATTTTCATACTAACTGCAATGTATATTTTTTCATTGCCTTGTTGTTGATTATTTATTTCTCTATAATGAAAATATTTATACTAAGTTAATTTTCTTTTAGTTACAGCTAAGATTCATAATCTTCAAGATTACAATGCAAGAATTCAGCATGGAATACTTCCTTTGCCATCAGGTGTTGATGTTGCTAATACTCTTAAATATTTTTCACAGACATTACTAAGGTAAAACAATGATAATAATTTTATGCATCTTTAGCGATTAACAATATCAGTGGTTTCATTTTATAATATTGTTACAACAGATGAACGCGCTACAATGGCATGTGACAGGTGTATCATGAATACTCGTCTATACTTAGTATGACAATTAACGTTATAAACTGTTTAGAACGAGAATGCTTTGAAAATAGTAAGAAGTGTGAAAGAAAGCAAAGAGATAGTGGAGTAGTAAAAGGTAGAAGGAGATAGCGTATAAAAATTAGTGTTGTGTAATGCTATGTAAAAGGACTGCTCTTATTTGATTTAAGATGAAACATAGTTCCGGTGGAGAAGAGGAATCAACGGTAAAGTTTTTTATTGAGTCCTCTATCACAGGAGATCAATGTTAAACGTTTCACAAGTATAAGGTATAAAGTTTTATTAAGGTTATTTAATGTCGCAAATGAGATTCAATACAAAGTGGTTTATCTTTATACTAAGAAAAATAGAAGTACTTATATTTAGATAAAATTGATTAATTTGTAATAATATTGTGTCATTGTAATAAATTACATCATTCATACTTTAGTAGTATACATATGTACTATTTATGAACTCGTGCTAAACTTTCATCCCTTTGAATTTATAACAATATAATACAATAAAAGCTTGATTATCCAGAGTAATTGCAGCAGTTAGTTTGGATAAACAAAAATCCAGATAATTGATTTCAAATAAAACAGGTATACACAGTCATATCAGAATAATATGACCACCCACAGAATCACAGTGTGCCCACCCAGGTGCATCACAGAGTGCACATGACAAGGTTGATCACACGGAGATATAAGTGGCTGGCCAGGCCAGATGAGCCATAGTGCGTAACATCAGCACAATGGGCAGAGATATTGATTTGATGAACTTTCTAAAAGGAATGATTATCGACTACCGTGCCAAGGGTGGAAGCATCTTGGAAACAGCAGACTTTGTGGGCTGTTCGCGAGGTGCTTAGTAAGGGTGTACCAAGAATGGACTGCTGGCACACCGAATACCTCCAGATGTCATAACTGTGAAGCCCCAAAGGCCATCGATACCAGAGGAGAATGTCGCCTCCGTCGACTGGTAAAGGGCAATTGACACACAACAGTGCAGCAATTGATCACACAAATGAATGCTGGGGCACTCAGGTAAGTGTCCGTGATAGCAGTAGAGCAAATGGAATGAGCCCTGTTACGCATGGGTCTCCAGAGTCAACACTGCGTAATGGCGCCCATGTTAACCAAGCTCCATCGGCAATGACGCCTGCAGTTCGCACGGGACTTCCGTCATTTTAGAGTGGCACAGTTGCCTTCGACAAATCGAGGTTTCTACTCCACAGAAGTGACGGGTAGTGGCTGATACAGCATCAGACACACAAGAACCAACACCTGTACATGCTGACATTCAAGTACAGGCTGGCGGTGGCAGTGTGCATCTCTGGGGGATGTTTTCCTGGTATGACCTGGGACCACTAGTACCACTGGATGGGTCCCTGAATGCCAATGGTTACCTGACCATATGCATCCCTTCATGTTGGGTGTTTACCCTGGTGGTAATGGTGTCTACCCACAGGACAATGCACCCTGCCAGGTTGCTAAGGTGGTGTGTAACTGGTTCCAGGAACACAAAAGTGATGTCTTCGTTCTCCTTTGGCCAGCGAAATCGTCCGACTTCAATCCCATAGAACACTTGTGGCACCATTTGGATCGACAGGTTCAGCATGCGGACCCACAACCATATCATCTCCGGAACCTCCGTGCTCTGCTGAAGTACGAATGGACATGTGTGCCTTTGGCAACCTTCCAGGGCTTCAGTGCATCCATGCCATGCTGTCTCACCACTGTCATCCGCGCCATGGGTGGTTATTCCCATTATTAGATCATCATCATCATCATCCTAAAGCAGCCATGGGCTACAGAGGTCCAACCACACCGTGCAATTTAGTTCTCTAAGCATATCTTCCCGAGCTACATCTGCTGCATCTGGGCCACTGTACACCAATTCTAACAAGGTCCTGTTTAATATTGTCTGCTCACCACATCCTAGGTCTTCCCCTCTTTCTGAGCACTTTAGGCACAGTTCATAACCCTATTCGCCAATCTAAAATTATCCATAAGGGGCAACATGGCCAAACCAACGGAGTCTCTCTCTGCACAATATGCTACTTAAAGGAAGTTGCCGACTCCTTTGCCTAACCTCATCATTAGTTACAAAGTTGAACCACCTGATGCCCAAGATACTGCATAAGCATCTAGAATCAAATGCATCTAGTTTCCTGTTACCTTGTTTACAAAGCTTCCTCCAATATAGAATTTGATGATGCCAGTAGAAGCAATGAGTTTAGGTGCTTGCGATGACCTCTGCTCATAATTATCCACCAGCTGATAAACATATCCTGTGAATCTATTCACTTGGGGCTGTCAACCCACAAACAGAAGCCCACCAGTGCAGCAAATTCAGGATACATAATCAAGCTCAGATCCTTATTTCAGTCCAATGTAGTAAGTTTATATGGTCAGCACCAGGACCCTATGTGGTTGACCACTCCTCAGCAGAGTAGGAAAAAAAAAGTAAAGTAGCCATAGTTGTCCAGATCAATAGGCCAGACTAATCTGGCAGCCCTCCCCTTCTATTCACTTCCACAAGAGTTGTGTTGTTTTACCTCTTAGCGGCACTTTTTTGCACACAATGGGCTAAATGGCCAGGTCACATGGACCCCGAAGGCTCAGAGAAGGTTGGGGGAGGGGACCCACTGGAACAGCTGTTGGGAGACAGATGGTAGCCTCCTGTCAAGGCCATCCAGCGTGTTCTTTAACGTGCACAGGGTATGGCTCTCCCGCACACGGGGCCACGGCTTAACGCCCCATCCGACAGACGGTGGCCTTTCCAAGCCCATCGGTGTCCCCTATTGATCGTGGGCAGGGCGGGGAATTTTGCGGAGATAAATCTCAACGCTGACCCAGCTGGGACTCGAACCTGGGAACTACAGATTACGAGCCTGTCCACAAGAGAGTATCTCTTTTGAAAGGTACTAACGGCCTGCACCACGAGAAGGTGAGGTTGGACATTAGGTGCTAGGCCTGGCCAGTTCTATGCATCTCACGGGGGATTGCTGCATAGCTCTCCTTCCAGTGACTTACCTAGCTACCATTTACAGTAGGTAGTCATATTATTCTGATATGACTGTGTATGTATTGTGTGCATTAAAAAAGTATTACAACAAAAAACTTTTAACAAATCAAATTTTGGGTAATTATACAGATAAAGTGAAAACTTATGTACAAAATTAAGGATTTTTAAATGTGAAAAATTTCATACAATTAAATTTTATATTTTGGGTAATATACAAAAGGTTCTGTAAATGGTAGCTATGCATATACTGGAAGGATAACTATGCACAAATGCCTTGTAATAAATCTACAATAAAGATCTTAATTATCAGCAGTAACTTTGTTGAAACTTCAGTACCTTTGGCCAATGCAAAAGTTAAGTTTCTTGCTCACAACAAAAGTTTTCGACTTAAGCTGCTGTTAAATCTATGATTAATATAACTAATGATCTCAAAAATTATTTAAACTTTCGCAATCATGTTAAATAACATACAATTTATACATTATAGTCCCTGTGTTTGGTACACCACTTTCTTTTATGAACTTTGTAATGCTCCAAAATGTATGTTAAATTCTTTGTAACTGATCAAAAAATGCTAAATTACCAGATAGCTCGGGCACAAGGCAATTAATCTTGCCAAATAGAACTCACTAAATAAAGTTAAATGAGGGATCTAAGTATAATAAGCAATCATCATCACCACCACCTCCGCCGCCGAGCAGCCATGGGCTACGGAGGTCCAGCCAGACTGTGCAATTTAATTCTCCAAGTAAGTCTATCCTGAGCTGCATCTGACCATTGCACACCAATTCTAATAAGATCCTGTTTGGCATTGTCTGCTGACCGTATCCTAGGTCTCCCACTCTATCTGAAGCCTTTAGGCACACTGTTCAAAACCCTATTCGCCAATCTATAATTATCCATACGGGCAACATGGCCAAACCAATGGAATCTCTCTCTGCACAATATGCTACTTAAAGGAAGTTGCCTACTCCTTTGCCTAACCTCATCATTAGTTACAAAGTTGAACCACCTAATGCCCAAGATACTGTGTAAGCATCTAGAATCAAAGGCATCTAGTTTCCTGTTATCATTTTTACAGTGTCCAAGTTTCACTACCATAACTAACCCTAGAAAGAACCAAACTATTATACAGTCTGATTTTAGTCTTTAGGTGTATACGCCTATTTCTTCACACTCTCCATAGATTCTTAAAAGTCCCGGCAGCAATCCCTATCCGTCTATTAATCTCATGCCGCACTTCACCAGCATCTGTTACATAGCTCCCAAGATAATTAAACTGTGACTCCTGCTCAAGATTGCAACCATTCAGATTAACTGAATCAAAGTCTGACTGACCAATTTTCATCACTTTAGTTTTCTCTCTGTTTATAACCAAACCTACTCTAATACCAGTTTCATCAACAGCTCGAATGAAAGAGTTCATCTCATCAACATCATTTGCCAAAAGGGCTAAATCATCAGCATAATCTAAAACAGAAATTTTCGCATCTGCAGTCCATTTAAGGCCAAAATCTTTCCCCTGAAGTCAATTTCGCATAACATAATCAATAACCAAACTAAAGAGGAGAGGAGACAAAATGCACCCTTGTCGAACACCAGAAGTAATGCTAAACCAATTGCTACAAGCCTTACCAACTCTCACACTCGACTCAGTCTTATTATAGAGAGCTTTCACTATGTTAAATAGCTTGTCTGGTATAGCATAAGATCTCATGATCAACCACAAATTATAACGATTAACAGAGACAAAAGACTTTTTGAAATAAACAAAGCTAGTAACCACAAGTTTTTGAAATTCTAAAAATTTCTCAGGGATCTGCCTAAGTGAAAAAATTTGAAATACACATCCCCTACCACTTCTGAATCCACATTGCTCATCATGGAATTGCCTGTCAACCAGATTCTTAATTCTATTAAGCACAATAATGCAAAGAACTTTCCCTGGAACAGAGAGTAGGCTGATACCCCTATAGTTATCACAAGAACTGCAATCACCTTTTTTGAAAATAGGGATAATAGGTCTGGTAAAATCCTTAGGAACCATGCCTTTATCATAAAAGATATTTAAAATTTCACTCATCAAAGTGGTAACAGAAATGTTCCCAGCTCTAAGCATTTCAGTAGTAATTTCATCTACACCTGGGGATTTATGAAGTTTAAGTTTAGAAACAGCCAAAATAACTTCAGATTGTGTTATAGGGCCAACATTAAAGCCAGTAATGCATCTATCATCATTGCAAACAATGGGAGTAGAACTACCACATTGTTTAGAATATCACTGAAATGCTCAGCCCACCTAGCCATGACAGAATTCTCACCTTCTATAACCTTACCTTGTTTATCCTTCAATCCCTGTATACCTGTCCGTTTTCTACCACACAAAACATTAACTATCTGGTACAGCTCTCTGCTGTTGTGCTGTCTAACTGCTTCCTCGGCTTTTTCAGCCAAGCCATCAAGCCAAAGATTTTTATCAGCAGCTAACTGATCTTTTACACGTTTATTAAGTTCTCTGTAATGCTTTCTATTAGGACTAGTAGGGTATTGATTAAGGACATTCCTGCAGTTCTTTCTTTCCGAAATAAGCTCAAGTGCCTTATCACTCAGACAATTCTGCCTCTTCTGCTCCTTTTTTCCTAAAAGAGTACTGTTAGTGTCCAAAAAATCCTGTTTAAAATGATCTAATTCTTCCTCAACTTCAGTAGTAAGCATACCATGACTGTCATAATGACTAAGTAACCTATCATGGTAAGCTTTGGCTATAACTGGGTCTTTCAGAGCTTCAGTATTAAAAGCAAATTTTTTAACCCTAGCACAACACTTTTTAAGTTTAAGTTGCAAGACACTTTTAACAAGATAATGGTCAGATCCAATTTCAGCTCCCCTATATGACCTGGACTGGGTCAGAGCATATCCGAGATGACAAGGCTTGTGGGATGCTCAGTCAGCCGTGGTTAGTACCTTCAAAAAGTGGTCTGAGGAGGGAAAAAGCACGAACTGCTGGCAAGGTGTGGACTGACCACAAGTCGTTGACACTAGAGGTGAGCAAAGGCTATCCCATATGGTACGAGCCAACAGAAGAGGTACTGTGACGCAACTCGCCCGCAACTTGAATGCTGGTGATGGCAGTAACAGAAATTGAAACTTGAAATGAACATGAAACCCTGCTGAAAATACAGCAGTGTAGCTGCAGGCTGCTCCAAGTGCCCATGCTAACCTTGGTCCACCATTGAAAGTGCTTACAATGGGCATGGAAGCATCAAAACTGGACCATGAATGATTGAAAGAAAGTCACCTAGTTCGATGAATCTCATTTCCTGTTGCACCATGTGGATGGGCGAGTATGTATGCATTGCTTACCTGGGTAAGTGTTGGTACAAAGATGTGCTGTGGGATGAAAACAAACTGGTGGAGTAAGTGTAATGCTTTGGGCAATGTTATGCTGGGAAACCCAGGGTCCAGTCATTCATGTCCACTAATAAATCAGCACTTTGATGTCGATTCTAATTTTAGAGGAAAAATTGTCTTGAGCTGAGTGGGATACGATATATTTATAGTAGTATATATATTTAAGTATAGACCTCCTGATAACATATCAGGTGCTCTGGACCACTGAGCTACCGGCCGCTGATAATTAATGCTATGAACATTCCTTTTATGTCGCATATATGCACTTTTCAGGCAATTTTAGCCCAAGCGGCTTTCTATTTGCCATATAGATGGAAAGCATGTCTTATAAGTATGCCAATGATGATAAATAATGAGATAAACTCAACAGTTCAATATCCACTAATAAAGTAAAGTAATTTAATTCTCTATGACACTGTTAAAGGTTTTTAAGCACTTCAACACATGGACTCGGCTATTAAGTATCAATAATTATTGTAGAGAGATTTACGTACCTTGCCGTAGAGGATGGGAAGTAACAGGAGCATCTTGGAATGCTTTTGGTGAGAAATTTAAAATTCGACGTTCTTGCTGGCAATTGACGTCTCAGTGGAGATTAAGATAATGATGACTGCTGCCAATGGTCTACCCGCATTGGCGAATGACATAATTATTTATACTTTTTGATAGCATAGGGTGCTTAAAAAGTTTTAGATCCACGATGTGCGTTTCGCGCCGTTCCTATCAGTGCTTCATCAGGTGGGAAGTGAGGGACTTAATGCAGTAGAAGCAGTTGGTTGGTGAGCTTGGGGAAGGAGTGGGGTGCAATAAATTGATATGTCAGTGGTTAGCTCCGACGATCGGAGTGGTCGGCGGAAGTGCGGGTGGTGGTAATGCGATCTGAATGTAACAAGGGTTGGGAGAGTGTAGGATTATGGGAAATCAATGCATGTTAAAGGACAAATTGGGTGGCCATGATGGGAAGCTACCAACTAATGATGAGGTTAGGCAAAGGAGTCGGAAACCTCCTTTAATGATGATGATGAGCATATCACACAATGAATATTCCTGCATTGAAAAGGGTCTATGCAGACTCATTCAGTCACTGTGTTTTTTTTTGTTCCATACATATTTTTATATATATATATTTTTTTCATATTTATATATATGTATAATTTTTTTTCATATTTATATGTATGTTTTTTTTATTTTTTTCATATTTAGATGTATTTTTTTATAATTGATCAAACATATTTATATCTTTTAAGAATTTTTAAAGGAGTTTGTATAAAGTAGGTTTTAGTGATTTTTTTTTGTAGATTCTAAAATAGTTTTAAAATTAAAGTTGTTAATATTAAGGTTATTTAATTTTTCAAAGTATTCTTTCCTTTCATTTCTGTAATTATTACACTGAAATATTATATGTTCAATAGATTGTATTTCATTGCAGTATTCGCAATTAGGAGAAGTTACTTATTAATAATAATCATTAAATTTGTTTATTAAAGGAGATATTTTATATCTATGTGTGTTTTGAGCTTTTATATCATACCATTATTGAAGTTCATCTGTTAATATTTTTTTATTTTTTTTTATATATTGAATAATTTAATGGAGATTGCATAAGTTGATTTAGATTTGAAGCTTTTTTAGTTAAGCTGTTGACATATTCATTGTGTTTGATATTGACATGTGATGGTACCCATTGTATGTATAGAATGATGTGTTGGTTTAAGTGTTTGAACATTAAAGTAAATATGTCATTTAAGTATAGAAAAAATTACTTTTAAATATGTTAGATTAAAAAAAGCAGCATATTGCGCAGAGAGAGACTCCATGGGTTTGACCTTGTTGCCCGTATGGATAATTATAGATTGGCAAATAGGGTTATGAACAGTGTGCCAAAAGACCTCAGAAAGAGTGGGAGTATTGTAGGCTAACAATGTCAAACACGACCTTGTTAGAATTGGTGTGCAGTGGCCAGATGCAGCAGATGTAGCAGGACAGATATGCTTGGAAAATTAAACTGTATGGTCTGGTTGGACCTCCGTAGCCCATGGCTGTTTGATGATGATGATGATGATGATGATGATGATAACCAGCTCATGGGCTTCCTAGAAGAGTTTAGGTCCAATGTAGTGCAATCATTGACCCAGAGGTAACAGGTATTTGTGACTATCCTCAGTGTTTCAACTTAATTCGTATGAAATATCAATTACTCAGTTGTTAATAGATCAGATGTCTCATATATAATTGTATCTGTTATTACATATTAATTAGTAGTGATATTATTAAATTTAATTTTTTACACTATTGATAGTCATAATTTGTGGTTACATCATGTTGCGTACTCAACAAGTTAACACAATGAAGGCTCTCTATAAATAACACCGTGTTATGTGGCTTGGTAAGGCTTGTAGTGATTGATTTTGCATTGCTAGTGGAGGTAGACAAGGGTGCATTTTGTTTCCTTTTCTCTTTAGTTTGGTTTTTGATTATGTTATTCAGAATTCTTTGTAAGGGAAAGATTGTTTGCCCCAAATGGTCTTAATTTCTGATTTAGATGATTTGGCCCTGTTTGCTGATGATGTTTATGAGACTAGTAACAGAATTGGTTTGGGGATAAATATAGATAAAATTAAAGTGATGAAAATTGGTCAAGCAGCTGGTGCTTCAGTTGCTTTGAATGGCTACACTTTTGAGGAAGTGTCTCAGTTTAATTATCTTGGGAATTGTGTAATAGTGGTGATGTGCTGCACGAGATAAACAGAAGAACAGGGATTGCTGTTGGGACTTTTCAAGACCTATGGAAAGTGTGCAAAAATAAGTGTATACACTTAAAAATGTTATATCAGAAAGATCTAAATATTGTGTAACTGAAGATATCTAAAGATTCCATGGATGTATGTGTTGTTTTTCTGCTGATGTCCTGCTATCCTCTCAGACCTTCTACTATGGCATATAAACTGACAGGCTGCTGTCAGACCTCTATGACAAGCAGCTGCTTGATGGGGTATTTTTTTTTAAAGATTGTATAATAGTTAGATTCTTTCTAAGATTAGTTATGGTAGTGGAACTTTGATACTATGTAAGCAGGGTTACAGGAAACTTGATACGTTTGATTTTAGGAGCTTATGCAGTATCTTGGACATTAGGTTGTTTGATGTTTTAAGTAATAACTAGGTTAGGTGAAAGAGTCAGCAACCACTTTTGAGCAACATATTTCGAAGAAAATGCTTTGGTTAGATCATGCTGCTTGTATGCATAATCACAGTTATTGAATAGTGTTATAAACAGTGTGCCTAAGGCCTCAGGAAAAGGGGAGATCTATGATGCAATGGATAGACAATGTCGAACAGAACCTTTCTACAACTTGCCTGCTCTGGCCAGGTGTAGCAATTAGCTCAGGAGAGACATGTTTGGTGAACAAAATTACATAGGTTCAGCTGAACCTCTGTAGTCCAGTGCTGCAAGATGATTCTGTTGATATGTGTCATTATTCCTCTTTTTAAAGGTGGTGATTCACAAACGTTTTAAAATTATAGTCCAATTTCTTTGTTGTCAGGATTTTTTTAGTTATTAGAAAAAGTAGCTAAACATACCATAGTTTCCTTTGGGGAAAAACAAAATTTTTTCTAAAAAAATTGTTATGGTTTTAAAGAAGATGAAATACTGATAGTGCTATGTAAGAAATGACGTATAAGATTTAGAAAGATTGCATTCAGGGTCTGAAAAAAATCTTTTTATATTAAAAGAAGTTTGATGAGTTCTTCATGACTTGCAGAAAAACTGAAGATATACAGGGTGTCCCTGAATTCATGGCCCAAACGTGAGGGGATGGTAGTACACACTGAACCCACCAATATTCGTCGTTGAATATACAGCCGCAAATGCAGTGAGGAGTCGGAAATGAAAGACAGACACAGAGGTTTACAGAGTGACATTTATTGGAGATCATTACAACAAATGTTCAAACATCCGCCCACCAATGTTGATACAGGTGGCACAATGGCGGAGTAGTGATTGGCTTACCTGCTCATAAACACCGGGCTTGTCGCGCACATCGACAGTTGCAACGGACAGTCGGGCTACCAGATACTCCGTGAACTGGATGGGCGTCTTGCACATGACACTCTTCAAATGTCCCCACAGAAAGAAATTGATACAAGAAAGATTGGGTGATCTGGGGGGCCACAGGATGGGACCACTACGCCCAATCCATTGGTTCCCAAATGTGGCCTTTTAAGCTGTACTGCCTCGTCTGCGCCCCCTACCGGCACCGGGCTGCGTTTGCGGCCGCATATTCTATGACGAATATTGGTGGGTTCGGTGTGTATTACCATCCCCTCACGTTTGGGCCATGAATTCAGGGACACCCTGTATAGTAATTGTGGACAGATCTTAAGTTATATTTTTAGTTAGCTAAAGGATAGAAAACATAAAATTAAAATTGGATAATATACAGAGGTGGCCAAAAGTCCCTTGGCAATTTGGAAATTGAATTAAAAAATTATTAGAGAGACAATGCAGCATATTGATTTGATAGTCCATCTCAAGAATTTTTTTGAGTTTATGGTGCAACCTTATTGATATTCATGATAATGTGTAAAAGAGTTAGATTTTGAAATGACAAGTTTAGGATCTCAGCTTTAGTAAAGCAAAGTGGTGAGCCAAGATTGCAATTTTGGACCCTTTTACGTAGCAGCAAGTGGCAATAACAGATCTAATTCTGAAGGTCGAGTGAAACACTGCATGCTTTGAGTTAATGTAATGGCTCCTAAGAACTGGATTCTGGAAAGGATTTCTAGAACTGGAAAGTTTGTGCATTGCACTGTGGAACTTACTTGCATCCCCCATTGGTCAACACCCTAGAATTCCTTGATGATACTATTTGATTGCTTCTGGTGTTGATTTCAAATGGAGAACTTTTGGCAGAGAAATTCAGTTTCATCTCTTCATATGGAACCTTCTGGATGTCAGAAAAGATTGTCTAGGCTTGTATTTTCCTTTGTGTGGTAGTGAGACTGTTAAGGCTTAGTGCAGCCTGTTTTTTTTTTATCAACATTGACTGACTCTGCCAGGTGGTCAGTCACTATTTTTATGATAACTGGGTACTGTATCATCAATTGTCTGTAAATAGATCTCTACATTTGCATGTAGAACATAATTGTATTGAGTACCAGCCAACTAATTAGCAACATCCTTACTAGAGTGGGGCAGGAATGACTCAATTGGTAGTGTGCCAGGCTCATAATCTGCAGTTACCAGTTTTGAGTCCCCAGCTGTGCCAGCATTGAGATTTATCTCTGCAAAACTCCCCACCCTGATCTTCAATAAATAGGGGACATTAATGGGCTTAGAAAGGCCAATCTGATGGGATATTAAGCTGTGGCCCTGTGTGTGGGAGAGCTATATCATGTGCACATTAAAGAACACTATATACACCCATTTATGGTTATCTATTTCCCACATCAGGATGCCTTCTTTCAACAAGACAATTCCCATCTCATTGACCTGTTTGATGAAGGACTGGTTGGAGGAGCATTCCAATGAGTTCACAGCATTTGAATGGCCCTCTCACTCTCCTAATCTGAACCATATTGAGCATCTAGGGGATGAAGTGATGGATTTGAGCCCAAAACACCACCAGCAACTCTTGGGGCTTTAGATATGAGTATTCTGAAATCATGGACCCAATACCACCTGAACGTTTCCTATACCTGGTGAGTGTATGCCATGCATTTCGTGCTGCTATTGTGAGAGCAAAAGTTGGATCCAATGTTATTAGTTGAGTGTGTTTAATAGATTGCTTTTTTTTTCAGTGTATACATAATAAAGTTAGTAATTATGTGAATGTAGTACTTTTTACTCTCTTTTAGTGTTTTGAAGGATGTGCCCAGTATATCTTTAGATGTCTTGAGATCTCCAGAAAAAGATCATGCCCGTACTTCACTGTTTCCAAGTCTGGATTACAAAGGACTCTACCATGCAATTGTTGAATTGGTAGATGCGGTGCCACTTGTGCAACATGGAGCTCATGGTAATATCTTTATGCAAGTTAATTAAATCATTAATTCTTAACAAGCTAAACTAATAATGAACATGAGTTCATAAAGGTTCACTATAATGTTGTAGATAAAAGTATGTATATACGGCAGCCATTGGTGTTGTTAAAGTCCAAAGGATTTTTTGCAGAGGGATGAAAGAAGCACTTAGAGTTGACTTGAATGCGTCAACGTTGCGGTCAATTCAGTTTCCGGTTCTCCTCTTCCTTTGATGGCTGTCGAATGCACGGGAGGCACACAACCAGTTTCAGTGCTTATTCAGCAGCAGCTTTTTCAAGTGTAAGGTCAAAGTTTAGGGCACATGGAAGTGATTAACAGTCCAAAGGCGGTATATACACACTGGTGTATTTCTGACCCAGATGTTTCGGAGGTGGACCCCTAAGCAGGTTCATTATGGCTATAGTGTGGGGGTAATATGGTTTTTTTTTTTGTGTGGTTATCAAGAAGAAGCTTTAGGCTGATGGAATGATGTAAATTTCTTCTATGATGCTATGTCTCCTATTTTTGTATATTACAAGCTGTTTGGCATAATTGAGTTGGTATTGTGTTGGTGGAACACAAATAATTTTAGCTTCATTAAATTTTGGTATTGCATTACCATGGTAGACAGCTTTTGCCACTGCTGTGTTCTGTTTCTGGTTATGTGTATCTTTTTTCTATTCCTTTAGTCTTTGCCTGAGGATCTCTTGGTTTTTCCATAATAATCGCACATTTTAATTTTGTCGTTCACTTGCATTTTGACTGGAATTTGGTGTCTTAATCATTTTCAGAATTGTTTTGTCTGCTTTTATTGGGACCTTATGATTGTATGGTTTCATAATAGCTTGCAGCATTTGTACGAACCACGGTATGTTGGAACAGCTTGTTGTGAATTTGGGTTTGTTATTTTGAGCTGCTGGGGGTTGGGGTGACACTTTCTGTTGGAAGGTGGCTCCTTTTTCTAATTTTTTGATAAACTGAAGTTTGTAACTTGCTTCTTTGGCCAAAGAGTGGATGTGTGAACATTCTTTTTGAATTATAGTTTATTCTAGGAATATCTTTTTTTTCTGATGAATACTGCATATATGGCCAATTTTTTTATATCTTGTAGGTTCATTAGAGAGTGCCAGAATAAGGATCGAAGGTGCAGATGGTTTTTGATAAACTTTGAAGTCAAGGAAATGATCTGTTCAATGAATTTTAAAGTCCGGAAATGGGAAAGTTTTATTGATTTCTTGTTCCAATGTCAAATTTATAGTTGGGAAAACTGCATTTAGTATTCTTTGGAGGTTGTTCAGATTTATTTTTGTAGGTTCATAAAAATTAGGATATCGTCCCCAAAATTCAATTTCCAGTCCTAAAGGCTGAATAATTTTATCTTCAGTGGTTCTTATAGTGATATGTGCAAGTAAACAAGAAAGTAGAACCCTATTGGTACACCAAACGTTTGTTTATATATCTTTGAGTTGATTTGAAAGTGATTGTTTTGGATGACAATGTACAGTGTCTGCAGGATTTCATTAATTTGCATATTGGTGGCTATACCATTATCGATGATTATATTTACTGCTGAGACTATTCAGAATACAACAATGATATCAAATGAAGCCATTTTTAATCTGGGAGTGATAGGAAGCTCTTTTAATTTATTGATACAATTGAGAGGTGATGTGAGTATGTAGATTGTTGTGGGGAACATATTTTCAGGTGGTGATATAGTGCTTTTTCAAGTCAATACATTGGTGCTCTACATTTTGAGACCAGTGGTGAAATGGGTGTTCCTTCTTTATGAATTTTGATTTTGATAAAGAGCTGAGGTAAACCTGGGTCTAGTGGTGGTATGCAAGCTTTCTGTATGTTGAGTGGCAGAGTTTCATGATTTTTAATATTTGCCAATTTAGCAAAGGTAGCATCAGTGGGGTCTTTTTTTATTAGAGCACAATTAAGGTCTTGAATCACAGCTTTGAGTTTATTTTTAAAATCCATATCGTTGATGGTGATTATTTGATTTGCTATTTCTGCTGGGATAAATTTGATTGACTCCATAATCTTTTGAGTTTTTAAAATATGTAAGTCCTTATGGTTTTCTTTTTCTTCTTTGCTGCAATGCTTCTGATTATTTCCGAATGCTTGCAATATTTTGGATCATGCTTTATCTTTGAATTTATCGGGAATAGGTGTTATGGTTTCTTCAATACAAGGATATAATATTTTTGAACCTCATACTGTGTTTCTAACTTTATTTTGTAATAATGAACAAACCATTACTTAACTTTCTAAATTATGAACCTAATTTTGCACCTTATTTTGAAATAGCTAATGAGCTAAATATGTTGTGATTTTTGTCAAACTAAAAAGCAAATTTTAAAAATTGAAAAGAAAAAAATAATCAAAATATTTTTATTTTCTATTTTAATGATATAAAGAGGGTTTCATTATATTATATAAACCTTTAATTAAACTGAAAAATAAATCGCTAAAAGGTGTAATTAAATTCAGTATCACAATTATATAAAATTTATATGATATACCACTGAGGAAGCATTTTGTTTCCAAAAATTTATTGTTTATTAAACAAAACATGGTGGCATATTAATTACCTAGAGCAGTGGTGGCCAACCATTTCTCATACAGGGGCCATATTTAAAGTTTGATTTGTTTTGCAGGCCACACTGAGTGAGTCAAGAAAAATTAGAGTTATATTTTCATTTCTTTTTATATTTTCATTTTTCATATTTGTTGCATGTAAAAGGAAGTCTCAGTTTTCATGTTACCATTTCTTTATTTTCAGGTTGTATATAAAAAATAGCAAATTCCCAACATTTTATATGCAACAAATCTATGTCAATGATTTATTTTTAGATTTTATTAAAATTATAAAAATATGACTTTTGTTTTTATTAAAAATACTTTCTTTACGTTTTTTTTAAATTCAATACTTTTGCCTTTCAATATTAAGGTGAATAAATAAATATAAATGATACACCTGAAATTGAAAATGTTTAAAATGTTGTTAAGTGCAATACAAAATAACATTTACTGAACAAAACTGAACATTTAATGAGATGATTGAGGCTAGATTTTTTTTGATAATTTTCAAAATTTGGTTGGAAACGTGGCTTCATAACTTCAACACTTTCACATATTTGCTGCAACGAGCACCATAGTCTTCTAAATTCATTATATTTCTGAACTTAATTTTGGGCCAAATATACATGGTTCTTGAAACAATTAATAAAATTTAAAATGCTCTTTTAGTTCACTCTCTGCAGGGGCTGTATAAATGTTATTTGTGGGTTACATTTGGCCCACGGGCTATAGGTTGGACACCACTGATCTAGAGGAACAAACAGTTGATAGTGCCCATGGTTGCATATATGTTTGTTGGTTGGTCAATTATTTGTTGATATAATGCATTTTTCCTACTTTTTTGATGACTAAGTCTTACAATTCGTTATTGTGGATACTTTTTTTTAACATCGATTTTGGTTATTTGTTGGTTTTGCAATAAAAATATCTGATATTTTATCATTTCTGGGAAATGAATGAGGTCTTGGGTACAGAAGCATAAAGGATTTCTTTGCTTGGAAATCAGTCCTCCTACTGCTGGAGGGAGAAAATGAAATTTCACCAGGAGCATTTTATCCCTTTTCCTCCTCCTTCTCCATATTATGCTGATGGGTTTTCAGTGCTCTCTCCTCTTTGGTAAAATTTAAGTTTAAAAAAAATTACTAATTTATTTTAAGTGGGGTAAAATTAGATTTGCCTACTTACCCCCTTTTTACACTCTGAGGAAATTGAAATATACCTAGATTTAGCACGCTAAATTGCCAGCACTTTACTAAGATTCTCAAAGTATAATACCCAAACTGAAAATGTGTTCACTGCAAAAGATATCATCAAGAAAGTTTCTGTGCTGTTATAAAGAGTATGTCAAATTTTATCTATATGAATAGTGTAAAATCATCTTTTTGTGCAAATCTGGTCCATGTTTTAAATTATTGATGGTAAATTGAGGATGATCATGATGCATGGTGCTCAAGGACCACTTGCATGCCATGAATAGAGGAGGATCATATTCTAGTCAAAAACCAATCTTCTACTGACACTTGCACCAGTGTGCATTCCATAACTGTCATTCATTCACGGATGTGGCATGCCATGCCCAAGCATCAACTGGATCTGTTCCATATAGAAAGCATGCAACTACATCCTACATTGCCATCTGTCAGATGGGACGTTAAGCCGTGGTCCCCTGTGTGGGAGAGACACACCCACACATGTTAAAGAACACACTGGATGGCCTTGATGGGAGGATTACACCCTTTTCCCAACAGCTGTCCAGTGGGTCCCCTCACCCAACCATCCATGAAACCACGAGAGCTTCGAACTTGGACATCTGTCCCAAATAACTGATATTTAAGTAGCGAATATCATTTATTTAAAATTAAAAAAGCCCGAATTTATCCCTTAAAAATGGTAGACTTTCGGCACAATTCATGTACAGAGTTGCAGTAAAATTAGACCATAATACTACCTAACCATATTGGCAAATTCAAAATTTCCATAATTAGAGATATGAATAAACTGACTGATTCAATAATAGTAAGCTAATTTAGATGGAAGTAATAATATTACTATTATTAATAATATTAATAATTAATATTATTAATAATTATATTATTATTTGAAGTAATAATTTAATAGTAAGGCTAATTTATTCTCCCAGCTGCTCTGCAGCCTTAATGTCAACGTACTCATAGGCATCAACCAGCACAAAGGGCTCAAAATTCCAAAGTTTCAAAATTACAGAATTCAACGAATCAAAGATTTCGATAATACTATAGTAATGTAAACGACAGGTACTCACTCCACTTCTTCGCAGCTTCAATGTAAGAGTTTTGATAGGCCTCAACCAGCACACGAAAGTGGCTTTTGGTGCCATTCATAAGATGTAGTACTGTCCTGTATAGTGGAATGTCGGATGGCATCATTCAATCATATTCATACATCCTACATTGATGCTTAAATATCCTACTTTTACACACTGGAATCATAAAATGTAATTGTGATATTATTAATATGTCAGTCCAAGTACAGTTTATTTTTGTCCATTATTTCAAATTATACTGTAATCACATAAGACGTGGCAATACTGGCAAGTTGGCAACCTCAGTTTTTAATTTGTTTAAGCTGTAACAATGAAAAAAAAAAAGAAAAGAAATGCCATTTTAATGAAAATGAGTTGAAAGATTGCTCATGGCTGCAGAAAGAAAAGGAATTTGAAGGAAGATGCGAGTACTATATCAAAACATTTTTATAGATCTTAAAGGAATCTTTGCTGTAAAAAACATTAACTTAATGAAAGCCACATGCTAAAAGCAAGTTCTTTTTTAATTGAAAATTTCATGATTAAAAAATATACACCAGAAGAATTAAGGGTTATTGCAATTCAGATGGTACATATTTATCATACAGTGAAACTTAATTTATCTTTTAATTAATTAGTTTGCTTGTTAAAACTTGTTACCAAAATGTTACCGAATGACAACAATTCTTGCAAAATGTGGTGGGAGAATCAAAGCAGAAGCAATAGGAATGAATGTTTTGAGTTCAAAGATATTAGAAAACATCATTACAGAAATGAAAAATTAAAAAATATATTTTTTATTAACGATTGATGCATCCAAAAAAAAAGTAGAAAGTTATTTCCATTAACTATTCATTATTTTTCTAGAGATGTTGGCTTACAATGCAAGTTAATTAATTTTTATGAAAATGCCATTGAATCTGCTGAGGGAATGTTTTGAAGTATCTGTGAAATATTTAGATCTTAATTTTTAAAAAGTTCCAGTATTAAGCACTGACAATACAAATTCAAATTTTGGCAGCCATCATTCACTGTATATGAGGGTTATGAACAGTGTGCCTAAAGGCTCAGGAAAGAGGGGGAGACCTAGGATGCAGTGGGCAGACAATGTCAAACAGGACCTTATTAGAATTGGTGTGCAGTGGCCAGATGCAGCAGATGTAGCTCAGGACAGATATGCTTGGAGAACTAAATTGCATGGTCTGGTTGGACCTCTGTAGCACATGGCTGCTTGAGGATGATGATGATGAATCAAAATATCATAAAAGTCAACTGCTGTGCACATATTTTGAAAAAACGTTTGAGATTTGGTCTGGAAGAACTGGATGTTGATATCAAGAATATTGTGTTAAAAATTAATTCTTACCTCAGTTTATCATCCAAACAACAAGAGACTTCCAAAGATCTTTGCGAGTTCATGAAAGTGAATTTTACTGATTTTTCACTACATGGTATAACTGGCTGGTTATCATTATAATCATGCATAGAGAGACTGTTACGAGGATGACCAGGTTTACAGTCCTATTTCCTTAGTAATGTGACTGATCTGTCTGCTGCATTACATTTAAAGGATGAAGAAATATCAGTAAAGATTGGCAAAAAATAAATATATTTCAATCATATTTTCTTAATTTTTTAAAAACCATTTAAAATATTAGAAAAGAACAGTACTACAATTATCGACTTATATACTTAAAGAGTTTAAACAGCAACTTACTTATAGGATTGAGCAAAACATTTTTGGTTATTAAGTGATGAAAAAAAGATAAAGCAGTTAAATGAATATGAAAAGCAGAAAATTAAAAAGGAATTTTTCTAATTATATATATTTTACATTGAAAAAAAGATATGATTTTAATAAGGACTCTTTGATAGCAAAATTGCCAAAATTGAAAGTAGAAGAAATGTTGATTAAACTACCAAGTGTTGCCTATTTTGCAGAAATTGCAGAACTGTTAAATATTCCTGCAGCATGACTAAGCTTTTCGGATGAAATTGTATTTATCAACGAGAATTTAAAATATTTTACGAACACATCTGTTGGCAAAAAAACTGTATGTCTCCTGACAGATGGCACATTATGTTTAAAAATGTGCCACCAGAAAATACTGATAATATATTGAAATTTTGTCATATATTTTTAAGTATATCAGCTTCATCGTAGTTTATAGAATGTGTATTTTCTATAATAAATAACAAATGGACTGAAGATAGAAATAGATATTCTGCAGAACTTATTAAAGCAGGATTGCTTATAACTGTAAATCCCCAAGAAATTTGTTAAATGCTTTTTAAAAATATGAAAACAGATGAAACCTTGTTAAAATGTGCCAAGAGTGACCAGAAATATAAGTTTAGTCACTAAGAATTATTACTTAATTAAAAAAATGATAAATATCCCCTCAAGCACTTGCCTGCCACAGAGGTCTGACAGGAGCCTGTCAGCTTAATATGCCATAGTAGAAGGATCTGTGAGGATGGCCAGTCCTCAGCAGATTTTTTGCCAACTGCATGCAGTGTTCCCAGGTGGTCACCCTCCCAAGTAAAAAAAAATTGCTCATCAGCAAGCCATTTTAATGCCTTGAGAAATCACTTAAAGTAAGCCCTTTTCCTTTGAGAATATTTTAGCAAAGAGTGTTTTTCTCCTTTTAGAGAAAAAAATGCAAAAATATCCTTAAGATTTTCATAATCAGAGTAGTTTTTCTATTTCAGGCAGTCTAGAGTGATTCAGTATAGTAGATATCCAAAAATATTTATAAAACTTTTGAAAGAACGTGAAAATGCATATTATTTTCAAAATTTCACAAAAAGACATTTTTTTTTTTATTATGTACCAGTGTAACATTAACCACTGTTGTTAGATGTGTGCCATATTTTCTTAGTACTAGATTAAGAACTAAATGCATCTGATTTCAGGAAAAGCAAAAATCCTGCCCTGTTTTACGTTACATTGCCATCCAGAAATAAAAACACATTAACAATATAACATAAAATGAATCTAAATCTTTCTAAAGTTAATAAAATCTTCATATTTAACGATTTTTAATAAAAAAATTCTGCCTGTCTTTATATCAAAATAATACAGCAAACAACTTGTTTGGAAACTAAGCTATCGATTGTAAATTAAGCCATAGGTGTCATAAGTGCCTGTCAGTATAATATGTTATAGAGAAGGTCTGTGAAGAAAGCAAGACCTCAGTAGAAACACAACATATCCATTCCTTATCCAGGGGCTCAAATCCAAGTCCCTTTGATCCACAACCAAGCATGCTAGCTACTAGAGTAGTGGTAAATTTTTTTAAAAATCTATGACAAAAATATTTAAACTAAAATCATCAGCTACAGGAATTTTAAAGAGAAGACAGATGAAACTCAGTCTTTTATACTCCTGGGCCTCTAAATATGTACTAGTGCAAAGTCCATCTGCTAGAGAAGACTACTACTACTTTAAGACTTACAAGAGCCTCCTGGTTACATCTCTTTCACTTCCCTAATAATCTTTTACTCCCAAATTTTTCCAAATTCAGTTCGTGGTTCCAAAAAATTTCCACTCTGTTTATTTGCAGAAATCATTAAGTTCCATTAATCCTGTCAATGTCCAGAGAGGCGAGACACTTACGAATTTTGAGGCCCCTAGCCAATGTAAAATTTGATTGTTGTTAATACTTACCAAAGGTTTTTATTCTATTTCACAAAATCTATATAAAAATTTACCTCTTAAATAAGTAGAGGCCTGTAGTAACTTGTTATTTAACCTTTCCAGTGTCCAGCCTGAAAAACTGGTTTACATCCAGAGGCCAAATTTAACTTTAGAACTTTTTTGCCAAATAATTAGTGAAAGGAATTATGGCATGTTATATGCCAATTTAATTGACATTTAATTCTGGATTTTCTGAAAATAAAATATTTAACAAAAACGACAATGTTTCATTTTAATAGGACTTTTTTAGAGTCATGATGTAAAAAAAAATGCATCTAGCAATACAAATAAAAATTTATAAAAAAAAGTTAATAGACAGAAATGATTATATAATGCACATGAGTAGGATGGCTATTTATTTCTAAATAACAAAAAAAAAATTTCTTGTTTAAAGTAAACATTTCTTCCATTTTGAAATTTTTTTTCTCCATACTATACTTTGAGAAAAAGTCCAGGTTTGTCGCAGTCCAATAAACAAGTCACATTTAGAATATTTTTAATAAATAACTAATCAACAGAAATAGCTCATGTTATATACCAAATTAAAAAGAATTTAATTCTGAATTTTATTGTAGTAAAAAATTTGAACATTATAGTGACATATTAATTTTAATAACAATTTTTACAGTGATATACCAAAAAAAAGGTACACATTTCATAATTTCTTCCTAAATCTTCCATTTTTAAAAAGTACAGTTCTTTGTTAATTATCAGAAGATTTTAAAAACTTTAAGGAAAAAATTGTTGATAATAGTTCAAATCAAACTTCTGAGCTTAAATTAGGGGATTGCTTCAGCACAGAGTAATGTTAACAAACAAATTGGCAGTACCTTATATAACTTCTAAGAAATGGCAAACAGATGGCTTTAACAAATTATTTATGTCATAGTTTAATAAAATATGCATCAAATGAAAAAAGAAAATATTATTTATAAAGCTTAAGTAACATATTTTTTTAAGATATCTGTTAAAAAATTTTAAAATGGCAATTTTTATTTTTTTAAAAATCGTTTTCTTTTATTGTACTAAAAATGGATATATACGTTCTGGACACTTGAAGGGTTAAATACACCACAGAGAAGTTTGTGAGTAATGTGAGAGCTCAACAGAAAGAAAACAACATAAAAGAATCATTGCCTTATCCAATACTCATCAGTTAAAAATTTTATCTTTCACTATAGAGTCTAATATCAAAGCAGTGAGGTTGACTCAGTTGGTAGTTCACTTGGCTTGTAATTTGTAGTTCCTTGGTTCGAGTTCCACGTGGACCAGAGTTGAGATTTTTGCTTCTCGGCAGAGATATTAGTGATTCCTTTCCTAGGATATGACTGTATTAATAAAAGGTTTTTTTATAGCTAAATTTCAGACAAGCATTAAAGACAAATGTTATCTGTTGTTATATCCCCACTGAGGATGCCAATGAGAATGAGAAATATAGGTGTTATGGACAACTTCAGGATGTTTTGAATTCTGTCAAGAACGGTGATATTACCCTTGTTCTAGGTAACTTCAATGCCAAAGTTGGTACTGACTCTGACCTTTGGGAGGGGTAATAGGCCCTTTTGGTATTGGTAACTGCAATGGCAATGGGCAGCATTTCCTACAGGTTATTCTGAAACCAAATGGTTTCAGAATAACTAACACTTATTATAAACATCACGACATACATAAGTACACATGGGTTTCACCTGATGGGCTGCATATAAATATGATTAATTATATATTAATTAACAGCAAATGGGCTAGTTCTGTTAGGAATACCAGGTCATACTGGGTAGGGGAGGTAATACCAGGTAGGGGAGCTGAAAATGGATCTGACCATTACCTTGTTAAAAGTGTTGTGCAACTGAACTTAAAAAGTGTTAGACTTAAAAGTGTTAGACTGAAAGAGTAGGTTATAGCTAAAGCTTATCATGATAGGTTACTTATGTCATTATGACATTATTAGTCATTATGACAGTCATCATGGTTTGCTTATTACCAAAGAGGAAGAATGGGACCATTTTAAACAGGCCGTTTTTTTAAAACTAACAGTACTCTTTTAGGGAAAAGGGAGCAGAGAAGGCAAAATTATTTGAGTGATAAGTTGCTGGAGCTTATTTTGAAAAGAAAGAATTGCAGAAATGTTCTTAATCAATACCCTATTAGTCTTTACAGAAAGTATTATGAAGAGTTTATTAAATGTGTAAAGAATCAATTAGAAGCTCATAAGAATCTTTGGATAGATAGCTTGGCTGACAAAGCCAGGGAAGCAGCTAGACAGTGTAACAGCAGAGGTTTCTGTGAGATAATTAATGTTTTGTGTGGGAAAAAACGTATAGATATACAGGGATTGAAGGATGAACAAGGTAAGGTTATTGAAGTTGAGGATTCTGTCTTGGCTAGGTGGGCTGAACATTTCAGATATGTTCTAAATAATGTGGTTAGTTCAACTCCCATTGTTTATTACTGAGGATAGATGCTTTACCAGCTTTAATATTGGCCCTATATCACAGTCTGAAGTTATTTTGGCTATTTCTAAACTTTAAGTACATAAATCCCAAGGAGTAGCTGGAACTACTACTGAAATGCTTAGAGCTGTGAATGTTACCACATGGATAACTGAAATTTTAATATCTTTTATGATAAAGCATTATTCCTAAGGATTTTACCAGAGCTATTATTTTCCCTATTTTTAAAAAATGTAATCGCAGTTCTTGTGATATCTATAGGAGTATCAGCTTACTTTCTGTTCCAGGCAAAGTTTTTTGCATGATTGTGCTTAATAGAATTGCAAATCTGGTTGACAAGCAATCGTGATGAGCAATGTGGATTCAGAAGTAGTAGGGGATGTGTAGATCAGATATTTTCACTTAGGCAGATTCTTGAGAAATGTTGCTTTGTAGATTTCAAAAACACGTTTGACTCAGTTGACCTTCATAATTTGTGGTTGATCAGGAGATCATATGGCATACCTGGCAAGTTAATTAACATAATGAAAGCTTTCTATCATAGCACCGAATCATATGTGAGAGTTGGTAAGGCTTGTAGCAATTGGTTTAGTATTATTTCTGATGTTCAGAAAGGATGCATTTTGTCTCCTTTTCTCTTTAGTTTGGTTATTGATTATGTTATGTGAAATTCACTTAAAATTCACCTTAAATGGACTGGAGATACAAAAATTTCTGATTTAGGTTATGCTGATGATTTAGCCCTTTTGGCAAATGATGTTGATGAGATGAACTCTTTCATTAGAGACTGTTGATGAGACTGGTAGTAGAGTAGGTTTGGTTATAAACAAAGAGAAAACTAAAGTGATGAAAATTGGTCAGGCAGACTGTGGTTCAGTTGATCTGAATGGTTGCACTCTTGAGCAGATGTCTCAGTTTAATTATCTTGGGAGCTATGTAACAGATACTGGTGATGTGCAGCATGAGATTAACAGACGAATAGGGATTGCTGCCAGGACTTTTAAGAATCTATGGAGAGTGTGGAGAAATAAGCATATACACCTAAAGACTAAAATTAGACTATAATAGTTTAGTCTTTTTTAGGATTAGTTATGTAGTGAACCTTGGACCCTTTGTAAACAAGATAGTAGGAAACTTGATGCCTTTGATACTAGATGCTTGGAAATTATCTTGGGCTTTTGGTGGTTCAACTTTTTAAGTAATGATTAGGTTAGCCAAGGGAGTTTGCAACCTCCTTTGAGCAGCATATTGTGCCAAGAGAGACTGCATTGATTTGGCCACGTTGCCCATATGTCTAACTATGTATTAGCTAATAGGTTATGAACAATGTTCCAAAAGGTCTCAGAAAGAGGGAGAGATGTAGGATGTGGTGGGCAAACATTCCAAACAGGACCTTGTTGGAATTGGTCTGCAGTGGTGAGATGTAGCTCAGGAGAGATGTGTCCATATCCTGATGCTGCTTGAGAATGATGATGATGAATTTAATTAAAAGACATGAGAATAAATTTGCTGTTTTCTGGGTATCTGTTTTTGATCAATATTCTACCACCAGAATTTCTAATTTCTAGCATAAATATGTTGTTTGCAGTTGTTTCAAATTTTACATTTTCTGCCTTCAGCACCCTCTGTTGTTGTAAATTAAAGCCTTACGGAAAAATTCGAAAAATATGAAGCATCATATTTTGTTAGTAACTATTCAACTCAAAAAAGGATTTTCCATTAATCTTTAAAAAAAAAAATTTGAGTATTTCCACCCCAGAGGGTGAAGGGATAAATTGTTCATGCCAACGTAAACCCCTTGATCATCACACATCAACCACAAAAGTATCATATTTCTAGCCCATATAGATTGTTTGCAATATTCATTTAAAGTTTTAAAATTTTTACTTTTTTTCACCATGAGAGGTTGCAGTTATAGCTCTTGAGAGATTCTGAAAATGTGAATCAGAATAGTTTATCAATACCTATCTAACATAAAAAGAATTTTTAATTTATCCCCCAAAAAATTAACTCTTTAAAAATCCTGAAAACATAACCTTCACATTTCACGACAAAAATTTCAAATTTCTAACATTGACACATCATTTGAAATAGTGTCCTTTTCAACTTTTTCCACCATTAGAGGGCACAATTATAGCTATTAGAGTATTCAGAAAGTGCAAAACTTTATATGTCATCAATACCTATCCAATCAAAGAAGAATTTTTAATTTATCTCTTAAAACAAAGAAGTTGAATCTCCAAGACACAGACAGCAGAGTGGAAATATTAGCTCATTTTTTGTGTAAATGAGCTAAGAAAGGATGCACAAGTTGAAGAATTTAAAGTTTCTGAAGTATAATTAAAATTATTTTATTAAAAATATTTATTTCAAAGTTTTGTTTCTTAATAAAGACATTTTATTTGCATTAAATACTTTTATTGTTTTTGTATTTGGTAATGATTTTTAAAACAATAGTTTGAGAACTTATCATTCTATTTCAGCACTTGGACACACAATATTGCATACCTTGGCATGTTTGGTTCCTTTCTTAGAACATGAATACATGGACAC